>CM066043.1:133999106-136499106 GCA_033557465.1 Ichthyophis bannanicus
CTGTCCGAAATGCAGCGCTGCATTGGCTGACTTGGGCCACATGTGGTGGGGTTGTGCGAAAGTTCGCAGATATTGGATGCAGATTCGGAATTATATGTGTGGCGTGTTACGCCAGCGGGTTTGCTGGACGGGACCTGCTGTGGTGTTAGATCAACTTGGACCACTCCACCCGAAGGGTAGATGGGAGCGCCTTTTACTTAGGAAAGCCTGTTTGGTGGGGAAGGGTCCACTGCTTCGCAGCTGGAGGGAGCCTACTCCCCCCTCCTTCTGGGACTGGCGTAACAGCTTTCATCAGCTGATGCTGTTCGAGAAGCGGGGGGCAAGAGGCAGGGTAAGACGCTGGACATCCTTTCTGTTGACCTGGGAACCTTATATCCAGACCTTACGGCCTACTACGCGCAATGAAGTGCTCCAAACGCACCATTAGCTAAGAGTAGGACCGATCTCATTATATGGGAAGTGGAGGATACTGAGGTGAAGGGATTCGGTGAGGAGTGGGACGGGGGCTGCAGGGGGGGAGACAGGGTGGGGGGTGGGGGGTGGGAAGGGGAACCTCCATTGGGGATAAATGTACATTATGTTGATGGACTTGTCATATTCTGGCTGTCTATCCCGGGCGGTGGATCAGACATAACCCTGCCCGGGTAACCAAGCATGTTCCGTGTTCTATGTATATGTTGGATTTTACCGAATATTACTTGTTTGATGGCTACCTTGTTTCAATAAAAATGATTTTATAAAAAAAAAAGTAATAGGCCCATAATGTTCAATGAAAAGCAAAGTTTTAAATTGCTTACGGAAGTCTTTGAGTTCGGTTGATGATCTCAAGTCGTCTGGAAGTGAGTTCCAAATTATTGGGGCAGCCAAGGAAAATGCTCTCTCTGTAGTATCCTTGCGCGATGTTTTGAAATTACTAGAAGAACTTACTCTGTGAGAAGTTCCCTTTCTTCTTGGTCGGGAGCTGGGGTCAGGAAGAATGAGGGAGTACAGACTATTAGCTGAGATATGATGTTTTATTTTGAAAATGTTAATAATTGTTTTATATTTGATGCGTGTTTGGATTGGGAGCCAGTGAAGATCCTTCATAACTGGAGTAATGTGTTCATGAATAGATGTTCCAGATATAATACGGGCTGCAGTATTCTGAGCTAATTGAAGAGGTTTTAGAGCTTGCAGTGCTAGCCCAAGGAAGATGGGATTGCAAAAATCCAGTAAAGGAGTTATTAGCGCTTGACACACGGTACGAAAAAGATCGGAGGCAAGAAGCGGTTTTAGTCTTCTTATAATACGCATCCTGAAATACGCATTCTTGATTGTTTTATTAATGTGTGTTTTGAGATTTAACTCACTGTCCAGAGTAACACCAAGGTACTTAACTTCTGTTTTAATTGGAATGGTTGTGCTATCAACTCTGATGTTCGGTGGATGTAAGAATTCAGGGTTACGAGTGATTATGAGGGCCTCAGTTTTGCTATAATTGATTGAAAAATTATTCTCCTTACACCATCTTGTCATTTCAGTTAAACAGACTGAGATATCGGAATATACAGGGTTGTCGATGGAAAAAGGCATAAAAATCAAAATGTCATCTGCATAAATAGTGTATTGGATGTTATAAGCTTTTATGATATCACAAATTGGTTGTATGTAAATATTAAAAAGAATATTAGTTAATTAGTTAATTAATAGTTAATATTAGTTCTCTGTAATTTGTTGAGTTCTATGTAAACCACTTTGATTGCAAGATAAAGTGCTATAAAAACCTTGTTATATAAATAAATAGATCCCACCAAGTCTGGTGCAATTTGGTTCACTTTTGGTGCTTCTCCTCAATCTTTGGCCTCCTCTCTCTCTTGTTCCCCAATCCCCTTAGCCAATTCTATCCACTATCTTGGTGTTATGCTGGATCCATCTTTGTCTTTTCGAACACACCTATCCTCTTTCATCCGACAATCTTTCCTCTCCCTTCGGCAGATATGTGCGGTTCGGTCTTTCCATTCCCCCTCTGCATTAACTACTCTTCTGCTCAACATGGTAATGTCTAAACTGGATTATTGTAAATTCCTTTTCGCCTCTCCGGGCCAGTCCAGGGAAGGTTAGGTTGTCAATCCCCCTCAGCAGCTGAGGACATAAAGACATCAAGTTTTCTTGCTCGATGAAGCCACTCCCCCTGAAGCCAACTGCCAGTCTGTTTGTCCTCAGCAGCTGAAGAGGATCGATTTAAATCTCTCCCTTAAGTTTTTGTTATTTATTAATTTATGTGTAATTCTTTAAGTTGGCTCTAGCAGAGCTGATTTAATTTTAATTTAATTTACCTGCTTTGCCAGCAGAGAGAATTGGAGCGCGACGGTTTCAGGTAGAGCCTGCCTGTCTTTTTATTACGTCTCTGACTCCTGTGGCAGATTGAGACTGGGAGCCCCAGTACCTCCTCTGCGTTGGTGATGCTATGCTCTTCCTGTTTCCGCTAGCAGCGGAACAAAACTTTATTGAGTCAGCTGTTTCCTGCTTCCGCTAGCAGCAGAACAAAACTGTGGCAGATTGAGACTGGGAGCCCCAGTACCTCCTCTGCGTTGGTGATGCTATGTTTGGTGATGCTATGCTTTTCCTATTTCCGCTAGCAGCGGAACAAAACTTTATTGAGTCAGCTGTTTTCTGCTTCCGCTAGCAGCGGAACAAAACTGTGGCAGATTGAGACTGGGAGCCCCAGTACCTCCTCTGCGTTGGTGATGCTATGCTTGGTGATGCTATGCTTTTCCTGTTTCCGCTAGCAGCGGAACAAAACTTTATTGAGTCAGCTGTTTCCTGCTTCCGCTAGCAGCGGAATAAAACTTTAACAAACCACCTGTGTGACTACCGGTGCAGTGTTTGTTTTCCACAGCGGCGTGATTTCAGCGAGAGGCATTGTTTCCTGCTGATTTGAGCCAGCGGTTTTTCTCCGGTCAACTTACATCTCTCTCTATTCAAAATCAAAACACAACTCAAACATTTCTGTTTTCTGTTCAAGGTCAAAAACTCAAATCCAACTTTCTTCCTGTTGTCTAGGAAACAAGGACTCTGCTGACATCATCCATCTGCTCCCTAGGTCCTTTAGCCAATCAGAGACCTCTTTATGAGATATGCAGATGAAGCAGTAGAACTCCAACCAAATTCCACAGGAGAAAATCAGTTTTATTCCTCAACTGCATACTTCATCAAAATAAGTGGCACACACTCTAAATAAAAAACAAACCGGTTACAGTTGTTTTAAGGTGATCAATATAGGCATGGAGTTCTGTAAAGTTGAGCAGTTTATGTAGTGTCTTTTCTCCCATGCCAAGTGGTAATGGATGCACAGCATATGAGATAAAGTCTGGAATGTCCATAGAGTCACTGGTAACCAGCGGTGTGGAATAAGTTGTCCCGTCAATGGTGATGGAGACCAGTGGTGTATGATTGCACCAGGTATTGTTTAAACTGTACAACAGAGTGTTCTTAGGAAGGCGGGTGTCATGCATTCTGGGAGCAACTGAAAAAGAAACATTCTTTATCCTGGCAAGAAATATTGTACAAAATCTAGGCAGGAGGACCTAAAAAGTAATGTTCTGGAGGTGCCCTCACTTCTTCTGTCCTTTCTAGAGAAGTGGAAACTGGTGGTGCCCACAGTATTTGAGTGATGTTTAATGAGTAGAACACTGGCTGGTCCTGTATGGAACAGAAACTCAGGATGACCAGATACTTTCCTTCGGGGAAAGGTGGGGGTATTTCTTGATAGCGATATACCCCATCTGTGGATTTAGCCAATCGTGCATATTCGGATGATAGTTCCTGTAATGAGACTTGGGTAGAGGAGAGCAGATACAAGAACAACAGGAAACCGAGACATAATAAAAGCTAACTTGTTTTACTCTACTACGGAGTAAACTAGTGCTCCTCACTTATACTATGCAACAACAAAAATAATTTTTACTACTTATTTACATAACTATTAGATACATGTCCAGTATCTAGGACACGTCAACTATACAGCAGAAGTAAATAGTTCCCATCCTCAAACAACTTTTGTTCAGAAAGCAGCTATCCGTGCTGTCTTCAGAAAGCAGCTGTCCGTGCTGTCTTCAGAAAGCAGCTGTCCGTGCTGTCTTCAGAAAGCAGCTGTCCGTGCTGTCTTCAGATGGTATCTGAAAACAAAGACTCATACAACATGTATTACCCATATGGTTTCAACTGGGTGATGTGTTTCCAATACTGCTAGGATCTGTGACATGGAAAGCTTCTACCCAATGAGAAAAGGAATCAACAACAGTGAGTAAAAATCTATTTTCCCTAGCTGTTAATGGAAGAGGGCACACATGATCTATTTGCAATCTCTCAAAAGAGGTTTCAATAGATCTTACTTCGCGGCTTCTCAATCCGCAGCTAAGAAACCACAATGAAGGTCTCTTGGTTCAGGCGTTAGTACCTCTAGGGGGACGCCTGCAGGATTTTCTCTCAGCCTGGACCGAGATTACTGCAGACAAGTGGGTGTTAGAAATAATTCAAAAAGGGTATGCACTGGATTTCGCTTACAATCTGCTACCCGCCTTCGTTCGCTCTCCCTGTGCAAAGGGGCTAAAAGAGAAAGCCGTGTTAGACACGGTTTTGCGTCTATTACACCTTTGAGCAATAGTCCCTGTACCCCGAGACCAATACGGTCGCGGTCGATACTCGATTTATTTCATGGTTCCCAAAAAGGAGGATTCTTTTCGACCAATTCTCGATCTCAGAGGGGTCAACCGTGCTTTGCGGGTACCTCATTTTCGCATGGAAACGCTGCGTACAATGATTCGGGCAATACGGCTGGGGGAATTCCTCTTCACATTCCCATCAGGCCATCTCATCAGCAATTTTTGCGTTTTGCCCTTCCAATGGGTCACTTCCAGTTTCGGCCCTTCGGTCTGGCCACGGCTCCAAGAACCTTCACAAAGCTCATGGTAGTGGTAGCAGCTGCGCTGCGAAAAGAAGGGATCCGTGTTCATCCATACCTCGACGATTGGCTAATTAGAGCCAATTCTCATCTGGCCTCCGTAGTGGCGACGTCTCGAGTTGTTCAACTTTTGGAACAGCTAGGCTGGGTGATAAATCAAGCAAAGAGTCACTTGCAGCCAGTTCAACAACTGACTTATCTAGGGGCCTACTTCGATACGGCTCGAGAAGCAGTTTTTCTTGCCGGAAAAAAAAAAAAAAAAAAGAATAGTCAAGATTTTGCAACAAGTGCAAGCTTTTTTAAGAGTTCAAGCTCCATCGGCTTGGAAGTACTTACAGTTTTTGGGTTCCATGGCGGCTGCCTTGGATCTGGTTCTGTGGGCCAGGACTCACATGCGGCCCTTACAACAGGCCTTACTTTTCGATGGTCACCGCAGCTGCATCCTCTATCGCAGCGCCTGTTTTGTCCGGAAACGGTAAGGGATGTCAGACGGCTGCCTAGGGTGAGAACTTACACAATCTTGACGATGCATATATTCATATGATGCTTGCAAGGTATTGTGGCTATTGTAGTTCATTCACTCCCAAACACAGCTGATGACAATAATTTGAGTTGTGAAACCAAGTGGTAAGATCAATAAAATACTTCTTTTATTGATGGGGTTTAATTCACCCAGCACATGTATGCTTGATAGCACTATAAATGAGGTTACTTGCTTGCAGTGTTTAAAATGGATAACAAAAAGTCAAAGTAAACCAGAAAACAACCTTCAGCTTGTCAGGCAATTAGCTAATGTTTTCTTAGCAAGTAATTACCAAATACAAAGGCACAAAGTAAAGAATAAACTTTGCTGGTTAGGTTAACTTCTGCTTATTTTCCACGCCGATCTCAGCAGTGATTCTCCCTTGCTCACACACACAATCAGGTGCAGCCCTAATTACTATCAATGGACCAGCTGAAAGCCTTTAGCTGGCTGGCTGCTACTGTGTGAGCCCAAATCCTGCTTTAAGAGCTGTTTGCAGTGGAAATAAAGAACAAAGTTAGGTTTCTTTGTGATGGCTGATGTGTTTGCTCATAAAAAACTAGCAATAGCATTTAGATAAAGAACAGTCCATGTAAATAGTTTCATCTGCTGTATTTCCCCCTGTATCAACAATCATAGGGTCAATATCATACATTGGCACAGATGAGTCTTTCATTAAGGCACTATCATGAGAATGCTTATTCCCTTGCTGCCATTCTCTATTATAGATAGGGTCTGGATCAGTGTTCATACCTGAGCCTCTCCTGCTATCATTATTCCTCTCTATATAGCCTGGCCAATATGTAATCCAATTCTGATGTCCAGCCTTCCAATCTTGATCCCTGGACACTGGATCTTCTCTCACATACCTTCTGGCCTTGGTCTGAAAGTCCCTTCCACATGCAGTCTTCTCTCTTCCAGGTAGCCACTGGTGATTCCTATCTCTGCCACTCCATTCCTCTGGCTGAATCCAGTCCAATGGACTCTGCTGGCCTTTGGAATACCTCCCAGTATGAGTACTGCCTTGGAATCTCCCAGACCTTCCAATGGCCTTTCTTCTCTTCCTTCCAGAGAGTTTCCCTCTCTCTCTATCTGCTTGGCTTGGCTTCTGTTTCTCCAGGTGATACTGGTGCTTGTAGCCGTTGCTGTCTCTGTATCTCTTCCTCCCTCTGTAGCTGTTATCTGAAGAATAAGCTCTATTCTTATCCTGTTCTAATGTGTGCTGCTCCCTAACACAGCGCAGCTGTGTTGAATCAGGCCCTGCCCTTTGAGATGAGTGCTTATGGATTACCTCATAGCTCTCTTGATTGCACACACATTCTCTCACTTCAGCCCCTCTCATGGCTGCTGGAAACCTGGTGCATTCTGGGACTGGTAGTCTTTTATGTGAAAACTCTGTTTTCTTGCTTCTACCAGAACTGACAGGTTGCTTGTTCAGAGTCACATCATCTTTTCTATAGCTCCTACCTGAGCTATGATAAGCTTCCTTATCACATACCCCCCTGCTTAAGTTATTACGGACTGGTTTTACTGGTGAAACTTCTTCTCTACAGTCCGTAATACAGGAAAGTGCATCCGCATTCTTGTGTAACTTCCCGGCACGATGTTCAACCTGAAAATCAAACGCCTGTAAGGCCATGTACCAGCGTGTCAACCTGGCATTGTGGTTCTTCATTTGCTGCAACCACTTAAGTGGGGCATGGTCCGTGACCAACTGGAACTTTCTCCCTGTAAGGTAAAACCTTAACGCCTCCACTGACCACTTGATAGCCAAACACTCTTTTTCTATCGTGGAATACTTTTGTTCAGCCAGTGACAACTTCCTGCTCAGGTACATCACAGGATGCTCCTCTCCATCATGGCACTGGGATAGGACTGCTCCTAGCCCTACATCCGATGCATCGGTTTGAACCAGAAAGGGTTTCTTGAAGTCTACTCCTTTCAGTACCGGTCCTGTACACAATTTTTCTTTTAATACTGAAAACGCTTTTTCAGCTTCTGGTGTCCACTTTATCTGGTTTGGACAATTCTTTCGCAGCATATCCGTGAAAATGGCACTTTTCTCTGCGAATTGCGGTATAAACCGGCGGTAGTATCCAATAAGTCCTAAGAAACTTCTTAGTTGTTTCTTGGTTGTTGGAGGAGGAAAATTCCTGATGCTATCTATTTTGCTTAATAGAGGTTTAATTTTTCCTCTTCCCACTAGGTGGCCTAGGTATTTTACCTCCCTATTTGCAAAGGCACACTTCTTCGGGTTTAAAGTGATTCCCGCTTGCTTCATAGAGCACAAGACTGCCCTGATCCTCTTCAAATGCTCCGCCCAGGTGTTACTATGGATTATGACATCATCCATGTATGCAAAAGCATAACTTTGGTGGGGTCGAAGTACCTGATTCACTAACCTTTGGCAGGTAGCCGCTGCTCCATGCAGTCCGAAAGGCATCCTCTTGAACTGGAAAAGGCCAACGGGGGTGCTGAACGCAGTTTTCGGCTTCGACTCCCTGGTGAGCGGGATTTGCCAATATCCTTTTGTCATATCAAGGGTGGTTAAGTATTGAGCCTGTCCCAGCTGGTCTAGCAGCTCCTCAATTCTTGGCATTGGATATGCATCAAAAACTGATATGGCGTTTACCTGCTGGAAGTCAATACAAAATCTTAAGGATCCATCAGGCTTCGGCACCAGGACTATGGGGCTATTCCAGGGACTCTTTGACTCCTCTATTACCCCCATGTCCAACATCTCCTGGACTTGTGCCACTACCTCCTGTCTTTTGGCTTCAGGCAAGCGGTATGGCCTTTGACGAACCAATTTCCCAGGTGGAGTTATTATTTCATGGGCCACCAAATGGGTCTCCCCAGGTATGGGTGTCAACACATCTGGGAATTCCTTAAGCAACTTCCTAATTTCTTCCTGTTGTACCATTGTCAGGTCCTCACCTATTTGGGGCTCTGATTTTTCTTTACAATCAGATACCTGGGGTCCCAAATCTTCCTCTTCACTCACCTCCCTCTCTCGGGCACAGGTGGCAGCTAAGCTTTTAACCCCTTTGACATCAGTAGAACCAAAGCCTTTGGCTCCACGTTCAGAATTCTCTAGGGATGTGACCTCCTCCACAGGTGGAAAACCCAGCCTCTCACAAATCAATTGGGCAATTTTGTCTCCTGTCTTCACATGATACTCATTCTGTCCAAAGTTAAACAACAGAACTTTAATATTGCCCCTGTAATCGGGATCAATTACTCCCGCACCCACATCGATGAAATATTTAAGGGCTAATCCGGACCTTGGGGCTACTCTCCCATAACATCCAATTGGTATTTCCACTTGGAGACCGGTGTCAACCAGGGCTCTCCCTTGGCTAGGTACAATCACATTTTCTATGCTGCACAGGTCAAACCCAGCAGACTGAGGGGTTGCCCGCCTAGGAGCTTGGGCCTTCTCAGAGACCTTATGGTACTTTAGGACGAATATCTGCTTTGGGGTAGCTTGGTCTTCTGGACGCTTAACCATCTTTTTAGCTGGGGTCTGAGGACTTCCAAATAAAGGCCCGGGAGCTACTACCATTAAACCTTCTCCCTCCTTCTTTCCTAGTCCCTCCACTAGACCCTGCTTAAATCTTGGCCAGTCTCTTCCTAGAACCAAATCAAAGGGTAGCCTAGGCACCACTGCTAATAGGACTTCCTCTTGTTTCCCTAGGCACTTAACCTTTAGCCTATAGGTGGGATATGATGCAGCACCATGAATGCATCTGATGTGAACTTGGCTTTCAGGGGTTCTAGGCACAAATCTTTCTTGGGCCTCTATCCTCTTCCAAAGCCTTTTTGACATCATACTCTGGTCTGCCCCAGAGTCTAATAATGCATTTGTGGTAATTCCTTGCACATCAACCATCAAAAGAAATCCTTCCTTGGGCTGTTTTAAATCCAGACCCATTAAACTAGTGTGTGTCTGGCATCTCTTCTCTAAGTGTCCCACTTTTCCACACTTGAAACATTTCCTTCTATTCCACTGTGTCATCTGGTTTGATACAGTACATTCATTTTCAGAAACATTCTTAATTATTCCTTTTTCTGATACAGCACATCTAGCCTCAGCATCCATCTTTAGAGGGCCACCCATTCTATGGCAAGCCTGCGTGGCTTCCAAGAATCTCTCTGCTAGCACGGTTGCCTCTCCAAGATTTTGGCAATTTTGCTGTATAAGAAAAACATTCAAATCTTTAGGTACCCCAAGCATAAATTGTTCCAGCATTATAATATCTAATAACATTTCTACTGTCTTTTGCTCAGGCTCCAACCATTTTACAGCTAAACTTCTGATTCTCTGACTCAGAGCCCTGGGTGTCTCACCCACTTTCAATGTAACAGCTCTAAACATTCGCCTATACTCTGAAATAGACAACCCTAGGCGATCTCTAATAGCTGCCTTTACATCCTTATAAATCAAAGCCTGGGCTGCTGGCATTGCTCTGTAAGCTGCTAGTGCCTCTCCAGTTAGAGGCTGCCAGCCTTACTGCCCACTGGGTCTCTGGCCATGCTAAAGCCTGTGCCACTCTTTCAAAAGACTCTAGAAAATCATCAACATTATCTTCTGGAGTTAATTTCCCAAAATTAAATGCCCCAATCCCTTGATTGAGTCCCACATTGTCCATATGTGGTGTACCAGTACTAACTGCTGGTCTTGCATCTGTTCCACTTTGGCTCTGCAGCTGAACTAGAGCTTGCACCAGATCAAGCACTGGTTTCTGCTGTTCCATTAAGGCCTTCATAGCAGTGTCCTGGGCCTGCTGTGATAGCTCCTGCTGCTTGCAAAATTGGGCTGCCATCCACTGAGCCATCTCCCTCGGATCCATCTTGACCCCTGTAAGAAAAGAGAGAAAAAAAACAAAACCAAAGAGCAGCACCTTCCAACCAGGTGTGTTTTTTTTTTTTTCAACTTTTTTTTTTTTCAATTACCCCCTGTGCTTACACACATCCACCACTAGACATGCCCAGGTACATATTACCTTGTCTCAGTGATGAATCCAGCTTTGCACAGGGTCTTTTCCTCTGGGACAGCTTCCTGGAACAACCACTTTTCCTCCAAAGTGAAAGAGAGGGAAAGAAATCTTCTTACAGCTTTAAACTTGACTTTTATTTGTAATCCACAACAAGTAAATCCTCTTGGTGCAAGAGCAATCCGAAAAACTACGCCATTTGTCAGACAGCTGCCTAGGGTGAGAACTTACACAATCTTGACGATGCATATATTCATATGATTCTTGCAAGGTATTGTGGCTATTGTAGTTCATTCACTCCCAAACACAGCTGATGACAATAATTTGAGTTGTGAAACCAAGTGGTAAGATCAATAAAATACTTCTTTTATTGATGGGGTTTAATTCACCCAGCACATGTATGCTTGATAGCACTATAAATGAGGTTACTTGCTTGCAGTGTTTAAAATGGATAACAAAAAGTCAAAGTAAACCAGAAAACAACCTTCAGCTTGTCAGGCAATTAGCTAATGTTTTCTTAGCAAGTAATTACCAAATACAAAGGCACAAAGTAAAGAATAAACTTTGCTGGTTAGGTTAACTTCTGCTTATTTTCCACGCCGATCTCAGCAGTGATTCTCCCTTGCTCACACACACAATCAGGTGCAGCCCTAATTACTATCAATGGACCAGCTGAAAGCCTTTAGCTGGCTGGCTGCTACTGTGTGAGCCCAAATCCTGCTTTAAGAGCTGTTTGCAGTGGAAATAAAGAACAAAGTTAGGTTTCTTTGTGATGGCTGATGTGTTTGCTCATAAAAAACTAGCAATAGCATTTAGATAAAGAACAGTCCATGTAAATAGTTTCATCTGCTGTATTTCCCCCTGTATCAACAATCATAGGGTCAATATCATACATTGGCACAGATGAGTCTTTCATTAAGGCACTATCATGAGAATGCTTATTCCCTTGCTGCCATTCTCTATTATAGATAGGGTCTGGATCAGTGTTCATACCTGAGCCTCTCCTGCTATCATTATTCCTCTCTATATAGCCTGGCCAATATGTAATCCAATTCTGATGTCCAGCCTTCCAATCTTGATCCCTGGACACTGGATCTTCTCTCACATACCTTCTGGCCTTGGTCTGAAAGTCCCTTCCACATGCAGTCTTCTCTCTTCCAGGTAGCCACTGGTGATTCCTATCTCTGCCACTCCATTCCTCTGGCTGAATCCAGTCCAATGGACTCTGCTGGCCTTTGGAATACCTCCCAGTATGAGTACTGCCTTGGAATCTCCCAGACCTTCCAATGGCCTTTCTTCTCTTCCTTCCAGAGAGTTTCCTTCTCTCTCTATCTGCTTGGCTTGGCTTCTGTTTCTCCAGGTGATACTGGTGCTTGTAGCCGTTGCTGTCTCTGTATCTCTTCCTCCCTCTGTAGCTGTTATCTGAAGAATAAGCTCTATTCTTATCCTGTTCTAATGTGTGCTGCTCCCTAACACAGCGCAGCTGTGTTGAATCAGGCCCTGCCCTTTGAGATGAGTGCTTAGGGATTACCTCATAGCTCTCTTGATTGCACACACATTCTCTCACTTCAGCCCCTCTCATGGCTGCTGGAAACCTGGTGCATTCTGGGACTGGTAGTCTTTTATGTGAAAACTCTGTTTTCTTGCTTCTACCAGAACTGACAGGTTGCTTGTTCAGAGTCACATCATCTTTTCTATAGCTCCTACCTGAGCTATGATAAGCTTCCTTATCACAGGGAAAGTCTAGAATGGTGGTTGGACCCGGTACATCTCAAGGCGGGTATTCCTTTGCAGGAGCCCGCGTGGGTGTTAGTCACCACAGATGCCAGTCTGATAGGCTGGGGAGCGCATTGTCAGTCGCAAATAACTCAAGGGTTTTGGTCAAAAGAGGAAACATTGTGGTCGATCAACATGCTAGAGCTACGCGCTGCCCGGCTTGCTCTTCAGCACTTCGAGCACCTTCTCATAAAGAAGGCAGTTCGTTTGTTCTCCGACAATGCGGGCAAAGAGAATGTTCAGGCCGATTATCCCAGTCGGTCTCTCCTCAATCCAGGAGAATGGGAGTTGAACGTAGCAGTTTTTCACGAAATAACCTTAAAGTGAGGACAACCGGTTATGGATTTAATGGCGACGTTCAACAATGCAAAGTCGAACCGTTTTTTCAGTAGACACAGGGAATGCATGTCAGAAGGGCTCGATGCTCTAGCTCAGCCTTGGCCGGAGAACATTCTATTGTATGTTTTCCCACCTTGGCCAATGGTGAGCAGAGTTGTTCAACGCATAACGAAGCGCTGCGGTTCAGTGATTCTGATTGCGCCGGATTGGCCTCGGCGTCCTTGGTATGCCGATCTAGTCCTTGGTATGCCGATCTAGTTCGGCTTCTAATAGCTCCACCTTGGCGTCTTCTAGTCCGGGTCAATCTGTTAAATCAGGGACCCGTGCTCATGCCACACGTGGATCGCTTCTTGCTTATGGCTTGGCTCTTGAGAGGTCTCGCTTGACTCGCAAAGGTTATGCGAATTCTGTGGTGGCTACCTTACTTAAATCTAGAAGACCTGGGACATCTCTTGCGTATGTCCGGATATGGCAGATTTTCGAGTCTTGGTGTGAACGGCATGATATTCTTCCTCGTTCGGCTTCCTTGCCTCAGTTGCTTTTATTTCTCCAGGAAGGTTTGGATAAAGGGTTGGCAATTAATACCCTTAAGGTTCAGGTAGCCGCACTTGCATGTTTTAGGGAATTAGTCCAAAATTGCAAGCTATCCTTGCATCCGGATGTGCAAAGATTTTTCAGAGTGGCTAAGATTATTCGTCCTCCGCTGCGGCACATTGTGCCTCCGTGGGATTTGAATATTGTTTTGGAGGCGTTGTCGAGTTCGTCATTAGCGTCGATTTCCTCCCGATCTCCAAAGGAGTGTTCATGAAGAATATTGTTTTGGAGGCGTTGTCGAGTTCGTCATTAACATCAATTTCCTCCCGATCTCCTAAGGAGTGTTCATGGAAGACAGCTTTTCTGGTAGTTTTGTGTTCAGCGCGAAGAATTTCGGATTTACAGGCTTTGTCTTGCCGTGAGCCTTATTTGCAATTTCTCCCTGAACGAGTTTTATTACGTACAGTTCCTTCATTTTTACCAAAAGTGCTATCTGCTTTTCATATTAATCAGTCAATACTTTTGCCAACTTTTTTGGATTTATCAAATTCTCCTATTGATAGAGCTCTTTGAAAATTGGGTCTTGGTCGTGTCTTAAAGACATACCTTAAAATTTCAGAACCATTTCGTAAAACAGATAGATTGTTTGTGCAGTATGCTGGACCTAATAAAGGGAAGCCGGCTTCGAAGTCCACAATTGCTCGATGGGTACGATCTGCTATTGTGGCAGCTTATCAGACCAGAGGACGCTCTCCTCCTAATGGTCTGAGGGCGCATTCTACTAGAGCACAAGCGGCATCCTGGGCAGAATTTGCTTTTGTTCCTCCAGTAGATATCTGTAGGGTGGCTACATGGTCTTCGTTGCATACCTTTACAAAGCATTATCGTCTAGATGTTCAGGCCAGGGAAGATGCAAAAGTGGGAACGTCGGCTCTCATTGCTGGACTGGCGGGTCCCTCCCGAGTTTAGGTACTGCTCTGGTATTGCCCTAACCTTCCCTGGACTGGCCCGGAGAGGCGAAAAGGAAAATGAAATTAGTTCTTACCTGCTAATTATCTTTCCTTGAGCATTCTCCGGGCCAGTCCAGGGTCCCACCCTTTAGTTATTGGGGCTAATGTTTCTTTCTCAAATTAAGTTGGAATTTATTTCGTTTGAAAAAAAAAAAAAATTTTTTAATAAGCACAAATTATTTGCTTATGTTTTCCTGAAGGACTATAAAATATAATCAGTTTTATTATGAGTAAGCTTTTTGTTTTAAATTCTATAATAGTTAGTTGCTTTGTCAAAAGAAGACTGGCAGTTGGCTTCAGGGGGAGTGGCTTCATCGAGCAAGAAAACTTGATGTCTTTATGTCCTCAGCTGCTGAGGGGGATTGACAACCTAACCTTCCCTGGACTGGCCCGGAGAATGCTCAAGGAAAGATAATTAGCAGGTAAGAACTAATTTCATTTTGTCTTCCTTGGTCTCCCTCAGTATCATTTTCACCGGTTACAACTCATCTAGAACACTGCTGTCCATATCCTTGCCAATGCCTCTCACTTTGAACACATTTCTCCCCTCCTAGCTCACTATCATTGGCTTCCCATCAAATACCGATTGCAATATAAGCTCCTCACTCTGGTCCACCATGCACTTCAGATTAGCTCCCCCTATTATCTTGCTGATATCAAATTACTCCATTCTCCCCACCGAGTTCTCCATGGCATTCATGCAAATCGGCTTCACCTCTCTTCTGTTACCTAAGCACGATTGGAAGCCACCCATTCCTCAGCTTTCTATTTCCTTGCCCCTGCCCTATGGAACTCGCTCCCCCCCCCACCCTTGTTCTAGCCTTGAGCCTTCTTACCTCAGGTTTAAATCTCTTCTTAAGAAACATCTTTTCTATATAGCGTATGACCTACAGCCGCCTTGAGTTCTTCCTCTCCCCTCTTTGTCGTTCCCTTCCCCTCTCCCATCTCGTCTTCCTCTTCTTTTGCTCCATCTCCCCCTTCTCCCAGTTCTTAGTATGAATGATGTTGTCTTTCCAGTCTATATTGGCATTCCCTTTCTGCTGTCCGTCTTTCATATTTATTGTTTTTATTAACTTTGTACACTGCCTTACTGCTATTTGTGAAAGGCAGTTAAGCAAATTTTTTAATAAACATCAAACATAAAAATAAACCTCAAGGCCCCCCCCCCTCTTTACCATTCTCATGTCTCCCACCATCTTGTCTTCTGCTCTATCATCAGCTCTTGAGCTTCACCTTTTTCTTCCTCTCATTCATCCCTCTCCTCACCCTCTGAAAGAACCTCATCCCCATTTGCACTGTGCTATCTCTTCTGCTCCTTCTCCTTCTCTCCATCAGGAGATATCAATCCCAAACCTGGCCCCCCTCAACTTTTATCACACTCCCAGAACAGATCATAAGAACATAAGAAATGTCATACTGGGTCAGACCAAGATCCATCAAGCCCAGTATCCTCTTTCCAACAGTATCCCTTCCAGGTCAGAAGTACCTGGCAATTTCCCAAAAAGACACACAGGTTCCACAGTGCTTGTATTGGGGCAAGCAGTGGATTTTTCATGTCCTTTTTAATAATGGTTTATGGACCTTTCCTCCAGGAACTTATCCAAACCTTTTTTAAACCCAACTACACTAACAGCTTTTACTACATCCACCGGTAACAAATTCCAGAGTTTGATTACACGTTGAGTGGAAAAATATTTTCTCTTATTAGTCTTAAATAGTTTACCCTGTAGCTTCATTGCATGTCCCCTAGTCTTTCTATATTCTGATAGCATAAACAATTGATCTACGTTTACCCGTTCCACTCCGTTCATTAATTTATAGACTTCTATCAGATCTCCCCTCAGCCGTCTCTTTTCCAGATTGAAGAGCTCTAACCTTTTAAGCCTCGCCTCATAGGGGTATCCTTCCATCCTCTTTATCATTTTGGTGGCTCTTCTCTGTACCTTCTCTAATTCTGCTATTTCCTTTTTAAGATACGATGACCAGAATCGCACATAATATTCAAGGTGCGGTCTCACCATGGAACGATATAGAGGCATTATAATATCCTTTGTTTTATTCTCCATTTCTTTTCTTATGATTCCTAGCATTCTATTTGCTCTCTTGGCTGCCGCTGCACACTGGGCGGAGGGTTTTAACATGTTATCCACAATGACACCTAAATCTTTTTCCTGGGTTGTGGTTCCTAATGTGGAACCTTGCATTGTGTAACCATAGTTTGGAGTTTTCTTTCCTAGGTGCATAACTTTGCACTTGTCCACATTAAATTTCATCTGCCATTTGAACGTCCAGTCTTCCAATTTACCAAAGCCCTCTTGCAATTTTTCAGAATCCTCTTGGGTTTTAACAATTTTGAATAATTTTGTGTCATCTCTAAATTTGATTACCTCACTCGTTATTCCCATTTCCAGGTCATTTACGAATATGTTAAAAAGCAGCGGACCCAGCACAGATCCCTGGGGCACTCCACTAGTCACCTTTCTCCATTGGGAAAATTGGCCATTCAGCTCTACCCTCTGCTTTCTGTCTTTTAACCAGTTCACAATAGCACACTGCCTCTTATCCCATGACTTTTTAATTTCTCCAAGAGTCATTAGGAACCTTGTCAAAGGCTTTCTGAAAATCTAGATACACTAAATCGACTGGCTCACTTTTGTCTACCTGTTTATTCACACCCTCAAAAAAAATATAGCAGATTATTTTATTTATTTATTTATTTATTTATTTAACAATTTTTCTATACCACTTTTCTTGTATTCAAAGCGGTTTACATTAAACATCGAGCAATAGCAAGGAACAAGGAACATTACATAGAACAATGTCGTTAAACTTGGAGAGAAGGGGTTAACAAGATTAGTAAGACAAGACCTTCCTTGGCTATAGCCATGTTGGCTTTCTCCCATTAAACCATAACTATCTACATGTTCAGTAATTTTGCTCTTTATAATGATTTCTACCATTTTGCCTGGTACTGATGTCAGGCTTAGTGGTCTGTAGTTTCCTGGATCACCCCGGAACCCTTTTTAAAAATTGGCGTTACATTGTTCATTCACAAATCTTCAGGTATTACAGATGATTTAAATGATAGTTCACAGATTACCAATAGTAAGTCTGCAATCCCATATTTCAGTTCTTTCAACACCCTCGTATGTATGCCATCCAGTCCAGTTGATTTACTACTCTTCAGTTTATCAGATAGTTGTAATACATCTTCCCGGTTTATCGATATTTCTTTCAATTCTTTTTATGCATCACCTTTAAATACCATTTCAGTCATGGGTAACTTTCCTACATCTTCAGTAAAGACCAAAGGAAAGAATTCATTCAGTCTCTCCTCTATGGCCTTGTCCCCTCTTAGTGCCCCTTTTACCCTTCTATCATCTAATGGTCCAACTGACCCTCTCACAGGCTTTTTGCTATGAATGTACTTGAAAAAGTTTTTATTATGCGTTTTTGCTTCCACAGCAAGCTTTGTTTCAAATTCTCTCTGCCTGGCTCTTACCAGTGTTTATGTTTCCAGTTTTCATCATTTGGCTCCTTTTTCCATTTCCTAAAAAAACGCTTTTTTGGCTACAACAGCCTCTCTGACCTCACCTTTAAACCATGCTGGTAGTTTTTTGGTCTTCCTTCCACTTTTCTTAAAGTGTAGAATACAGCTAGTCTGGGCTTCCAAGATAGTGTTTTTAAATAACACCCATGCTTGATGTAAATCTTTAACCTTTGCAGCTGCTCCTTTTAGTGTTTTCTTAACTATTTTCCTCATTTTATCATAATCTCCCTTTTGAAAGTTAAAAGATAGTACTGTGGATTTCCTTGTTGCCCTCCCTCTATTTATTAAATCAAATGCAATCATGCTATGATCACTATTAGCAAGTTGCCTCAACACCCTTATCTCTTGCACCAGATCTTGTGTTCCACTAAGGACTAGGTCCAAAATGGTTTCCACCCTTTTCAGTTCATGAACCAGCTGCTCCAAGAAGCAGTCATTTACTTCATCTAGAAGCTTTATCTCCATAGTATGTCCTGCCATGACACTGACCCAGTTGATACCAGGGAATTGAAATCACCCATTATTATTACTGTGCTGTAACTTTTGTTAGCCTCCCTGATTCCTTTGAGCATTTCATCATCCATTTGTTCATTCTGGCCAGGTGGTCGGTAGTACACCCCCACTGCCATCACCTTCCCCTTTTGACTTGGAATTTCTATCCATAGTGATTCTATAGTATATTTTGTTTCCTGCAAAAATTTATTTCTGTGTGACTCAATGCCCTCTCTAACATAGAGCATAACCCCTACACCAATTTGATCTACTCTATGATAACGATATAATTTGTACCCAGGTTGTCCCACTGGTTGTCCTCCTTCCACCAAATCTCTGAGATACCAATTATATCTAACCTCTCATTTAGTGCTATCTATTCTAACTCTCCCCTAATGTAACTGCTCAAATCTTATTCATGTCGCTCTCCTTTCCCCTTCCTCTCTCCCTTTCTCTTGCACCTTGTGGAATGCACACTCCATTTCAAATAAGCTTGCCTTCATTCATGATCACTTTGTTTCTAATGCTCTCCTTCTTCTTGCTCTGACTGAGACTTGGCTCCTCCTAGATGACTTGTCTACAGTCATTGTCCTCTTTCATGGTGGCTACCAATTCTCCCACATGCCTCGTCCCTCTAGCTGTGGTGGGGGTGTTGGGCATTTAATCTATCACTCCTGCCAATTTCAACCCCTTCTTCTGCCTCAATCTCACTCCTTTCCCTCCTTTGAAATCCACTCCATCCATCTTTTTACTCCACTATCTCTCTGGATAGCTGTTATTTACTCACCCCCTGACAAGTTCACCTCTACCTTTCTCATTTACTTTTAATCGTGGCTTTTCTTCTTTTTAGATTCATCCCCCCTCCCTTATTCTTGGGGATTTTAACATTCATGTTGATAACCACTTTGATACTTATGCGCTAAAGCTCCTTTTCCTTGCCTCCTCATTCAACTTCCAGCTTTGCTGTACTGTCCCCACTCACCAGCAAGACCACTGCCTTGACCTTGTCTTCTTCTCTAATTGCCTACCCTCAAACCTCTATACCTCAGTTCTTCCCCTATCTGACTATCACCTCCTAAGCTTCACTCTTCATCACCCCACCTCAATCTCGCCCAGTCTCCTCCAACCTCTTCAGAAATCTTCATGCTATTGACCCATCGGCTCGCTCCACTACTGCCTCATCACCTCTTTCCTTCACCATGTCATCTGAGTCTGTTGATGAGGCAGTAGCTTCCTATAACACCTCACTCTTCTCTGCTCTGGATGCTCTTGCTCCTCCCATGCCACGTCCCGTGAGGCGTACTGTACTTCAGCCCTGGCTATCGTCGACTACCTGCTACCTACATTCCTGTGCTCGCTCAGCTGAGCGCATTTGGCTCAAATCCCACACCCTTGCAGACTTTCTTCACTTCAGATTCATGCTTGCCTCTTTCAAGTCAGCCATAGTACTCACCAAACAAGATTATTATATCCACCTGACTAAATCTCATGTCTCTGACCGTCGCTGTCTTTACAACTCATAACTCTCTCCTCAAGGTGCCTCCTCCCCTGACCCCTCCTTCACTTTCTGTCCAAACTTTGGCTGACTACTTCCATGACAAAATCCACAAGATTACACTCAAATTCCCCATGAGGTCCATTTTTTGAAATAAAGCTTGAGGATCCAGTCTCTGTCCGATGGAATCGCAAAAGTCACTAACATAGTGGACACAGTTAGTTCCTCTTCCTTAGGTGTTTGCAGAAGGGCTGATACATCTAAAATATCCATTTCTAACGTCCCAACAGCCATCTTCCCTTCTTCCTTACCAGTTGGCAAAAAATAAGCTTTAGAAACCGGAGGGATTAGGTCAGGTGGTACCAATAAAACCTCCTGAATATACTTTTTAAACAACTCCAAAGGAGCAATCGCTGGCACTACTGGAAAATTAAGTAATCGAATATTGGAAGCCCTGACAATATTTTCTAAGGATTCCATTTTCATTTTAATAACCACATTTTCTTTTACTAAAGAATCAGATACCTCCGAGACTCGAGACAGTTTCTGTACCCCAGTATCCACAATTGCTTCTAACTTCAGCCATTTCCAACTTAAAACCAGAGTAGGAGTCCTCCAGCTTATCCAAACGTGACATAGTTAAAACCAACTGTTGACTCACAACACTAGATAACTGAGAAATCGCCTCACAAATGCTCTCCAGGGAAATCTCCATCGGGCGTTTCAAAGAAAAACCTACCAGCTTATTTATGGGGAAAAGAATTTCGAATTTCCCGGATGTGGCCAGAGAGACTCAAAGGAGGCGTAAAGCTTTTCTTTTATTACGTCCTGGCGCTACTCAGATCGGTGCCTCATTTCTGTTAAGGTTTCCTTGCAAATGTATAATTGTATTTAAATCACATAAGTATGTGTTTTTTCAACCAGAGGACTTGTCCTCCTTTATCAGTTCTCATATTGTGACATCTTCTCCTTTGTGAGCGAGACCCCATTATTTTATGAATGCTCTGTTCTCTGTCCCTACTTGTTTTTCTCTTTCTTTATTTCTTCAGTGTCGATGAATCCTGGGGAGACACCTATCCCTGGTATTACTTTTACTTTCTACTCCCCCCTATTATGGTGGACTACTGACACTCTTGGTGTACATTTTTTAAAAATCTTTCTTTGTATTATTACTGAACAAGTTGTGTCTTTCTCTGTACAAGCATGTTGCTTGATTATAATTATAAATTTGCATAAATAAATAAAAAATTCCCCATGAGGTCAGCTTCATCCCCTCTTCCCCTTCTTCACTCCCAGCTCGTCCCCTCCTTCACTCCCAGCTCTTCTCCTCAACCTCTGCTATCCCTTCTTCCTTTTCAAACTCACTGGCAAGTCAAATGCAAGGCATTGATAAGGCAGGCAAAGGGAGAATTTGAGAAGAAGCTTGCTGCGGAAGCAAAAACGCAAAATAAAGACTTTTTCAAATACATTCGTAGCAAAAAAACTGTGAGAGAGTCAGTTGGTCCATTAGATGATAGAGGGCTAAAAGGGGCACTAAGAGACTGAATGAATTCTTTGCTTCGGTCTTTACTGAGGAAGATGTAGGGATGTTACCCATGACTGAAGTGGTATTTAAAGGTGCGGAAGAATTGAAGGAAATATCAATACATCGGGAAGATGTATTACAACTATTAGATAAACTGAAGAGTAGCAAATCACCTGGGCCGGATGGTATACATCCAAGGCTGTTGAAAGAACTGAAATATCAGATTGCCGACCTGCTATTAGTAATCTGTGAACTTTCATTAAAATCATCTGTAATACCTGACGATTGGAGGATGGCCAATGTAACGCCAATTTTTAAAAAGGGTTCCAGGGGTGATCTGGGAAACTACAGACTGGTGAGCCTGACGTCAGTACTGGGAAAAATGGTAGAAACCATCATAAAGAACAAAATTACTCAGCATGTAGATAGTCATGGCCTAATGGGAGACAGCCAACATGGCTTTAGACAAGGAAGATCTTGTCTTACTAATGTTTTTTTGAAGGTGTGAATAAACAGGTGGACAAAGGTGAGTCAGTTGATATAGTGTATCCGGACTTTCAGAAAGCCTTTGACAAGGTCCCTCATCAGAGACGTTTGGCAAAACTAAAGAGTCATGGGATAGGAGGCAGTGTACTATTGTGGATCAGGAACTGGTTAAAAGATAGAAAGCAGAGGGTTGGGCTAAATGACCAATTTTCCCAATGGATAAAGGTGAATAATGGTGTACCCCAGGGATCTGTGCTGGGTCCACTGCTTTTTGACATATTCATAAATTACCTGGAAAAGGGAATAACGAGTGAGGTTATCAAATTTGCAGATGACACAAAACTATTTAAAGTTGTTAAAATCCAAAAGGATTGTGGAAAATTGCAAGAGGATCTTGATAAATTGGAAGACTGGGCATCAAAATGAAATTTAATGTGAAGAAGTGCAAAGTTATGCACCTAGGGAAGAACAACCCAAACTATGGTTACACGATGCAAAGTTCCACATTAGGAACCACCACCCAGGAAAAAGATTTAGGCGTCATCGTGGATAATATGTTAAAACCCTCCGCCCAGTGTGCAGCGGCAGCAAAGAGAGCAAATAGAATGCTAGGTATCATAATGAAAGGAATGGAAAATAAAACAAAAGATATTATAATGCCTCTATACCGTTCCATGGTGAGACCGCACCTTGAAAATTGTGTGCAATTCTGGTCGCCGTATCTTAGGATATAGCGTTATTAGAAAAGGTTCAGAGAAGAGCCACCAAAATGGTAAAGGGGATGGAAGGATACTCCTATGAAGAAAGGCTAAAAAGGTTAGGGCTCTTTAACCTGGAAAAGAGACGGCTGAGGGGAGATATGATAGAAGTCTATAAATTAATGAACGGAGTGGAATGGGTAAACGTAGATCGATTGTTTACGTTATCAGAATATAGAAAGACTAGGGGACATACAATGAAGCTACAGGGTAAACTATTTAAGACTAATAAAAGAAAATATTTTTTCACTCAACGTGTAATCAAACTCTGAAATTTGTTACCGGAGGATGTAGTAAAGGCTGGCAGTATAGCTGTGTTTAAAAAAGGTTTGGACAAGTTCCTGGAGGAAAGGTCCATAAACCATTATTAAGAAGGGACCCAGGATATCAATGCTTGACCCAGTACAAGCATTGCGGAACCTGTATCTTTTGGGGAAACTGCTAGGTACGTATGACCTAGATTGGCCACTGTTTGAAACAGGATACTGGGCTTGATGGACCTTGGTCTGACCCAGTATGGCATATCTTATGTTCTTATGTAAGGAATCGAACCATAATTCCACTAGCGGACAAGACATCTAGGGAAAGCCTGGACAAACACACAAGGAGAGATAAAATCAGGTCACTGAAAAATATATACAAATTAAAATAGCAACTAATTACAACATGAAGCACCTTGAGAGAGAAGAACAACGAGCAGATACCAGAAACGGAGGTCAGCCTGGGCAAGGCCTGCGGCAAAATACAGGATTTCCAGGCCTTTCTGAATTTTAGCTTCACATGTGAGCACAGTAGATAATTGATTGCACCACAGAGAGGCCAAAAAAACAATACAGGATCCATGTTAGGTCTCTTCGAACCTAATACGAAAGCGAGAAGGGAGTACGAACAGCTGCTCCTCGGAAGATCTGATAGGCCAGGTGGAGGTGTGGGGAGTGACAAGGGAAGCCTATTGGTTGGGGCAAGGTACTTCAGGCCGGAAGGTCGGGTGTTCAAATCCCACTAGAGGACAGCAACCTTGGGCCGGAAGGACTGGGGTTTCTAGTCCCACAGGTGCTCCTTGTGGTCTTGGGCAAGCCACTTAACCCTCCATAGCCCATGTTCTCTGTAAAATAGTTATCTCCAAGTTATAATGCCCTGTTCAATGTAATTTCATTTTGTTCAATGTAAACCGCACTGATGCAGAATAGCGCAGTATATAAGAGAATGTAAATAAATAAATAAAAATAAGGTTGCCCCGTATATAGCGCCTTAGGAGGCAAAAGCAGCACTTTGAACTGAATCCTAAAAGTTCTTGGGAGGCAGTGTACCTCGTATCGAAGAAGTGTAACGTGATTCTGTTTATTTGCTTTTATAAAAAAGTCTAATGGCTGTATTTTGTGCAACCTGGTGGAGGAAGCAGGCATGCTATCAAGAGCCCTTCCTTGTGCCGGCCATGGGGGCTAAGCAGCCAGGGGAAATGCTGGATTGGAGGAACCAGGACCGTCGGTAGGTAGGCAGGTTGCAAAGGGGTCTAGGAGCCCAGGGCCCGGGGGTGTGGGCTGGAGCTGGCAGGGGGCCCAGGAGAGGCTGGGGTGCAACATTAAAGGTTTCCTAATCTCCTTACACCGGGCCTGAATAGAAAAGCAGCTTTCTCTGACCCTTTTCATATCCAGGCTGAAAACTCACCTCTTCGTTGCCGCTTTCAGATCCTGACTCGCCTGATCTCCTTTGTGTTCCTTTACCATTCCCCCTAGATGTATCCCATGTCTACAGCTACTGTGTTGTCTGTCTTGACTAGATTGTAGGCTCTGATGAGCAGGGACCGTCTGTTACCTGTGTCTGTGCAGCGCTGCGTACGCCTTGAAGCACTATACAAATGTTCAATAGTAGTAGTGATACCTTATGTCCCACTTTGGGCTCTTTGCTCTCAGAAAGATCATCTCTTCAACCTTCCTTCTCCCTCATGTACCTGCTTCAAGGTTACCAGCAGATCTGCCTTCTTTTATCAGGCACCAGCCCAATAGAACTTGTTACCCTTTTATTCAAGAGAGGAAATTTCCCTTATAAAACTTGAAAAGGGTTTAAAGATTTACTTTTTCAAACAGGCCTTTGGGCTTTCCGGACAATCTGGCTGAGGGCAGTGGGCAGTCGCCGTCGCTCAAATAACCTCGCTACGCCATCCTTCTTTTTTTATTTAATTGAATGTTGTTACTGCCTTTATTCTTGTTTTTATTTTGAACTGCTTTGATGTACCATTATCACGAGGCGGCGAAGCAAATGCAAACAGGCTAAACTAAGTCTAAGCCGCTACTTGCATTGGAAGCAGGCAGGCAGGGTACTGGGCGTCTGGGCTGAACCTTCACTTTAGGTTCCCCACCCCAACCCGAGATTCCAAGATTTTGATACTTAAACTCAACAGTTGTGATCATCTCAGCACCACCCCTCACCCAACAATCCTGTAAACATGCATAATTAGAAATTGTACTTTTAAATATTAAACTTTGCTTGGTATGCATATAAGTGCCTGCTCTCCCTGCAGGGAAGAGAATGTGCTGAGGGCTCTATGAGTTTGTCTGTCAGGATCTGTTGTTCTGCTTGGACTGCTGTTGCCATAGGTAATCGTCTAGTCTTGCCTACTGGTGACATTGCCCCTGTGTGCAGGGCAGGTTCACTCACATGGGGGTGAAGGGACAAGGGGGGAGGCAGAAGGAAGAGCTATAGATGTCCCGACCCTGAAATATATCCAGACAAGTTGTCCATCCTTCTGGCTTGCAGACATTAATGCAGATATCTATACAGTTCTGAAGAAATCCAGACAGCTGGCATCCCCAGCCTTCTGGATACTGAGCACATCTAGCATGGCCCTCTAAACATTTGGATCTTAGGCATGTACCTAGTTTGCCTATGCCTTAGTCAGGCCCTGTCTATAACTGCGTATTTGCTGGGTAACATTTTTTTGAAACTTGTGCCTCCCCATAGTTTAAAGATGGTGCAAAGATTGTGGTATAGTGTTAGAAGCCATTCACGGGAACCCACAAGCCTTTCTCTGTCTTTCTTTACAACAGAGTCTCTCTCTCAGACAGCAAGAATTACTAAAAATACTGTCAAGATTGTGGAGGACGGGATGAAACTGACCCTCACCATCGTGGACACTCCAGGCTTTGGCGATGCAGTTAACAATTCCTATTGGTGTGTAGCAAACCTCCTGGGGCATGAGGTGGGAGGGGCAGGGAACAATTCCACGCTGGGGAGCTTCCAACCTTAGAGGCTAGGATGGCTTCCTGAGGAAAGCCAGATGGGAAGGAGAGAGGTGGCATGTGGGGACTTTCTGAAAAACGGCAGGCTGGATAGGTGGGGAGAAAGGCGGTGCTGACAGATTTGTCTCTGGAGGATGTTTTGCTGCCTTCTGGTATCTTTATCTTTATTTGCTCACTTTTTATACCGCCCTTCATGACCCCAGAGTGGTTTACAATCAAAGGTTCAAAAAGAAGGCCGATGTCCAGAAAGGAAAGGAACTACAGTCAGTTGACAGGACAGGAGATAGTCAAAGAGGGGGTAAGGCAGTAGGGAGGCTGGGAGGTGGCAACTGGGAGGTCAAAGCCGGAAGAAAACAGGTGAGTTTTGAGGAGAGATTTGAACCGGGGGAGAGAGTTCCAGAGGGAGGGACCTAGGAAGAAGAAAGCAGAAGGGCGAATTCAAGATGGACAGTGTTTAGGGAGAGTAATTGGAGACGGTTAATATGAGCAGAGCGGAGACTGCGGACAGGGTTATGGAAGTGGAGGAGATCAGAGAGGTACTAAGGGGTTTGTGAATAGATGGCCTGATATACAGAGGTGAGTATCATGTAGTGAATGCGATATTGGACAGGAAGCCAGTGGAGACCGATGAGAAGAGGCGTGATGTGATCAAAACGGGATGCATGTGAGAGGAGACGAGCAGCGGTTTTCTGAATGAGTTGCAGTCGGTGAATCTGTGAAAGAGGGAGGCCAGCGAGAACAGAGTTGCAATAGTTGAGGCATGACATCACTAGGGAAAGGAGAAGAGTGGCGAATGACGAGGGGTCCAGGATGCAGGGCTCTGATCTGTTTAAGAGAGAAAAAGGAGCGGCGTACCAACAATGAAATATGATCACGGAAGGAGAGAACTGAGTCCAAAGTGATTCCAAGGTAGCGGAGGGAAGTGACCATCGAGACCGAGGACCCAGAAATAGAGGGGGCGAATAGGACTGCCAAAAGTGAACCAAATGGCAGATGTCTTTGCAGCGTTGAGGTGCAGAAAATTAGATGAGAGCCAATTAGCAACCAGAGAGAGGCAGGAATTCAGTGGGGTAAGGTCAGGGGCCATCGGAGAAGTGTGATACAGAATAATAATATCATCAGCATAGTAATATGCCAACAGACCAGACTGTTGAATCTGTACGGTGAGGGGGCCAGAAAGACATTGAAGAGAAGGGGGGCAAGCACAGACCCTTGGAGGACACCACAGGAAAGGGGCAGTGAGGTTGAAGAGGTAGAATCAGAGAAGACAGAGAAGGACCGAGAAGAAAGAAAAGAATGAAACCATTGCAGGACTGTTCCAGAGATGCCAGCCCCGTGGAGACAAGAGAGAAGAGTAAAGCGATCGACTAGATCGAAAGCAGAAGAGAGGAAGAGAGAAACAGCAATAGATACGTCACCTGGTCATGAGAAGAATGGAGCTCATTGAGAAGTGCCAGCCAGAATCTGAAACCAGATTGACGGGGGTGTAGACGGTGAATCGAGTCGAGATTCTGAGTGAGTTGCGTGAAGACAAATTGCTTTAGAATTTTAGACAGGAAAGGGAGATTAGAAATAGGCCAATAGTGAGACAAAACAGAGGGGTCAAGAGAAGACTTTTTAAGCAGTGGGCGGACCAGAGCATGCTTCCAGGGTGTGGGGAAAACACCGGAGTTGAGGCTGGTGTTCAGAATAAGCTGAATGAGTGGAAGAAGCGTGAGTGAGGGCTTAAGGAGCCATGCCAAGGGAATGGGTCGGAGCAGCGTATAGTTTTCCTGGCGGAGGAAACAGATTTGGACAGACCAGCTTCAGAGATAGGTGAGAAGGTGGACCACACATGGGTTAATGGAAGCTGGGGGGGAGGAGGGAGAACAGGGGAAAGCGGAGGGGGGGGGGGCAGACAGGAAAGGATAACCGGAGAGATAAAAATCTTCCCTGCAAAGAAAGTGGCCAACGGAGAAGGGCTAGGAGGGGAGGCGGACCAAGGTTAGTAGGAGCAGGGCTTGACTGGGTGGTGGAAAGAGATTTCATAACCAGAAATAATTGACGGGAGGTTGGCAGAGGAAGAAATAAGATGAGAATGAATGTTTAAGTCACAGCTCTGTTGGGGCACTGGTACCTGGGAAGTAACCTGCAGAGAGTGGCAGTTACAGGCTTAGCCACCTTATTGGGCAGGGGCGATGAACCCTATCGGTCTTTGTCCTCATTTACTATGTTAGTGCATTACCTGAGAAATTATATGGAGCTCTGTAGTGTGTCAGGGCTGCTCTCCAGTGGTCATTTTATTGAATGTCAGGAGCATGAAAATTGTGAGGCATCAGAAGCGGCTTGTTGATTTCAGTGTCCAGCCTCATAAAATGGAAGATGCGAAGCAATGCTGAAAGGCCACACTTACGAAAGCATAGTAAGCATTAGTCATTGCAATACAAACTTTAAGCTCGATGCTGAAAGTCAAATACTGTATGTTGTCAGCATTGAGTGCTGACTGCATAAGTGTGTTTTAAAAAAATGCTGGCTGAGTGATAAATGAAAAAATGTTGGCTGTAGAAGTAGATGCACAGCCTAAATTTAGGAGCCAGGAGAATTCTATGGGTGACCCATCTAGAGGTAATATTCAGCCGCTATATAAGTAATTTTAGAACAGGTCACCTAGGCTGGAGGGTTACATAGACACTTAATATGAACCTATAGGCCCGATTCTGAGTTGTGGCTTGCGGGGCTGCATGTTCCGGCAGAACATGCAGCCCCGCAAGCCATCCTGCCCCATTCCCCCTCCAACTCTCCCCGCATGGCTAGAGCAGTAGGAGGGGGAGGGAGGAGGGCTGGTCAGAGCAGGGGCAGGCCGAGGCAGCAGGACGTACAGGGCCGATTCAGGTCATGGTCCTGTATGTCCTGCGGGAGTCTGGGGGGACGTGCTGATTATTCTACCTCGAAGGTGGAATAATCAGTACTAACTAGGTGATTGGGGCCAGAGATCTAAATGGCTTTGAAAATGCTGCCCTCTGTCATTATAAAACACTACCGCAAAATCAGCTGAAGGTGTGGCTAAAATATGGCCGCATACATTCATAGCAGCTCAGAAGTACACGCTTGAAGTAAGCGCATAGATGAGTACTTTATAACCTATGTACGCACTTTGTGATTCTGCCCAAACTCCTCCCTGCACACACCTATCCCCCAGATCATGTAGAAGCACATTGCCTTCTTGCTCACTGTGTTTACTTTAACATGTGGCCTAATCTTATAAGAACTCTTGTACGCATGTACGACAGGGTTCCCATGCCCCGAATCCCTTATAGAATTACCCTTATATGAATATATTTATCTGTATATCTTGCCTGCAGAAATGAGTTATTCATGTCTTTTCAGAGACTCCGATATCTCTTCAAAAATTTGCTTAAAGATGTAGGGACAATGATAAGTTGCTGCTGAAAAGTCACCCCCTTACTTCACAGGATGCTGCAAGGCTTGAGTTAGAGGAAGATATTGAGGGGAGGGAGAAATCTCAGTCCCAGCCAGGAAAGGGAAATGGCAGGTACAGGGCAGAGAAGGACACAAACCAGATAAACCTCTGTACCAGTCAGCAGTGGGGGTGTGCCGAACAAAACTTTTCATTTTTTTCAATTTCCTGTATTGTTTGCGGGATTTTTTGTTTTGCTTCGATTGTTTTTATTTTAAATGTTATCACTTCATATCTGTTGTTAATAATGCATGCTATTGAGCGATAATGTGCACTGTGAACGATACATGGAAAGTGATTACATTTTGGGGTTCTTTTCTTCCATTTTTATTCAAAAACGATATAGGAAACGCCATTGATATTTCCCACGTCCTTTCAAATGAATGCACATCCCATGTCAGCAGTAAGCACTGCAGTGGATAGAGAATTCTCTGTCCCAACCAGTAGGAGGCACTGCAATAGGCAGCACAAAGGGAAATATACAGAAGGATAGAAAGATCCATTTCCTATGTGTGTAAGGGATGGGTGTGGACTGTGGACTATTTCTTTTTCTGTAGATCACCCAACAGAGTCTTTTCCTCTTTCTGCAGTTGGAAACCCATTGCAGACTATGTGGATCAGCAGTTTGAACAGTACTTCCGAGACGAGAGCGGACTGAACCGTAAGAGCATTCTGGATAATCGGGTGCACTGCTGCCTCTACTTCATCTCTCCCTTCGGACACGGGTACACAAGGACAGTGTATCACTGCCCACCACTTTCAAAAGTTCAGAGCTCTCAGCTAGTTTTGGTCGCTACACGCAGAGAGAACGTGTTAATGAGCTGCTTGTGGGTATCCAGTACTGCCTCCAACCGGGCATAACTAGCCTTGATAAGGGTCTGCTGGGAGGAAGCTCACACTTGTAGGGTCCCAGCACTGCTGTGAGGAGGCCTGCCCTACAGGAGGTCTGGGGGTAAGGGAATACTCCGTGCAGGTTGGTGCTGACTGAATACTGCCCCTTCTCTCCACAGATTACGCCCTTTAGATGTCGAGTTCATGAGGGCTTTGCATGAGAGAGTGAACCTTGTGCCCGTCCTAGCAAAGGCTGACACACTCACGGCAAAAGAAGTGGCACACAGGAAATGCAGGGTAAGGTGAGCCCTGAGGTTGCAGGGTAATCGGGGACAGTCCATATTATAAGCCAAAAATGTGGATTGCGTCACACTTTACTGGGGGAGGGGGAGGGATTGATTTGAACCCTTCTAACTGTATCTTGAATGAGGTAAGAATATTCCCGATAAAATGCAAGCCTCTGCTCTAGTGCTGCTTGTATCCTGAAGCTAGCCTTGCAACGGATTACTACTGCCAATGATCCTACAAACCTGCGTAGGAGTCATCCACCCACATTGCCACAAAATGGGCGAATGGCGAGTGGCAGATGGCGGCGGACAAGCAGTAAAGCATGGGACTTTGAAGCCTATGCATGCACTGACCTGTAGTGTGTACCTGGACTTCACAGCCCCAGGCTGATTTTTAAAACTTGTCTACTGCAGAGGAGGGAATATGGTAAGATGGCATGTGTTAGCAGAGGGGCAGGGTGATGAGAGAGAAATACATTGGGTACTGGCAGGGGTGGCTCAAGGGGGGTGGGGTGGGGGCCTCATTTGCATAAGTGGCCTTATTTGCATAAATATTTGCATAATGTTACCATACACTAACTTTTAGTAAAACGTCTCTTAATGAATGTATGGATAAAGAAAGATTAAAAGATTTCTACATTATTATAATCCAGTGCCAACTGTCAGGCACATTAGGAACTACTACAAACACTGCCCATTTATAACCCATAGCAAACCCACTGTATCATAACAGCACTACCAGGACTCACAAAGCACCAGACCCTACCTATCAAAAGGCAACACTGCAAATATTAAACCAATACATTTTAGAGAACAACAATACATGATCTACTGGGGAAAGAGAACAAGTGGCAATGTCAAATAGGAATTACATAAACAGAATACCTCTGCTCAGTTACACATGCAGAACATAGACCATCACCAAACAAGGAATCACAATTTAGAAACTGGAAGGCAATAATTAAACTGGGAACCCCAAAAGCCAATCTTGGAATGTACAACAACACTGTAGAAAGAAAACTATAAATTTATTTATTTATTTATTTATTTATTTATTTACAGTTTCTTTTATACCGCACTATTCGACATCAGCGCGGTTTACAATGAACAGAAACTACACTTCTCAAAAATTGATCAGTGCTTACAATGAACAGCTGGGTATACATTAAACAGGTTACATTCAACAGGTTTCATAAACAGAGGAACATAATAACTATGTACAAAAAGCAACTATGTACAGAATAACTAAACGCAGCTATATGTTTCTTGATAATTTCCTCTTGTACTAAACAAAGTGCAGACGTTAATGATGCACATTTCCCAGAGCTGACATATTCCAGTTAATAAATTCAAAATAAAGAGATATTTTTCTACCTTTTGTGCATTTTTTTTCAGTTGCAATTGCTCCAGCCACTTTCTTCTGGTTTCTTCATGTCTTCTGCTAACTCCTCCATTCTCTCTCTCTACATCTGCTTTAACATACTAATCTTTCTCCTTTTGCTCTTTCCTCATTCCTATTTCATCCACTCAAATTTTACCCCTCCATCCTCAATCCCCACTTACTCTCCCAATACCCGGCCAATTGTAGATTTTTCATCCCTCCCACACAAAATATTTTTCCCTCTCCATTTCACTCTCCCAGCCCCATCCCATTCTAATCCTCCCCCAACATCAGTTCCCTTCTAGTTCCAGCCTCACCCAGCATCCGCTCCCTTCTAGTCCCTGCATCAGCCCATTTCCAGTCCTACCCCCCATCAGCCAATTTCCAGTCCTAGCTCCCCATCCATTTCCAGTCCTATCCGAGTCCCTCCATCAGCTCATTTCCAATCCCAGCTCCCCATCAGCCCATTTCTAGTCTTTTCCTAGCCCCACCATCAGCCCATGTCAAATCCTAGCTCCCCTCCACTCAGCCCAATTCCAATCCAAGCCCTCCATGAGCCTACTTCCAGTTGTAGCCCCTACATGAGTCCATTTCAATCCAAGCCCCCACCACAGCCCATTTCCAATCTTAGCTCCCACAACAGCCCATTTCCAGTCCTATCCTAGCTGCTCCATCAGCCCATTTCCTGTCCTAGCTCCCTCCCTTCACAGCCCATTTCCATTCCAAGCCCCCCTCCCCATCAGCTATTTGTACTTCAAGCCTCCTTCCACTCAGCCCATTTCCATTTCAAGTCCTCGTCCCCATCAGCTGTTTGCAGTTCAAGCCTCCCCTTCCACTCAGCCCATTTCCAGTCCTAGAAACCCCCCAACCCATTACCAGTCCTAGCCCCCATCAACCCACTTCCAGTCCTAACCCCATCACCCCATTTTCAGTTTAAGCCCCCCATAGCCCATTACCAGTCCTAAACCCCATCAGCCCACTTCCAGTCCTAACCCCATCAGCCCATTTCCAGTTTAGCCCCCCATAGCCCATTACCAGTCCTAACCCCCCATCAGCGCACAGCCATTTCCAGTCCTAACCCCATCAGCCCACCTCCAGTCCTAAGCCCCCACATCAACCCATTTCCAGTCCTAGCCCCTCCCATAGCCCATTTCCAGTCCTAACCCCCCCAGCAGTCCACAGCCCATTACCAGTCCTAACCCCCCCTCCCCCCCATCGGCCCAGGGAAAATTAAAAAAAAAAAGCTGGCTGCTGCCATCGCCGCTGTGGCAGAATCGACTGTCCTGCGGGGCCCCCCCTGCCCGACTGAGCTCTCCCTGCCCGGCTGAGCCTCTCTGCAACGGCTTTCAGATCCACGAAGGGAGAGTGTCTCACTGTCTCCCTCACGGCTCTGTTAAGCCTGCAGGGGCTGATGGGAAATTTCCCATCAGTCCCTGCAGGCTTAACAGAGCCGCGAGGAGACACTCTCCCTTCGCGGATCTGAAAGCTGTTGCGGAGATGCTCAGCCAGGCAGGGGGGGGGGGCCCACGGGACAGTCGATTTTGCTGCTGCTGCTGCGGCAGCAGCCAGCTTTTTTTTTAAATTTAATTTATTTTTAAAGCAGAATGTTCTTTGCGCGGGACCCCCTGAAATGCGGGGCCCTATGCAAAAAACATTCTTGCTCAATGGACGGGCCGGCCCTGGGTGCTGGCTGCAGGGGTTGGAGGGTAATGAGAGAGAAACATTGGGTAATAGCTGTAGGGGGCAATGAGAGAGAGAGAGACACCGAGTGATGGCTGGAGGGGCTATGAGAGAGAAAGTGGGTGATGGCTGGGGGAGGAGCCCATGAGAGAGAGACAGAAAAAAACACAAGGTGATGACTGGAAGCAATGTTCCCTCTAATTTTCTGTAGGCTGTGTGCGCATAAAATATCAGCTGTGTGCAGCTTTTGAAGGAAGGTTACATTTTTGTGCGCCACATAATGACACTCGGAGTTATATACTTTGAAATTTGACTACACGTCAGAATACAGTATGTACACCACATTGATTTTAATCAAATTAAATGAAAATAGACGATTACTAAATGAAGCGGGAAATTTCTAGTAATTACAACCATAACTTTTAAATTTTAAGATGTCTGTGTTTTCTATCAGAATCAGAGCCGTAATTTTTGTGCGCTCTGTTGTAAAGTATGTGCGCTCGCTCGGCGAGGTGTGTACGCGCGCACATGCGCACAGCTTAGAGGGAACAGTGACTGGAAGGCTACCAGAGAGAAAGAGAGAGACATTGGATGATGGATGAGGGGGCTGCAAGAGAGAGAGAGAAAGAAAGAGAGACATTGGGTTATAGCTGTGGGGGAGGGGGGGTGAAGCCAATGAGAGAGAGAGACATTGAGTGATACTGTAGCTGTAGGGGCAATAAAGAGAGAAACTGACTGATGGCTGGGGGAGGGCAATGAGAGAGAGAGAGACACTGAATGATAGTGGAGGGGGATCTATGATAGAGAGAGAGAGACACTGGGTGATGGCTGGGAGGGTGGGTCTATGAGAGAGAGACTGACTCCGGGTGATGGCTATAAGGGCTTATGAGAGATACTGGGGGGCTATGAGAGAGAGAGAGCGAGCGAGCGAGAGAGAGAGAGAGAGAGAGAGAGAGAAACAGACAGGCAAACATTGAGTAATGGCTAGATAGGGTTAAGAGAGAGAGAGAGAAACTGAGTAATGGCTGAAGGGGGGTATATGAGAGAGACAGGGACAGCCTGAGGGGGATGCAGAAGGATGCGGGGCCATGTGCAGAGACTGATTGCAGGGTCTCATTTGCATAAATTAATTGGGGCTGAAAAGTGAGACTAAAAAGAGGGGCCATGTGCAAAAACCACAGTTATTCAATGGTAGGGCCGGCCCTGGAGAGAGAGAGACAGACACTGGGTGATAGCTGGGTGGGGCTATGAGAAAGAGAGAGACTGAGTAATGGTGGGGGGGGGGGTATGAGAGAGAGAGAGAGAGAGACTGGGTGATAGCTGGGTGGGGCTATAAGAGAGAAACAGTCAGTAGCACCAGGGAGCTTTTATTTCAGTTAGTAGCAGCAGGAAGATTTAAATTAGAGTATAGCTTAGCATAGAAGGAAGAATAGGGTAAATATTTTTTGAGTGGAAAGAAAGAAATTGTTTCTAGAGACCTTTACAAAGAGGCCTTCCAGTTAGGGGACAAAACACCTGTGAAATTGTTTTAAATAGGCGTTAAAGCCAAGTGACAGATCAAAGGGGCAATTTGAAAGGCTCCATCTATCAAATCAACAGCTATGTGAATCACCCAAGAAATTGTTAAGAGATTACCTTAGAAACACAGGTCAGGGCGCTGTGTAGCAAGCTAGCTTTTCCAAAGTGTTATTTCACTTCCACCTACCCTGACTCCCACCCACTCTAGACATAATCTTAGCTTCTCTCTAAGCTTCTGGAAAAGATTGTATTTGCACAACTTTCCCACCATCTAGATTCCACTAACTATCTTCACCCTCGGCAATCAGGTTTCCGGCCAGGTCACAGCGTCGAAACTATTCTTCTTGCCTTCACAAACTCTTTGCATGTAGCACATGATCGGGGTGATATCTCGGTTGCGGTAGCACTTGATCTTTCTGCAGCTTTTGATCTGGTCGATCACTCTCTTCTCTTAGCCCGTCTCCATGAAGCTGGTGTTCATGGCACTGTCTTTAATTGGTTTCACTCTTTTCTTCACGCCCGGTCTGCCTCTGTACTAGCTACATCACCCTCTTTTCTACCTTCCGCCCCTTTCCCTCTACCATGTGGGGTTCCCCAGGGTTCTGTCCTGGCCCCCCTCCTTTTTAATCTTTTCCTGGTACCCCTCACACTTGTCATTCAACAATTTGGGATCTCTGCTTTTTACTATGCCGATGACATCCTTCTTCTTCACCACACTTCCCCACTCCTCCCTGATCTGACTCCTCTTAACAACTGCCTCACTGCTGTCACCCACTGGTTAACCCAAAATTGTCTTCACCTTAATCTAGCCAAAACCACCGCTATTTGGTTCCCCTATGGTCATCCCCCCCCCTCGTTAGCTCCATCCCTTTCTAACACTCCCATATCCTTAGTCACTACCTTCCGCTATCTTGGTGTTCTCTTTGATTCAGATCTTTCCTTTCACGCTCACATCTCACACATTACAAAGACTTCCTTTTATTTTCTGCGTCAAATCCGTGCTATCCGCCCTTTTCTTTCCTCTTCCGCCTTATCTACCCTACTTCTCTCTCTTGTTATGTCCAGGGTTGATTTTGCTAATTCTGTCCTTATTGGTTTGGCCTCCTCTCATTTATACCGTCTTCAAAGAATCCAAAATACCGCAGCCCGCCTTCTCTCTCACTCATCTCTCATTCTCACCATATAACCCCTCTTCTTATTCACTTACACTGGTTACCTGTTCCCTTCCGCTCTCAATACAAATTACTTACTTTGGTTCACAAGGCCCTCCACACCAACTCCCCACAATATCTAGCTGACTTAATCCACTTTCACACTCCCAGATATACCCCCCGCTCATTCCACTTAAACCGGCTCATCCTTCCCCCTCCTTCTGCTGCCCACTTACAATCTACTCGTTCTTCAGCTTTCTTCTTTATAGGTCCCGCACTATGGAATTCCCTCCCCTCTGCTATCCGATTAGAGTCTTCCCATTCAGCATTTAAACAGCAGCTAAAAACCCACCTCTTTTCCCTAGCCTTTGACCTCCCCACTTCTCCCCCCTCTCTATAGCCTTACTCCTCTCCCCCTACCCTCTCTTGCCCTTTCTGTCTCTCTTTTTTTTTTTTTTTTTTTTAAAATATGTAACTTCCTTTTCCTTTACTGGCTTTGTGCCCTATTTTTAATGGATTTTATGCATTGTAAACCGCTCTGCTTTTATTGTGAAGGGCGGTCAATCAAGTTTTATTAAACATAAACATAAACATAAACCTATTAAAGGGAAAGAGGTGGTCAAATTCACTTTCAGGTTCAGCTGGTTATCCTCATCAGGAATAGATTGAGTAAGATCCTGAAATTCATTAATCTTGAGGTGAACAAAGTCCCTTAAACTTATTAGTTATAATTATATTAGTGCAAGTATCCCTATCTTTAAATAAGTAGACAAGTTAAATATCTAAATAAAACCTTAAAACTAAGATGTAGACAGCAGTCCAGCAGTGAGATGGGGGCTATCCATTCTTTTGCATTGAGTGTCGCATGTACGATTTTCTCCCAGTTGGTGAGGGGCCTTACGTGTGCATTATGTACAAGGAGCTCTTTGCCCTCAGGGAATGAGTCCGATCTCTGGCGGTTAGAGTGGCAGACTTGGAGGACATAAGGAAGACAGAGATATATAGACACAGGGCCGGCCCGTCCATTGAGCAAGAATGTTTTTTGCACAGGGCCCCGCGTTTCAGGGGGCCCCGCGCAAAGAACATTCTGCTTTTTTTAAAATTACTTAAAAAAAAAAAAAGCTGGCTCTGGCTGCTGCCGCCGCGGCGGCAGCAGCAGAATGAAGTGTCCCGCGGGGCCTCTTCTGCTCACTGAGCCCCTCTGCAAGGGCTTTCAGATTCGCGAAGTGAGAGTGTCTCTCTCGCGTCTCTGTTAAGCCCGCAGGGGCTAATGGGAAATTTCCCATCAGCCCCTCGCATCTCGCATGGTGTGACTGCACCTTGAATATTGTGTGCAATTCTGGTGGCCATATCTTAAAAAGGAAATAGCGGAATTAGAAAAGATACAGAGAAGAGCTACCAAAATGGTAAAGGGGATGGAAGGATACCCCTATAAATTAATGAATGGATTGGGTTAATGTACATCAGTTGTTTATGCCATCAAAATGTAGAAAGACTAGGGGACATGCAATGAAGCTACAATGTAATCCATTTAAGACTAATCAACCTCTGGAATTTGTTACTGGAGGTTGTAGTAAAAGCCGTTAGTGTAGATGGGTTTAAAAAGGGTTTGGACAAGTTCCTGGAGGAAAGCTCCATAAACCGATATTAAAGAGGATCTGGGAAATCCACTGCTTGCTCCAGGACAAGCATTGTGGAACCTGGATTGGCCACTGTTGGTAAGGACCTTGGTCTGACCCAGTATGGCATTTCCTATGTTCTTATGTTTTCATGTAGAGAGATAGAGAGAGAGCGAAAAACACTGGGTAATGGCTGGGGGATGGGGAGCTATGAGAGGGAGATCGAGACACTGGGTGATGGCTGGAGGGCTTATGAGAGAGATGCACACACAGATTGGGTGATGGCTAGGGAAAGTCTGGGATAGGGTTTTCAGAGAGAGAAAGAGAGAGAGAAAAAAACTTAAGGAAGCCTGGGAAAGGGTTATGAGAGAAAGAGAAAGACATACACATATAGAGACATGCAAGCCCCTGATACTCCTCATAACACACACACACATGCAGCCTCCAGCACTTCCCATGATAGACGTAGACACACACACATATATAAATGCAACCTCCGACACTCTCCTTGACACACCCACACATGCACCCACCTAGCCCCTGATACGGCCTTTCTATGAGGCTTACATATGAACATCCCACATGCCTGTTTCAGGAAATGGGCGAACGTGTCATTGTGTCACACTGCTAATACACACGTTTCATCTTGTTACTTTTCAAATTGGTGATGGTAAATGGTAAAGTAGAGGGGAGACATGGAGCTGCAGTGGGGAAAAGGAAGCAAATTCAAAAAGGTTTTGGGGGAGCTAAGCTAGTGGAACATCACCATTGACAGCATCGAAGCTTTGGATGCATTGTGTAAGGGACTATGGCAGACCTCCACGGAGACTTATCTCAGTGATGATGATGAATCAAATGTAACCCATTTATTTGCTTGGCTTTTCTACCAAGAAGTGGAGTCTTAACATTGTAGGCATCATCTAGTGCTTACTGGGAAAAAGCACTGAGAAATGCAATAAACTTTGAATCTGCTGAATCCTGTACTGGTTGATGATAGGAGGCTGTATCCTTTGAGAATCTGTGCATGCAGCTTATAAATGCAGTATCAGCATTAAAGGGCAGGTTGCACAGAGAGGACAGGCTATGGAAAATTATTCCTGTCATAGGGGAAGGGGAGATACTGGACTGTAGGGGTGGGGGGCAGAGAGAGTGCTGATATTGAGCAATGAGGGGTGACAGACAGATGGTAGGCTCTGAGGAGTGGACAGAGAGGGAAATGCTTGACTCTAAGTGGTGGATGGAGAGGGAGAAGCTGGACTCTTAGATGTGGACAGAGAGTGAGGAATGGACAGAGAGAGATGCTAAACTCTGAGGGAGTAGATAGAGAGAGAGATGCTGGGCTCTGAGAGGTGGACACGGGTAAAATTTGAGTGGATAAGGAGGGAGTACAGAGATATGGAGGAAGGATCTAAAAGGGAAAGATCAATAGGTTAGATACTGTATAGAGAGGGAATGGAAGAAGCCAGGAGGAGCAAGGAGAACTGGCAAATGGACAGCAGACACTGGAAAGAGGATTAAGAGAAGACAGAGGGTAGCAGAAGAGAGACTGGGGCCATTTTGATGAAAAAATAAAATGCCCAGACAACAAAGGTATTAAAAAAGTATTTTAGTTTGAATTTATTACCTAGAATGTGTTGACTTTGGGAAATGTGCGTTGCTGATGTCTGTGTTTTGTTCAGCAAAAGAGGACATGCATTTCTATTTTTATTTCTCCAGTGTTGCCATCACTGCCGAGTTTGACATCTTGGGATTCCCTGTTCAATTACTATGATCCTTTGTTTTGTATTTGGTGAGGGCCTGTCTGTGTTTTGTATGTATGAATGAGGTACGGCATTCTGTTAACATGTAGATAGTTGTAGGAGTCCAATCTGTTTTGTTTTCCAAGTAGTTATGTTATTAGTGTTCACTAAGATATACTAGTTTAATATTTATTTAGCTATTTTTATATACTGCTTTACCCGAGTCTCAAAGCAGTTTACCGTTTAACAAACTTCAAACTATTACATAGAACATGGAAAGTAGCACTTTGAAAGTTGAACAGGTAATTTGAACTTTGAGCAAACATTGGAGCATCAAGATAATTACATCTGAGAAACAATTAATGGGAGATTGTTCTAGTGGGGAATATGGGGTGATGGGGGATTAGGTTTCACAGTCAGTTGAAGAGATGTGTTTTAAGATTCCTTCTGAAGTCCTTTAAGTCAGGTATGGCTTGTATGCTTTTGGGGAGCGTGTTCAAGATGGATGGGGCATACGGGGAGAAGGCTGTGTTGGAGGTGATTCTGGCTGAACTTCACACCATCATTTCACATAACACCACCACCAGCTCCCCACTAGACTCTTGCATGGTTGCCTAGATAAAATCTACAAGAACAACTCTCCTCCCAATCATATCATGCATTCTTCACACCTCCCTCTCCCATGCCAGCCTCCCCCCTACCCTGAAGCAAGCTTCAGTCAGACCCCTTCTGAAGAAACCACACTTAGGCCCCAGCTCACCTGCCTCATACAGGCCCATAGCCAGTGTACCTTTTCTTGCTAAGAACATAGAGAAGGCTGTCCAAACCCAGCTGCAGGAACATGTAGATCAACATGCACCCCTTGACATACACCGACATGGATTTCACCCGCACCACAGCACAGAAACCCTGTTAACCTCCCTACTGTCAACCCTCATCACTGGAATGGAAGGAGTGGCTTCATCTTACTCTTCCTAGACATCCTCGCAGCCTTTGACACAGTCTCCCACCAGATGATACTGAATCAGCTCCACAACATTGGAATAAGGGGAGCAGCCCTCACATGGTTCCACTCGTACCTCTCTCAGCAAACCCAGCAGATAAAAATCTGTCAGCTCACATCAGACCCCTTCACTCTTCCTCAAGGAGTGCTGCAAGGATCCACTCTCTCCTCCCTACTCTTCAATATCTACATCCGGCCCCTATTCACAACCATCCACAACTTCAACATCAGTTATCAAATCTACGTTGACAACATAATGATCTTCACCCCATTCTCCACAACCGCCCCGGATTACACTTAACTCATTGCCTGCTTCAAAGAAATAGTCAGCAGGCTTCAGCTCCACCACCTGACAGTCAATTTTGGCAAGACGGAGATCCTACATGTCACAAGGGACCCCACCTTCACACCTCCAGCATCCATCAAATTTGACAGTTTCAACCTCCAAGTCAGGACACAGGTCAGATATCTTGGTATCACCCTGGACAAGCATCTGGATGTCAAGGTTCATATCCAGAACATCACCAAGTATGTTTATTTCAAACTCAGATCCCTACGCAACCTATGCCCCCTCCTGTCTTCTGAACACTTTTGTTCTGTATGCCAAGCTTCCATTATTCCCATCTTCGACTACTGTAACACAGTTTACCAGGGGCTCCCCAAATCCACCATCCTTCCACTCCAGCTTGCTCAAAACACTGCTGCACGCACCATTTTTGGAGCCTCCAGACACACCCACATCACACCCATTCTAAAAGCCCTTCACTGGCTGCCAATTGCCTCTCGAATCAAATACAAGGCTCTAACCATCATCCATAAAGCTTGCCATCAACTCACCTCTGCTCAGCTTCAGATCCTTATTTGCAACCCCATGACCAATAGAGCATGACGACAAAGCACCCAGAAGCAACTCGGCCTGCCATCACAAATATGCAAGAGCACCCAGCACACTCGCCAAAGAGCCTTCATGTTATACGCTCCTTCCCTTTGGAACTCACTACCCCCCATACTATGTTGCACCCAAACCCATCACGCCTTCAGAAAGAGCTTCAGGAACACTTCGGCACAGACTAGCCTACTGACGCACAACGGGACACCCACATGATGTTACCCCACAGTTAATATGTTTTAAGTTGTTATTGTTCACCTAACATTGTATCTGGCCAACACCTCCATGGCAATCCCGACATTGCTTTTTTTCTGTGGCTGTACACCAGTTTGACTGGTAGAAAAATGGTATAAGAAATCCAGTGAAATAAATAAAGAAGAAGTCTTTGGCCCAGATATTGAATTGAGCTGCCGACTTCTAACCCTGGATATTCAATGCCCGGGATCGTGCACATGCCCCGGAGCCGCAGAAGCTAACTGGGTACCGGTGATATTGCACCGCTGCCCTGTTAGCTCCTGTGGGTAAAACTAGGCCAGCTTTTGGGTCGTTCAGTTATACCTGTAGGTTGCTAACTGGGTGGCGGTGCAATATCGCCGCCTCTCCTCTGCCCTGGAACGCCCACAACACACTCTGATGCTAAGCGGTTAGCATCGGGGCATACAGAGGAAATAATCAGGGATATTCAGCAGCACTGACCGTGTTACTGCCATTCAGAAGCATTTACGTGCTTTACAGATCTGTAAACTGTGTGAATGCCTTTCGAATATCGGGCCCTTTATTTTTAAGATTGGGACATTGAAAGTGTTCTGTGTATTTGTCCTTCTGCTTCTGTTATTTGGTGTTTTGTGTAGAAGTGATTGAAGAAATTCTGAGGATAAGTTGTGTGCTGCTTTGAACGTAGTTAGTAGGACCTTGCATTTGGGTTGGCTTATTATGGGGAGCCAGTGTAGCTGCTTGAGTATGGTGTTATGTGATCTATTCTGGATTCACCATGGATAATGCATTTAGTGGTATTTGCTGCCATCTGTAGTGGTTGGAGCATTTATTTCGGTAATCCTTGGTATATTGCAATAGTCCAAATGTGGGAGAATCAGGGTTTGGAAGGCTGTACGGAAGTTGCTGGTTTCCAGTAAGGTCGTAGACGTTATAGACTTATGATTTTGTTGGAGACAGGCTTTATTATGTTAGTAATGTGCAGCTGGAAGGTCAGGCGCTGGTTCGGTATTATTTCTTAGGTCCTGATCTGTAGTTCCAGCAACTTGTTCCTCACCAGATCCAAGGGCCTTTACTAGATCCTCATCGTTCTAGACCTTTCTGCTGCCTTTGACACTGTTGATTGCCACCTTCTCCTCGAAACCCTGCCCTCGCTTGGATTTAGGACTCTGGTCTGTCCTGGTTTTCTTCTGATCTCTCCCATTGTACTGTTAGTGTATGTTCTGGTGGTTCCTCCTCTACCGCCATCCCGCTTTCAGTCGGTGTACCTCAGGGCTCTGTCTTGGGGCCTCTCCTTTTCTCTCTCTACACTCAGTCCCTTGGTGCATTTATTTCCTCCCACGGATTTCAGAACCATCTTTATGCAGATGACTCTCAGATCTACCTCTCTGCACTTGAAATCTCTTCAGGAATCCAGGCCCAGATCTCTGTCTGCTTATTCGACATTGCTGTCTGGATGTCTCACCACCATCTGAAACTGAACATGGCAAAAACTGAGCTCCTTATCTTTCCCCCTAAACTCACCTGCCCCTTCCTCCCTTCTCTATTTCTGTGAATGACACTACACTCCTCTTAGCTTGCAACCTTGGAGTCATTTTTTACTCTACTCTCTCTTTCTCTGCACACATAGCTAAATCTGTAGCTTCTTTCTCTATAATATTAGCAAACTTTGTCCCTTCCTTTCTACACACACTATTAAGACCCTTATCCACTCACTATACCTTGCAGATCAGATACATCTTCACACTCCTCACCGTTCTCTCCGTTCTATACACTCCAACCGCATGTTCCTCCCTTCCCCGTCCCACGCCCAGGCCCAGGCCCATCTAGAATCCACACGATCCTCCGCTTTTTATTTCCTCGGGCCTCGCCTCTGGAACTCGCTCCCCCCTGCCCTCCGATTAGATCCCTCTTTCAAATCCTTCAAAACCCAATTAAAAGCACACCTTTTCTGTATGGCATTCAATCTCCCTCTCCCCTCCTCTCCCCCTGCTTCTCTCCTTCCTCAAAGAACAACATAATTAATCTTTTTTTTTTTGTGTGTTTCTCGGCTGTCCTGTTTTCCTCTTTTCTGAACTCTGTCCTTTTCTCCTCCTTTGCAACTTTTAAATTGGCGTTCTTTCTTTTTCTGCAGCATTTTATGATTTTTATGATTGTAAACCGCTCTGACACTCTGTGATGGGCGGTATATAAAGTTTTAAATAAACATAAACACTATTCACCTCCTGTCTTGACTTTTGTATCCTGCTCTTTGCTGGTCTCACTCCGAATATTCTCTCTCTTCTTCAATCTGTTCAAAACTCAGCTGTACAGTTTATCTTCCACCGGTGTTGCTATTTATTTATTTAGCTGTATTTCTATCCCGCTTTTCACCGGGTCAAAGTGGTCAATTGGGGGATACATTTAACACAAGGGGATATGAGACACATACACTAATACTTACAGGGAACATGGGCAATGGAGGGTTAAGAGGCTTGCCCAAGACCACAAGGAGTGCCTATAGGACTAGAAATCCCAGTCCCTCCGGCCTGAAATTGCTGTCCCCAGGTGGGACTTGAACTCCTGGCCCTCTGGCCTGAAGTACCTTGTCCTAACCACTAGGCCACTTCTCCCTCATATAATGCCTCTTCTCAAGTCACTTCACTGGCTCCCTACCTGTTTCCACATTCAGTTCAAACTTCTCCTACTGATCTACTAGTACATTCATTCTGCGTCTCCTCACTACCTTCCCTCTCATATCTCACTCTACACCCCTCCTCGGGAACGCTGCTCCTCTGGTAGATCCTTATTTATTTCTTTATTTATCTGTGCCCCTCTCTGCCACTGCCAACTCCAGACTTTGTTCATTCCACCTTGCTGCTCCATATGCCTGGAACAAACCATCTGAGTTGGTGCGTCGGGCTCCTTCGCTGGCCCTATTCAAGCCCAGGCTGATGACCCCCCTCTTTAAAGCTGCTTTTGGATCCTGATGCTCCTCACTCTCTTGTTGACTACTTACGTGTATCTTGCCATACTCTAGTCCCCAGTTTTGCAATGTTTTTTCATCTTGATTAATTGTAAGCTCTGATGAGCAGGGACTGTGTCTTACATCTATACGTACAGTGCTGTGTACACTTTGTGACTCTATGCAAATGATTAGTAGTAGTAATAGTAGTTCAGCTCCAGGGACTTTCAGGAACATTGGGGGGTGAAAGCTGCATCTCTGGTAATGTGGAGGACTTCAGTTTTGTTATAATTTATTATTATTATAATATATTTATAGAGCACTACTCACGGCACGCAATGCTGCACAAACACAGATGAAGACAGGCCCTGCTCGTTAGAGCTTACAATCTAATCAAGACAAAGAAGGAGTAGGGGAGGGAGACAAACAAAAAATGAGACTCAAGGAACAGAGGATTAGGAACCAAAGGCAGCCTTAAAGAGGTGAGCCTTTAGCAGCGATCTGAAGAGGGGGAGTGAAGAAGCCTGACGACAGCTTCCAGAAGAGAGTTCCCTGCATAAGGAGCTGCAGGTGAAAGGATCGATGTCTCAAGTTAGCAGAAGAAGAAAAGGGCAAAGATAGGAGCAAGCTAGAAGAAGAACGAAGCTCATGAGGCGGGGAGTAGAGGGAGAGGAGAGAGAGAGAGCGGAGCAACAGAATGAATATATTTAAAAGTCAAAAGGAGAAGTTTGAATTGAATACGGTAACAGAGGGGAAGCCGATGAAACGATTTGAGAAGAGGGGTGATATGAACAGAACAAGGATGGAAAAGGAGAAGATGGGCAGCAGAATTTTGAACTGATTGAAGTGGAGAGAGATGACTTAGAGGGAGGCCAGTAAGAAGAAAGTTACAATAGTCAAGGTGGGAAGTAATTAAAGATTGGACAAGCGTTTGTGTGGTGTTAACAGAGAGAAATGGCAGTTTTTTTAGCAATCTGTTGTATATGTTATTTATACCCTATTTTACCTGTTATACCTGCTTAATGCATACCCAAGTTTAATTTTCCTGTTTAATGTATACCCAAGTTATTATACCTGTTTCACTGTAAGCACAAATCATGAAATTGAGATATGCAACTCTTATGTTCATTGTAAACCGCACTGATGTCGAATAGCGCAGTATAAAAGAGACTACAAATAAATAAATAAATAAATATTTATTATTTATTTATTTATTTATATTCTCTTATATACCGCACTATTCAGCATCAGCGCGGTTCACATAGAACAAAAATCTCAGTACAGTCAACTTGCATGAGTTTACAGATAACAAGGGAAGGAACTTGGATAACAAGGGAAACTATCTACAATCTATTTACAGGTGTAATCAAACTGAATAGATACATGTTACTAGGAACAGGGTCAATCGTTATAGAGAATCAGCCTAATCATGTTAATGAGACATCGTGGAATTAGTTGGGATCAGTGATGTCAATGGACATCAATGTCAATGACATTGTGGACTTGGGTAACTAGGTGGGAACACTGATGTCAATGGGTGTTGATGGCTCTATAAGATACTTATTGAAGAGGTGGAATTTGAGGGCTTTCCTGAATTGTGATAAGCCGTTGGTGGCCCGGATGCCAGGGGGTAGTGCATTCCAGCACCTAGGGGCACAAAGGATAAAGGCTCTGTTGGCAGTAGATGAAGAGCAGCTTGTAAGGGCCTTTGGGAGTTTTAGGGAGTTGATGGTCGAGGATCTTCTTGCTCTGTTTGGTGTAGTGGTGTGGATAAGGGCAGATAAGGATGTAGCGGTGAGCTTGTTGAGAGCTTTGAATGTGATAAGTAGAGTTTTGAAGAGAATTCTGGCTTGAATGGGTAACCAATGTAATTGGATCAGCAGAGGAGTAATATGGTCAGTCCTGGCGGCTCCCTGAAGTACCCTTGCTGCGGCATTCATCGCCAGCTGCAACGGGTTTAATGTGGTTTGAGGAAGACCTTGAAGAATGACATTAGCGTAGTCGAAGTGAGGTATGATCAGTGTCTGGTATACTGTCCTGAAATCTTTTGGTTCCAACATGGAGCGTAGGTGTCTCAAAGATCGGATCTTGTAGTATACTGTTCTGACTGTGTTTCCTATGTGGGACTTCATATCTAGGCGTTGATCCAGAATGACTCCTAGGTAGCGTATTGAGGGTTTGGATTGCAGTTCAGCCTCCTTAGTCTTGAGATATTGTGGTGGGTTAAAGTTGGGGTTCCTCGTGATAAAGAGGACCTCCGTTTTCTTATGTTGTATACGGAGGTTTTGCGAGAGAAGCCAGTCAGAAACTGCATTGAAACAGTTTATTATAGGGGAGAGGTCCAAATTGTCAGTAGAGATGGGGGTGTAGAGTAGGACATCATCGGCATAGAGCATGTAGTCAACCTTAAATGACCGTATGATCTCGCAGATTGGTTGCATGTAGATGTTAAATAAAAGGGCAGAGAGTGAGGAACCTTGAGGAACACCCTGATCAAGGTGGAAGGGTTCTGAAGTTTTGCCTCCTGAGCGGACATGCTGCCATCTTTCGGATAGATAGGACCTGCACCATTTAAGCGCTGTTCCAGTGATGCCCTTCTCAATTAGTCTCACTAGAAGGAGTTCGTGATTCACTGAATCGAACGCCGCGGCGATGTCCAGAAAGATGAGGACAAAACCTTGGCGGATGTTATCAATGCCAGAGATTATCTTGCTGAAGAGAATGGTGAGGAGAGTTTCGACTCCATGATATTCTCTGAAGCCATGTTGGCAAGGGTCTAGCGGTGCAATGGTGTCAATGTGGTCCTGTAACTGTCGTTGGACCTCTTTTTCAATAATCTTAGCAAGTAGGGGTATGCTAGAGATGGGTCTATAGGACTCTACCTTTAGAGGGTCGAGCTTGCAGTTTTTCAACAGGGGTCTGATTGAAGTATGCTTAAGGGCTGAAGGGAATGAACCTGTTGAAAAGGAGAGGTTCATTATGTTGGCAATTACTGGGCTGAAGTGACTGCGGAGCTCCTTGATCCAGAAGGCAGGGCATGGATCGGACTGGGATGTAGTGATGTTGAGGGATGTAATGGTGTCCTCAATTCCTTTCTTGGAGGGAATAGAGAATGCAGAAAGGGCTCCAGGGACATCCTGCACAGGTGTGGTGAATGTTGTAGTGGTTTTGTTGATAAGGTGCATCTTAGATTGTAAGTGGGTTGCAAAGTCTTGAGGGTGTATCTCCACTTGGGGCCCTGAGGATGGTTCTTTAGATAGGGACTTAACGAGGTCAAAGAGGTCATGTGGCTTATTAAGAGATCTCAACAATGTGTCAGAGTGGAACCGTTTCATTGACTCGGAGATTGCCTTGCGGTGAGCAGCTAGGTGGCTATTGAATGCTGTCAGGTCAACAATAGCATGAGAGCGACGCCAGCGTTTTTCGAGTTTTCTTAACTGGATGAGAGATTCTCTAAGGTCCGCTGTGAACCAAGGAGCATTCACTCTTTTCCTTGACTGCTTTTCTGATGGAGGACGAACAGCAATAGCACTGAGACTGTTGTTCCAGTGAGAGATTAGGTCCTCGAGGTTCGTGGTAGTGGTATTGATGATCTGTTGAGTTTCAGCAAGGATGAGCTCTTTATTAAATGGCTTAAAAGATCTAGTGGTTGGTCTTGCTGTATTAGCTGGAGAGCTGGTGTTCTTGGTAAGGATTTTATTTGAAGGAATTTGGAGGATGATCAATTTGTGATCAGACCAGGGAACAGGGGTGATGGATGTAATGGGATCAAGGGGTGGGTTGAGAGATGATTGTGGGGCGAATACCAAATCAAGGGTGTTGCCTTTAGTGTGAGTAGGGACTTTCACCAATTGCTTGAAGCCTAGGTTCTCAAGGGCTTCTAGGAAAGAGGCTGCTTGATTATCCTGTAATGTTGGTAGGTTGAAGTCACCTAAGATCCACGTTGGGGTGTGTGGGCTATGAGTATTGGAGGCAAGCTCGATGATGGAGGCAAGTTCATCCAGTGACGTAGATGGTGCTCTATAGAGCAAGCTGATTGAGCAGCGCCTGTTGGAAATGGTAATGGTTTCCATATGGCTTGTGCAGGTGGAGTGCATCGTCTGGAACTGGAGGTCAGATCTGGTGAGGATGAGGACACCGCCTCCTCTTTTATCTTGCCTGTGGCTGGTATGTACTATAAAGTTTGGGGGGAGGAGCTGGTTGATTATGACATTGTCTTCCTCAGATAACCACGTCTCTGTGACCATGAGTATGTCAAGTTCATGAGTGGAGATTAAGTCGGTGACAGCTGGCCATTTCTTCCGGATGGATCGTGCATTGATGAGTGCACATTTTAGGTTGTTAGGGTAAGGTTTTTCAGATTGTTTGCCTCTGATAGAATCTTGAGGAATAATATGGAGGAGATGAGAGTGGCGGGGTCGTGTGTCCCAGTGTACATTGCTATGAGATGTTCCAGACCATCTCCTTCCATGGCTCTGCAGTATTGGGATTTGGTTGGCAGATGGGGTTAAGGCTAGGGAGCAGGAGAACCAGCTAGTGAGGATGATATAGCATCCAAAGATAGTGGTAGTAGGGGGACCCATCTTAGTAAGGGTGAAAGATTTGTATTAGGGAGATGAGGATGGACACCAAGTATTGTAAAATGGTGCTTAAGAAAGCGGCCTAGAGCAGCTATTGGGTGAGTCTCTGAAGGTGGATGCTATACTAGCTGTTGCACAGACAGAGCTCTGACTCCAGGGGGAAGGCTACTAGATAGGTTTAGAGGGTATGAAATAGCAGGGCAGTTAATTACGTCGTATCATTGACTCAGCTGTATTTCAGGTTATTCAAGCTATGGATACAGAGAAATCTCATATACAGACCATACAACGTAGTATAATATGCTATACGAGGTCAGAGTAAGCACTAGTGAGGCATGAGAATAGAAAGGCACCGTAACATTGAAGAACAACAAGTTAGGTTACAAGAAGGCTAGGAGATGTTTCAATTAGGGTACAGAAATATTCACGATGGAATACAATGTCTCATATAATATCAACAGAGAATCACAGTGTATGAAACAATGTATCACAGACAATCTAAGGTTATCAGTTGTTCACCTTACAGTTCGGGAATTGAGAGTTGGTTGGTTACTCTTCATATGCGGTAGCTGCTTTCCTTGTTGCTAGGCCTTAAGGTTGCGATGTCTCAGTCAGAGATTAATCGGGCGTTTTTGTTGTAGGCGTCTGCCTGTGGTCTTACACATGTTCAGCGCTCCTTTTAGTGTGCTGCTGTCTACCCCGATTGGGTATTACTTCCTGGGGTGGTTTGACGATTTGTCCTACTTGATCGGCACTGGGGGAGCCGCTGGAGAGGCTGATGTGCTGTGTGGGGAGGGTTTTAGTTGCTTCACAATTTCAGCGACTGGTAGGAGGAGGTCCAATGGGTGGGGGCCTTATGGGGCCGCTGCCTAAGGGCCACGCCAAAGGGCCCTCTGGCGAGGCCCTCAGGCGCGGGCCCGATAAGGCGCGGGCCCGCCTGGCAGCGGCTTACTTTTAATTGCCGCCTGCTGCTCCTCCCCCTCCCACAGCCCCGATTGGACTGGAGGTGCTGGTTTGGGAGTGCAGGCTGGCCGGGTCAGGCGTCCCCGATCAGGGGGCGGAAGTGTGGCGCTCCCCGCCGGCAGCGGCTTACTTTTAAATGCCGCCTGCTGCTCCTCCCCCTCCCACAGCCCCGATTGGACTGGAGGTGCTGTTTTGGGAGTGCAGGCTGGCCGGGTCAGGCGTCCCCGATCAGGGGAGGAAGTATGGCGATTCCCGCCGGCAGCGGCTTACTTTTAAATGCCGCCTGCTGCTCCTCCCCCTCCCACAGCCCCGATTGGACTGGAGGTGCTGTTTTGGGAGTGCAGGCTGGCCGGGTCAGGCGTCCCCGATCAGGGGAGGAAGTATGGCGATTCCCGCCGGCAGCGGCTTACTTTTAAATGCCGCCTGCTGCTCCTCCCCCTCCCACAGCCCCGATTGGACTGGAGGTGCTGTTTTGGGAGTGCAGGCTGGCCGGGTCAGGCGTCCCCGATCAGGGGAGGAAGTATGGCGATTCCCGCCGGCAGCGGCTTACTTTTAAATGCCGCCTGCTGCTCCTCCCCCTCCCACAGCCCCGATTGGACTGGAGGTGCTGTTTTGGGAGTGCAGGCTGGCCGGGTCAGGCGTCCCCGATCAGGGGAGGAAGTATGGCGATTCCCGCCGGCAGCGGCTTACTTTTAAATGCCGCCTGCTGCTCCTCCCCCTCCCACAGCCCCGATTGGACTGGAGGTGCTGTTTTGGGAGTGCAGGCTGGCCGGGTCAGGCGTCCCCGATCAGGGGAGGAAGTATGGCGATTCCCGCCGGCAGCGGCTTACTTTTAAATGCCGCCTGCTGCTCCTCCCCCTCCCACAGCCCCGATTGGACTGGAGGTGCTGTTTTGGGAGTGCAGGCTGGCCGGGTCAGGCGTCCCCGATCAGGGGAGGAAGTATGGCGATTCCCGCCGGCAGCGGCTTACTTTTAAATGCCGCCTGCTGCTCCTCCCCCTCCCACAGCCCCGATTGGACTGGAGGTGCTGTTTTGGGAGTGCAGGCTGGCCGGGTCAGGCGTCCCCGATCAGGGGAGGAAGTATGGCGATTCCCGCCGGCAGCGGCTTACTTTTAAATGCCGCCTGCTGCTCCTCCCCCTCCCACAGCCCCGATTGGACTGGAGGTGCTGTTTTGGGAGTGCAGGCTGGCCGGGTCAGGCGTCCCCGATCAGGGGAGGAAGTATGTGCAGAAAAGGAAAGCGAGGAGTCAAAGATAACACCAAGGCTATGGGCTGAGGTAACAGGAAGGAGAAGGGTGTTATCAACAGAGATGGAGAATGATGGAAAGGGAGAGGAGGACTTTGGAGAAAAAAATAAGCAATTCAGTTTTATTCATATTAAGTTTTAAATGGCAATGAGACATCCAGATGGCAACATCAGAAAAACAGACGGAAATACGGTCCTGCAATGCATGGGAGATAACATCATTATTAACATTTATGAAGCGCTACTAGGCATATGCAGCACTGCACAAACAAAGATAAAGATAGTCCCCTACTCGTCAGTAGAAGAACGAAGTTTGTGAGAAGGGGTGAAGAGGGAGAGGAGAGATAGGGAGAGGTTGCCTAGAGAGCCAATTTGCGACTGCAGTGCAACATTCCACCAAGGTGTTGTAGTTGGGTCTTGTAGTAAAAGGGTAGATACAACATTATACCATCAGCATAAATGTGATAAAAAATGTAACTCTGTATGATTGTGTATATCGGCTGAAGATAAATGTTGAATAACAGAGAAGACAAGGCAGAGCCTTTTGGGACTTCTTGTTGCTGGGTGTAGGGAGCAGACTTGACTGATCCTATTTTGCCTTGTTGTTATCTGCTTGTTAAGTAAGTGGAACCATTTCAGGGTAGTGCTCTTTAGACTGAAACAGAATTGAAAGATGAAGCAATGTCAAGGAATAACAGGATTAAACCTTGGTATGGCTTGTCCAGGCCCATTATGAGTCTGTCCATGAGTGCAGGTAGGAGTGTCTCAACTCCATGATTGGGTCTGAAGTTGTATTGCTGTGGGTCAAGTGGTGCATGGGAGGTGATGTGGCTCTAGAGTTGGTATTGGACTATCTTTTCAATGATCTTAGCAAGGAAGGGCAGACTTGCAATGGATCTGTTGGACCTGGGAAGGCTTGGGTCCAGAAGAGAGCTCTTATTGGATGAATGTTGCTTCCTTCCCTGTGTATGCTTGTGTATTCTCACTCATTCCTTCTAGTCATCAGAATGCTTGTCCAAGTTTGATGATGGAGACAGATTCTGGATGTTTACTGTCATATTTCAGCACTTTTTGCGTATTTGCATGCAACAATGCTGTTAGGTAGGCCTGGAGGCCTATGATAATAGTTCTGTAGGTGTTATCGGTCTCCATGAGGCCTAGGATGGGTGCTGTGCGAACCCTGATGTTATGGCAGGTTTTCTTTGGACTCTGGTTTCTTTGCAGGGTTTTATAGTACTTTCTTATGTATATGGGAATTGGCGTTGGAGGGAAGTCATGTAAAAAGCTGGTAGCCTCTTTCTAACCCCACTGCACATGTAATTGATGTTCAGACACTTCTACACTTATTAAGTTATTGTTGGGTCAAAAATGGCAGAGGATATAGCACCTTATAGACTGACGAATTTATTGAGGCATGACACTCAGTAAATTAATTAGTCTATAAGGCGCCACCTGCCTCTGTCATTTCTGCCACTTCAGACTAACAGAGCTAGACCTCTGAAAATTTTCAACATGTTATGACAGCAGAGAGACTTGTGAAGGGTTTCACAGGATTCACGGGGAGCTGGGGTAGAGGGGGCAGCACAGCAATCACTTGCGCAAGGCAGCCAAAAAGGTAGCACCAGCCCTGCCACCAATGGGGGGGGGGGGGCAGCACTACTCCTTGCGATTGAAAGCACAATAATGCAAACCATTCTTCACCAGCAGCAGGGTGGGCGCAGCACTCCCAGGCAGCTTTGTGGGAATATTAACTGGCCTTGCTCTTATGGTTTTTTTATCTCCTGCTTATGACTTATCACAAGTTGTGTCGGTATCTCCATCAGTTTCTCTCTCTCTCACGTTTCTCTCTTTCTCCTGTTCTGTAGCTCTGGGTCAGCAGTTCCAGGCTGGGCACAGAGAGGTCTAGTAATACCTTCTGTCTTACTGCAGATCCAAGAGGAACTCGAACACTATGGGATCCAAATATATCAGTTCTCGTCCAATGACTCTGATGATGAGGGGGAATTCAGACAGCAGGATTTGGAGCTAAAGGTAAGGGTGGCTTTCCAAGAAACGATCTTAGAACAGTGCAGACCCCTTCAGTAGTGTCCAAGGGAAAGGTTATAGGGTCAGAATAAGGTTCCCATGAATCTGTATGGGAGTCCTCTGCCCATGCAGTTGTTGGTGCTGTGCTGTATCGCAGAACTTCCTCCCCTCCCCCCCTCCAACAGCAGTGCAGGTGGAGGACTCTCACACAGCTTCCTGGGAAGGTTGGATCGGAATAGGTCTCTGTCATTACTTGGTTGAAAGTTGAGTATTGGTACAGGCCCTTGTGTCATAAGTATAGAGTATAGAGTGAATCTGGGATGAGTGCAGATCCTTGTGATGATGTCTGAAGAAAGGTTATGGAGTCATGACTGCTATTAGGGTCAACCCATCCACTAGGCAGGCTAGGCAGCCACCTAGGGCAGCATGGTGACTCTGTTCTGCCACTTTGGTGCCCGCGGCAGGCCATGTGCTTTGGCACACTAGTTGCATTGGAGTGGAGTCAGAAGTGGCAGGCCATGTGTGCCGAAGCACATGGCCTGCCGTGGGCACCAAAGCGGTGACACAAAGCCACCACTTTTAAATAGCTGCCAATGCAGCTTCCAGCCCCCCAGAAGACGAAATTGGCAGCAGCAGCAGAAGGGGGCAATGATATGACTCAGCACAAGGGGCAGTACAGCTGGGGCTTCTCCCTGGAGTGGCAGAAACTCTTGGACCAGCCCTGACTGCTATAACCACTTACAGGGCCCTGGGCAATGTTTTTATGACCTTCTTTTACTGACATCAAGGAAGTAACTGCATAAGCCCTCTGTGCATTTAAGAACATAAGATATGCCATACTGTGTCAGACCAAGGCCCATCAAGCCCAGTATCCTGTTTCCAACAATGGCCATTCCAGGTCACATGTACCTGTCCGATTCCCAAAAAGGTACACAGATTCCACAATGCTTATCCTGGGGTAAGCAGTGGATTTCCAAGGTCCTTTTTAATAATGGGTTATGGACTTATCCTCCAAGAACTTGTCCAAACCCTTTTTTAAACCCAGCTACACTAACAGCTTTTACTACATCCTCCAGTAATGAATTCCAGAGTTTGATTACTCATTGAGTGAAAAAAATATAATTTGATTGAATGTCTCCTAGTCTTTCTACCTTAAAACAACTTTTTATGTACAGAAATAGGTGCTTATAAAATTTCCCTGGGATTATACACATATAGAAGGAAAGAGGATTTCGCTCATCCTTTCTCCAGGAATAGCGAGTTACATTCAGGTGAAATAGGTATTTCTTTTCCCCAGAGGGCTTATCTAAGGGCCTGATATTCCCAAAAAGCTGAGCTTCTTGATTTAGGCTCTTAAATTAGGATCCTAAATTTGTGTCCTATTTTCAGCCACACTTGGAAGCTTAAGTTTTCAGCTGAGAATTCATCCTAATTTAGGAGCTTAAAATTTGTGCTTTGAAATTTCAGCCTGCCATTCATTTGCCTAGATTTATGAGCCTAATTTAGGGGTCCTAAATCCACCCCTGTTGCCATTCACTTTTTATCCTTTGAATATCAGGCCCTAAGTTTGCACCTGAGGCAAAGGAGGGCTAAGTGACTTTTCAAGGTCACAAGGAGCATTAGTAGGATTTGAATGCTGGTTTCCCTTGTTTGCAGTCCACTACTCTAACCAGTGGGCTATGCCCCCATCCCTATGAAACTTCTGGGCAGGAACTAGGGCAGTGTTGTGAGATATTTATGTTATGTTATAAAATATGTACACAGCTCTATAAATTTGTGTGGATAAGATACATCTACCCTTGAAGAAGTTCCTGTTTAGTAGGGGTCTCTATTTCATGACTTGGAGGAAGATCACTGGATACCTTCTAGCAGAAAGGTTATAGGCTCAGTGTGGATCCCTGTGTCACTTTCTGGAGAGCAGTTGAATGTTAGCATGGGTTGTGTGTCCTTGCACAAATTTCTATTTGACTTTTCCACTGTGTCATTTGACAAACACAGATGGTCTCTGTCTAAAGGAAAAAAAGGGGACTGTTGCAGTTGATATGGAAGGGCAGACTCGATAGGCCATGTAGTTTTCTTGTGCCGTCATGTTTCTGTGTTACTATGTCATTTCAGAGATGCTTCCCCTTTGCGGTGGTTGCCAGCAATACTGTGCTGGAGAAGGAAGGAAAGCATGTGCGAGGCAGACTTTACCCCTGGGGCATCATTGAAGGTTTGTATCCTCAGCCTCCTGACTCTCCTGTAAATCTCTGGGCTGCGGTGTGGGAAACCCAAGTTTGAGTCCCAGATCTGGCTCCTGTCTCTAAGGCAAGGGTCCTCTCACAGGACTGGTGCAAGGCTATTAGCCGCCCAAGCCAGTGGCCAGTCTTTCCAACCCCTATACTACCACTGCCATATCTCCCAGGTCCGGCGATGACGACAATACAGCGGTAAAGAAGTGGAAGTGCACCATGGAGGAAAACCTCTGAACTCCTGTCTGCAGCCGGTCCCACCCCCTCTGATGCAGACTTCCTGTTTGCATCAGGGCGGGACCTGCTGTAGTTTTAGAACATGGCGCACAGGGGTTGAGACTTCCCTCCATGCAGCATTCCCACTTGTTTACTGCCATATTGCTGTCACTGCTGGACACGGGAAATATGGCATGGCAGCGGCAGCAGTGGTAAAGGTGAAGGTGAGGGCAGAAGTGACATATTCTTTATCTTTTCCCACCGGTTCCATCTCATTTCCTCTCCTCCCTGGTTACTAGCCCCGCCCTCTCTTCCTCTTCTTTCTGAGTGTGCTTGTTGACTTTCTTATCCTGACAAATAAATGGCGTTCTTTTCCTCGTCTGGCAGCCCTGATGCTATTGCCTGGACGGTATATCAAATTTGTGAATAGTAAGATATTGAAGGACAAGGCTATCTGCCGCAGTGCTGCCGTCCAAAACCCGGCATCCTCCGGGTAGCACCAGCCCTGGGACCTCCTGCCAAACCTTAGGACATAACCAGCCAATCAGTATTCAGGAAATCCACAATAAAGATGCACACGACAGATCAGCGGAAACAGTGCGCGCGCATTCATTCTGGATTTCCTGAAAACCCAACTGGCTGGATATCTCCTAAAATTACTAGCTGGAGAACCACAGTGCTAAGGAGATATGGTGAATGTTATTACACTGAATATCAGGCCAAACCTTCTGCTAACCTTCTGCTAGGTTGTATTTAATAATGTGCTCACAGGATAGAAAGCTGCATCTTTTACAGAAAACGCCTTGGCCTTAGGTGCGACATTCTTATAATGTCACATTTTCAGGACAAAGGGGCATTTTGATCAAGACTTGAACATAACAGATTTTATCGGAAGGCCATCATGAGGTGAGGATCCTGCAGCCATGATGGTTTATACAGTAGGTAACGCCGCTAATGCTTCCCAGCTTACAAGAAGAGCCAAAATGATATGTTTGTAACTATGTTAGTGTTACCTCCCTGTACCTCCCTGTACACATCCATACCAGGCATGCGCGTGCCAAAGATCTTCATGCTCAGTTTTGTTCATCAGAATATACCCGGTTGGATAGTATTCAGGAGCCAAACCATTCATCCCCATTAAAGTCTATGGGAGAAGCTATTCTACCATCTATTTTCAATCAAACATGCTTGAAACTTGATGGCAGGCATCTGCAACAGCACTTCAAGCCATTAAGAGTGTCACACCCCCTGCCAGGGGGCACAAGATGAGGGCAAAAAGTATGTACAGTGGCAGGACGGGTACCAGAAACCATCATCTGAAGGGCAAGTGATACAATGAGAACAATGCAGACCTCAAGATAGCGAAAGGGGGTAAAGTAACACAACAATAGGTGGAAGCACACCAAAGCACTATGAGAGTTGCAAAAGGGCAAGAAGACCAGCACAGCACCCAGATCAGCCACAAAGCCCTAAATTTTGCCAGGAGGACCAGACCAGCACCTAGATTAGCTGCAGCACCTTAAACATGCCAAGGGCACCAGCATAGCACCCAGATAAGCCACGAGGCTCTTAATTATGCCAGACGGACCAACACAGCATCCAGATTAGCTGCAATACCTTAAATATGCCATTAGGACTAGCATACAGTAGCACCTTGATTACCTGTAAGGTCTAAGAAAATACCAAGGGGACCACACAGCTCTCAGATCAGCTACAGGCCTAAAATTATGCCAGGAAGACCAACACAGCACCCAGGATGGCTACAATGCCTTAAACATTCCAAGGGGACCAGCACAGCACAGAGCAGCACCCAGATCAGCTGCAGGACCTAAACTATGCCTAATGGGCCAGCAGAGCATCTTGATCACCTGCAAGGTTCTCAAACATGCCAAGAGGATCAGCACAGCACCCAGATTAGCTACAATTCCTTAAATATGCCAAGAGGTCCAGCACAGCACAGAACACAGATTGGCTTCAAGGCCCGAAATTATGCCAAGAGAACAAGCACACCACCTCAATTGCCCATAAGGCCCTAAAACATTCAAAGGGGACCAGCAAAGCCTTGCACCCCAATTGGCTCAAGGCTCTACATTATGCCCAAAATGGCTATCACAACACCTAGCTGCAAGGCCCTAAATTATGCCAGGAAGACCAACACATCACCCAGACTGGCTGCAATTACAAGGGAGAGACCTTGATTGCCTGATGTACAGACTCACATAGTTTGTTCCAGGCATAAGGAGCAGCAAGGTGAAAGGAGCAAAGTCTGGAGTTAGCAATAGAAGAGAAGGGCACGGATAGAAGCGATTTACCAGAAGAGTGGAGTTCCCGAGGGGGTTGTAGGGAGAGATAAGAGAGGAAAGGTAGGTAGGAGCTGTAGAGTGAATGCACTTATAGGTCAGCAGGAGAAATTTGAACAGGATGCGGAAACAGATAGGGGCGCCCCCTGTTATCCAGATGACTGTGAGGGATTTAACTGTAAACAGTTTTCTTGCAACCAAACCGAGACCAAACTTGAGACAGCAATTAATTGCAAACAAATTAGGGGTGATACTATCAATAAGAAGATCCTAGATTCTCTATAGAAAGAACTATTCCAGCAGCTGGTAACAGAACCCACATGTGATAGGGCCATACTGGGCTTGGTGTTTACCAATGAGGAAAATGTTTCTGATGTTATAGTGGGAGATCATCTCACATCCAGTGATCACCAGATGATGTGGTTCAGTATTAGGACTAGGGCTGATAAAATCCATTTAAAAGCAAAGGTCTTAGACTTTAGGAAAACTAGCTTTGCCAAGATGGGATAGTACCTCAAGGAGTTGTTAGTGGGATGGGAACAGCTGGGGATGTAGAAAAACAGTGGGCAAAACTGAAAGGGGATATTTTAAGGGCAACAAATCTTTTTGTTAGAAAGGTAAATAAATGTAAAAGGGAAAGGAAACAACTATCGTTCTCAGAAGCAGTAGTTGAAAAGGTGAAGAAAAAGAGGGAGGCCTTCAGGAAATACAAGAGATCACAGAGAGAGGAAGACAGGCATCTATATTTGGAAAGACTTAGAGAAGCTAGCAAAGTAGTCAGGAAAACAAAGATACAAAAATAAGAAGAAATAGCCAATGCAATAAAATTGGGGGATTTTCAAATATATCAGTGAGAGGAGGAAGGGCAACAGTGGTTTTGTCAGACTCAAAGGTGAAGGGGAGGAATATGTATAAGCTGATGAGGATAAAGCATAATTGCTTAACAAATATTTCTGTTCTGTGTTCACAGATGAAGGGCCAGGAGCAGGACCTCAGAAAACACCCACAAATAGGAAGAGAAGTGAAAGGGATCTTAAATGATTTTCAGAAGACTGTGTTTGTGAGGAACTAACTAAACTAAAAGTAGACAAAGCGACGGGACCAGATGGGATACATCTGAGAATACTGAAGAAACTTGGGGACATTCTAACAGCTCCACTGACTGACTTTTTCAATTCTTCTTTAGAGTCCGATATGGTCTCAAAGAACTAGAGAAAGACACATGTGGTCCCTTTACACAAAAGCAGAAGTAAGGATGAGATTGAAAACTACAGACCAGTTAGTCTAACCTCTGTGGTTAGTAAATTATTGGAAATGCTGCTGAAAGTGAAAATAGTGAGGTTTCTGGAGCCCAACGGATTACAGGATCTGAGGCAGCATGAATTCACCAGAGGTAGGTCTTGTCAGACAAATCTGATTGATTTCTTTGACTGGATAGCCAGGGAGTTGGACCGAGGGAGAGCCCTAGATGTGTTGTACTTAGATTTTAGTAAAGCCTTTGACACTGCTCCACACAGGTGACTTATTAATAAACTGAGCGCCTTAGGGATGGACCTTAAAGTGACTGACTGGGTTAGAAATTGGCTGAATTGGAGGGAACAAAGGGGACAGGTAAATAGAGCTCACTCTGAGGAGAAGGAAGTTACCAGTTGTGTGCTGCAGGGATCTGTCCTTGGTCCGATTCTTTTTAAAATCTTTGTTAGTGATATTGTGGAAGGGCTGTCAGGTAAGGTTTGCTTGTTTGCAGATGATACCAAAATCTGCCATAGAGTAGACACCCAGGAAGAAGTAGATAACATGAGAAGGGATCTAGCTAAGCTTCAGGAATGGTCAAGAATTTGAGAGCTAAGATTTAATGCTAAAAAATGCAGGCTAAACAAGTAGAAAAGTTGATGGCAAAAGCTAGAAGAATACTTGGGTGCATAGGGAGAAGACTGGCCAGCAGAAAAAAGGAGGTGATAGTTGCCTCTGTATAGGTTTCTGGTGCGACCTCATTTGGAGTAATGTGTAAAATTCTGGAAACCACACCTTCGAAAGGATATAAACAGGATGGAGTTGGTGCAGAGGGTGGCTACTAAAATGGTTAGTGGTGTTTGTTATTGCATATGAGGACAGACTTAAAAATCTTAACATGTATACATTAGAGGAAAGGCAGAATAGAGGATTGAGACGTTTAAATACCTCCATGCATAAATGCACAGGAGAGCCTCTTTTGATTGAAAGCAAGCTCTGCTACGAGGGAACATAGGATGAGGGTGAAAGGGGATAGACTCAGGAGTAATATGCGGAAATATTTCTTTATGGAAAGAGTGGTAGATGCATGGAATAGTCTCCCAGTAGAGGTAGTAGAGACCAAGATAATATTTGAATTCAAAAAAGCATGGGACCAACACAGCAGATCTCTAAAGGAAAAAAGGGAACTGTGGTAGTTGATATGGAAGGACAGACTAGATAGACCATGTGATTTTATTCTGCCATCATGTTTCTATGTATCTAATAAATAATACATGAAGGATGTCATCCACATATACATACATAGTGACCCCAGTGCTCTGTATCAGGGTAAGTACAGGACTCGGAAAGATATTGAAGAGAATGGGGGCAAGAATTGAGCCTTGGTGAACCCTGCACTGAAGGGGGAGAGATTGAGAGGAGTTGGCAGTTATTTGCACAGTGAAAGAGTGGCCTGGCAGAAAAGACTAAAACCACTGCTGCATCATGGATAATTTTGTCTTTTCGAATACTCAATGTCTGGCACCAATGTCAGCAGGCTCAATGGGCTATAGTTTCCGAGATTAAGCCTGGAACTCTTTTTAAAATTTGGTGCTACACTAGCTACCCTCCACTCCTCAGCTAGTGTGGGTATTTTAAATGATAGGTAACAGATTACTAGGAATTAAATATTTGAATTCTTCCAGAATTCTGGGCTGAATACCATTGGGCCCTGTTGATTTGTTACCGGTTAATTTGTCAGTTTGGTCTAGTGATTTGCTTTAGTTGCTGAGAATCATCACCATGACTACCTCAGTTCCAAGCAGCAGTGCAGTCTCGCTGGGATCTTCACCTCACTCCACCTCTTCGACCTTCTCAATTTACCCGGTCTGATTTAGCTCTTCCGTCCCTAAAAAAATATTGAAGATACCATAATAACTTTAAACAAAACTACTTCAGCCCTAGACCCTTGCCCTGTAAGCTGGGTTAAAATCTATAGATTGCATCTCAGCACTTACATACAAAATATAATCCTCAAATCTCTCTCTCAGGGTAAAGTACCAAGTTGTTTAAAACATAGCTCAGTGCGACCAGCCCTAAAAAACCCACAAACTTAACAAAAATTCACCTTCATCTTCCAGACCAATCTCATCAATTCATATCAAAAATACTGGAAAAGATTGTATAAATACAGCTCCAAGACTACACTGAAAATAATGCGCCCTTAGACCCTCACCAACATGGCTTCAGGCCATACCACGGAGTTGAGACCCTCCTTTCTTCATTATTTGACACAATCCTGACTGGTACCCATTCACCTATGCAAGGATTCCTACTTATCTTTCTCAGCATCTCTGCTGCATTTGACTCACTCCCCCACCACCAAATTATACAGAGGCTCTCAGAGTTTGGACTATGCAACTCAGCTCTGAACTGATTCCAGTCCTATCTGAGTGATAGAAGACAATATGTTCTAATTGGCATCACAACATCCCCACAGTTCCAGCAGCTTCAGGGCGTCCCACAGGACTCATCTCTCAGCCTTACTGTTTAATATCTTCCTTCAATCCATATGTACCATATTCAAACGCTACAAGCTTCACTGTCAAATATATGCAGATAATATCGTGTTCTTCACGTCTTTCAGTACTACAACCCCAGACATCTCCAACATACTCAACTGTTTTTCTGGCATACAATAGTGGTTCCAACAGTGCAATTTAATCATCAACCAGGAAAAAACTGAAGCCCTCCATATATTCTCTGACTCTTCATTCTGTCCACCAAGTACTCTGAACTGCAATGGTCATCAAATCCAAGAAAGATCTGAAATCAAATACCTAGGCATCATTCTTGATCAGAAATTGAACCTACAATCACAAGTAAAGAAAACTACTGACTCAGTCTACCTCAAATTAAGGAGCCTAAGAAATCAGCTCAGAATTAAGTCTGCCAATCCTTAGTCACACTAACTTTTGATTATGCCAACATTCCAACATTATATACTGTGGCCTCCCAAATAATCTCTTCATCCTCTCCAGATGGTTCAGAACACAGTGGCAAGATTAATCACTTCTGCCCCACGACAAGCACATATCTCCCCCATACTTTATCAGCTTCACTGGCTCCCCATCGTAGCCAGAATAAGACATAAAGCTCTTGTCACTATCTTCAGGATTGTACACAACTGTTCAGCCAACTGCCTCCTAGCCTGCATTTCCATGTAGAAAAATGACAGACCTTCAGTCAGAGCTCTCTGCACTTCCTCTCCATCCCAGTGCAAAAAAACAAGTCTAAACAATCCACTAACAACCGTGCGCTTTCCCTCTTTGCCCCTTTGCTATGGAACACTCTCCTACCAGCACTAAGAGGATCCCAAGACATCGCAGACTTTGGAAAAAACTTAAAATGTACCTTTTCTAGGATTACTTTCAAACCAACCTAAACCCATATGCATAAGAAGACACTCAACCAATGCCTATGAGCATCTATCATAACCAGATGTTCATCCCGCAACGGACAACCTTGCATGTGTTTAAACTTCCCACATATATACATATCTCCAATGTAAATAGTTATCATGCCACACCCCAATGTGTATAGTTATTGGGCCTGATATTCAAAGGGCATTTACATGGTTAATAGCTAGTTAACTGTGTAAATGCCTGCTAACCAGATATTCGATGGCACTTAACATGAGTAGTGCCGTTGAATATCTCCAACTAAGTCCCCTATGCACCCTATTGCTAGCCGTCTAGCATCGGGTGTGCTGGGGGCATTCCAGGGTGGAGCGGAGGCAGGGACCCTTGCTAACCATGCAGCACTGATATTGGAAGCTACACGGTTGGTGTTCGGTGCCTGTAAGATAGACCAGGAAAAACCTTGCCTATCTTATAGGCGCAGAGCGCTAACCGTACAGCATCCAATATCAATGCTGCACGGTTAGCCTCGATGGCTACTGGGCATTGTGGCCAGACCCAGATATTCACTTCCGTCGCCACAGAAGTGAATATCTGGGGTTAAGGGGTCGGTGGGCAGGACTAAGTGGCTATGGCACTTAGCCCTGCCCAGATGAATATCGGGCCCGTTATGTTTTAAGTATCAAGTTCCTACTTTACAAATGTTTTGGTAATTTATTTAGTTTTGTTCTATGTAAACGAGACACAATGTGCTCTGTACGTTACTGGTTCAATGTAAACCACTTTGAATTATAGAAAAGCAGTATAAAAATAAATTTAAATAAGTAAAAAATAAAATAAATTAAATTAAAGAAGGTTTCCAATATGGGTATGACCATCCACCACCTGAGTGTCAGGTATCACGGTGGGGGTGAGGGGATAGCTGCATGGCAGTATGACAATGTGCTGAGAGCAGCAGGTAGGTACACACAACACCACTGAGTGCCCACATCAAGTGTGTTGCGGTACCTACTCACCCTTTTGTGTTGCAGGTGCAGAGCTATCATAGCCAGCCACCTCAGTGATGGTGACCTCATCTACGAATTGGAGACCTGATCCTGGAGAGCTTGTGCTGGTGGTCCGGGGGAAGCCTGTTGTTTGCTGCCCTCTTTTCCTTGGCTATTTGCCGCACCACCTGCCACTTTTTCTTGAGCTCCTCATGGTCCCTGTTGTGGTGGTACACCACATTCACCTTCTTCGCAATGTCCTGCCATGCCCTCTGTTGGGTGCTGGCATCCTCGGCATGGTGCCTCAGGATGAGCCCCCACGGCTATGGAGGTCTCCGAGGGGCTGAAATTTACCTTCCTGGCATGCTTGTGCTTTTCCTGCCCTGACTGTGACATGCTGCTAGTCATAGACTGGCATGGCGGTGAGTTGCCCATGTACGTCAAATTTGAACTCAGTGGGCATGATGCCAAGGCTGGCCATGCCCCATCCAAGCCTTGAGAGCTATCCTTGTATGGCCTTACGTACGGAGCATATGAATATGTGCGTCAACACTTTGTGCCGGACGTTGTCATACCCGTGCAGCGGCATAAGCGGGGATTTCAGAAACATTACATGATTATGACATACATGGGTAAGTACAATATCTCTCTATGCGGGTGGGTCCGTGATCCCTGTGTCACATTACATTACCTGTTGTTGGAGGATCCACACTCCTAGAACATCTAGACCTGCAGGAATGGGTCAGTTACCCTCCCTACACAACCACACATGCTGTCATTCCAGGGGCAGAGTGTATGCTGCTCTCATAGGCGGCTCTAAAATGAGGCCTCAGGCAGCAGCGTTTTGGGCTTTTTGGGGGTGGCAAAATTACCCCCAAAAAGACCGCCGTCACCGCCTCACTCGGCCTTCAAAATAAACCCCCCCCCAAAACTCCGGTATAAGAAGCAGCTGCCGCTGCTGCTCCAGTGGCGGCTGTGGCAGAATGAGGAGCCCCGCAGCCGCCCGCCCACCCTCCTGGAGAGCCTGCTGGTTTCCCCTGGTTTCGCCGGCTCCACTTTGCAGAGCCGCGGCGAAGGGACAGTTTTCCCTTAACCGCGGCTCTGTTAAAGCTGAGCCCACGGCACTGATAGTAAACAGAAAATCCTGTTTCCCATCAGCACCTCGGGCTCAGCTTTAGCAGAGCCGCGCGAAAGGGAAACACTGTCCCTTCACCGCGGCTCTGCAAAGTGGAGCTGACGAAACCAGGGGAAACCAGCAGGCTCTCCGGGGCGGGGGGGCAGGCGGGCGACCGCGGGGCTCCTCATTCTGCCGCTGCCGCCACTGGAATGGCAGAGGCCGTTGCTTCTTAGGCCGGAGGTTTATTATTTTTTCAATTTCCCTGGGTTGGGGGGAGGGGTCTAGGACTGGAACTGGGCTGATGGGGGGGGGGGGTAGGACAGGAACTGGGCTGATGGGGGGGTTAGAACTGGAAATGGGCTGATGGGGGGTTAGAACTGGAAATTGCCTGATGGGGGTTAGTACTGGAAATGGGCTGATCGGGAGGGGGGCTAGGACTGGTAATGGTCTATGGGGGGGGGGGTTAGAATAGGAAATGGGCTGATGGAGGGGTTAGAACTGGAAATCAACTGATGGGGGTTTAGAACTGGAAATGGACTGATCAGGAGGGGGGCTAGGACTGGTAATGGGCTATCAGGGGGGGGGTGGTTAGAACTGGAAATGGGCTGATGGGAGCTTAGGACTGGAAATGGGCTGATCGGAGGGGGCTAGGACTGGTAATGGGCTATCAGGGGAGGACTAGGACTGGAAATGGACTGATGGGGGTTTAGAACTGGAAATGGGCTGATGGGGGGGGGTTAGGACTGGTCATGGGCTATGGGGAGAGACTAGGACAGGAAATGGGCTGATTGGGGTGCTAGGACTGAAAATTGACTTATTGGAGGGTTACGACTGGTAATGGGCTGATTGGGGGGCTAGGACTGGGGTGGGCTGATAAAGGGGATAGGACTAGAAATGGGCTGGGAGAGGAAATGGGCTAATAGGGGAGGGGAGGGGAGGAGAGTGCTGCTGGCCCTGGAAGAAAACTAGGGGCTAGGGCTACAAATGGGCTGATGTGGGGGGATGGTAGAATAGGACTGGAAGGGAGCGGATACTGAGAGGGTCTGCCAGGGGAAGGATGGGGCAGGAAGGGAAGGAGGGGACTGAAAAAGGAGCTGACACCTGGAATGTACCGAAGGGAGACTGGAAGGGAGCTGACACTTGGGGATAGGAGTGGTAGGTAGCTGGGTAATAGGGAGGAGGCTGGAAGGGAGCTGACATGTGAATGGCACTGGAAGAGAGATGGACAGAGGGTAGGGTGGCTGGAAGGGAGCTAACTGGGGGGTGGCACTAAGAGTGAACCTGAGCTGATACCTGGGATGGTATTTGGACTAGAAGGGGCTGGACAGTGGGAAAGGAGGGGGACTGGAAGGGAATGGACACAAGTGGCAGTCATGGGAATGCAAGGTGGTTGACATTGGAAGGTACTGGGAGGGAGGACTGGAAAGGGGACTGATACTGGGGAGGGTTACTGAAACTGGAAATGGGCTGATGGAAGGAAGTGAAGAAAACAAAAGAAGAGATAAGAAATGGCAGATGGACCATGGACCATAGACCACAGAAAGAGAGCTAACAGAAGACAGGAAAGCAGAAGCCTCAGATCGGGACCAGCATGATCAGAGAATAAAATAGTCAGACAACAAAGGTAGAAAAATAATTGTATTTAATTTTAGTGATTGGACTTTGTGCTATTTTTATATTTTACACAGTATTGGGGAACTGCATCTCTTATTTATCTGATGTTGCACTGCATGTGGACTCTGGCTTCTTGGGGTTTCAGTTTAAATTTTGTCTACATAGTTTTATTTTTACTTTAGATTGTGGTTACTTATTCTGTACTTGGTGAGGGTCGATGTTGTGTGTGTGTGACTGAGGTCAGGTGTTCTGTTAACATGCAGTTTGTATATAAAGATCTATACTATACTGTAGTAATTTGACTTGTTCAGCTTTTCAAATAGGTGTAAGGATGTTCCAGGGTCCACTGTAGTATTTACAGTGACGCTTTTTTTGGATGGGCTCCTTATGTGACTTTTGGAAGTTTGTGCTGATATGGTATGGTATGGTAGGTTTGCTTTTTGTTGTAGGGTTTTTTATTAGTTCACAATTTGCCTGGTACTGGAGAATAGTGGTTGTTGTTGTTGTTAGTGAGATGATCAGAATCAGATTTTTTTTTTAAAAATATTGAGTTCTGTGGGTGAATGTCCTGGTTCTGCTCTGCACCTACTGTGGATGCAAAATATATGTTGAAAAAGAAAAAGGGAGAACTATAACGCAGTTTATAACAAAATAAAAATGGGTTATAATTTAGTTTTATAAACTGTGCTATTGATGACTGACTTTTAGTTCCTTGGTGTGCAAACAGGACTGTACCTAGCCCTGTGCAAGCAGTGCAGCCGCACAGGGCGCAAAGGCTTGGGGGGTGCATTTCGGCTCTCTGCTGTTGCCCTGCTGCCGCTGGGAGGACAATAGCAGGCAGTTAATATGCGCCCAAAGCCTTTTCGCAGCACTTTAAGCAGGTCTGGTCCCTCCCTCCTCCGACACGATCTCAGAGCAGGGAGGGACAGATCTGCTTAGAGTGCAGGCACCTTTCAGATTGGGTACATGCCCCCCTCCTCCTCCTCCCCATACCTCCGTCCAGCACTGCCTGCTCTTTCCCTGCTGCCGGCGCCGCCATGAAAAAAACAGTGGGTGGCAGCAGCAGGGAAAGAGCAGGCAGCGCTGGATGGAGGTATGGGGGGAGAGGGGGGGGTGTGCGCCCGAGTTGCAAGTCTGATTGCAGTTTGATACGGCTATTTGTGCAAACATCTTGCATTTCCTCCATATAATCTAATCGGCTTTTTGATTTGGTTCAGTCTCTGATTGGATTTCTGAAAAAGCCCCGCCCCCCTCTAAGGTGGTGGTGGGGGGGGGGGGGAAGCCATCTCATTCTTTGCCTCAGGCAGCAGACTGCCTTGAGCCGCCCCTGGCTGCTCTGGATGGAGCCCCTACAGAGGAAGAGCACATGACTATGTGGGACCCATGGTTGGCAGCCATGCCCCCCTCCTGCGACAGCAGGATAACATACGCATCACTGTAGGGTCTGGGGTGACTGCCACCTCCACTGCTTGTGTCCGCCAATGCTGTGGTGGCAAGGTGGGCTGTCATGATGACTGCATCAACTGCACCACAGATGAGCTGCCATCAGCCTGCACACTGATGCCAACATTGCACTGTCTGGGTCTGGTGACCTGCTAGACAATGCCAACCTGGTGGTCCCATGGCCCCTTCCTCCACCTGGGTGACACCCACATGGCCCCACAATATCAATACCCTGTGTTCCAGTAGCCCTTGGAGCCACGCCTGCCCCCCACCCAGTACCGTAACGTATGTGCGAGCACTGGTGACACCCAACCACTTTGTGTCTGCCAGCCTGGGACTTGGCACTGCCTGGTCCCACGTGGTGCATTCTGGGGGGCATCGGGCAGAGTTCAACTGCCATAGTTGGCATTGTCCACCAGGTCTGGCAGTCTGCACACACCTGGTGCATTCTAGGTGGCACTGTGCATTGGTTGGCACCCCCATATGTCTGGAAAGTGGACACAGAGTAGGGGTATGTTGCAGTCGCTGGCTCTGCCACTGACACCAAAAACTTGTGAGAGTCAGTTGGTCCATTATATGATAGAGGGGTTAAAGGGGCACTAAGAGGTGACAAGGCAATAGCGGAGAGACTGAATGAATTCTTTGCTTCGGTCTTTACTGAGGAAGATGTAGGGATGTTACCCATGACTGAAGTGGTATTTAAAGGTGCGGAAGAATTGAAGGAAATATCGATACATCGGGAAAATGTATTACAACTATTAGATAAACTGAAGAGTAGCAAATCACCTGGGCCGGATGGTATACATCCAAGGGTATTAAAAGAACTGAAATATGAGATTGCAGACCTGCTATTAGTAATCTGTGAATTTTCATTAAAATCATCTGTAATACCTGAAGATTGGAGGATCGCCAATGTAACGCCAATTTTTAAAAAGGGTTCCAGGGGTGGTCCGGGAAACTACATACCGGTGAGCCTGACATCAGTACCGGGAAAAATGGTAGAAACCATCATAAAGAACAAACTTACTCAGCATGTAGATAGTCATGGCCTAATGGGAGACAGCCAACATGGCTTTAGACAAGGAAGATCTTGTCTTACTAATCTGTTATGTTTTTTTGAAGGTGTGAATAAACAGGTGGACAAAGCTGAGTCGGTTGATATAGTGTATCTGGACTTTCAGAAAGCCTTTGACAAGGTCCCTCATCAGAGACTTTTGGCAAAACTAAAGAGTCATGGGATAGATGGCAGTGTACTACTGTGGATCAGGAACTGGTTAAAAGATAGCAAACAGAGGGTAGGGCTAAATGGCCAATTTTCCCAATGGAGAAAGGTGAATAGTGGTGTACCCCAGGGATTTGTGCTGGGTCCGCTGCTTTTTGACATATTCATAAATGACCTGAAAAGGGGAATAACGAGTGAGGTTATCAAATTTGCAGATGACACAAAACTATTTAAAGTTATTAAAACCCAAGAGGATTGTGGAAAATTGCAAGAGGATCTTGATAAATTGGAAGACTGGGCATCAAAATGGCAGATGAAATTTAATGTGGACAAGTGCAAAGTGCAAAGGGAAGAACAACCCAAACTATGGTTACACGATGCAAGGTTCCACATTAGGAACCACCACCCAGGAAAAAGATTTAGGTGTCATTGTGGATAACATGTTAAAACCCTCGGCCCAGTGTGCAGCGGCGGCCAACAGAGCAAATAGAATGCTAGGTATCATAAGGAAAGGAATGGAAAATAAAACAAAAGATATTATAATGCTTCTATATCGGTCCATGGTGAGACCGTACCTTGAATATTGTGTGCAATTCTGGTCGTCGTATCTTAAAAAGGATATAACGATATTAGAAAAGGTTCAGAGAAGAACCACCAAAATGGTAAAGGGGATGGAAGGATGCTCCTATGAAGAAAGGCTAAAAAGGTTTAGGGCTCCAGGCCGGTCCCGAAATACTCGGGACCCAAAATTCTGACCAAATGGCCGAGCCCGAAATATTTGGGATCGGCGCAATGACGCAGATACTAAATATTAATGAGCGAAATACCGGAAGCTAATGACAACACACATTTGGACTAATGAAAAGAGAGTTGTGCTAGTGTTTCTATTTATACACCAGGCCAAAACAGCCAGAAAATAACCTGCAAATAGGTCATTAGCAATAGGTCATTTAGAATTAAAAGCAAAGTAAACAAGATGGAGTCAACTGGTAAAAGAATGCGTAAAGAATGATATAAAGCTGTCAAAGTGATTAGGTTTCTCACAGAAAGTGATGGTAACAGTAATAGCAGTGGCGAAGATGTCATTGATAATGAAACTGAAGAGGTTTTCACAAAAAATGTGGACTTTGAAGGCTCGGATGACAGTGACCCAGATTCAGTAGCGGCCGCAGCTGAACCTCCAGGTTAGTAATTATTTGCAGACAATATTTATGTCACCTATATATCAGCTATGTCTTTAGGTATAACAAAACACTAAATGTCACATTTATATTGATAAATTGTTCAGTTTGAGTAATGTCAACTATAATAAAACATTTTCATTTACAGTTGTGGCTGCGGCTGAACCATCTGTAAATACAAACCCTCTTGGCAGAGGGAAGCTTTGCCGTCGAACTGCAGACCGTGGTGATAGTGCAACTACATCACAAGTACGGACAAGAAGAAGCAGTCTTCCATGGAAAACAACTCCAAAAGACGTCCGTCAGTTTCCTTTCATTGCACAACCAGGCATAGCCAAACGTATGGGTGTCAATGCAACTAAATTGGACTTCTACAAGCTTTGTTACAGATGAACTAATTTCAATGATTGTTCTTGAGACAAATCGCTATGCAGCAGAACTGTGTGCTAAAATACCAGCTGACAAGCCTCATGCCCAAATGAGAAAATGGCAAGACGTTGACCATAATGCTATATGGAGAATGTTGGCGTTGACGATGGCTATGGGAATAATCAAGAAGCCTATGATCGACTTGTACTGGTCAGGTCAACAATTGTTAGAAACTCCATTCTTTCCATCAGTAATGAGCCGAAATACATATAAGTGAATATTACAGGCCCTTCACTTTCAAAACAATGCAACACAGAAACCCGAGGGTGATCGCATTTGGAAGCTTCGTCCATTCTATGACATTATCACAAAGCGATTCCAAATTGTTTATATCCCGGAACAAGACATTTCAATTGATGAATCTCTACTGCTTTTCAAAGGAAGGTTATATTTCAAACAATACATACCTACAAAACGCTCAAGATTTGGCATCAAATCATATGAGCTGTGTGAGTCACGTGGTGGATACACCTGGAAGTATATGCTATACTCAGGTCAAGATGCAGTTCTAAGTGATGGTTTACATGGCAGTAGCTACTGTATTGTGCTGAATCTGATGGATAGACTGCTTGATCAAGGCTATCGATTGGCTGTGGATAACTACTACAACAGTCCAGAACTCTGTATGGATCTGTATGACCGAGCAACATCCTGCTTTGGAACGGTACGATCCAGTCGAGTTGGTATGCCTACTGACCTGCGTCTAAATGTAGATGGAAGCAAATTGAAACGAGGAGATGTCACATATTGTACAACAGATAAACTGCTAGCACTTTGCTGGTATGATAAAAATTATGTAACAATGTTGTCCAAATGTCATGATGGCTCTGTAGTTGACACTGGAAAAAGAGATCGTAATGATCAGCCAATTCGAAAGGCACAAGTTATCGTTGACTACAACAACATAATGGGCAGTGTAGACAGAACAGATCAGTTATTGGAGTATTATGCTTTTCTGCGCAAAACTGTAAAGTGGTACAAGAAAGTCGCCTTTCATCTGTTGGACATAGCAGTACTCAATGCTCAGATACTCTGGAGCAAGTCCCACCCAGAGGAGAAAGTGACAGGACTTGACTTCCGTATGAAGCTTATCTTGGCTATCATTGAAGCAGTTTATTTATTTATTTATCTATTACTTCTATACCGCCCCTTCCAGAGATCAAGGGCGGTTTACATGGAACAGGTTAACATATTATGTATACTTCGGTATACATTTACATTGAACATAAATTTTCTAACTTTTTACAAATCACAACAAATGCGATAAACTGTCCAAACTATTTACATAGGTTATTTACAAGAGGTTATATACAATGTGTTACAGAATAATCATAGGTCATGCGTAAGTGTAAGTGTAAGTGGTGGAATTTATTTCCATTTTTCATAAGTTTTTTTTGTGTGTGTGGGAGGACTATGTGGGGTTAGCTAATTGGGGTTTTGGGAGTTTTGAGTTTGTGTGTTTGTGGATGCTGTGGGACGGGACTTGGGGGGTAGGGGATTTGGAAATGTTCGGAGAATAGGTAGGTTTTGAGTTCCTTCTGAAATTGGGAGAGGTCTTTCATTGGATGTCAGTTGGTCCTGATGCTAGTGCATGTGATGCTGGTGGCCGACCAAGTATTGGTGTTTCCGCATTTCGTTTGACTGCTAGACATTTCCCTAGTCTCATTCCACCAACTGAGAAGAGAACTACCGTATTTCGACAGTGTCGCGTGTGCAATGAGAGTCTCGGACATCGTCATGTTGCTGGTGACAATCGTAAACGTGTTGAAACTAAATATCACTGTGCTGACTGTGGAAATGTACCTCTCTGTGCTGCACCATGTTTTGCATGTTTTCATAATAATGAAATAATGATCTTAAATAACTTGTAATTTTTATGATCAGTTAAAATTAAATCGAATGTATGCAACTAATAACGATTGCTTTTATAAATAAAGTGCACCTATTTTCATGTTTTTGAGCCTTCAGTTATACATATTTGTGTTGCTGTCTCATTTTTCTATCAAATGGTATATAATACATGACCATAGCAGAAAGAAAATCACTGTTATAACATATTGAATAAGACAGGTACAATTTTCCTGAGATATGGAAAAATTAACCCAGCTGCAGAATGTGGATTAGAAATTTAAAGGGAGCCTTGATAGGGTTAACCTGGAAAAGAGACAGCTGAGGGCAGATATAATAGAGGTCTATAAATTAATGAAAGGAGTGGAACGGGTAAACGTAGATCGATTGTTTACGTTATCAGATTATAGAAAGACTAGGGGACATCCAATGAAGCTATAGGGTAAATAAACTATTTAAGACTAATAAAAGAAAATATTTTTCACTCAACGTGTAATCAAACTCTGGAATTTGTTACCGGAGAATGTAGTAAAGGCTGTTAGTGTAGCTGGGTTTAAAAAAGGTTTGGACAAGTTCCTGGAGGAAAGGTCCATAAACCATTATTAAGAAGGGACCCAGGATATCAATGCTTGACCCAGTACAAGCATTGTGGAACCTGTGTCATTTGGGGAAACTGCTAGGTATGTATGACCTAGATTGGCCACTGTTGGAAACAGGATACTGGGCTTCATGGACCATGGTCTGACCCAGTATGGCATATTTTATGTTCTTATGTTCTTAATACATGCTCAGATACAAAAATACAAAAACCTTTATTTAACAATTGCAGCAGAACAAATAGGTTAATGGTGCTTGTCAACTCACACCAAGTACACAACAGCAACCCCACCATACATTGCCTGTGCCTTCCCCCCCCCCCCCAATGTACTTCCCTCCCACCACTGCTGGCACATACATGCCCCTCACTGATTAGATGGACATGTCAGCCACTGGCATACCCCGTCCCACCTGGCAGCTGGCCCCTGTGGCCCTGGGGTTGGAGCACCCTGGCTCCTCAGTGCTGCCACTATTGTGTATGGACCCTCCACAATGGCCTGGGTAGACAGGCACATCTCCTGGCAGAAGAGCCACATCTTTATGACTAAGCTGTCCTGTGCCGCAGGCAGGTCCTGTGGCCCGATGGTGGCAGTTCAGGGCCTGGTGCAGGCCCCACAGGGCATGAACCTGGGGCCACGGTGCCTGGATTGGGCAGCTGGTCTGATCCTTTGGCTGTTGTGACTACAGTGGCACCAACTTCTCCAGGGACTGGCTGCACTTCCCACATGTGGGCTGCATGTGTGGGCATGCCACTGTGGGGAGTTGGTGGCTCTGCAGACACCTGCGGCCCCTCCTTTATGCACTGGGGCAGCCGGCAGATGGCCACCACCTCTGTCTCTGGCCACACAGGATACAGGGGTGTGGCCCGGTCTCCTCCCCCACAGCCTCGTCTGACATTGGGGACTCCTCGGACTCTATGCCAGATTCCGAGAATATACTCTCTTCCCCCTCCTCCCCGGCCTCTTCATCCTCGGACACCTTCTGTTCCTTCTCCACATCCTCCCCCTCCCTGTCTGCTTTCCCTTCTGCTCCCTCCCCCTCAGCCACTTCCATCATCCATCTCTCCGTGCCTCCTTCCTCCATTCCCCTCATTCCCCTCCACCTCCCCCTCCTCCTCCATCTCCTTCACATACTCCTCCTTATCCTTCAGCTCCGACTCCATTTCCTCCTCCCCCTCTGCTTCCTCCCCCTCCCCTGTGTCCTCCTCTGTTGCCGTCTCCTCCTCCTCCTTTCCCTCCGTGTGGTTGTTCAGTTATACTGTTCTGGGCTGCCAGGGATGGCAGTGTGTGCCCTCTGCAGGACAGGACAGGCCTGCCACACTACTCTGCCCCTGTGCAGGGCCCCCTCTGCCTGTGTCATGTCCAAACATCTCTGCATGACTGCACATTCCCACTGCCGGCTCTCTGTGAATGTGTTGGCTGGGCCTACACCTCTTCGCCTCCCCCTTAACTGTACCCCCTGTCCTTGCAGCTCCCAATGGCTAGTCACCTCTGCAGCGAGAGCTGTATACACCTCCATATAGCTGTTGAGAGGTGCAGGTTGGCCCTTCTGTTAACCTTGGGGTACAGCACCCCCTCATATTTCAGGACCATCCTGGCCAGGGCTTCTGCCTCATTGGTGGTAACATTCTCCATACACCTGGCAGTCATTCTGTTGATGTTTATCAGCCAAGCTGAGGGGGCTCCTGTGCTAGCGGGGCGGGTTTTCTCCCTACCTGTGTAGGGCGACATATATCCCCTGCATCCACATGGGTGTGCAGGCAAGTGTAGTATTCGCTGATGCCAACATCCCATTTCCTTGCCCTTGTAGTGGTGTGGCGACATTGACATCCCCTTTCAGTGACTGCACGGGTATCTGGATCATCCCCCAGGTAGCTGTGCACCCACGACACCTCTCCATTTGGCGTCTTGCATGGGTAGTTGCCTTTGCATGGGTGGCAGTGCGCAGGATGCCATGCTTCCCTTGGGCGGCATTGCCCGGGTTTCATCTGCCTCTGCTATACAGTCAGGCTGATTATCCCTCACCATGTGCTGCACAGTTAGGTCCTTTTACCTGCCTGGCGCACATTTTCCATACTTGCACAACTGGCCACCATCTTTCTCGCAATTCATGCCCTTTTGCTGAACGGGTAACTTTAGCTGCATTGTGTCTCCTTGGGCGCCTCATGCAATATCGGGCCCTTAAAATTTATAGACTCAATATTCAGTGTTGGCAGCTGGTGCTGGTAAGACAAGGTCCACTGTGTGTCCATGGGAGATGTCTCAGTGGCAGTCTGGTTCAGGATATTAATGTGTCTATGTGTATGTGGTTGAGGGCAGACACGGGAGGGGGGCATGAAGTGAGGAGAGAAGGTATCTTAATGCCTGCCTGTTTCAGGTTACCAGTGTCTATGCGTGTAGGTGTCTCATTGTTAGTCTGGTTCAACATATTAATGGGGCCAATATTAAAAAGGGCTTATCTGGTTGGCAAGTCCTGCTAACTGGATAAGCTCCAGCAAGCTCAATATTCAGCAGCATTGCCCGGAGAGTGTTGGGGCAGTCCATGGGCAGAGCTGGTACTTATCCGGATAGGGGTGATTTTCAGTGCCACTCTGCATAGTAAATAGCCACATATCTTAGGACAGGAAAAAAAAGTGTTATATGTGGATTGGCTACCTGGATAGCAGCTGCCGCTGACCACAAAATCCAGATAGTCATCATCAGCCACTCTCCAGATACTGCTGGTGAATATTTGAATTTTCTTTAGCCAAGATGGCCAACATTCAAAAAACACACTGACCGCCATGAGCTCAGTATGACCCGAATGTGTTTATGTGTATATTTTGGGGGGTGGTGGGGGAAAGATCTCAGTGCTAGTCTAGTTTGGGTCACTAGGGTGAAGGTTCTCTTCCTCGCCCACTTATCACCCCTCATCATTTTCTCCTTCTGCAGTGGAGGATCCTACTGTCAGTGACCTCATGATATTGCGCATGGAGTTGAAGGCTCACATGCAGCGTATGAAAGATGTGACGCAGGAGACATACGAGAACTATCGCTTGCAGTGTCTGCAGAAGATGACCCGCATGGTGGTGAAGGACAGACATGGCAACTACGTGCCAGGAATTGGAATGTAGAGGGAAGTGCGCATGGCGGTTTCCACTCTCTATCTCTGCGATTCATTCATTCATTGATTTTAAGCTCTATACCTGATTCTTTTTTGAAACCTTATGCCAAGGGGGAACGGAGCTGAAGGAAGGCGATGGGCTGGCAGTGATCCTGTGGGCTAAAGAACATTCTCTGTGGCACTCTGGTTCAGGGATTCCTTGCCAGCACACCAGTAGCTTTCAGACCTCACTTAACCCATTTCCCTCTGTGACGGAAGTGGGACTTTAACTTGTAGGAAACTGCTGTGATCACGGCTCAGTTGCCCAGGAGCTCTTAATGCACTGCTTTATTCATCTTTAAAGATTAAGTCCAGTACTGAACTATCCCGGCAGATGGAGCTTGTCCCTAGACAGTTCTTTTATTGTGGGGATTTAAGTCTTTGACTATAAATAAAGCATTCTGTTAGGAACTGAACTGTATGATTGCCATGATTCTCTGGACAGGCAGTGCGGCTTGTGACTGGTATATAGGTGTCAGCAGCGATCTTTTGGGCTGATAAGAGTACCTGGGGAATAGCTGCAGTAGTGTAACTGAAGACTTAGGGAATTCCACCTTCCCTGTCATAAAAGATCTGCAAGTCCATCTCCCTCCCCTCTCTTCTCCCAGCTGAATCCACTACTCTCCTCCTTTTAACTCTCTCTGCCTCCCCCGCCCACCACCAAGAATGTATTTATTTATTTATATACTGCTTTCTGTAACCAGAGCCAATTCAAAGCGGTATACAACAAAACATCATTTCCTATAATAAAATGTCAAGCATCATTTCTCACCTGCAACAGCTGTTTTCCCTAGACAGCAAGATTGATCCGGCACACAAGTGTGTGACATCACAGCATACTGCCAGGAAGGAACCTCCCCCTAGAGCTCAAAACACTCACACACTCTTCCACCCATGTTATCCCTCCTCTTCAGGCTGGATCCCAGCACTCAACTCCTTCATTTCTTGTCTTTTCTCTCTTGCTCTATCTTTCCTCCAGCACTCCCTCTTTCTCCATCCTTCCTAGGCCAAACCCTTCCCCTCCCTTCTTTCCATCCCAGGCTAGATCTACATACTCTTCCCCTCCCCCTCTTTCTGTTCCTCCCTCCCCAGACCAGACTCTTGCATTTTTCTCCTTTCTTTTCCTCCCTTCCTTTTCAGTTCTCAACCTTGTCCTTCTCTTTCCCTCTCTCCCTCAGCAGGCTATTCCCCTGCACTCTTCCCCTCTTCCTCCCTCCAAAGGCCAGACTCTAGCATTGCCCCCTCCCCACTGTTTCCCCAGCTTTGTCCTTCGCATTCTTTCCCTTTCTGCCCTCAGGCTCTACCCCAGCAGACTCTAATACTCTGAAGCTACAACGGCTACTTCCTCTTATTCACACAAGCCGATTCAACCACTACTACCATTTCTGCCTTCTTCCAGTCTTCATGGTCAAGCGTCTCTGCTTTTTTAGTTAGCTGAGCTTTTGCTCAACCATGCGGACCAAATGCCTTCACCTCTTTCTACCTGCATGACTGATTCACCTGCAGGTTGATGGGTGACTGGTGACTCAGCTGTTTGGGGAGACAAAGGTGGGGCGGGACTTGGACAGAGTGAGGTGGTGCTTGGGCAGAGTGGGGTCATCACTAAAGAGACAGTAGGGTCAGGGAGAGACCCCTTCACTGTGCTGTTCTGGTGTTGCTGCACCTGCTGCCTTTTGCCTTGTACCTCTGTCACAGATGGTTGTATGCACACTGAATACACTCCAGCGACTTATGTGCCAAAATAAATCACAATCATCCTTCAAAAGATTGCAGCATATGAAACTGAGCAGCATTGCAGTATTCTAGAGATATGTGCAGGTACATTAACATTTGGCCCCCAATCCAGCCTCTTCCTGATGGCCATGTGAGCAGGGGCGTTCAGCAGCACCGTAACAGAAATCCTGTGCTTACTGGCAAGCATAAAATGATTTGCTTATCAGATTTTTTTGGTAGGTTGCCAAATAGCTTTTGGGCTTCAGATCTGCTGGTCTTTAGTTTGGAATATCTGTGCCCATGCCTCTTAACATAAATCCTCCTCACTACCAGGCACATTGTGAAATAATTCAAAACCCAACAAACGTCACAGGACCTATAAAGCAAGTCTACCATTCCATAAGAGAACTAACTTCCAGGGGTCACACAAGGGCCTATCGCAGAAATAACAGCACAGTAAACACGGCAGTGGGTCCGGAACATTAGTACACCTAGTGGGAAACTGCACAAGCTGCATTACTACAGATTGATCCTATACAGATACTGAATCCTAACAGAATACCTGGCTTCTCATACATGCAGAACACAAATACACCCTCACTAGCATAGAATAACTATCTACAAACTAACAATACAAAACATACGTTGATAGAAATTAAACTGAAATCCCAAGAAGCCAGACTCTATATGCAATGCAACACCAGAGAAATAGAAAGTGATGCATTTCCCTCATATTGTGGATAATATAAAGATAGCAGGTGTAAGTTTCAAAACCTTACATAGTCCAATCACTAAATTAAAAATAAATGATTTTCTACTTTTGTTGTCTGCCATTTTTATTTTTTAATTGTGTTTGTCCAAGTCTCTGGTTTCTGCTTTCCTCTTTCTTCTCTCAGCTCTCTTTCCAGCATCTCCTGCCTATTTGTCATTTTTCTGTCTCCTATTATCTTCTTCACTTCCTCCCCTATATTCATCTGTGATATTGGCCTTACACATTCAGTTTTCTTCCACATGTCTGCCTCTCTATTCACTCAGATTTTATTTTTTCTTACTATCCAGACTTTAGTCTCCAATTTTTTTACTGTATCTACCTATAGCTTTCCATCTTTCTTGTACCCTGGTCCTTTCACTCCCTTTTTTCCTATTCTACAGTCTTTTACTATGTCCTCCCTCTCTCTCCACTCCCTTCCATCCAGCACCTTGGCTCTTTTACCCTGCTTCCTTTGTATTCAGCATCTCCCCTCTGTCTCCTTGCTCCCCTCGTGTCCAGCACCTCTCCAGCCTCTATCTCCTTATTCCACCCTGCGCCCAACATCTCCTGTTTGTCTTTCTGCTCCTCCTTCCCATGTTCACCCATTCCACCATCTCCCCAGTTCCCCCTTCTGCACCTCTGGTATCTGAATTCAAAAAAGCATGGGACAAACACAGAGGACCTCTAAAGGAAAAAAGGGGACTGTTGCAGTGGGTGATATGGAAGGACAGACTAGATAGGCCATGTGGTCTTTTTCTGTCGTCATGTTTCTATGTTTCTATGTTTCTATGTGTCTACTCCCCTCTAATGTCCAGCATCCCCCCTCTCTCTCCCTACTCTTCTCCATTTCCAGTATCACCCCTCGGTCTCCCTACTTCCCCACTTATGTCCTGTATCTCTCTTGTCTACTCCTCTCTAATGTCTGTATCACCCTATTCTTCCCCGTCCCCCTAGCATCCACCTTTTAGTCCCTAGCCTTCAGTTCCCCACTCCCAAGCCATCATATCCCCTCTGTCACCCTCCCCCTCCTGTGTTCACCCCCAAGACAGCAGTCATTATATCCCTTCTCTTTCCCCCTCTCTGATCCAGAATCTTCCCTTACTTTACCCCATCCCACTTCAGCATATTCCTTCCTTCCCTCCCCGCTACCACCTATGCTGCTGATGCTTTCTGGAACCTGCGTCAGTGGTGAAAAACAGCTACACGCCATGGGGCCATTCAGTATGCAGCACTTCTATGCTGATGACGGCTCTTCCGGTCCCACCCTCCCCCCCACTCATGTCAATTTCCCTTTTCTAAGGGTGAGAGCAGCAGAGCCGACAGCCCCTTTGTTTGTAGCTGCTTTTACCACTGCCACAGGGCAGTGACAGAGGGGTCTGCAGTGATGTGGGGAGGGAGGCAAGTAAATAAACAGTACTGCCTATCACTTTGACTTACATTGTGGTCTGTTTGGGCTGGGAAGGCTTAGCTTTGGAAATACTGCTGCTGCTGCCTGCCTTCCCCTCCTGAGACTGGATCGGTGGCAGCTGGGGGGGGGGGGGGGGGCGGTGACAAGGTCGAGGTTTCTGCCTAGGGCAGCAGAAACCCTTGGACTGGCTCTGTCAATACCTACCTGGTGCAGAAGAAGTTCAAGATGGTCTCATTGGGGATTCTGCTCCCTTACCTGCAAAAGGATGATTGGCTATGCTCCCTCAATCTCAACGATGCGTATACACATATATCAGTCCACCCAACTCACAGAAAATACCTCAGATTCTCCCTGGGGGTTATGCACTTTAAATACTGAGTACTTTCCTTTGGCCTGGCTTCAGCGCCACCTGTCTTCACAAAGTGCCTTGCAGTGGTGGCTGCTTACCTTTTGACTCTGGGGGTATTTGTCTTCTCCTACTTGGACGACTGACTCATAAAGAGCTCCACCCCAGACAGGGTCTGGCAGTTGACTCAGCTGACCATCCAGGTGCTCGAGCAGTTGGGGTTTGTGGTCAACTACCCTAAATCCCACCTACAGTCCTCTCAACAGCTGAAGTTCATTGGAGTCCTTCTCGACACCACTCAGGCTCAGGCCTTTCTTCTGATGGATCGCCTGCAGAGACTTACTGCCCTGGTTCACAATACCTAGCAGAGGCATCATATGATGGCCCGGGGGTGCAGAAGGTGCTTGGCCATATGACCTCGACAGTGCATGTCACTCCCCTAGATCAAATGTCATTGAAACAAGCTCAGTGGACTCTGACTAGGCAGTGAAAGCAGGCATGGGCTGCCTCCGGGACTGGATGGCAATCACCGTGCCTTTGGTCCAGTCCCTGCATTGCTGGCAGGAGCCACAGAATGTGTTCAGAGGTCTCCCATTTCAGACATCAGTCCTCTCAAAGAATGCTGATGACATTTGTCCAAGTTGGACTGGAGGACTCATCTGTATGGCCTGCGCTTGCAGGGCCTGTGGTCCAAGCAGGAGATTCTGCATCAGATCAGCTTCTTGGAACTGCGGGCTATAGCAAATGCGCTTCAGGTCGAGTTGACCAATCAATCTGTACTGATCCAGACAGACAATCAGGTGGCAATATACTAAGTCAACAAGCAGGGCAGCATGGGGCCATAACTCCTGTGCTGGGAAATGATCCACTTTTGGAAGTTTGCCATTGCTCACGGGATGGCGCTGCGAGCTACTTATCTGCCTGGGGAATTCAACTCCTTAAAACAAATCAGCCAACCTGGTTACAAAAATCAATAAGATCCCTAAAAATCACAATGTAGCCTACTCACCTTAATAAAAGGTTATTAATGAACTTTTTCTTATTATATATTTATGATAAACTTGACTCTGGATAAGTGTTACATGGTGCAAATTAGATATCACACTATATTAACCATTAACTACATTAAAAAAAACCTATTTATCATAGCATTTTATTTGCAAAATTACATTAAAAATCCATCATTTCATAATACATAATAGTTCAACATATATCCACATATTCTACAGATATACAGACTCATAACAAGATCAAAAAGATTTCCAGTACCCTGTTATTACAAAAAACAAGTGTTACAGGTGTAGCAAACACCAAATCACTTGAGTGTATTTCAACACAATTTTTGACCCATACAGTGTTATACTACTGTTTAACAAGAGCAGATAAGCACCCACTCTATTCCACTTCTATTTCTTTGATTACTCCAGAGTGCAACGGACTTAATACTATGTTACCCAGGGTTATACTTTAAACATTAAGCTCCACATTTATTTTGCCAAAGAGTGTACTCAAAATACCTAACCCCACTTTTACCCAATCATATTTCTGATCACTCCAGAGTTTGAAAAGCATAACCCACTGTACTTTCATTCAATTGCAGTATAATCACTTCAAAAAGCTATGACGTAACTGCTCACAAAGTCCCATTATCAGCACATATACTGTGTTACCATACGCTCATTCTACTGCAGTTCAGTCGCTCCAAAATTCCAAGAAACTGCTCAAAAACTCCCATAGCCAGCTCCTGCGCTGTATTACCAGAACCATTACCAGTACAAGTACTACGTTATCAGAACTGTTGCCAGTTTATATTGCGTTGTCCGAAGATGTGCTTCAAATCTGTTCGTCTGTTGTCCCACTCTTAAGCTATATCGCCAAAACTGTTACCTGATCTTATACTATGTTGCCAAAAGAGCTGCTCTTCTAAATTAGGGATTTAGAAGTGCAGTTCTTTAGGCAACAAAGAATAAGACCTGGTAACAGTTTGGTGATATGGTGTATGAGCAGAACAGCAGATTTATTTATTTATTTAGACAGATGTGTATGCCACCTTTTCCTTCAATCAAGGTGGTCACATCACATCACAATAGGAGGGGTATGTGTAAACATTTAGACAGCACAGTTACTTAACAGTATTTAGACAGTACAATTGAGGTAATATTTAACAAAAAGGTATTCAATAATGTGGTATGATAGGTTTGTGTGTGGGGGTCGGATGGGTGTGTGTTTAGTTGACGGATGTAGTAGTGTTACTGTTTGGGTAGGGGATGTTGCCTGAATGTTCATAGGTTTCTATAAATAACAATGTTTTGAGGTCTTTGCGGAAATCTGCGAGGTCATCTGATGCCCTCAGGCTCGTTGGTAGGGAATTCCATAGTGTGGATGCCAGTAGTGATGGTGCTCTTTTTGAAGTTGTTTGTTTAGTTTTGTGATAGCCTGCAGGTGTGCCGATCATGTTGTCGTTATTGGTTCTTCTTGGTCTATTGCTGATGTCCCTTGTTATAACGTTTTGGAGTACGTCTGCTGAGAGATGATGAATGATTTTGAAGATAATCATGATTGTTTTGTATTTAGCTCTTGCAACCATTGGGAGCCAGTGTAGTTGTTGTTGTACGGGAGTGATGTGCTCGGTCCTTGGTGTGTCTGTAATGATGTGTGCTGTGGTGTTTTGTACCATCTGTAGTGGGTGGAGTGTCTGCTGAGGAAGGCCTTGATATAGTGAGTTTCCATGATCAGCAGTGGTGTAATGAGTGCTTGACACACTGTGCGGAAGTGGTCTTGATGGAGCATTGGTTTGATTTGTCTGATTCTTTTCAATCGATGATATGCCTTGTTTGCAGTTTTGGTGATGTGGGATTTTAGGTTCAGAGCTCTGTCTAGTGTTATGCCCAGATACTTAACTTCTTCTTTGACTACTATGTGTTTGTCTAGGATGCGTATAGTTTGTGGAGGTATGAAGATGGGGCTCCTGGTGATGAACATTGCCTCAGTTTTGTCGTAGTTGACCGTTAAGTTGTTGGCTATGAGCCAGTCATTCATGTCTTTGAGACATTTTTTTATTGTGGTGTTTAGTGCTAGTAAGTTGATTGGAGCGTACACCATGATGTCGTCAGCATATATGTGGTAGTGTAGTTTGTGGTGTTTGATGATGTTGCATATGGGCTGTATGTAGATGTTGAATAGCATTGATGATAGGGCTGAGCCTTGAGGTATTCCCTGCGTGACGGGGAATTGTAGTGATTTATTTTGGTTGCATTTGACTTGTTGCGTTCGTCCTTCCAGGTATGATGTAAACCACTTCAGGGTATTCTTGCAGGGTATTCTGTTGTAAGCGTTGCAATGGCTTAGCGTGTGACACAGTGTTGAAGGCCACCGAGATGTCCATGAACACCAGCAGGAAGCCGTTTTTTATGTTGTCCATGCCTCTTAGGAGATTGTCAAAGAGGGAGGTGAGTAGTGTTTCCACACCATGTTGGGGCTTAAATCCATGCTGATGTATGTCCAATGGGGCATTGATATCTATATGGTCCTGCAGTTGCCTTTGCACTGCTTTTTCCATGATTTTAGCAAGGAATGGCAGGCTAGAGATGGGACGGTATGATTTTGGTTCAGATGAGCTCAGATTGCTACTTTTAAGTATGAGCGGGATTTAAAAGTGTAGCTCTTTTGGCAACCCAGTATAAACCCTACAACAAAGAGCAAACCTACCACACCATACCATATCTGCACAAACTTCCAAAACTCACATAAGGAGCCCATCCAAAAAAAGTGTCACTGTAAATACTACAGTGGGCCCTGGAACATCCATACACCTATTTGAAAAGCTGAAACAGTCAAATTACTACAGCACAGTATAGATCTTTATGTACAAACTCCATGTTAACAGAACACCTGACCTCAGTCACACACGCACAACATCGACCCTCACCAAGTACAGAATAAGTAACCACAATCTAAAATAAAATAAAAATATAAATGTAGACAAAATTTAAACTGAAACCCCCCATGATAGTTCCCCCTTTAGTTGGTTGACAAATGTCTTCTCCATTCTTCCCTACACACTTGGTTGGGTAGCTGAAGCTTGACTGGGCATCAGGGCGGGGGGGGGGGGGGTGGGTGGGAGGGGGGAGGTTGGACAGGGTGGGTATTGGGCTGGGTGGGCCAACCGGGAGGAAGGTGGAGGGGGAGTGTCATCCGGCTATACCTGGGTGACAGATGGATCTGGGAGAAGAGTCCCCCTCGGATCCGTCTCTGCCACGGGAGTTTCGTGTTCCTTGCTGGTGGTGCTGGGGTATCATAGAAATTGTGAGGGTGGTAACGGGCTTGGTTTCTGTACGGTGGTGGGTGGGACTGGATTATGGGGGTGGCCGGGCGGGGCAGCGACCACTGGCTTTTCTGGGTGAATCACTGGATGGGGGACTGGGTGAAGAGTGGTCCCTCTGACAGTATGGTATGGTTAACGTGTTATGATACTGTTCCTGCTGTTGTTTTTTTCTGTGGTCGTGGTGGCGGCTGGGCTCGTGGGGCTGCTGTACCCTACCTTGCCCTGCTTTACTGCTGTATTGTTCTTGTATTTATTGCATGGATATCTCTCACAGTATGTATTATTCTTTGTTAAATCCATGCAGTGTGTATCCTTGCTTTACTTCGTGCTATTGTTACGGTGTGTTTTTTTTCTCTGTTTGGAGTCACCTGTGAAACTTGAATAAAAAAGATTGTACATAAATTGAAACCCCAAGAAGCCAGAGTCCATATGCAGTGCAACATCAGATAAATAAGAGATGCAGTTCCCCAATACTGTGTAAAATATAAAGAGAGCACAAAGTCCAATCACTAAAATGAAATAAAATTATTTTTTCTACCTTTGTTGTCTGACCATTTTATTCTCTGATCACGCTGGTCCCGATCTGAGGCTTCTGCTTTCCTGTCTTCTCTTAGCTCTCTTTCTGTGGTCTATGGTCCATCTGCCATTTCTTATCTCTTCTTTTGTTTTCTTCACTTCTTTCCATCAGCTTATTTTCAGTCCCAATAACCTATCCCAGTATCATCCCCTTTCCCAGTACCTTCCAATGTCATCTTGCATTCCCAAGACTGCCATTGGTGTCCATTCCCTTCCAGTCCCCCTCCTTCCCCACTGTCCAGCTCCTTCTAGTCCAAATACCATGGCAGCCCCTCTCAGATCCACTCCCTTCCAGTCCCATTCTCCCATCCCCTCACATCAGCCCATTTATAGCCCTAGACCCCAGTTTTCTTCCAAGGCCAGCAGCTCTATCCTCCCTTCCCCACCATCAACCCATTCCCAGTTGAAGACCCCCCAATCAGCCCATTACTAGTCCTAGCCTCCCCGATCAGCTCATTTCCAATGCTAGCCTCCCATCAGTCCATTACCAGTCCTAGCCCCCCATCAGCCCATTACCAGTCCTAGCCCCCCGATCTGCCCATTACCAGTGCTAGCTCCCCCATTAGCCCATTATAATCGTAACCTGCACTGTCTCTCCCCTCAGTCCAGCATTTATCCTCTGTCTGTCCAGTATGTCCCCCTGTATCTCCCCTTTGTCCAGCATTTGCCCCCCTGTCTCTCCCCTTTGTCTAGCACTTGTCCTCTTGTCCCCCCTTTGTCCAGTATGTCTCCGTCTTCCCCTCTGTCCAGAATTTGCCCATCTCCCCCTTTGTCCAGTATTTGTCCCCTGTCTCCCCCTTTGTCCCCCATCTCTCACCTTTGTCTCTCCTTGTCCTCCTCCTGTCCCCCCTCCCTCCACCTGCACCTCTCATCCAGCGGCGGCGGGGGTACTCTGGCTGTTTTAATTTTAGATTTTCCTGCCTCTGCCTGCCTCTGCCTTCCCACTGTGTTTTTTTCCTCAAGAATGCTTGCAGCAAAAAAAAAAAAAAAGTGGCGGGAAGGCAGAGGCAGGGCAGAGGTGGCAAAATCTAAAATTAAAACAACTGGAGTGCCGCTGCCGCACAAATCAGCCTGATCGCTGGATGAGAGGGAACCCTTGTCATTTCCCTTCCAGCCTCCTCCTCCCCCAGTGTCAACCCAGTTGCAGACCTCACCTTCCCGTCATGTCAATTCCCTTCCAGCCCACTCCTCCCCCTGTGTCATCCCCATTGCAGACCCCACCTTCCCCTCATGTCAATTCCCTTCCAGCACCCCCCATGTCAGCCCTCCTCCCTCCCTCCCTCCCCCCGTCAGCCCCATTGCAGATCTCACCTTTCACTTGACAATTCCCTGCCACCTCCTCCCCTCTTCCCGTGTCAGCCTGCTACCGCCCCCACCGTCCCCCATTGTAGTTCCTCTGCCTCCTTCTTCTGCAGCCACAGCTCCCTGTCTCTTAAGGAACTGCGGCTGTGCTGGTGAAGCCAGTGCAGAGCCCTTCCCGTCTCTCGAAAGGCTCCGTGGAGCATTGTCCTGCCCCCAAAGGAAGTTGTTACAAATTTCCTTTGGTGGCAGTACAATGCGGCATGGAACCCTTCGAGAGACATGAAGGGCTCTGCACCGGCTTCACCAGCACACCTGCGGATCCCTAAGGGGCAGGGAGCCGTGGCTGCAGAAGAAGAAGGGAGGCAGTGAGTTTGCTGCTGCCGAGAAGCGGACTCAGCAGCGGCAGCAACTTGTGCGCTTTTTTTGTTTCTGTGTTTGTTTTTTTAACTTTGAAGGCGAAGTGAGGCGGCTGTTTTGGGGGCATTTGCCGCCCTCAAAGCTTTGCCTCCTGAGGCAACAGCCTCACTTCACCTCATTATAGAGCCGCCCCTGGTTTCAACATGTTATCCACGATGTTGCCTAAATCTTTTTCCTGGGTGGTTTTTCCTAATGTGGAACCTTGCATCGTGTAACCATAGTTTGGGTTGTTCTTTCCTAGGTGCATAACTTTGCACTTGTCTACATTAAATTTCATCTGCCATTTGGATGCCCAGTCTTCCTATTTATCAAGATCCTCTTGCAATTTTTCACAATCCTCTTGGGTTTTAACAGCTTTGAATAATTTTGTGTCATCTGCAAATTTGATTACCTCACTTATTATTCCCATTTCTGGGTCATTTACGAATATGTTGAAAAGCAGCGTATCCAGCACAGATCCCTGGGGTACTCCACTACTTAGCCAGGATTGTGATGATAATAAGGCATCAGAGTCCTAGTCAGAGCTGGAGGTAAGCCACTCAGAGGAGCCTTGCATATGAAGAGACATGTTGCAGTGGTTTTGTGACTGCAGAGATATGACATGAGTTAAGACTGAATTGAGAGCCATGATGGTCCCTAGTCACAATATGAATAAGTTGGGACATAGAGCAGAAGACATGGAAGTGCAGATGGAGCACCAGGCAGAGTCAGTGGTGAAGATGATCAAAGGCCTAGAGACTTTGATGTCAGAAAATAAGCAACTGAGAGCAAAAATTAAGGACTTAGAGAACAGACCTTGGAGATACAACATGGCATCCATAGTGTTTCTGAATTGGAGAAATATGAACACTGCATGGAAAGTGGTACAAGAAATTTGTACGTATCACTCAGCAAAGAGAATTGAATGAACTGTGATAGAGTAGTTGGCCTGGAAAGAGCCATTGCACACTCATAGCCCCCCCTCCCCCGCCGGTAATAAACCCCTGGACATTGCGGAGTGTTTGCCTCAGGTAATACCAGGTAAGAAATCACCAGGACTAGACGGCCTCACTAGTCAATTCTATAAAACGTTTGAGCTTAAAGTGAGTTCTTTGCTGGTAAGTTTGTTCAATACAATTGTGGAGGGGCTTCTATGGCACCTTCAATGAGGCAATCAGGAATCTCTGTGATTCTTAAACCAGGTTGGGATCAGACCTATTGTGGCTCTTACTGGCCTATATCATTACCGAATAATGATGTAAAAATTTTGGTCAAAGTATTAGTGAATCTGCTGGGGGATTCTGCCTGAATCAGTGCACCTGGACTAGAAGGGCTTTGTCCAAGGCCAGCAGATGGCGGACAGTATTTGGAGGATGGCCCTTCTGGTGTGGGTAATAAAAGCTGAAGCAATGAGAGACTATGCTTTTTGCAGTCAACGCTGAGAAAGTATTTGATCCTGTTCACTGGGAATGTTTGTTTGCTGTACTGTGTGTTGGGAATGGGGCCCAGAGTTACACAGTGGATCCGTGAGCTCTATGGATGTTACACTGAAGCTTTCTGCCTGGGTCAGGCTACACGCCAGGAATGCCCCATACTTGCATGGGTGATGAAACCCTTCTCACAGGCAGTGCAAACACATCCACACATTTCAGTTTTTAAATTTGGGAGACTAATGTCATAAGATCTTGCTTTTTGCAGACAACGTTTTGTTCTTTGTCACAAAGCCCCATATCTCCCTTCCAGTTCTCTTGACAGTTCTGCCAATACAGTAGTTTCTGGCTTTAAGATTAATATTTTTTTAGTGCCATCAAGTCATTGCTGATTCTTGACAAGGAGTAGATTGGCAGGCCTTTTCTTCCAAGACAAGGGAGGGTAAAGTGACTTGCCCAAGGAGTACCAGTGGGAATTGAACCCCAGTCTCCTAGGTGTTAGGCTGTTGCACTACTGAGCATTAAATATTAATTTAGAAAATGGAACAGAAGAGCGGGCTATTCTTTTGGGCGGGCTCCACATTCTATTAAGTCTCTTATGGTCCATATCGGTAAGGAACAGGGGCAGCTAATTACTCCCTTCTATTATTGCAATTAGATACAGATCTTGAGAAGTGCTAGAAAAGGGGAACTATCCTGGCTAGATAGGGTGGTGTTTATGTTTTATTAAAATTTGATAATCTGTCCTTCAATACATATCAAGGTGGTTTACAATAAAAAATACAAAGGGGAGAAAGAAATCCATGGCATAAGACAGGAAAGACTAGTCACATTCACACTGACGGGAGAGAGGAGGGAGAGGGAACTAGATGACTGCAGGCCATGGTGCGTTATGTGATGGGAGCGGTATTTAAAATGAATGTACTGTATTACCACAATTATGGTATTTGTTTCAAACCTTGCCTGTAGCTATTCCCCAAGTGGTGCTATGACGCATGCAACAAACATCATTCCAGTCTATCTGGCATGGAAAACCGCTTAGGATGTCCCGCCCCATTCCCATGATGCTTCAACACTCGCAAGTAGCGAATCCTTACACACGACACTTATGGGGGATAGGGCAAAGAGGATTTTGGAAAGTCTCTCCCTATGAAGCGTATGCCTGACTTTGGGCTGGGGAGGGAGGGGTTTTTTAAAGGGTGGGAGGACATGAGTCTGGATAATTTTGTAAAACTAATTGATTGTGGGGAGGTAAAATCTTTTGAAGAATTAAAAAAGATTTATATTTTGGATGCAGGGTTTTGTTTTGTTTTTGCATATCTACAGGTCATCCATTATTTGTGTGCTTGCAATAAACAACTTTATTAGGAGGAGGATTATAATGTCTTGGAACCCTCATGGCTAGAGCATAGGAGTCCTAGGAGCTGATAAGAATGATCTGTAGAGCCCTGCGGCCTTCAGGAGTGCAGTGCTATGGGTATATGAAAGCCTGAAAGAAGGACTCAGAGATGCAACTGCTGAGTAAATAATGGGAACTAGTCATAAGAAAATGCCTTACTGGGTCAGACCAAGGTCCATCACGCCCAGTATTCTGTTTTCAACAGTAGCCAGTCCAGCCCACAAGTACCTGGCAGGTTCCCAAAAGGCCCACAGGTTCCACAATGCTCATCCCCGGGCAAGCAGTGGATTTCCCGGGTCCTCTTTAATAATGGTTTATGGACCTTTCATCCAGGAACTTGTCCAAACCTTTTTTAAACCCAGCTATACTAACAGCTTTTAGGGAGTCTTTAAGGGAATTGCAAAATCTTCTCTCTCAGTAAGAAAAATGTTTGCAAAGTCTTATTACGATATGCCTGAGCGATTACATAGGATATCCCCTGCATTCTCCGATAGATGCTGGCGGGGTTGTAGGGGAGAAGGCACTATATATCAGGGAAATGATTTTGAGACTATTTGGGGATAATCTAGGAATGGAGCCTTGGTTTTATTTTCTGGGCATTTGGCCTGAAGGGCTGATGTGAAAATGGAGCATGGCCATTGCGACGTGTGTGACAGCTGCCCGCTGTGACATGGCATTGCGATGGAAGCGACTAGAGCCCCCTGCACTGTTGCAGTAGCAGCAGAGAGCGTGGGAAGTGGAGATGACGGAGAGGCTGACTGCACTGCGACCAATCATATTGGATGTGCTTGAAGTTAAATGGAAACCATTATTGCAGTATAATTGCTGACTCCTTTGCTGACTCCTTTGAATGGAGGGGGGAAGGGGAAGGGCTGGGACTACTGGGTTTGGCTATGAGGCGTGGTTATGCCTTTGACATTAAATGTGTATAGAGAGACATGGGACTTGCCTTTGACTCTAAAGAGAGGGTGTAAACGAGCACTATGTAGCACTTTTAAGAGACATGTTTACTAAAACTCGTGCCGGTGACGCACATGTGGGCCGCACTACCTGCAAAGGGCATGTGCGTCTGTCCCCCTTTAGTTAATGTGGTGCTAAAACACAGTACCACACAAGCTGGCATGTGGGTGCACTTAACGCCACCCATTGAGGTGGTGTTACGCACACCCACGCTGTGGGCATCAAGCACGGTTAATACAAGTCAGTAAGACCCATGCTAGCCATTGCGCACCAGCAACACCTGCGATCTGCCCCGTCCCACCCAGTTCCCACCTCATCACACGCTACCAGGGAAGCACAGGATCTTTAACGCCTCTTATATGTATTCTTAAGGAAACTTTAGAAATCAAAAATGTAAAAAAAAATCAGTGTGACTCGTTCAGTCTGTACCTCTAATGTTAATGAAGCCAATGCTGTTGCCTATTGAGAGATTGGATGAAAGCTCTGGGAACAGCAGAACATGAAGAAAACATCTTCCACCCCCCTCTGCCCTCCCCTCCCCCCGTCTGAACCACAGCAGCACAAGCCCTAATGTCTCTGCTAGTCCAGGCCCATGTGTCGCTTTTGTTTTCTTGTCCTTAGTCCTGGATTCGGTCCCTGCTGGGCTTTGTTTTCCATTTTTAACATTCATGAAGTGTCCCAAGAGAGTGAACTTTCTATTTAGTGATCAATGGCATCCACATTCCTTCAGTGATTTTATCAGATGCTCTCAGAAATGAAGCCTTTTTTGGAATGTCTAGAAAAATAGAGTTGGTCGCACCCTCCTTCCCTGTCTTCTCAACTTAGAAACATAGAAACATGATGACAGAAAAAGACCACATGGCCTATCTAGTCTGTCCTTCCATATCAACAACTACAACAGTCCACTTTTTACCTTTAGAGATCCTCAGTGTTTGTCCCATGCTTTTTTGAATTCAGTTACTGTCCTCATCTCTACCACCTCCACTGGGAGACTATTCCACGGATCCACTACTCTTCCCGTAAAGAAATATTTCCGCATATCACTCCTGAATCTATCTCCCTTCACCCTCATCCCATGTCCCCTTGTAGCAGAACTTGCTTTCAATTGAAAGAGGCTCTCTCCCTGAACATTTATGCCACGGAGGTATTTAAACATCTCAATCATATCACCTCTTTCCCGCCTTTCCTCTAAGATGTACATATTAAGATCCTTCAGTCTGTCCTCATATGCTTTATAATGAAGCCACTAATCATTTTAGTAGTCACCCTCTGTACCGACTCCATCCTGTTGATATCTTTCTTTTCATCTCCTCGCCCCCATATGTTCCCTCTTATTTCTCTCCCCCACTTGTGTCCCCTCTCGCTTTACCCTCTGTGCTTTCTCTCTCTCTTCTCCCTCCGTCTTTGTTTCTCTCCCTCTGTTTTCCCTTTTCCCTTGTGTTTAGCTCACCCCAGTTCCCCTCTCACTTTCTCGTTTCTCACTTTCTCGTCCACACACTTTGGTAACACAGAACAGACAAAGCCAGGGGTCAGGATTACTCGCATTTATTTGCTGAGAACATTGTCTTATAGTTTAATAAACATATTTGTGAGAAACATGCAAAGACACTTGTATCTTCTTGTACGAAAATAGAATGAAATGAAGAGAAAATACAGCTTTTAGTCTTTTTTGTTGCATTCAAATTCTCAAACCTTGTGCCATCACTTCCCAATGATGGCCCCCCCGCCCCTGCAAAACCCGTCAGTCTGTTTGAAAGTGCAACTGTGTGTCAGGATGGGGAGAAATAAATGGCAGCTTCAGCACCCATCATGTCTAATCCGAGATCCAGCTCACAAAGGACTGTTAAAGCCCAATCAGAGAAAAATCCAGGAACTGGTTAGAGCAGGAACAGTACAACTAGAGGTTCTAAGCAGCTGCTCGCTGGCTTCACGGAAGAAAAGGGTTTGCTTTTGGAAGATCTGGCTTTCCTTCCCAGTTTTCTCGGTTTGTTTCAGATATTTGTGTAATTAAAGTTAGTATCCCACATTAGAATGTTTCAGTGCAAGGAAATTGACCATGCATTTGTTCATTTGCAGGTTAATGTGTTTTAAATCAGGTTTTCCATGTGCTTTAAAAAACCAAATGTGCACTCACGAATGCTGCACCCATCTCCTGAGCTGAAAGACTGGATGTCTCTGTGCCAACCCCTTGAGTCATCCAGTCCTTCAAGGGAGAGGCTCTGTATCCCTGTGCATGTTCCTTAAGTCACCCAGTCCCAGGATGACAAGCTTTCTAGCCCTGAGCCAATCCCTTGAGCCATCCAGCCCAGGCTCTGTATCCTGTATCCTGTACCAGTCCCCTGTATCATCCAAACCTAGAAGTGAAAGATCTTCTACCCCTGTACCCATCCCCTGTGCCAAGTAGTCTTAAAAATGACAGACTTTCTGTCCCTATGCCAATCCCATGAGGCATCTGGTCAATTCCCTGTGTCAGTCTCCAAAGATACGCAGCCTGGAAGGTGACAGGCTCTGTGTCACTACCCAAGCTCACCGACACTGACTTAAAGTGACTCTACATTGATACATTTCATGTAAAAAAGGAATTAAAAATACCTGTATGTTGCAACTTGTAACAGTCAGTTTGAAGTTTCTCAGTGTAGCTTTAAGAAAGAAATTCCTTTTTAGATGTTCACTTCCTGTGCTAGCATAGGTAGGAAAACACATCATGAGCTTCTCATTCTAGTTTTACCAGCGCAACTACCCAATGCTAACTCCAAGATCTGATGCTGACTTATCAGTATAGTAAGAAAGAGACAATGTCCCATCAGCACATCTAGTAATGTGTAAGAACTAGAAACTATGCTAAACTATTAGTACAAGATGAAGACACAGTGTCCAAAAAGGTCTGCCCTAGAGTGTATGAGGTCTAGAGCCATTTTCTGCTTCAGCCGGGACCTAACCTATACCATTGGGAATAGGACAGACATCACTGAGGGTGGGGAGAGGGGGTGGGGGGGGGAGGGAGGAGGGAACTGAAAGCCTGAAATTGGACATATGCTGGTGGGGAAGGAAGACGAGTAGAACTGGAGGTACTCCGTGGAGAAGGGAAGACTGGAATTGGAAGTATGATAGGTGGAGAGGGGGGATTGGAATTGGAGGTATGCTGGGAGTAGGGCAGAGAGTTAAGAATAGAATTGAAGTTGCGCTGGGGATGGGGGAAGAGAATGAAGATGGAGGTACATTAGAATGGGAAGGGGAAAAGAATGGGATCAGAGGTAGGAGGGCAGGAGTTGGGGGGGGAGATGAATCAGAGATCTGCTAGGATGGGGAACTGGAGTTAAGGGGTTGAGGGTGGGAGGGATTACGTTGCAGCACTGACAGAGTTTAGGAACATCAAAAGCTGAAATCTTTCACTGACAGCACCACCCTCTGCTGTATTAGGAAGATCTGCCATTCAGAGGGGATAGGACAGAAGCCGGCTTCAGGGAACCTCTCTGCTATAGGGAGCATGGAAATTAATGACGCAGCTTTCCACAAGTGCAGGAAAGGCTGCTGAAATCTCTGCTAGCTGTTGCTCCCTCATTTTTCCAAGCCCTTTTGGCCAGTGCTACTACCTACGATGCAAATATATATGAGTATAATAGAGAGAGGTGTCCTCGCCAGGCCTCCATGCATCCAGTACACATACGGATACCAGAGACAGCTGATAGCTCAGAGCCCTGGGAAAAATGAGAAGATACTCTTCCCTGCCTCCTCTCTCCTCAACACTGTGGGAGGCTGTTCTACTTCAGTATCTCTTAATCTTTAGTGGGGAAGGATTTTGAGGAGCTGGAGGAGGACACGTCCTCATGATAGGGTGAAAGGTGCAATGTGGAGACTGAAGCAAGCTTGGTCCTGATGCACTGCAGCTTCCAGGGAAAGAGTCTTAGTCTCTTCAAGAGATGGACGACTACTGCAACTCCATCTGTCTCTGGATTTTGTGCAGCATCTCCTGCATTCGCCGCAACTGAAACAGGAAAAAAGCATCTTCAGTGCCAGGCAAAATCAGGAGCCCGGTATGTATTAGACCCATGCCAACTAGGGAGCCCAGAACATGGCACAGATTGTAAGACTGCATTAGTAGAAGGTCTGCTTCAGGAAACCAACACATGACGCAAGTTGCGTCATGGCCTAGAAATATAGAACATGTTGCCAAAAATGGATGGGAAGACCCATTTAGTTTATCCAAGTCACTTGCTGGTGCAATTCCATAGATCTTACTATTTCTTTGTAACTAGGGATGCTCTGTGCATAATCTAGGCTTTCTTGAATTCTCATCTGCTCTTCAGGGCTTTTACATGCATCCATTACCTATTGGTGCACCTACTCTTGCCACCTTGCTGGGCAGACTAGATGAACCATACTGGTCCTTATCTGCCATCATTTACTATGTTACTATGTTACTATTCCCTGAACAAATATTTTCTGATCTTATTCCTTAGTCTGTTCTCTTGGAACCTCATCTGTGACTGCTTCTAGAAATTCTTTGCCACTGAAAATGATTTCCTCCGTATATATTAGTTAGAGTCGTGAGGTATTCAGAATTCTCTCGTCTGCTCTAAGATATGTACATTTAGGACATTATCTCTTCTGTGAAATGCCTCTATGCTATCTATAACTGGTATGACCGCTACAACTGGACATAATGCTCCAGTTGAGGTCTCACCAATTACCCGTATAGTACCATTATCAGGGCCAACCCATGCACTAGGCAGGCTAGGCTAGGCAGATCTCTGTGGGCGGCAGGCCATATGCTTCGGCACACATGGCCTGCTGCCCCACCATGTGCTGCCCCCTCCCATGCTGAACAGCACCATGCTGCCACCCCCACACTGCTGCTAATTCCGGCAGCAGGGAGGGGACGGCTAGGCTCGGTGGCAGGCCATGTGCTTCGCCACACATGTCCTGTTGCTTATGATCCCCCAAAGTTATGTCGGAGGGGGGTCAGAAGCGGCAGGCCATGTGTGCCGAAGTATATGGCCTGCTGCTGAACTGAGCCATGGCCCCCCCTCAACCCTGCTGTAGGAATCAGCAGTAGCGCAGCATATTGAAGCATTAGTGTTTGCTGACATGATAGCACATGCTAGTAACGCTAGTGTAGGTTTGGCTGAAAAGAAGAACCTAACTTAGGAGCCTAAGTTTAGATGCTCAACATGTTTGAAAGTAGCTGCTAGGCTTCTCCCTTTGCACCTGAACTTTCCTTTTGCTACCTTGCTGCCATGGAGGGGAATTTTAGATCTTCCCAAGTGCTATCTGGGATGTCCAAGCCAGAACGTCTGAAAAAAATGCAGGCGTGTCCAGGTGCAGATGTGATTTCACAAACCTGGACATACCCGATAGGGACATCTTCAGGGGCATCTAATTAGACATCCCCAGAACCGTATTTCAGAACCTAGATGTCTAGGTGAGCATAATGGTCAGAGCAGTGGGTTAGGAACAGAGCAGACCGTTTTTCAGCTAAAATGAGCACTTTTCAGATGCTTGTTCATTGCTATTTGTGCTTCCAAGCAGATCTAAAGATAGACCTGATGCCACATGTCCATGATGTTTCTCTGATCAGGCGGGGACATCCAGGACCCTGGGAATGCCTTCTCCATGCCCTTCTTCAGATTTGGATGCCCTCACGCTTCTAAAATGGCTCTGGAAAGAGTGTCTGTGCTTTGGACATCTCTATGCCCATTTTTGGATGGCCAAAACACAAATAGAGCTTCTAAAATGACCCCCATTGTTTCTCTCCTAATTGGTGCAGGTCAGTATCTCATCCTCTATCACATGCTGCTCCCTTGGCGTTTTGCAATCCATATGCATGACCACATTCTTTTGTGCTGACTCTTAACTGCTATAAGGACTATTTAACATTTCTTTAGCACTAAGACTGAAATCCAAGTATATTAAATCGAGTGCATGCCCAATCACACTTTTATTTATTTATTTAGACAGTTTTGTACACCACCTTATCCTTCAGTCAAAGTGGTCACAACACAATTGGGGGATACATTAACACGAGGGGATATGAGACACGTACACTAATACTTACAGGGAACATGGTCCGCTAATCAGAGAAACTGATCATATTTCTTTGACACATCCTCCTTTGGTAACCTCAAGTTGGATTCAAGATCTTTCACTATCCTTTCCTTAAGTACAATAATTCCCAACCATCAACCAGTTGGGTTTTCACGATATCCACAATTAATATGCATGAGATGAATTTGAGTTGGTTCAAGGTGTTGGCACCCTAGGCAAACCTTAAGCCTTATGCCATCCCCCTCTTATGGTTATGTCATTGCCTTCCTCTTTCTTCTTTTCTCCCTCACCCACTCACCTCTTCGTCTTTCTCTCGGATGAGTTTCGCTGTTTCTACTTCTTCTGTTGTCTGGATGGGGAAATCTGTTCCACTTTCCCTCGTCAGTTTACTAAGAAATAAAAACAAAATTACATTTCATCAGCCACTTGTAGAGTTTCCTGCCTGGTGCCAGCTGTCTCCCATGTGATCCCAATGACTCTTCTCTGTGATCTTCTGAAGAATCCCAGGTGATCCCACCAGCTCCCCCTGTGATTTCACCACCACTCTCCCTTACTAGCAACCTGGTGATTTTGAATCCCCAAGCTCTCTATGTGTCCCTTCCACCTCCTCATTCAGTCTCCCTTGTGAGTCACTTGTTTATATTTATGTTTTATTTAACGTGATACACCACACCTTCACAAGAGCAGCAGGGCAGTACACAATCACAAATCAATAAAAACCAATACTAGGAAAATTGGAAAGGAACACCATGCACTGGACAGGAAAGGTAGTACAGTCATAAAAATGGGGGCAGGGTAGGCAGACAGAGGGCGTTTGGATGGGGAGTTAAGAGTCTGGGGATGGCAGGTCAAAGGATAACTGGAATAGGTGTGTCTTAAGCAGGGTTTATGGATTCTCTCCTCTTATCCTCTTAGATCTCAGCCTCTTGGACACTGTTGACCATTATCCTCTTCTTGCCACTCTTTCTTTGCTTGCTATTTCTGTCACATCCCATGTTTAGTTCCCTTCCTATTTTCCTAACGATTCCTTCAGGGTTATGGTCAATAATCACTTTGGCTCATTCCAGAATCTATAGTGGGCTTCCACAAGACTCGGTCCTATGACCATGGGGCCCGATATTGGAATCCTTAGGCATCAGTAAGGTGACAAAAAAGCAGTCTTACCCTTGTAAATGACACATATATATGCAGGATTTTTACCCAGCTGCCTAGTGTCAAATATCCAGGCAACGTGCTCTGCCATAACCAGATATCTGTGGGGGTGTAACGGGAGTGTGGCCTCGACATACCTCCTTTGCAGGGATATTCTATGGTGCAGTGTGCTGGCCCCAATGCCATAAACCATGTAACTTTAGGCCTGGGTTTTGGACACATTAGACATGTTGACCGGACCATTAGCAAACCCAGCTTGTGGCAATATCTGCAGACAGGAACCACCTGTGCAATGTGGGGCCTGCACAGACTACAATGGAGGTGGAAACACCACCGTCATGCCAAGGGACAGAGGCAGAAGCACAATGTGCAACAACAGCAGCAGCCAATGACCAAGCGCCAGAGGTGCACATAACATTCCCCACAGATCTACAAACGAAGCGTGATGTACCTGCAACTGTTGGAAAAGGAGGTGTACCAATGTTATTGGCTGGACAGTGACACCATAATAGAGCTGTGTGGGATGCTATGCAGGCATTTGGAGTCAGCCGTGGCCCAAAGCCATGCACTTCCAGTAGCTCTGAAGGTGACCATTGCACTGGGTTTCCTGGCCACAGGAAGCTTCCAGCATGTTGTGGGTGTTACCACAGGCATCAACCTGTCTGACAGATACCACTGTATTGATGTCTTCACCACTGCCCTGGTGAGAAGGATGCACACCTACATCACTTTCCCCACCATGCCTGAGTAAAGACAGGAGACAATGCAGGCATTGTACAATATAGCTGGCTTCCCATCTGTCACTGGCATTATTGACTGCACCGATGTTGCACTGAGGGCACCGAGTCAGGACCAAGGGCATTCCGAAACTGCCACAATTACAACTCCATGAATATACAAGTGGTAGTCAATGCCCACATGCTCATCTCTGACGTATGCACCCAGTTCCTGGTTTCCTGCCACGATGCATTCATCCTCTCTCATTCTGGCTTTGGACAAGCAGGAGCCACAGAACATCTTGGAGATGCATGGTTGTTTGGTGAGTGGACACAGTTGTAAGCAAATGTGATAGAAAGTGAGTCATGACTGCAGCTCCGTGGGGAGGCACCCCAGAAAGGGGATCCAGGCAAGTGGACATATGATATCTGAGATGCCCCAACACAGGTGCATAGTCTGAAGGGAGATTTGAGGGGCCAGGATAAGATGATGCACATAGGTGATGCAGTCACAAGGGAAACACATCTAAACAGTCGCAGGGAACAGGTATGCAGAAAAGCAGACCAGAGGTGGCAAAGCCCAAGAATGTGCAGAAGCAGGGCATTTTGGAGACATAGCAGGACCCTGAGCAGCAGGCAAACAATGACATGCTGCACAGAACTCAGCAGGAAATGTCACCAGAATGCACAGCCAAATGTCACAGTTCTGTGAAGGCACTGTAAATATGTCCACCCACCCACACCGCTAGCCTCAATACACCTTGCACAATTGTTTTACTACTATGTGCCTGCCCCCCTGCTCTTACAGGTGACCATGGATACCCTCTCAGACCATAGCTACTGACACCTGTGTGCCACCTATAGAGCCACAGGAGGAGTGATACAACCAGGCACACCAGAGGACCAGGGCAATGGTGGAATTAGCAATTGGGATCCTTAAAAGCCACTTCAGATGACTAGACCGCAGTGGGGGTGAGCTGCTGTACAGCCCCGAATGTGTGTGCAGGATCTTGACAGCCTGCTGCATCCTACTGTACATAACCTTGCTATGCAGTGCAACATCCCAATTCCTGAGGCAGCAGAGGCTGCGGAAGAGGAAGTGGCGCAGAGGGGAAATCAACATGTAGATGGCATTAGCACTCGCTAACAGGAACAGACTCATCCATGAAACCTTCTAGCGTAAGTGCTCAAATTTATTGCATAGCAGTGAGATAAACCTTACAGAAATGGTGCCCTCTTCCCACACCCTCCACCCAGCTCATGATCAGGCCCTGGACGCTTTGCCACCCAGGCACTGCATCTCAATGTGCAGTCTCTGAGGCATTACTTGCCATATCCTCTCCCTCCCCTGTGATGTAGCCTGTCTCTGGAGGTTCTTCACCCTCCGGTGGTGCTGTAGGAGGTCCCTCTCGCTGGACAACAGCATCCTGGCCTGGTAGGATGCCAAAAACTGCTGACATGTATCGGAAATGGAGGATATGTAGGTTGCTATCTCCCTGAGGAGCTGAACCTATGCCTCCCTGTGTCTTTGCTCCATCATAGCAGCATTTGATTATTGTCCTGCTGCTCCTGGCAGATGGCGCACAACACTGAGTGGATGTCCTCTGTGCAGTCGAGCATACGTGCCCCCTTTCCTGGAGGATTTGTTCTTCCACCTCATCTGGACTACTCTCACCAAGGTCCTCCTGCATGTGGTAGGCCAATTCTGCCACTGCAGGGGATGCAGGGACATGCTCCTCATCCCTACTTGACATGGTGCGCTGCTCTACAGTGCTACAACTTGGGATTGCTGGAGGGTCCCCTGCTGGAGGAGCAGACGTGCTTGAGCTGCCACTCCCAGGGCCCATACCACCTTCTTGAGCAGATGTGGGCTGCAATGGTCCAGTCATTGGGGGTCTATAGGAGAGCAAGTGTGATACATGTCAGGCGTCGGTATTAATCACAGGAACTGGGGAGGTCTTGCACTGAGTGTTCTCCAGCCCTGATAGGAGAGGGCCGGTGGATCCAATGAGGCTCCCTGTCACTGTAGCTGTTTCCCAACACCAGATAGGTGTCCAAGGTACAGTCACAGTGTGCTGCAAGCAGTGGAGAGGTGACACACATCACCATTATGTAAAGGAGGTCTGTACACATTGCAGGTTTTTACAGGTTTGGAATATTGCCTGCAGAAAGCTAGAAAGGGTGGATATGTATATCAGCAAACAGAGCCCCTGCCTGCCCCATATTCTCCCAGCACAGGTCCATGGTGGCAGGTTCACCTCAACGAGCAGGACACATGAGAGAATGGCTACAGTACACTGTATGCTCACTTCTGTATAAATCACAGATGCCCAGGACACGGTGAGCAGACACGGTATATAGCCCTGATGTCCCTTATACCTGTGCATACAGAAACATGCCATGAGATCTACTGTGGGGCTGTAACCTCTATTGTAACTCTCCACAACTCTACTTTGCAGGTATGAATCACATTGCCTATGTGAAGTGCTCTGACATGCTTCTGGATGCACAGAACGGAGTCGCAGACACAGCTGGAGTAAATGCCATTATCGGATAAGGGACAGCAGTAGTGTATCAATATACAGTTTCACCCTGCATGCTACAGTATAGCACCCATACCCCACAATGGTATACTAACAAACACATATGAGTCTATGCTAATAAAAATGTGTGTGGAGGAGGGGAACAGGAAGGGACATCTGTAGCAGCACAATGCCAGTCTGGAAGGGGCAAGGGAGGGCACAGAGGACAGCATGCTGGGGCCAGGGGTGAGGGAAAGGATAGGTGGTGATGGGAGCGGAATGTCAGGCATTCAAAAACAATAGGGATGACAAACCAGCACTTTGTGCCATATGTCAGAACAATCTAGTCTGTCAAATATCAGCCAGGGAGCAGGAGCTACTCACCCTCCTGTGTGGCAGCTGCTGAGCTATCATGCCCTGCAAGTCCAGTGATGACAATATCATCCATGAACTGCAGGACCTGCTCTTCAAGGGGGCTCAGTGGCTGCTGGCGTTCTTCTCTTTAGCACTTTTCTGTACAACCTGCCACTTTTTCTTGAGGATCTCCACATCACAGTTGTGGTGGTGCACCACATTGACCTTCCGGGCAATCTCCTGCCAGTCATGTTGTTGAGTGCTGCCATCCTCAGAGGCAAACAGGGTGGCGTGCTCCTTAATGATTAGGCTCAGGGCCATGGAGGTCTCTGAGGGCATGACGTTTGCCTTGCAAGTGCTTCATTGCCTTCTGCGCTGCCTGTGACATCCCAATGGCCAACCATGATGGATACAGAAGGTCACCCGCACAAGGATTTACAATGATGCAGTTGTTGTTGTTCTTGTTAAGTGCCATCGAGTTGAGTCGACTCATGGCGACCCTCTGGGTAGCTATCCTAAATTGTGTTCGGTCTTCAGTCAGGCGGCTCATTGTTGACAGACTGGTACCCGTAGCTGCTGTTATTGTATCGATCCATCTCATTGCTGGCCTTCCTCTTTTGCGTTGACCTTCTATCTTGCCAAGCATGATGTCTTTCTCTAATGATCTCTCTCTTCGCATGATGTGTCCGAAGTATGAAAGTCGAAGTCTTGTCATCTGAGCTTCTATGATGCAGTTATGATGCTGCATCTGAGGCACGCACTGCCCATGTAAGAGTCCCATGCAGGAATTTCAAATAGTGGCACTAATGGACAGCACCAGAAGGCGCCATATCCATGCAAGAGGATAACCAGCGATATTCGATGGATTGACCAGTTAGCAACGATATGCAGGTAAGTTGCATATGCATTTCCATATTTATTTATTTATTTATTTAACAGCTTTTATATACCGCACTTTTGTTATCAGCGCGGTTTACATTTTAACAATTTTGTACTTAAACATAGAACAAATGTTAAGTTTACAAGGAACAGGAGATAAAACATGGATAACAGCGTTTAATAAATAACAGATATTCTCAACTATTTACAATCGATTCTTAGTTTCAGAAAAATGGGTAAATGGGAAATCAGCCTTGGTGTGTGTTTAGCGAATATATTTGAGTAAATGGGATATCATGCTCACCGGGTAAATGGGATATCACGCTTGCTATGCAGTTAATAGTTAAACTGGCTAACTGGACTGGTCTATGGCACACTAAATGCCTGTAACTACAGCTGCTGCGGGATTACAGTATCCACTGCTGTGGAACTGTCCATGCATATGGCAGCTACACCATGCTTAGCTACATTGCTATGGGTGGGTGTATACTGGCTAGTGGGCCATTATTGTCAGGGGAACATATCTGTGGCTGATGAGGTATGTGGCTGCTGGCACAGGCACAGTAGTGTATGGCTAGAACTCCAGTCTGGGATGAGGGAACAGCGGGGGTGATTGCTGGGTGCACTCTCAGCACATCACAGGTGTGCACTGCAGTGCTGTGTGGTGATGGATAGGAGGTGGGATCAGCGGATAGGCCATGCAAAAATGCCATTGGACCTGTAGGCTGGGTGCAGTCATGTATGGGTATGGAGTTGGTACTTGGTGTTGTCCCCCTAGGTGGACCCCATGCCCTTGACCCCTTATGGCTTTGAGAGTCTGCACTGTTGGTGTGAAGGGCCTGCCCTTACTGCCCTCCAGACAGTGCAACTCTCAAAAAACATGCAGTTTGCCATGCCAGGCACTGGGAACAGTGGCTATGTAGCTCGAGAGTACCTATGGTATCCACAGTCCTTGACCTGACATAGCATACTGCCATTGTGGTGAGCAAATCATGCCTTCCTGGCGCAGTGGTCATACTCTCACGCCCAAGACACCCTGGTGATTTTTCAACGACATTGTTACTGCTGCCTGCCATCCCCATGGTCCAACATGCACAGCCTTTGCAAGGCCCAGTGTGGCCAGTGCTCAGCAGAGATGACATGTTGGCCTGTTCCTTCTGCCATACTATTAGCAATCATCATCACTATGGTCAGTCTTGCCACCTATGTCACCCATTGGTGGCTGTGCTGCACGTTCCATATTGCAGCAGATACCCAGGCTCATGGAAAATACAATACCCATACCTCAAATGACTGCAATACATTTCCTCCCCCAGCATTTATACCATGTGAGTGATGGTGTGTACAGTCCCTTGGGCTGTGCCCATGACATATCATGTGTGCACACCTAGGCCTCAACAACTATACAGCACCCAACACAGGCCACAACCTTTACAGTGCAACCCACAATCACTCACACCTACCATATGTGGCAGACACACACCTATGCTGCTGGATACAATGATGACACAGTGAGGTACAAACACAGGCTTTTTATTTTGAACATCACAGCACATAAAAGGGAAACACATATGAACACATTTCAATACCTCCCCTTTTCCCTCACAACAACACCCCAAAATGTTCCCCACATGCCACCCCATCTCCCACACCCATGCATCTATGGGCCAAGGGGACCCTCTCTGCAGCTCTGCAGGGCCTGCGCTATGACTTGTAAGCATGTGCAGATGGCTCCTGCAGACTCTACCACTGCCTCCTTGTTTGCTGTACCTGCTCCTGTTGTCTGTTATGTGTTTGGCTACCTCTGCTGTCCCAACAGTGTTCCCGTGTCTCCTCTACAGGGCCACAGTTCAATCAGGCATCCAATCCACCTGCCTGGAAGTGACGACGGCTATGAATCGGAAGGTACTGAGATGCATTCTTTTGGCCTTTTAAAGAAGCCTTCTGTGGTGTTCCATGCTGCAGCGGCGTGCGCCCAAGGAGCAGAACATGCTTCTTGGGGTGACTCCTGTATGATAGTCCATGCTCAGCATTTGCACCATGGGGTGTCGCTCAGTCTTAGTAAGCCTTCCTTTCTGCTATTTGGTCTTCTCCCATTGCCATCCGCACATCTTGCTCTAACTGCTCTCTACCTTGGCCTAACCATGTCCTCTATTCCATCCAACTGGGGCTGGTGGCCCCCCCAGCAGCAGCCCTCTCTAGTAGCCACTACTAGCATTCGGGTGCTCTCCAATCTTATTCTTTGTCAGCCTTAACCTTTATTACAACCTTCCCACCTGGTTGCTGTCTCACCAGCTCAGCCCCTTCACATAGGTCTTATTAACTGTAGATCCCTTTGGGCCAAACCACTCTTAATTCAGGATCTCCTTCTCCAATGCCACTTAGACCATCTGTTTCTCACTGAAACATGGCTGAGGGAGGATGAGGGCCCTCTCCTTGGCCATTGTCTCTCTCCTAGCTTCTTGGCTATATTCACTCCTTGCATAGGCTGCTCTGGGGGAGGGGTCGCTGTTATCTTTTACTCTTGTCTATCTCTTACCCAGGTCTTCTCTCTTATCCTCCACTACCCTGAGTCTCTCCTTCTGTATCTCCACTCCTGCCTGCCTATTCATTTCCTCCTCATCTATGCCCCATTCTCCTCGCTCTCATCTTTGGGAGGCCCTTATGCTTACCATCTTGGAGACTTCTCTCCAGTTCCCTCATCTCTTCCTACTTGGGGACTTTAATGTTCACTACAGTGTGCTTTCTTCTTCCCATGGCCATGTCTTCCTCATGTTCCTTGGCAACCTTTCCCTGTCCCAGCATGTTGGCTTACCCACACATGCAGCTCAGCATACCCTGGATCTTATCATCACCCTTTCCAGCTCCCCTTACATGCCTACATCTCACCAAAGCTGTTCCATGGTCTGACCACTATTCATCGACTTTCTTCTTCAACTTCCATTGCCTTTTCTGCTTGGGACAACCACCTCAAGTACTTCTGTGCCAGTCCAATCTCACCTTTCGAGCTGCATTACTCCCACTACTTTGCAGTGCTTTCCCACTGATGAGCAGCTCTTGCCTTCCAACTTCACTGTCCGGTCTCCTATCTCACAGGTCTCTCTCTGGAACTCCCGGTTCTCATCTGCTCTTGATTCACTTGCTCCTCTCTGTCCGTGTCGGCCCTGTCCCCCTTCACAGCATTCTTGGTACCATCTAAGCCTGCGCCTGCAACATTCCTATCTTCATTGCGCTGAGCACCTCTGGCAGAAGGCAAAGGCCCTGGAGGCCCTGGAAAACTTTAATTCATGTCATCAGCATTACCATTCCCTTATCCACAATGCCAAACACTCCTACTATTCTCAACTCATCTCCACAGCTCCCAATTCTACACGTCAACTTTACTCAGTTCTCAAATCCCTAACACCCACTCTTCCACCTCTCACACTCCCACCTTCTCTGCCCCCAGTTCATCCCAGCTATTCTCCTTCTTTGCAGTCAAGGTGCAGGGTCTCTGCTCTGCTTTTTCCAGCTGTCCCCTACCATTGGCTTCCTCTCCTCCCTCATCTCCCTCCCTCTCACATGTCTGGTCATCCTTCTGGCCCATCACTAGTGCTGAACTTACTAAGTTTGTCTCTGCTACTCATAAATTGAATTGTCCTCTTGATCTTGTTCCATCAGCATAGCTTCTGGAACCCTCTCTTATCTTTTTTCATTTCATCTTCACCATGATCAACTCTAACCTCATTACTGGTGTCTTTCCGCTGCCTTGGAAGCACACACTAGTCCGTCCTCTTCTCAAACAATCTTCTCTTGATCCACTTACCCTGCTAAATTTGTGTCCAGTCTCCAACCTTCCCTTCTTATCCAAAATCCTGGAAAAGGCTGTCTTCTCCCAGCTTTCATCACACTTAGATTCCACACATTTTCTGGTTTTTGCATGGGCCATAGTACTGAGACTATCTTGCTTTCCTTCCTGAATGAACTTCACATCTCTCATGACCACAGTGATGTTTTTTTGGCTGTTTCTTTGGATCTTTCTGCTGTCTTTGACATTGTTGATCACTCCTTGTTTTTTTCTTGCCTTCAGGATACTGGTGTCGGGGGGCACAGTATTCCGTTGGTTTCATTCTTTTCTCTCCCAACGTTCCTTCTCTATTTCCTCTCACCTCTCCACCTTTGCTCCTCTCCCTCTGCTCTGTGGGTTCCCTCAGGGTTCTCTCCTTGCCCTTCTGTTTAACTTATTCTTGGCACCTCTTGCTCTGTTGATCTATCGGTGTATTATTACGCTGATGACATCATCATACTCCACCACACCTCCTCTGTCCAACTGGATCTTACCCAGCTTAACACCTGTCTCTCACACGTTTCCACATGGTTAGAGTCAGATCTTCTGCATCTTAACATCTTCAAGACCTTTGCCATATGATTTACCTTTGGTGCCCTGTTCCCTCTCTGTCCTCTATTCTTTTGGATTCTCCCATTTCACTGGTCCCATTTCTTCGTTACTTAGGTGTCACCTTGGACTCTGCTGTCATTCCATGACCATATCTCTTCACTCACCCGGCGTTCTTACTTTTTTCTTTGCCAGATTCATTCCGTGTGCGCTGTACTTTCTTCTTCATGCTTGACAACCTACCTGTTATCATTAGTTATCTCCAGGATTGACTACTGTAACTCTGCTCTGACTGGCATCCCACGATTTCAGCTACATCATCTTCAGTAAATTCAAAATACTGCTGCCAGGATCCTCTCGCATGTCTCTTGTTATGACCACATCACCCCTTATCTTATCAAGCTTCACTGACTTCCTGTTCCCTTTTGTATCGGCTACAAACTCATCATCCTAACACATAGGGCCTTCCACACTCCACAATATTTAACCAATTTACTGCAGTTCCATAGTGTACCCCATAGTCTACGCTCCATACATGTCAATCGCCTTCACCTCCCTTCCCCTTCAAGTGCACACCTGGCATCAACACATCACTGCCTTTTTCTTCTTAGGACCCTCCCTCTGGAACTCCCTACCGCCCGCCCTCCACCAGGAACACTCCTTCCTTTCCCAGATTCAAAGCTCTTCTAAAGACCCACATTTTCTGTACTGCTTATGACCTCCCTTCCAATGATCTCTAATATCCCTCTCAATCGACCTCCCTGTTCTTCCCTTTTCTGCCCTATATGACTGTGACCTTTCCTGTCCGAAATTGTAGTTACTTTCCTTTCTCAGCCTTGACCATTTCTGATTTTGGTTGAATTGTACACAGCCCTGATACTACAAAGGGTCAGTATATCAAGTGGTAATAAAGTATAAAGAATAAGGCGCAGCTCCTCTGATATAGTAGCCATGATGGCCACATGCTCCAGAAAGGGGCTGCTGAGGTGGCTAGGTCTGGGTCTGCTCAGGCCATTTCTGGCCCCTCCTGGGGCTAGGGGACCTGGGTGTCTGCAGTGCTTCCGTTTGCACATGTCACCACCCCTGAGGGTGAAGGATGCCACAATGGGGGAACGGAGCTCAACTGGAGAGCAGGAGTCATTGCAGACACCCCCTGCTCCTCTAGGGTCTCCACTTTGATGGCTATTGTTGGCCCCCTTGCCCCTGGCATGCCAGGTGACTCAGTTGGGTTTTAAACATCCCTCTCGCCATGCTCCTCCACCACCACATTCATGTCCCCATTCCTTTGGCTGTCATGGGACACTTGCCCTGACTCCTCCTCTGCTGCCACCTCCTCCACTTCTGACATCTCCTCATCATCATCATTGTCCTCCTCCTCCTCTTGCTCAGCCTCCTTGTTCTCAACCCCTGCCACCTCTGGGGCTTCCTCCAGGGACTCATCATCCCCCTCCCTCTCAGAGGTGCTGGTGGTGGTTGTGGCAGCTGTGTTGATGGTGCTGGTGCCAGGCCAGGATGTGCGGCCTAGTACTGTGACTCCTGTTCCTGCAGCTAGTGGGGGCATCTGCCTTGCTGCCTCTACCTGCCCCTGTTACTCGGCTTCTCTGGCTGTGAAGAGAAGGATAGAGGCTCATAACATAGGTGGAATGTCATATTTGCAGGAGATGGACAGAGCAGACACATGGACACACACACACACACTGGCTACTGTGCATGCATACTCCAAGGATTCCCAACATCACCACACATGTGCTCCTCTATGAACTTCACATATGTTCCCCAGAAATGCTGCTGTGTGAGTGGTAGGTCCCCTCACATGCTGACTGATCTCTTAGAGTTGACTGGGTGGCCAGGTATGGTCAGTGTATAACAGTCCACTGCATGGGATGTGTGCTTCTGTAGGCTGATTCCACTGAGTGCACCATACACATGTGGCATCCAGTAGGTGTTATTGTTTGCAATTCTGCCTCAGCACCACTCAGTGCGGTGTTCACATGGGTTTCAGACAGACCACTCATGCTCCACAACATCCCAACAGCCCCTGGGGACACATTTGCCACCATGACTGTGCTGCATCTGACCAAGCTGTCTGCGTGTGAGGCATGTAGAGGGCATGCACTCAGACTGACATCACTCACTGTGTGTACCTATGTGCATACAGATCTCTGCGCTATGTACATGCTAAGATTTTTCATAGCTCTCAGTCACCACTATATGGCTGATGAGACAAGTGGTGGACCCATAAGGCATGCAGCAGGTCTATAGAGCTAGGCAAGCTACATATCTGATGTTATGAACAAATGTAGGCCTTACATGCCATCATAGCTGTCATTCCTGGTAGCATGTGGAGAATGCCATGTGGCTCGCTTACCTGTGTGTGCTGCAAGCTCCTCCCAGAGGCACTGTATCAGCTTAGGCCTCTGCCGGTGCATGGTCTGGAAGCATCACTTCAGTGCCTCCAGTGTCCGGCGTATGCCAGACTGACTGTGGAAGAGAGGTTAGGGATCATATTTACACCCTTTTGTGCCCACATTGACCCTACAGTGAAATCACATTCATAGCTGTTCCCAGTTCACCTATCCACCCTAACAGCTGGGGCATTCTCAGTGGGTAGTTCACCATTATTTGTCAGTTGTTATTCCTTTGTGTACCCTGTACCAGGGTTCCCTCCAAACACCTGTGTCATAGTTGTGTGATGGTAGTGCTCACAGATCAGGGCATGTACAGGTGTTAGACAGTGCTTCCAGAACCTGTGACAGCTATGCAGATATTGGCCCCTGGCATGGCATATGTTACTGCTCTGTATGGATCTCAGTAGTATATGCCACTAAATGTGGGGCATCAAAGACACTACCTGATAGTTCTCATTAGCATCCCCACATCATCTGTAGCCCTTTCCAATCCTCTGGGTATCAGTTCAGTGTCGCTGTCACCCTGACCCTGCACATGCTTTCTCATACGTGTCTTTCACCTCTGGACCCCATTGGCCCATAACCCGTTTGCACCTGCCCTCTCACTGCCCCTAACAAACACCCTCTAGGCCCTTACACCCTGCTATGTGCCTCCACTTTCTATACCCTGTCACTTCCTCACCTTTTCCAGCCCTGCAACACACTCTGTCCCATCCCATCTCATCCATGCTGGATTATGCCATCTCCCTCACTGTGCTGTCCCTCCTCAACGAGTAATCAAACTCTGGAATTCGTTACTGGAGGATATAGTAAAAGCTCTTAGTATAGCTGGCTTTAAAAAAGGTTTGGACAAGGTCCCAGAGGACAGGCCCATAAACAATTACACAGGTACACTACCAAAAAACTGCCTCCAGTTTTGCAACTGATTCCTATAGATTTTGGGGTGCTGAATCCAGGAAAAATAGCCAAAACGTTCTATCACGTCACGTTTTCTTGCAAAATTAGATTTCTTACCCATATAAGGAATGTTCACATAATTTCTTTTTAGCCGACTGCAGTTTATTTTCTTGGCCCAAAATAGAGGTTGTAATGGTTAACTAACTAGAAACACTCCCTCATGATATTTTAGAGTGTTTTGTATTCATTTTATACATTAACAGGACAATTGGGAGGCGGGGGGCTAAATCCAGTACTCGCGCTGGCGCATGTTCTTTCCTGTTCGCCTCGCCTCGCTCGCGCGCTCGCTCAAACACGGTGGTTGCGACATGAACGTTCCTGTCAAATTTCAGTTTCTTGCAAGTTCATTATTACCTTTTCTTTGCTCAGTCGTAATCCAGCTTTATTCCGAAGTGGTTCACTACAGTTGTAGTTTGCAGTGCTGTGTATTTGTGATGGCTCACAGAGCCAGAGGTTGCGTCAACTCTCCGGACAGTTTTTGTTTTATTTGTGGGGAATATACCGTGAAAAAGAGGCAGAGGAACATTTCTGCATTTATTAAAAAAGTATATTTCGCCTATTTCGGTTTGAAGTTAGGCGATCAAGACAAACCGTGGGCTCTTCACAAAGTGTGCAAGACATGTGAGGAAGATCTACGCTTATGGATGAAAGGTAAAAAACAAGCATTTAGTTTCGGAATACCTATGATGTGGCGTGAACAAAGAGACCACAGCAGTGACTGCTATTTTTGCTCTTGCATTGTGAAGGGATACAACTTAAAAAATAAGAACGTAATAAGTTACCCCAACCTTCCCTCAGCAATTAGGCCTATGCCTCATAGCAACGAAGTACCTGTGCCTGAACCACCAAAATCTTTGGATCATATTTGTGTGGACGGTTCTGATCATGATGAGACTCATCAGATGGCTTTTCCCGATGAGTCCAGTACTTCCGAGTTTGAAACTGAACCAGATCCGAAACCTGAACTTTTCTCTCAAGCTGAATTGAATGATTTAGTCCGGGATTTAGGACTCCCAAAAGATGCTGCCCAACTGCTAGGTTCTCGGCTTAAACAGAAAAATCTATTGTCACCAGGAACAACTTTTTATTGGTACCGCAACCGCGAGACACAATTTTTGAAGTATTTCAGCAAAGAGGAAGATTTGGTATTTTGCAACGATATATACGGAGTGATGGAAAAGTTTAAACTCAAGTATGATCCTGCTGAATGGCGGCTGTTCATTGATTCGTCAAAAGACAGCATAAAAGGTGTTCTTCTTCATAATGGGAACACATTCGCTTCAGTTCCTATTGCTCACTCTGTTATTCTCCAAGAAAAATACGAGAATTTGGCCCTGATTCTTCAGAAGATTCGTTATGATGAGCATAAGTGGATGATTTGTGGAGACTTTTAAATTCTATCCATGCTATTAGGGCAGCAATCCGGTTTCACCAAATATCCCTGCTTCCTTTGCTTGTGGGATAGCCGGGCCCACGACCTACACTGGGGGAAAAAAGACTGGCCAATTCGGGAGTATTTGAGACCCGGTGAGAAAAATGTTCTTCATGAGAGCTTGGTACCTCGTGATAAAATTCTATTACCACCTCTCCACATTAAGTTGGGTCTCATTAAGCAATTCATCAAGTCCCTTCCAAAAGATGGTGAGTGCTTTCGGTACCTTTGCTCAAAGTTCCCCCGACTTTCTGAAGCAAAGCTAAAGGAAGGAGTGTTTGTTGGCCCTGATATAACGAAACTCATTTCAGATGGAGCATTCGCTGAAACGATGTCTGAGAAGGAAAAAGAAGCCTGGGATTCCTTCAAGGATGTTGTTCTCAAATTCTTGGGGAACAGGCGGGATGAGAACTATAAGGATATTGTTGCCAGGATTCTCAATGCCTTCAAAGAACAAGGCTGTAACATGAGCCTGAAAGTCCATTTCTTGCACTCCCATGTGAACTACTTTCCCGAAAACTTGGGGGCGTACAGTGAAGAACAAGGTGAAAGGTTTCACCAGGACATCAAGTACGCAGAGAGAAGGTACCAAGGAAGATGGAACACCACTATGATGGCTGATTTCTGCTGGTTGCTGCTGCGGGAACCCCAGATGAAAAATAAGCCAAGCAGCGCACCAAGAGAAGCATTCGGGGGAAGAAAAAACGGGCCCACCAGGAGATTGATTGACCCAAGAATGACTTTAAAATCTAAACTGTGTTGACAAATATCGTGTTTTTACTAAACTTTGAAATAAAAATTTGCTAGTTATTACCACAGTGTCGGATCTCATTTATTAGAATTTTATTTTCACACCATCGGGTGTTTGTCTTCATGTATTGCAATGGTGCGGTTTGCGTTTTCTATTCTTACATACATACCTGTACAACATTTTTGCACATTTCTTTGCTTTGCTTTGTGTCTAACCTCGCTCTTATATGCTCAATGTTTGTGCACATGTATGTGGCTGTTTTAAGTGCAGACAATTTTGCTACCATCACAGTGTGTTTTGTTGACATTACTCTATTCTTATGTGCTGCCTTGTTACAATTTTCTTTATTCTTATTTGAATAACTACTAAACAATTAGTATAAAGAATTCATCCAAGAAACTTTTATCTCGATCGCACTCAATCTGAAACGTTCACCTCAAACTGCTAACCCAATGTAGCAAAAAATCTGTACGTGATGGAGCAAATTGGTTACCAGATTTGGATTCAGCGCACCAAAAAACGTAAAAATCAATTGAAACATTAGAGGCAGCTTAAAAAAATTTTTTTAGTGTACCTGTGTAGTCGATACAAGTAGGCTAAAGATGTCCACTATTTCGATTTCTTCTCCATCAACGATGAACTTATTGATTTTGTCAGTTGTCAGGATCTTTGTCTTCTTTTTATTAAGGTGCAGATTCATGTTAAGACTATGTTCCTTGATCTTGAGAAGCAAATGTTTCAGATCATCTTCATTTTCAGCCAGTAAAGAAGTATCATCAGCATAGCGAAGGTTGTTGAAGAGTCTTCCACCAATCTTCACACCTCGGTTGTCTTCATACAGTCCTGCTTCTCTGATGATTTGTTCTACATATAAATTAAATAGGTAGGGGGAAGCCTTGTTGTACACCTTTGCTGATTTTAAACCATTCTGTTTCTCCTTGTTCTGTTCGAACTGTTGCTTCTTGATCAATGTAAAGATTATGCAAGAGAACTATCAGGTGTTCTGGTATACCCATACTTCTTAATGTGGTCCAGAGTTTCTCATGATTTACACAGTCCAAAGCCTTGCTGTAGTCAATAAAACACATATAGATTCCTTTTGGTATTCTTTAGTCTTTTCAAGGATCCATCTCATATCTGCAATATCGCCTCTCGTTCCTTGCCCTTTCTTGAACCCTGCTTGCACTTCTGGCAGTTTTCATTCCAGGCATGGTTGTAGTCTCTGCTGAATAATCTTGAGTAGAATCTTGCTGACATGTGGGATCCACAGTCAGTTGGATCACCTTTCTTTAGCATTGGTATAAACACAGATCTTTTCCAGTCAGTTGGCCATGATGTTGTCTTCCAAGTTTCTTGGCAGAGCCTTGTAAGTATGGTAGCAGCTTCACCCGATTGCTGTAATACTTCAATGGGAATGCCATCAATGCCAGGTGCTTTGTTCTTTGATAAGGCTTTCGGTGCTGCTTCAACTTTGTCTCACATCACCAATGGTTCCTGATCATAAGGTACAGGTTGAAACGGCAGTTGGTCCACCTGATCTTTATCGTATAGTGACTCTGTATATTCTTTCCACTTTTACTTGTTCTGCCCAGTATCGCTCAACATTTATTTATTTATTTATTTATTTGGTTGTATTTGTATACTGCTTCTTCCAGCGATCAGTAGCGGTTTACCTTACACAGTAAAACAATGGTTACATAGGTTAAGAATCACATTATTTACATCTTCATTTCAGGGATATGTGCTTATACAATTTGGATTACTTTATGCTTGCATTTATACAGCTTGAGCTATTTACAGTTGCATTTGTACAGCTGGGACTATATACAGTTGTGGTTGAAGCAGAAGTAAGTTCTTAGTACCGTTGTTATGTTGTGTTGCAAGGTTTGGTTCATTCTGCTTTTGTTTATGATAAGCTATAATAATCCTGGAAAAGGTAGGTTTTTAGCTTTTTCCTGAAATCCTGCAGGTCGCTGTTCGCTCTCAGTTCGACTGGTAGAATATTCCATTGTGTATCTTGAGATTAGATCCTTGAGTATCTTGTAACATTCCAGTTCGAGGCTGGAATTTTTTTCTTTTAACTCTTGTAGCTTTAGGAAAGCCAATCTTGTTCTTCCTCTAATAGTTTCTGCTTCTATTTCCTTGCATGCGTCATTGTAGTACTTCTCCTTGTCTTGTCTTACTGCATGTTGGAAATCTTTGTTGAGTTCTGCAATTGCCTCTCTCTCTCCTCTGGCTTTAGCTTCTCTGCATTTCTGGGCAATTTTCAGAGTTTCTTCAGTCATCCATTTTGTCCATTTTTGCTTTTTAACCTTTTGCAGAGACTTCTCACTTTCTTCCAACACAACCTTCTTGATGTCATCCCATGACTCTTCTGGAGCTCTGTCATTGGTATCTAAAGCAGCAAATCGATTTTGCAGCAGTCTTTAAATTCTGGTGGTATATTCTCAAGGTCATATTTTGCTATATTCAAGAGTGGCTTGCTCTTTTTCATCTTTAGCTTGAGTTTGCACACTAGTAGTTGGTGATCTATACCACAGTTAGCTCCGGGTTTTGTCTTTATTGATGTTATAGATCTTTTCCATCGTTGACTTCCACAGATGTAGTCAATTTTAATTTTTGTACAATCCATTGGGTGAAATCCATGTGTACAGTTGCTGCTTGTGTTGCTGGAAGAAGGTGTTTGAGATGAATAGATCGTTGGTCTTGCAGAATTCTACCAGTCTTTCTCCAGCTTAATTTCTGTTGCCAAGTCCATATTTTCCAACCACTTTGCCTTTTTCTTTGTTGCCAATTTTTGCGTTCCAGTCACCCATGACAATCAGGATATCCTGTTTGATGCTCTGTCAATTTCAGCTTGTACTTGTTCATAGAACTCATCAGCTTCGTCCTCTTCTGCAGCTGTTGTTGGGGCATATACTTGAATTATAGTTGTGTTGATGGGCATTCCTTGTTGACGAACAGAAAGTAAGTGTTCACTGATTGCATTATATTTCATTACAGTTCTTGCAAGTTTCTTCTTAATTATAAATGCAACACCATTTCTTTTTTGACTTTCATTTCCAGCATAGTAGACCATGTGATTATCAGATGCAAAGTGCCCGATGCCAGTCTATTTCAGTTTGCTGACACCCATCAGATCGAGCTGTACACGTTCCATTTCATTCTTGACTACCTCCGGCTTCCCTAGGTTCATGCTTCATTCGTTCCATGTCCCAATATGTAAGACATCTTTGCAGCTTCTGACTCTCATTTCATGCGCAGCTACATCAGCAGTCAGATATCCCAAGGGCTTTGATCCAACCACATCTTAAATGCTGGCTTTACTCTGAAAAGTCTTCAGCTCCTCCCCAGTAGCCAGTTGAGTGCCTCCCGACATGGGGGTCTCATCTTCCAGCACTATAGTGCAATTTGTTTTGTTGTGATTATCCAGTGGGTTTTTGTGGCAAGATACGGAAGTAGATTGCTAGGCCTTTCTTCCGTACAGTTTAATTCTAGTGTTGTCATTCTCACAGAAATGTGATCCTCTGCCGAAAGCACCTTCCCATTCTGCTGCTGCCCAGATAGGTGGTTTGTCTTGGTCTGGCAGCTGAGACCTGTCCATCTGGGGAAACCCTGCCATTAGTTTAGTTATCGATAGCTTAGCCCTCAGCATCACTGATGCACACAAGCCTTCAACAGCACAACAAGCTGCAAACCAAGTGAGGGCTCTGGACTATAGGACTTATTGTATTGTAACTTCTATGTAAGGCATCCTTCTAAAAACTGTAAATGAATAATTTTGTCAGTTCTCCATGAGGTCCCACAGCCTTCTGTATAGTATTAGCAGTTCAGGAAGGATAGCATTGGTAGAAAAGGGGCAGGAATAGCATTTGCCTAAAGAATAAGCATTAAAGCCAGTGAAATGCAGAGAGATACAGAGAAGGAAGGTGGTACTGTGCCTTGTCCTTGGGAGAGGAAATGAAACTTCCACACAGATAGTCTCAGTAGTGACTACCAGGGATCTAACATAAAAGGTTTCAGAACAAGGAATCATGAAATGAGACTGGGAAGGAGCGGCAGGATGGGATCTGCATAGATCCAGGAGTAACATAAGGAAACATTTCTTCACAGATCGGGAGAGACGAGGGGGATAGCGAAGGTGGTACAGGCAAAAACTATAACAATCACATAATCACTTGGGAAAGATATGATGCAGAGCCACCATTGCCCCTCTGCCCCGGCACGTACTTCCGGTTCCTTTCTTTCACCACCATGCGGGTCATGCTTTGAATACACTGTGCCCGGTAGTTCTCGTAATGTGTCTCTCGCATCACATCCTTCAGGTCTTGCATATGCGTCTTTACCAGCATTGTCCGGAGCTTTACAAAGTCACTGTGAGATGGATTCTCTACTGCAGATTAAGAGATCAACAAGAGAATTAAAACAAGAACCTTTGCAATTACACTCCGAGTCCAGCTTTGAGCAAGACCCTTTCCATAATCTGGGTCTACATCTTGGAAAAGACCCCTCCCACATTCCCTGAATTCAAAATAAATTGCACCCTCCCATAACCCCCTGACCCCCAGCTAGGAATGAAACTCCTCTCATAATCCCTTGACTGGGAATGGGACCCCTCATGTAAACCTTACTCTGGCTATGAGAACTCTCCCATAATTATCTTACCCATATGGGAATGAAAACCTTTATCCTAATTAAGGATGGTCAAATACAGTAGAGGTGTTGTGGAAGACCAGGGTTTGATTTCTAAATCCACAGGGTAACCTATTTAAGACTAATAATAGAAAATATTTTTTTACTCAATGTGTAATAAAACTCTGGAATTTGCTACCGGAGGATGTAGTAAAGGCTGTTAGTGTAACCGGGTTTAAAAAAGGTTTGGACAAGTTCCTGGAGGAAAGGTCCATAAACCATTATTAAAGGGGACCGGGGATATCCACTGCTTGACCCAGTACAAGCATTGTGGAACCTGTGTCTTTTGGGGAAACTGCTAGGTACGTATGACCTAGATTGGCCACTGTTGGAAACAGGATACTGGGCTTGATGGACCTTGGTCTGACCCAGTATGGCATATCTTATGTTCTTATGTTGACTTTATGTTCCCTGGGCTGGTCAGGGCTGGGGATAGTATGGAGACAGGGATCTCACTCCACTGGTGAGGAAGGGAGTCCCAGCCATTCCTCAACAGTGACTCAGGGGATGGGTAGATGGGGTCTGTGACCCCTAGATAAGACCTGTCATTGCAAAGGCTTAACTTGATGAGAAGAGGGCTAAAAAGAAAAGTCTAGCTGTGGATGAAGGCCTATGGTGCCGCAGCCCCAGCAGTCAGAGTCATTTCTGATTGAGCTCTGAGGCAGAAACCTGTGGTCCATGTCACCAGAGTCTCTCATAAGAATGATGCAAACAGCACAGAGAGAGTTCAGTATTCTTTTCACGTAAGTTCTCTAGTTCCTCATCTGAGAAATAAAATTATCTTTTTATTAATGATGTGATTTTTAATCAAGCACAAATGAGCCCAAGCAAACTAACCATTCTGGTGCATAAACTCTTACCTCTGTAGGGCAGAAATGGGCACAGTAAGTTTTAAACTGATCAAAGAACTGCAAGGCAGCAGATGGCAAAATCAGGCTATACTGATAACAGGTGGGCTGACAAATGGTCAAACCCAAGCAGGGTGTGAAGGAGTAGCCTAATGGTTAGAGCATCTGTCTGAGAACCAGGAAAGTCCAGTTCAAATCTCACTGCTGCTCTTTGTGATCTTGGGCAAGTAACTTAATCCTCTATTGCCTCAGATACAAACTTATAGCAGAAGCTCTCCAGCAATTGCTAAAAATACAACTCACCTTGAACTACTCCCAAAAAAAGGCATCAGCTAAATCCAACATCCCTTAAGAAAAGGTACTATTACCCCATTAGTATGTGACTGCATCCTTTGCCTCCAGCTGCAGGTTCTTGGGAGGGCTATTAATCTGTACCTTCACCAGGCTGATACAGTCTACAGATTCCTGTCATGGTACATCTGCACTATGTTCCATAAAACTGCAAATACAAGATGTCCCTGAGTTGTTTTTAGCTAAAGAGCACCTAAGTTCACCTTGATCCTCAAGGGTGCAGCATTCTCAGGCTTTCTGAAAAAAGTGAGCCTTTAAAGAGATTTCATCCAGTGTCACGTGGTTCTGCCATGTCCTCTGATAGGACACTGGTTCTGATTTACCTTACATGACAGAAACTCAGAATTATGAACTAATTCCTCCAGGGGTCACTCTGACCTACAGGGATGTTTAAGATAGTCACTGGGCTGCAGTCACAAACCTTCTACAACTCCCCAAGGGTAGAGTCGGCCTCGTACACGTTTGCCATCCATTTCCACCACGGTGTTGCTGCCAATCACGGCAAAGGGGATGCACCTCTGGAACAAGACAACATTAGAGTGACCCAGTACCTGTGCTGACCTAATGACCTTTCTGTAGTCAAAACACAGGGATTTCTACTGATCCCATGACTCTTCCCTTGATAGTGACTGACAAAGGGACCTGCGCTGCCCCTAGGACCTTTATCCTAGTCAATGACACTGGGACCAATTATAGCCTCTTTGTAAAAGCAATACAGGAACTTTCATTGATGTTGTGCACTTTACACCAGAGAATGATACAAAGCCCATACTGATGTTATAGTTGTCATAGGGATTAATATTGACCCCTTGACCTATCTATTGGACAGTGACCCAGGGACCCACACAGTCTCCTGTCATCTTTCCCCAGAGAGAAACACAGGGATTCTACGCTGACACTGTGTCCCTCTCACAAATATACAAAGTCCTTGCAGACCTTGATTTAGGAATAGGTAACTGCCTCTGGTGCCAAATTTAAACAGGCTACCACAGACATGCCCCTATCCATGCCTGCCAGAACCACTACAGTCTTCTTTGGCTGCTGGCTGAAGGAAGAAGAAAAGCTAAGTGACAGGTCTAGGAACCGGTGCGCAGTCTTAGGCCTTGCAGGATTTCAGCGGGAAGAGGAAACCTGTGTGGAAGATGGGGCGGCGTGTTCACAAGGCCTGAGGATGTGCACTGGCTCTAAGGCCCTGCGCTTAACTTTCTGTGTTACAGGTACTGCTACTGTCCTGCAGCTGGTGGCTGAAGAAGACTGTGAAGGTACCAGCAGGGCAGGGGTGAGTGTGAGAGGGGAAGACCTAGATATGAGTAAAGGGTTGGAAGTCATTCCTAACCAATCTTCCTTCCCCCTCACCTCCCCACCTGTCAATGATTTCTGGGAGAACCAAACCCCTTTCCAAACCCTTAAATAAATTTTGGTTGGAAGGGGGCCTTTCCTATCCCTGCCTATGGGCACTCAACTTTTAAATCCGACCCAGAGTACTTCTACCTTTAATTCCAGATCTTGTTGTTTAAATTCCTCGTCTTCATCAGAATCACAGTCGGGGAACTGATATATCTGGATCTCATAGAACTCGAGTTCCTCTCGGATCTGTGGTAGGAGCAGAAGGTGTTACTGTGACTTCTTTGTACCCTGTTCAGGGTTGCTGACCTAGAGCTACAGAACCAAGGCATGGAGGGCCAGACAAACAGGGAGAGACAGAAAAAGACAGTGAAAGAGAAACAGAATAACACTAACAGACACAGCAAAAGAGAGACAGACAGAGAGAGCACTGAAACCACAAAGATCTGCTGATATAAGAGAACATTCGCCATTTTCAGTGCAACAGTTCCTTTGAGCTAATTTGAGGCTGCTCAAGCTTCGCTTTGCAGAAGGACTCTAGATTTTATCTGACATATTATTTTGCTTCTGGATGTTTCCCATAAGTCTTAGGTCCCACATCGAGCATTTGCCTCTCAGGCCTCTTGGCTCCTTGACCACATATAAGGAACTCAAGATGATGTCAGGACACATTTTGTGGATGCCTAAGGAATTTCCAGCAAAAATGCAATGTGTGCCTTTGAGTCAGTCCTGACTCCTGGCAACCCAGAAGCTCCTGGGTTTTCTTGGCAGTGTCACTGGAAGTAGATTGCCAGGTCTTTCTTCAGAGGCAATGGAGGGTTAAGTGACTTGCCCAAGGCCACAAGGAGTGCTAGTGGGAATTGAACCCTGGTTGCTTGGTTACCAAGCCAGTGCCCTAACCACTAGGTTACTCCTCCACTCCTAATAGACTAGAAATGATCTGTAATGCATTGGCTGCTGTCCTTGCGCTAAGAGGGTGACTTTGTGTACTAATATTTCTTCAGTTTAGGATTAAGGGAGTGCACCATCACACAAGGAGCAACCACCAAGTGCTTCTTCCCTTTCCCGTTGCCCCAAATCAACATATCAGGGTTCACTTCTAGCCTTCCAGATGGCACCATCAAAAACCAGACAGGGCTGGTTGCTGTATTTAACTCCCTCTCTCTTTCCTGCTTCCAGTTTTCACTTTGTTCCTGTGCCCCCGGTTCTAGCCTTGTTGAAGCCACCTTTATTTTTAGCTGCCTGGACCTTCGCCTCACTTGTTTTTGTCTTCCCCCAGCTCCTGTTCCTGTTTCTAACCTCTTGGATCCTGACTTTGGTCTTTTTCAGAGAAACAAATGCTCTGGAACAATATTATTGCTCATGATATGAGACTACAAAGTGATTGACTCAGGAGCAATATCAGAAAATAGTTCCTCGGGGAGAGGGTGGCGGATGCATGAAATGGACCCTAGTGGTCGTAGTGAACACAACAACTGTAACGGAATTGAGGGAAGCATGGGATAAGCACCAAGTCTCACTCATTTGAAGACTTTCTCACTCTCACACTCTTTGAGCCCCTTCATTAGAGACTCAGAGCCAGTGCACCAGAACCTGATCACTGCTTTTGTGAGGGACAAGCCTATCAGAAGAAGAACCAAATAGCCCAAAGAGTAGGAAGGAATCTGAGCTCACCTTCCTACATACCAACTTCCCCTGACACATCTCTTTTCCTGCACCTACACATACATGTACTCTGAAACATATGCACTTTCGTTCAGCCACTGAGTGGAGAGAAATTTTCAGCCCAGAGAACTAACCAATATTGCCTCCACTCTGTAGTCTTTAAGAGGCTCCAAAGAAAGGCAAATATCATTTTATGCTACACATAAATCTTCTAGAGTTATAATCTGGATGCACCGTTTGAGAAAGCTCACTCTTTGGGATGGTCAACCCTTAGCATCTCTGCTATATCCCTAATTGTGAATAAGTGAGATGAAATTCAGAGATCAGCTACGGTCTCTGGCATTGCGCTAGAATTAATATTGGGCAGATCATTTGAGCTTAATGTTCTTTACCTTCCATCATAATCTGGGTTTCTATGGCCTGGCTTTGACCCTGAGTTCATCTGTTGCTGACCACTTTAAGTACTGTCTTCACTGCTGAGCTAGTCGATATAGTGTATGTAGATTTTCAGAAAGTCTTTGACAAGGTTCCTCTTGAGAGACCTTTGGCCAAACTAAAAAGTCATGGGATAGGAGGCAGTGTACTATTGTGGATCAGGAACTGGTTAAAAGATAGAAAGCAGAGGGTAGGGCTAAATGGCCAGTTTTCTCAATGGAGAAAGGTGAATAGTTAGGTATCTCAGGGATCTGTGCTGGGCCTGCTGCTTTTTAACATATTCATAAATGACCTGGAAATGGGAAGAATGAGTGAGGTAATCAAATTTGCAGATGACACAAAATTATTCAAAGTTGTTAAAACACAAGAGGTGAAAAATTGCAAGTGGACCTTGATAAATTGGAAGAAACATAGAAGCATAGAAAATGACGACAGAAAAAGACCACATGGCCTATCTAGTCTGTCCTTCCATATCAACAACTACAACAGTCATCCAAATGGCAGATTAAATTTAATGTGGACAAGTGTAAAGTTATGCATTTAGAAAACAACAACCCAAACTACAGTTACATGATACAAGTCCAGATTAGGAACCACCACCCAGGAAAAAGATTTAGGCGTCATCGTGGATAATATGTTGAAACCCTCTGCCCGGTGTGCTGCGGTAGCCTAGAAGGCAAATAGAATCCTAGGAATCATAGGAAAGGAATGGAGAATAAAACAAAAGATAATATAATGCCTCTGTATTGTTCCATGGTGTGACTGCACCTTGAATATTCCATGAAATTCTGGTCGCCATATCGTAAATAGGATATAGCCGAATTAGAAAAGGTACAGAGAAGAGTCACCAAAATGGTAAAGGGGATGGAAGGATACCCCTCTGAAGAGAGGCTAAAAAGGTTAGGGCTCTTCAACCTGGAAAAGAGATGACTGAGAGGAGATATGATAGAAGTCTATAAATTAATGAATGCAGTGGAACGGGTAAACATAGATCGGTTGTTTACGCCATCAAAGAGTAGAAAGACTAGGGGACACACAATGAAGCCACAATGTAACTATTAAAGAGTAATAAGAGAAAATACATGTAATCAAACTCTGGAATTTGTTACTGGAGGATATAGTAAAAGCTGTTAGTATACAGTAGCTGGGTTTAAAAAACGTTTGGACAAGTTCCTGGAGGAAAGGTCCATAAACCATTATTACAGAGGACCCGGGAAATCCACTGCTTACCTCAGGAAACCTGTACCATTTTGGGAACCTGCCAGTTACTTGTGACCTGAATTGGCCACTTTTGGAAACAGGATACTGGGCTTGATGGACCTTGGCCTGACCCAGTGCGGCATCTCTTATGTTCTTATGTTGTCTAGTGACAGCTCTTATAGGATGCCTTCACTTTGGCAGTGAGACTGCATCCTATCAGGTTCTGACCTTTCACTCTGGTGTTAATTTGCACTGATAGATCCAACGGTGTTGTTTGGCAATTGGACTGAGATGCCGCACTTAAGAATGGAAAACTGAGAGGTTTTGTTTTTGTAATATATGGCAATCTCCATTTAATCCCAATAATCAAAAAATAAGATGCTAAACCATTAACTATTGATGTCTCATTAAGGTATTCAGAGGCAAGACAGTTGACATTTCAGCTGACTGTCTTTATTTATAGTGCTACAGGTGTACCCAGCACTGTACAGAGATAAAGAACAGGTAGCAGAAACTATCTAGTCAAGAAAAGAAGAAAAGCTTTGGGTCACTAAGACATGGTTGATATCAAAAGGCCATGAACAGGAGGAAAAAAAGCTCAAGTTGTGAAAGCAGCCTCAAAGAGATGAGTTTTTAGGTGGGATTTAAACACGGCAAGAGAGGGAGCATGATGCACCCATTTAGGTTTCTGATTTATCTAGATCTGCTGATGGAGACGATGAGAGCAGCTTGACCAATGAATGGAGTCTGGGAAGAGGAGTGTATGGAGAAATAGAAGAGGAAAGGTAAAGAGCAGCTGTGGGATGAATGCACTTGCAGACAAATGCAAAAATGTTCAATTTTATGCAGAAGTGGATGGGGAGTCAAAGTAATGCCCTTAAAGGAGGACTTTACATGGTCATAATGGCATCAGAGATAGATCAGTCAGGTAGCTGAATTTTGAATAGATTGCAGTGGAGGAAGATAATTCAGCAGTAGCAGGTAGAAGCGATAACAGTAGATAAAATTCTTTTGATTGAAAGCAAGCTCTGCCAAGAGGCGACAAAGGATGAGGGTGAAAGGGGATAGACTCAGGAGTTGTGTGGAAATATTTCTTTCTCCAGGATCAAGCAGGAAGTCAGTCCTCACATATAGGTGACGTTGGTGCCAATGGAGCCCAAGCGGATCCACTCCCCAGCTTCCAAAGAAAGCCTTTGAGAGCTCTACCATGCATGTGTAGTCACCTTCTCGCCCAAGGGTGCCATTTTACCTCAGTCTTCTTTTTTCCACAGAGCCCTGCAGATGTGCTGCCTGTGTCCCCCAATTAAAGTCAATTTTCCCCCTTTTTTTCTCATTGCCTTTTTGCCGGGATCATTTCCAATCACTTTTCCACCGCTTAAGTCCACCGCCTCAGCATCATGTTTTTCTCGGGTCCTTTTTCTCTTTTAGTTTTTGGTCCACGGGTCTTCGCTCATGGCCTGGCTGATCAAGATGTCAGAGTTTGACCTCACGGGTTTTGTTTTTCCCACTATGGCCTTGATCAGTGGTTTTAAATAATGTGGCAAATGCATTTGTACTATGTCCATCACGGACCGCCAGAATTGTTGTATTAAGTACCTCAAAATAGGCCATGACGTGCCTACCTGTCTGCTCTGCCAATTTATGTTGACAAAGACCCGAAAGGATTGTAAAAAGCGGCAGGAGGAGCAGTTTGGTTCTAAGTCTGCCTCAGGAATGGCATCGGGGGTGGAATCCCTACCTCGGAACCAGAGTCCAATGGCTTGTTGTCACGCACCCGGGCTTGGTCAGAGCCTCAGGGTCGCAGAGCCTTGAACCGGGGATTGTCCTCTGAGGACCTTCCCCTGTGGGTCCAGGATGTTGTTGAAGCCAAAGGCGAGATCTAACCCCAGACCAGCAGGTAGGACCTCCAGCACCCAGGCTTGGAGTCCTCGACCTGACATCGATGGTGATAGCCGGGGGCAGCCTTCCAAGCAGCCCTGGCAGGAGGAGACTCTCATGGCATCAGGGGATCGGGTCATGTCCCCTAATGCTATCACCATTGATGATTCCCCAACAAGAGACTCGGCTCCGGTCTCGACAACCTCGAGATCCAAGTCAACTGCTGCAGAGCCAACTGGCATCAAGGCCAGGATGGCAGCCCTGGAATGCAGCTTTGCTGTGTTCCTTGAGGTGCAGCAGGGCCCAATGCCCAGAACCTCCGGGTCAACGGCACCTACGTGGGACCATCCTCGGTGAAGACCTCCTGAGGATACTCAACCTATCCTTGAGAAATTGGCTCGATTGATGCCAACTCCATTGACTCCATCAAGACGTGACTCACCGCCGAGTGCCACGATCACAGAGCACCAACATCGGGTATCACCGACATCGAGATGGCTCGGGGTTTACTCGGTGCTCGATGATTCCTCCAACATCAGATCTGATTGGGAGACAGATGAGGAGTCCCCCGACACAATTCTTCATTGGGATGTCCCTGCCAACTTGTCCCCACCACTCCATTGTTGTCAGTCCTCTCCAGAGGATTTTGCCTTTCTGGACTTCATGAGGGAGATGTCCCAGGCTGCCACTTTTGTGGCAATGCCCGAGAATGAGCCGTGGACTGAGCACCTTGAGATCGTCCAGTATGAGGCTCCCCTAAAGGGGGAACTGATGATACCCATGCCCTCCATCCTGGAACGACTGTTGTTCCAGATATGGGAGAGCCCAGTGAAGGTGCCAACTGGGAACCATTGACTCGATTCTCATTATCAAGTCAGCTGGAGCCCAGTATTCCAAAAAACACAACTGCCTCACAACTCCATAGTGGAGTCGGCCATGCATCGCATCAAGAACCAGAAGACTCACTCCTTGGCGCCCTCCGTTAGGGAGGCATGCACCATGGCTGCCTTTGGCAGGAAGTGTTTCCAGGACTCCATGCTCACAGCCCGGATTCAGGCATACCAGCTGTACATGGGCATGTACCTGAGGTTGAACCTCTTGAGTGCTTCAAAACCCTGGTTTACTTGTTCAAGGAATGCTCCAAGTTTCAGACTCGAGCAGCCTTCGACGGCTTCAATTCAATAGCACAGGTGGCTGTGGTGGGCATTGGTGGCTGTGGTGGGTACTGGGGCCTGCTGCCTTGCCTGGCTACAGTCCTCGACCTGGAGCAATGGATTCAGGACAAGCTGGCCAATGTCCTTTGCTGGGGAGAGAACCTTTTCTCAAGCCCATGATGGAGAAGGCAGCCAAGCTGAAGACAGAATTTCTGACAAGAATCAGGCTGTCCTGGAAGACTGATGATCCTTCCCATCGGAAGGCTTCAGGGAAAAAGTGCTTCCACTCCAAGACAAAGAAGATTTATGGAAAATACCCCCAATTTCCAGCCTATCAGGCTCCTCATCAGAGGCAGCAGACCAAGGGCCAGGGGCACGGCCCCCATAAGCCCAAAGCCCCCAAGCCCCAAACAGCTCCCCACTCACAGCCTGGGGGGACTTTTGACTCCTTGGGCATAGCTTCCCTCCCCCAGGAGGTAATAGGCCCAAGGTTCATGGGAGGACGGCTAGTCCACTTTGCACACCTATGGCTGGACATCATCACAGACAATGGGGTACTGCAGGTGGTCAGGGAGGAGTACTTCCTTCATTTCTTCCAGCAGCCTCCTCCCTTTTTCCCAGGGGAATTGCCCTTGGACCCTTTGCACAAGGAGCTCCTGCAGAGGGAACTCGAGGTCCTGCTCGAGGATCGTGCAGTAGATCCTGTCCCCCAGCCTCTTCAGGGCCAGGAATCCACTCCCACTACATCTGTGTGCCCAAGAAAACGGGAGGCTTCCGGCCCATCCTGGATCTGTGGGACCTCAAATGGTCAAGGAAAAGTTCAAAATAGTATCCCTTGGAACATTGCTACCTTACCTCCTGCAGGGAGATTGGCTATGCTCCTTGGATTTCAAAGATACCTACACTCTCATCCTGATACATCCAAGGCACTGTCAGTAGCTACAATTCATCGCCGGAAGCCGACACTACCAATACAGGGTGCTCCCCTTCGGACTAGCCTCGGCTTCTTGGGTGTTCACCAAATGTCTGGCGGTCTTCACTGCCCGCCACCATCTTCTAGGGTTTTTTGTTTTCCCCTACTTGGACGACTGGCTCATCAGAGCCAGCTCACCAGAGGGGGGTACACAATGCAGTTCATCATTACATAGGGCTACTACAGTGCCTGGGATTTGTGGTAAACTTCCCAAAGTCAAACCTGTTACCAGCCCAGCGCTTGGAATTCATCAGCGCACTGCTGGACTCCACCTGGGCATGAGCCTTCCTCCCGCAGGACCACGTGCTGCACCTGTCCGCCCTGGCAAAGAGTATGCAGGACTGCTCAACAGTGATGGCCAGACAGATGCTCCATCTGTTGGGGCACATGGCCTCCACAGTCCACATCATACTCTTTGCCTGCCTCCACATGTGGCAGGCCCAGTGGACGCGCAGCATCCAGTGGACACAGGTTTCCAGCTGCCTGAGGACAGGATCCAGGTCACACCAGTCCTGACAGCATCTCTTACCTGGTGGCAGAACCCCCACAACCTCAAAGCCGGCCTGCCCTTCTGGGCTCCCCCGGTGCAGTGTGTCCTCAGGATGGATGCGTCCAAGTTTGGGGGAGTTCACTGTGATCACCTACAGTCGCAAGGTCTGTGGTGTCCAGGGGAGAGTGCCTTGCAGATCAACCTGCTGGAGCTCCGGGCAGTATACAATACCCTGCGGGTGTTCCAGGACTATCTGATGGGACAGGAGGTTCAAATCCAGATGGACAACCAGGTAGCGATGTACTACCTCAACAAGCAGGGAGACATGGGCTCATATCATCTCTGGAACTTTGCAACAAAGAGGTACATCACCCTCAGGGTAGTTTACCTGCTGGGCTAGGATAACGTGCTGGCTAACCGTCCTTCAGCCCTATGAGTGGCAGTTGAACCCATTGGTGCTCGGGGAGGTTTTCTGCCAATGGAGACCCCAGAGATAAACCTCTTTGCCAGCCCAGAGAAGACGCAACTGCCACACTTCTTTTCTCAGAGGCTGGCCCAGGGACAGGAGGCAGAGGACACCTTCCTTCTCTCCTGGTCTAGGTGCCTCCTGTACGCATTCCTGCCTACACCCCTAGTTCCCCGGGCCCTCCTCAGGATTCAAGAGGAGGCAGTCTCTATCATCCTCATTGCTTCCAGGTGGCCCGGGCAACCATGGTTCCCCCCTGCTCCTTCAGCTGTCTTGGAGGAACCCACTGCTGCCAGGGAGGTCTCCGGACTTGCTGTCACAGGAGGACAGGATGCTTTTGCATCCCAACCTCCTGTCTCTCGCCCTGAGAGCTTAGATGCTGAAAGGATAGCTGTAGTGCACCACTGCCTCTCTCAAGAGAGGTGGAGGATGCTCTGCTTGCCTTGCACAAGGATTCCACGTGTTGGGCGTATGCCTTCAAATGGCACAGGTTTTCACTTTGGTGCACAGATGGGGGCCTCAACCCCTTCTCCTGGGAGCTGCAAGACATCTTTCAATACCTCTTGCATCTTTCTGGGACTGGCCTAAAGTCCAACTTGGTCAGAGTGCACCTTTGTGCAATTTTGGCTCACCACCATCCGGTAGATGGCCAAGCCATTTCAGTGCACCCCCTGATGAGCTGTTTCATGAGGGGACTCCTCCTGTCCTGGCCCCCAATCCATCCATCATCGGTGGTGTGGGACCTAAATGTGGTATTGGGGAAGCTCATGGCTCCCCCATTTGAGCCCTTGGCTACCTGCCATCTCAAGTACCTGTTTTGGAAGGTCGTTTTCCTGGTGACACTCACCTCAGCCAGATGCATGAGCAAACATCAGGTGCTGGTGGCCCACAGACCCTACACTAGATTCCACAAGAGCAGTGTCATTCTTAGGATTCACCCCAAGTTCCTGCCAAAGGTAGTCTCTGCCTTCCATCTGAATCAGGAGGTGGTGCTCCCTACCTTCTTTCCAAGGCCTCACCCCTCTAGGGCAGGAGCATCCCTGCACACACTTGACTGCAAGAGAGCCTTGTCCTTTTACATCCAGAGCACACGGACCTACTGCCGCTCAATGCAGCTCTTTGTCTCCTTTGACACCAGTCACCTGGGGGTTGTCTTCTCCAAGTGCACTCTCTCATGATGAGTGGCCAACTGCATTTCCTTTGCCTACGAGCAGGCTGAGCTTTCTCGGGAACATCATGTCACAGCACACAATGTGCGCCTCATGACGGCCTCGTTGGCCAATCTGCACTCGGTGCACTTACTGAACATCTGCCGGGCTGCCACCTGGTCCTCTGTGCATACCTTTGCAGTGCACTACTGCTTGGAGGAGAGCTCACAGCGTGATAGTGCCTTCGGCCAGGCAGTACTTCACCACCTCTTTGGGGATTAGTGCAACTCCTTCCCTCCAGCCTTTTGTGTTCAGGTTACCGGAGAGGGATTGCATCTTTGATGTTGCTACTGCAGGGCCAAACCTCCTGCCAACCAGTGCTCCCTGCTGTCCTTTACAGTCCATGTTTTGGGTCGCCCATGGCTTCTACAGGATCTTTTGGTAGCCTATAGCTTGGGAGTCCCATATGTGAGGACTGACTTCCTGCTTCTTCCCAGAGAAAGCATAGTTACTCACCTGTAACAGGTGTTCTCTGGAGACAGCAGGAATCAGTCCCCTCAACCCTACCTCCTCCCCATGGATTTGTTTTCTTTATGCCTGATTAAGCTATGTCATCATACTGAGGTCAGATAGCACTCTTGGGCGGGAAGGTGACTGTGCATGTGCGGTGTAGCTCCCAAAGGCTTTTTCTGAAAGCTAGGGAGCGGATCCACGCAAGCTCCATCGGTGCCAATGTCACCCATATGTGAGGAATGATTCCTGCTGTCCCTGGAGAACAACTGTTACAGGTAACTTGCAGTGCCTGGATACTGGACGCAGATGTAGCAGCAGATACTTCTTCCATTGTAGAACCTTGGTCCTCGTTGTCTCAGCTCCTAGGATTGACCCCTGAATCCTCCTTTTCACTTCCAGGATCAGTAATAACTCTTGCTCTAAATTCTCAAGAGGCCTCCTCCTTCCCCGGGCTCTTCGGTACTTAGTATGGATTTCTTGAGTTGGCTTCTTGGACATACCATCGGGTACCTCTTACTGTTTCCATGTTCTTACTAGCCAACTAGATGTCTTTCGTGTTAGCCAGCTTGACTCTCTTTACAATTTCAACTGTTTCATGGATGCCTTCATCTGATTGTTGCCAGGTTTTTTAGAGCCATTGCCCTTCTGCAACTCCTCTGGTGAGTAAATCGGTACTCCCATGCTGTCTCATCGTGCATTTATGTCATGCCAGCACACTCCCAGTTAACCATTTTGCTATATTTTCCTTTGACCTCCTAAATATTCATTCTTTGCGTTCCAAATAATGATTTCTTCTTTACTTATTCTGATCTTGCTCTCTGGATATCTGTTGTCTGACAGATCTGGTGAGTCACCCTATCTTTAGGATGCATGCCCCTCCAGAGTTCTTTTTTCTTCACATTAAGGAAGTAGTCTTGCGCTTCTTTACTCTTCTGCAGTCACAGCATTCTCTCTGGTTTATTATTTATTTATTTATTATTTATTTATTTACATTCTCTTAAATACCGTGCTATTTTCCATCAGTGCGGTTTACATGGAACATTTTACATACACATTTCAAATGACTTGATTTGTGTTTACAATTTTGCTTTCTATACCTCTTTTCAAAATATGTCTTCCCTACCACCACTTCCTGCCTCTCCCCGTCTTCTAGGTGCAAAGTTATGCACCTAGGGAAGAACAACCCAAACTATGGTTACACAATGCAAGGTTCCACATTAGGAACCACCACCCAGGAAAAGGATTTAGGCGTCATTGTGGATAACATGTTAAAACCCTCGGCCCAGTGTGCAGCAGCAGCCAAGAGAGCAAATAGAATGCTAGGTATTATTTATTTATTTATTTGTGCATTTTTTTATACCGCCCCTTCCAGAGATCAGGAGCGGTTTACAGAGAACATTTCGATAAATTATCAACTAAACATTACATGGAACATTACATTGAACAATGTGCAACTGGAACAGATACATGAAAACCGAAAAACAATTATATACAATTTTATAACATAAAGTAAAGAATTTAAAACTATGTACACAATTTAAAACATTTTACATATCTACATATTTAAGGATTCATCATTGTTTGGGTTATCATAATTTATGGTGAGTCAATTTAAGTGAGTATGTTCATGCTGGATTATGGAGGTTGGGAGGCTATAGATAAGTCGTAGACGGAGTTAGAGTAGTACTGAGGAAAGGAATGGAAAATAAAACAAAAGATATTATAATGCCTCTATATCGTTCCATGGTGAGACCGCACCTTGAATATTGTGTGCAATTCTGGTCGCCATATCTTAAAAAGGATATAGCGATTTTAGAAAAGGTTCAGAGAAGAGCCACCAAAATGGTAAAGGGGATGGAAGGATACTCTTATGAAGAAAGGCTAAAAAGGTTAGGGCTCTTTAACCTGGAAAAGAGACGGCTGAGGGGAGATATGATAGAAGTCTATAAGTTAATGAACGGAGTGGAACGGGTAAACGTAGATCGATTGTTTACGTCATCAGAATATAGAAAGACTAGGGGACATGCAATGAGCTACAGGGTAAACTATTTAAGACTAATAAAAGAAAATATTTTTTCACTCAACGTGTAATCAAACTCTGGAATTTGTTACCGGAGGATGTAGTAAAGGCTGTTAGTGTAGCTGGGTTTAAAAAAGGTTTGGACAAGTTCCTGGAGGAAAGATCCATAAACCATTATTAAGAAGGGACCCAGGATATCAATGCTTGACCCAGTACAAGCATTGCGGAAACTGTATCTTTTGGGGAAACTGCTAGGTACGTATGATCTAGATTGGCCACTGTTGGAAACAGGATACTGGGCTTGAGAGACCTTGGTCTGACCCAGTATGGCATAGAAACATAGAAACATGATGACAGAAAATGACCACAAGGCCCATCTAGTCTGTCCTTCCATAACAACTACAACAGTCCACTTTTTACCTTTAGAGATCCTCTGTGTTGGTCCCATGCTTTTTTGAATTCAGTTACTGTCCTCATCTCTACCACCTCCACTGGGAGACTATTCCACGGATCCACTACTCTTTCCGTAAAGAAATATTTCCGCATATCACTCCTGAATCTATCTCCCTTCACCCTCATCCCATGTCCCCTCGTAGCAGAACTTGCTTTCAATTGAAAGAGGCTCTCTCCCTGAACATTTATGCCACGGAGGTATTTAAACATCTCAATCATATCACCTCTATCCCGCCTTTCCTCTAAGGTGTACATATTAAGATCCTTAAGTCTGTCCTTATATGCTTTATAATGAAGCCCATTAATCATTTTAGTAGCAACCCTCTGCACCGACTCCATCCTGTTCACATCCTTTTGAAGGTGCGGTCTCCAGAATTGCACACCATACTCCAAATGAGGTCGCACCAAAGACTTATACAGAGGCATTATCACCTCCTTTTTTCTGCTAGCCATTCCTCTCCGTATGCACCCAAGCATCCTTCTAGCTTTTGCCGTCGCCTTTTCTACCTGTTTAGCTACTTTAAGATCATCAGACACAACCACGCCTAGGTCCCGCTCTTCTTTAGTGGACAAAAGTACTTCACCTCCTATACTGTATTGCTCCCTTGGATTGCTGCAGCCCAAATGCATGACCTTACATTTTTTAACATTAAATCCCAGCTGCCAAATTCTAGACCATTCTTCAAGCTTAGCTAGATCCCTCCTCATGTTATCTACACCTTCCTGGGTGTCTACTCTATTGCAGATTTTGGTATCATCCGCAAAGAGGCAAACCTTACCCGACAGCCCTTCCGCTATATCACTAACAAAGATGTTAAAAAGAATCGGACCAAGGACAGATCCCTGGGGCACACCACTGGTAACATCCTTCTCCTCATATCTTATCTTATGTTCTTATGTTCCTATGTTCTCTTGGCACATTGGTCTACCTTTCCTGCTTTGGCTGTATTTCTCTGGAATGTGCTTGGAGTGCTGTACACTCTCCTTACCCCTTGACCCATGCCTGCCATACTAGTCCACAAGCTTGCTCATCTGCTATTTCCTGGCATACTTCCTCTCCTCCAATCTACTCTTGCTCAGGGCTATGCCACCCTAGATTTCTCCATCCCAATTAACTTTCGACCTATTTACAACTTACCATTCCTATCTGATAAGGATTGTGTATTCTCAGTTTTCTCTTTTTCTAGACAAAACACTGATCCTTCATCCAAGACAAGCGGATTTCCTTCCCTTCCATAGCACTTAGTCTCTTCTACCAGTTCTTTTTAATGAAATCTGGACCACCCTAGATCAAGATAAGTCTGTGTTGCTTGTCTCCTGTGATCTCTTCATAGAGTTTGATCTCATTGACCACTTGCTCCTTCTGGCCCATTTAAAGGAAATTGGTCTCAGTGGTATCGTTCTACAGTGGCTCTCATCATATCTGGACAGTCAGATGTTACAAGTCGCCACCATTCAGAATCTTTCTTCCATCTAGCCCCTTTCCTGAGGAGTCTCCCACGGCTTCTTTTGGGGTTTCTCTTTATTCAACATTTTCCTAGCTCCTCTTCCACTTCTTATTCAGTCTTTGGGCTGCAACCTTTATCTTTAAACAGATGACATTCAGATCCTCTTTCTATTTGATCCTCACTCTCCTGATATGTGCCAAGCTGTGGCAGATTTGTTTTTAGAAGACTAACACCTCCAAATGTGAGACTATTCATTCTATTTATTGGGTCCTTCGCTTATTTCTGTCTCAGGTGTTTCACTAACCATAACAGACTGTACGTATTTTAGGAATCCTGGTAGATGCCCAGCTTTCCTTCAAGTCCCAGATCAGGGCAGTTGTTAAATCATCCTTTTCCGCACTTCACTATATTTGTGCCATTAAGACTTCTTTTCCTTCCTCATCTTTCTTTAGTCATTTCTAAAGCAGATTATTGTAATTCTCTTGACATTGGCTCCCCTCTTGTGACACTTGAGCAAGCAATGACTCAACCATTTGGGGAGACTAAAGTGGGGCGTGGTTAGAGTGGGTCTGAGGCAGGATGGATGGGGCGTAGCAGGAGGGAGGATTGAAATTGTGAGAGAGAGAAAATCATCATTTGCAGAAGGCAAGATGCCCCTCCATCAATCAGCTTCAGTCTTTCTATCCCTCACAATCCCACCCCTCAGTTCTCATTCAATCCCTTCCACCTCCATCCTTCCTTGGTACAGTCTCAAATACATATTTACCTCTAGCACCAATTCTCTCTCTCCCTCATACACCACCCCCATCCCCCAATGAATTGATTCACTCTCTTTCTGGAGCTGATCCCCTCTCATTTTCCTTGCAGTCAATCGCTTCTAGCTCTCACATCGCTAACCCATTAGCCCCTCAATGTTTTCCTTCTCTTACATTCCTCCAACCACTGCTGCTCCCTTTTCTCATCCCCTCCAGTACCTTCTCCTGCTGCTTGGTTCCTGTGGTCTATGCAGTTCCTAAGGCACCTGGCACCATCCCTATGGCACACCAGCTATGACCCCATACTGCCTACAAAGCACAATGTGCAATGCCATCGTCATCACCACCATGACACCAAACTTGCCATTGATGCTGCAGCGCTATATCCCCTCTCACTACCATGCACTGCTAGTGCACCTGATGTGGCCTGCCGCTAACACTGCTCCAACCAGTGCAGCCTGCCTCCACAGCGATGCAACCTGCCTCAACACCATTGACTCTTTCACCATTTATTCTTGGGGCTCCTGCCTCAAATGCAGCCCACAGGGTGCAGGTATTTCCATTAGAGGCTGCAATATCAGCTGTGGCCACCAGACGTCTGTGTTTTCCCCAAACAGACAAAACGTGAGTGGAATTGTCAGTGGAGGGTGTATGCAATTGTGGGGTTTGTCTGTATTTGGGTGGGCTGCTGGGTATCTGTATGGGTGAGCTGCTCTGCATCCATGCGTACGCCCAACCACATGCTGCTTCACCTACCCACACAGGCCGGTGGTGTACATGTACATAACCACACGCCACCATCCTACGCATGCAGGTGGGACAGTGTGCGGTTGGGTGCATGCATAGTTGGGGGTGTGCATGGATATCCAGAGAGACAGAACTATCATTCTGCACACTCCAGGCTATTATGTACATTGATATATAAAGGGGTGCCATCTGTCCAAGACAGCTTCTGTTCTTGCATTTATTTATTTTCATTCCATTTCATGCCTCTATGGGGTGCTCAAGGCGTGGTTCATAAATATCAAAAAAGACAGTATTAAAATACAGTCATCACTGAACCTTCCACTTCTCAAAACTCATGCTTAAAATAAAAGCAAAATATAGACCTATCCATCAATAACAAGAGCACTGCCATTTTCTGCAGAATCAATAGTTATTAACTAAAAGCCTAGCTGAATGGAATCATTTCCTTTCTGCACTCTGTCGCGGTTCATACCCTGTAGTCTGACACCGGAAATGAAGTCACAGATAGGGCAATATCCAAACGCTGCAATCAGCATCTGAAACGCCAGCCATGACATTTAAATCTATTATGTCTATTCAGTGCTGCTATCTGCAGAAACAGTGGCTCGGAAGCTGGGTCTATGGATAGTGGTGATACTTTAGAGGAAAGACGGGATAGAGGTGATATGATTGAGATGTTTAAATACCTCTGTGGCATAAATGCACAGGAGGAGAGCCTCTTTCGATTGAAAGCAAGCTCTGCTACAAGGGAACATAGGATGAGGGTGAAGGGAGATAGACTCAGGAGCGATATGAGGAAATAGCGAGGATCCTGCGGCAGCCGATGGTGGTAGCAACATGGCATCCACCACCCAGGAAAAGGATCTAGGAGTCATCGTGGATAACACATTGAAACTGCTCTGCTCAGTGTGCAGCAACAGACAAGAAAGCAAATAGAATGCTAAGAATCATAAGGAAGGAATGGAGAATAAAACAAAGGATATTAGAATGCCTCTCTGTCATTCCATGGTGTGACTACACCTTGAATATTGTGTGCAATTCTGGTCGTCGTATCTTAAAAAGGATATAGCAGAATTAGAGAAGGTACAGAGAAGAGCCATCGAAATGGTAAAGGGGATGGAAGGATACCCCTCGGAGGAGAGGCTTAAAATATTGGGGCTCTTCATTGGAAAAGAGATGGTTGAAGGGGGGATATGATAGAGGTCTATAAATTTATTTTTATTTTTATTTATTTAACATATATTTATAACCCGCAACTTCCAAGGTTCAGTTGCGGTTCACAATAAAACAACAATCCACAAAGCAGACGCTTAGTTTTACATCGAACATTTTGTAACATTGAACATTTTGTAACAATAAAAGTAAAAGTTAACAGTATGAACTAATGCATAATAGCAAAACTGACTTGTAACTATGTACAATAAACTATATACAAATACATGTTGTGGGTCCTCTGGAATTGAATCATAGTGTTTTTATTAATGAATGGAGTGGAACACTTAAGCGTAGATTGGTTGTTTACACCATCAAAGAGTAGAAAGACTAGGGGACATGCAATGAAGCTACAATGTAACCCATTAAAGACTCAGGAGAAAATATATTTTATCTCAACGCGTAATCAAACTCTGGAATTCATTAGTAGAGGATGCAGTAAAAGCTGTTAGTGTAGCTGGGTTTGAAAAAGGGCTGGACAGGTTCCAGGAGAAAATCCATAAACCATTATTAAATAAGCAATATGGAATTTGTGTACCTTTTTGGGAACCCGACAGGTACTTGTGACCTGGATTGGCTGCTGTTGGAAGCAGGATACTGGGCTTGATGGACCTTAGTCTGATCCAGTATGGCATATCTTATGTTCTTATATCTTCCCAGATCTGGGCCGGTGTTAGTCATGCAGGAGTGCAGGACAGAAACTGGCGAAGGGGCCCCAAGGCCCACCTTCAGCCTATGACTACTTCAGATTGATTGAGGCTTGGGGTCCCTTGTAGCCTGAGGGCGCAGGGATATTGCCCTGGTTGCCACCCTTTAACACCAGCCCTGCTCCAGCTATCTCTAATGCCGACACCCACCTAATGCATTCCAAGGGGCCACCACTCACCAACATTTTTAGCTGATGCTTCCAATACAGCCACACTGTACAATCCTAAGCAATATGGCTTCTAGCCTCCACAAAGACTAGCTTCCCCATCTGCTTTCGCTCAGTATGGACCGTCATATTCATACTCATTACAAACCTATTCACCTGTCCCCGTCTAACTAAAGAACCCCATCCACTCCCATCAAAGAATATGCAATGTTGCTGCAATGCCTTTAATTCTTAAAGTTAGATCTGGGTGGTGTTAGAGACACCACGAAGGTAACTTTCATAGTTCTGGGGATCAAGATTAAGCATCATGCAGTTGTGACACCTAGTGGCCAGAATCGGGGTAAATATACACCATGTTCTCTAGAGGGAGCGTGATCTGCATCCCCTTGGCTGAGGAGTGTTGTCATGATGATGTAGCAAGATTGGAGGGGATAAGGGTTGGGGAAATCACCCTGCTAGTTGCAAATATATTCTTATGTCACTATAGCCCCAGCAGAGGCCAGTTATAACTGAGCTGGAGGCCCAGAAAAGGAGGAAATTGCTCAGACCAAAACGCCATACACTCAGCATAAAGAATCACCCAAGTGACCTTTGTATCTTCCATGGTGATCTCCATGACCTACTGACCTCACCTTACGTTTCTTCCGTTGCACCTCTATTGGTGTCAGTGTGTCAGCCTTTGCCAGGATGGGCACAATGTTCACTCTCTCATGCAATGCCTTCAAGAACTCAACATCCAAAGGGCGCAATCTGCAGAAGGAACAGGCAGTGTTCAGACAGCACCATGCTGCACAGCATATTCCATTATCTCAAGACCATCTACAGGGTGAGCTTCCTCATGGTACACTGCTGGCATACACCCACAAACTATACCACATGGGGTCCCATAATCTGCAAGAGATGCTAAACCCCACACAGGTCAAACACTGAAGCAGTTGCAATGTAGCTGATGGGGAGAAAAGTGTTGACTGTCACCTATGCACTTTATAGGGGGGTGTGCAGCCCAAAACTGCTGTTTAGCCACAATTGCTATAAGAGAGTTCTAAATGAGTGTCCTAACTTCAGGAAAGTGACATGGAAGCTGGGTCACCAGCTAGCTCCATCCCATAAGAATCAGAAAAGAAACTTCACCACATAAGGTATCAGCATGAATAAAAATGGCACCCACCTGCTAACATCTGAATGCTCCTTTAAACTGACTACCAAATTATAATAATATGACACCTAAGAGTCACTAAAAAGATATACACTTAACTTAGAAGACATGGAAAATACATGAGGAAGGGGGTGCGTGGTGTTGGACTGCATCTAAACATTTATAAGTGCATCAACCTAAAGTGGACGAATCTGTATTAGTCAAATAGGATACGCCATTTTGCTTTTTAACTGCCCTCATTTACTCTGTTATCATGTTAATATTCAGCAGAAATGTTCTAGAAAAAGTCACTGAGAGAGATAGTTGCTTTAAGTGTGAAGGAGTCGAAGAGTATCTTAGTGGTTAGAGAAGAAGGCTACAAATCAGTGAAGCCAGGGCCCAAATCCTGAGCTTTTCCCATTGAGACTCTTTGTGGGTAAAGTCACTTTGTTCTCCACTGTCTCAGGTACAATTTAAGACTATGAGCCCAAATGGACAGGGAAATAACTTGTGTACCTGACTGAGCTGGGATTTGGAAAAGGTGAAACTAACTAAATACAAAAAACAGGGGACATTAATTCAGTCCTCAAAGGACGCAAACAGATCAAGTTTTCAGGACATCTCTCATGAATATACATGAAAGAGATTTGCATACATACATACTCCCATTGTATGCAAATATACACTAGGGTTTTTGGCACCCTGGAGACTTTTCAGCCTTGCTTCCCCACCTCAGTCAACCTTCATACCCCTAGACCGCCATCCCTGATGTTTTGATGGTTCTTCGAGTTTGTCTGGCTGTCAGGACCTAGACTTCTGCTTTGACTGCAGCTGCTCTTTGTTGCTGCCCTAGCTAGAATTGTCAACTAGCTCCAAATTTGTTCAATAGGGTTGATCCTCTCTTGGGTTTACTCCATTGTCTGCAGGGATTTGTACTTCTGATTTCCCAATTACACTCCTACAAGTTCCCGACATGCAATGGAGTAAACCCAAGCCTAGATCGAACTGTCAGGCGAGTCTGGAGCCGTGTGATGACCCTAACCCCAGAAACTGCTGCCCTAGGTCAATGTCTAGTCCAGTCCAGTCGAGTGGAAGACCCCTGGCCGGTCAGGTTTACAGGATATCCACAATGAATATACATGAGATAAATTTGCATGCAATGGAGGTGGTGCATACTGTATCATGCATGTCCATTGTAGATATTCTGAAAACCTAACTGGTTGGGTGTCCCCCTGGACAGGTTTGGGAACCACTGGCCTAGTCTGTTGAATGGTTAAGCCAGCCCTGGGTTCATGCCATAAGGAAAAGGCTGAGCCAGTCCGGGTTTTGCACCATTACAAAATTCCAGTGTTTTCTAAGAAAGCTAAAAGTACAAGCCCACACTGTAAAGAGAGAAAACCAGGCCTGGCTCAGTTTGTCTCTTATTCGAGTATCTTGGAAATCCCAAGGTCTAATGCAGGATCTCCAGGTTCTGGATCTGAACTCCAGGTCTTTGGGAGAGTTCTTGGGTTACCTGGAGACTGGGTACTCAAAAAAGAAATGCACATTATGCTGTGCCGAATCATCGATCCTTCCCTGACCTCCCTGGCAGTCTGAGCAATGCTGAACTGCACGTGCACCACAGAGGAGCTTCTCAGCTCTTAAACTATTTGCATGGTACCAGAAGGGCAGAAGGGAAGCGAGGAGGACAGTGTGGCAAAGAGAAAAGGCAGAGGGCACAAGATGGACTTGTTCCGCGCAGAGAATGACAAGTACAAGCAACCCTGAGGAGATAAGAGAAGCAACAGAGAGAGAGAGGGAAGGGGGAGAGATAAGGTGGTGGGGAGAAAACTCTAGAAGGCAGTGAAGGCTGAGTGATAGCATGTTGTGGCACATGTGATAGTTCCAGATGTTTCATTTATCCAAACAGTATCCTGTTTCCCACTATGTGCAACGTTCCCGCCAAGCTGTGTGGTAGTCCTCTGGCTGTGCTGCAGCCAGTAGGGTGAGGTGCTACGATAGTGCATTTTTAGTTGCAAGGAACAAGTACTGTCTGCTCCTTGCTACTAAAAGCGTGACATCGCAGCATCTCCCCCTACCGTTCATGGTGTGGCTGGAGGATTCTCGTGGAGCTCGGTGGAAACATTCCCTATGGGTACCTAAAAAGCAGAGTGAATTCTATTGGGCAAAACCTAGACGTCCTCAAGAATGCTCCTGATATACAGGCAGCTGCCAAAGCCCATGTGAGTGCTACATTGTTCTTGTGTACCCGTGTCCGAAGGGAGAGATGAAGTAGAGGCAGCAGTGCACCCGATTATCCAGAATGTTCTTACGGTTCAGTCCGCTCTCGTCTCGGAAGTACTGTTCAAACTGCTGATCCACATAGTCTGCAATGGGTTTCCAACTGCAGAAAGAGGAAAAGACTCTTTTGGGTGATCTACAGAAAAAGAAAGAGCCCCTTTCCCTCTTTATACACACAAATTCTGGACCTTTCTATCAGTCTATGTCATCCCCAGGCAGCTTCTCCTGAGATATCTCTAGCCCCTTCTTTTCATTACCTGCAGAAGCTCCAGTTATCTGCTCTGTACCCTTCTTTGGTATGTTTCCTGCAACATCTCCTGATGGCTGGACAAATGAGGGGAGAGGGGAGGGGGAGATATGCAAAGCGATTAACCCAGTTAGCAAAGCTGCTAACCCCGTTAATCGCGCTGACCGGGATATTCAGCGGCACGAACACAAATCGGGCTGCTGAATATCTGGGGGTGTCACTGCTGCGTGCCCCAGTAGTCGTCAGCTAGCATCGCAGTGTTCCAGAGGTGGCATGGACGCAGCATGCAGCGATATTATCGAGCTGCTGCCCAGTTATCGCAAAGCGGAACATGAAAGACTGGCCTAACTTTTACCGCAGAAGCTAACTGGGCAGCAGCTGAACATCACTGCTGCTTGGTCAACGACTTTGCTATCTGGCTGTTCTGATACTCAAGGCTGGTGGCCAAATACGCCCCTGGCACTGAATATCCGGGTCTTTTGTTCAGCAGCGACAGCTGAATATCGGGCCCAATGTTTGTATTTTCCTCTGCCCCAATCCATACGATGCCTCCAGCTGGCTGTAACTGAAATTTCTCTCCTCTCTATCATCTGAACTGCCCTCTGCTTCCTAGGCCCAGATCGTCATCTCCCTGGCTATCCTTTTCTAGCACACGACATGATGGAAGAGATATGGTGCAGTTATTGACAGCCAAGGCGGGTCTTCCCTTTTTTGCTGCCCTGTGGAAGTGGTTACTGTGCTGCCCCCTTGCCCCCACCCCAGTGGATTCCCTTTGCAAACTTCTCATTTGACCCAACATGAAGAAGCTTTTCTGAGGGCTAGCCTTGTTAGTTTGGAATAGCAAAATTGACAGAGGCAAGTGAAACCTTATAGATTAATGAATTTATTAAGGCTCATGCCTCAATAAATTGGTCAGTCTATCTATAAGATGCCACATTCTTCTGGAATTTTTGCCCCAACAATAACTTACACTTAATAAGTGTAAGACTCTGAACATCATTTACATGTGCAATAAGGTTACAGAAAGGCTACCAGAATTCTACATGACTTCCTTCCAGCGCCAACTACGATGTATATGAGGAAGTACTATAAAATCTGCAAAAAGATCAGTTAGAGTCCATAGCAAATCTGCAATAACATAATACCAGGACTCACACAGCACCAATCGCACCTATGAAAAGGCAGTACTGCAAATATTAAACCAATACATCTTCGAGAACATTAATACCTTCTTGACTGGGAAAATAGAATAAAGTGGGACAGCTAGAGATCTCTACACAGAAACTACCTGCTAAGAGAATGCCGTACCTCAGTTCTACATACAAAGCACAGACAGACCCTCACTAAATACAAAACAAAGAACCACAATTAGAAATAGAAAGACAATAATTGAACTGGGAACCCTAGGAAATCAAACCCCGGAGTGGAGGAGTGGCCTAGTGGTTGGGGCAAGGTACTTCAGGCCGGAAGGTCGGGGGTTCAAATCCCACTAGAGGACAGCAACCTTGGGCCGGAAGAAGGACTGGGGTTTCTAGTCCCACAGGTGCTCCTTGTGGTCTTGGGCAAGCCACTTAACCCTCCATAGCCCATGTTCCCTGTAAAATAGTTATCCCCATGTTATAATGCCCTGTTCAATGTAATTTCAGGTTGTTCAATGTAAACTGCACTGATGCAGAATAGCGCAGTATATAAGAGAATGTAAATAAAATAAAATGGCAACACAAGATAAACAGCAACAGAAATGCATTTCCTCTTGTACTGAATAAAACACAGACATCAGAAATGCACTTTTCCCAAAGCTAACATATTTCAGTTAATAAATTCAAAATAAAAAGCTTTTTTTTCTACCTTTGCTGTCTGGGCATTTTATTTTTTCAGTCTCAATGGCCCCAGTTTCTCTTCTGTTGTTCTTTCTTCTCTTAATCCTCTTTCCAGTGTCTGCTGTCCATTTGCCGTTTCTCCTGGCTCCTCCTGTCTTCTTCCATCCCTTTTCTTTATCTATATCTGACATACTTTCCCTTTTAGCTCCTTCTCCATGTCTTTCTTTACTACCTCTCTGTTGTTGTTAAGTGACGTTGAGTCGATGTCAGCTCATGGTGGCCCTGTGGATAGTTGTTTGGTCTCCAGTCAGGCAGCTATCCACTCAAATTTCACCATCTATCCACCCCTCAGAGCCCAGCATTTTTCTCCCTGTCCACCTCTCAGAGTTGAGCATCTGCCTTTCACTGTTCATCATTCCTCTGTCATCTCCTCATAGCTCAACATCTCTGCAATCTCTGTGCTCCCCCCCTGCAGACCAATATTGCTCCATTTCCTATGCCAGAAATAGTTCCCTTCCAGAAAAGCAGATTTCTGAAGTTTGTCCTCTCTATGCATCTTGTCTTTAAATATCGATACTGTACTTATATGCTGCATGCACAGATTCTCAAATGATACAGTCTCCCATCATCAACCAGTACAGAAGTTATACAGAAGTATACAGCACGTCCGCACTGTCCGGACATCCAAAATCTGGATGGCCTGAATTTGTACCTGATTTTGCACCAATGGGAGCTAGACATTCCCGCGGGCGCAGAATCAGGACAAAGGGCCTGGACTAGCCCTGATCTGTACTTCTGGATGTACAGCCACCGGGACACCATGCAGGAGCCCCGATTCCCCGCCATTGAACAGACCTGCTGTTCCCCACCATCCGACCCCCAAAAGGGCCTGCCAAGGCCAGGACTGGGCTGTGGAGAACCACCTGGTGCTCCTTACCATTTCAGGGGGCCCACCTGTACCAATCTCCTTCTTTGGGGAGACTTATTCCACCTTCAAAGTGGAATAAGTCCCCTGTCTAAGTCCTCCATGCCGGACGTACAGTGCTGCAACTGGAATCGGCCCTGTACGTCCGGGGTCATGGGCCCTCCTCCAGCCCACCCCCTCCTGTCCCCATCCAGAGCTCCTGCACATCTCCTCTGTACATGGGGGGAGCTTTAGGCACAGAAGCAGCCCCAAGCCAATAGCGAGGGTTGGACGTCCAAGCTGGATGTCCCTCCCCGCTATTTGTGGTTCGGGATGACCCCCAATAGGACTCCATAGATTCAAGGTTTATTGCATTTCTCAGGGTTTTTTTCCCCCAGTAAACAGAACTAGCTAATGCTTACAGTATTAATATTTCATCTCTTGGTAGACAGGCCAAGCAAAAAAAGGGACTACATCTTATTCATCATTATCCTTGAGATGAGTCTCCATGGAGGTCTGCCAAGATCCCTTACACAGTGCACCCAAAGCTTGAATGCTGTCAATGGTGATGTTCCACCAGATCAGCGCCCCAGAACCTTTTCCCCCACTGTGGCTTCTGCCTCCCTTCCTCTGCTCCATCTCTCCCTTACCTTACCTTTTACAGTCACCAATTTGAAAAGTTACAAGTTGAAAAGTGTACACTAGCAGTTTGACACAATGGCGTGTTTCCCCCATTTCCAGAATCAGGCATGTGGGGTTTGAAAAGGGTTCCAGGGAGGGGTCACGTGAGGTGATGAGCTGAACAAGACGTGTTTTGGTCTGCTCAAGGCTCTCCACCCTGCCACGACACTTTTATATATCAATTCCTTCCCCGGATGATTTGGAAATAAGTGGAGCTGTACCCCTTCAACACCAGAAAGCAAATGAGTGAACTCTGGTGTCTGACAGAGCAGGTGCGCAAAGAGAAGCCACACAGAGAGAAACCGTGTGTGATAGCTGGCCTCTCAAGAAGAAAAATTAGACAATCTAGAAAACTGAGGTAGGCTAAAAAACATAAGAATTGTCGGCATAGCTGAGACGGTGCTGGAGTTGGAACTGCGAGGATTTTAGAGTGGTGACTCCCCTTAAGCCTCCATTTGGAAGACTTGAAGGGCAAACTAATTATTGAAAGTGCGCACTGACTGGGGCCTAGACGGGAGGGAGAGTGCAGACTGAGTGTTGTCATCGCACAGTGCCATAATTACATTCACAAAGAGAGCATACTATGTGCTGCTTGGGCACAATGTAACTTAGAATGAGATGGCCAGAGGATATTACTTTTTCAAGACTATTCTTGGTCTGTAAGAGCTTTGCAGAGATGTGTAACTGCCTGCCCCAACAGGGGGCCCACTTTGCGCTAATCTATCCAACCTGACTATGAGTGATTCACCTCTTTACAATTCTATCCCAGAAGAGGCGGTGACATTTGTGAACACTCTACCTAGTAATTGAACTCAGTTAGCGTGGTGCTTCATCTGCACCTCTGGACCTTTCGGTGGTAGAGAATTACTATTGGATATGCCCACAGGCCTGACACCCGCATGTGGCGCCTATCCCGGTTTGGACTGGGGAAAGGCAGAATTAACATGCCTTGGACTTGGATTAATATCGGAGCTGAGATGGGATATGAGTCTTCGCTGCCACGCTTACTGAGACACATGGCTTTTTAGACTCTCAGATGTGGTGTGTGAATAAAAGCTAAAGGGGCCAAATCAGGACTCCTGTTGGACTATCTGAGAATACCTCCACCTCCATGGATCGACTGTTACTAGATTCAGGGGATTATGAGGAAAGGAAGATATGTTGTTTAAATTTTAACATAAACAAGGGATATTGGCCATTGGCTTGTAGAATTTTGCAACACTAGGAAGACAGTACTGAGAACGGAATCAGAAGGCTTTTATTTCAAACTGGGACTGCATCATGGGTGAACTGTAAAAGGAGACACAACATTAAATTGTGGAAAACCTTTATAAATTGTTTTAATTGTTTACCAATAGCAACCACTATAGTTGAGAAAATATTGTGTTGTCATAGCGGATTGTCACCAGCTCTTCAATCAACAGAATAGATCAGATGAATTATGCTCCTCACTAATATATTTTACTAGGGTCGTCTTTGTGATCTTCTGTGGTTGGATCCTGACACAGATGTGTTGGGATGGAGTGGAACTGATCAAAGGGTATCATTCACATTTGGAGCAGAAGTGGTTGCGAAGTTCCTTTATAAGCAAGATTTGGACCTTATAGGTAGAACCCATCAGGTGGTTGAAAATGGGTATGAGTTATTTACTAAGAGACAGTCGGAAACTTTATTCTCTGCTCCCAATTAGTGTGGAAAGTTTGATAATACTGGAGCCATGATGAGAGCGGATGAAACTCTGAAATCCTAATGTGCTCTTTTCAGATTTCGAAACCTGCAGAGAAAAAGTAGTCTGTCAGCAGACCTGTGATGCCAACAAGGGGTGTGATCACAAAGCAAAAAAATAACGCACTTTGGCGTTGCCTCGTGGGACATGTACTAAAGTATATATCTTCATTTATCTTTTTCAAACTTCCTTTGTGTAACATGCATTGGTCAGCTTGCCCGAAATATCGTGTATGTGACTTTATGCTTGAGGTGTTTTAATATGCCATCGGCATGGTCTCAGTGCTATTACTGCTAACTTGCCTTTCTTCTTCCAGATCATAATTTTACCTTTTCTCTCTCATGTTTATTTTTATTTCTTCTCTTTTTGACTTCCTAAGTCTGGAGGAGCTTTCAGCCCTACGTATGCCTGATGGGTGTCGTTGGGATCTGCATCAAGGGACTGGAACTATAGTTCAAATTTGTGTGAGGATTCCATGATCCCATATGTTGCTTGAATGTAAGACTGGGGGTGCTGTGCGTGGGGAAAGGAGCAAGAAGTATGGATTGGCTGATTGAGATGTGTGACTGGAATACGGCTAGTGTGCAGTTATGGGGTAAGATGGGGCGGGGAAGGGCATGAGGTGCGTTCTGATGGAATGATTGTTTGCACTTTAACTGTGGTCGCTGGATCAGTGTGTGGGTCTTTGAGACCTGTTTTTGTGAAGACTCATGTCTGGATTGGGGGGGTTGTGGGATCTGTTTGGTGTGAGTGTGACAATGGGGTCAAGTGTATGAGTGGGGATGGGGCTGGTGGATGTTTTGGCAGGGTGGGGAGACCTCTCATGTCGCATGTACTACATGGTGGGTTCTAGGATAGAGCATGGATGTCTATGGGATGGGAGGGGGATGGGGGAAGGGATATACTTGTGGGGAGGATAGGAATGCACAAGGGAAGGGATGTATGATAGGCTGGCGGTTGGGAGAAGAGAAGGATAGGGTAACTGAAGGCCCTAGGTTGAGGGGGGAGGGTGGTTCTTAGCTGTGCAATTAAGGTGGATACTTGATTTTATAAGCTTCTGTAAATTGGATCCTGGCTAAACTCCTACAGATAGCATCTTGGAATGTATGTGAAATTGGTAGCCCAGTGAAGCGACACAAATTACTGCAAATGTTGCAGGACCAACGTATGGATGTGACACTCCTACAGGAGACACATATGTCTGTAACAGAACATCAAAAATTGAAGTGCTGGTAGGTGGGAAAGGTGTACGTAGCTTCCTCAGAGGACTGTAAGGAGAGAATTGCCATTCTGGTGGGAAAATATGTGAGCTTGACTGAGGTCACAGTGCACTCTGATCCTCAGGGCAGTTTTTATTTTTCTACAGGGAGTCTGCAGGGATGACGATTTCTTTGGGCACAGTCTATGCCCCAAATGTGTATGAGGCCGACTTTTACAGGGACGTGACGTGCTGTGTTGCCGATATGACCCCGACCCATCTTGTGCTTGGCGGGGATTTTAACTGTGTCCTGGATGAGAATCTGGACCATACTTTAAAGGGTGCCTCAAGGGGTAGTGGAGGGGAAGCACACCAGACCCATAGGATCCAGGGGCTATGTGATGGGTATGATCTTGTAGATGTGTGGAGAGTATTGCATCTGACTGAACAAGACTATAACACACATATCCTGAGCACATGTCTTGGGATTGCATATAGACTACTTCCTTGTAGCCAACAAAAGTTTGGACAAAGTCTGTGGGGCAAATATAGGTCCTATTATAATATCAAACCATGTGTTAATATGGGTGGACTCGGAATGGGGAGGAGTGACAGGCGGCCAATCTTGGAGATTCACTTTACACATTGTCGAGGACCCAGATTTTTTGGTCTACCTTAGAGCTCAGTAGACAGAATGTGAAACGTATAATGAAGCACACAAAGGTAATCCGGCTTTCTATTAGGAAGCAGCCAAGGTGGTCCTTTGTAGCCATATCATGGAGTACTGTAAGGTGAAACGGAAGATACAGGGCAAACACCTTGTCCAATTAGAGAAAGACTTCCACATGACACGTCTCTGGTTCTCTTCACATCCTTCCAGTACGCACTGAATGGATATGATGGCCATCCAAACTGAGCTTAATGACCAATTGCATCAGCAGGAGCATAAATCACTGTTTTATTATCAGTACTGACTATCACTACGAGAACAAAATGGGGAAACTCCTCTCTACTCTAGTTAAGATGGGGGATGGGTCTTGGTCTGTGTGGGTCTTGCAAGATTGAGCAGGACAGTTAAAGACCATCAAACCTGGTACTGAGTGTGCCTTCTGTGAATTTTATCAGGGGCTCTATACAGCAGAGTTGAGTGATGTGGAACGGGCACAGAACTATCTACAAGAGGTCGTACTGCCTTATCTCACTGTTGACCAGATAGAAAAGTTGAATGCCCCATTGATGGCACAGGAAGTCCAAAACTGTATACGGGGATTATGAAGATGTCGGACCCCGGGTCCAGATGGGTACTCTGGAGAATTTTATCAACTATTACAAGATAAGGTAGCCATACCTTTGGTAGAATATTTTTTGGATTTAATTCAACAGCGAGATTTTCCATATGAACCCAATAAAGTTCTTATTATTGTGTTGCTGAAACCGGGCAAAGACCTACTACTACCTGGATCATATCAGCCCATCTCTTTACTTAATGTAGATATTAAGATTTTAGCAAAGGTGATGGCAGATAGGCTTGCAACCTTTATGCCACTTTTTGTAGGGGGATTCACAGGTGGGGTTTGTTTGAGGTCGGAATATTGCGTGGAATGTGTGGAAAGTCTTGTTGGGGTAGTATATGAGTCTCCAACAACAGTTCCCAACTATGTTTATTAGTTTCAACGCAGAAAAAGTGTCAATAGAGTACAATGGGAATATATCTATATGGTATTAGGATGTATGAGAATTACGGGGTACTTTGTCGATATGATCCGCCTTCTTTATACCCAACCCTGTGGATCACTTTTGGTTAATAGGGTACCGACAGCTGCCTTTCCTTTAGAAAGAGGCACGAGACAGGGATGCCCTTTATCCCCTCTACTCTTTGTGCTTCAGCTAGAGTCCTGTTAGAACAAATTTGTACTCATCCAGGGATTAATGGGGTGCAAGGTGGGAAGGAAACATTTTGACTTTCCGCTTTTGCTGACGATATGTTGATGTGTTTGGGGGATCCAGCAAAATCTTTGGAGACCCTACTGCAGGAATTTCAACTATATGGCACGTTTGCAGGGCTCAAATTGAACCTCATTGTAGAAACCCCCATGCGTTTCAGCCCAAGGCCTTCAGCAGGGGGAATAGCCTTATAAGAATAAAAAAATAAAAAAAAAATATTAAAAACCAATAAATAAAAATATAAATAAATCATCTCTCATGGCATTTTCTTTTTGCATGGGCATGATTTTAAAAGTGCTTATAGATGCTATGAATTTAGTTTCCCTAGCCTGTTCATTTTATCTTTGTATGTTTTTGATTCAGTTCATGTTGCTTGTTTTATATGCACTCTTATAATATTAATCATGTATTTATGTATTATTTCAGTCCCTTTTTTTACAATTGTACATTAACATACATTTCTCCTCTTATTTTTTACATGTTTTTTTAACGGTATTGGCTCTACTAGTACTTGGGTGTTTTATATGTATCTCTTTGAGTACACCAGCTCCTATTTTATGGTTTGTATATTTATATTGTTATTTTATTGGTTTTTAATATGTTTTTTTTTATTCTTATGAGGCTGTTCCCCCTGATGAAGACCTTTGGCAGAAATGTGTAGGGGTTTCTACAATAAAGTCTTGTGACCACCATATCTACACCGGCTCCTTTGGCTTGTTTGGTATTCTTTAGGTGTTTTTGCTCTCCTTTGGATGCTCAAATTGAACCTTGACAAATCAGAGGCTTTTCCTCTCTTCTCCAGAGTACAACAGACATGGAAGGGGCCTTTCCCCTTAAAATGGGCAACAAGCTTTAAGTACATGGGTTTTAAGTTATTGAGTGATCCAGCCCAGCTCTATGATTTAAATGTCATGGAACTTTTTAGGGACCTGGAAAAACGGTTGAACCGCTGGTGGGAACTACCATTGTCTTTGAGTGGATATATTAGTTTATATAAGATGGCCATTTTCCCTAAATGGTAATATATTCTTCAAATGTTACCTCTTTCTCACACAAAAGGATCTGAGGTGACTGGACCGAGTGTGGGGTCTTTTCTTTGGAAGGGGAAACCAGCTTGCCTTAATATCACGGACCTGAAGCGCCCATGGGCAGGAGGGGGTTTGGGCCTCCCGGACCTGTGAGGCTATAATCTAGCATGCTGTTGTACTTATGGGATTGGCTCTATGATACTACTGAATATACACCGATCGACATGGAAGGATTCCTGACGGCTCCACTCACACTCCATTATGTGCCCATAGGAAGCCCTCATGGACTGGAAATGTCCCTCAAAGTAATGTCTTGCTGTCCTCCATTTGTCAAGTTGGCATGCCTTATGTCAGAAGTTACAGTGATCTTTTCAATGAACTCCATACCTCCCCTTACGGATTTTCCACTTGGACTAATGGAGCGAGCTTTTATTCGGTGGGAACGGATTGGGATTTGCAGGGGTGGATCAAATGGTAACCGAGGATGGTCAGCTTATCCTTTTTTTAGTGCTGCAGGAATAGTTTGGCCTATGTCCGGTGGACCAGTTTCCATATCTGCAAGCATGAATCTATATTAGGAGTTTATCGCAACAAGCCCTTTGCGGCCATTTCAACTCTAAGGTAAATGAACTACTGATGGTTGGGCCAGAGGAAAACACTAAGGTTGAGATACTAAGATGGGCATGGGCGGAACTGGACACCCCAGTGTCCTTAGTAGATCTGACAGATGGAATGTAGAGTTGTTGACTAAAGTGGAGGGAGCGGACATGTTAGATACTTTTGCCCACATACCGGAAATTAGTGTTAATGCAGACTTAAGAAAGACATAATACCAGATACTCCGACGATTGCACTTTGCCCCAAACATAGCTTATAGGGCTGGAATACTACTACTACTACTACTACTGAGCATTTGTATAGTGCTACAAGTCATACGCAGTGCTGCACAGACATGTAAGAGACAGTCCCTGCTCATCAGAGCTTACAATCTAGTCAAGACAGATAACACTGAAGGTGTAGACAGGAATAAAACAAGGTGGGGGGGGGGGGGGAGGTAAAGAAACAAGGAGATCAGGCGAGTCAAGATCCAAAAGCAGCAGCGAAGAGGTGAGTTTTCAGCCTGGATTTGAAGAGGGTTAGAGAAGGTGCCTGACGTACAGACACAGGTAGTTTGTTCCAGGCATAAGGTGCAGCAAGGTGAAAGGAGTGAAGTCTGGAGTTAGCAATAGAAAAGAAGGGCACAGATAGAAGCAATTTGCCAGGGGAGCGGAGTTCCCGAGGGGGGTGTAAGGAGAGATAAGAGAGGAAAGGTAGTGAGGAGCTGCAGAATGAAAGCGATGTTACTTACCTGTAACAGGAGTTCTCCGGGGACAGCAGGATAAGTCAGCCACACTTGGTGACATCATCTGACGGCGCCGAGACAGAAGTACTCTCCATAGCTCAGAAGGGCTTTTGCCCTTCTGAGTATGAGCCAACTGGCCGCACCCCCGGCCCGCCCCTAGCTAGCCAGTTTCTGTTCTTCCGCCTTGCCACCAAGTTGGAATTTTCTACTCTCCAAACGAAATCTACCTATATGAATTTAAAATGTATCTAACTCTGTGTTTCAGATGTTCTTCCTTTTCTTTCAGATTCCTGAACAAAGGCTACTTCTCTGAGAAGAGATAGGCTGGTAGCACATCTCCCTATGCACTTGTGCTCAGCGTTCCTCTGCCCTTGCATGTGCTGCTGACTGCTTCCCGAGCGAGAGCTAGGCTGGGACCACAGCCTATGCTATTTGAGATCCTCCGACCTCCAGAGAAGCGGAGAATTCCAAGGGAAATGGGGCTGGAAGAGGAAGCTCCCAGCCGGCAGTAGCCCGCGCGGCAGCCCAGGATGTGCCTAATAAGGCCTCCATCCCCGGAAGTGTGGCTGACTCATCCTGCTTGTCCTAGGAGAATGCACTTATAGGTCAGCAGGAGAAGTTTGAAATGGATGCAGAAACGGATAGGCAGCCAATGAAGTGACTTGAGAAGAGGGGTAATATGAGCATGACGAGGCTGGCAGAAGATTAGTCACGCAGCAGAGTGTTGAACAGATTGAAGGGGAGAGAGATGATTCAAAGGGAGACCAGCAAGGAGTAGGTTACAGTAGTCAAGACGGGAGGTGATTAAGGAGTGGATAAGTGTCTTAGTAGTGTGTTCAGAAAGGAATGGGCGGATTTTGTTGATGTTATAGAGAAAGAAATGGCAGGTCTTAGCTATAAGATGGATGTGTGTGGAGAAGGAGAGAGAGATTGCGAGCTGAGGAAACAGGAATGAGTAGAGAGTTATCCACAGAAATTGAGAAAGGAGGAAGAGGAGAGAGATTTTAGGGGAAATGATAAGAAGCTCAGTCTTGGCCATGTTCAATTTCAAATGGTGGTGAGACATGCAAGCAGCAATGTCAGCGAGGCAGGCAGAGATCTGGGTCTGGATTGCCGGAGAGATTTCAGGCGTAGAGAGGTAGATCTGGGAGTCATTGGCATAAAGATGGTACTGAAAGCCATGGGAAGAGATAAGCGCACCAAGGGACTGGGTAGAGAGAGAGAAAAGGAGCAGACCTAAGACAGATCCTTGGGGTACACCAACTGAGAGCGGGATAGCAGAAGAGGAGGAGCCACCAGAACTAACACTGAAAGAGTGATGGAAGAGATAGGAGGAGAACCAGGATATTACAGAGCCCTTAAAACCAAGTGAGAACAGGTTATCAAGGAGAAGGTTGTAGTCAACAGTGTCAAAAGCAGCAGAGAGGTCAAGAAGGATGAGGGCAGAGTAAAGGCTCTTGGATTTTGCCAGGAACAAGAGCCATTTCAGTAGAGTGTAAAGGACGAAAGCCAGATTGTAAAGGATCCAGGAGGGCATGAGAGGAGAGGAAGTCAAGGCAGTGGCAGTGAACCGTGCGTTTGAGTAGTTTAGAAACGAAGGGGAGGAGGGTGATGGGTCAATAATTAGAAGGACAGGTGGGATCAAGTGAGGGTTTCTTGAGGAGAGGTGTAACTACAGCATGCTTGAAGACTGCAGGGACAGCTGCAGTGGAGAGCGATAGGTTGAGAATATGAGAGATGGAAGGGACAACAGTGGAGGAGATGTGGCTTAGGAGACAGGTGGGGATAGGATCAGAGGAGCAGGTGGTGAGTTTGGAGGAAGAAAGAAGGTGTGCAGTTTCCTCTTCAGACATCACAGGAAAGGAAGAGAGGGTAGCAGAGGTAGAGGGGGAAAGTTGGGAGTGAAGAGGGGGAGGAGGGGAAGTAGCTGACTTTGTGGGGAATTGTAGGGTGATCTTTTGGATTTTGTCATGGAAATAGTCAGCCAGGGTTTGGGGGGTGAGGGGTCGGAGGCTTGAGGCACTTTGAGGAGAGAGTTGAGAGTAGTAAAGAGACAGCAAGGGTCAGAGGCAAGAGAGCTAGTCAGATGGATATTAGTTTTGTTTGGCAAGAGCTATGGCTGACTGGAAAGAGACAAGCATGAAACTGAAGTGCAGAAAGTCTGTGAGGGAGCAGGATTTGAGCCAAACACGCTCAGCAGAACGGGCACAAGAACTTAGATAGTGGGTAGTGGATGAAAGCCAGGGCTGGGGAATAGCGGCATCTCTGGACTGCTTGTGGTGTTCTGCAATGCCGGCTACGTTAGGACACATGCTCTGGACCTGCCCGGTTGTAGTGTGTTTTTGGAGACTTGTTCAGTATTTCTCGGAGAAGGTTCTTGGTAAGTCCCTCATCTTAACTCAACAGATTGCTGTGTTAGACTATGGAATAGGAGATGGATTATGGTGGAATGGGGAGAATCGATGGCTGCGCCTTTCCCTGTTGCTAGCCCGTAAGACCGTTTTTGGGGCCTGGCTGATATCAGGAGGTCCACTAGAAGGGCAGTGGAGATCTTTTTTATACCATATGATATTATTGGAGCATAAACACAGACACAGTGGGAGAAAGGGGTGGAAATCTTTTTGGAAGCCTGGGGCCCTTACATTCAAACCCTCTCCCCCAAAGTTAGAAGTCACGTATTGAACCAATGTTTGGGTTAAGGGGACATAAGTGCAGCAATCCTGAGTTGTTTTGCATATGGGGACCTGAGATGGGAGGGGTGAGGAGGCAAGCATGTGGGGCCTAAGATAGGATAAATGAGCGCAACCGAGGATCCCTGAAATATTTGATGAAGGGCTTATCTGTCTAGTGTCTGCTTGATTGGGATGATTTGATAGGTCTACTTTCTTATTTCTGTCTTTCTGATCTCATTCTCTTAAGACACCAGCCTTGATTTAAGAATAGATGGAGGGGGAGGGGGGGATGGAGAGGATATGTTACTGGAAGGTTAAATTGTTCTAGTGACACTCCGGTACTGTAGAAGAACCACACGGTCTGGGAGAGTCGACTATGGGGTTAGATATGGGGGTTAGGTGGGGGTTAGGTGGGGGTCTGGTAGGGGGGGGAAGGGGAATGGGTACTGGGGGAGTAAAACATTAAAAAGAAATTAGAATTGTTTTTCCTTGCTCGTTATCGCAGATGGTGCTTTACCTTTGTTATGATTCTTGATGGTTTGTTTGTTTATATTGACTGTATACTTGTGGTATGTTAATAAAGATATTTAACTATAAAAAGGGCTCCGGGGTGATCCGGGAAACTACAGACCAGTGAGCCTGACATCAGTATCAAACCATTATAAAGAATAAAATTACTGAACATGTAGATATCCATGGTTTAATGGGAGAAAGCCAACATGAATTTAGCCAAGGAAAGTCTTGTCTCACCAATCTCTTATTTTTTTGAAGATGTGAATAAACAGGTAGGTAATAAAAATAAGCGATTGATACAGTGTATATGGATTTTCAGAACGCCTTTGACAAGGTTCCTCATGAGAGACTCTTGGGGAAAATAAAAAGCAATGGGATAGGAGGCAATGTACTTTGTGGGTTAGGAATTAGCTAAAGGATAGACAGCAGATAGGGCTAAATGACCGATTTTCCCAATGGAGAAAGATGAATAGTGGAGTACTCCAGGGATCTGTGCTGGGCCCACTGTATTTTAACATATTCATAAATGACCTGGAAATGGGGAAAACGAATAAGATGATCAAATTTGCAGATGACATTAAATTATTCAAAGTTGTTAAAACACTAGAGGATTGTAAAAAATTGCAAGGGGAACTTGATAAATTGGGCGACTGGGAGTCCAAATGGAGGATGACATTTAATGTGAACAAGTGCAAAGTTATGCACCTAGGGAAGGAAAAACCAAAATTCAGTTACACGATGCAAGGTCCTACATTAGGAACCACCACCCAGGAAAAAGATTTAGGCGTCATTATGGATAACATGTTAAAACCCTTCGCCCAGTGTGCAGTGGCGGCCAAGAGAGCAAATAGAATGCTAGGTATCATAAGGAAAGGAATGGAAAATAAAAGAATGGATATTATAATGCCTCTGTATCATTCCATGGTGTGACCACACCTTGAATATCGTGCGCAATTCTGGTCACCGTATCTTAAAAGGAACATAGCAAACTTAGAAAACGTACAGAAAAGAGGCACCAAAATGGTAAAGGGGATGGAAGGATATCCCTATGAGGAGAGGCTTAAAAGATTAGGGCTCTTCAACTTGGAAAAGAGATGGCTGAGGGGAAGTATGATTGAAGACTATAAAATAATGAACGGGTGGAGAGAGAGCGGTACTGGCACTATCCGTGGGTGGAGAGAGAGCGGTGCTGGTACTATCCGTGGGTGGAGAGAGAGCGGTGCTGGTGCTATCCATGGGTGGAGAGACAGCAGTACTGGCGCTATCCATGGGTGGAGAGACAGCAGTACTGGCGCTATCCATGGGTGGAGAGACAGCAGTACTGGCGCTATCCATGGGTGGAGAGACAGCAGTACTGGCGCTATCCATGGGTGGAGAGACAGCAGTACTGACGCTATCCGTGGATGGAGAGACAGCAGTACTGACGCTATCCGTGGATGGAGAGACAGCAGTACTGGTGCTATCCGTGGATGGAGAGACAGCAGTACTGGCGCTATCCATGGGTGGAGAGACAGCAGTACTGGCGCTATCCATGGGTGGAGAGACAGCGGTGCTGGCGCTATCCATGGGTGGAGAGACAGCGGTACTGGCACTATCCGTGGGTGGAGAGAGAGCGGTGCTGGCGCTATCCGTGGGTGGAGAGAGAGCGGTGCTGGTGCTATCCATGGGTGGAGAGAGAGAGCGGTGCTGGTGCTATCCATGGGTGGAGAGACACAGTACTGGCGCTATCCGTGGATGGAGAGACAGCAGTACTGGCGCTATCCATAGGTGGAGAGACACAGTACTGGCGCTATCTGTGGGTGGAGAGAGAGTGGTGCTGGTGCTATCCGTGGGTGGAGAGAGAGCAGTACTGGAGCTATCCGTGGGTGGAGAGAAAGTGGTGCTGGCGCTATCCATGGGTGGAGAGACAGCAGTACTGGCGCTATCCGTGGGTGGAGAGAAAGTGGTGCTGGCGCTATCCATGGGTGGAGAGACAGCAGTACTGGCGCTATCCGTGGGTGGAGAGAGAGTGGTGCTGGCGCTATCCATGGGTGGAGAGACAGCAGTACTGGTGCTATCCGTGGGTGGAGAGAGAGCGGTGCTGGCGCTATCCGTGGGTGGAGAGACAGCAGTACTGGCACTATCCGTGGGTGGAGAGGCAGCAGTACTGGCGCTATCCATGGGTGGAGAGACACAGTACTGGCGCTATCTATGGGTGGAGAGAGAGCAGTGCTGGCGCTATCCATGGGTGGAGAGAGAGCAGTGCTGGTGCTATCCGTGGGTGGAGAGGGAGCGGTACTGGCGCTATCCATGGGTGGAGAGACACAGTACTGGCGCTATCCATGGGTGGAGAGACACAGTACTGGCGCTATCCATGGATGGAGAGAGAGCAGTGCTGGCGCTATCCGTGGGTGGAGAGAGAGCAGTGCTGGCGCTATCCGTGGGTGGAGAGGGAGCGGTGCTGGCACTATCCATGGGTGGAGAGACACAGTACTGGCGCTATCCATGGGTGGAGAGACAGCAGTACTGGCGCTATCCATGGGTGGAGAGACTGCGACGCCCCTGCCCCGCCTTAGGGCTAAAAGACAGGAGCGGCCTATTGCCTCGTGAGGAATGGAGTTAAAAACTGTTCCCTGGTAATGCTGGGTAATGTAGTTCTTGTGCTCCTTTCACTCCGAAATAAGTGTAGTTGCGCGCCAGAGACGGTAAGGCTTGTTTGCAAGTATTTTATTGTTGTTGGGGAGATTCTTCCAGCGCATCACAAATTCATACACATGAACAAAAACTGGTGCTTTAACATGAACAGAATAAACTTAGGAATAAAGTCAACTAAAGTAGAATTCAGCTTTAACTTCAGCTTTACTTCTAGGGAGTTTGACTCAGCTCTGCCCCAAGAGGTGATTCCCATTTAATGCAGCCTTTTTACATGCACTGTTACGTTCACAGTGGGAGCTTAATTCAGGTGCAAGCAATTAAGGTTTCCAAAGCATGGCAGTAGAAACAGCTCCGTTGTATTTTACTCATACACGGCACAGCAAGCTTCCTTACTCTGGTATTTCCATACAACACAATGAACAATCCATACTATTACAGTCAGGTAAGTCAGAATCAGTTTGCATTAATTCTTCAGACTGTATAGAATCAGTATCTTCATTCAGTACTGGTTGTCTGCCTGCTTTTAGATCTAGAAACTCTTTAAAGCTTTGGAGAAGCAATTCAGCCTGTTGGTTGCTAGATAAGCAATTGTCAGCAGCTATTAAGCTTCTCTCTTGGTCAGTAATGTTTCCCTTCTCCCCTCTCAGGCTAAATAAGTCAGGGTAACATTTAGGCTTCAAACATAGGAGAATTGAGTTTACCTTCACTCTTGTAACTCCTAGGAAAACGGCTTACTTTTTGCCAAGCCCCTCTCGTCCTAGGTGGCTCAGACGTCTTCCAGCTGTGAGGGTTCCTGTGTCTCTCTGGTCCCAACTGTATTCCAAAGAATGAGTTTTCTTTCTCACTTGCCTGCCGTGGAGGCTTCCTCTTCCAGGGCTCTGCCTTCTTCCAGGAGTCTAATCCAGGGCTACGTCCACTTTCCTCAGGACTTTCATTCACAGCCCTTGAAAAGATCCTTGCAGGTCTTCTTTTATTACCAGGGTCAAACGTACTGCCACACTGCTTCCTGGTCTTCCATTCACTCTCTGACTCACTCTCAGCTGACGTACCAAATGTCTTTCCACAGCTCGTCCTCTCACAGGTCCTCTGCTCAGAGTTCCTTGTGCAGCTCTGTGCACTGCTCTGCCTACTTCGGCTCAGTCCTTTGCTGCTCTCTTTGCTCCTCCTGCACTCTCTGCTCCCTTTGCTCTCTTCGCTCTCCTTAGCAGGGTCATTCTCAGGTTTAAAACGAGGTTCTCTTCCAGGCACGCCCCTTCCAACCACTGGGTGTGCCCAATCAGGACTACTCAACTCCTCCACTGGGCTGGTATCCATTCTTAGCTCAGCAGAAAGGAGTTTTTCTTTCCTTCCAGTATTGTCAATCTGGCATAAATCCTGTTGCCCTTCAGGATTTTCCTCGGTCTCCATTGCCTCAGGAGGGCGCTCTTCACCACAAGACACAGTACTGGCGCTATCCGTGGGTGGAGAGAGAGCAGTGCTGGCGCTATCCGTGGGTGGAGAGAGAGCAGTGCTGGCGCTATCCGTGTGTGGAGAGGGAGCGGTACTGGCACTATCCGTGGGTGGAGAGACACAGTACTGGCACTATCCATGGGTGGAGAGACACAGTACTGGTGCTATCCATGGATGGAGAGAGAGCAGTGCTGGCGCTATCCGTGGGTGGAGAGAGAGAGTACTGGCGCTATCCGTGGGTGGAGAGACACAGTACTGGCGCTATCCATGGGTGGAGAGAGATAGTACTGGCGCTATCCATGGGTGGAGAGAGAGTGGTGCTGGTGTTATCCGTGGGTGGAGAGAGAATAGTGCTGGTGCTATCCGTGGGTGGAGAGAGAGCAGTACTGGCGCTATCCGTGGGTGGAGAGAGAGCAGTACTGGCGCTATCCATGGGTGGAGAGAGGGCGGTACTTGCACTCTCCAGAGAAGTGTGTGATTTTTCAGCCGCCACTTATCCAGACAATAGGCCTAAGTTGCTATCCAGATAAGTTCTGGCTGATAATCACGCTCTTTGGATAACTGCCAGCATTTATCCAGACAACAGTACTCAACCCAGATATTCAGTGGCAGCTCCGAATCGGATACCGCTGCTGATTATCCTGCTGATATTTAAATGCTGCGGCTGACCGCTGCAGACAGGGGCGGCCCAAGGGGGGTGCGGGGCCATGTGCGGAGACTCGGTGCGGGGCCTCATTTGCATAATGTTACCATACACTAACTTTTAGTAAACATGCCTCTTAATGAGTGTATGAATAAAGAAAGACTAAAAGACTTCTACATTACTATAATCCAGTGCCAACCGCCAGACACATTAGGAACTACTACAAACACTGCCCATTTAGAACCCATAGCAAACCCGCCGTATGCTAACAGCACTACCAGGACTCATAAAGCACCATACCCTAACTATCAAAAGGAAACGCTGCAAATATTAAATCAATACATTTCAGAGAACAACAATACATGACCTACTTGGGAAAGAGAACCAGTGGCAATGTCAAATAGGAATTACATAAACAGAACATCTCAGCTCAGTTACACATGCAGAACATAGACCATCACCAAACAAGGAATCACAATTTAGAAACAGGAAGACAATAATTAAACTGGGAATCCCAAAAGCCAAACTTGGAATGTACAACACTGTAGAAATAAAACTATACATTAATTGCTCTTGTACTAAACAAAGCGCAGACGTTAATGATGCACATTTCCCAGAGCTGACATATTCCAATTAATAAATTCAAAATAAAGAGATATTTTTCTACCTTTTGTGCATTTTTTTTCAGCTGCAATTGCTCCAGTCACTTTCTTCTGGTTTCTTTGTGTCTTCCGCTAACTCCATCGTCTGCTGTCCATTTGCCTTTTCTTCTCTCTTCTAGTTTTTTTCCATTCTCTCTCTACATCTGCTTTAACATACTAATCTTTCTCCTTTTGCTCTTTCCTCATTCCTATTTCATCTACTCAAATTTTACCCCTCCATTCTCAATACCCACTTACTCTCCCAATATCCGGCCAATTGTAGATTTGTCTTCCCTCCCACACAAAATATTTTTTCCCTCTCCATTTCACTCTCCCAGCTCCATCCCATTCTAATCCTCCCCCAACATCAGCTCCATTCTAGTTCCAGTCCCACCCAGCATCCACTCCCTTCTAGTCCCCACATCAGCCCATTTCCAGTCCTAGCCCCCCATAAGCCCATTTCCAGTCCTATCCTAGACCCACCATCAGCCTATTTTCAGTCCTAGCTCACCCATCTATTTCTAGTCCCATCCGAGTCCCTCCATCAGCTCATTTCCAATGCCAGCCCCCCATGAGCCCATCAGCCCATATCAAATCCTAGCTCCCCTCCACTCAGCCCATTTCCAATCCAAGCCCCCCATGAGCCTACTTCCAGTTCTAGCCCCTTCATGAGTCCATTTCAATCCAAACCCCCACCACAGCCCATTTCCAATCTTAGCACCCCCCCCCAACATCCAATTTCCAGTCCTATTCTAGCCCCTCCATCAGCCCATTTCCTGTCCTAGCCCCCCCACACCCATTTCCAGTCCTAGCTCCCTCCCCCTCACAACCCATTTCCATTCCAAGCCCCCGTCCCCATCAGCTATTTGCAGTTCAAGCCCTCCTTCCACTCAGCCCATTTCCAGTCCTAGCAACCCCCACAGCCCATTAACAGTCTTAGCCCCCTCCCCAGCCCATTACCGGTCCTAACCCCCCATCAGCCCATTTCCAGTCCTAGCCCCCCCATAGCCCATTACTAGTCCTAACCCCCCCATCAGCCCATTACATCCTAATCCCACATCAGCCTATTTCCTGTCTTAGCCCCCCATCAGCCCACTTCCATTCATAATCCCCCATCAGCCCATTACCAGTCCTAACCCCTCCCATAGCCCATTACCAGTCCTAACCCCCATCAGCCCATTTCCAGTCTTAGCTCCCCCCATAACCCATTACCAGTCCTAAACCTCCCCATCAGCCCACTTCCAGTCTTAGCATCCCCCCATGGCCCATTACTAGTCCTAACCCGCCGTCAGCAGCCCACTTCCAGTCTTAGCCCCCCCCCCCAACCCATTACCAGTCCTAAACCTCCCCATCAGCCCATTACGTCCTAACCCCCCCATCACCCTATTTCCAGTCCTAGCACCCCCCATCAGCCTATTTCCAGTTTTAGTCCCCCATAGCCCATTACCAGTCCTAATCCCCCATTAGCCCATTACCAGTCCTAACCCCTCCCATAGCCCATTACCAGTCCTAACCCCCAGCAGCCCATTTCCAGTCTTAGACCCCCATAACCCATTACCAGTTCTAAACCTCCCCATCAGCCCACTTCCAGTCTTAGCACCCCCCCATGGCCCATTACTAGTCCTAACCCTCCCCCATCAGCCCACTTCCAGTCTTAGCCCCCCCCCCCATAGCCAATTACCAGTCCTAACCCCCCCATCAGCCCATTTCCAGTCTTAGCCCCCCCCATAGCCAATTACCAGTCCTAACCCCCCCATCAGCCCATTTCCAGTCTTAGACCCCCATAACCCATTACCAGTTCTAAACCTCCCCATCAGCCCACTTCCAGTCTTAGCCCCCCCCATAGCCAATTACCAGTCCTAAACCTCCCCATCAGCCATTCCAGTCTTAGCCCCCCCCATAGCCAATTACCAGTCCTAATCCCCCCATCAGCCCATTTCCAGTCTTAGCCCCCCCATAACCCATTACCAGTCCTAAACCTCCCCATCAGCCCACTTCCAGTCTTAGCTCCCCCCAAAGGCCCATTACTAGTCATATCACTCCCCCATCAGCCCACTTCGTATTTGCACCCCCCATGGCCCATTACTAGTCCTAACCCTCCCCCATCAGCCCACTTCCAGTCTTAGCCCCCCCCCATAACCCATTACCAGTCCTAAACCTCCCCATCAGCCCATTTCCAGTCTTAGCCCCCCCCATAGCCAATTACCAGTCCTAACCCCCCCATCAACCCATTTCCAGTCAGCCCCCCATAGCCCATTACCAGTCCTAACCCCCCCCATCAGCCCACTTCCAGTCTTAGCAGCCCCCCCCCATGGCCCATTACTACTCCTAACCCTCCCCTATCAGCCCACTTCCAGTCTTAGCCTCCCCCACCATAGCCCATTACCAGTCCTAAACCCCCTTCCCCCCTATCATCCCAAATTTAAAAAAAAACAGCTGCTTCTGCCGCGGCAGCATCAAGAGTGCCGCCACGGGGCCCTCCCTGCCCGGCAGAGCCTCCCTGCATCGTAGGCTAGCGTTCAATCCCCGAACGCGGGCTTCTTTCAGAGCCGCAAGAGTTTCCTTTCTCACGCCACTGTAAATCCCGCCGGGGCTTATGGGAAATCCCCGGGGGTATTAACAGAGCCGCGAGAAAGGAAACTCTCGCGGCTCTGAAAGAAGCCCACGTTCGGGAATTGAACGCTAGCCTACGATGCAGGGAGGCTCTGCCGGGCGGGGGGGGGGGGGGGGCCCGCGGCGGCACTCTTGATGCTGCCGTGGCAGAAGCAGCTGTTTTTTTTTTTTAAATTTGGGATGATGAAGAATGTGTTTTGCGCGGGGCCCCCTGAAATGCGGGGCCCTGTGCAAAAAACATTCTTGCTCAATGGATGGGCCGGCCCTGGCTGCAGAGTTTGAATATTGACCCCCACTGGTCTTTAAAAAACAGTAGAGTAAGTGACAGAGAAGGAGCCTTAAATTAAGGTACAATGACTTGCACCAGTCCTAGAGTTGGTCTAAACAAACACACCTACATTTTACAAGCATGTGCTAAATGATCACATTTAATAATTTACTCGCTCACACTGCTCCTCCTCCACGCGCACTGATAATTAGATCCTATGTTCTTATAAGAGCTGTCAGGCTGAAGGCCTCCGGTCTTCTATCAACTTAATAAGCTACATAAATGAGTATCTAATCTCACTATGCAAGGACAGTTCCACTTGCTCTGGACATCACAGCTAATCATTCATCTTCCCCCATTTAGTAATCTGACTGACAGAGTACTAGGGAGATACTCCCATACACTAGACCTCAAGGCTCATGCTATAACACAGCCACCAGAATGATGCATGAAAGTTCCTACTGAAGTCCCTCTGTGCGTGCCTGTGGCTATATATGCCACTGGTACAACCTTCAAGAATATAAAGTTGGTGAAAGGCCAGGATTTAGGCCTATGTTCCAGCGATTTTCTCCCATCTTGTATCTAGGGGAAAAATACTTAGAGCAAAGGCCTGTAGTAGGACTGAGAGGTTGACAGTATCCCTTCTCCCTCATGTTACTTCCAGAGGAGATAATATACACACCAGTCTGCATTGTTAAGTGCATCCCCAAAGCCTGGCGTGTCTACGACTGTGAGTCTCAGTTTCACCCCCTTCTCTTCAATTTCCACTGCGCGCTTAGTGATGTCTACGGTTTGGCCGATACGCTCTGCAAAAAAGAGAAAAAGCATACATGCACACGAGATCTTGTGGTATGTGTCATCCACCAAATTTTCCATTGCTTGCAACACTCCCTGAGGTTTGAGACAGATATTTCTGCCTTTCTGAAGTTTTACCTTCGGAATTGAGGAGCTTCCGATCTTTGTATAAATCTGTCAGGAAGAGGCTGTTGATCAGTGTAGATTTTCCAAGACCTGATTCTCCTGTAGGGCAACAATAAATCAGTGATTACAGAATGGAATCGAATAAGATGAATTTTGTGGACAGCAGCTGTGTGATGGGGGGGAGGGGGGAAGGGGGAGTGAACGTAGACAGTGCTTGTGGGACAGAAGAGCAAGTGTGTGGATTGTAAGGCATAGCCTGGGAGGAAAGGCGATTGGAGATATTTGGAACTTCCATCCTGCACATACCTGCCACCATGAGGGTGAACTCAAAGCCCTTCTTCACCGACTTCCTGTGCACCTGGTTAGGCAGTGTGGCAAAACCCACATAGTCCCTGTCATCCTGCACAGAAAAAACGAGAGACACTGAGACAGAAACTGTGAAGGACGACCCGTCAAGAAAGTGGCCCTCGCAAATCAGTCCCTGAAGCTGCACGGGAGTCTTTTGCCTGTGCTGCTGCCATATCATCCTGAGGCAATGTTGGTACCGGAAGCAGCACAAGTGCAGGACTCCCACGCAGCTTCGCAGGAACATTGATCCCAATAACGTCAAGGAGGAAAACACAGGCAAGACTGAGGAGCAGAGCTGAGACGAGCCCTTCTTCTTCTTATACAATTCAATTATAAATCTTTTCCATAACCATCAAGATGAGATTCAATAAAAAACAAATACATCTTGTCTGGCCTTTGCGGGCCAAAGTGATAAGCCCTCTGGGCCGGAAATGACATCAATCACTGGTTTCCTTCAAGACTCTCTCCTGGTCTTCAGCCTTTTGGAATAAGTCTAAGACTGGTAGCAACATGGGGGCAGGGGTAGCCCAAGGGAGATGTGGGGTCTTGTGCACAGACACATTGTGGGGCCTCAATTACATAAATATGTGCATAACTATTGAACCTTGTACCTATAATATTAAGTACAAAGCTTATATTTGAGAGAACAGACTGAATGGGAACATTGGTACAAGAGCCTCATTTATGAACTTTTTCTCCCCACAGAAAAACATTGGCAAATATGGGTTTCTATGTTTGAAAGAGTTGGCTGGCTGGCTGGCTGGCTCCAAGGACTCTCAAAAATTCAAGAAGCAGCCAGTGGCAGGGAAACAGACAAGTAAAGCAAGGTCACTAGCTTTATTTGAAGCTGGTTTGCTGAGCTAATTAATGAAAGCCTTGAGAAAGACAGGGTATCCCTCACTATAATAAATCACCCAAGCACAGCAGCACTAACCTGCTCCTTTCCCCAACACAACATCTTGGAATCACAGCTACATATATCAGATGTATAGTTATGTTGATATAAACACATCTTTCACTGGTATTTAGCACTGAAAATGTCATAAATTATGTGGTTGGAGGTCTTAGTTTTTATCCATTGACTAAGCCATCAAATCGCCCATTCAAATAAATGTTTAAACTTGAGTAGAGAGAGTTTCCTGCCTGATTCTCCTCACCTGCTCCGGAAGACCTGCGGGCATTCAGGCACTGATGGTAACTGCACCAGGGGGCCTATAAAATCCAGGCCCCTGCTTCAGGATGTGGCCGTGAGCATGTTCCTATGATGTGTCTGAAGGGGCATGCCCTGAGGAGGACTGAGGAAGAGGACTGAGGAGGAGCCCTGAGGAGGACTGAGGAGTTGGTCGGTCTCCCATTGGTATGGGGAAGTGCAAGAAGAATTCGACTTCCGTGAGTACAATAAATCCTTCTAAGGGACTTCCGGTGGCACATGAGCGAGTGAGGACGTGTTCTCTGCTCGCTCCGGGGCCGCCTCAGCTTTAACTATTATTCTTTGCACCTAATACCCGTGGAAAGTGCGTGAAACTGCTCCGGAATACTGCGGTAATAGTAGGGGGCACGGTGGCAACGAAACCGCAAAGGAAAATGCCTCCACCGCCGAAGAAAGAGCGGGAGAAAGCTACCTGAGCCGGGGCCACGCTGCCTGGAGGTACTAATCCGGCCTCCCCAGGAGCGGAGAGTGTTGATTCTGCAACGGAGGAATTGGCAAAAGAGGTCGTAAAACTCCTTGATCCTAAGTTCGATCGTATTCTCAGTAAGCTGGACTCTGTGGGTACGGCGCTGGCTGAAATGGGCCAGAGAGTGGAGGAAGTCGAGCGCAGAGTTTCTGCGCTGGAAGATGCTGGGAGCAGTAGGGCCAGAGAGCACGAGGCTCAGCGTGTGCAGTTAGCAGCCTTATTGGAGAAAGTTGAAGACCTCGAGAATCGTTCCCGGAGGAACAATTTGCGGATCGTGGGGGTCCCGGAGTCCACCACTGATGCCCTACTTCTGCCATTGGTAGAATCTTGGCTGCCCAAAACGTTGGGCCTGGACGATTTGGTGGGCCAGCTGAAAGTGGAGCGTGTGCACAGACTGGGGCTGAAACTCGAGTCGCGCCTGCGGCCGCGGGTGGTGATTGCCAGAATTTTGAACTTTCAGCACAAGATGCAAATTCTTCAGGCATATCGGAAGAAACGAGAGGTATCCTTTGAAAATCAAAAACTTCTGCTTTTCCAAGATTACTCTGCAGCCGTTGCAGCTAAGCGGAAGGAATTCGCGCCGATATGCTCTGCTCTTTTTCGGAGGAAAATGCGGTTCACTCTAGCGTTTCCAGCTACCCTGAGAGTTTCACACTCAGGTACCAACCATGCTTTTACAGCGGTCGGGGAAGCCAAATCTTTCTTGGACGCTTTGGGCGATGGGCCAGCAGAGTCACCAGTTCGGGAGAAGAGCGGTTGAGGCTCTGGATTAATGAGACTTCCAGGTGGTTCTGGGGGCCTATGCTCCAGATGGACTACATGGCGCGGCTGCCATGAGGATAGCTACACACTGTGACATGTAAATTTACTGATATAGAATATATCTGTGGACTCGTGTGGATGCTCGTGTGGATGCTCATGGGGGGGGGATCGATATGTCCTTTTGTACAGGTGGGGGACAGAGGCGAAGGTTATGGCTCTATGGCTATATGCTGACTGTTGTGGATGCCTGTTGATTGTTTGAGTGCAGTATATTACTTGATGAGTAGGGTAAAGTGTGTAATGATTGAACAGTACTAGGGGGGGGGGGATGGGGCGGCCCTGCAGTGCCTAGCTCGAAGTCCAGCCTCGACTTTAGTGGTTGAGGTTGATAGTTCGTATAGTTTGGGGTTGGGGGAGGATAGGTAGGTGGGACGTAGGTTTTGGAATGGGGTGGGGGGTAGTAGGGGGCGGGGGGTGGGAGAGGCGGGGGGGAGGGACGGGAAGGGGGAGGGAAGTGTAGTGAAGATGGGCGGGATGGTGGGTGGGGGTATGGGAAAGGGACAGCACATTTCTCCTTTTTGGATAACTCTACGGGGGGGTGGAGTGTTTTTTAACTCCTGGAGGTTTAGTGCAACGGAGGGGAAGGGCGAGGATCCCGGAGGCGAGGCTGGGCGCCTCTGGGAGCAGAGTAGGCGATATCACCAGTGGATATCTTTTGTATTGACACATGCCTGAGATCAAGATAATTTCTTGGAATGTGGGGGGCATAGGCTCTCCGATTAAGCGTACCAAAATTCTTCAGGGGTTCAAAAGAAAGGGTGCACACATTGCCCTGTTGCAAGAGACACATTTGAGCGCTGTGGAACACAGGAAACTTGCACGGGATTGGGTGGAAGTGGCTTATGGAGCAGAGTCGGGTAAGAAGAAAACGGGAGTGGTGGTGTTAGTGAAGAAGGGGGTCCCTCTTGAAGTGAAGGGGGTGCATGCAGACCCTCATGGGCGATATGTTTTGTTGAAGGGTCAATTGTATAATGAACCACTATGGCTATTGAATGTTTATGCACCCAATGTATATGACCATGCTTTTTTTACCCAGTTGATAGGTTTGTTAAAGCATGCGGGAGGGGCAAAGGTCATTGTGGCTGGGGATTTCAATTCAAAAACAAAATATACCAATCCCGGTAAACAAAACCTCAAAATTCATGTACCGAGAAAACCAAACCACAAAGTGAAACAATCAAACTTATTTTTTAAACACTTCTCATAAGTTATTTTAAGCTAATATTTGATTAAAATGGACTGGCTACAGCGGTTTGGGGTAGTCCCTTTCCCCTCTCTGTGGTAGCTGCTCCGACAAAAAATAAGTTTGATTGCTTCACTTTGTGGTTTGGTTTTCTCGGTACATGAATTTTGGGGATTTCAATTGTCCACATGATCCCCGTTTGGATAAGTCTTATCAAGGGGGTGAGGGGGCGTGGTCCCGTAGAGGGGTCAGCTATCTTTGTAGAGTGGGGGCCCTTGTGGATGTTTGGCGAGTCTTACACCCTGGGATGAGGGAATACACACACCAATCGAGAGCACACCTTACTTGGTCCCGCATAGACTACATACTTGTAAGTGAGGGTGGGCTCCCCCGGATCGGACAGGCAGAAATAGAACCCATCGCCGTTTCGGATCATGGCATGGTCTGGATTACTTGGGAGTGCCAGGGACCGGAGAGAATGGGGTGGAGATTTCCGGCTTTTTTGTGGGAGGATGAGGCTTTCCGACTATATCTTTTAAAGCAGTGGGAGGAATATGTTCTATTTAATGACCTCCCAAATTGCTCCCCGCTGTTATTTTGGGAGGCTAGTAAGGCGGTGATGAGAGGTGCGATCATTTCTTACATTGTGTCGCGACGTAAACATTTGGACCGTAGTATCGTGGTAGCGGAGCGTGCCCTGCGAACTCTGCAACGTCAGTTGTGTAGGGGTAGAGGTGGTGTTCTTCAGCGGGACTATGCTAATGCGCAGGCGGCGCTCAATGCCTTACTTCAGCGGAGAGCTTCGTTTTCGATGCACTACTATAAACATCGACTTCACCTCTATGGTAATAGGGCGGGGAAGTTATTGGCTAGACTTGTTCGGGATCCTCGAGGCAATCTGTTTATCCCTGTGCTCCGTGATCAGAATGGCGTTTTGCAGCATCAATCTGTGCACATCACGCGGATTTTTAGAACCTTCTATAAGCAGCTGTATAGTGAGGAGGTCCGGGATTATGGACAGGGGGTAGCGTTCCTTCACAGCTTGTCCCTTCCCAGAGTTTCGGCCGAGGACTTGGAGAAGCTCAATGCGCCATTGACGGTGTCGGAGCTCCTTGCGGGTATTAAGCGGGGGAAATCTCATAGGGCTCCTGGGCCTGATGGCTTTAGTATGGAATATTATAAAATCTTGGCCCCGCATCTTGCTCCCTCTATGGTGGTGATGTTTGAGGAGGCCCGCGAAAAGGTGTTTTCCCGCGAGATATGCGTTGTGCAGATATAACTGTGATTCCGAAATCCGGGAAGGACTTGTTAGACCCGGCCTCATACCGCCCAATTTCTCTCATCAATTGTGATTTGAAACCCTTGGCTTCAGTGTTAGCAGCCAGGCTTGCACCTCTGTTACCATCGCTTATTGATCCTAGCCAGGTTGGGTTTGTGCAAGGGAGGGAGGCCTCTCGAAATATTGCTAAGTTGCTTTTGGGAATGGAACACTGTCTGCAGAAGGATGAGGATTTACTTCTGGTCAGCTTAGACGCTGAAAAGGCGTTTGATAGAGTGGCCTGGGTTTATATGTGGGATGCGCTGTCTGCGTTTGGCTTGCAAGGGAATTTTGTGCATTGGGTGCAAGCGTTGTATGCCCAACCCATGGCTCGAGTGGGCTCTAATGGTGTTTTTCGGAGCCCTTTGTGTTAGAGAGAGGCACGCGGCAGGGGTGCCCTTTGTCTCCGCTGCTTTTTGTGTTGGCCTTGGAACCGCTCCTGCGGGCTATGCAGAGGGACTCGGAGATTGCTGGTATACGCTTGGGAGGGGAAGATATTAGAGTTAGTGCCTTTGCCGATGACATGTTGCTGAGTCTTACGAAGTTGCCCAGGTCCTTAGCGTGAGCGTTACAGTTGATACAGGAGTTTGGGGGGTTTTCGGGTTTGAAAGTTAATGCTATGAAGTCGGTAGTGCTCGATGTTGGGGGTAAAGTACGGCCGGGATGGGAAGGGGTGTTTCCGTTAGTGTGGGCGGATGGGGTGATCAAGTACCTGGGGATACAACTCCCTGACAGACCTGCCCATCTGTACCGTGCGAATATCCCTGGCCTGCTAGATAGAAGTAGTAGAACTTTTGCTGGTTGGCGGAGTTTGCCTTTGTCTTTGAGAGGAAGGATTGCGTTGTTTGTCATGGTGGAGTTTCCTAGATGGTTATATGTGTTACGTACACTGCCTGTATGGGTCTTGGATAAAGACTGGAAGCGTTTTGAACACTGTCTGCGGGGGTTTCTATGGGGGGGTCGGAGGGCGCGGATTCCCCTTCGTGCTTTAATGAGTAGGCGAGCAGAGGGGGACCTGGAATTGCCCTCTTTGCGTAATTATAATCTACGCTATTTAGCCCACCACATACGGGCGCTGTTGGAGGGGGAGGAATGTGCCCCGGTTCGGCAACTGGTGGAGGCGCTAGCTCCGTACCATGGTCTTTATCTTTTGCATGTAGGTCAGCTGCCGAGGGTGATTAGGGCTGGGGTAGGCGGGGGATATCTGGGGGCCTTGCGCGCTGCTTGGAAAATGTTATGTAAGAGATTTGGTTGGGACTGGTGTAAGTCACCCTTGCTGCCGTTGGTAGGTAATCCGGACTTCACTCCCGGGTATGCACACCCAAATATTTTTTAGAAATGGGCTGAGCGGGGGCTTGTGTGCTTGGGTGATCTTTATTCTGACAACACTGGAGTCTTGGATAGCTTCCAACAGGTGCAGCGCCGGTTCCATATTTGTCATCAGGATTTTTATGGTTATTTACAAGTCTGATCTTATTTGACATCTGCCTCAGCGGCCGGGGGAGGGGGAGTATGGCTAGCTTCCGAATCCCCGCGGGTTATCTTGGAACAGTTAGAGGAGAGTCGGTCAGGGGAGACGGCCTTTCGTAAGGTGCTTAGGCCCTTTGGGGGCCCCGGGTTTCTTCAGGAGCTCACAATTAGGTGGCGGGAAGATGGGATTGAGGAAATGACGACGGAGATGTTGAGGGTGGCCTTTGAGGGGATAGCGACAGGGCCGGTGTGGGTGTATCTACAGGAAATGCAGTATAAATTTTTATGGCATGCGTATACTAGTGATAAGTGGGCCTATTATGCGGGCCTGCAGCTCTCTGCTCTCTGTCAATGGTGTGGTAGTGGTACCGGGACTCTAACACATAAGTTTTGGGGATGTCCGAAGGTGTGTACTGTGTGGGTACAGGTCTGTAATAAGATGCAGGGGTGGTTGGGGTCGGGTAGGGTTCTACAGCGAGAGGTTTGTTTATTTCATAATTGGGAGATGGGATATGAGAGGTTTTCCTTCATGCACCGAGCACTGCTTGAGAGGGGTTTTCTGTCGGTCAAACGGGCCTTGTTGAGGCATTGGGTGGATCCCTCCCCTCCTTGTCTGGCGCTATGGGAGAATTACATGGTTGATTTGCTATGTATGGAAAAATCAACAGCACAGCAGAAAGGGGGCAAGAGCTGGGAGGGGTTTCTGGAACTCTGGTCCCCCTTGACCTCTCAGTTGTCCCCTCGTGACCGGGGGGGGGGGGGGTGTTCAATGTTTAATAGGGGTAATCTCTAGTGGGGGGAGCCCCAAGCCACAATGTATTTCTGCGCCTCTCATTTGTTCTGAGTGCTGGAGGGCGGTAATGTCTATGGAGGGTGCGGGAGCGGCTTCATTGGTCCTCCCACGATGTGCTGGGCTATGCTTCCCAATTCATTGTTGTAGTGCTCTCCCTGTACTTTGCACTAATGTATTTACGGTGCCCCCTTGGAGGGTTGGTGTTTATATGTGCTGTTGGGGAGGGGGGGAGGGGAGGGGGGAACGTTAGCCTCTTCAGACTTCGGGGGGCCATCCTCCCTGTTTGCTTCCTGTTTGCTCTTGGGGTTGGGGGGATATTGTTCAGTTTGATTTGTTATGGATGTATGCATTCTGTGTGGAAAATTCAATAAAAATGATTTGAAATAAATCCTTCTAAAACTGTTAAGATGATTGGCCCTATGGACAGACATCTAATGTTGGGTCAGAAGATGGATGTTTACACTGTTTCAGTTTATCTACCTCCCCGGTTACCTCCTCCTCGGTGATGGGGGATATTAACCCACTCCCACCTTCTAGCCTTGATGTAGTAGAAAGACCGATGACATCTTTGGTGGAGAAAGGAAAGACATCTCCCTCTGTAGAAGCTGTGGGACTCACTGTTTTACCAACTACTATAGTTTAGAAAAGAGAACGGGTTCCTATACCTAAGTCGGTGGTGTTCCCCATAAGTGGGGCCTCATCCAAGGCTTCTGGTTTTCAGTTGCCTTGACCATCGTCGGAAGGAGATGTTTCCTTGAAAGATTTAGAGAATCTTATTTCCCGACTCGAGGCCTTACTTTTGGGCTCTCTTCAACGGTTCTCAACATTTATTGTAGAGTCAGTTGCAAAGTTTACCCAATAGGATGATCAGTTTAATGCCCTTGAATCTTATTCTATTAAGGTTGACAGCTCTCCAAATTGCAAACAGTTGCAGCATCTTCCTTTAATGGAGGAGTGGCTTAGTGGTTAGGACATGGCACCAAGGGCCAGGGGTTCAAGTCCCACCTGGGGACAGCAATCTCAGACCAGAGGGACTGGGGTTTCTAATCTTTTAGGCACTTCTTGTGGCCTTGGGAAAGCCACTTAACCCTCCATTACCTCAGGTACACATAGATTCTGAGCCCTTTGGGGACAAGGGAATGCATCCAGTACCCGTGTGTAGTGATTACATAATGTAAAACCACTTTGATTGAAGGATAAGGTGGTATAGAAAACTGGTTAAATAAATACATGGTAGTTTATTGATTCATCGCCATACGGAAGCTTTGGAAAATGCCTACGGAATGAAGAATCTTCATTGTTTAAATTTCCTTCTACGCGTTTTCTGTCCCCCCTTAAAGATGTTTTGCCTTTTCCAGCAGTTGTTTTATTTGCCTAGGGATGTTAAGGCCCAATTATCTGATTTTTGAGGGGGCAGAGAACGTGGATCAATTGGATCAGTTAGTTCCTCTGGATAGCTTAGATCTGTCGGCCTTTCTTGAATCTTCAAAAGATGAAATCCCTACATGGGCTACTTTATTAGTATCTTGTATATGGGAGATGGATAAAAATTTGATTTTGAAGTAATATTTTCAAAAATGGAACAAGCTTTTTAGTGGTCAACAAATTACCATTTTCCTGATATTGCTCATTCCACTCAAGTAAGGCGTAAAACTTTTCTAGCATTAAAACTGCGTGTTTTGGCACTAGGAGATGATTTTTTCTTAAAATTCCCTTGTAAATGCCTTATTTCCCTTGTGCTAGATTGCTTAGGATAAATTGGAATATTTTGTATTTTATATTTATCTCTGGAGTAGGATGATGATGATTTCTTGATTTTTTGTTTTTTTGGGGTCCTTCCTAATTTTCCCCTAAAGAAGTGGAGATGATGTATCTGTTTCTATATTTATTTTCCATTTTGTATCTGATTTACCTTCATTTTCCTTGTTTTTCTTTTTCTATAATTGGAAATGCTTGAAAATAAAAAAAAAAATAAAAAAGATTTTTAAAAACCCAAGTATTTCTTACTGACATGACAATCAAGAAATAACACACTCTACCTGCAGGCAAAAAAGTCCAAGAAAAGAAGCCTTAAAGTTACAGTACATATGATGCTGTTAGAACAGTGGTTCTCAAACTTTTTTCCAACATGACACACCCAACAGATGATGCTCACATATGTGACACACTGCAGACATGACCCTCACGGACCTTTGTTATAACACAGTATAGTAGTTAAATATAAACATGTTCTGCTCGGAAAAAACCCTACAACAGGTGCAGATCAGAACTAGAATATTTCTCCCTGGAAGTAACCATACAAAAAATATTCCGATACACACATCATTTGAGTAACAACAGCATAACTCCTCCTACTACCAGGAACACTGTAAAAGACCGTAAAACCTGAAAAAAACCCACAACCAATGTTCCTGCTAAGCTGCGCTGAGTCTTATACTGACATTCCTGCCAGTGGGGGGAAGTGCAAAGCGATTGTGAAAGCAATCACGCTTAGGATCGTGCAGCATAGGCAGGTTCGAGCAGCTATTTATTTATTTAAAAGCTTTTATATATCGCAAATATATGACACATTCTATGTGGTTCACAAACTCTACCAAAGAATAGACAGCAATACAGATATTACACTGGGCCATGGAACACCAATATACCTACTTCTGGTAAAACAGAACATGTGAGACTACTACAGATCTCTAGAGAAACTATATACTAATTCCTCCACACCTTGGTCACATGCAAAACTCTGAGACTCTCACCAAATACAGAACAAGGGACTACAAAAGTGACATTTTACTTAACGAATAATGTCTTTTCCTTGAATCCTACTAGTCCAGTCCAGTTCAGATAAGTGGGTTGTATTCCCCTACCAGCAGATTGGTGGAGACAAAGAATCAAAGAAAAGCCAAGGTTTCAATGACATCACTCCTATGACTCTATTCACCTCAGTCACCAGAGGTCTCTTCAGTATTCATCACAAAGCATATGGAAGAAGGCAAGCCTCATAAAACCTCAACATGGGCAACAATGAGCAATCGAATAGTAGCAAACTATGTACAGGAAAGCATAAACAGGAGGCTGTCCATAGAAGATGAACCTGCAGAGCTGGGTATATAAATCATAGTGGATCCAAGGGTACCATCGCAGAAGAACAGAGCAAACACAGTTTCAGGGGGCTGGCCCTGGACTGGTCTAGCAGGATTCAAGGAAAGGACATTACCTAGTAAATAAAATGTCACCTTCCATATCATCCTGCTAGAACAGTCCAGTCAAGTGGGACGTACCAAAGCTACGACTCCACTGGGCAAGAAGAAGACACAGCAGCTCACAAATCCTTAGAGCCAAAGGCCATGTCCGCCCAAGCATGGACATTCAAGTGGAAATGCTTGACCAAAAGCGAAAATGATGCCCACGTTGCTACCTGACAAATGTCTGCAGAGGCTACCGCTTCGCCCACGAGGATGCTAGCGCTTGAGTAGAATGGGCGCACAACCGTCCTAAACTGGCCAGCCCCGCAACAGATCCATTGAAGCAATGGCCTTCTTAACCCAGTGCTCCAATGCAGGCTTAGCCACTGCATCATCTTGCACAGGCCAGGAAACAGCATGAAAGGATGGTCTGACTTATGAAAATACATAACCTCCAAGAACTGAAGAGGCACCCTCCGGACATCCACAAGGCGAAGATCCTGAACATTCCCCCAACCCTGCTCCTTAGAGATGGAGAGCAGGCAAACCTCTGTTGACATGAAAGGGAAAAATCACTTCAGGAAAGAAGGAAGCCATAGGCCAAATGGAAATGGCCTCCTCAGAAAAAGATAGATAAGAATCTTGGCAAAAAGACCATCTTGAGTGTCAAATCCTTCAGAGTAACGCGCTTCAACGGCTCAAAGGGCTCTGACATCAGGGCCCCGAGCACCCGACACATATCCCAGGAAGAGATCACCAAATGGAGGGGAGGATGCAGATACCAAATCCCCGACAAAGATGTGAAATATCTGGGTGTAATGCTAGAGATTTACTAGCAAATGGACCTCTGAAACAGGCCAAAGATGCTACCTGAACCTTCAGGGAGCTAAGAGAAAAGGCCCTTCTCCAGACCATCCTGCAGAAAAGGCCAACAAAGACAGTACCTTGGCCACCTCAGAAGCCAGCTGCCATGCTCCACACTAGCACTCAAGGCACCAGACCTGCACTTATGCCAGTTGGTAGACCTCCTTTGGGCTCTGAGCAGAGTGGGAAACCACCACTGGGGAGTAGCCCATATGTGTTGTCTTCTTACAGGAGCCAAGCTGTAATGAGAAGGGAGCTGGCCCCTGATACAATAGACCCCGAGACAGAGGCAAAAAAAGAGGTAGCACTTGCAGGAGCTGCATCAGATCTCTGAATCACGCTCTCATTGGTCCATCTGGTGCCATCAGAAGAATCCTTCTTGAGTGGTGCTCCACACATCGAATCAGACACTCCACTAGGAGCCACAGAGGAAACAGATACAGTAGGTGTTGACTTGGTCAAGGTTGAGCCAGGGCACTGACACCCTGTGTGGTGACTGAAGAAGATTGTGGCATTGGAGCAGGTTGCCATCAGATCCCTTTTGGGGCGACCCCAGCAGCGAAGAAACAACATAAACACCTCCTGCCTCAACTCCCACTCTCCTGGAACCAGAGCTTGCCGGCTGAGAAAATCTGTTTCCACAGTAGCCACCCCGACAATGTGCAAAACTGGGAAACTAGGAGGTTCTGCGCTACCCAGACAAACAGGAGAGCCATCTCCAGGACTACGCCTGCACTCCTCGTGCTGCCTTATTGATGGACATAAGCCACCATTGTGGCATTGTCTGAAAACACTCAAACTGTCTGGCCCTCAGCCAGGGGACAGAAATGCAGAAGAGCCAATCTAATGGCCCTCACTTAAAGGCAATTGATGGACCACACTGCTGCTTCCATGCAGTTCCAATGGCTCTGGGCCATTCGGCCTGGCAATGGGCTCGCCAGCCCAAGAGACTAACATTTGTTGACAGAAGGGTCATAAGAAATTGTCCAGCAGTACGACCTTGCTCAGAAGACTGGGCTGATGCCACCATGTGTCTCTCTAAGGCCAAATGGGCAACCGGGCTTTGGAAGATGAGTTTATTGCCCCATGTCATAGCCAAGACAATGCCGTGTCACTGTCGACAGGGCACAATTCTTGGCCGCTAGATGTACTAGGCCATACATGGTATTAGAAAAGAAGACTGTAGCAGGCTCCAAAAAAGGGGTAGAATCATCCGGTGAAAGAGACTGAATCCATTGAAGCAGTGCCAAATGCCACCTCCTGCCTTTAGACAGGCAAGGCAAGACTAACTGCAGCCCCTGGTGTAGAGAGGGGGAGCAATCCCTCCAGGGCAACTCAAGAGCTGCCATGCTAGAAGAACAGAGTCTAGAACCTGGAGATGAGGCACCTTGTTTACCACAGGCCAAACGACGATTCCTGGAAGAAAATATAAGAGGAGAGAATTAAGGTAAGTATCACAACAACACGCTAAGGCCGCAGCGGCTTAAAGACACGCATTAACTGCACTTTTACTCTGGCAAGCGTTACAGGTGCTAGGGTAGGAACGCACATTGGAGTTGCTTGGGCACAGTGTACATACAGACCATGTGATCTCCAGGCGCACAATGGGAGAAAATGCTACCAATGCATGGGAGATGGCCAACATGGCTTTAGACAAGGAAGATCTTGTCTTACTAATCTGTTATGTTTTTTTGAAGGTGTGAATAAACAGGTAGACAAAGGTGAGTCAGTTGATATAGTGTATCTGGACTTTCAGAAAGCCTTTGAGAAGGTCCCTCATCAGAGACTTTTGGCAAAACTAAAAAGTCATAGGATAGGAGGAAATATACTATTGTGGATCAGGAACTGGTTAAAAGATAGAAAGCAGAGGGTAGGGGGAAATGGCCAACTTTCCCAATGGAGAAAGGTGAATAGTGGAGTACCCAGGGATCTGTGCTGGGTCTGCTGCTTTTTGACATATTCATAAATGACCTGGAAAAGGGAATAACAAGTGAGGTTATCAAACTTGCAGATGACACAAAACTATTTAAAGTTGTTAAAAACCAAGAGGATTATGGAAAATTGCAAGAGGATCTTGATAAATTGTCCGGTCCGGCTCCTCATTGTCAGACCCTTTCCCACTAGAAAAAGGCGTTCCGCAAGGTTCATCCCTCTCAGCCCTATTATTCAATATCTATATGCAGCCCATCTGCAGCCTTATCCGGTCCTTTAACATCAACTGCCTAGTATATGCTGACGATGTCCTAATGTTCACCCCAATAGACACAAACCATCCAAACCTTGACCAGCTCTCCTCTTGCTTCAACGCCGTCACAGACTGGCTACACAACCAAATGCTCAGAGTAAATCTAAAAAAGACAGACGTCTTATTCATTGGAAGAGACCAGTCATTCACTCCCCCCTCATCAATCAAGGTGAACAACACAGAACTCATCTCCAAGACAACGATCAAATACCTAGGCGTAACACTTGATCAGCACCTGGACATGCATGCTCATATAGACAATACCATCAGGACAATCTACCATAAATTACGGACACTACGCCTCATAAAGAACACTCTGGAACCAAATGACTTCAGAACAGTCTTCCAGGCCATAATCATGCCCCACTTCGATTACGCCAATTCCATCCTACTTGGCCTCCCAAAGAGCTCGATAAACCCCTTGCAGCTTGCGATGAACACCGCAGCTATAACCCTCTATGGAGCGTCTCGCAGAGACCATATCACCCCTATTCTGAAGAGCCTTCACTGGCTCCCCGTCCAATACAGGATCACATTTAAGATCCTAACCATGACCTTCAAAGCAGTCAACTGTAGCACCGCAACTACCCTGTCAGATCTGATTCAACCTACACCAGACAACAGATTAAGAAGAGCCACATCCTGCAATAACATCCTCCTTCCAAAAGCCATCACAAAATGCAACAAATCTACTAGAAAGCATGCCTTTGCTTTGTTTGCCCCCTCATGCTGGAACTCCCTCCCAACAGAAATCCGGACCATAAACAACCTCCCCCAGTTCAGAAAAGCCCTCAAACAGCACCTATTTATACAACACTTTTGTAACTCCGATAGCATCACCTAGACAGTATCACATGACCCTACAGTCTCTCAATCCAATGCCGCCTAACCAATCTCCTATGATAATTCTCCACCTCTTCCAACCTTCCCCTTTAAGGTCTGTATCATAAACTCAGCTATGATGCAATCCCCTTTTGTATATAATGTATAAAGTTCAACTGTTATCCATGTTTAAATTCCCCTTTTGTATATTATGTATAAAGTTCACCTGTTATCCATGTTTAAATTCCCTGTTTTATGTAAGTTCAATGTATGGCTGTTCCACATTGTACAAACTTGTTCCTTGTAAACCGCGCTGATGCCGAATAGTGCGGTATAGAAAAACGTTAAATAAATAAATAAATAAAAGACTGGGCATCCAAATGGCAGATGAAATTTAATGTGGACAAGTGCAAAGTTAATGCACCTAGGGAAGAACAACCCAAACTATGGTCACACAATGCAAGGTTCCACATTGGGAACCACCACCCAGGAAAAAGATTTAGGCGTCATCATGGACAACATGTTAAAACCCTCGGCCCAGTGTCAAGTGAGCAAACAGAATGCTAGATATTATAAGGAAAGGAATGGAAAATAAAACAAAGGACATTATAATGCCTCTGTATCGACCACACTTTGAATATTGCATGCCATTCTGGTCACCGTATCTTTAAAAGGATATAGCGTTATTAGAAAAGGTACAGAGAAGAGCCACCAAAATGGTAAAGGGGATGGAAGACTACTCCTATGAAGAGAAGCTAAAAAGGTTAGTGCTCTTCAACCTGGAAAAGAGACGGCTGAGGGGAGATATGATAGAGGTCTATAAATTAATGAATGGAGTGGAACGGGTAAACATAGATTGATTGTTTACGTCATCAGAATATAAAAAGACTAGGGGACATTCAATTCTATTTAAAACTAATAAGAGAAAATATTTTTTCACTCAACGTGTAATCAAACTCTAGAACTTGTTACCGGGGGATGTAATAAGAGCTGTTAGTGAAGCTGGGTTTAAAAAAGGTTTGGACAAGTTCCTGGAGGAAAGGTCCATAAACCTAATAAGAGAAAATATTTTTTCACTCAACGTGTAATCAAACTCTGGAACTTGTTACCGGGGGATGTCATAAGAGCTGTTAGTGAAGCTGGGTTTAAAAAAGGTTTGGACAAGTTCCTGGAGGAAAGGTCCATAAACCATTATTAAAAGGAACCTAGGATATCACTGCTTGACCCAATACATGCATTGAGGAACCTGTGCCTTTTGGGGAGACTGCTACCGGTAGGTACTTATGACCTAGATTAGCCTCTGTTGGAAACAGGATACTGGGGCTTGATGGACCTTGGTCTGACCCAGTATGGTATATCTTATGTTCTTAAGAAAATGGCAGGAAACCCCCACGCTGTGCCCATGGTCACCAGTAGTCTACCCCAAACTGTGTCCCATACAGACAGAATCGGGAGCTCCCAACAAGGACAATGATGAGGTCAAGCCTTTATTTTATTTATTTATTTTTCATTTCTTATATACCGCCCCTTCCTGAGATCAGGGGCGGTTTACATTTTAAACAACATTATTACATTGAACACAGATTAACAGTTGGTGATTACAACAAAGTAACAAAGTAACTTAACTATGTACATACAGCTGTAGCTTGTGTTATTTGTTATTTGTGGTAAAGTGTATTAAATATGTGATACAGTGTGTGGCAGCTATGAGAGGGGATGGGTTTGGGATTGTTCTGTGGATGGGGGGTTGTTAGTGTTGTTCTCCCCATAATGCTGGATAAAGAGGAAGGTTTTAAGTTTCTTCCTAAAAGTGTTTATGTCTTTGATGTAGTGGAGGGTGGCTGGGAGGGCATTCCATAGTAGAGGTGCCGCAAGTGAAAAGGCATGATTGCTTGTGACTTGTTTAGCCTTTCTGAATGTGTGGGGAATCATGAGTGTATTTTGGAATTGTTGTCTTTTTATTCTTGTGTTTGGGGCATAGGTGATTAGGGTTGAGAGGAATGATGGAGCAAGGTTATTTGTGAGTTTGAAGATGGTCATGATCATTTTATATTTTACTCATAATAGGTAGCCAATGTAAGTCATATAGCAGTGGCGTGTGATCTGTAAGGCGGGCTTTGCAGAATTCTTGCTGTGACATTTTGGGCTATTTGTAATCGATGTATGTGTTTTTTAGGGATACCGTGTAGGAGGCTGTTGCGAAAGTCAGAGTGGGGAGTGATTAAAGCAGGTACTACAGATCTGAAGTCATGTGTGTCAAGAAGGGCTCTGAGGTGTTGAAGGGTTCTTAGCTTGAAATATATTATTTTGATTGTTTGATTTATGTGGGAAGATAGGGATAGTGTTTGATCAAGAAAGACACCTAGGTATCTTACTTCTTTCTTGACTGGGAGGGAGGTATTATTTATCATGATCTTGTGAGGAGGTGTGAAATTTGAGTTTCTTGAAACATAAAGTACCTCAGTTTCTTTTGAAGTTGATGGCAAGGTTGCTTTCTTTTAACCAGTCTTGCACTTCCCGAATATAGGATTCAATTATGTTTTGGAATGCATTTAAACTGTCGATGGGGAGATATATCATAATATCATCCGCATTTATATGGTATTGCACTTTATGTTTCTTGAAGATCTTGCAGATGAGTTGTATATATAGGTTGAATAATAGGGCTGAAAGAGCCGAGCCCTGGGGGAAACCTTGTTCCTGTTTGAAGATGTTGGAGGTGTTTTGTCCTAGCTGTACTTGTTGTGTGTGATTAGTTATGTAGGATTGTAACCATTTGAATGCCATGCCTGAAATACCTATTTGTGATAGTCTTTTAAGTAAGGCATTGTGGTTTACATTATCGAAGGCTGATGTTATGTTGAGAAAAATAAGTATGAAGGTTTGTTTTATGTCATCTATCCCCTGTAAGGGGGTATTGAAGAGGACCAGCAAGAGGGATTCCAAACTGCGGTATGGGCGAAATCCGAATTGTTGTTCGTCTAAGGGAGCATTAAGATCGATGACGTTTTGGAGCTGGATTTGAATGGTTTTCTCAATTAGTTTTGCTAGAAATGGAATACTAGCAATTGGTCTATAAGATATAAGAAATGTTAAATAAATAAATAAAGATGTAGGGTCCTCTAGGTTGTCTAGAGATTTGTTCTTTAATATGGGTCTGATTGTTGAATGTTTAAGTTCATTTGGCATGAGGCCTTGCTGAAGGGATAGGTTATTTGCAATAGGTGCGGAGCTAACTCTGACTTGGAGGCCTTGATCCATGATACAGGACATGGGTCAAGCTGGGAGGTTGTAGTGTTTATTAAGGTGATGGTATTTTTTAGCTGTTTCAGATTTATCATGTGGAATGAGTGTAATGTGTTAATATTTGTTGGGTGATGTGCATGAGCATTCATACCCCCTGAGAGCCCTAGGGAGAGGATCCGTGCCGAGCTCAGCTCAACTTCACTGATACTCACTGGCTTTTGCAGCACTGTGATTAAGGTGGCTGGTGGGCATATCCCTCTGAGAGTCTTCTGCAATCTTTGGGAGAGACAGGGAGGAACAGAGGAGGGGGGAGGGGGCGTTGAAGCTCTGTGAAGATGCTGCACTCTTCCAGATCCTTCCAATTTCTGGCTGCTCATCATGATAAGCGCATGGAATTGAACCAATTTTCCCTCCTCCTATGGCTACTGAAAAGACTGCAGTCTAATGGAGCCTCCCACATCATGCTTAAATGGGAGAGTCACCTTCAAGGTGGTTGTTCAATCAATCTTTTCCTCTCAATCTTCAGAACTTTCTTCAGAGAGAAGAAAATCTATCCACAATCTGCTGGAGACAAAGAAATACTGAAGAGACCTCTGGTGGCTGAGGGATAGAAGCATGGGAGTGATGTCATTGAAACTTGGGCTTTTTATTGGTTCTTTGTCTCCACCAATCTGCTGGTAGGGGAACACAACCCATTTGTCTGGACTGGTCTAGCAGGACGATATGGAATTAGAATTAGAAATATGAAAACAAAAATTGAAATGGGAATCTCAAGAACTAGTTGGAAAACTAAAAATAGAAATGCATTTCCTCTTGTACTGAACAATATATAAAAGCATCGGCAGTGTACATATCACAAAGCTAACATATTCCTGTTAATGAATTCAAAATGAAATATTTTTTCTACCTTTGTTGTCTGTGTATTTTATTTTTCCAATCATGTGGATTCCAGTTTTTCTTTTCTGCTTTCTCTGTCTGTCTTCTGCCAAATCTTTCCAGAGTTTGCTTTCCATTTATCCTATCTTCTTCCATTCCCTCCTAACATGTTTCTCATATGTTGATCATTCTCTTTTCTTTCTTTCTCGTGTCTGTGTCCACTCAAATTTCACCCTGTCTTTCACCTTCCAGTCTTCAATCTCCTTCTTGTTCATTTTCACTTATCTATCAATTCCATCTCCTACCCAGCTTATCTCTCCAGGCTCTTCCATTTCTCCATCTCACACCTTTCCTGGTCTCGTATTCCCTTCTTTCACCCACTCCTCATTACCACATTTCTAACTTCTGTACTCACCTTCTCTTCTCACTTGTGTCTCCTTGACAATCCCCCACAAGGTTCCGCACCAGACCCGGCATCTACGTTCTCCGTCTCTCCCCCACCCACCCACTCACCCTTGTAGCTCTGGAACTCAACTCTCTCTCTCCCACCCACCCACCCTTGTAGCTCCTGCAACTCAACTCTCTCTCTCCCACCCACTCACCCTTGTAGCTCCTGCAACTCAACTCTCTCTCTCCCACCCACCCACCCTTGTAGCCCAGCATCTCCCCTCCTTCTCATTGTCTATCCCTCCTCTCCACCCACCCACTTATTAACTTGCACGACTGGATTAGCAGACGTGAACATCCTTAACGTGCATTATTAGAAACTCTCCCATAGCATAAAATGGGGCCTACAATAAAATAATGCGTGCTAAGGCCTCAGTCCATGCTCACATGGTAGCGTATGTTAGTAATTCCAGCTGTTAATCTTTTGATGCCACTAAGCAATGTTTTTACAAGTCTACCCACATGAAGTTCAAATCATTCTTTTTTCCCCCTCATCCACTGGGAACTTCAAATGACTCCCCTTCTCCTCCTCCTCCCTCCATGCAGACTTTCAAGTTCTCCTGCATCATCAGTACCCAACACATAGGCTCCAGTGGCAACAGCAGTAACAGCAGATTAAGCAAACGGGGAAACTGGATCAGCCCATGTGCATAAGCACCACTGCGCACACAGATGTGCAGAGGAGATGGCACTACTGGTCTTGTAGGTAGAAGCTGGTTTTAATGCTGCTGCCACTAAAGCCCATAGGAAGGGGGCAAGGGTGGGGGGGTAAGGGTGGAAGCAGTGGGTCCATGAAAGAATGAGACGAAGACAATGGGACAATGGAGGTTTGTACAAAGAAGTGGGGAGAGTAGCAATAGGAGACTGGAGATTTGCATAGGGTTAGGAGAGATCAGGAATTCACACAGAAAGAATGAAAAATTCTCCTGATTTGGCCAGCACCTCACTCACCTCCATGCCGACAAGACCGCCAGCATCGACTGACTCCTTCAGCCTGTGATCCTACAGCCCGGCAGACAATGTGATGGGGTAAGTTCCATCCCTTGTCATACATCATCTTACTGGGCCCACAGAGGGTTTTAAATCTCCAAGCGCTGTAGGCAGGCTCACGCCTAAGAGCCCTCAGTTGTGGCCCTTAGGTGTGGACTCAATAAAGTTACCTGAGCTTTCCCACAGAAATACACCTCACCCAAAGGTAAGGTAACCCCCTCAGTTACTCCACACAATATCCACACTAGCTGCAGGACATAGGAACGCCCATGTAATTTGGCAGAAACCGCTGTACTAGAAGAACCCTGGAGTCTGTGCACCTCACAGGTATATGTATATACTATCTTACTGGTCATCCCAAATACAATAACGCTACCCTTCCACAACTTGCTAATTACTCAGCAAGCACCATTCACTCATAGAAAAGGCTCCAACCAAACAAGAGAAAATGACTTAGATTGCCACAGGATCAATATTGTTTATCTCACTCAAATTAATAAGACTTTCCAGTCCAACATACATACGAAGTAGCTTGATCCCAATTATATAGAAACAGAGGAACCTTATGACTAGCTACCCACAATACTTACAATCACACAGAAGACCGCACTGTTTCATAACCATAAATCCAAAGCCCCCACAATCCCCCAACAAGCTCACACACAATACACTCAATCAATCAATCAAAAGTGACCTGGTTAATGCCCGATCTGCATGCAATAAAATCCACATCATATCTACCTGTCCCTCTGATCCCATCCCCTCACAGTGGCTCCCTGAGCCCTCATTGGCTTTGCCCCCCCCCCCCGATTCTTTCCATTTTCAATAACAGTCTTCTATCCAGCACCTTTCCCTCACAGTGGAATCACGCCCTAATTCAACCACTCCTGAAAAAAGCGTCCCTAGATCCTTTCCTTCCCACAAACTGGCATCCTATTTCTAATCTTCCTTTTCTTTCTAAACTTCTTGAAAGGCTAGTCTTTTCTCAACTTTCTTCTCACCTTGGAGCTTCCCTAGCCCTCCACCCTCGCCAATCAGGTTTTCGTCCCAGTCACAGCACTGAATCTATTCTTATTTCTTTTCTTAATGAGTTGCACATTGCTCACGATCGGGGTTCCATATCTATTGCTGTTTCACTTGATCTTTCCGCTGCTTTCGACGTCGTTGACCACCGCACCCTTCTTTCCCGTCTTTGTTCCGCTGGTCTATCTGGCACAGTTTTACACTGGTTTCACTCTTTTCTTTTCAATGAATCTTTCTCGGTTCTCTCTGGCACCGATTCCTCCCCTTCGACACCCCTTCTTTGTGGTGTTCCCCAGGGTTCCGTCTTAGCACCTCTACTGTTTAACATCTTCTTGGCCCCTCTGTCCCTACTAATCCAACAATATGGTATTTCTGCATACTACTACGCAGACAATATTCTTCTCCTCTATCACTCTGATTCACTCACGCCCGATATTGGCCCACTTAATACCTATCTTTCTGGTGTAGCTTCCTGGTTCTCTGATAATTTTCTACACGTTAATCTCTCAAAAACTTTGGCTATTTGGTTCTCTGCTATCCCCTCTCTTGTCCCGTTTCTTTCATCTGCTCCGATTCCTATTGTCACTTCACTACAATATCTTGGTGTTACTCTTGACTCGGCCTTGACCTTTAAGGATCACATTTCTTCGATTGTCGAGCACCCTTTTTACACCCTAAGGCAACTTTGTGCGGTCCGCCCCTTTCTCTCTACGTCTTCTTTAACCACATTACTTCTCTCTCTTGTTATCTCATGTTTAGATTATTGTAACGCGTCCCTAGCTGGTCTCCCCTCTTCCCAACTGCGTAGGCTCCAACTGGTACATCACACCGCCACCCGCATTCTGACTCATGCCTCACGGTTTGATCACATCACCCCCCTTCTCATCCGTTTGTACTGGCTTCCCATTCCTTTCTGGATTCAATATGAGTCTCATTTTTGTACACAAATCACTTCACCCCGTATCCCTCTCTACCTCTCTGATCTAGTTCATTTCCACTGTCCCCCTAGAATTCTCAGATCAATTCATGCCAATCGGTTATCTCTTCCCTCCCCTTCCCAGGCCCATCTGGAGTCCACACGCTCTTCTGCCTTTTTATTTCTGGGTCCCCACTTATGGAACGCTCTACCACCTACGCTTCGTCTCGAGCTCTCTTTTTCTACCTTTAAAGCTAGTGTTAAGACACATCTTTTTTGCACAGCTTTAGATCTTCCTCCCCCTTCTTCCACTCTTTCCCCACCCCCCGTTGATATTTAGTTCTGTCTGTTTTGTTCCTGGCTGTCCCCCCTTTTTTCTTTCTTCCTTTTCTCTCCAACTATCTCTTTCCTATTTATTTTATGGCATTCTTTTCCTTTCTTTTCAGCAGTACTTTTATGATTTTATTGTAAACCGCTATATGCCTATGGTTTCGGTGGTATATTAAGTTTTTAAATAAAGATAAAGATATCTCACTATGTAAAGAAGCATAATCATGTTTGTCACTGAATCTTATTTATTTTATTTAACTGTTTTTTTATACCGTTTTTCTTCAAGGCAAAATGGTTTACATAGAACAGGTAATAACGTCTGCATGGAACAGCTAGAACTATGTACAGTTAACTGATAGAAATTTTACAGTGAAACAAGTAGTAATTTTTGTATGAAATAATTGGAACTATGTACAGATAACTGGTATAAGATTTATATTGTTACAATTGTATAAGAGAACAAAGTGATTATTTACAAATGACATAGCTGCTATCTGGTGAGGCATTGTGTTGCCCTGCTTATGGGGGTTGAGTGGTGAGGGTGGTGGGGGGGGGGGCAGGGTGTGCTCTTGTGTATGTTATGTGGCAGTGGCTGTGTTGAAATGTTCTTCGAAAAGAAAGGTCTTAAGATGTTTTTTGAAGAGGGTGTGGGTTTGGAGGGCCCGTAAGGTGGGGGGGGGGGGGGGAGTAGTTTGTTCCAGTTGGTGGAGGGCATAGAATTGGAAAGCTCTTGTGCAGGTGCGTTGTGATTTCTTGGAGCTCTGTGCAGGTAGAAGGAGTAGATTTGCTGTGTTTTGGCGCCGGAGTCTGCTGTTGTTGGGGCGCTCAATTAGTAGTTGTAGCTGTTCCGCTGTAGTGTTGAGGAGGGCTTTATGCATGAGGACAATGGTCTTGAACCTGATACAGGATGAGATTGTTAGCCAGTTTAGGGATTTTAATATGGGCATGATGTGGGTGTGCCTGGTTGCTTCAGTGATGAGTCATGCAGCTGTGTTTTGAGCCAGCTGTAGGGGGGGCAAGGGTGGTCTTAGGTAGTCCTTGTAAGATGGAGATGCAGTAATCGAGGAGAGGGGTGATTGATGCTTGACAGACTGTGCGGAAACTATCGTGGGGTAGAAGAGGGCATAGGTTATGGAGAATTTTGATTTTGTAGTAGATACTCCTGGTGGTGTTTAGAATATGTGGCTGGAAGTTCAAGAGGTGGTCCAAGGTTACACCAAGGTACTTGATCTAGGGTTTGACTTGGATTTCAGTGTTGCCCGGTTTGATGCTGTGTGGAGGATTAAAGCTGGGATCTCTGGATATGTAACCTTTAAAAAGGAGACAGAGCAGCTTTTAAACTAGATAATAGGGGAAAGCCGACAGTTGCTCAAGAGCTCATGGTTCGGATCCATGAAGGATACTAGCAAAAGAGAGAAGTTAGGGCATGCCGACAGAGGTTCCAATAAAGGCAAAAGAAACCCAAATGCCCTTAAGTACAGAGCAGACAGAGCTTAAAGATTCCAAGATCACTGCCTACCGATAACCAGATTAATATGAATAAAATACAGCCTCTAAAATGCTTGTATGCAAATGCTCGAAGTCTAAAAAATAAGATGGGAGAGTTAGAATATATAGCACTAAATGAGAGGTTACATATGATTGGTATCTCAGTGATATGGGGGATGGATGACAACCAGTGGGACACTGTGAAACCTGGGTACAAGATCTGGTGCAAGAGATAAGAGTGTTGAAGATACTTGACAATAGTGATTATAGCATGATCGTGTTTGATTTAATAAATGGAGGAAGGATGGTAAGGAAATCCACAGTACTACCTTTTAACTTTCAAAAGGGAGACTATGATAAAATGAGGAAAATAGCTAAGAAAAAACTAAAAGGAGCAGTTGCAAAGGTTAAAGATTTACATCAAGCATGGATGTTGTTTAAAAATACTATCTTGGAAACCCAAACCAGATGTATTCCATGCTTTAAAAAAAGTGGAAGGAAGTCCAAAAAACTGCCAGTATGGTTTAAAGGAGAGGTCAGAGAAGCTGTTGTTGCCGAAAAAGCATCTTTTAGGAAATGGAAAAAGGAGCCAAATGATGCAAACTGGAAACAACATAAGCACTGGCAAGTTAGATGCAAGGCATTGATAAGACAGGCAAAGAGAGAATTTGAGAAGCTTGCCGTGGAAGCAAAAATGCATAATAAAGACTTTTTCAAGTACATTCATAGCAAAAAACCTGTGAGTCAGTTGGACCATTAGATGATAGAGGGGTAAAAGGGGCACTAAGAGGGGACAAGGCCATAGCGGAGAGACTGAATTAATTCTTTGCTTTGGTCTTTACTGAGGAAGATGTAGGGATGTTACCCATGACTGAAATGGTATTTAAAGGTGATGTCGCAGAAGAATTGAAAAAAATATCGATACACCAGGAAGATGTATTACAACTATTTGATAAACTGAAGAGTAGCAAATAACCTGGACCAGATGGCATACATTCAAGGTTGTTGAAAGAACTGAAATATGAGATTGTAGACCTGCTATTAGTAATCTGTGAACTATCATTAAAATCATCTGTAATACCTGAAGATTGGAGGATAGTCAATGTAATGCCAATTTTTAAAAAGGGTTCCAGGGGTGATCCGGGAAACTATAGACTGGTGAGCCTGACGTCAGTACCGGGCAAAATGGTAGAAACCATTATAAAGGACAAAATTACTGAACATTTAGTTGGTCATGGCTTAATGGGAGACAGTCAACATGGCTTTAGACAAGGAAGATCTTGTCTTTCTAATCTGTTATGTTTTTTTGAAGGTGTGAATAAACAGATAGACAAAGGTAAGTCAGTTGATATAGTGTATCTGGACTTTCAGATCCAGGAAATCCACTGCTGGGCACAATACAAGCATTGAGGAACCTGTGTCCTTTGGGAAAACTGGTAGGTACTTGTGACCTAGATTGGCCACTGTTGGAAACAGGATACTGGGCTTGATGGACCTTGGTCTGATCCAGTATGACATATCTTATGTTCTTAAGTAAGGTCAAGTGAATGTTTCTTGAGGAGAAGTGTGACCACAGCGTGCTTGAAGGCTGCAGGGAAAGTTATCGTGGAGAACGATAGGTTTAGAATATGTTTGATGGAAGGGATGACAGAGGAGGAGATGGAGTTAAAGGCAACATTTTAGATGGTACGTGATGATCAGAATTGAGATGTTGTAGTTGGAACATACACAATTCTGGCAGATTTTTAGAAGATGTGTATAAGGATTTGCAGGAAAGCAGATGTATTTGCCACCGCGTAGAACTAGAGAAGCCATTTTACATATCTAGTGGCAAAAGGCAGGAGGATGTTGGGCTGCATACAAAGAGGGATTACCAGCAGAAAGGAAGAGGTACTTATGTCACTGTACAAGTCACTGGTAAGGCCTCACTTGGAATATTGTGTTCAGTTTTGGAGACTGTATCTCGCAAAGGATGTAAAAAGACTGGAAACTGTTCAGAGAAAGGCGACCAAAATGATTTGGAACCTGCGTCAGAAGCCTTATGAGAAGAGACGACCTAAATATGTACACTTTGGAGGAGAGGAGGGACAGGGGAAATATGATTCAGACCTTTAAATACTTAAAGAGAAATGATGAACAAACAAACCTCTTGCAAAGACGGGGAAGCTGTAAAACTCGAGGGCATAACAGGAAGCTGCAAGGTGGTAAATTGAAAGGCAATATCAGGAAATATTTCTTCACTGAAAGGGTAGTGGATGCTTGGAATGCCCTCCTGATGGAAGTGGTGGGGGCAAGCACGGTGACGGAATTCCAAATGGCATGGGACAAACACAGTGGATCCCTTTACAGCAACAGGATAAAAACAAAATAAACTGTACCATCTAACTTCTGAATCATCTAACGTCTGAACAAATAGGGGTGTCCTACATGGAGTGGTGGGTTCACCCCTAAACAAAGACATGGGGAGGGGTGGACTGCACAGAGCGACAGGTGCACCTACTCTTGCCATCTTGCTGGGCAGACTAGATGGACCATGCTGGTCTTTATCTGCTGTCATTTACTATGTTTCTATGTTACATGGGGGAAAAATCAATGGAGGCAACTCGGCAACTTGTCGTACTCTTATGTGTAACTTTGTGGTTTACAAACCTATAGGGGTATGTTTACTAAACAGCACTAACATCGCAGCGGTGATGTTATTGCGTGATAATGTCACATTAACGTACGATAATGTCGCATTACCGTGCGATAACGTCGCATTACCATGCGATAACGTCACATATCGCGCGTTAACGTCTTTGGAAGCATTAAGGCGCACAAAGGGTGGAGTAAGGCTCCCCAGAGGGCGGAGATAAGGGGTCAATGGGCGGAGAGTGGGCGGGGAGAGGCTCCAGGCACACTAATGCTGTGAAATCAGGGTCTGAAAATTAACGCCAGTGAAAACCTCGCATTAGAGGCACATTTGCAGGAGAGAGAAACCATTTCAGTCAGCAATGTACAGCAAAGGCAGGGAAACCAAGAAAAGTGATAGTAGTGCTACATGTGCAGCAACATCATAGTGTCCAAGTGCAAATGGGGTACAGGGGGCTGAAGGTGGGACATGCAGTGGGGCAGCTGGGGCACAGGGTGGACTAGGCAGATGCCTAGGTGGCACATAGGAACTCAGAAACTGCAAATCAGCAAGCCCGCAACTGACCAAGGTCAAACATGCCCACGAGTGTGCATCCCACAGTGTCCCAGGGGACATCACCCAGCAGGTATCCCAAAGGGCACATAACAGTGACAGGCGGTGCCAGGGGGAAGTGCGGATGTCCATGTAGGCACCCCTACCCCAGATCCCACACCATAGGCAGCCACCTACCGGCACACTGGATGGCCTGGGACTGCGCACCACCAGCACCACCGGCATAAGGGCATGTCAGCATGGTGGGGGAGGGGTGCTGGTGGTGGAGGGGGCAGTGGCATCTGCCCACAGCACACCAAGGCCAAGCCCTGTTCAGGTGGGTGGTGTGCAGTGCAACAGACAAGGGCTGTCTGATGAACAGTAATGGTATCCCCAGGGAATGATCTGCCTCTGTGGCAACAGTTTGGTGCAGTACACACAGCCAGTGTGTTCAGGGGCAGAAGGTCACAGGTTCAAGTCCCAGCTGTGGCTCCCGCAGCCCATGTCCCTATATTTTACCCTACAGAGCACAAACACCATAAATATGTGCACTCCCTAGAGCAGAGGTTCCCAACTGCAGTTCTGGAGGGCCAAACACCCTTCAGGATTTCATGCTGTCTCTAATAAATATGCATGACATGCATTGGTATGCAGTGCCCCCATTGTATGCAAATGTATCTCATGCATATTCATTAGGGACAACCTGAAAACCTGAATCGTGCTTGGCCCACCAGGACCGGAGTTGGGAACCTCTGCCCTAGAAGATCTGCCAATAGGAGTACGAACAACCACACCCACAGGCTCCACTATCCAAAGCCTCATTTGGAAAAATAAGCTAGCAAAGTAGTCAGGAAGGCAAAGATTCAAAAGGAGGAGGAAATAGCCAATGCAATAAAATGGGGGGATAAGACATTTTTTAGATATATTAGTGAGAAGAGGAAGGGCAAAAGTGGTATTCTCAGACTCAAGGGTGCAGGGGAGGAATATGTAGAAGCTGATAAGGATAAAGCGGAATTGCTTAACAAATATTTCTGTTCTGTGTTCACAGATGAAGAACCAGGAGCAGGACCTCAGAAAACACCCAAAAACAGGAACAGAAGCGAGGGACATCTTGAACAATTTTCAGAAGACTGTGTTCGTGAGAAACTAGTTCAACTTAACGTAGACAAAGCGATGGGACCAGATGGGATACACCCTAGAATACTGAGGGAACTTGGGAACGTTCTAGCAGCTCCACTGACTGACCTTTTCAATGCCTCATTGGAGTCAGGAGTGGTGCCAAAGGACTGGAGAGAGGCTCATGTGGTGCTTTTACACAAAAGCGGAAGTAAGGATGTGGTTGAAAACTACAGGCTGGTTAGTTTAACTTCGGTGGTGAGTAAATTATTGGAAATGCTGCTGAAAGAGAAAATAGTGAGGTTTCTGGAGTCCAGTGGATTATAGGATCCGAGGCAGCATGGATTCACCAGAGGCAGGTCTTGTCAGACAAATCTGATTGATTTCTTTGACTGGGTGACCAGGGAGTTGGACCGAGGGAGAGCCCTAGATGTGGTGTATTTAGATTTCAGTAAAGCCTTTGACACTGTTCCTCACAGGCGACTTATAAACAAACTGAGCACCCTAGGGATGGACCCTAAAGTTACTGCTTGGGTTAGAAATTGGTTGGGTGGGAGGCGACAAAGAGTACAAGTACATGGAGCTCACTCTGAGGAGAAGGATGTTACCAGTGGTGCGCCCCAGGGATCTATCCTTGGTCCGACTCTTTTTAACATCTTTGTTAGAGATATAGCGGAAGGGCTATCGGGTAAGGTTTGCCTCTTTGCGGATGATACCAAAATCTGCAATAGAGTAGATACCCAGGAAGGTATAGGTAACATGAGGAGGGATCTAGCTAAGCTTGAAGAATGGTCTAGAATTTGGCAGCTGGGATTTAATGTTAAAAAATGTAAGGTCATGCATTTGGGCTGCAGCAATCCAAGGGAGCAATATAGTATAGGGGGTGAAGTAATTTTGTCCACTAAAGAAGAGCGGGACCTAGGCGTGGTTGTGTCTGATGATCTTAAAGTAGCTAAACAGGTAGAAAAGGCAATGGCAAAAGCTAGAAGGATGCTTAGGTGCATACGGAGAGGAATGGTTAGCAGAAAGCCTTTGACAAGGTCCCTCATCAGAGACTTTTGGCAAAACTAAAGAGTCATGAGATAGGAGGCAGTGTACTATTGTGGATCAGGAACTGGTTAAAAGATAGAAAGCAGAGGGTAGGGCTAAATGGCCAATTTTCCCAATGGAGAAAGGTGAATTGTGGTGTACCCCAGGGATCTGTGCTGGGTCCGCTGCTTTTTGACATATTCATGAATGACCTGGAAAGTGGAATAACGAGTGAGGTTATCAAATTTGCAGATGACACAAAACTATTTAAAGTAGTTAAAACCCAAGAGGATTGTGGAAAATTGCAAGAGGATCTTGATAAATTGGAAGACTGGGCATCAAAATGGCAGACGAAATTTAATGTGAACAAGTGCAAAGTTATGTACCTAGGGAAGAACAACCCAAACTATGGTTACACGATGCAAGGTTCCACATTAGGAACCACCACCCAGGAAAAAGATTTAGGCGTCATTGTGGATACCATGTTAAAACCCTCGGCCCAGTGTGCAGCGGCGGCCAAGAGAGCAAATAGAATGCTAGGTATCATAAGGAAAGGAATGGAAAATAAAACAAAAGATATTATAATGCCTCTATATTGTTCCATGGTGAGACCGCACCTTGAATATTGTGTGCAATTCTGGTCACCGTATCTTAAAAAGGATATAGCGATTTTAGAAAAGGTTCAGAGAAGAGCCACCAAAATGGTAAAGGGGATGGAAGGATACTCCTATGAAGAAAGGCTAAAAAGGTTAGGGCTCTTTAACTTGGAAAAGAGACGGCTGAGGGTAGATATGATAGAAGTCTATAAATTAATGAACGGAGTGGAACGGGTAAACGTAGATCGATTGTTTACGTTATCAGAATATAGAAAGACTAGGGGACATGCAATGAAGCTACAGAGTAAACTATTTAGGACTAATAAAAGAAAATATTTTTTCACTCAACGTGTAATCAAACTCTGGAATTTGTTACCGGAGGATGTAGTAAAGGCTGTTAGTGTAGCTGGGTTTAAAAAAGGTTTGGACAAGTTCCTGGAGGAAAGGTCCATAAACCATTATTAAGTAGGGACCCAGGATATCAATGCTTGACCCAGTACAAGCATTGTGGAACCTGTGTCTTTTGGGGAAACTGCTAGGTACATATGACCTAGATTGGCCACTGTTGGAAACAGAATACTGGGCTTGATGGACCTTGGTCTGACCCAGTATGGCATATCTTATGTAAAAAAGGAGGTGATAGTGCTTCTGTATAAGTCTTTGGTGCGACCTCATTTGGAGTATAGTGTGCAATTCTGGAGACCGCACCTTCAAAAGGATGTGAACAGGATGGAGTCGGTGCAGAGGGTGGCTACTAAAATGATTAGTGGTCTTCATTATAAAGCATATGAGGACAGACTAAAGGATCTTAATACGTACACCTTAGAGGAAAGGCAGGATAGAGGTGATATGATTGAGATGTTTAAATACCTCCGTGGCATAAATGTTCAAGGAGAGAGCTTCTTTCAATTGAAAGCAAGTTCTGCTAGGAGGGGACATGCAATGAGAGTGAAGGAAGATAGATTCAGGAGTGATATGCGGAAATATTTCTTTACGGAAAGAGTAGTGGATCCGTGGAATAGTCTCCCAGTGGAGGTGGTAGAGATGAGGACAGTAACTGAATTCAAAAAAGCATGGGACAAACACAGAGGATCTCTAAAGGTAAAAAGGGGACTGTTGTAGTTGTTGATATGGAAGGACAGACTAGATAGGCCATGTGGTCTTTTTCTTTCATCATATTTCTATGTTTCTCATGGATAGTCTGGCTGTTGGGCCCTGTGCGGGGCAGCAGCTACCAATACTAGCACCTGCATATCTTAGCAATGCCTGCACTGTGCCCAGGACTGGTGTGGTGGCCAGGGCTGCCAACCACCTCTATCTTTGCACAATGCTGAAATAGGTGTGTGAGTGTGTGTATGTCTACCCAGTGTTTTGTGGCTGCCTACACCTTACTGAGCCCTCAGTGCTTGCACTGTCTCTAGTGTTAGCCTGCCAATGTGCATAATGAGGAGCAAGGTATTTTGGGTAGGGCCCGGACACAGCGGTCTGGGCAGGATGCATCTGCACAGGGCACAGGGCAATGGCTGGGACATTGCAGTGCCCGTCCACCACCTGCACGGACAGGGTGGCCACAGCATGTTATGCTGGGAGCTCACACTCACCCTGACTGAGCAGTGACCATGGCATGGCTAGGTTCCCCCATAGTGCTATACAGTATTGCTCTCAAGTGATATCTATGAGTGCCCTCATCTGGGGGCCAATCACTGACGTACTTGCTTGGGGTGTGTGCTCACATCCCATCTTTGGGTGCACAGAGTTCCTCCAGGAACATGAACTATGTACTAGCTAGCAGACTGTCTGCGGTTAGCATGTGTATTGACTGGAACACCTTGCAGGGTGCAGCGGGTGGAGACTGACTGTGCTCTCTGCTGGTGAATGTCAGATAGTGGGGGGGGAGGGGGGGCAGCTAAGCCTTTCCAGACCTACTGCCTGTCTGCCAGTGCCCTATGTGGTGCATACAGCTCTGCATTGACTGCTCTGTAGGGGTGCCTATTCCCCAGCAGGACTGGGGTTGATGGTCCCCCTCTACTGCCACCATTGCAGATATGTAGAATGTGGATCTGTTGGTGGGAGATCCTGTCCCCCACCCTGACCCACAGAGGGTGGGGGTTGGGCGGTGCTACATAATCCGCCTTTGGGTCCAAACACCAACCTTCTCTTATGACATGTGACCATGGCAACCGCACAGGATATGCATTATTCTGGGTGCATCATAGTCCACAAGGGCTAGACGTGACTGGGAAATACAGATGGACATAGGTGTGTCTGCAAGGACTACCTATCACACACTGGCACTGATGGGGACCTGCAGCATAGCCTATCTCAGCCATGCCATGTCGGGTGGACCTGGTGCTGGGCACCCCACCTCACCTCACCTTCAGGTTGGGCACAGGAACCGCACAATGTCAAGGTCTGTAGCTACTCTGTGCCAGTAACACACACGGTTAGTTCCCCCTATCAGGCCGGAGTGCTATAGAGGCACATACCCCATCTTGTGAGCAGATGTAGGCTGCTGATCTGCATGTGCAGTGCATCATGGGTATGGGTGGGTTTACCCTATCCTGGTAACCACAGCAGACAGTTTGTGTGGTGACCTGCAGTCTTTCTGTAGCCAGCCAGCGGTGTGTTAGATGCTCTAGAGATGGAGCCCACTGGTTACTTCAATGACTGTGGAGGCAGAGGTCATGGGTTTGATCCCACAGTGGTGTTATTTAATAAGGCTGTCTGAGGCTTTTCCTTTTAATTTAGATCAGTGCTGCCAGCAAAAACACCCTCACAGTGCCGTAACCTAAGGTGCCTCATAAGGTACCTATAAAGCGCCCTATAGGGCACATTATAAGGTGCCTTGGCAGACAGGGCACTTTATATTGTGCCCTATGGAGTGCCTTATAGGGCGCCTTATGCGGCACCTTAGGTTACGGCACTGTGAGGGTGTTTTGCTGGCAGCACTGATTTAAATTAAAAGGAAAATGCCTCAGACAGCCTTATTAAATAACACCACTGTGGGATCAAACCCATGACCTCTGCCTCCACAGTCATTGCAATAACCAGTAGGCTACATAGTTATAGCTTCTAACACTGCGCTGGCATGTACTTAGGGTTAATGCACGTTAACATGCTACGGCGCCCACTATCGCGCGATACAGATTCTTGCAACCTTGCCGCCGGAACGCCCACTCCTTATATGGAATTCTTCACATTAACGCTGCAACTAGCACCGGTAACATTAAGACGGTTTAGTAAACATACCCCAAAGTTTAAATGCTGCCAATTAACTACGGAGGCCTCTATCTTTAATTCACTTCATTTTGCAGGGGGAAATAAACAATGGGAAATTTGGGGGGATAACCTCCTTAATCCCTCCTGTAAAGGGCTGGCTGTACCGAGCACTTTTTAAAAACATATGCAAGGCCAGCCCAACCATTAGGCAAACTAGGAGGTCGCTTCTGGGGGGTGGCAAAGAGCAGGGCATTCAAAGCTAACCCATAGATTCTGACAGCCAGGGTGAGCATAAGGCTTCAGGTCCGCCTAGGGTGTCAACATCTTAAAGCAGCTCTGCTTATATGTGCCAGGGAGCAGCTGTAAATCTCGACATGGACAATTTCAGTCATACATGTGCATTCCCTATATAAAATGGCAAACACACATGTAGCTTTTTGCCCTGCCCAGGTCATTCCCTCTTGCTAGCTGCATGCTCCGGCCTGGTATCTACGAGCCTTCCATGAAAAATCTTTACATGCCTCTCCTCCCTCATAAGCCAGATCTGAGTCCGACAGGCAGCCTTCTTCATTAAAGCCCCCTTGCTATGGAGTCATCTACCCCCTTATCTACGTCTCGAACAGGGCTGTGGCGTTTCATGACAGGGGTCATGGAGGAGGTGGCTGCCTCCTGGAAACCTGCCATTTTCTTTCTTTTCTCTATCCTATCCTGATGAATTGGAGTTCCTTCCCAAACTCTATTTTTAGGTAATTGTAAACCGCTTTGATTATCTCACGAAAGATGATACATCAGGACAGGGGCAGTGGAACGTCTGCTGGTTTGGGGGGCCAAAAGCTACACCCTAACTCTTCCCTAACTCCACGGGCAGACAACCAGTATTGCCTCCTGTTCTGCCCGCAGGGATCTGATCTCCCATGGGCAGAGGAAAGGAGTCTTTGCCGTGATCGGCAGGAAAGGTTTGATAGGGCTAGGGCCTGTGTGGCCCACCGCGTTCCAACGCCTGTGTATTGAATAAACTATAAATCATATGCAAATTTAGCCCTTCATAAAATCCCCATTTACACATGAATGCCAGTCCCCTATGACAATGCCAGGTTTTCCATATGGAAACTGAATAAGGCTCCTAAAAGAACTGTCATAAGGTACAGGAAAGAGCAACCAAATTGATAAAGGGGATGGAAGGACACCCCTAGGAGAAGAGGCTAAAGAGATTAGGGCTCTTTGGCCTGGAGAAGAGATGGCTGAGGTGTGCACGAGTCAATACAAATTGGTTGTTTACTCGTTAAGGAAGTACAAAGACTAGGGGGACATGCCATGAACTTACTAAGCAGTACATTTAAAACTAATCAGTGAAACTAGTTTTTTCAGTACACACAGTTAAGCTCTGGAATTCATTGCTGAAGGATGTGCTAAAGGCAGTTCGTGTTGCTGCGCTAATCAACGCTTTTGACGAGTTCCTGGAAGAAAAGTCCATAAACCATTATTAACAAGGTAAACTTGGGGAAGTCTTAGTATGTACCGCAGGGGAGTGGAGGAGTAGCCTAGTGTGAGAGAGGCCAGCTGGGAGCTAGGGAAGCAAGGGTTCAAATTTCACCTTGTGGCTTTGAGCAAGTTACTTAACCTTCCTTTGCCTGAGGTACAGACCTAGACTGTAACCTCTCTAAAGACAAGTAAATCCTACAGTGTCTGAATGTACTGTAACTCACCTTCATCTACTACCGGAGAGGTGTGAGCTAAATACTGACAAACCATGACTTCAGCCCAGGAGAGGAGAACTACCAGGCCCCAGCTGGAGGCAGCACAACACAGCACAGCAAACCACCTGCCTTTGAGGTAAGTTTGCCATAGTGCCTCAGAAGCATGGGGGGAGTGCACCACACCACCCATCGCAAGGGGAACTGGGAACACCACTGGCTATAGGAGATTAGTATCGTCTGTCATTACCAGCACAGATTCAATGGGGAACGTGAAGGTTTCTTTATAATCTAATCTGTCACTTACCTCCAGAGAATTGTATGGGTCAAGCTTTCCCCAAGGACTTTTGGGTCGTGAGGGGCTCAGTGGGGGGTCTGGAATCGGTTGGATTCCCTCGACTGGCAGGAAAGAGGCCCATTTCCATGGCTCAGATGTGCTCTCCGAGTCTTTCTCGATGTGTCTCAGTACATTGGAGAGACTCTCAGGCTCTCCACCTCCCTGGGAGTCCTCTTGCCTTATCAGCATCTCATTCTCTGTGCGGCTGTCTCTCTCTGGAACTGTCACATCCTCCGGCTGCTCCTCTCTAGTCTGCGTCACTGGCTCTGGCTCTATGTGTGCCTTGGGATCCGGTTTAAGCTTTTGTTCGGACCTCTTGTAGGTTTTAGTTTGATGTTCATTTATGATCTGGGTCACGTCCACATCCTCTGGATCCTCATTTGGGAAGAGTTTTATCTAGCAAGCAGATGAAGAGGAAGGAAGAGAGGCATGAACATGAAGCAGAGTTAAGATGGCAGGAAAGGGGAGAAAGAGAAGCAAAGGAGGTATTCAAGGATGATACGACGCTGGCGCAAAAATAATCAGAGGGTAAAAAGGCTGAAACAAAAGACCAGGAAAGCAACGTTTCTGAGAAGCTGCACGAGAGTCCTTCAACGCCACTGCCGGTGGGGGAAGGCCAGAGCTGGGCCAACCATCAGGCAAGCTAGGCAGCCACCTAGGGCAGCAACATCTGGGGGGAAGGGGTGGCAAAAAGCAGGGCATTCAAAGCTAAACAATAGATTTTGACAGCCAGGAAGGTGTAACGCATAAGGTCTGCCTAGGGTGCCAACACTTTGAAGCAATTCTGGGGTGGGCCCTGGCTGAGGTGCTCTGATATCATAGCACTTCCCTCCACCAGCAGCAGCCTGGGCGAAGGACTTCCCCACAGCTTTGCACAGCAACATTGCAGGAGAGCGGCGAGGTTTGCAAAGCACATACATATGATTGTTAGTAAGAGAAGGAAAATAATTTCCCAGCTCTGCCAAAATCAGCGAGAGAATCTCTCCTGCTCATTTATCTCTGCTCTCCTAGCAGGACGGCATTACTTTAATAGTAACAATCACAGAAACCAGGAACAGATCTCTCAGTAATGAAAGGCTTCTCTGCGTCATGCATCAGAAGATTTGTCTAAATGCTGAAAATAGCCCTCTTAAAAGGTATCTGAAACTCCATCGAAGATGATCCACTTTACGCTAGAATGGTGTTGTGCACCTATGACATCACCCTGTCTGGGTCTTGTCCACCTCCCTTTAAAAAATAATCTTTTTTATTATGATCCTGAGCATAGTCAGTGTATGAGTTTTTAATTTTTGCATGTTGTAAACTGCAATGATTGACTTTGAGCCAAATTGGTGGTACATTCCCCTCAAAACTCCCGTAGAAGAACTCCCTGGTTCTCCACAAAGCTAAGAAACCTCAAGAGAGAGCTCAGACGTCTTGAACACAAATGGAGACGCTCTCGAGACCCCCACTCACATATCATTTACAAAAATAAACTCCAAGCCTACTGCTCTGAAACCATCAACCATAAGAGAGAATATGATGAAAACCTTATCCAACGGTCACCCAACAAACCTAGAGAACTATTCTCCATTGCCAAATCCTTATTAAATGAACCTGTACAGCAAGACCAACCTCCAAAAATAACTGCTCAAACTATAGCTAACCATCTTACCTCTAAATTCCTCCCGCCACCCTCAACCAATAACCCCCAATCTACTTCCTTCAATAGCACCCATCTACATAAACCAACTCCACTAAACACTTGGAGTGAATTTGAATCCATCACTCTAGATAATGTGAGTAATGTTATCAAGGACCTAAATGCCTCCACCTCTGCCCTTGATCCTTGCCCTGTCCCCTGGATCAAGTCTACTAGAAACTCCATCAGCCCCTACATCCTACATATGGTACAATCCTCCCTCCAGTCTGGTTCTGTCCCAGCTCCTCTTAAGTCCGCCACAATCCGTCCTATATTAAAGGGAGCAAAACTCGACCCTACTTCCCCTACTTCCTACAGACCCATCTCCAGTATACCCTTCCTTGCAAAAATAACTGAAAAGATTGTCCAAACCCAACTCCAGAACCATATCGATGAGCACTTTCCACTTGACTTATTCCAACATGGTTTCAGGAAGAACCACAGAGTAGAAACCCTCCTTATCTCCCTACTTGATTCCTTGTACCTTCACACTCAGAATCCCACTCAGGGATGCTTTCTCATATTCCTCGACCTATCCTCTGCCTTCGACTCGCTCCCACATTATCAACTCTTAAACAGACTCCACGAAATAGGACTGAGAGGCACAACCCTAAACTGGTTCCGATCTTACTTAGACAGTAGAACACAGCAAGTTCGCATCGGAAATGACACTTCCCTTCCATTTACCTTAAGACAGGGCGTCCCCCAAGGATCCAGCCTATCTGCTCTTCTATTTAACATCTTCCTGCAGCCAGTCTGCAAAATCTTCCAAAGCTATGGAATCCAATACCAGCTTTATGCAGATGACATGATGTGCTTCACCCCATTTAACCTTACAAACCCCAATTTCTCTAAGTTAAGTGAATGCCTAACTAGCCTAAAATCATGGCTCTCCCAGCACAACCTCATAATTAATCAATCAATCTAAAACCGAGGTCCTTCAGGTATTTTCCAATACTTCATACACCCCACCTCTAACCCTTATTATCGGTGATCTCTCCCTCCCCATAAAAAACCAAGTGAAATATCTTGGTATCATCCTTTATCAGAACCTCTCCTTCACAGATCAGATTAAGAGGACCACTAACACAATATACGCTAAGCTACGCGCTCTACGGAACCTCAAACCTCTCTTAAGTCCTGGCTCCTTTCGTGCCGTATGCCAGGCTCTCACAATCCCCTCTCTTGATTATTGTAACTTGGTATACCATGGCCTTCCCAAGCACTGCTTACAACCCCTCCAACTGGCCCAGAACACGATAGCCAGACTTTATCCAACAGCCCTAGATGGTCCCACATCACACCTGTCCTCTATAATCTCCACTGGCTCCCTATTCAATACAGAGTTAAATTCAAGGTGCTTACCTTTACACATAAGATTATCTCCAATGAGTCCGCCCCATGCCTCTCCCCTCTCCTTTCCTCCACCAACAACACAAGAACACGTCGCTCCATTACCAAGAACCTACTTACTATCTCAATAAACAAGAGACATAGCAAACAATTTACTAGTAACAGGGCCTTCTCCCTCTATGCCCCATCCCTATGGAATACCCTTCCACATATCCTGCGAAACTGCTCCAGCCACTCCGAGTTTCGGAAAAAGTTAAAAACTTACTTATTCCTGGAGCACTTCTCCCAACCACCTTAATTCTTAGCCCCCTGCTTCCCCCTCCTCTTACCCATGCTATCTCAATGTTGATCAAAAACCATGTAGTATCTCTTATCCTGTATATACCATGTACATAGTTATTGTGTAAATAGTTCCACGTTTTGTTTCTATTTTCTGGCACACATATTTATCCCTGTTCATTTTTCTATGTAAACAGTTGAAACATACTGCTATAAATTGTTCTATGTAAACCGTCCTGATTTGTGGAAGGACGGTATATAAAAAATGTTAAATAAATAAATATGCCTTTTTAGTAAATAAAATTCCACATTTTCCTCTTCATCTGTCTGTGCTATACTTGTGCTTTGTGCTTGCATCAGTGTGAAGTTGGCATGGGGCGCTGATGACGAACAGCACAGCAGCACCCCCGCGAAGCTGTGATTCTTAAGGCTGGGTGTTTAACTGCTGTCATTTCCACAAAAATACTGTCTAGAAATCAAAATGCTCCAACTCAAGGCAATCGTCTCTTCATTCCACCACCATCAAAGGCATTTACTGTTCTTTTTTTTTGCCCCTTCATTATGGAATTGTCTCCCGTGCAGAAAGGCTTTAGAGTAGACCTTAAGATATTCCTGTTTGAGTGTTTTTTAGAATTTCTGTCAGGTAGGGGGGTCCTGGGCCATGGCCCCAGCCTAGAAATCACTCTTTTGTTTCAACCCTTTTCCTGTCTTTCAATGGTGTTCCTCTTGCTTAGCCTCCTGAGTACTGTATGTAATTTTGTCTATTGGCTGTCATGTGTTTTAATTTGTAGTATTCTGTTGTCATATCTAGCATTTTATTTTGTAAGCTGCTCTGATTGTTTTATAAGAGCGGTATATCAAGCTTTTACTAAACCATGAACCAGGAAAGGTTAGTGTTATGCCAACTAATGCAAATGTTACAATTCTGAGAAAAAAAAAGAATGAAAAGGCCAACTTCTAAATGTCTAATCATTTTTGTAAGAAATATTTTTAGTAATACTGATTTATATGACTCTGTGGAACACTCTTAGCATTTTAAGAGTGGATCTCTCAAGTGTAGAGTTGCCACCTGACTAACCCCAGTCATAAGGAATTTGGTAATCCAGTCCTAATTTTACCTCATTGCATGCACAGATTTTCAATTTTGATTTTTTTGGGAAACTCAGTACGGCAGTCGGAACTACAAAAGGATAAAATCAGGACTGGATTAGCTTGCGCCAAATGACCTGGAGATGGGTGGCAACTCTACTCACACGCAAGAAAAGACATAATAAACTGAACTAAACTAAACATAGATTTGTATCCACTCACTCCATTGTATGCAAATGATCTCATGCATATTGACTGAGGCCAGACTGAAAACAAGACTGTCCCGAGGAACGAGTTGGGAGCCACTGCTCCAGTTCAGCACCTGTGAGTCAGTCCGGCACAGAGTCTTAGGGTTTAGTGGCTTCGAGGACCACAAACAGGTCCAATTTCCAGGGTACTTCCTATGCATGAGCCAGATTTGCATACAGATCTATGACAGGCATGTTCATTAGGAATATCCCAAAAACCTGCCCCATTTGCCTCCCTGGAAGACTGAAAGTTCGTATCACAGTTGTAGGGGACCCCTGAGGTTCCTTCTAGTCTAGGAGGAGAATATGGAGGTGATGGAAACCCCTGTAGTAAGAACTCAGAGAAGATTCAGAAGAATTCAGAGGCAGAGAGATTCCAGAGAGTCATTGGTGAGGTTGGAAGCAGCAGTAGTGAGGTAGCCGGCATCGTGTGGTGTGGGTAAGCACCATTACATTCCCTAACTGGCCATATGCAGGTCATTTTAATTGTAAAGTTATGCAGCAGTTACATGTGTAAATCATGGTATTTTAGTGTTTATATGTGTAAATGTGCACTTATGCATATACATTAAGTAAGGTTGCCAGATTTTAACATGTAAATCTGGGACACTTATCCCAAGTGTGTGTTGGGGGTGGGGGGAGGAAGGGACACTTTAGTTCCATGTTTGAGGTAGAGGGAAGAGGAGTCATTACCCTGCCCCCCCCCCACCCCCACCACATCCATCCCATGAAAGCAACAATATCACTCCAAGCAGACAAATAGAAGCAGTGATGCATTTCGCCGTACTGTTCAAAATGTAAAGATAAAGGATGTAGATTCTAAAAAACTGATACAGTCAAATCACTAAATTGAAAATATCCTTTTTTTCTACCCCCTCGGTCCCCCATTGCTGGAATCAGGGACAGGAAGCTGTCAGACAGGTGAGAGTCGAGGACACCGCTCTAAAACTGGGGACAATCCCTGAAAATCAGGGAGGTCTGGTAACCTTAACTTTAGAGAGATTGCTATTCTGAAATAGGGTTGCCAACTGGCTCCAGATGCGCCCGACAGGCTTGATCCAGTCCTGTGTTTACCCCATTGCATGCAGGGACTTGTAGTCTGGCTTTTCTTATGGAGTGCAATGGAGAAATCAGAACTACATGTCCCTGCATGCAATGGAGTAAACCCAGGACTGGATCAAGCCTGTCGGGCGCATCTGGAGCCAGTTGGCAACCCTATTCTGAAAGCACGTATGTTCGGCTGATCGCAAGTCCGTAGGTGTATACAGAGGTGGAGTTTGGGCACAGTGTGGATAGAGTGCAAGGTTACTTGTGTAAACTCGAAAAGACTATAATTTAAGTGCATTCTTTAAAAACCTAGTCGTGGGCATTTACGTAGGCCTTGCATAAGTGATTTATGCCTAGATTTAACGCACATTCTATTGTATCATGAAAACTAGGCATCTGTTTTTCTTTGTAAACTAGGATTAAGATTGGCGCAACCAGTTTTAAAATCACTCTGGTAAAGGCTGGAGAGGGGAGGGAAGTTTGTGAAGTACAGTCTTGCAGGATTCACCATTTTGGAAGGAGTAGTCTGCAAGGACTCTGAAAGACTAAGTAAATAGCTCCCTGTTTCCTTAAATACCTTGTGAAGGTCAGTTGTAACCTGATCAGAAACTTTGAGTCAAATAAAATCCTTCAAGAGGAAGGACAAGGGACAATCTGTTTTATATTGAAACTCCCCGGACTCTTGGACAGGAGCAAGTGGAAACCAGCCAGCTAACTCCTAAGGAGGATCAGAAACTGAGAAGTGTTAAACTCACTGCTTCCGGTCATTTCTTGGCTAAATAAAGTCAGACCAGTTTGTGAACTGCACCAGCTGAATGTGCCTGAAACATCTGTTCCCAGGCAGGTGTACTTGGCCCCACCCCTACTCAAACAAAGCCCCTGGGAGTGGCTGTGCTACTCAGCCTCTGCTGGCCCACCTATTGTATATATGTATGTAAACCTGTTTGCGTCTTCTGTCTCTGTGTGTAAAATGTGAGGGGTGCACTTACGCAGTTATTCCTTGTCTGGATTACAATTTAGACCAGCGTTTTGTAGATTAATTTGTCTGAACAGAGGCCACTTAAAATCACACTAACTAGGTAAGTACCAACACTTGCCCGGTTAATGCCAATCTCACTCAGCTCACAGACCACCCCAGGATGGTCTGAGTGTAGGGTTGCCAAATGGCTCCAGAAGCGCCTGACAGGCTTGCTCCAGTTCTGGGTTTACCTCATTGCATGTAACTACTTGTAGTTTTCCTTTTCTTATGGAGCGCAATGGAGAAATCACAACTACATATCCCTGCATGCAATGAGGTAAACCCAGGACTGGATCAAACCTGTCGGGCGCATCTGGAACCAGTTGGCAACCCTATCCGAGTGCCACTGAAAATCATGAACTGCCCCCTTAGCCAGCCTGCCTCCTGCTGGCCAGCTGGCTAAGGACATTTAATATCGGCCCCAAACTGAACAATTTGTTGGTAGCCCTGCCTGCTTGTGTTATCTGCTCTTCAAGGCCGATGCATGAGGACCAAACCCTGCACAAATCAGCTCACTAAGCCCAACAAACTGCTGCTTTCCCTTAAGACGGCACCACAAGCACATTCAGAAGAGCAGTTGCAGGGCCTGCATTTTCTGATGTTGACTTTCTTAAGCATGAGATCAGCGGCAGGAAGTAATGGTCCCACGATAACATGGTTGGAACATACTTGTGCTGCTGGTCTTAAAGAAGAGTACTGGAGAGCCGCAGCACAGGCTCCTATCTGCTAAGATTACCAGATGCCCCTGATTTTTGGGGATTGTCTCCAATTTTAGAGCTGTGTCCCTGGCTTCCACTCCTCTGGCTGCCTCCTGTCCCCGATTCCAGCAATAGGGACAGAGAGGGTAGAAAAAGATTATTTTCAAATTTAGTGATTTAAATATGTCATTATTTAGAATTTAGGACCATTACAGGGGCCACAGAGCACCTCTCGGATTGGGGGGGGGGAGCTCTGCCTTGACGCCACCCCAAGCTCTGTCCCTAGCCCCCCGCCCCCACTCCTTCCCCTGGGGATCCCATCTCCCGCAGGCTGAACAGAAGAGAATGGATGCCATCGTGGCGGATTCCTTCTGTCTGCCCATGAAAGATCAGATCTCCACGGGCAGGAGGAGAAGTCCGCTGCGATTGCGGCAAAGACTCCTTTTGTCTGCCTGCAGGGATCTGCCCAGTGTAGTACCAGCAACTCTGTCTGCTCTAGAACTGGAATGAAATGAAATCTGCCCAGTCAGATGAGGCCAAAGCCACTGAGGCAGCGGCACTGGAACAGACGCATTATACAGAACGACCACCTGATTTTATGCTTGAGTCCCACCAGAGCAGTCCAGTTCAGATCCCGCTTGGACAAGCTGCGGCGTTCTCCAACCTTCTTCCTGCAGAGACTTACAATAAGGCACAAGATCTATAACCAGGACCTAGCTGCTGGGAACTTCCTCACAGACAGATAAAAACTGGGGATTTGGATTCAGATGACCTGTGTCAACAGAAGGAGCTGACCAGTTTTCCAGCTGCTGCTGGTTTCCCAGGCAGTTTTGCTCTGTCTCCATCTGCCGCAGAAAGGACATAGCCCTTTTATCTACACCGGTCTTGCAGGAGTCAAAGAGAGAAAATGATCAAGTAAAGAGAATTTCACCATGCATGCCCAGAACTGATAAATTACCCAGATCCAGGAGAGACCTTGTAGGCCAGTCCTGGATTTCTGATAACCTCATCCTGATGCATAATTATCGGTTTCATGGGTAACATCAGGGACCATAAATATCACACTGGTCCAGGTGGTAAGTTCAAAAGCTGGACTGGCCAAAAAGTCTCCCTCCTGGACCTGGGTAACTTGGCAGTTCTGCATGACATACCTTCTTGAGATGCAGAGTTGCCAAGTTACCCAGTCCTGGAGTGAGATTTGAAGCCAGTCCTGGATCTGACAAGCTCATCCTGATGCACCATGGGACCTGCAGCACTGATTCTAATGGGTAAAATCAGGGACTACAAATCCCATACTGCATTGCAATGGAAATGTAAAACCAGAACTGGCCAAAAATCTCACTCCTGGAACTAAGTAACTCAGCATCTCTGCAGATGGTGAAACTACGGGGTAAGATAATGCTCTAAAAAAACATTTTCTCCTTGTGTAGTTTAAAGGAATCAGCTAATTTGCCATCTTCATTATTTTCAATCAATAAAGAGAGAGAGAGAGAGAGAGAGAGAGTTGTCACAAGACGACTCTCACGTTTTCCCTGTAAATGTTTCATTCTCATATCAAGATTTTCCAAAGAATGAGCTCTTTTAGTGAAAAGATAATCTGTCTTAGCTTTATGGTATCCCGGCAATTTACAAATACAGATTTACGAGAGGAATTTTCTACCACTGATGTTGCCAAAACTGTGGTAGATATTTTAGGGACTTTAAATAATAAATGTTAAAATCATAACTAAAAGATCCTGCCAACTGCCATCCTCCCTTCATTGGAACCAACAAGGCTGACCAGATAGATTGTCTGATTCTTCAAGGTACTTAATGCAATGTCTTTTTTATACAGAGCTGCCATGCAATCCAGTTTCAGGAGTGAGATTTTGTGTCCAGTTCAGGTTTTAAATTTGCATTGCAATGCAGCATGGCATTTGTAGTCCCTGATTTTACCCATCAGTTTTGCAGGCCCCATAATGCATCAGGATGAGAGAGTCAGAAATCCAGGACTGGTTTAAAATCTCATTCCTGGAACTGAGTAACTTGGCAACTCTGTATAACTGAAGTTGCTGTTTCTTCTTTAGCAGGGTATAAAACTCCCTGCAAACAAGCAGGGGCTCAGCTGGTAGAGCAAAATGAGAAGCAATAAACAGGGACAAAAGGGAAGGTGACTTGTTGGTTCTATGATACGGAAGAGGATACTTTGATGCTGGGGTTCAGGGTAGGATTTCTGCTACGGAAATAAATTCTGCCTATGGCCTTAAACTCCAGAGCAGAGCTTGGCAACTCAGGTCCTTGTGTGCCACAAGCCAGCCAGGTTTTCAGAGTTTCCGCCATAGGCGTGCAAATATGCCTCACACATACTCAATATGAATATATTAAAATCCTGAACAACTTGTGGTACTGGGAGCAAGAGCTGCGGATCCCCCCTGCTTCAGAGTTTAATATTATTGAACTGTGTGCAAAGAGTTTCTTTTTGTGCACTTTATAGATTTTACTGGATTTTAACAAAGTCCATCCATGTTAACACTATTAATGATCTCGATTCTAGAATCTACTTAGTTACATGAAATTTATATATCTTCTAGAGGTGTCTGCAAAGCTCAGGTAGGAACAGAGCAACGTGGCGAGTGGACGGCAAGTTGGCTGTGGCACTGTATGTAAATTAGTACAGCAGTCATATTCAGCAGGGACAGCAGAATACGGGGGGGAGGGACAAAGTAACCTTCACCCCTGCCCCCCAAGCTCCCTATTTGCTGATATCATGCAGGCAAATTTTAGGTCAACTTCCAGAAGTGATGAATATTCACAACCATAAAAAGCTATCAAATTCAAAAGATATTGCAGAGACATAGTAATGGTTTGAGTGGGGTCCTGGGACTTTGTGATAAAACTATTCAATGTGTCTGGACTCGTGATAAAAATTTAAAAGAAAAACTTAGCCCAGCGGCGCTTCGCCCCTTGAGAATTCAAGAAGAGCGACAACAGATAGGGGGCACAATAAGTGTGATCAATGTAATCTATGTGCCATTACTGTGGTGCTGCGAAGTTTTCAACATCGAGGGAAATCTTATCATCTAGCTCATAATACTACTTGTAATTCCTCCTATGTGGTATACATAATACACTGTCCCTGCGAGTTACTGTACGTAGGGAAAACCATTCGACAATTTAAATCTCGTATGGCTGAACATAAGAGTCGTCTGAAGAATAAAGTTGTTTCTGCCCCCCTGGTTCAACATTGCATCGATCATCAACATACGTTTGGGGATTTGAAGTGTTTCTGTATTGATCAGATCGTCTCGGGTTTTAGGGGAAAGACCCGGGAACAAACATTGCTGATAAAAGAACAACGTTGGATATTTCTGTTGAAAACAGTCATACCAGACGGGTTGAATGCTAATATCGAATGGGGGGCATGTGTGTGATTTTCCCTTTATGGGAGATTTCCGAGAAATGACGTCAGTTTTCTCTGATAAGATTTAAAGGGACTTTTTACCCTTACTCCGCATGCACGGCGTCTTTTCTGAAGCTTTTGAAGAAGTTTTGTGAAGTGCGTGGATACGTCGGCAGCATCATCTTTTTAATCTCTCAGTTTAATTTGAACATTGGGTCAAGAGAATTTAATTAAATAGTGGCTTGGGTAGGTTCATGTTAGCAAATTGTATTTTTGTGGGTATGAACAACATATTTTTGTTTATATGCAGTTTTTACCTTTTGCAGTTCTACAAAATGATCCCCTGAAGAAACTCCGTTGTATGGAGTGAAACGCAGTGAACTGGGCGCCACAAGCTAGCGTCGGGGAAGGAGTTTGAAACCACAGCACGAAAGCATTAAAGATAAGTAGTTGGGCCTGTTAAAAGTTTGTGAATCACATTTTCTCTAATGAAGGACAATTTTGTGAGGGCATTCACTTGTGGCAAGGCTAAAATAAAACAAAACCAATACGGGCATTCGGCTCATTGATGCTACCAACATCGTTGGATATTTTATCCAAATTTGTTGTCATTGAGTCTGAGACCTTTGTGCTCTGATTCTACAAATTGTAGCTACAAGTGTTATGTGTGATGCCACATTGCTACCAGTTTTAATGAAGTGATTTCCTTTTTATGGTTGTGGATATCATGCAGGCAGCAGGTTAGATGGGCCCCATTGCCTGCCTATGAAGACGCTTGCCAAAAACGAACTCAGCAAAAACGTGGTGGTTGAGCCTTCGTTACTGGCCCAACTTATTACATTGGTGACTGGCTTTAGAACTGTGATTCTCAGGATTGCCACAATAAATATGCATGAGATAAATTTGCATGCAATGGGTCTCCAGTATTTATTGTGGTAACTAGAGGAACGGGTGGGAAGCTCTGCTCTCTTTCTCCCTGATGTTGAAAGTAGTGCTCCTAAGCCATTTACGGGACCAGGGGGAGATGTCTCCAGCGGCCCAAGTTTGGTTCTGGAGGCATCAGGCTGCATAGAGAGGGCATCCGCTGGGGTCCCATAATGTGCTATAGTCGGGCCAGGCTTCAAATTGAAGTTAATTTTGTAAGGCCGCAAACCCAGACATCATTGCCAAACAGTAACACACACATATTCTCTCCTGATTATCTCATTCATAGGCACTCAAGCTTGTTTTAACCATTTTCTAAATGCATTTAAAAACTTTGAAAACACTTAGTTTTTGATGAAAGAACTATCTCAGAAGCAGCCAAAGTGTGTTGCTGAAGACAATGTAGTCGCCCAATTTTGGTTTAACAGGCTGCTTCAGGACATGTCACACAGCTCAACAAAGAACTCCGCAGGTTTACTAAGCACGCTTCTGTGTGCTAGTGTGGGCCTAACACCACCCCTGGGATACGTTTCAGGGCATCTTAATAAACATGCCCCATAGTTTAATAGGAACCAAGTCAACATGGATTTAGCCTCATCAGTCTGCCACAATTCTTTGAAGGGTGTGAATCAACAAGTGGATAAAGGAGAACCGGTTGATATAGCGTATTTGAACTTTCTGAAAACATTTGACAATGGCCCACATGAGAGACTTCTGAGGAAATTAAAAGTCAAGGCATATTATTTCCTTGATTTGCATTAACCCTATTGCTGTAAGACCACTCTCATTTTTGGTCTTGTTTTCAATCTGGGTTTGTTTTGATATTTCTATATTTTACCTATTTCTTGAATGCAACTATTTCCTGGTTTCTGATCTGGATTGTAATTTTCTATTCAAGAGTTTATGTTGATTGTAACTTTTTAAAAATGCATAAATAAAAGATAAAAACAATGTCTTATCGTGGACTGAGAACTGGTTAAAATATGGAAAACTGAAAGCAAATTTAAAAGGCCGATTTTCTCAGTGAAGGAAGGTGAATAGTGGAGTACTCCAGGGATCTGTATTGGGACGGGTGCTTTCAACAGATTTATAAATGATCTGGAATTGAGAACAACAAGCAAGATGATTCAATTTGCAGATGACACAAAATTAATCAAACTTGTTAAATCGCATGTGGATTGCTACAAATTGCAGGAATATCCTGTGAGAGTGAGAGATTGGTCATCCAAATGTGAGTAAATGGGTAGATATAAGTGAGCCAGTTGATATAGTATATCTGGATTTTCAGAAAGCCTTTGACAAGGTCCCTCATGAGAGACTCTTGGCAAAATTAAAAAGTCATGGAATAGGAGGCAGTATACTATTGTGGATTGGGAATTGGTTAAAAGATAGAAAACAGAGGGTAGGGCTAAATGGCCAATTTTCTCAATGGAGAAAGATGAATAGTGGAGTACCGCAGGGATCTGTGCTGAGTCCGCTGCTTTTTAACATATTCATAAATGACCTGGAAATGGGAATAAGAACTGAGGAGATCAAATTTGCAGATGACACAAAATTATTCCAAGTTGTTAAAACACAAGAGGATTGTAAAAACTTGCAAGAGGACCGTGAAAAATGGGGAGACGGGTGTCCAAATAGCAGATGAAATTTAATGTGGACAAGTGCAAAGTTATGCACTTAGGGAAGAACAACCCAAACTACGGTTACACGATGCAAGGTGCCACACTAATCATCTTCAAGACCATACATGACTGCTCAGCAGAAATTCTACAGACCGCAATAACCAAAGACACAAGCAGCAGACCCAAGTGAACCCAAGGCAGCAACAGACTCCTCACCCCAGCCAGATACCACAAAACAAAGTAATCCACTTCCAGAAGAGCCTTCTCACTCTCGGCTCCAGACCTATGGAACTTGGTCCTTGAGGAACTAAGAGCACAAAAGGACCTCAAGGACTTCCGCAAATCCCTCAAAACCCACCTGTTCATGGCCGGATATGAACAAGCACCTTAACTCCCAACCAACGCAGCCATGTCAATACAGCCACCAAACACCAATAGCTCAGACCTGGGACTCAACCCCTGGAAATATATGTATGTCTTGTCACCTATGTTGAATGTAAACCCCTCGTTATATCCCTAACCACTTTGATTGAAGGATAAGGTGGTATACAAAACTGGTTAAATAAATAAATAATCGCTATATTACTGTGAAGTATTTGTATCTGTAGCTCTTTAGTAGTATTTAGCTCATATAAGGTTACCGGATTTTTGGAGAGCAAATCTGGGACAACTGAGCAGGTCTGAGCTGGGCTGGGCGGGGCAGGAGTCCTCCCTCCTTTTTCCTCATATATTTTGAAATAACCAGTCCAGGTAACATTCAGTAATTTCAAAAGCTTAAAAAAGGCATTACCCACCCTTCTCACTTGCACACATACATATAGGGTTAAACTTTATTTTATTTTATACATAGAGATAAATATTCTACACAATACACTGTTAGTGTAGCTGGGTTTAAGAAAGGTTTGGACATGTTACTGGAGGAAAGATCCATAAACCATTATTAAAGAGGTAAAAAATAATATTAAAGCTTTGCAATTACAGAGCTTAAAAGGGAGAGAGGAGGCACTGTGGGTTAAACTAGAAAGAGGGAAAGAGAAATCTATTTGCATTGGCGTGATATACAGACCTCCCTCACAAGAGGAAGAGGTGGGCAGAGCGTTAATTGAAGACATACGCAGCATTGCTAGGAAAGGGGAAGTGCTACTGATAGGGGATTTCAATATGCCAGATGTTCATTGGCACATTCCGGATGCAGTATCATATAGAAGTAAAGAGATCCTGGATTCTCTACAGGGAGAACTATTCAGGCAATTGGTAACAGACCCCACACGTGAAGGGGCCATACTGGACTTGGTGCTTACCAATGGTGAAAGTGTTTCTGATGTTATAGTGGAAGATCATTTTGCATCCAGTGATCACCAGATGGTGTGGTTCAGTATTAGGACTAGGGCTGTTAGAATCCATTCCAAGGTGAGGATCTTAGACTTTAGGAAGACTAACTTTGTGAAGATGGGCCAATACCTCAGGGAGTCGTTAGTGGGATGGGAACAGCTGGGGGATGTAGAAAAACAGTGGGCAAAACTGAAAGGGGGTATTTTAAGGGCAACCAACCTTTTTCTTAAAATAGTAAATAAAGGTAAGAAGAAAAGGAGACTGCTGTGGCTTTGAAAAGAAGTAGCTGAAAAGGTGAAGAAAAAAAGAGGGAGGCCTTTATGAAATACAAGAGATCACAGAGAGAGGAAGACAGGCATCTATATTTGGAAAAACTTAGAAAAGCTAGCAAAGTAGTCAGGAAAGCAAAGATTCAAAAAGAGGAGGAAATAGCCAATGCAATAAAATGGAGAGATAAGACATTTTTCAGATATGTTAGTGAGAAGAAGGGCAAAAATGGTATTGTCAGACTCAAGTGTGAAGGGGAGGAATATGTAGAAGCTGATGAGGATAAAGCAGAATTGCTTAACAAATATTTCTGTTCTGTGTTCACAGGTGAAGAACTAGGAAGAGGACATCAGAAAACACCCACAAACAGGAACAGAAGCGAGGGGCATCTTGAAGAATTTTCAGAAGATTGTGTTTGTGAGAAACTAGCTGAAGGCCAGTAATCAAAGGCTGCTGGACCACCACATGAGGAGCAGAGACAGAGGGAGGCACAGGTTTGGCTCCTCAGGGAGATGGCAGTCTACATGGCCTCCATTTCCAATACATGTCGGCGGTTGTTGGCATTCCACCAGGGCCAGGATGCTGGTGTCCAGCAAGGGGGCCCTCATGCAGCACCACCAGAGGACAGAGAACCTCCAGAGACAGGCTACATCACATGGGAGGGAGAGGACATCGTGAGTAATGCCTCAAAGACTGCATCATTGAGACACAGTGCCCGGGTGGCAAAACATCCAGGGCCGGACCATGAGCTGAGTGGTGGGGGTGGAAAGAGGGCACCATTTCTGTGATGTTCAACTCACTGCAATGCAATCAATTTGAGCACTTACACTAGAAGGTTTCACGGATGAGTCTGTTCCTAGTGGCAAATTCTAATGCTATCTGCTGTTGGTGCCCCCTCTATACCCCTTCCTCTTCCACAGCCTCTGCAGCATCTGTCCCCTTTGTCACTTCAGCCCCAGGAATTGGGATGCCGTGTTGCTTATCAATGTTATGTAGGATGCAACAGGCTGTGAAGAACCTACAAGCACATTCAGGGCTGTACAGCAGCTCACCCCCCACTGTGTTCTAGGCATCTGAAGTGGCTTTTAAGGACCCCAATTGCTCATTCCACCACTGCCCTGGCCCTCTGGGGTGCCTGATTGCATCACTCCTCCTGTGTTGTCCGTGGGTGATGTACAGGTGTTAGTAGCCATGGTCTGAGAGGATATCCACAGTCAGCTGTGGAAGCAGAGGGGCAGGCTCACATCAGTAAAGCAACTGTGCAAGGTGTGTTGGGGCTAGTGGCGTGAGTGGGTGGACATATTTACAGTGCCTTCACAGAACTGTGACATTCGGCTGTGGATTCTGGAGACATTTCCTGCTGAGCTCTGTGAAGCATGTCATTGCTTGCCTGCTGCTCATGGTCCTGCTATGTCTTCTGGATGCCCTGCTTCTACACATTCTAAGGCTTTACCACCTCTGGTCTGCTTTTCAGCATACCTGTCTCCTGGGACTGTTGAGAAGTGTTCCACCTATGACTGCATTACTTATGTGCAGCCTCCTGGCTCTTCAAATTTCTCTTAAGGCTATGCACCTGTTTTGGGCCATGTCGGATATCATATGCCCACTTGCCTGATTGCCATTCTGGGGTGCCTCCCCACAGAGTTGCATGCATGACTCACTTTCTATAAAATTTGCTCACACTGTGTCCACTCACCAAGCAACCATGCATCTCCAAGGTGTCCTATTACTGCTGCTTGTCCCAGGCCAGACTGAGAGAGGATGAAGGTATCATGGCAAGAGCCCGTGAACCGGGTGCATACATCAGTGATGAGCATGTGGGCATTGACTATTCATATTCATGGAGTTGTAATTGTGGCAGTTTCTGAATGCCCTGTGGTCCTGACCTTGTGCCCTCAGTGCAACATGGGTGCAGTCAATGATGCCAGTGAAAGATGAGAAGTCAGCTATATCACAGAATGTCTGCATCGTCTCCTGTCTTTGCTCAGGCGTGGTGAGGAAAGTGATGTAGGTTTGCATCCCTCTCACCAGAGCATTTGGCATCCCTGAATACAGTGGCATGTGGCAGACTGGTGAGGCCTGTGGTGGCACCTGGCCAGGAAACCCAGTACAATGGTCACCTTTACAGCCACTGGCAGTTTGTGGGTTTGGGCGGTGGCTGGCTCCAGTCTTGCACAGCGTCCTACCCAGCTCTGTTATGGTGTCACTGTCCAGCCAATAGCATTGGTACACCTCCTCCTCTGACAGTTGCAGGTACGTCCTCTTGTGCTGGGTCAGTGGCTGTTGCTGCTCATTATGCTTCTGCCTCTGTCCCCTGGTGGCCTCTCCACTTCCTCTGTGGTCTGTGCAGGCCCCAAACTGTATGGGCAGTTCCTATTCTCAGGTATTTCCTCTATCTGGGTTTGCCGATGTCCATCCATGGTTGACATGTCAAATGCACCCAAAACTCTGGCCTAAAGTTACATGGTTTATGGCATTTGGGGCCACTGCACTGTGCTGTTGAAAATCCCTGCAAACCAGTTATGTTGAGGCCCCGCCCCCGCAGATATCCAGTTACGGCAGCACACGCTGCCCATATATTCATTGCTCGGCGGCTGGCTGAAGATCCCGGATATTTGGTTATGTGCCACTTAGACAGGTAAGACTGCTTTTTAACCGCCTTATTGTCACCTAAGGATTCCAGTATTAGGCCCACATATTTTATCAGTTTTAACCCAAAGAATTCCCTTTTCCCCAAGATTTAGAGAATTTCTCAGCTGGTATGTACTTACAAGTGCAGATTTCTTCCCAGTTCCAGCAGCCCTCTTGGTAGTCCTTCAAGATTTTGAGAGCTACTAGCAGAGATTAGTTTTGAGTAATAAGCTTTCTTAGTTTTTAATATTTCTTTGTTTGGCTTTATAGTGTAAGGAGTTTTCTGGAATGCGCGACTTTCTCCAGAGTCTTTCGGCCGTCTAGTTTGTTTCTTTATCAGGCGAAAGCCCGGGTGATACTATCTGGTGCAATTCTTTAATAAGGATTGTTTTGATAGGGGCTACGTTATCAATAGCCTGACAGAGGGCCGAATTCTCAGACAGTACTTGTAAATCAAGGCCTTCATCACTGACGTCTGGGGAGGAACAGGAAGAAAGGAAGGAATGGGTGAGAGATTCTGGTTGTAATGCAGCAAGATTTCTGGTTCTTCTGTAATTTTCCCTAGTTTGTGGTGTGGTAGTTTCACAGGTCAACTGAAATGTGCTAGAAAGACAGACAGATGGACAGACTGACAGACATTTCTTGACCCCTTTTGTATAATTCTTTCCAACATTTGTTGGGATGGAAAGCATAGAAAATACAAAAACTAGAGGTTGCACCATGACGTTTCAAAGAAGCACATATAAAACAAATAGAAAATATTTTTTCTCTTGTAGCTTCTGGTTCCCACAACGGTTGCCCAAATATCACCAATCAAAGAATTACTTAGACGGCAGTTGCTATAAGAACTTTTATTTCAGCATAACAAAATAGCAGTGTCATACAGAACAGCAAAAGCCCGTCTATAGAAATGGCAGACAGTACTTCCTTCTCTGTGAAAGGGAAGAAAATACTGCCCACCCTTCCTCCAAAATAACCACCTTATATACATCTCAAATGTTTGCTCTACATTAGCCTCAGTGAATCCATTATCACTACTTAGGTGTCACTTTTCCCAGGGGAGAATCTATTTACATTTGTACATTTGTACCTGCACTTAGACCTGCTTATTTATACATGGCCTATGACCTCTATACATCTGGAAATGCTTTTAGGTCTAATTATCTATGCATGGTCTGTGACCTTTGACCCTTCCTGTATTTTTCCTTCTTCTTGGCACTATTTGAAATCAGGCAGAGATTATGCTGTGCTCATCAGTTTGAATTCTTTGCTTGACCTGTACTTTCTTGTTAGGCCCAATATTCTGCACACTCCTATCCAGAATATGGTTACCCAGAATTCTCCATAACAGGCCGCATCCATATTCTTATGGCAAGCATATACTCTCATATAGCTATTGTCTTCTTGTCTGTCTTCTTGTCTTCTGTGCCATCCATCCTCCTGTGTAGTTTCACCAGGCAAGAGTTCAGTCATATAAAGCCAATATATACATATATAAGCAGACCCAAGGCAGACTTTAAGTCAGATTTCCCTACACTCTCAACTTACAATTAAGCTCTGGAATTTATTGCTGGAGGATGTGATAAAAGCTGTTAGCATATCTGGGTTTAAAACAGGTTTGGACAAGTTCCTGGAGGAAAAGTCTATAAGCCATTGTTAACGGAGTCTTGGGAATGCCACTGCCAGGTATATTTGTGGCCACTGTTGGAAACAGGATACTTGGCTTGATGGACCATCAGGCTGATACAGTATAGTATATCTTATGTTCTTAACCAAACTAATTTTCAAAGGGGCACTTCCTTGGACAGTTTCTTTTTGCAAGTTAGCTACAAAGCACAAACAGAAAGAATTCCAGCATGCTTTGCAGTTAAAGTGGGTTATCTGGAAATTTCTTTGGGGACATTGTCTCCAAATGTGTAAGTTTTGTGCCTACCACGATCAATGTTCCCTCTAATTTTCTGTAGGCTGTGTGCGCATAAAATATCAGCTGTGTGCAGCTTTTGAAGGAAGGTTAAATTTTTGTGCGCCACATAACGACACTCGGAGTTGTATACTTTAAAATTTGACTACACGTCAGAATACAGTATGCACACCACATTGATTTTAATCAAATTAAATGAAAATAGATGATTACTAAATGAAGCGGGAAATTTCTAGTAATTACAATCATAACTTTTAAATTTTAAGACATCTGTGTTGTTTTCTATCAGAATCAGAGCCGTAATTTTTGTGCGCTCTGTTGTAAAGTATGTGCGCTCGCTCGGCGAGGTGTGTGCACACGCGCACAGCTTAGAGGGAACAGTGACCACAATAGCAACGAACCTCGTTTCTAAGCCAAGATATATGGAGTATGATCTCAGCCTTCCAAATTTACTGCTACAGTATGTCAGAGAGAGCTTCTTCCCTTCCTTGTACCCACTGTAGTCAAATACAGGGTTTGTGGCATTAAAGGAACAGCACATTATCTTCGTTTTATCTTCAGAAGTCCACCTAACCATTTTAAGCCCTCTCTCTTTTCATTTGTTTCTGTGGTTTGTCTCCTGATGCAGTTTTCGCCGTGACCTACTGCTGCTTCAGGGATGTTACCTTCGCAATCGCTACTAGGGCCGGTGCAAGGATTGAGGTGTCCTCTGCATTGGAGGGGGGCGGAAGCGACAGATAATAGAAGGCGTGAACTGTGACGCTGTGGCGGAGAGTTTAAGTAAGTGCTGCTTTGCGGTTACCAAGCCACTGCCGCGGTTGCATGTCCCGGAGACGGGTGACAGCGGGGCCAATGCTCTAGGGGACTGTCTAGTTCATCTAATGTTAGCACCACCTGATCGCTGTCACCTATTTTAGCCTTAGCACATAAGTAGGTTTCCCGTTTTGAAAAAAAGAAAATACATCCTCAGCCCCATCCCTGACAATCCTCAGTCCCACCCACTGCCTCACCACCAACCCACCCCAGTTCCACTTCCTGAATCATCATTTCAGTAGGCAGGAAAAATAATGCGAATTGGATGCCAAATATACTTTTCCTGTGACATATTGGACAAGGAGTGAAGGAGGAGCCTAGCGATTAGGGCAGCAACTGGGGATCAGAAAGCCCAGGGTTCAAATCCCATTGACTCTCCAGTGACCTTGGGCAAGTCACTTAACCCTCCATTATAAGCCCTCCGGGGAGAGGGAAATACCTACAGTACAGGCTGCTGGCATTAACCTTTAAAAAGGGGATAGAGCAGCTTTTAAACTAGATATTAGTGGAAAGCCGACAGTCGCCCAAGAGCGGATGGTTCCGAAGAATGTATCTTTGAAGGATACTACCAAAAGCAGAGAGGTTCCACAAAAGAGTAAAGTAGCCCAAATGCCCTCAAGTATGGAGCAGACAGAGCTTAAAGATCCCAAATTACCCATGTCTAACAATAGCCAAATTAATACGAATAAAATACATTCTCTAAAATGCTTGTATGCAAATGCTAGAAGTCTAAAAAATAAGATGGGAGAGTTAGAATATATAGCACTAAAATGAAAGGTTAGATATGATTGGAATATCAGAGACATGGTGGAAGGAGGACAACCAGTGGGACACTGTGATACCTGGCTACAAACTATATCGAAATGATAGAGCTGATCAAATTGGTGGAGGGGTTGCTCTCTATGTTAGAGAGGGCATTGAGTCAGAAAGGATTAAAGTTTTGCAGGAAACAAAATCTGCTGTAGAATCTATATGGATTGAAATTCCATGTAAAAGGGGGAAGGCAATGGCAGTGGGGGTGTACTATCGAGCGCCTGGCCAGAACGACCAAATGGATGATGAAATGCTCAAAGAAATCAAGGAAGCTAACAAAAGTTACAGCGCAGGTGATTTCAACTACCCCGGTATCGACTGGGTCAGTGTCATGTCAGGACATGCTAGGGAGATAAAGTTCCTAGATGAAATAAATGACTGCTTCTTGGAGCAGCTGGTTCATGAACCGACCAGAGGGGAAGCCATATTAGACCTAGTCCTTAGTGGAACACCAGATCTAGTGCAAGAGATAAGGGTGTTGGGGCCACTTGGCAATAGTGATCATAGCATGATCACCTTTGATTTAATTAGTGGAGGAGGGATAGTAAGGAAAACCACAGTACTACCTTTTAACTTTCGAAAGGGAGATTATGATAAAATGAGGAAAACAGTTAAGAAAAAACTAAAAGGAGCAGTTGCAAAGGTTAAAGACGTATATCAGGCTTGGCTGTTGTCGAAAAATACTATCTTGGAAGCCCAGACCAGCTGTATTCCACGCTTTAAGAAAAGTGGAAGGAAGTCCAAAAAACTGCCAGCATGGTTTAAAGGTGAGGTCAGAGAGGCTGTTGTTGCCAAAAAAGCATCTTTCAAGAAATGGAAAAAAGAGCCAAACGACGAAACCTGGCAACAGCACAAGCACTGGCAAGTCAAATGCAAGGCATTAATAAGGCAGGCAAAGGGAGAATTTGAGAAGAAGCTTGCTGTGGAAGCAAAAACGTGAAGTAAAGACCTTTTCAAGTACATTCGTAGCAAAAAACCTGTGCGAGAGTCAGTTGGTCCATTAGATGATAAAGAGGTTAAAGGAGCACTAAGAGGCGACAAGGCGATAGCGTAGAGATTGAATGAATTCTTTGCTTCAGTCTTTACTGAGGAAGATGTAGGGATGTTACCCATGACTGAAGTGGTATTTAAAGGTGCGGAAGAATTGAAGGAAATATTGATACCTCGGGAAGATGTATTACAACTATTAGATAAACTGAAGATTAGCAAATCACCTGGGCCGGATGGTATACATCCAAGGATGTCGAAAGAACTGAAATACGAGATTGCAGACCTGCTATTAGTAATCTGTGAACTATCATTAAAATCATCTCTAATACCTGAAGATTGGAGGATCGCCAATGTAACACCAATTTTTAAAAAGGGTTCCAGGGGTGATCCGGGAAACTACAGACCGGTGAGCCTCACGTCAGTACCGGGAAAAATGGTAGAAACCATCATAAAGAATAAAATTACTCAGCACGTAGATAGTCATGACCTAATGGGAGACAGCCAACATGGCTTTAGACAAGGAAGATCTTGTCTTACTAATCTGTTATGTTTTTTTGAAGGTGTGAATAAAACAGGTGGACAAAGGTGAGTCGGTTGATATAGTGCATCTGGACTTTCAGAAAGCCTTTGACAAAGTCCCTCATGAGAGACTTTTGGCAAAACTAAAGAGTCATGGGATAGGAGGCAGTGTACTATTGTGGATCAGGAACTGGTTAAAAGATAGAAACAGAGGGTAGGGCTAAATGGCCAATTTTCCCAATGGGGAAAGGTGAATAGTGGTGTACCCCAGGGATCTGTGCTGGGTCCGCTGCTTTTTGACATATTCATAAATGACCTGGAAAGTGGAATAACGAGTGAGGTTATCAAATTTGCAGATGACACAAAACTATTTAAAGTTGTTGAAACCCAAGAGGATTGTGGAAAATTGCAAGAGGATCTTGATAAACTGGAAGACTGGGCATCAAAATGGCAGATGAAATTTAATGTGGACAAGTGCAAGGTTATGCACCTAGGGAAGAACAAGCCAAACTATGGTTACACGATGCAAGGATCCACATTAGGAACCACCACCCAGGAAAAAGATTTAGGCGTCATTGTGGATACCATGTTAAAACCCTCGGCCCAGTGTGCAGCAGCGGCCAAGAGAGCAAACAGAATGCTAGGTATGATAAGGAAAGGAATGGAAAATAAAACAAAAGATATTATAACGCCTCTATATCGTTCCATGGTGAGACCGCACCTTGAATATTGTGTGCAATTCTGGTCGCCGTATCTTAAAAAGGATATAGCTATTTTAGAAAAGGTTCAGAGAAGAGCCACCAAAATGGTAAAAGGGATGGAAGGATACTCCTATGAAGAAAGGCTAAAAAGGTTAGGGCTCTTTAACCTGGAAAAGAGACGGCTGAGGGGAGATATGATAGAAGTCTATAAATTAATGAACGGAGTGGAACGGGTAAGCGTAGATCGTTTGTTTACCTTATCAGAATATTTAAAGACTAGGGGACATGCAATGAAGCTACAGGGTAAACTATTTAAGACTAATAAAAGAAAATATTTTTTCACTCAACGTGTAATCAAACTCTGGAATTTGTTACCGGAGGATGTAGTAAAGGCTGTTAGTGTGGCTGGGTTTAAAAAAGGTTTGGACAAGTTCCTGGAGAAAAGGTCCATAAACCATTATTAAGAAGGGACCCAGGATATCAATGCTTGACCCAATACAAGCATTGTGGAACCTGTGTCTTTTGGGGAAACTGCTAGGTATGTATGACCTAGATTGGCCACTTTTGGAAACAGAATACTGTGCTTGATGGACCTTGGTCTGACCCAGTATGGCATATCTTATGTTCTTATGTACCTGATTGTAACTCACCTTTATCTACTGCTGGAAAGACGTGAGCTAAATACTGGGGAAAAACAAATACTAATAATCAAAGTCACAATTTCTGCTGGCAAAATGCTATTTTATCTGAAGAAAGGCCTTTGATTATCGCGCATTCAGGAGGTAATTCAATGTGCGTAAATCATGTATTTTCCATGACTTAAGTGCACTGATGGGCCTTTGTGGGTGTACTTTAGTTGGATGCTATCTATAAGTACACGCTTCAAGCCGATGATGCATCTTTTGGAGAGGGTGAGAACAGGGCGGAGCTTGGGAGAAGGGTGGCAGAACCTCAGTATATGCACCTAAGTTATAACATACTAGAACTTGTATGTGTTTTTACAAATCTAGGCACAGGCATGTACTCAAAGTCTAAGGCTGGCATAAATGCTTTGTCGCGCATATTCTACTCTATGACTTATAAAGAAAGTTTTAAAAAAAAATGGTATGTTTGCCATTAATAAGTCCCATTGTTGTCTGATGGTCTTTCCGTTTTTTATAAAAAAGTGTTTTAGTTTGCTATCTACATTTAAATTTGAGATGGTCAGCCGCGAATCTTTAAGAAATTAAATGTTGAACGCAAGCTGGAGTATAATTGTGGTATTGGATATCATATTATAAAGAAAATAGACACCCGGTTTTCTTTGTAAAATAGGCATGAAATGTTACACTGTAAGAATATAATACTGCACCATATTGTGCGCCCAAAAGAAATTACTACAGTTCCCCATCACGCAGGGAATTCCACAAGGTTCAGCCCTGTCATCAATGCTCTTTAATATTTACATCCAACCCATATGCAACATCAGACACAAACTCCACTATCACCTCTATGCTGACGACATCATGGTGTACGCTCCAATCAACCTACTAGCACTTAACACCACAACAATAACCAGATGCCTTGAAGACATGACTGCCTGGCTCAAAGCCAATAACCTGACGGTCAGCTAAGATAAAACTGAGGCAATGTTTGTCACCAAGCACCCCACCTTCATTCCACCACAAACTATCAGCATTCTAGACATAGTAGTCAAAGATGAAGTTAAGTACCTGGGCATCACAATGGACAGAGCTCTGAACCTGAAATCCCACATCACCAAAACTGCAAACAAGGCCTCTTTACAGAAGCCTATGTGCAGACAGGCTCCACCCGAACGGTAATGCAACTACTTCCGCCAACTCAATACCCACTCATCCCAACTAGACATACGAGTTCATTGTATAATGTTGTTAAGTACCCATATGTTAAATGTAACCCTCCAATGTGACCACTTTGATTTTAGGATAAGGTGGTATACAAATCTGTCTAAATAAATAAATAAATGTATAAACTTATTTATCCTTGCCAGTATAACACAGCTCCAGATCTTCCCATACACATGATCCAGCCCCCAGTTTTCTCCATCCCCCCCAGATATATGATCTTCCAAATGCAGTGCTTCCAGAATAGACGCATAAAGCCCCAAACACAGCACCTCTTTCCCCAGCTCAGCCCAGGTCAGTCAAACAGACTGATCCAATTCTGATTTTGTCATTTTGGATTCATGGATTTGTATCTCTCATCATCTAAGAGAAACCATTTAAACAAACAGAACCACGATGCCATAGAAAAAGACAAAACCAAGACTGGATCAGCCTGCTCAGTCAACCTAGGGTGAACTGGCAGCCCTGTGCCCTCAACACCCACCATGCAATATACTCCCTCCTGTGGTCTTTGAACCCCTCACTGTCCCTGGTGGTCATCAAATCCAATTTCAGACATCTGTAAAACTACCATTATATTTATTTGATAGCATCATTCAACACGTTTTTTTGGTAGGCATAAAGTCTGGAGCCTGTACAGGAGTGAACAGACTGTAAATATATTAAACCCTCCTCTGAACCTCCAGTTCGGTAACACTCTCCCATATTCTCCAGCAATAGAGGAAGGAGGTTTCTTCTTCCAACTTACCATTCAAAACTACATAAATCAAATTATGGTTTCAACTCAGTAAGAATAACACACTCCTTTGGGCCACATTTACTAACTTCATCAGCGCACACAAACATAGCGATGCACTTTAATATATCAAGGGCCCCTTTTAGTAAAGCCCGGTAGCTGGCCGCTGGGGCATGCTGCAACCGACCATTAAAGCACATGGTAACTGGCCATCCTGCGACGGGGAGGGGAATGGGCAGAGTGTGGGTCTGGAGAGCAGCCTGAGGGCAATTTCCATGCATTCAATGGCAATGTGGCGATTGGCACCTCGATGGCTGTCATTAGGTGCCCCCGTGCCCTCTAGTGTTCGTGACCGTGAACTAACTGCCAGAGACATGTGGAGCACACCCCCGACAGCGCACCAGGGGTCGGTTAAAGAAGTCATTTCAGATTCTGACTCTCTCGCCTAAAATATGTCAGTCAAGTAAAATGCTGAGGGAGTTAGTTTTATTCAAAGCTAATCATGTTGGAAAGGAAGACTCCAGGGCAGAGCTGAGGCTTGGAGGTGTGAACCGAGCGCAGAGGGTATGAGGGGGGTGTTAGTGGGAAGCGCTCTGTGAGAAATGGACTCAGCGGAAACATGAAAATTGCTCGAGATCAAAATCTTACTGTCTGTTCTCTCGGTGATTTAGGCTGCTCCTGACTCTGGACTTCAGGTTGCTGCTGAGATTGACTCTGAGCTCCAGGCCACTCCTGAGATTGCCTCTGCGCTTTTGGCTGCTCCTGAAATTGACTCCGAACTCCAGGCTGCTCCTGAAATTGACTCTCAGCTTTGGGCTGCTCCTGAAATTGACTCCGAGCTCCAGGCTGCTCCTGAAATTGATTCCGAGCTTTGGGCTGCTCCTGAGATTGACTCTGAGCTTCTGGCTGCTCCTGAAATTGACTCTGAGCTTCAGGCCGCTCCTGAAATTGACTCTGGGTTTTCAGTTGCTCCTGAGCTTGACTCTGAGCTTCAGGCTGCTGTTGACGGTGACTCTGGGCTTCAGACTGTCCTTCACAGGAAGGCAGAACGTCGCCCAGTAAAGCAGGACAGCTCTGCTTCTCTTTGCAAGACTGAATCCCTGCATTGCCTTGAACTGCGCAAGGAGCCTCCTGTAAATCCGTTGCCTGGTTTTAGAGAGTGACATGAAGTTAATATAAGGAGGATGGAAGATGAGAGTTAGGAACAATTGAGGGTGTCAAAGAAATGGAGAAGCTAAATAAGGAAGTATAATAAGATTCAATAAAATCATAATAAATACTACAATATTGATTTATACACATATCCATACATCAGATCTATTATCATGCAAGAATGTACATGCTACAGAATTCATATGATTACAGAACAATTGAATGCAACATAAGAGCCGTTATCATAGAAACTTGCATGCTACACAATGGCAATCAAATAGAAACATACATTAAAACTTGACCCGCTCCCCCTCCCAGCCCACTAACAGACACCGGCCTCCAATATTGAGCCCCACCCACACGCTCTCTCATCCCGTCCAGCCCCAGCTGCAGACACCAGCCTCTTATACTGAAGAGCACATACAGATCTCTCAGCCCGCCCTGTCCCATCCACAGACAGCAGCCTCTTTCATAGACGCCACACATGGATCTCTCACTCTGTCCTACCCCAATGACAGACACTGGCTTCTTACATTGAGGATCACAGACCAGGAAAAGGAGAGAATGGGAGGGGAGGGGATGGAGCTAACACAACCACAGCCTAGCCTCTGTTCCCAGGACTGCAGGCACAGTGGGGAAGGAAGAAGGAGCTACTGTACATTAACAATGGGAATAAATGGCAGAGACTTGAAGTACATCTATACTGAGCACTAGTAAAACCTTTGGTGAGGTGCTATGTCCAGCTTTGGGCCCCAGGCTTCAAGCAGAAACTGGAGAAAACCCAGAAAAGAGCAGGAAAAGTCATTAGAGAGATGGCAACATTGTCTCTAGAGCACTGCTTTCCAAACATTTATCCCATGTGACCCCATTTTAGCAACTGAAAATCTACGTGACCCCAGATGATGATGAAATCAAAACAGCACCTCTTCAGCCTCCTTCCCCTTCCTCCACTCATCTAAAGCAGAAAGCAGCAGTAGTCAGCACAGGGTCCCTTGTGTCAGTGTGCAGCATGTGCTTACAGACCCCAGAAGTCAGCAGGGGTTTCCAGTCTAATAGGAAGCTTACTCAGGTGGGACGCAAGGTTCTATGGATGTTGACTAGTTCACAGGCCACATGCTGACTGGTGACTGCCACCACTTGGTAAAGTGACTTCTTTCATTCAGGGTACCTCTCATTTCTTATGATTGTTAACTACAGTTTCTACATCGGTGGACTCGTTGATTTTGGTGACTATGGATGTCAACTCACTATATACAGTTATACCTCAGCAACAAGCATTAGAGGCAAATATCTCTTAATGTGATCATCGGATTTCAGCGGATTTCGTAATGGAGTTGCTAACTTTGGTATTGAAATGCAATTATTTTTATTATGAAGGCGAATACTACATTCAACATCATAGTATTGCCATGGGGTCCTCAATGACCCCTTTGTTGACAACATTGATTATGATTGACTGAGGATAAATATGTATATTCTTCCTCATATCTTTCCACCATGATATTTTCATGCAGGATTTTGGATGACATCTTTTGCTTGTGGTCCGGCATTGCCCAAATGTAGATGGAATTCACTGATGGTTTAATTCTGTGGATGAACATTTAAAATTCACGATGAAGTATTCCACTACCAGTATCGAGTTTTTGGATGTGTTGGTCTTTAAAGAGGATGGGGCATTGCCGACTACACTATATAGAAAGCCTGTAGACCTCAATAATTTATTGCGGTACCAGAGCTGTCACCCTTCTGGATTACAGCGAAACTTACTGGTGGGGCAATTCCTACAATTTAAAAGGACTTGTTCTAATCAAGCTCAATTTTTAAAGAAAACAAAGCTTTTGAGACTACGGTTAACATTGAGGGTATCCTGAAAAAGCTATTAGGAAAGATTTCCTTAGAGCAAAATATATATGTTGCGAATATCTTTTGCTATATAAACAACATGTGGATAGTCAACAATTAACATGTGTTCTACCATATGTGCAAGGCATTGGGAAGGTTACCAAATTGATAAGATTGCACTGGGAGGTGTAACCATGTATTGGGAGTTAATTGATCCCCCGTATTGCTTACAGCTGTGGGCAGAATATTGCAGAGTGCTTGAAATTTCCTTTTAATAAAATAATGGATGATGGTGGTCATACTCCATATACTCTTTGCCAATGGTGTACTACTGCTATTTGTGGCCCTTCCTGGACTTATCCAATTTCTCAGAAGATGACTTATGCTTGTCATTTAACATCTTGCATCTTTAGTTATGTGATCTACATCATTATTTGTACCTGCCCAGAACATCTTAGTAGACTCAACACTAGAACTTTAACTGCTCCCTTGGTGTCTCATTTCATATTGTGTGCACATGATAACAATACCTTTATGTGGTGTGTAATTGATATGGTGCCTGAAGATTGGAGGGGAAATAATCGTGAATCTTTATTGAATTTACGAAAACAGCAATGGATATTTTGTCTTCAATCTGTAACTCCATCTGGTTTAAATCAGGAAATTGAATCATCCACTTTGATTTGAGTTGATGTCACTTCCTGTTGGATATCGGTGTCTTTTTGAAAAGTAATGATGGCTGCCATGGAATGATTTTTGGATGCTATGTGCCTCCAATTTGGGGGTCTGAAATATGAATTCATGGTGAGACCGATGATGATGATTGGGGCTATTGTCTAAGGGGTATGTTTACTAAACTGCGGTAATGTCATTCGCATTAGGTTCCGCGGTAAAGATACAGATGCCCATATAAAGGCGTGGGCGGTGCATTGTTACAGCAAGCCGTATCAGCTAACGCATGTTACAAATTAACGCGCGCTACAAGGCGCCTCATAAGGCACCTTACAAGGCACTGTCAGCATACATCAGCATGACATTATGCCTAGCATAGGTGTCATGGCTTTTCCCAGACCTTGGATTGCAGGCAGCTCTGACCCCCTGGTGATGTCAGTCCCCAGACTTAATGAGCGTAGTATACCTGATGTGATTAGTCTGTAAGACAACATCCCCTCCTTGCTAATCAGGAGAGATCAGACCAAACAGACCAAATTATGACAAAGGGAGGTGCTGGAGAAGAACTTCACTATAAATACAGAGGAGGACAAAAGTATCTCTCTCTTCCTATTCATCGGACACACACTTCTCTTTACACCCCCTCCCCTATTCTCTATCTCTTTTCCTATTCATCAGACACACACACTTCTCCTTACCCCCCCCCCCTTGTTCTCTCTCTCTCTCCATTCATGGGACACTTCTTACTATGAGGCTCTGACACACACTTCTTGCCCCCCCCCTCTCTCACACACACATGCACCCACACACAGAGTCATTGATATACATGGAAGCAGCTCTGTAACAACCTTATATCTCTGTTCTGTATCTATGTAATAAGCCTATTTCTATATAAAGACCTTTTTCCAAGCCACACCAGTTTTGGTTGTCTTATTGTGCTACTAACCCTACTGTCTCTGTGAAATGAACCCAGCACCAAACGGAGAGTAACCAAAAGTACAAGGCACATTACAAGTAAGTGTATAAGTAAGGTGCCTTATAAGGTGCCGTATAAGTAAGGTGCCTTATAAGGTGCCTCATAAGGCGCTTTGTAAGGTGCCCTATACAGAAGGGCTCCTTAGGCTATGCGCCGTATTAGGCACCCCTGGACAGGGCACCTTAGAGGGCACCCTGGGTTACGGAACCATAGGTTATGGTGGCCTAACAAGGTTATGGTGCCCTAGGTTAGTGTGGCCTAAGGGCTGCAAGATGCTGCAGGATGACATGCATGACCTGTGAGGAACAGAGACAGATGTAGCCCTAAGACTAGATAGAGCACTCAGGAATGGCAATGAACAGGTGAGTGAAGGAGGGAGAACTGGGAGCTGCTGGACCTGCCATATCTGTGGGAATCCCATATGGCTGCCAGTACTGATGACAAACATGGTGGGGGCAACTGTACCACAGCACAGGGTGTTGGCAATGTAAAGTACTGGAAAGACAGTTGGTGGCAGACTATGGGAATACATGTCCCCCAGTGGAGGTGGAGGTGGCAGAATAGTTACAATGATGGGTGGACAGAGGAGTGGTGGTGCCATGCAGATCAGCCACAGGCGAGGCAAGCATGAAAAGGCGCAATGCAGGAAAGGGTAGCAGTGCAGGACATGGGGTGACAGCCTGCACAGGCAGAAAGGACTCTACACAGCTGACAGATGCAGATAGACGGACCGAAGGAATGTTGGCAGTTGTTGCAAGGGTATTATGGGCTGGCAGCACAAATCTGCAAAAATATGACTGTTACAGGCATGCACACTATTTGAGTAGGACAGCATGAGAGGCGGGAACAATGAGGAATTGAACCCATGAACACTGCCAAGAATGGCATTGTATTAACCAGTAGGCTATACGTCCGTGGTGTATGTCACAGCAATGGCTGGGTACAGAAGGACTGCAGGTCACTGCACAAACTGTCTGCTCTGAGTGCCAGGATAGGGTAACCCCACCAGTACCCATGATGCAATGCACATGCTGAATAGCTGTCTACAGCTGATCAGCAAATGGGGTCTGCACCTCTCCGGTACCTCAGCTTGGAAAGACGAACTGACAGTGCGTGATACTGGCACAGAGTAGCTATAGACCATGCCATTGTGCAGGTTCTGTGTTCTCCCTGAGGGATAAGATGAGTGCCCAGCACTAGGTCCGCTAGAGATAGGCCCTGTTGTACATCCCCATCACTGCCAGTGTGTGACAGGTGTTCCTTGCAGTGCAGCTGAAAGTAATTCAGTGTCCATCTGTATCCTGCAGTCACATGTGGCCCTCTGGGACCAGACACAACCCAGATTAGTGTGTACCCCGTGTTAGGGTCTGGCTGACATGGGCACCTGTTATCAGGGCAGAGGGGTTTCCAAATTTGTTTGTGTAGCAGTGCCTTGATAGTTCAAAGTGGTATACATTACATATCCCAAAGGGTTCACCTCACCCTTTTTGTAGGTAAGGAACAGGTGCCCCAGACCCTGTGAAGCAACCTCCATCCTGCTGGTATGCGACAGCCCTCCAGGGTTGGTGGGCTAGAGCCATACCTGTGGCTGGGGCAGTGGCAGACCAGCAGCAATGATGGGGTTAGCTATGGAAAACCCCACTGCCTCACACTACTGTCTGCCAGTCACCAGCAGACAGCACAGTCAGACTGCACCGTATAGGTGTTTCGACCATGCAGAGTCTAACTGCAGACAGTCCACTAGCCAGCCCATAGTGCATGCTCACAGAGGAACTATGTGCACCAAGCAGGCATCTCAGTGATTGGGGCCCCAGCACTGGGGACACAACAGGATCACTGGAGGCAGATAATATAGAGCGCTATGTGGGAACCTAGACATGCCATGGTCACTGCTCGGTCAGAGTGAGTGCTCTCCCAGCATGCCATGCTGTGGCCACCCTGTCCATGCAGGCAGTGGTTGGGCACTACAGTGTCCCAGCCACTGCCCCACACCCTGTGAAGATGCATCCTGGACAATCCACCCTGTCTGGGCCATATCCACATCACCTTTCTCCTCATTATGCACATATTCAGGCTAATGCTGGTAACAGTGGGACATTGTGGGCCCAGTGAGGTGTGGGCAGCCACAAAACAATGGATAGACATACACACACACACTCCTATTACAGCATTGTGCACAGATAGGGGTGGTTGGCAACCCTGCCCGCCACACTGGTCCTGATCACAGTGCCAACATTGCTAAACTGTGCAGGAGGTAGTAGTAGTGCCCTGGTGATAACTGCAGCTCAATGCTGGGGCCAACAGCCTGACTCTCCATGCATCTTTGGATTGTGGAGCCTGTGTGAGTGGGTGTTTATACCCCTGTTCGCTGCTGCTTTGGGCTTTGCACATGTTGCTGTTGTATCTGCATTGTAGGGTAAAACGTTAGGGACATGCTCTGCAGGAACCACAGCTGGGGCTTGAACCTGTGACCCTCTGCTTCTGGACACACTGGCTGGGTGTACTGCACCACACTGTTGCCACAGATGCATGGTGGTCCCTGGGGCTACCTGTACCTTTCCTCAGCCAGACCTTTTATGTTGCACTGCACACCACGTACTGGTACAGGGCATGGCCTAGGTCCACTGCAGGCAGGTGCCACTGCCCCCTCCAGCATGGGCACACATCCCCCTGCCATGCTGACATGGCCATATGCTGTCAGTGCTGGTAGTGTGCAGTCCCAGGCCATCCACTGTGTGGGTAGGTGGTCGCCTAGGGAGCGGGGTCTGGGGCATGGGGCATACATGAGCATCCTCACATCCCCCCCCCATCACCGCCTACCAATAGTCTGTTCTTTCCGCTTGGGGGAGGGTTGGATGGGGGGATGTTAGGTCAATGCCCTGGCGACTGTTAGCTCGGGTGGACCAGGTAGATGTAGGTGGATTGTGTTTGGACTTTGTCAGCTGCTGTCATGATGAGTTCCAGTTTCTATGTTCCTATGTGCCACCTAGGCGCCCACCTAGTCCACCCTGTGCCCCTGATGCCCCCGCTACATGTCCCGCCTGCAGCCTCCTATGCCCCACTTGCACCATCGCCATAGTGGCCTTTCATACTTGGGCACTATGCTGGTGCTGGACATGGAGCACTACTCCCTGTCTATGCTATACATTGCTATACATTGCTGACACTTAAATGGTTTCTCTCTCCTGCAAATGTGCATCTAACAGCAGGTTTTCATTCGCGGTAGGATTCAGCCCTTCAGTTCAGCACGTTAGTGTGCAGGGAGCCTCTCCCCGCCCATTGACTCCTTCCTCCCGCCCTCTCTCCACCCTCTGCGGTGTTTACCGCGGCCGGGGATGTTAACAATCGTTAAGTAACGTTAACGAGCGTTAATGTTACATACCGCGCGTTAATGTTACATACCGCGCATTAACGTTACCTAACAAGCATTAACATCGTCTTGAAGGACTAGAAAAAGGGACTATTACTTCTGGAGAGAGATCTGCAACTGTGAGTATATACTTCTGGTAATTTTCTAAAAGGAATTCTTTGTATTAAAGCTAATTAATCTGTGAACCCACTATTTTTGTTAAATCAGTCAGGGCCTAGTAGCAGCAGTTTAAGTTTAAATTTAAAAACACAGAGGAGAACTTTCTGGTTACATTTCATACCCAGCAGAGAGCTTGTAGTTTAAATTTAATAGTCACTCAGGGCCTAGTAACAGCAAAGTACTTTTAGTTTAAATTTAAAACACAGAAAAGAGCTTTCTGGTTACATTTGGAACCCGGCAGAGAGCTTGTAGTTTACATTTAATAGTCACTCAGGGCCTAGCATCAGCAAAGTACTTTTAGCTTAAATTTAAAACACAGAAGAGAGCTTTCTGGTTAAATTTAGAACCCAGCAGAGAGCTTGTAGTTTAAATTTCATAAGAAGTTAGAGCCTAGCAGCAGCTAAGAGCTATAATTTAAATCAAATCAGAATATAGCTTATCTCAGCAGCACAAGACAGGGTACTGTGTAGCAGCCCTCTTTTAATAAGTGTTATTTCCCTCCCTCCCCACACCCACCCACCCCTGAGATAATTGTAGTTTTATAGGCACTTACACATCTTACAAGACAGGAGGTGCTCTCAGGTGAAGCTCATTACCCAAATCAGTCATACACTAAGGACCTGAGATTAGTTAAGCTTCAGGTGAACAAGGTATATTACACGTATTAGGTACAGTTTTATTAGTATAAATATCCATAGCAACCCTTAGTAAGTAAAGAACTTAGATCTAAACACAAACTTAAAACTAAGATGCAAACAGCAGTCCAGCAGCGGGATGGGGGCTTGCCAGTCTTTTGCATTGAGTGTCACATATATGATTTTCTCCCAGTTGGTGAGAGGTCTTACGTCTGCACTAGGTGCAAGGAGCTCTTTGCTCTCAGGGAATGAATCTGTTCTCTAGAGGCTAAAGTAGCAGACTTGGAAAGCATAAGACAGACAGAGAGGTACATAGACAAGACCTACAGGGATATAGTCCTGAAGTCCCACCTCCAGTCTGGCAGCATCCCTGTTGCCATGGAGGAGAGAGGTCACGTGACAGGAAAGCATCACCCTGGTGTGGCAGGAAGTGATCCTGTAACTAGGACCTGTCCTCCAGGTGATGTAAAACCCTCTCGCACCGAGGAAGTTTCTCCAGGGCCATGTGCCCATGAGGGAAGGGTTAGGACAGCCGTTATAGTTGGTGATTCGATCATTAGGCATGTAGATAGCTGGGTGGCTGGTGGACGTGAGGATCGCCTGGTAACATGCCTGCCTGGTGCGAAGGTAGCGGACCTCACACACCACCTAGATAAGGTCTTAGATAGTGCTGGGGAGGAGTCTGCTGTCTTGGTACATGTCGGTACCAATGACATAGGAAAATGTGGTAGGGAGGTTCTGGAGGCTAAATTTAGGCTTTTAGGTAGGAAGTTGAAATCCAGAACTTCCAGGGTAGCATTCTCCAAAATGCTTCCTGTTCCACGCGCAGGACCCAAAAGGCAGGCAGAGCTCCGGAGTCTCAATGTGTGGATGAGACAATGGTGCAGAGATGAGGGTTTTGGATTTGTTAGGAAGTGGGGAACATTCTGGGGAAAGGAGGGGCTCTTCCAAAGGGATGGGCTTCACCTTAACCGGGATGGAACCAGGCTGCTGGGATTAACCTTTAAAAAGGAGATAGAGCAGCTTTTAAACTAGATATTAGGGGAAAGCCGACAGTCGCCCAAGAGCGGATGGTTCGGAAGAATGTATCCTTGAAGGATACTACCAAAAGCAGAGAGGTTCCACAAAAGAGTAAAGTAGCCCAAATGCCCTCAAGTATGGAGCAGACAGAGCTTAAAGATCCCAAATTACCCATGTCTAACAATAGCCAAATTAATATGAATAAAATACATTCTCTAAAACGCTTGTATGCAAATGCTAGAAGTCTAAAAAATAAGATGGGAGAGTTAGAATATATAGCACTAAATGAAAGGTTAGATATGATTGGAATATCAGAGACATGGTGAAAGGAGGACAACCAGTGGGACACTGTGATACCTGGGTACAAACTATATCGTAATGATAGAGCTGATCAAATTGGTGGAGGGGTTGCTCTCTATGTTAGAGGGGGCATTGAGTCAGAAAGGATTAAAGTTTTGCAGGAAAGAAAATCTGCTGTAGAATCTATATGGATTGAAATTCCAAGTAAAAGGGGGAAGGCAATGGCAGTGGGGGTGTATTATCGAGCGCCTGGCCAGAGTGACCAAATGGATGATGAAATGCTCAAAGAAATCAAGGAAGCTAACAAAAGTTACAGCACAGTAATAATAATGGGTGATTCCAACTACCCCGGTATCGACTGGGTCAGTGTCACGTCAGGACATGCTACGGAGATAAAGTTCCTAGATGAAATATATGGCTGCTTCTTGGAGCAGCTGGTTCATGAACCGACCAGAGGGGAAGCCATATTAGACCTAATCCTTAGTGGAACACCAGATCTAGTGCAAGAGATAAGGTTGTTGGGGCCACTTGGCAATAGTGATCATAGCATGATCACCTTTGATTTAATTAGTGGAGGAGGGATAGTAAGGAAATTCACAGTACTACCTTTTAACTTTCGAAAGGGAGACTATGATAAAATGAGGAAAACAGTTAAGAAAAAACTAAAAGGAGCAGTTGCAAAGGTTAAAGATGTACATCCGGCTTAGCTGTTGTTGAAAAATGCTATCTTGGAAGCCCAGACCAGCTGTATTCCACGCTTTAAGAAAAGTGGAAAGAAGTCCAAAAAACTGCCAGCATGGTTTAAAGGTGAGGTCAGAGAGGCTGTTGTTGCCAAAAAAGCATCTTTCAGGAAATGGAAAAAAGAGCCAAACGACGAAACCTGGAAACAGCACAATCACTGGCAAGCCAAATGCAAGGCATTGATAAGGCAGGCAAAGGGAGAATTTGAGAAGAAGCTTGCTGCAGAAGCAAAAACGCAAAGTAAAGACCTTTTCAAGTACATTCGTAGCAAAAAACCTGTGAGAGAGTCAGTTGGTCCATTAGATGATAGAGGGGTTAAAGGAGCACTAAGGGGCGACAAGGCGACAGCGGAGAGACTGAATGAATTCTTTGCTTCAGTCTTTAATGAGGAAGATGTAGGGATGTTACCCATGACTGAAGTGGTATTTAAAGGTGCGGAAGAATTGAAGGAAATATCGATACATCGGGAAGATGTATTACAACTATTAGATAAACTGAAGAGTAGCAAATCACCTGGGCCGGATGGTATACATCCAAGGATGTTGAAAGAACTGAAATACGAGATTGCAGACCTGCTATTAGTAATCTGTGAACTATCATTAAAATCATCTCTAATACCTGAAGATTGGAGGATCGCCAATGGAACAGCAATTTTTAAAAAGGGTTCCAGGGTTGATCTGGGAAACTACAGACCAGTGAGCCTGACATCAATACCGGGAAAAATGGTAAAAACCATCATAAAGAATAAAATTACTCAGCATGTAGATAGTCATGACCTAATGGGAGACAGCCAACATGGCTTTAGACAAGGAAGATCTTGTCTTACTAATCTGTTATGTTTTTTTGAAGGAGTGAATAAACAGGTGGACAAAGGTGAGTCGGTTGATATTGTGTATCTGGACTTTCAGAAAGCCTTTGACAAGGTCCCTCATGAGAGACTTTTGGCAAAACTAAAGAGTCATGGGATAGGAGGCAGTGTACTATTGTGGATCAGGAACTGGTTAAAAGATATAAAGCAGAGGGTAGGGCTAAATGGCCAATTTTCCCAATGGAGAAAGGTGAATAGTGGTGTACCCCAGGGATCTGTGCTGGGTCCGCTGCTTTTTGACATATTCATAAATGACCTGGAAAGTGGAATAACGAGTGAGGTTATCAAATTTGCAGATGACACAAAACTATTTAAAGTTGTTAAAACCCAAGAGGATTGTGGAAAATTGCAAGAGGATCTTGATAAATTGGAAGACTGGGCATCAAAATGGCAGATGAAATTTAATGTGGACAAGTGCAAGGTTATACACCTAGGCAGGGCCGGATTTACCTTGAGTGAGGCCCTACGCCAACAAAAATTGTGGGCCCCCAGCAGGGGCGGCCCAAGTGGGGTGTGGGCCTCATTTGCATAAGGGACCTCATTTGCATAAATATTTGCATAATGTTACCATATACTAACTTTTAGTAAACGTGCCTCTTAATGAGTGTATGGATAAAGAAAGACTAAAAGATTTCTACATTACTATAATCCAGTGCCAACTGCCAGACACATTAGGAACTACTACAAACACTGCCCATTTAGAACCCATCGCAAACCCGCCGTATCCTAACAGCACTACCAGGACTCACAAAGCACCATACTCTACCAATCAAAAGGCAACACTGCAAATATTAAACCAATACATTTCAGAGAACAACAATACATGACCTACTGGGGAAAGAGAACAAGTGGCAATGTCAAATAGGAATTATATAAACAGAACACCTCAGCTCAGTTACACATGCAGAACATAGACCATCACCAAACAAGTAATCACATTTTAGAAACAGGAAGACAATAATTAAACTGGGAATCCCAAAAGCCAAACTTGGAATGTACAACACTGTAGAAATAAAACTACACATTAATTTGCTCTTGTACTAAACAAAGCGCAGACGTTAATGATGCACATTTACCAGAGCTGACATATTCCAATTAATAAATTCAAAATAAAGAGATATTTTTCTACCTTTTGTGCATTTTTTTCAGCTGCAATTGCTCCAGCCACTTTCTTCTGGTTTCTTCGTGTCTTCTGCTAACTCTCCATCGTCTGCTGTCCATTTGTCCTTTCTTCTCTCTTCTAGTTTTTTTCCATTCTCTCTCTACATCTGCTTTAACATACTAATCTTTCTCCTTTTGCTCTTTCCTCATTCCTATTTTATCCACTCAAATGTTACCCCTCCATCCTCAATCCCCACTTACTCTCCCAATACCCGGCCAATTGTAGATTTTTTATCCCTCCCACACAAAATATATTTCCCTTCTCCATTTTACTCTTCCAGCCCCATCCCATTCTAATCCTCCCCCAACATCAGCTCCCTTCTAGTTCCAGCCTCACCCAGCATCCATTCCCTTCTAGTCCCTGCATCAGCCCATTTCCAGTCCTAGCCACCCATCAGCCCATTTCCAGTCCTAGCAACCCCCCAACCCAATACCAGTCCTAGCCCCCCATCAACCCACTTACAGTCCTAACCCCCATCACCCCATTTTCAGTTTAAGCCCCCCCTATAACCCATTACCAGTCCTAACCCCCCATCAGCTCACTTCCAGTCCTAACCCCATCAACCCATTTCCAGTCAGCCCCCCATAGCCCATTGCCAGTCCTAACCCCCCCCCATCAGCCCACTTCCAGTCCTAACCCCATCAACCCATTTCCAGTCAGCCCCCCATAGCCCATTGCCAGTCCTAACCCCCCCCATCAGCCCACAGCCCATTACCAGTCCTAACCCCATCAGCCCACCTCCAGTCTTAACCCCCCCCAGCCCATTTCCAGTCCTAGCCCCCCATAGCCCATTACCAGACAGCCCCCATCAGCCCACAGCCCATTACCAGTCTTAACCCCCCCCCAAAGCCCATTACCAGTTCTAAACCCCCCCAACAGCCCATTATCAGTCCTAACCCCATTAGCCCACCTCCAGTCTTAACCCCCCCAGCCCATTTCCAGTCCTAGCCCCCCCATAGCCCATTACCAGACAGCCCCCATCAGCCCACAGCCCATTACCAGTCTTAACCCCCCCCCAAAGCCCATTACCAGTTCTAACCCCCCCAACAGCCCACAGCCCATTACCAGTCCTAACCTCATCAGCCCACCTCCAGCCTTAATCCCCCAACCCATTTCCAGTCCCAGCCCCCCCAATAGCCCATTACCAGTCCTACCCTCCCCCTCCCCCTCCCCCGGCCTAAAGTAAAATTTGATTTAAAAAAAAAACCTGCTGGCTGCCGCCGCGGGGCCCCCTCTGCTGCCGCGGCAGCATGGACTGACCCGCGGGGGCCCCCTCTGCAAGCGCGAGCCCTCCGTGCCTCCCTCCGGGCAGGCTGTGAGAGGCGCGAAGGAAGACGGTCGCCTTCGCGTCTCTGTTAAGCCCGCAGGGGCTGATGGGAAATGTCCCAACAGCCCCTGCGGGCTTAACAGAGACGCGAAGGAGACGGTCTGCCTTCGCGTCTCTCACAGCCTGCACGGGAGGGAGGGAGGGATCGAGCTTGCTGAGGGGGGCCCCCGCGGGTCAGTCCATGCTGCCGCGGCAGCAGAGGGGGCCCCGCGGCGGCAGCCAGCAGGTTATTTTTTTAATTTTATTTTTAAAAAAAAGCCTAAGTTGTTCCTTTTTTGTGGGCCCTTCCCAGCTGTGGGCCCTACGCCATGGCGTACATGGCGTATACGTAAGTCCGGCCCTGCACCTAGGGAAGAACAACCCAAACTATGGTTACACGATGCAAGGTTCCACATTAGGAACCACCACCCAGGAAAAATATTTAGGCGTCATTGTGGATACCATGTTAAAACCCTCAGCCCAGTGTGCAGCAGCGGCCAAGAGAGCAAATAGAATGCTAGGTATGATAAGGAAAGGAATGGAAAATAAAACAAAAGATATTATAATGCCTCTATATCGTTCCATGGTGAGACCGCACCTTGAATATTGTGTGCAGTTCTGGTCGCCGTATCTTAAAAAGGATATAGCGATTTTAGAAAAGGTTCAGAGAAGAGCCACCAAAATGGTAAAGGGGATGGAAGGATACTCCTATGAAGAAAGGCTAAAAAGGTTAGGGCTCTTTAACCTGGAAAAGAGACGGCTGAGGGGAGATATGATAGAAGTCTATAAATTAATGAACATAGATCGATTGTTTACCTTATCAGAATATAGAAAGACTAGGGGACATGCAATGAAGCTACAGGGTAAACTATTTAAGATTAATAAAAGAAAATATTTTTTCACTCAACGTGTAATCAAACTCTGGAATTTGTTACCAGAGGATGTAGTAAAGGCTGTTAGTGTAGCTGGGTTTAAAAAAGGTTTGGACAAGTATGATTGCTATAGCTGTTTAGCTTTATTAAGTGACCTTTTTGTATATTAGGAACCTTTTGATGATTGTGACCACTTGGTATGGGTCACAGTGAAAGTCTAGAGAGAAGGGAAATGGCCATGTTTCTGTGATCACTGCTCCAGTATTTGGGGGTAAGAAGGGCCAAGCCAAAGTGACATTTCCGCATCACCCTATCATGTTCCTGCCTTTAAATTAGATATAAAATACATGATATGAAAAAGTTACAAAAGCCTTTTATGAATAAAGAAATCCCCCAACTAGTTTCAGCCACCCAGTAAAACTATCATTCAAATGATTTGATCACATCACTCAACCAGTTCTAAATGGGAGTAAAATCTGCAGTCTATCCAGCAGGGGTGTCAAACTCCGGTCTTGGAGATTTGCAAACCAGGTAGGTTTTCAGGATATCCCTAATGACTATGCATGAGATATATTTGCATGCACTGTCCTATTGTATGCAAATATGTTACATGATTATTCATTAGGGGCATCCTGAAAACCAGGCTGGTCAGCAATGGAGCTAGGATGTTTGCCGTTATGATGCACCATACTAAAAAAATATATTCAGGAACAGCAGCAACACTCTCCTTCCACTGCCATACATGAAACACAAAATCCTCTTAAAAGATACCCAGAATTTATAAAGCTAACTTACGATCCCATAACAGCTCTAACTCGCGAAATCAAACTGCAGCAACCCTATCTATGAAAAGACAGCACTGTAAATATTACACCATAAGAACATAAGAACATAAGATATGCCATACTGGGTCAGACCAAGGTCCATCAAGGCCGGTATTCTGTTTCCAACAGTGGCCAATCTAGATCTAATACACCTCCTACTGGGAAAATAGTACAAGCCAGACTGAGACAGACCACTAAATACTAGCAAAATCCTTCACCTCAGTTACACACACAGAACATAAACAGACCTTCACCTAATTCAGAAATACAGAGAACAAATTAGAAACAGAAAAATGAAGACAATAACTGAAATGGCAGATCATTATTAAACGGGACTGGGGAAATCCACTGTTTACCCCTGGGATAAGCAGTATGAAATCTGTCTACCTTTCTGGGAACCTGACAGGTACTTATGACCTGGATTGGCCACTGTTGGCAGGGCCATACTGAGTGTGAATCACGCCCTGTTTGACTTGCACATCAGGTGCGCGCTCCCCCCCAGCACCTCCATCCAGCCACTTTCTGGACGGTGGCAGGAGAGAAGAGGCACGCCCGATGTGCAGTCGCCGGCATTCTAAGCAGATCTGTCCCTCCCTGCTCTGATGCCGCGTCAGAGGGGGGAGGGACCAGACTTGCTTAGCGTGCTACAAGAAGGCTTAAGGGGTGCATTTCAGCTGTCTGCCGTTGCTTGCCGCCACTGAGAGAAGAAAAAGTGGCGGCGGCAGGCAACGGCAGACACCTGAAATGCACCCCTTAAGCCTTTGTGCCCTGTGCGGCCGCACTGCTCGCACAGGGCTAGGTACAGCCCTGACTGTTGGAAATAGGATACGGGGCTTGATGGACCCTTGGTCTGATCCAGTATGGAATCTCTTATGTTCTTATGAACTTATGTTCTTAGGGATATTTGGCATTTCTCACTCCCTCTCTCTCCAAAAGATATTCCTTCCTTTCAGATGCTCTTCCCTCCTTTCTTACCCTCCCCCCTAGATGCTATTTCCACCCTTCTCACCCATCTCAATGCTGTTCCCCTTGAGCATTTACCACTGGCTTTTCCCCTTAGGGGCTGAGTGAGACAGCGCAAATCTGGTCTCAATTGTCACTACATCTCCCCATACTCCCCAGGCTGACAGCAGGATAATTGTCCAGTGGGATGTAATCATAGTCTTGTGAAAAGAGCTGTGAAATTTTGCAAAATGTATCACAAAACTAGCCTCAGAGCAGCAGAAGATGGCATCCGATTAGACTATTCTCCTGCTGTGAGCGTGGGAATCATGAGAAAGAGACGGTGACAAGGACCAGAGCAGAAGATTGGATGAGGCAGAGGCTTCTCTTCTCTTAGGCCGGTTCCAATGTCTTTTAGTGATGCCTATGCATCTGGATAATGCAATCCATGAGGGCAAGTGGATGGAGCTACTTTATTTATTTAGTCTTAGAAAGCGAGGACTGAGGGCAATTTGATATGAGTCTTCAAATGAAGTAGAGGAGTAGACTAGCAGTTAGACTTGGTAACCACAAGACCAGGGTTCAAGTCCCACTAACACTCCTTGAGGCCTTGGGCAAGTCACTTAACCCTCCATTGCCTCAGAAGAAAGGCCTGTCAATCTACTTCCAGTCACACTGCCATGAAAACCCAGGAGTCAGCATTGACTCAAAGGCATGCATTGCATTTTGAGGACATGTGGATGGAGCTGGTTTCTTTAGCCTTGGAAAGCAAGGACTGAGGGCAATTTGATAACAGTCTTCAAATGCACCAAAGGGATTGCAGTGAGGATGGTACTCACATGTTTCCCATCTCCAGATCTCCAGAGGGCACAGGCCAAGAAATAATGGGAGATTCAGGTCAGACATGAGGAAGCACTATCTAACTGAAGGTCGTCACACAGGGGGACAAATTACCCGATCAACTGGTGGATCTCCATAAAAGGAGGGTTTTGAAAAGGGGATTAGACACCCAACTCTCTGCGATGATTTAAGCCTGGGGGCAGGGGTTCAGATGAGGTGACCTTGAACATCCCTTCTAGGCCTATTCTTCAATGAAATAACAACAGAAAACTTAAATATTTGCCCTGCCAATAGATTTCCTCTGATCATATTTGAGGGGTATTCCCATAGATCCCCCAGGATCTGATTCTATCTTATAAACCCTCAGCACTGGTTTCAAAGAGTTGCCTAGAGGGAAACTGTGACCACTGCACAAGGCACATCTTCGCCTTCAGCATGCGGAATGACATATCGAGAAGGAAGGTACAGCAACCTGTCACCAGAGTATCCAGCAGAGTGGCTGCGTATCCTACTTCATCCAGTCCCACCTCTCTGGCAGACAAGGTTGTGGGGAATTTTTCTTACACAGCACATTAGCTAGTAACAAAGTCTCTATCTGCTGCCGGCCCTGGAGAATTGACTGAGATGTCTCACACAAAGGACAATTGATATTGCTGGAAACATACAGCGTTGTGCTGCTCTAAGAATCATGTCCCATTTACAAACTTAGAAGCTCAGAGTCCAAATGCCACAGACTGAAGGTTACAGAGCCTGTGTGTGTAGAACACTCATGGATAAGCTAGGGGAGTGTACACACCTCGTGCTAAAAGGATAAATATTCATGCGTGCATGCTATCAACTCACATGCACACTGCCTACTTAAGGGCACACTCATGTGCACCACCTGCAGGACACACCGCATACTGGAAGCCCGCGCATATCACATGCTGGAAGAGTATCAGGGTTGCCTAAGGGAGAAACTAATACTGCCTCGTTTTAGCTCACGGCATGCATGGCTTGCACTTCCGATTTCCTTACTCAAAACAGGACGGATGAGCATTCCACATGTGGAAAAGGGCAAAAACAGGACTGGCTCATGTCGTTCTTTATACCATGACACTACTGGCATCTTTGAAGAGCTCATGCCAGCAGCCATGTGACATGGATCTCTGCAGGGATACCACAACTCTCCATAAAGCAGGGGTCAGCTTCGAATTTCTAGATGCTTTAGAAAGTCTCTTATGTAGGAATCGTGCCCCCAACCAGCAGCAAGGTTCCAGTTTGCCTTGCTGCGGTATGAGAGGTAAGACTACAAGACCACTCACAGTTTAGGGGCATCTCCTCACCCCTCTGCTATGGTCAGAGTGAAACTGTGAGCCAAGGAATGTCTAGGAGAGCCTGCATTACTCTCCCCCTACTCGACCCTTTCTTGCACAGGTATTCCTTACCATGGCTTTGCCCTCAGCCCCCACTGGGGGCCTGTATATTGCTTCTGCTCAAATGAAAATGAGATTTACAGGCACATAAGCTCCCATGATATGGCCATCAAGCTCTCACTAACAAATATCTAAATGATATTTAAACACATAGGCCATTGTACATAGGTTGTGCATATCATTCCCTTCCCCATATATTGCATATGGTATTAACAACCTACTATTCCCAGGTAATCCTAAGTTATGTTCCCTTATTTACTGTTCTATGTAAGTTCCAGTTATGTTCGATGTAAACCGCCTTGATAATTTTGAAAGGCGGTATAAAAGAGATGTTAAACAAATAACTAAATAAAATAAATAAACCTAGAAACACGGAGGGCAAGGGGCAAGGGAAAGTAAGAACCTGTGGTTCTCTCCTATTCTCCCAGTTCATGTCCCTACAACCCTCTATTCTCATCTGGGAAGAGCATGTGCACCAGCCTGCTCCCAATATGAGGAAAGGTGTCAGCTAAACCGCAGACCTGACTGATTAAATTATGGGAAAGTTACAGGAGAAAAAAAGGCAAACACGGTCAAAATGCATGGTTAGAATACAAAATGTTCCTGAAAGTTAGAAAATGGTTAGAGCTACAGCCTAATACCAAAGAGATCAGGATTTGAATCCCACTGGCATGCCTTGTGACCTTGGGCAAGTCGCTTTACCCTCTATTACTTCAGCAGAAAAGACCTGGCAATCTACTTCCGGTCCTACCTTGACAAGAAAACCCAGGGGCTGCTGGGTCGCCAGGAGTCAGCATTGACTTATGGCACTTAAAAAAAAAAAAAAAAAGAAAGTGAAATTTCTCTCCCCTCTCCAAAGGTCTTGCAAATGCTGCCAAGTGAAAGAACAGTCTGAAAGCAGCAAAGATTACAAGTTTGCTGTGTGCGCTCTTCTGTCATGGCCTTGGGGATACCACAAAGAAACAGAGAATTTGAGGGGAGATAAAGTCCACAAGGCCTATTCAGGCTGCACAATTTCCTTTTCTAAAGCAACAACAGACCTGACTTGCTGTCTGGGTTCTTCCCCTCTGCTAAGGACACTATCAGCTCAATGTAGAATGTGCGCTGCCATTAATGAAGGCATCTGCGCAGTGCTTACGTCAACTTTTCTGTGCTAGTGTGGGCGCAGAATTCACAAAGGAATTTAATGCAAGCATAAACACTGAACAGATGCCTGTGGTAACAGCAGTGCTGCATGCATGTAGATCCATGCAGATGCATGGTAATGAAGCAGGTAGCTCTGCAACGCAGACCAGAAGGCTGAGGCGAACGTGAGATCTTAACGCAAGGTCTAAGGAAGTGTTAGGGTTAACTCAAGGTCTACTCTCAGTGCTGGTGAAGAATTTGCACCTGTTTTTTCAGCATATAGCCCCCGCAACGTTTTTCTAGCTTTGCTGAAGAGACTGCTGAGAAACGTGGTAGGGGAACTTCTGATCAGGATATTGCTGTGTGCTAGAAAACAGTCCAGCTCATGAGTACAGGGGCCTTTCTGTGCACAGGATACAGGCCCTGTTAGGGCAGGTCCCTGTGTGCATGTGCCTGGCTTGCTCTCTGGGTTTAGCGCAGAGCTAGTTTGCATGTTGCTTGCTTACAGCGTCGCTACTCAAAATGTCTATGCTAAACCTGCATGAGGGAACCCGGTGCTAGAGCTTTAGTGCCAGGCCCTAGCCCAGGGTTTCTGCATCGAGGTGATTGTGTCTGACGTGTGTTTCCGGTAATCTGTTACTGTTCATGTCGCCACCATGTCCCCTGTGAGGCTCTTCCTTGGCACCTCCTATCCTCCGCATGAAGAAAGATTGTCTAATATTATTCAGGTGTGTCCCTCATTCTAGAGCTTTCCTTCCACTGAAAAAGGCTCCCTTCTTGTGCCGAGGCATTTGACTTTCTGTGCAATATCCCATTTTATACATGTTTAAGCTCTTAAGTCTCACAGAGCTTTTGGAGCAGACCCTGCACCATTTTTTAACCCTTTTCTGAACCACCTGTCCTCCATCTGAATCCTTTCAGAGGTACAGCCCCCTGAACTGTCCAGCCGGGGTCTCACCAGTGTCCTGAATAGAGCATCTCCCGACCTTCTTTTTTCTCCTTACCCTATGCAGCTCCGCAACAGCAAAACAGAGCAAGGGAACATTCCCACAGGAAACCTTTTCCTTAGACAGAAGGTGCAGCATTGACAAGCCAGGTGAGAGAGAAGAAGAAGTGGAAGTATCCAGCAGTGCGATAAATGAAGACTTCAATTCCCCAAACCAGTGAGAGGGAATACCAGGAAATGCTGAATGATGTGGAGAGAGACTCAGGCAATGCACCTTCCCACAGCCATGACTTTTGAGCTGAACTATAAAAGTTCCTTGTACACACTGAGAACTATTGTCAACAACCTGGTGTGGGACTCTCTGTGACTCTCCTTACATATAGGCACCCCCCCCCCCCCCATCAGGGCATAGGCACTGCAGGGTTTCGGACTGTCTGTCATTCTCGTCACACTCAGTCACTTCTCGTCACAGTCACTCCCTAGCAGGGCACATACACAATAGGGTGTGGGGCTGTTTGAGACACTCCTCACACAGTCACTCCCCATCAGGGCATGAACAGCAAGCATGGGACTTTGTATGGACCACTGTACACACTGCCACTCTCTCTCAAGACAAAACAGAGCCCTCATTCAGCAAGAAGGGAACTTGGCGATGCCCCTCACACCGTGACTGTTCCCACAAAAACAGAATTTTGCAGCTCTCTGGAATCCGGAGCACAGTCAGCAATGGAAATAGACAGGAGAATCTCTTCCCCTCCCCTATACATACCTCTTGTTCAGTGTTTGGCTGTGGTCTGGAGGTCATATCTGGATCTGCCGCTGAGTAACAGATGACAGAAACTAAGATGGGAACAAAGGCATACAAGATGAACGTCTTAAAGGGAGGGCAGTGAGGGTTATGGGCATAGTCCTGCCCTATAAGGGAGTTTCTCTATCTAGTGACTGGGAGCCGGCTGACCTTCAGAGCAAGTCCACAACAGCAGTTCGTGCTACTAATCAGACAATAATATAGGAGGCAGAACCTAGACTTTAGCAGACAAGAGCTCTGATTCCATTAATGAACAGAGAGGACTCTGGGATAGCAGCCCCTTCCCAGCTTGGGGTGGCGGGCATAGCTCAAGATGTAAACATTTAACAAGGAGAAATCTGTGCAGCCCACCTTTAAATATGCAAAGAGGAGCAGGCAGTGAAAACACTGAGAAAAGCTAGGGAAGCGTTGAAAGCTTCAACAGCGCCTCCTGTAGATCGTCCCTATTGCACTCTCCCCAGACTTGCCCACTCTGCTGCCCCTCCACAATCAGCTCTCTCAAGTCTCTCCTTTCCCCTCGCGCTGTCATCCTCTTCCCCCTGCGTCATCTTGCCTCCTCCGCCAACAGCTGATACAAAATCTAAAGAGGACTTCTCACTAGATCGACCTCTATTCATAATCTGGCTCCGGCCCCTCTTTCCAGGCTGCTACCAGCTCACAGCTATTCCTGCGACTTTACCTCAGCTTGCAGGGCACCTTAGGCCAACCTTCAGCCTTATGTCCTCCCCCAAAGAGTTTCATAATTAAACTTATCAACCATGAACATCCTAGCACCTTCCCTCCCACCACAATCCTGTAAAAATGCATAATTGGAAACAGTAAACTTTGCTTTATTTATTTAGAGAGTTTTGTATACCACCTTATCCTTCAATCAAAGCGGTCACAACACAATTGGGGGATACATTTAACACGAGGGGATATGAGACACTTACACTAATACTTACAGGGAACATGGGCAATGGAGGGTTAAGTGGCTTGCCCAAGACCACAAGGAGCACCTGTGGGACTAGAAACCCCAGTCCTTCCGGCCCAAGGTTGCTGTCCTCTAGTGGGATTTGAACCCCCGACCTTCCGGCCTGAAGTACCTTGCCCCAACCACTAGGCCACTCCTCCCTTTGAATGCATGTGGGCCCGCTCTCCCTGCAGGCCAGAGAATGTGCTGAGGGCTCTGTGGGTTTGTCTCGCTGTCAGAAGCTATTGTTTTGCTTTGTCTACTGCTGTCCTAGGTGACTGCCCAGTCTTGCCTAGTAGTTGGGTTGGGCCAGCCTTGCCAACATGCCCCCATTAGGCCCCCTAATGTAGCTGGTTCCACAGTGTGACTTTCCAGGCCTTCATTTCCTCCTCCCTGGCCCCAGTACACAGCTTCTTGCCCCTCTCTTCTGGATACCAGTGACTTTCAGTGCACTCTTTCACCACCCTGCCAATGCCTTCCTCCTCTGCCTTGGCATGTGGGGATCTACTGGCCAATTTGTATTACTGCAGAGGAAAAGAGAATGTGTCAAGACTGTAGATAACATTGGTGGAGAGGTGGCACTATATGCAGGGGCGGCCCAAGGGGGGTGCGGGGCCATGTGCTGAGACTCAGTGCTGGGCCTCATTTGCATAAGGGACCTCATTTGCATAAATATATGCATAATGTTACCATACACTAACTTTTAGTAAACGTGCCTCTTAATGAGTGTATGGATAAAGAAAGACTAAAAGATTTCTACTTTACTATAATCCAGTGCCAACTGACAGGCACATTAGGAACTACTACAAACGCTGCCCATTTAGAACCCATACCAAACCCGCCGTATCCTAACAGCACTACCAGGACTCACAAAGCACCATACTCTACCAATCAAAAGGCAACACTGCAAATATTAAACCAATACATTTCAGGGAATAAGAATACATGACCTACTGGGGAAAGAGAACAAGTGGCAATGTCAAATAGAAACTACATAAACAGAATACCTCAGCTCAGTTACACATGCAGAACATAGACCATCACCAAACAAGGAATCACAATTTAGAAACAGGAAGACAATAATTAAACTGGGAACCCCAAAAACCAAATTTGGAACGTACAACACCACTGTAGCAATAAAACTATAAATTAATTTCCTCTTGTACTAAGCAAAGTGCAGACATTAATGATGCACATTTCCCAGAGCTGACATATTCCAGTTAATAAATTCAAAATAAAGAGATATTTTTCTACCTTTTGCGCATTTTTTTTTTCAGTTGCAATTGCTCCAGCCACTTTCTTCTGGTTTCTTTGTGTCTTCTGCTAACTCTCCATCGTCTGCTGTCCATTTGTCCTTTCTTCTCTCTTCTAGTTTTATTCCATTCTCTCTATACATCTGCTTTAACATACTAATATCTTTCTCCTTTTGCTCTTTCCTTATTCCTATTTCATCCACTCAAATTTTACCCCTGCATCCTCAATCCCCACTTACTTTCCCAATACTCGGCCAATTGTAGATTTTTCATCCCTCCCACACAAAATATTTTCCCCTCTCCATTTCACTCTCCCAGCTCCATCCCAATCTAATCCTCCCCCAACATCAGCTCCCTTCTAGTTCCAGCCCCACCCAGCATCTGCTCCCTTCTAGTCCCCGCATCAGCCCATTTCCAGTCCTAGCCCCCCATCAGCCCATTTCCAATCCTATCCTAGCCCATCCATCAGTCCATTTCCTGTCCTAGCTCCCCCCCACTCAGCCCATTATCAGTCCTAGCTCCCTCCCCTCACAGCCCATTTCCATTCCAAGCCCCCTCTCTATCAGCTATTTGTAAGCCCCCCTTCCACTCAGTCCATTTTCAGTCCTAGCAACCCCCCCAGCCCATTACCAGGCCTAGACCCACCCATAGCCCAATACCAGTCCTAAGCCCCCATCAGCCCACTTCCAGTCCTAACCCCCCTTCCCCCATTAACCCAGCTAGATTAAAAAAAAAAAAAAAAACTAGCTGCTGCTGCTGCTGCCGTGGCAGCGGCAGAATCAAGTGTCCCGCGGCCCTCCCCCCTTCCCGGCAAAGCTCTTCCACCCTGCAGCATCAGCTCCCTCAGCGCAGGCTTTTCAGAGCCGTGAAGGGAGAGTTTGCCTTTCTCGCGGCTCTGTTAAGCCTGCTGGGGCTGATAGGAAACAGGAAGTCCCATCAGCCTCGGCGGGCTTAACAGAGCCGTGAGAGAGAAACTCCCCCTTTGTGGATCTGAAAGCTGATGCTGAGGGAGCTGGTGCTTCAGGGAGGGTTCTGCTGGACAGGGGGGGGGGCCCCGCGGGACACTTGATTCTGCCGCTGCCACAGCGGCAGCAGTAGCAGCAGCTAATTTTTTTAAAAAATCTACCTGGGCTGATACAGAATGTTTTTTGCGCGGGGCCCCCTGAAACGCAGGGCTCTGTGCAAACAACATTCTTGCTCAATGGACAGGCCGGCCCTGACTATATGTTAGAGAGGGCATTGAATCAAACAAGATAAAGGTTTTGCAGGAAATAAAATACACTGTAGAATCTCTATGGATAGAAATTCCATGTAAAAAGGGAAAGGGAATGGGAGTGGGGGTGTACTACCGACAACCTGGCTAGAATGATGAAATGCTAACAGAAACTAAGGAAGCTAACAACGTTTCCGGTAGGTTGCATGATCCAAGGCAACATGTTTTTTTTTACCAAAGGACAATCATGCAAACAAATCTGATTGAGTTCTTTGACTGGGTGACCAGAAACTAGATTAAGGACATGCAATGGATGTGATCTACCTGGATTTCAGCAAAGCCTTTGATATTGTTCCTCACAGGAGGCTAATCAATAAACTGAACAGCCTGGAGATGGGTCCCAAGGTGGTGAACTGGATCAGAAATTGGTTGACTGACAGATGACAGAGGATGATGGTAAATGGAACTCACTCGGATAAAAGGAAGATGATTAGCGGGGTGCCCCAGGGATTGGTCCTGGGTCCGGTACTGTTCAATGTATTTGTGAGTGATATTGCTGAAGGACTGAATGGACAGTCTGTCTTTTTGCAGATATGACAAACATGGTTCAGAGGAAGGTGACCAAAATGATTTGGAGCCTGCACCAGAAGACATATGAGAACAGACTTGAAGACTTAAATATGTACTGTATACACTAGAGGAGAGGAGGGACAGGGGAGATATGATACAGACATTTAAATACTTAAAGAGTATAAATGAACAACAAACCTTTTTTCAAAGACAGGGAAGCTGTAAAACTAGAGGGCATAACATGAAGCTGCAAGGGAGTAAACTGAAAGGCAACTACAGGAAATACGTTTTCACTAAAAGGGTGGTGGATGCTTGGAATGCCCTCTCAATGGAAGTGATGGGGCAAATACAGTGACAAAATTCAAAATGGTCTGGGACAGACATAGTGGATCCCTTCATAGCAACAGGATAAAATCAAAATAAACTTAACTATCTCTTATATCACAACAAATAGGAGTGACCTGCATGGAGCAGTGGGTAGACCACTAAACAAAGGCATGGGGAGGGGTGAGCTGCACGGAGCAGCACGTGTACCTACTCTTGCCACCTTGCTGGGCAGACAAGATGGATCATGTTGGTCTTTATCTGCCATCATAAACTATGTATGTTACTATTGTCACGCCCTTGCCCCTTACTTCCAGTATGGAGGGGCATGGTTATCATAGAAAGTTTCACCTTTTAGCCTTTAACTGACTGGTTCCTTTGCCATGCCCTTTGGGAAAGGTAGTTCAGTCACAATCCACTTGGCTTCAGGTAAAAACACTTGTAGTTGGCTCGAATAGTAAGGCAATGACAGAATTTATTGACTCAAACGCAAGGTTCACAAATACTACCCTTGGATACTTTCTCCAGGATTCTTCACAATACACATCAGGACATAAATAAACTCAAAGCAAACTTTCAGCTTATAGTGTTCTTCAGCTCAAAGATAAAGCCTTCTAACAGTCAATGCTACCATCTTGGCTAGCATTGCTGTTTAAAGCAAACAAAAACAGCATTTCTCAAGGGCAGTTTTCTGTTCTCATAGTCCCAAACACTTCCAGGCTGTTTGTCTCCTTACAAACAAAGTAAAACTTTTAACAGGAACAAAAACTTCTCATAAGCAAATAATGCTCTATTCCAGGCTTTAGGAATATTCAAAAACAAAACCAAAAACTTTACTTCCTTTCACCATTAGCTCGGTTTCTTGCCGGTGCACTGCTCTGGATATCAGGTGTTTATCAAGCACAATCAGAGAGCTTCAGCTTGCTCTTGCTTTCTCAGCAAACGTATTTCTTCTTTAACACAGGACATGCACAAAACCATCTACAGGCTTTCAAGGTTACCTGACTCTGAAGGTTTTCTCTTAAGGGTGGTTTTCTTTCAATCCCTCTGCAGTAAAGGATTGACATAAGGAGCAATCCATGTATGAGCCTTCGTCATTCACAACTAGGTCTGGTTCACCTAGTTGCATAGGCTCTACCTCTCCTTCCAGTTCACAGGGTTCAGCTGACTGCCTTCCATTAGAGCTGAGAGTATCCCTTGCAACTCTGCACTGCTCTGTATTAGACAAGCTTTCAAGGCTCATACCTGGGCCTGGGCTTGTAGCAGCTTCTCCTCCCTCATGCTCTGGCCACCATTCTCCTGTGCTTCTTCATCCTGTCCTCCAGCTTGTGTTTCTGCTTGGGTCTCTCCCTGAGACTCTCTCTGGGACTCTCCTCCTCCTTTCTCTATCCTAGACTTAAATCCCCAGGGCTCCAACTCCACCTCTTCTCCTCTCAGGTGACGGAGATCAGCTTGCCTCCTGGCAGCTGGGTAATTAGGGAACTCAGTGACGTAAGGGTCCTTTACCCTGGGTCTGTATTCCCTCTCCTTTTCTCCACTAGGGGAACTCTGAAACCTATCCCATCTGGGAATTTCTTGCTTTCTAGGTGTGATTGGGGTTTTGTTTCTCTGACCTTGCAAAATAGGTCCTTTTATAAGGGTGAATTCCTTTCCTTTATCCCTTTCTCCTCTGTCATGATAAGCTTCCTTATCACACTATGTAATAGTAATGAGAGATTTTAATTATCCCAGTATTGACTGGATGAGTCTCACATCAGGACATGCTAGGGCAATAAAGTTTCTAGATGAAATAAATGACTGCTTCTTGGAGCAGCTGGTTCATGAACTGACATGAGGGGAAGCTATTTTGGACCTAGTCCTTGATGGATGTGGTGCAAGAGATAACAGTGTTGGGGCCACTTGGCAATAGTAATCATGTTCCCTGTAAAATAGTTATCTCCAAGTTATAATGCCCTGTTCAATGTAATTTCAGTTTGTTCAATGTAAACCGCACTGATGCAGAATAGCGCGGTATATAAGAGAATGTAAATAAATAAATAAAAAATAGCATGATTGCATTTGATTTAATAAATGGAGGGAGGACAGCAAGGAAATTGACAGTACTACCTTTTAACTTTCAAAAAGAGAATGTGATAAAATGAGGGAAATAGTTAAGAAAAAACTAAAAGGAGCAGCTGCAAAGGTTGAAGGTTTACATTAAGCATGGGTGTTGTTTAAAAATACTATCTTGGAAGCCCAGAATAGATGTATTCCACATTTTAAGAAAGGTGAAAGGAAGGCTTAAAAAAAACTGTCAGCATGGCTTAAAGGTGAGGTCAGAGAGGCTGTTGTAGCCAAAAAAAAGCATCCTTCAGGAAATGGAAAAAGGAGACCAATAACGAAAGCGGGGAAACAACATAAGCACTGGCAAATCAGATACAAGGCATTGATAAGACAGGCATAGAGAAAATTTGAAAAGAAGCTTGCATTCATAGCAAAACACCAGTGAGAGAGTCATTTGAACCATTAGATGATAGAGGGGTTAAAGGGGCACTAAGAGGACAGCGCCAAAGTGGAGAGACTGAATGAATTCTTTGCTTCAACTTTTATTGAAGAAGATGTAGGAAACTTACCCATGCCAGAAATGAGATTTAAAGGTGATGTATCAGAGGAATTGAAATAAATCTCGATAAATGAGGAAGATATAATACAGATATTTGATAAACTAAAGAGTAGCAAATCATCTGGACCAGATGGCATGCATCCCAGGGTGCTGAAAGTACTGAAATATCAGACCTAATTATAGTACACTGTGAACTATCATTAGAATTATCTGTAGTACCTGAAGACTGGAGCATGGCCAGTGTAATGCCAATTTTCAAAAAGGGTTCTGCGGGAGTTCTGGGAAACTACAGACCAATGAGCCTGAAGTTGGTACCGGACAAAATGGTAGAAAGAACAAAGGGTCCGATATTCAAAGCGATTAATGCGGTTAGCAGAGCTACTAAGTGCATTAATCTTGGTGGATGGGATAATCAGCGGCACTAACACAGCTAGTGCCACTAAATATGCGCAGCTGCCAGCTCTACAAGGCCCGATGCTAATTGCTTAGCATCGGAGGGTGTTGGAGACGCTTTGGGGTACAGCGCAGGCAGCACCGATCACTAACCGGGCAGCGGCAATATGTGGTGAAAGCCAGGTGCAGAAAACCCTGGCCTATCTTTTGCCACATATCACTAACCGGTAATGGCTCAATATCACCATTGCCCGGTTTGTGATCAGCCTATGCGCAAACCCGAATGTTCAATGTCGGGGCCAGATAATGACCCCAGCATTGAATATCCGGGTTTAATGTTCAGCACCAGCAGATAGACACGTTAGCAGTGCCAGCCGCCAGTGCTGAATATTGGGCCCAAAATAGAATATGTAGATAGTCATGGTTAAATGGGAGAAAGCCAACATGGCTTTAGCCAAAGAAAGTCTTGTCTCACTAATCTCTTATATTATTTTGAAGGTGTGAATAGATAAAGGTGAGTCGGTTGATATAGTGTATCTGGACTTTCAGAAAGCCTTTGACAAGATCCCTCATGAGAGACTTTTGGCAAAAATAAAAAGTCATGGGATAGGAGGCAGTGTACTACTGTGGATCAAGAACTGGTTAAAAGATAAGTCTTAATTCGATTGCAATACGACCATCACTCAACAGGCTGCCTAGAAAGAGAGCTTCGGCACCATGGTACACAGATGACCTGAGAAGATCACTATCCCAACTACGGAACCTCGAGAAGCGCTGGCATCGGTCTCGCTCAACAGCAGACCAGGCAGCCTACCTCAATCAGCTATCCATCCACCGCAAGGCCATCTCAGAGAAAATGAAGCGGTACCACACGGACACCTTGAGGCGGGCACTAAACAAACCTCATGATTTGTTTAACCTAGTCAAGACCTTATCTAAAGAGCCAGCCCCTGAAAAGCAAGGTGAGATCCATCCTCAAGACTTCGCAGCCTACCTACAATCCAAGCTTACACAAACAAATAAACCTCCATTAAAATTAACCCCCACAGATCAAGATTGCCAAACAGCTCTAACCATGTTTTCTACCCCTACCAAGAAGCGAATTGAGGATCTGATCATGTCTCTCAATTCCACAACTGCTCAGACGGACCCCTGCCCAGCCTTCTGGATAAGGGATCTGCGTTGTGAATTCAGCCCAATAATAACTAAAATAGTAAACCTGTCTTTCAACTCCGGTACATTCCCATCTGCCCTCAAGCAAACTTCCATCAGACCTCTCCTGAAAAACTGTAAGTTAGATCCTCAAAAGGTAGACTCCTACAGACCCATCTCAAGTATACCTTTTCTCGCGAAGTTAATAGAAAAGGAGGTACAATGTCAATTGCAAGACCACATCGATACCAATGCTCCATTGGATCCTTGCCAACATGGCTTCAGAGAGTCACATGGTGTAGAGACTCTCCTCACAGCTCTCCTCAATACCATAATTTCTGGTATCAACAACATCCGACAGGGTTTCGCACTTGTGTTCCTGGACATAGCCGCTGCTTTTGACTCTGTGAGCCATGACCTCCTCCTATTACGGCTGAAGGAGAAAGGAGTAGGCGGAACTGCCCTTGAGTGGTGCAGATCGTACTTATCCGAAAGATGGCAACATGTCCGTGCTGGGGGAGTGATGTCTGATCCATTCCACCAATGGCAAGGGGTCCCACAAGGCTCCTCTCTCTCTGCTTTGTTGTTCAATATTTATATGCAACCTATTTGCAAGATCATCCGGTCTTTCAATGTTGGTTGCATGATATATGCGGACGACGTCCTGCTTTATATGCCTTTCAACATTGACAATTTGGACCTGTCCCCTCTGAGCAACTGCTTTGACGCCATATCGGAATGGCTCCTATCACAAAACCTCCGGATTCAACATAAGAAGACAGAGGTGCTTTTCATGTCAAAGAACCCGAACTTCAGCCCTCCACAATTCCTTAAGGTGAAAGATGCTGAGCTACAATCAAAACAGCAAATACATTACCTGGGTGTTACACTCGATCAGAACCTGGACATGAAGGCGCATATAGCTAACACGGTAAGATCCATATACTACAAAATCCGATCACTAAGACACCTTCGCCCACTGCTTGAACCTGAGGATTTCCGTACCATCTACCAGGCTCTGATCATGCCCCACTTTGACTATGCTAATGTCATTTTGCTAGGCCTCCCTCAATCCACCTTGAACCCTTTACAGCTTGCAATGAATAGCGCTGCGAGGATTCTCTATGGGGCATCTAGGAGTGAGCATGTGTCGCCCCTTCTGAAGCAGTTACACTGGCTTCCTGTACAGGCCAGGATCATTTTCAAGACATTACTACTTACCTTCAAAGCGGTAAATAGTCTCTCATCCACATCATTAACTGATCTCATCAAACCCATTTCTTCTAATAGATCAAGAAGATCAATGTCATTAAATACGCTATTGGTTCCCCGTGAACTTACAAAAAGCACCTCATCAACAGCAAACAGAGCTTTCAGTCTCCGTGCCCCGAAGCTTTGGAATATGCTGCCACCTGATATTAGAGCAATTACCAGCATACTCCAATTCAGAAAGGCCCTCAAACATTACCTATTCCTTATATACTTCCCAGTGAGTGCAGAATCACGACCCATCACTGTTAGTTATAGAAACTCTGAATCACCCATTGACCCTGAATTCCCCACTTAGTAAGTTCAACGCTCAACTGACCATTACGTCTCAACGGTGCCCTAACTTATTGATGTAAATAGTTTACACTACAATCAAAGTTTATTTACCTGAGTTGTAAAATTACCCTGTTGTCCAAGTTGTTAACCCTGTTTAATGTAACTCAGACATTTTTGTGTACTGAAATGTTTTGTTTGATGTAAACCGCGCTGATGTCAAATAGTGCGGTATATAAGAAATGTAAATAAATAAATAAATAAGATAGAAAGCAGAGGGTTGGGCTAAATGGCCAATTTTCCCAATGGAGAAAGGTGAATAGTGGTGTACCCCAGGGATTTGTGCTGGGTCCGCTGCTTTTTGACATATTCATAAATGACCTGGAAAGTGGAATAACGAGTGAGGTTATCAAATTTGCAGATGACACAAAACTATTTAAAGTTGTTAAAACCCAAGAGGATTGTGGAAAATTGCAAGAGGATCTTGATAAATTGGAAGACTGGGCATCAAAATGGCAGATAAAATTTAATGTGGACAAGTGCAAGGTTATGCACCTAGGGAAGAACAACCCAAACTATGGTTACACGATGCAAGGTACCACCTTAGAAACCACCACCCAGGAAAAAGATTTAGGTATCTTTGTGGATATCACGTTCAAACCCTCTGCCCAGGATTTATTCTCCATTCCTTTCCCTATGATATCTAGCATTCTATTTGCCAAGGGAGGGAAAGATCTGCTTAGCATGCCGGTGACTTACACATCGGGTTCGCCTCTTCTTTCCCGCCATGGGGGGGGGAGGCACGTGCCTGATGTTCAAGTCGCACAGGACGCGATCTTCCCTCGGTACGACCCCGACCCCAGGGATCTGTGCTGGGTCCGCTGCTTTTTAACATATTCACAAATGACCTGGAAACAGGGGCAGCCCAAGGGTTTCTGCCACACTAGGCAGAAGCCCCAGCTGTGCCACCCCCCCCCATCCCACACGCTGTCTCTCCCCATGTGCTGAGCCACACTACCAGCCCCCCCCCCCCACTGCTACTGATTGCAGTGCCGGGATCGAGGGGGGGGGGGAAGCACAGCTCAGCTCGGCAGCTGACCATGTGTGTCAGAACACATGGCCTGCCACTTCTGACCCTCTCTGACATAACACTGGAGGGTCAGAAGCGGTAAGCCATGTGTGCCGAAGCAGATGGCCTGCCACAGAGCCATCCCCACTCCCTGACGCCAGAATTAGCGGCAGTGGGGGGATGGTCACGCCGTACGAGTCAGCACAGGGGGGATGGGGTTGCAGGCCTTGTCTGCTGAAGTACATGGCCTGCTGCCCATAGAGATTTACCTCCCTAGGTGACCGCCTAGCTCACCTAGTGGATGGGCCGGTCCTGCCTGGAAGTGGGAATAACGAGTGAGGTCATCAAATTTGCAGATGATACCAAATTATTCAAAGTTGTTAAAACACAAGAGGATTGTGAAAATTTACAAAAAGACCTTGAAAAATTGGGAGACTGGGCGTCCAAATGGCAGATGAATTTAATGTGGACAAGTGCAAAATTATGCACCTTGTAAAGAACAACGCAAACTATGGTTACACGATGCAAGGTTCCATATTGGGAACCACCATCCAGGAAAAAGATTTAAGCATCATCATGGATAACACATTGAAACCCTCGGCCCAGTGTGCAGCGGCAGCCAAGATAGCAAATACAATGCTGGGAATCATAAGGAAAGGAATGGAGAATAAAACCAATGATATTATAATGCCTCTGTATCACTCCGTGGTAGAAACATAACTTGAATATTGTGTCCAAGTCTGTTGCCATATCTAAAAAAAGAAATAGCAGAATTGGAAAAGGTACAGAGAAGAGCCACCAAAATGAGCATAAGAACATAAGATATGCCATACTGGGTCAGACCAAGGATTTATCTAGCCCAGTATCCTGTTTCCAACACGGGCCAATCCAGGTCACAAGTACCTGCCAGGTTCCCAAAAGGTATCCAGATTCCAGTGGGTAAGCAGTTGATTTCCCTGGTCCTTTTTAAAAGTGGTTTACGGACATTTCCTCCAGGAACTTGTCCAAACCTTTTTAAAATCCAGCTATACTAACAGCTTTTACAATATTCTCTGGTAACAAATTCCAGAGTTTGATTATGCATTGAGTGAAAAAATATTTTCTCTTATTAGTCCTAAATGGGCTACATTGTAGCTTCATTAAGTGTCGCTTAATCTTTCTACTTTTTGAAGGCGTAAACAACCAATTTACATTTACCCGTTCTACTCCATTCATTAATTTATAGACCTCTATCATATCTCCCCTCAGCCCTCTTTTTTCCAGGTTGAAGAGCCCTAACCATTTAAGCCTTCCCTATCCATCCATTCCATTTACCATTTTTGTAGCTCTTCTCTGTACCTTTTCTAATTCTGCTATATCCTTTTTTATAATTTTATATTTCTAAATTTAACAAAATTAAATCAAGCAATATACATATACTTGAAAGAAAGGAATAGCACATAGGAAAATAATACAATGCATAAAAAAAAGACAATCATATGAAAAAATTCCTTAATTGTGCTAAACATTAATAGCCCTCAATAATAACTGGGGGAATCCTACAAGGAGGCTAGATAACAAAACATATTAACTAAACAAAAGAAATTAAGTCATAAGGAAAAAGTTGATTACATGTCCCAAATACAAAATCAAAGCATCCTAGAGAGAATTGGTTTTAAGATGATAGCTGAACCAGGAGACTTTCGAACATGCAGAAAGGCACGTAACTGTTCAGGATCATAAAAAATATACCTCAAAGAAGAAAATTTAATTACACATTTATATGGAAATCGGAGCAAATAGGAAAAACCCAACAAGACTACCTCCGTGCACAATAGACAAAAACTGATGCGTTTTAGATTGAGTTAGGTAGGAAATATCTGTTGTCCAATGAAAAGATTTCCAGAATTCCTAAATTAAAGGCTAAGGGTTCACGTTCCATCTGGTTCAAGCACATAGGTAACCAAAAGAGTAGCTCTCCGCACAGTTTCAACAGATGATTCCTCCAATACCTCTGTCAAGTTCAGGATGTCTAGAGAAGCAACCTCTTGCTCTTCATCCAAAACCAAAGTACTTGAACGCATTTTTGAAGGAAGATAATACACTTTAGAAGTAAGGGGTAAAACATTCTCTGGCATCCCTAAAACTTCAAGCAAATATTTCTTGAAAAGTTCAGTCGGAGAGGTTGTGCCAGTCATAGGAAAGTTGACAAAATGCAGATTTAATCTCCTGGAGAAATTCTCTAATTTCTCCAATTGAATATACATTGCAGAGCTATCCCAAATAAAGGATATACTTTGCCCTTGCAATAACTATACCTGTATAGACACATTTTCCACCATACTGCTTGTACTTGAATGAGCTTGCTCATGTACTACAAACTTCATCTGAAGGTCCTGAGTTGCTCCTTCCATTGATTGCAAATGACTAGATACCAACCTCTCAAGACACAATTGCAGTCCAGATTGTGTCTAGAATTACCACTGGCAGCTTCACCAGGACACTGCTATCCACTGGGGGGGGGGGGGGAGCTCCCTACTGACCTTAGTGCAGCTTGATCACCCAGATGAGACGCCACTCTGGCACCGGTCACAGAACCAGGAGACTCCCCAGCTCCACCGGGGGATTCCAGAGAGGTTCTCTCAGTGAGATGTGCTGCTCTGGGCTCAGACTAACATCAAAGGCTGAATGGATCTCTCCTGATCCAGCGCTAAACCCAACAGAGGCTTTGGGAGCTCCAACGGTTACAAACTTTGTAATGGGCTGCTGTGCCAGTGAAGGAATCACTTTGGGGTAAGTTTTAATCTTCCCCTTTTTCTTTTCCATCAAGAAAAGGCAAAAGAACAGTTCAGGAGAACTACTAAAGAGAGCAACTGAGCCTAATTACAAACAAGCCACAGGAGCGGGCTAACATGTGGCCACCATCTTGGATTCCCCCTTAGCTACTCTTTATCCTGCTATTTCCTTTTTAAGATAGAGTGACCAGAAATACACACAATATTAAAGGTGCGATCGCACCATGGAGTGATACAGATGCGTTATAATATCCTTTGTTTTATTCTCCATTCCTTTCCTTATGATTCCTAGCATTCTATATGCTTTCTTGGCTGCCGCTGCACACTGGGCCGAGGGTTTCAGTATATTATCCACGATGACGCCTAAGTCCTTTCATGGGTAGTGGTTCCTAATGTGGAACCTTGCATCGTGTAACCATAGTTTGGGTTGTTCTCCCCAGATCACATCGACCTAATACCCTCAACATCCTAAACATACCAGCAGCAAAGAAAAAAAAGCAAGCAATCCACCTGTAATAGGGCCTTCTCCCTTTGTGCCCTCTCCTTATGAAACACCCTGCCATCCGAACTTCGTACTTGCCCGGACTACTCCAGATTCCGAAAGAAACTCAAAACCTACATCTTACAAGAACACTTCTCTCTGTCCCCTTAAGATTTCCCCCTGCTAATACTCCCAACCACTCCGCTAGCACTACTTATCCCTCCCCCCTTATCTCCCCCATTCCCCCTCCACCCACTTCCCTTTACCCCTGCCTCTCAACATATGTAAATAATTCATGGTTTAAACTACACAGTTCCTTGTTCAAAATTTACTGTTCCATGTAAAGCAGCTTTGTTACACTGCTATGTTTTGTTCCTTGTAAACCGTCTTGAATTGTAGAAAGACGGTATATAAAAGCTGTTAAATAAATAAATAAATAAGTGCATAACTTTGCACTTGTCCATAGTAAATGTCTTCTGTCATTTGGACGAACAGTATCCCAATCAGGGGTGGCCCAAGGGGGGTGTGGGGCCTCATCTGCATAAATATTTGCATAATGTTAACATGCACTAACTTTTAGTAAACATACCTCTTAATGAGTGTCTGGCTAAAGAAAGACTACCAGATTTCTACATTATTATACTCCAGTGCCAACCGCCAGGCACATTAGAAAGTACTACAAACCCTGCCCATTTAGAACCCATAGCAAACTCGCCGTATCTTAACAGCACTACTAGGACTCAAAGCACCAAACCCTACCTATCAAAAGGCAACACTGCAAATATTAAACCAATACATCTCAGAGAATACCAGTACATCTCCTACTGGGGAAAGACAACAAGTGGCACTGTGTCATGAGGTGGATCAAATAGTACCTATGGAAATAGGAAAAACTGAGCAGAGCAGTTCTAATAGTGACAGGTTAGAACAGCTCATGGACCAGGGTTGCTATGGGCAACGAACACAAACTGAAGTACCAGGTGTAAGAGCATGCCCAAGCAGTAGATTACCTCATAGCCCATTAGGTAATGAGGGACAGCTGGGGGGAGGTGAGGCTCAGAGAAACACCAAGAGTGACGCAGTTAAAAATCACTCACCAGAGGTCAGAGCCTATGGGAGAGCAGAGGCAGGAGCTGGTTGGAGAGCCTATGGGAGAGCAGAGGCAGGAGCTGGTTGGGGAGCCAACAGGAGAGCTGATCGCAAACTTGACCAGAGAGCTGGACACGAGGTCAGAGATTCACACGGAGACTCACACAGAATCCTACAGGAAGAAGCCCAGGAGAGAATACCAGGGATTTGTTTCAGGGAGCAGTGCAGGACTGAACAAAAGCCCAGTGGTCTGAGCCACGGAGGTATTTCTGAAGGCAAGCTGAGGAAAGCTGTGGGAAAGAATCTTCCTAAGAACAGGTACCAGGAGGGCAAAAGTTTTTATCTGGAGGATACTTTTGTGCCCAAAGAGAAATGGAAAGAGAAAGGCAGTGAGAGGCTTTTATTTGAGAAACGCTCCGTTAAGTTTCCTGTGCCCAGAAGCTCCGTGAAAACCAAGCCAGAAGGTAGGCTTATTCCTCATAATAGAAGGGAAGCTGAAAGTCAGAGTTTTTCCTACACTTACCCAAGAGTGTGTGGCTCTCAGGAAGTAAACTCTGCAGTGTGTGGTAACCTCCCATTTTACTCCGGTAGACAGGAGGAGGGGAGCCCTCTTAACAGAGAAGAGGGATTGTTTAAAAGTAGCCTGAGTTACAATCCTATAGAAGATAGCTCCGGGGAAGCATGTGAGGATATGCAATGTGATTTTTGTGATGAAACACCGGCTGAATCCTACATGGATTGTACACTAATAATTTCAGATGATATTTCTTCACTGTGCTGAACTGGCCAGAGAGAGAATCTGTTTAAGGAAACAGAAGTGAAGAAACGTGCTTGTTTTAAGAATAAGGACTGTTTTGCATTACCTTTGTTTTGTCAGGCTGAAGATACAAGCATTCATTTTTGTTATAGTAGTTTGCCTTTATTTCATACCAGAAGTATGGTTTTTGTCCTTTGTTCATATGTGCTAAAATTCACCTGGGACGGGTAAATAAAAAGACCTCTTTTGAAGCCTTGCTACTTGACTGCAACTACACTCTTAGATTAGCTTGTGGGACTATAAATCCCAGGGGGCATTTCAACACCTGTTTGAGACACCCTCGCTGTTTAAGAAGAGGCCCCACTGCAGCTCCCATGCTTTATGCCTCTGGGAACCTAGAGGTTGGTGACAACTGTCACATAGAAACTACATAAACAGAATACCTCAGCTCGGTTACAATGCAGAACATAGACCGTCACCAAACAAAGAACAAGGGATCACAATTTAGAAATAGGAAGACAATAATTAAACTGGGAACCCCAAAAGCCAAACTTGGAATGTACAATAACACTGGAAAAATAAAACTATAAATTAATTTCCACTTGTACTAAACAAAATGCAGACGTTAAAGACGCACATTTCCCAGAGCTGACATATTTCAGTTAATAAATTCAAAATAAAAAAGTATTTTTCTACCTTTTGTTTGTGCATTTTATTTTTCAGTTGCAATTGCTCCAGTCACTTTTTTCTGGTTTCTTTGTGTCTTCTGCTAACTCTCCATCATCTGCTGTCTATTTATCTTTTCTTCTCTCTTCTAGTTTTTTTTCCATTCTCTCTCTACATCTGCTTTAACATACTGATCTTTCCCCTTTTGCTCTTTCCTCCATCTCTTTCTTTATTACTTTTACATCCACTCAAATTTTACCCCTCCATCCTCAATCCCCACTTACTCTCCCAATAGCCGGCCCATTGTAGATTTTCCTTCCCTCCCACACAAAATATTTCCCCCTTCTCCATTTCACTCTCCCAGCCCCATCCCATTCTAGTCCTCCCCAACATCATCTCCCTTCTAGTTCCAGCCTCACCCAGCATCCGCTCCCTTCTAGTCCCCGCATCAGCCCATTTCCAGTCCTAGCCCCCCCATCAGCCCATTTCCAGTCCTAGCTCCCCTCAAATGAGCCCATTTCCAATCCAAGCCCCTCTATGAGCCTATTTCCAGTCCTAGCCCTTCTATGAGTCCATTTCAATCCAAGCCCCCCAACAGCCCATGTCCAGTCCTAGCTCCCCCCACTTAGCCCATTTCCAGTCCAAGCCCCCCTCCCCATCAGCTATTTCCAGTTCAAGCCCCACCTCCACTCAGCCCATTTCCAATCCTAGCTTCCCCCACGCCCATCTTCAGTCCTAGCTCCCCCCAAACCCATTTCCAGTCCAAGCCCCCCATCCCCTTCCCTCCCCTCCCGAAGAGCCCTGCAGCTATCTAAAATGCTTTAGAGGGAGCCGGAGAGACTCTGGCTCATCTCTAACAGCTGCCAATGTGAAGCACATCTTTCTCCTTCACTTCGGCAGCTGTATTGAAGTTTAGAATGTCATTACATTGGCCATTCTCCAATCTTCCGGTACTGCAGATGATTTTAATGGTCATTCACAGATTACTAATAGTAGGTCTGCAATCTCATATTTCAGTTGTTTCAGCATCCCGGAATGTATGCCATTCGGTCCAGGAGAATTGCTGTTCTTTGGTTTATCAATTTGCTGTATTACATCTTCACAATTTCTTGAGATTTGTTTCAGTTCCTCTGATACATCACCTTTTAAATATCATTTCTGTGACATATAAGTTTCCTGTATTTTCTTCAGTAAAGACTGAAGCAAAAAATGCATTCAGTCTCTCCACTATAGCCTTGTCCTCTCTGTGCGCCTTTTACCCCTCCATCATCTAATGGTCCAATTGACTTTCTCATAGGTGTTTTGATATGAATATACTTGAAAAAGTTTTTATTATGTGCTTTGGTTTCGGTGGCAAGCTTCTTTTCTGAACCTGGCATTGAATATCTGGGTTGGCCGCATGGCCGGGAAGCTAACGGGGCAGGGACAATATTCAGCTGCTGCCCGGTTCGTTTCTTCGGTAAAAGTTAGCCCGACGTTTATTGAGCCTGGCTTTCATCATGTGTCGCTGAGCAGGCAGTGGCTCGCTATCGCCGCTGCCTGGTTATTGATGGGTACCGTGGAATGCGTCCGACATGCCTGATGCTAATTGCTTAGTATTGGGGTGTGTAGTAGCACCCACAGATATTCAGCGAGATTTACACCATTTGCAGGTCTGCTTTTGAATATTCCCCCCCCCCCAATATGTATAATCCGACAGACACACATATGTAGTTATAGCATTTTCAGAGCACGCATAAAATACACGCTTGCCTTCCATTGCTGGTTGCACAGATGTGTTGATTTTAGAAAGGAACGGGTAGATATACTTTCCCTTCTAAAATGGCCGCTTTTGAGATATATAGGAAAGAAGTTTACGAAGCGTTCCCACATGTAAATGAGCCTTATAAAAAACTAGGCAAACAAGATGGACCATGTTATTTAACAGGTATTTTATATCACTTTATCATTTAGTCAAAGCAGTTTACATTGTAACTTAAACTCAGCAATGTACATTAAACAGGGACATTGATAACTTGGATTTTTCTGAGGCAATGGAGGGTTAAGTGACTTTCCCAAGGCCACAAGGAGTGCTAGTGGGAATTGAACCCTGGTCTGTTAGTTCCCAAGCCAGTGCTCTAACCATCAGGCTCCTCCTCCACTCTTTTGCTGCCGTTATTTACTGTGTTCATATGATGTAAAAGCATGCACCTTGGTATGAAGGCGTGTACTTGGCCTAGGTAGAGCAAGGAGCAGGGTCTGGCTGAAGCACAGGCAGTTTCCACATAAGTTGTGCGTCAGTTATAAAATACCTTCATTTACAAGAGTCCAGGCGTAATCACGTCTACATTCTCTATCTCCTACATTTGTATTTTATAAAGACATGTAAGTCATCCAAGAGGAGCAGCGATTTTAGACATGGAGGCATTGAAAAATAAGTGTCCTCATTTCACACCATTGCATTGTTGCAGCCAGGAACATCACGAATTCCTGGCTCCTGCAACCCAGCTAATGGGCCTGAGGTTGGGCCACTATCTGGTAAAGAGAAACATGGTGGGATCATGTTCATTCCTGGATAGGGTTGCCAACCAGCCGGTTTTCAGCCGGCCTGGCCGGTTTTTCTATGGCCAGGCCGGCTGCTGGCACAGATGTAAAACCGGCCCTTGAAAAGCCGTTTTTTTTTGCTCTGGCCGCAAGATCGGAAGGGGCCAGAGCAAAAAAACGGCTTTTCTTCCGACCCGAAGTCCACAGAGTTTAAAAAACAGAAGACCCAGGGCCAGCCCGCACACCGGAGGGCTTCAGAGGGAGCCGGGGAAGTCCGCGTGAGGCCCCAGCTCCCTCTGTACAACTGCCAGCATGAAGATCCTTTTCCTTCACGCTGGCGGCTGTTTCTGTGAAGCCGCGATTGCTGGGAAAGGTTAAAGTTAATGCCCTTTAACCTTTCCCAGCAATCGCGGCTTCACAGAAACAGCCGCCAGCGTGAAGGAAAAGGATCTTCATGCTGGCGATTGTACAGAGGGAGCCGGGGCCTTGCACAGACTTCCCCGGCTCCCTCTGAAGCCCCTCAGACAGCCATGGTGCTGGTTGGAGGGGAGGCCAAGGACTACAAATGGGCTGTGATGGGGGGGGGGGAAACCTGGACTACAAATGGGCTGTGATGGGGGGGGGGGGGGAACTTGGACTGGAAATGGGCTGTGATTAGGGGGGCTAGGACTGGAAATGGGCTGTGATGGGGGGGGCGGTTAGGACTGGACATGGGCTGATAGGGGCTAGAATAGGACTGGAAGTGGGCTGACGAGGGGGCTAGGATTGGAAATTGGCTGATGGGGGGACCTTGGAGTGGAAATTTGCTGATGGGGGGCTGGAATAGGACTAGAAATGGGCCAATGGGGGCTGGAATAGGACTGGAAGCGGGCTGACGAGGGGGCTAGGATTGGAAATTGGCTGATGGGGGAGCTTGGAATGGAAATTGGCTGATGGGGAGCTAGAATGGAACTGGAAAAGAGCATATGTGGGGCTAGGACAGGAAATGGGCTGATGAAGAGCTGGAATAGGATTAGAAATGGGCTGGTGGGGGGAGCTTGGACTGCAAATGGGTGATGGGCTAGAATAGGACTGGAAATGGGCTGATGTGGCGGCATGGGAGAATGGGACTAGAAGGGAGCGGATGCTGGGTGGGTCTAGAACTATAAGGGAGCTGATTTTGGGGGAGGACTAGAAGGGGATAGGGATGGGGAATAAGAATGGAGAGGGGAAAAGATATTTTGTGTGGAAGAAAAGTCTACGATGGGCCGGGTATTGGGAGAGTAAGAGGGGACTGAGAATGGAAGGGTGAAATTTAAGTGGATGATAAAGGAATAAGGAAAGAATTGGGGGAAAGAGCAAAAGGGAAATGATCAATATGTTAAAGCAGATATAGAGAGAGATTGAAAAACATCTAAAAGAGAAGAAAGGACAAATGGATAGCTCGCAGAAGACACGAAGAAACCAGAAGAAAGTGATTGGAGCAATTGCAACTGAAAAATAAAACGCACAAACAGAAGGTAGAAAAATGTATTTATTTAACATTTCTTTTATACCGCGCTATTATCATCAGTGGGGTGTACATCAAAACAGAACATATACATTTCAGGGTTACTGAAATGCATTTACATTTGAACAGGGGTTGGAACTTGGATAACAGGGTAATTAACAACAATTAACTTAACTCTACACCTTAACTCTACACCTTAACTCTACACCTCACAATGGATTTAAATACATGCATAGATAGATCGAAGAGTGATGTACATAGTTTGACATGTTCTCCAAGTTCAAATTCCCGTTTATTGTAAGTCCAATGTAGTTTCCCCACACTGGACATTTGTGTTACATGTGAACCGCGCTGATGTAAATAGTGCGGTATATAAAAAATGTTAAATAAATAAAATAAATAAATAAATTATACAATATAGAGTATCTACAATTATATACATGGTGAGTGTAATTCCCTATCGGGACTACACCGGAAAGTATCTGGTGAATAAGTGGTGTTTTAGGGCCTTCCTAAGTTGGGTTAGGTCTGTGATAGCCCTGATGTCTGGGGGGAGTGCATTCCAGGCTTTGGGGGCATAGATGCTGAAGGCTCTATTATTTGTTGCCTTTTTGCATCTCGTTGATTCTTTCGGGACTGTCAAAGTGTTTACTGCTACAGATCTTCTGCTTCTATTGGGAGGTGAGGTGTGTATCAGTTCGGTGATAGCTGTGGGCCACTGATTGTTCATGGCTTTGAAGGTCATAATTATGTTCTTATATTGGATTCTAGCTTGAATTGGTAACCAATGAAACCTTTTCAGGATTGGTGTTATGTGGTCAGTCCTGGATATTCCTTCTAGTACCCTGGCTGCCATGTTCATTGCCAGTTGGAGAGGGTTTAGAGTTGCTTGTGGGAGTCCATGTAGGATTGCGTTTGCAAAGTCAATGTGTGGCATCACCAGGGCTTGGTAAATTGTTCTGAAGTCTGTGTACTCGAGTAGTGGTCGTAAATGACGAAGTGTCCTTATTTTGTGGTAAATTGATTTTGTTGTGTTTTTTATATGCGCCTTCATGTCCATCCTTTGGTCAAGGGTGATGCCTAGGTATCAGATAGTGGATTTAACTGTCAGTTCTGTGCCCTTTACCTTTAGTGTGAGTGGGGGTGCGAAGTCCTGGTTCTTTGTTATGATCAGTACGTCAGTCTTGCTGTGGTTGATTCGCAAGTTCTGTGTGAGGAGCCATTCCACAACTGCGTCAAAGTAGTTTATCAGTGGAGTAAAGTCAGGTTGGTCTGTCGTGAAAGGCATAAAGAGGAGAATATCATCAGCATAAGCTAGGCAGGATACATTAAAGGAGCGAATTAGGTCACAGATGGTTTGTGTGTAGATATTAAACAATAGTGCGGATAGTGAGGAGCCTTGAGGTACTCCCTGATGCTGTAGAAATGGGTCTGATGAGGTGCCGAGTCTCACTTGTTGCAATCTGTCAGAAAGGTAGGACTTGCACCAGCTCAGTGCTGAGCCCTGGATTCCTTTTTCTTCAAGGCGTTCAATAAGAATTTTGTGACTCACAGAGTCAAAAGCAGCTGAAATGTCCATGAATATAAGGGCAAAACCTTGTCGGATGTTGTCTATTCCGGTAATTATGGTGTTGAAGAGGGTGATGAGTAGGGTCTCCACGCCGTGTATTTCCCTGAGGACATGTTGGGAAGGGTCCAGGGGGGCTTCAGTATCAATGTGTTGTTGTATTTGGCGTTGCACTGTCTTTTCAATTATTTTGGCTAGTAGCGGGATGCTGGATATCGGTCTGTATGATTCGACCTTTAGCGGGTCAAGTCTATTGTTCTTCAGTAGTGGCCTGATGGAGGTATGTTTTAGGCTTTGTGGGAAGGTTCCTGTTGCGAACGATTGTTCTAGGATTTTATTTAGGGAAGGGCTTAGTTCACTGCGGAGCTCTCTTATCCAGGATGCTGGGCAAGGACCATTAGGCGCAGTGGTAGCATTGATGGAGGTGATGGTGTTTTCAATCTCTTTGGGTGATAAGGTGTGGAATTTGGTCAGTGGAGATGGTTGTGGCATTTTGGGTGGTTGGGAGAGTCTGGCAGGACAGGGGCTTTTGGCTATCTGTATCATTTTTGAATTTAGGTAGTTAGCATAGTCTTGGGGTTGAATTACATGTGTTTGTTCCGGGGTTGGTTCTCGTGCTAGTGTTTTTACTATGTTGAATAGGTCATGGTGCTTGCTTATTGATCATTTCAGGAGGTCTGTATTGAACTGCTTTCTTCTCTCCGCTATTTCTTGGCAATGCTTCTCTAAGTATGAACAGTATATTGTGTGTGCTTCGATGGAGCGGGATCGGCGCCAACGTCTCTCGAGCTTGCATAGATGGAGAAGTGAAGACCGTAATTCTTTTGAGTACCAAGCTACATGTTCTCGGTTCTTGGTCCTTCTATTTGTATCTGGGAGTTGTGAGCTAGACCTGAGGTTGTTGTTCCAGGTGTTAATCAGATCGTCAAGACCGGGCTCTGAGGAGTTTAGGGGTGGAAGGAGTTTCTTTAGTATTTCCTCTTTGTTGAAGGAGCAAAATCTTCTCGCTGGTGGTTTGGGAGGGATGGAGTTGGTGTTCTGATGGTTAAAGTAGGTGGGTAGTTGGAATCTGATCAAGCTGTGGTCAGACCATGGTACTGGTGTTATAGTTATAGCGAAGTCATGGTTTGCTTCCGTGATGGCCTGAGGAGCGAATATCAGGTCCAGGGTATTTCCCCTCACATGTGTGGGTGCTCTGATTATCTGGCTGAATCCGAGGTCAGCAAGTGCTTCGAGAAATGCTGAGGTTTGTGCGTCTTGTAGGGTTGGGAGGTTGAAATCACCCATTAGCCAGCTTGATGATCGAGGTTTGTCTGTGTTACAGGCGAGGTCTATTATTGTTGATAGGTCCTCTGACGAAGTTGTCGGATGTGTAGACTAAATTGATTGAGCAGGTGTCATTGGAGATGGAGATCATGTTGAGGTGGGTTGTGCTGGTGGTGGTGCTCAGCTGAAATTGGAGTTCATTTTTCACAAGGATGAGTGCTCCACCTCCTCTTTGGTTGGATATGTGGCAAGTGTGGAGCGAGAATTTGGGGGGTAGCATCTGGTTGAGAATGACGTTATCACAGTCTGATAGCCAAGTCTCTGTAACCATCAGGATGTCGAGGTCGTGGTGGGTTATCAGGTCAGTGATTACTGGCCATTTTGTGCGAATTGATCTGGCGTTGATGAGGGCGCATTTCAGTGGTCGATGATGATGATGATATTTCTTGATCTGGGGCTTTTTAGTATGTTGGAGGGCAATATGGAGCAGGTGGGGATAATTTGTACGGTTGGCATCTGATGAAGGTGTATGGGTCTTGTTTGCCCATTCCTTCCAAGTGTTTCGCAGTATTGGTATGGAGTTGGGGCTTGGGTTGAAGGCGTTTGAGTAGCTGGGCAGTGCAATGATGAGATAGATAGTGGCTAAGGCTATGAGTGTGTGCATCGTTCTAATTTCCTTGTGTATCCAAAGTAGGGGTTGTATTATAGTTGTGTCTGCTGTCTTCAGAGGTCTGTTGCTTTGAATTTTTATTTTTGCTTTTTATTTTGAATTTATTAACTGGAATATGTCTGGTCTGGGAAGTGTGTATTGCTAACATCTTTGCGTTTTTGTTTAGTGCAAGAGGAAATTACTTTATAGTTTTATTTCTCCAGTGTTGTACATTTCATGTTTGGCTTTTGGGGTTTCCATATTAATTATTATCTGACTAAGGGAGTTAGCCTACACATATCCTCGGTAATTTTTGTGGGTGGGGCTGGGGCGGGGCAGGGGTGGGACTAGGGGTGGAGAATGGGTGGAGCATGGCGAGCCACAGGTGTCGGGTTTTTCTCAGTGAAAAAGTTGGCAACCCTATTTCTGGACCCCTGACATCCACCATATCCACCTCCCACCCCTGATGATGTCGGTGTGTGAAAGGAGCTGTGATCCTCTCAGGAAAATGGTGTCGGGGAGGCCTGATGCTGGCTGTTACCTGATTAGTACAATTTTCAGTGGCTCTTGTCCAGACAACTTAGGCCTGCACGGTCTACATTGTAATCCGGGCAAGCGCTGGCCAAAAATCACGCTAACTGGGTAAGTTCTGCAACTTATCGGGTCAGCATCGCTCAGCCCGAATATTCCATGGCTGCTCTTATCCAGATATACAGCTGAATATCCCATCGATATTTAAAGCAACACGCTGACTTCTGTGGCATTTCAATAGTGCCAATTTTGAAAATTGAGCCCCTTCTTATTAACCACTGCGGTGTTCATTCTGGCTGAAAAAATGATTTTTACAGTTTAGCAATTCTTGGTGGAGGGATGTTAAATGTTTGAATCAAAAGTTGGGTATTCCATCAGGGCCAGGACTCTTCCATTTTGGGGCTCTTCTCAATCTACTATATTTCCCAGATTATAAGTCACTCCTGAGTATAAGTTGCAGAGGCCAAAATTAGGCATTATATAAATCGCGGGTTCTAAGAATAAAATGCAAGACAACACTGCTGTTTTTTTAAAACCCAATTTATTCTGTATCACTTTCACTTTGCAATAACGCTCTTGAATAAAGTGTATAACAACACAGCAGCTCATTCCACATCATTCTACGTCAGATTTATTTTGCGCCGTTTTCAGGAAAGCCGTTGAAGTCCTCATCTTCGGTATCCATGTGAAATAGTTTTGCAATTTCAGGTGTCAGTTTATTTTCATTATTGTCTTCACAGTCTTCATCTTCATGATTATTGGGGCTCTTTAGTATCTCACCCTTCACAAAACCTGATTTTATTATTTTATCACTCACACCCCCCACCCCCCTCTAAACTGTTGCAACCCACCCAGAGTCTTCCGCAAAAGTGGCGCGGCACATATGGCCGGTAGCCGTGAAACTGTGTTCTCTGTAGCACATCCAGTTTTCCCATATGTGATACAAAACAGCTTGGAATCTTCTGTTGACGGAAATGTCAAGCAGTTGAAGCATTTTTGTCATACCACCAGGTATAATAACTAGGACAGTGTTCAGAGATTTTATTTTCTTCTTAATGTCTTCAGTGAAATGGGCTCTCATGATACCCATGACAAGTAGCGCTTTCTCTCTCTTGAAAAATCTGTCCGGTCACTGACTACAGCAGCGTTGCAGCCATTTCCGCATCATGTCCTCATCCATTCATCCTTTCTCATTAACAACAACGTTGGGTGGTAGAGTTTCACGTGGCATTGTCTTCCTTTTGAATATAATCATAGCTGGCAGCTTCTTTCCACTTGCACAGCAGGCCAGCGCCACTGTCTGGTAGTGCTAATATTTATTGTTCCAACCCCCTTTTGACTGACTGTTCTCCCTAATGGGATGTTGAAGGTTAAGGGAGCCTCGTCCACGTTGATTATGAAGTCGTGTTGATTTCTTTGTTTACGAATTCCCTGAAATTCCATACATTATCCAAGAAATCAGCCGGGAGCTGTTGATACATGCTTGTTCTTTGTCTAATGCTTAATTTATTCCTTATCATAAATCGGTAGCACCATGAATGACCAGCCTTGAATCCCTCGATATTCATTTCCCTGGCGATATGAAGTGCTTTAAATTGCATCTGCACAGTGGACAGTCCACAGCCCTGGACCCTCCACTCTACAATGAACTGAAGCAGATGTGCTTCTAATTCAGGCCACCATGCTTTGTGGCCACGATTTGCCGTTTTGCTGCATTTCATCAAGGTTAGTTTTCCCTGCGCCTTCCTCCAGTCTCTAACTAATTTCTCATTTATCCAAAAGTTTGCTCGGCAGCTCTGTTACCATGTTCTTCTGCGTAATGAATTCAGTGTCACCGTTATTACAGTTTCTATAGGGTTAAAAATAAGATTTGTGCTGTCTGGTATTCTATTTGCGCGTATAGTCCAAGTACACACCAGTCTGCTGATCGGAGGGTCTGCTTGCAAGCGTTGGGTGTAGAACGGAGAATCCAGAGAGAAAGACCGTGAACTGCGCAGGTGCGAGTATTTATATGCGGATTGAGGGGTGTGATGCACCGCGTAAATTTATTAGATAAATCGCTCCATTGTCTAGGTTGCGGCATCCTTTCTCGATGTAAGAAAACGTGTCTTATATTCCGGTTCTGGATAGTTTCCGATTCTTTAGTTGTTACTTCAGGCCATTCTGTAATTTTTCATATTTGCCTTTCCTATTCCCTTCCCTTTGCTATGCAGCTTTTTGCTTATTCCCAGGGCCAGCATGACCATTAGGTGAACTAGGCTGTTGCCTAGAGTGCCGATGGTCAGAGGGTGCACCCCTCTCCGGGACATGCAGCAGCTTCAATACTTTTCGAAAGGCACTGTGGTGCTGGAGTTTCCTTCTCTTCTGGCGCTGCTTTACCATGTGTATTGTGTGCCGTTCTTACTTCCTTTCAGAGAAAGGACGAATAGCACCACGGCGCTGGAAGAGAAGGTAACTCCGGCGCTACATGGTGTGGGGGCTGGAGTAGGGGCGGCGCTGGGAATGAGAGTCACCTAGGGCGACTCATATCCTATGTCCTGTAGACGTGCTACGATCCTCATCTGTCAATGACTCCTCCGCACGCAGTGATTTTATTTTCCCTTCTATTATATCGTTCTCCTTTTCTTATGGCCTTTTAGCCTCATTGGTTTTAATCTCCCACTAATGCTTTTTGCTGCACAATATTGTACCTGATTTATTTCCATGATATCTATAGATGGTCCCTTTATGTAGATATTTGCCTTGTTTATCTTACTTATCAGGCCTTTTGCTTTAGACGCCACTCTTTCCCTTTTCTGGAACCCAGCAAACCTCCATCTCCGCATGGGCTAGAAGTTCAACCACCGACTCCTCCACCTTTCCTCTTCACTTGGCTTAACCGTGTTCTCTTGTGTTATATATTTTCTGTTCCTGACTGTTCCAGCATCTTCTTTCCAGGGTTCCTTTCCCGATGATCTCTCTCTCCCTCTGCATTACTCTTCCTTTCAGGACTCCTCTTTCTCTCTCGACAACGGTCTTTTTTATGGTCCTTTTTTCCGCAGCTACTTTTTCTCTTTCTCCGCCTACCTTTCTTCTTCTCTTTCAATTTCTTTTTCTATAGAAACCCTCAGTTGTTTTAAGATGGTATCTCTTATGTACATCTTTTCTTTGGCTTTTAAAATTAGAGGGCGAGAGAGGGAGGAGTCACAAAGATGGCATCCTAACCTCAGGCATTGTTGAGAGCCCGCAGTGGCTGCCTCCTCCTGTTCTGCCAGCCCTCTCCCCGGTGCTGACATGCGGGTAAGAGGAGGGGGAAGTCGAAGCGAGGTCCTGACGCTGTTGGCAAGCCTGTGAAAGGGCAGAATAACTTGGACGACTGTCTGGGTTTCTCGCAACTGAATCTGGTGGAGGCTTTGACCACTTCGAGACCACAGGCTCTGGATTGGAGCACCAAAGGGGCCTCGTTAAGCACTGAGGACAGAGCCCAGAAGTGAGATCTTTGGTGGTGTTTCCACGGCTGTGCAGAGTGCAGAAGTGCATCCTGGAAACCATGAGCCCTCTGGGCAACCACCACTGACTTCCTTGCCAGTAGATCTTGGTACAATGGGAGCTTCTGCTACAGACATGGGGGTCGGAGGTGAAGCCTGCTGGTGTGTGTATGGAAACACTAGGGGAAGCCCTGAAAGGTCTGGAGTTCTCAATCACAGCATCTGTAATTGCTTTGAAAACTGAGGTACAAACTGTTACATCGGAGTTCCTTGTTCAAGTTCAATGCTTGACCCAGTTGGGCGAGTGTGTGGAGGAGCTGGAGAAACAAAGTGTGAAGCACAAAGAACTGTTGCTGGCACAGATTAAAGAGAGGGAAATTTTGACTCAGAGGACTGATTATCTTGAAAATCAGTCCAGGAAGAACAATCTCCGTTTTCTTAATTTCCCCAAGTGTCCATTGATTGCCCCTGTGTTGAATTTTCCACCAGACAATCACCTTCTCCCGGTTAAGACGTATTACATCTCGGTTCCAGGGGATACAGGGACGTCTTCCTCTCCAGGAGAGCGAGATCATAGCCAACTGAACTTGACCTCTTTTCTTGAGTCCTCCCTGGAGGAAGTTACTGAAACTACAACTGTACCGGCTACTTTTGCATTTGAATCAGATAGAGACTCTGTCTTAAAATTATAATTTCATAATATGCATGTCAGCTTTCTGGGGTCTGTCATATGTATATTCCTGATCTCTTGACAGCCCACCCAAGGCCGTAGGAGGGTCTTTTTGGCCCTACAATCGAGCTTGGGGCTGAGTTCACCTTAAAATGTCCTTGTAAATGTGTGGTGTCCCTTGGGGGGAAAATCTTTAAATTTTTTGATCCTAGTCAGTTCAGTGAATTCGTTACTCTAGGTGCTTTCTTTAGAAGCTCAGATGACAAAACTTCGACTTTCATACTTTGGACACATCATGCGAAGAAAGAGATCATTAGAGAAAGACATCATGCTTAGCAAGATAGAAGGTCAATGCAAAAGAGGAAGGCCAGCAATGAGATGGATCGATTCAATAACAGCAGCTACGGGTACCAGTCTGTCAACAATGAGCTGCCTGACTCAAGACTGAACACATTTTAGGATAGCTATCCAGAGGGTCGCCATGAGTCGACTCCGACCCGACGGCACTTAACAACAACAGGTGCGATAGGGGTAACGCAGTAAGTGCGTTCATTTGCCTCTGCTGGGTTCAGGTGCCTCTAGTATATAGGAGGCTTGATAATAATAATAATAATCCTATCCCCTTATCGTGGTATCATGTAAGGTTTTTTTTCCCCTGACTTGCTGTTGCACTATTTTCTGATTTCTTGTTATATATCTTAGTGCTATGTATTTTGGAACTGCATAAATAAAAAATTAAAAAAAAATTAGAGGGCCCAATATTCAGCAGCAGTGGCTAGGCCCTGTAAAGCAGCTAGCTGTCACCGCTGAACTTACAACTGAGATCTTCAATGCTGGGGTCGTATCCAGTTACCAACACTGAAGATCCGGGTCAGCTGGACAGCAGCGATATTCAGCCCCTGCCAGGTTAGCTTCTGGGGTGAAAGGTTGGGCAGCCTTTGCCGCTTAAGGATAACCAGGCAGCGGGTGAATATCAGCGCAAGCTGCCTCCGCTTTGCCCCTGGAACCCCTGAAGCTAGCGGTGTTCGTGCTACCGAATATCCCGTCTGCTAACCGCGTTAATCGCTCTAAATATAAGCCCCAGAGATCTTAAATGTGTATCAGCTGCTTTTTGCAGCATTTCCTGTGGTAATATTCCTTTTGAGAGTAAAGGCAGTGTGTGTTTGACCCGGGGAATGACTTTCCACAGGCATGTATATTGAACTGACCGGCATATCTGTACTCATCCCTCTGGGAGCCTCGTAGTAGGGGTCGTAACTCTGGTGTCACCGGGTTGTACTGTCCAAGTCTCTAATTTCTAGGGCTGCTGAAGGGTTTCTTTTCTCCATACTGGAGCTGCTTCCCTGAATGATAGATGGAGAGATTTTCCCTATGTTCTGTTGCAGTTTCACCAGTCAAACGCCGGACTCTCTTTTCACACAACAGACTGCAGCCTGCAATGATGTCTTCTTTACTAAGGCAGACTGCTTCCCTCATGTCACTCCAACTAGGCAAAACCTTTTTCTCTTTCAGGCTGAGGATCTATCATCCTGGAAGAATCCTCTCGACTTCTTGCCTGGCTCCCCCTCAACGCACACAGGAAATAGTGTCAAATGAATCACTAAGGGGATCTTTTACTAACGGGCGCTAGGTGCCAGTGTGTTCTGGCGCGTGCTGGGATGCACATTGCCAGGCAGTGCAGGGTCATGATAGCGCAGGATGATTCCCACGCCAAGTGCACAACCCGCGTTAGAAACACAAGTAGATGGGGGAGATAGGGGTGGAGAGGGGGCGTGGTGAGCTCGTCACAGTTATTGCTGTGTTAACACCGTGAACTAACTGCATTAGCACTAATTCAGCATGCACTCTGGGACAGGGCTCCACATTAACTGCCAGGCAAATGCTTTCCATGCCCCCCCCACGAAAGTTAACACAGGGATGCTGCACGTAACGCACCATGGTTTCGACGCTAATTGCCTGTTAGGTGCAACACCTTAGCCCCCCCCCTTAGTAAATCAAGAAGGTTCTAGATTGGAAGACAGTCTCCCATTCTTTTGCTCCCCCCAAGGTGTGTGTGTGGGGGGGGGGGGATAAGTCAGCAATGCACACCCTAGTTCAGTGATGGCTAACCTTTTTGAGCCCGAGTGCCCAAACTGCCGCACAAAACCAAAGAATTTCCTCAAAGTGCCAGCACGTCAATTAAAGCCCCATTTGCATAAGGTGCTTCATTTGCATAAATATTTGCATAATGTTACCATACACTAACTTTTAGTAAACATGCCTCTTAATGAGTATATGGATAAAGAAAGACTAAAAGGTTTCTACATTACTATAATCCAGTACCAACCGCCAGGCACATTAGGAACTACTACAAACGCTGCCCATTTAGAACCCATAGCAAACCCGCCGTATCCTAACAGCACTACCAGGACTCACAAAGCACCATACTCTACCTATCAAAAGGCAACACTGCAAATATTAAACCAATACATCTCAGAGAACAACAATACATGACCTACTGGGGAAAGAACAAGTGGCAATGTCAAATAGGAATTATATAAACAGAATACCTCAGCTCAGTTACACATGCAGAACAGACCATCACCAAACAAGGAATCACAATTTAGAAACAGGAAGACAATAATTAAACTGGGAACCCCAAAAGCCAAACTTGGAATATACAACAACACTGTAGAAATAAAACTATATATTAATTTCCTCTTGTACTAAACAAAGCGCAAAAATTAATGATGCACATTTCCCAGAGCTGACATATTCCAGTTAATAAATTCAAAATAAAGAGATATTTTTCTACCTTTTGTGCATTTTTTTTCAGTTGCAATTGTTCCAGTCACTTTCTTCTGGTTTCTTCGTGTCTTCTGCTAACTCTCCATCTGCTGTCCATTTGTCCTTTCTTCTGTCTTCTTGTTTTTTTTTTCCATTCTCTCTCTACATCTGCTTTAACATACTAATCTTTCTCCTTTGGCTCTTTCCTCATTCCTATTTCATCTACTCAAAATTTACCCCTCCATCCTCAATCCCCACTTACTCTCCCAATACCCGGCCAATTGTAGATTTTTTATCCCTCCCACACAAAATATTTTTCCCCTCTCCATTTTACTCTCCCAGCCCCATCCCATTCTAATCCTCCCCCAACACCAGCTCCCTTCTAGTTCCAGCCTCACCCAGCATCCATTCCCTTCTAGTCCCTGCATCAGCCCATTTCCAGTCCTAGCAGCCCCCCAACCCAATACCAGTCCTATCCCCCCCTCATCAACCCACTTCCAGTCCTAACCCCCCATCACCCCATTTTCAGTTTAAGCCCCCCCCCCTATAACCCATTACCAGTCCTAACCCCCCACTTCCAGTCAGCCCCCCATAGCCCATTGCCAGTCCTAACCCCCCCATCAGCCCACAGTCCATTACCAGTCCTAACCCCATCAGCCCACCTCAAGTCCTAACCCCTCCCCATCAGCCCATTTCTTGTCCCAGCCCCCCCCATAGCCCATTATCAGTCCTAAACCCCCCCATAGCCCATTACCAGTCCTAACCCCATCAGACCACCTCCAGTGTTAACCCCCCATCAGCCCATTTCCAGTCCTAACCCCACCCAACAGCCCACCGCAAGTCCTAACGCCGCCCCATCAGCCCATTAGCAGTCCTAACCCCCCCCTAGCCCATTAGCAGTCCTAACCCCCCCTCTCTAGCCCATTAGCAGTCCTAACCCCCCCCCCATAGCCCATTAGCAGTCCTAACCCCCATCACCCCATTTCCAGACAGCCCCCATCAGCCCACAGCCCATTAGCAGTCCTAACCCCCCCCTAGCCCATTAGCAGTCCTAACCCCCCCCCATAGCCCATTAGCAGTCCTAACCCCCCCTAGCCCATTAGCAGTCCTAACCCCCCCCTAGCCCATTAGCAGTCCTAACCCCCCCCCCCTCTCTAGCCCATTAGCAGTGCTAACCCCCCCCCATAGCCCTTTACCTGTCCTAACCCCCCATCACCCCATTTCCAGACAGCCCCCATCAGCCCACAGCCCATTAGCAGTCCTAACCCCCCCTAGCCCATTAGCAGTCCTAACCCCCCCTCCTAGCCCATTAGCAGTCCTAACCCCCCCCCAGCCCATTAGCAGTCCAAACCCCCCCCAGCCCATTAGCAGTCCTAACCCCCCCCTGCCCATTAGCAGTCCTAACCCCCCATCACCCCATTTCCAGACAGCCCCCATCAGCCCACAGCCCATTTTCAGTCCTAACCCCCCCCCCCTCCTAGCCCATTAGCAGTCCTAACCCCCCCCAGCCCATTAGCAGTCCTAACCCCCCCCCTAGCCCATTAGCATTCCTAACCCCCCCCCCTAGCCCATTAGCAGTCCTAACCCCCCCCCCCCCCCCGGCAAATTTAAAAACAGAAAAAGCGGGCTCTGGCTGCTGCCGCGGACGCGGCAGCATGCAGTGTCCCGCGGGGCCCCCTCCGCCCGCTAAGCCCCTCTGCAAGGGCTTTCAGATTCGCGAGGGAGACAGCGTCTCCCTCGCGTCTCTGTTAAGCCCGCAGGGGCTAATGGGAAATTTCCCATCAGTCCCTCGCGTCTAAAGGGGCTGATGGGAAATTTCCCATTAACCCCTGCGGGCTTAACAGAGACGCGAGGGAGACGCTGTCTCCCTCGCGAATCTGAAAGCCCTTGCAGAGGGGCTTAGCGGGCGGAGGGGGCCCCGCGGGACACTGCATGCTGCCGCGTCCGCGGCAGCAGCCAGAGCCCGCTTTTTCTTTTTTTGCGGACCTTCACGCGTGCCAGCTGCAAGGCCTTCGCGTGCCACAGCTGGCACGCGTGCCATAGGTTCGCCATCGCTGCCCTAGTTTATGACATCCTGAATGAAAACATGTTATTCTAAGGACTAACAAAACAGGAAAAACTCTCTTTACACAAGTGTGATTATCGTTATCTATAATGTATAATTTTTTTTTTGTGCCGTCAAGTCAGTGCTGATTCCTGGTGACCCAGCAGCCTCTGGGTTTTCTTGGCAATGTATCACTGGAAGTAAATTGCCAGGCCTTTTCTCTTGAGGCAATGGAGAGTAAAGTGGCTTGCCCAAGGTCGCAAGGAGTGCCAGTGGGAATCAGACCTAACCATCTAACCACTAGGCTACTCCGAGTTGGCTTGTCCTGCAAGATAGGGAAGTGTGGATAATCAAATATAAACAAATATGATTATTTTGAGACCACAGATGAGGGGAAGGGGGGACAGGGCAATGCTCTAGCAGCTGGGGACAGAGAAAGAGGTGATCCCAAGGCCCTGGGTACTGTAGGAAGGGTGATGATGATGGTCTCCTGAAGATGGTAGGGGGAAGGGCTGGCTGCGAGACCCCCCTTTCACATAGGCAAGCAAGCAATGTGAGATAGGGGGAGGAGGCAATGCCGAGACCACCTAGTGATGAAGGTATAGTGTCATGGGCTGGTGGTGCTGCAGGTATTTCAATAACCTGCTTTTCATCAGCTACAAACTCCACGCTATAAATCTTGTGCACTGATTAGCATGAAACCTCCACTTTTCTTGGCATGGATAAAAGTACTCCATGGAGTTTTCAGCCTCAGACTTTGTCCTAGTAACTGCTTAGTTACCCCTTAAAAGATCTTGGAAATTGCTCTTCCCAAATACGACACACCTGTGGACTGATGTGTGTTTGACATTCTTTAGAAGCTGTTTCTGAATTGGGATCCAAATAGCTATTGTACTTGAGCTGTATAGAGCATATGGGTTCCTTCACTTTTCACCGTTAGTCAGTGAGTAAGCTTACAGCACGCCAGATCCCAGGAGGATCCTTCCGGAGCTCATGGCTACTGCTGCCATAGTTACAGGTCCTAGTTGGGCTGATTAGGTGGAGCTCAGAGAGCAGCTCAGGAGGATAAGTGGATGGCATCTGTCTCCATGTGCCATCATGAGCCTGTCCCCATGCACATCTTGCTTTTAGCTCTCTCATGGGTGCACATGAAGTCACTTCCCATTTCCCTTCCGTGTTCGCCTCCCTTCACTTCAGCACGAACGCCCAGCTACAGCTCCCAAATCAAGCCTGGCATCTCAGCTTGTCCTCATCAGCTTGAAACTAGGTGCTAGCCTGAAGTACATTGCTTTCCGTTATGCACTGCAGGAATCTACCCACTTTATAAATATTATTCCGGCATTCCCACTACTGTTTCTTGATGTGCCCCAACTATTTGTCTGTCTATTCGTCCATCTGTCTATTTGGGGAAAAATGACTGAAAAATTAATGAAATAGGATGAAATTGGCAAGTGAGGAACTGATAAAAAGATACATTGAGTTTGAAAATGGGCCAAATTGGATTGGGGGTTTCAGACATATAAGCCTTCCAAAAAATGGCCCAATGCTTTTCTATGGGAGAAGGAGTGCCAGTTTCTGTAGCACAGAAACATACATACAGGAAAACATACCAGTCATGGAATTCCTTCTTTCAAAACTCCTTTTCCCTATAGTCTACTCTCACAACCTCCAAATTTCTCCCACCTCCCAAAATGCCCTGCCACAAATGCGTCATCCCCCCTACACTGCCCCACCCCCAAAAATACTCTCTCAACTGTTTTACAATCCACCAAAAGTCCCGCCCCAAAAAAATACCCCCACACAACTGTCTCACCACCTTGCAAGCTGCCCCACGCTCAAAGTCTACACTCCCACAATCACCCTTCCACACCACAAATTGGCCACAGTTGGGAGTAGGGTCTATCTAGGTCACAAGTACCTATCAGTTTCCCCAAAAGACACAGGTTCCACAAGGCTTGTATTGGGGCAAGCAGCAGATATCTTGGGTCCCCTTTAATAATGGTTTATGGACTTTTCCTCCAGGAACTTGTCCAAACCGTTTTTAAACCCAGCTACACTAACAGCTTTTACTACATCCTCCAGTAACGAATTCCAGAATTTGATTACACGTTGAGAGAAAAAATATTTTCTCTTATTAGTCTAATAATAGGTTACCCTGTAGCTTCATTGCATGTCCCCTAGTCTTTCTATATTTTGATGGTGTAAACAATCATTCTATGTTTACCCGTTCCACTCCGTTCATTAATTTATAGACCTCTATCATATATCCCCTCAGCCATCTCTTTTCCAGGTTGAAGAGCCCTAATTTTTTTAGCCTTTTTTCATAGGGGTATCCTTCCATCCCCTTTACCATTTTGGTGGCTCTTCTCTGAACCTTTTCTAATAATGCTATATCCTTTTTAAGATACGGCGACCAGAATTGCACACAATACTCAAGGTGCGGTTGCACCATGTAACGATACAGAGGCATTATAATATCCTTTGTTTTATTTTCCATTCCTTTCCTTATGATATCTAGCATTCTATTTGCTCTCTTGGCCACCGCTGACCAATGGGTGAAGGGTTTCAACATGTTATCCATCTTTCCTGGGGGGGTGGTTCCTAATGTATAACCTTACATCATGTAACCATAGTTTGGGTTTTTCTTTCCTAGGTGCATAACTTTGTAATGGTCCACATTAAAATTCATCTGCCCTTTGGATGCCCAGTCTTGCAATTTATCAAGGTCCTCTTGCAATTTTTCACAAGCCTCTTGGATTTTGACAATTTTGAATAATTTTGTGTCATCTGTAAATTTGATTACCTCACTGTTATTCCCATTTCAGGTCATTTATGAATATATTAAAAAGCAGTGGACCCAGCACAGATCCCTGGGGTACTCCACTATTCACCTTTCTCCATTGAGAAATTGTACCAAAAAGGAGCAAAGGATCCGCACAACACAAAGGAACAAAAAGAGCGGAGCCTGGACTGCCAAAAAATGAACTTTATTAATTGCGCCCCAACGCGTTTCGGCCACTGGCCTTCCTCAGGGGGTCTAAAGAACACACCTCAAAAACAATAAACATAAACATATAGATTAAATAAACACAATCTAAATTTCATTGTAAAACAACTATAAAAATATATGAATTATGAAAAACTAATAAAACATAATATTGAAAACTAATATTAAAAACATAATTACAACATGTAAAGGACAATATATTAATTCACGATATTAATTGAATAAACAATGAAAATTACTAAAACCATAATAAAATGATAATAATATATTAAAACATTAAAAAAGGAAAAAGGAAAAAAGAGAGACGAGGACATGCAGAAAATGATTAATTAATAGGTACCTTATTGTGATCAAGTTGAGTGCTATCCCGGCTTGAGCATATGGGATACTAATTACTTATTGTAATCAAGTTGAGTGCTATCCCGGCTTGAGCATATGGGATACTAATTACTAACAATGAATAAATAAATAAGAAATATATAGTCATAGAACAACGCAAAGAATACCAATGCATATTAATAAATACAATTAATAATAAATAAATAATTAATATACATAAATAAATATACATATAAATGAAAAAACACTTTTAAAAATAAAAGTATATATATATGTAATATTTCAAATAAAATCATATTAAAGGTACTTCAAGGGACACAAAGACATTGCATGTAAAGAAACGCCCAATTGAGAAGGGAGGAGGAACAACTAATTCTAACTTGTCAAAAATATATTGTAAAAGTGTATTGCATAAATCAATAAAAATAGATAAAAGAACAAGTAATCCAAGGGCCATTTATTCTTCAATGGCCCTTGGATTACTTGTTCTTTTATCTAAAAGCGTCTCCACCTTTTTAATTATTCTTTATTTAATTATTTTTTAGTCTATTTTTATTGATTTATGCAATACACTTTTACAATATATTTTTGACAAGTTAGAATTAGTTGTTCCTCCTCCCTTCTCAATTGGGCGTTTCTTTACATGCAATGTCTTTGTGTCCCTTGAAGTACCTTTAATATGATTTTATTTGAAATATTACATATATATATACTTTTATTTTTAAAAGTGTTTTTTCATTTATATGTATATTTATTTATGTATATTAATTATTTATTTATTATTAATTGTATTTATTAATATGCATTGGTATTCTTTGCGTTGTTCTATGACTATATATTTCTTATTTATTTATTCATTGTTAGTAATTAGTATCCCATATGCTCAAGCCGGGATAGCACTCAACTTGATTACAATAAGTAATTAGTATCCCATATGCTCAAGCCGGGATAGCACTCAACTTGATCACAATAAGGTACCTATTAATTAATCATTTTCTGCATGTCCTCGTCTCTCTTTTTTCCTTTTTCCTTTTTTAATGTTTTAATATATTATTATCATTTTATTATGGTTTTAGTAATTTTCATTGTTTATTCAATTAATATCGTGAATTAATATATTGTCCTTTACATGTTGTAATTATGTTTTTAATATTAGTTTTCAATATTATGTTTTATTAGTTTTTCATAATTCATATATTTTTATAGTTGTTTTACAATGAAATTTAGATTGTGTTTATTTAATCTATATGTTTATGTTTATTGTTTTTGAGGTGTGTTCTTTAGACCCCCTGAGGAAGGCCAGTGGCCGAAACGCGTTGGGGCGCAATTAATAAAGTTCATTTTTTGGCAGTCCAGGCTCCGCTCTTTTTGTTCCATTGAGAAATTGGCCATTTAGCCCTACCCTCTGCTTTCTATCTTTTAAGCAGTTTCTGATCCACAATAGTACATTGCCTCATATCCCATGACTTTTTAATTTCGCCAAAAGTCTCTGATGAGGAAACTTGTTAAAGGCTTTCTGAAAATCCAGATACACTATATCAACCAACTCACCTTTGTCTACCTGTTTATTCACTCCTTCAATAAAACATAACAGATTAGTAAGACAAGACCTTCCTTGGCTAAAGCCATGTTGGCTGTCTCCCTTTAAGCTATGATTATCTACATGTTCAGTAATTTTGTTCTTTATAATGGTTTCTACCATTTTTTTCAGTACTAATATCAGGCTCACCGGTCTGTAGTTTCCTGGATCATCCCTGGAATCCTTTTTAAAAATTGGCATTATTACATTAGCCATCCTCCAATCTTCAGGTATTACAGATGATTTTAATGATAGTTCACAGATTACTAATAGTAGGTCTGCAATCTCATATTTCAGTTCTTTCAACACCCTTGGATGTATACCATCCAGTCCAGGTGATTTGCTATTCTTCAGTTTATCAAATAGTGGTAACATCTTCTCTTTGTATCGATATTTCTTTCAATTCTTCTGCGGCATCACCTTTAAATACCATTTCAGTCATGGGTAACATCTCTACATCTTCCTCAGTAAATACTGAAGCAAAGAATTCATTCAATCTCTCCGCTATGGCCTTGTCCCCTCTTAGTGCCCCTTTTTCCCCTCTATCATCTAATAGACCAACTCTCACAGGTTTTTTGCTATGAATGTACTTGAAAAAGTCTTTAGTATGCATTTTTGCTTCCACAGCAAGCTTCTTCTCAAATTCTCTCTTTGCCTACCTTATCAATGCCTTGCATCTAACTTGGCAGTGCTTATGTTGTTTCCAGTTTTCGTCATTTGGCTTCTTTTTCCATTTCCTGAAAGATGTTGTTTTTTTGGCAACAGCCTCTCTGACCTCATCTTTAAACCATGCTAGCAGTTTTTTGGACTTCACATATATATTTAATTTTCTTTCCACAGACAAAATATACATCCGCAGCCACATGGGTGACAAAGAATTCCATGAGCCATACTCTGCGTGCTTTTATCACTTCCAAGCCAACGGAAGATGGAAAAGAATCATACAAAAGGGATAGGATGTTTGTCTGTCCATTTGTCAATCTTGAGTCCAAATGACTCTGAAAATTTAACAGAATAGGATGAAACTTGGCATGTGGTAAAAACAGTAAAAAGACAAATCAAGTTCGAAAAAGAGCCAAATTAAACTGAGGGCTTCAAAGAAATATACTTCCCCCACCTCCCCAAATAGCTCAGTGCATTTCTATGGGCAAAGGGGTTCCAGTTTCTGCAGCATAGAAACAGCAGTGAAACAGCAGATAAGAAATTGCTCCTTTCAAACTCCCTCACTCTTTCTTCTACTGTTCTTACCAAACAGCCCTTGCTCCCAATTACTCACCTATACTCAAAACATACCCTCCCTCAACTGAACCAACACCCTGCAAATTGTGCCTACTCCCAAAACTCCCACATACAACTCTACCAACATTCCTTAACCTGGCCACCACCAAACTGTCTCACCCCCCCCCCCCCAAAAAAAAAAAACCCACCAGCAAATATCCCACCACCCTGCAAACTGTTCCAGCCCAAATTCCACCTGAAATCACCAACCACCCTGAAAACTGCACACCTCCAAAAAAACTACATTCCCCCAACTGCCCCAACTCAAAAACTACCCCTCAAAATTGCCCTACAACCCAACTGTCCCATCCCCCCAAAACCACCCCCACAATGCCCCTCTAACACACTATGCCTGACATCTAAAAAATACCACTCCTTAACCTGGCCACCACCCAAACACTACGCCACTGGAACTGTCTCACTACCATGTACATTGTCCCACCCTCAAAACTACTGCTCCACCACTCAAAAATGCTCCACCCCCAAAACTACCCAACAAAACTTACACTGCCCAACTTGTTCCATATGACACATGAACAACAATCACAACACACATTCACACACACACAGGCATTACAAGTTATTCCCTAGCTGTTAGGTGTTGCATTTTAAGTTATTCAGATGCAAAGGACATTTTCTTTGTTGTTAACTATACTGTGAAATCTAATGCCTGAATCATACAGTTTTCCTATTGAGTGCTATGTGTACTGGCAGCTACGATCTGTTGCCATGGGCAGGGCTAGATTAAGGTAAACACCTAAATTCCAAATTTTAGGGGGACCTGTCAGACGTGATCAGGACTCAGGAGGTTAGGATTGACAACTGCTGCTTTTACAGGATTCTGATTTTTATGTTAATGTCTAGCCAGAAGATTAGCTAATGGCTTTGTACCTTTTTCAGAATTTAAACCCCTTATCTGCAGTTATCTAATCCTCTCCCTTGTGTGAGTGAGCCTGCCCTTCCTGTTTCCAATGTAACTTGCAAAAGAGACTGTGGGTAGGATCCAGCCAATGGAAGTTGTGGGGGTGGAGCACTGGAATGTTGCTCTAGAGGAGGTGAGTAAGGAGAAGATTTTGTGCTATACAACTAAATTTTCTATATATGGAAGAAAATGGAAAAGAAATCTAGTCGTCCCCCTCCCACCCAAAAAAAATATGTCAATATATTTTTGTTGTTATTGTTACGTGCCATCGAGTCGATGTCAGCTCCTGGTGACCCTCTGGATAGTTGACCTAAACTCTGTGCGGTCTTCAGCCAAGTGGCTCATTGTTGATAGCGTGATATCCATAGCTGCTGTTATTGTATCGATCCAACTCATTGCCGACCTTCCTCTTTTACAGTGACCTTCTACCTTGCCAAGCATTATGTCTTTCTCCAATGATCTCTCTCTTCTCATGATGTGTCCAAAGTATGAAAGTCGAAGTACTGTCATCTGAGCTTCTAAGGAAAGCTAAGGTTTGTTCTTCGGGCAGTCCATGATATACACAGTATTCATCGCCAGCATCATAATTTATTTATTTATTTATTTAATTTTCTTATATACCACGCTATTTGTCATCAGTGCGGTTTACATTGAAACAATACAACAATTGGTCAAATATAACAGATATAATTCAAAGGCATCAATTTTCTTCCTGTCTTTTTTCACTGTCCAACTTTCGCATTCATATGACGTTTTTGAAAATACCATGGCCTGGACAAGTCAAATCTTTATATGGAGAAACACATCTCTATTCCTGAGAATCTTGTCTAGGTCGTTCATAGCCATTCTACCAAGAGCAATATGTCATCGGATTTCTTGACTACTAGTTCTTTCTTTAGTGATTGTTGATCCAAGTAAAAGATGTCAACTATTTCAATTTTTTCTCCATCAACGATGAACTTATTGATTTTGCTAGTTGTCAGGATCTTTGTCTTCTTTATGTTAAGGTGCAGACCCATTTTAAGACTATGTTCCTTGATCTTGAGAAGCAATGTTTCAGATCATATTCACTTTCAGCCAGTAATGTGGTATCATTAGCATAGCGAAGGTTGTTGATGAGTCTCCCACCAATCTTCACACCTCGATTGTCTTTATACAGTCCTGATTCTCTAATGATTTGTTCTGCATATAGGGTTTGAAAGTATGCAGCCTTTGCTGATTTTAAGCCATTCTGTTTTTCCTTGTTCCGTTTGAACTACTGCTTCTTGATCAATGTAAAGGTTGTGCAAGAGAGTTATCAGGTGTTCTGGTATACCCATGCTTCTTAATGTGGCCCAGAGTTTCTCATGGTTTACACAGTCAAAAGCCTTGCTGTAGACAATAAAACACATATTGATATGCTTTTGGTATTTTTTTTGTCTATTCAAGTATCTATCTCACATCTGCGATAATGTCTCTCGTTCCTCGCCCTTTCCTGAACCCTGCTTGCACTTCAGGCTGTTCTCGTTCTAGGTATGGTTGTAGTCTCTGCTGAATGATCTTGAGTAGAATTGTTGGCATGTGGAATCAAAGCAATTGTGCAATAATTTCCACCTTTCTTCAGTATTGGTATAAACACAGATCTTTTCCAGTCAGTTGGCCATGAATTTGTCTTGTAAGTATGGTAACAGCTGCATCCAATTGCTGTAATACTTGTATGAGAATGCCATCAATGCCCGGTGTTTTGTTCTTTAATAAGGCTTTCAGTGCTACTTTGACTTCTTCTTTCATCACCAATGGTTCCTGATCATAAGGTACAGGTTGAAACGGCTGTTGGTCCACTTGATCTTTATGGTATAATGACTCTGTATATTGATCGTCCCAGCATCATTCAACATGGATCCTTGAGCATCTTGTAGCATTCCAATTCGAGGCTGGAATTTTTTCTTTAACTCTTTTTTTCTTTTAGGCAAGTCGATCTTGCTCTTCCTCTAATAGTATTTGCTTCTATTTTCTTTCATGTGTCATTGTAATATTTCTCCTTGTCTTGTCTTGCTGCATGTTGGAAATCTCTGTTGAGTTCTGTGATTGCCTCTCTTTCTCCTCTGACTTTAGCTTATCTGCATTTCTGGACAATTTTCAGAGTTTCTTCAGTCATCCATTTTGGCCATTTTTGCTTTTTTACCTTATTTAGAGACTCCTCGCTTTCTTCCAACAAAACCTTCTTGATGTCATCCCATAACTCTTCTGGAACTCTGTTATTTGTATCTAAATCAAAAAATTGATTTGTCAGGCAGTCTTTAAATTCCAGTGGTATATTCTCAAGGTCATATTTTGTTACATTCATGAGTGGTTTGCTCTTTTTCAACTTTAAGTTGAGTTTGCATACTAGTAGTTGGTGAGCTGTACCACAGTCAGTTCCAGGTTTTGTCTTTGTTGCTGTTATCGAGTTTTTTCCATCCTTGTCTTCCACAGATGTAGTCAATTTGATTTTTGAACAATCCATTGGGTGAAGTCCATGTGTACAGTCAGCATTTGTGTTGCTATAAGAAGATGTCTGAGATCATTGGACTTGCAGAATTCTATTAGTCTTTCTCCAGCTTCGTTTTTGTTTTCAAGTCCATATTTTCCAACCGCTTTGCCTTCTTCTTTGTTGCCAGCTTTTGTAGAATAAGAAATTCCAACAGCTTCAGCATACTGATGCTGATTGATAGTAACATAACAATCATAGAATAAGGCGACGCTCATGATTTACTGGTCAGCGGCATTATTTAGACCCTGGCTAGTTGTCTTAAACAGGCTAAAGTTAGGCGCTTTAAAGGCTGACCTAACCTTTGCTGGGTCAGCTAACATGCTATCCAGGCACATCAAATATTCAGTGCTGATGGCCAATATGACCACAGCATTGAACATCCAGGTCAGGATTAAAGCGGCAATGGCCAACCACTGAAAATGCCCCCAACCCCCTTGGTGTGTGTGTTGAGTCAATTTAAGGTACACAAACCTACAAATCAATGTGGGTTGACTAATGTGTGTTAAAAATTCCATCCTAGGTTAATATTTTGTTATTTAAATGAATGTGTGAAATGAACCCAAGATATGTCCAGAAATCAAGGAAAAACATTCCAAAATTACCTGAAAATGATTTTTTCCATCCATGTTCATAATGGAAGTATAAAAGAACCTAAGTTAAGAATCTGCTGAGCTGAGAGAGCTGAAAATGTTTCAGGGGCACCTTGATCACTTTCGTTGTAATGAGAGCAAAGCCTCCCTTGACTGCAGCAGAGCTGGCAAGAGCTCCGTGATGGGAAAGCAGTAACACATCACTGGATCTGCCCTACTTTCAGGCTGTTAATATCAGCTAAATGTGAGAGAGCAGCCAGGGGACTTGGAAGCCTGCAGTTGACAGGTTTATTGATAAAATGTCTAATTATTTGGGTCAGTTCTTCCCAACAGATGCTTTGTACAATGACATGATCACTTTTAACCAACTTCGATCAATAACGTACACAGGACAGTCATATGGAATGCATGAGATTCTAGATGAACGCACCAATAACGTCCCTTAATTATTCTGCTGCCCCACTTCAGACTGCCCACCGCTCTCTTTATGCAGCCAGTTTTAGCCATTAGCCTATGTAAGCATACTCCTGGCCCCTAATTTCATGCGGCCCCTCAGGAATAGATTCTGTACTAATTGTTAGGAAATTATGCAGCAAGTCTGTGGCACATTTGCCCACATTTGAGCCGGTTTGTATATTAAAAAGTATTCCTTTATTGTTGCGTAAGAAAAAAAACTGTCTTCCAACCCTGTGTTGAGCTTGTAATATTTCTTTTGTTCTTTAAGGAGTTTTATGGTTGAGGGCTCTTGGCTAGGAATGTGGGAAGAGAGAAAGAAAAAAATATCAGGGGTGGAGAGAGAAGGACAAGAGAGAATTGGGGATGGGGTGAGCAGGATGGCTGCAGCCACTGCAATGAAGGGGCCCGATACTTTTGTGAGGCTCCTGAATGATCTGTAGACTCGGGGGGGGGGGGGGAGCAAATGAGGAGAGAAATGAAAAAAAAAAAGGTGACATCAGTAACCTACAATTACCTTGTAAAAATCTTCATGTCTCTCACTTTCTGCTGTCTAAAAAATACAACGCAAACCGCATTAAAGCAGAAGTTTGAGTTACCGATTTACACAACGTACTCTACATTGTCTTAGAAATATTCAAAACAGAATAATGATAAGAAACCAAAAGGTTTAGATTGCAACCAAAACAACCATAAGTCATTATACAGCACAGTGTTTCTCAATCTGGTCCAGGAATAACTCTGCTCCAGTCAAGCTGGCTTTCATGATATCCATAATGCACGGAATGGAGGCAGTGCATGCAAATCTCCCTCATGCATATTCGAGTATGGAGCAGACAGAACTTAAAGATCCCAAATTACCCATGTCTACCAATAGCCAAATTAATATGAATAAAATACAGTCTCTAAAATGCTTGTATGCAAATGCTAGAAGTCTACAAAACAAGATGGGAGAGTTAGAATATATAGCACTAAACGAGAGGTTAGATATGATTGGAATATCAGAGACATGGTGGAAGGAGGACAACCAGTGGGACACTGTGATACCTGGGTACAAACTATATCGAAATGATAGAGCTGATCAAATTGGTGGAGGGGTTGCGCTCTATGTTAGAGAGGGCATTGAGTCAGAAAGGATTAAAGTTTTGCAAGAAACAAAATTTGCTGTAGAATCTCTATGGATTGAAATTCCATGTAAAAAGGGGAAGGCGATGGCAGTGGGGGTGTACTATCGTCCGCCTGGCCAGAATGAACAAATGGATGATGAAATGCTCAAAGAAATCAAGGAAGCTAGCAAAAGTTACAGTGCAGTAATAATAATGGGTGATTTCAATTACCCCGGCATCGACTGGGTCAGTGTCACAACAGGACATGCTAGGGAGATAAAGTTCCTAGATGAAATAAATGACTGCTTCTTGGAGCAGCTGGTTCATGAACCGACCAGAGGGGAAGCAATATTAGACCTAGTCCTTAGTGGAACACCAGATGTAGTGCAAGAGATAAGGGTGTTGGGGCCACTTGGCAATAGTGATCATAGCATGATCGCCTTTGATTTAATTAGTGGAGGAGGGATAGTAAGGAAATCCACAGTACTACCCCTTAACTTTCGAAAGGGAGACTATGATAGAATGAGGAAAACAGTTAAGAAAAAACTAAAAGGAGCAGTTGCAAAGGTTAAAGACGTACATCAAGCTTGGGTGTTGTTGAAAAATACTATCTTGGAAGCCCAGACCAGCTGTATTCCACGCTTTAAGAAAAGTGGAAGGAAGTCCAAAAAATTGCCAGCATGGTTTAAAGCTGAGGTCAGAGAGGCTGTTGTTGCCAAAAAAGCATCTTTCAAGAAATGGAAAAAAGAGCCAAATGATGAAACCTGGAAACAGCACAAGCACTGGCAAGTCAAATGCAAGGCATTGATAAGGCAGGCAAAGAGAGAATTTGAGAAGAAGCTTGCTGCGGAAGCAAAAACGCGAAATAAAGACCTTTTCAAGTACATTCGTAGCAAAAAACCCGTGAGAGAGTCAGTTGGTCCATTAGATGATAAAGGGGTTAAAGGAGCACTAAGAGGCGACAAGGCGATAGCGGAGAGACTGAATGAATTCTTTGCTTCGGTCTTTACTGAGGAAGATGTAGGGATGTTACCCACGACTGAAGTGGTATTTAAAGGTGTGGAAGAATTGAAGGAAATATCGATACATCGGGAAGATGTCCTACAACTATTAGATAAACTGAAGAGTAGCAAATCACCTGGGCCGGATGGTATACATCCAAGGGTGTTGAAAGAACTGAAATTTGAGATTGCAGACCTGCTATCAGTAATCTGTGAACTATCATTAAAATCATCTCTAATACCTGAGGATTGGAGGATCGCCAATGTAACACCAATTTTTAAAAAGGGTTCGAGGGGTGATCCGGGAAACTACAGACCGGTGAGCCTGACATCAGTACCGGGAAAAATGGTAGAAACCATCATAAAGAATAAAATTACTCAGCATATAGATAGTCATGACCTAATGAGAGACAGCCAACATGGCTTTAGACAAGGAAGATCTTGTCTTACTAATCTGTTATGTTTTTTTGAAGGAGTGAATAAACAGGTGGACAAAGGTGAGTCGGTTGATATTGTGTATCTGGACTTTCAGAAAGCCTTTGACAAGGTCCCTCATGAGAGACTTTTGGCAAAACTAAAGAGTCATGGGATAGGAGGCAGTGTACTACTGTGGATCAGGAACTGGTTAAAAGATAGAAAGCAGAGGGTAGGTCTAAATGGCCAATTTTCCCAATGGAGAAAGGTGAATAGTGGTGTACCCCAGGGATCTGTGCTGGGTCCGCTGCTTTTTGACATATTCATAAATGACCTGGAAAGTGGAATAACGAGTGAGGTTATCAAATTTGCTGATGACACAAAACTATTTAAAGTTGTTAAAACCCAGGAGGATTGTGGAAAATTGCAAGAGGATCTTGATAAATTGGAAGACTGGGCATCAAAATGGCAGATGAAATTTAATGTGGAGAAGTGCAAGGTTATGCACCTAGGGAAGAACAACCCAAACTATGGTTACACGATGCAAGGTTCCACATTAGGAACCACCACCCAAGAAAAAGATTTAGGCGTCCTTGTGGATACCATGTTAAAACCCTCGGCCCAGTGTGCAGCGGCGGCCAAGAGAGCAAATAGAATGCTAGGTATGATAAGGAAAGGAATGGAAAATAAAACAAAAGATATTATAATGCCTCTATATCGTTCCATGGTGAGACCGCACCTTGAATATTGTGTGCAATTCTGGTCGCCGTATCTTAAAAAGGATATAGCAATTTTAGAAAAGGTTCAGAGAAGAGCCACCAAAATGGTAAAGGGGATGGAAGGCTACTCCTATGAAGAAAGGCTAAAAAGGTTGGGGCTCTTTAACCTGGAAAAGAGACGGCTGAGGGGAGATATGATAGAAGTCTATAAATTAATGAACGGAGTGGAGCGGGTAAACGTAGATCGATTGTTTACCTTATCAGAATATAGAAAGACTAGGGGACATGCAATGAAGCTACAGGGTAAACTATTTAAGACTAATAAAAGAAAATATTTTTTCACTCAACGTGTAATCAAACTCTGGAATTTGTTACCGGAGGATGTAGTAAAGGCTGTTAGTGTAGCTGGGTTTAAAAAAGGTTTGGACAAGTTCCTGGAGGAAAGGTCCATAAACCATTATTAAGAAGGGACCCAGGATATCAATGCTTGAACCAATACAAGCATTGTGGAACCTGCGTCCCTTGGGGAAACTGCTAGGTACGTATGACCTAGATTGGCCACTGTTGGAAACAGAATACTGGGCTTGATGGACCTTGGTCTGACCCAGTATGGCATATCTTATGTTCTTATGTTCTTATGGTAGATATGCTGAAAACTAGACTGGCCTGGGGCCACCCTGGGACCAGCTTGAGAAACTCCTGTTTAGCAGATGTGCACAGCCAGATGGTGCTGTCTTTTGCCTGCTCTTCTTGGCAGAATTGCTCAAACTCTTTCCAGTTGGCTGAGGATCATCTGTAGACTTCAGTCTTCAAGGCTTGCCAACATTTCCTTTTGGATTCAGGGCTGAGCTTTGACCGAGCCAGTCACAGACGTTCATTCCAGCCACTCCATTACTGCTTTTGCTTTGTGCCTAGGATCATTTGTCTTGCTAAAAGGTGAATTTATTCCCCAGTCCCAGGCCGATTGCAACACGTTTATCTCCAGTTTCTGCCTGTACTCTGCACCAACCATATTTTCCTCAGTCTTCACAAGCCTCCCTGTCCCATCTACTGCAAAGTATCGCCACATCACAACGCTGCCACCACCACACTTTACTGTATGGAAGGTGTTAGCAGGGCGATGTGCTGTGTTTGTTTTACTCTCTATATATTACTTAGCATTGAGACCAAAAGTTCTACTTGGTCTTCCCAGCCCTTTAAACCTTCTCCCACATATGTGCAGTGTCCCTTAAATGTTTCTTTGCAGATCTGTGTGGCACATCATAAAGCTTTTTTCCTTCTTGCCACCTTCTCATACAAACCATGTTTGTAGAGTAATTTTGAAATTGTCAAACAATCTACATTTTCCCTATTTTCGACCAGAGCTCTTTGTAGTTCTTTTATAGTAATCTTGCGCCTCACAGTGACCTTCCTCAGCAGTTTCCTTAACCACAGCTACTGACTTTGGAGTAATGGACTGACAGAGGCAGTGTCTGTTTACAGCTTAAAATGATGGAACTCAAGTGCCCCCAAGGGATATTCCAACATATTAAATGTTCTTTTAGTGCCCCCCACCAAAATAATTTTATCTTGGAGCTCTTTCAGCAACACCATGTCTGGCATGTTTGAACCATTACTTTAAACTCAGTTCATACAAGAGATATAGCTTAATTCTTCTCAGGAGTATTTGAATCAACTCCAAGCTACAATGAATGGACATAAGTGAACTCTATTTAACTTATTACAACAAATTTGTGCAGCCCGGGCCTTGCTTAACACATCGTGCTTATGGATCCTCATTCTAGTATTACTACTACTACAACTGAACATTGGTATAGTGCTACATGACATACGCAGCACTGCACAGGCGCACGTAAAAGACAGTTGCTGCTCATCAGAGCTTACAATCTAGTCAAGACAGACAGAACAGTAACTGAGACATAGGATACATCTAGGGGGAATGGTAAGGAAGCACAAAGAAGATCAGGGGAGTCAAGATCCAAAAGCAGAAGCAAAGAGGTGAGTTTTCAGCCTGGATTTGAAAAGGGTCAGAGAAGGCGCCTGATGTACAGACTCAGGTATAAGGAGCAGCAAGGTGAAAGGAGCAAAGTCTAGAGTTAGCAATAAAAAAAGGGCATAAATAGAAGTATTTGCCAGAAGAGTGGAATTCCCAAGAAGGGAGTTCTCTGTAGGGAGAGATAGGAGAGGAAAGGTAGTGAGGAGCTGCAGAGTGGGTCAGCAGGAGAAGTTTGAACTGGATGTGGAAATGGATAGGGAGTCAATGAAGTGACTTGAGAAGAGGGGTAATATGAGCATGACAAGGCTGACAGAAATTAGCAACACAGCAGAGTGATGAACAAATTGAAGGGGAGAGAGATGATTCAGAGGGAGACCAGCAAGGAGCAGATTATAATAGTCCAGACATGAGGTGACTAAGAGGTGGATAAGTGTCTTAGTAGTGTATTAAGAAAGGAATGGACGAATTTTGTTGATGTTGTAGAGAAAGAAATGGCAGGTCTTAGTTATCAGATGGATGTGTGTGGAGAAGGAGAGAGAGGAGTCAAAGACGACTCCAAGGTTGTGAGCTGAGGAGACAGGGATGAATAGAGAGTTATCCACAGAGAGTGAGAAAGGAGTAAGAGGAGAGGAGGGTTTAGGGGGAAATATAAGAAGCTCAGTTTTGTCCATGTTCAATTTCAAGTGACAGTGAGACATCCAAGCAGCAATGTCAGAAAGGCAGGCAGAGATCCGAGCCTGGATTGCCAAAGAGATTTCAGGTATAGAGAGGTAAATCTGGGTGCTATCAGCATAAAGATGGTACTGAAAATATGGGAAGGTATGAGTGCCCCAAGGGACTGGGTATAGAGAGAGAAAAGGAGTGGAGCCAAGACAGATCCTTGGAGTACACCAACTGAGAGTGGGATAGAAGTAGAGGAGGATCCACCAGGACAAACACAAAGAGCAATGGGAGAGAGAAGACAAGAACCAGAATAGCACAGAGCCCTTAAAACCAAGTGAGAACAAAGTATCAAGGAGAAGGTTGTGGTCAACAGTGTCAAAAGCAGCAGAAAGATCAAGAAGGATGAGGATTGGATTTTGCCAGGAACAGGTCACTGGAGACTTTGGCAAGAGCCATTTTGGTAGAATGTGAAGGATGAAATCTGGATTGTAGAGGATCCAGAAGGGCTTGAGAGGAGAGAAAGTCAAGTCAACAGTGGTGAACCGCACATTCAAGTAGTTTAGAAATGAAGGGGAGGAGGGAGGTGAGTTGATGGTGAGAAGGACAAGTAGGGTCTTGTGAGGGTCTTTTGAGAAGAGAAGTGACCACAGCATGCTTGAAGGCCGCAGGGAAAGTTGCAGTGGAGAACAATAGATTGAGGAAGTTCATAACAACATAAGAACATAAGATATGCCATACTGGGTCAGACCAAGGTCCGTCAAGCCCAGTTCCTGTTTCCAGCAGTGGCCAATCTAGGTCATACGTACCTAGCAGTTTCCCCAAAAGACACAGGTTCCACAATGCTTGTACTGGGTCAAGCATTGATATCCTGGGTCCCTTCTTAATAATGGTTTATGGACCTTTCCTCCAGGAACTTGTCCAAACCATTTTTAAACCCAGCTACACTAACAGCCTTTACTACATCCTCCGGTAACAAATTCCAGAGTTTGATTACACGTTGAGTGAAAAAATATTTTCTCTTATTAGTCTTAAATAGTTTACCCTGTAGCTTCATTGCATGTCCCCTAGTCTTTCTATATTCTGATAACGTAAACAATCGATCTACGTTTACCCATTCCACTCCATTCATTAATTTATAGACCTCTATCATATCTCCCTCAGCCGTCTCTTTTCCAGGTTGAAGAGCCCCAACCTTTTTAGCCTGTCTTCATAGGAGTAGCCTTCCATCCCCTTTACCATTTTGGTGGCTCTTCTCTGTACCTTTTCTAATAATGCTATATCCTTTTTAAGATACGGCGACCAGAATTGCACACACTATTCAAGGTGTGGTCGCACCATGGAACGATACAGAAGCATTATAATATCCTTTGTTTTATTCTCCATTCCTTTCCTTATGATTCCTAGCATTCTATTTGCTTTCTTTGCCACTGCTACACAATGGGTGAAGGGTTTGAACATGTTATCCACGATGAGGCCTAAATCTTTTTCCTGGATGGTGGTTCCCAATGTGGAACCTTGCATCGTGTAACCAGAGTTTGGGTTGTTCTTCCCTAGGTGCATAACGTTGCACTTGTCCACATTTTATTTCATCTGCTATTTGAATGCTCAGTCTTCCAATTTATAAAGATCCTCTTGCAATTTTCCACAATCCTCTTGGGTTTTAACAACTTTAAATAGTTTTGTGTCATCTGTATATTTGATAACCTCACTCGTTATTCCCTTTTCCAGGTCATTTATGAATATGTCAAAAAGCAGCGGACCCTGCACAGATCCCTGGAATACTCCACTATTCACCTTTCTCCATTGGGAAAATTGGCCATTTAGCCCTAACCTCTGCTTTCTATCTTTTAACCAGTTCCTGATCCACAATAGTACACAGCCTCCTATCCCATGACTTTTTAGTTTATCAAAAAGTAGCTGATGAGGGACCTTGTCAAAGGCTTTCTGAAAGTCCAGATACACTATATCAACCGATTCACCTTTGTCTACCTGTTTATTCACAACTTCAAAAAAACAACAGATTAGTAAGACAACAGCTTCCTTGTCTAAAGCCATGTTGGCCGTCTCCCATTAGGCCATGACTATCTACATGCTGAGTAATTTTGTTCTTTATGATGGTTTCTACCATCTTTCCCGGTACTGACGTCATGCTCACCGGTCTGTAGTTTCCCGGATCACCCCTGAACCCTTTTTTAAAAATTGGCATTACATTGGCGATCCTCCAATCTTCAGGTATTACAGATGATTTTAATGATAGTTCACAGATTACTGATAGCAGTTCTGCAATCTCATATTTCAGTTCTTTCAACACCCTTAGATGTATACCATCAGGCCCAGGTGATTTGCTACGCTTCAGTTTATCTTCCCGATGTATCGGTATTTCCTTCAATTCTTCCGCACCTTTAAATACCACTTCAGCCATGGGTAACATCCCTACAACTTCCTCAGTAAAGACCGAAGCAAAAAATTCATTCAGTCTCTCTGCTATAGCCTTGTCCCCTCTTACTCCCCCTTTTACCCCTTTATCATCTAATGGACCAACTGACTCTCTCACAGGTTTTTTTGCTACGAATGTACTTGAAAAGGTCTTTATTTCGCGTTTTTGCTTCCGCAGCAAGCTTCTTCTCAAATTCTCTCTTTGCCTGCCTTATCAATGCCTTGCATTTGACTTGCCAGTGCTTGTGCTGTTTCCAGGTTTCGTCGTTTGGCTCTTTTTTCCATTTCCTGAAAGATGCTTTTTTAGCAACAACAGCCTCTCTGACCTCACCTTTAAACCATGCTGGCAGTTTTTTGGACTTCCTTCCACTTTTCTTAAAGCGTGGAATACAGCTGGTCTGGGCTTCCAAGATAGTATTTTTCAACAACACCCAAGCTTGATGTACGTCTTTAACCTTTGCAACTGCTCCTTTTAGTTTTTTCTTAACTGTTTTCCTCATTTTATCATAATCTCCCTTTCGAAAGTTAAAAGGTAGTACTGTGGATTTCCTTACTATCCCTCCTCCACTAATTAAATCAAAGGCGATCATGCTATGATCACTATTGCCAAGTGGCCCCAACACCCTTATCTCTTGCACTAGATCTGGTGTTCCACTAAGGACTAGGTCTAATATGGCTTCCCCTCTGGTTGGTTCATGAACCAGCTGCTCCAAGAAGCAGTCATTTATTTCATCTAGGAACTTTATCTCCCTAGCATGTCCTGACGTGACACTGACCCAGTCGATACCGGGGTAATTGAAATCACCCATTATTAGTACTGCGCTGTAACTTTTGTTAGCTTCCTTGATTTCTTTGAGCATTTCATCATCCATTTGATCATTCTGGCCAGGTGCTTGATAGTACACCCCTACTGCCATTGCCTTCCCCCTTTTATATGGAATTTCAATCCATATAGATTCTACAGCAGGTTTTTGTTTCCTGCAAAACTTTAATCCTTTCTGAGTCAATGCCCTCTCTAATATAGAGCACAACCCTCCACCAATTTGATCAGCTCTTTCATTACGATATAGTTTGTACCCAGGTATCGCAGTGTCCCACTGGTTGTCCTCCTTCCACCATGTCTCTGATATTCCAATCATATCTAACCTTTCATTTAGTGCTATATATTCTAACTCTCCCATCTTATTCTTTAGACTTCTAGCATTTGCATACAAGCATTTTAGAGAATGTATTTTATTCATGTTAATTTGGCTATTGTTATACATGGGTAAACTGGAATCTTTAAGCTCTGTCTGCTCCATACTTGAGGGCATTTGGGCTACTTTACTCTTTTGTGGAACCTCTCTGCTTTTGGTAGTATCCTTCACGGATACATTCTTCCGAACCATGCGCTCTTGGGTGACTGTCGGCTTTCCCCTATTATCTTGGCAGGGGTCTCCAAAACTGTCCTGGAGGGCTGCAATCCTGCCAGGTTTTCAGGCTATCCCTAATGAATATGCATGAGATCAATTGAAATACAATGGGGGCAGTGCATGTAAATATATTCATGCATATTCATTAAGGATATCCCAAAATCCTAGCGGGATTGCAGCCCCCCAGGACAGGTTTGGAGACCCCTGATCTAGGGGAACAAACTACCTGAGTGTGTACATCAGGCTCCACCTGTGGCCCTGTTCAAATCCAGGCTGAAAAAGCACTTCTTTGAGACTGCTTTTGGATCCTGATCCCCCTAGTCTTTTGTTCGCTTCCTATGTATTTCCTTACCATTAACCTAGATGTATCATAGTCCCTAGTTGTGTTGTCTGTCTTGACTGTGGTGTTGTCTGTCTTTACTAGACTTTAAGCTCTGATGAGCAGGGACTGTCTCTTACATGTCTCTGTACAGCGCTGCATATGTCTTGTAGTGCTATACAAATAAGTAGTAATAGTAAGTATAATAATTGGATGGTCTAAGATTTTCCTTACAGGTTTCATATCTCAAATTCTAAAGATAGAGCTATTTCTTGCTCTATTGGAAGCCATCTTGGAAGATCATCAAGGTGCAATTCTGACACTGCAGCCCTCCTTATAGTATACAAGTCAGACTTCTATTCTTAGGTGTTTATAAGTTGTACGTTTAGTTTTTCTAGATAATTAGGGTTCTTTGCAAGTAGAAAATGTCCATGTTTATAAGTGTTTTTTGTGGCACAGATACCACAAAACACAGAATTGATGCTTAAGAACCTAAGATTTGCCATACTGGGTCTGACCAAAGGTCCATTGAGGCCAGTATCCTATTTCCAACAGTGGCCAATCCAGGTCACAAGTATCTGGCAGTTTCCCTAAAGGTACACAGATTTCATGCTACTTATTTCAGGAGTAAGCAATGGATTTCCCCAGCCAACTTCAATAAGTTTATGGACTCTTTATCCAGGTACTTGTCCAAACCTCTTTTAAACCCAGCTACACTAAGAAGTTTTACTACATCCTGCAGTAACAAATTCCATTGTTTGATTATTTTATTTATTTTATTTTATTTAGACAGTTTTGTATACCGCCTTATCCTTCAATCAAAGCGGTCACAACGCAATTGGGGGATACATTTAACACGCGGGGATATGAGACACATACACTAATACTTACAGGGAACATAGGCTATGGAGGGTTAAGTGGCTTGCCCAAGACCACAAGGAGCACCTGTGGGACTAGAAACCCCAGTCCTTCCGGCCCAAGGTTGCTGTCCTCTAGTGGGATTTGAACCCCCAACCTTCCAGCCTGAAGTACCTTGCCCCAACCACTAGGCTACTCCTTCCACAATGTGTGGAGTGCTTTCCTGATTCCACTACGAATCATAAAGAAAGGAAAGGAGAATAAAAAAAAGGATATTATAATCACTCTGTATCGTTCCATGATGCAACCACACCTTGAATATTGTGTGCAGTTCTGGTCACCATATCTTAAAAAGGATATAGCAAAATTAGAAAAGGTACAGAGAAGAGCAACAGAAATGGTAAAGGGACTGGAAGGATATCCTATGAGGAAAGGCTTAAAAGGTTAGGGCTCTTTAACTTGAAAAAGAGATGGCTGAGGGGAGATATGATAGAGGTCTATAAAATAATGAATGGAGTAGAACGGGTAAATGTAGATCGGTTGTTTACTCCTTCAAAATATAGAAAGACTAGGGGACACACGATGAAGCTACAGTGTAGCACATTTCAGACTAATTGGAGAAAATATTTTTTCACTCAATGGGCAATCAAACTTAGGAGTTACCAGAGGATGTAGTAAAAGCTATTAGTGTATCTGGATTTAAAAGAGGTTTGGACAAGTTTCTGGAGGAAAAGTCCATAAATCATTATTAAATAGAAGTGGAGAAATCCACTGCTTACCCATGAGATAAGCAGTATGGAATCTGTGTATGTTTTTGGGAACCTGACAGGTACTTGTGGCCTGGATTGGAAATAGGATACTGGGCTTGATGGACTCTTGGTCTGGCCCAGTATGGCATCTTATGTTCTTATGTCATGTTTACTGAATGGGGATTTGACAAAAATCATTCTTTTCAAAGTAAGCATATAAAGGGAAGATATTTGACTTATCCCAATTAATCTTTTACCCTAACAACATAGAAAACTTCAGAAAACCTCTCTCTCACTTGAGAAAGCTACTTCCCAGTAAACTTTCTGTTATTTGGAACACCACTTTTGGTATCGGGGCGGTTTATTTGATTGACGCAACATATTTATCTATTTTATTTAAAAGAATTTTTAACTCACTTGTCAAAATGCTGTGCTAGGTGACAAACACAAAACAGAAGAAATAATGAAAAGCACAGACAACACAACAATAATAAACTCTGCATTTGACTCAGAATTCGCTCATAGCCATTAATGAAAGAACCAGGTTCCAAGGTGCTTTCTATTATGGTGAACATGTGTCAGTTCTGCAGGCATCTTATTCCATAGTGTAGGAAACGCTACTGAAAACAGACACAATCCCATGGTCGCCTGAAGCTCGTTAGTACTAGAAATCGCCTGGGTCATTTACCAAGACTGCGGCTGTGCCTGAAGAGGCGTTTCTTCTTATCAAGGATGCACATCATGGGGAGTTAAAGTGTGGTAATGTTTTGCACTTAAATGCAGAGATTAATGCACAGCAAGTTGTGATAAGGAAGTTTATCATAGCTCAGGAAGGAGCTATAGAAAAGGTGAAGTGACTCTGAACAAGCAACCTGTCAGTTCTGGTAGAAATAAGAAAACAGAATTTTCCCATAAAAGACTACCAGTCCCAGAATGCACCAGGTTTCCAGCAGCCATTAGAGGAGCTGAAGTGGGGAAACGTGTGTTCAATCAGGAGGGCTATGAGGTAATCCCTAAGCACTCATCTCAAAGGGCAGGGCCTGATTCAGCATAGCTGCGCTGTGTTAGGGAGGAGCACTCATCTAAGCAGAATAAAGGTAGAGTTTATTCTACAGAGAATCAGTATCTTGGACAGCTTGAGCTTGATCATCTTCATCATCAGGAGGATCATCAGAAGCAGAAGCCAAACCGGACGGACAGAAAGGGAAAGAAACCCTTTGGAAGAAAGAGGAGAAAAGCCTTTGAGAGGTCTAGAAGAGTCCAGAGCAGTACGTATATTGGGAGGCATTCCAAGGGCCAGCATACACCATTGGACTGGGGAAAGCCAGAGGAATGGTGCTGCAGAGCTAGGAGTCTCCAGAAAGTACCTGTGAGGGAGACGGCTGCACGTGGAAGGGACCCTAAGACCCGTGCCAGAAGGTATGTGAAGAGAGATCCAGTGTCCAGGGATCTGGATTGGAAGGCTGGACATAAGAACTGGACTACATACTGGCCAGGCTATATAGAGAGGAACTCTAACAGCAATGGAAGCTCAGGTATGAACACTGATCTATGCCCTAGCTATAACCTTGAAAGACAGCAGGGAAACAAGTATTCTCCTGAAAGTGCTCCATTGGGAGATTCATCTGTGCCAATCCATGATATTGAACCCATGCTTGTTGAAGAAGGGGGAATGATAGCAGATGAAGAATCTGTTTACATGGACTGCTCTCTGTCCAAACTCCTTTGGTGATTTTCTGTTATAAAGTACAGCAACCATCACAAAGAAATACAAACTTGTTCTTTAATCTACTCAGAAAAGCTCCCGAGTAAGATTTCTAGCCATGCACTAGAAAGCAAGCCAGCTAAGGGGTTTCAGCTGGATAACTGCTAGCAATTGAACCTTACCTAATTGCTTGTGAGCTAGAAGAGAATCACTTCTGAATCTATGTGGGGAGATATAAGAAGTTAACCTGAAAAGAACAGTTTTTTTCTTTCTTTGTAGCTTTTGGTTTGTTGTTTGATACATGCTAAGAAAATATTAGCTAAGCCTACAGAAAAGACCAGTTTGTTATCAACCAGGTCTTATTTCTTTTGCTTTGATTGCCTGACAAGTTTAAAGGTTGTTTTCCTGATTTTGTTTTTTTTCAAGTTTAACACTGAAAGCAAGTAACCTGATTTATGTGCTACCAAGCATATCTGTGTTGGGAGAAATAACCCCATAAATAAATATCTTATTGGCTTTACACTTGAGCACAACTAAATTATTGTGAGCAGCTGTGTCGGGTGTGAATGGACTGCATTGCCCACAATCCCTTGCAAATCATATTGACATATGCACTTGCCAAGACTGTGAACATTCTCACCCAGGCAGCCGTCTGACAAAGTGCAAAGCTTGTGCACTAACAGTTAGGGAGGGTTCCAGCATGTTCCTAGACAGTCAGAGCCGGCCCGTCCACTAGGCAGGCTAGGCAGCCAGCTAGGGCAGCATACCTCTCTGGGTGGCACGGTGCCCACAGCAGGCCACATTCTTCGGCGCGCACACAAGAAGCGGCAGGTCCTGTGTGCTGAAGCACGTGGCCTGCCGCTGCTGCCAAGCTGTCCCCCCCCACCCTACCGATGGAATCAGCGGGGGTGGTGGCTTGGCGTGGGGGAGCGGCATGGCATGGCATGGCTTGGCAAGGGGGTAGCATGGCCAGGGCTTCTGCCTGGGGCAGCAGAAACCCTTGGCCCAGCCCTGCATACAGTTACCACATGGAAATGCACTTTACCAAGCAGTAGCTGTATTGACAATGAGCAAGAATGTCTTACTGGCTCTTATTTAGCGCATCTGGACTAATTGCATGAGCAACAGCACGTGCTAAAGTTACTATGCGCCAAGTGCCATGTGCAGCCCACGTCCCTTCCCTGCCCCATAATACGCTATGCAGTTAGCATGGAATTAGCATTCACTGACGGGCCTGCTAACAGTGTAGGGAAAGTCCTTCAGTTGTAATGCATTCTATTTTATCTAGCATGTTCTAATTTAGCGCACACTAACATGAAGTAATGTATGTTATTTTGTTTAGTGTGCTCTAAAATGAAAGAATATGCACTAACATAGAAACACAGAAAATGACGGCAGATATGTTCCCGTGTCCAGTCAGCTGAGCGCTTCTGGCTCAGATCCCACATCCTCTCCACTTTCTTCTAAATTCATGCTTACGTCTTTCCAGTCTACCACTGTTCTCGCTAAACAAAACTATTTTATCCTTTTGACTAGCCATCTTGCCTCCAAATCCCCACCATCTCTTTTCTACCCTCAATTCCCTACTTAAGGCACCTCCGCCTCCTATTCCTCCTTCTCTCTGCCCAAACCCTAGCTATTTCCATGCCAAAGTACATAAGATTACCTTTCAATTCCTCACCAAATCTTCATCTTCCTCTTCTTCACTCCCGCTCCTCCCTCTCCATTACCAGCTTTTCCCCTCAACCTCTTTCACCCTCTCATCCTTTTCTAAAATCTCTGATGAGGAAACCTCTTCTCCTTTTCTCCTCCAAACTTACTACTTGCTCTTCTGATCCCATCCCCCCATTACTCCTCTACTCCATATCCTTCCATCTCACATATTCTTAACCTTTCACTCTTCACTGCAACCTTCCCCTCAGCCTTCAAGCACTGTAATCACTCCTCGCCTTAAAAAATCTTCACTTGACCCTACTTATCCTTCTAATTATCAATCAGTCAATCAGTCTCCCTTCTCCCATTCATCTTCAAACTTCTTGGATGTGCAGTTCTTCGCTGCTGTCTCGAATTTCTCTCCTCTCATGCCCTCCTTGATCCTCCTCAGGCTGGTTTTCATCCCTTTCATTCTACTGAAACAGCTCTTGACAGTCTCCAGTGACTTATTCCTGACCAAGTCCAAAGGCCTTTACTCAATTCTCATTCTTCTGGCCTTTCTGCTGTTTTTGATACTGTTGACCACCTCCTCCTCCTTGACACCTCTCCTCTCTTAGTTTTAGGGACTCTTTGCTATCTTGGTTCTCCTCATACCTCTCTAATGGCTCTTTCAATGTCTGTTCTGGTGATTTCTCCTACTGCCATTCTTCTCTCAGTTGGTGTCCCCACAAGAGTCTGGTCTGGGCCCTCTTCTTTTCTCTCTTTAAACCCAGTCCCTTGGTGCTCTTATTTCTTCCCATGGCTTTCAGTATCATTTTTATGTTGATGACTCTCAAATCTGTCTATCCACTCCTGATATCTCTCCTTCTCTCCAAGATCGTATCTCTGCTTGCTTATTTGACATTGCTGCCTGGCTATCTAACTGCCAATTAAAGTTAAACATATCTAAAACTGAACTCTTTATTTTTTCCCCTAAACTTTCCTCCCCCCCCTTCCTCCATTCTTTATCATTGTTGACAACATGCATCTTCTGCCCATTTCCTCAGCCGGCAACCTCGGGGTCATCTTCAACTCCTCCCTCTCTTTCTCCACACATATTGTAAAATAGTTGTTATCTCCAAGTTACAATGCCCTGTTCAATGTAATTTCAGTTTGTTCAATGTAAACCGCACTGATGCAGAATAGCGCGGTATATAAGAGAATGTAAATAAATAAAATAAATTCAACAGATAGCTCATCACACCTCTGCTTGATTACGGAAACTCGTTATATCAAGGCCTCCCTCAGCATAAGCTACACCCACTCCAAATGGTGCAAAACACTACAGCACGCATCATTATTGACACTCCAAGATCTGAGCACATCATCCCCTCTTACAACTACACTGGCTCCCAATGGTGGCAAGAGCAAAATTTAAAACAATCCTGATTATCTTCAAAATCATCCACCATCTATCGGCAGATACACTACAAGAAATCATAACAAGAAATATCAGTAATAGACCAAGAAGGCCAAGAAGGAACAATAATGACAACATGATAGGCACAACTGTAGGATACCACAAGACTAAACAAAACACATCAAGAAGAGCTCCATCACTAATGGCATCCACACTATGGAACTCCCTACCAACTAGCCTAAGGGCATTAGAAGACATCACAGACTTCTGCAAGAACCTTAAAACTCTGCTCTTTACAGAAACTTATGAGCAGATAGACAAAAGTACCCACTTGAGCGGTATTGCAGCTACCCCCGCCAACTCAATATCCAATCAGCCCAACTAGACTCACGAAGATACCCTCATGCTAAATGTAACCCTCCAACTGTGCTGTCTAAACGTTGTTAAATACCCTCATGTTGAATGTTGTAAAGCACCAACATGTTAAATGTAACCCCAATTGTGATGTCATGTAACCACTTTGATTGTAGGATAAAGTGGTATACAAATCTGTCTAAATAAATAAAGTAAATAGCTAAAACCTGTCGCTTCTTCCTCTACAACACATTACTAAAACTCTTGTCTATTCTTTAGTCACCTCCCACCTTAACTACTGTAACCTCCTCCTTGCTATCTCCCTCAGTGTCATCTCTCTCCTCTTCAATCTATTCAGTACTCTGCTGCCAGCTAATATTTTGCCAGTCTCGATACACTCATATAACCCCTCTTCTAAAATCACTTCACTGACTCCCCTTCTGTTTCCCTATCCAATTCAAAGTTTCCTTCTAACATATATAATGCATTCACTCTACTGCCCCTCATTACCTTTCCTCTCTTCTCTCTCCCCACACCCCTCCTCGTGAACCCTGCTCCTCCACTGGCTCTCTTCTCTCTATGCCCTTTTCTTCTTCTGCAAACTCCAGACTTCGATCTTTTCACCTTGCTGCTCCTTATGCCTGGAACAAACTTCCTGTTTCTTTACGTCAAGTCTCTTCCCTTCCCCTTTATTCTTTTTATTAAAGCTAATTAATCTGTGAACCCACTATTTGTTGTTAAATCAGTCAGGGCCTAGTAGCAGCAGTTTAAGTTTACATTTAAAACACAGAAGAGAGCTTTCTGGTTAAATTTAGAACCCAGCAGAGAGCTTGTAGTTTACATTTAATAGTCACTCAGGGCCTGGCATCAGCAAAGTACTTTTAGTTTAAATTTAAAACACAGAAAAGAGCTTTCTGGTTAAATTTAGAACCAAGCAGAGAGCTTGTAGTTTAAATTTCATAATAAGTTAGAGCCTAGCAACAGCAAAGAGCTATAATTTAAATCAAATAAGAATATAGATTAGCACAAAAGGCAAAACAGGGTCAGTATTCTTTGAGCAGCAAATAGTCTTCTAGAGACCTTTACAAAGAGACCTACTACCTAGGGGGCAAGAGACATGTGAAACTTTTTTCAATAGGTGTAAACACCAGGTGGCAGATCAAAAGGCCATTTTGAAAGACTCAGCCAAGAAAGGACTGTTAATCATCCAGAAAGTTGGTCACAGCTTACCTCAGCAGCACAGGCACAAATAGCTCAACCAGAGCTCTGTGAGCCTCAGTCTTGAAAGACTAGAAAAGGGGCCTGTTACTTCTGGAGAGAGATCTGCAACTGTGAGTATATACTTCTGGGACTTTTCTGAAAGGAATTCTTTTTATTAAAGCTAATTAATCTATGAACCCACTATTTTTTGTTAAATCAGTCAGGGCCTAGTAGCAGCAGTTTAAGTTTACATTTAAAACACAGAAGAGAGCTTTTTGGTTAAATTTCATACCCAGCAGAGAGCTTGTAGTTTAAATTTAATAGTCACTCAGGGCCTAGCATCAGAAAAGTACTTTTAGTTTAAATTTAAAACACAGAAGAGAGCTTTCTGGTTAAATTTAGAACCCAGCAGAGAGCTTGTAGTTTAAATTTCATAATAAGTTAGAGCCTAGCAGCAGCAAAGAGCTATAATTTAAATCAAATAATAATATAGCTTACCTCAGCAGCACAGGACAGGGTACTGTGTAGCAGCCCTCTTTTAATAGGTGTTATTTCCCTCCCTCCCTCCCCACACCCACCCACCCACCCCTGGGATAATTGTAGCTTTATAGGTACTTACACATTTTAACAGACAGGAGGTGCTCTCAGGTGAAGCTCGTTACCCAAATCAGTCATACACTAAGGACCTGAGATTAATTAAGTTTCAGGTGAACAAGGTATATTAAACGTATTAGGTACAGTTTTATTGGCAACCTTTAGTAAGTAAAGAACTTAAGGATCTAAACAAAAATTTAAAACTGAGATGCAGACAACAGTCCAGCAGCGAGATGGGGGCTTTCCAGTCTTTTGCACTGAGTGTCACATGAATAATTTTCCCAGTTGGTGAGAGGTCTTACGTGTGCACTAGGTGCAAGGAGCTCTTTGCTCTCAGGGAACGAGTCCGTTCTCTAGAGGCTAGAGTAGCAGACTTGGAAAACATAAGACAGAGAGGTACATAGACGAGACCTACAGGGATATAGTCCTGAAGTCCCACCTCCAGTCTGGAAGCATCCCTGTTGCCATGGAGGAGAGAGGTCACGTGACAGGAGAGCATCACCCTGGTGTGGCAGGAAGTGATCCTGTAACTAGGACCTGTCCTCCAGGTGATGTAAAACCCTCTCGCGCTGAGGAAGTTTCTCCAGGGCCATGTGCCCATGAGGGAAGGGTTAGGACAGCCGTTATAGTTGGTGATTCAATCATTAGGCATGTAGATAGCTGGGTGGCTGGTGGACGTGAGGATTGCCTGGTAACATGCCTGCCTGGTGTGCAGGTAGCGGACCTCACGCGCCACCTAGATAAGGTCTTAGATAGTGCTGGGGAGGAGTCTGCTGTCTTGGTACATGTCGGTACCAATGACATAGGAAAATGTGGTAGGGAGATTCTGAAGGCTAAATTTAGGCTTTTAGGTAGGAAGTTGAAATCCAGAACTTCCAGGGTAGCGTTCTCCGAAATGCTTCCCGTTCCACGTGCAGGACCCAAAAGGCAGGCAGAGCTCCGGAGTCTCAATGCGTGGATGAGACAATGGTGCAGAGATGAGGGGATTGGATTTGTTAGGAACTGGGGAACATTCTGGGGAAAGGAGGGGCTCTTCCGAAGGGATGGGCTTCACCTTAACCGGGATGGAACCAGGCTGCTGGCATTAACCTTTAAAAAGGAGATAGAGCAGCTTTTAAACTAGATAATAGGGGAAAGCCGACAGTCGCCCAAGGGCAGATGGCTCGGAAGAATGTATCCTTGAAGGATACTACCAAAAGCAGAGAGGTTCCAAAAAAGAGCAAAGTAGCCCAAATGCCCTCGAGTATGGAGCAGACAGAGCTTAAAGATCCCAAATTACCCATGTCTACCACTAGCCAAATTAATATGAATAAAATACAGTCTCTAAAATGCTTGTATGCAAATGCTAGAAGTCTAAAAAATAAGATGGGAGAGTTAGAACATATAGCACTAAATGAGAGGTTAGATATGATTGGAATATCAGAGACATGGTGGAAGGAGGACAACCAGTGGGACACTGTGATACCTGGGTACAAACTATATCGTAATGATAGAGCTGATCAAATTGGTGGAGAGGTTGCGCTCTATGTTAGAGAGGGCATTGAGTCAGAAAAGATTAAAGTTTTGCAGGAAACAAAATTTGCTGTAGAATCTCTATGGATTGAAATTCCATGTAAAAAGTGGAAGGCGATGGCAGTGGGGGTGTACTATCGACCACCAGGCCAGAATGAACAAATGGATGATGAAATGCTCAAAGAAATCAAGGAAGCTAACAAAGGTTACAGCGCAGTAATAATAATGGGTAATTTCAATTACCCCGGTATCGACTGGGTCAGTGTCATGGCAGGACATGCTAGGGAGATAAAGTTCCTAGATGACATAAACTACTGCTTCTTGGAGCAGCTGGTTCATGAACTGACCAGAGGGGAAGCCATATTAGACCTGGTCCTTAGTGGAACACCAGATCTAGTGCAAGAGATAAGGGTGTTGGGGCAACTTGGCAATAGTGATCATAGCATGATCGCCTTTGATTTAATTAGTGGATTAGGGATAGTACGGAAATCCACAGTACTACCTTTTAACTTTCGAAAGGGAGACTATGATAAAATGAGGAAAATAGTTAAGAAAAAACTAAAAGGAGCAGTTGCAAAGGTTAAAGACTTACATCAAGCTTGGGTGTTGTTGAAAAATACTATCTTCGCAGCCCAGACCAGCTGTATTCCATGCTTTAAGAAAAGAGGAAGGAAGTCCAAAAAACTGCCAGCATCGTTTAAAGGTAAGGTCAGAGAGGCTGTTGTTGCCAAAAAAGCATCTTTCAGGAAATGGAAAAAAGAGCCAAACGACGAAACCTGGAAACAGCACAAGCACTGGCAAATCAAATGCAAGGCATTGATAAAGCAGGCAAAGAGAAAATTTGAGAAGAATCTTGCTGTGGAAGCAAAAACGCGAAATAAAGATTTTTTCAAGTACATTCGCAGCAAAAAACCTGTGAGAGAGTCAGTTGGCCCATTAGATGATGGAGGAGTTAAAGGGGCACTAAGAGGCGACAAAGCGATAGCGGAGAGACTGAATGAATTCTTTGCTTCAGTCTTTACTGAGGAAGATGTAGGGATGTTACTCATGACTGAAGTGGTATTTAAAGGTGCGGAAGAATTGAAGGAAATATCGATACATCGGGAAGATGTATTACAACTACTAGATAAACTGAAGAGTAGCAAATCACCTGGGCCGGATGGTATACATCCAAGGGTGTTGAAAGAACTGAAATATGAGATTGCAGATCTGCTATTAGTAATCTGTGAACTATCATTAAAATCATCTCCAATACCTGAAGATTGGAGGATCGCCAATGTAACACCAATTTTTAAAAAGGGTTCCAGGGGTGATCCGGGAAACTACAGACCGGTGAGCCTCACGTCAGTACTGGGAAAAATGGTAGAAACCATCATAAAGAATAAAATTACTCAGCATGTAGATAGTCATGGCCTAATGGGAGACAGCCAACATGGCTTCAGACAAGGAAGATCTTGTCTTACTAATCTGTTATGTTTTTTTGAAAGTGTGAATAAACAGGTGGACAAAGGTGAGTCGGTTGATATAGTGTATCTGGACTTTCAGAAAGCCTTTGACAAGGTCCCTCATCAGAGACTTTTGGCAAAACTAAAGAGTCTTGGGATAGGAGGCAGTGTACTACTGTGGATCAAGAACTGGTTAAGAGATAGAAAGCAGAGGGTTGGGCTAAATGGACAATTTTCCCAATGGAGAAAGGTGAATAGTGGTGTACCCCAGGGATCTGTGCTGGGTCCGCTGCTTTTTGACATATTCATAAATGACCTGGAAAGTGGAATAACGAGTGAGGTTATCAAATTTGCAGATGACACAAAACTAAAGTTGTTAAAACCCAAGAGGATTGTGGAAATTTGCAAGAGGATCTTGATAAATTAGAAGACTGGGCATCAAAATGGCAGATGAAATTTAATGTGGACAAGTGCAAAGTTATGCACCTAGGGAAGAACAACCCAAACTATGGTTATACAATGCAAGGTTCCACATTAGGAACCACCACCGAGGAAAAAAATGTAGGCGTCATTGTGGATACCATGTTAAAACCCTCGGCCCAGTGTGCAGCGGCAGCCAAGAGAGCAAATAGAATGCTAGGTATGATAAGGAAAGGAATGGAAAATAAAACAAAAGATATTATAATGCCTCTATATCGTTCCATGGTGAGACCGCATCTTGAATATTGTGTGCAATTCTGGTCGCCGTATCTTAAAAAGGATATAGCGATTTTAGAAAAGGTTCAGAGAAGAGCCACCAAAATGGTAAAGGGGATGGAAGTATACTCCTATGAAGAAAGGCTAAAAAGGTTAGGGCTCTTTAACCTGGAAAAGAGACGGCTGAGGGGAGATATGATAGAAGTCTATAAATTAATGAACGGAGTGGAACGGGTAAACGTAGATCGATTGTTTACGTCATCAGAATATAGAAAGACTAGGGGACATGCAATGAAGCTACAGGGTAAACTATTTAAGACTAATAAAAGAAAATATTTTTTCACTCAACGTGTAATCAAACTCTGGAATTTGTTACCGGAGGATGTAGTTAAGGCTGTTAGTGTAGCTGGGTTTAAAAAAGGTCTGGACAAGTTCCTGGAGGAAAGGTCCATAAACCATTATAAAGAAGGGACCCAGGATATCAGTCCTTGACCCAGTACAAGCATTGTGGAAGCTGTGTGTTTTGGGGAAACTGCTAGGTACGTATGACCTAGATTGGCTACTGTTGGAAACAGGATACTGGGCTTGATGGACCTTGGTCTGACCCAGTATGGCATATCTTATGTTCTTATGTAACCTCTTCAAAGTCACTTTTGATTCCTACTCCCTTATTGTCCTTGTGTCTCCCTCCCTTTGTTTCTTCTGTCTTGTACCGTCCGTCTTCATTAGCTTGTAAGCTCCATGAGCAGGGTCTGTCTTCAATATGTGTTTGTACAGCGCTGCGTACGCCTTGTAACACTATATAAATAATCAATAGTAGCAGCAGTAGCAGATAAAGACCATAGGGCCTATCCAATCTGCCCATCCATACCAGCTAATAAGCTCTACAATGCCTTCTCCTCCCTTAGAGATCTCTGTGCTTCTCCCATGCTTTCTTGAATTCAAACACAGCCCTCATCTCTACCAGTTCTGCTGGGAGGCTACTCCACACATATACCCAAGGCCGGCCTGTCCACTAGGCGAGCTAGGTCTGAAAATACTCTTAATAGTTGTTTGCTATTGGCTGCAAGGTGGCTTAATTTTTCCGAACAGAAATACATTGGTGCTGCTTCTATAACAGAATGGTGAGCAAATTTGGAGATGAGACGTCTCTCTGCATTGGATAAGGATGATTTTGCTTCTTTTAAGTGGCTCTTTTTGGGGGATGATGCTGATAAAAAAGAGACAATAATGACCAATGCATCTTCTGTCTGTAAAATAATTTCAGTATAAGCTTTAATGATGCTCTGCTCTACTGAATAATTCCACACATTGCGTTATGCTCTAGTCATTTAGCACCTATGACATGTACATAATAACAGTAAAGACAAGTTTGGAAGAAAATCCCCCCTTGGACTTGCCTAGAAGTGCCTGATTTAATAACTGGTCCACTGTCCCATAGACTTTCCCTCCCCAACTTTAGTTTATAGTTTATTAATTGGCTTAATATAGCGTCTTTCAGGGATTCACCAAAACCCCTTAGAATAAAATTAGAGTAATAGCTACAGGAATAAAAGTACAAGAAGTAACATAAAAGCGAGTTAAAGGTCGAGATAAGTAAAAATGGAGAGAGGGAATGAGCTCAGAAAGCTGAATTCAGCGCAAAACTGGCAGCCTGAACATAAGAAATGTCCTACTGGGTCAGAGCAAAGGTCCATTGAGCCTAGTATCCTGTTTCCAAGAGTGGCCAATCCAGGTCACAAGGACCTGGCAGATTCCAGAAAGGTAGAGATGCTATGTTGCTTATCCCAGGTGTAAGCAGTGTATTACCCCAGTCCACTTTAGTAATGGTTAATGGATTTGTCCAAACCTCTATTAAACTCAGCTACACTAACAGCTTTTACTAAACCCTCTGGTAAGAAATTCCAGAGTTTGATTATGCATGGAGTGAAAAAATGTTGTCTCCAATTAATCTTAAGTTTGCTACATTGTATGTTCATTGCATGTTCCCTAGTCTTTCTACTTTTTGAAGAAGTAAACAACTGATCTGTTTATTGTTCCACCTCTATCATCTCCCTTCAGGTTGAAGAGCCCTAATCTTTTTAGCCTCTCCTCAGAGGGGTATCCTTCCATCCCCTTTACCATTTTGGTGGCTCTTCTCTGTACTTTTTCTAATTCTGCTATATTCTTTTTAAGATATGGCCACCAGAATTGCACACAATATTCAAGGTGCGGTCATGCCATGGAACAATACAGACACATTATAATATCCTTTGTTTTATTTTCCATTCCTTTCCTTATGATTCCTAGCATTCTATTGGCTTTCTTGGCTGCCGCTGCATACTGAGTGGAAGGTTTAAACTTTTATCCCCAATGACGCCTTTTTCTGGGTGGCGATTTATAATGTGGAACCTTGCAGCCTGTAAATATACTCTGGGTTGTTCTTCCCTAAGAGGCTGATTCTGTCCCCTGCACGCCTGGCCGCATAGCCCGCACACCACCTAGACGGGGCCAACATAGTCCCGATTCCACTGCTGCGAGCCCTGTGCGTAACCATGATGGTGGAATTGGGGAGATGTACATCTTTGTGCTCCCTGGACTCCATGGAGAACAACGTACAGGAGCCTGTGCATCCTCCCGCTGGAACACCACTGCAGGGGTGCGTGAGCAGCGGCATCCAAGCACGATGGCAACGGGACGCCTACCCAGTGTCTCAGAATGCCATGAGTCACATCGGCCCCTGCTGCCCACTCTCCAATTGGCACCAATGGCCCATATGGGCAGGATTGTGGCGACAGGTTCCCCAGAGGCCAATGCCAGTGCAGGCAGAGGGCTGCAGACTGCAAGCTGCCCCGCACCCGGCATTTATTCCAAAATCAGGGTCAGGGTGGAACAAGCCCGACATCCATGTTGGTGCCGGGGTGCCTGCAAATGCCCGCCCTGAATAGCCTCTCTATGTCCTGGCACTTGGCCACTCCCTTGCTCTGCCCCCACTCTGCCCCCTCCCACCCACATACAGCGCTCCCCCACACAACGCTGTGAACGTGCGGGGAGCGCTGCCGGCTGAATAGGGCTGTGAAGCTAGGCACAGGACTGGATTTCTAGCCCGCACATTCAATGCCCCTATTTGCGGCTTGGAATGCACCCCTAAGCAACCCCCCCTCAGAAACGCCAAAGACCTCAGCGCATTCAGAAAAATGCTAAAAACCTACCTATTCACAAAGTACTTCGCTGATGTAACATAACTAACCTGTAACTACCACCCACACGTGAATCCCACCCTCCCAACCCAGAACCAATTGACTGCAACCAAGCTTTAAAAACCATTGTACATAGTCAAAGGATTTATATGCCATGTTCAACTGTTCAAATGTACATTGTTACGTATTCCTTGCAACTGTATATAGTTAATCGTTCTATGAAAACCAGTTTCAAATTGTTCAATGTAAACCACTTTGACCCAGTGAAAAGCGGTATAAAAAAATCCTGCTAAATAAATAAAATAAATAAGTACAGAACTTTGCACTTGTCCACATTAGAAACAGAAACATGACAGCAAAAAAAGACCACATGTCTTATCTAGTCTGCTGTCGTCATTTTTCTCTGTTTCTATATCAGCTACAATAGTCCCCTTTTCCCTTTAGAGATCCTGTGTGTGTGTCCCATTGCTTTTTTGAATTCAGATACTGTCCTCATCTCTACCACCTCCACTGAGAGACTACTCCACGGATCCACCACTCTTTCCGTATATCACTTCTGAATCTATCCCCTTTCACCATCATCCTATGTCCCCTCGTAGCAAAGTTTGCCTTCAATTGAAAGAGACTCTCCTGTGCATTTATGCCACGGAGGTATTTAAATGTCTCCATCATATCTCCCTTGCCCCGCCTTTCGTCTAAAGTATACATATTAAGACCTTTAAGTCTGCTCTTATATGTTTTATAACAAAGTCCACTAACCATTTTAATAGCCACCCTCTGCACAGACTCCTTTTGAAGGTGCGGTCTCTAGAATTGCACATAATGCTCCAAATAAGGACGCATCAGAGACTTATACAGAGACACTATCGCCTCCTTTTTTCTGCTGGCCATTCCTCTCCCTATACACACAAGCATCCTTCTGGCTTTCGCAGTCATCTTTTCTACCTGTTTAGCTACTTTAAGATTGTCAGACACAATCACGCCCAGGTCTGCATTTGGATGCCCAGTCTTCTAATTTATCAAGGTCCTTTTGCAATTTTTCACAATCCTCTTGCGGTTTAACAACTTTGAATAATTTTGTCTCATCTGCAAATTTGATCATCTCACTCATTGTTCCCATTTTCATGTCATTTATGAATATGTTAAAAAGCAGCAAACCCAGCACAGATCCCTGAGGTACTCCACTATTTACCTTTCTCCATTGTGAAAATTAGCCATTTAGCCCTACCCTCTGCTTTCTATCTTTTAACCAGTTCCTGATCCACAATAGTACACTGCATCCTATCCCATGACTTTTTAATTTCCTTAAGAGTCTCTCATGAGGGACCTTGTCAAAGGCTTTCTGAAAATCCAGATACACTATATCAACCGACTCACCTTTGTCTACCTGTTTATTCGCACCTTCAAAAACACTTAACAGATTAGTAAGACAAGATCTTCCTTGTCTAAAGCCATGTTGGCTGTCTCCCATTAGGCCATGACTATCTACATGTTCAGTAATTTTGTTCTTTATAGCGGTTTCTACCATTTTGCCCGGTACTGGCGTCATCTCACCGGTCTGTAGTTTCCTGGATCACCCCTGGAACCCTTTTTAAAAATTGGCCATTCTACAAGCAATAACGAGCCGAATCCATAAATAAGAATCAGAGGCTGCAGCCTGAATAACTCAAAAAGTGATAAAAAAATTCAAGTCCTAATAAGATTATCACACACCAGCTTCCACCACCGATGTTCTCTGAATATTCACCACAAACCAACAGGACCCCACGATCAGACAGTCCTGTCTGTAGCACCAAACTGAAACCACATCTGTGTGGAGCTTCTGCCTTGCACCAGCAATAAGCTTGCGCTGGGGTGGAGAATCCTTTGTTCTTCTGAGATCAATCAATCACATGCAGTAACTAAACCCCACGTGATTTGCAATCCCATCAGAGCAATGGAGGCGCCCACTCCTGTGCCACCCAAATGGCCATCAAGGCAAGAGCCAGGTTCCCATGGTTTATCCTGGGGAGATCTAGCACCTAGCCCTGGCTGCCTTCCATTCTCTGTATGTAAGTATTGGAGAAATAGCTTTCTGATGGGCTTCGGAGAGTCCTGCTGTCTCCAACAGATCAGAGCTAAATGAACTCAGGCTGAGGTGGAGGGGGCGGGGCAGAAGAGCAAGATGTTCCCACCCTCCTCAAGTCTTGGGCATCCCAAAACCCTACTTCCTTTTCTTCATTCCTTCCTCCCTCTCCCACCCCACCTTGTTTCCTCTTCTCCCTTCTCTCTCAAAGGTTTGGGTGGCGTTTTCCGTTTTCTCCGTTGTCAGGCATTAGCCTGGTCTCAGTTAAGATTAGCTTTGGTGTGCTCACCAAGGACAGGGAGAGCCAAAGTTGTGCTGATGAGGTGGTGGCTACTTGTGACACAGGCTCCACTCTACAGTGTTCCCAGCCGAGGTCAGGCTTATGTTCCCTGAATCTGGAAGTAAAGTATGCTAATCACAAATGTACCAAATTAATCCAGTGTAAGGATAAAAGGGTATCACCTACAATTCTTCTATGTATGCATGTCGACTGATGTGGCAACCACATTACTCTTCTGCAATAAAAAACAATGTGAGAGGTTAGGGCCTGTGTGCAAAAGGCTTTCTATCATTTTGTGTCTTAGGGAAGATGCATTTTTCTAGTCTGGCAAGCTGATAAAAAGACTATGAAAGGACTTGTTACTCTGATTGCAAATAATTCCCTATTGGCAGCTCAATTAATCTATATTTTTTGGATAGCGGAACAGTGGAGAACTAGGATACACATTAAAGAAGCTTGTCTGAAGCCTCTCTATTGGTGACTTTAACTGTTTCCCTAGCTTGTAGCTTATTCCTAGGTGTACAACTTAAGAAAATAAGAAATGCCAAACTAGATCAGACCAAGGTCATCAAGTCCAGTATCCTGTTTCCAACAGTGGCCAATCCAGGTCACAAGTACCTGGCAGGTTCCCAAAAGGGTACACAGGTTCCACAATACTTGGCCTGAGGTAAAGAGTGGATTTCCTGAGTCCTCTTTAATAATGGTTTATGGATCTTTCCTCCAGGAACTTGTCCAAACCTTTTTTAATACCAGTTACACTAACAGCTTTTACTACATCCTCCGGTAACGAATTCCATCCTGGATACCACTCTCAAGGATTAAGCATGCTATATAAGAAAGATCTTTCTTCCTTAAGGCCACTGTGCCAGAACTCTAATTAGGCCCTTTCTATGTCTGTGATAAAAGGTTCATGATTTAAGTTCTTAGGAGTTCATTTTCAGAGTTTAGCTGCCTAACATCATGAGTTAGGTGGCTAGATAAGACCCTTTGAAAGAAAATTGACTGGGGCAAATTAGTCACCTTCTTCCATCATTTAATAACAGCACACAAAAGGCAAGCTGAAATCTGAGAGGTCAAATTATAGTGACCAGAACTGCACACAATATTCAAGATGTGGTTGCACCATGGAGTGATACAGAAGCATTATACTGTAATTTATTTATTAGCTTTTTTATACCACTTCAGTCAAAGTGGTTTACATTGTAACTTAAGCTTGGATCTATATTTTAAACAGGGATATTGATAACTTGGATTTTTCTGAGGCAATGGAAGGTTAAGTGACTTGCCCAAGGCTGCAAAGAGTGCTGGTGGGACTTGAACCCTGGTCTCCTGGCTCCTAAGCCAATGCTCTAGCCATTAGTCTGCTCCTCTACTCCAAGGCCCTTTGGTTTTATTTTCCATTCTTTTCCTTATGATTCCTAGCACTTTATTTGCTTTCTTGGCCACTGCTCCACTGGGCAGAGTGTTTCAAAGTGGTATCCACGATGACACCAAGATCCTTTTCCTGGGTTGCGATTCCTAATTTAGAACCTTGCATCATGCAAGCATAATTTGGGTTGTTCTTCCCTTAGTGCATAACTTTGCATTTGTCCACATTTTATATCATCTGCCATTTGGATGCCCAATCTCCCAATTTCTCAAAGCCCTCTTGCAATTTTTCACAGGCTAGCTGATATATTTAGACTTGCCAACCTCTTATCACCAGGAGAAATGAAATATTCTTAGAGAACTCATATACATAAGGTTGGCTACTTGGATTTTTCCTTCTATTCTTTCGGTAGCCGAGTTACTTGTACACATGAACGTGACGCTGTCTTCACTTTCTCTCTGCGTCCTACCTGCCATCAGTTGTTGTGTTTTCTGGAAATTAAATGACAAATCAAAATTCTTTTTGAACTTAGGGCCATGTTTAATAAAGCTTAGTGCGCACTAGCAGACATTAGTGTGCACTAAGGGCCACGTGGCCCTCAGGAGTACAAAGGGTCATGGTGATAGCATGGATTAATGCATTTAGCATGCACGCAGTGTTAATAAACGTGGCCCTTAGTCATCATACGAACTGCCAGATTGGGTCAGACCAATGGTCCAGCAAGCCAGGCAAGGCAACAATCCAGCTTAAAGAGTAAATGGATTTTCCCCAGTCCACTTTAATAACAGTTTATGGACTTTCTCTCCAGGAATTCTGTCCAAACCTTCTTTGAACCAGCTATGTTAATAGCAAATTCCAAAGCTTAATCGTGCAGTGAGTGAAAACACATTTTCTCCAATTTGTTTTAAATGTACTATTTAGTAACTTCATGGAGTGTCTCCTTGTCTTTTTACTCTTTGAAAGAGCAAAGCGAGCTTCTACATTTCCTATTTACAGAAGGGAAACTGTTTTGTCCAGTCCTGGTTTTGAACTAACACCCTTGTAATTAGCACTGCAGATCCCAAAAGGCATCAGAATGAGTTAGTCAGAAATCCAGGACTGACTTCAAATCTCCCTTCTGGAACTGGGTAACTTGGATTTCTGAAACAACTGATTCAAGTTTACCTGTTCCACTCCATTCATGATTTTATAGACCTCTGTCATCTCTTCCCTCAGCAGTCTCTTCTCCAAGCAGAAGAGCCCTAACCTCTTTAGCGTTTCCTTGGAGAGGAGCCGTTCCATCCTCTGTCATTTTAGCTGCACTTCTTTGTACTTTTTTTAGTCCTGCTATGTCTTTTTTGAGAAGTGGTGACCAGAGCTGTGCACACTACTCAAGGTGCAGTTGCATCACAAAGCAAGACAGAGACTCTCGGCTTTATTCTCTCTAACATTCTGTTTGTTCTGTTGTATTGTCCATTATGATGTCTTGATTCTTTTTGGGGGGGCAATATCTCCAAATGGGTTAGCTTTGAGCATGCCATGACAACAATGACTCCTACTATGGAATTTAGCTTGTGTAACTAGTTTGGATTATTTTTTTTATGTGCATCATGTTGTACTTGTCCACATTTAATTTCATCTGCAATTTAAATACTCAGTTTCTCAGTTTCCTAAGGCTCTCCAGCCATTTTTCACAATCTGCTTGTGATCTAACTGTGAAGCGTGTTGTGGTGTCTCCTAATTTGAGCACCTCACTCACTGTTCCCTTTTCCACATCATTCATAAATATGTTAAGAAGCACTGGTCCCAGTATAGATCTCTAGGACATGCCTCTATTTACTTTTCTCTATAGAGAAAATTGACCTTTTAGTGACACTGCATGACGTGATGCCCTGTACCACCAGCTGACGCCAGCACACACTGTGACGCCATGGTATGTGTTGACAGGCAAGCCCATTGCACTGTGACCTATGACATTGTGAACTTAGAAGATATCCTCAATGGATATGCATATTATCAATTTACATGCAGTGCCCATTATAGGCATCCTGAAAACTCCATTGGCTGGGTGCAAGTGTTAACTGTGCATGAGGGACGCAGTGTGTGACAGTCAGTGAGATGGGCAGGGCTTTTGGGTTTGTTTTCCAACCCAACTGGATTTATTGCAAACAGCACTAGAAGGACAGGAGAGGAGCCCTTGCCATTTCCCTGGGATCCTTTCCTTTCCTCTCTCACGGACTCAGATGTGTGCGAAGGATGAGAGCGAGCCCTCCGTCAGCCTCCCAGGGGTTGCACCATGCAAAGTCTCAGCCACGGCATTAGCTGCGGTGAATATATATCAGCTGCAATCTCTGGGAAGCCAGCGGCACCTCACTGGGGTAAATTGCAGCATGCGCAGTCTCTGATGCAAGGTACACAGGAAGCCAGGTGCTCTACATACAACTCTAAGTGTATATATCAGACGGAAAAGTATCAGAGGTGGGCAGCATTAAGGATCAAATTGGTCAATGCAAACTACATAGTAGATGACACATCCCAGCTGCCAGAGGTTGGCTGTAGGATATCGCTCCTTATACAGAAGTACATATTATAAAGAAGCTTTCACATCAGATAGACAATATATATTATATACATAAAAAGTGCAATATATCAGATGCCCTATCTAAGGGACAGATAACCTAAATAAGTTTAAGAAAGCATTAAAGACCTGCTTGTTTCTGGAAGTACACGGCTAAGACAAGAGGTTTGCTGAGGCTGCAAATGTCCCGTCCTTCCTTCTATGTTATTTGATAAATTGTAACTTTTGGCTATCGCATTTCTATGGCCATGTTATTTTTATTTCGTTTTTTTTTTCTCTCTTTTGAATGTTCACAGCTCTGATGCTTTTGTAACAAGTGGTATAGTCAATTTTTTTAGAGAAATAAATGATCTGGCTATTACTGCAGTTGATTTAGTACAAGGTTAGGGTCTGGGTGTCCTCATTAGCACTCAGGTTTCAATAGCTGGAACCGTCAGCATCAACCCACCTCCATTATTCACTGCGCAGCACCGAGCAAGTGCATTAACCCTCCTCTGTTCTGCCAGACTAGGGTCTCAGGGGCATGAAGCCTGCATTACGTACAGCGCAGTGTTCACTAACGACATTGGGAAGTGATCTTGAAATGTACGTAAGGTTGTGCATCATGCAGCTGCCTATTTCGCTCTCTCTCCTGGGTTTTCTGACAAGCTGAATGAGGAAGTGATCTTACCATGGCTGCAGTCCCAATCCACGATCTTTGCCTCTCTCCTCTGGCTGTGTCACAGCATCAGTGCTCCCAGTATTATGTAGCAGAAAGGGCAGCCAGTGGCTTGAGGGGGGTGGAGGACCAGGAGCCCATGTGACCAGGGAGGAGAGCCGCAGCACGGCAGCCTGTGTTTTGATTCTGGCAGGAGGGCTGGGAAGGAGACTGCAATTCTGCCTTCCCTCTTTTCCACACCTCCAACTACTGCAGGCCACACCTCTGCACAGCCTAATGAGGGCGCTCCACACTTACACACACACACACCCCAGTGGCATAGCCAGAACTGATTTTTTTTAGGGGTACCCAAGGTTAACATGGGTGGGCACTAGAAATATTGGCCTGAACCATGCTAATTACACTTTTATCAATAAAAAAATGTAAACTTAACCAGATAATGAAGACATCTGAATAGATATAACATCCTGCAAATTGTTCTAAAATGCCATCTGCTGTTGTGGCAAATTTACCCTAATTTAGCACATATCCTTCAACTCCGTTTAAAGACAAATGGCTTATTAATTTATATTATGGTAAAAATCTTTGAAGTCTTCCTTTTATAGTTATTGCGGTTTATAAAGTACAGAAGAATATATTGTTTAGAAAGCAAAGAACGCATGACAAACATCAGATCCAATCAGGCAATAAAACAAATAGCGTAAGTCCTTGATAAGTCCCCTTTCCAGATCACTCAAGGAGACAACATAATTACAAGAAAACGGCAATAATCATAAGTGCGTAGGAAGCAGCATATTCCTTCAGCCCAAAGGTCCACAGAATCTTGCATACTTTCTCCGACATGAGCTGTAAAGCAAGCAGCTAGCAGCTGAGGTCCACGGCAGCGCTATGGTCAGTTTAAGCTTAGGTCCCCCAGCAGTTTTAACACATGTGGGAGAGGCGGAGCAGAGGAACTCTAGTGTTCTCTCCAGCTGTTGGGCACTGCGGCAAGAACAGCTCTCTGCTTGGGGAACCATGCCCTACTATAACAGGACCAACTCCCAGGAGTCACACAGCAGCAACCTTACCTATGACAAGGCAGCACTACCACGATGTACTGCGTCCTAGAACCACAACAGACTTCCTACTGTGAAAGAGAACAAACCAGACTGCTAAAGCCCCCTACATCGAAACTACTTGCTAGGCTGCCAAGTTCCTCAGTTGCAAGAGATATACTTTTTTGGCCAGTCCTGGTTTTGAACGTTCATCCCAACAGCAGTGTGTTTTCTGTAGTCCTTGACTGTATCCATTGAAATCCATGCCCATAATGCATCAGGATAGGGCTGCCAGAAATCCAGGACCGGCCTAAAATCTCCATTGTGGAACTGGTTAACTTGGCAGAGACCAGACTGTGAGTAGTGTCCTCGTACTGAGCAAAATGCAAAACCCAAAGCTGGAATATTACAAATCAGTACAAAAAATTAACTACCTTTTTGTATCTTTGTGGCATCGGATCATTTTATTTTTCTAACTGGGTTGTTCCTCCTCCCTTATTTCCACTTCTTAGTCTTAAGTTCTTTCCATTCTCTCTTTCTTCTCTCTCATTTTTCCTTTCTCTTCTATCAAATGGAAAAATTGTCGCTATGTATTTTCTCTCCATTTCTCTTTTCTGTCACTCTCTAGGCTCATAGTTCGATTTTACTCCCCCCTTCTCTTCTCCTTTACCTACCAGCTTTCCATTTCCCAGCACCCACTCTCACCATTTCCCCTCTTTCATTCATTTCCCAGTCTCCTAATACCACCCCCGTACCCCTCCCCCCCCTTCTCTAGTGCCTCATTTCCACCCTCTGTAGTCACCTGTTCACCTTCATCTACATTCTCTCTCACTCATTTCCTTCCCTTCCTCCAGGCTCTTCTTTCTGTCTTTTACCCCCTGCCCAGACTCTGTTTTTCTCTTGCACTGCTTTCATTTCCACCCTTCCTCATTTTCTTCAAAGATTTCACCTCCTCCCTCTATCTGACCCCTCCACAATCCTGTTCCTTTCCACTGACTTGCAACCCTTCTCTACCGTTTTTCACCCTGGGTCATAACCATCTACTCCACCTCTGCTCTTACCCTCCACATCCAGTCCTCTAGTGGTCCCTATTGTTCTTCTAATCCCCGAGTCATTAGTCAAACTCAGATTCCACTCTTCCCCCACCTGAGCACCAAGTCCACATTACTCCCGGCCTACCCAGTGCCCAGCCAAGTCATGTATCTGTGCTCTTCTCTTACCCAATTGCTAAGTCTCCACTTAAATCCGAGTCCCTGCTCTCTCTGTCCCTATATCCCCAGCAACCACCCTTCTGCCTTTCACCTCTGTTCTCATCCCCCTTCTTAAGCATCCACCGTCCCTTCTTGCCTCTTTCTCCAGCATCTGTCCTCCTTACCCATCTTTCCCTCTTGCCTAACACCTGCTCCCCCGTCTACCATTATTGTTGCCAGCCTCCCTCTTTCCACTCCTCCTTCTGCCCCTCTCCCCTTGCTCCACCAACAGTATCGACTCCCTTCACCAGTGCCTGACCCGCACATTTCTTCCTTCCTCCCCAGAGACCTCATCCCATATAAGAGTTGAGAAGCTGTGTCTTTGCTCTCCACCTCCCATTCCCTCCAGTGGTGCTGCAACAGCATTGCTCACGCATGTGCCAGCCACAAGGTTGCAGCACCATGAGAGGGAATAGAGCAGCAGCAGGGGAGGAGCCTAGGACCAGCAGCAGGAGGTGTTTTAAGCTGGCAGACCTCAGAGGTCACCATGAGCCACAGGTCTCTTTCCAGGGGCATTGCAGGGGCCTGTGCCCCGCCCCAGTAACTACATCCCAGGCATGCACGCACACACTGCTGATTTCCACAAATAAACTGCTTCCATGGAAAGAGAAAGATAGTAGAACGCTTCACAACTCTGTACTGGGACCAATGATTTTTTTTTTTTAACTTATTCATTAGCAACGAGGAAAAGAGAGCAACCAATGAAGTGACCCCGTATGAATATGACTCAAAATATTCACAGTAGTTAAAACACAAGCAGATGGTAAGAAACTACAGACAGATATTACTAGGACTTGAGAATTTGGTGTGAGTAGCAAATGGAATCTAATGTGGAGATGTGCAAAGCGACAAGTATAGGGAAAAATAATTCCTGCTATAGGTACCCAATGTTTGGTTGCACATTAGGGTCACCCAGTAAAGGGATCTTAGAGACATTAAAACAAGAGGCAGAAAAAAAAGCATACAGCAGGGGGTGGTCCAAGGGGATGCGGGGCCATATGCGGAGGCTCATTGCAGGGCCTCATTTGCATAAGGAACCTCATTTGCATAACTATTTGCATAATGTTAATGAGCGCTAACTTTTAGTAAACATGCCTCTTAATGAGTGTCTAGATAAAGAAAGACTACCAGATTTCTACATTACTATACTTCAGTGCCAACCGCCAGGCACATTAGGAAGTACTACAAACACTGCCCATTTAGAACCCATAGCAAACCCGCCATATCCTAACAGCACTACCAGGACTCACAAAGCACCATACCCTAACTATCAAAAGGCAACACTGCAAATATTAAACCAATATATCTCAGAGAATACCAAATATATCTCCTACTGGGGAAAGAGAACAAGTGGCACTGTCAAATAGAACCCAGAGTTCATTGTGCGAGAATATTGTTTGCACATGCCCTACGCCAACATCTTGCATAATCAGCACCATCGGCAGCAGGAGCAGGGTCAGCTTTAGAGGGCTCCCGGCAGGCCCCAGCTCATTTCTCACAGCGCCGAAGTGGAGAGCCTTTTTTCTTCACTTAAGCAGCTGTGTTGTACTATAGGCCACTGGCACACCAGGTCAAAGGGAACTCACTGTTTCCCAACACTCAGAGCATCAGCAGCCTATACTACAACACAGCTGCTGAAGTGAAGAAAAACAATGCTTTTCACTTCAGCGCTGTCAGAGGTGAGCTGGGGCCTGCCAGGAGCCCTCTAAAAGCAGTCAGACAGCCACGGGGTATTCGGGAGGGGGGGGGGCTAGGACTGGAAACAGCTGATAGGGGGGCTAGGGCTGGAGGGCTGAGTTGGGGAGGGGGGGCCTGGACTGGAAATGGGCTGATGAAGGGCCTAGGATAGGACTGGAAATAGCTGATGGGGTATAGAACATAAGATATGACATACTGGGTCAGACCAAGGTCCATCAAGCCCAGTATCCTGTTTCCAACAGTGGCCAATCTAGGTCATAAGTACCTAGCAGTTTCCCAAAGGACACAGGTTCCACTGTGGCAGGTGAAGGCCTGTGATCCACAATGTCTGACATAAGTAAGCCTAACTAGCTTGACCTGTAAATGAAGCTTGTGAAGAGGCCCATAGGAATTGCACATCCCCCAATATGCTGCTATAGAATTGAGAACTCAGTAAAATATTGAATTAGCTTAGACAAGCAGAACAGATGGAAAAATACAGAAATTCATGTTTAAAACTGCTGACAGAAAAGTTCTAGAGCCCTGCTTCACTGCACGTAGCAACTAGCCCAATAGCCTTGAAAGAAGGAAAGTAACAAGTTAGTGAACTGACCATTGTAATTGGGACTAGAAGGGGGGTAAGCAGGTGCCAAGCCCACTGAAAGAATATAATTGGATAATCATATCAGTACCGGGACCAATAGAAGAGGTACGGGAGGTACGGGAGGTTACCGGTACCAATGAAATGTTTTTCTATACCTAGAATGGAGTAAAAGTCTATAAAAGTTGTTGTATTGCCAGAAAACTTTGCTCAGCCATTTTGAAATTGACTTTGCTTGAGACTTGTGCACAAATAAATGATTTGGACCTTCTGAACAGACTCCTGGTATCATTGGTTTGTCTGCGCTCTGCTGCTACATATTCTTGGTGCGTTGGCCGGGAAGTTGTGGAATCAGAGTGTATATAGGGCAATATACCACGACATTCCGCCTCTATAGGCTTGGTCCTGCCGGGATCGCGCCCTACCGACGGGGGCTGCTTCCTGGCGCCGCCGGTCCATTGCATCGGAGGAAGTTGGTCGGACCTCGGCGGGTTCCGGGCCCGGCTGGAGCCAACGCCTCGAACCCGAGTGAGGGGAGTCCGAGGTCCAACTCATGCGCCTGCTTGGGAAGTTTGAGGACCGGATCCGGTGAGTATAGTTTTGATTTGTTGTCTAGACAGATATAGAAAGAGCAGCGCTGCCATTGGAACTTGGCATTTGTAATCTCGAGAATTTGGAACTTGGAAATTGGTAAGAGAGCTTGATCACCTCTCAAAGACGGACCGAGTACCCCCGCATGAGTATTCGCAGGGCGAAACTCCCGTCTTCTTGTATTTTGGTAATTGAACAAGACTAGTCAGAATAGATAGAAACGAATGCATTCTGGGATACGTTGCTAGCATGATTGTGTGAATGAAGTGTGTATGAGAGGTCTGGCAGCACAGACCAAGTGAAGGCGGACCCCTGACTAGCGCATTTCCTGACCGGGCGACCGCATTCAGGTCGCGAAAAGGGGGAAGCGATTGTCGTCCTGTCTTGTTATTTGTTTCCCTTATATGTTTCCAGGACCGTGAGGACCCCTTACCCACGGCCCGACCTCCTTTTCCCTTCTGTCTGTTGTTGCGCGCACACATCGAAATGGGAGGGCCGGGGTCTACTAGGAACACTCCATTAGAATGTATGATCGCACATTTACAGATTTTGTGTACTAGGGAGTTGCCCGATCTAGACCCTACCTGGCCTCGAGAGGGAACCTTAAATGTAGGAATTATCCAGTTAGTTCATAGTAGAGTACGGATAGTGCACCCCGATCAGTATCCCTATATAGATTCTTGGTTAAGTATTTGTGAAGATCCGCCCCCTTGGGCGCAGCGCTGCTATGAGGAGCAGTGCAGGATAATGTTAGCGAAAACAGATCATAGTCAAAAAACAGAAAATAAACAGCCCAGCAAGAAAGGGAAAGATGAGAAGTCCAGGAAAAAGCCCATCCTGGTCGATCCTGATTCCCCAGAGGTAATTCCCCGACAGCCTAGAACCCCGGGCCCAGTAAGAGTAGCCCGGCGTCCTGCCCCAGAGCCCCGAAGACAACGGGTGCGGGACCCAACCCCCGAGCCACCTCCTGAAGAGCAGGAAGATGAGCTCCCGTTAGTTGAAGATGATTCTACTGAAACAGAGACAGAGAAAGGCGAGTCAGATTCAGAAACAGAGAGGGAAGAAATTGAGGATTCCCTGAGTGAGACTGATAGTATAGAAGCGACCGTCAGTGTTAGTCTGCCAGTAAAAAGTAAATCCAAGACAAAACATATAGAAAAGAAAGTAATTCGTACTAAGCCTGCAGAGAAGAAGAAAAAGAGCCCTGATAGGAGAAGTACGAAAATATCACTGAGATCCCAAAAGACCTCTACTGCTAAGATGATGCCTTTACGGCAAGTCCCGGGAATACCTGTAAGAAATGATGATAATGAGGTGGTAGCGGGACCCCTAAGCTATGTGTATGTTCCTTTCTCTACAACTGATTTGTTAAATTGGAAGTCGCATTATGCCTCCTATACTAATAAACCCCAAGAGCTTACAGAATTAGTGAATACTATTATGGAAACCCATCAACCCACATGGGCAGATTGTCGTCAGCTCCTGTCCACCTTATTTACTACGGAGGAGCGGACACGAATTAGAAAAGCAGCCATAGACTGGCTGGCAGATAACCCTGTAGCTCCAGAACGAGGAGAAGACAGAATAGACCATCAGGAAGCGGCCCAGAGGCAATTCCCAAATGAAGACCCTCATTGGGATCCAAATACTGAAAGAGGATCCAGAGCCCTAGCCCGTTTTCGCCAAGGCTTGTTACAAGGCCTGAAAAGGGGGGGCCAGAAAGCCATGAACCTTTCCAAAGTTACTGAAGTTAACCAAGGTATAGATGAGAGTCCAGCAGTGTTTTATGAAAGATTAACTGAAGCATACAGAATGTATACACCCTATGATCCCGATGCACCAGGAAGTTTATGTATGGTGAATTCTGCTTTTGTAAATCAGTCTCAACCAGACATTAGATGTAAATTACAGAAATTAGAAGGGTTTGCGGGCATGAATGCAACACAGTTATTGGAAGTCGCTCATAAAGTGTATGTGAATCGTGATAATGAAAGACAGAAAGAATGTGATCGAAAGATGAGAAAGAAAGCTGATTTTTTGGCCGCAGCCATAGTTGAACAGAAAAGGGGAGGTGTCCCTAATCGAAGGAGCAGAGGAAGGGGGCGGGGCCGAGGTGGAAGCCGGTCCCAGCAGCTAGGCGTGAACCAATGCGGCTATTGCAGAGAAGAAGGACATTGGAGAGATGCTTGCCTGCAACTCGAAGACGCCCACGAAGATGACGAAAGCAATCATCAATGGAGAGAAGAGAGACGAGGCCGTCCCCGACATCGCGGAGGAGCCAATCGAGAACAATTTCAACAAGAAAGAGGAGAAGCCATACAAGCATTGGCTACGACAGCCCATGATGAAGATGACGTGGATTAGGACAGACCGGGCTCCGAATTTGCTTTAGGTCTCCAGGAGCCTATGGTCGGAATACAAATAGGAGACCAAGTTGTGAACTTTATGGTTGACACTGGAGCAGAACATTCAGTAGTAGACAAGAAAATAGCCCCATTTTCTACAAAAGCAGTCACCATTATAGGAGCAACTGGTGCCAAAGCTACAAAACCTTTTCTTCAGAATCGCATATGCAGTCTAGGAGGACAGCAAATAACTCATCAATTCCTTTACATGCCAGAATGTCCAGTGCCACTACTAGGACGAGATATGTTAGCCAAGCTACAAGCCCAAATATCCTTCTCCGAGGGAGGAGAAATGAAAATGACAGTAAATTCGCAAGCCAAACCAGCAGGAATAATGCTGCTCACAGTTCCCCGAGAAGAAGAATGGAGATACTACAGTGATGATTCTGTCCAAGACACTTATTTTGAACAAACCTTGAAAAGTATTGATGCCCCACCTGGAGTATGGGCAGAAGGCAGTCCTCCAGGCCTAGCCAAGCATATAGCTCCAGTAATTGTGATTCTCAAGCCTAGTGCTACACCAGTACATGTCAAACAGTACCCTCTCCCAAGAGCCGCAATTGAAGGCATTCATCGCCACTTGCAAAGATTACTGGAGCATGGTCTACTGAAAGTATGTCAATCCCCGTGGAACACCCCACTTCTGCCAGTGAAAAAGCCTGGAACAGATGACTACCGCCCAGTACAAGATCTGAGAAGAGTGAATGAAGCAGTTGAAACTATACATCCAGTTGTACCTAATCCTTACACTCTTCTAGGACTGATTCCTGCTGAAGCCACCCACTTTACTGTTCTGGATTTGAAAGATGCATTCTTCTGCATAAGATTAGCCCCCGTGAGTCAGATATTATTTGCATTTGAATGGCAGGACCCCATCTCTGGAAGAGGGGGCCAACTTACCTGGACACGATTACCCCAAGGATTTAAGAATTCGCCTACCATCTTTAGTGCTGCACTGAATCAAGACCTTTCCAGCTATCCAGTGGCCCCGGGGAAGAGAGTGCTTCTCCAATACGTGGACGATCTGCTGATAGCTGCTGTATCAGAAAGTGAATGTATACAAGCTACCAAAGACCTCTTGCAGTTACTAGATGAAGCTGGATACAAAGTTTCCAGAGCCAAAGCACAACTATGCCAAAAAGAAGTGAAATACTTGGGCTTTCGTATAACCCAAGGAAGTCGAAAATTAGGCAGAGAGAGAAAAGAAGCACTATGCAGAATTCCAACCCCAACAACCAGAAAGCAAGTCAGAGCCTTTCTGGGAGCAGCAGGATATTGCCGAATCTGGATACCCAATTTTGCCCAAATTGCTAAGCCATTGTATGAAGCCACAAAAGGAGAAGAAAAGTCGCCATTGGAGTGGGGACCTGAGCAGGATACAGCCTTCAAGACATTGAAGGAAGAATTGATGTCATCACCAGCCCTTGGACTACCAGATGTTCACAAACCTTTCCACTTGTTCGTACATGAAGCACAAGGAAATGCCTTAGGCATGTTGACTCAGAAATTGGGAAATTGGGAACGACCTGTAGCATACCTATTGAAACAATTGGACACTGTGGCCAAAGGATGGCCACCCTGCCTGAGAGCAGTTGCTGGAGGAAAATCAGTTAAGTATGGCCCTGAGATACTGATGCTACTTGACGCAGTATGGGCCCCAACTCGATACAGGGCCATTATTTTTGTATGCGTTCCATTCACAGTGCTATTGATAGTACAGTAGAACGGAAGACCGCAACTAAAATAATGGCCCTGTATAAAGCTAGTCCTAGTCGAAATCCTTCAATCATGATATAACTATTTCAAGGTGATTTATTCTCACACCTTATTAACTAATAGGGTGAGATTAATCAAAGGGGGGAATGTGGCAGGTGAAGGCCTGTGATCCACAATGTCTGACATAAGTAAGCCTAACTAGCTTGACCTGTAAATGAAGCTTGTGAAGAGGCCCATAGGAATTGCACATCCCCCAATATGCTGCTATAGAATTGAGAACTCAGTAAAATATTGAATTAGCTTAGACAAGCAGAACAGATGGAAAAATACAGAAATTCATGTTTAAAACTGCTGACAGAAAAGTTCTAGAGCCCTGCTTCACTGCACGTAGCAACTAGCCCAATAGCCTTGAAAGAAGGAAAGTAACAAGTTAGTGAACTGACCATTGTAATTGGGACTAGAAGGGGGGTAAGCAGGTGCCAAGCCCACTGAAAGAATATAATTGGATAATCATATCAGTACCGGGACCAATAGAAGAGGTACGGGAGGTATGGGAGGTTACCGGGACTAATGAAATGTTTTTCTATACCTAGAATGGAGTAAAAGTCTATAAAAGTTGTTGTATTGCCAGAAAACTTTGCTCAGCCATTTTGAAATTGACTTTGCTTGAGACTTGTGCACAAATAAATGATTTGGACCTTCTGAACAGACTCCTGGTATCATTGGTTTGTCTGCGCTCTGCTGCTACACCACAATGCTTGTATTGGGTCAAGCAGTAATATCTTGGGTCCCTTTTAATAATGGTTTATGGACCTTTCCTCCAGGAACTTGTCCAAACCTTTTTTAAACCCAGCTACACTAACAGCTTTTACTACATCCTCCGGTAACAAATTCCAGAATTTGAATACTGTGACATAGTGGGTCCTTCTAGCCCATTTAATGAAGCTAAAAAGTCAGGAACAATAGTAGAGCTGAGCTGTAAACAGAAGCACATGGCTCCTGGTTACCGTGGGAACCAGGCACAGAGGCAAGAGAAACGCCAGTGCTATCATTCAAGGGGTGAATCACAAGGTAATGCAGGACACCTGTTAGGGGGTGGAGTTGAGCACGGCCCCAGAATTCACCCTATTAAAGAAGGTTCAGGTGAGTTAAGTAAGGGGAGTAGGTGGAGTAAGGTAGGCAGAGAAGGAGGTAATGAAGAGCTGGCTGAAGAAGCAGGAAGTGAGGCACATGAGCTGGAGAGAGAAGCCATTGAGAGCTACACTGAAGACAGCTATGCCCAGAGTAAGCCAGAGTCTCTATGGAAAGGAGAGACAGATTCCTTCTTGAGGAGAAAGAAAGAAACCCCGAGGACAGGATACAACAAGGGCAAAGGAGATTGTCTGCAATATCCTGGGGAGCACGGGAGAGACAGAAAGCCTAGGAGGCAAGTGAAATGCTATGAACAGGGCTTAGGTTGGGAACCTACAGCTATTCAAAAGCACCAGAGAAAACCTCCACCAGTAAGGCTGAAAGGTAAGCCAAAAGGCTTGAATATACTTAATTACAGTGACTGTTTGTACCCAGAAGGGTGGTGCTGGGAAAAGAATACTGAGCCTGATAGTCTGTGTGAAAGCCAGTATTTGACCCAAGCATATCGTGTAAAGCCTGGAGCAGTAAGAAAGGGCGTGGCACCAGCAGTGCCGGTTCAAACATTTCCTTATGAGCAGGAGGAATTGATGGACTGTGAACCAGAGTGTATTGATACTGGAGAAGATATAGATATAATGGACTGTACATTATCTCTGGCCAATGGAATAATTTCATTGCGTTGAAAGCCTGTTTGAGAAGAGAGTAAAGCACAGGTTTCATGTGGAAACAGAGAGCTGTGAGGAAACAGCGTGGCTTTGTTTGAATGTTTGTTTTCACCTTGGTTAATGCTGAAGAAAGCCTTTTTCTGTTAAGGAACTTTTATTTGTCCAAATACCAGTAAATACCTGGATTGTGTTTTCTGTTCATGGTAAAATCTACCCCGGGAGGGGAAATAAAATCCTTTGGTTGCTTAACCACTTCTTTCACAATTGCTCCTTATTGATTGGGTGAAAAGACTACATTTCCCAAGGGGCCTTGCTCCAGGATCTGTAAAACAGCTTTTTCAATAGGGAAAAACCCACTCCCTTAACCTCTACTCGGGGGTTTAAGGAGAGCTGGTGACAATACACGTCGAGTGGAAAATTATTTTCTCTTATTAGTCTTAAATGGGTTACACTGTAGCTCCATTCCATGTCCTCTAGTCTTTCTACATTTTGATGGCGTAAACAATCGATCTATGTTTACCCATTCTACTCCATTCATTGATTTATAGACTTCTATCATGTCTCCCCTCAGCCATCTCTTTTCCACGCTGAAGAGACCTAACCTTTTTAGCCTCTCTTCATAGTGGTATCCTTCCATCCCCTTTATCATTTTGGTGGCTCTTCTCTGGACCTTATCTAATAATGCTATATCCTTTTTAAGATATAGAAACCAGAATTGCACACAATATTCAAGGTGCGGTCGCAATATGGAACGATACAGAGGCATTATAATATCCTTTGTTTTGTTTTCCATTACTTTCCTTATGATACCTAGCATTCTATTTGCTCTCTTGGCCGCCGCTGCACACTGGGCGGAGGGTTTTAACATGTTATCCACGACGACGCCTAAATCTTTTTCCTGGGTGACGGTTCCTAATGTGGAACCTTGCATCGTGTAAACATTGATTCGGTTGTTCTTTCCTAGGTGCATAATTTTGCACTTGTCCACATTAAATTTCATCTGCCATTTGGATGCCCAGTCTTCCAATTTATCAAGATCTTCTTGCAATTATCAACAATCCTCATGGGTTTTAACAACTTTAAATAGTTTCGTGTCATCTGCAAATTTGATAACCTCACTCATTATTCCCTTTTCCAGGCCATTTATGAATATGTCAAAAAGCAGCAGACCCAGCACAGATCCCTGGGGTACTCCACTATTCACCTTTCTCCATTGGGAAAATTGACCATTTAGCCCTACCCTCTGCTTTCTATCTTTTTTTTTTTTTGGAATGCAAACAGGATCTTTTTTTTTTTTTTTTTTTTTTTAAGCCATGCAGAGGTCCAACAAACAAAACACACCCCAAAACAGCAGTATACACAAATTTGAGGACCACAATGTGCATGTTTTAAAATACAACTTAATATCCCCTTACCCCTCCCCCCCCAGCCACTCTCATCTTACACCTAAGCATGAATGGTTCAGTCATAACCTTTGTTCTCCTCCGACTCTGTCCATTGAATGTATTTACCCCAAACCCTCAGGAAAGTGGGCAGATTACCCTTTTTCTGTGCTGTTAGGTTACTCATCAAATAAATCTGGGATAACATACCCTTAAATTCAGATATTGAAGGCACTGCGATTTGTTTCCACTTCCTAGCTATTAGGATCCGCATGGCGACACAACCCAAGTCTACAAACATCCCCTCCACCTTGGTTAACTCGGGGATCTTAACCCCCAGGAGCACTGTCTCCGGCCGAGAACCCAAGGCTTTTCCCAGTATCCCCCCCAAGCCACCCCATCACAGCCCCCCATGCTGAATGCATCTCCCCACATTCCCACCAAATATGTAAATACGTGCCCCGTCCCCCACAATTCCTCCAGCACAGCTCGGATATATGAGCATGCATCTGATGCAGCCGAGCCGGAGTGAGGTGCCACCTATATAACACCTTATAGTTATTTTCTAAAAGGCTGGTAGCTAGAATACCTTTATATCTACTCACATAAATCTGGTCCCACACAGAATCCTCCCACTGCAGCCCCAACTCGGTCGCCCATGCATGTTGATAACTCTCAATTCGCCTATCGCTCACCATTAACCGGTAAAAAGTTGCTAAGACCCGCTTCCGTTGCCCCCCTAGAAAAAAATCGCTCAACTTCAGTAGGATCTGAGGCTAAATGCGGGATTACCCTCTGCTGGAGATAGTGTCGCAGCTGCATATAGCCAAAAATCGCTCTCCCATCCAACTTATACTCCCGTGCGACAGCCTCAAAGGTCTTCACTTGTCTCCCCGCCAACAATTGGCCCACCCTACACAGGCCTTTATGTTTCCAACTGTCAAAAGGGGAGTTCCCCATGGCTGGCCTAAAATCTGGATTCCCCTGAATCGGCAGTAGCCGAGATAGTCCATGCTCCCCCAGCCAGATACTTCTCCATTTATTCCATATCCTCAGAGCCCAATACATAGGGGTTACGGCCCGGATATCCTCCAGAACTCATCCGTGGTCTCCAGACCCAATCCCCCAAACACCCCTCCCCTAGTTCCTCCGCTTCCATACCAACCCACTCCTTTGGTTCTTCCGCCTGCCATTCCACAACAGCACACATTTGTGCCGCCTCCCAATATTTCAACAAATTCGGGACCGCCAACCCTCCCCGCTCCCTTCGTTCCAACAGGATACATGCGGCCACTCTAGTGTTCTTCCCCCCTCCCACAAAGGTCATGATAATCCTCTGCAAGCGGGCAATATAACTTTTGGGAAGCCCAATAGGGAGATTCATAAAAAGGTATAGCCATTTAGGTAATGCCATGATTTTGATAGCCGCGATTCTCCCCATCCACGATAATTGCTTATATTTCCACTCAGCCAAATCTTTTTGGATGGCCCTCTCAACTCGCAAGTAATTTTCCTTAAACAAATCAGATTCCCGTGCCGTCAAATAAATCCCCAAATATCTAATACTAGACTTTGCCCAGCGAAAAGGAAAGGAAGCCTTAATCTGCATTTGCTCATCCCTTCCCGCCGAAATATTCAAGAGTTCCGATTTCCCTTCATTAACCTTAAAGCCCGAATAAGCACCGTATTCCCTTAGGATCACCTGTAGCGCCCCCAGGGAAGCTCGCGGTTCAGTCAACATAAACAGTAAATCATCAGCAAAAAGGGAAACCTTGCTTTCCACGGACTTCCATTTGACCCCATGAATCTCCACGCATTCCCGCACCTTTTGGGCGAGCGGCTCCATAGATAACACAAAAAGCAGTGGGGAGAGTGGACACCCCTGCCTCGTCCCTCTATGCAGTGCAAAGGACCCAGAATACTCCCCCCATTAATACGAATCCAGGCCAGCGGTTGCCTGTAAATAGCCTTAAGCCATGTTAAAAAGTTGCCCGTAATCCCCATTCGTTCTAGAACTTTAAATAAAAAAGGCCACGAGACACGATCGAACGCTTTTTCAGCATCGATGGCCAGCAGCACCATCTGATCAACACCCCTCCTTCCCTGCCACACTGCAGACAGCACCTTCCGTAGATTATCCACTGTATGGCGCCCCGGGAAAAACCCAGATTGGTTTTCATGGACCAGCCTTGGCATGTACCGCAACAGCCGATTTGCCAGTATCTTAGTGAAGATTTTAAAGTCCGTGCCCAGGAGAGAGATGGGCCTATAGGAGCCACACAAACTTAGGTCCTTCCCCTCCTTAGGCAAGACGGTAATCCCTGCGGTACGTAGTGTTTCTGGGATAGCCTCCCCCTCTTTAAAGGCATTAAATAATCTCGTCAACGGCCCACAAAGCAGCTCCCTATAGACCTTATAAAACTTATTTGTAAAGCCATCGAGCCCCGGCGCCTTGTGGGCCGGGAGACCCCGGATCACCTCCGCCACCTCCTTCTCTTCTATGGGCCTAGATAGCAATTCTCCCTCCTCCCCTGACAAGCAGAGTAAACGCATCTGCAAACAGCGGTCCAATTGATCCCCCATCGTGGTATTCTCTGCCGTATATAGCTGTTTATAAAAGTCTACAAAACTCTTTTGAATTAAATCCACTCGCCGCACCACTGTCCCCTTAGCATCCCGTATTTTAGTTATAAGATTTCGATTACAGTGTTGTTTCAACCTTTGCGCCAGCATTCTACTCAGCTTATTGCCAAATTCAAAAAATTGTTGTTTCATAATATCCTGAGCATGTTTAATCTCCGCTAACTCCACTTCATTGATTTCCCTGAGCACTTTAGTTAACTCTTGCTCTATCCCCTTTTGCCATCCCCGCAGCAGCACCAAACTTTCCAGCTCCCTAAGCCGTTCCCGGAGCTCCTCCTTCCTCCGCTCCCTCTGTTTTTTCATATATGCCCCCACCGACATCAAATCCCCTCTAATTACCACTTTCAAACATTCCCATAAGGTTCCAATCGCACACCCATCCCGATCATTAAACTCTAAGTATTGTTTAATTTTCTCCCCCACCTGTTGCGCTGCTTCCACATTGTCCAGAAGGGACTCATTCAACCTCCACAACCTGCCCTTCCTCTGGTCCCCCCCCCAAACCCACCGCAACCCATAAGGGTGCGTGGTCTGACCAAGTCCGATCGCCCACCTCACATTCAGCCACCTTAGTCAATAAGGTCTTGGACACCCATATCATGTCTATCCTGGAGAAAGAATGATGCACTGGGGAATAGAAGGTAAATACCCCTCTTTCCCCCGCATTTCCCTCCACGTATCCACTAGGCCCAAACTCCTCACCAGTGCCTTCCTCCTTCCCGTGGCATGCCCCATTCCCTTCCCAGAAGAAGTATCTAAAGCTGGATTAATTGTTACATTAAAGTCCCCCCCCATAATAATGTGGCCTTCCGCTACCTTTTCCACCAAACCATGCAGCTGGTCATAAAAGCTCCCGTGGCCCACATTTGGCCCATATACATTAATCAGTGTAAACATTTGTTCTTGAATACGCAATTTAACAATCAGATATCTGCCCTCCTTATCCCGATGCACCACACAATCAGAGTAACCTATCGTCCCCCTCAACAAAATCCCCACTCCCCCTTTTTTCAAGTCCACCTTATTTGAGGCGAACCATTTCTCTGAGAATTTTTTATGTGCCACTCTCCATTCATCACATTTTTTCAGGTGCGTTTCTTGGACGAATATAATGTCTCCGTTAAGTCTATTAATTTCCTTAAACATTCTCTGCCTTTTCACTGGGGAATTTAGCCCCCGAACATTCATGGACAATACTTTAACCCTATCCACTGAACCAGTCTCCCCCCCCCCCCCTTCCATGCTCAACATACCAGGCCGTCTGGTAGCCTCCCCCTCCCCCCCACACCCCCTCTCCCCCACATCCCCTCTCCCCCCTCCCCCTCCCCCCCGTACTCCCCCCCTCCTCACCAAGACAATGAGTGCTCCCGCAATCCCGTTCTGACCGACACCCCCCCACCCCCACCCACCCTACCTATCCACCACTCAACCTCCCCTTACTCTCATCCACACCCCACCTCCAGCACTAACCCACCCATCAGCACACACCCCCCTCCTCCCTTACCCCAACTCTCCCCATTAATTAGCATCACTAGAATATATGTAGGCATCAAATCAACATTACCCCCCAACAGGAAACCACACCAACACAGTATATGCATAACATCCTACTCCACATCTCTGTCCCGCTAAGTGTCCAGGCAAGTCCAGAGACAATGAACAGTCAAGGCCCCTAAGGGGCTGTGCAGCTCTTTCACTCTCCGGCCTCCTCCAACCGCTCTTCTGTACCGGCCTTCGGGCTCGCTGCCGCCTGTTCTCCACCCGTTGCCACTTAGGCCTGTCAGCCTGTCTGCCCCCGTTACTCACAGTCTCTCCCTGCAGGCCCGTCATACCCGCGGACCGAAGCGCCTGGACCGCCTCCTCCCGGGTCTTCACCCGGATGCTTTGTCCTTTATAAGTAATGGATAAACCAAAAGGAAAGGTCCACCCATAGCGGACTCCCTCCTCTCGGAGCTTTAGCACAATGTCCTTCATCATGCGCTGCTTTTGCAAGGTAACCTGTGCCAGGTCTGTGTAGATGTCCACCTCATAGGAGTTCGCCGTTCCCCCGGGCTGCTCTCTGCACCTTTTCCTTCGTTTGAAAATCCTGGTAGCAGGCAATGATGTCCCTCAGCCGATTCCCGCACCCAGCTCCTGCCGCCGCCACTCTGTGCGCACGCACGATGCGCCAGTCCATACCATCCAAGGCTACTCCTGCATTTTCCAGTGCGGCCTTAGAGACAGCCTGCACCACGGACTGGCAGTCCAAATAGGGTTCCCCTCTGGCACACCCCGAAATCGCAGGTTGCACCGGCGGGACCTATTTTCTAGGTCTTCCATTTTCTCCTCAAGCGCTTGATGTTGCTGCTGTAGGAGCTGTACATTGTGCTCCATATTCTCCAAACTTCCCCCCTGGTCATCCACACGGCCTTCAACCTCCTCCACTCTCCTGCCGAGGTCTGTGATGTCCCCTCTCAGGCTATCCACGCTTGCCACCACATCCGCTCTAATTTGCAAGATATCAGTCCGTAGTTCAGAGAACCACACGCGGACCTCACTCTGGAAATCACCGGGCCCCCCTCCAGCATTTGCACCGCTCTCCTCGGGCCCCTTCTCCGGTCTCTCTCGCATGCTCCGTTTGCCAGCGGCGGTTTCTGCGGGCTTTCCCTCAGCCCCCGCCATCTTATCTTTGCTCTGCCGGGCTGGCGTGGTTTCCCCGTAAGCAAACTCCTTCAGATTCACCTTTTTCAGCTTTGCGGTCATTACAACCGGTCACCGCCATTATCTCCTTCCACCCCTGCAAAAACCGGGGTGATCCGGCGCTGCACACCACTCTCCAATGCACTTTTCTATAGGGTCGGGTGGGAGCTCACAACTTAAGCGGCCATACTAGGTGATGACGTCACCGGCACTCTGCTTTCTATCTTTTAACCAGTTCCTGATCCATAATAGTACACTGCCACCTATGCCATGACTTTTTAGTTTTGCCAAAGGTCTCTGATGAGGGACCTTGTCAAAGGCTTTCTGAAAGTCCAGAGAGACAAAGGTGAGTCAGTTGATATAGTGTATCTGTTTATTCACACCTTCAAAAAAACATAACAGATTAGTAAGACAAGATCTTCCTTGTCTAAAGCCATGTTGGCTGTCTCCCATTAAGCCATGACTATCTACATGTTGAGTAATTTTATTCTTTATGATGGTTTCTACCATTTTTCCCGGTACTGACATCAGGCGCACCGGTCTGTAGTTTCCCGGATCACCCCTGGAACCCTTTTTTTAAAGGGTTGGCATTACATTGGCCATCCTCCAGTCTTCAGGTATTACAGATGATTTTAATGATAGTTCACAGATTACTAATAGCAGGTCTGCAATTTCATATTTCAGTACTTTCAACACCCTTGGATATACACCATCTGGTCCAGGTGATTTGCTACTCTTCAGTTTATCAAATAGTTGTAATACATCTTCCCAGTGTATCAATATTTCTTTCAAGTTCTTCCACAGTATCATCTTTAAATACCACTTCAGTCAATGGTAACATCCCTACATCTTCCTCAGTAAAGACCAAAGCAAAGAATTCATTCAGTCTCTCTGCTTTGGCCTTGTTCTCTTTTAGTGCCCCTTTTACCCCTCTATCATCTAATGGTCCAACTGACTCTCACAGGTTTTTTTGCTACGAATGTACTTGAAAGTCTTTATTACGTGTTTTTGCTTCCACAGCAAGCTTCTTCTCAAATTCTCTCTTTGCCTGCCTTACAAATGCCTGGTGTTCATGCCTATAACCTGCTCTTGACCACAAATAAGGAAAAAGTCCTCATTTTATGGCAGGAATGTTACCATGGGAAAAAGCACAAGGCACTGTAAACAACACAGTCAATATTTCCTTGCCAAAGAAACCAGCATTTGAATACAAACCCCAAACAGATTACTAACCCACCACTGCACATCTGAGTGCCAGACATGTCACTGAACATGGATGCAGACATGTCACTGAACATGGACGTCCTCCTGGACAATGCCGGCTGGGATGACCATGAAGCTGTTTCTGTGGCCATCCAGTTTAGGGACGACATTTCTAAAATTAGGCTGAACCAGAAATGCCAGCCTCCAGCTACCCGATCGGCTGCAGAAGAAGGGAGCAGGCAGGTGAGCTCCTCCCCGCTCCCCACCACCGGGACCTATCAGGAGCCGCTCTTCTTTCTTCAAATTCAAGGGTGCGAAGGTACGTCTGCACCTGAGGGTTTCGCCAGAGGGCCCTTTGGGCTGGTCCTTAGGTGCAGGCCTGAGGTGTACCAAACAAGTCTCTGTTAATCAATTGAAAAACATCTATAATACCACTGTCTCCCGCTTTCATGTAAGTCTTGTATGCATTACCACATCTTGCCTGTTTTTTCAATCCCCTTATTTATTGTACTGCTCTACCTCCATTGTATTATCTCTCATCCACTCACCAATTTTAAGCTTTTCAATTTTATTGATGCTACTGCTATAGATACCACACTGCTATTTTTGGCTATACTCTAATCGCTCTGCCTTATTGTAACACTACTCATACACTAGCTGTCTTATGTTCCTCAATGCACTGTTGCTCTACATTGGTAATTTTACTACAGCTTCTACCACCCAACTTATATTGCTCTTTTCTTGTATACCAGCTTATTCTGCACCAACCTCCCACCACCTCCTCTGACCAACAACACTACAAACTCCCCCTTCCATTACTCCCACCTGCCATGTACATAACTGGCTTGCCCTCATATACCTCTCCTCCTTAGTCATATGCTGCCTATTGGCCCACACGACCCTCCCCTCCTCCATTTGAATCATCTACTTGCCAAGGTCCATCACACCCACTTCTTGGCTCCCACAAAACCACAACCAATACAGGAGACATTCCCGCCTCCTCTACATCCCCACTTGTTCTTCCTCTGAGATACTAACCTCTCACACTTTTTAACATGATCACTCAATCAAATGCAGCTTGGTCAATGCACACTCCACCTGCAATAAAATACAGACCCTTGCTGACCACATCTCCGACGACGAAATAGACCTTCTTTGCATCACAGAGACATGGTTCACTGACACCGATCATGTCTTGCTTAACCAGCTGAACATCATCACCCACAATATCCACAACTGCCCACAAAATAACAGTAGGGGCAGAGGGGTCTGCATCCTTTCAAACAAGCGCCTTGGCTCCACCACAACTAGTTCAACATCCTCTCATGGACTTGATATGCTCATCATAAGTAACAAACGCTTCTTCATCTGCCTTGTCTACAGAGCACCTCACCACAACACAGACCAGTTTGACCCGCTTCTTGAGACTGTATGCTCCCATGTTTCCCACCAACATCTCATTCTCTCGGCAATTTAAACCTTCCCTCAGCCAACACCAACCAAAGCAATGCCGTCCTCCAAGCCATGAACGACCTACATTTTTCAAAGCTCATTAATTTCTCAACTCACCCAAAAGGAGGTGCCCTGGATTTACTCTTCCTCCCTAATGACCTACTATCCTCATCTAACTCTATTTCCCCTTCCTCTACCCCTATGCTGTGTTTAGATCATTACCTAATAACCTTCACTCTACTAACCTACCTACTCAGATACCCCCCACTTCCCAGACTTCCTACAACAAGATTCCTAACCTTCAATGAACCTTTCTTCATACAAAAGACCATCCCCACCCTGAAACATGCAATTCATCACTCGAACCTCGACTCAATCGTGGATACCTGGAACTCTACCATTACTGAAGCATCCAAGGCTCCACCACATGCTCCCCCTAAAAATTACCAGCCTCATGCTCCATGGTATTCCACCTTCCTTACAGAACAAAAACACATTCCCTTAGAAAACTTGAAAGAAAATGGAGAAAATCCAAGGACCCGCAGCTTCAAGCTATCTGCCTAGACCAACGTACTGCTTATTCCACCCTCAACGCCATACATGAGCACCATCATAACATACTCCTCCATGCTCTTAATAAACCAAGAGAATTATTCAGCCTCATCAAAACCCTCACTGACTTCCTCATATCCAAACATAAGCAGCACGGTACCTCAACCCTCATCATACCTCCTCCTTCCAGTATAACATCCACCACCCAACCATGGACTACTTTTAGAGATGTTCCCCTTGAAGAGCTCTTGAACATCATCTCATACATCAACGTCAGCACATCTCCACTATACTCCTGTCCAGTATCCTGGATCAAGCTAATGAAGACACAGATTTTACCAGTCATATCTTCCATCCATCATACCTCATTCATGCAAGCCTACCTCCCACCTGTTCTCAAACAAGCCTCCGTGAGACCCCTCCTGAAGAAACCCAACCTCGATCCCAACTCACCTGTCTCATACAGACCTATAGCCAGCATATCTTTCCTTACCAAAATCATCGAAAAAGCAGTCCAAGTTCAGCTCCAGGAGCACACTGACAGATATGCTCCACTAGATCACAATCAATATAGTTTCCGCCCCTACCACAGTGCTGAGACATTACTCACCTCTCTCTTAACTGCAGTCATTGCTGGAACTGAAAAACCCTCCTCTGGTTATGTGCTGCTCTTTCTTGACATCTCTGCAGCATTTGACACGGTGTCCCACCAGACCTTGCTTAACTGACTCAACGACACTGGTGTTCAAGACAAACCACTCAAATGGATTCATCCCTACCTCTTCCAATGCACCCAATTGATAAGAATCAGACACCAAACCTCAACACATTACATCCTTCCCCAAGGAGTCGCACAGGGTTCCATGCTCTTCTCCCTCCTTTTCAACGTTTACATTAGGCCCCTTTGCTACATCATACAAAGGTTTAACATTGGTTATCAACTCTATGCCAACGACATAATGATATTCACTCCATTTCAGACCACCACACCCGACTACTCCAACCTAACTGCCTGTTTCAAAGAGATTGTTTTGATAAGTTGACTGCAAGAGTATTAAGCTGTAGCCAGGAGACAGAGATTCTTCACGTGACCAGAGACCCCAACTTCATAACCACCTTCTATCATCAAATTTGAGAACACTGAAATACAAGTTGAGTTTCAGATCAATTACCTTGGAGTCACCCTGGATCCCCAACTAAATTTCCAACCTAACATAATGAACACCACCAAAAACATTTACTTTAAACTCCAAATTCTCTGCAACTTACACCCCTCCTCTCTCCTGACAGCAGTCCAGCAGCGAGATGAGGGCTTTCCAGTCTTTTCCATTGTGTCACATGTATGATTTTCTCCCAGTTGGTGAGAGGTCTTACGTGTGCACTAGGTGCAAGGAGCTCTTTGCTCTCAGGGAACGAGTCCGTTCTCTAGAGGCTAGAGTAGCAGACTTGGAAGACATAAAGACAGAGAGGTACATAGACGAGACCTACAGGGATATAGTCCTGAAGTCCCACCTCCAGTCTGGCAGCATCCCTGTTGCTATGGAGGAACGAGGTCACGTGACAGGAGAGTATCACCCTGGTGTGGCAGGAAGTGATGCCATAACTAGGACCTGTCCTCCAGGTGATGTAAAACTCTCTCGCACCGAGGACGTTTCTCCAGGGCCATGTGCCCATGAGGGAAGGGTCAGGACAGCCGTTATAGTTGGTGATTCGATAATTATTCATGAAGATAGCTGGGTTGCTGGTGGACATGAGGATCGCCCGGTAACATGCCTGCCTGGTGTGAAGGTAGCGGACCTCAAGCACCACCTAGATAAGGTCTTAGATAGTGCTGGGGAGGAGTCTGCTGTCTTGGTACATGTCGGTACCAATGACACAGGAAAATGTGGTAGGGAGGTTCTGGAGGCTAAATTTAGGCTTTTAGTAGGAAGTTGAAATCCAGAACTTCCAGGGTAGTGTTCTCCGAAATGCTTCCCGTTCCACGCGCAGGACCCAAAAGGCAGGCAGAGCTCTGGAGTCTCAATGTGTGGATGAGACAATGGTGCAGAGATGAGGGTTTGGATTTGTTAGGAACTGGGGAACATTCTGGGGAAAGGAGGGTCTTCACCTTAACCAGGATGGAACCAGGCTGCTGGCATTAACCTTTAAAAAGGATAGAGAGCACCTTTTAACTGGATACTAGAGGAAAGCCGACAGTCGCCCAAGAGCAGGGGCGGCCCAAGGGGGGTCCGGGGCCATGTGCGGAGACTCAGTGCGGGGCCTCATTTGCATAAGGGGCCTTATTTGCATAAATATTTGCATAATGTTACCATACACTAACTTTTAGTAAACATGTCTCTTAATGAGTGTATGGATAAAGAAAGACTAAAAGATTTCTACATTACTATAATCCAGTGCCAACCGCCAGGCACATTAGGAACTACTACAAACACTGCCCATTTAGAACCCATAGCAAACCCGCCGTATCCTGACAGCATTACCAGGACTCACAAAGCACCATACCCTACCTATCAAAAGGCAACACTGCAAATATTAAACCAATACATTTCAGAGAATACTGGGGAAAGAGAACAAGTGGCAATGTCAAATAGGAATTACATAAACAGAATACATCAGCTCAGTTACACATGCAGAACATAGACCATCACCAAACAAGGAATCACAATTTAGAAACAGGAAGGCAATAATTAAACTGGGAACCCCAAAAGCCAAACTTGGAAGTACAACAACACTGTAGAAATAAAACTATAAATTAATTTCCTCTTGTACCAAACAAAGCACAGACGTTAATGATGCACATTTCCTAGAGGTTTCATATTCCAGTTAATAAATTCAAAATAAAGAGATATTTCTACCTTTTGTGCATTTTTTTTCAGTTGCAATTGCTCCAGCCACTTTCTTCTGGTTTCTTCATGTTTTCTGCTAACTGTCCATCGTCTGCTGTCCATTTGTTCTTTCTTCTCTCTTCTAGTTTTTTTTCCATTCTCTCTCTCTACATCTGCTTTAACATACTAATCTTTCTCCTTTTGCTCTTTCCTCATTCCTATTTCATCCACACAAATTTTACCCCTCCATCCTCAATCCCCACTTACTCTCCCAATACCAGGCCTATTGTAGATTTTTCATCCCTCCCACACAAAATATTTTTCCCCTCTCCATTTTACTCTCCCAGCCCCATCCCATTCTAATCCTCCCCCAACATCAGCTCCCTTCTAGTTCCAGTCTCACCCAGCATCCATTCCCTTCTAGTCCCTGCATCAGCCCATTTCCAGTCCTAGCCCACCATCAACCCATTTCAAGTCCTAGCTCCCCCATCCATTTTCAGTCTGAGTCCCTTCATCAGCTCATTTCCAATCCTAGCCCCCCATCAGCCCATTTCTAGTCATTTCCTAGCCCCATCATCAGCCCATGTCAAATCATAGCTCCCCTCCACTCAGTCCAATTCCAGTCCAAGCCCCCCCCCAATGAGCCTACTTTCAGTTCTAGCCCCTCCATGAGTCCATTTCAATTCAAGCCCCCACCACAGCCCATTTCCAATCTTAGCTCCCCCAACAGCCCATTTCCAGTCCTATCCTAGCTGCTCCATCAGCCCATTTTCAGTCCTAGCTCCCTTCCCTCACAGCCCATTTCCATTCCAAGCTCCCTCCCCATCAGCTATTTGCAGTTCAAGCCTCCCCTTCCACTCAGCCCATTTCCAGTCATAGCAACCACCCAACCCATTACCAGTCCTAGCCCCCCATCAACCCACTTCCAGTCCTAACCCCCCCATCACCCCATTTTCAGTTTAAGCCCCCCCTATAACCCATTACCAGTCCTAACCCCCCCCCATCAGCCCACTTCCAGTCTTAACCCCATCAGCCCATTGCCAGTCCTAAACCCCCCCATCAGTCCACCTCAAGTCCTAACCCCACCCCCCAGCCCATTAGCAGTCCTATCCCACCCCCACCCCCCAGCCCATTAGCAGTCCGACCCCCCACCCAGCCCATTAGCAGTCCTAACCCATCCCCAGCCCCAGCCCCAGCCCATTAGCTGTCCTAACAACCCCCCCCAGCCCATTAGCGGTCCTAACAACCCCCCCCAGCCCATTAGCGGTCCTAACAACCCACCCCCACCCCCAGCAGTCCTAACAACCCCCCCGCCCAGCCCAGCCCAGCCCATTAGCAGTCCTAACACCCCCCCCAGCTCAGCCCATTAGCAGTCCTAACAACCCCCAGCCCAGCCCAGCAGCAGTCCTAACAACCCCCCCAGCCCATTAGCAGTCCTAACAACCCCCCCCAGCCCAGCAGCAGTCCTAACAACCCCCCCCAGCCCAGCCCAGCCCATTCCATTAGCAGTCCTAACAACCCCCCCAGCCCATTAGCAGTCCTAACAACCCCCCCAGCCCACCCCAGCCCAGCCCATTAGCAGTCCTAACAACCCCCCCAGCCCAGCCTTCTACGTTACTAATAACGTTTGCGTTGTTATCAGATAAAGAGTGGATATTAAAACTCTTTTTTCAGAAAAGGAAGCTCCTGTTCCGGGGATTGGCTGTTCGCATTTTTTTATTTATTTTATTTACATTCTCTTATATACCGCGCTATTCTGCATCAGTGCGGTTTACATTGAACAAACTGAAATTACATTGAACAGGACATTATAACTTGAAAATAACTATTTTACAGGGAACATGGGCTATGGAGGGTTAGGTGGCTTGCCCAAGACCAAAGGAGCACCTGTGGGACTAGAAACCCCAGTCCTTCTGGCCCAAGGTTGCTGTCCTCTAGTGGGATTTGAACCCCTGACCTTCTGGCCTGAAGTACCTTGCCCCAACCTCTAGGCCACTCCTCCACTCCATGTATCCAGACTTATCAAGGGACACCCAGAAACGGCGCAGAGAGGTTTTACTGCTCCATTCTGGGATTTTGCAGTTGGGCGGGTTGTTTTTCCTTAACCATCCATGTAAATGCTTGATTAAGTATCAATTTGTTTCTTATGTTTTTTTTTTATCCCTTCCAATTGCTTGCTTTTATAAATGCTAGGATATTAGAATCCTCTATTGACTCCTCATAGAGTTCAAATAGATTTTGCTTGGATTTGACTTCTTCCTTTTTCTTTTGTATTTCGCTTATTAATTTGAGAGACGACTCCCCCCGTATTGTGGACTAGGGAGGGCGGACACTATTATTTTCTTGTATATTGATTATGTCATTATATACCTTGTATGGAGGCTTTCTTGTGTTTTGCCCTATTTCATTGAGAAGGGTTTTGTGTAAACCTTCTTGAATTTATATGTAAAATTGCATAAATATAAAATTTTAAAAAAAATTATATAGCACTAAATGAGAGGTTAGATATGATTGGAATATCAGAGACATGGTGGAAGGAGGACAACCAGTGGGACACTGTGATACCTGGGTACAAACTATATCGTAATGATAGAGCTGATCAAATTGGTGAAGGGGTTGCACTCTAGGTTAGAGAGGGCATTGAGTCAGAAAGGATTAAAGTTTTGCAGGAAACAAAATTTTCTGTAGAATCTCTATGGATTGAAATTCCATGTGAAAAGGGGAAGGCAATGGCAGTGGGGGTGAACTATCGACCGCCTGGCCAGAATGAACAAATGGATGATGAAATGCTCAAAGAAATCAAGGGAGCTAACAAAAGTTACAGCACAGTAATAATAATGGGTGATTTCAATTACCCCGGTATCGACTGGGTCAGGACATGCTAGGGAGATAAAGTTCCTAGATGAAATAAATGACTGCTTCTTGGAGCAGCTGGTTCATGAACCGACCAGAGGGGAAGCCATATTAGACCTAGTCCTTAGTGGAATGCCAGATCTAGTGCAAGAGATAAGTGTGTTTGGGCCACTTGGCAATAGTGATCATAGCATGATCGTGTTTAATTAGTGGAGGAGGGATAGTAAAAAAATCCACAGTACTACCTTTTAACTTTCGAAAGGAAGACTATGATAAAATGAGCAAAATAGTTAAGAAAAAAACTAAATGGAGCAGTTGCAAGGGTTAAAGATTTACATCAAGCTTGGGTGTTGTTGAAAAATACTATCTTGGAAGCCCAGACCAGCTGTATTCCACGCTTTAAGAAAAGTGGAAGGAAGTAAAAAAAAACTGCCAGCATGGTTTAAAGGTGAGGTCAGAGAGGCTGTTGCCAAAAAAGCATCTTTCAGGAAATGGAAAAAAAGAGCCAAATGATGAAAACTGGAAACAGCACAAGCACTGGCAAGTTAAATGCAAGGCATTGATAAGGCAGGCAAAGGAAGAATTTGAGAAGCAGCTTGCTGCGGAAGCAAAAACGCGAAATAAAGACTTTTTCAAGTACATTCGTAGCAAAAAACCTGTCAGAGAGTCAGTTGGTCCATTAGATGATATAGGGGTTAAAGGGGCACTAAGAGGCGACAAGGCAATAGCAGAGAGACTGAATGAATTCTTTGCTTCGGTCTTTACTGAGGAAGCTGTAGGGATGTTAACTATGACTGAAGTGGTATTTAAAGGTGCGGAAGAATTAAAGGAAATATCGGGAAGATGTATTACAACTATTAGATAAACTGAAGAGTAGCAAATCACCTGGGCCGGATGGTATACATCCAAGGGTGTTAAAAGAACTGAAATATGAGATTGAAGGCCTGCTATTAGTAATCTGTGAATTTTCATTAAAATCATCTGTAATACCTGAAGATTGGAGGATCGCCAATGTAACACCAATTTTTAAAAAGGGTTCCAGGGGTGATCCGGGAATCTACAGACCAGTGAGCCTGACATCAGTACCGGGAAAAATGGTAGAAATCATCATATAGAACACAATTACTTAATATGTAGATAGCCATGGCTTAATGGGAGACAGCCAACATAGCTTTAGACAAGGAAGATCTTGTCTTACTAATCTGTTATCTGCAATTCTGGAGACTGCACCTTCAAAAGGATGTGAACAGGATGGAGTCGGTGCAGAGGGTGGCTACTAAAATGATTAGTGGTCTTCATTATAAAGCATATGAGGACAGACTGAAGGATCTTAATATGTACACCTTAGAGGAAAGGCGGGATAGAGGTGATATGATTGAGATGTTTAAATACCTCCGTGGCATAAATGTTCAGGGAGCAAGCCTCTTTCAATTGAAAGCAAAGGCAATATATCATAAGATCAGAACGCTATGTCACCTCCGCCCTCTACTGGATTTCACCGACTACAGAACAACCTTCCAGGCATTAGTCCTCCCACATCTGGATTTCGCTAACATCATCCTCCATGGTCTCTCTCAATCAACCCTAAATCCGCTCCGCCTAGCTATGAATGCAGCTACAAGAGTCCTTTCTGGATCGTCAAGATCTGACCACATAACGCCTATCATGAAAGATCTGCATTGGCTACCTTTACATGCCAGACTCCAATACAAGTCATTAGTCCTTACCTTCAAAGCCCTAAATAACTACCCTCCTACGCCAATCAGCAAGCTAATCCATGGTACCCTGGAAAATAGAAACAGGAGGCCTACTGCAATGAACACCTTAGTAGTCCCCAAGATGATGACTAAGTGTACAAAGGCTACCTCCAACAGGGCCTTCTCTATATTTGCTCCTTTAAGCTGGAATGCCCTTCCCCATGAAATCCGTGGCATCAAAAGCCTAGTCCTATTCAGAAAAGCCTTGAAACACCACCTGTTCACAAAATGCTACCCAGAAACCATCCGAGGCAAACACACAACCGGCAAGCTTCCCACATGCCCCAGCCGCCCTAGCATCTTAATACAAAGAGAAAATGGTTAGCCTATTCACCATACGTACCACCCACCAACAAAAGCACATGCAATTTCCAAATGAGTTAGAGTATTGTACATAGTATCGAGTTAACTTGTATATCGTTTTCCCGGTTTATCCCATGTTTAATTTCCTGTTCATTGTAAACTCAATGTTGCTTGTATGCATTGCAGTATGTTTTTGTTCGATGTACACCGCGCTGATTATAATAGCGCGGTATAGAAGAAATGTTAAATAAAATAAAATAATAAATAAAGCAAGTTCTGCTACGAGGGGACATGGGATGAAGGTGAAGGGAGATAGATTCAGGAGTGATATGCGGAAATATTTCTTTACGGAAAGAGTAGTGGATCTGTGGAATAGTCTCCCAGTGGAGGTGGAAGAGATGAGGACAGTAACTGAATTAAAAAAAGCATGGGACCAACACAGAGGATCTCTAAAGGAAAAAAGGGGACTGTTGTAGTTGTTGTTATGGAAGGACAGACTAGATAGGCCATGTGGTCTTTTTCTGTCGTCATATTTCTATGTTATGTTTTTTTGAAGGTGTGAATAAACAGGTGGACAAAGGTGAGTCGGTTGATATAGTGTATTTGGCTTTTCAGAAAGCCTTTGACAATGTCCCTCATCAGAGACTTTTGGCAAAACTAAAGAGTCATTCTCTGTCACCGCCGGTTCCTCTTCCTCTCCCACTTACCTGTGGGGTCCCTCAGGGTTCAGTTCTGGCCCCTCTTCTGTTTAATGTTTTCCTTGCTCCCCTCACTCTTTTGGTGCAGCAATCCAGTGTTTCAGTCTACTATTACGCAGATGATATTCTTCTTCTCTACCACACTTGCCCGCTCTCACCCGATCTCTCCCCTCTCAACTCCTATTTATCCTCCATTGCTTCCTGGATGTCCTCTAACTTTGTTCACCTCAATCCCTCTAAGACCCAAGCCATCTGGTTCACCCTCGGTGGCCCCATACCTTCGATTTCCCCTTTGCTCTCTTCCACTTCCATTCCTGTTGTCCCCTCCCTGCGCTACCTCGGGGTCGTCCTGGATTCAGCCCTCTCCTTCCATGAACATCTGTCTCTTGTAGTCCAGCGTTCTTTTCTCTCTCTCAGGCAGTTGCGAGCTCTTCACCCCTTTCTTCCTGTTTCTGCCCTGACCACCCTACTTCTTTCCCTCACTCTTTCCTGCTTGGATTATTGCAATGTCTGCTTTGCCGGTCTCCCCCAACGCCAACTCCGAAGGCTACAGCTTATCCAAAACTCCACTGCCCAGCTACTTACTAATGCTTCCCGTTATGATCACATTTCTCCCCTTCTTATTGGTCTCCACTGGCTTCCCATCTCCTACCGGATTCAATTTAAAAACCTCACTTTCGTTCATAAGGCAATACATACTGGTGTCCCGTGCTATCTTTCTAACTTGGTCCGTCTCCATGCCCCTCAACGCTCCCTGCGCTTCATCCATGCTAACCGTATGTTTCTTTCCCGCCCCCTCCCCCCCCGTCTCTGCTCACCTCGAATACACCCGTTCCTCTGCCTTTTTCTTCCTTGGTCCCAGGCTCTGGAACTCGCTCCCCCCTGCCCTCCATCTTGAATTATCCTTTTGTAAATTTAAAGCTGGTCTGAAGACCCACCTTTTTCATACTGCCTACGATCTTCCCTTTCCCTCCTCCACCCCTACAGAAACCTCATAGGTTGTCTCGTTTTCCTCAGTTTGTCGGTCTGTCTATCTCTGACCTACTCTTCTGTTTTCTTTCCTTTCTCTACCTCTGTCCCTTTCCTATTGCACTAATGGAGTTCTGTTTCTTCTATCCTCTCTTTCTAGCAGCAATGTTATGCCCCTTATTTTAAGCTTGTTGTAAACCGCGCTGGTGTCTTTGGCGCGTGCGGTATATCAAGAAACGAATAAAGATAAAGATAAAGATAGGAGGCAGTGTACTATTGTGGATCAGGAATTGGTTAAAAGATAGAAAACAGAGGGTAGGGCTAAATGGCCAATTTTCCCAATGGAGAAAGGTGAATATTAGTGTACCCCAGGGATCTGTGCTGACATATTTATAAATGACTTGGAAAAGGGAATAACGAGTGAGGTTATCAAATTTGCAGATGACACAAAACTATTTAAAGTTGTTAAAACCCAAGAGGATTGTTGAAAATTGCAAGAGGATCTTGATAAATTGGAAGACTGGGAATCAAAATGGCAGATGAAATTTAATGTGGACAAGTGCAAAGTTATGCACCTAGGGAAGAACAACCCAAACTATGGTTACACGATGCAAGGTTCCACATTAGGAACCACCACCCAGGAAAATGATTTAGGCATCATTGTGGATAACATATTAAAACCCTTGGCCCAGTGTGCAGCGGCGGCCAAGAGAACAAATAGTATGCTAGGTATCATAAGGAAAGGAATCGAAAATAAAACAAAAGATATTATAATGCCTCTATATTGTTCCATGGTGAGACCGCACCTTGAATATTGTGTGCAATTCTGGTCGCCGCATCTTAAAAACGATATGGCGTTATTAGAAAAGGTTCAGAGAAGAGCCACCAAAATGGTAAAGGGGATGGAAGGATACTCCTATGAAGAAAGGCTAAAAAGGTTAGGGCTCTTTAACCTGGAAAAGAGACGGCTGAGGGGAGATATGATAGAAGTCTATAAATTAATCAACGGAGTAGAACGGGTAAACATAGATCGATTGTTTATGTTGTCAGAATATAGAAAGACTAGGGGACATGCAATGAAGCTACAGGGTAAACTATTTAAGACTAATAAAAGAAAATATTTTTTCACTCAACGTGTAATCAAACTCTGGATGTAGTAAAGGTTATTAGTGTAGCTGAGTTTAAAAAAGATTTGGACAAGTTCCTGGAGGAAAGGTCCATAAACCATTATTAAGAAGGGACCCAGGATATCAATGCTTGACCCGGTACAAGCATTGCAGAACCTGTGTCTTTTGGGGAAACTGCTAGGTACGTATGACCTAGATTGGCCACTGTTGGAAACAGGATACTGGGCTTGATGGACCTTGGTCTAACCCAGTATGGCATATCTTATGTTCTGACAGCTTTCACGCAGTATTCCAAGCCTCCATCACACCATTGCTCGACTACTGCAACACTGTCCTCCAAGGGCTCCGCATGGCTACCATTGCCCCTCTACAGCTTGCCCAAAACAGTGCAGCATGCACCATAGCCAGAGTCTCCAGAAACTCCCACATCACCCCCATTCTGAAATTTCTCCACTGGCTCCATGTCGCATCCAGGATCAAATTCAAGGTCCAAATACACTATATCAACCGACTCACCTTTTCCACCTGTTTATTCACACCTTCAAAAAAACATATCAGATTAGTAAGACAAGATCTTATCTTGAAGACCGATGGCAGCAAGTCAGGATTGGCTCTAGTACATCAGAACCGTTCCAACAAAAGCAGGGAGTACCCCAGGGTTCCTCCCTCTCCACGCTGCTTTTCAACATATTCATGCAGCCAATCTGCGAAATCACCCGAGCCTTCGGAATATCATGCCTTATCTACACAGATGACGTGCTGATGTATTCACCTTTCAACGTCACACTTCCAGATTACACGACTCTAGTTGATTGTTTCAACGCAGTAACAGACTGGCTCCTCAACCAGAACCTAAGGATAAATTTCAAAAAACCCGAGGTCCTAACCATCACCAGAAACAAAAACTTCTCTCCAACATCCCTAACGGTGAGAGATACTGAACTACCAATCAAGTCAGCCATACGCTACTTGGGTGTGACACTAGATTAGCAACTAGACTTCAAAGAGCACATAAGCCACACAGTAAAGTCTGTCTATTTCAAGATCAAGACCCTTCGCCACCTAAGACGTATGCTAGATCCTGACAGGTTCCACACAATATTCCAGGCTATTGTCATACCTCATTTTGACAACGCAAACGTTATACTTCAAGGCCTCCCCAAAAACACACTTAATCCTCTGTAATTAGTGATGAATGCTGCTGCCCGTGTATTGTGTGGGACCTCAAGACGAGATCACATATCCCCTGTCCTAAGAGATCTACACTGGCTCCCGATAAGCTGTAAGATCTCCTTCAAGGCCCTGCTAATCACTTTTAAGGCCATAAACAACATAGCGCCCCCCTCAATCTCCATGATCATTTCCCAACCTCCCAACAACAGATCCAAGAGGTTGCACTCCTCCAATACACTTATTACGCCAAAAGTATCCACAAAGTGGGCACAATCAACCAACAATCGGGCATTTTTGTCCTACGCACCCAGATCATGGAACAACCTCCCACATGACATCAGAGCAATCAAGGACACCACTCAATTTAGAAAGCCCTCACGCCTCACACATACCATCCCTCAACCTGATAGCTTAACAGCATACACAAGTTTGATAAGAGGAAGTGGCCCATAAATGGAACACGGTCCACACTGGTTCTCACTCCCTGTTCTACCCTTGTAACATTATTGACACAGCAGTATGTAAATTGTATATAGTTTTCCCTGTTTTTCTCCAAGTTGTTTTCCCTGTTCGATGTAAACTCAGGAGTGCCCTGCGGTCTTCGAGTCGTTCTGTTAGCTGTAAACCATACTGATGATAAAGAGCGTGGTATAAAAGAAATGTTAAATAAATAAAATAAATAAAAATAAGGTACTCACCATCACCCATAGAGCACTCATCAATACTTCCTCAGAGCATCTCCAATCACTTATCAGACGTCCTGATACCAATAGACTTCATAGACAGAATGTGCTGAATCTTCTTCTCCCTCCCACCCAGATAACACAAAAGAGTTCACAACGCCCATTTACAAGAGCCTTCGAATTCTACGTTCCTACCATTTTGAACCAGCTACCCCCTCCCCACCCCATAATACAGAGCATTCAATCCCACAACTTATTAAAAAAACACCTTTATACATACCTCTTTGAAGAATACTACGGTGCATCCTTTGCATCAAACCCCCAACAAGACCACCCCCACAATTCCATTACATCCCCATTATCCCCCCTTCTTAAATATTGAAGGCTTTTCAGCCCTCACTATTATTCCCACCCCTCCCATCATAAGATCACCACTATAAACAGCAGTCCAACTCAAGCTTACCATACCTCATGCCCGCCTCTGCATCCTAAGATCACTGGGTAACAGTTTCTAAAGTTTTACTTTTACCTGCAGCTATCACCTCCGTTTTGTTATATGCTGTTATAATTTAAAGTTGCCTGTATCACGACACATTTTAATTGTTCCATGTAAACCGTTCCTTTTTGTTCTATGTAAACTGTTTCACCTGGTAGAAAAACGGTATATTAAAACCAGTTAAATAAATAAATAAAATAAATTTGGCGGTTTTTTGTATGTTTTGCCCTGAATGTTCTTTCTAAAATGCTTCTTCACACTTATTAGTTATAAACAAGTTGTAAAGTGCACAGGCATAGCATAACATCTCATGTTTCCCCTTTCCTCCAGTTTCAGACTCAAGCATGTCTGCGTGGAAGATTTGGTTGATTCGACCGCGGTAAAGTGCCTTTTCATAGGGCAGCAGGGAGATTGGGTGGCTAGATGTACATAGGGACTGATGATGTTTATGAGCTCTGTGTGTGTGTAAATCAAGGGTTTGATGGGCGTATCTATTTCCACAGGAAGAGTTAAGCTGTTTAGCAGTTGTATACGTGTGGCTGTGGTATGTAGATTTCTCTCCTTTGCACTTCTCCTCTCCTTCTGCAACCACTCCCTGTCCGTCCCACTCTCTTGCACTATTTTCTTTCAATAGCCTCCCCTCTTGCACCCTCCCTCCTCCCCTTCCATTCACTCATGCACTCCCTCCCACCCCTTCTCTGCTTTTCATGCCTTCCATCCTCTCTTCTCCATATCTCCTCCAACCCTGCCTTCACCTAATGCTCTGCCCCTTTACTCCTTCACACTTCTCTAGTCCCGACCCTTCAGTTAAGCTCCACCCATTTCTAACCTCACTACTTCCCTTGATGCTCCATCCCTTCATTTCTTTGCAGCAGTCCATTCATATTGTGGCCTTATGCAGGTGGGAATCTGCGGCACCCACTGGCATTTTAAGGCCACAGCTCAAATCTTCCTGTCAGCAGACATGGTGTTTTTTGGCCGCAGCAGCCTTGGGTCATTCTTGCCGGCTGAGCATGGGATGCCTGCTGATGAACATGGCAACAACCTTGGGGCACTCTTCCCACCAGCAAGGATGGGCTCTCCGCCGGCACTTAAATGTAGCGCTACTTGAGTCCCTTAACCTGTTTACTGGCGTGCATAGGTTTGTTTGCATAAGCGCAAAAACCCTGCACATATAGACAAACACAACTGGAGGCTCCACAAGAGGCACATCGCTAGGGCAAAATGCGTTTAAAAACAGAGAAGGCCGATTATTTCATTCAAAAAGACTATAAGCAGATAACAAGGAATAATATTCAAAGTGCTAAACATAACAAAAGGAAGGGCCCTGGACCCTTTATTTACAGAATAAGAAACCCTAAAATACACAGCATACAACACCACTGTACCTCTTCAGAGCTAAACACTTGGGGGGGGGGGGGGAAGCAGGCTCCTTTTTAACAGAATGAACCACCGTCTCTATACTCAAGTAGCCCGACCACCTTCCAACACTGACTTTTCCTCGGGTCCAGATAATTGACAGCAGAAATAGCTTATTATGCCCCTATAATTCTAAGGTCAGCACACAGAAAGAGCGGAGGTAGACAAAGGACCTTAAATATGGATCTTTAATTCTGAAAAGAAGCCCGAGTTGGCCAAGTTTCAGCAATAATACAAAAAAAAAATATATATATATAATATATATATATATATATATATCTTTTGTGAGAGATAGTGAGTGATAGCTACCTCATATGACCCTATTAGGTGGCTGCCTAGGGTGTTAAGATTTTAGTTGCCTTTGATACAAAAAGAGTCTTGTAGTCAAGTGGTAGGGCAAAATAATATTAGGGCTTTATTCCCTGCCCTGAGGGGATATTCCTGGGATACAACAAACAATATGAAACAAAAGAACTGTCACACAGAAAAATATCTTCTTTCCTTTAGGCACCATCAGCTGGCTGCTTTGCACACATTCAACATAAAGATACAATATCGTCAGATAAACATATTGTACAATCCATGGGCACAGGGTCAGAGTTATAGGTGCTGTTCTCCCACTGCATTAACTCAGAGTCCCTTACGATTGCATATGGGTCACACTCTTCACAGCTGCTGTCTTCCTTAAAACTCTCCTGTGAGTCATGGGCTAGCTTTTCTAGAAAGGGCTCTTTAAATCCAGGGCTCCGAATGCCTGGTATATTAAAAGCTTCCTTCTGGCTTTCCCTTCTTCTCCATGCTGGTGGAATTACTGTGTAACTTTCAGTGTCAAAGTTACTTCTGGTGCCACGCCCTTGCCTTTCAAACCAAACAGAACTTCTTGCCTTTTCTTTAGCAAAGCTAGGTTCCCACCTCTTAGCTGTGGTTCTGTCTCTTATATCTGGGCTTCTGGCAGCTCTCTCCTGGGCTCTCCAACTACCAGGAATCCTAGCAGGGTCCTGGGCACGATGCTAGCTGTTTCCTGCTCTGCTGCCACACCTACTGCTTCCTTCCCTCAGTGGATTTCCTCCAGCACAACGTGTGCTCACTGAATGCTGGCTTAGTCCTCCCAGGTCGCTGCCCCTACTGGCCTTTCCTGGTTCTACCCTGCAGCTTTTATCCTTGTTCTCTTTGCATGCTGCCTGGGTTTCTGAGAACAGGTGTTCCTGATTAGCCTTCCTGCTTCTAGCTACCTCAGGACTAGTGCAAGGACATTTTACTCTAATGCCTTTTTGCTTTTCTTGTGCTGAGTTTGTTTGCTGCTCAGCTAATTCTACATGAGCTGGGTTTGTTTGCTGCTCAGCTAATTCTACATGAGCTGAGTTTGTCTGCTGCTCAGCTGATTCTAAGGTAAGTTCCTTACTTTCCCTTAACTCCATGGGCTCTGTGCCAGATGCTGTGTCACAATATGTATATATAAATATATATATATAAAAGAACATAGATACGTATAATTATGAGATAAACATAAAAATTGTATTACATATACATAATTGTAACAAGCTCTAGTTGCATGATAAATAAATATATACAAGGTATCCAAAAGGGCACATTACAAACAAGAAATCGTTTATATAAATAAATATATAAAAGTATATAGAAAAAAATATATATAAACGATTTCTTGTTTGTAATGTGCCCTTTTGGATACCTTGTATATATTTATTTATCATGCAACCAGAGCCTGTTTTTCATTATTGGTTCAGAATGCATGTCCTTTGTTGATTTTGCTGCTTATTTAGTTATGAACAGTATGTTTATGTATGTTTGTAAGTTTGGATGTTTTTAATAATTATCATATGTGTATTTGTTTTTTATGTGATTATGTTAGATACTGTATATATGATTTTATAAGAGATTCTTATATTATGTATTTATGCATTTACTATATTTTTATCTTCATATAGAGAACATGTTTATTAAAGGATAACACACGTTAAGTGCTGCAGTGGCCCATAGAAATGAATGGTCAGCGGAAGCACTTGGCGCACATTAACCTTTAGCAAACCAGCTCTATAGAGTTTGCTGCTTTTTGGCCAACCATGAGTTTTTACACTTTTACATTTGGAGTCGGGTAGATTCTATTATTTACAGTTATGCATACATAATTCAATTTTTATTTTCTCTCGTAATGATATCTATGATTTTATGTATATATTTTGCATATGCTTATGTTTTCAGACCCCTGAAGAAGGCTTATTGCCAAAACAGCTGAGACGGGCTTTTTTTCTGATGTAAAGATTCATATTTAAGGTCCTTGGTTTACCTCTACTCTTTGCAAGGGGGGGGGGGGCTGACCTTTGTTCCTGCGGAGGTTTCCTTCCATTTCTGTTTTAGACCTATGAATTTAAGAGCACCATTTCTTTTTAGCACCTTGATGATTGTTCCCATAGGGTTCCCTGTTATTTGGATCATTGTCCTATGAGTATATCTTTAGTGTTGGGTCAATGAGTAAGGGGCTCGTTTACTGAAGTGCACTAGGCATTTAGCAAAACAGTGCAGTAACTGTTTCTCTCACTTGCATATTTATTATAGTTATCTGGAATTTGTTTCCAGAGGATGTAGTAAAAGTTGTTAGTGTAGCTGGGTTTAAGAAAGATTTGGACAAGTTCCTGGAGGAAAGGCCCATAAACCATTATTAAAGAGGACCTAGGTAATCCACTCCTTGCCCCGGGACAAGCATTGTGGAGCCTGTGTACCTCTTTGGGAACCTGCCAGGTACTTGTGACCTGGATTGGCCACTGTTGGAAACAAGATACTGGGCTGGATGGACCTTGGCCTGACCCAGTAATGCATTTCTCATGTTATTATAATTATCCGGAAAACCTGACTAGTTAGGTGTGTCCTGAGTACTGGGTTGAGACTCTGCTCTAGATCAGGGGTTCTGAACCCAGTCCTCGGGGCACACCTAGTCAGTCAGATTTTCAGGATAGCCAGAATGAGCCTTGTAGCGCTATAAAAATGAGAAGTAATAGAAGTAATGACAGATTTGCATATAACAGAGGCAGTGTATGCAAATCTCTCTCTCATGCATATTAATTGTGGTTATCCTGAAAACCTGACTAGCTAGGTGTGCACTGAGGACTGGGTTCAGAACCCCTGCTCTAGATGTATCCTAGCCCCGGTTGTTGTGTTATTTGTCTTGACTGTCAGCTCTTATGAGCAGGGACTCTCTCTTACATGTCTATGTACAACACTGAGTATGCTTTATAGCACTACACAAATTATGAGGAGGAGGAGTACTAGGGTGGAGGGCAAGGGAGGGAGGGCTGGAGCCTCACTGTGTGGGTGCTGGAGGGGGTCTGGAGCTCTATTGTAGAGAAACTTATTTTTCTTGCACAAGCTGCGGTTACCAACTACCGGATAGCACAGCTGCACGTCCCTCATCCATCGATGTTTCTGTATAGTGCTGCATCTGCCTTGTAGTGCTATACAAATGAATAGTAGCAGGAGTGGCAACTGCTTGCCCTGTGCAGTAACTGGAAGGCAGATGCTGGTCATGTCCCCAACAGCTATCAAACAAGCTTAGCACTTAGCTTACATTAATGCGGGACATGCAAAAAACTTTAGCAAAGAGGCCCCCAAGTGGTGCTGATGGGACTGAGGGAAGAATATAACGAGCGCAATGAGCTGCAGCTGTTCATATAGATAGTAGCAGTTCTTGTGTAAACTCGTATAACGTTTTCATGTGGTCCCTGTGTTTTCCCCTTTCGTTAATGTAGTCACACGTTTTGGAGGCTGATGCAGCATCTCCTTCCCTTTCCTGCCTAAGTGAAAGCACAACAGCGGAGCAGAAGGAATACGGATTCTCAATCTGGCTAGATCTGATATGAGCTAGTTTTCTGTTCTCTTATGTTTAGTTAGCAATCCCTTATAATAAATGGTATGTGTGCATGAGGACACTGCTCGGAGGGGAGGGTGGGTTCAAGTGCCCCTTTGCTCACCTTTTTCAACTTTTCTTTTAGTCACATTTTGCCAAAGCAATAGAGGCTTCAGCCACATCTGTCTGTATGTACAGGTTTGTTCGCACTTGTATAACCAAACCTATCATTAAGTGCCGTCAAGTCACTGTCGACTCAAGGCGATCCTCTGAGAGGATAGTTGTCCTAAACAATGTTTGGTCTTCAGTGTTCATAGAGAGGCAGCTGTATGCATTCCAATAAACAGAGAGACACAGACAGAGCTACGTTTAAGTGCCAAGGGTGACCCCCATCCACCAATGGCCAGAAACCACAGGGTCCACCAAGCAGCAGAACGGCCTGAGGCTGCCACTACAGCCAAAAAATAGTCTGCCAGCAGGAAGATGGGAGCTGTAGCCTTAAAATGCCAGGGGAGTGCAAAGGTCCTGCTGGTATTTAAGACCACATAAGAGCAGGCTGCTACAAAGAAGAGGAGGGATAGAGGCGGAGAAGGACAGAAGAAAGGGTAGAGCCTAAGGGAGAGGCAAGACTGGAGAAGCAGAGAAGAGAGGGGGGAAGGAGTGAGAAGACAGAGAGAGAGGCTGGATGGAAGTGGATGAGGGAGAGTACTAGAGGAAAGGTATTGAAGGGTAGGGAGCAGAAATTCTGCAAGAGGGTGGGAGGAACATGGAGTGGGTGCAGGAGGAGGGGAGGGGAGGGAAGAACCTACCTGCCATGGGCACACACACACAGCCCCCTCCCCCTCTACTGCTGCCCTTCTCCTGGGCCTGCCGCTATGGTAATAGCTCAGAAACCGCAAGGCAGCATTTATTTTAACTCACCAGCACTGCCTCACGGTTTCTGCTCTCAACCAGCAGTCTCTTCCGCCCCCTCCGATGCACACGTCTGGTCTGAGGTGGGCATTGGAGGGGGAGCAGACAAGACTGATGGTTGAGAGCAGAAACTGCAAATCAGCACCAGCGAGTTAAAGTAAGTGCCACCACTGCAGGCCTTGGAGGACACCAGTGGCAGTAATAGGTGCCCCCATTCAGCTGGTGCTCTAGGCAACTTCCTAGTCCACCTAATGGACACACCAGCCCTGACAGCCCCCACCATACATATGCAGCCCTCCTTAATGCCCCCCAACAAACATACGTACCTGATACTCATACCCAACCCCCTACTCCCACTCCCCTCCCCCAATACAAATACCTCAACCTCCTGAAAAGACACACATCCCCCCACCTTCACATCTCCCCAGATAAACAGTTAAACCCCTCTCCATGGAAATAGATATGCACATACATCATTCCACTGATTTGCGTGCACACGTACACACACACACACACACACACACTATCAGTTCCTATGCCCACCCAGTCGCACACTTTACCAGGGCTCTTTCAATGAACTCTTCCACACAGACATGCCCGTCTGCAAATGGAGAAAAGGGCACATGCCATTTTATCACACTACATGTAAGCACTTTTCAACCTGTCTCCTTTTCTGCAAGAGGTTTTGCACCTGTTGGTCTAATCACTTGTTCTTGGTTGGCACCAGCCTTATCACCACTAAGCCCTCTGCTACAGGCAGTCTTGCACTTGTTGGACAACTGAATAGGTTTACAGACTGATTTTTTTTTAATACATATTTATTTTATTTATTTATTTATTTAACAGCTCTTATATACCGCGCTATTTGACATCAGTGTGGTTTACATTAAACAAAATACACTCAGATTTAGAGAACTTGTCCAACTTGTGTTACTATTACATTGTTTTCCATTAAATTAAAATGAAAAAACATTTTACATTAGCTAATTACTTTATTAGTTTATCATCACTGGTTTGTCATAAATTTTGTTATTCATTAGCACAGTTTTTGTCCGAATTCACAAATGTACACTTTCACTTTACGTTTAGATTTAGTTCATTAAATTGACATGCTGGCTTTAGTATCCAGCAATGAAGCACTTTATCAATGTTAAGGGTACCCAGCCCCATACAGGAGTCATACTATTGCAATCTCTACTTCTCAGCTACTTAAGCACATGGAAGGGGGTGGGGGAGAGAGGATATTCAAAGCGATTAACACAGTTAACGGACTTGCTAATCACGGTGGTTAGTGTCACTAAATAGACATGGGTGCGGCATGCTTTGATGCTAGCCACCCAGCAACAGGGCGTTCCAAAGGGGGCACCCAGGGATAACGATGTAGTACTGATAGTCAGCTGCTGCCTGGCATCCCTCAGCAGTGAAAGCTGGGCACATCAAAGGCTTTTCTAACTTTCACCACCGAAGCCAATGGGTGAATAGTGCTGCTGCTGCCCGGCTATTCTGCCAACCCGGATAGCCAATGCCGGGGCGTATATGGCCCCAACTTTGAACATGCAGGCCGTAGGTTCAGCAGCGACGGCTAGCTGCTTTACCATAGCCAGATGTTGCTGAATATCAGGCCACAATGCACATGCATGGGACTAATGAACTCCAGCACTGCAGGGAGATTAACAAGGCAAATAGGCCACCTTAGCAAAACTGCTTTCCAGCCCTTCGTTGGTTTCATGCTCGGCGGCACCTTCTGAAATTCAGTCACATGACCCCACTCTTCAGACAGCACCATTGGCTCCCATTGCTCCAGCGCATTCACGACCCGATCCTTATGCCGACTCATAAAGCTCTTTATGACAACGCCCCTTGGCGCCCCTCGTCTTTTCATTCCTTATGCTCCCCCTCGCTGCTCATGTTCTCTCCATGCAAACAGACTAGTTATCCCCACCTTCTCTCAAGCTAAATACAAAACCACACGGAGGATCTGCTTTTCTCTTTATGGAACTGCATGGAACCCTCTTTTAATAAATTCAAATCTCTTCCAAAGATGCATTTGTTTGAGCAGGCCTGGAGGACTGACAAAGTGCTAAAATCACTCCATCCTTCCGCTCGGCTTTGTCCTCCGTCCTTTCCATTGAAAATTTGGCCTTCATTTCTGTACTTTCTTTTGCTTTTTTTAATTAGTTTGTAAACTGCTCTGTATGTTTCCTCACAAAACAGCAGTATATCAAAATTAATAAACTAGAACATGCTTTAGCAAATAGGACTCAGTCATAGTAAGGGGTCCAGGAACTAAGGTGAACATAAGAACAGCAACCTTAGGCCGGAAGGACTGGGGTTTCTAGTCCCACAGGTGCTCCTTGTGGCCTCAAGCAACCCACTTAACCCTCCATTGCCCATGTTCCCTGTAAATAGTTACCTCCAAGTTATAATGCCCTGTTCAATGTAATTTCAGTTTGTTCAATGTAAACCACCTTGATATCATGAAAGGCAGTATATAAGAAATGTTAAATAAAAACAAACATAGATATGCCATACTGAGTCAGACCAAGGTCCATCAAGCCCAGTATCCTCTTTCCAACAGCGTCCAATCCAGGTCATACGTACCTAGCACTTTCCCCAAAAGACACAGGTTCCATAATGCTTGTACTGGGTCAAGCATATCCTTTGAGTGAAAAAATATTTTCTCTTATTTGTCTTAAATAGTTTACCCTGTAGCTTCATTGTATGTCCCCTAATCCTTTTATATTCTGATGACGTAAACAATCTACATTTACCCGTTCCACTCCATTCGTTAATTTATAGACGTCTATCATATCTCCCCTCAGCCGTCTCTTTTCCAGGTTAAAGAGCCCCAACCCTTTTAGCCTTTCTTCATAGGAGTATCCTTCCATCCCCTTTACCATTTTGGTGGCTCTTCTCTGTACCTTTTCTAATAATGCTATATCCTTTTTTAAGATACGGCGACCAGAATTGCACACAATATTCAAGGTCACACCATGGAGCGATACAGAGGCATTATAATATCCTTTGTTTTATTTTCCATCCCTTTCCTTATGATACCTAGCATTCTATTTGCTCTCTTGGCCGCCACTGCACACTGGGCCGAGGGCTTTAACATGTTATCCACAATGATGCTCTTTTTTGGAACCTCTCTGCTTTTGGTAGTATCCTTCAAGGATACATTCTTCCAAACCATGCGCTCTTGGGCAACTGTTGGCTTTCCCCTATTATCTAGTTTAAAAGCTGCTCTATCTCCTTTTTAAAGCTTAATGCCAGCAGCCTGGTTCCTGTACATAGATCTCATTGTATATAGCTCACCCCACGATCATCTTTACTCCACCCACACTTACACTGTTGATTCTCACTGCATGCCCGCACCCGTGCACATTTTGATTTGTTTGATGTGTAAACCACTTTGATTTCAGGATAAAGCGGTATATAAATGCTTTTAAATAAATAAATAAAATCCCGGTTAAGGTGAAGCCCATCCCTTCGGAAGAGCCCCTCCTTTCCCCCAGTTCCTAACAAATCCAATACCCTCATCCTTGCACCATTGTCTCATCCACGCATTGAGACTCCGGAGCTCTGCCTGCCTTTTGGGTCATGCGCATGGAATGGGAAGCATTTCGGAGAACGCTACCCTGGAAGTTCTGGATTTCAACTTCCTACCTAAAAGCCTAAATTTAGCCTCCAGAACCTCCCTACCACATTTTCCTACGTCATTGGTACCGACATGTACCAAGACAGCAGACTCCTCCCCAGCACTATCTAAGACCTTCTCTAGGTGGCACATGAGGTCCGCTACCTTCGCACCAGGCAGGCATGTTACCAGGCGATCCTCACGTCCACCAGCCACCCAGCTATCTACATGCCTAATGATCGAATCACCAACTATAACGGCTGTCCTAACCCTTCCTTCATGGGCACATGGGCCCTGGAGAAACGTCCTCAGTGTGAGAGGATTTTACATCACCTGGAGGACAGGTCCTAGTTACTGGATCGCTTCCTGCCACACCAAGGTGATGCTCTCCTGTCACGTGACCTCTCTCCTCCATGGCAACAGGGATGTTGCCCGACTGGAGGTGGGAGTTCAGGACTATATCCCTGTATTTATTTATTTATAGTTCTTTTATACCGCACTCTTTTTCATCAGCGCGGTTTACATTAAAACAGGAATACTCCTTGCAATCAACAGACTGTTGAGTTTACATATAACAGGATAATACAACTGGGATTATAACTTTGGGGAACTTTGTACATATTTGTAACTTGAAAAGAACCTATATACACAGTATAGAAATTCTTATTATCATCTGTAGGTCTCGTCTATGCACCTCTCTGTCTTTCTTATGTCTTCCAAGTCTGCTACTCTAGCCTCTAGAGAACAAACTCGTTCCCTGAGAGAAAAGAGCTCCTTGCACCTAGTGCACATGTAAGACCTCTCACCAACTGGGAGAAAATCATACATGTGACACTCAATGCAAGACTGGAAAGCCCCCATCTCGCTGCTGGACTGCTGTCTGCATCTTAGTTTTAAGCTTGTGTTTAGATCTTTAAGTTCTTTACTTACCAAGGGTTGCTGTGGATGCTTATACTAATAAAATTGTATCTAATGTGTTTAATAATATACCTTGTTCACCTGAAGCTTAATCTCAGGTCCTTAATGCATGACTGATATGGATAAAGAGCTGCACTTGAGAGCAGCTCCTGTCCTTTAAGATGTGTAAGTGCCTATAAAGCTATGATTATCCCAGGGGTGGGTGGGTGTTGGGGAGGGAGGGAAACAAGACTTATTAAAAGAGGGCTGCTACACAGTACCCTGTCCTGTGCTTCTAAGGTAAGCTGTGAACAACTTCATGGGTGGTTAACAGTCCTTGCTTGGATAGAAGGAGTCTTTCAAAAAGGCCTTTGACCTGCCACCTGGCTTTAACACCTATTTAAAAGGTTTCACAGATCTCTTGCCCCCTAGGTAGAAGGCCTCACTAGAAGACTTTCTTTATTTCTCAAAGAATACTGACTGTGTTTTGCCTTTTACGCTAAGTTGTAGTCTGATTTGATTTAAATTAAAGCTCTTTGCTGCTGCTAGGCTCTGACCTAGTATGAAATTTAAACTAGAAGCTCTCTGCTGGGTTCTAAAATTTAACCAGAAAGCTCTCTTCTGTGTTTTAAATTTAAACTTAAAAACTGCTGCTACTAGGCCATGAATGATTTAACAAATACACTGGGTTCACAGATTAATCAGCTTTAATCCAAAGAAGTCCCTTCAGAAAAATTCCCAGAATTATATACTCACTATTGCAGATCTCTCTCCAGAAGTAGCAGTCCCCTTTGTAGTCCTTCAAGTTGAGCTAACAAGTATCAATTCACCATTACCATGCGTTATTAATAACTACATCCCATTGAATAGCATGGGACGTGTGCTAAAACAACACGCATTAATGTTTGCACACCTTAGTAAGTAGGCCTCTGAGTATTTAGTGCACTGGGTTACACTACTATATACTCTCATCGCTGTGGCACAGAAGCTACATGTATCTCTTCTTCAACCAACACACACACACACATCACCACCATTGACAGTTCAATATTCATGTTTTCTTCATCTCACATAGCATTAAAGAACTCTCGGGACTTTACAGATAGAAAAATGAACTATACGATGCCACTTTACAGTTAGAAAGAATGCCCTAGCCAGGATTACACTTATTGGTACTGGGAAGAGGACCAATCAGAATATATAATCAACATTCATGTGCATGTTTGGAAGGACCAGTTGGGAGAACTGCAGGTACTGGTTGGGAACATCTTCAGAACACAGTATGTTACCAGAAGGGTATTGCGTCAAAAAAATTTGAATAGCCCTTGTCCACTGGACACCATTTTTATACAGTTAACACTGATGATGGCATAATAGATTACACTAAACTATGGAAGATGAATTTGTTTTTGATGTAACACAGTAATTAACAGTCCTCTCTTATGAGGATTGTAGGAGATGTTGAGCTTCAGGTAGATGAATTATACATACCAGGCTGGATCTGGAAGAACTGACAGCATGAATTGGAAGGTTCTATATACCCATACCTTTCATCTTAGAGTTATGTGTAGTAGGTTGGATCTGGAGCTCCCTTATAATTTTATTTGTAAAGGCAAAAGTACTGAATAATCTTTGTGGATGGGATTTGGGCCCTTCCACATGATGGAATCAAACAATTGACAAGTAGATCCTGTCTCTCAACGTGTCTACTCTAAGGCTGTCATGGTTGTTTACATGTCTGATCACATCCAACACCAGTACTCTCAGCAAAAAGAGGCAAATTGCTCAGTTATACAGTGTGCTTGGGGCCATCAATTCACTCATGTAGGCTTGGGTCCTCCAAAGATCCAGGAAGCTTTCCAGTGGTAGTTCAAGGTGAATTACCTCCTTACTTAAATGTATTTCCCTGTGCTCAGAGGACTTAGAATCTAAGTTTGTACCCGAGGCAATGGAGGGTTAAGTGACTTGCTCATGGACTACCAGAACTATAAGCATTAGCACAGTCAGAGTGTTCAACTTGCAGGTTTTGCTATGATGCCCGTCTACTACGATAAGAGGCTCAAGAACTTCAAATTATGACCTGTAAGATGGCTCTCACCTCCCTGCATGTCCTCCAGGCTGCCTTGGCACTCTAAGTGCAGTTCCTCTTGTGCTTGTAGGAGGCAGCATTGGATAAGCAAGCAGAGGCTGGGGCGATCTCCTGCTGGAGCTCTAGTAGACACCTGGCCCTCAAGAGCTGCACACCTCAGCTATATTCTTGGAGGGCCCAGATGCCATCACCTGGCTGCTTATACCGTTTCATTTCACCAGAGTTCCAGGATATCGGTATGGTCTGAATTATTTTTACTCCTTGTTAAATCTAGTAGTTTTGAGATCAAATACATAATTGTACTATGGAAATCCTTGATAATACCATCTTTGACTAAACTTCCACTAGTATTGCTATGTTCACATAACCCCTCTTCTCAAATCACTTCATTGGCTCCCTCTGAATTTTTGCATGCAGTTCAAATTTCTCCTGGTCTCCAAGTGCATTCATTCTTCTGTTTACTACCTCACCTCTTAGTTCTCCCTACACCCCTCCTCGGGAACTCCGCTTATTGGGAAAAAACACACTCTTAGCTGTGCGTCTCACGTCTACTGCCAACTCCAGACTCTGTTCGCACTGGAATAGATTTCCCTGCATCAGAGCTTCAGGCTCCATCTCTGGCACTACTCAAATCCAGACTCAAAACCCACCTCTTATACAAGAGAATAAGGAATAATGAGCCTAACATCCTTCTATGTTTTATCATTTCCCTTGAACTACCCTAGCCCCTGCTTGTTCTGCTTGTCTGTCTTGAATATATTTGCAAGCGCTGTTGAGCAGGGACTCTCTCTCGTGTGTTTCGTACAGCGTGGCCTTGTAGCACTCTACAAATGATTAGTAGCAGTTCTTAGATTGACTCCTAAGCCCTGCCTTCTCCTACTCTGAAGCAGTTTTACATTCAGCAGCTTCAGTCTTCCTGCAGCTGGGCAGAATTCTCCGACCATTCCCCGGAGACCCCCCACCCCACCCTTCTACTTCTGGGGCAGAGCTACTCCAGAGTCCCTTCAGTTCCATCATTGCAACTTATTCTCACATTCCTGGAGTCCCTCCTCCCTCACGTTGATGGGGAGCATTCTCACACCCCTTAACCCTAATGTTGTGGGACCCGGTGGGAAGAGAGATCTGCAGCTGGCTTGAGCGAAGCTGCAGGGCTAAAATTATTCTGTATGATTTAATGCTATTTTAGGCTGAGACTGTATTGTTGCCAAAGGCTTTATGAGTATCCCATTTGAAGACAACAACATTTAACTCGTAGATGCTCAATCTAAGATAGTCGCCCAAAGTGATTGACTGCAGTACCAGTAATAGCTAGCTTATGAGTGCACATTGGTGCAGGTTTGTTACCCAGCTCTCCTTAACCTGCTTTCCTAAATTATACAGCAGCACTGCAGAGAAGCAGCCAACGTGACTGATCTTCATGCTTTCCATAACCTCTTTCATAGTACTAAGCAGAGTCGGCACTACTAGTAGACAAAGTAGGCAATCGCCTAGAATGTCGACACTCCGAGGCCTGTAGTGGCAGCAACGGCTAGGAAGCAGACACACAGCTCATGCCGTGCTTTCAGGGGTTTTGGGGTTGTTGTTTGTTTTTTTTAGTTGCCACTTCCATCTCCTCTCCAAACACAGATTCCAGTTTGCACAACCAGTCGCCTACACTGATCGCTACAGCGCACAACAAATACCCACGCATCAAGATTTCTACACCCGTCTAGGACTTCCTATATACCCCCCAAACACCCTCATGCAAACATCCCACAAACAGCATATACCACTACTACGACTTACTTGTATAGCCCTGAGTACACAGCACTGTACATATAGATGACAGTCCCTGTTCATCCAAGCATACAATGTAATCAAGACGAAGATCACCACAAAACTGGGGCCTAGAGCATGGTAAGATACATAAAAGTGGTGAAGAGCATCAGGATCCAAAAGGACAAATCCACTCCCCCAGACAAATATGTACTAGATTCATGCACAATCACACGTGTACACCTCTATATGCATGCTCCCCACAACTACACACCCACATTCTGTATGCAGCACTGCTTCCCCTACATATCCCCCTTTCCATCTACACACACACTCCTCGCACATCTCCCTATACCACACCATATACCCTCAGCCCCTATACACAACTGCAAACTCTATACCCTGACACCCCCCCATATACACACACACCATACCTTGCACAGAGTCCATACATCCTATGCCCACACCCTACAAATGCCTCCAGCCACTCACCACGCACTTGCCATAAACACTCCCCCCTCACCCCCCACCCCCAGTCCTACTCTCTGAGATAAATATGAAAAATAAATAAATAGTTTTCCCGGGCAACTTCCAGAGATATTGGTGTGGATATTAGGTCATACAAATAGGTTTAGGATAGCTAACTAGCTATATTCAGTGGACTTAAGTAGATTGGTCTGCTAAATACTTTTATCCAGATCCTGGGCTGCTGAATATTGAGCTTTTTGACTTTAAGAATTAGATATTCCCTAGGTAAAACAGCTAAAATTCTAGCAACTTGGTTTCAGTGGCGTTCCAACTCCCATAGGCACTCAGAATGTGGACACCCCTCTCGCAGTGCACAGCAACCATCCCCAGCTACCCACATTAAGATAGGTTTTCCATGCTGACAACGCCATGTGGGCCTGGCTGGCACCCAGTGCAGGCCACACCCACCCTTGGTATGCCCTGCGTGTTTTCCCTCTCAGCGGCAGGCTCTCTCCACCACTTACTTTCTACCCCATTCCCACTGCAAACCTTGAAACTTTCATCTGTACCCCACCCCCTCACACACTCCCTCATTGGACAAAGCAGCACATCTGTGAGTTGCCGGATGATCTTGCACCCCAAGGGGTTTCCTGGGATTCTTCTAACAGAGAAGGAACTCTTGATTTAGGACTTTAACTGCTATGAACACACTTCTGAGGTTTTGGAATAAAGACAGCTCCACACCAGATTGCTGTCTATAAGCGTTTACTGCCTAACTTGCTAATTTTGCAACATACCAAAGTTAAGAAAAAACACATTTTCTTCAGGTGATAAAGTAATTTTAAACAGTCATTTAAACAGTTCAAAGACATACAGGGACCTCCCTTGATTTTAAGTATCCCTTTAAAGACTCCTATCTTTGACTCTAAGATGCACCTGAATTCTCCTTGACTTCTTAGAGAGCGAGCTATTGGGCACTGTAGGGGACAGTAGACAAGCTGAATGTCCCTCCCCTCTCTAGGTTCTTCTCTCCCCCCTACCCCTGGGTTCCTGCTGCCCTCTGTCACATTATAGGAAGCCTTCTTCAGTCTGACACTAGCCAAACGGAGCAAGTTGTGTCCAGATTCCTCCTGAAACCCCCTTGCAGTCATTTTCAGGAAGAGCCTCACTGAGAAATGCAGCCTCCTGGAACCCTGCAGCAACTTCAAAGCATTCCAGAACATTCTTCTTGACTTTTAGTATGTCCCCATAAACTCAGGCAGTATCTAGTGGAAAGTGTCTAATACCTTAACCGTCTCCTCTTTCACAAGACACAGGTGCTCCTGGGCAAAGACATGTTTGGTTCGTGAGGGTCCTGGGCCTACCCTTACACGTTTTATTTTTCACCCCCAGAACCTTCAAGCAGGATCAATTGTTATGCTAAACAGCACCACTGCGTGGTGGGGGTGGATAGCCTCCCTTCCAATGACACGGCCAGATGGGGTGGTCTCATCCTTTTATCTTCCCTCACCCCTGAGTTTGCTTTCAGCATGCCTCAAGTCCCTGCTCTCTATGTCCCCCCCCCCCTCTCCCACCCCATCATACCTCAGCTGGCCATCCTTCCCTGCTGCGGCATTTGCCTGTTGCAGTTGCCTGGTTCACTGATTGACTGTGTGAATCACAAACTGCTCTATACCTGTGCGAATCATGGGCTGTGGAAGAAGTACAGTTGCCAAGCATGATGTCTTTCTCTAATGATCTCTCTCTTCGCATGATGTGTCCAAAGTATGAAAGTCGAAGTCTTGTCATCTGAGCTTCTAAAGAAAGCTTAGGTTTGATCTCCTCTAGTAGCGACTGGTTTGTTCTTCGGGCAGTCCATGGTATACACAGTATTCGCCGCCAGCACCATAATTCAAAGGCATCAATTTTCTTCCTGTCTATCTTTTTCACTGTCCAGCTTTCACATCCATATGATGTTATTGAAAATACCATGGCTTGAACAAGTCGAATCTTTGTATGGAGAGAGACATCTCTGCTCTTGAGAATCTTATCTAGGTCTTTCATAGCCATTCTGCCAAGAGCAATGCGTCGTCTGATTTCTTGACTGCTTGTTGCTTCTTTATTGATAGTTGATCCAAGTAGGTTAAAGTTGTTCACAATTTCAATTTCTTCTCCTTCAACGATGAACCTGTTGATTATGCCAGTTGTCATGATCTTTGTCTTCTTTACATTAAGGTGCAGGCCCATTTTGAGACTATGTTCTTTGATTGTGAGAAGCAAATGTTTCAGATCATCTTCACTTTCCGCCAGTAATGTGGTATCATCAGCATAGCAAAGGTTGTTGATGAGTCTTCCACCAATCTTCACACCTCTGTTGTCTTCATACAATCCTGCTTCTCTGATGATTTGTTCTGCATATAAATTAAACAGGTAGGGGGAAAGTATGCAGCCTTGTCTTACACCTTTGCTTATTTTAAACCATTCTGTTTCTCCTTGTTCCGTTCGAACTGTTGCTTCTTGATCAATGTACAGATTGCGCAAGGGAACGATCAGGTGTTCTGGTATACCCATGCTTCTTACTGTGGCCCAGAGTTTCTCATGGTTTACACAGTCAAAAGGCTTGCTATAGTCGATAAAGCACAAATAGATATCCTTTTGGTATTCTTTAGTCTTTTCAAGGATCCATCTCACATCCGCAATGATGTCTCTCGTTCCTCGCCCTTTCCTGAACCCTACTTGCACTTCAGGTAGTTCTTGTTCCAAGTATGGCTGTAGTCTCTTTTGAATAATCTTCAGTAGAATCTTGCTGGCATGTGGGATCAGAGCGATTGTGCGATAATTTCCACAGTCAGTTGGATCACCTTTCTTTAGTATTGGTATAAACACAGATCTTTTCTAGTCAGTTGGCCATGATGTTGTCTTCCATATTTCTTGGCAGAGCCTTGTGAGTACGGTAACAGCTGCATCAGATTGCTGCAATACTTCTATGAGAATGCTATCAATGCCTGTTGCTTTGTTCTTTGATAAGGCTTTCAATGCTGCTTCAACTTCTTCTTTCATCACCAATGGTTCCAGATCATAAGGTACAGGTTGAAACGGCTGTTGGTCCACTTGATCTTTATCATATAAAAGCTCTGTATATTCCTTCCACCTTTTCTTGATCTTCTCAGCATCATTCAACATAGAACCTTGAGCAACATTCCAATTTGAGGCTGGAACTTTTTCTTTAACTCTCGTAGCTTTAGGAAAGCCGATCTTGTTCTTCCTCTAATAGTTTCTGCTTCTATTTCCTTGCAAGTGTCATTGTAGTACTTTTCCTTGTCCTGTCTTGCTGCACGTTGGAAATCTCTGAGTTCTGCGATTGTCTTTCTTTCTCCTCTGGCTTTAGCTTCTCTGCGTTTCTGGGCAATTTTCAGAGTTTCTTCCGTCATCCATTTTGGCTGTTTTTGCTTTTTCACCTTTTGTAGAGACTTCTCGCTTTCTTCCAACACAACCTTCTTGATGTCATTCCATAACTCTTCCGGAGCTCTGTCATTTGTATCTAAAGCAGCAAATCGATTTTGCAGGCAGTCTTTAAATTCCAGTGGTATATTCTCAAGGTCATATTTTGCTGCATTCATGAGTGGTTTGCTCTTTTTCAACTTTAGCTTGAGTTTGCATACTAGTAGTTGATGATCTGTACCACAGTCAGCTCCAGGTTTTGTCTTTGTTGATGTTACAGAGCTTTTCCATCGTTGACTTCCACATATGTAGTCAATTTGATTTTTATATAATCCATTCGGTGAAGTCCATGTGTACAGTCGCCGCTTGTGTTGCTGGAAGAAGGTGTTTGAGATGAATAGATCATTGGTCTTGCAGAATTCTATCAGTCTTTGTCCAGCTTCATTTCTGTTGCCAAGTCCATATTTTCCAACTACTTTGCCTTCTTCTTTGTTGCCAACTTATATCGGTCCCAAATTAGCCTTGCGTGGACAACAGCACAATGAACCTTTAATTGCAACTGCCCGAGTGTGAGGGTCAGTTCCCTGCTTAGATTTCCCTTAGCCCAGGCACTGCATTAGCAGCAGTTCCAGCCACTAGGTAGCACTAGAGCTCCTTTGCTCCCAAGGGACTGTAATATGGCCTGGGCAGTGTCCCCAGCCCCCACAGTGAGCGGAGAGTTCCAGAGAGGTGGTGCATTCAAATTGTATGTACCACCTCTCTGGAATTCTCCCCCCCCCCCATCCATGCCATCTCTGACCTACCTACTTTCAGAAAGCTTCTTAAGACATCTGTTTCAGCTATATTATGAACATGTAACATAGAACACTGCACGCTATCAAACCCCTTCAGCCAGACCCTCAAACCATCTACGAAGCTCAATGTGTATATAGTTTCTCTGTTACGACCCAAGTTATACTAACCTAAGTTAAAAATGTTTACATTGTTAACCTCCAATGTAATTGATTTTCTCTAAACTTGTTCTAGGTCTGGGGTCACCAACCTCCAGAGGGCCACGGGCCGCACAGCCGACTACCGGGAGCCTCGCGGGCCGCACTCCCCTTCTCCCCGCCCCTGCGAAAAAAAAACAACAAACGCAAAATTATGAAAACAATGGCTGATCACCTTTATTGAATTTAATGAGATGGCTGATGATTCATGCTAGCAGACAAACGCTTAAAGTCCGGCTTCACAGATGACACTGACAGGAGAAGGGACGCTTGCAGGTGGTCGTCAGTGAGCTGCGAGCGCGTGGATACAATGGCGGGAATCCTTGGCGGGCCGCACATAATGTTAACCGGAGTAGAGCCTCGCGGGCCGCACGAAGGGACCTCATGGGCCGCATGCGGCCCGTGGGCCGCAGGTTGGTGATCCCTGTTCTAGGTAATAACTGTTGTTCCTCAAGATTATTCTATGGAAGGAGTTGTTCTCTAAACGTGTTCTATGTAATTTCTGTTCTTGGTCCTTGTAAACCGCACTGAATGTTAAATAGTGCGGTATATAAAACCGAATAAATAAAAAAAGAAATAAACCAACCTTGCCCAGAAACTATGCCCATCACCGATACACTGCACAGCTTAGCTCTTCTATACTGTATGTCAACTACAACAATAAGACTCTCTTGGGTACTGCAGTCCCTGCCTCTGTTCCCTGTAAAGCACACACACACCAGCGCTTCCAAGGACATGCAGCACCCATGCTCTCTTACAGTATAGTGAGAAAATGCAGATCCTGTAAGAGAGAAAGGGTCATGGCTACAGGTCTTATGGGTGGATGTGACGTGCTCATCTCTTAATGGCAGTATATAGAAAAACACAGTAACATAACAAAGCTCATCCACTGAAAACTTAAAACACACTAGAACATTTTATTATTATAACTTGACTCTACCAGGAAAGCAGTGGACCTCGACCTTGAAAGAAAAGGTTGTGCTTACAGGGGAATTTCAGGTCAACTCTACAAATGATTAGCAGTAGTAGTATGGATCCTGGTGCTCCTCATTCTCTTGCCCACTCCCTGTGTATCTTACCTCTAGGCCCCAGTTTTGCCATGTGTTTTATCTTGACTAGATTGTGATCTCTGATGAGCAGAGACTGTCTTACATCAATATGTACAGCGCTGCATATGCCTTGTAGCACTATACAAATGATTAGTAGTAACTTATAATAAGCTAGATGCAAGAAAACAGAATATGGTTTTGGTAAGTGTCAGTGCCCGGTAATTATTCTGCACAACATTTAGAAAGACAGAAGACCCTCATGTACCAAGAAATGCAAACCAGAGACCCAGATCTTGTGGCAGAAATGTACAGTAACATCATGGCCAGCCCCAGAGATGGTTCAAGGTGTTGGCAGCCCAGGCAGACCTCAAGTCCTAACACCCCCCTCCCCCACCAGCCATCAAAATCTGTATCTCTGAATGCCTTGCCCTTCCACTGCCTAGTGTGGCAACTTCTGGGGGGCAGAGTCACCTAGCTAGCCGAATGGTTGGCCCAGAGTAACATTTGCACCACTGGCTTGACTAAAACTTCCAAGTACAACTGGATCAGTTACCTATACCTACTACATCCCATGAACTAATCTTCTCCCCTCATATCAACAACTTCAAGCCCTTCCCTCTCCTTATCCCCTCTTTACCATTCTCACTTCTCCCACCAGCTTGTCCTCTACCCTACCATCAGCTCTTGAGCTTCACTATTTTCTCCCCCATTCAGCCATCTCTTCTATCTGAAAGAACCTCACCCACGTTACCACTGTACCATCTCCTCTCTTCCTTGCACGCTTCTGCTCCTTCTGTCATCTGGAGATATCAAGCCCAACCATGTCCCCCCCCCCCAGACCTGTGTTACACTCCCAGGGCAGATCCTCAAAACAATTCCTCAAATCTTATTTATAGCCCTCTCCTTTCCCCCTCCTCTTTTGTGCCTTTGTGGAATGCACAGTCCATCTCAAATAAGCTTTTTATTCACGATCTCTTTATCTCTAATGCTCTCTATCATCTTGCTCTGGGATGAGCCAGGTCTCAGTCTCAGTTAGAAGACTCAGCTTCAGTTGCTGCCCTCTGTCATGGCAGCTACCAATTCTCCCACATGACTCGTTCCACTGGCCATGGTGGTGGCTTTGGGTTGCTACTCTCTCATTCCTACCAATTTCAACCCCTCCTTCTGCCTGTCTCACTCCCTTCCCCTTCTTTGAAGTCCACTCCATCCACCTTTTTACTCCACTACCTCTCCAGAAGCTGTTATTTATCGACTCCCTGAAAAGTCCACCTCTGCCTTTCTCAGTGACTGACTCCTGGCTTTCCTTCATTCTGCATTCATCTTCCCACTCCCTTATTCTCGGGGATTTTAACATTCATGTTGATAACCCCTCTGACCCTTGTGCTTTAAAGCTCCTTTCGCTTACCTCCTCATTCAATCTCTTAGCTTTGTTCTACTGCCCCCACTCATCAGCACAGCCTCTACCTCAACTTCTTCTCTAATTGCTTACCCTCAAACCTCTGTACCTCAGCTCTGGATGTCTTCGACTACCTGCTATCTACATTTCTGTGCCCACTCAGCTAAGTGCATTTGGCTCAAATCCCACACCCTTGTGGACTCTCTACACTTCAAGTTCATGCTTGCCTCTTTCTAGTCAGCCATAGCACTTACCAAAATGACTATTATGTCCACCTGACTAACTCTCTTGCCTCTGACCCTTGCCATCTCTTTACAACTCAATTTTCTCCTCAAGGTGCTCTGCCTCCAATCCCTCATTCTCTTTCTGCCAAAACTTTGGCTATTTCCATGACAAAGTTCACAAGATTACACTCCAATTCCCCACAAGGTCAGCTCCAACTCCTCTTCATTCCCAACTCCTCCCCTCAACCTCTAACACCCTTTCTTCCTTATCTAGGAACTCTTGAGGAGAAAATCGCACATCATCTTTTCTCTGCCAAACTCACTACCTGCTCCTCTGATCCTATACTCACCCATCTCCTAAGCTCCATCTCCTCCACCATCATCTCATCCATCTCTCATATTCTCAGTCACTCTCCACTACAACTGTTCCTACAGCCTTCAGGCATGCTGTCATTCCACCTCTCAAAAAACTCACTAGATTCTACCTGTCCTAATTAATCGACCCACCTCCCTCCTCCCCTTTATTTCTAAACCACTTGAACGTGCAGTTCACCACTGTTGCCTTGACTTTTTCCTGCCAAGCCCTTCTGGATCCATTGCAATCTGGCTTTCATCCTTTACATTCTACAGAAACAGCTCTTACCAAAGACTCCAGCAACATATTCCTGGCAAAATTCAGGGGCATTTACTAGATCCTCATCCTTCTTGACCTTTCTGCTGCTTTTGACACTGTTGACCACCACATTCTTCTTGATACCTTGTCCTCGCTTGATTTTAAGGGCTCTGTGCTATCCTGGTTCTCCTCTTATCTCTCCCATCGCACTTTCAGCATTTGTGCTGGTGAAGCCTCTCTCTACAGCTATTCCACTCTCAGGTGTTGTACTCCAAGGGTCTATCTTGGGCCCACTCCTTTTTTCTCTCTCTACCCAGTCTCTGTGTACTAATCTCCTCCCATGGTTTTCAGTACCATCTTTACACTGATGGTTCTCAGATCTACCTCTCTACATCTGAAATCTCTCCAGCAACCCAGGCCCGGATCTCTGCCTGCCTGACATGGCAGCGAGACACCCAGGCAGCAATATGAAAATGAACATGGCCAAAACAGAGTTTCTTACTTTTCCCCCTAAACCCACCCCTCCCTTCCTCAATTTCTATGGATAATGCTCTACTACTCCCCGTTTCCTTGGCTCGCAACCTTGGGGTCATCTGACACATTCTTCTCCTCTTCCACACACAGATAGCTAAAACCTGTCATTTCTGGGAGAGTTGTTTGGAGAGAGACTTGTGCTTTTGCTTTTTTACCAGCTCCAGTAATTGCACCCCTGTGGAGACCAGCTGTAGGATTGCTCCTCCCCCCTGTAATCAGCATCAGAGGTAAAAGTTGTTTTCCCATGGGACATGGCCATGGGCATGTGACTGCGGGCACGTGACCGAAGGGGTGTGACCAAAAGGCACATTCAGCCCCTTTGAAAGCTCTTCAGAGCACTGGAAGAAGCTCTGAATTGTTATGGTTAAGTGGAAGGCAAAGAACAAGGCATCAGGAGGTGCTGGAGGAGCAGGCCTGGTCAAAAGGGCCTATGGACCTCCATGTGCAGCCTGTTGCTTTGCCTCTTTCTACAACCGTAACACTTTGGGGTAATCCCGGGAAACTACAGACCGGTGAGTCCCCCAGGTATTTGTGCTGGGTCTGCTGCTTTTTGACATATTCGTAAATGACCTGGAAATGGGAACAACAAGTGAGGTTATCAAATTTGGAGATGACACAACTATTCAAAGTTGTTAAAACCCATAAGAATTGTAAAAAATTGCAAGAGATCCTTGATAAACTGGAAGACTGGACATTCAAATGACAGATGAAATTTAATATGGACAAGTGCAAAGTTATACACCTAGGAAAGAACAACCCGAACTATGGTTACACGATGCAAGGTACATATGACCTAGACTGGCCACTGTTGGAAACAGAATACTGGGCATGATGGACCTTGGTCTGACCCAGTATGGCATATCTTATGATGTTATGTTCTAAGGTTCCACATTAGGAATCACTACCCAGGAAAAAGATTTAGGTGTCATAGTGGATTACAAGTTGACACCCTCTGCCCAGTGTGCAGAGTCAGCCAAGGAGGCAAATAAAATGCTAGGAGTCATAAGGAATGAAGAATAAAACAAATATTATAATGTCTCTGTATCGTTCCATGGTGCGACCACACCTGAATATTGTGTGCAATTCTGGCCGCCGTATCTTAAAAAGGATATAATGTTATTAGAAAAGATACAAAGAAGAGCCACCAAAATGTTAAAGGGGATGGAAGGATACCCCTATGAGGAGAGGCTTAAAAGGTTAGGGCTTTCCAACCTGTAAATAAAGAGACGACTGAGGAGAGATATGATAGAAGTCTATAAATTAATGAATGGAGTGGAATGGGTAAACATTCTTTACGGCATCAAAAAACAGAAAGACTAAGAAACATGCAATGAACCTATTTTTTTTTTCATTCAACACAAAATCAAACTCTGGAATTAGTGACCGGAGGATGTAGCAAAAGCTATTAGTGTAACTGTCTTAAAAAAAAAAAAAAAAGATTTGGACAAGTTCCTGGAGTAAAGGTCCATAAACCATTATTAAAGAGGACCGGGATAATCCACTGCTTGCCCCAAAACAAGCATTATGGAACCTGTGTGTCTTTTTGGGAAACTGCGAAGTACCTGTGACCTGGATTGGCCACTGATGGACTTGGGCTTGATGGACCCTTTCCTGACCTAGTATTGCATTTCTTATGTTCTTCTTATTGTCCACCTCAGCAATGTGCTGGACCAGCAAGGTGCTCCTCGTGCCGCCTTGTCAATTGATATGCCACCGCCATGGCATTGTCTGAACACACTATCCGCCCAGCCTTCAACCAAGGGTTGGAGACACAGAATAGCCAAGCTGATGGCCTTCGCCTCAAGGCAGTTGATGGGCCACACCGCTTCCCTGCAGTTCCAAAGGCCCTGGGCCGTACAGTCGTGGCAATGGGCTCCCCAGTCCTGGAGACTGGCATCTGTTGTCAGCTGGGCGTGAAATACTCGAAGAGCAGGAAGATTGCTCTGAGCTCCAGGAGGTTGATGTGAAGACAGGCCTCCTGTGGAGTCCAGGTAGATCATGCAGGTGGGCTCCCCATCCCACCTGTGATGCATCTGTTAGGGTGGCTTGGGAGTTAGGGGTTGCTGGAAAGGAGATCCCACCAGAAGGTTTCTGGGTGATTGCCACCACTGGAGGGACGAAATAAGACGGTTTGAGTTTGTTATTTTGTCCAACAGGCAGCCTGAGGCCCGTGTCCACTGAGTGGATAAAGTCCACTGGGCTGCTCGCATATGGAGGTGAGCATAAGGAACCTAAATATGTACACTTTGGAGGAGAGGAGGGATAGGGGAGATATGATTCAGACCTTTAAATACTTTAGGAGAAATAATGAACAAACAAACCTCTTCCAAAGATGGGGAAGCTGTAAAACGAAAGGGCATAACATGAAACTGCAAGGTGGAAAAATGAAAGGCAATATCAGGAAATACGTTTTCACTGAAAGGGTGGCGGATGCTTGGAATGCCCTCCCAATGGAGGTGGTGGGGCAAATATGGTGACAGAATTCAAAATGGCATGGGACAGACACAATGGATCCATTTATAGCAACAAAATAAAATCAAAATAAATTGAACCATCTAACTTCTCAACAAATAGGGGTGTCCTGCATGGAGCGGTGGGTTCACCCCTAAACAAAGACATGGGGAGGGGTGGCCTGCACAGAGTGGCACCTACTCCTGCCATCTTACTCCGGCCTTTTTAATGGGCAGACTAGATGGACCATACTGGTCTTTATCTGCCATCATTTACTATGTTACTATGTATGTTACATGCACGGTGGATGCCATTAGCCTAGCAATTGTAGCATTTCCCGAGCAGTGAGCAAAGGTTTGAGCACTGCTTGGGAAGCTAGTTGTCCTATGTGAAGACAACTGGGCTGTGGAAGAAAAGCCCTTGTCTGTCTGGTATCCAGATGAGCTCCTATGAACTCTAGGGACTGAGTGGGAGCAAGATTGGGTTTTGGGAGGTTTATGACCAGTCCCAAATACTGAAGAAGGAGTCGCATTATGCGAAACAGAGCAGAGCTGGTTTCTGGCACTGTAGGGACTCGAATGAGCCAGTCGTCTAAGTAAGGGAAGACGAATATTCCCAGAGTGCGGAGAAATGCTGCTACCACAGCCATGCATTTTGTAAACACTCTTGGGGCAGAAGCCAGGCCAAAGGGAAGAACCTTGTACTGGTAGTGCTTTCCTTGAAACAGGAATCTGAGGAATCTCCTGTGATTTGGATGGATGAGAATATAAGTATACGCATCCTTGAGATCTAGATAACAAAGCCAATCCTGACTTTGAAGGTATGGCAGCAGAGTTCCTAGAGAGACCATTTTGAATTTCTCTCGGAACAAGTATTTGTTCAATTCTCTGAGGTCTAAAATGGGTCTGTGTCCTCCTGTTTTCTTTGGAATAAGGAAATAGGGGGCAGTAGAACCCTGTACCCTGATGGGGAATGGATACTTCCTCTATTGCTCCTTGAGCAAGGAACATTGTGACTTCTTGCCCAAAGAGACTGTCGAGCGAGGTCTGAGAATTGAACTGTTTTAGAATTGTATGCTGTGAAAATGTAGCTTGTACCCCTCTCGTACAATGGACAGAGTCCAATTTTCTGTTGTTATTTGGTACCATCTGTGGGCAAAATGACATAACCTGCCTGGGATGGTTGAGGGTTTTGGGCCGTTCAGGGGCAGGAAGGCAAAGTTCTCTAGGAAGGAGTCCAAGCCCCTGAGGAGGCTGAGCCTGCTGAGCTGACCGAGGGTTTGCAGCTTTTGGCTTCTTTTGTTGTCTAGGTTGTTGCTGTTGTCCCTTTTGGGCAGTCTGACCTGGATAGTGTGCCTGCTGGGTATAGGAAGGATAAAACTTTTTTCTTATTGAAAAATGGCTTCTTAGAGGATTTTTTCCTTGCAGGATCGGCTGTAGATTTGGATAATCTATCCAAAGTGATATTGTCAGACTATTTCATCAGCCTTCTCCTGCCAATTCTTGCCAAAGAGATTTTCTCCTGTGCAAGGAATGTTTCCTAATTTATCCTGTACCCAAATTTCCAAGTCAGATGCCTGAAGTCAGGCTATCAGACGTGCACCAATGGCAATAGCAGAGGTTCTGCTTATGCACTCAAAAGTCAAAGGCTGCATGATTTACAAACTTGGAAACATCCTGAACATGTTTGACTAGAGTAAGATAGTCTTGCCTTTTATCATCAGGAAGGAGGGGGTTCAAAAGCTCCAAGTCTCCTGTGACCTCTTTAAGGAACATTCCCATATACAAGATATAGGAACTGATCCTAGCTGAGAGCATGGAAGCTTGGACGCATCAACGCCCAAAGGCATCGAGAGTCCTACATTCACGACCTGGAGGATTGGATGCATGTCTCTTTGCACTTTTCATCCTTCTCACGGCTGATTCCACCACCATTGAATGGTGTGGTAATTGAGTTTGAAAGCCAGGACAAGGTGGAACGCGATACATGGTATCGAGAATGAGGAGATGTGGTTAAAGGTGTTTCCCACATCCTTAGCATAAGATCATGTAAGATCTCATAAACAGGCAGAGTAGCTGCCTCTTTGGGAGCCTTAGGGTACTGGAGAATTTCAAACTCCTTTGCCCTAGGCTCTTTTTCAGGAGCTACTGTGATGGAAAGGCCTCGGGCCACATCGCGGATAAAGTCCTGAAAGGACATATCCTCTGGTGGAGACATTCTGCGCTGAGGAGAAGAGGAATCCTCGGGGAGAAGTACTCTTGTATTGGCAGAGTCTTCGGAGTCTTCAGACGCAGAGGATTCAAAATACCTCCAATCCCGGTGATTGTGCAAAGCACGGTACCGGTATTGATCGAAGTCGGCATCGGGTTGTTCCAGTACCGATCTGTCGATGCCGGAGACAGATGCATGACTCGGTATAGGTGGTGTACCCGCCGATGTTAATGCAGTCGGTACTGGTTCCGGTATTGGTTGAGGTGTCTGAAGCGGTTTCAACGGTACCAAAACCGTGAAGAGCCACTAGACTGCGTTCGACAGCAAGGAATCTCTGGTCTATCGACATTGCCGATGCTTGGGTGTCAGTTCCGGTAGAAGCGGTCAGAACCCCAAAGCATGGCGCCAGTAGTTCTGCCGAAGTTGAGGCCTCGAACATCCTGGAACCCTGTTAGTGCTTTGGAAGCTGAAGCCTCCCGCCGGGGTAGTTTTGCCGGTGACAATTCCTCAAGGGCAACTCCAGGGGCATCTTGATACTTAAGAGGAGATCTACCCTTTCAGGACCGGCTAGATTTATGTTTAGTTACCTGAGATCCATGGGAGGAAGATGAGGCCCTGGAGAATGTTGATGCAACAGACGCCACGTCTGATGGAAAAAAGGGTGCTAAGCTTAGCTGCTCAGTTCTGGCGGCCCCTTTTTGACATCATTCCACAGGGGAGGCACTCTGAAATAGAGTGGTCAGGGCCTAAACATTTGAGACACCAATTGTGGGTGTTGGTGACAGAAATGGTACCGCCACATTTAGAACATTTCTTAAAACCTGAAGTAGGTTTTTCCATTTTTAAGGAAATAAATTGGGCCTAGTGCCCAAAATGGCGCCTAGCACCAAGGAAAAAAAGTTTCTAAAGTAAAATACCTTAGAAACTATAATTCTTTTTTTTTTTTTTAAAGAAAGAAGAAAGAACTGGCGGTACTGGTATGGCATCGAAGGAAGGCAGACGTGATCACAAAAACAAAGATTAAGATGAAACGTTTCTGCAGTGACAGGATATGTGACCTGTCGGCTCCGCAGAAAACGAAGAACTGGAGAGGGACAGTTGGAAAGGCGGGAAGGCAGCACACAGGCACTGTGGGATGCTCCCAAAAGCTTTCCTATTGGATGCTGGGGAGCGTTCCCGCGCAGGCTCCATTGGTACCGACGATACCCATATGTGAAGACTACATTCCTGCTTGTTCCTGGAGATAATCCGTCCACCATATGCTGGAGACAAAAATACTGAAGGAGCTCTGGTGGCTGAGGCAGATAGAGGTATAGGAGTGATGTCATTGAAACCTGGGCTTTTCATTGGTTCTTAGTCTCCACCAATCTGCTGGAAGGGGAACACAACCCACTTCTCTGGACTGGCCTAACAGGATGATATGGAACTCTTGATTAAGGACAGAGGCTGAGGCAAAGCAGCTCTTATTTTGAAGGTGAACCCATGGCTGCACAGACATCAGTAAATGTGTTTTGGCTTCCTGGAACTTGGAGTGATATTCAAGTGTCAAGCAGAAAAAGCATTTAAACCGTTGAAGGGGCAAACTGTCTTCTGCAGTAGACTGGTTAACACTGAAGGACATCAAACTATGATCGGCAGGGGATGGGGGAACAAAGCCCTCAGATACAGTTGTCAAAATCTGTGGCACCCTTGCATTTTAGTTATGTTGTGTACAATTATCTTGAGAAATAATTGGAAATATTCCAACTGTATGTCATCATAAATATTTTGTTCAAAAGGTATACAACAGCAAAAAACAACAAAAGATGTCTGTGCAACTTAGACATAGTAATTTCTGAGAAAAAAAAATATGACCTGGAAAGGATTAATGGCACCCTTTCCTAATATTTGGTTGCACAACCCTTGGCAGTGATGACAGCCTCCAAACATTTTTTGTAGCCATTTATAAGTTTTGTACATCTGTCTGCTGGTAGTTTCTCCCACTCTTCTTCTGCGACTTGTTCCAGCTCATGAATGTTTCCAGAATTCCTTTTACCAATGGCAGATTTTAGCTCTTTCCAAAGGTTCTCGATTGGATTGAGATCAGGACATTGACCAGTTTCAAACAGCCCGTTTTTTCCTTTTTAACCAACCATTCTTTTGTACTTTTGGATGTATGTTTTTGGTTACTGTCCTGCTGGAGGCCCCATGACCTTCGACCCAGACTTAGCTTTCTGTCACTAGGAAGCAAATTTCACTCTAAATACCTTGGTAGCCTTTTGACTTCATAATTCCTTAATATGTTCCAGGCCTCCAGCTGCTGAGGCAGCAAAACGCCACCACAACATTATGGAACCTTCACCATATTTAACTGCAGGAAGAGTGTTTTTTTCCTTATAAGCTTCATTTCTTTGCCTGTAAATGTATTGCTGGTACTTTGAAAGCATGATTGGGATAGTTATTCAGAAAGGACAAGTGGTAAGAAAGGGAGGGATGGCACTACATAATATTAAAGCAAGATCACTGTGCCTGAAAAGCACTAGGAACATGCCCCTAGAGAATTACAGAGAATGAAGAGGTTCTGATCACCTGGGATACTCCCATTCCCACCGATAAAAAGCTGGATGCAAGGAAGCTGGACATAGTGGTAAAGTAGAAAAATATCAGAACGGCATTGTTTATAGGAGGTGTCAGTCCCAAGCAACTATTCCGTGAAACACACTGAGAGGAAGAAGATCTCAAGTAACAAGAAATGTAGTCAGGAGACCAAGAAAAAGTGGCAGAAACACACTGGAGTTATTTCTCAACGTGTTGGATGTCACAGGCTTGATTAAGACTTTCCAAGCAAATCTTGATAAATTACCCATACATGTAACATTTTACGAACTCCATTAAGCCTTTTTGGCATAATGCAAGTACTATGCCAAGCATTAGCAGTAAATTTGAGCACCTTAAGATCATATTCCACATACCCTGGCTTAGAAGTGAGGTTCATGGCTGTCATGTTATGTGCAACACTAGAGCTTTTTGGAACTTCCATGCCTGACTGAGGTATGGTTGTCTGACACTCAGGGGAGTGCCTTTAGTTTTAGAGGTCTGGAACGGTGGGAAAGGTTGCAGGTAGAACTGCGCGAGACGTACATCATATGTTATTCATAAGCAGCTAAAAGACATGGGTATTTGATTAAGTGTTTTTAACTTAACATATTTAGGATTTGAGAAAGGAAAGGAGAAGGGTTAGCTGGGGAGCGGAAATTGAAGGTTTTGTTTTTTTTAATGTATTGCAATCCGCTGGCTATTTAGGTAATGGTAAGCAGGATATCAAGTTACTAAACTGAAAATTGATAGACAAAAATTCTGCCATTAACGCAATTTTATGTCACAAACATTGGGCACAGTCTTTCAGCTGTCATGTTCTCCGTTCCTATATATTGGCAAAGTCAAAGAGAGAAATACCAGATTTGCAGATAGACAGGAGGCGGATGGGAGAGCAGCAAGGTTAAGGAGGAGGAGAAATACTTATGGAAGGGAGGTAGTGCATAGGCTGGCGTACAAAGGAACATAAGATCTGCCATACTGCATCAGACAAGAGTCCATCAAGCTCAGTATCCTGTTTCCAATAGTGGTCGATCCAGGTCACAAGTACCTGTCAGGTTCCCAGATACTTGTCTCAGGGGTAAGCAGTGGATTTCCCCAGTCCACTTTAATAATGGTTTATGGACTTTCCCCTCCAGGAATTCATGCAACCCTCTTTTAAAGCAAGCTACACTACATCTTCTAGTAATGAATTCCAGGGTTTGATTACATGTTGAGTGAAAAAGATATTTTCTCCAATTAATTTTAAATGTGCTAAATTGTAGCTTCTTTGTATGTCCCCTAGTTTTTCTACTTTTTGAAGGCATAAACAACCAATCTATGTTTACTTGTTCAATGCCATTCATTCATTCATTTATAGACTTTTATCATATCTCCTCTCAGCTGTCTCGTTTCCAAGTTGAAGAGCCCTAACCTTTTAAGCCTTTCCTCTTTGCGGTATCCTTCCATCCTTTTTACCATTTTGGTGGCTCTTCTGTGTACTTTTTCTAGTTCTGTCATATCCTTTTTAAGATATAATGATCAGAATTGCACACCAAATTCAAGGTGCGGTCGCACCATGGAGTGATAGAGAGGCATTATAATATCCTTTTGTTTTATTCTCCATTCCTTTCCTTAAGATTCCTAGCATTCTATTTGCTTTCTTGGCTACTGCTGCACCTTGGGAGACAGACAGATACGGTAAAATATGAACTTAGAGAGAACAGATGAGAGAGAGAAAGTAACTGAGAAAGGAAAAATAAAACAAAGAAATCAAAGACTGAAGGAAATAGATTGACCATACCAGAAAATTAAATTTTGGAAAGAGAAAGATCAAAAATTCATAGATAACACTGATGAGCTCTGACTTGATATTTTGTTGAGAAATGGGTATTTATTTAAAAAACATTGGGCCTGAGATTAAAGGAAGTTATACATTCACTAACAGCTGGTGAATGTATAACTTCTTTACCAGTGGATTGTCAGCCTATATATCTAGAGAGATGGATTTTTGGCCCAGTGCTAATTGGCCTAATACTATCCATACAGTGAGGGGCTGAGTTTGGAGAGAAGCGAGGGCAGGAGCAGGAAAATTATCCAGACGGTGGAGATTTTCAGCTGCTACCCCAATAGGCTGTTTAGTTTAAGTCCGCTGAATAGTAGACCTACATTAAAAATGCATAGTGGCAGTAGACACCATATTCCACATATATTTAACACCACTGACTAGCGATGCTGAATTTACACCTTAATTTAAATGCAAGCACCGGTGTTTAAATTAATGCAGTGGCTGCTGTTAATGAAAATGGTCACGATTATGAACGAGGTGTGTATTGGACCACATGCAAAGTGCACACACAGGTCTGATATCGTCCAGGAGCAAACACTTCAGCTACTAGGGAAAGCATTTGAAGCAACTTGACCCCAGTCCAGAAGATGAGCTCATGGCTTTCAAGCTGATAATATTTCCCTGTAAAGAACAAAGATTAAATTAGACTTAACTGCTAATTGTAGTTCCTGGAGGAACTCCAGTCTAGTCCCGGAATCTCTGGGGTTGTGATCCTCCTCCAGCAGCTTGGAGACTGAGAAACGTCACTCTTGTGATGTCACTGGTATAAGCGCCCCGGATCCGCCTCCTCACACCAGTAACCTATTGACAAAGCAGACTCACCAGAGCAACAATTAAGTAGTAAACCGTACCATAAAGCAAACCAGAACTAAAACTAAACCACTAACTGAACACTGAAGGACCCCATGCTAAACCATGGACATATCCTTTGAAACGTGCACTACGTGCTGAGGTTCACTTTCCCCCTCTATGAAGAATGTTGACCCCAGAACCACCCCCCAAACTACGCCCTGATCTATGGAAAACTATGCTTCAGCACAACCACACGTGCCGCTTACCTGTTAACTTACTGCTGCTTCAGGCCATAGTCCACTAATATACCAGGGCGGTATACAAGACTAGACTGGAGTTCCTCCAGGAACTACAATTAGCAGGTAAGTCTAATTTAATCTTCCTGATCGTCCCTCCAGTCTAGTCCTAGAATCTCTGGGGATGTAACAGAGCAGTGAACAGATTCAATGGGAGGGTCCTGCTAGACCAGGCTGAAGCACCGCCGATCCAAAACAGGTGTCCCTTTCCGCCTGAATATCCAGACGGTAATGCTTCACAAAGTGCAAAGACGACCAGGTCACCGCTTTACAGATTTCCACCGCTGGCACCAGACTACATTCCACCCAAGACGCCACTTGTGCCCTAGTGGAATGAGCTCTCAGCCCTTCCGGAACCGTCCGGCCTTTCAACAGATACGCTGACGTGATCGCCTCCTTCAACCATCGGGCAATAGAAGCCTTAGAAGCTGCTTCACCCTTTCTTGCCCCATCAACCACCACAAACAGTCTATCCGACCTACGGAAACTGGCCTTCCTGCGGATATACCTTTTTAATGCTCGCCGAATATCTAACAGATGTAATTGCCCCGTAGCATGACCTTCCCTCTGTGTCGAACACCGGCAAAGATACTACTTGATTCATATGAAAAACTGAAACAACCTTGAGCAAAAAGGATGGTACTGGCCTCAAAACCACCTTAGTATCGAAGAAAGCCAGAAAAGGGTTTCTACAGGACAACGCTTGTAATTCTGAGATTCGCCTCGCCAAAGCCATCGCCACCAAGACCACCACCTTAATAGTGAGATCTTTCAGAGACGCTCTCGCCAATGGTTCAAAAGGGCACCTTCCCCAACACCAAAGGGAGATCCCACATCGGAACTACTTGCTTACGCGGCGGCCACAATAGGGTTACAGCCCTCAAAAAACACTTAACATCCACATGTCCTCCTAGCGCCTTGCCCTGTACCTTACCCCTATGTAACAGGACAGCGCTGCCAACTGAACTCTCAACGAAGCGGCCGCCAAGCCTTTCTGAAAGCCATCTTGCAAGAAAGACAGCAGCTGCAGTACTGACACCTTTAAGGGAACGAAACCCCTGTCCGCACACCATGCTTCAAAGACACGCCATACTCTAACATAAGCCAACGAGGTACACTTTTGCCGCGCTTTCAGCAAGGTGGAAATCACCCCCGCTGAATAACCTTTTGCTCTCATCCTAGCCCTCTTAAGAGCCAAGCCGTAAGCGAGAATCGATCCACCTGAGGCATGCACAGGGGCCCCTGGGTTAGAAGATCCCTTCAAGACAGAAGCTTCCAGGGCTTTCCTACCAACAGCTGCACCAAGTCCGCGTACCATGGTCTTCTCGGCCAGTCCGGCGCTATCAGTATCACCTGCCCTTTGTGGAGCTCTATGCGCTGCAGCACCCGACTGATCAACACTGCTGCAGCAGAAAAATCCGTCCCACTCTCGTATCGAAGCGCGCCCCCAGGTACTCCAGACCCTGAGACGGCTCCAACTTGCTCTTTGCCATGTTGACTACCCAACCGAGAGACTCTGCAGAAAGGCCACCACCTTGGCCGTAGCCAACACACTCTCTACTCAGGACTGTGCTCTGATCACCCAATCATCCAAATATGGGTGTACCAACACTCTGTCCTTTCGCAAGGCTGCTGCCACCACCACCACCATCACTTTGGTGAACGTCCGTGGCGCCGTAGCTAGGCCAAATGGAAGCACCTGAAACTGGAAATGTCCCATAGGCACCGCAAACCTGAGAAATCTGATGCTCCTGCCAAAGAGGAATGTGAAGATACACCTCCGACAGGTCTAGGGATGTAAGAAATTCACCCTTTCTTACCGCCACTATAACAGACCTGAGGGTCTCCATCTGAAAATGAGATACCCGTAGACAACGATTTACTCTTTTGAGATCTAAAATGGGCTGATAAGTTCCTTCCTTTTTTGGAACCATGAAATAAATGGAGTATCGACCGCAACTGAACTGAGCGGGAGGAACCGGCCCGATCGCATTGAGGGAGAGCAGTCTCTGCACTGTCTCCCTCACAGCCTTGCGCTTTGCGCTTACTTTGCACGGAGACTGAACGAAAGAATCGGTTACTGGCCGCTGAAACTCCAATGCATAACCTTCTCAAATAACCTCTAACACCCACTGATCTGAGGTGATTTGGACCCAGGCAGGGTAAAACTCCCATAACCAACCTCCCACGGGAACTAGCCCCATCTGGGCCCCCCAACTTCATTGTGATTTCTTGAAATTTGAGGAAGCGGAGGAGGCCGCAAAACACCTGCCCGCTCCTCAAAGTCCACGAAACCCTTGGCTTCTACCGGGAAAACGAACCCACTGACTTTGGAAAACTTTGGGGAACGGAAACGCCGAAAGTGCCGTTGCTGACCACAAAGTATGGGAGCGGATCGTCCCTGCTTCTGCTTGTCCTCCGGCAATCTCCCACCTTTGGACTCCCCCAAATCTTCACCAAATAGTAGCTTTCCCCGGAAGGGAAGCTTACTTAACCTCGCCTTGGAAGAGCCATCTGCTGCCCAACTGCACAGCCAAAGACATTGCCGCCCCGCGAACACCGAAGCCATACTCTTTGATAACCCCCTGATAAGGTCATAATGAATGTCGGCTAGATAAGCTGCTCCGGATTCTAATCTGGACACCTCCTTGGCCGTCTCCTCGGAGAATCCGCTGCACCCAGCGAAGGCAAGCCCTCACCACCCAGGCTCCACAAATAGAAGCCTGTAAAGAGAGCGCATTCACTTCAAAGACTTGCTTCAACAAGGTCTCTAACTTATGGTCCTGAGCATCCTTGAGTGCCGCACTTCCCTCTACTGGAATCGTGGTCTTTTTGGTAACCGCCGACACCGCCGCATCTACCCTTGGAGACCTAAACAAATCCTTATCCTGGTCTAACAGAGGGTAAAGACACGCCATAACTCTAGAACCTTTAAGTGCGGACTCAGGCATGTCCCATTCTTCCTGTATCATCTCCTTAAACACTATGTACCGGGAAAGCCTTTTGAGTCTTTCGAAAGGCCTGCAACAATGGGTCTTCAAGAGTAGAATCCTCCGCCGGTCCTTCTGACGGCATATTAAGAGTTTTAAGAGACTCTGCAATGAGAGCCGGCAACTCTTCTCTACGAAACACTCGGACCACCCTTGCCGGATCCACCTGTTCCGTAATCTCGCCCTCTTCCAGATCTTTGTCCAGGCCCATGTCCGGATCCAGCTCCTCCGACCGTAGATCCTCCAATGTGACCGATTCGCCTACTCGGACCCTATCTCCTCTGGGCCTCTTCACACTTATGCCTGTCAATGCCGCCATCAAAGGCATCCATGGCCTCTTATCTCCCAGCACCGCTTCTGAGGAATTGGCTGTAGTCCTATTTAACGAGCAGCTCAAGGCCTGCTGGAGCAGGGCCACGAAATCTGGTGCAAAAATCGCCACCAGGCCTCCCGGTAAAGGAGGATGTGCAGTTGGAAGGTCTGGAGCCGAAGACGTACTGGGCACCAGTTCTCTCGCAGTCAATGTGTCTAATAGTGGTTCTATAGGGCCCATAGACGTCCCCTCCTGAACCCCTGCTCCAGTCTCTGAGTCCTGATCCATAGCCACAGACTCCTGACTGCAACCTCTACAGACATCCTCCGGTGACACGGAGCCCCTTCTAGCACTGTAAACAAACAGTGCGGTCTAGAAGGCATCCTGTCTTCCCAGAGCCCCTCAGCGGGATAACCAGCCCCCTAAGCAGATCGCAGTACCCTCTTACTGCTGGACTGATTTTTTTTTTTTTTTTAACTGTATTAACTCCAGAAATGCTCCTCAAGGCAAACTGAGGAAAGTTTACTAAAACAAGGCTCCCCGGCCGAATTACACGGCTGCCAAAAACAGTCAAATGCAGAGCGTGATTCCCACACGGTCCAGCCTGCACAGCCGAAAACCACGCTTCTCCGGCGTCCCTGATGCTGCTCCCTACTTTGCCAGTTACCGGAGCTGCGTCTGGTGCCTCCTCCACTGCGCTCTACCGTGTCCCGGGGAGCTGCAGTCATCAGCTGAAAGGGCCAGAGTAAAAGCTTTGCCGAACAGCTGTAGATCGATCTGCCGGCTCCAAGCGCGTTAGCAGGCAAACCTTCTGCAGACGCTGAGTCCTGCAGTCTGCCGGTTCCTCTCCCCAGCAGGTGGGATCGGTAACCGGTGCCTGTCCTCCCTCAACCTGCCTCAGCCCCACTGAAGGCACAAGGCTACCCCCCCGGGAGGGGAAGAGTGGGGGGGGGGGGGGTAACAGAGGACCCCACATCAAAAGGAAGGAAAGAGCACCTGAGCACCCTAGCACCAGATCAAGCGAAGGTTGTTTCTTCCCCCCCCCCCCAAATAAATACCCTTAGCTACACTAAGCCTAAACTCTTCTTAACTGTCTCTCTAGTGAGCCCCGAACTCCTGGGCTCACCAAACCTCCAGCTGCTTGAAGACTGAGAACTGGTGTGAGGTGGAGGATCCGGGGCTTATATACCAGTGACATCACAAGAGTGACTTTTCTCAAGTCTCCAAGCTTCTGGAGGAGGATCACAACCCCAGAGATTCCAGGACTACACTGGAGGGACGATCAGGAATGTTCCTTTACACTTATACATTGGGCCATGAGAAAAAAAATAGAACTGTTATAATAACTTATATCAGCTATTGATTTACACAAAAATACTGAGAAAGCATGCGTTTGCAGGAGCAGCCTAGTTAAATAGCGAATGGGCAATCAGGATAACCAAGGCTCAAAATGGCACCGCTTTTGTGATCTGTCAGCGATTGAAGGTGTGAACTTTGACCTCTGAACCAGCTAATATGTTAAATTACCCATGGCGAGGGGGGCAAGTGCATCAACTTAAGACTTTGGAGACTGAAATGCCTTTGTTTTGTTGTACATTTTGGACGAGTTCTGATGGTTTTAGATATGCTTTTTTGAGACAGTTTTAGAAGTGGAATATGGCTTTTACTGTAGCCAGGGCCGGCCCGTCCATTGAGCGAGAATGTTGTTCGCATAGGGCCCCGCACGCACCACATTCTCGCTCAATGGACGGCTGCAGAGAGAGCCGGGGAAGCCTTTTCCTTCACGCTGGCGGCTGTTTCAATGAAGCCGCGAATGCCAAGAGGTTAAAGGGCATTGCTTTTAACCTCTCCTGGCTTTCGCAGCTTCATTGAAACTTCCTTCACGCTGGCAGCTAAGGCTCTTCACGCTGGCAGGCTGTGCAGAGGGAGCCGTGGCCTCGCGCAGGCTTCCTCAGCTCCCTCTGCAGCCCCTTTGATGGCGCGGGGCTCTTCAGAGGGGGGGGGGGGTGCGCTAGGACTGGATAGGCTGTGATTGGGGGGAGGGAAAACAGACTGCAAGTGGGCTGTGATGGTGGTGGGGGGGGGAATGGACTGGAAATGGGCTGTGATGGGGGGAGGACTGCAAGTGGGCTGTGATGGGGGGGGGGAACTTGGACTGGAAATGGGCTGATGAAGAGCTGGATTAGGACTGGAAATGCACTGATGGGGGCTGGAATAGGACAAAGTGGGCTGACGAGGGGGCTAGGATTGGAAATGGGCTGATGGGGGACTGGAATGGAACTGGAAAAGAGCATATGGGGGGCTAGGACTGGAAATGGGCTGATGAGGAGCTGGAATAGGACTAGAAATGGGCTGATGGGGGGAAATTGGCCTGCAAATGGGTGATGGGCTGATGGGGGCTGGAATAGGACTGGAAGTGGGCTGATGGGAGTTGGAATGGAACTGGAAAACAGCGTATGGAGGGCTAGGACTGGAAATGGGCTGATGTAGAAGCTTGGGAGACAGGGACTAGAAGGAGGCAGATGCTGGGTGGGTCTAGAACTATAAGGGAGCTGATTTTGGGGGAGGACTAGAAAGGGATGGGGAATGAGAATGGAGAGGGGAAAAGATTGTGTGGGAGGGAAGAAAGGTCTACAATGGGCCGGGTATTGGAAGAGTACGTGGAGTTTGAGAATGGAAGGGTGAAATTTGAGGGGATGATAAAGGAATAAGGAAAGAAATGCAGGAAAGAGCAAAAGGGGAAAGATCAGTATGTTAAAGCAGATATAGACAAAAAATTTGGAAAAAAATCTGAGAGAGAAATAAGGACAAATGGATAGTTCGCAGAAGACACAAAGAAACCAGAAGAAAGTGACTGGAGCAACTGCAACTGAAAAAGAAAATGCACAAGCAACAAAAAGGTAGAAAAACACTTTATTTTGAATTTATTAACTGGAATATATCAGCTCTGGGAAAATGTGCATCATTAACGTTATCTGTGTTTTGTTTAGTACAAGAGGAAATTAATTTATAGTTTTTTTTCTCCAGTATTGTTGTACATCCCAAGCTTGGCTTTTGGGGTTCCCAGTTCAATTATTGTCTTCCTATTTCTAAATTGTGATCCCTTGTTCTTTGGCGATGGTCTATGTTCTGCATTTTAACCATGCTGAGGTATTCTGTTCATGTAGTTTCTATTTGACCATGTCACTTGTTCTCTTTCCCCAGTAGGAGATGCATTGGTATTCTCCGAGATGTAATGGTTTAATATTTGTAGTGTTGCCTTTTGATAGGTAGGGTTTGGTGCTTTGTGAGTCCTGGCAGTGCTGTTATGATATGGTGGATTTGCTATGAGTTCTAAATGGTCAGTGTTTATAGTACTTCCTAATGGGCCTGGCGGTTGGCGCTGGAATATGTGTTGTTGTTAAGTGCCGTCGAGTCAGAGTCGACTCATGGCGACCCTCTGGATAGCTATCCTAAATTGCGTTCGGTCTTCAGTCAGGCGGCTCATTGTTGACAGACTGGTACCCGTAGCTGCTGTTATTGTATTGATCCATCTCATTGCTGGCCTTCCTCTTTTGCATTGACCTTCTATCTTGCCAAGCATGTCGTCTTTCTCTAATGATCTCTCTCTTCGCATGATGTGTCCAAAGTATGAAAGTCGAAGTCTTGTCATCTGAGCTTCTAAAGAAAGCTTAGGTTTGATCTCCTCTAGTACCGACTGGTTTGTTCTTCGGGCAGTCCATAGACGCCAGCACCATAATTCAAAGGCATCAATTTTCTTCCTGTCTATCTTTTTCACTATCCAGTTTTCACATCCATATGATGTTACTGAAAATACCAAGGCTTGAACAAGTTGAATCTTTGTATGGAGAGAGACATCTCTGCTCTTGAGAATCTTATCTAGGACTTTCATAGCCATTCTGCCAAGAGCAATGCGTCGTCTGATAGCTTGACTGCTTGTTGCTTCTTTATTGATAGTTGATCCAAGTAGGTTAAAGTTGTTCACGATTTCAATTTCTTCTCCTTCAACGATGAACCTGTTGATTATGCCGGTTGTCATGATCTTTGTCTTCTTTACATTAAGGTGCAGGCCCATTTTGAGACTATGCTCTTTGATTGTGAGAAGCAAATGTTTCAGATCATCTTCACTTTCAGCCAGTAATGTGGTATCATCAGCATAGCGAAGGTTGTTGATGAATCTTCCACCAATCTTCACACCTGTTATCTTCATACAATCCTGCTTCTCTGATGATTTGTTCTGCATATAAATTAAACAGGTAGGGGGAAAGTATGCAGCCTTGTCTTACACCTTTGCTTATTTTAAACCATTTTGTTTCTCCTTGTTCTGTTCGAACTGTTGCTTCTTGATCAATGTACAGATTGTGCAAGAGTACGATCAGGTGTTCTGGTATACCCATGGTTCTTAATGTGGCCCAGAGTTTCTCATGGTTTACACAGGCAAAAGCCTTTCTATAGTCAATAAAGCACAAATAGATATCCTTTTGGTATTTAGTCTTTTCAAAGATCCATCTCACATCCGCAATGATGTCTCTCGTTCCTCGCCCTTTCCTGAACCCTGCTTGCACTTCAAGTAGTTCTTGTTCCAGGTATGGTTGTAGTCTCTTTTGAATAATCTTCAGTAGAATCTTGCTGGCATGTGGGATCAGAGCGATTGTGCGATAATTTCCAGTCAGTTGGATCACCTTTCTTTAGTATTGGTATAAACACAGATCTTTTCCAGTCAGTTGGCCATGATGTTGTCTTCCATATTTCTTGGCAGAGCCTTGTAAGTACAGTAAAAGCTGCATCAGATTGCTGTAATACTTCTATAGGAATGCTATCAATGCCTGTTGCTTTGTTCTTTGATAAGGCTTTCAATGCTGCTTCAACTTCTTCTTTCATCACCAATAGTTCCCAATCATTAAGTACAGGTTGAAACGGCTGTTGGTCCACTTGATCTTTATCATATAAAAACTCTGTATATTCCTTCCACCTTTTCTTGATCTTCTCAGCATCATTCAACATAGAACCTTGAGCATCTTGTAACATTCCAATTCGAGGCTGGAACTTTTTCTTTAACTCTCGTAGCTTTAGGAAAGCTGATCTTGTTCTTCCTCTAATAGTTTCTGCTTCTATTTCCTTGCATGCGTCATTGTAGTACTTTTCCTTGTCCTGTCTTGCTGCATGTTGGAAATCTCTGTTGAGTTCTGTGATTGTCTTTCTTTCTCCTCTGGCTTTAGCTTCTCTGTGTTTCTGGGCAATTTTCAGAGTTTCTTCCGTCATCCATTTTGGCCGTTTTTTCTTTTTCACCTTTTGTAGAGACTTCTCGCTTTCTTCCAACACAACCTTCTTGATGTCATTCCATAACTCTTCTGGAGCTCTGTCATTTGTATCTAAAGCAGCAAATTGATTTTTCAGGCAGTCTTTAAAATTCCAGTGGTATATTCTCAAGGTCATATTTTGCTGCATTCATGAGTGGTTTGCTCTTTTTCAACTTTAGCTTGAGTTTGCATACTAGTAGTTGATGATCTGTACCACAGTCAGCTCCAGGTTTTGTCTTTGTTGATGTTACAGAGCTTTTCCATTGTTGACTTCCACAGATGTAGTCAATTTGATTTTTATACAAGCCATTGGGTGAAGTCCATGTGTACAGTCGCTGCTTGTGTTGCTGGAAAGAAGGTGTTTGAGATGAATAGATCTTTGGTCTTGTAGAATTCTATCAGTCTTTCTCCAGCTTCATTTCTGTTGCTAAGTCCATATATTCCCCAACTACTTTGCCGCCTTCTTTGTTGCCAACTTTTGCGTTCCAGTCACCCATGACTATCAGGATATCCTATTTGCATGTTCTGTCAATTTCATCTTCTATTTGTTCATAGAACTCTTCAATTTCATTCTCTTCTGCAGCTGTTGTTGGGGCATATACTTGAATTATAGTTGTGTTGATAGACATTCCTCGTAGACGAATAGAGATTAAGCGTTCGCTGACTGCATTGCATTTCATTACAGTTCTTGCAAGTTTCTTCTTTATTATAAATGCAACACCATTTCTTCTTTGTCTTTCATTTCCAGCATAGTAGACCATGTGATCATCTGATGCAAAGTGCTTGATGCCAGTCCATTTTAGTTCGCTGACACCCAACAGATCAAGTTGTACACGTTCCATTTCTTTCTTGACCAACTCCAACTTCCCTTGGTTCATGCTTCGTATGTTCCATGTTTCAATGCGTAAGACATCTTTACAGCTTCTGATTCTCATTTCATGCGCAGCTACATCAGCAGTCAGACGTCCCGAGGGCTTTGATCCAACCACATCATAAATGCCGGCTTTACTCTGAAAGGTCTTCAGTTCTTCCCCAGTAGCTAGTTGATTACCTTCCGACCTGGAGGTCTCATCTTCCAGCACTATAGCACAATTTGTTTTGTTGTAATTATCCATTTGGTTTTTATGGCAAGATACAGTTCCGTGCAGTTTAAGTTTGGTGGTGTTGCCGTTGTCACAGAAATGTGATCCTCCGCCGTCAACACTATCCCATTCTGCAGCTGCCCAGATGGGTGGTTTGTCTTGGTCTGGCACCTCAGCTGAGACCTGTCCATCTTGGGAGACCCTGCCAGTAGTTAAACTACCAATAGTTTAGCTCTCAGCATCACTGATGCACACAAGCCCTCACAGCACAACAAGCTGCAAACCAAGTGAGGGCCTGGAATATAGTAACGTAGAAATCTGTTAGTCTTTCTTTATCCAAACTCACATTAAGAAGCATGTTTACTAAAAATGCATGTTAACATTATGTAAATATTTATGCAAATGAGGCCCTGCAATTAATCTCCACACATGGCCCCGCACCCCCCTTGGGCCACCCCTGACTGTAGCAGTTGTTTTTGGTACTGTTTAATACGCTTTTTGGCTTTTTTTGCACATAACAGTAAAAACAGACCAAAAGACAAAGCTATTTCTGGTTGAGGCGTGTAGGTTAATGTGTTTTATGGCTACTTTCACTTCATTTTCTTGAATGGCTTTTACATTCAGTTTTAAAGTGCTTTAAAGCTACATGGCCCAGTGTTTGCTAGAGGCAATCTATAGCCTTGGTCTTGTTGAGGCTGGCACCATATAGCCCCTTTAGGTCAAAAACTTGCATGTCACTTTTTTAATGAAGGATGTTTGGGTACTGGCTAAATTTCATTTCCAGCATCTACAAGGTAAAACAGGTTTTATATGTATAATTTTTGTGGCTTTGAGCTCATTCACCTTGGCTATCACATTTTGCAGCACACAGAACGTCACTTTTTAGTACTTCAAGGGGAATGTCAGATCTGCCCCAGTGCAATCTAGGACGTCTAAGCCAGAATATCTGGTGCAGACATATCTACACAGACATCCCCAGAACTGTACCAGAACCCAGATGTCCATGACAGCATAATGGTTAGCATTGATTGAAATAATGAACTGACTTCACTTTCAGTAATTATGAAGAAATCATTTAAATAGTATTGCAGATTGGTCTCAGACTCTTCAGCACTATTTTTACTGACTAAATTTGTCAGAACTGTCAGTGCCTGTTTGCATCAATGACCAATCAAATGCAATTCTTCTTCTGATCTTGTATATTCTTATGTGAAAAAGTGCATATCTTAATATGTTGTCTTTTCAATGGGTCTTCTTTCCCTTTATGCATCCTCTTCCCACTTCTTCTTCTTCTTCTTCTTACCGGCGCCTCGTCACGTTTCACTCGCTTGAGTTTCATCAGAGGATCATTCCACAAAAGTGTTTAGAAGAAACATTCTTGATGCTGCACATGTCTTGCTCCTAATCAATTAACTGCTATCCAAGTCGAAACGCCACGCATTGACTTGGATAGCACAGGAACCAAAATAATCAATTTAAGGAATAGGGACCAAATCAAACTACAAAACTCTCTCTAAGCTACTCTAACAGCTCCTTATCTGTTCCTCAAGTGAGCCCAGCACCTAGGCTCACTACGTCCTCCTGCTGCATGGAGACTGGACACACTGGGGCTGATGGGAGAGACCAGCAGGCTACATCCAGTGATGTCACGATTTTGACATGCCCAGTCTCCAAGCTGCAGGAGGAGGTACACAACCCAGAGGTGGAGGACTGAACTGGAGGAACAATAATGAATTGGTTTTTACCTGTTCATCCCAGTCAGGATTTTATAGCTCTCTCATCTCCCCTTCAGCTGTCTCTTCTCCAAGATGAAGAGTCCTAATCTTTAGCCTTTCCTCATAAAAAGTCATTCCATCCCCTTTTATCCATTTGGTCACTCTTCTCTGTACCTTTTAAAATTCATTCTCTTATTTCTGAGATGTACTGACCAAAATCACACAACACTCAAAGGTGCAGTCACACCATGGACCTATCTAGAGGCATTATATTGTTTTATTCTCACTTTTTTTTTATAATTCCTGACATTTGCTCTTTTGATGCCACTGCACATTAAGAAGGTTTCAACATATCATCCATGATGCCTTCATCCTTTTCCAGGGTGATGACTCCTAATGTGGAATCTACATGGCCAGTGCAAGGTTATTGGACACCCTACACAAACCGCCCCCTCAATTAGCTTTCCCTCTCACCCCCCCCCCCCCACCAGATTTCAGCAGTTTTTTGGCCTCCCTTCCACCTCTCAAAGCATGAAATACATGTGGTCTTGACTTCCAAGGTAGTGTTTTTAAACACCCATACTTGATATAAACCTTCAACCTTTGCAGTTGTTCCTTTTAGTTTTGTCTTAACTATTTTCCTCATTTTATCATAGTCTCCCTTTTGAAAGGCAGAAAGGTAGTACTGTGGATTTCCTTGCCTTCCTCCCTCAATTTATTAAATCAAATATGATCATGCTATGATCACTAATTACCAAGTGGCCCTAACATGTCTCTTGCACCACATCCTGTGTTCCACTAAGGACTAGGTCCAAAATAGCTTCCCTTCTTGTGGTTCATGAACCAGCTGCTCCAAGAAGCAGTCCTTTATTTCATCTAGAAACCCTCTCCCTAGTATGTCCTGCTGTAAGATTGACAGAGTCTATACCGGGGTAATTGAAATCACCCATTATTACCGTGTTGTAACGTAATAGCTTCATAATTTCATTATCCATCTGTTCATTCTGGCCAGGCTGACTATTCACATTCCCCTTTTTACATGCAATTTCTATCCATAGAGATTCTACAGTGTGTTTGTTTCCTGCAAAAAAAATGTTTATCCTGTGTGACTCAACGCCCTCTCTAATATAGTGTGCAACCCCTCCACCAATTTGTTCTACTTCATCATTGCGATATAGTTTGTACCCAGGTATCAGTGTATCCCATGGGTTGTCCTCCTTCCACCAGGTTTCTGAGATACCAATTATATCTAACCTTTTTCATTTAATGCTATATATTCTAGCTCTCCCATCTAATTTTTTAGACTTCTAGCATTTGCATACACACATTTTAGAGGTTGTGTTGTACTGTACTCATACTAATCTGGTTATCAGTTGACAAGGGTAATTTGGAATCTTTCAATTCTGTCTGCTCTGTACTTAAAGGCATCTGGCTTACTTTTATCATTATTGGAACCTCCCTATCAGGATGCCATAATGTGCCTCTTTTGCTAATATCCTTCAAGGATACATCCTTCAGCACCATGTGCTCTTAGGCAACTGTCTGTTTTCCTCTTTTATCTGGTTTAACAGCTGCTCTCTCTCCTTTTTCAGGGTTAATGCCAACAGCCTGGTTCCATCCCAGTTAAGGTAGAGCCCATCCTTTTGAAAAAAACCCTCCCTTTCCCATAATGTTGCTCAGTTCCTAACAAATCCCAAACCCACTTCCTTGCAGCATCATCTCATCATGCATTGAGACTCTGCCTGCCTTTTGGCGTGGAACAGGAAGCATTTCTGAGGATGCTATTTGAAATTCTAGATTTCAACTTTCAAACTAAAAGCCTAAATTTGGCCTCCAGAACCTCCCTCCCACATTTTCCTATCACTGGGCTAACATGTACGAGAGCAGACTCCTCCCCAGCACTGTCTATCTAAAACCTTTTGTAGGTGGTGTGTGAGGACCACTACCTTTACACCAAGCAATGTTACGGTGATCCTCACATCCACCAGCCATCTACCATGCCTAATGATCGAATCACCAACTAATGGCCATCCTAACCCTTCCCTCATGGGCACATGGCCCTGTAGAAACCACCTCGGTGCAGGAAAGGTTTTGCATCACCTGGAGGATAGGTTCTGGCTATAGAATCACTTCCTGCCACACCAGGGTGATACTCTCCTGTCACACGATGTCTCTCCTCCATAGCAACAGTGAGGCTGCCAGACTGAAGTGGGACTTGAGACCTACAGGGGCACAGTACTGATCTATATACCTCTGTCTTCCTCCAAGTCGGATACTCTAGTTTCCAGAGATTGGACTCGTTCCATGAGAGCAAAGGGCTCCTTTCACCCAGTGCACACGCTAGACCCCTCACCAACTGAGAAAAAAATCATATATGTGATACTCCATACAAAAGACTGAATAGCCCCCCATCTCGCTGCTGGCTTACTGTCTGCATCTTAGTTTTAAGAATTTGTTTAGATATTTGTTTTTTTACTTAAAGTTACTACAGAGTTTTGTACCAATACAACCATATCTATAAGTTTAAGGGACTTTGTTCACCTTAAGATTAGATTAAGTAAGGCTCTGAAAAGCATAGTTACTCACCTGTAACAGGTGATCTCCAGGAACAGCAGGAATTTAGTCCTCACATATGGGTATCATCGGTACAGACAGAGCCTGCGTGGGAACGCTCCCCAGCGTCCAATTAGAAAGCTTCTGGGAACATCCCACAGTGCCTGCGTGCTGCCTTTCCCAACTGCCTCTCTCCAGCTGAGTTTTAAAGCTAAGACAAAGAGAGAGAGAGGGAAAGGAAAGAGATAGATAGAGAGATACAACTCCTAGGGGAGGTGGGTGGGTTGTGATGACTAAATTCCTGCTGTTCCCGGAGATCACCTGTTACAGGTGAGTAACTATGCTATCTCCAGGAACAAGCAGGAATGTAGTCATCACATATGGGGACTCCCTAGCTTTAGGTGCCAGGGAGAGACCCCAGAAGTTGTGTGCCCCTGGACAGGGCTTCACTTCCCCCCATGGATCTCTGGCATCCTACCAGGGATGGCGGGTAGGAGTTGATTAGGTATGGAACAAACAAGGCATTCCGGCGGGAGTCCTTGTCCAAGCAGTAATGGGCTGTGAAGGTATGAACCGAGGCCCAAGTGGCTGCTCGACAGATGTCGTCGATAGACACAGAGTGCAGATGAGCCATTGAGGTTGCCATGGCTCTCACATTGTGAGCTGTGACATGGCCCTCCAGAGAAAGGTTCTTACTCTGATAGGCGAAGGAAATGCACTGAGCAATCCAGTTAGACAGTTTTCTCTTGGAGACTGGAAGTCCCCAATGAGAAGGATCAAAAGCAACAAAGAGTTGAGAGGACTTTCTATGTTGCTGTGTTCTTTGTAAGTAAAAGGCTAAAGCTCTTTTACAGTCCAAGGTATGAAGATTCCTCTCTGCATTTGATGCATGAGGCCATGGGAAAAACACAGGTAGGTAGACTGCTTGGTTCAGATGAAAAGGCGAGACCACCTTTGGCATAAAGTGTGGATGAGTCCTAAGGACTACCTTGTCATGATGGAACCTTGATAAGGTGGATCAGCTACTAGCGCTTGCAACTCACTAATGCGGCGTGCTGATGTGATTGTAATGAGAGAGATAAACCTGGTTCTTGGGCAGCTCATGAAGCCACCTTTCGAACCTTTAGCTACTACCTCCTTGAAATTCCTTTCTTGGAAGGTTAAGTCCCATGCCACCGGTGGTGGCCTAATGGGAGGCTTAGTTAAAAGAAGGCCTCTCATAAATCTTGCTATAAGAGGATGAGAGGAAATAGGTTGTCCATTTAGAGGCTTAAAGGAAGCTGCAATAGCACTCAAAGGAACTCTTACTGAATTAGTTTTATGACCTGCATTGGATAAATGCAGGAGATACTCCAGTAATGATTCCAGGAGGTATCGCAAGGGGGTTAAGACCCTTTTGCGAACACCATATGGTAAACCTTTTCCACTTGAAAGCATAAGAGCGTCTTATGGAAGGTTTCCTGGAAGCAAAAAAGAATATCCTTTACTTGAGGGATATTAAGATCATGGAGATCTAGGCCTTCAGCAACCAAGCCCTGAGATGCAGAGACTGGGGATTGGAATGCCATAACATTCCGTCCTCCTGAGATAGGAGATCTGGGGCAGACCCTAACTCCAGGGAGGGAGCTTGAGAGAGATGTAGAAGCAGAGGGTACCACACTTGCCGTGGCCAATGTGGAGCTATGAGAATCATATGGCCTCTGTCTCTCTGAAGCTTGAACAGGGTTTTGGGAATTAGGGGAATGGGTGTAAAGGCATACAGGAAGTCTTGACCCCAGTAAAGGAGGAAAGCATCCCTGGCCTGAGCCCGCTGAGCCGGAATTCTGGAACAGAACCGGGGAAGTTTGGCATTCCACGGACTTGCAAAGAGGTCTATGTCCGGGGTTCCCCAAAGTTGAAATATCCTGGCTACCTGGTCTGCATGCAGAGACCACTCGTGTGGAAGCAGAACTCGACCGAGTCTGTCTGCCCAAGAGTTTTGAATGCCTGGCAGATACACTGCCAGAAGATGAATCTGATGCTCTCTGGCGAGGGCCCATAGTCTCAAAGCTTCGTTGCAAAGCGACAGAGCGCCTGTTCCCCCCTCCTTGTTCACATAGAACATGGCTACTTGATTGTCCGTATGAATGAGGACTGTCTTGTAGCTGAGCAGGGTGTGGAACACTCGCAGAGCAAGGAAGATTGCTCTGAGCTCCAAGAGACTGATATGTAGTGTGGAGGCCCCTGGCCCAAGCAACAGCTTATAAGCCTAGGGCTGCACTTGTTAGTCCTTTAATTAAAGAGTTTTCTTCCTCATCCAGCGCCAGGGCTGCTGGGATTTGTAGTTGTGGTGTTTAGAAAAAAAACAAGTAGTGTGGAGACTGAGGGTTTACAAGGCAAAACACAGGAATTTATTTCTTTTTCTAAAGAACATTAAGGCTCAACGTAAAACAAACAGAATTCTTTCTCCAAACAATAATCCATAGGCATTTATACCAAACCAAACAATGAAATTGCTTCATGTAGCTTTTTAACATGTCGCTGTTTTTCAAATCATTCAGCAATCAAGCAAGGTTTCTCTTCTCTTCAAACCCAAAAGAAATATCCTTTCTTCAGCAACAGGGTTCTTTAGTAGTCCTGGCTAAACACATTTCTCCCTGTTTTCACACTGCCTTCTAGGACATTCAGGTTATAGGCTTTTCCCTTCTTTTATCCACAAACTTTTTATTCTGCCTTCTGGCACAGAAAACAATCCATTACTGAATCTTCAGACCCCTCATCAGATTCATAATAGTCTATCTGCATTTTCTCAGGACCTGTGTCCGGTAAATCTGGCTTTAAGCCAGCATGAAAAACTTCAAGCTTAATATTCTCTAAAAGTTACAGAACCTTTCTCCACTGAGGCTTTTCCCTATGCACAGGGTTTCCACCAGGAACGTGGAGATTCTTTTCTTGCATCAAATGACACAATGCCTCTAACTGGCTTACGGCACTTTTGGCTACCCTTTTTGGAAGTTGCAGCTCTTTAGCTGGTTCAGGAACAGTTGGCACTGCAGCCTGACCCTTATCAGCACTTCTCTCTGGCACAGCTCTCCTAGTTTTAAAACCAATTGCAGTTTCCCTGCAATCCTGGCTTTCCTTCTGACTAGGGTTTTCACCTCTGAGATTCCCTCGGAAGTCTCCACCGTTCTCCTCCACAGTGAACTCTCTGGGCCTTTCTCTGGTGCTTCTCTCCCCACTGAATTCTCCAGTGTTCTCCCTGGTCAGCTCTCTCGAGTGCTGGTTTCCTGTATCTTTCTTTCCAGCGTGCTGCTTCCCTGTGTCCCCCCTTTCCAGGGTGCTGCTGCGTGTGCTGCCTCGTCCTGGTACTCCTGTTCCTGTTGCCCTCTCTCTGGCTGTTCTCTCTGTCCTCCTCCAATATTTCCCTGGGTTTATAAGAGTGTCTCTGAACTACCGTGCACTCCCCTTCACCCAGGTGTCCCTCATTAATTTCCAAGCCTGCCCTTGGATTAGCAGAGCTTGGGTGTGTCCTGTCCTCAGTAGCTGCGTGTTTTTTTTTTCTCTGCCTGCAGTTTGAGAGCTACTGATTCCTTGCCTGTCTCTTTCTTTAAAGGTAAATGTCTGATTTTCTTCCAATTCCATGGACTCAGCCATACTCTCCTCATCACAGTAGATAACTCTCCTGTGGAGACCAGGTGCCCTGGGTGGAGAGGTCTTGCAGATGAGCTCCCCAACCCATTGGAGAATCATCTGTTTTGAGAGTTGCTTGGGGTAAGGGTTGTTGAAAAGGGGACCCCAGCAACAGGTTTTGAGTGGAGTTCCACCACTGGAGGGACAAAATAAGGCGACTTGTGTTTGCTATTTTGTCTGACAGGCATCCTGATGCCTGGGCCCATTGGGTGGATAAAGTCCACTGAGCTGCCCTCATATGGAGGCGAGCATAGGGAACCACATGTACCGTAGATGCCATGTGGCCCAGCAGTTGTAACATTTCTCGAGCAGTGAGATGAGGCTTTAGCACTACTTGAGAAGCTAACTGCACCATTCGAAGGCAACGGGCCTGGGGGAGATAGGCCCTTGCCTTTCTGGTGTCCAGCAAAGCTCCTATGAACTCTAAAGACTGAGTGGGAGTTAGACTGGATTTTGGGATGTTTATTACAAGACCCAAATACTGAAGGATACGCATTGTGCAGGATAGAGAAGTCCTGGCCTCTGACTCTGTTGGGGCTCGAATGAGCCAGTCGTCTAAGTAGGGGAAGACGAATATCCCTAGAGTGCGGAGAAATGCTGCTACGACAGCCATGCATTTCGTGAACACCCTTGGTGCTGAGGCCAGGCCAAAAGGAAGCACCCTGTATTGGTAGTGCTTTCCTTGGAAAAGGAACCGAAGGAACGTTCTGTGGGTTGGATGAATGAGGACATGGGTGTACGCATCCTTGAGATCTAGAGAACAAAGCCAATCCCGACTCTGAAGGTATGGCAGCAGAGACCTGAGAGAAATCATTTTGAATTTCTCTTTGACAAGGAATTTGTTCAATTCTCTGAGGTCTAAGATAGGTCTGTATCCCCCTGTTTTCTTTGGAATAAGGAAATAAGGGGAGTAGAACCCTGTACTCTGCTGATGGATGGGTACTTCTTCTATTGCCCCTTGGGTAAGAAGAATAGCGACCTCCTGCCCTAACAGGTTGATCAGAGAGGTCGGAGAATTGAACTGCCTTACTATTGTGTGAGGGGGCATGCTTGAAAAATGAAACTTGTACCCCTCCTTTATGATGGAGAGTATCCAATGTTCTGCTGTTATTTGTCCCCATCTGGGGGCAAAATGACATGACCTTCCTGGAATGGTAGAAGGTTCTGGTCCCCCGAGAATCAGGAAGGCTAAGTTCTCTAGATGAGAGTCAAAGGCCCTGTGGAGGCTGAGCCTGCTGGGCCGGTTGAGGCCTAGCAGCCTTTGCTTTCTTCTGTTTGGGTGGTTGCTGACCTTTCCTTGGAGGCTGACCTGCAGAACGTCCCTGCTGAACATAAGCAGGATAAAATCTTTTCTTTTTAGAAAAGAATGTTTTCTTGAACAATTTATTTCTAGCAGGATCAGCAGTGGACTTGGATAGTCTATCCAAGGTGGAATTTTCAGCATCCATTTCATTGGCTTTTTCCTGCCAATCTTTACCAAACAGGTTCTCACCAGTACAAGGGATATTTCCCAATTTGTCTTGCACCCAGAGCTCTAGATCAGATGCCTGGAGCCAAGCAATTCTACGTGCACCTATGGCAATAGCCGAGGTTCTGCTTATGCACTCAAAGCAGTCAAAGGCTGTACGGTTGGAAAATTTGGAAATATCTTGGGCATGTTTGACCAAAGTGATAAAACCCTGTCTTTTGTCCTCAGGAAGAAAAGGACTTAAAACCTCTAAATCATCTGTAACCTCCTTCAGGAACATTCCCATATAGAGACTATAGGAACTGATCCTGGCAGAAAGCATGGAAGCTTGGAAGACCCGACGTCCAAAAGCATCCAGGGTTCTGCACTCACGTCCTGGAGGATTAGAGGCATGCCTCTTTGCACTCTTGATCATTCTCATAGCTGATTCCACTACAATAGAGTGGTGAGGAAGCCGAGTCTTATGGAACCCAGGACAAGGAGGGACTCGATACATAGTAGCCAGTCTGCAAGAATGAGGAGAGGTGGTAAGAGGTGTCTCTCACATCCTTAACATGAGATCATATAAAATCTCATGAATGGGCAAGGTAGCTGCCTCCTTAGGAGTTTTGGGATATTGTAAAATTTCCAACTCCTTGGCCCTTGGCTCTGTTTCAGGGGCCACAGTAATGGACAGGCCCCGAGCCACCTCCCTGATAAAATCCTGGAAGGAAATATCCTCTGGGAGGAGACATCCTGCGTTTAGGGGAGGAGGGCTCCTCTGGGAGAAGCATCGCTGCATCGACAGAATTGTCAGAATCCTCAGATTCTTCTGAGGACTCGAAGTATCGTCTGTCTGGATGCTCTTGAACAGCCCGATACCCGTAATGACCCAAGTCGGTACCGGGAGTAATCGGTACCGGAGGTCAATCGGATGACTGGGTAAAGGCAAAGCAGACACCGATGCTGATGTCGATGCCATCGGTACTGGTACCGATGTCGGTGCTGGTGGAATTGTCTGTCACGGTTCTGAGGGCGTCGATGCCGCAAGGAAAGCCACCAGACTGCGTTCCATAGCCAGAACTCTCTGGTCTATCGACGCTGCCAATGCCTGGATGTCGGTACCGGAGGAGACCGCCAGTACCCATAGCATGGCACCAGTAGTTCTGCCAAGGCCTCGAGAACATCCTAGAACACAGATGCTTTGGAAGCCGAAGCCTCCGGCCGGGGTAATTTTGCTGGTGCAGAATCCTCGAGGGCAACGCCAGAGGCATCTCGATGCTTAGAAGGAGATCTACCCTTTGAGGACTGGCTGGACTTATGTTTAGTTACCTGAGATCCACGGGAGGAAGAAGCAGCCCTGGAAGATGTCGATGCCACCGAAGCTGCATCAGAGGGAAACAGGGTACTGAGCTTAGCAGCTCAGTTCTGCCGACCTCTTTTAGACATCATGGCACAGGACAAACAATCCGTGATGGAGTGGTCAGGACCTAAACATTTTAGACACCATTCATGGGTGTCGGTGACGGAAATGGTACCGCCACACTTGGTGCACTTTTTGAAACCTGAGGCAGGTTTCTCCATGGTAAGGAAAGGTTTTTGGGCCTAAGGCCCAAAACGGAGCGTGCACCTGAAGAAAAAGAAAATATATATATATATTTTTAAAGACAGAAAAGAAGAAGAAAAACACCAGCGGTACCAGTGAAGCGTCGAGGAATGCAGAAGCGACCACAAAAAAGAAATAAATAAAAAAGAATTCTTCTGCGGTGACAGGAACATGACCTGCTGGCTCTGCGGAAAAAGAACTAGAGAGAGGCAGTTGGGAAAGGCGGGAAGGCAGCACGCAGGCGCTGTGGGATGCTCCCAAAAGCTTTCTAATTGGACGCTGGGGAGCGTTCCCACGCAGGCTCCGTCGGTACCAACGATACCCATATGTGATGACTAGATTCCTGCTTGTTCCTGGAGATTTAATTATTCCCGATGAGGACAACCAGCCTATAAATCTAAGATTATGCAGGGGAGGGGGGGGGGGAAGAAACACTTAGTAAAAGCTGGCTTGCTATACAATGCCCTGACCTGTGTTTCCAAGGTAACCTCTTAAAAGGTTTCCTGGGTGACATTTCATCAGTCTAGTCATTCTGGCCAGGCAGACTGTACTGTACTCCCACCGCTGCTCTCTTTCCCGTCACACATGGACTTTCAGGGCATAAAAAGATTCCATGATTTAGTCTGGATCCTGAATTACTTGGAAGGGTGGTGCTATATGCTAACCAATAAACCACTGTGATGCACCCTATCACTGCGATGGAATTTGTACCCAAATATATAATTGACCACTAAGCGAGAATACAACTTGTATATAGTTATACCTGAAATGTCGCCATTAACATGGTATCTGTTTCAGTTTATGTTATCGTAAAAGTTACTTGTTAAGGCATTTGCCCACTGTACATAGTTTACCGATGTTCCTTGTAAAAAAACAGACTTTGAATCTGTTCATTAACTTGTTCCTTGTAAACCGCACCTGATACATGGGAAGGTGCGGTATATAAATGATTGTTAAAATAAATAAATAAATATCACAATGTCCTATTGGTCAACCTCCTTCCACCAGAACTCTGATACCAAAAGTACATGTACCTCTTCATTCAATGATATACAGTCTCACTCTACCATCTTATGTATTTTAGGCTTCTGGCATTTGTATACAGACATTTCAAAGTATGTTTTCTGGTTTGTAGTTACAACCTGCTTAGCAGTTGACAAGGATGACTTGCATGTTTTCCACTCTGTCTGCTCTTTTACTTAAGAGGCACTTGGGCTACTTTGCCTGTATTACAATCTGTTTTGATAGCTTCCTTCAAAGCTACTTTACTCTATATCATGCAATTGAGCTATTGCTGGCTTTCCACCTGTTTTAGAGCAGCTTTTATATGCTCTCTTTTAAATGTTAGCACCAGATGCCTGGTTCCATCCCGGTTAAAGTGGAATCAATCTTTTCAGAATAGGCCCCCTTTTGTCCACAATGTTGTCCAATTTATAAATTAAATCCCTCTTCCTGAGACTCTAGAGCTGTGGCTGTCTCTTGGGTCCTGCACAAAACAGAGGAACAGAGCATGAATGGACATATACCTCGCTGAACTAGGTTTCCCAGAAACCTTTGCAGAATTAGGACCTCTGGTGAAATGCGACACTAATCCCATGACCAAAGGGACTAGTTCACTACATCAATGCTGTTTTGGCCTTCTCTGTGGATGTGGCTTTCAGCCAGAAATAAACCTAGAGTTTGTCCGAGTAATGTGAAAGGAAGTGGAGGTCAGTAACTGGATGTCCCCAGTCCCTCTTGCCCCAACCCCCATTTCCTAGCTATCAGGTTCACACAAAAAGCCATTTTTAAAGTGATTTTTACTAGTTAAAAGTGTTTTGCAGGCTGTCTGGAAACTGCCTTCCTTCAATGCAGCTAAAAGCCACTCACTGTTCTGCAAATCTTCTAGCCACCCAGAGGAGGCAGTCCCCAGGGGGTTCAGATTGGGGAAAAAGTGCACATGTAGATGACATTTTCAAATCTTTGCACACATATTTTTCCAACATAAAATTTACCCATGAGAAAAGCAGAGACAACTGATGGTTCATACGTGGAGCCAACAGCAAGTTTCCAAATGAAAGCAGAGTTTCTCTTTGAGCACAGATGCAAAGCCTGCACATAATACAGTCTGTCCTAGTGCAGACTGAAAATTACCCCAAACCAAGAAGAGTTGGCAGCTGGGACTTCTCTCCAGGCGGTGAAGTTCAAACCTTTCCAGTAGTAGTTCAAGAAGAGTTACGGTCAAGTACAGCGGGTATTTCCCTGTCCACGGAGGGCTTACAATATAAACTGCACCTTTCGCATTCATTATATTTCTGTCACTTTACGTAATCTTGACATGTTCTGTTATTGGCACCCTCTGCAGTGGCAGCAGATGAATTACTGAAATGAACAGGCAGGTTTGTTGAAAACAAGAGAGGTAATGGTGCAAGTCTAAAAGCTGCAGCTCTAGGAACTGATTCACTAGGTTAGTGCTTACCAAAAGCTTTTTTCCCAATTTTAGCAAAGTCACATGAGCCTAGCTAATTACTCAAACATAAGCAGCACGTGTGTTGTGTTCAATAAAATTTCAGTAATAAATATATAAACCTCTGGTTTTTACAGTAATTAATTTGAATGTACTCGCCACACCTGAGACCACAAAAGCAGCAAGTAGCGTGAAGGGTCACAGGTGCTTTATTCAACCCCATTTCAGCAGTAGTTACTCACCTGTAACAGGTGTTCTCCTAGGACAAGCAGGATGAGTCAGCCACACTTGGTGTCGTCATCCGACGGCGCCGAGACGGAAGTACTCTCCAAAGCTCAGAAGGGCTTTCGCCCTTCTGAGCATGGGCCAACTGGCCCCACCCCCTGCCCGCCCCTAGCTAGCCAGTTTCAGTTCTTCCGCCTTGCCAGCAAGACGGTTCTCTACTCTCCTAATGAAAATTTGCACTTTAGAAGCTATTATAACAACAAGAATAATAACTCTCACCTTGCTTTAGGTATGTATACGCTGCAGTAATGCTTGTTTCTGGATCTGTTCCAACAATCTCATTTCTCTGGATCTCAAAGAGCTGTCCCTCGTAGAGCTGCGAACAGGAGATCAGATCAGATCAGCAGCTGCTCTACTGTGAACTCCAGACTACAGCAGCAGTCGTCGCTCCGGATGTACCTCCGGGCCTCCATCCTCAGCCGCAGGCCCGATGAAGCGGAATCCTGAAGGTTCGGGCCTCCTTGGCCGCAGATTCCATTGAGCAGGCAGTTGCTGCATATCGAGGCTTGAGCCCCAGATTGGGGAGCCGCTACACAGAGGTCCAGCGCTCAGGACTGGCCCTTTCCGAGAGGCTCGGCAGCCCAGGACGTGCCTACGGGCCTCCGTCCCCGGCCAGCTGAAGCTCGCCATGCCTTCCCCTACCCGGCCCGTCTCACGTGGGGACCATGGAGGCGGCCATCTTGCTCGGACTATGCGGCCCTGCAAGTCTCCACCCCTCTGCTGAGGCTCAACTCCATCGGCCGTTGATCTAGGCGACGCCATTTTCTCTGTGAGGATGGAGCCCCACATCGAGACAGGGCCTTCTTATGGCCGCGGCATGGTATGTGCCATATTATGCAGTTCTAGCTCCCGCGGGTTGCTTGCTCTGCATCCTACCACGAGGCTTCTATGGCGGCGGCCATCTTGGCTGATGGCATCACCGCTCTTGCTCCTCCCCCTGCGGCGCCATTGGTCAGCGCCGATACAGCGTCAGGGAAGGAGGTGACGCCTGCACAGGACACTCCCACCACCGGTCCTGCTCGGCGCTGAGGCATTCCAAGGACCGCGCCGACCGGCGCAGAGGTCACAGCAGCTGCAGCATCCTGCCTAGGAGGAGCCACTCGCAAAGGACATCGCCGATGAGGCACAGCTGCCTGGATGCGACGTCGCTCCTAGCCTCGGCACCGGGACGCCCCTACACCAATCGGGCCTCGGCGCCGAGATGCTTCATGCCCCCGGAGACACGGAGGGGTATGAGACCTGCCTCCAGCTCCAGGCTGACCACCTGTACCGCATCTCGTGCCTGCCTCAACGCCGAATATATATTCAGTGCTATATATTCAACGCTCTGTGAAATTCGCTCTGTGAGACTGAATATTGATAAAACGCTACGCCCTGAATGAGTCACCGCTCGGCTGTTCATCACTTCAGGTTCAGCGTGTCGGCCCGAGACGCCTCCTTCACATGCCGTGAGCTACATCCTGCAGTCAAACACCTCCTGCATGCTGAGTTCTTGAGCCACTTCCCGCAGCTGCCTCGCAGACCGCTTTGTGTGAAAAGGGGCGCGAGTCTAGCGTAGCCTCTCTAGCCTATCCCGGCACAGAGACTGCATGTGCACCGCAAGCCACTACAATCCTGCCTCGTTACAGCACAAGGTTGGACCAGGTAAAACAGGCATGGAGCCAATCTTAAAGTTTTTTTCTACGATGAACGGAGCTACATCACTCTCATTCAGAATGTGTATGTGTTGATGGTCACGGGCCCATACGGTCCAAGCAGCGGTCAAGGTCAACTCCTCAGATGCTGCCCCATCATTGCAGCTTCGTGAAGGGGGCCCTCGAACACACAAGCAACCAAAGGCTGCTTGGGTCCCTTAAGGTCTGTAAAGCAGCAGAGGTGTAGCCCAATGGCTATTACACTGAATGATGATACAAGGGTCATGAGTTTGGATTCCCCATTAGCCTTCTTGAATAAGGCTGTCTGAGCCATTCCCCCTCAGCCCACGCCAAGGAACATAGCGCGGTGCCAGTCAGGCGATAGCTACCCGGTGGGTCCATTAAGGCCTCTAAGAGCTCTGCTCAAACAGCGAGCTAATACCGGGAAGGCGGGATCCAGGCTCCCCTGGTATTCCTTGGTGGCCACCCATGAGGTCATGGCGTGCTTGTCCACCAACTTGACTATGAGAAACGACAGTGGGATTCAGGAGCAGCCGAAGCTGCAGCACTACAGTAGTTCTCCAGCTCTCCCTCGGCGACACACTCACCAGACAACCCCCACTTGCCCCCAAGAAAGGCTCAAGTGCTCTTCGTCTGGTCACGGTGGACCACGGCCTCGAAAGGCTAAAGTAACCCAGGTCATGCCTCGTATGGGTGATACGCAGCAGAGCCACAGCACAATGGTAAAAAGACACTGTCCAATGGTGCAGGGATCAGGGGTTCACTCCCCACAGTGCCCAATGAAGACGGCTGGCTGAGGCTTTACTTCTAAGCCTGCGTGGGAAACCCGGAAAGGACGGGAGGGTGCACGTCGGTAACAGGAAGACACCGGTTACTCTGTCCAAAGTAGCACTTGGTGTCTGCCCGAAGACTAGTCCAAGGACTAAAAGATCCTCTCCTCACTGAAAGACAAAGGATTCTCCCCCTACACTTAGGTGGGCTGCAGTGGCCACAGTGTGGTGCAGAGAACACAGCCAGTACCCGTAGGACCAGAGGGTCACGGGTTCAAATCCCAGCTGGGACGCCTGCCAACCCAGTCCCCATAGTTTTCCAGCCACCCAATGGTAGCCTTGGCATCCACCACCTACACTGGCTCCTTGGCCTAGAGCAAAGACACTCGCTTGGGTGCAAGAGGTGGTGGGTTTGAATCCCACAAGTGCCTGCTGCTTTCTGGGAGTGTAAAGAATACATTCACGATGGGGGTCCCCAATGACCTCTGTCCCCACAGGAACTCTAGAGGGGAACACATCACCTACTTGACCCGCTTGACGAACGTCGTAGCTCCTACGCCTAAGGTGCCCCCATAATGGTCTATCCATGAGCAAGGGCCATGGATCATGCAAAGGTCTCTGCGCGCTCCCTCCTGACAATGAAACATCCTGTTCTCACACCGGCTGGGGCCACGCACCACATACCCTCCCATCATATCTACTGAATAACCATCAAGGGAGAACCCACGGACTCCGGCAGACCTTGGCCTTCTCACACCTTGTAAGCGAGCCGCCTCTGCGCACCACTGCCTCCGGAGCCTGCAGAGAGCACCCTGCCCCGGTCACCGTGGCACTAGACCTGATGCCAGCCTGGGATCTCCAACCATGAACTTCCTCATGGTCATCTCTGGAACAGCCCACTGACCCTGCACAACAGCAAGTATGCCAGCCAGCGGGTCACAGGTTTATGGCCCGCCTGAGGACCATATCGGGGATTACAAGCGTATCACCACGGTGCAGCAATGCCTAGGCCTCACACTTAGGACCGGGATGATGAGGTGATGGATGCTCCAACGCATCACCTCGGTGCAGCAATACTAGCGGCTCTGCACTCCGCGGCCTGGATCAGTGGGGCCTGACCGCGAAGGGCTCTGCTCACCGCGCGCTTAACATCAAATATGACTATTAAAATAGATACTCACTGTCTGGTGCCAGTGCGCGCTCCCCCTAGGGGCCTGATCCAGCGGTTGACTGATTCTGACCAGCGACTGAGCGGCAGCTGTACCCAAACCTGCAGATACTCTGGTAAGCTTCACAGCACTGCACCACTGTGCACCCAGCCCCAGAGGACTACACCCTAGGGACTCCGCCTGCACCCCCATCTGCCGGAGGCGAGCGAGGATGCAAGCCATGCCAGGGGCGCACACATGATGCACGCATCCCCAAAGGTCCTTCCTCATGCAACACTCATCTGCAAGGTCACAAGTTCTTGCAACACCAATGGTGCGCAATCTCGGTCATGTCTCCACAGGCCCTAGTGCTTGTGTTGCGCCTTCTGTGGCCACAGTGCAGTGCAACGGACACAGACAGTGCCTGTAAGACCATAGTTTCCTAAGGCACAGGCCCCAATGTTATATTGCGTCTCCACAAGGGCACAGTCACCAGTTTTGTATTGCGGCTTCTGGTCAACCTGCTATGCGAATGGTTTACAAATCTGGGTCATGTCTCCACAGGCCCTTGTGCTTGTGTTGCGCCATCACCAGAGACACAGGCCCCAATGTTCTTATGGTGTCTCCACCAAGGGCACAGGCACAAATACTTATTGCGGCCTCTGGTCAACCTGCTATGTTACAAAGCCGCCGGTAACAAATTCCAGAGGGACTGGCGATTGTTACAACAACCACCAGTGACAAGTCCAGAGCGACTAGCGGTTTGATTCTTACAAACCTCCGGTAACAAGCCCCTGAATGACCGCTGGTAACACGTGCCAGAGTCACTCCAGACTGGCTAGCAGTTTACGACAACCACCAGTAACAGTCCCAAAATGACTGTAACATCACGGCTACAAACCCCAGAGACTAACGGTTTTCAACAGCCGCCGGTAATAACCTCCAGAGTGATTAGCGGGTTTGACAACAATCGCAGGTAACAAGCTCCACAGTGGCTACTACAGCCACGGCGACAAGTTCCATAGTCACTTCCGAGTGACTAACGGTTCACCTCTGAGTGACTAACGGTTCGTCAACAGCCACCGGTAACTAAGTCTAGAGTATCTAGCGGGTTTAACAACAATCACAGGTAACAAGATCCAGAGTGACTACAACATCCAGAGTCACTCCAGAGTGACTAGAGATTTTTGCAACAACCATCAGTAACAAGTCCCAGAGTGGCTACAACAGCCACGGGTAATAAGCTCCAGAGCCACTTCAGAGTGAACTACGGTTTACAGCAACTGCTGGTAACTAGGTAACTAGTTCCACAGTAACTAACGGGTTTGGACAACAACCGCAGGTAACAAGTTCCTAGGTGACTACACGTTAAAACTCCATGGTGCTAAACCTGCCGTACCACCCTGCGACACTAAACCTGTCACCGCAAGATGCATAAAGACGGAGTGACAGTCTCTCAGCCCAACTGAGATCCCAGTCTGGATCTCCCTCTTGATCAACTCGAGGGCGGCACCCTAACTCAGCATACACAGGAGCCACCTGACCAGTGGTCACGGGATGCGGGAACTCCTGCAACTCTTGACCCAGGGCCTGGATAGTGAGGGAATGGATACCCCTGTGAGGCTCTTCCTTCGGAATCGTGTGGGACTCAACCCTTAGGTCAGCCTCACCCCAGCAAAAAAAACCAAAAAAAAAAAAAACCCACAAAAGGCAAAGGAGAAGCCTCTCCTATCAGCCATATATTAATGCTCCAATCCCTCCACTCCTTCATTGCGGTGACTTCCTCACTGCTCGATAGACCTACATCCCTTACTACACAGGTGTCCCCTATAGTAGGTGTACCTCGCAACTACAATGCTTCCCTGTACCGCACAGATGTGTGCCTGCTGTAGGTGTGCCTTGCAACTACAACGTTAATGCACATGTGTGCATCATCACTACAGCCTTACATGCTCTTACCTTAGCATGTTCTTGTTGTAACATGAGGGCACAGGCTGGTGCATGCTAACCTCAGGAAGCATATCGGACTTCCCCTTCCACCTCAGCGCACGTCAGCTTGGGAGGCACCAAGTGTGGCTGACTCATCCTGCTTGTCCTAGGAGAAAACGGAGTTACTTACCTGTAACTGGAGTTCTCCGGGGACAGCAGGATAAGTCAGCCACACATACCCACCCTCCTCCCCTGGGAAGGGATCGACCTCCGTCCTGGTGCCCGCCTCCTAGCGGCAAAAGGCTCAGCTAGTGACGTACTGGCTAGCTAGGGGCGGGCAGGGGGTGGGGCCAGTTGGCCCATGCTCAGAAGGGCGAAAGCCCTTCTGAGCTTTGGAGAGTACTTCCGTCTCGGCGCCGTCTGATGACGACACCAAGTGTGGCTGACTTATCCTGCTGTCCCCGGAGAACTCCAGTTACAGGTAAGTAACTCAGTTTTCTCCAGGAGCAGCAGGAATCAGTCCTCACATATGGGCGACGTCGGCGCTGACGGAGCCCCCGTGCGGAGAATTTCCCCAGCTTTCAAGGAAAGCCTTTGGGAATGCAGCACGCCTGCGCGGTCCCCTTCCCGCCCAAGTGTGCCATCTTGCTCAGTCTGATGACATAGCTAAAAGACAGCAATAATCACTGCAACTCCAGGGGAGGAGGGAGGGTCGTGAGAACTGATTCCTGCTGCTCTTGGAGAACACCTGTTACAGGTGAGTAACTACTCTTTCTCCAGGACCAAGCAGGAGAGTGGAGGAGTGGCCTAGTGATTGGGGCAAGGTACTTCAGGCCAGAAGGTCGGGGGTTCAAATCCCACTAGAGGACAAGCAACCTTGGGCCGGAAGGACTGGGGTTTCTAGTCCCACAGGTGCTCCTTGTGGTCTTGGGCAAGCCACTTAACCCTCCATAGCCCATGTTCCCTGTAAAATAGTTATCTCCAAGTTATAATGCCCTGTTCAATGTAATTTCAGTTTGTTCAATGTAAAACCGCACTGATGCAGAATAGCGTGGTATACAAAAGAGAATGTAAATAAAGTCAGTCAGTCCTTACATATGGGACTCCCCAGCTCTAGGCTACCAGGAACCCAAAGCTGAAAAAATGGCTCCCTCTCAAGAGCCTCAGCATCTGTGATAAGAATATCCTCTGAGAACGCCCCCGTACGGTTGCCCAACACAAGGGCCGGAGGGTAGGAGTTGCCTAAACCTCAAAGAGATTACAGAGTACCACCTGTCTGAAAGCACTGTCCCTTCGGGACTCTCTCTCGAGGCAGTAGTGGGCTGCAAAAGTCTGGCTTGAAGACCAAGTAGCGACCCAGCAGATGTCTGCCAATGGAACAGAGCGGAGATGAGCTACTGATGCGGCTTTTGCCCTGACACGGTGGGCCATGACTCGACCCTGCAAGGGAAGGTCGGCTGCCTTGTACGCCCAGGCGATACAATCTGCTACCCAAGTGGACAACGTACGCTTGGAGACAGGTAACCCCAATTTATTAGGGTCGAAGGAGACGAAGAGCTGAGTAGCCCTTCAATGCCCCCGCGTACGTTCGATGTAAAAGGACAACACCCTCTTACAGTCCAGAGTACTCAAGACTGTCTCAGCCCGGCTGGTATGCGGCCTGGGAAAGAATGTCGGAAGAACCACCTCCTGGTTGAGGTGGAAAGAGGAGACAACTTTTGGAAGGAACTTCGGATGAGTCGAAGGACCACCCTGTTCCTATAGAACCGTGTGTACAGTCTATCAGAAACCAGAGCTTGTAGTTCACTCACACGTCTGGCCGAGGTAAGAGCTACCAGGAAGAGCACCTTCCAAGAAAGGAAGCGTAAATGGCAAGTAGCCATCGGCTCAAACGGTGGGCGAGTAAGTTGTTGCAAGAACACGTTCAAATCCTGCTCAGTGGCAGGTGGACGAATCGGAGGCTTGAGCAAAAGCAGGCCTCTGAGGAAGCGGGACACCAAGGGGTGAACTGACAGAGCCTGTCCTTCCACCGGTGAGTGGTGTGCCGAAAGAGCACTGAGGTGGACCTGAACAGAGTTGGACTTAAGGCCTAGGTCTGACAGGTGAAGTAGGTATTGTAGCACTACTGGCACAAGGCAGGAGAAAGGATCTTCATTGTGCTGAGCACACTACACTGAGAACCTGTGCTACTTGAGGGCATAGGACTTTCTGGTGGATTGCCTCCTCGAGGCCAAGACCACCTCCTCAATTTCCCTAGGTATTAGCAAGGGAGCTAGCACTATCCTTTCAGCAGCCAGGCCATCAGATTGAGGGATCTGAGATTGGGGTGCAGAAGGGAACCCTGATCCTGAGACAGGAGATCGGGTTGCAACCCCAGAGGGAATGGAGTTTCCACTGCCAACTGCAGAAGAAGTGGAAACCACAGTTGCCTCGGCCATCTTGGGGCTACTAGAATCACCGAGGCCTTTTCCTGTAGAATCTTGAACAGAGTTCGGGCCACCAGGGGCGTGGGAGGAAACACATACAGGAGGTCCATAGACCAAGAGATCAGAAACGCATCTGCTGCCATTCTCAGGGGATGCGGCTGTCTGGAACAAAACCTGTGCAGCTGATGGTTCAGTGAACCTGCAAAGAGATCGATGGATGGGAGCCCCCATCGTAGAAAGATCTGCTGGACCACCAGTGGATTCAACTGTCATTCGTGAGGCAGGAGAATCCTGCTTAGTTTGTCTGTCAAGAAGTTCTCCTGACCAGGTAGATAAACTGCTTTGAGAAAGAAGAAATTAGACCTTACCTGCTAATTGTCTTTCCTGGAGTTCTCTCCAGTCCAGTCCAGGCACTATAGGGTTGTCAACTTTCTCCAGCAGCTGAGGACTGAAAACTGAAGTTTTGCTGAAACAGTGACTGGCTCTCGCTACTGGTCCTTCCTCAGTCTAACACTTACTAAGCCGTAAACTCAAAAACGAAAGTCAAAAGCTAAACAAACTGGAACTAACAAACAGAACGAAGAGACCGAGCCTACCTAACAGCTTGCACTTACTCTAGCTGCCGCATGTTTGTATTTGTTTTTTTCTTTCTTTTTTTTTCTAAACACTAGCTTCCCCTCTTGGAAGTGATTCTCCGCCCCAACGCAAGGAAGCCCCATAGATCATACAGACCCAGCTCCTAGAGCAGAGGATCCAACAGCTCTCATCCCGCATCTGTTGCTCAGACAGTCAAGAGGCCTGAAGCCTGGACAAGAATAGAAATCTCTAAACGTCCCCGAAGAACTCGGAAACACTGATAATAGGTGCATGCCACGGGTGGGTCCTGGACTGGCCCGGAGAGAACTCCAGGAAAGACAATTAGCAGGTAAGGTCTAATTTCTTCTTCCTCATCGTCTCTCCGGGCCAGTCCAGGCACTATAGGGGCAGTACCAAAGCAGTACTCAACCCTGGGAGGGACCCGCTAGTCCTGCAATAATGGCAGACACTCCCACCTTTGCGTCTTCCCTAGCCTGAACATCCAATCTATAGTGCTTTGCAAAAGTGTGCAGAGACGACCAGGTAGCCGCCCTACATATACCCACAGGCGGAATCAATGCAAGCCAGGCAACGTCCTAGGCCAAGTTATGAGTGGAGTGAGCTTGCAAGCCCTGCGGCGGGCAATTTCCCACTCGCCTGATACACCGCTGCTACGGCGTGCTTAACCCATCTCGCAATAGAAGCCTTGGACGCCGCTTCTCCCTTCCGAGGACCCCCAAACAGTATAAATAGCCTGTCCGTTTTGCAAAAGGACTTTGCCGTTCTCCGAAATTTGGATTTAGCTGTGGTGCTTAAAAGATACCTGCGACGGACATCGATGGGTTTACCCTCCAAATCGTTAAACGTCGGAAGTGAAATAGTTTGATTGACATGAAAACTTGACACTACCTTCGGGAGAAAGGAGGGAACTGGCCATAATACTACCTTCTCTTGTGAAAACTGTAAAAACGGCTCCCTGCACGACAGCGCTTGAAGATCCGAAACTCTTCTTGCAGAACACAAGGCCACTAAGAAAGCGGTCTTCCATGAGAGCTCTTTGAGCGGCACCTCTCTTGACGGCTCAAACGGAGGCCTCGCTAAAGCTTCGAGGACTAAATTCAGATCCCAGGCTGGCACCACCGTCCGAACCAGAGGATTATGTTCTTAACCGCTCTGAAGAATCGTAAAATATCCGGATGACCGGAGAGGGAAACTCCCTTCACTTTACCTCGAAAACATGACAGCACCGCCAACTGAACCCTAAGAATGGCGAGAGCTAAGCCCCTATCCAGACCATCTTGGAGGAAAGACAACACCTGAGAAACTAGAGTGTCGCCCGGTCAGAAACCCGGCTCTGCGCACCAGCGCTCAAAAATACGCCACATGCGAACATAAGCTAGAGAAGTAGATAGTCTCCTAGCACTCACGAGAGTGGCTATCACCGACGTCGAATAACCTCTACGCATCAACCTTTCCCTTTCAAGAGCCAAGCCGTAAGCGAGAAGCGATCCAGGTCCGGCATGAGCAGGGGACCTTGACTCAAGAGGTCCTACCGAGCAGGCAACCTCCAAGGTCTGTCCATCCGGAGCCGAACCAGATCGGCATACCACAGCCTTCTGGGCCAATCTGGGGCAATGAGTATTACTCGACCGTTGTGTCTCTCTATATGCTGAAGAACTCATCCTATCAGAGGTCAAGGAGGAAAAACGTAAAGCAGAATCCCTGAAGGCCACGGCTGCACCAGACCGTCGAGACCCTCTGACATGCGCTCTCTGCGCCTGCTGAAAAAAACGACTCGCCTTGGCATTGCCGAAGGTGGCCATCAGATCCATTACCGGCTGGCCCCAGTGGCGGGTGAGGCTGTGAAACACTGCCATGTTCAATTCCCATTCTCCCGGATCTATCACATGTCGGCTGAGATAATCTGCCTGCACATTGTCTCATCCTGCCACGTGCGCCGCCGAAAGAGCCACTAGATGCGTCTCCGCCAAATACATCAGTCTCTGACTCTCCTCCAACAAGATCGTACTGCCTGTTCCTCCTTGCCGAATGATATAGGACACCGTCACCACATTGTCGGAAAAAACTCGAACCGCCTTCCCTTCGACGAGATGAAGAAACTCGGGAAGTGCTAGACGAACCGCTTGGAGCTCCAAAAGATTTATGGAGGAACCTTCCGTCTCCGGTGGCCAACACCCCTGAGCCATTTGTGCTTGACAATGCGCCCCCCCAGCCCGCTAGGCTGGCGTCTGTTGTGAGCAGCACCCAAACTGGTGGGCTCAGCAGCACCCCCGCTCGAAGATGGACGGGATCCAGCCACCACAGCAGACTGTCGCTTACTTCCTGCGACCGAAGCAATTTCCGATCCAGCGGATGATCTTGCGGCGACCACCTGGACAGCAAGGCCTGTTGCAAGGGACACAATGTGCGCTCGAGCCCAGCGTACCAGGTCTAAGGCCGCCGCCATGGAACCGAGAAGTTGCAAGTAACACCACGCTGTTGGAGCTTTCAAGCACAAGAACGCAGTCACTTGCCTCAAAATCTTTTGTACTCTGCTCTCCGGCAAAAACACCACTCCTAAGTTTGTGTCGAACACTGCTCCCAAGTAAAGGAGCCATTGCACCGGTCGCAACTGACTCTTGGCCTGGTTTATAACCCAGCCCAACCGTTCTAGTAGATTGACCACCCGCGCCGTTGCCACCACTGACTCAGACACGGACAGCGCCCGAATCAACCAATCGTTGAGATACAGGTGCACCAGAATGCCCTCTCGCCTTAACGCCACTGCCACCACCACCATTACCTTCGTGAGGGTGCAGGGCGCCGTAGCCAAACCAAAAGGCAACGCTTGAAATTGAAAATGACCCATGGGCACCGTAAAACATAAAATCTTTTGATGCTCGGATCGGACGGGTATATGGAGATAAGCCTCTGTGAGATCTATAGATGTAAGCACCTCTGAGGGCTGTACCGCAGAAATAACCGACCGAAGAGTCTCCATGCGGAAGTGCGAAACTCTCAGACAGCGGTTGACGTCCTTGAGATCCAAGATAGGGCGAAAATATCCTTCCTTCTTGGGAACCACGAAATAAATCGAGTATCGACCTAACCCTAACGGTCGTGAGGGACCGGCACCACCACTTGAAGGCGAAGCAACCGAAGAAGAGTCTATGCAACCACCGTCGCCTTTTCCGCTGACCCACAAGGAGACACCACGAAAGCGTCTGTCAATGGTCGAGAAAATTTGAGGGCGTAACCGCCGTGAATAATTTCTAGAACCCAGAGGTCTGATGTTATGGTGGTCCAGACGGAAAGGAAAAACTGAAGACGACCTCCAACCGGAATTTCTGTCTGGACCCAGCTCCCTTCATTGTGGCTTCTTGTTGGAGTTCTGCTGGGTTGAAAAATAACCTCTGCCGAACCCCCGAAAGGACTGCCCTCAAGCCACAAAGCGTCCCCTCTGATAAGGGGCAAACCTAGAACCTCTGAATCTGCGAAAATCTCTCGACGGAGCTCTGTGTAGACCGCTAGGTTTCTGACCTATCGGGCGATCTTCCGGAAGATGACCCTCTTTAGAGTCTCCCAGATCCTTCACAATCTTCTCCAAAGCAGCCCCAAAAAGTAGCGTGCCCTTGTACGGCAGCTTACTGAGACGCGTCTTTGAGGAAACGTCCGCCGCCCGATTCCTTAACCATAGAAACCTCCTGGCAGCAATGACCGAAGCCATAGACTTCGCTGACACTCTGACAAGATCATAGAAGACATCGGCTAGGTAGGCTGCGGCCGACTCTAGTTTTGCCCTTTCATTGTCTCCTTTAGCAAGAGTACTGCCTTGAATCCAACAAATGGATGCTCTGGAAACATAAGCGCCGCAGATAGCCACTCTCAGCGACAAGGCGCAGGTCTCAAAAGTCTGCTTTCAAAGAAATTCCAGTTTCCTGTCCTGCAAATCTTTGAGGGCCGCTCCTCCCTCCACAGGAATCGTGGTCTTTTTAGTCACAGCTGATACCAAGGCATCCACCTTAGGCATCTTTAGCAAGTCCTGCTCCTCTTGCGGCAATGGATACAAGCGGCAGACAGTCCAAGCTCCCCGAAATGTAGCCTCTGGACATTCCCACTCAGACTCCACCATCTGCTTCATAACTTGGTGTATGGGAAAACAACTCTGCTCTGTTTTAAATCCTTGGAGCAGAGGATCCTCTAAAGGCTGTTCCTGAGTCACTGGGAGGGCAAGATTCAACGCTGCTAGTGTTTGTGAAATAAGTGCCCCCAATTCCTCCTTTCTAAATACACGAAATAAACTAGGATCCTCATGGACTCCCATGTCCCCCTTCCTCTGGATCAGTGGCCCACTGATCCAGGCCAGAGTCCGCAAGGATCTCTCCTTCTTCTATTCCCTGGAGATCCGGGATGAGCAGCCCGACGCTATCGGTGCTTCCCTGTACCCCCTGGACTGATATGGACATGCCCTCTCCCAGGTCCAAGAGAGAAATTTCCTGTACCGGGTTTTGAACGGGCATGGGGACAGGGTCTTTACCCCGAGCCTGATGCCACCTGAGACAATAAGCTTGATGCAAAGCTAAAATAAATTCGGCCAAAAAAGCAGCCTCTAAGCTTCCCGGCGTTGCAGATAAAGCCTGTGAAGGAGCTTCCCCCACTATAATAGGCTTCTTAGTCTTTGCCTTTTTCTTCGCGGTACCAGCCTTACTAGCACTCAAAATGTCAGACTTCTCTGAAATGGCTGCCTTTCCCGCCATTTCTGACATGTTTTGAAGGTCCCCTGCCTGATCGCAGGAATCTGACCGGCCCTCCATACCAGTGATTCTAAACGCGACGAAAGCAGAGCTAAAAAGAAAACTCCTTGCCGAGCAGAGGCCCCGGACCAACGTGCCGCACAGAACCGCTGCTAAAACAAAAGAGACAGAACTAATCAGCTGCTTTCTCCTCTGAGAAGTGCACCAATACCGAGCCGCCTCAAAATGAACTTTAAAAAAAACCCCCCGCAATCAGACTGACCTTCGTTGCCGATGCCGAGTACCGCTGATTGCCCCGCTCAGAACACTCGCTATCGCTGCTAGCGGAAGAGTGCATCTGGCTCCGGGGGTGGGCTGAAGGTCTCTGGGGCTCCCAGTATCCGTGCTCATACCCCCGGCAAAGGAGCTAACCCCCAGGGCAGGCTCTGCCTCTCTGCTCTGATCAAACCGGTCTACTGTTAAACCGGAAAAAGTAATGTTTATGGACCTGGATAAAGAGCTCTGCTAGAGCTCTACAGTTGTTGAAGAAAAGCTAAAGAAAATAAAGAAAATCAGACCAGATTTTAACAAAAATTCAACTTGCTATCTCCAGGAGCCAGTCAATTAACATCCCTTCAGCTGCTGAGGACTGAAAGACTGAGGAAGGACCAGTAGGGGGAGCCAGTCACTGTTTCAGCAAAACTTCAGTTTTCAGTCCTAAGCTGCTGGAGAAGGTTGACAACCCTATAGTGCCTGGACTGGCCCGGAGAGACGATGAGGAACATGCCTTGTTTGACTGCAAAGGAGCAAAGAGCCTGCGCTTCCTGACACAGGAGTCTGGACCCTGTGCCCCCTTGCTTGTTCACATAGAACATTGCTACCTGATTGTCTGTCTGAACTAAGACAGACTGGTGAGACAGGGCATGAGAAAAAGTCTGTAGAGCCAAGCGGATTGCCCGCAGCTCCAAAAGACTGATCTGCACTTACGTGACTTGGGGACTCCGGCTCCACACGAGGTAGCTTGGAAGGCCTCTCCGACTCAGAGTGCTCGGGGCGGCGGTCAGGGCTACGTGACCTGGCCCTCGAGGAACCAGGAGCCTCCACCGACAACGCCCTCACGAGCTTTTTCTTCCTTCAGTGCTCCCGGGAGGGAGACTCCCTTTCAGAGGAACCCTGATGGCGCTCAGGGTCAGACTCCCGAGATGTCGAGGCCTCCGATGAAGTCCGGGCCCGGCCGGACACGGAGTCAGAGAAAATTCTCTCACGTTGAGCTGACGGCTCCGAAGCGCCTTCAATGACAGGCCAGCGGGTCATGGTCGGGCCTGAGGCATCGGAGGCAGCAGTCATGTGTGTCGGTAAGAGACATAGGTTTCTTGCACCAATCACACTTTTTGAACCCGCTGGCAGCCATTGGGGGAAAAAGGGCCCCTGCAAGGTCAAAAGACCGGGCTGCCAGTGAAAACACAAAAAGAACACGAACACTAGAAGGACAAAAACCGAAAATCACAACTCCGGACTCGGTACCGGTGTACCAAGCCCAGGCGGGAAGGGGAACCGGCGTCGAACCAGATAAGACAACACGAAAAATCGCAGAAAAAAAAATCAACTTTTCCCGGGTGACACGAACTCATGTCCGTCGGGCTCCGTGGAAAAAGAAAGACTGAGCAAGATGGCACCCTTGGGCGGGAAGGGGACCACGCAGGTGTGCTGCATTCCCAAAGGCTTTCTTTGAAAGCTGGGGAAATGCTCCGCACAGGGGCTCCGTCGGTGCCGACGTCACCCATATGTGAGGACTGACTTTCTGCTTGGTCCTGGAGAACACCTTCTTCAGGGGGTAAAACCGCAAACAAAACAAATAGAACTAGATAAAAAATATATATACTGACAATAATAAATAAGAGATAAAAAATTAAGAAGTTAAACAACCAGAGTCAACAGAATAATGGTTAAAACCAAATAAAATCAAAATATATAAAGGTAAGAATGAGTATAAAAAACAATTCTATAAATCTCTATATTTGAGGACTAAAAGAAACAAATACTTTTATAGCCGGCATATGCCATGTAGAGAAGAGAGGAGAGAGAGGGGAGGACACAGCTATGTGCAATACCAATTGGGAAGATGACGTACTCATAAGAACACACTGTTTTCAATTGGATAGCAAATTGTATCTATAAAGGAATGAAACAAAAGTGATAAACCATCAGGCAATCCCTTAGCTTGATCTTAACTGTTTTATAACGAGGGGGAGACTAAAAGAAGTAATTTATTTTTAAAAAAGGGGAAACCAGGTTGCGAACCAAACTATGTGAATGAAGCCAGGGAATATTCAATTGTGCCAGGGTGTCATAATTCTCCGAATCCAGGGAGTGTCAGAATGCAGTGGCATATAAGAATGTTGTGCATTCAAATATTTATAAAAGCATACAGTGCCTTTTAAAGAGCCTAATAATAACACCAATGTAAGGAGCCAATTATTTTAAGAGTAGATAATTTAATTTTAAAAAGGGGGGTTATGTTTTAAAAATGAGGACTGAATGTACCTTGACGCTGGTTCTAATCAACCGCCATAGCTTGACATTTGCTAGTATTTCCTGTGCTATGTATTGCTTCCTCAGTCAATCTGAACAAATGCCAGAAGTTGTCCCTTTAAACCTCTGGCTATTGCTCTGGCTATGCAACATCATATAAATGTAAAAATAAAACAGACTCATGTCTCAGAATAAAGGATCCTTGATTATCAAAATCAAACTGACTTACCCCGATAAGGTAACCTTCCAAATCGCCGTAGCATTGGAGAAACCAGCCTGGAGCATACTCATATAGAAGACTCCATTTCTCACCAAACAAACAAATAATCAAGGTCAAAGGGGAAAGCAGATCGAAATTTAAAAACTCTTTTGAGGTTCGACAGCTTTCATAATAAGTCTCTAAAATATAGCTTGCCACAAAGTCAGTTCCTCCGTATAAGACGACTATGTGCTGCTAGTACAGATTTTGAATATCACGCCAAAAGATATGGAAGAGTGGTTTGTGCAACGAGGATATCCACAAGATTGCATTCAGCTTATACCAGGAGCAAAGAACACAGACTGAGCCATCCTTCTTAAAGGCAGATGCCATCCTAATGTTGATAGGATGGTGTGTGCTCTAACATTCTCCTGTCTTTCAAAATATATTGCCTGTATTCTCAAACGAGAATGGCATCTTTTTTCGTCAACACCTACATTTGCATCGAGACAGCTCGCTATTGCCTCTAAGAACCACCAAAATTTAGTAAACATATTAGTCCCGTCAGCACTTTCTAAGCCTAGACCAATTTGCAAAGTCAAAGGTCATTTTAAATGTGGCAGATGTTCTGTATATTCGAACATTTTAGTTACCAAGAATCACTTTGAATATCCAACTACAAAGAAGATTTTTTAAATATTTTTTCAAACTGTAACACACAATAATTTATTTGTCTGTCCCTGAAATCTTTTATCATTGGAAAAACAAAGCATCCTGCAAAACCACGCATCAGAACATATAAGTTGTCTAAGCAGATTGGTACCGGACAAACCACTAGTGGCACATTGGACAGAGAAGGGTCACATCCCCCATGACCTTAAATTTCCTGTGCTTAAGGTTGTAGAACCTGACTGGGAGTGGAGATGTAGATTTCATACTTCAATTCATAGATGTCCCTCTGTTCTAACTTGAAGACATTAGCACCCTATGAGTTAAATCAGGATGTTAACTTCTCAGTCTTTCTTTAATTGGACTGTTTTGCAGTGCAACCCTCCCAGTCCTAGCTATGTTTCTGTGCCGTTGCCATCCCAGTTTTATCTGCAATTTATAGTTTTTAGTTTAATGTTTTTTTTATTTTATTCTACTTTAGGCCCACATGCCTTGTTTTTATGTATTTGGCGTCATAGATGCCAATGTTTATCTTAGGCTGTAGTTTTGGTGAATTTTAACATGACTAATGCAGCCTTATCTTTAACGCCCATTTTAACCAATGGGACTTCTGACATTTGTTCAGATTGCCTGAGGAAGCAATACATAGCTTGACATTTGCTAGTATTTCCTATGCTATAGAGCTATGGCGGTTGATTAGAACCAGCGTCAAGGTACATTCAGTCGTTTTTAAAACATAACCCCCCTTTTTCAAAATTAAAATATCTACTCTTCTTAAAATAATTGGCTCCTTACACTGGTGTTATAATCAGGCTCTCTAAAAGACACAGAATGCTTTTATAAATATTGACTGCACAACATTGTCTTATATGCCACTGCATTCTGACGCTCCCTGGATTCGGAGAATTATGACGCACTGGCACAACTGTATATTCCCTGGCTTCATTCACATAGTTTGGTTTGCAACCGTTTTTTTTTTTTTAAGGATACCCATCAAGACGTACTTCTTTTAATCTCCCCCTCTTTATAAAAACAGTTAACAGCAAGATAAGGGATTCCCTGATGGTTTATCACTTTGTTTCACTCCTTATAGATACAAATTTGCTATCCGGTTGAAAACACAGCGTGTTCTTGCGATACTCGCACCATCTTCCCAATTAGTATTGCACGTAACTGTCCTCCTCATCTCTCTCCTTCTCTATATGGCATATGTCGGCTATAAAATATTTGTTTCTTTTAGTCCTCAAATACTATAGAGGTTTATAGAATGTTTTTTACACTCTACCTTATTGTTACATCTTTTGTTTACCATTATTCTGTTGGTTATTTAAGTTTTTATCTTTTATTATTGTCAATATGGTTTTATTTTATCTAATTCTATTTCTTTTGTTACTGCCAAAATGCGTAGGGGTTGAATAAAGCACCTGTGACCCTTTACTTGCTTCTTTGTGTGGTCTCTTGCATTCCTGTGAGTGTACTCGCTCTGCTTGACAGTTACACTTACCACACCCGAGACATCGTGATTACACGTTGTGACAAACCTCATTGTTTTTGTAGCACAGACACCAAGTCAGCCTGCCTCTTTAGGTGGGGCCTGTGGGTAGTAGAGTATCTGCGTGTGTATGTTAATGAATGCAAGGGGTTTGCATGCAACTGTGAGTGCAGTAACTGGGTGCAGCGTGTCTGTGTGGATGGGGCGGGTGTCTACAAGTGTGCACAGTTGACTTGTGTTGTGCATGGTAGGAAACCAAAACGCATGGCAGTGACTGCATATGGTGTACAAAGTTGCCCCCTTTCCTCCACTTCCCATTGGTTGGCTCCCTTCCCTTCCCCTCCTGCTCCTTTTAAACTTTGCCAACCTCTTCACTAGCTCACACTCTCTCACCTTCCTCCACCAGTTCATCCCATCTCTCTCTCTCAAGCCCTTCCCCTCCCCCCCCCAATTGCTCGACCACTACCACTCTGTTCCACCCTTCCCCTCAGCTTATTCCTTCTTTTTTACACCACCATCCACCCTTTCCCCTCCTCCATCTCCACCCAGCTTGTGCTTACTCTCACACCTCTCAGACTCCTCCAGACTCAATCACTCCCTGCCTCGACTATCCCCTCTCTCTCTCATCCCCAAGCTCACTCATTCTTCCACAATCCAAGGTTACCCCCTGTCTTTCAGTATCCCTCTCCTACCTATCCTTTTTTCATACTCAGTTAGGAGAAGCATGAAAAGGCTGAGGGAGTGCCTTGGGCCATCTCTCCCTACTGCTCCCATATAGCTCTAGTGATTGTCAGGGAAGAGGAGATAAGCCCAGGTTGGTGACAACAATGGGTGCAGAGAAGAGCGAGAGACCGAGTGAGAAAAAAGTATGCCCAGTCCAGTTAGAGGTAGCAATCAGAGGCAAAGAAGTTGAGAGCAAGTCCAGGCTGGCTGTGGAAACTATCAAATTTAGCAACTATCAGAGAGATATTACAGAGAGTTTGCCAAATTCCTCAAGCTACTGACTATAATCTGATGTTGCTCATCCATATAGGCACAAATGATACACTCAAAGGATTCTTAGCAGTATCAAGAGTGACTTCATGGCTCTGGGAGAGGGTGAAGCAGATAGGTGCGCAGGTGGTGGTCTCCTCAATCCTCCCTGTTGAGGGAGAGAAGCTCTTATCCTGGAACTGAACGTGTGGCTGGTGTCATTGAGAGTGCTTTGGTTTCCTGGACCATGGGATGATTTTGCTAGGGCTGCTGGGCAGACATGGTATGGCACTATATGTAAAAAACAAACAAACCAAAAAAAACCCCCCAACCCATAATAAAAAATAAATCATATCAAAGCTACAGAATTACAGGGCTTACAAGGGAAAGAGGAGGCACTATAGGTTAAACTAGAAAGAGGCAATGGGGAATCCATTTGCACCGATATGATATACAGATCTCCTTCACAGGCAGAAGTTAACAGATTTAACTGAAGACATTTGCAGTATTGCTACAAAAGAAGAAGCGCTACTGATAAGTGATTTCACTATGCTGGATATTGACTTGCTGCCTGGTCATCTAGGAGGAGATCCTAGATTCTCTATAGGGAGAGCTATTCTGGTAACTAGTAACAGAACCCACCCATGAAGGGCCATATTGGATCTGGTGCTTACCAATGGGGGAAGGGGTTTCTGATGTTATAGTAGGAGATCATCTTGCCTCCAGTGATCACCACATGGTGTGATTCAGAATAGGACTAGGACTGAAAGTCCATTCAAAAACAAGGATCCTAGACATTAGAAAAACTAACTTTGCTAAGATGGGACAATACCTCTCAATGAGTCATTAGCAAGATGGGAAGAGCTAGGGGACATAGGAAAGTCATGAGCAAAACTGAAAGAGGATATTTTATAGGCAAACAAACCTTTTTGTTAGGAAAGTAAATAAATGTAAAAGGAGGTACTATGGTTCTCCAAAGTAGCTGAAATGGTGAAGAAAAGAGAGTGGCCTTCATACAATACAAGAAATCACAGAAAGAGGAACACAAGCATCAATATTTAGAAAACAAAAACAAAAACTTAGAGAAGCTAGAAAAGTAGTCAGGCATGCAAACATGCAAATTGAAGGAAAAATAGCCAATGCAGTAAAATAGTGGGGGAGGGAGGGGGGGGGAAGGGGACAAGAAATGTTTCAGGCATGTTAGTGAGAGGAAGTGCAAAAGTGGTATCGTCAGACCCAAAAGGTGAAGAGGGAAGAATATGTAGAAGCCGATGAGAATAAAGCGGAATTTCTTAACAAATATTTTTTTGTTATTTATTTTTATTTATTTATTTATTTAACAGTCGCTTATATACCGCTACCTTCCACAGATCAGGTGCGGTTTACATAGAACAGGTAAATAAACAGTGTAACATAACTGTTTTTACATTAAATATCACTTGAATTATGTACATCTTAACTTTAACAATTAAACTTTAGAGAACTATGTACAATCAACGGATGTTGAATTTAACAAGGAAGGTAGCTATTTACAAACATCATAGACTGTGTATAAAGGTCATATTTTCATGGGTCATTATGGTATTAAGCTCAAAAATGCAATGTGTGCCTTTGAGTCAGTCCTGACTCCTGGCGACCCAGAAGCTCATGGGTTTTCTTGGCAGTGTCACCGGAAGTAGATTGCCAGGCCTTTCTTCCGAGGCAGTGGAGGGTTAAGTGACTTGCCCAAGGCCACAAGGAGTGCTAGTGGGCATCGAACCCTGGTTGCTTGGTTACCAAGCCAGTGTTCTAACCACTAGGCTACTCCTCCACTCCGGTATTAAGCTCAAAGTATTATATATTATCCGTTTTCATTTTGGTGTTGGGAATTCGCAAGTGGACCGCAGTGGGAGCTAAATAAGTGAGTTTTTAATGTTTTACATAGATCCAGAGTATAGGGGCTGCATGGGAAAACGTTTTTTTATTTGTTGATTTTTTAGTCTTTGTGAACTCTTTTGGAATTCTTATTTTATTAGTATTGCATCTTCTGTGAACAGATTGGGGTGTGTCTTTAGTAACGAGTTTGTTTAGTGTAGCTGGGGCAGTATTATTTAAAGCTTTGAAGGTGGTTATTATTAATTTATAGTTTATTCTGCATTGAATTGGGAGCCAATGTAGTTTAGCTAAATAGGGTGATATGTGCTCAAATGGATGTGCCTTCGTTATGGTTCTAGCTGCAGCATTTTGGGCAAGTTGGAGCCTTTTGATGTTTTGGTTAGGTGTGCCTAGTAGAGTGAGGTTGGCAAAGTCAAAGTGCAGTGTAATAATGGCTTGTATTATGCTCAGGAAGTCATGCAGGTGGACTAGTGGGCATAATTGTTTTAGTACCCTGAGCTTAAAGTATATTTTTTTTGTAGTGTTTCTTATGTGGGTATTCATACTGAGGTGTGTGTCTAAGGTCACCCCTAGGTATTTTATCTCATTTTTTATGTAAATATCATGTTTCTGAAGTGTAATGTGAGTAGGGGGGTGTACGATTTGTTTTTTGTTACAATCAATATGTCAGTTTTGGAATGGTTAATATGAAGGTTGTGGTCTTCTAGCCAAGTTGTTAATTCATTGAAACAGTCAGTTAATAGTTGAAGTGGAAGTGTAGGGATCGTGAATGGAATGTACATCATGATATCGTCTGCGTATATGTGGTGGTGGATTTTGAATTTTTTAAAGATGTTGCAAATTGGTTGTATATAGATATTAAAAAGGAGAGCGGAGAGGGCAGATCCTTGTGTGTTGTGTGTTCATAAATGAAGGGCCAGGAGCAGTACTACAGAAAACACCCCAAAATAGGAACAGAAGTGAAGGGGGATCTTTAACAATTTTCAGGAGACTGTGAGGAACAAGCTAAACTAAAAGTAGACAAAGCAAAGGGACTGGATGGGATATAAGAGCATTGATGAAACTTGGAGAAATTCTAGTGGCTCCACTGTCTTGATATTTCCAATGCTCCTTTAGAGGCAGGAGTGGTCCCAGAGGACTGTGGTCCCTTTCCACAAAAGCAGAAGGATGAAGTTGAGAACTACAGGCCCATTAATCTCACCTCTGTGGTGAGTAAATGGAAACTCTGCTAAAACAGAAGATAGTGAGGTCTCTGGAATCCAATGGATTGCAGGATCCAAGGCAGATGGTTTTACTAGTGACAGATCTCTTCATACAAATCTTTAGAGTCAGACTCAATTAATTAGACAAATCTAATTAGTTTCTTTGATTGGGCGCCCAGAGAACTGGTTGAAGGGCGCACCCTAGATGTTGTGTATTTACATTTCAGTAAAGCTTTAGACACCATTACGCACAGACAACATATAAATAAATTTAGCACCCCAGCAATAGTAGCAAAGCTTGAAGAATGGTTGAGAATCTGGCAGTTGAGATTTAATGCTAAAAAAAATGCAGGGTCATGCATTTGGGCTGCAAAAATCTAAGGGTACAGTATAGGGGTGAAGTACCTCTGTCCATGAAAGAGCGGGACCTGGGAACAATCAGTTCTAATGATCTTAAAGTGGTTAAACAGGTAGAACAGGTGACAGAAAACGTCAGAAGAATGCTTGGGTGCATAGGGAGAGGAATGGCCAGCAGGAAGGTGGTGCGATAGTGCCTCTGTATAAATCTTTGGCGAGACCTCACTGGGAGTACCCTGTGTAATTCTGAACATCCTTTAAAAGGACATAAAAAAGATGGAGTCAGTGCAGAGGGTGGCTACTAAACTGGTCAGTGGGCTTCATCATAAGGGGACAAACCTAAAGATCTCAATATGTATACTTTGGAAGAAAGCCGGGAGGAAGGAGATATGATAAAGGAGTATGAATGCACAGGAGGAGAGTCTCTTTCAATTGAAAGCTCTGTAATAAGCGGGCATAGAATGAATGTGGAAGGGGATAGACTCAGGAGTAATATGTCAAAATATTTCTTTCCGGAAAGAATGGTAGATGCATGAAATAGTCTCTCAGTGGAGGTAATAGAGACCAGGACAGTATCTGAATTCAAGAAAGCATGGAACATAGAAGATCTCAAAAGGAAACAAAAAAAGGGACTATAGTATTTGACATGGAAGGGCAGACTAGATGGGCCATATGGTCTTTTTCTACCATGATGTTTTCTATGTTCTAAAGGTGCTGGCTTGTTCCCCTTGTTTAGCACAGACTTTCTGCACACCATTTGCTTACAGCATCAAAGAGAAAATCTTCTGCTTTAGACTTGTGTTAGAGTGTTGCTCTAAAGTTCAGTACGGTATTTCTTAACACGTGTTTTCTGCATATGCCTGCCAGTATGTCTTCAATGACTAGCAGCTGAGATTCCTTCTTCTGTTCATTTTATTTAACATTTCTTTTATACAGTCTTTCCAGATTATAAAATAGTAACTTCTTGTACATGGAACAGAGCAAATAGAACATAGTACTAGAACTAGGGGATGGGGGAACATATCATGGATGGTATAGTAGAACTCTATACAGGGGAGATGGTATTTACAAAGAGCTAAATACAGGGGGTATCCACAACCTGTAGGCATATTGGTAGCTGTGTGGGAGCATTTTATGTTAAGCATCAGAGCCAAAGTATTCCTGGAAAAGAAAGTTCTTTAGGGTTTTTTGTACAGAAATCAATGCAGCCATTGGTGTCTCTTAGGGTGGTAGGGTGTGAGTTCTAGAGTGGAGGAGCATATATATGGAGAAGGATCTTAGGCAGGTTGCTTGGCTGCTAGTTGTCTTGATTGTTGCAATGATGAGTAGACTCCGGTTGCATTGTCTTCTTGATCTTGTACTATTTGGTATTTGAATGAGGTCATGAAGGGAGGTTGGAGCTTGGTCGTGAGTGGTTTTGTAGGCGAGCATGATGGCTTTAAATTTAATCAGTGATTGAATAAGGAGCCAGTGGAGGTTTTTGAGCACTCGGGTGATGTGGTTGTGTTGTGGTGTCCCTGTTATAAAATTTTGCTGCGGCATCTTGCTTGGAAGTTAATACTACCTCCACAGCATCCCGAGGCCCAAAAGCCAAGCTCTGAAAAACTCAGACCTCACCTTTGTGAGTATAATTACCCTAACAGAGACAAGAAACCTCTCTACATATACAGCTGGAAACGAGTCTGAAAATCAAGGAAATAAAAAACTACTGTTCCAAGCTCAAGCTACTACATTTAACATTAGAAAAGGAAATCAGAATCTAGTGAAATCCAAAACATGCAGGAAAAATGCCAATTTAGTATATTATACTCATTTTATTGTTATTCTACATGATTATTATTGTGTTTTAAGTTGTAAACGTTATAAACATGTTTTTGGTGGTTTTATGTTTACTATACCGTCTAGCATAACTGTCATAGAGTAAGCCAATTAAAATTTAATGAAACAGACATATCGAATATCTCTGGGAAGAAGCTAAACGGCCACTTAAAATAGTTCATAGATACAAATTATTAAAATAAAGTCCCAAGAACGTTATCATCAAGGACTTCCATAATACAATGAAATCTTTCATCTCAAAACTACTATATTTAACCAGGAAGAAAGATAGTTCAGACGATGCGGATACCTGCCATAGCAACTCCTGCAGGTTTTTAGGTATTATTATTATTATTAGTGCTATTTGGCTCATCCGTAGGGGGGGTGGGGGAGAGAGAGATCAAGGCCAGCTACTTGTAAACTGTACCTGAATGTAAGTAACGCACTTAATAACAACATTATTGCTAGAAGCCTGATGAAACAATAGAAGAGTATAAGCAACCGAGAGACCCCGGCTCCATGGATCCCTCGGCGGGCCACACGAGAGCGTAAAAGCGAGGTGCAGAGCTCCCGAGGCTCCAGCGGGAAACCGCCCAAGGGCCCAGCCTCCCGAAGGCGCAAGACAAACCGCACCTGGAGTACGAGACAGCCCGGAGATTTCTTCGTGCGGGCAAGTGAGAAGTTGAACAGTCTCGCAAGTCGGCTCCAAAGGTCACTGCTGCTTTCCCTTTCTGTTCGTACAAACAAACTCCAGCGAGAGCAGAGCAGTCGCTTCGCCTTCCTTCCGGACTAAAGACGCAACTTCCGCTTCCGCCTCCGCTCGGAGAGTCACGTGGACGGAAACGAGCGCTCCGCGCCTCCGCTCGGAGTCACGTGCGCGGAAGCGGCAGTAGCTGTGGCCCTGCTGGTCGTGTAATCGGGGTCCAAGAGCCACTCGCTGGAGTTTGCGGTAAATAATAATAAAAAAGTTCGTGTAATGACGCTTGATTTCTCATTGAGAGTGCGAATGGGGAGTTATTGTGCTCTTTTAAATTATAATGTTTAAATTGAATGGTAATTACCCAAACGTCTAAGGAAGAGATTATAGAGCGCGTTCCTGAAGAGGCAAACCCAAAGCGAAGGGCCTGCAACGTATAGGTATTGGAACGGGGGTGCTCGCATCCATTCTGTGTGCGCACAAAACTGTTTCCTACACGCCTAGACCTCCCGCTGTTCCTCCTTCTGGAGCCGAGGGTGTTCTGGAAGAACGATACGCTGTTTTCGACCTTCCCTATCTTAAAAAAAAAAAGCCCACCAAAGTGAAAAGAGAGTACACGTAACTAAAGGAATAACTTCAAATTTTCCAGTATCTACACCAATATTATCCAGGACACGTCAAGTAAATGTGCTTTTCGATACGAAAAACCAAAAGCTATTCACCAAGGCTAAGAGAAGCTACTTCTTGAGAGGCGTAATACTCGCCTGCACGGACAAACTGAGGAAAGATAGCAGTATTTAACTAAGTACTGACAGGGCTGCCCCAAATAATGTCAACTTTTCTGTCACAAAAAAGGAGAGAAATCCTGTGATGGAAGTTTATAACCACGAGGGCAGTGCAGTAGAGGAATTTAAATATCCCTTATCATACTAATAAAGAAGATTACATAAAGACTTAAAAGATCCATTTAGTCAGATCTAGTTCCTTGATCTCATTTGAGTTTACAAGAGTATTGGCTACAAAGAGACTGGAGCATATGCTTTCAAAAGATCCCTCCCCCAATCTAGGAGGAAGGTATCTGAGACTACGATGTAGCAATTTTCTATCCTAGAACAGAATTGAGGAACCGCCCACACTTCACTTTTGGCTTTATTTTAGAAATTGCATTATAAGCAGTCTATAAATTTAATAAATGAAATTAAATTTTCACCTCATAATTAAGGATCCTCTCTTTGTTTCATATTTTCTTCAATAGGATAGAATACTGCTTTTGTGGCCTCCACTGGAAGGCAGTTCTATTTATCGACCATCTTTTCCTTGAAGAAATATTTCCTTATGATATTCTGTAGTCTAGGCCCTGAAAAATATTTGCTTATTGAATAGTGTTTGTGAATTTTAAGATATTTAAATCTCTATTATTTATTTTATTTTATTTATTTATTTAAAATTTCTGATATACCACTTTTCATGATATCAAGGTGGTTTACATTGAACAAACTGAAATTACATTGAACAGGGCATTATAACTAGGAGATAACTATTTTTTACAGGGAACATTATATCCTTCCTCTCCGCTATGGTATACATATCTAGATTTTTAAGTTTCACTTCATAAAGCTTATTTTGATAAGCCTTCTGTAGACTGCTTTCGTTCTTTTGTAGGTGTGATATCCCATATTGTTCCCCTATATAGTCAGTGAGATCTCACTAATGAACTATACAGAGGAGTTGTCATGTTTTTTCTGTTAAGAACATAAATGCCATACTGGGTCAGACCAAGGTCCATCAAGCCCGGTATCCTGTTTCCAACTGTGCCCAATCCAGGTCACAAATACTGGTAGTTTCCCAAAAAGACATACAGGTTCCACAATGCGTGTATTGAGGCAAGCAGTGGATTTCCCGAGTCCTCTTTAATAATGATTTCCTTAGCGTTCCTCCAGCTTAGTCCTCTACTGATGGGTAGTGCACCTCCTCCTGCAGCTTGAAGACTGGACCAATCAAATTTCTGCATCACCGGAGGTAGCGTACTGGCATCCCTCTATAGCCCCAGTGTGTCCAGTCTTCATGCAGCTAGAGGACGTAGTGAGCTTAGGTTCTGGGCTCACTAGGGATACAGTTCAGCAGCAAGATACTTAGCTAACCTTTTAATTTTCTTTGATGGTCATTGGTTATTTCATTTCCCTGTGATTTAGGTGTTTGGGCACTTTGGTTGTACTGTTCCTTTAACAAAAAAAAAAAAAAAAGGTACAACAGTTTTTGTTTGATCCCGGGGCTCCAGTAGTGAGATCTCCCTCCTGCCTTGCCACAGCTGTCTGCTTATTTTCTTTATATTTTCTTTGTGTTTTTCTGTTGCTTAAGGATCTCTAGCCCCTAGGCTGTTCGGGGCAGAGCTCCTTGATCGGGCTGCCGGTGGCGCGCTTTCTAAGAGGTGAGACCTGCGGCTTGGGGGACAGCGTCTTTAGGCTGTTTGTTTCCCTGCCCGCAGAGCCGGTTGCCCGGTCTAGTGCTAGCGGCTATTTTCTCGCTCTGCTCCTTGATTTGCGGGGCAGTGGAGTCATAGCGCGGTACGACCAGTTCTCTAAATTGCCTGACGCTACGGCTCAGGAGAGCGAGCAGGAGCAGCGCGCCAAAATTCTGTGAGGCGCCGCGGCCATTTTGAACACGCGGTGCTCGCAGCTCCTTTGGCACGAGTGGCCTCAGCGCGGTTCCCCGGAGCGGCGTTTGTCTCTGGACCGCGGCCTGGGCGGTTTTACCAGGTATTTGTCGCCTCTTTGTTTTGTTTTTTTTTTGCTTAGTTCGGGGTTAGCGTTGTGCTCGGGGTTCGCTGACAGGTATTTTGCTAGGGTTTCACTTCTTTAGCGGGTATTTCCGGAACTCGGCCTCCCGCGGAGGTAATTAAATGCTTTAATCCCTCATACACGAAGCAGCAGAACGGCAGCTCTTTTTTTAAGTTCAGGCCAAGTTTGTCTTCCGGGTCCCATTCTTCCGGCTGTCCAAGGCCCCAGGGGCCGTACTTGTTTTGAGTGGTTCCATGTCAGCCGGATCCCAGTGCGTCGTCTGTGGCTCTCGTAGAGGCGCGGGCACAGAGTCAGGCATCTGTCAACGCTGTGCGTCAGTCACTTAGCATGGAGCAGCAGTTAGAGATTTCCATGACACCGGTTGCCCCTGCAGCCCTCACGGGTACAGAAAGTGCAGAACCTGTAGCAGGGCCTTCGGCTCCAGCAGCTGAACCATCCTTGGGCGCTTCGGGCACGCCTTCTGATCTTGGCAGCGCGCTGCAGATGGATGATTTTTCTCCTGATTTTGTCCTGCTTATGCATCAGGCATTTTGTCGCAGACGGCAGGGCTTCGTGGCAGGGTCCCTGTCCCTTCCTTCATCTAGCACGCGGGCTGGTATAGCAGAGCGCGAATCTGTTACAGTGAGGCCGGCCAAAAGGGCACGTGCGGTCGAGCCTCTTCTCTCCGAGACGGACTGGCAGGAGGGGGCGGAAGCCGACTTTGATGTAGATACGGACATGGAGGAGTTAGAGGACGGGGAAATCCCTGAGCCTGAGGATCAGGCAAAATCATCAGAGTTTTTCGCCGGGAAGAGTTGCCGGCCCTTATTGCGGAGGCTCTTCAGACGCTTCGGCTATCTGCTGAGCAGCCGGCCGAGGACGAAGATGGCGTGGATCCCATTATTCAGGCGGTCCGTCAGACGCATGTGGTGTTTCCTATCCATAAGGTTATTGATCAGATGATTCAGACGGAGTGGGATAATCCCGAGTCCGGGCTGAAAGGGATGAAGATCATGAACAAGCTGTATCCACTGTCAGAAAAAGATAAGGACAGGTTTCGTTCTCCAAAGATTGACGCTGCAGTTTCCGTGGTCACTAAGAAAACCACGATCCCAGTGAAAGGTGCTGCGGCCTTGAAAGAAGCGTCAGATAGAAAAATGGATGGATTCTTGAAGCAATCTTTTGAGGCGGTCGCGGTGGCTTTGCAGGCCTCCATTTGTGGGGCTTGAGTCGCTCGAGCCTGTCTTCGCTGGGTTCAGTGCCTGCAGCAGTCTGCGTCCTTTGAGCCCGACGAGGTGCGAGAGCTCCAGCGCCTAGAGTCTGGTTCCGCCTATTTGGCGGATGTACAGTACGACCTCATCAGGGCCCTCTCCAATAGTATGGGTTCCTTGGTAGCGGCACGTAGGTCTCTTTGGCTGAAGAATTGGGCGGCGGATGGCTCTTCTAAGTCGCGTCTAGGCAAGCTCCCGTTTAAGGGGAAGCTCTTGTTTGGTGAGGACCTGGATAACTTGGTTAAGGACTTGGGGGATTCTAAAGGCGGCAGATTGCCGGAAGATAGGCCAAAAAGGGGTAAATCCGCTTTGTCCTTTCAGGGGCAGTCTCGAGACTTTCGGAGGTTTCGGTCGCCCCATTTTCCGGGATCCCCAAGAGAACGGTTTGTGTCTCGAGCCCAAGGATTTCGGGGGTTTCGTGGCGCCAGTCGTGGATTCGCAGTGGCGGCCCCGACAGCCCTCCGGAAGTCCCAATGAAGGGCGGCGGGTCCCGGCAGAATTGCAACCGATCGGAGGTCGTCTTCGGAGTTTCTTTTCTGCCTGGACCCACATCACATCCGATCTCTGGGTGTTAGAGATCATTCGCGAGGGCTATGCGTTAGATCTCGCGCGGCCGGTTCTAGATTCGTTCGTGGAGTCTCCCTGCAGGGGTCCCCAGAAAGCGCTTCAGGTGCAGCAAACGCTAGACCGTCTTTTGCGACTAGGAGCGGTCGTTCCAGTTCCGCCGGCAGAACTCTGCAAGGGGCGTTATTCAATTTATTTTGTGGTGCCAAAGAAGGATGGCACTCTTCGCCCCATTCTGGATCTCAAAGGGGTGAATCACTATCTCCGCGTGCAGCACTTTCGTATGGAAACCCTTCGTTCGGTTATTGTCGCAGTTCATCAGGGAGAGATTTTGACGTCTCTCGATCTCACAGAAGCTTATCTCCATATTCCCATCAGGGAGTCTCACCAAAAATTTCTGCGCTTCACGCTCCCTTGGGAGCACTACCAGTTCCAGGCCCTGCCCTTTGGGCTGGCAACGGCGCCGCGCGTGTTCACCAAACTGATGGTGATGGTGATGGTGATGGTGATGGTGGTGGTGGTGGTGGTGGTGGTGGTGGCGGCGGCGGCGGCGCTGCGCAAGGAGGGAGTCTTAGTCCATCCGTATCTGGACGATTGGCTGATCCGAGCGAAGTCCCAGGCAGAGAGTGTGCAGGCCACAAGGAAGGTCGTCGATCTGCTAAAGTCCCTGGGCTGGGTGGTCAACCCGGTCAAAAGTCATCTAACGCCGACTCAGTCTCTCGAGTACTTGGGAGTACTATTCGATACTCACAAAGGGTCAGTGTTTCTAACGGAACAGAGGGCCCTAGCTCTTCGGGGTCTGGTGCGGGACTTTCGGAAGCTCGCAGCCCCGTCGGCGTGGAAATATCTTCAGGTGTTGGGAACGATGGCGGCAGCGTTGGAAGTGGTTTCACATGTGATCGTTGCAGCGGGCCCTGCTCCGCCGCTGGTCCAATCAGTTCGATCCCTTGAGCATGCGGCTGCCCTGCCCACCGCAGGTCAGGCGGGACCTGCGATGGTGGCTTCGGCCAGCCTCCCTTCAGGCGGGGATGCCGTTGGAGCAGCCGGACTGAACTCCGCTTTTGACAGATGCCAGTCTCACGGGCTGGGGAGCTCATTGTGGAGTGGACTTTGCGCAGGGACTCTGGTCCCCAGAGGAGAGCGGTTGGGCGATCAACCGCTTGGAGCTGAGAGCAGTGTTTCTGGCGCTACAGAGCTTCGAAAGGCAGGTCACGCGCCGTGCGGTGCGGGTACTTTCCGACAATGCCGCGACCATAGCTTACATAAATCGACAGGGTGGTACCGGAAGCACGGGCATGGAGGAGGAGTCCCAGCGGCTGTTCGCCTGGATAGAGCCACGGTTGCAGGCGATCTCCGCAGCGCACATAGCTGGGAAAGACAACGTGATGGTGGATTTTCTCAGCAGGAATCAAGTGGATGCCGGGGAATGGGAGCTCCATCCCTCGGTGTTCGAACAACTAGTGTCTCGGTGGGGTGCGCCGATCATGGATCTCATGGCGACGTTTCACTCTGCGAAAGTGTCGCGGTTCTTCAGCAGGAGGCGGGAGCCCATGTCAGAGGGGCTCGACGCCCTCATGCGACCTGTCAGACGGCTGCCTGGGTGAGAATCTTCACAGTCTTGGCAAGTGCATATATCTATATGATTTGCAAGGGATTGTGGGCAATGCAGTTCATTCACACCAGACACAGCTGCTGACAATAATTTAGTTGTGCTCAAGTGTTAAAGCCAATAAGATATTTATTTATGGGGTTATTTCTCCCAACACAGATATGCTTGGTAGCACATAAATCAGGTTACTTGCTTTCAGTGTTAAACTTGGAAAAACAAAATAAGGAAAACAACCTTTGAACTTGTCAGGCAATCAAAGCAAAAGAAGTAAGACCTGGTTGATAACAAACTGGTCTTTTCTGTTGGCTTAGCTAATATTTTCTTAGCATGTATCAAACAACAAACCAAAAGCTACAAAGAGAAAAAAAAAACGGTTCTTTTCAGGTTAACTTCTTATATCTTCCCACATAGATTCAGAAGTGATTCTCTCCTAGCTCACAAGCAATTAGGTAAGGCTCAATTGCTAGCAGTTATCCAGCTGAAACCCCTTAGCTGGCTTTCTTTCTACTGTGTGGGTCAAATCCTGCTTCAGGAGCTTTTCTGAAAGATTAAAGAACAAGTTTGTATTTCTTTGTGATGGTTGCTGTACTTTGTAACAGAAAGTTACCAAAGGAGTTTAGACAGAGAGCAGTCCATGTAAACAGAATCTTCATCTGCTATCATTCCCCCTTCTTCAACAAGCATGGGTTCAATATCATGGATTGGCACAGATGAATCTCTCAATGGAGCACTTTCAGGAGAATACTTGTTTCCCTGCTGTCTTTCAAGGTTATAGCTAGGGCATAGATCAGTGTTCATACCTGAGCTTCCATTGCTGTTAGAGTTCCTCTCTATATAGCCTGGCCAGTATGTAGTCCAGTTCTTATGTCCAGCCTTCCAATCCAGATCCCTGGACACTGGATCTCTCTTCACATACCTTCTGGCACGGGTCTTAGGGTCCCTTCCACGTGCAGCCGTCTTTCTCACAGGTACCGTCTGGAGATTCCTAGCTCTGCAGCACCATTCCTCTGGCTTTCCCCAGTCCAATGGTGTATGCTGGCCCTTGGAATGCCTCCCAGTATACATACTGCTCTGGACTCTTCTAGACCTCTCAAAGGCTTTTCCTTCTTCCAAAGGGTTTCTTTCCCTCTCTGTCCGTCCGGTTTGGCTTCTGCTTCTGATGATCCTCCTGATGATGAAGATGATCAAGCTCAAGCTGCTTCTCAGGATACTGAGGATGATTCTCTGTGGAATAAACTCTACCTTTATTCTGCTTAGATGAGTGCTCCTCCCTAACACAGCGCAGCGGTGCTGAATGAGGCCCTGCCCTTTGAGATGAGTGCTTAGGGATTACCTCATAGCCCTCCTGATTGAACACACGTTTCCCCACTTCAACTCCTCTAATGGCTGTTGGAAACCTGGTGCATTCTGGGACTGGTAGTCTTTTATGGGAAAATTCTGTTTTCTTATTTCTACCAGAACTGACAGGTTGCTTGTTCAGAGACACTTCACCTTTTCTATAGCTCCTTCCTGAGCTATGATAAGCTTCCTTATCACAGACCGTAGCCCTCGTAGGGTCTGTACGTATTTCCTCCGTGGGCGCTCATAGGGTGAGTGATTCAGCGCATCGAAGCGCACCAGGGCCAGGTACTGCTGATAGCGCCGGATTGGCCCAGGTGTCCGTGGTATGCAGATCTCGTGCGCTTGCTGGACGGGGCTCCGTGGCGGCTCCGGATATCCCCGGAGCTTCTGGTTCAGGGTCCGCTCCTCATGCCGCGAGTGGAGAGATTCTCGCTTATGGCTTGGCCATTGAAAGGGCGCGGCTAAGACGAAAAGGATATTCTAAGGCCGTCATGGCGACTCTACTTCAGGCGCGTAAGCGGTCGACTTCCCTTGCTTACGTCCGCGTTTGGCGAATCTTCGAGGACTGGTGTTCGAGGCGTCAGATCCGCGCTGCTACGGCATCGATTCCAGTGGTATTGGAATTTTTACAGGATGGCTTTGTTAAGGGACTGGTGGTAAGTTCCTTAAGAGTGCAGTTGGCTCTGGCCTGTTACAGAGGTAAGGTCCAGGGCGTGGCTCTCGGGGAGCACGCCAACGTCGGGCATTTTCTGAAGGCGGTTTCCAGAATGAGTCCAGCGCGTCGGATTTCCATCCCACCGTGGGATCTCAACTTGGTATTACGGGCGCTCGGCAGAGCTCCGTTTGAGCCTTTCTCCCAAGTTTCCGTGAAGGATTTGACTCTTAAGATGGTGTTTCTAGTGGCGATTTCTTCAGCGCGCCGTATTTCGGAGCTTCAGGCCCTTTCTTGTAGGGAGCCCTTCCTCTGTTTTTCGGATCACAAAATGGTGCTCCGACCAGTGCCTTCCTTTCTGCCGAAGGTCTCTTCTCCCTTTCATGTGAATTAGGAGGTCTCTCTTCCGGTCTTGAGAGCAGCGGGTGTGCAGGCTTCTGATCGTGGCCTTAGTCGCTTGGATATTAAGAGAGTATTACGTCGTTATTTGAAGGTCACTGAGCACTTCCGCAAATCGGATCGCTTGTTTGTGCTGTTTGGGGGACCCAGGAAAGGGGAAGCGGCGGCGAAAGCATCCATTTCCAGATGGGTTAAAGAAGCCATTGTCTCGGCTTACATGTTGCAGGGGCGCCCGGCTCCGATAGGTCTAAGAGCTCATTCTACTAGAGCGCAGGCTGCGTCCTGGGCTGAGCACAGTCTTGTCCTGCCAGTAGAAATTTGTAAGGCGGCGACATGGTCGTCTCTGCATACCTTCAGTAAGCACTATCGACTTGATGTGCTGGCGGCAGCGGATGCCTGTTTTGGGTCGGCTGTTTTGCGTGCCGGCTGGCAGGGTCCCTCCTGTTAGTACTGCTCTGTTACATCCCATCAGTAGAGGACTAAGCTGGAGGAACGCTAAGGAAATAATAATTACACTTACCTGGTAATTGTAGTTCCTTGAGTGACGACAGCTTAGTCCTCCGTCCCGCCCTTGGGGTGAGGATTAGGCACGGCACACGTTTTTGTCAGTTGTCAGTACCGGTGAGTATGTCGCATGCGACGTGTGCTCTTAGTCGCTTTGTACTCTGTCTGCTCTTTTCTCTCGATGCCTGGTTGTGGTTCGGCAAGCGGGGGAATCTTTACCTCTTAGAGGTGATTTCTTTCTTCTGTTTCTATTTTGGAGAGGTTTCCACCTTTCTTTCCCTTGCTAAGATAAATAATAATGTTATCTAAGGTTAGCTAACTGTTCTTGCGTTTGTTTTGTTGAGTCTGCTTTGTCAATAGTTCACTGGGGCTATAGAGGGATGCCAGTACGCTACCTCCGGTGATGCTGAAATTTGATTGGTCCAGTCTTCAAGCTGCAGGAGGAGGTGCACTACCCATCAGTAGAGGACTAAGCTGTCGTCACTCAAGGAACTACAATTACCAGGTAAGTGTAATTATTATTTATGGACCTTTCCTCCAAGAACTGGTCCAAACCTTTTTTAAACCCAGCTACACTAACAGCTTTTACTACATCCTCTGGTAACAAATTCAAGTTTGATTACATAGAAACATGATGACAGAAAAAGACCACATGGCCTATCTAGTCTGTCCTTCCATATCAACAACTACAACAGTCCACTTTTTACCTTTAGAGACCCTCTGTGTTGGTCCCATGCTTTTTTGAATTCAGTTACTGTCCTCATCTCGACCACCTCCACTGGGAGACTATTCCACGGATCTACTACTCTTTCCGTAAAGAAATATTTCCGCATATCACTCCTGAATCTATCTCCCTTCACCCTCATCCCATGTCCCCTCGTAGCAGAACTTGCCTTCAGTTGAAAGAGCCTCTCTCCCTGAACATTTATGCCACGGAGGTATTTAAACATCTCAATCATATCACCTCTATCCCGCCTTTCCTCTAAAGTGTACATATTAAGATCCTTAAGTCTGTCCTGATATGCTTTATAATGAAGCCCACTAATCATTTTAGTAGCCACCCTCTGCACCGACTCCATCCTGTTCACATCCTTTTGAAGGTGCGGTCTCCAGAACTGCACACTATACTCCAAATGAGGTCACACCAAAGACTTATACAGAGGCATTATCACCTCCTTTTTTCTGCTAGCCATTCCTCTCCGTATGCACCCAAGCATCCTTCTAGCTTTTGCCGTCGCCTTTTCTACCTGTTTAGCTACCTTAAGATCATCAGACACAACCACGCCTAGGTCCTGCTCTTCTTTAGTGGACAAAAGTACTTCACCTCCTATACTGTATTGCTCCCTTGGATTGCTGCAGCCCAAATGCATGACCTTATATTTTTTAACATTAAATCCCAGCTGCCAAATTTTAGACCATTCTTCAAGCTTATCTAGATCCCTCCTCATGTTATCTACACCTTCCTGGGTGTCTACTCTATTGCAGATTTTGGTATCATCTGCAAAGAGGCAAACCTTACCCGACAGCCCTTCCGCTATATCACTAACAAAGATATTAAAAAGAATCGGACCAAGGACAGATCCCTGGGGCACACCACTGGTAACATCCTTCTCCTCAGAATGAGCTCCATTTACTTGTACTCTTTGTCGCCTCCCACCCAACCAATTTCTAACCCAAGCAGTAACTTTAGGGTCCATCCCTAGGGTGCTCAGTTTGTTTATAAGTCGCCTGTGAGGAACAGTGTCAAAGGCTTTACTGAAATCTAAATACACCACATCTAGAGCTCTCCCTCGGTCCAACTCCCTGGTCACCCAGTCAAAGAAATCAATCAGATTTGTCTGACAAGACCTGCCTCTGGTGAATCCATGCTGCCTTGGATCCTGTAATCCGCTGGACTCCGGAAACCTCACTATTTTCTCTTTCAGCAGCGTTTCCAATAATTTACTCACCACCGAAGTTAAACTAACCGGCCTGTAGTTTTCAACCACATCCTTACTTTCGCGTTGAGTGAAAAAATATTTTCTCTTATTAGTCTCAAACGAGTTACACTGTAGCTTCATTGCATGTCCCTAGTCTTTCTGCTTCTTTTTTGGCATAAACAATTGATCTACGTTTACCTGTTCCGCTCCATTCGTTAATTTGTAGACCTCTATGATAAATCTCCCCTCACCATCTCTTTTACAGGTTGAAGAGCCCTAACCTTTTAAGCCTCTCCTCATAAGGTTATGTTTCCATCCCCTTTATCATTTGGTGACTCCTCTCTGTACCTTTTCTAATTCTGCTGTATCCTTTATAAGATAAGGCAACCAGAATTGCACACAATATTCAAGGTGCAGTTGCACTATGGAATGATACAGAGGCATTATAATATCCTTTGTTTTATTCTCCATGTCTTTCCTTATGGTTCCTAGAATTCTATTTACCTTCTTGGCAGCCGCTGCACACTGGGTGGAGGGTTTCAGCGTGTTATCCATGATGAAGCCTAAATCTTTTTCCTGGGTGGTGATTCGTAATGTGGAACCTTGCATTGTGTAACCATAGTTAGGGAAGTTCTTTCCTAGGTGCATAACTTTGCACTTGTCCATATTAAATTTCATCTGTCATTTGAACATCCGGTCTTCCAATTTATCGAGGTCCTCTTGCAATTTTTCACAATCCTCTTGGGTTTTAACAACTTTGAATAATTTTGTGTCATTTGCAAATTTGATTACCTCACTCATTATTCCCATTTCCAAGACATTTATGAATGTGTTAAAAAGCAGTGGACTCAGCACAGATCCCTGGGGTACTTTCTTTCCCTGTGCACACTGGAAATTCCTCTGGTTCTCTGCAGTGCCTTATTGTATTGGTTCACTAAGCTGAGATAATCTCATAGAGTGTTTTGTAAAAGTCTTCACACCCATATACATTTTTCACATTATGCTCTCTGAAAATGAGGGCTTAACTTCTGGGGGAAAGGCCTGAAGCAGTTTCACCACTTCTTTTTAGACTCCAGAATAGCAGGAGGTTCTGCTCCTTCCCCTCCCTTCTAGGCATCATACAGGGAAGAGGAGTGGAGAGAATGAGCCTGGAGCACAGAAGAGAACAGTTGATTTACTCCCTAATCTATCCCTTCTTCTCCATTGACTCTACAGGTCCATGTCCTTTTTGTGTACAAATTAAGCCATGCTAAAACGTATAATTTAGAGTGCATTAATGATCTGCACCACTGTTCCCTCTAAGCTGTGCGCGTGTGCGCGCGCGCACACCTCACCGAGCAAGCACACATACTTTACAACAGAGCGCACAAAAAGTACGGTTCTGATTATGATAGAAAACAACACAGATGTCGTAAAATTTAAAAGTTGTGTATTTATGTTTTTCACAACTTCTACAATATTTTCTAGTGCAATCAATGTGGTGTACATACTGTATTCTGACGTGTAGTCAAATTTTAAATTATATAACTCCGAGTGTCATGTGGCACACAAAAATTTAACCTTCCTTCAAAAGCTGCACAGCTGATATTTTATGCGCACACAGCCTACAGAAAATTAGAGGGAACATTGATCTGCACCTCATAATTTATGCTTTCAGTGTCAAAGAGCAATTATAGAAATATTCAAAAAGTAATCAAAAATAAGAAACCAAAACATCTTGATTGCATGAGTTATCACACTCTTATCATAGCAAATCTAAATTAGTTCCGTTTCAAAACCTGCTTTAACAAGGCCACAAGGAGTGCTGGTGAGAATTGGTTACCAAGCCAGTACTCTAACCATTAGGCTACTCCTCCATCTCTTAACAAGGCCCATGATGAGTAGTTGAGCTGATTCCTGGTTGAAGAATGAGGTGGTTTTTGTCATATAAAGTGAATTTGAAGCAAATGTCTAAATATCCTGAACATGGAGCTGCTGAGAAAACTCTGGGATAAAATTATTCAAAGTTATAGGAAAGGCAGAGGCTATAAGAACACTTCAGCATGTTTGAATATCTCTTGGGGCTCTGTCATGTCCAGAGTGGAATAATTTGGCACCACCAATACATTTCTTCAGTCAGGCCGTCCCTCTAAATTTAGTTACCGTGGGATAAGGAAATTGCTGAGGAAGGTTATTGTGAAAATTAAAGATTACTTTAAAAGAACTACAGAGGACTCTGGTTGAGATTGGGGAGAATGTTGGCTGAAACCATTTCAAAATTACAAAACAAACATGGCGTGTATGGGAGCGTGACAAGAAGGAAGCCATTGTTGAAGAAAAGCTATATAATGTGACATAGTGGTAAAGGAGAAAAACACCAGCATGGTATTGATAACAGAATTGTTGGTTCCAAGTGATTATTCTGTGAATCGCATGGAGAGGAAGAGGATCCTGAAGTACCAAGAAATGCAGTCTGAGACCAAGAAAATGTGGCAGAAAGATACAGAAATTAAAGACAGTGACTCACACTGACCTTAATTTAGAGCTTGACTGGTGGAATCTTTTGTGACTGTCTTAGTTTTTATATAAGATCCCAGATGTTGAGGCTTTAATGGGAGTGGCTGACTTGGATTTAGTGGCGGTTACAGAGACATGGTTCACGGACAGCCATGACTGGGATGTAATTATACCGGACTATGCTTTATTCGGGAAGAACAGGGTAGGTAGAAGGGGAGGAGTGGCAGTACTATATGTAAAAAATAATATTAGTTTTGGAACTAGAGAGCTTAAAAGGGAGAGAGGAGGCACTGTGGGTTAAACTAGAAAGAGGGAAAGGGAAATCATTTGCATTGAAATTGTATACAGAACCCCCTCACAGGGAGTAGAAGTGGTTGAAGATTAATAGAATGCTTACACAGTATTGCCATGAAAAGAGAAGTGCTAATGATAGGTGATTTCAGTATGCTGGATGTGGATTGGCACATCCCTGCTGTGGTGTCATCTAGAAGTAAGGAGATCCTGGCATCTCTACAGGGAGAACTATTCAGGCAACTGGTAACAGAACCAACATGTGATGGGGCCATACTGGACTTAGTGCTTATCAATGGGGAAAGTGTTTCTGATGTTACAGAGGGACATCATCTCGCATCCAGTGATCAGTATTAGGACTAGGGCTGATAAAATCCATTCAAAAGCTAGAGTCTTAGACTTTAGGAAAACTAACTTTGCCGAGATGGGGCAGTACCTCAAAGAGTCATTAGTAGGATGAGAACAGCTAGGGGATGTAGAAAAAACAGTGGGCAAAACTGAAAGGGGATATTTTAAGGGCTACAAACCTATTTGTTAGAAAGATAAATAAATGGAAAAGGAAAAGGAGGACGCTATGTTAAAAGAAGTAGCCGAAAAGGTGATGAAAAAGAGGGAGGCCTTTATGTAATACAGGAGATAACAGAGAAAGGAAGACAGACATCTACGAGGGGTGTCCGATATTAAAGGTACAGGTGGCAATCATACCGGCTCCGCATGCGCAATAGTGCCGTCATATGCAGGACTACTTGTACTCGTAGTAGGAGAGTCTGTGGCGTTGTTTTTTTTAAACACTCAAATTACGAGTAGTTTTCGGGAAGCAAACAAACATGGCTTGTGTAATCGCAGAGTATTCAAAGTTTGAGGTGCGTGGAGTTATCAGATTTTTGCAAGCCGAAGGAATTAAGCAGAGCGAAATTCATTGCAGATTAGAGGGCGTGTATGGCCCAAACATTTTAAGCCTAAAAGAAGTCAGCGTCTGGTGTAACAAGTTTAGAGATGGCTGAACGGAGTTGAATGATGATCCGGAAAAGAAAAGAGGCAGACCATGGACCCCACACACGGATGACAACCGATTAGGAAGGATCGTCGCATTAAAGTTTGTGAAATTGCTGAATTGACTGGCATTCCTAAGAGTTCTGTTCATGAAATCATATGCGATCTCAACTTCCGCAAGATCAGGAGGAATTGCAAGACACCGTTATGGACTACTTCAAGCAACTTGACACGCAACTGTACCGTAAAGGGATGTTCAAACTAGTGTCACGCTGGGATAAATGTCTCAGTGTTTACTGCGATTATGTGGAGAAGTATGTCGTTTTTGGTGGAATGTATTAAATAATTTCTTTAAATACAAATGTTAGTGTAATTTTGGCCTGTACCTTTAATATCAGACACCCCTCGTATATTTGGAAAAACTTAGAGAAGCTAGCAAAGTAGTTAGGAAAGCAAAGGTACAAAAAGAAGAAGAAATAGCCAGTAGAATAAAATGTGGGAATAAGACATTTTTCAGTTATGTTAGTGAGAGGAAGAAGGCAAAAGTGGTATTGTCAGACTTAAAAGTGCAGGGGAGGAATATGCAGAAACTGAATAGGATAAATCTTAAATTAAAATTGCTTAACAAATATTTCTGTTCTGTGTTCACAGATGAAGAAACAGGAGCAGGACCTCAGAAAACACCCACACATAGGAACAGAAGTGACAGGGATCTGTAACGATTTTCAGAAGACTGTGTTCATGAGGAACTCGCTAAACTAAAAGTAGACAAAGCCATGGGCCCGGATGGGATACATCTAAAAATACTGAAGGAAGTTGGGGATGTTCAAGCGGCTCCACTGTCTGATCTTTTCAATATCTCTTTGGAGTCCAGAGTGGTTCCAGAGGACGAGAAAGGCACATGTGGTCCCTTTACACAAAAGCGGACGTAAGGATGATTGAGTCCTCTACACACACACGCTGCAATACCTCGCTGACCTTCTTCACTTTCACACCCCCACACGTAGTCTTCGCTCCCTCCATATCAATCGACTCCACCTCCCCCCACCATCTCGTGCTCACTTACAATCTACCCGTCACTCTGCCTTCTTCTTTCATGGTCCAGCCCTTTGGAATTGTCTGCCCACCTCACTCCGTCTGGAAGAAAACTACATTACCTTTAGGTCACTACTCAAAACTCACTTCTTTAACTCTGCTTACAACCTTCTGGCCACACCCTGGTTTATCCATGTTTACCTATGTCCTGACTCCCTCTCGCTTTACGTCTTGTCCTATGTCTTACTATTCTTCTCTTTCCTGTCTTAATTTTTGTAGTTCTTTTCCTGCTACGGGGCCTTGTGCCCATCCCAGTTTGACTTTGTACCTGTAAATCGCCCTGATGTAACATAGGGCGGTATATCAAATTTAAATAAACATAAACACTGAAAAATACAGGCTGATTACTTATCGTGCCTCCAGGCCAGTCCCACACCTCTGGGTAGTGCACCTCCTCTCGCAGCTTGGAGACTGGGCATGTCAGATTCTGAAGCCACTCACACTCAGTCTCCAAGCAGCTGGAGGTGGTAGTGAGCCTAGGTGCTGGGCTCACTATAGGGACAGATAAGGAGCAATTTAGTTAGTGTAGATTGGGTTTTTTTATCAATTGATTTCTCCCACACTTTATTTTATTTGGGAGGGCAGTGCGTTTAAAGTTTATTAAAAAAAGAAAATGGGGAATTCAACATAAGGAGGATCTTTCCCCTGCTGCCTCTAAACTCTTGACTTTCCCCTTCTGCTCCCCTCCTTGAATGAACGGAGGGGAGCTGAGGCTCAGAACTACTCCCGAAGTGTCTGATGGCTCCCGATCTCGTTGGCGAGTGAGGAGCCGTCAGCGGGGTTTCTCTCTCTCTCCTACTGCTGCTGCTGCTCGCGGTGAGTTGTTCTCTGCTTGTTTCATCTTGGCTGTGGTTCAAATCAGATCGCTCAGATCGATCTCTTCGGACCCAATTTTGGACGGAGGTGAGTGCTGTGAGGGGGGAAAGTATGCTAGGCCCCTTTGGATGGCCTGCTGTCTCGTGACAGTTTTGTTGCACTGCTCTTCTCCCTGTCAGTAAACGGCCTGATTTCCCGCGTTTTTTCCTGAGCCGTGGTTTTCATCGGGGTTTAATTTTTTTGCATAGTTTCTGTTATTTTTAAGGTAAAGAGTTGTTTTTGGCCTCTTAGAATTTTTTTCAAGGGCTAGTTTGGTGAATATTGACAGTATATTAAAAAAAAAATTTACTGTTTTGCTATCCCTGACCTTATAGTGTTGTCAGGGCTTCGAGCTGATGCCGGTGCGTCCGCAGTGTCTCGTCTGCAGTACCCATAGGGGGACGGTCTCGGACACGGGTGTTTGCCACGGCTGTGCAGCAGAGGTGCTTAACATGGAGCAGAAACTCCAAGATAAGTCTAAAGAAGTGGCTTCCTCACCGGGACATGGGCCTCAGGCTGTTACGGAGGTTAGCCCACTCTTGGAGGTTCCGGTTTCTACGCGGACTGTGCCTCCTTTGGCTCCGGGCCCCTCTGTTGGTCCCGGTTTTGCGGGAGGGACTCTGGCGGGGTTTTTGCCAGAGTTTGTTCTCCTCTTACATCAGGCTTTCTGTTTGAGACAACAGGGTGCCGCTTCAGACCTCAGTTCTCGGGGCCACAGTGGATCGGGCTACCGCGGTGAAGGCTGACATTTCGGCTGCAGGACCAGCTAAGAGAGCTCGATCCATAGAGGAGCAGCCCGCTCTGTCGGACTGGCTAGAAGGGGACGAGTTTGATATAGAGCCAGAGACAGGGGTGGACGAACTCGAGGAAGGTGAGATCCCTGAGTCCGAGGACCAAGCTAGGATCATTTGAGTTTTTCGGAGCGAGGAGCTGACAGCTTTAATCACTGAATTGCTTCAAGCACTCAACCTCTCCGTGGGTCAACCGGCTGAAGAGGAGGTAGTAGAAGACCCCCTCATTCAGGCAGTGCAAAAGTCACAGGCTGTTTTTCCAGTGCATCATGTTGTCAGGCAGATGATTCAGGATAAGTGGGATCTGCCTGAAGCAGGTCTACAGGGGGTGAGAGCCATGTCTTGCCTCTATCCCTTGTCAGACCAAGAACGTGAGGTATTTCATTCTCCACACGTGGATGCGGCCGTAGCGGCTGTGACCAAAATGACTATCATTTCGGTAGAGGGCAGTGCTGCCCTAAAGGATGGTCAGGACTGGAGATTGGATTCGTTGTTAAAGCAGGCCTTTGATGTTAATGCACTATCCCTTCAAGCCTCTATTTGAGGAGCTTGGGTGGCACGAGCCTGCCTTGGTTGGTCGCAGCGTCTGCAGCAGCCGGGGGAGCAGGCACAAGAGCATGTGCCGGACGTGACTAGACTGAAATCTGGAGCGGCATACTTGGCCGATCTGCATTATGATCTTATTAGGGGATTGGCTATATAGCATGGCGTCGCTTGTGGCAGCTCGGCGTTATCTTTGGCTTCGGAATTGGGCAGCGGACAGTTCTTCCAAGTTATGTCTTAGCAAGCTTCCTTTTTAAAGGGAAGATTTTATTTGAAGAAGACCTCAACAAGTTAGTCAAGGACTTGGGGGAATCAAAGGGTGTCTGCTTACCAGAAGATAAGACAAAGCCCAGTCAAGCTGCGGAGCCGTCTTGCGGTCAGCCGCGGGATTTCAGGCATTTTTGTACTTCCCGACTGGGTGGTTTCCAGAAAGGGAGATTTCACTCGCGTGGTTAAGGTTTCAGAGGATTTCGGGGCGCAGGCAGAGGTTTCACTACTCCCTCTTCCTCAGGATTCCTTAAGACCCAATGAAACAAGGAGGGCCCAGGCTGCGATACAACCCATGGGAGGGCGTCTACGGAATTGCGTGTTGGAAGTCATTTGCGAGGGATACACCCTCGAGTTCACCCGGCCAGTGACCAGCTCGTTTGTGCGGTCTCCCTATGGAGCACAGAACAAGGCAGTGGCAGTGGAGGAGACACTGTCTTGCCTGCTTCAACTGGGGGCAGTAGTTCCGGTTCCTCGAGACCAGTGCGGCTCTGGTTGATACTCCATTTATTTCGTGGTTCCAAAGAAGGACAGGTCCTTTCGTCCAATTCTAGAGCTCAAGGGAGTAAACCGTTGTCTTTGAGTGCCCCATTTTCGCATGGAAACTTTGCGTTCCGTAATTGTGGCGGTACGAAAGGGGGAATTTTTGACGTCTCTCGATCTCACCAAAGCATACCTGCATATTCCGATCAGGCCAGATCATCAATGCTTCCTAAGGTTTGCAGTACCTCGGGGCATTTTCAGTTCCAGGCTTTGCCTTTTGGCCTAGCAACAGCTCCACGAACTTTCACCAAGGTGATGGTAGTGGTGGCGGCAGCTCTTCGCAAAGAGGGTGTGCTGGTACACCCCTATCTGGTTGATTCGAGCAAAGTCCAGGGTCGAAAGTGTACGGGCTGCAGCCAAAGTGGTGCAGCTCCTAGAAAACCTCGGTTGGGTAATAAACGTGGCCAACAGCCGGTTGGTACCCTCTCAGGTTCTGGAATATTTGGGAGTCCGGTTCAACAGTCAAGTGGGATCGGTGTTTCTGCCGGAACACCAGGCCCAGGGGCTGCGTCATTTGGTGCGTACGTTCTTGAGGCGAGTAGCACTGACGGCCTGGCAGTATCTTCAAGTTCTGGGAACGATGGCAGCCACCCTGGAGGTAGTACCATGGGCGAGGGTGCACATTCGTCCGCTGCAGAGGTCATTACTTCGCCATTGGTCCCACCAGGGGGACTCTAACCAAATGTCTACCCTGTACGGACGGAGTCAGGTAGTCTCTGTGTTGGTGGCTTCTTCCAGAGAACCTTGCGGCGGGTATGCTGCTCAAGCAGCCACAGTGGCTTCCTCTCTTAACCGATGCCATTCTGGCGGGTTGGGGAGCTCATTGCGGAGAGCTCTTTGCGCAAGGATGCTGGAGCGAACAGGAGCTGTCGATCAGCCAGCTAGAGTTGAGAGCAGTAGCACTGGCACTCCGTGCCTTCGAGTCAACTCTTGCGGGTAGTACAAGTTCTGTCTGACAATGCCTCTGCTGTGGCATATCTCAACATATCTCAGGTAGCGCGGCTCTGGAAGAGGAGGCAGCGGTCTTGTTCAGCTGGGCAGAGCAGCGGCTTCAAGCGTTGTCAGTGGCTCACATTTCGGCTGTAAACAATGTAACAGCGGATTATCTCAGTTGGGTTCATGTGGATCCCGGGGAGTGGTAAATATCCAGAAGTCTTTGCTCAGATAGTCAGCAGATGGGGGACCCCCATTATGGATCTGATGGCTACATTCCAGTCTGCCAAGGCGAGCCGCTTCTACAGCAGAAGGCGGAAGAGAATGTCCGAGGGTCTCAATGCCTTGTTGCAATGATGGCCTGCCGAAGGCCTGCTATATATATCTTCCCACCTTGGGCGCTCATAGGCCGGGTGATTCAACGCATAGTCTCATCAGGGGCGGATTCTTCTAATCGCTCCAGATTGGCCGAGACATCCATGGTACGCCGATTTGGGACGTCTTCTCGACGGTCATCCTTAGAAGCTTCCAAGTCGGCTGGATCTTCTGCGGCAGGGGCCTCTTCGAATGCCACAGGTGGATCGGTTCTCGCTTACAGCTTGGCTATTGAAAGGGTGAGGCTAAGGAAGAAAGGGTTACTCCGAGGCGGTAATCGCTACCTTGCTCTTAGCCAGAAAGCAGTCAACCTCTTTGGCATACGTTCATGTGTGGCGTATTTTTGAGGACTGGTGCGTGGCACGGAAAGTACATCCAGCCTCGACTTCAGTTCCGGAAGTGTTGAGCTTTCTGCAGGATGGTTTTGACAAGGGACTGGGGGCCAGTTCTTTAAGGGTGCAGCTGGCAGCTATTGCTTGCTATTGCGGGAAGGTTCAAGGCGTCGCCTTAGGTTCCCATTCAGATTTTTGCATTTTTTTGAGGGCGGTTTCTCGTCTGCGTCCTTCTAGGAGAGTAGTGATCCCTTCGTGGGACCTCAACGTGGTTTTAACCGCATTGACCAAAGAGCCATTCGAACCGTTGCGTCAGGCTTTGTTAAAGGATTTGACTTTGAAGGCTGTTTTCTTGGTGGCAATCTGTTCTGCTTGTCGGGTCGGGAGCCATTTTTGTCCTCCTTTTGGGATAAGGTGGTTCTGCGTCCCATTCCGTCGTTCCCGACAAAGGTGGTTTCAGCTTTCCATGTGAATCGGTCGGTGTCCTTGCCAGTTTTAAGAGTTTCGGGGGAGAATGTCGCCGATCGCAGTTTGCACTTGCTGGATGTCAAGAGAGTTCTTCGTCATTATCTGAAGACGTCGGAGTCTGTTTGCAAGTCGGATCGTTTGTTCATCCTGTTTGGAGGGCCGCGTAAGGGCGAGGCAGCAGCCAAGGCTTCCATTTCTAGGTGGATCCGCAAAGTGATTTCTTCAGCTTATCTTTTGCAAGGTCATCAGGTGCCTTTGGGGTTGCAAGCTCATTCTACTAGAGCTCAGGCAGCTTCGTGGGCGGAATACACTTTAATTCCTCCGGTTGAGATTTGCAATGCAGCTGCATGTTCTTCTTTGCATACCTTCAGTAAACATTGTTGGTTGGATATCCAGGCAGCGAGAGATGCCTGTTTCGGGTCTGCAGTTTTGCAGTCCGGTTGGGCAGGTCCCTCCCATTAATTTACTGCTCTGATACATTCCAGAGGTGCGGGACTGGAGTGGAGGGACAATAAGGAAAGAGAAATTAGACTTACCTGCTAATTGTTGTTCCTTGAGGAACTCCAGTCCAGTCCCGGATCCCACCCGGGTTTCAGTCATAGAATGTGCAGTGTGCGTTTTCATCACTGCAGTGGCTGCGAGGGATAGCGGCGAGTCTTGTTTGCTTCAGGCTGTTTTCTCGCTATCTTTTCACGCTGTTCATACCTGTTTTCCTCTCTGTCTCCTTCGGCAGCGGAGGGAGGAGTTTTCCTCTGATGGCGAAAGGAACAATTGTGTGTTGATTTTGTTCCCTGTTGGGGTTAACCATTCAGTTAATGAGTTTATTGATATTATAGCTACTTATTTTTTGCTCCTCTCAGTTTGCTTTGTCAGTAGGTCACTGGGAGATGGTGGGAGGTGCCAGCAGTATATGTGTGAGTGGCTTCAGAATCTGACATGCCCAGTCTCCAAGCTGCGAGAGGAGGTGCACTACCCAGAGGTGCGGAACTGAACTGAAGTTCCTCAAGAAACAACAATTAGCAGGTAAGTCTAATTTCTCTTTAGTCTCACCTCTGTGATTAGTTGTTAAGTGCCGTCGAGTCACTGTCAACTCCTGGCGACCCTCTGGATAGTTGACCTAAACTTTGTTTGGTCTTCAGCCAAGCGGCCCATTGTTGATAGAGTGATGTCCATAGCTGATGTTATTGTATCAGTCCATCTCATTGCCAGCCTTCCTCTTTTACGGTGACCACCTACCTTGTCAAGCATTATGTCTTTCTCTAATGATCTCTCTCTTCACATGATATATCCAAAGTATGAAAGTTGAAGTCTTGCCATCTGAGCTTCTAAGGAAAGCTTAGGTTTGATCTCCTCTAGTACTGACTGACTTGATCTTGGGGAAGTCCATGGTATACACGGTATTCGTCGCCAGCACCATAATTCAAAGGCATTAATTTTCTTCCTTTCTATCTTTTTCACTGTCCAACTTTCTCATCCATATAACATAATTGAAAATACCATGGCCCGGACAAGTCAAATCTTTGTATGGAGAGAGACATCTCTTCTCTTGAGGGATCTTGTCTAGGTCCTTCATAGCCATTCTACCAAGAGCAAAACGTTGTAGGATTTCTTGACTGATAGTCCTTTCTTTATTGATTGCAGAGGTACACTAAAAAAATTTTTTTTTAAACTGCCTCTAATGTTTCAATTGATTTTTACGTTTTTTGGTGCGCTGAATCCAAATCTGGTAACCAATTTGCTCCATCACGTACAGATTTTTTGCTACATTGGGTTAGCAGTTTGAGGTGAACGTTTCAGATTGAGTGCGATCGAGATAAAAGTTTCTTGGATGAATTCTTTATACTAATTGTTTAGTAGTTATTCAAATAAGAATAAAGAAAATTGTAACAAGGCAGCACATAAGAATAGAGTAATGTCAACAAAACACACTGTGATGGTAGCAAAATTGTCTGCACTTAAAACAGCCACATACATGTGCACAAACATTGAGCATATAAGAGCGAGGTTAGACACAAAGCAAAGCAAAGAAATGTGCAAAAAATGTTGTACAGGTATGTATGTAAGAATAGAAAACGCAAACCGCACCATTGCAATACATGAAGACAAACACCCGATGGTGTGAAAATAAAATTCTAATAAATGAGATCCGACACTGTGGTAATAACTAGCAAATTTTTATTTCAAAGTTTAGTAAAAACACGATATTTGTCAACACAGTTTAGATTTTAAAGTCATTCTTGGGTCAATCAATCTCCTGGTGGGCCCGTTTCTTCTTCCCCCGAATGCTTCTCTTGGTGCGCTGCTTGGCGTATTTTTCATCTGGGGTTTCCCGCAGCAGCAACCAGCAGAAATCAGCCATCGTAGTGGTGTTCCATCTTCCTTGGTACCTTCTCTCTGCGTCCTTGATGTCCTGGTGAAACCTTTCACCTTGTTCTTCACTTTACGCCCCCAAGTTTTCGGGAAAGTAGTTCACATGGGAGTGCAAGAAATGGACTTTCAGGCTCATGTTACAGCCTTGTTCTTTGAAGGCATTGAGCATCCTGGCAACAATATCCTTATAGTTCTCATCCCGCCTGTTCCCCAAGAATTTGAGAACAACATCCTTGAAGGAATCCCAGGCTTCTTTTTCCTTCTCAGACATCGTTTCAGCGAATGCTCCATCTGAAATGAGTTTCCTTATATCAGGGCCAACAAACACTCCTTCCTTTAGCTTTGCTTCAGAAAGTCGGGGGAACTTTGAGCAAAGGTACCGAAAGCACTCACCATCTTTTGGAAGGGACTTGATGAATTGCTTAATGAGACCCAACTTAATGTGGAGAGGTGGTAATAGAATTTTATCACGAGGTACCAAGCTCTCATGAAGAACATTTTTCTCACCGGGTCTCAAATACTCCCGAATTGGCCAGTCTTTTTTCCCCCAGTGTAGGTCGCGGGCCCGGCTATCCCACAAGCAAAGGAAGCAGGGATATTTGGTGAAACCGGATTGCTGCCCTAATAGCATGGATAGAATTTTAAAGTCTCCACAAATCATCCACTTATGCTCATCATAACGAATCTTCTGAAGAATCAGGGCCAAATTCTCGTATTTTTCTTGGAGAATAACAGAGTGAGCAATAGGAACTGAAGCGAATGTGTTGCCATTATGAAGAAGAACACCTTTTATGCTGTCTTTTGACGAATCAATGAACAGCCGCCATTCAGCAGGATCATACTTGAGTTTAAACTTTTCCATCACTCCGTATATATCGTTGCAAAATACCAAATCTTCCTCTTTGCTGAAATACTTCAAAAATTGTGTCTCGCGGTTGCGGTACCAATAAAAAGTTGTTCCTGGTGACAATAGATTTTTCTGTTTAAGCCGAGAACCTAGCAGTTGGGCAGCATCTTTTGGGAGTCCTAAATCCCGGACTAAATCATTCAATTCAGCTTGAGAGAAAAGTTCAGGTTTCGGATCTGGTTCAGTTTCAAACTCGGAAGTACTGGACTCATCGGGAAAAGCCATCTGATGAGTCTCATCATGATCAGAACCGTCCACACAAATATGATCCAAAGATTTTGGTGGTTCAGGCACAGGTACTTCGTTTGCTATGAGGCATAGGCCTAATTGCTGAGGGAAGGTTGGGGTAACTTATTACGTTCTTATTTTTTAAGTTGTATCCCTTCACAATGCAAGAGCAAAAATAGCAGTCACTGCTGTGGTCTCTTTGTTCACGCCACATCATAGGTATTCCGAAATGAAATGCTTGTTTTTTACCTTTCATCCATAAGCGTAGATCTTCCTCACATGTCTTGCACACTTTGTGAGGAGCCCACGGTTTGTCTTGATCGCCTAACTTCAAACCGAAATAGGCGAAATATACTTTTTTAATAAATGCAGACATGTTCCTCTGCCGCTTTTTCACGATATATTCCCCACAAATAAAACAAAAACTGTCCGGAGAGTTGACGCAACCTCTGGCTCTGTGAGCCATCACAAATACACAGCACTGCAAACTACAACTGTAGTGAACCACTTCGGAATAAAGCTGGATTACGACTGAGCAAACAAAAGGTAATAATGAACTTGCAAGAAACTGAAATTTGACAGGAACGTTCATGTCGCAACCACCGTGTTTGAGCGAGCGAGCGAACGAGGCGAGGCGAACAGGAAAGAACATGCGCCAGCGCGAGTACTGGATTTAGCCCCCCGCCTCCCAATTGTCCTGTTAATGTATAAAATGAATACAAAACACTCTAAAATATCATGAGGGAGTGTTTCTAGTTAGTTAACCATTACAACCTCTATTTTGGGCCAAGAAAATAAACTGCAGTCGGCTAAAAAGAAATTATGTGAACATTCCTTATATGGGTAATAAATCTAATTTTGCAAGAAAACGTGACGTGATGGAACATTTTGGCTATTTTTCTTGGATTCAGCACCCCAAAATCTATAGGAATCAGTTGCAAAACTGGAGGCAGTTTTTTGGTAGTGTACCTGTGTTGTTGATCCAAGTAAGTTAAAGCTGTCAACTATTTCAATTTCTTCTCCATCAATGAACTTACTGATTTTGCCAGTTGTCAGGATCTTTGTCTCCTTTACATTAAGGTGCAGACCCATTTTAAGACTATGTTCCTTGATCTTGAGAAGCAAATGTTTCAGATCGTCTTCACTTTCAGCCAGTAATGTGGTATCATCAGCATAGTGAAGGTTGTTGATGAGTCTTCTACCAATCTTCATACCTCGGTTGTCTTCATACAGTCCTGCTCTCTGATGATTTGTTCTGCATATAAATTAAAGAGGTAGGGGGAAAGTATGCAGCCTTGTTGTACACCTTTGCTGATTTTAAACCATTCTGTTTCTTCTTGTTCCATTTAAACTGTTGCTTCTTGATCAGTGTAAAGGTTGTGCAAGAGAACTATCAGGTATTCTGGTAAAGCCATGCTTCTTAATGTGTCCAAGAGTTTCTCATGGTTTACACAGTCAAAAGCCTTGCTGTAGTCAATAAAACACATATGGATATCCTTTTAGTATTCTTTTGTCTTTTCAAGGATCCATCTCACATCTGCGATAATGTCTCTCATTCCTCGCCCTTTCCTGAACCCTGCTTGCACTTCAGGCATTTCTCGTTCCAGGTATGGTTGTAGTCTCTGCTGAATAATGTTGAGTAGAATCTTGCTGGCATGTGGGATCAGCGTGATTGTGCGAATTTCCACAGTCAGTCGGGTCAGCTTTCTTCAGTATTGATATAAATTAGTAAATTATTGGAAAGGCACTAAAAGAGAGAATAGTGAGGTTTCTGGAGCCCAGTGGATTGCAGGACCCAAGGCATCATGGATTCAGCAGAGGCAGGTATTGTCAGACACATCAGATTTTTTTTTGACTGGGTGACCAGGGAGTTGGACCGAGGGAGAGCCCTAAATGTGGTTTAATTAGATTTCAGTAAAGCCTGTGACACTGTTCCACACAGGCGACTTATAAACAAACTATGCACCCCAGGGATGGACTCTAAAGTTACTGATTGGGTTAGAAATTGGTTGAGTGTGGGGCAACAAAGGGTACAAGTAAATGGAGCTCACTCTGAGGAGGAGGTTACCAGTGGTGTGCTGCAGAGATCTGTCCTTGGTCCAGTTCTTTTTAACATCTTTGTTAGTGATATTTGCGGAAGGGCTATCGGGTAAGGTTTGCTTGTTTGCAGATGATACCAAAATCTGCAATAGAGTAGACACCCAGGAAGGAGTAGATAACATGAGGAGAGATCTAGCTAAGCTTGAAGAATGGTCAAGAATTTGGCAGCTGAGATTTTATGCTAAAAAAATGCAGAGCTATGCTTTTGGGCTGCAAAAATCCAAGGAAGCAGTACATTGTAGGGAGCAAAGTACTTCTGTCTGCGAGACAAGAGCGTGACTTGGGTGTATATTTGTTTCTGATGATCTTAAAGTGACTAAACAGATAGAAACATGATGGCAAAAAAAAAAGACTACATGGCCTATCTAGTCTGCCCTTCCATATCAACTACAATAGGTGACTGTGAAAGCCAGAAAGATGCTTGGGTGCATAAGGAGAAGGATGGCTGGCAGAAAAAAGGAAGTGATAGTGCATCTGTAAAAGTCTCTGGTACAACCTCATTTGAAGTATTGTGCAATTATGGAGACTGCACCTTCAAAAGGATATAAACAGGGTGGAGTCGATGCAGAGGAAGGCTACTAAAATGGTTAGAGGTCTTTGTTATAAAGCACATGAGGACAGACTTAAAGATAAATGTATACATTAGAGTAAAGGCGGGAAAGAGGATATATGATAAGAGCTGTTTAAATACCTCTGTCGCATAAATGCACAGGAGGAGAGCCTCTTTCAATTGAAAGCAAGCTCTGCTACGAGGTGACATAGCATGAGAGTGAAAGGGGATAGACTCAGGAGTAATATGCGGAAATATTTGTTTATGGAAAGAGTGGTAGATGCGTGGAATAGTCTCCTAGTGGAGGTGGAAGAGATGAGGACAGTATCTGAATTCAAGAAAGAATGGGACAAACACTGAAATCTCTAAAGAAAAAAAAGGGACTGTAGTATTTGTTATGGAAGAGCAGACTAGATAGGCCATATGTTTTTTTTTTTTTTTTCTGCTGACATGTTTCTGTAGATTGCTAAAACGCTATCTGGGCAACCTTGATATTTAATGCTGGTGACCGGATATGGCACTGGCATTGAATATATGGGTTTAAATTAAAGCAGTGTCAGCCAGCTGCTTAAGTATATTGACCGGCATCACTGACAGTGTCCCTCTATTCCTTACTCCCCCCCCTCCCAAGTTCTCAGGTGCTAATCAAAGGGTAAGGTAGCTCTCTTAATCATCAGTTCATTTGGAAGTTTATTCCACAAATCTGGGGCAACCACAGTAAATCCAGCATGTCTGCTTATCACCCGTCTATATGATCTGGGTCTAGTTGGGCCAGATTACTTGCCTCACTCAATCTCAATGATCTGGTTGTTTCATATAGTTTTAATTTATGCTTCATGTAATCTGGAGACTGACACAAGTCCTTCTCTCCTTACCATTATGTTAGGGAAACTCCCGTGCAAAGCAATATAAAATTCTCATTCAGCTTTCACATCAGCATGTAAAATATGTAAAAGAGAAATTTATAAACGTGGTGGTAGGAGTCCTCAGAATGGAGTGGTGCAGGTTATTATGATTAACTTGCATTTTTAATCATCAGTTTCATATACACCCACACATTCCAAACTTCTTTCATTGATGTTATCTCAAAAAACTTTTTTCTTTTTTGTCTTTAATCTTTCTATAAAATACTTCTTTTCATATAAGCAACTGCACCAATGTTTCCTCTTGTTCACTGTTCTCCAAATGCACGAAAGCACAGTCCTCCATACTCCAAATCGTGCAGGACGGAATCTCACAAGTGCAGTATTAACCATAAGAACATAAGATATGCCATACTGGGTTAGACCAAGGTCCATCAAGCCCTGTATCCTGTTTCCAACAGTGGCCAATCTAGATTCACAAGTACCTAGCAGTTTCCCTAAAAGACACAGGTTCCACAATACTTGTATTGGTGCAAGCAGTGGTTCCTGAGCGGGTGTCCAGTTTAGTCCTCCACATCCGGGTAGTGCACCTCCTCCTGCAGCAAGGAGACTGGACCAATCAACTCTTTAGAACCGTAGCCTGCATACTGCTGGAACTCCCATGAGCCCTCCAGTGTGTCCAGTCTCCTTGCAGCAGGAGGTGGTGTGAGCCTGGAGCTAGGCTCACTTCTTTTTTTCTAGTTGGGGTTTTCTCCAGTTTAGTTTACTTTACTTTCCTTTGGTTTACTTTAGTTTTCTTTTTTTCTAGCTGCTGTCGCTTTAATTGAGTTAAAAAAAACAAACCCCTTTACAGAGCGTGTCTCTGACCCACGGGGCTTCCCGCAGTTCAAGAGACTGAACGGTACTGCCCTTCGCTCCGGGTTCCCTGCTAGCAGTCTTCACCGGTGCTCTGATCGCTCCCCCAGGACTGTTCGGGGGCAGCATCAGTTTACCCGCGGCTCTTCTGCCTTAAGATCTCTCTGAGCACGCTGCCAGGCACTCCGGCTGCGGTCCGGTGCTGTCTGCCCTGCAGTTCACAGGCTCTCTCTCCTCTGCTCCGGTCCTGTGGAGAGTCCGTCCTGACACTTGCCTTTGCATGATTTCAGGGTAAGTGGTTTTTTTCGGCGCAGTTTCTTTCTCGTCGGTGTTTTATTTTCTTTCATTATTTTCTTCGGTTTTGGCGCTCTTTTTTTCCTCAGCGCGTCTCACTCGCGGCGGCCATTTTGGATTTCTTTTTTGGCGTTTTTTTGCCTTTGAGGGTTCACAATTCTTTTAATTTCCTAGCGTTTTGCCTTCTCTGCTATTTTGGGGCACTTATAACTGTTTCTTTTTTGTTTCGGTTTGAAAAAAAAAAAAAAGTTCAGCCCGCGGGCTCTGTGGGGGGCATAGCAGTTCCCTCACTTGCTTTCCGACTGTCTCAGGGTGTGCTGTTTCCTTTCTTCCTTCAGCTGCGACCCTGATTGCCTCTATCCATGTCTTCCAAGCCACAATGCTTGGTCTGCGGTTTGCGCAGGCGGTCTGTCTCTGCCGCTGGTTTCTGCTCCAGCTGTGCTGCAGTCTCTTCGGGCGTGGAACATCAGGAGAGCTCCCCTTCTCCAGCGGAGCACTTGGTGACTCCGCCCTCTGCTGAGGGTGATACTGCTTCGGGGCCTCTGTTGCCGCCTGTGGCTACCGGCTCTCAGGCGCTGGGGTCCGCGGTCTCTGTAGAGCACGGAGATGTTTCGTCTTCTCTGACTCATTTTTCTCCAGACTTCGTGCTCATTATGCATCAAGCGTTCAAATTGGGGCAATTGGGCAAATGGCCTGAGGCCTCCCCCTCAGCTCTCGTCCCTCTGACGACTGTCGCGGCCCCGCCGGAGACGCCCGCCAAGGTGGCTAAGAAATCGCACCCTGTTGGCTTGGTACAAGAAGAGTTCGAGGTGCAAGACCTCGATGACCTTGAAGAGGGTGAGCTTCCAGACCCTGAGGATCAGGCTAGGATTGTTCGGGTGTTTCATAGGGAGGAGTTGGTTCCTCTTATCACAGAAGCACTTCAGACGCTCAATCTCTCAGCGCCGGTTCCTGGGGAGGCCGATGTGTTTGGAGGATCCCCTTATTCAGGCGGTTCGGGACGCTCAGGTGGTCTTCCCTGTTCACCGGGTGGTTGCTCAGATGATTCAGACCGAGTGGGACCATCCGGACGCTGGTTTGAAGGGCATCCGGACGATGCATCGCCTTTACCCATTGAAAGACGAGGATAAAGAGAAATTCAAGTCTCCACGAGTTGATGCGGCGGTATCTGCGGTGACCAAACGACCACTATTCCGGTGGAAGGCAGTGCTGCCTTGAAGGACATTCAGGACAAAAAAGTCGATGGTTTATTGAAGCAAGCATTCGAGACCAATGCTTTATCGCTTCAAGCTTCCATTTGTGCAGCCTGGATAGCTAGGGCCTCTTTGCGATGGGCTCAGCGTTTGCGTCAGAATTCTTCTTTGGACCAACAAGCGTTGCTCGAGGTTACTCGCCTGGAGTCGGGTTCCGCTTATCTGGCGGATGTCCATTATGATTTGATCCGTACCATGGCGAATAGTATGGCCTCGTTGGTGGTGGCGCGCAGATCTCTTTGGTTGCGTAACTGGGCCGCCGATCCTTCTTCCAAGTCTCGCCTTTGCAAACTTCCCTTTAAGGGTAAGTTGCTGTTCGGGGAAGACTTGGACAAGTTGGTGAAGGACTTGGGTGAGACCAAAGGTGGTAGGCTTCCAGAGGACAAGCCCAAGTCGGTTAGAACTTTACCAGCGCTTCGGGGTTCCTTTCGGGATTTTCGGAGATTTCGGTCCACCCGCCTTTGGAATTCCCAGCGAGGCCGGTTTCCGTCTCGGACTCAGTCCTTTCGAGGTTTCCGGGGAGCTGGCAGGGGCTTCTCCGTCGCTGCCTCCGGTGCCTCCTCCTCCTTCAGTCGTAAATCGCAATGAGATGAGGCGGGCTCCGGAGGGGTTCAAGTTATCGGCGGACGTCTTCGCAACTTTCTTCCCTCTTGGGCCCACATTACTTCGGACCGTTGGGTTCTCGAGATAGTCAGAGACGGCTATGCGTTGGATTTTGCCTTCCCTCCAACGGATTCCTTTGTCCTCTCTCCCTGCAAGGGGTCGCAAAAGGAGCGGGACATTCGGGTGACCTTGGATTGCTTGTTAGCGCTGGGGGCCGTCATCCCAGTCCCTGCGGACGAGTGCAGTCTCGGTCGCTACTCCATTTATTTCGTGGTGCCAAAGGACGGCTCCGTCCGCCCTATTCTCGATCTCAAGGGCGTGAATCGCTGTCTACGGGTACCACATTTCCGGATGGAGACTCTCCGTTCCGTCATTGTCGCCGTGCGACAGGGAGAGTACTTGACTTCTCTAGATCTCACCGAGGCTTATCTGCATATTCCCATTCGGCCCGCTCATCAGAAGTTTCTCTGATTCGCGTTCCCCTGGGGACACTTCCAGTTCCAAGCTCTACCTTTCGGCCTGGCCACCGCGCCTCGCATTTTCACCAAGGTGATGGTGGTAGTCGCGGCGGCATTACGCAAGGAGGGGGTTCTGGTGCACCCCTACCTCGACGATTGGCTGATCCGAGCGAAATCCGCGGAGGAGAGTTTGCGAGCCACGGACAGGGTCGTTCGTCTGCTGCAGAATCTCGTCTGGGTGATCAACGTTCCCAAGAGTCAGCTGGTGCCGTCTCAACATCTCGAATATCTGGGGGTTTGCTTCAATACGGCTACGGGAGTAGTGTCTCTCCCCGGTTGCCGGGTCCAGAACTTGCATCAGCTGCTGCGGATGTTTCTGTCGGACCCCGCTCCTTCGGCCTGGTGGTATCTCCGATTATTGGGAACCATGGCGTCGACTCTGGAAGTGGTTCCGCGGGCCCGATTTCATATGCGACCGCTTCAGCGTGCGCTGCTGCGTCGTTGGTCCCATCAGTCGGATTCTCTATACCGCCGTTTGTCATGTCCCCTCCGGGTTCGGCGGGCGTTACAATGGTGGCTGTCCCCGCTCTCGCTTCGGACGGGAGCGCCCTTGGAGCAGCCTCTCTGGTTGCCGGTCATCACGGATGCGAGTCTCTCCGGCTGGGGAGCCCACTGTCAGGGCCGGTTTGCACAGGAAACCTGGTCTCCGCAGGAGGTTCGGTGGTCGATCAACCGGCTCGAGCTTCGAGCAATACGACTTGCACTTCACGCTTTCGAGGAGTCAGTCCGCGGTCGAGCGGTTCGGGTTCTGTCGGACAACGCGACGGCGGTTGCGTACGTCAACCGGCAGGGCGGCACCGGCAGCGTGCCCCTGGAAGTCGAGGCGGACGCGCTTTTTGGTTGGGTGGAAAAGCGTCTCCTGGCCATTTCGGCAGCGCATATCGCTGGAAAGGACAATTTCATGGCACATTTTCTCAGTCGGGTGCGAATAGACGCCGGCGAGTGGGAGTTGCACCCACAGATTTTTGCTCAGATAGTTCGTCGGTGGGGTCCGCCCATCGTGGATCTCATGGCAACGTTCGCATCAGCCAAGACGAGTCGTTTCTTCAGCAGACGACGGGAGCGAATGTCTGAGGGTATCGACGCCCTTCTCCAGCCGTGGCCCGAATTCGAACTTCTGTATGTTTTTCCTCCGTGGGCTCTGATTGGCAGGGTGGTTCAGCGCATCGAGGCCCACCGCGGAACGGTCCTCTTAGTAGCGCCAGATTGGCCCCGTCGCCCGTGGTATGCGGATCTGGTCCGGCTGCTCGACGGCGTGCCGTGGCGACTTCCGCCCCTCGTGGATCTCCTCGTGCAGGGACCTCTGCGCATGCCTCAGGTGGATCGGTTCTCGCTTACGGTATGGCCATTGAAAGGGCTCGATTGAAGAAGAAAGGGTATTCCCCAGCGGTTATTTCCACTCTACTGCGTGTGCGGAAACCTTCTACCTCCCTCACTTATGTTCGGATTTGGCGGATCTTTGAGGATTGGTGTTCCCGGCATGCGGTCCGCGCTGCCACTTCTTCCGTTGCGGTCATTCTTAGATTTTTACAGGACGGTTTTGACAAGGGTCTCGCCGCAAGCTCCTTAAAGGTCCAAATTGCCGCTCTGGCTTGCTATCACGGCAGGATTCACGACGTCCCTCTTACCTCTCATGTGGACGTACGGCGTTTTCTCAGAGCTGTCTTTTGGTTACGCCCTTTTCGCAGGGTTGTCTTGCCACCCTGGGATTTGAACCTGGTGCTACAGGCTTTGGCTCGGGCGCCCTTTGAACCTCTCCGCAGTGCCTCTGTAAAGGATTTGACCTTGAAGGCAGTCTTTCTCGTCGCCATCTGCTCGGCGCGTCATATCTCTGAACTGCAAGCGCTTTCTTGTAAAGCTCCCTTTTTATCCTTTCTTAGCGATAGGGTGATTCTGCGGACGGTTCCTTCTTTCTTGCCTAAAGTGGTGTCTCCCTTTCACGTGAATCAGCCAGTAGTTTTGCCGGTTTTCGCTCCGAGTTCGTCTTCCGCGTCCAGCTCGGTGCTTCATAAGCGTGATGTACGTTGCATCCTACGTCAGTATCTCAAGGTGTCCGCGCCCTTTCGGAAGTCGGATCGTTTGTTCGTGCTGTATGGGGGTCCGCGGAAAGGGGAAGCAGCGGCCAAGGCCTCCATTTCTCGGTGGATTAAAGAAGCAATAGCGTCGGCTTATTTTCTACAGGGAAAGACTGTTCCCTTGGGGTTGCGAGCTCATTCTACTAGGGCGCAGGCCACGTCTTGGGCGGAGCATAGTCTCGTTTCTCCGCTGGAAATTTGTCGAGCGGCGATGTGGTCCTCCCTCCATGCTTTTAGTAAACATTACCGTTTGGATGTGTCAGCGGCTCGGGATACCAGTTTTGGGTCTGCGGTCTTGCGCGCCGCGTGCCAAGATCCCCCCCGTTGTTAACTGCTCTGGTACATCCCGGATGTGGAGGACTAAACTGGACACCCACTCAGGAAATGGAAATTACACTTACCTGGTAATTGAAGTTCCTGGAGGGTCCAGTTTAGTCCTCCTTCCCACCCGGAATTTGTTGCTCAGTCTTGGCGGCGCGCTCTGCCCGTTCTACTCTGCTCTCAGTTACCTTACTGGTGCCTATGCGTTTAATATAAGGAAAAAAAAAAAAAAAAAAGAAACGAAAAAAAAAAAAAAAGACGAAGGACACCAATCTCCCTTGGGTTGGTGTTCCATAGAATTCGTTTCCTCGTCTTCGTTCTCGGACTTCTTTCTGTTTCCTCAGCTTCCGGTGTTGACTGTCGGTATTCGGGTCCGGGAGCTGAAGCAAGGTGCAGCGTTTCGGTCCTCTCGTTTGGGGAGGGGGATCTGCAACGCCTTAATGGGTACTTTCTGATTTTCTGTCCTTTCTTTAATCTGTTCTTTATTTAGTCTGCTTTGTTACTAGTTCACTGGAGGGCTCATGGGAGTTCCAGCAGTATGCAGGCTACGGTTCTAAAGAGTTGATTGGTCCAGTCTCCTTGCTGCAGGAGGAGGTGCACTACCCGGATGTGGAGGACTAAACTGGACCCTCCAGGAACTTCAATCACCAGGTAAGTGTAATTTCCATATATTCTGGGTCCACTTTAATAATGGTTTATGGACCTTTCCTCCAGGAACTTGTCCAAACCTTTTTTAAACCTGGCTACACTAACAGCTTTTACTACATCCTCCAGTAGCAAATTCCAGAGTTTGATTACACGTTGAGTGAAAAAATATTTTCTGTTATTAGTCTTAGGTTATCTTAGATAGGTTATCATGTAGCCTCATTGCATGTCCCCTAGTCTTTCTATATTTTGATGGCGTAAACAATTGATCTACGTTTACCCGTTCCACTCCATTCATTAATTTATAGACCTTTGTCATATCTCCTCTCTTTTCCAGGTTGTAGAGCCCTAAACGTTTTAGATTCTCTTCATAGGGGCATCCTTCCATCCCCTTTATCATTTTGGTGGCTCTTCTCTGTACCTTTTCTAATAATGCTATATCCTTTTAAAGATACAGCAACCAGAATTGCATACAATATTCAAGGTGTGGTCGCACCATGGAACAATACAGAGGCATTATAATATCCTTTGTTTTATTCTCCATTCCTTTCCTTATGATACCTAGCATTCTATTTGCTCTCTTGGCTGCTGCTGCTGCACACTGGGTGGAGGGTTTTAACATGTTATCCACGATGACCCCTAAATCTTTTTCCTGGGTGGTGGTTCCTAATGTGGAACCTTGCATTGTGTAACCATAGTTTGAGTTTTTCTTTCCTAGGTGCATAACTTTGCACTTGAACACATTAAATTTCATCTGCCATTTGGATGCCCATCCTTCCAATCTATCAAGATCCTCTTGCAATTTTCCACAATCCTCATGGGTTTTAACAACTTTGAGTGGTTTTGTGTCATATGCAAATTTGATAACCTCACTCGTTATTCCCTTTTCCAGGTCATTTACAAATATGTCAAAAATCAGCGGACTCAGCACAGACCCCTGGGGTACACCACTATTCACCTTTCTCCATTGAGAAAATTGGCCATTTAGCCCTACCCTCTGCTTTCTTTTTACCAGTTCCTGATCCACAATAGTACACTGACTCCTATCCCATGATTTTTTAATTTGGCCAACAGTCTCTCATGAGGGACCTCGTCAAAGGCTTTCTGAAAATCCAGATTCAGTATATCAGCCAACTCACCTTTGTCTACCTGTTTATTCACACCTTCAAAAAACATAACAGATTATTAAGACAAGATCTTCCTTGTCTAAAGCCATGTTGGCTGTCTCCCATTAAGCCATGACTATCTACATGTTGAGTAATTGTGTTCTTTATGTTGGTTTCTACCATTTTTCCCGGTACTGACGTCAGGCTCACCAGTCTGAAGTTTCCCGGATCACCCCTGGAACCCTTTTTAAAAACTGGCGTTACATTGGCCATCCTCTAGTCTTCAGGTATTACAGATGATTTTAATTGTTTCATTTCTTTGTACAGCTGCCTTTTTCTATATGAATTTAAGCCCCTTACATTCCAGGATAGAATTCTAAATGTAAACATTTTTCCACCAGTGATCCTCCCGGGTAGTATCTATATTATCTAATCTGTAGGGTTCCCCTTCCACCCCTGCGCCTCTCTTCCTTCCCTCCCCCTTCTCCTTCCCCATCCTCCCTCCCCTCACTACTCATCCACACTCCATTCTTACCACTCCTGCGAGGCGTGCATCTCTGCCATTATTTTTCTATCACACACACTTCTCCATACTTTCTACATTAATCTCCTACGTGTATAAATTAACTCCCCCTTTCCCCTCCCCTCCTGGAAACCCAATTCTCTTCTATTTGAAAAGCTCCTTCTGCCACCTCAGTTCTTTATTCACACAGCTTCTTCTTGTTTCTTGGATCCTTTTGTCTTCTGGCATGTTAGCCGGCGATCGCCCAGTGGTGCTGTCTGCCATCTTTTGCCCAAGGAGGACTCTTGCCTTTGTTCTCTGTCCTTTTCCACTGATACCGCTGGTAATTCAGACCATCCTGCCTTCTGCATTCCGTTCGCGGCATCTTCTGTTGTCTGTGCATTTGTGGTGACTCCTGATACCGTAAATTGTAGCCACCTGTAACGTGTCCTCTCATCACTTAAGAGACAAAATTCCCATCTCTTCTTTATAGTTATTGCTGAAATGTCCGCCTACACTTCTACTGGGTGATTCTCCCATTATAATTTTCCCAGTTTCCTCGCCACTAGCATGACAGCTTCCTTCGTAGTGTACTCATGTAAGCACGCCACTATATCTCTTGGTTGCCCTTCTCTCCATGGGTCTTATGCCCTATGGGCTCGATCTGCTGTAAAACAGGAGTCTGCCATTGGCATCTCACCCTGTTGTAATAGAGCTCTGCAGAACTGTTCAATCATTTTCTTATAATTGTGTGTGCCTTCACACTCAGGCACCCCATGCAACCGAATATTAGAGCATCTGGCCCTATTCTCCAGGTCTTCCACTTTTGACCACAGCTTCACCATCTCTCCTTTTGTTTGTTTGGACTGAGTCTTTACGTTTTGTAATGTTCCCTCGCGCTCCTCCACTATATCCTCCACAGACCAAACTCGCTGCCTTAGTTCATGGATATCCAAATGCAAGTCTTTGATCCAAGTTTCTGCCTCTGTTTTAAAGTCCACTAAATCTTGTCAGAGCGTCCCAAACCACTCCTTCATCTCATCTTTGAGCGTTCCAGTTTCCTCTCTGGATTGCTCCCGGGAACCGCCTGTCACAGCTTTAGGCTCTCCTCCACCCATATACCGCTTGGCGCCATCTTAGCTTTCCCTCCGGTGGACCTGGTTGCTGGTTTAAACTCACACATTTTCTAGTCCAGGCTGCTTTTTTTTGTGCATTCACTGTCACTTTTCTTACCGGCTTTTCTTGTTCACTTTTTCCCGGTTTAGCTGGCGACGTTCTCTTTATTATGGGGTTATTTTAGTTCTGGCTGTGGGAGCTTTGCAGCTATGCGGCCATTCCGGTCAGTGACATCACTTCCTCTGTGGTAGTGTCCTTTTTAATAGTTCCAATGATTCTCTGGCCACTCTCTTCTCTACCAGTCTCAGGCATCCACTCACCTTGTCACACTCTGTGTTCCACGTGCTTATTTTCCATCATGCAAACATATGGTTTTTTTTTTTACTTTCTGCGTCATGCTTATTCCATTCCCAAACGTCTCTGCCCTGTTTTCTTTTCATTTCCCCATTCTTGTCACCAGTACTGCTCGGCAGCTTTTAGTGTTTCTTGCAGATTTGTCAAATCATTACGACAGCCTTTCATACACCAGGGCAATGCTCGCATTATGGAGTCACTCCTTATGGTTTGCTGTCAAATTTATGTCTTCACAGAGAGCAGTTGGCCCCAAAAGGCTCATGATGTCCTTTAAGTCCAAAACAAAGCATCCTTCTCCGAAGTCCTTCCCTGCTTCACACCTCTCTAATCAGCAATATGTCTTTAGTTACACCATTTAACGTGGCATTAACTGTTGGATTTATGAAACCAACACTTTTAATTCCACTGGTTTTTCAAAGACTTGGATTTTGTTATGGTAGGTAAGCTGCACCTGTGCCGGGTATCGCAGTGCAAAACGGATGCTCATAAGAACATAAGATATGCCATCCTGGGTCAGACCAAGGTCCATCAAGCCCAGTATTCTGTTTCCAACAGTGGCCAATCTAGGTCATACGTACCTAGCAGTTTCCCCAAGGGACTGGGTCAGACCAAGGTCCATCAAGCCCAGTATTCTGTTTCCAACAGTGGCCAATCTAGGTCATACGTACCTAGCAGTTTCCCCAAGGGACACAGGTTCCACAATGCTTGTATTGGTTCAAGCATTGATATCCTGGGTCCCTTCTTAATAATGGTTTATGGACCTTTCCTCCAGGAACTTGTCCAAACCTTTTTTAAACCCAGCTACACTAACAGCCTTTACTACATCCTCCGGTAACAAATTCCAGAGTTTGATTACACGTTCAGTGAAAAAATATTTTCTTTTATTAGTCTTAAATAGTTTACCCTGTAGCTTCATTGCATGTCCCCTAGTCTTTCTATATTCTGATAAGGTAAACAATCGATCTACGTTTACCCGTTCCACTCCGTTCATTAATTTATAGACATCTATCATATCTCCCCTCAGCCGTCTCTTTTCCAGGTTAAAGAGCCCCAACCTTTTTAGCCTTTCTTCATAGGAGTATCCTTCCATCCCCTTTACCATTTTGGTGGCTCTTCTCTGAACCTTTTCTAAAATCGCTATATCCTTTTTAAGATATGGCGACCAGAATTGCACACAATATTCAAGGTGCGGTCTCACCATGGAACGATATAGAGGCATTATAATATCTTTTGTTTTATTTTCCATTCCTTTCCTTATCATACCTAGCATTCTATTTTCTCTCTTGGCCGCTGCTGCACACTGGGCCGAGGGTTTTAACATGGTATCAACAATGACGCCTAAATCTTTTTCCTGGGTGGTGGTTCCTAATGTGGAACCTTGCATCGTGTAACCATAGTTTGGGTTGTTCTTCCCTAGGTGCTCCTCTTATGTAACTGTGCAATACGGGACCTTCGCATGCTTACGTTCTGCTACGCAGGCCGAGAAATCCTGAAACAGTAAGAGCTTGGATTCCTTGTATATTAAGGGCCCAATTTTTGAAAGCATTTACATGGGTAGCTGCCATATACGGGATAAGTCCCTAATCTGCCCAAATGCTGTGCAGTTAGCATTGGGGCATGTTAGGGGCGGAGCAGGGGTGGAGGAAAGGGCTAACCATATAGTACCAATTTTTGATGCTACCCACTTAGCCCTCTGCGCCTTAAAGATAGGCAAGGTTTTTCCTTGCCTATCTTTCAGGCGCAAGGGCTAAATGGGCAGCATCAAAAATCAGTGCTACCCAGCTAGCTTTGCGGCTTTCGGGTTGTGCAGCAAGACCCTGATTTTCATTGCCAGGGCTGCATGTGACCCCGGCATTGAAAATCCAGGTTAGGTGGAAGGGGATGGGCTGTACGCTGAAGCAGCGCATAGCACCACCCAGATGAAAATCAGCCCTAAGTTCTTTTCGGTTCTGTAAAATTGCAGCAACTTGGTTTTTTGCGAAATCGTTTAGTATCCACATTCTCAGCTACTCCTGGGCCCCCAGTCTATGCGTACATTTCACTCTTATAGGTACCTCCTTTTCCAAGTAGAGCCTTTGGGAGTTAGGTTTCAACCATTGCTAGCAGTTCATGGTCTTTTACTAAATTGGGGAGACCAGTTATCCATATATTGTTATGTCTGCCTGTATTTTTCTGGAGTTTATTTTTTGCCTGTAGATCTTGGACTCTAGCGTCAAAGCTTGTCATTTGGTCATCCTGGTACAGTATTCTCTCTTCTGCTTCCTGCAGTCTTGTGACTCCAGTCCCTCCTTGATTTCATCTCTGGAGGAGTGCAGTTTACATAGCTTATCATCCAGTACTAAGTAAGTTGCCTACTCTGTTCTCAATCTGCCTCTTCCTGCAGCCATCTTGCTTTCTGCTCGTCTGGCTCTCTCTTTTGTTTTGTGTTTTTGTGATCGAGCCCTCATACTCTTTTCCTCTTCACTATTTATTTCCGCCACCTTCAGGCACTGTTGGGTGCCCAGCTGTCTGAATTGCCTGCTTTTGAGTGGTTTACTTGCTGATTTTTAAGTTTTATTGGGAGCTGCAGCCTGGAGCTAACCTCTTAGGATCCGCTCAGCAAGTGACTCCAACCTTCAAACAATCGTCCCCCTAATCCCTAGCCAGCTTCTTAGTCTGTACTGTCCTCCCAGCTAATCTGCAAGGCCCTCATCTTCCACCCTACTCCCAATACCCAGTCAGTTCTTAGCACCTATCTTCTTCTGATCTCTCAGCCAATCCTAGTGTCCTTGCTCTCCCACATCCCTATATCTCCAGTATCTGCCCACCTGCTTTTCTTCTCCTTCTCCAGCATCCATTGCCCCTGTTGCTGCCCCAAACCATGTATTTCCCTTCTTCAGCATTAATTTATCTGCTTGCTTTTCCAGTATTCATTTACCCTGCCTTTCTTCCTCCTTACCCCAGCATCCAGCCCTCTCCCTCTCCACTTTCCCCTACATATGCCTCTGCTGCTTGCTCCAACAATATCTGACCTCCCATTCTCACTCCCCCAGCATCAGACCCCGACCCCTCTCCTCCTCTTTTTACCTGCCGCCCAGCATCTGAAGCCTCCACACAGAAACTGGAGGTGCCAGTTCTGACCTTTCTGCACAGAAGGAGGGAGCTCCTGAGCCTGTGCTTTACTGGCTCGTTTCTTAAGCTATCCCTGCTCTCAGTGATGAGATGAAGTCCTAATCGCCAACCCTCTCAAGGACTCCCTGTCCTGATGGTTGAACCAGTCAAATTCCGCACAATTAATTCCCTTCCAATTTAAATTGTTCTGCCCATAGAGTGGAGAGCTCATGTAGCCGGACCTCACGCAAAAGACCTTTGGTGTGCTAAGAAAAGTCTTCATCAGATACATTTTCCAAAGGTACAGATGTTTACCCATACTTACTGCTATACTTGGCATACCGCTTTTACAGGTGGTCTGGAATGCTCTAAAATCTTTCAGAGTACAGTGACAAACAGAAATATTCCTGTGGAATCTCATTGAGGTTTAGAATCCATCGCCATCCTGCCTTTGGTCCATTTTTGTGATTTCTAGGTTACCTTCATAAAAATAATATTGTTGTTGTTGTTAAGTGCCGTCGAGTCGGAGTCGACTCATGGCGACCCTCTGGATAGCTATCCTAAATTGTGTTCCGTCTTCAGTCAGGCGGCTCATTGTTGACAGACTGGTACCCGTAGCTGCTGTTATTGTAGCAATCCATCTCATTGCTGGCCTTCCTCTTTTGCGTTGACCTTCTATCTTGCCAAGCATGATGTCTTTCTCTAATGATCTCTCTCTTCGCATGATGTGTCCGAAGTATGAAAGTCGAAGTCTTGTCATCTGAGCTTCTAAAGAAAGCTTAGGTTTGATCTCTTCTAGTACCGACTGGTTTGTTCTTCGGGCAGTCCATGGTATACACAGTATTCGCCGCCAGCACCATAATTCAAAGGCATCAATTTTCTTCCTGTCTTTTTCACTGTCCAGCTTTCACATCCATATGATGTTATTGAAAATACCATGGCTTGAACAAGTCGAATCTTTGTATGGAGAGAGACATCTCTGCTCTTGAGAATCTTATCTAGGTCTTTCATAGCCATTCTGCCAAGAGCAATGCGTCGTCTGATTTCTTGACTGCTTGTTGCTTCTTTATTGATAGTTGATCCAAGTAGGTTAAAGTTGTTCACGATTTCAATTTCTTCTCCTTCAACGATGAACCTGTTGATTATGCCAGTTGTCATGATCTTTGTCTTCTTTACATTAAGGTGCAGGCCCATTTTGAGACTATGTTCTTTGATTGTGAGAAGCAAATGTTTCAGATCATCTTCACACCTCTGTTGTCTTCATACAGTCCTGCTTCTCTGATGATTTGTTCTGCATATAAATTAAACAGGTAGGGGGAAAGTATGCAGCCTTATCTTACACCTTTGCTTATTTTAAACCATTCTGTTTCTCCTTGTTCCGTTCGAACTGTTGCTTCTTGATCAATGTACAGATTACGCAAGAGAACGATCAGGTGTTCTGGTATACCCATGCTTCTTAATGTGGCCCAGAGTTTCTCATGGTTTACACAGTCAAAAGCCTTGCTATAGTCGATAAAGCACAAATAGATATCCTTTTGGTATTCTTTAGTCTTTTCAAGGATCCATCTCACATCCGCAATGATGTCTCTCGTTCCTCGCCCTTTCCTGAACCCTGCTTGCACTTCAGGTAGTTCTTGTTCTAGGTATGGCTGTAGTCTCTTTTGAATAATCTTCAGTAGAATCTTGCTGGCATGTGGGATCAGAGCGATTGTGCGATAATTTCCACAGTCAGTTGGATCACCTTTCTTTAGTATTGGTATAAACACAGATCTTTTCCAGTCAGTTGGCCATGATGTTGTCTTCCATATTTCTTGGCAGAGCCTTGTAAGTACGGTAACAGCTGCATCAGATTGCTGCAATACTTCTATGGGAAAGCTATCAATGCCTGTTGCTTTGTTCTTTGATAAGGCTTTCAATGCTGCTTCAACTTCTTCTTTCATCACCAATGGTTCCTGATCATAAGGTATAGGTTGAAACGGCTGTTGGTCCACTTGATCTTTATCATATAAAAACTCTGTATATTCCTTCCACCTTTTCTTGATCTTCTCAGCATCATTCAACATAGAACCTTGAGCATCTTGTAACATTCCAATTCGAGGCTGGAACTTTTTCTTTAACTCTCGCAGCCTTAGGAAAGCCGATCTTGTTCTTCCTCTAATAGTTTCTGCTTCTATTTCCTTGCAAGTGTCATTGTAGTACTTTTCCTTGTCCTGTCTTGCTGCACGTTGGAAATCTCTGTTGAGTTCTGCGATTGTCTTTCTTTCTCCTTTGGCTTTAGCTTCTCTGCGTTTCTGGGCAATTTTCAGAGTTTCTTCCGTCATCCATTTTGGCTGTTTTTGCTTTTTCACCTTTTGTAGAGACTTCTCGCTTTCTTCCAGCACAACCTTCTTGATGTCATTCCATAACTCTTCCGGAGCTCTGTCATTTGTATCTAAGGCAGCAAATCAATTTTGCAGGCAGTCTTTAAATTCCAGTGGTATATTCTCAAGGTCATATTTTGGTGCATTCATGAGTGGTTTGCTCTTTTTCAACTTTAGCTTGAGTTTGCATACTAGTAGTTGATGATCTGTACCACAGTCAGCTCCAGGTTTTGTCTTTGTTGATGTTACAGAGCTTTTCCATCGTTGACTTCCACAGATGTAGTCAATTTGATTTTTATACAATCCATTGGGTGAAGTCCATGTGTACAGTCGTCGCTTGTGTTGCTGAAAGAAGGTGTTTGAGATGAATAGATCATTGGTCTTGCAGAATTCTATCAATCTTTCTCCAGCTTCATTTCTGTTGCCAAGTCCATATTTTCCAACTACTTTGCCTTCTTCTTTGTTGCCAACTTTTGCGTTCCAGTCACCCATGACTATCAGGATATCCTGTTTGCATGTTCTGTCAATTTCAGCTTGTACTTGTTCATAGAACTCTTCAATTTCATTCTCTTCTGCAGCTGTTGTTGGGGCATATACTTGAATTATAGTTGTGTTGATAGGCAATCCTCGTAGACGAATAGAGATTAAGCGTTCGCTGACTGCATTGTATTTCATTACAGTTCTTGCAAGTTTCTTCTTTATTATAAATGCAACACCATTTCTTCTTTGTCTTTCATTTCCAGCATAGTAGACCATGTGATCATCTGATGCAAAGTGCCCGATGCCAGTCCATTTCAGTTCGCTGACACCCAACAGATCAAGTTGTACACGTTCCATTTCATTCTTGACCACTTCCAACTTCCCTTGGTTCATGCTTCGTACGTTCCATGTTCCAATGTGTAAGACATCTTTACAGCTTCTGACTCTCATTTCATGCGCAGCTACATCAGCAGTCAGACTTCCCGAAGGCTTTGATCCAACCACATCATAAATGCTGGCTTTACTCTGAAAAGTCTTCAGCTCTTCCCCAGTAGCTAGTTGAGTGCCTTCCGACCTGGTAGTCTCATCTTCCAGCACCATAGCACAATTTGTTTTGTTGTAACTATCCATTGGGTTTTCATGGCAAGATACAGAAGTAGATTGCCGGGCCTTCCTTCCGCGCAGTTTAAGTTTGGTGTTGTTGCCGTTGTCACAGAAATGTGATCCTCCGCCGTCAACACTATCCCATTCTGCTGCTGCCCAGATGGGTGGTTTGTCTTCGTCTGGCACCTCAGCTGAGACCTGTCCATCTTGGGAGACCCTGCCAGTAGTTAAACTACCGATAGTTTAGCTCTCAGCATCACTGATGCACACAAGCCCTCACAGCACGACAAGCTGCAAACCAAATATTAAAGGGACAAAAACTGAGAAAAGGACTGTTGCTAGCAAGAATATGTTTATCTGTCTATTGGCAATCTGTTCTCTGTTTTACCCTTTGTTAAAAGCAACTTGCAGCCTTGGAGTCGCACTTGTGAGGACACACCGTCCTGCTTGTTCTGTAGCATGTGTTTTCCTTGGACAGCAGGGCAAAAGTCCTCACATAACTCCCCCACCTTGCCTTGCAGTTGTATTCTTTCGATCCAACAAAAGAACAGAGGTGGTATGTGCCTGGTGAAGCTAAAGACTAGAGGAGCACTTTCTTATATCCAGGCTGTGTGAGAACGTCTGTCCTGCTGTTCATGGAGAATACCTGTTATAGATAAGTAATTTAGTTTTCCCTTGTTTGTCATACTTACATATATGTCACAATAAATTAAGTGCACAGTTTTATTATGATACATCTCCCTACCCCCTTCTCCTTTGTACTGAAGAAAGTCTTGCTCCTATGACGCTGTTCAATTCTTTCTGCTGTATTCCTTTTTGGGCTGTAGTAGAGTGGAATGCATAGAGGTTTCTTACAACTTTCTGAAAAGCATAGTTACTCACCTGTAACAGGTGTTCTCCAGGGACAGCAGGAATCAGTTCTCACTTATGGGTGACATCGGCACCGACGGAGCCTGCGTGGAGCAATTCCCCAGCTTTCAAAGAAAGCCTTTCGGATTGCTACCACGCATGTGTGGTCCTCTTCCTGCCCAAGGGTGCCATCTTGCTCAGTCAGGTCCCTTAGCTGGAGCCCTACCAAGCAGATGGCAAGGGAAGGACAAAAATTCAGCAACTCATCAGGGGAGGCGGGAGGGTACTGATTCCTGCTGTCCCTGGAGAACACCTGTAACAGGTGAGTAACTATACTGTCTCCAGGAACAAGCAGGAAGTCAGTCCTCACATATGAGACTCTCCAGCTATAGGGTACCGAGAGCTGAAAAATAGGCTCCCTCTACGAGAGCCGCAAGCAGCCACAATAGGAATCTACTGAGAGAGTAACAGTCTGGTAGCCTGACACCAAAGAGTCGGAGGGCAGGAGTTGCTTATACCCCAACAGATTATGGAGAACAGCCTGGCCGAAGGCGCTTTCCAGGCGGACTCCCTCTCCAGGCAGTAGTGGGTGGCGAAGGTATTCGTAGAAGACCAGGTTACTGCCCGGCAGATGTCCATCATGGGCACGAAGCGCAGCGAGGCCACCGAGGCCGCTTTGGCTTGGACCCCATGTGTAGTGACTCGACAATCCAGAGGGACGCCCACCTTCGCATGGGCGAACGTGATGCAGTCCGCCACCCAAATAGAGAGGGTGCGCTAAGTGACTGCTTACCCCTGCCTATTGGGGTCGTAGGTCACGAAGAGCCAGTCAGACTTGCGATGAGTCTGGGTATGCTGCAAGTAGAAGGCGAGGGCCCACTTGCAGTCGAGGGTGTGGAGAGCTGCCAACGCCTGATTGGCATGGGGCCTCGGGAAAACTATCTCCTGGTTGAGAGGAAAAGTCGACACGAACTTGGGTAAGAACTTAGGGTGCGTCCGGAGGACCACCCTGTTCCGATAAAACCTGGTGTAAGGGGCGCCAGCCATGAGCGCCTGAAGCTCACTGACTCGGCAAGCCGAGGTCAGCGCCACCAGGAAAGCCACTTTCCTGGACAAGTGCCGGAGTGAACACGTCGCCATTGGCTCGAAGGGTGGACTAGTGAGCTGCGTGAGCACCACATTCAAGTCCCATTCCACTGGAGGGGGAAAGATGGGCGGCTTGGATAGCAAAAGGCCCTGCATGAAGCGGGAGACTAGCGGCTGCCCCCGAGAGAGGTTTTCCCTCGATGGGGAGATGATTAGCCGATATGGCGCTCAAATGAACCCTAACAGAGTTCGACATCAGACCTTCCCTCGAGAGGTGGAGAAGGTACTGCAGAACCCACCGAACTGGGCATAAGAAGGGGTTGATCTGGTGCTCCGAGCACCAGACAGAGAAGCGCTTCCACTTAAAGGCGTAAACCCGCCTAGTGCAGTCCTTTCTCGAGGCAAGGAGGATTTCCTTGACCTCCTCCGGAAGGACCAGAGAGGCTAGAGAGACCCGTTCAGCCGCCAGGCTGTGAGGGATAGGGAGGGTAGGTTTGAGTGCAGCACCCGACTCTCCTCCTCCGTCAGCAAGTCCATGGCAGAGCCCAGGGGAATCGGAGGCTCCTCCAACAGTCTGAGCAGGAGTGGGAACCAAGGCTGCCGAGGCCACGAGAATCAATGATGCCCTGTCCCTTTGAGCTGTGAAACAGTCCTTGCAATGAGGGGGAAAGGAGGGAATGCATATAGGAGACTGAATGACCAGTCCAGGAGAAATGCATCGGGGCCCTCCCTGCCCGGGTGTGGTACCGGGTCGCAGAAGCGAGGGAGTTGAGTGTTCTGGGGACTGGCGAAGAGGTCCATCGCTGGAGTACCCCAGCGCAGAAACAGCCAGCCTGCCACTCTGGGATCCAGGCACCACTCGTGGAGGCGAAGAGTTCTGCTGAGCCTGTCTGCCAGGCCGTTCTCCTGACCTGGGAGGTACGTCGCCCTGAGGGACATCCTCCGCCGGGTGGCAAAAGAGCAGATGAGGACTGCTTCCCTGCAGAGGGTGCGCAACCCCATGCCCTCCTCCTTGTAAAACATCGCTACTCGGTTGTCGGTCTGCACCAGGACCGACTTCCCGCTGAGGACATCCTCGAAGGCCTCAAAGCCCACCGGATGGCCCGGAGCTCGAGCAGGTTTATCTGCTGTTGAGCCTCCATAGGCGACCACTGCCCCGGCGGGCAGAGAGACCCGCAGTGGGCTCCCCACCGTAGCAGGGAGGCATCTGTGGTCAGTACCACATCGTGCTGTTCCACATCGGCCTGACAGGCGCTTTGGACGCGAGCAGCCAGAGTCTGGAGGCGGGTGGAGCGATCCCCTGGCAAGAAGGTCATGGCCTGGCGAGTATCGAGGCACGCCCTAATGAACTCAAGAGCCTGTGCCGGCTCGAGGTGAGACTTTGGGTAGTTGACCAAGAACCCCAAGCTCTCCATGAGGAGGACAGTACGCGACATCGCTTGCCGGGCCTCCTCGACGAGTAACGAGCCAGTCGTCGAGGTAAGGGAACACCGGCATGCCCTGACGCCGAAGGTGAGCGGTGGCCACGACGAGGCACTTCGAGAAGACCCGAGAGGCGGATGCAAGACTGAAGGAGAGCACTCTGTACTGGAAGTGCTCTCCCTGCACCCTGAAACATAGGTACTGCCTGTGTTGGGGGTGGATCAAGATATGGGCGTAAGCACCCTTTAGATCCAAGGAGCATAGCCAGTCTCCCTGCCGGAGGAAGGGCAGCAGCACGCCAAGAGATTACATCTTGAATTTCACCTGCACCAGGAACTTGTTTAGCCTGCGGAGATTGAGGATGGACCACAGACCCCCCGTCTTTTTCAGGACTAGGAAGTACCGGGAATAAAAGCCCCAACTTTGAAGCTGGGGAGGGACCTTCATGATTGCACGTTGGGCAAGGAGGGAGTGCAATTCCCGCTGCAGCAAAAGCTGGTGCGCGGGGAGTCGACGAGGCTCCGCTGGAGAGAAAGGGGGTGGAAGCATGTCGAAGTGGAGGCGATAGCCCTCCTGGATGACCTGGAGGACCCAGGTGTCCGAGGTGATTAGCACCCATGACGGGGCGAAGCAGGACAGGCATCACCCCATGGGCTGCTGTGTCGCCGGAGGGCGAGGGGCTATGCCGCTGGCGTCAAAACCCTTGAGGGGGTTGCAGGGGGGCTGGTGTCTGGGCCTTCGGGCCCTTTGGTTTATGATGACTTTAACCGTGCTTCTTCTGCGCAGGGGTGGTTGGCGTGGGAGTAGCTGCGTATGGCGGGTAGCCACGATACTGGAGGCCTTTCCTGGGGAAGAGGGGCTTCTTGGCAGGCTAGAGGTCGTGCGGGAGAGACGGGTCCTCGTGACATACTCCATCTCAAACTCCTCAGCCTTCTCCTCCATCGGCTTTCCAAAAGGTTGTTCGCCGAGGCAGGGCACATCCAGGAGCTTCTCCTGCACCCACTGCTCCAAATCTGAAAATTGGAGCCAAGCCTGGCAGCGGACTCCAATGCCCGCGGCTACCACCCGAGCCGATGTCTCAAAGCCATCATATGAGGCTCAAGAGATATACTTGGAGCAATCAGCCACTGATTTCAACAGGGTGCGGAACCTGTCGAGGGGCTCGCCCTCGAGGCCCGCGGAGAAACTTCCCAGTTCTTTTGCCAAGTCGTGGAAGAATATACCAATATATAATTGGTATGCCTGGATGTGACAAGAGAGCATGGAACATTGATAGGCCTTGCGGCCCAGGACATCGAGGGCTCTCGATTCTTGGCCCAGCGGGACCGATGAATGGGACTTCGGGCTTTTCTGCTTCCTCATGGCTGATTCCACCACCATTGAGGTGTGTGAAAGTTGGGTCTTTTGGAAGCCTTGCCCTCGCTGCACCTTGTACATTGTGTCAAGGCACTTGTTGACAATGGGAACCGAGGCCGGGGCCTCCCACATGCGGAGCAATAGCCGGGAGAGTATTGGCGGCACCGGGACGGTGAGGGATTCCCTGGGCGGGGCCTCGTACTGAAGAATATCGAGTTCTTCAGCACGAGGGTCCTCCTTGGCCTGTGTGACCAGGTTGAGGGCCCGAGCCATGTCCCGAATAAACACCAAAAAGGAGGTGTCCTCGGGCAGTGAACGCTGCTGAAGACCAGTCCGCGAGGGGTCCGATGGAAGATCCCGGTGGGTGCGGGTCTCTGGGGATGTGTCCCCATCGGATTCCCAATCTGAGAAGTCGGTCGAGGGATCCGAGCCGGGCAGTTCGCCCTGTCCGATGGCAGGCGGCCTGGAACCGGAGGCCCTGGACGATCTCGCCCCCGAAGAACGGGAGAGCGAGTGAGACCGACGTCGAGGATCTTCACGAGGCCCTTGGCTCTCGGGAGTTTCCTGGATGGATTTGGGTGTCCCACGCAAGGGACCTGCGGTCTCTGGGCACAGGTCAGCGAAGCTGGCCATGAGCGCCTGCTGGGAAGCAATAAACACAGAAACGCTGTGTTCCAGCACCAGCTTATGGGATTCCTACGTGGGCGTGGGCCCCTCGGATGCCGAAACCGGGGTCATGGGGTCCTCATCGGGACAGCCCTCAGGAGACTGGGCGCCTTAGCCGGAGGCCTCCGCTTCTCTGCGAGGTAACTTGCAGGGCTGCTCCTTGTCCGAGTCTCGGGAATGCCGAAGGGGGCTAAGCGACCATGCGCGAGAGCGCTCGCGCTTGTCAGGGGCCCCAGACAGCGACTTCGAGGCCTTCTTCTTTTTGCACCGTTCCACCTCGGGGGACCCTTGGTCCGAATGTTGCTTGGAACGCGGTGCCGCAGGGGGAGAATGCACTGGAGGGTAGACGACCGAGGGTGCCACCGGAGACTCCGAGGCGGCCTTTCGAAAAATGTCTTCAGACTTCTGCTTACGGCTGAGCAGGGCCTTAGAGGACATTTTCTTACAGAGCGAACAGAGCTCTGGGTCATGGTCGGCTCCCAGACACCTTAGACAATAGTCATGAGTGTCCATAAGCGACATGTTCCTAGAGCATCTATCGCATTTTTTAAACCCGGTGGACATGGGGGCAAAAACGGTCCCTGCGAGGTCGAAGAGACCCACGCAGCCAGCGGTTGGGAAGAAAAAAGGGTGCGAAGCCTGGGAGAAAATTTTTTAGAAAAGGTATCCCCTGTAAGCTCCAAAAGAGAGCAAGGGGAGGACGGGTAGATGACCGGTGCAACCAGAAAAAAAGGACGAGAGCCTGTTAAGGCGAGGAAAATAAAACTTTTTCCGAGGGACGAGGACGTGCGTCCGAAGGGCTCCGTGGAAAAAGGGAGACTGAGCAAGATGGCACCCTTGGGCGGGAAGAGGACCATGCATGCGTGGTAGCAATCCCAAAGGCTTTCTTAGAAATCTGGGGAATTGCTCTGTGCGGGTTCCGCCTGTGCCGACGTCACCTGTAAGTGAGGATTGATTCCTGCATGTTCCTGGAGAAAATAGTTCTTCAGTTTAATTTAGCTCTTTATCGAAGGGAGCAATCAAAGGGTTTCATGCTTTCAAAAAAATTCTATCATTTTGCCACAGGGACTATTTAGAAAGGAGAATATGTGTGAAACTAATGGCTCTTGTTCTAGTTGTGTCTGAGTACTACTTTGAACTAGATGTGCCAGTTTCTGTGTGACATGGCTATGCTGATACTATCTATATTTAATCATTTCTTTTGTTTTTCTTTTTTTTTCCATAGATTGCTGTTGCAGTTTGTAAATGAATAAATGCAAAAGGCCTCGTGTAGAGGAGACAGTAAGCATGGAAATGTTCAGTTCAGGTGTGCTTGCTGAAGTTAGCAGTCTCTTTGAGAAGAAGTTCTCATACAGGAAACCACAATGTCAAGAGTGGAGGCTCTCAGAAAGCACTGAACTATTCACCTCTGATCAGAAGGAGTTTGAAATGCTTCTTGATCTGAAAGACTCTCTGAATAAGATCAAGAACTTACTGAGTGATAAGAAAATTGATGAGTGGCATCGTCATACCTCGTTCACAAACAAAGCTGGCAAAATCATTCCAGAAGTGAAAAAAACTGTCAATGCAGAACTGTGTACCCAAGCTTGGTGCAAATTCCATGAGATTGTGTGTAGCTTTCCACTTCTTCCTAAGGAAGCTCTGTGGAATCGAGAACTAAACTCGGTCCATCTTTGTGAAGCCCCTGGTGCTTTCATAGCTAGCCTTAATCATTATTTGAAATCCCAGAATGTCAATTACTGTGATTGGAATTGGGTAGCCAATACCCTCAACCCGTATCATGAAGCCAATGACACCCTTTTCATGATAATGGATGATCGATTTATTGTAAACACCTTGCCCTGGTGGTACTTTGGCCCAGAAAATACAGGTGATATCATGACATTAAAACATCTCACAGGATTACAGCAGTTCATAAGCAATATGGCCAGTGTTCATTTGGTCACCGCAGATGGGAGCTTTGATTGCCAAGGAAACCCTGGAGAGCAAGAAGCACTTGTTGCTCCTCTACATTATTGTGAAACTGTAACAGCTTTGATGGTCCTTGGTAAAGGCGGTTCTTTTGTCTTGAAGATGTTCACGTTGTATGAACATTCTTCCGTCAACTTGCTCTTCTTGCTGAACTGCTGTTTTGAGGAGGTTCATGTCTTCAAACCTGGCACCAGCAAATCTGGGAACTCTGAAGTCTATGTGGTTTGTCTTGAATATGTTGGCAGAGATGCTATCCATTGTTTGTTGGCCAAGATGGTTCAGAACTTCGGGAGTGAAATAACCGACAAGGCACTTTTTCCACATCACGCGATCCCCAAATCTTTTCTTAAAGAGCATGAGCAGTGCTGTTCCTTCTTTCATAAATACCAAATAGAAACTATCAGTGAAAATCTTCGCTTATTTGAACACATGACAGAAGATGACCTCACAAGGTTGAATATTTTAAGAGACTGTGCTGTAGAATATTTTTTACAAAAGTTTCATATGAAGTACCTTTCTAAGAAAGACTGGCTTGTCAAAAAATCTCATGCAGGATGCAGTATGAATGCTCGCTCATTTGGAAATAAAAACAAACGTAGCGGTACATACAATGAAAGAAAGTATATGGAAGCCCTTTCATGGGATGATAAGGTCATAAAGGGCTATTTTAGTCCTTGGGCTAAAGAACATGCTCTTGATAACATGGGGAAAGGTTGTATCTTAGAAGGATTCTCTGATGAGCTTAAATGTAATGAGTGGTACATCTTAGAAGGGAAGAAACTGCCAGAAGTCAAGTGCTCCTTGTTTTGTGATGGTGAGCTATTGAAGACCCTTAATGAAGCCATTGAAAAGTCTTCAGTCAGTCATCTGAAAACTGGTTCCAATCCTGATTCTGTCCAGCAGCCTTGCCTTTCTTGCCACATTTTGACAGATGACATGCTACTGAGTGAATTGTTGAATCTCATAAAGTGTCATCAGGCTGTCAGAACAGATGGATGTGATAATCAGCTTAAGTGCCTCGTGGTAGGTAGGCCATCTCTGTGCAAACTCATAAGCCAAACCAGCATCAACATGAAACTGCTACAGACAATTACACCTTATGCTTTTAGATATCCACTGCTTCACGATGGAGAACCAAGATATCAGCAACAGTTTCTGAAATGGATTCTACATTCATTAGTACAGCTACAGTTGGGAGATGCCTTGATCCTGCCCATTGTGTCTTGCTTCAGTCGTCTCACAGCAGGACTGATGTACGTCCTGCACCATTGCTTCAAATTCATCACATTTGCTTGCCCCACATCTTTGCAGCCACTTGGAAACATTGCTGTTCTCTTGTGTAGTGGTTACCAGTGTCCTCCTAGCCCTGTTCATCAGTATTTGCATGACCTTGACAAACTGATGGCTACTTTGCTTGACTCTGAATCTCCACAGCAGATTTTGGAGTTTGTACCAATGGAAACTCTCCTAAAGGGGAAGCTGATGGATTTTCTATGGGATTTGAACTCTGCAATTATGAAGCAGCGGCTACATTTAATTGGACAAATTGAACAGCTGCGGACAAGGGATCAATCAGAATTCTAAAATGCAAAACATTTGCTCTGAGATTATTCTTGTTCTAGGCAGAAAATGCCATTTTTTTATTTATTACTTTTTGATGGAAGGATACCTATTTCTCATTTCCAAAGTGGCTGGAATTTTTCTATAGCTTGGTGATCACATGGCTATCAGTAGAGTTTAGTAGGAAGATGAATTTACATGAAAACCATTGGCTTGTAGGCTGGTAGCAGAAATTAAGATCATTGATTGGTGGTCGCATGGATGGTTTCCATTTCTGTTCCATTTTTTTTTTACCAGCACTGTTTTGGTATTGGCCCCGTCTTAATAACCGGCCACATTTACAAGCGAGTAAACTCACTGTTTTCCTACAAATCAAGCAAGAATATTGTGCCTCTTTTAAAGACTCTTAATGAAACCCTGATTAAAAGGGTCTTTAATGGTGGTCACTTGAAAAGATATGTAGGAAAAGACAGGTTTTCATAACTAATTTACCAAGACAAACATTTTCCGGTGCAATGTAGCAGAACTGAAGTAGAACTTTATTCAACTGTAATACTACTATTACTACTACTAATCATTTATATAGTGCTACAAGGCACTATGCAGTGCGGTACAGGTACATGTAAAAAGACGGTCCCTGCTCATCAGACAACAACAGCTGAGAACAAAGGTACAACCAGGGAAAGGCAAGGAAACACATAGGAGAACAAATCACCTTGAATCTCTTTGTACTCCTCTTGTTTGTACTTTAGCCATCATCAGCAGCATAGGGTGTTTTGTCACTGCTGAGAAATATACTTTAGTTTTATTTTATTTTCTTTATTTTAATAATCGCAAGTCATATTTATCTATCGGATCAAATGTAAACATCCTGGCATGTTTAAAGTTCCCATTACATAGAAGACGAGCCATTCCAACTTTTGTGTTGATCTCTGTTATGCAGATCTCATTTTTTTACCTAAAAAATTATAATTAAGGATGTCTTACCTGCTCAGCAGGGGCTAATTAGCTTCAAGTTTCACAAAATGTGAGTCTAAAACTATTTTCTGGCTATTGATGGTGAGAAGAATACAATCAAACCCAAAAGATGAGGAAGGATAGAAAACCAAGTCCAAGCTGGGATTTTCTAGACCTTTTCAGTGTTGCACTGGAGTTCAGTTTCAACAGTATAAAACTTGCAGGATGATGGTGGACCTTTACTCTTGCCCCCAAGTGCGCATCTGATTTAAGTTTAGCAAAGGTTACTTTGCCTTTGGACAGACAAACCCCAATCTCAAAGCACTTTTTCAATATGTTGAAAAGTTCTAAAATGTATTCGAACAGCTGCCACCATGAGTGTGTTAGAGTAAAGATGGAGTCTGATTAACAATTACCTTTCATAAGTTGTTAGTCTATACTAGTGGTTTTCAAACCTGTGCTACGGGATCCTCAGATAGTCAGGTTTTCCGGATATCTGCAATGAATATTCATGAAATAGTTTAGCATGCTCTGCCTCTATTGCATGCAAATTTCTCTCATGGATATTCATTGCAGATATCCTGAAAACCTGACTGGTCGAGGGTCCCCCATGATAGGTTTGGGAACCACTGGTCTACACAATTCCATTTCATTCCAGACCTGCTAGGCCAAGATATCACCGCTCGCTAGTGGCAGCTAATGGTTTAGCTTGCTTTGTTTAGCTCTTCTTTTTCATTTAGGCAGCTGAGCTCCAGCAAGAGTTCAGCAGCTGGTTTTCAGCCTAGTTAGCAATAATGAGCCCAGGCTAGGGCCTTTTATGTTGCCGTTGTATAAGATTTTGTATTTTTTAATAGGTTAGAGTGATGTTGAAATGAGGGAATGATTCAGTGCTTTGAGTGCAAGTATGCAGAAACAAAGGTCAGAAAAGCAGATAGCAGATAATAGCTTTATGGTGGACTAATCACCTTTGTAACTAGCTCTGAAGATGGCTTTTATTAGTGTGCTAAGCGTGCAAGTCATAAAAGCCAATCACAATAATACTGCGATGGCCTGCTACAAAGATGCGTCCTCTCTGCCTTGTAGACTGCCCTTTAATTCTAAAGTGGAGTAGCGCAGCAGCTGCAAAACTTCATTTTGAGGGTAAGTAGCAGCTCTTCTCCCCTGGCCTAACCCTTGGGATGCAAAGGAACAAGTACTGGGTCAGCCAAAAAAGTTTGTGCAAGTTACACTCACACAGGAAATGCTGAGACCTTTTCCAAGAAGTTGGTTGGTGGCGCTGGTGCTGTGTGGACGCTTCATGCAGTAAACAGTTCACCTCCCCTCCCACAATTTGAAAGATTGTCGTCGTCGACAAAGTCTTTGAAGCCGAGCATATTCTCTCAGACTTAGTAGGATATATGAAGATTATTAGGGCTGATAGCCCAGTTGGAAAATGCCTGTGTCGTCCTAGAAATTACCCAGTTTTATTTTTAAAGATAGGTCTAGAGAAGTTGGCATAAATATATGTAAATCTGTACCTATCCATATATAATTTTATTTTAGTGTGTCTCCTTCAGTTCATGCAGAGCTAGTACTGTACTGACAGGAAAGGGGTTAACAGTAAGACTTGTGCCAGGGGAGAGAGTGTTTGTAGAAGGCGCCCATCAGAAAATAATGGAACATTTATATATATTTTATTTTTATCAGAATTTTTTTCAGGGGGCTGGTTCATTTCCATTTGTCTTTGGTTTTAAATATTTTTGTGTAATGTACACTTCTTTTCTACCCAGTTGTGTGACCCTGGTTTTTCTGAATTACTGTCAGAGCTTATTATGAGGTTTGCTGAAACATACAGACTTATTTGTTTGTTATACGAGGACAGACCAAACAGGTGGTCATTCATTTTAGTTAAAGTTGAGTTTCTGAAATTTGGCCGTGGCACAACTAGATTAGTGTCCTTAAAGGTATATTAGGCTTTCAATGAAATGGACCTGATAAGTAGATTTGATTGTGTTTAGCACCTTGGAGTCAAATAAGGTCTACAGGCTTTTCTTTTTTAAGTTTTTGAGTGGCCTTCTAATATTTTGTAATGGACTCCCAACTATTCAGATGACCATATTGGATGATAGTTATTAATTGCTTCAGAGATTTTCATATGGATTTGGTGAACAGAAAAGAGTGCCTGCATATGTAGCAGTGAAATGCAACATTTTGGTCTATATGTTATGTGCAAATAAACTTCTTCATTCTGCTTCACTGCTGCTGGATGAAAGCATCTTTCAGATCTCGGGACTTCCAAGGCTATAACGGATTCTGGTGATGGTAGAAATGGGAAAGACCCTTTTCTTGTAACTGGAGGTTTTTCAGCAATGCCCCTGCCTCTGTGCACTTTGTGAAATGTAGACGCTGCATCTTTCTCACCAACGCTTCCCGGTTGTCTCTAAAAGGAAGAGAGACATGGTGCTCGGAAGTATTTCAAGGAAGCTGCTCCTTGTAAAGGTGCCCTATTCAGTGGAGGAACCTTTTCCCTGACTGAGAACGTCTGAGCTCTGGCAGCACAAGCTTATCTACTATAAATGAAAGGATGATGTTGCTACGAGAGTTCTGCTTTGGAAGATTGGCCATCTGGTTTTATTTATTTGAAAGTGTTTGGAACCATATAGAGGAGAGATGAGATGTAATTTTTAGAGAGAAAAAGCTGCTGAGTGTATTAGCAGTGGAAAATATGATACCGTAAAGACCCTCAATAATAATTTATCATTTTTTTGTCGGACATAAATCGTGCAGGGAAGGCACTGCAAACCTTACCCCAATCACAATACATATCCCTTTTATTCAACCCAATAGGTTTAAAACTATCTCAAAAAACAGAAAATTCAGTAACAATGGAAAAACCACACTTATATGAAAACATGCGCGACGTGCACGTTTCGGGGGAAGAACCCCTGTATCAAGCGTTCTCGGCTCCGCTTGCACAAAACTCTAATCCACCATGTAACTGTCCGACAAAAAAATGATAAAATATTATTGAGTGTCTTTACGGTATCATATTTTCCAGTGTTATAATTTTGATTACCGATTAGGGGGTTGTTTGTGGATTTGAGTGTATTAGCAGTAGCACATACAGACCTAAGGAGGATTCTTGCTTCTTGAAACCAGATCATCAGCCTTCATTTGCACTAACACAGGAATTTGTGCTACATTTCTTCTCACCTCCCCTAGCTCTGCCATCGCAGCAGTAGCAATTCCAGCCATTAGGTGGTGCTCTTTCTAGTTACTGGACTTCCCACCCAGAGCTTGTGAACCCTGTTTCCGCAGCATCCCTGGGTAATGGAAGAGCAAGTCTTCTGTATTGCACTGCCACTAAGCAAGCGTACACCATTCAGATGCATTGTAAGTGCGTGTACGTGGCTCTAGGCCAGTAAAACTGTAAAGCCATAGGGTTCTTTCATTTGCAGTGTAAAAAAAGGCTTTCGTCAGTGGACATTCATGTTAACAAGAATCTTCATACTCCTTGGTCTGCCGTCCCTTGACGTTTTGCTGGCAGGAGAGAGAGAGGGCAGAATCAATGTCCTGGGGCTGTTCTTAGTTGTATTCTCCAAACCCTTCAAATTCATGGGCCCTGGACAAGAAAAACTAAACCTTTTTGTAGTCACTGCTTAAAACAGGAGCTCAATTCTGATCATTCAAAAGATAAGCATTTTTCTTTCCCCTTTCTATGTCCCAGTTGCTTTTCTCTTTTGCTCCAAAACACGTAAAAGGATTGTACTTGCACCGTAGCAGTACATGTTTTTTTGTTTTCTTGCTTTTTACTTAGTTTGCCCAATCAGAACCTGCCTCAATCCTGCACGCTGCCATTTTTAATAAGGGGATCCACAATCGAGGGTTTTTGTTCCTCTCAGAGGCTTTCTCTCAGTTAGAATCAACACGTATTCCTCGTTAACCCAGTCACCCAGTAAGAGACCACAGTGCTGTTTTGGAATCCAGTGGGTGTGCAACCTGGCTCCCACTTGCAAGTGGTGTTGGTGGTGGGGGAGGAGGGAGACTGAAGGACGTCTCTGCGGGATCTGCAACCACTGCTTGCCCAAGGAGAAGTCAGGTCTAGCATTGAAAGCATAGCTCGGCCTTCAACAAACATTTCTTATGTCAACAGTGTACAATTATCTGTGTATATTTGGAATCAAAATGGTTAAATAGAAGGTGCTATGTAAACCATTTACTTTATTTGCAGAATATGATTGAAACTGGAGAAAGATTATGGCTTCCCAGTGATTGTATGTGCTCTAACTGCTGGCTGAATTACTGAAAACCTTTTCTGTTATTACCAATACTTTAGCCTATGGCATAAAATGCATTTTTGTTTCCTGTACTGGAAAAATCTTGTGAGTTTTTGTAAATAAAAAGAGGAATCTTATATTAATCTCTCAGGGAGGGTAGTTCTTTGTCTTTCACAGGATCTCCTGTAATGGAAAGGCCAAGGGCAGCCCCCGTGGTAGACCATGAACCAGTGTGGCTATGCTGCCTAAGTTTATTAGTACTGTTTTCATTTTCCATTTGAAGTTTATTTATATTATGATATTTGCAAATCCATATTAGTTTGGCCTAAAACACTTTTGGGGCGTGTTTACTAAGCCCCATGCCAGCAATGTGCTTGTGGGGCTTTGGGCTAACTGGAGGGAGGGGTGTACATCCATCCCCCTGCTGTGGGCGCAACTAAATGCTACCCATTGAGATAACAATAATTGCACCTGCGCTAAGTGCAGATAGCATGGGCCAAAAACACCTGCTCTGGCTGTGCCTTCCTGGGACCACTATCCTGCCCTGATACATGGTGCCAAAACCCTGCACTACCCTGTTGGCACACGTTAGTAAAGATGCTCCTTAACTTATAAGCCCTCTAGGGAAGGGCTATATCTACTGAACCTGAAATGTAGCTTCTCTTCAGTTCGGCTTTAGAAAGTTGAGGAGGTAAATCCAAGTGTTGTGCTCACTGACCTTCATGCACTGCACTACACTGCAGTCTGCCCCCTTTTACTGCATTTAGAACAGCATTATAACCTACTGTTCCTGTTCAGTAATCCAGTTTAGTCCTCCAACGTCGGGGTAGTGCCCCTCCTCCTGCAGCCGGGAGACTGGACCAATCAAATCTTCTGTAGTATATATGCAGCAGGAGCTCCCAGAAGTCCCCAGTGTGTCCAGTCTCCCTGCAGCTGGAGGACTTCTGTGCCCCTGCTGGGCACGCTAAGTGACACTTGAAGGAGCAACACTAGTTAGTTAGTTCTTTTGGGGTTTATTTCTGGTCCTTTATATTCTATTTCTTTTGCTAGGTAGCTGTATCTTTAAAAAAGGAAAGACACAGGAGACTTTCTGGGGAAAGCCAGACCTGCCTTGGGCTCCTGCCTTTCTGCCTGGGAATCTCTGAAGCCTGGGTTGAGCTCTCCCCAAGGCTGTTCGGGGAAGAGCCATACCGGCTGCAACATTGCCTGTCACTTGGAGAAGTGGGCTGAGTTCCTTGCTGTTCCCAGAGCTGGTAGGAATTTTCCTTGTTTTAAGCTCTCTGTTCTTTGCTTGGGCAGAGGCTCTGTCGGCTCCCCTGGCTTCCAAATTGCACTTTTTCCTGCTTTTTTTCGCTTGCCCTGTATTAGAGGGTCGTTTTCTTTCTTTTCCATATTATTTGGGTACCTTTGTATTTTCGCGCCGTTTTTACCGCGGGTGAAAAAGTGCGGCGGCCATTTTGGATTTCTAAAGTGTGCTTTTTAAGGGCACTTTTTAACACTTGTGCACGGGTTCCCCTGGTGTTTTTGGGGTTTCTTTTGCTGGCGATTTTGCTCAGGGCACCCCTAGGATTCTGGGGAGTATTTTGTTTACTGTAAAAAAAAAAAAAAAAAAAAAAAAAAAGGTTTTAAATTTAATACTGGGCTGAATTGAATAAGGTTAGTCCCCTTGGTGTGGGCTTCCCTGTTCCTGTTGCCTTATTTTTCCCTGAGAGCAGGTGGCCTGGGCATGGCTGCCAAACCTCAGTGTGTAATTTGTGGCTCCCGCAGAGGTACAATGACTGATTCTGGAATCTGTAAGAGCTGTGCTGCAGTTTCTTCAGAACTGGAGCTGCCTATTGAAATTAAGGAACAGCATGTGCCCGGGGACCCTTCCCTTTCGGGGGACAGTGTCCCTTCACCGAGCATCCTTCCTTCTGGTCTGGGCCCGGCGTCTAATACGTCGGTCCCTGAGCTCCAGCAGGCGGCTATGGTAGCATCGCCTATAGACTTTTCCCCGGATTTTGTTCTTCTCATGCATCAGGCCTTCCGCTTAAGCCGGTCTGGTCATTTGCCGGAGGCTTGGCCCGCCTCTCTCCCCCCAGCATCCGCGGGGGGGGTTCAGCGGTCTTCCCAACCCGCGGTCAAGCGGCCCGGGTTGGGGGACCAGGATCAGGGCGCCCTTTGCCTCCCGGATTCCGAGACTGAGGGGGATCCGGATATTGAGGCGCAGGAGTTAGAAGACGGAGAGCTTCCAGAACTGGAAGATCAGGCTCGCATCATTCGGGTGTTTCGAAGGGACGAGCTGGTACCTTTGGTCACGGAGTCTCTCCAAGCACTTAACCTCTCTGCGGTGCGGCCGCTGGAGGAGGAGGGTCTCGAGGATCCTCTCATTCAGGCGGTCAGGGATGCCCAGGTAGTTTTTCCTGTGCACCGAGTAGTTGAGCAGATGATCCATGCGGAATGGGAGCAACCGGAATCCGCTTTGAAAGGGATTCGGACCATGAATCGTCTTTACCCCCTTGCAGTCAAGGACAGGGACTTGTTTAAGTCTCCACGGGTGGATGCTGCCGTTTCGGCAGTGACTAAGAAAACCACCATCCCGGTTGAAGGGGCCGCGGCCCTGAGGGATGTTCAGGACAAAAAGGTTGATAATTTGTTGAAGCAAGCCTTCGAGACCAACGCCTTATCGTTACAAGCTTCTATTTGTGGGGCGTGGGTAGCTCGAGCTTGTTTGCGATGGTCGCAGCACCTGCGCTCGGGGTCCGGTATGGACCAACAGGGGCTGTTGGACGTTACCCGCATGGAGTCTGGATCGGCCTACTTGGCGGATCTGTGTTATGATTTAATACGCTCCCTAGCTAATAGCATGGCCTCCATGGTAGCGGCACGACGGTCCATCTGGTTGCGCAATTGGGCGGCCGACGGTTCTTCCAAGTCTCGCCTCAGTAAACTACCCTTTAAGGGCAGGTTGTTATTTGGTGAGGCTCTGGATAAGTTGGTGAAGGATCTCGGTGAGTCTAAGGGTGGTCGGCTTCCAGAGGATAAGCCTAAGCTTAATAGGTCGTCCACCTCAGCGCGCGGCCAGTTTCGGGATGCGCGCAGATTTCGTTCTTCCCGGCTGTGGACTTCGCAGCGCGGTCGTTTTGGAACCTGTCATCAAGGGTTTCGTGGTTTCAGAGGAGCGGGAAGGGGCTTCTCCGGAGCCGCCTCTTCCTCGGCCTCTTCCTTTAATCGCAAGCCACAATGAAACGAGGCGGGCTCTAGAGGAAGACCCGGTCATCGGGGGTCGTTTGCGCGACTTTCTTCCTTCTTGGGCCCAAATTACGTCAGATCGGTGGGTGCTGCAGATTATAGAAGAAGGTTATGCCCTAGAGTTTGCGCACCCACTTCCGGATTCGTTTGTTCTGTCTCCCAGCAAGGGAGCTCAAAAGGCGCGGGACATCCGCGTGACCCTGGATCGGCTTCTCTCTCTGGGGGCCGTGGTTCCGGTCCCGCCCTTGGAAAGAGGCGCAGGTCGCTACTCCATCTATTTTGTGGTTCCCAAAAAGGGCGGTTCCCTTCGTCCGTTCTTGGATCTCAAAGGCGTGAATCGCGCTCTCAGAGTACCGCACTTTCGCATGGAGACCCTGCGGTCAGTCATCGTAGCGGTGCGTCAAGGGGAATTTTTGACATCCCTCGATCTTACAGAGGCCTATTTACACATTCCCATCCGGCCCTCCCATCAACGGTTTCTCCGCTTTGCGCTCCCGTGGGGCCATTTTCAATTCCGGGCCATGCCGTTCGGACTCGCCACGGCTCCCCGCACCTTCACAAAGGTAATGGTTGTAGTCGCGGCGGCGTTGCGCAAGGAGGGCATCCTGGTCCATCCATATCTCGACGACTGGTTGATTCGAGCGAAGTCCAGTCGGGAGTGTGTGCAAGTCACGAGCAGGGTGGTGGATCTCCCTCGGTCCCTCGGATGGGTGGTGAACGAATGCAAGAGTTGTCTGTCTCCGTCACAGGATCTCGAGTATCTGGGAGTCCGCTTCGACACAGCAAGGGGCTTGGTGTGCGTTCCGGAGCGACGCGTGCTGGCGTTGCGGGCTCTGGTCCGTCTCTTCCGGGGGATGCCAGCTCCGTCGGCGTGGTGGTACCTGCGGCTCCTCGGCACGATGGCGGCGACCTTGGAGGTGGTGCCTTGGGCGCGCTTCCACATGCGTCCGCTGCAGAGTGCTCTTCTGCGACGTTGGTCCAACCAGTTCGACTCGCTGAACAAGAGATTGCCTTGCCCAAAGACGGTTCGCCGATCCCTCCGGTGGTGGCTCTCCGCCGAGAACCTGTCGCGAGGGATTCCCTTGGAGCCTCCTCTGTGGGTTCCGTTCACGACGGATGCGAGCTTAACCGGCTGGGGGGCTCACTGCGAGTCCCGCTTTGCTCAGGGGGACTGGTCTCCCCTGGAGGCCTCTTGGTCGATCAACCGTCTCGAATTGCGGGCAGTCCGGCTAGCCCTGGTGGACCTGGAGACCCTGGTTCTCGGACGGCCGGTGAGAGTCCTGTCGGACAATGCGTCCACTGTAGCTTACATCAATCGCCAAGGGGGTACCGGCAGCGTGGCCCTGGAGGCAGAAGCGGCGGCCTTGTTCAACTGGGTGCAAACTCGCCTTCCAGCAATCTCGGCGGCTCACATTGCGGGCGTAGACAATGTCCAGGCCGATTTTCTCAGCAGAGTGCGGGTGGACCCCGGAGAATGGGAGCTAAACCCACAGGTTTACGCACAAATCGTCCGGCGGTGGGGTCCACCCATCATGGATCTCATGGCGACCTTTCAATCAGCCAAGACAGGGCGCTTCTTCTTCAGCAGGCGAAGGGAGCGCATGTCCGAGGGGCTCGACGCTCTCATTCAGCCGTGGCCAACGTCCGGTCTTCTTTATGTCTTTCCTCCGTGGGCTCTGATCGGCCGGGTCGTACAACGTATCGAGAGCCACCGGGGTCGCTTGTTACTGGTGGCCCCGGATTGGCCCCGGAGGCCCTGGTATGCCGATCTGGTCCGGTTGAGCGACGGCGTTCCTTGGCTCCTGCCCGCTCTACCGGATCTTCTTCTTCAGGGTCCCTTGCGGATGCCCCAAGTGGATCGATTCTCGCTTACGGTTTGGCCATTGAGAGGGCTCGGCTGAAAAGGAAGGGCTACTCCCCCGCGGTGATTTCTACCCTTCTGCGGGCGAGGAAAACGTCCACTTCTCTTACTTACGTTCGGATTTGGAGGATTTTTGAAGACTGGTGCTCCCGGCGGGGAGTCCGGGCGGCGACGGTTTCAGTGCCCGTCGTTTTAAGTTTTCTTCAGGATGGTTTCGATAAGGGCCTTGCGGCTAGTTCCCTAAAAGTCCAGCTGGCGGCTATCTCGTGTTACCGCGGCAAGGTTTTGGGTCGTCTGCTCGGGGCTCATCCGGATGTATGCCGATTCCTTACGGCTGTTTTTCATTTGCGGCCCTCCCGCAGAGTTTTCGTTCCTCCTTGGGACTTGAATTTAGTTCTGAGGGCCCTGGTTCGTGAACCTTTTGAGCCCCTGCGCAGGGCGTCTCTGAAAGATCTCACGCTGAAGGCGGTTTTTCTTGTAGCCATCTGTTCGGCACGGCGCATTTCAGATCTGCATGCATTGTCCTGTCGAGAGCCTTTCTTGTCTTTTTCCGCGGATCGGATCGTTCTCCGTCCGGTTCCTTCCTTTCTGCCAAAGGTGGTGTCTCCCTTTCACATGAATCAGGCAGTGTTTCTTCCAGTGCTTTCTTCGCAGTCTGTCGGGTCAACGGACAAAGGTCTTCTCCGGCTCGATGTGGGTCGTACGCTCCATCGTTATTTAAAGGTTACCGAGTCTTTTCGGAAATCTGACCGGCTTTTCGTGCTCTTCGGGGGTGCGCGTAAAGGGGAAGCGGCGGCTAAAGCCTCCATTGCTAGATGGCTCAAAGAGGCGATCGCGTCCGCGTATCTGTTGCAACAGCGGTCTGTTCCGGAGGGTCTGAGGGCTCATTCTACTAGGGCTCAGGCGACCTCTTGGGCGGAGTATAGCCTGGTTCCGCCGGCAGATATCTGTAGGGCGGCCACTTGGTCGTCTCTGCATGCTTTCAGTAGACACTATCGCTTAGATGTGTCAGCGGCTCGGGATTCCTGTTTTGGTTCGGCGGTTCTGCGTGCCGGATGGCAAGGTCCCGCCCGGTCTTAACTGCTCTGTTACATCCCGACGTTGGAGGACTAAACTGGATTACCGAACAGGAAATGGAAATTACACTAACCTGGTAATTGTAGTTCCTGGAGGGTCCAGTTTAGTCCTCCTTCCCTCCCGACTATCTGCTAATGTGGTGCGGCGCGCCTTTCCGAACGGTTGATATTAAGACGGTTCCTCTTGCCATTCGGTCCCTCTGTGGCAGCCGCGTTTTTTGCAGAGGCTCTTCCCTGTCTCGGGGGTTCAGGCAGCTCCTGAACTTCTGGTGGGGAGCGGTGTTTTGATTCCTGAGGCGTCGGTGCCGGCGCAATGCAGTGTTCTGACTTCCTCGTTTGGGGAGGGGGTTGGATATTCCTTGGGGGGGGAACAAATTGTTCTTTAATTAGGTCATTTTGTATATTAATCTAATGTGTTGCTTCGTTAAGTATGCTTTGTTACTAGTACACTGGGGACTTCTGGGAGCTCCTGCTGCATATATACTACAGAAGATTGGATTGGTCCAGTCTCCCGGCTGCAGGAGGAGGGGCACTACCCCGACATTGGAGGACTAAACTGGACCCTCCAGGAACTACAATTACCAGGTTAGTGTAATTTCCATTTTCACTTGATACTGCGATATTGCACCGCTCCCTGCCTGACCATTGGGAGGCTCTTTATTGTTGAGCACCATTTCTCAGTCTCTTACAGAGCCCCCGGGTTTAGATGCAGGCACCACTTTTATGGAATACAGTTTTCTTTAAAGCTCAGTTTTGAACTGTTAGTCCAATGCTGCTGGCATCGCTTCTGAGGTTACACTACTTGTAAAGGCACATAAATGCCTATGTGTCATTATAGTCTCACAAATCCAGCCCAATTTAATTAATTAATTAATTTATTTATTTACAGTTCTTCTATACTGCGCTTTTTAGTATCAGTGCGGTTTACAAGTAACAAAATATTGCCACAGACAAACGGCCTTAGGCTTACATTGTAACAGGATGGATAACTTGGGGATGTAACTGGGGAAACTATGAACAATTGCAGTATACAAACTATATACAAGTTCAATTGCGGCTAAAATGCACTGGCATATGTTTATACCTACTCAGGGGTTGATGTCAATATATGTGGCTGAAGTATGCACGTATTTTATGGTTTTCCCTCTGCTCCACCCATATTCTTCCTCTGGACACACAAGTCACATAAAAGTGCATGCCTTCTTATCACTGTTCATATCTTCTTGTGTGCTCTTCAGTTGATGTAGACTCCCGGTGATCCTCTGGATAGTTGTCCATATTGTGACTATTCCTGAGTTCCTTATCGGTCCTACAGTTCAGTCCTCCACCACTGGGTAGTGCACCTCCTCCTGCAACATGGAGACTGGACAAGTCAAACTTGTGACATCACCGGGTATATCCTGCTGGTCTTCTCCCATGATCCCCCAGTGTGTCCAGTCTCCATGCAGCATGAGGACGTAGTGAGCCTAGGTGCTGGGCTCATTTGAGAAGCAGTTTAGGAGCAATTAGTCAGGATTTGATTTACCTTGCATTTCTTTTGCCCTTCTTTAGGTGTAATCCTGTAAATTGAATTCATTTTCATTTAATTTCATTTACTTTTACTTTATTTATTTTCACCTAGTCTGCCTTAGTGTAAAGGGGGGTTCTGTCCCTTTTCAAAGTTCACGCTGCCAGCTAGCCTCTCTGCTTGGGATTCTTCAGTCTCTGTGCCCGGTGATGATCTCTCCCCCAGGACTGTACGGGGGAGAGCTCTGTGGAACACCTGCATTTTGGCAGTGTCCATGCGGCAGATTCCCATCGCGGCGGGAGCCTCAGGCCGTTCGAGGTTCTTTAGCCGGTGGGCCGGGGCTCGCAGCGTCTGCTACTTCTGGTGGCGCGAGGTAGCAGCATGTCTGGACAGCTCTTCACCCCGCAGCTACAGCGGGGTAACTGCTGCATCCCGACGCCACAAGGAAGTCTCGAGTCCGCATGGAGGGGCTCTGAGCTCTTGCCGCCTCTGTGGTGTTTGGCGCCAAACGGACCTGCTTCGGATTGGCGCCATTTTCTCGGCAGGGCTGAGGCCTCGTGGTGGAGAGCGGAGCAGCCCCGCGTTTGAGCAGACGACGCTGTTCCACGCGGCTACACCCAGATAAGGACTTCCTTTTGCTGTTACTTTTAATTTTAATTCTAATTTTAATTTCCTTTTAATTTCATGATAGTTTATAGTTCTTTGAATGCAATGTGATTGGTTTGGGTTTTTACTTCTTGGGGGGTGCCTTTACCTTTGTCTGCATTCTGGCAGTTAGCGACGTCTGTCCGCAGCAGGTTTCCGTGCTAGGATTTGGCCATTCAGGGTCATCGGCGGCACAACCACCTACAAATTGAGCCCTTTCTGAAATTGTCATTTACATAAGGATGCTATTTCCATGTTTATACGCTTGGAAATTGTGCAGACAGCCTCTAAATGTCGTTGTGCCATCTGCAAATTTGATCGCCATGCTTGCTGATCTCTTTTCCAGATCATTTCAGTGCAGTAGATGTTACCAGATGCCAGTTCCAGTGCAGATCCCGAGACATTCCACTATTTACAGGTCTCCTATGAGAAAACTGGCCATTTAGTCCTATTGTGTTCCTGTTTTTGATCCATTTCCCATTCTATAATAGCACATCATCTCCTTCCTCAGGAGAAGTTCATAAGGGGCTTTGTCAAGTACCTTCTAAAACATCCAGATACATATCATTTGGCTTACTCACATGTTTATTAACCCTTTGAAAAGACAGCTTGGTGCTGCTTTTCAGAACAAGTTCTATCATTTAACTGGCACTGAACTCAGATTCATTGGTCTGTAGTTTTCAAGATCGCCTTTGAAGCTCTTTAAAAAAACAAACAAACAAAAAAAAAACAATTAGTGTTACATTAGTAACTCTTCAATCTTTAGAGATCATTAATACTAATGTTATGATTGAGCCTGGCTGATATTATGAATGATCACTATTAGACAAAAATTAGCTAGGTTAAGACACTTTGATTTGGTTTTCTGCACTATGTTATCAGAGCGCAGCTTGCCCATTTGGCGGGAACACTGCCCATCTGGGCCATCTGGGGAAAGGCCCCTGCTGGGGATGGTGAGAAGTGTTGCTGGATGGCACAGTCCGGGGCTTAGTGTTCCAGGGTCCTGGAAGGGTTGATAGCGGCAGTCAGGCCTCCCTGTCTTTGCTATGACGGTCACCTAGGTTCAAGCGTCCTGTGTTTTGGGTGACAGGAGTGGGACACCTGGACATGTGGTGCTGGATGTTGGATAGGCTCATGCTTCTTAGGTGCACTCTCCTTGAGTGCGTCTGCATGTCCGTGTTCCGTCTGTGATCTCATGCTCAGGTGATTGTTGCAGCAATGACAGAGATCGCTTGGGATATCGTGAGCGGGGTTGTCATGGTGTTGCATGGGGTTGCCAATGCAAGACGGGGCCATCCTGAGGAGTTTGGGCCTCAGTCATCAGCTTTCCCTTCGGTGGCCCGGCTGTCCAGGAGGCACCCCTCCAGATCCGCCGGTCCAGTTATTCTCTGCCTCTTCTCAATGTGGGCAGGGGGGCTGGCAGATCTGGAAATTCACGTCCACGGCACGTTCTACTGTTTTACCTCTGTCTTGGGGTTCTGAGGTCATATATTCCCAATCATTTGTTTGGTGGGGTGCTGCTGTCTGTTGTGCAAGACAAGGTGGTCAACAGTCGGAGGCTGTCGTCTATTCCCCTTACCCCTGAAGGTGCTCACAATTTAAGTTTTTTGTACCTGCGGAGGTGTATGTTGTTAAAGGCTAGCAGGCGCACCTGTGGGACCAGAATCCTCGGTTCTTCCGACCTTCCGTTGAGGTGCGCGTGTGGGGTTTACTCCCTTGGTCGGCTAGCAACTTGCTTCACCCATTGGGCCTTCCCTTTCCTCAAGGCATCATTGCGTCCCACTTCTTCGTGGGGGCTCGCCGCAGGGCCTGGAGTTATGCTCAGCCGGTTCCAGCCAGGGCTGAGTCCTTGGGGGGAGGCTCCGATCCTAACGATACAGGGAGTGCTGGGATCCGTTCAACCAGGTTCCTTCGGGCCCAGCGTACGTCGTCTTTTGCTGGCCGGTTTAGGTCTTCGGGTCGTGGCGGTGCTCCGAGAAGACCAGTAGGCTGCACAGTGCTTGTCTTGGAGCAAGCGCGGGATATCTGTAGGATCATATTCAAAGCCGTCCGGTTACATGCCCCTCCATTGTGGAATGCTGTACTAGTAGGCATACTTCATATGCTGGGCTTACAAGTTGGCTTCCGCGCTGCTCGGCATCAGCCAAGGTGTCTGCTGGTTTAGGCTGTGGAGTCAGCCTGGAGGAGGGGCCTTGCGTTCTCTGGACAATGCCCTGTTCGGTTGTGTGCCTTGTGGCCCTTATGGAGTTGTCAAAAGGAAAAAAAAAAAAAAGAATAATCAAACAGGAAAGCCTTCCTAATTGTCCCCACTTCTTTTTTATAAGGTTCTGTCCCTTTCTTCCGGGAGCTTGGCTGGAGCGTGGTTAGACTCAGCTACATTTTGGGGATCCTTTATGTACAAGGCGTTTTCGTGTAGGCAGCACGCCCAGTGTTCCATCGTCTGACTGGAACAGTACGCGGTACGTCAGCCGTGGCAGGCGTTCACGGACACAGTAGCGGATCGAGCGCTGTAGGTGCTGTCTGAGATCTCCGGGATGGTGGCCTATTTCAATCGGCAGGGTGGAGTCGGTCGGGTGGTCAGGGTGGCCCGAGCGAAGGGACAGCGTGCGCGGTTGAAGCCTTGGCGGCCTGCGTTTCGGTGGGGACACTGTGGTGGCGAATGTCCTTAGCGGGGTCCGAGTGTTTGCCGGAGGAGTGAGATTGCATCAGGCGGTGTGTGCGCCGCGTGTGCTCAGATGCGGTCAGCCCATATTGGACCTGCGGCGACGGGTCGATGTTTAGCAGAGGACATATGAGGCTACTGGATAGCGTCAACGCATTGGTACGGGGCCGTGGCCCGGTCCATTCTATGCCTTTCAGAGGTCATAGTGAAAAATGGCCGACTGGGTCTGGTTGCTAAGATATGTGCTCTTCATTAGTCAGTGGGGACCATTACCAGTGTATTCTGCAACATTTGCGTGAGCTTGCATAATCTTTACTTGCAACCAATCGAAATAACTGTCCAAAACCAGTTGATGCAGTCACTACTTCAATTTGCCTCGCTTGACAGTTAAAAAAAAAAAAAAAAAAGACACATTTATTTTATACCGATAGGTCACTCACAGCATATTTGGCGATTCCTCGTCCTGGTGTTAATCATGCAGATAATTTCTGCTCTAGTTGTGGTGATGTGACTTTTACATCACAAAAATGGCATACGACTGTGGCGGTTCGGAAAGCCTACAATTTATATTTTGGCTGCAGAATAAAAGATCAGGATAAAAGCTAGGCGCCACACATATGCTGCAATACATGTGTAGCAGATCTCAGGCTGTGGATGGATGGGAAAAGACCATCAAAGTCTTTTGCGGTTCCAATGATCTGGAGAGGGCCCATGGATCACGTCGGCGATTGCTACTTCTGCATGGTTCCTCCAATTCCGGAGGGCATATCCAGGTGATGTAAGCGGTTGGTCTACTGGCATTGCGTCGTGGGCGTGGCTACCAGAGTCTTCTTTCTTTTTTGTCACACCATGTAAGACTCCACATCTTCTGAAACAACGCTGGACTCTGGGGCACTTGACACCCTCTTATATGCCCTTGGTGGATCACGCTTGGTTTATTGCAACTCATTGCTTAGCTGCATTCCACATTCTCAATTAAAAAGACTCCAACTGGTCCAGGACATAGCTGTAGAGCTACTTTGTGTTGCTAAGAATAAAGCCCTTAAGAGGTGTGACAAATAGGGTGTTTGACGCTGGTGGTTTTTCCATTTCCCTCATTTTGCTTCCCACCTCTGTCTGGATGGACCTCGGTTCCGTTCTCCCTCGTGGAATCCGGCTGTGCCTGTTTAGTTGTCGGTTTTGGACTTACGCAAGAACACTTTGCTTGTAACCTGCATTCCTTGGACCTTAGGAGAGGTTCCATCGCTTTCTGGGAGGTCTCTTCGCTGCCTGTCCCTCTGTGGAGGCGGGTTCTGCGGGAGAGCAGCGGTTGCTAACACTTGACACCCTGGTGGGGTCGAGAGCCAAGGGGGAGCTCAAGCGGATTTTTCAGGCGGAGCTCCGGTAGCCTTCTCAGTAGGTCTGTTTCTAGGGCGTTCAGTGTGTTTGCGATGGCGAGTTTGTCTTTCTGAAGCTCTAGCGCTGCTTGGGGCAGAGTTCTGTGCTGTTTTCACCAGTGAGGAGGATCCAAGTGGGCTCTCGGTCGTGTCTTCCTGGTTGGCTTACCGCCTGTTGACGTGAGGAGCGGGCTGGGGTCGGTGCCTGCTCTGTTCGTTTAGGGGCCGAGCCGACTGGATAGGTCCCTCCCAATGATTACTGCTCTGGTACATCCCAGTGGTGGAGGACTGAACTGTAGGACCGATAAGGAAATGGAAATTACACTTACCTGGTAATTGATGTTCCTTGAGGGAGTACAGTTCAGTCCTCATTCCCGCCCGGGGATGGATGTTTCAGACGCGAGGCGTCAGTTCCGAGTATGCTTTCGGATCCTAGAGTCGGCAACGGGCTCTGATTGGCAGGTAATCGCGAGAGCAACCTTTTCTGCCTATACTCTTCCTTAGTTCTCCTTCCTTCTAGCTCTCTGTCTTCCGCTGTTTGGTGCGCAGGGGGACAGGGGCACGGAGGAGGGTGTTTTCGGCCTTTCTTTTTGGGGCCCTGTGATTTTAAAGTTGAAGTTTGAGCAGAGCTTTGTATTTAGTACTTTAACTGGTTGTTTGTTTGCTCCTTTGAGTCTGCTTTGACAGTAGGTCACTGGGGGATCATGGGAGAAGACCAGCAGGATATACCCGGTGATGTCACAAGTTTGACTTGTCCAGTCTCCATGTTGCAGGAGGAGGTGCACTACCCAGTGGTGGAGGACTGAACTGTACTCCCTCAAGGAACATCAATTACCAGGTAAGTGTAATTTCCATTTTTCTTGGCAAGGTGTGACTGAAAGTAGGTTGCCAGGCCTTTCTTCCCTGCAGTAAGCCTACAGCACCTGGTATTCCAAGGTGGTCCCCTATCCAAGTGCTAACCAGGCATGACCCTGCATAGCTTCCCAAATCAGACTTATTTATTAGCAGGATTTCTATACCGCTAAAGGTACGTAACATCTTAGCAGTTTACGGTCATTATGGGGAGCTAATTTACAAGACAAACACATTCAAAGTTCCTATTTGAAAGGACTATGGGCTAGACCCAAGAGGGGTAAAAATGGAATAGGACAACAATGTCAGCCAAAGACACGTGTTACATATAGCTGGACACAGCAGGGGATAAAGTGATCATACAGAAACAAAGGTGGACTAAGGAGCAATACTGAAGGCATGTTCAAATAGCCAGGTTTTATGGCTGATTTTGAATTTCCTATAGGAGGATTCAAGGTGGAGGTTAGAGGGGAGGGTATTCTAGAGGGAAGGTGCAGAGAAACAAAAGGCAAGGGCTCTGTAGGTCTCAAGATGCAAGGTTAATTTTGTAGGAATAACAAGGTTCTGATACGCAGAATGTGAGATGGACAGTAAAGGGCCAGCTTGGAGTGGAGGTAGCGAGCAAGACCAGCATACAAAGCAAGTGTGTCAAGAGAAGAGTTTTGTACTGAATCCTAGAGGGGACAGGGAGCCAGTGCTGCTCAAATAAAAGTGGGGGTACATATTTTATTATTAATTTATTACAATCTCTTATATACCACACTATTTAGCATCAGCGCGGTTTACATAAAACAAAGGACCATAACAACAAGCTGCATGGTTTTACAGAGAACAGGAAAAACAACTTGGATAACATAGAGAAAATATGCACTGAACTATTCACATATGTACATTAAGCTTTGTGGTACAGTTTAGGATAATATCTTAAAATGGTATGCTAGTATGGAGGAAATGCAGTTAAGATGAAGGTTGGCTGTCCTGGTAGTAATGGAGGAATAAGTGGAATTTGAGTGCCTTCCTGAATTGCGCCAGATCGGTGATGCCGCGAATACCAGGTGGTAATGTGTTCCAGCATTTTGGGGAATAGAGGTTGAAGGCCCTGTTTGACGTTGTTAGTGAGCATTTAGTTGATGCCCTTGGGATTACTAGAGTGTTTGTGGATGTGGATCTTCTAGTCCTGTTAGGCGGGGTGGGTTGAATGAGGTCAATTAGTGAAGAGGCAGTGATGCCATTGATGGCTTTAAAAGTGATTAGCAAAGTTTTGAACAAGAGTCTTCCATGAATGGGGAGCCAGTGGAGCTGCATTAGGATAGGCGTTACGTGATCACATCTCGAAGCTCCAAACAGGACTCTGGCGGTGGCATTCATGGCAAGTTGCAGAGGAATCAACGTAGATTGTGGGAGGCCTTGAAGAATAGCATTGGCAAAGTCGAAATGAGGTAAGATTAGGGCTTGGTATACTGTCCGAAAGTCGTATGAGTCTAAAAGGGAGCGAAGGTGTCTGAGTGTCCGGATTTTGAAGTGTATGGCTCTGATTGTGTTGGATATATGAAGCTTCATGTCCAGACGTTGATCCAAGGTTACCCCTAAATAATGAATTGTGGATTTAGTTTGGAGCTCGGCTTCTTTTACTTTTACATGAGGTGGTGGGGTGAAATTCTGGTCTCTCGTGATAAAGATTTCTTTGCGTTATGGATAAGTTTCACTGCAGCATTCTGGATCAGCTGAAGACATTTCAGCTGAGATTGTGAGGCTCCCCATAATAGAGAGTTGCAGTAGTCCAATTTGTTGATTACTAAAGAGTGGCGTCAAGATATGGCCTGACTGATTTTATCCTATGAAGGGGGAAAAAAACAGCTTTTCACTGTCTTAGAGATGCAGGGTTTGAACGAGAGTTGGTTGTCGATTGTAACACACAGAGAAAAGATCGATTTCTGAAATTGTATAGGGTGGGAAGATATACATGGATGGAAAGGAGGTGGTCTATGATTATGTGAAAACCACAAGGCTGCCGTCTTTCATGTTTAACATCATATTCTGGCTCAGAAGCCAGTCAGCAATTGTGTTTAGTTTCATTTCCAGTTTGGTTTGAAAGGACTGTTTCAGGGTCCCCGATGCTAACTCAAAGCCCAGCATGTCCTGTGATGGCGGCTCCTCCGAGAAGCCCTGGGACCCCGAGAAAAAGAAGAAAAAGTTCTTGAAGTCCGCCGACTTTGCACCAGAGAAACCTGATAAAACCGCCAGGAGGGACTCAGACGGCTCTGAGAAGCGTGCTACCAAGGTCCTGAAGAAGGATTCCTCGGTCGGCAGAGACCATGCGAGGTACCTTGAGGCCGTAGTCCTCATCGAGGACATACGAGAGTGCCGGCACTGGGCCAGAGATCCTCTGTGCCCGTGCCGAAAGCTGCGGAGCCTTCTGGCTTGGAAACCAGACTAAAAGACTATAAAAGAAAATATTTTTTCACTCAACGTGTAATCAAACTCTGGAATTTGTTACCGGAGGATGTAGTAAAGGCTGTTAGTGTAGCTGGGTTTAAGAAAGATTTGGACAAGTTCCTGGAGGAAAGATCCATAAACCATTATTAAGAAGGGTCCCAGTACAAGCATTGTGGAACTTGTGCCTTTTGGGGAAACTGCTAGGTACGTATGACCTAGATTGGCCACTGTTGGAAACAGGATACTGGGCTTGATGGACCTTGGTCTGACCCAGTATGGCATATCTTATGTTCTTATATTCTTATGTTAACCCGAATGGTAGCCCTAGAGCAGAATATCACTGCTATCCTGATCCTGCATAAGGCAATCATGGCTGATTCATCCGCATTATCTGCCCCGATGACTGAGCCCCCCAGTCGTCGATCCAAGCTCCGAGCGCCACTGGCCTCAGGTAAGCCCTTTGTGCTGGTCCCGATCCTCGGGCATCTGGTCCTCCCTAGCTAGTTTCTGCGACTCTGACCCCAGGAGGCCACTGACTCCTCAGCGTCTGCCTCGAGGCAATGAATTGCAGGGCCTTGGATTCATCGTCACCACTCAACTCTGAGTGGGAGACTGACGACAAGGCATCCCCAGAGACTAAACTGCACCAAGACATCCCCTCAGACCCATCTTCCCCTGGCGCCACTCCCCTCCAGAGGATGTAGCTTTCCTGGCCAGAGCCCTTTCGGTGCAGACCGAGGTGGAGGAAGACCTGCACACTGAGGAATTGGAGATCCTCCAATACAAGTCTCCACCCAAGGAAACCCTCATGGTACCCGTGCAGCCAATCTCGAGCGCCTACTGCTCAGAATGTGGGAGACACCGGCATCGGTACTCGTGGTGAGCCGGCATCTGGAAGAGCCTGGGGTTCCACAAATCCCAGTTCTCACATAACTCCATGGCTGTCGAGCCAACCATGCAAAAACCTAAGAGCCAAAAGACCCATTCCTCTGTTCGCCCCGCCCAGAAGGGAGGCCAGAGCCCTTGACGCCTTCAAGCGCAAGTATTTCCAGGGCTTGATGCTGGGGTGCTGGATCCAAGCCTATGAATTATACCTAGGTATGTACCTGAAAGCTCTAACCCAGGAGCTGTCGGGGTTTTTGGCTGGCCTTGTCGGGGAATCCCTCCAATGGTTCCAGTCCTTGACCTTGGGGATCAAGGACTGCTCCAAGTTCCTCTTCAGAGCAGCCTACAACTGCTTGAAGTCAGCAGCTTGGGGCGCAGCAGCCGGCATCAGCGACTGACGTCAGGCCTGGCTACAGTCTTACAACCTCAAACAATGGGTCCAGGACAAGCTGTTTGACATCCTCTGCACTGGGGAGAACCTGTTCGGCAAACCCATAGCTGACAAGGCGGCTGAGATTGAGGCCGACATAGTGACACGCCAGAGGCTCTCTAAAAAGACCTCATCCCTTCCCTGCAGGAAACCAGCAGGGAAAATACCCCTTTTCCTGAGGTAAAAGGGTCCTTTCTCACAGAGTCACCACTACAGGGTTCTCACCCTAAGAGGCAAGGCCATGGGGCTCCAAAGGCAAAAACACTGAAGCCTCAGGTCCCAGCTTCCACCCAACATGGGGGGAGCTTTTGACTCCTAGGGTAGGGCCTCCCCTCCCCTAAGAGACCTTCACCAGCCTAGTGCTCTTTGCCCACAGATGGGCCAACATCACTTCAAATCAGTGGGTACTATTAGTGGTAAGGGAAGTATACCTCCTCCACTTACAGCAGATACCACCCAGGTTCTTCCCAGAAGAGCCGATATGACCCCTCCTTCACCAGACTCTTCTACTCACAGAGCTCGCAAGCCTGATCAGGGACAACACAGTAGAGCCTGTACCCAAACACCTGTGGGGAAAGGGCTTCTACTCCTGGTTCTTCTTTTTCCCAAAGAGAACTGGGGGCCTCAGGCCCATACTAGACCTGCAAAACTTAAACAAGTTTTTGGAGAGGGAGAAGCTCAAGATGCTCTCCCTTGGAACACTGCTGCCTTACCTCCACCAGGGAGAATGGCTGTGCTCCTTGGATCTAAAGGATGCGTACACACATATCCTAATCCACCATTCCCACAGGCAGTACCTAAGGTTTGTGGTAGGAGGCGGACATTACCAGTATAGGGTACTGGTAATGTCCGCCTCCTGTTAGCCCATGTTTCCTGTAAAAAAAATAGTTATCTCCAAGTTATAATGCCCTGTTCAATGTAATTTCAGTTTGTTCAATGTAAACCGCACTGATGTTGAATAGCGCGGTATATAAGAGAATGTAAATAAATAAATAAATACTACCCTTTGGCCTGGCCTCGCCAAGGGTCTTTACCAAATGCCTGGCAGTGGTGGCCACCCACCTGCGCCTACAAGGGGGCCTTCGTCTTCCCCTACCTAGATGACTGGCTCATCAGGGGTGGCATAGCTTCAGAGGCCAGTCAGGTGAAAGAGCATGTGGGGGTTTGTCATAAACTACCCCAAATCTGGAGTTCATAGGTGCTCACCTCGACATCCTGCAACTCAAGGCGGTCCTACCCAGAGAAAGGGCAGGACGCCTCAGACAACTGGCAGGAGAGTGCAATGTCGCTGGTTAGTGCCAGCTTGTCTCCTTCTCCTCCGCTTACGGGGCCATATGGCCTGTACAGTCCACGTAACGCCCTCAGCCCACTTGCAAATGCGGACAGCCCAGTGGTGCCTCCTCTCACAGTGGACCCAAGCCACGGGCAGGCTACGGGACAGGGACAGGGTTTTCCAGCCATCTGGTGGAATTCCTCAACCACCTCCGGGCAGGAATGCCCTTTCAAGTACCTGCACCTCAGAGAACCCTGACCATGGATGCTTCCCTCCTAGGTTGGGGGGTGCATTGTGGGGACCGCTGCACACAAGGCAGCTGGTCCCAGGAAGAGTCGCTCCTACAGATCAATCTCCTGGAACTCAGGACGATCTTCCTAACCCTGTGAGCATTTCGCCACTGCCTGCGACACCGGTCCGTATTGATTCAGATGGACAATTAAGTCGCCATATTCTATATCAACAAGCAGCGGGGCACAAGTTCGTACTCCCTCTGCGAGGAGGTGGTGGCCCTCCTCTCCTTTGGAGCTTGCAACAACATGCTCTTGCGAGCAGTCTACCTCTCGGGCCAGGACAACTGCCTAGTGAACAGGCTGAGCAGAGTCCTTTGGGGTTCAGGCACCACTTGTGAGGCCAGAGTGGCCAAGAGGCTCTTCCACCTCTGGGGCAGGTCCTGATATTTGCCTCTCCAGACAATATGCAGCTGCCTCACTTCTGCTTGTGCCAACTGCAACCGGAGAGAGTAGCGGCAGATGCCTTCCTAATCTTGTGGTCTGAAGACCTATTCTATGCATTTTCACTGACCCCCCCTGGCCGCCAGGACCCTCTTCAAAGTCTAGAGTGAGAGGGCGTCAGTTATACTAATTGCCCACAGGTGGCCCAGGCAGCCCTTGTTTCCACTGCTGCTCTCCCTGTTGTTGGCACTCCCATTTCTGCTGGGCCGAGCCCTGGGGCTCCCTCCTGCACCCCAATTTGGGGTATCTAAGCTAACAGCATGACTGCTGAAAGGGTAGCACTGGCCCCTTTCAGTCTTCCGGGAGATGTCAAGGAGATCCTACTAGTCTCCCAAAAGACCTCCACTAGATGGGCATATGCCTTAAAGTGGAGAAAGTTCTTCGCCTGGTGTGTGGAAAGGAGAACCCTTCTTCTGCCATGTGCAATTAGTACTCCAGTACCTACTGCACCTGTCCCACATCGGACTGAAGTCTAACTCAGTGAGGGTGCATCTGAGTGCAATAGCTGCTCACCATCACCCTGTTGAGGGAAAAACCCCTTGGGCCAGCCCCTGGTTTCCAGGTTCCTCCTGGGCCTCCTGTTATCCAAGCCCCCTCTCCACCTTTGGGCAGTGGCGTGGGACTTCAATGTGGTGTTCTCCCAGCTCATCAAACCCCCATGCAAGCCCCTAGCCACTTGTCACCTGTGGTACCTGTCTTGGAAAGTGTCCTTTCTGGTGGCCCTCAAGTCCACTTGAAGAGTAAGTGAACTCCAGGCTCTGGTGGCGGTTCCACCATATATAAGGTTCTATAATACCAAGGGAATACTCTGCGCAAACCCCAAATTCTTCCCGAAGGTGGTATCTCCTTTCTACCTCAACCAAGAGGTGATCCTCCCCACCTTTTTCCCGCAGCCTCATGCTGGCAGGGAGGAACTAGTACTTCAAACGCTGGACTGCAAACGAGCCCTGTCCTACTTACAGCAGACCCAGGCCCATCGCAAAGCTTCTCAGCTTTTCATGTCTTAAGATCCCAGCAGACTGGGGCTCTCTGTGGCTAAGCAATCTCTGTCCACTTGGGTGGTGGACTGTATTGCCCTCGCTTATGAGCGAGCTGGCCTCTGTTTGAGCACCGGATCACAGCGCATCGTGTGAGGATGATGGGGGCATCGGTGGCCAACCTCCATTCAGTACCAGTGACAGAGATCTGCACATGGTCTTCAATTCACACGTTCGCAGCTTACTACTGCCTGGAGAGTGAGTCCCGCAGAGACAGTGCGTTTGGCCAGGCAGTACTCCTTAATATTCTTGGGATGTAGGCAACTCCTGCCTTCCGCCCCTTCTGTGTTCAGGCTAGTGGAGTGATAGTGTCTCTGAATGTTAGGGTCTTGCAGAGTCTCTCAATGGGGACTCACCTTCTGCAGCTCACGTCTATCCGACTTGGTCGCCATTGGTGCTGTCGTGGTTTGGTCCTTGTCCAGGCGTGGTAATGGGAAAGACAGACCGTGCATAAATATAATGCATTTTAGACAGATTCTTGTCAGCGCCGCAGCATATATTATTTATTTATTTATTTAGTAAACACTTGTATACCGCTGCTTCCTACGATCAGCAGCGGTTTACTTTACAGAATCATAATGTATTGTACGGTACATTGAGATTTCAGTTTTACATTTTGATTAGTCAATGATTACGTAACACGGGATAAGCATTTGGATACGATAAACACATTTGATTAAAGCACACAGATCAAGGTATACATTTGATTTCAGTAGATTGGGGGGGGGCCCATATATACAATTTGTACAGAATTAGTTGCCAAGGTGTACAGGCTATACATGGTTATATACAATTTGTGCGGAATTAGTTGCCAAGGTGTACAAGTTATACATGACTATATACTATTGGATTATATGCTGCCGAGTGCGGCAGAGGAGATCTGGTTGAGGTAGGGTATTGCAGTTAGATCAAGTTGTAGTGGGTTTGAAACAGATAGGTTTTCAGTTTTCGTCTAAATTCGTTCAGGTTGTTTGTGAGCCTTAATTCATGCGGTAGTTGGTTCCATTGGGTTGGCCCTGAGTATGTGAACGCCCTATTGCTTGTTTCGGCCTTGACAGATCTTATGCTGGTCGGGATACATAGGGTGTTGAGATTCATAGTTCTCCTGCTCCTGTTGCTAGGTTGAATAGTGATTAGGTTATTGAGGTAGGATGGTGCGATGCCATTGATGAGTTTAAATGTTGTGATGAGTAGTTTGTAGATGATGCGGGCGGCCACTGGGAGCCAGTGCAGATCCATTAGAACTGGGGTTATGTGGTCGGTGACTTTCTTTTCCATGATGACTCTTGCAGCCACGTTCTGAGCCATTTGCAGGATGCTTAGTGTGCTCTTTGGAAGCCCTTGTAGAATGGCATTGCTGTAATCCAGGTGGGGAATGATTAGTGCTTGAGCAACAGACCTAAAGTCGGATTTCTCGAGGATATTGTGGAGTGGTTGAAGGATTTTGAGTTTGTAAAAGATGGCTCAGTTAACTGTTCTGAGGTGTTTGTCCATCTTGAGGTTGCTGTCAAGTAGGACTCCTAGATACTTTATTACAGGCTTTATATCGTATATGTTTTTGTTTAGTGTGACACTGGTGGGCGGGATGAAATTGGCTTTCTTGGACATGAACATGACCTCTGTTTTTTTGTGATTTATTGACATGTTGTTTTGCTGAAGCCATGATTGGAGCATGTCAAGGCATTCTTCTAGTGGACTGAAGTTAGGCTGTGTTATGTCAAGCTGTGTGTATAACATCACATCGTCGGTTTATGCCATCTCACATAATCTAGTCTTTGACATATGTTATGTTCAAAAAATGCATGCAACGGCGATGTCCCTCTTCACTTTTTTCTTTAAAGTCCATGTGTAGGCGTTCTAATGGCCAGTTGCATTACTTTAGACATACAGAGATCGTGCTTCCGTTTCAAGCTGATACGTGAGCTACAAATTTTGCTTTAATTCGTTATCAGTAGTTACAGAATTGTTTTTCTAAAAGTTTTATCAATTTGGCAATGTGTGTTTCCAATAGAGTGTTCCACCCCTTTAGGTTTAAGTATACCATGTCCCTTTTGCTACGGCTCCAAGGAACAACTATTTGACATTTAACATATGTCTACACTTAAGGCAGCTAATGAGTTTTATGTTTTTACATTTGTATATATTTTTTATGGTCCCTTTTAGCTAACGCACACTTAGGTTTTTTCGCTCCTGCTCTGGTGCAATGGTATCGTTTCCTTCAATTATAGCATTGGTATTACATTCTCTCCTGATTTGCATGCAAGTTATGATTTTTTCACAATTTCATTGTTCTTTTCAGTCCCATTTAGGGCTGATCCTTGTACATCAGTACAATAAAGATACTCAAGAGATAGGTTTCTCAATAAGGTACAAATTTATTGAATCATTATTACTGTTGTCACACCCTTTTAATGTTGTTTTTTAACATATGTTTGATATTTCATCAATATGGTTAAAACATATAAATGTTTGTCACACAATGTTTTTATATAATGCATTTTTATAAAATGCATTTATATCTTTGATTTTTTTTATGTGTGATCATTAAACATTGTTTTTTTATTGTTTTTAATTGATTACACAGGTACACTACCAAAAAACTGCCTCCAGTTTTGCAACTGATTCCTATAGATTTTGGGGTGCTGAATCCAGGAAAAATAGCCAAAATGTTCCATCACGTCACGCTTTCTTGCAAAATTAGATTTCTTACCCATATAAGGAATGTTCACATAATTTCTTTTTAGCCGACTGCAGTTTATTTTCTTGGCCCAAAATAGAGGTTGTAATTGTTAACTAACTAGAAACACTCCCTCATGATATTTTAGAGTGTTTTGTATTCATTTTATACATTAACAGGACAATTGGGAGGCAGGGGGCTAAATCCAGTACTCGCGCTGGTGCATGTTCTTTCCTGTTCGCCTCGCCTCGTTCGCTCGCTCAAACACGGTGGTTGCGACATGAATGTTCTTGTCAAATTTCAGTTTCTTGCAAGTTCATTATTACCTTTTGTTTGCTCAGTCGTAATCCAGCTTTATTCCGAAGTGGTTCACTACATTTGTAGTTTGCAGTGCTGTGTATTTGTGATGGCTCACAGAGCCAGAGGTTGCGTCAACTCTCCAGACAGTTTTTGTTTTATTTGTGGGGAATATACCGTGAAAAAGCGGCAGAGGAACATTTCTGCATTTATTAAAAAAGTATATTTCGCCTATTTCGGTTTGAAGTTAGGCGATCAAGACAAACCGTGGGCTCCTCACAAAGTGTGCAAGACATGTGAGGAAGATCTACGCTTATGGATGAAAGGTAAAAACAAGCATTTCGTTTCGGAATACCTATGATGTGGCGTGAACAAAGAGACCACAGCAGTGACTGCTATTTTTGCTCTTGCATTGTGAAGGGATACAACTTAAAAAATAAGAACGTAATAAGTTACCCCAACTTTCCCTCAGCAATTAGGCCTATGCCTCATAGCAACGAAGTACCTGTGCCTGAACCACCAAAATCTTTGGATCATATTTGTGTGGACGGTTCTGATCATGATGAGACTCATCAGATGGCTTTTCCCGATGAGTCCAGTACTTCCGAGTTTGAAACTGAACCAGATCCGAAACCTGAACTTTTCTCTCAAGCTGAATTGAATGATTTAGTCCGGTATTTAGGACTCCCAAATTATGCTGCCCAACTGCTAGGTTCTCGGCTTAAACAGAAAAATCTATTGTCACCAGGAACAACTTTTTATTGGTACCGCAACCGCGAGACACAATTTTTAAAGTATTTAAGCAAAGAGGAAGATTTGGTATTTTGCAACGATATATACGGAGTGATGGAAAAGTTTAAACTCAAGTATGATCCTGCTGAATGGCGGCTGTTCATTGATTCATCAAAAGACAGCATAAAAGGTGTTCTTCTTCATAATGGCAACACATTTGCTTCAGTTCCTATTGCTCACTCTGTTATTCTCCAAGAAAAATACGAGAATTTGGCCCTGATTCTTCAGAAGATTCGTTATGATGAGCATAAGTGGATGATTTGTGGAGACTTTAAAATTATATCCATGCTATTAGGGCAGCAATCCGGTTTCACCAAATATCCCTGCTTCCTTTGCTTGTGGGATAGCCGGGCCCGCGACCTACACTGGGGGAAAAAAGACTGGCCAATTCGGGAGTATTTGAGACCCGGTGAGAAAAATGTTCTTCATGAGAGCTTGGTACCTCGTGATAAAATTCTATTACCACCTCTCCACATTAAGTTGGGTCTCATTAAGCAATTCATCAAGTCCCTTCCAAAAGATGGTGAGTGCTTTCGGTACCTTTGCTCAAAGTTCCCCCGACTTTCTGAAGCAAAGCTAAAGGAAGGAGTGTTTGTTGGCCCTGATATAAGGAAACTCATTTCAGATGGAGCATTCGCTGAAACGATGTCTGAGAAGGAAAAAGAAGCCTGGGATTCCTTCAAGGATGTTGTTCTCAAATTCTTGGGGAACAGGCGGGATGAGAACTATAAGGATATTGTTGCCAGGATGCTCAATGCCTTCAAAGAACAAGGCTGTAACATGAGCCTGAAAGTCCATTTCTTGCACTCCCATGTGAACTACTTTCCCGAAAACTTGGGGGCGTACAGTGAAGAACAAGGTGAAAGGTTTCACCAGGACATCAAGGACACAGAGAGAAGGTACCAAGGAAGATGGAACACCACTATGATGGCTGATTTCTGCTGGTTGCTGCTGCGGGAAACCCCAGATGAAAAATACGCCAAGCAGCGCACCAAGAGAAGCATTCGGGGGAAGAAGAAACGGGCCCACCAGGAGATTGATTGACCCAAGAATGACTTTAAAATCTAAACTGTGTTGACAAATATCGTGTTTTTACTAAACTTTGAAATAAAAATTTGCTAGTTATTACCACAGTGTCGGATCTCATTTATTAGAATTTTATTTTCACACCATCGGGTGTTTGTCTTCATGTATTGCAATGGTGCGGTTTGCGTTTTCTATTCTTACATACATACCTGTACAACATTTTTTGCACATTTCTTTGCTTTGCTTTGTGTCTAACCTCGCTCTTATATGCTCAATGTTTGTGCACATGTTTGTGGCTGTTTTAAGTGCAGACAATTTTGCTACCATCACAGTGTGTTTTGTTGACATTACTCTATTCTTATGTGCTGCCTTGTTACAATTTTCTTTATTCTTATTTGAATAACTACTAAACAATTAGTATAAAGAATTCATCCAAGAAACTTTTATCTCGATCGCACTCAATCTGAAATGTTCACCTCAAACTGCTAACCCAATGTAGCAAAAAATCTGTACGTGATGGAGCAAATTGGTTACCAGATTTGGATTCAGCGCACCAAAAAATGTAAAAATCAATCGAAACATTAGAGGCAGTTTAAAAAAAATTTTTTTTAGTGTACCTGTGTTATTCTTTTCTTTTTATCTCTTCTTGTTTATGTATTATGATATGTTTTTATTGATTATTTATGTATTTATGATTTTAGTGTGCCAGTTTACAACCCCTGACGAAGGCAACGAAACACGGCCTGTGTTGGGTAGTCCCTGGTATACGGATAATAAAGTCTGTCTTTCCCATTACCACGCCTGGACTTGGTCTCTGTATTTACGTGGTACAAGTGCTTCCTGTAGTGTTGCTCCACTTATCGGCATGTTTTTCCCCTTGGAAAGACATCTTAAGCTTTGGGGATGATGCTTTAGATAAACTGTTACCACAGGAATCTCTCATTAATCATTTTGAAGAAGAAACAGATGATACTTGGAACCAGTGGGAGAATGTTGTATTACTTACTCAGAAAATTAGTAAAAGAGCAGATGCATTCAGCATATCTCCTCGAGTGCTGCAAATCTAAAATTATTCCCACAGGACTTCGTATGAACAAAGCACCGGGTTTATATGTACAAGAAGACGGTTTCGTAAAGTGTTGCAACGCTATTTTAAACAAGTGTTCGGGGGGGTGTGGCTTAACCCAAGATGGCGATAGAGAGATTTTGAGCGCGATGCCTAAACGCAAAGGGAAGACTCGGGCTTACCCCACAGAGCCCAAGCCTGTGGTTACTGGACCAATGGATCGATTCGTGTCGCTTACGGAGGAGCAAAGAGGGGGAATCCGTAGGGAAATGGTGGCGCCGGCGGCGGAGATTTCGGCTGCCTCTTCCCTGGAAGTTTCGCTTTCCCCAGCTGATCGTACCCCTCCGCCGGTATCGGGGTTATCCTCAGCCCCTCGGGAGCAAGGTTTTGCAGGGACCCCGGAGTTGGCGTCTTCTGGTCAACCGAAGTGGGGTGTGACTGAGGAGATAGCTGAGGAGCAGAGGACCGATGCCAAGTGCCGATTAACGAGCTCCGGCGTTCAACAACTTCTGGAGGGGCAAACTACCCTTAGTTTGGAGGCTGCGTCTGATGGGCGGATGACTTTTCCTGGCGCCCCGTTATCTGTGAGTACCCCGATGATTACTTTGGTTCGTCCTGCCAAGGTGACTCTGGAGAGTATCTGGGAGGCTATAAGTCAGCTCTCCCAGGTAATGAATCAACAACTGGCTATGTTTGCTACTAATTTATCTGCAGTGGATTCTAATACAAATAAGTTATCTATGGAACTTGGGGACGTTAAGAAACAAACTGTCTCTATGGATTTGAGGCTTTCTCAAGTGTCGGGTCTATCAGACTCGTTGATGAAGGATAACGTGTTGTTTAAAGCAAAGATAGAGGCCCTGGAAAATGCTGCCCGAGCGTCTAATTTACGGATTTTGAATTTTCCTGTTATACCTGCGGTGGCTCCGGTGGAACTTTTTAAGAAATATATGCAGGAGTCTCTGATGATTTCACCTGAGTTGCTTCCTCCTGTTGCGAAGGCATATTATTTGCCTATAGGTAAAAAGGAGGGGGAATGTGTAGTTGGAGGTATACAAATGGATTCGCTGGATGTGTCAGCCTTGCTGCGTTCCCCTCCAGAGCAAGATAGGAAGGTCTCTACATTATTGGTGACTTTAGCACTTTCATCTGATAGAGACTGGCTCCTTAGGGTCTATTTCAAGAAACGTGGTAATTTATTCATGGGAGGGAGAGTTTCTATCTTCCCGGATATCTCTAGGGACACCCAGCGTAGACGGAAAGCTTTTCTTTTACTAAAACCTGGAGTTCTCAGATTAGGGGCGTCTTTTTTATTAAGATTTCCATGTAAATGTATAGTTTTACATAAGTCTGCTAAATATATTTTCTTGCAACCCCAAGATTTATCCTCCTATATCAGTACTCATATGGTAACATCATCTCCTTCATAAGGGTTTGTGTTTTGTAATTGATACTCCTCACTCTCTTTTGCTCTCTGGGCTTTCTGAGTATGATTTGTTTAGTGACCCATAGGGGTATCTCCGCTCCTAAGGGTTCTTGTTTCTTTAGTTCTCACCCCTCCTTATTGGGGACTAATGATGTATTACCTTGGAGGTTGTTTTCTTTTGGTGTATTCTTTGAAAGATTTTCATGGTGTATATCTTTTCTGTTCAAGTGTATATACTTGATTCTAAGGTTAAAATAAAATTAAAAAAAAAAAACCAAAAAAAAACCAAGTGTTCACTTGACCTAATGATATTATTGATCACCACAGCTGATAAGAAATCGGAGATATTACAAAAAGAGATAGATGAAAAATTAAGTGTTTTAAAGGGGTGTGACAATAATTTTGAAAACGTACATATTGATTACAATTAAAATATACAGTATTTTAGGAGAGTCACGTGATGCGGTGAGCACAGCAGACGGTGTCTGTTTGAGCTCCGGTCTCCTCCGGCCTTTAACAGGTCATTAGTGCCGTTTTGAGAACCACCTTTGGGTTGAAACTACTCTCTACCGTGCCGGGTAGGGCTGAGGGACTGCCCTTGCCGTCGGGAAGGCGCTGGTGAGATGGCAGCGACTGTTAAGGCCGCGAGGAAAGAAAAGGAACGAGGAGCCTCGGCACCCAAAATGGCGGACGCTCTCGCCATGCCGAGTTCGCCAGCCTCCCCGGCTTTTTTGGAAGAGGTATCGGCAGCAGTAGCAGATGCTCTGGCTCTGCAATTTACGGCCTTGCACGAAAAAATGGACAGTCTGCACTAGTCTTTTGAGGCCCTGGGTAGTCGTCTCCACGAGGCTGAAGAACGCATTGGGAAGACAGCTTGGAAGCCCTGACCCACGAGCTGACGACTCTGAAGGCCCAGGTCACTACACAGGAAACGAAAATCGATGACCTGGAAAATCGCTCACGGCGAAATAATTTGCGGCTGATGGGCATTCCAGACTCGGTCACGGATACAGAATTGAAGCCTTATCTGGAGAAAATGCTCCCCGAGGTATTTGAAGGCATCGCGGAGGGGGGGACGTTGTATATTGAACGAGCACACCGAGTGGGGAGCAAACAATCCCGCGACCAACGGCCGAGGGTAGTGCTCGTTAAATTCTTGCACTTCCCCCAAAAAGATGCTATCTTACGAGCTGCACGACAGAGGGGTGAGCTACTGCATGGGAACCTGAAGTTGAGAGTAGCTCAAGACTATTCTGTAGCCCTGAGTCAACGGCGTAAAGCTTATGCCCCCCTTTGTCAGCAACTGATTACCGCTAAGATAAAATTTTCTGTGCAATATCCTGCAAGGCTGCACGTCTTCCATGAAGGAACCCACCGGACCTTTGATTCTGCTGCAGAGGCCAGACCCTACATCGCGACGATTATGGGAGAAGATCGAGCGCCCCAGTCACCTCTGCAGAACTTGTGAGGGCCTTTCAATGCCACTTTCCCCTTCGTGGGGACTGACTGTACTATGGGACAGCCTCCGCTTGCTGGACAGTGCAGTGGACTTTGGACTCCCTTCTCCTGGCAGGGGAGACTCCGTTCCCTTATGTTGTGAGTCTTGCCCCTCGGGGGTGGAGGGGAAGGGGAGTAAGATGCTGAGGAGGGGCTGATTTGGGCCTTGGCTGGCAATGTTTTTCTCACCCCCCCCTTCTGCGTGGCCCGAGAGCTAGGGGTTCTCAATGAATGTATGTGTTGGGGGGAGGGGGGAGCTGAATGAATGGGTGCGGATGTATGTTGGGAGTGCGGGGTGGGATTTGAGGCCTGGATGCTAGGGGATAGCTTGGGAGTAAAGGGGGGAGGAGTGGAATGCTCGGGCCTGGGCTGAAGCCGTTTACCATTACCCTCCCTCTTTCTATGTAGTCCGAGAGTGGGGAGATCCCGATTTATGTTTGTATTGGGGGGAAGGGGGTGCCTGGCTGTGTGAGGCACTATGGTTGGAGATGAGGGCGGGATTTGGGTTCTGGATGCTCTGGGGATAGCCTTTGTGTCAGAGCGAGAGCCCTTTGTGTGAGTATGCGGACCTTCTGGGGGCCAGCTGCATTTGGGCCGGATAGGCATCTGTCCTGGATGGCGCCGCTGTGGGCCTCTCCCGGCCGGTTCCCCTTCCTTGGAGGCCATGGGGGGTGCTGGCTCTGTGCCGGCAGGCAGCTGGGTACTGGAGATCCTAGGAAGAATGCGCTGAGACCCTTTTTGTGTTATGAGTTGGAGTGAGACATGAGGATTGACTGAGGGGAATGGAGGTGGTGAGAGGCTTGGTGACTGTGTTGGTCCCAGAGGGGTGTCCGGACCATACTCTAGAGCCTTTCTAGTCCTGGAGGCAGGAAGGGTGACCCGAGTATTTACTGGTACCCTCAGTTAGTCTAATGTTTATTGAATCAGCTGTTATTGTGTTTGTTCTTGTTCTCCATACTGTGGCTGCATCGATGAATGTATTTGGGGATGTCTAATTACTGTGCTGGATGGAGGGTGCAGGGGTGGTCCATTACGATATTTTGGGGTCCGGAGGAGACCACACGCATCACAGTTTGGTCTCTATCCAAGGAAGGGGGTAGTGGATGGAGAGACAATTAAAGAGGGGGGGTGGGGGGATGGGGAGGGAAGGGGGGAGGGGAGAGGGGTGGGAATATAGTCACATCCCACCAATAGGCACTGGGTACTATGAACACCATCTGACGGCTGCGGGGAGGGGGCCCCAGGCTGGGGGGGTTCCTTCCGGGACATCGTTATGTATCTTTTTGGGAGTTTGGCAAGATTTCCTATCCCCCTGAAGATAATTTCCTGGAATGTTTGCGGTCTGGGGAGCCCTATTAAGAGGACCAAAATATTGCAGGCCCTGGCTAGGCAAAGGGCCGACATCGCCCTTCAGGAAACCCACCAGACAGCCGAGGAGCATGCTAAATTGCGTAGAGACTGGGTGGGACAGATATGGGGGGCCCCGGCCCTGAATAAGAAGGGTGGTGTGGCCCTACTGATACATAAGCGGATACGGTTTGAGATTGAAAGGGAAGTAGTGGATTCAACTGGGCGGTTTCTTTTGTTGCAGGGGTGCATTGAGGGGAGGCCAGTTATTCTCGGTAATATATATTGTTCTAATGTGCCGGACCCTGATTTCTATTTTCGATTAGCATCCCAAGTGGAGCAGCTCCTGGAGTTGCCACTAATATTGGGTGGGGACTTTAATGGTGTGATGGATGTGGAGCTTGATACATCTAGAGGGGAAGGACCAAGGGGGAGAGCTCAGACGGCTCGACTGCTAACCCGCCTGCGGACGCGACTGGGACTGGTGGACCCGTGGCGCTTGTTGCACCCCACTGAAAAGGATTACACCCATCAGTCTCGGGCTCATAGCTCTAGTGCAAGAATAGATTATTTGCTGACCTCCCAGGGATTGTTTGCTAACGTGGATGATGCGCAGATAGGTCCCGCGGAAATCTCCGACCATGCCCTTATTTGGGTGCAGCTGCGGTGGGGTGACTCTAGACCTGGGACAAGGATCTGACGGTTCCCTTTGGAATTGTATAGGGATTCGCAGTTCCGACAGTTTTTGAGGAGGCGTTGGCAGGAATTTGCATCGGACCATCATGGTCATCACGATGATCCCGAGTTGGTTTGGGAGACGGCAAAAGTCATCTTGCGGGGGGATATTATCGGCTTCATGGCAAGAAAGCGGAGACTTATGGCGGAGGGTATTGTTCGTCTTGAACAATCAGTAACTAAGTTGCGATGACAATGTGCTAGCGCTCCGAGTATAACCCTTAAGAAACAGGTCTGGGAGACGCAAACTGCATTAAATGAGCTTCTGCATCAGCGTGCAAAGAAGTCCGTACTGTATTACCGCTTTCAACTTTATTGTCATGGGGACAAGCCGGGAAGGTTGTTGGCCCGATGTTTGCGGGGTCCTCGGAGTTCCCGGCTAGTTCCAGCACTTAGAGACGATCAGGGGGCTCTACATAGGGAGAGTCCGGCAATAGTTCAGATGTTTTGCTCTTTCTTCCAGAGACTCTACACGGCCGAGATATCCTCTTCCGAGAAGATGTTAGTCTATCTGGAGGGGTTGGACTTACCTCAACTGAGTGCGCAGCAACGGGCACAGCTAGACCAACCGATTTCGGTACAGGAGGTGCGCATGGTTATTGATAGGGCGAGTTGTTAATAAAACGCCGGGTTCTGATGGGTTGGGGGCAGAATTCTATAAGATCCTTGGTGAGCTGGTGTCCCCGCAACTGGTGGCAGTTCATACTAAGCGGTCCGAGCAGGGCGCCTTTCGCTGGGGAACTAATCTTGCCCATGTTGTTCTTATTCCTAAACCAGGGAAGGACCCTCTGTGGGCTGAGTCATATCGGCCTATTTCGCTTCTCAACTTTGATCTTAAAATACTAGCGAAAATCCTTGCGGAGCGGTTGGCGGATGTCTTGGGGCATTTGGTTCATGACTCGCAGGTTGGTTTCGTTAAAGGCCGTTATGCGGTACGCAACCTACGAAAGATCTTAACTTCCCTGGAGTGGGTGAAGAGTAGACGTCTCCAGTCCTCACTCATTAGCTTTGATGCTGAAAAAGCGTTCGATAGGGTTGATTGGCAATATTTGTGGCACCTGTTACCCTGCTACGGACTCGGCACCTCCTTTTGTAATCTGGTTCGAAGTTTCTACATAGACCCGATGGCGGCGATCTCCTGTAATGGGGTGCTCTCCGAAACATTCCCTTTGCGACGAGGGACTAGACAGGGCTGTCCTCTTTCTCCCCTGCTTTTTGTTCTATCTTTAGACCCCTTTATACCTAGGGTGGAGTTGTCTCCGGGGATTAGGGGGGTTCGCATTGGTTTATCTGAGTTTAAGTTGTCGGCTTTCGCTGACGACCTCCTGGTGCATTTGTTGTCGCCCCAACAATCGCTCCCCGTGTTACTGTAGGAATTTACGACCTTTGGTCAATTTGCTGGTCTGTGTATTAATACCGACAAATCCGAGGCCTTGGATGTCTCAGGCTGTGTGCGGAGTGGCTGGCCGGGGGACTTCCATCTCAAGTGGGCCACGGACCATTTCAAATACCTAGGTATTCTGCTGACTAGTCAGCCTTCTCAGCTTTACGGGTGTAATTTGAGTCTTATTATAGCCGGGTTGCGAGCTCAGCTGCAAGAGTGGCGTCCTCTTCCGTTGGCCCTGTCTGGGAGAATTGCAGCGATCGTTGGTTGTTTTACCGCGGATACTTTATTGGATGCAAAAGTTGCCGGTATGGTGGTTGCGGAAAGATTTACGGCGGATGGAGGTCCTAATTCGTGGGTTTTTGTGGAGGGGGGCGAGAGCACGCATCCCCTATAGCCGGTTGGTGGGGACTTGGAGACAAGGTGGATTGGGGCTTCTGGATCTAGATGCCTATGCCTTGGCCTGCCAGGCTCGGCACCTGGGGGACTGGTTGGGTAGCACTGACGTGTACACGCCCCTGGCTATGGAAGCGGCTTACGCTGCTCCGACTTCTCTACTTGCCCTCTTACATCTGGATGAACGTATGCTCCCTGCTCCTTTGGCTATTAGTGTGGTGCTGGGTTCGGTGCGTCGAACCTGGAGGCAACTAAACGTCTATTGGAAGGGGAATTGGAGGGTCTCGAGTTGGCTGCCCATTCACGGCAATGTTCTGTTTACTCCGGGGATGGACACCGCAATCTTTCGAGTCTGGGAGAGGAACGGTCTTCATAGCTTAGGTCAGCTGGTGGAACTCTCAGGGAAATGTAAGCGGTTTTTGCCGTTATGTGCTGAGTACGGGCTGGGGCCGGCTCACTTTTTTGCGTATTTGCAGATTTCACATTATGTGGCCTCCTTGCCGGCATCAGAGTTACAGACGGACCGCTCAGCGCAGATTTTAGAATTTTTTGACTTGGGTGGAGAGACCCCCGCCGTCCATTCGGGTGTTGCAGTCCCGCTTAGTTCCGTATAGACCATCACCGGACTACCGTCCGGTGGAGCTGGCATGGGCCGGGGAGATGGGGAGGGAGATTCCTCCAGGTACACTTCATGCAGCTTTGCGCAAATTGCGGGAGCTGGCGGAGGGGGCCCGCTGGAGGGAAATGCAATTTAAATGTCTTACTAGAGTACATTTTTCCCCCCGACGGGCCTTCCGCTCGCAGCTATCTTTGGATGGCCGGTGCCCGAGGTGCTTGGAACCTTTGGCGACTCTATGGCATATGTGGTGGGGGTGTCGGTTCATTCGCCCCTATTGGGGAAAAAATTAGCTCCTTTATGGGGGGGTTGGTGGGGCAACGGGTGGGTTGGGATGTCTCCTTAGTTATACTGGATCAGTTGCGTCCCACGCAACCTAAAGGTAAATGGGCGCGCTTGTGGTGCGTAAGGCTTGTCTGGTGGGTAAAGGGCCCCTATTGCGTAGATGGTGGGAGCGGAGTCCGCCCTCCTTTTGGGAGTGGCGTAATGCCTTTCATCAGTTGATGCTTCTGGAGGCCAGGGGTGCCAGGGGGAGCGTCCGGCGCTGGCCGCTTTTCCAGCTACTATGGGACCCATACATTCAGAATTTGACCCCCCTGCAGCCGGAATGAAGTGTTACAATTGGGTGCCTAGGCCTGGCTGCGGCATGGGCAGATGGGTGACGGTATTAGTGCGAGGCTCTTGGGGTGGCTTGTTTGAGATTGGATGTGACTATAGGGGGGGGGTGGGGGGGTTGGGCGGTTGGGGGAGAGAAGGGGGGGATAAACTACACTGGGTTAAAATGCACCTGTAATCGTGGTTGAACTCCTGGTCGGGGATAAGTGTCAACCCCACTTGGAGTCTGTTTACTGTTTTGTTGGCTGTTGCTGATGGTGTTTATTAAATAAAGTATATAAAAAAATATATACAGTATTTTAAAAAGGAGATCAAGGATAAGAAGGTAGAGAAATTCAAGAGAGATGAAGAGGTCTACAGGGTAGGGTACGTCTACCATTGGTGTAAGAGAGTTGAAAATGATTGTATTGGATTAAGAAGAGATCTACAGTATTTGATCGCAAGGATAGTTTTACAGATGATCAGAATAGAGACGTACCATTTGAGCAAAAGAAAAAACCGAGCAGGAGTGAATCAGCAGATTATGATGCGTCTGCATCTTTGTTTTCCACTCAAAAAGAGAGGGTAAAATCACAGAAGGATAAAGTAGAAAATGGTAATAATTATCACAATCATGGTCATACTAATCATAATTTTTTCAACATGGACCAGCTTTGGAAGAGGGGTGGTCAAGAGAAGCCTCACACTTGTCCTCGACAAATAGATTTCGACAAAGATCAAGAATTAGATCGAGAAAGGCAAAATGGCCAGTACAATTACTACAGAGGACGAGGTTATGGCAGAGGGAGGGGACAATAGAGATCAGAGAGGTCGAACGAGAGAAGGTATTAATCCCTGAAGTATGCAGTAATGTTATTAATATCTCCAAGTATACTCTAACTGCAGATGAGGAATCCGTGCTTAATAAGGGTTTATCCTTTGTGCCCACGAAAAAGGCAGATCCCTTTGCTATTTGTGTAGACTTGTACAAATTTTTTCGCAAAATACGCATTCGGCATTTTTTTAGTACTCTTGGTGACACCCATACTGATGATTCTATTATCTGTCAGAAATCTACTTGGAATCCACCACCGCAGACAGATTTATTTATTTTTATTTATTTAGCAAGCATTTGTAGCCCGCTCCTTCCAGCGATCAGAAGCGGGTAGGATTACTATTGTGAAACTGCCGAATCAAGGCAGGTACAAATTTTGTTTACATACAGATTGTCAGAAAAGCACATCATACAGAGTTAACACTTCTTAGCTATGGGGGAGTTCATTTACATATATACATAAATACATATATACAGGATAATCTTCTTGGACACAGTGGTCAGGGGCTGCTCCATCTGTGGGTTTAGTTCAGGTTGAAATGTGATTGGAAAATGTGCGTTTTGAGTTTCTTTCTGAAGTCTAGAAGGTCATTGCTAGCTCGTAGTTCTGGTGGGAGTTGGTTCCACAGTGTTGGCGCCGCATATGAGAAAGCCCTGTGGCTGGTGTTAGCTTTGGCAGATCTTATATCTGTTGGAGTGTGAAGGATGTTGGAATTGTGGGTTCTTCTGTTTCGGGTAGGAGGTTGCAATCTTACTAGGTTGTTGAGGAAGGAAGGTGCTAAGTTGTGGATGAGTTTGAAGGTGGTTGTTAGTATTTTGTATTTTGTGCGAGCTGTTATGGGTAGCCAGTGTAATTGAATTAGTACTGGTGTGATGTGGTCACTTAGATTTTTCTTCATTATGACCCTGGCAGCTACATTTTGTGCCATTTGTAATATGTTTAGGGTTTTTTTAGGTAAACCTTGTAGGATGGCGTTGCAGTAGTCAAAATGTGGCATGATGAGTGCTTGGGCCACTGTTCCTGAAGTCTTGGGGATCAATAATATTCCGAATGGGTTGGAGCACTCTAAGCTTGTGGAAAACTGCTCTGTTGGTCTTTCGGAGGTGTTTTTCCATCTTTAGGTCACAGTCAAATGTGACTCCTAGATACTTTATTTCTTTTTTTGTTTGGTAAGTGTTGTTACATAGTGTTATTGATGTGGGAGGGTCAAAATTCGGTTCTTTGGAGATATACATTACTTCGTTTTTTGTGTGATTAATTGACATACTACTTTGTTGTAACCAGTCTTGCATCTCTCCGATACATGTCTCCAGTGGGTTGTAGTCTGGGTTTTTAGTGTCTAGTTGTGTGTATAGCATGATATCATCGGCATAGATGTGGTAATTAATTTCGTGCCGTGAGAAAATTTTGCATAGTGGCTGCATATATATGTTAAACAGAAGTGCTGAGAGAGCAGAGCCTTGGGGGATTCCCTGTGTTTGTGAGAAAGATTCTGCTTTTTCTCCGTTGAATTGAACCTGTTGTGTTCGATTTGAGATGTAGGATGAGAACCATTTTAGTGGGGTTCCTGTTATTCCTATTGATTTTATCCTATTTATGAGGGTCCCATGATTAACTGTATCAAAGGCAGCTGAGATGTCAATGAATACAAGAATGTACATTTTCTTTTTGTTTTCAAGGCCCTTTAGGAGGTTGTTAAGTAGAACTAGTAACAGGGTTTCAACTCCATGATGTTGCCTGAAGCCATATTGCTGGTCATCAAGAGGAGCACTGTCAGTCAGATGGTCTTGGAGTTGTAGAAGGACCGTTTTTTCTATGATCTTTGCCAGGAATGAGATACTTGATATGGGACGGTAGGAGGCTGGGTCTTCTCCGTTGAGTGTAGTGTTTTTTAGGATCGGTCTAATGACTGATTTCTTTAGTTCTGAGGGCATGATTCCTTGTTGTAGGGATAGGTTAACTATGTGTGCTATGTGAGGTGCTATGTCTTGTTTCACTGCCTTGATCCAGGATGCAGGACAGGGATCTAGTGGGGAGGTGGTGCTTTTCAGGCTTGTGACAATGGCTGTGATTTGCTTGGTTCCTATTTTGTGGAAGTGCTCCCATAACTGGTTTTGCGTTGTGTTGTTCTCACTTCTGATTTGTGGTGTTGGTGGGGGGGGGGGTGGAGGACCAGGGGCCGTCAGTTTGGTCGCGTAGTGGTTTGCCAGTGTTTGGACCTTGATGGATTTGTTGAGGTTGGCATTTTGGTCGGTTTTGGTTAGTGATTTGACTAGTTCAAATAACTCTCGTGGGCGATTGATTGCCTTGTTTAGGATGTTGGTGTGATGTAATTTTTTTGCATTGTTCACGTCGTCTTTGTATTTTGCGAGATGGGCCATGTATTTAGTTTTGAGATCGGAGGATTTGGTTTGTCTCCATTTTCTCTCTATTTTACGGAGCTCCCTTTTTGATTTTATTAGAGTTCCTGTGTACCAGGGTTCCGAGTTGATCTTATGTGGGTTTGATGTGTGTTTCAGAGTTGGGTTAGATGTATTTTGGATGTGTGTGTTCCATCTGTTAGTTCGTCTAGGTCTGTGGAATCTAGGTTTATGTGGGATGCAATGGTGCTTATGAGGTGTTCCTCGTTGAGTTTGCTGAATTTCCTAATGGGGTTGGTCATTCTCATCTCCTTTGAGTTTTTGGGTTGGCACTGTAGTTTAAGTTTACAGTTGATTTGGTGGTGGTCTGACCATGGTACTTGAGTTATGTTTATTATAGGTGGTTCATTGCTTTGTTGTGGATTTCTGGGTATGAAAATCATATCTAGGATGTTTCCTCTATCGTGTGTGGGGTTGCTTATTATTTGTTGGAAACCCAATTGGTCGATGGCTTCATAGAAGGAGTCCGTGTGGGACGGAGGAATTGATGCTAGGTTCAAATCTCCGAGGATGATCTGGAATTTTTTGCTTTGTGTGGATGTGATGGTTTCTAGTGCTGTGGCTAGTGTTTCGTGCTGTGGTGAGGGAGGTCGATAGATTAGGCAGATGGATAATGCCATGCTCTCGACTTTAGGTAGGTCAAGATCTGGATTTGTGACCGTAGATGTGGTTGTGAGTTGAAGGCTGGTTTTGGCTGCTATAAGGACTCCGCCTCCTCCTCTGTTGATGCGTGGGCAGTTGTATAGTTGGTATCCGGGCTTCTGTATTTGGTTCATTGTTGCAGAGTCTGAGTCAGTGAGCCATGTTTCTGTTATGCATAGGATATCTGGTTGTTCGTCAGTTAGAATGTTGTGGATAATATGCGTTTTATTCCTTATTGACCTAGCATTAATAAGGATAATGTTACATGTGTGATGTTCTTGGTGTGTGGTTCGTGTGAGTTGTATTTGAGATCCAATAGTGTTCTTTGCTTTGGTTTTAGGGTGTTTTTGAGATTTGTTCCCTTTGATATGGGTGTGTCGTTGGGGTAATTTACTTGGTGTTTGTGTGGTGGTGATAGGATTTAAGTTGTATTGATGCAGGATGGGTAATGGAGGGGGGGGGTGGAGAAGGTAGATTGGTGTATATAGTAGAGGAATGCAGTATTGTGAGTGTGGGATGGTTCTATATGAAGATGTTAGTATACACATGCACAAAATCAGGAAGGTGTGAGCAGGCTCCATTTTATGTCTGCCAGAAATACTTGGATTTTGGATTCGAGTGGCGCAGTGTGGGGTGAAGTCAAGGCAGCTGGCCTAGAGATGAGTTAGTGTAGGCCGGATTGGGCAGGAGTGTGTGGAGGGAGTGCTCCCACTGCCTGGATTGGGCAGGAGTGTGTGGAGGGAGGGCTCCCACTGCCCGGATAGGGCAGGAGTGTGTGGAGGGAGGGCTCCCACTGCCCGGATAGGGCAGGAGTGTGTGGAGGGAAAGCTCCCACTGCCCGGATAGGGCAGGAGTGTGTGGAGGGAGGGCTCCCACTGCCCGGATAGGGCAGGAGTGTGTGGGGGAAAGGCTCCCACTGCCCGGATAGGGCAGGAGCTTCACCAGGGCGGTTGGAGGGCTAGCGATGCTCAGCGGCTCCCACGAAGTAGGGACGCCGCTTTTATGCGGTTCTGCCTGCGTGCGTGTGAGCCTCCCACTGCCCGGATTGGGCAGGAGTGTGTGGAGGGAGGGCTCCCACTGCCCGGATTGGGCAGGAGTGTGTGGAGGGAGGGCTCCCACTGCCCGGATTGGGCAGGAGTGTGTGGAGGGAGGGCTCCCACTGCCCGGATTGGGCAGGAGTGTGTGGAGGGAGGGCTCCCACTGCCCGGATTGGGCAGGAGTGTGTGGAGGGAGGGCTCCCACTGCCCGGATTGGGCAGGAGTGTGTGGAGGGAGGGCTCCCACTGCCCGGATTGGGCAGGAGTGTGTGGAGGGAGGGCTCCCACTGCCCGGATTGGGCAGGAGTGTGTGGAGGGAGGGCTCCCACTGCCCGGATAGGGCAGGAGTGTGTGGAGGGAAAGCTCCCACTGCCCGGATAGGGCAGGAGTGTGTGGAGGGAGAGCTCCCACTGCCCGGATAGGGCAGGAGTGTGTGGGGGAAAGGCTCCCACTGCCCGGATAGGGCAGGAGCTTCACCAGGGCGGTTGGAGGGCTAGCGATGCTCAGCGGCTCCCACGAAGTAGGGACGCCGCTTTTATGCGGTTCTGCCTGCGTGCGTGTGAGCCTCCCACTGCCCGGATTGGGCAGGAGTGTGTGGAGGGAGGGCTCCCACTGCCCGGATTGGGCAGGAGTGTGTGGAGGGAGGGCTCCCACTGCCCGGATTGGGCAGGAGTGTGTGGAGGGAGGGCTCCCACTGCCCGGATTGGGCAGGAGTGTGTGGAGGGAGGGCTCCCACTGCCCGGATTGGGCAGGAGTGTGTGGAGGGAGGGCTCCCACTGCCCGGATTGGGCAGGAGTGTGTGGAGGGAGGGCTCCCACTGCCCGGATAGGGCAGGAGTGTGTGGAGGGAGGGCTCCCACTGCCCGGATAGGGCAGGAGTGTGTGGAGGGAGGGCTCCCACTGCCCGGATAGGGCAGGAGTGTGTGGGGGAAAGGCTCCCACTGCCCGGATAGGGCAGGAGCTTCACCAGGGCGGTTGGAGGGCTAGCGATGCTCAGATCCACTCATAGAAGCCTTTGAACAAATAGTACTCAAACAAGTTAAAGATGTTTTTACTAACACACATCCTTCCTATCACAACATTACGAAGGATGAAAAGGATGCCATAATATCATTACAGAAGAATGATAGTATTATAATCAAGCCTGCAGATAAGGGAGGTGCTGTGTTTGTTTTAGATAAGTCATACTATATTGAAGAAGTAAATAGACAATTGAGAGATCACAATTTCTACCAAAGATTAGATGGTGACCCCACAGATAATCTTAAGAGAAGCATAGCTAATATAGTGATCACTCCTTTCCAGATAGGATACATCATTAAGAAAGAAAGAGATTTCCTTATAGTGAAAGCACCCACCATTCCTACAATTTATATTATTCCGAAAATACACAAGTCTTTAGAAGCTCCTCCTGGTATACCGATAGGCTCTAATAAAGAACCGATAGCTGAAACTATCTCTAAGTTTTTAGATCGTTTGTTACGCCCGTTCGTACATGAGATGTGGTCGTATGTGCGAGACTCTGCTCATGTTATAGACATTTTATCTTCTTTTAACGATTTCGGGTCAGAAATTATATTAGTCACACTAGATGTGGAATTGTTGTACACCAATATCCCGCAATTGGAGGCTCTAGACATTATTGAGAAGTATCTCCTTAAGAAGACTACGTATAAACTTATTCCCACAGCCTTTCTCATTACCTTGGCGCAATTAGCAATGTGCGAGAATTTCTTCTGTTTTTGAGACCTTTTCTACAAGCAGATCAAAGGTGTAGCCATGGGCTCGTCCATGGCTCCAGATATAGCAAACCTGTATATGTTTAACTTTGAAGAGAAATTTTTGAAAAATCACCCTTTAAAGATAATAAATTCCTCTGGATACGTTATATAGATGATGTTTTAATCCTTTGGAAAGGCACTGAATAGAAACTGTCATATTTCAATGAATGGATTAATCAACTAGATAATAATTTACGGTTTCAGGTCACTTTTGATCATCATCAGATACCTTATTTAGATTTATTAATTAAAAAAGATCATTGTTTCACCACTTCTTTATATAGAAAACCGACGGACAGGAATCATCTTCTGCACTACAATAGTTTCCACAACCCATTGTTAAAAAAGAATCTTCCAGTGGGACAATTCCTTAGGGTTAGAAGGATTTGCACCATTTTAGATGATTGTGAGCTACAAGCCGAAGAAATGAAAGATAGGTTTACTGTTAGACAATACCCAGAACATTATATTAATCAGGCATATCAAAGAGCTAAGAGGTCCAGTCGGGAATCCCTATTGAAGCCACAACCAAAGAAGGGATTGGGATGGTGTGCCCCCTTTTGTATTCCTCTAATTCACGGAAAATTACTACAATATTGAAAAATGAATGGCGACTGATACAGGCACTTCCGGCTTTTCAGAATGTACAATTGACCGTTGCACATAAACGCGATGTCAATTTGCGTAATCTGTTAGTACCCTCAGCATTAACAGAGAGGAAGCCTTTATCAAGATATAAAGGACAATTTCAGTGTGGGAGGTGCTCTGTCTGTTTGAACGTTTTAACAGTAAGATGTATTTTTACATCCTGAGACAAAACAGAAATTTTATATTGATGATTTTTCCAATTGCGAGACGTCACATGTTATTTATGTGATAACATGTCCATGCAACAAGTTATATGTGGGGAAAACCATACGCAGTATTCACGCACGCATTGTAGAGCATAAAAGTTGTATTAAAAGAAACCTAACTGAAAAACCTTTGGTTTCCCACTGGGTAGCTGAAAATCACAAAGTTATGGATTTGAAATTCTTTCTTATTAAAAAAGTTTAAGATTAATTGGTGCTGTGGCGATATCAACAAAACCATTATGCAGATTGAGCAAAGATATATATTTTTACTTAACTCCCTTGCTCCTAATGGCCTTAACAATGAGAGTGATTTCTCAGTTTTCCTTTAGCGCTTTCATTTTTTTACCTTTTTTATTTATTTATTTATTTTTATTAGTTTATGGACAATATTTATAGTTTTATATTATTCGTATTTTTGTCATTTCTTTATGGTTTTATGCTTTTAACGTTTTTTTGTCGGTCTTTTACATAACCCTTATGTTTATTGATTTATATGAGGTTTTATTCATGTACCCACAATTCTTGTCTCTGTTTTTAGTCGGTACATTAGTTATTTTTAAGGATGGATGCTATGCGGTTATGGTCTGTTCTGCAGCATTTTATCATTGTTTGGTTTACATGGTTTTTACTTCTTTAGGTATATCACGGTTTTAGACCATTAGGTTTTTACACGCCTCTTATGTGCTTTAAATGGTAGGTGTGACTGTTGTTCATTTAAGGGTTTGTCATATAATTTATTTACACGTCATCCGTGATTATTTTATTCATATCTATTTATATGTATATCTAGACTGCCAGAGCAGTATTTTAGCTGCGATATTCTATGGCTTTAGAGATCGCATTTATAAATAGAATCATTTCATTTTACCATACATTGGCTTTAGTTATATTCAATGTGTATCGGCGTTTTTCCACCCTCCCCTTCCTCCTCCCCCCGTCCCCTAACACCCCACCCCTCTCCCCCTCCTTTTTCTTCAAAAGAGCATGTGCAGGGGTTCTAAGGCTCATTCACAGTTCGATATACAGCGGATCGTGCTCTCTTTTCAAGTAGACATGTAAGCTACATGTGTTTTAAATTATTTTAACTCTTTATTTAGTTTTAACAGATTCATTACATTGAGAATGGGTGTTTTTTTGACTTTCAGTCCGTTTATAAACATAATCCATTTAAGAAGGAGTTCTGTTAGTGATGCAGCGTTTATTAAGCATTTCAAGCATTTTAATTTATGCCCTCTCACATAATCTATTTACATATGTTACTGTCTAATATACAGCATTCAGTTTGTATCGGCGTTTTATGCGCTTCACTTTTTCTTTTCAAAGCGCAAATGTAGGCGTTTTAATGGTCTGTTGCAAAATATATTTTTTGACACACAGGGATCGCGCTCTTTTTCCAAGCTGATATGCAAGCTACAAAGTTGCTTTATTTCTTTACTAGTAGATCCTTATCGTTCCTACAGTTCAGTCCTCCACCTCTGGGTTGTGCACCTCCTCCTGAAGCTTGGAGACTGGACATGTCAAAATCATTACCTCACTGGATGTAGTCTGCTGTTCTCCCTCATTAGCCCCAGTGTGCCCAGTCTCCATGCAGCAGGAGGATGTAGTGAGCCTAGGTGCTGGGCTTACTTGAGGAACACATAAGGACCACTTAGGATAGCTTAGACTCAAATTTGGTCTCTTAAATTTACTTTAATATTTCATTTACATTACAGGAGCCTATCGTGGGGCTGCCACCCTCCTCGCCGGTTCTGGGAGCCAGTGCCCAGTTTGGAGATTTTTGTCCCGATTTTGTGTTGATCATGCATCAGGCATTTTGCAGGCAGCGGCAGGGGATATTACCAGAAACTTTGTCCCGGCCTGCGGCTACTCAGCAGACGAAGTTGACCGGCAGGAGCGGCGTTTCTCCAAGGCCCTTGAAGAGATCGCGGCCTCGCGAGCGGTCCCCTTCAGACATGGAAGGTAATGACACGGATGAGGCTGAGCTAGATCTTGGGGCGGAAATGGAGGACTTAGAAGAAGGTGAGATTCAGGAATCAGAGGATCAGACAAAGATCATCCGAGTGTTCCGAAAGGAGGAGCTGACAGCTTTTATTACGGAATCCCTTCAGATGTTGAACCTGGCAGCAGCACCACCGGTTGAGGAAGAGAGTGTGGAGGACCCTATCATCCAGGCGGTGAGGCAGCTCTTACGGAGGCGTATCTCCATATCCCGATCAGAGAGGTCCACCAAAAGTTTCTGCGATTCGCCCTTCCATGGGGGCATTATCAGTTCCAAGCGTTGCCTTTCGGGTTGGCCACAGTGCCGCGGACTTTCAGCAAGATTATGGTGGTGGCGGCGATGGCGTTGCGAAAGGAAGGTATCCTGGTTCACCCCTATCTCGACGACTGGCTGATTCGGGTGAAGTCCGAGTCTGAAAGCGTTCGAGTAATGGCCAAAGTGGTAAGGTTTTTGCAGCACCTCGGCTGGGTGGTCAATCCAGCCAGAAGCCGACTGGTGCTGTCCCAGGAGCTCGAATATCTGGGAGTAAGGTTCAACACTTGGCTAGGGGCAGTGTTTCTACCGCATCAGCAGGCGCTCGGCCTGGGCTGCCTGCTCTGCAGGTTCAGATCCGCACTGGCGCCATTGACATGGGAATATCTTCGCATGCTGGGCACGATGGCGGCGACTCTGGAGGTGGTACCCTGGGCCAGGTTCCATATGCGGCCATTGCAGCGGGCTCTCCTTCACCGCTGGTCACATCAGAACGACTTGTTGAACAAGCGTCTTCCCTGTCCCCTGCGGGTGAGGCGGGCCCTGCGGTGGTGGCTGCTGCCCGGAACCCTACAAGCAGGGATGCCCCTGGAGCAGCCAGTCTGGCTGCCGCTACTGACAGATGCAAGTCTCGCGGGATGGGGAGCGCACTGCGGAGATCTGTTTGCGCAAGGCGTGTGGTCCGCCCAACAGCGCGGTTGGTCCATCAATCGGCTGGAGCTGAGGGCGGTGTTCCTGGTGCTTCAGTCCTTCGAGTCAGCAGTGACCGGTCGGGCGGTGAGAGTGCTGTTGGACAATTCCCCGACGGTAGCCTACATCAACCGGCAGGGAGGCACAGGCAATGTAGCCATGGAAGAAGAGGCATAGATACTGTTCACTTGGGTGGAAAAGCGTCTGCCAGTGTTGTCAGCGGCGCACATTGCAGGAAGGGACAATGTGATGGCGGATTTCCTCAGCAGGGTGCAAGTGGAGGCTGGGGAATGGGAGCTGAATCCGCAAGCTTTTGCTCTGATAGTCCGCAGATGGGGGCCGCCGGTTATGGATCTCATGGCGACTTTTCAGTCCGCAAAGGCGACTCGCTTCTACAGCAGAAGGCGAGAAAGGATGTCGGAAGGGATTGACGCCCTGATGCAGCCGTGGCCGACGCTCGGTCTTCTCTATGTTTTTCTGCCATGGGTGTTAATAGGTCGCGTGGTTCAGAGGATCGAGGCTCATCGCGGGAGAGTAGTGTTGGTAGCTCCGGACTGGCCAAGACGCCTGTGGTACGCAGATCTCGTTCGCCTCTTGGACGGGCAGCCTTGGAGGCTTCCAGTCTTGGACGATCTGCTACTCCAAGGTCTGCTTTGAATGCCTCAAGTGAATCGGTTCTCGCTTACGGTTTGGCCATTGAAAGGGCGAGGCTGAAGAAAAAAGGATACTCAGGATCAGTAGTAGCGACCTTGTTGCGGGCTAGGAAGAAGTCGACGACTTTAGCATACATTCGTGTATGGCGCATCTTTGAGGATTGGTGTTCCAGGCGGCAAGTCCGTGCGGCTACAGCTTCAGTGCCTGTGGTGTTGGCCTTCAGGATGGCTTCGACAAAGGACTAGCAGCCAGCTCGTTGAGAGTACAGTTGGCAGCGCTGGCCTGCTATAGGGGCAAGGTGCAGGATGTGCCGTTAGGTTCATATATGGATGTTTTGCGCTTTCTGAAGGTGATGTCGAGATTGAGACTGGCTCGTTGGGTCGACATTACCACGTGGGATCTTAATTTGGTCTTGGGAGCATTGGTGAAGGCATCTTTTGAGCCATTGAGTAAGGCAACGGTGAAGGATTTGACCTTAAAGACAGTGTTTTTAGTGGCCCTTTGTTCGGCAAGGCGCATTTCGGAGTTGCAGGCGTTGTCTTGCAGGGAACCCTTCCTGTCGTTTTCTAAGGAAAAGGTAGTGCTGCGTCCAATGCCATCTTTTTTGCCAAAAGTCATCTCTCCATTTCACCTAAATCAGACGGTATCACTCCCGGTCCTTTACTCTGGGGGGGAGATCGCATCCGATCGCAGTTTGCGTCTGTTGGACATTAAGCGAGTGCTGCGGCGGTATTTGCAAGTTTCCGAGCCTTTTCGCAAATCTGATCGGTTGTTCGTGTTTGAAGGATCTTGCAAGGGTGAAGCGGCAGCGAAAGCATCCATTTCTAGATGGATTTGAGAAGTGATTGCCTTGGCGTATCTTGTACAGGGTCGTTCGGTTCCAGCGGGGTTGCGGGCACACTCCACTAGGGCGCAGGTGGCCTGTTGGGTGGAGCACAGCCTGGTCCCGCCAGGGGACATCTGTAGAGCGGCTACTTGGTCATCGCTCCATACCTTCAGTAAGTACTATCGTCTGGATGTGCTGGCGGTGAAAAGGATGCCTTGTTCGGTTCAGCGGTTTTGCAAGCCGGTTTGGGGGGTCCCTCCCATTGAGCACTGCTCAGTTACATCCCAGAGGTGGAGGACTGAACTGTAGGAACGATAAGGAAATGATAATTACACTTACCTGGTAATTGTAGTTCCTTGAGTGACGACAGTTCAGTCCTCAATCCCGCCCGGGGTAGTAGTGTTGATAGTGGACCTGCCGTATGTAAACCGGTAGTTACAGGTAGGTGTGAATTTCGAAGGATTGCCTTGCTTCAGTTATGTTCTGTCTATCTATTCTTTCTGACCTTCAGCTCTGCAGAGGCCAGGAGGGAACAGTACGGGACAAAGTTGTGTTCTGTCGGAAGCATGTGTTTAGCTATTTAGTTAGTTAGAATTGTTGAAGTCACAATTTCTTGGTTGGCTACTTATATGTTGCTCCTTTTGAGTATGCTTTGTCAATAGTTCACTGGGGCTGATGAGAGAGAGCAGCAGACTACATCCAGTGAGGTCATGATTTTGACATGTCCAGTCTCCAAGCTGCAGGAGGAGGTGCACAACCCAGAGGTGGAGGACTGAACTGTCGTCACTCAAGGAACTACAATTACCAGGTAAGTGTAATTATCATTTACTAATTTGGCGTTTTCCTACCTTTTCCATCCTTCCCTGTCCTCTCCCCCCTCCCCCCAACTTCCCTTCCCTCTTTTCTCCTTTTTTTTTTCTTTCCTTTCTTCTTTTTCTTTCAAAGCGCATAGTAATTTGATATATAGCGGTTTGTGGTCCCCCCTTTTTCAAGTACACATGTAAGCCACATTAATTTTGTTTTATCCTTTCATTTTGGTTTCAAAGATATATCATATGACAATGTTTTTTTAAAAGCATACCTCTTTTATAGTTTGTGTATACTTCCTTTCGTTATTCAGTCTGCAGAACTAGTACAATATGGGCTACGGTTTTTAGACCGTGCATAAATATAATGCATTTTAGACAGATTCTTGTCAGAGCCGCAGCGTATATATTAAGCATTATGGTTTATGCCATCTCACATAATCTAGTCTTTGACATATGTTATGTTCAAAAAATGCATGCAACGGTGATGTCCCACTTCACTTTTTTCTTTAAAGTCCATGTGTAGGCGTTCTAATGGCCAGTTGCATTACTTTAGACATACAGAGATCATGCTTCCGTTTCAAGCTGATACGTGAGCTACAAATTTTGCTTTAATTCGTTATCAGTAGTTACAGAATTGTTTTTCTAAAAGTTTTATCAATTTGGCAATGTGTGTTTCCAATAGAGTGTTCCACCCCTTTAGGTTTAAGTGTACCATGTCCCTTTTGCTACGACTCCAAGGAACAACTATTTGACATTTAACATATGTCCACACTTAACGCAGCTATTGAGTTTTATGTTTTTACATTTGTATATATTTTTTATGGTCCCTTTTAGCTAACGCACACTTAAGTTTTTTCGCTCCTGCTCTGGTGCATTGGTATCGTTTTCTTCAATTATAGCATTGGTATTACGTTCTCTCCTGATTTGCATGCAAGTTATGATTTTTTCACAATTTCATTGTTCTTTTCAGTCCCGTTTAGGGCTGATCCTTGTACATCAGTACAATAAAGATACGCAAGAGAGAGGTTTCTCAATAAGGTACAACTTTATTGAATCATTATTACTGTTGTCACACCCTTTTAATGTTGTTTTTTTAACATATGTTTATGATATTTTATCAATATGGTTAAAACATATTATAAATGTTTGTCTCACGATGTTTTTATATAATGTTTTTTTATATAATGCATTTATATCTTTGATTTTTTTATGTGTGATCATTAAGCATTGTTTGGTTTTTATTGTTTTTAATTATTCTTTTCTTTTTATCTCTTCTTGTTTATGTATTGTGATATGTTTTTATTGATTATTTATGATTTTAGTGTGCCAGTTTACAACCCCTGACAAAGGCAACGAAACACGGCCTGTGTTGGGTAGTCCCTGGTATACGGATAATAAAGTCTGTCTTTCCCATTACCACGCCTGGACTTGGTCTCTGCATTTACGTGGTATAAGTGCTTCCTGTAGTGGTTTGGTCCTTGGCAGCCTGGAGCTTGGGAGTCCCATATGTAAGTACTGACTTCCTGCTTGTTCCTGGAGAAAGTGTAGTTACTCACCTGTAACAGGTGTTCCTCAGGGACAGCAGGAAATACGTTATCAGAATATAGAAAGACTAGGGGACATGCAATGAAGCTACAGGGTAAACTATTTAAGACTAATAAAAGAAAATATTTTTTCACTCAACGTGTAATCAAACTCTGGAATTTGTTACCGGAGGATGTAGTAAAGGCTGTTAGTGTAGCTGGGTTTAAAAAAGGTTTGGACAAGTTCCTGGAGGAAAGGCCAATAAACCATTATTAAGAAGTGACCGAAGATATCAATGCTTGACCCAGTACAAGCATTGTGGAACTTGTGTCTCTTGGGGAAACTGCTAGGTACATATGACCTAGATTGGCCACTGTTGGAAACAGAATACTGGGCTTGATGGACCTTGGTCTGACCCAGTATGGCATATCTTATGTTCTTATGTCCTCACCAGCCCTCCCTCCTTCCCTGGGAGTTGCCTCCCTACCTTGTTTTATTTTTTACTACCGCCCTAGCTATGTCATCTGACTCAGCAAGATGGCACCCTTTCCCTTGAAAGCTGGGGAAATGCATTGTGTGGGCTCTGTCGGCGCCGACATCACCCATATGTGAGGACTGATTCCTGCCGTCACTGGAGAACACCTGTTACAGGTGAGTAACTACGCTTTCCCGATTTATTGATCTTCCTTTCAATTTTTCCAATACATCACCTTTAAATACCATTTCAGGCATGGGTAACTTCCCTACATCATCTTTAGTAAAGGCTAAAGCAAAGAATTCATTCAGTCCGCTATGGCTTTGTCCTCCCTTAGCACCCCTTTTACCCTTCTATTATCCAATGGTCCAACAGACTGTCACGGGTTTTTTGCTACTAATTTACTTGAAAAAGTTTTATTCTGCGTTTTTGCTTCTATGGCAAGCTTTTTTTCAAATTCTCTCTTTGCCTGCCTTATCAGTGCCTTGCATCTAACTTGCCAATGCTTATGTTGTTTCCCATTTTCGTCATTTGGCTGCTTTTTTCATTTCCTGAAAGATGCTTTTTGGCTACAACAGCCTCTCTAACCTCACCTTTAAACCATGCTGGCAGTTTTTTGGACATCCTTCCACTTAAAGTGTGGAATACAGCTGGTCTGGGCTTCCAATATAGTATTTTTAAACACCACCCATAGTTGATGTAAATCTTTAACCTTTGCAGCTGCTCCTTTTAGATTTTTCTTAACTATTTTCCTCACTTTATCATAGTCTCCCCTTTGAATGTTAAAAGGTTGTACTGTGGATTTGCTTGCCGTCCTTCCATTTATTAAATCAAATGCGATCATTCTATGATCACTATTGCCAGGTGGCCCCAAAACCTTATCTCTTGCACTACATCCTGTGTTCCACTAAGGACTAGGTCCAAAATAGCTTTCTCACTTGTCTGTTCATGAATCAGCTGCTCCAAGAAGCAGTCATTTATTTCATCTAGAAACTTTATCTCCTTAGCATATCCTGCTGTGACATAACCCAGTCGATACTGGGGTAATTGAAATCGCCTTCAGAAGGCTCCTCTGGGAGTATCAGTCCACAGCCAACAGCAGCCTAGCTTAGGATTCTGGGTTATAGTACCAACAAATACAACAATATAAAGTGTTAGTTACTCACCAGGGACAGCAGGAATCAGTCCTCACTTATGGGTGACGTTGGCACTGATGGAGCCCGGGTGGAGCAATTCCCCAGCTTTCAAAGACAGCCTTTGGGATTGCTGCCCCACATACGTGGTCTCTTCCCGTTGAAAGGTGCCATCTTGCTCAGTCAGGTCCCATAGCTAGAGCCCTACTAAGCAGATAGCAAGGGAAGGACAAAACTAGTAACTCTTCAGGGGAGTTGGGATGGTAGTGAGAACTGATTCTTGCTGTCCCTGGAGAACACCTGTTACAGGTGACTAACTACGCTTTCTCCAGGAACAAGCCGGAATGTCAATTCTCACTTATGGGACTCCCCAGCTACAGGCTACTGAGCCTGTAACCCAAAAATGCCTCCGCGAGGCAGTGAGCAGAAGTCGGTCCCAGGGGCGAAGCTCTCGGTAGCTGTCGAAGAAGAGTTGGAGGGCAGGAGTTGCTTATACCCCAAACACATTACAGAGTACAGCCTGGCCAAAGGTGCTGTCCCTGTGGCACTCCCTCTCTAGATAATAGTGGACAGCAAAAGTGTTTGCTGAAGACCAGGTCACAACCCGGCAGATGTCCATTAGAGGCACTGAGCGCAGCGAAGCCACCGACGCCACCTTGGCTCGGACGCCGTGCACGGTGACCCGCCGATCCAGTAAGGCTGCCTGCCTTTGCTTGGGCGAAGGCGATGCAGTCCGCCACCCGGATGGAGATGGTGTGCTTGGTGACTGCCTGTCCCAGGTGATTGGGGTCATAGGTGACAAAGAGCCAGTTGGACTTGGGATGACCCTGGGTATGCTGCAGGTAGAAGGCAAGAGCCCTCTTGCAGTCGGGCGTATGCAACACTGCCGATGCTTGGTTCGCATGCGGTCTCGGGAAGAAGGTTGGCAGGACTATCTCCTGGTTGAGATGAAAGTCCAAGACCACCTTCGGTAGGAACTTGGGATGGGTGCGAAGGACCACTCTGTTCCCGTAGAACCTGGTGTATGGAGCCTCAGCCATGAGGGCCTGAAGTTTGCTGACTCAGTGAGCCAAGGTCAAAGCCACCAGGAAGACCACCTTCCAGGAGAGATGCCAAAGCGAGCTTGCGTGAGCTGCATCAGCACCACGTTGAGGTCCCACTCTGCCAGCAGAGGCTGGATGGAAGGCAATAGACCTCGCATGAAGCGAGAGACCAAGGGCTGCCCTGAGAGGGGTTTTCCCTCGACGAGGAGGTGGTTCGCCAAAATGGTGCTCAGGTGCACCTTGACCAAATTGGACTTCAACCCTGCCTTCGAGATGTGGAGGAGGTACTGAAGGATCCAGCGGGTAGAGCAGGAGAATGGATCGATCTGAAGCTCGGAGCACCAGGTCGAGAAACATAAAGGCGTACGCCCTTCTTGTTGAGTCCTTCCTCGATGCGAGGAGGATCTCCTCGACATCCTCCGGGAGGGACAGCGGAGCTAAGGCAACCCATTCAGCTGCAAGGGACAGCGAGGCCAGGTTTGGTGGAGTACCCAACCTTCCTGCATCAACAGGCCCGGGGCGCAGGCCAGGGGGACTGGGAGCTCGGACGCGAGCCTGAGCAGAAGCCGGAACCACGGCTGTCGAGACCATGAGGGGGCCACGAGGATTATTGAAGCTTGGTCCCGCTGAACCTTGTGGAGGGTCCTTGTAATGAGAGGAGTGGGAGGGAAGAAGGCCAGAGGTCCAGCTCAAAAGGAACGCATCTGGGGCCACCCTGCTCGTATATGGAACCGGGCCGCAGAAGTGGGGAAGCTGTGCGTTCGCCGGGCTGGCAAATAGGTCCACCAATGGAGCAAAACGCCAGCGACCTCCGGATCCAAGCGCCACTCATGCGGGCGGAGGATCCTGCTGAGTTTGTCTGCAAGGACATTCTGGCCTAGGAGGCAGACCGCTCGCAGGGTCATCCCCCGGCGAGACGCAAAGGAGGATCACCTCTCGGCAGAGGAGGCGTGATCCTGTTCCCCCTTCCTTGTTGATATAAAACATGGCTACGCTGTTGTCAGTCTGCATGAGCACTGACTTCCCCTTCAGGTAGCCCTCGAAGGCCCTCAGGGCCCATCGGACTGCCCGAAGCTCGAGCAGGTTGATCTGCTGCCGTGACTCCTCGGGTGACCACTGTCCCTGGGTGCACAATGCGCCGCAGTGGGCTCCCCACCCCAGCAGGGAAGCATCCATCGTTAGGATGAGTTCGTGCGGCGGGGTCTGGAAGTGCATTCCTTGAAGGAGAGTTCGGGGGTCCCGCCACCAACTCAAGGAGTAGTGGAGACTGTGGGAGATCTGGATAGGGTCTCTAAGGTTGCCTGAGGCCTGGCTCCATTGTGCCCTGAGGCACCACTGGGCTGTCCGCATGTGCATGCGGGCGTGGGGGACCACATGGACAGTGGAGGCCATGTGCCCGAGGAGGCGCAGCATCGCCTGTGTTGTAATCCAAGCCCTGTTTTGGACCTGGGACGCCATGGCCCGAAGGCAGCCTGTGCGGTCCTTGGGAAGGAAGGCAGTCGTCCGCACCATGTCGAGGTGTGAGTCGATGAACTTCAGGGTCTGCACCAGCTCGAGGTGTGACTTGGAGTAGTTGACCAGGAAGCCGAGGCGCTCAAGGAGGAGGATCATAGTAACATAGTACCATACATAGTAACATAGTAGTTGACGGCAGATAAAGACCAGCATGGTCCATCCAGTCTGCCCAGCAAGATGGCAAGAGTAGGTGCACCTGTCGCTCCGCGCAGGCCACCCCTCCCCATATCCTTGTTCAGGGGTAAACCCACCACTCCATATAGGACACCCCTATTTGTTGAGACATTATATGGTTCAGAAGTTAGATGGTACCGTTTATTTTGGTTTTTTTCCTATTTCTGTAAAGGGATGCTCTGTGTTTGTCCCATGCCTTTTTGAATTCCGTCACCGTGTTCGCCCCTACCACTTCCATCGGGAGGGCATTCCAAGCATCCACCACCCTTTCAGTGAAAAAATATTTCCTGACATTGCCTTTCAATTTACCCCCTTGCAGTTTCATGTTATGCCCTCTAGTTTTACAGGTTCCCCGTCTTTGGAAGAGGTTTGTTTGTTCATCATTTCTCTTTAAGTATTTAAAGGTCTGAATCATATCTCCCCTGTGCCTCCTTTCCTCCAAAGTATACATATTTAGGTCTTCAAGTCTCTTCTCATAAGGCTTCTGACGCAGGCTCCAAATCATTTTGGTCGCCTTTCTCTGAACAGTCTCCAGTCTTTTTACATCCTTTGCAAGATATGGTCTCCAAAACTGAACACAGTATTCCAAGTGAGGCCTCACCAGTGACCTATACAGTGGCATAAGTACCTCTTCTTTTCTGCTGGTAATCCCTCTTTGTATGCAGCCCAACATCCTCCTGGCTTTTGCCACTGCCTTGTCGCACTGTTTTGCCACCTTGAGATCAGCAGAGATAATCACACCAAGGTCTTTATAATCACACCAAGGATCATGCGTGATGCCACCAGGCGGGCTTCGCTGATGGAGGACCGCGTGACAAGCCAGTTGTCAAGGTAGGGGAAGATGGGTATGCCCTGCTGCCTGAGGGAGGAGGCGGCCACAGAGAGGCATTTTGTGAAAACCTGTGGTGTGGACGTGAGCCTGAAGGGGGGGAGCACTCTGTACTGGTATTGTTCGCCCTGCACCCTGAAGCGCAGGCATTGTCTGTGCTGGGGGTGAACTAGGATGTGGGTATAAGCGTCCTTGAGGTCCAAGGAGCATAGCCAATCGTCCTGCTGAAGGAAGGGCAACAGGACGCCAAGCGATAGCATTTTGAACTTCTGCTGCACCAGGAACATGTTGAGGTTTCTGAGGTCAAGGATGGGGAGCAAGCCCCCCCCCCCGTCTTTTTCGGAACGAGAAAGTAGCGGGAGTAGAACGCCTGACCTCAAAGGTGTTGCGGTACCTTCTCGACCACCTGCTGGGTGAGGAGGTTTGATAGTTTCTGCTGTAAAAAGGTTTGGTGCACGAGGAGCCGAGCAGGCTCTGCTGGAGAGAAAGGCGCCTGTCCAGGCGGAGACTGTATCTGTCTCGGATTACCTGGAGGACCCAGGTGTCCAATGTGATTGATGCCCACTCCAGGGCGAACAGGGACAGGCATCCCCTCACTGGTGAGAGGCTATGCTGATGGCGTCAAAACCCCTGCATAGGATGGGGCGGCGCCGGTGGTTGGGCCTTAGGCCCTTTAGGCTTACGGTGGCTATGTGGACCTCCCTTCCCCTGCATACTGGGAGCCGGTGCAGAGGTGGGCTGGAAAGGCGGGTAACCCCAGTAAGGGAGCTCCTTCCTTTGGAAGAACAGCTTCTTGGTCTGCTGCTGCTTCCTAGGGAGGTAGGAGGTTTTGCGTGAGAGATGAGTTTGGGTCACGAACTCTGTTTCTATCTCAGCGGGCTTATCCTCCATAGGTCTACCGAACAGCTGCTTGCCAAGGCAAGGGACATCCAGGAGCTTTTCTTGGACCCACTGCTCCAGGTCCGAAGACTGGAGCCATGCCTGTCACCGGGCCCCGATGCCAGCCACCGCCACTCAGGCGGAGGACTCAAACCTGTCGTGTGGCGTGGAAAAGGTACTTTGAACACTCCGCAATGGATTTCAGGAGTTTGGAACCTTAAGAGGGGTCTCCCCCCCTCCCCTTGAGGCCTGCGGTGAAACTGCTGAGCTCTTTGGCGAAGTCACGCAGGAACATGCCCATATACAGTTGGTATGCCTGGATACAGCAAGTGAGCATGGAACCCTGATAGGCCTTACACCCCAGGGCGTCGAGAGCTCTCGACATCCTACCTGGGGGGACCGAAGAGTGAGATGTCGGGCTTTTTTGCTTCCACGTCGCCGACTCCACAACCATGAAAGTGTGCAGAAGCTGGGTCTTTCAGAACCCTGGGCCACGCTGAACTCTATACATCAAAAGCAAGGTGTGCCTCAAGGTTCCTCATTGTCTTCCCTACTATTTAACATATACATGCAGCCCATCTGCGACATCATAAGATCTTTCAAAGTCAACTGCTTGATATACGCAGATGACATTCTCTTATATATGCCTTTCTCTACAACTCAATTAGACCTGGCACCGTTGGTAGACTGCCTCAATTCGGTCTCAGAGTGGCTCCAATCACAAAACCTTCGCATTCAACATAAAAAAACAGAGGTGCTCTTCATCTCCAAAGACCCCAACTTCACCCCTCCAGCCCACGTCAGTGTCAAGGAAGCTGACCTACAAGCTAAAGAAACAATAAGATACCTTGGAGTTACATTGGACCAACGTCTGGATATGAAACATCACATAAATAACATAGTCAAAGCTGTATACTTCAAAATACGCTCGCTTAGGCATATGCGCTCCCTGTTGGACCCGGATGACTTCCGAACCATATACCAAGCGCTAATCCTGCCACACTTCGACTTTGCAAATGCCATATTACAAGGTCTCCCTCAATCCACTCTTAGCCCATTACAGATGGCCATGAATGCCGCAGCAAGAGTCCTCTACGGAGCCTCCAGAAGCGACCACGTAACTCCCATTCTTAAACAGCTTCACTGGCTCCCCATCCATGGGAGGATCATCTTTAAAACCCTAGTCCTATCATTCAAGGCAATCAAGGGTATCTCATCCTCCTCACTCACAGATCTGATTCACACTGTACCCCCCAACAGATCCAGAAGAGCAACAGCCGTAAACCTACTGACAACCTCGAAGGCGTTGACAAAGTGCAACATGACAACCTCAAACAGAGCCTTCAGTTTCTATGTACCCAAATGCTGGAACGCTCTACCCTCCGACATAAGGGCCATTACTGACCTACTCCAGTTCAGGAAGGCACTCAAATACCACCTCTTCCTTCAATACTACCCTACCAGCAATTGAACCAGAGGAAGTGACCCACTCATGAACACACCATGCCGTTCTTTATATTATTAAGACTCTATTCTGTTCTATGTAATTATCTCATGTATATAGTTTACCCCGGTTCTCCAAGTTTGTACTCCTGTTCGATGTAAACCAAACAGCTTGTTGTTATGGTCTTTATGTTATAATGTAAACCGCGCTGATGCCGAATAGTGCGGTATATAAGAACTTGTAATAAATAAATAAATAAAAATAAATGGCGTTGAAGTGCTTGCTCACAATGGGGACCAAAGCAAGTGTCTCCCATATGCGGAGGAGCAGCCTTGACAAAATTGGGGGAACCAGGACAGTAAGAGACTCCCGAGGCAGGGAATCATACTGTAGAATATCGAGCTCCTCAGCTTGCGGCTCCTCTTCAGTCTGCGTAGCCAGGCTGAGGGCTCGTGCAGTGTCCCGCACGAATGCCAGGGATGATGTGTCCTCAGGCGGCGAACGCCTCTGATAAGCGTGCGGGAACAGGTCCAAAGGGAGGTCACTGTGGGCAGGGGTTTCCGGGGAAGTATCCCTGTCTGACTCCCAGCCTGAGAGGTCCAAAGAGGAGTCGACCCAGGCAGGTCACCCCATCCAGAGGCTGAGGTCCGCTTGTTGCCAGAGGCCTTGGAGGATTGCGTTCCCGAGGACCAGGAAGACGAGCGAGACCGACACCAAGGCCCCCTCACAAGGCCCCTGGCTCTCGGGGGTTCCCAGGGCGGATTTTGGTGTCCCTCTCGAGGGAACCTTGGTCTCGAGGCGCGGGCCAGCCGTGCTGGGCGTGAGCGCCTGCTGGTCAGCTAAGAAGACATAAACACTGCGCTCTAGTGCCAGCATTCGGGACTCCCATACGGGCATGGGACCCTGCGATGCTGTTACCGGGTCTGGCATGGAGGAGCCAAGGGAATCCTCATTGGGACGACCCTCAGGAGACCGGGCGCCATCGCCGGAGGCCTCTGTATCCGTACGAGGTACCTTTTGAGGCCACTCCTTGTCCGACTCTCGGGAATGCTGTGGGGGGCTGAGTGACTGAGCGTGGGAGCGCTCGCGTTTATCCGGAGCCCCCGACAGCAACTTCTTCTTACGCCACTCCACTTCAGGGGACCCCTGGTTGGAGTGCTGCCGAGAACGTGGTGCCAAAGTGGGGGATCCCACCACCGGAGGGACGACCGAGGGTGCCGCTGAGGATTCCAGGGCCACCTTCCGGAAAATGTCATCAGACTTCTGCTTATGGCTGAGCAGGGCCTTGGTGGACATTTTCTTGCAAAGAGAGCAGAGCTCCGGCCCCAAGACAATGAAGACAACAGTCATGGGTGTCCGTTAGTGACATGTTCTTGGAGCATCTGTCGCATTTTTTAAAACCGGTGGCCATAGGGGCAGAAAGGACCCCCGCTAGTTCAAAGACCTTTGCAGCCAGCAGTTGAAAGAGAAAAAAGGGCACGAAGCCCGCAACAGGGAAAAATACCCAAAAACGTTTTAACGAAGAATATCCCCTCACTCGAGGAGAAAAGGAGAGCAGGGGAGGATGGAAGAGGACCGGTGCAACCGGAAAAAACACGACCCAGAGGCCGAAAACGAAACACTTTTTCCGAGTGACGAGGACGTGCGTCTGAAGGGCTCCGCGGAAAAAGGGAGATTGAGCAAGATGGCACCTTTGGGCGGGAAGAGGACCACGCATGTGTGGCAGCAATCCCAAAAGCTTTCTTTGAAAGCTGGGGAATTGCTCCTCGCAGGCTCCGTTGGTGCTGACGTCACCCATAAGTGAGGACAGACTTCCTGCTTGTTCCTGGAGAAAAATAATTTAAAACATAATCCCCACACAAGATGGAAACTAACTAACCCCCTCATTTCTGAGGTTAGAGACTGTGACACTTCAAACAGTTGTCTAAGATAGAGAGCTCCACTATTCCAAAATCTGACTTCCTGCTTTTCATCAGAGTTGCTCTATCTTTGTCCAAGACAAACAGACAGCACCAACGCTAGCTTGGGAGGAATGCTAGACAGGTCTGGTATGACTCCAGAAAAGGAAAATAAAACAGTAGCTAAATTGCACCTTTATATGCATTTATACCAGACCAGTCCAAATGCATGGGACATAACCAAACCAGTCCTGATATCCAGGGTGGACAGCTGGCTCTGCTATGATAGTACCCTTACCAAAGATTGCTATCTCCAGGAACAAGCAGGAATGTAGTCCTCACATATGGGTATCGTTGGTACCGACGGAGCCTGCGTGGGAACACTCCCCATCGTCCAATAGGAACGCTTTTGGGAGCATCCCTCAGCACATGCGCGCTGCCTTCCTGCCTTTCCAACTGTCCCTCTTCAGTTCTTCGTTTTCCGCGGAGCCGACAGGATCTATTCCCTGTCACCACAGAAAATTCCGTCTTTAAATTTCTTTCTTGTGGTCGCGTTTGCCTACCGCACGACGCCTACCGGTACCGCCGGTTCTTTTCTTTTCTTTTCATACAAAAAAAAAAAAAACGTAGACTGTTTCTTTTCAGAAACTTTCCTCTTTGGTGCTAGGGGCATTTTGGGCATTAGGCCCCATTTTCCTAAATCATGGAAAAACCAACTAGTGGTTTTAAAAAATGTACTAAGTGTGGCGGTACCATTTCTGTAACTGACACCCATGATTGGTGTCTAAAATGTTTAGGACCTGATCATTCTCCAGATGAAAGTCTCTCCTGCATGGGGATGACCAAAAGAGGAAGACAGAACCGGGCCGCAAAGCTCGGTACCCTCTTTTCTTCAGATGCCAGATCCATTGCATCAACATCGTCAAGGGCCTCTTCTTCCTCCCATGGATCTCAGGTAACGAAACATAAAAGCCGGTCCTCAAAGGGTAGCTCTCCTGCTAAGCATCGAGAGGCTATTGGCATTGCCCTTGAGGGAACCACACCGGCAAAACAGCCCCGGCGGGAGGCTTCGGTTTCCAAAGCATCGATGGGGCTTCAGGATGTTCTCGAGGCCTCAACCTCGCAAGAACTACCTGTGCCATGCTCGGGGGTTCCGGTCGTTCTTACCGCTACCGACACCCAGGCATCGGCAGCGTCGATAGACCAGAGGTGTCTTGCTATCGAGCGCAGTATCGCAGCTCTTCTTTCAGCTGCGGTACCAGTGGTCCCAAGGGCACTGGTCCCGACATCGACACCGATGCTGGTACCGACACCGGTATCGACACCGACAATGCCGGTACCGACGGTACCGGCCATGGTGGGAACTCTTCACATGCCATCTCTGGCTGGAGTTGACAAAGCGGTACCTGGTCACCTCGGTACCGACTTTGATCGGTACCGGGATCGTGCTTTGCAAGAGCATCGGGGTCAGGAATACTTCGATTCCTCCGATTCCGAAGTCTCTGACAATTCTGCTGGCACTAGAGGGTTTCTCCTAGAGGATCCCTCTTCTCCCCAACGCAGAATGTCACCTCCAGAGGACATGTCATTTCAGGATTTCATCCGTGATATGGCCAAAGGTCTTTCAATCACAGTAGCTCCAGAAGAGGAACCTAGAGCAAAGGAATTGGAAATCCTCCAATATCCTAAAGCTCCTAAGGAGGCAGCCACTCTGCCTATCCATGAAATTCTGCATAGCTTGATGCTCAGAATGTGGGAGACACCTCTGACCACTTCTCCTCACTCTAGGAGACTTGATACTATGTATAGAGTTCCACCATGTCCTGGATTTCAGAAAAACTCAGCTGCCACACCATTCAATGGTAGTGGAATCAGCCATGCGTAGGATGAAAAGTGCAAAGAGGCATGCATCCAATCCTCCAGGTCGTGAATGCAGGACTCTGGATGCTTTTGGACGCAGGACTTTTCAAGCTTCCATGCTTTCAGCTAGGATCAGTTCATATATCCTATATATGGGAATGTTCCTTAAAGAAGTCACAGGAGACTTGGAACTTATGAGCCCATTTCTCCCAGATGATAAGAGACAAGATTTTCTTGCTCTAGTTAAGAATGCTCAGGATGTCTCCAAGTTTGTTAATCGTGCAGCCTTTGACTGCTTCGAATGCATCAGCAGAACTTCTGCTATTGCCATTGGCGCACGACGGATTGCCTGGCTACAGGCATCAGACTTGGAGACTTGGGTACAGGACAAGTTAGACAACATTCCTTGCACGGGGGAGAATCTCTTTGGCAAGAACTGGCAGGAAAAGGCTAATGAGTTAGATGCTGACAATTCTACCTTAGATAGATTGTCAAAGTCTACAGACACTCCAGCCAAAAGGAAGCCTTATAAAAAAACCCTCTTTTAGCAAAAAGAGGAAGTTTTATCCTTCCTATACCCAGCAGAGTCAGACTCCAGGTCAGGTTGCCCAAAAGGGACAAACTAGACAGCAAAAGAAACCAAAAGGCCCGAGAGCCCAACCAGCTCTCCAGGTTCAGCCCCCTCAAGGGCTTTGATTCCTTCCCTGAGGGCTTTGCCTTCCTGCCTCTGAGGGGTCCCCAATTCCCCAATATTCCGGGCAGGTTATGCCACTTTGTCAACAGATGGCATCAGATAACAACAGAAAATTGGACTTTGTCCATTGTAGGAGAGGGGTACAAGCTTCATTTTCACAGCATACCCCCTCCTACAATTCTAAAGCAATTCAATTCACAAACCTCTGCAGACAATCTGCTAGATCACGAGGTCTCCACACTTCTTGCCCAAGGGGCAATAGAGGAAGTACCCATTCTTCAACAGGTGGCAGGGTTCTACTCCCCCTATTTTCTTATTCCAAAGAAAACGGGGACACAGACCCATTCTAGACCTCAGAGAATTGAACAAATATCTGTTTCGAGAGAAATTCAAAATGATTTCTCTAGGAACTCTTCTGCCATACCTTCAAAGCCAGGACTGGCTTTGCTCTCTAGACTTAAAGGATGCATACACTCACATTCTCCAGGACCAAGCAGGAAGTCAGTCCTCACTTATGGGGTGACGTCGGCGCCGACGGAGCCCTCGCGGAGCAATTTTCCCCAGCTTTCAAAGAAAGCCTTTGGGAATTGCAGCGCGCATGCGCGGTCGTCTTCCCGCCCGAGGGTGCCATCTTAGCCAGTCTTCTTTTTTCCGCGGAGCCCTACAGACGTCCCCGTCTTGTCCCCGCGAAAAAGTCGATTTTTTCTTCATTATTTTATTCTTTTTCCTTCGGTTCGACGCCGATCTTTTTCCCGCCCAGACTCGCGACGCCGGTCACGAGTCCTCTTACTTTTTTCGGTTTTTCTGACTTTGTCAGCTTTCGTTTTCGATTTTTCCCTGGCAGCCCGGTCCTTTGACCTCGCAGGGGCCCTTTTTCCCCCGATGGCTGCCAGTGGGTTTAAGCGGTGTGGTCAGTGTGACCGAAATATGTCACTAACTGACACACACGACTTTTGCCTCCGCTGCCTGGGCCCGGATCATGAGGAACTGATCTGTGGGCCCTGTGGCAAAATGTCCTCAAAAGCGTTGAGAAGTCGGCGGCATCAGCGTGATAGCATCTTCGCTGACCCCAGCCGTACCCGGACCTCGTCGGAGGCCTCCGCGTCCAAAGGCTCCAGCTCGGACCGTCGCCGGAGTTCCTCCGACCGGGGTTCTCCCTCCGGGGACCATCGTCGGAAGGTGAAACCCGCGAGGGCGGCGTCGGTGGACGCTCCTGGTTCCGCGAGGGCCAGGTCGCATAGCCCCGACAGCCGCCCCGGGTCCTTGGAGAAGGAACACCTCACGAAGCGACCTCGCCTGGAGTCGGAGATGCCTGCTCGGATAAGTCCTGTGGTCCTTCTGGACTCGCCTCCGCGACAGCCGACGTCGGGCCCGACGCCGTCGGGGCCCGAGTCGGGGGCTGCTGGGTCACCTGAGCTCGGACTCAGGTTGACGGCCTTGGAGAGCAGACTGTCTGCCTTCATGGACCAGCAGCGGGCACTGCTCGCTGGCCTCGCTGGCGCCGCTGCCCCGACCGCCGGGACGTCGACGTCCAAGTCGACCCCGGAGACCGAGCCGATCCTCGAGTCGATGAGAACTCGAGTCGATCCTCGGTCGAGGTCACCCTCGGCCTCCCGTTCGGGACCGAGGTCGCTGACGCCGACTCCCTCGGCGTCGGGGCGGCAGGCGCCGCGCCCTGCCCGGGCCGACCCCACCGAGTCCTCGTCGGAGTCGGTCTGGGAGTCTGAAGAGGAAGAGTCGCCTGATTCTTTCCGGACTCGGTGTGTCCCCTCGGACTCACCGGAGTCGGAGCCTCGGAAGCAGTCCCCCCCGGAGGATGCCCGGTTCTCGGACTTCGTTAGGGATATGGCCAAGGCTTTGGCCTTCCCTGCGGATCCCGAGGAGGAGCCTCGAGCCGAAGAGCTCGACGCCCTCCAGTATGACTCTCCCGCGAGGAACACTTTACTGTACCGGTTCCTCCTATGCTGGAACGACTACTCTTCCGCATGTGGGAGAGTCCGGCCTCCTCGCCGGTCCTGAGCAAGCGGGTCGATTCTATCTATCGAGTCCGCAAGAGCCCTGGCTTTCAAAAGGCACAGCTGCCACACCATTCCATGGTAGTGGAATCGGCCATGCATCGTCTTAAGAGCCAGAAGATGCACTCCTCGGTGCCTCCTGGCAGGGAGGCCCGTAACCTGGATGGCCTTGGTAAGAAGTGTTTCCAGGGCTCTATGCTCGCATGTCGTGTCCAGACTTACCAGCTATACATGGGCATGTATCTCCGGGATCTGGCTAAAGAGCTAGCCGGATTCTCCGCTGGTTTGTCCGAGGAACCCTTGCGGAGGTTCCTAGCCTTGTCCACTGGCATTCGGGAATGCTCAAAGTTCATGTCCCGGGCAGCCTATGATGGCTTTGAAGCATCGGCTCGAGTGGCCGCAGCCGGCATCGGTGCCCGCCGACAGGCTTGGCTTCAGTCGTCAGACCTTGAGCCCTGGGTGCAGGACAAGTTGGTCGATGTCCCCTGCCGAGGCGAAAACCTCTTTGGCAAGCCCATGGCGGAAAAGGCTGCGCAAATTGAGACTGAGACTCTCACCAGGACCAGGCTTTCTAGGAAGACCTCCGCCCCTTCCCAGAAAAAGAAGGGCTCGGGGAAAAAGTCCTTTTACCCAAGGAAGGCGGCTGCCTACAAACAATACCCCCATTATCAGGCCCCTGCAGCTCCCCAACAGGGCCAGTAGGCCAAGGGACGGGGTAACGGGTCCCGTAGGCAGCAAGCCCCCAAGCCTGCACCACCAGCCCCTGCTCAGCAGGGTGGGGGTTTTTGACTCACAAAGCATAGCCTCTCCCCCCCGCTGGTTCCTCCCAGCACCGGAGGCCGGCTGGTTCACTTCGCCCACAGGTGGTCCAGCATCACCGCAGATGCCTGGGTGCTTCAAGTCGTGCGGGAAGGCTATCTTCTCCACTTCCACCAGGTCCCTCCCTCCTATTTTCCGGGAGAACCTCCACGACCCCCTCTGCACAGGGAATTACTCCTTCAGGAGTTAGCAGGTCTTCTGCAGGAACAGGCGGTGGAACCGGTGCCACACCACCTGAGAGGTCAAGGCTTTTATTCCAGGTATTTTCTAATACCAAAGAAAACAGGGGGCCTCAGACCCATCCTGGACTTGCGCAACCTCAACAAGTTCCTTGTGCGGGAGAAGTTCAAAATGGTTACCCTTGGAATCCTTCTGCCCTACCTCCAGCAGGGAGATTGGCTATGCTCCTTGGATCTAAAGGATGCCTACACGCACATCCTCATCCACCCAAGCCACCGCCAATACCTAAGGTTTGTGGTGGCAGGAAATCATTACCAGTACAGAGTACTGCCCTTTGGCCTGTCCTCCGCGCCGTGAGTCTTCACAAAATGTCTCGCAGTGGTGGCGGCCCATCTCCGGCTTCACGGCCTATATGTCTTTCCGTACCTCGACGACTGGCTCATCAGAGCGGCGTCCGCTCCGGAGGTCACCAACGCCGCACGGTGACTCTTCTGCAGTACTTGGGCTTTGTTATAAATTTCGCAAAGTCCACTTTGCTCCCCTCACAGGATCTCGAGTTCATCGGCGCAAGGCTCCACACTCCTCAGGCACGAGCGTACCTACCGCTCGACAGGGCTCAACGGCTCATGGACCTAGCCGACCGTTTTCGCAGCCAGCCCCTGGTCTCCGCCAGGCGCTTCCTGAGACTGCTCGGCCATATGGCTTCCACCGTCCATGTGACCCCCAATGCCCGCCTGAATATGCGGCCTGCTCAATGGTGTCTCCGCCAGCAGTGGCGACAAGCCACAGGCGGCCTAGCAGACCTAGTGCGCGTCTCCGAGCCGCTGATCTCGTCTCTCCGGTGGTGGCTTCGGCAGCCGAACCTGATATTCGGAATGCCTTTCCAGTCACCTCAGCCGACCCGGGTGCTGACCACGGATGCATCCCTCCTGGGCTGGGGAGCACATTGCCAAGGGGCACGTACTCAGGGCCTCTGGACCACGTGGGAGTCTGCTCAGCAGATCAACTTCCTGGAGCTCAGGGCGATCCGCCTGGCTCTCATGGCTTTCTCCCACCTGACTTCCCACCAGTCCGTCCTTGTCCAGACGGACAATCAAGTTGCCATGTTCTACGTGAACAAGCAGGGGGGCACGGGCTCCTTCCTCCTCTGCCGGGAGGCACAGAAGCTCTGCTCTTGGGCCGTCAGTCACGGCATTCTCCTCAAGGCAGTTTATCTCCCGGGCCAAGAGAATTGCCTGGCGGACAAACTCAGCAGGATCCTCCAGCCGCACGAGTGGCGTCTGGATCCCTTGGTAGTTCAGAAGCTCTTCCTAAAGTGGGGCCTCCCCACGGTGGATCTCTTTGCCAGTCCTCACAACCGGCAGCTTCCTCGCTTCTGCTCTCGTCAGCCACACCCCCTTCGGGTTGCGGCGGACGCTTTTCTAATTTCATGGTCGGGGAACCTTCTGTACGCTTTCCCTCCCATCCCGCTAGTCTCTCGGACTCTTTTCAAGGTTCTCCGAGACAAAGCCTTCATGATCCTGGTGGCCCCTCGCTGGCCCAGACAGCCGTGGTTTCCGCTCCTACTGCAATTAGCGGTGGAGGATCCATTCCCTCTGGGGGTACAACCGGATCTCCTCACTCAGGATCAGGGGTCTCTACTACACCCCAACCTCAGGTCTCTCAACCTCATGGCCTGGCTGCTGAGAGGGTAGTCCTTGCTCCCCTTCTCCTGCCGGCAGAGGTGGAGGAGGTCGTCTTAGCTTCGCGACGGCCTTCTACCCGCAAATGCTACGCCCTTAAATGGCGTCGCTTTGCCGTCTGGTGTGCCCAACAGTCTCAGGATCCCTTCTCCTGCCCGGTGTCGGTGATCTTGCAGTACTTGCTACACCTCTCTAATCTGGGACTTAAGTCCAACTCCGTCAAAGTTCACCTCAGTGCTCTTTCGGCACATCATGTGCCGGTGGACGGTAGACCTCTCTCCAGCGACCCTCTCGTAGCGAGGTTTCTCCGAGGTCTCCTTCTACTTAAACCACCTCTGCGCCCGCCAGCGCCTGACTGGGACCTGAATGTGGTTTTGCAGCGGATCACCTGTCCGCCTTTTGAACCTATGGCTACCTGTTCTCTCCGTTTTCTGTCTTGGAAAACACTGTTCTTGATAGCCCTCACTTCCGCTAGACGCGTAAGTGAATTACAGGCCCTCGTGTCTGATCCCCCTTACACTCGGTTCTACAAAAATAGGGTAGTCCTACGGACTCACCCAAAATTTCTTCCAAAAGTGGTCTCCCCTTTTCACATCAATCAGGAGGTGGTACTTCCAACCTTCTTTCCCAGACCACACTCCAGCCGAGCTGAAACGGTCCTCCATACCCTGGACTGTAGAAGGGCTTTGAACTTCTACCTTGACCGTACGCGGGAGCACCGTAAAGCTGCTCAGCTTTTTGTGTCTTTTGACCCCAATAAATTGGGGCTCCCGGTCTCCAAGCGTACTCTGTCCATCTGGGTTGCGGACTGTATCTCTTGGGCTTATGGGGCAGCCGGACTCTCCTTAGAAAGTCGAGTCACGGCTCATTGCGTTCGGGCAAAGGCTACGTCAGTGGCTTACCTCCGCTCTGTTCCGCTGGCAGACATCTGCCGGGCCGCTACTTGGTCTTCGAGCCAGACTTTTGCGGTCCATTACTGTCTCGAGAGGGAGTCCCGCAGGGACAGTGCTTTCGGACAGGCAGTCCTCCGTAATCTCTTTGAGGTCTGAGCAACTCCTACCCTCCATCCCGGATGTGGGCTACCGGTGGGTGATAATTCAGCGAAGATTCTTTCCTTCTGTGCTGCTGAGCTAGAGGGAGCTCATTTTTGTGCTTAGGGTCTCCGGTAGCCTTGAGCTTGGGAGTCCCATAAGTGAGGACTGACTTCCTGCTTGGTCCTGGAGAAAGCGTAGTTACTCACCTGTAACAGGTGTTCTCCAGGAGCAGCAGGAATCAGTCCTCACTACCCTCCCTCCTCCCCTTGGAGTTGCAATCGTCTGCTTATGTTTTTGCAAATATTTTATGCTGTCTTTTTTAGCTATGTCATCTGACTGGCTAAGATGGCACCCTCGGGCGGGAAGACGACCGCGCATGCGCGCTGCAATTCCCAAAGGCTTTCTTTGAAAGCTGGGGAAAATTGCTCCGCGAGGGCTCCGTCGGCGCCGACGTCACCCCATAAGTGAGGACTGATTCCTGCTGCTCCTGGAGAACACCTGTTACAGGTGAGTAACTACGCTTTCTCATCCATCCAGATCACAGGAAAGTTTTACGTTTCCTTTTCAGGGGAAGACATTTCCAGTACAGGGTTCTTCCTTTTGGTCTGGCTTCAGCACCAAGGGTATTCACGAAATGCATGTTTATATGTTTATTTTGAATTTGATATACTGCTCAGGCCAAAAGCATTAGAGCGGTTTACAATGCTATATCATTCAAGGAAATAAAAAGGAAAGGAACGCCATTTATATGATAGTACAGAATAGAGGACAGAGACAGTCAAAGAGAATATGAGAAGGAGAGGAACATGGAATAGCGAGTTACCATACAATAGAAGCAAGTCAGCCCAGTCCAGGACCTCAGATCAACCCCCAGCATCAAACGCCACGGCCCTACGCCTAAGGGCCACGCCCCTACGCCTAAGGGCCACGCCAAAGGGCCCTCTGGCGAGGCCCTCAGGCGCGGGCCCGCAAGGTGCGGGCGCGCCTCGGAAGCGGCGGTTTAAGTGCCGATGTTCTGGGCCGCTGATAGGCAGGCAGGGGAGGCGAGGAGGAGCTCCTGCTCACTCCCCTGAAGATGGCTGCTGCTCTCGCTCTCTCCACACACCTGGGAAGTGGTGGTTTAAGTGCCGATGTTCTGGGCCGCTGATAGGCAGGCAGGGGAGGCGAGGAGGAGCTCCTGCTCACTCCCCTGAAGATGGCTGCTGCTCCCGCTCTCTCCACACACCTCGGAAGCGGCGGTTTAAGTGCCGATGTTCTGGGCCGCTGATAGGCAGGCAGGGGAGGCGAGGAGGAGCTACTGCTCACTCCCTTGAAGATGGCTGCTGCTCCCGCTCTCTCCACACACCTCGGAAGCGGCGGTTTAAGTGCCGATGTTCTGGGCCGCTGATAGGAAGGCAGGGGAGGCGAGGAGGAGCTGCATTTCTATGAACCCTGGGGAGTTTAGTCTTCCCTTACTTAGACGACTGGCTCATTCGAGCCTCCACAGTTGCAGAGGCCAGCACTGCACTGTCCCGTACAATGCGAATCCTCCAATACTTGGGATTGGTAATAAACTTCCCGAAATCTCAACTAGTTCCTTCCCAATGCCTAGAATTCATAGGAGCCTGTCTGGATACCAGACAGGCAAGGGCTTTCCTTCCACAATCCCGGTGTCTTCGCATAATGCAGCTAGCTTCCCAAGCAGCAGGCAAATCCTCCCTCACTGCTCGGGAGCTACTGCAGTTACTGGGGCACATGGCATCCACAGTTCATGTAGTCCCATACGCTCGCCTCCACATGCGAGCAGCTCAGTGGACCCTCTCCACACAGTGGACACAGGCCATGGGTCATTTGTCGGACAAAATAACAGTCTCTCAACGACTAATTTTGTCCCTCCAATGGTGGAAATCACTAGAAAATCTGACAGTGGGGGTCTCCTTTCCATCAACCCCTCTTTCAGGCCACCCTAACAACAGATGCATCACAGGTGGGTTGGGGAGCACACCTGAATCATCTCTCTACCCAGGGCACCTGGACTCCACAGGAGGTTGGTTTACACATAAACCTCCTGTAATTAAGAGCAATTTATTTAGCTCTTCGAGTGTTCCACGTCCAGCTCAGCTACAAGACAGTCCTAGTCCCGATGGACAATCAGGTAGCCATGTTCTATGTGAACAAGCAGGGCGGAACGGGCTCTCTGTTGTTATGCAACGAAGCTTTACGACTATGGACCCTCGCCAGAGAGCATCAAGTTCACCTTCTAGTGGTATATCTTCCAGGCATTCAAAACCTTTGGGCAAACAAACTCAGTCGAGTACTGCTGCCTCACGAGTGGTCACTCCACCTAGACCAGGTGGCAAAGATATTTCATCTCTGGGGCACTCCAGACATAGACCTCTTTGCAAGTCCACTGAATGCCAAACTTCCTCGGTTCTGTTCCAGGATTCTGGCGCACAACTGTCAGGCAAGGGATGCCTTTCTCCTTCACTGGGGTCAGGACTTCCTTTATGCCTTCCCACCCATTCCCGTCATCCCCAAGACACTCTTCAAGCTTCAGAGAGACAGGGGCCCGCATGATTCTCGTAGCACCACGATGGCCATGCCAAACGTGGTATTCCCTGCTTCTGCATCTCTCTCAAGCGGCACCTCTGGAGTTCGGGCATGCTCCAGATCTCCTTTCCCAGGAGAACGGGATGCTATGGCACCCATATCCCCAGTCCCTGCACCTCACGGCCTGGTTGCTGAAGGCTTAGACCTCCAGGATTTCAACCTGTCCCAGCAGGTAAAAGATATCCTTCAGGCATCTAGGAAACTTTCCACAAGAAGATCTTATGCCTTCATGTGGAAACGTTTTACTATATGGTGCTCCAAGAGGGGATTAAACCCCCTGGTCATACCCTTAGAATCGATACTAGAGTATCTCCTTCACTTATCGAATTCTGGGTTAAAGACCAATTCGGTAAGAGTCCATCTTAGTGCAATTGCAGCTTCTTATAAGCCTCTAAATGGACAACCAATTTCCTCTCATCCACTCCTATCAAGATTTATGAGAGGCCTTCTATTAACTAAACCTCCCATCAAGCCACCACCAGTGGCATGGGATCTAAATCTAATTCTCGGGCAGCTCATGAAGCCGCCTTTAGCCACTGCAGCTCTTAAATTTTTGACCTGGAAGGTCATCTTCCTAATTGCAATCACCTCTGCCCGTCGGATTAGTGAATTGCAAGCTTTAGTGGCTGATCCTCCTTATACTAGGTTTCATCATGATAAGGTTGTTCTTCGAACTCACCCACATTTTATGCCAAAGGTGGTTTTGCCTTTTTCATTTAAATCAATCAATTTACCTTCCTGTATTTTTTCCGAGGCCTCACACCTCTAATGCAGAAAGAAACCTTCATACTCTGGATTGTAAAAGGGCCTTGGCCTTTTACACACAAAGAACACAGCAACATAGAAAGTCCTCACAACTTTTATAGCTTTTGTCCCTAGTCATTTGGAACTTCCAGTCTCCAAAAGAACTTTATCTAAATGGATTGCCCAATGCATATCCTTTGCTTATGAGAGTAAGGGTCTTCCTCTTCAGGACCATGTCACAGCTCAGAATGTGAGAGCCATGGCAGCTTGTATGGCTAATCTCCACTCTGTGTCTATCGATGACATTTGTCGAGCAGCCACCTGGGCTTCGGTACACACCTTCACAGCCCACTACTGCCTAGATAAAGCCTCCCGTCGGGATGCCTTCTTTGGCCAAGCTGTTCTTCAAAATCTCTTTCAAACCTAAACCAACTTCTACCCACCAACCCTGGTGGGATGCCAGAGATCCATGGGAGAAAGGATTCTCACCTTCGACGGTGGCATCTTCAGCTAGAGAGTCCCCATATGTGAGGACTACATTCCTGCTTGTTCCTGGAGATAGCGTAGTTACTCACCTGTAACAGGTGATCTCCGGGAACAGCAGGAATTTAGTCCTCACAACCCACCCACCTCCCCTAGGAGTTGTCTCTCTCTCTCCTTGTCTCTTTCCTCTCTCCCTCTATCCTTTCACTCAGCTACAAATTTAACTGAAGAGGGAAAGGCGGGAAGGCAGCACGCATGTGCTGAGGAATGCTCCCAAAAGCATTCCTATTGGACGCTGGGGAGCGTTTCCACGCAGGCTCCGTCGGTACCGACGATACCCATATGTGAGGACTAAATTCCTACTGTTCCCGGAGATCACCTGTTACAGGTGAGTAACTATGCTTTCTCTTGCTCCTGTACAGCAAGCTTATAATGCTTAGCAAAGACGTGCAGAGAAGTCTGGGTAGCTGCACGACAAATATCTGCTAGTGAATCTGTTCAGCATTCCACTTAGGAAGTTGCCTCAACTCCTGGTAAAATGGGACCACAAACCTTATGGGACTGATTTTGCCCCTGTAGATATAAGCAATCACCCTCTTAATCTACTGAGCAATCAAGGCCTTGGAAGCCACCTCCCCCTTCTTGGGCACTGAAAAGAAGGTAAACAGTCTGTCTGTTTTATGGAAGTGATTAATAACTGACACCTTCTAGATGTCCAAGTACCATAGGAGTTTCCAGTCCACCAGACCTTCCATGTCCTGAAATGCAGGCAAAGAAAGCTCCTGCTTGATATGAAAATAGGGCACCACTTTTAGTAGAAAAGAAAGAACAGGGTATAGAATCACCATCTTCTGCAGCTCAGAGATTCTTCTGGCCAAGCAGATAGCTACTGCTATAACAGTGCATCGATACTGCAGGCCCCGGCTTCTCATTGCTTGCTGAAGAATACATTCATCTTGGCATTTGACCTTGTTGCCATGGAGTCCAACCGGGGAAGACCCCATCTGTGATCCATGGATGCAAAGACTTCTGCCGATAGAGACATAAGATTTACCATACTGGGTCAGACCAATGGTCCATCCTGTTTCCAGCCGTGACCAATCCAGGTCACAAGTATCTGTCAGGACCCAAAACAGTAGGCAGCTTCCATGCTGCTTATCCCAGAGATAAGCAGTAGATTTTCCCCAGTCCATTTTAATAATGGTTTATGGACTTTACCTCCAGGAACTTTGCAAAACGTTTTTTAAACGCAACTACACTAACAGCTTTTACTACATCCTCTGGCAATGAATTCCAGAGCTTAATTATGTGTTGATGAAAAGAAAAAGCACTATCTTGTGGCTTTGTTACATGTCCCCTAGTCTTTATATACACTTTGAAGAAGTAAAACAACCAATTCACATAGGTCTATAAAAATGTGTGGAGTAGAATGACTCATATCTGCCTTCAGCTTTCACTTCTCCCTGGGGTCTAGCTGCTGTTGCCTGAGGAAGTTCACCTGTACATTGTCTTTGCCCATAATGTGCACCGCAGACAGGTGTTTCTCTGACCCCACAGGAGCATCCTCGCCACCAAATTGACTGCAGGTGCCTCCTCTTTGTTCAGATGGGCCATTGCTGTCACATTTCTTGACAGCACCTGCCTATCTGATCACCCTGGTTTCCAGTTGATTGATAGGCCAGACTGCCTCTAGCAGAGATCAATGACCCTGAATATAATTTTCCTAGCAATGGGCACCCACCACCACAGACTTGCTCTGGCTTCCCCCTGAAGTAATAGCCTCACTGCAAACCTGTGACTTCAGCAACCACCAAGAGAGGAGCACCTGCTATAAGGACTGCATTTGCGCATGAGCCCACAATACCACTTCTAGAACACCATCAGCCCCAGCACTTGCAAATATTGCCAGACCATGGGGACATTGATTGACTGCAAGGCCCAAACACTGCCTTCAGTTAATCGCACCTTGCCTTGGGCTGTATTAAAGATGACTCCCAGATGCTTGAGAACCTGTGACAGGTTCAGCTGATTCTTGACTCGATTTACCACCCATCTGAATCTTTCCACGAGCTGGATGACTCACTGTGGCTTCTAGACTCTCTTGGTACAATTTAGCCCAGATGAGCCAGTTTTCGAGATAAGGCTGAACCAAAAGCCTGAGTCAGAGAAAGGCAGCCATCATGACCACCTTCTTTGAGAAGGATCTGGGGCCGTAGCCAGCCCAAACAGCAGAGCCTGAAACTGAAAGTTGTGGCCAAGCATGGCAAAATGCAAAAAAGCACTGATGCTTCCAGACAGGTATGTGGATATAAATTCCATAAGATCAAGGGAGATCAAGAACTCTCCCCTTGCAAACTAGTGCAGTGCCTCCATTTAGCAGTGTGACACCTGTAGACAAATGTTGACCCTCCTGAGGTCCAATATCAGTCAGAATATGGCACCTTTCTTCAAGACCTCAAAGTAAATGGAATAACAGCCCTGACCATGGAACAAATAGCTTCCAGCTTCAACAGTCATTCTAAGCCTGCCTGAATTGCAGCATTTTTCAATAGAGATCTGGCCAGGGCCCCTTAAAACAAAAAATACAAAAAAAAGAAATCCTCTGGAAGTGGGGCTCCGAGCTCTAAGGAGTATCCTTCTTGAAAAATCTCCAGGACCCTCTAGTTGGACATGATAGAGACCCAATCTGCCTAGAATCGGCTGAGACGACCTCACACCGGTGGCAGCAGCACAGAGCAAGCCTCAAGGAACCTCATTGCTTGTTTCTTCAAAAGGCAAGGATCCACATTGTCTACCTGTTTCTTTGGCTGGGACTCACCCATAAGTATTTTCCATATCTATACCTCCTGGAGTCCCTAGGTCTGCCCGTACTGGAGCCCAGCTTAGAAACAGACCAACCCCAAATCAAGGAGCCTTGGACTCAAGCCAAGGCTTTCACCAGCTTCTTCAACTCCTCTCCAAATAGGAGATTGCCTCAGAAAGGCAATTTGCACAAGAGTGTCTTTGAGGCTGCCTCTGCCATAAGGATCTCTGTGCCTACACAGCTGAAAACATAAGTCTGGCTGAAATTCTAACCAGGTTATACAGGGTATCCACTAGAAAGGCCAACCCCACTTCAAGGAAGCAGACTCTGAAGATCCCAGGTCCAAACACTCCTCATCAGCATTCTCAGCTATCTGCTGCAACAGACCCAAGAGGGACCATGCCACCAAGTTGCCACATACTACTACTCAGAAACTGAAATTGGCAGTCTCAAAGGTATGCTTCAACAATGTTTCCTCTTTACTGTCCTGCAGGTCCTTGCGAGCAGTCCACCCTTTCACCAGAATGGTGGCAGCCAAGGCATTTACCCTGCAGATCTTCAGCAATTAGTCCTGTGCCTGCTGAGGGAGCAGATAGTCTCTGCTCATAGCTCACACCACCTTGCATGAGGCATCCAGAGCCTCCCTCTCTGTCATCACAATATTTTGGATAGAGGAGGGAAAAGAGGAAAATTTTGACTACTTCTTGATTCCTGCCAGAATAGGATACACTTGACAATCTCCTGTGCTTCAGCATTCTCCAACCCTAAAAGTTGGAGAATGCTGAAGCACAGGAGATTGTCAAGTGTATCCTATTCTAAAAGGCTGGACACGTGAAAGAGGTGTACTACCAAAGAGTCATCCTTTCCTGAAGTGAGTTCTCCCCTTTTCCAGCTCCTGCAACTCTTGGTCCATCCCAAGAACCTTCTCCAGGCTCAGCAAATCAGGGGCTGTTCATCAGGCTCCAATTCTCTCCATAAATGAGGCATCTTGTGAGCTGAAGCCCCACTCCCAACACCCCCCCCCCCCCCGGGGATTTGCCACTATGTTGAGGTTTCCCTGTCACTCACCCCCCATGCTAATTGGCCCAGAACTGGGCCCTGTTGCTAATAACAGAAAACTTGGTGCATTCTGGGGAAAAGAGAAGCTGATCAAAGGCACCCCTGGAAGCCTCCTGGGCTGCCCAGCAGCAGTGCTTTCATAGTGCAGCTCCCCACTGTTGGTCTACTGCTCTAATATTACACTGCTCCTGCATTTAAAGAGGGTGCTATGTGTAACATGGCCAGCTATGACCCAGAGCTATACCCTGGTAAAGAAACTGAAAACTATGCCCTACACATGTCACCATCTGATGTGCTCCGGGCTTCTCTTGTATATGCCACGCAAACAGCCTCTGATCCGGCTGCCCAGCAAGAGCTGCAGACTCCACACCGTTTCCCCATGTCATGAATCAGGAGAGAGGGGAAACACTCACCCCAACTGAGGTACTACATCTGGTTCTCCAGTGTCTCCGCTAGCCAAACACAGCCATTCCTGATACTGCAAAACCGTGCTGCCTCCCCCTCACCCCTCTTTGTTTATTAAAAAAACCAACAACTTTACATAGCAACTGCAGTAGGGTACAGCCTTTCACAAGGCAGATTTCCTGGGCCAAACACTGCTAAGATAAACCCCTTCAGCGTCTAACAGTGGGGAGGGGTAAGGGAAAGCAGTCCTACAGGACTGTTGCCCAGAGCCCCCATCCTCAATCTACCATTCTCAGGGGAAGAAGAGGTAGGCCTTCTTTGCCTATCAGCCAATACCAGACCAGTGACAAATTTCTGTACCATCTGCTGGAGCCAGAGAGGTGCCTTCTGAGGGTGCTGGATATAGGCTGGAGGGTGCAATTCCTTTCAAGTACCACCTTTAAAAGGTGCGGGGATTTGAACCTCACTCCATTCAGTTTAACAAGAACAAAGATCCGGCAAGCCAAGAGAGAGGGCAGGCATTCAAAGCTGGCTGAGCATTTACTTTATAATCAATAGGGCTGAATTCCCATTTCTCTCCCAATAAATCTTCTATTGGAGGAGAGATATGTCTATAGGCTCTCTCTAAAATACAATAACCCCTCCCAAAAATAAGTCACATTCCTTATCGTCTCTCCAGTCCAGTCCCTTTACTCTGGGTTGTGCTCCTCTTCCAGCAGCTTGGAGGCTGAGCCTAGCATGGCTTTGATGATGCTCTGGTATAAATACCACTGGCACCACTCACTTGTACCAGTAAGCTCAGCCTCCAAGCAGCTGGAAGGTAGTAGTAAGCCAGAGCTCAGGGCTTACTGAGGAGAGAGTTAGGCCATAGGGGGACAGTTAGGGTTCCTCTGCCTAGGTTTCCCTTTGGTGGAGTTCTTTCGTTTGTTTTATCTTGAATTATTTCCTTTATTTTGGTTTAATTTAACTTACTTTCCCTAATTTCGTTTCTCTCTCCCCCCCTCACCCCGCGGTTCAGTTTCCCTCAGAGGGCAAAAGAGGAGGAGGTTCGCTGCAGCCGCATTGGGGAAGGAAAGTTGGGGAGAGAGAGCCGGCCCATCAGGGGCCTTGCTCCTGCCTGTTCCTCCTCGCGCCGAAGCCCGGTTTGGTGGCTGAGCACGGGGCAGGTGACTCACCGACGTTGCGATGGAGGAAAGAGGCCCAAGGGGTGAGCTGGTGCCAGAAGAGACAGGCGAGGCGAGTGGAGCAGAACGGAGCACAGCCATGTGGCGTTTTCACGCCCTCGCGGCTGCTGGCGGCAGAGACCTGCGTGGCCTGATCCGCCACGTGGGAACGGTGTCTGGCGGCTGCCGACGGCAGGGACCTGTGTGGCCTACCCCTGCATGTGGGCAGCAGCAGGAGGTAGGTGTCTGCCCGTTTTTTGAGCGCGCTTAAGAGGGAGACAGTTCAACTTGTAAAAAAAAAAAAAAAAAAGTAGTAAGTTATTTTAAGTATACTTTTGAAGGGGGAGGCAGGCAGGCATAGAGAAGTCGTATTCTCTGCAGTTTTTGGAAACAAAAAGCACTGCGCCATGCTGGGTAAGCCGCGGTGCCTGGTTTGCGGCACCCGGCGGGGCACAGGGTCAGAAGCAGGGGTCTGCAGGGGCTGTACTGCAGAGGCTGCTTCAGTGGAGCAGGAGATGCAAGTGGGGTTATCCCAGGACCAGCGGACCTCTGACTCCCAAAGGAGTCAGGGGATCCCCTTAGAGGTGGGGGGTGAACGGACCTCCCCTCTATCCTTAGCCGTGGATCTGCCGGGGCCTTCTGGTCACAACCTGCCCCTTCCATGTCCTCCGGAGAAGGGGGAGGATTTATTTATTTATTTATTTAACATTTTTTATATACCGTTTTTCTACGAATCAAAACGGTTTACATAGAACAATAAAAAGCAGTGTATTTCAACTGTTTACAAGGAACGGATAACAGGATACAGAAAAACAACATGAGGAACTAAATTATAATATACAATTAATTATAGTGAAGAAGGATGGGGGGACTTTTCCACTGAATTTGTCTTACTACTGCACAAGGCTTTTTGTATGCGGCAGCAAGGAAAGGGAGGCCCTCCGGTGCCACAGATACACAGGCCTTCCGGACAGGAGGTGGATAAGGATCAGGAGGCCGGCGTCCCGCCTAAGTGGGCAAGGTTGCTGAATGAGGAGAGTATCACGTCCCCTCTGTCTGAGGCTCAGGAAGGGGAGACCTCGGACAGGGAGTTAGGGAAAGATGAAGAGGAACTCGAAGAGGGTGAGATTCCAGAGGAGGAACAGGCCCGTATAGTACGAGTTTTTCATTGGAAGGAACTCCCATCATTGATTGCGGAATCGCTGAAGGTGCTCAATATGACAACTGACTCGCCAGCGGACGAATAGGTTTTAGAAGACCTGTTGATCCAGGCTGTCAGGAAATCCCAGAAGGTATTTCCAGTGCACAGAGTAGTGCGTCGGATGATTCAGGAGGAATGGAATCAGCCAGAAGCCAGCTTAAGGGGGTAACGATCTATGACTCGTTTGTACCCTTTGCCGGAGCTGGAGAAGGAATTGCTGCGGTCTCCCAGAGTGGCTGCAGCTGTGGCGGCAGTCACAAAGAAGACGACGATCCCAGTTGAGGGTAGTGCGGCTCTGAAGGATGCCCAGGATAGAAAACTGGATACGTTGCTGAAGCAAGCCTTTGATGTTAGTACCCTTGCCCTACAGGCTTCGGTGTCAGGTGCTTGGGTGGCAAGGGCCTGTCTGAGGTGGTCGCAGCAGCTCCAAATAGCGGGTGGCCTTACCGATAATGCACAGGGAGAAGCGGCCAGGATAGAGTCGGGGTCGGCCTACCTGGCGGATAGTCAGTATGACCTCATTAGGAGCCTGGCAAAGAATATGGCCTCGGTAGTGGCAGCTCGGCGATACTTGTGGCTGCGCAACTGGGCAGCGGATGCTTCCTCGAAGGCCCGTCTTAGTAGACTCCCCTTTAAGGGTAAGTTGCTATTTGGGGAGGACCTGGATAAGTTGGTGAAGGAGCTAGGTGAGACTAAAGGGGGCAGACTCCCTGAAGATAGGCCTAAACAAGGCCGTTCTCTGGCTCCCGCGCGTAGCCAGCCAAGAGATTTTCAGAGGTTTCGGCTGGCTAGGTCAACACCCTTTCAAAGGAGTCGGTTCCCCGCAAGGGGACAAGGTTTCCGGGGGTTTTGTGGAGCGGGAAGAGGATTTGCAGCCTCTTCCGCCCCTAGGAGAGCACAATGAGACAACGGGGGGGATCGAGATGGGGTTCTGCCAGTGGGAGGTCGGTTAAGGCAGTTTCTTCTGCCTGGGCCAGGGTCACATCCGATCAATGGGTTTTGGAGGTGGTCCGAGAAGGATATGCTCTCGAGTTTGCAAGATCAGTTCATCCGGCCTTTGTTCAGTCCCCTTGCAGGTCCCCGACAAAGAGGGCAGCAGTAGAATCCACTCTTTTGAGGCTACTGTTGCTAGGGGCAGTGGTACTGGTTCCTTTAGACCAGGGGTTCTCAACCCTGTCCTCGGGACCCCACTAGCCAGTCGGGTTTTCAGGCTATCCACAATGAATATGAATGAGATATATATGCATTAGAAATAGCCTGCCAAACTGACTGGTTTGTGGCCCTCCAGTGCTGGATTTGGGGACCCCTGCCGTACACCTCTGTCAAGTACGATTGTGAGTGGGCAAGGTACAGATGTCCTCGACATCAAAAGGGTAGATAGAATGTGTCACATCCCTCCTAGTTTCTCATCACCACCAAAAAGTTGTCTAATAGACAATATTTTGGTGGTGGTGAGAGGCGAGGAGGTATGTGACATATTCCATCTAATCTTTTTGATGTCTTGGACATCTGTACCTTGCCCACTCACAATCTTAAATGACAGAGGTGTAAGGCCGGGGTCCCCAAATCCAGCATTGGAGGGCCACAAGCCAGTCAGTTTGGCAGGCTATTTCTAATGCATATATATCTCATTCATATTCATTGTGGATAGCCTGAAAACCCGACTGGCTAGTGGGGTCCCGAGGACAGGGTTGAGAACCACTGCTTTAGACCAATGCGGTTTAGGTCAATACTCCATTTATTTTGTAGTTCCAAAAAAGGAAGGGAGCTTTCGGCCAATACTCAACCTAAAACGGCTCAATCGGTGGCTCAGAGCACCACATTTTCGGATAGAAACTCTGAAGCCAGTGATTGTGGCCATTCGACAGGGAGAGTTTCTGACTTCCCTCGACCTGACAGAAGCGTATTTACATATCCCCATTCGCAAGGCACATCAGCAGTTTCTGAGATTTGCGGTACCAAGGGGGCATTTTCAGTTCCAGGCTCTGCTTTTCGGCCTAGCAACGGCTCCGCGGACTTTCACCAAGGTGATGGTAGTGGTGGCCGCAGCGCTGTGCAAGGAGGGAATCTTGGTACATCCCTACCTAGACGACTGGCTGATTTGGGCGAAATCAGAAGCGGAGAGTTGCAGAGCGACAGCCAGAGTGGTGACATTCCTGGAGGAGTTGGGGTGGGTGATCAATCTGGCAAAAAGCAGATTGGTGCCTACGCAGGAACTCGAGTACCTCGGAGCAAGGTTCGACACCGCAAGAGGCAGGGTGTTCCTGCCGACTCAGAGAGTAAGGGAGCTAAGACGCCTAGTGTCGCAGTTGCTACACAGGCGGAAGTCTACGGCCTGGCACTACTTACAGGTACTGGGGACCATGGCAGCAACGATCAAGTTGGTAACGTGGGTAATAGCACAGATGAGGCCGCTTCAACGAGCCTTGCTTCGGCGATTGTCCCATCAGCGGCAGCCATTGGCCATGGCGTTGCCCTGTTCCCAGGTGACCAAAAGGGCCTTACAGTGGTGGCTCTGTCTGAGGAACTTAGAATGTGGAATGCCCCTCCATCCTCCACAGTGGATACAGCTGATGACGGATGTGAGCTTAGCCGGTTGGGGGGCTCATTGCGAAGGCCAATTTGCCCAGGGTCTCTGGGATGCGGTGGAGGCCCAGTGGTCCATCAACAGGCTGGAAATGCGGGCAGGAGCCTTAGCGCTCAGAGCATTCGAGTCATTGGTATGTCAAAGAGCAGTCTGTGTCCTGTCCGACAACATCACGACAGTGGCCTACATCAACCATCAGGGCGGGACAAGCAGTCCTCCTTTGGAGGAGGAAGTAGGCAGTCTGTTACAGTGGGCAGAAGCTCATCTAATAGCCCTGTCGGCACAGCATGTGGCCGGGGTAGAAAACGTCAAGGCGGATTACCTGAGCAGGCGCAAGATAGACCACGGAGAGTGGGAACTCAGTCAGGAGGTGTTCGACCAGATGATAGCCTGTTGGGGGGTTCTGGTCATGGACCTTATGGCAAGGTGGGAGTCGGCCAAAGTGTGTTGGTTTTTCAATCACAGAAAGGAAAGAATGTCGGAGGACCTAGATGCTCTGGTTCAGAGGTGGCCCTTAGAAGGGCTACTGTATGTCTTCCCTCCTTGGGCTCTCATAGGGAGGGTCCTGCAGCGGGTGGAAGCCCACTGAGGTTTTGTGATTCTCATAGCCCTGGATTGGCCTCGGAGGCCGTGGTATGCGGATTTAGTGAGACTGTTGGCCGATCGTCCATGGCAGCTTCCCTGCAGGGACGATCTCCTAGTACAGGGACCGGTGAGGATGCCCCAGGTGGATCGGTTCTCGCTTACGGCCTGGCTATTGAAAGGGCTCGGTTCCGGAAGTGGCGTTATTCAGGGGCAGTGATTTTGACATTGTTGAGCACACGCAAGCTCTCGACCTGCCTCTTGTATGTGAGAGTCTGGCGTATATTTGAGGCATGGTGTCTCTGACGGCCTCAGTGTCGGAGGTGCTGGAGTTTTTACAAGCAGGTTTCGACAAAGGCCTGGCGGTCAGCTTTTCAAGTTCAGTTGGCGGCCATTTCCTGATATAGGGGTAAGGTTTGCGGTAAAGCCTTAGGGGACCACGCGGATATTAGTAGGTTCCTGCAAGCAGTTAGACGCCTGCGGCCTCAGCAGAGGTTTTTGATCCCTCCTTGGGATCTTAATCTGGTGTTGAATGCTTTAGCTGGGGAACCTTACGAGCCAGTGGGGAAGGCCTCTTTGAAGGACTTAGCTACAAGAAAAACTGTCTTTAGGGTTATCTGTTCCACTAGGTGTATTTCGGAACTTCAGGCTCTGTCCATGCTTCCGCCCGCCCTTTCTTTCTTCCTTCCTTCCTTCAAGGAGAAGGTGGTTTTGCGGACAGTTCCTTCATTTTTACCTAAGGTAGTTTCCCCCTTTCATGTCAATCAGGCTGTCTCTCTGCCGTCCTTTCCTAGGGAGGGACGGGAAGCAGATGATGACAGCCTATGCCGTCTGGATGTGCGCAGAGTGCTGAAGCGTTATCTACATCGCACAGCATCTTTTTGAAAGTCCGAGCAGTTATTAGTCCCGTTTGGGGGGCCGCGTAAGGGTGAGGCGGCGGCCAAGGCATCCATCTCAAGGTGGATCAGGGACACGATTGCGTCAGCTTACATCTTGAAGGGGAGACAGGTTCTGGTGGGGTTTTGAGCACATTCAACTTGAGCCCAGGCGGCTTTATGGGCAGAGTGTAGTTTGGTTCCATCACTGGACATCTGCTGAGCGGCCACTTGGTCGTCTCTGCATTCCTTTGCAAAACATTACAGGTTGGATGTTCAGGTGGCAGCAAATGCTGGTTTTGGGAGTGCGGTACTTCTGTCCGGGATGGCGAACCCCTCCCAGGCTTGAACTGCTCTGTTACATCCCAGAGTAAAGGGACTGGACTGGAGAGACAATAAGAAAAGAGTAATTAGATCTTACCTGCTAATTAGTGTTCCTGAAGGAACTCCAGTCCAGTCCCTGATCCCGCCGAAGGAGGAGTTCTTCAGGTTTTAGGTTTCAAATTGAAGGTCGCCAGACCGAAGGTATGTTCAGGAAATGAAGATGTCTGAAAGCTCCTCGCAGGACTTTGGATGGTGAGGCGGTATGGACTGGCAGGGGCCCTTAGAGTGCTTAGGGTAAGGGCTGGTGCGGTTTCAGGTAAGCCTCCTCCTCCTCCTTCCGGGGAGGGGAGTGGATATTCTAGTGTTTGGTAGTTAATTTACACTTTGTTTATAAAGTTATAGTTACTTAATTGCCTCTCCGTTAGATCTGGAGTGGAGTGGAGTGGAGGAGTGGCCTAGTGGTTGGGGCAAGGTACTTCAGGCCGGAAGGTCGGAGGTTCAAATCCCACTAGAGGACAGCAACCTTGGGCCGGAAGGACTGGGGTTTCTAGTCCCACAGGTGCTCCTTGTGGTCTTGGGCAAGCCACTTAACCCTCCATAGCCCATGTTCCCTGTAAAATAGTTATCTCCAAGTTGTTATGCCCTGTTCAATGTAATTTCAGTTTGTTCAATGTAAAACCGCACTGATGCAGAATAGCGCGGTATATAAGAAAATGTAAATAAATAAATAAATCTGCTTTTTCAATAGATTACTGGTGCTAGTGGGTGATGCCAGTGGTATTAATACCAGAGCATCATCAAAGCGATGATAGGCTCAGCCTCCAAGCTGCTGGAAGAGGAGCACAACCCAGAGTAAAGGGACTGGACTAGAGTTCCTTCAGGAACACTAATTAGCAGGTAAGGTCTAATTACTCTTTATTGGTTAATTAGTCCACTCACCCAAAAACGTGTAAATAAAAAAAAATCACTTTTGAGGAAGTTATTTTTTTTTCAATGAATAGGAGAAGGAAAAAAAGACCTCTGTACTACAATGCCCATGTACACTGCCCTCTATGGTACCACATCACTAGTCTTCAAAAAAAAAAAAAATCTCTCTCTGTATCAAAGATTGCACATAAGTGTAGCGTAGTCTTTCTACATTCATGAAAACAGTTCAAAAAATCTCAATCATACTATAAAGTCCCATCAATATTAACAAAATTCATTCAATAATTGTTCCTTATCCTGACTTGCGCCATCCTTCGTTACAAGCGTCTCTGGAAGACCACAAAACCTCTTAGCTGAATAGAACCTTACTCCAACAGGTCCTGTTTTGCCATTATGGCTTCCTCCGGGAATACTGGTAAACATCCAATCTCATCGTACTCATGATCTTCACACCAGCACACACTGCAAGAGAAATGGCAAAACCAAAACTCTATTCGTCTTGATGGGCAATGAACCTCTTTGTTGTGAAAATCAAATCATTCTGGAAAAATTTAACTGCAATCTGTTGTCTACCAAACGAGTGCAGAAAACAATTCTCTCCATTCAGTAAGTTCCATTTTCCAAAATGATATATGGGCAGGAAGCAACATGTATATACTCCATAACTTCTTAAACAAGAACCCCAAACTCAACGGAGACAGACTCTTCTTTTATTTTCTGTCTGCTGAACTGATTTCACTGTTCAATGATGGTGCATCTACACTGGGTCATGCTGCGCATGTGCTTCCTTTTAAAGTACAATTCGACACGGACTACCAATCTCAAAAAATTAACCCTTAGTGTATCAGTTCAGTCATAACCAAATAAGAACTATAGAAGACCTTCCAAAACCAATGAAAACCTCTGTAGACATCAGTTTATGGTAATGACAGCCAGCCCATCCTGCAGGACCCTTTCACATAACTGAAGACCAGTCAGTGCAATTGTTTAGACTTTTCGGTTCAACTGGTAGATCCATTGTTGCTCATGTCGGACTAATACTTTGTCCCAATCACCCCTGCGTGACATTGGGGGCACATGATCAATACAAAAGCATCGTAAATCAGTAAAGGAATGTTGGATAATCGGTACAATATTTGATAATCAGGGCTTTTGCTCTTGTGTTCTGTCATACGAATCTTGAATTGTCTTATTTTCCCCCACATACAGTAATGAACATGGACATAAAATCCCATATACCACATATGTTGATTCACCTTCTTATATGCCACTGCAACTTATAAGTCCTCCCTGAATAGTGGAACTCTTGTAAAGTAAGACTTATTTCCCAAATTGAGCAGTGTTCACATGGTTGATGTCCCTTCATTAATGATTCTTGTGTCACACTAGATGACAATTACATCAGACTGACCGTTTCTTTTATATTCCGCCCACATGTGAAAACACATCAAATCTTATACGTGCTCAATATGTGGAGGGAGAGCCTCGGTGGATCCTGATGGGCCTCCTCAGATGGATCTAACAGGGTTTCTAGAGAGTTCGCTAGACGTGGTAACCAGTAGAGCTATTCTACTGGTCTCCTTTGCCTTTGAGTCAGATCGGAACTCTGTTTTGCGATTATATTTCCTTAAACTGAATGTTTCCCAATTTATGGGCTCCAAGATTTTGATATTTCCCGATTTGGCAAGGGATACCCAAAAGAGGAGGAGAGAGTTTCTGGCCATGCGTCAGCACTCCCTCGCTTTGGGGGCACAATATAAGTTGAGATATCTGTGTAAATGTGTAATTGTTTACAAGTCTAAACACTATCTTTTCTTTGAGCCCATTCAATTAAGAATGTTTCTTGAGGGGAATGAGAGGGGTGGGATGGATTCCGCACCGGCTGCCACACATAACATCTAAGCTCTAAGGCACTTGTTGTCAATTTGTATTTCTTATATTCTTTTTCTTTTTTCTTGGAACCTTATTGTGGTTATTCTATTTGAGGTCTATACCAAGTGTAATTATTGCTTAGTTTGATGTTAAAATTAGTTTACCGTATTTCTTTATTCGCTATATGCTTAGTTTATTCTTTGTATATATGAATATCTTTAATAAAGTATAAAAAAAAAAAAAAAAACACATCAAATCTTGTAATCCTCCAAACCCAAAACTAGGTTCAATAAATGAGAATGTTTCTTCAGCACCCCCTGAATCTGTCGACATAAAGGGGAAAAAACGCTAATGAAATTAATACATTTGGAATCTTCAGTATTTGACAAACTCTTATCTTCCTGTAATAACCACTCACTGTCATTATAGAGAGCTCTAAGCTAGGCCCTCTTCACATCTGCTAGGGGATATCCTCTTGCATCCATCAACTGGCTGGCCTGCTGTTTGAAACCTCTGGTAGTACTGCAGTTCCTCCTATATCATAGGAACTGAGAAAAAGGAAAACTATTTTTCAGAGCTTGTGGGTATACACTCAAATAGTGTAGGAAGGTGTTTCTATCGATAGATTTCTTGTAGACAGATGTAGATTAATCTGAACATCAAAAAAAACAAAACAATGGAGGACTGGCTCTGTGTCATTGAATATTGTATATTGGAGTCACAGGTGTTAATCCAAGACGTGAAATCATTCAAAATCTTCTCACTTCCTTGCCATAGCAAAAAAACATCATCTATTTACCTGTGCCAAGAGTTTATATATGGGCTGTAAAGAGATGTCAGAACCCACTTCTGCTCAAAGACAACCATGTATAAATTCGCAAGCGAGGGTGCCATTGTAGCCTCCATAGTTACACCAGCCACTTGGTAAAATTTACCCTCAAACATAAAAAGTTTTCTTGAAGTGGTATCTTAGCCAAACACATAATTGGCATTGTAGTACTGAGGTCTTTTTTTTTCCTTCTCCTATATATTGGATAAAAAAATGATCTTCCTAAAAAGTGATTTTGTTTTATTTACACATTTTTGGATGAGAGTGGACTATTAACCATTAGTGTGACTTGTTATTGGTAGGGGGATATTGTATTTTATATATCTACTTTTCCTCTTCTTTTGGGTTACTATAGGCTTTCTCTGCCACATTTTCCATCTGCCCTAGTGCAAGAGCAGCGTAACATCTTTTTGGTTGGATGGGCCAAACAAATGCAATCTCTAGCCCTGCCCTCCGAGCTCTCTATTGCTGATGCTGTGTTGAGCAAACTATTGATGGGGCTATGCCTAGGTCCACCATTGCAACAGCTCTCAGTTCTTTGTCAGAGCAATCACAGAGGGAGACTCGACAGAGAAAAGTTTCTGATAGCAAATTCAGAGTCCAACCCACAAGACGACTTGGGAAGAGTTATCTTTATTTCTTATATAATAATTAAGTTACATCACAGTTCTTTGAGTTACCCTTCCCGCCTCTTTAAATAAGGTCTCAGTTCCTTCCAGGTCAAAGTGCGTTTGATAACGCTTCACAGTTTGAAAACTTCCTGTAAGCAGAACAGAGGCAAATGGCAAACTCCCACCATTTGCCATGATGGCTGCCTGAAAAAATAAGACATTTTTCTCTTCATTTCTTTTTGTACATTAAATTAACCTGAATAAAGTCATGATGGAAAAGCTTTGCACTGTAAAAAACAAAAAAAAAAAAAAAACAAAACAAAAAACAGTTCCCAGGATTTGGTTATCATTAAGAGAAGTGCTGTCTTCAGACTAATACAACAGTGAGACTCCATGTCTTCTGGACAAGCTGTGCCAGACCTTGTTTTACCTTACTGCATATATGGGCTTGTAGTCCTGTTTCAGACATATGCAGTTTCATAAGTATGGGCAGCACCAGCCGGGGGGTCACAAGTAACAGGGGAGACAATCCTACCTTTTCTCCACAGTTTGTTATAGTATGAACTACCCACTATCTCCTAAACAAGTTGAAAAGCCAGTATTAATCACCGTCCTTTCAGCCTACTTGTTCTGGGCCTATCTGTCCTTTTGAAATTTAATTGTTCAGTTCATAGAGGAATGTTAATCATTTTAAGACCCTAAACAGCCTCCTTCCCTCTCTCTCTTGCTCTATTATAGTAGAAGGAAATGGGGAGTGAAGGCGGAGGGCGAGCTGAGGGCAGCAGTTAGGAGAACAGAGCTGCTGGCTGGTGATACAAGTTCTAATTTTACCACCACCACTTACAACTTGACTAAGGTTACCAAATGTTTTGCAGGCCAGTCTGGGACACTTATCCGAAGTGGTGGTGAGAGGAATGGATACCTTAGGTGCAGGTTTGAGCAACAAGGCACAGAGGAGAGAAGAGTCATCATTATCTTGATCCCCATCCATCTTGTGACAGCAGCAATATTGCGTCCAAGCAGAGAAGTAGAAACAGTGATGCATTTCCCCTGTACTGTGCAACATAGTGATTTGAGTATGTCAGTTGTTAGAATTTGCATCCATTATCTTTCTAAATTGTAGATAAAAATTGTCTTCTACCTCTCTGTCATTGCTAGAATTGTGGATGGGGGGTTGCTGAACAGGTGGGAGTCGGATACACAGCTCTAAAATCAAGGACATCTGGTAACCTTAAATTTGCCTCTACCGCCAAACACAGCTATTGACCCAAAGTGGGGTAGGGGAATTTTTTTCTGTCATTATAGAAATGGCTACAGGTACTCCCCCTGTCTTAGAACGTAGATAAAGCAGTTGGGGAACCAGACCGCAGTTAGCTCTTCTTTTGACCTATATCAGCTAAGTAAATCCTTTGGCAAAAGACCAGCTATTTTAAAATTGTGTCGAGCCCAATGTCTTGCAGGTTTTTGAACACTTTATTTACCTTGCTTTTGCCTGAAATAGAAATCTGGCCTTCAGGCTGTTTGGTATTTGGGCTAAGGACATTGTAAACACGTGGATTATCTCCCAAAGTCTTATTTGGCTCTAATGTTTTTGTGATATTTACAGTCATAATGTACTAAGGAGAGAGTATGGGCAGTGGCACAGTCCCTTAGCCATTGGGGAAGGAAGCCGCCAGCATGATCTCACCTGCCATGCAATAGCAGGATGGTTTGATCCTGCTACACACCTGGATTATTACAAGTTTTCATTTATAATTCACAGTGACATTATAACCTTTTGTTTCAACTTGTATTTCCCTTCCAAAAGAGGAACCGAGAACTAGCATATGGCTTGATTCCAGCACTAGGTGAGGTCAGCAGAAAATACACCAAGAGAGACGGCTAATCTTAAGGGACTTAGCAAGTGCTAGGACATGGTCATGAACAGACCTCATCCCCCCCCCCTCAAAAGGGAAACTAAGAAGAACGGATTCAGCAAAAATGATACCTGAAACCGGATATGTATATTGTAAAAGACACATACAAAAGGAAAGTGAAATGAAGAACAAAACCCAGGCCCAGTGGGGGATCAGTGCACATTGTTTGGCACCCACTGGTTGCTTAGGTAAATCTAAATTACAGGGCCACAGAAGTAATGCAATAAAAGCAGAATTAGAGTCAGCTGTTAACCCTAATAACAAAAGGAGAGGAGGAACACAGCGTCTGTAGCTGCAGCTGCACCAGGGTACTGCCTCGTTCTCAGTACTCAGCAGGCAGAAAGTACTGTGAGGACAGGCTCTACCTACAGCCTTTCATGGTAGGATTCCAGCAGCTGGGAATGAGGGTGCAACATACAATGGATAGCAAAGCAGTCCTTCCACTGATACCTTCTCTTGCCAAAGGCTCCCTTCTAGGTTCCTGCCTTGAGAGTCCCCCTTGTAAGCTCTGACCAAAACATTTCCACATCTACCTACTACAGGATTTTTTTCTTTTGCAGTGCAAGTTCACAGAAAACCAAGGCACCACTTGAATGGACTTAGACAAGGCTGCAGCTACCAAGAGCTGAGCTGAGTAGGGAAGCAGGACAGATATAGAGCACTCCAGTCCTTTACAGGGGCTACCAGAATCCTTACCCCTTCCTGCCAAGATGGGACAACGTTTCCTCCTTGGCCATGTAGACTCCTTGTAGCTGCACTGGTGCTTATAGCAGCATATAAGCTGTGGTTTGATTACGCCCCACAATTTCAAAGTGAAGCTGACCTAACTCCATCCTCACAGGAGATTCCCAGCTGCTTGACACCCCCCCCCCCCCACACCTTTCGAGGGCCACATGCTCTGTTACAGGCCATCCTGCTGTAGCCCTTAGCATCAGATCTAGAACATTTTCCAGAGTGAAAGTGAGGTTGTCAATGGTGCCATAAAATGCTACAGGCACAGTATAAGCTCCCTGGTGCCCTTTCTTCTGGGAATCTCTGCACTCTCCCTAGACCCAGCCCAGGCTCCTTCCTGTGTCTATATCAGCAAAGGAAAAGCAACTCCATCCAAGCCAGTAAAAAAGGAGCCCCACCAGAAAGCACTTTCAAAACAAAGGAAGATGCCCCCCCCCCTCCTCCTGCAGTAAGGGAGGGAAGTGGGGGGGGGGGGGGGGTTAATGTGCAAAAGAAAAGAACAAGTGTCAAAACTTTCCAGTCATCACCAAGGAGACCAAGCAGGTGCTGTGACCACGGTTCCCATTGTCTCTCATCTCCCCTTTCCCCTCCCCGTTCAAAGATTACAAAGAATATTTACAGGTAAATAATATGAACACTCCAAATATACATACAAAGTATTTACAAAGAGATGCGTGCCGGCACAAGCCAAGAGTACATAACCGAGAGAATCTACAAGCTCTGGAGAGGAGGTCGCACAGAAAATAGCAGAAAGAGACAGCAGTCGCCACCTAAGGAAAAAAGGGGGACCCTCTCCTGCTAATCATTAGATAGAACAAGGTGCTCTTTGCAGCCAGGCCTCCACTATGACGAGCAGAGAGTACTCACTGCAGGAAGATCTCCAACATGGCTTGTGAAAAAAGCGCTCTGCAGACAGATTCTCCAAACAAGGGCCCGATACAGTCAGTGCAAAACATTCACTACAGATGCAACTCCAGTCCAGGTGGTGGTGAACACTCACTGTAGAAAGACGCCAGCACTGCTGTGGTGAATGCTTGCTGTAGGCAGGCCTCCATGCAGGACTGGTTGAGTCTTCTGTTATCTTCATTCAGGAGAGTCAGGAACCTCAGGATGCACAGCCAGCCCACTCTCTCCCCGCTTGTATGTCTCCCAGAAGGCCCGCTCCAGCTGTTCCAGATGCAAGTTGAGAGGGAGATGAATCTCAAGATGCATGAGGAGAGTTTCCAGCCAATGCTCCAACTTTGCAAAGGAGGGCCTGCAAGCAAGAATATAACACATTATCCTTGAGAAAGCATACATCCCATAGTGCCTGAGATTAAGCAAAGACCCAGTAAAAGGTAGTTACTCACCTGTAGCAGGTGTTCTCCACAGACAGCAGGAATTAGTCCTCACGTATGGGCAACATCCCTGATGAAGCCCCTGCGTGGGAATGCTCCCCAGCTTCTGTTGGAAGGTGCTGCTGTGGCACCATCTTGGATTACTCTGATAACATTGCTGTAGCAGACGACAACTCAGGGAGGTGGGAGGGTTGTGAGGACTAATTCTTGCAGTCCACAGAGAACACCTGCTATAAGTATACCTTTTCTCCATGGACAAGCAGGAATAAGTCCTCACAAATGGGACTCCCAAGCTACAGGCTACAGAACACTGAGGGGATCACTGAGAAGCCCAACAGGGGCAAAGGTCAACTGCAGCATGGCGAGAGGCCATAACCATGCAAATATCAACTATGTACAAAACAAGTGAGTTTCTCTCTTCCCTTTCTTTTTGGGAGTCTGGACAGAATAGAATGGGCTGGGGGAGGGGGATGCAGTTGGATTCTAAAATCCTCAAACAGATTCCAGAGTACAGATTTGCTGAAGTTGCTGTCGTGTTGGGAATACCTGTCCAGACAGCAGTGAGATATTAATGTGTGAAAGAGTTGCACTCTACCAGCCAAACTGAAAGAGAGTGTTTGGAAACAGCAGCCCCTAGCTTACTGGGATCAAAAGAAACAAAAAGCTAGATGGACATTCTATGAGCTTTTGTCCACACCAAATAGAAGACTAAGGCTCATTTGCAGTCCAACATGTGCAGCACAGCTTCCCCTTTGTGGACCTGAGATCTCAGGAAAAATGTTGGAAGAACAACTGTCTGATTAAGGTGGGCATCTAATACCGCTTTCAGAAGGAATTTAGGATATGGAGGACCACTATTATGGTGGAATTTGGTGTAAGACGGATGAATCACTAGGGACTGAAGCTCACTCACTCTGCATGCTAAAGTGACCACCGCCAAAAACAATACCTTCCAGGTCAAGAACTTCAGAGGACAGGAGTTGAGAAGCTCAAAAGGCGCTATCATGAGCTGTGCAAGAACCACACTGAGGTCCCAAGACACTGTGGGAGGCTTGTAGGAAAGTTTCAAGAGAAGTAACCCCTGCATAAAGTGAACAACTAAAAGCTATACCGAGATTGGCTTTCCTTCCACATCTTGATAGTAAGCTCCAACTGCACTGTGGTGGACCCTGATGGAGGAGTTAGGCTTAAGTCTAGATTTGGAGAGGTGTAGAAGATATTCAAGCAGTTTTTGCATGGAATAGATGAAAGAATCTAGGGCCAGGGCCTGGCCCTCACACCAGACAGCAAGTCTCTTCCATTTGTAGAAGGACTTTGGTTATACCATCCAGCAGGTTGTGTTCAGAATTACCTCTCAAAATCCACACCATGAGGGCCAAGGATCAGATGTTGGGGTGCAACATCATCCCACCATCCTGCAATATCAGATTTGGTGCATGACTGAGTCAAGTGCCTCCTGACTGGAGAGATACAGCAGGAGGGGAAGCCAAGGCTGTCTGGGCCAGTAGGGAGCGATGAGAATCATCATACTGCAGCCTGTTCTGAACTTCAGAAGGGTCTTCGCAATGAGAGGTATTGGTGGATATGCATATAAGACCTTCTCCCCAATGCAGGAGGAAAACATCAGATGCTAGTCTGTTGTGTGATCTTACTCTGGAGCAGAACTGACCCACCTGGGCATTCTGCAGGGTAGTGAACAGATCTATCAAAGGGGTTCTCCACTCAATGTTCCCTCTAATTTTCTGTAGGCTGTGTGCGCATAAAATATCAGCTGTGCAGCTTTTGAAGGAAGGTTAAATTTTTGTGCGCCACATAACGACACTTGGATTTATATACTTTAAAATTTGACTACACGTCAGAATACAGTATGTACACCACATTGATTTTAATCAAATTAAATGAAAATAGACGATTACTAAATGAAGTGGAAAATTTCTAGTAATTACAATCACAACTTTTAAATTTTAAGACGTCTGTGTTGTTTTCTATCAGGATCAGAACCGTAATTTTTGTGTGCTCTGTTGTAAAGTATGTGCGCTCGCTTGGCGAGGTGTGTGTGCGTGTGCACACGCGCACAGCTTAGAGGGAACAGTGTCCCCACTCTCGAAAGATGTGAAACACAACTTCCCTGTCCGGCATCCACTCGTGTGGCTTGAGGACTCTACTCAGTCTGCTGCCAGTGTGTTCTGCTAGCCTGGCAGGTACGTGGCTCTCAAGTCCATCCTATGCGTGATGGCGAACTTTAAGAACCTGACTGCTTCCCAACACAGAACGTACAAGCCCGTTCTTCCCTGTAGAACATGGCGACCTGATTGTTGATCTGGATCAGAGAAATTTGGTTAGCTAGTCGATCTCAGAAAGTCTTTAGAGCGTTTGCCACTGCTCTTAGTTCAAAGAAGTTGATATGATGGAGACTTTCTTGGATGGGCCAATAGCCCTCGAGATGAGCTCCCCACCCCAGCTTGGATGCATCTGTCATCCAAACTCGTTGGGGTGGAGCAATTTGGACTTTGAGCAAATTATGGTGGACTGTCCACCAGTTCAATGACTGAGAGGGGCAGTGACATACAGATGATCCCTGAGTGTCAACCTGTGGCCCTTTGCCTGCTGACTCATGCAGAAGAAAGGCTTCGCCTGCAGACGGTCATGCAATTGCTGGGTAGGTTGAAGGTAGGACTTTGGATAATTTATAATGAACCCTAATAGTTCCAACATCCGATTGGTCAAGCGTGTTGATTGATACTTGAACTCCTTCCGAAGTAGTATTCTTGATCAGCCAACTGTCCAGATAGGGGGAAGAAAAACGCTCCCAGCGTCTGAAGGTAAGCAGCTACTACTGCAAGGCATTCTGTGAACATGCCAGGTGCTGAGGTAAGGCCAAATGGTAACACTCGATACTGGAAGTGTTGTCCCTCCAGGGGGAGGAGTAGCCTAGTGGTTGGGGCAAGGTACTTCAGGCCGGAAGTTCAAATCCCACTAGAAGACAGCAACCTTGGGCCGGAAGGACTGGGGTTTCTAGTCCCACAGATGCTCCTTGTGGTCTTGGGCAAGCCACTTAACCCTCCATTGCCCATGTTCCCTGTAAGTATTAGTGTATGTGTCTCATATCCCTGCGTGTTAAATGTATCCCCCAATTGTGCTGTGACCGCTTTGATTGAAGGATAAGGCGGTATACAAAACTGTCTAAATAAATAAAATGAATCTGAGATACAGATACATCCCACTCACAGGAAGTATGTGAATATACGCATCCTTCAGATTCAGGGGGTATTACCAATCTCCTTTTTGACGGCAAGGAAGCAGGGTGCCTAGAGAAATTCTAAAAACTTTTCTCTTACTAGGTATATATAGGTATAAAAAGACTAGGGGACATGTAATGAAGCTACAGGGTAATCTATTTAAGACTAATAAAAGAAAATATTTTTCCACTCAACGTGTAATCAAACTCTGGAATTTGTTACCAAAGGATGTAGTAAAAGCTGCTAGTGTAGCTGGGTTTAAAAAAGGTTTGGACAAGTTCCTGGAGGAAAGGTCCATAAACCATTATTAAAAAGGACCCAGGATATCACTGCTTGACCCAATACAAGCATTGAGGAACCTGTGTCTTTTGGGGAGACTGCTAGGTACCTATGACCTAGATTGGCCACTGTTGGAAACAGGATACAGGGCTTGATGGACCTTGGTCTGACCCAGTATGGCATATCTTATGTTCTTACATGTTCAGATCTCTTAGGTCTAGGATAGGATGGCATTTATAAAACCCCCGACCTCTTTGCTCTGGTGGCATGAGCTTGATCGCAAGTCCTGAGAAGTGGGCGATGATTTCTTCCAACTTTGTGTAAAAAGAGTGAGCTTTCCCCTGACTGGGGGGTTTGCTACTGCGGTTATTTGGAAGAGTGTCTATGCTCCGAAGCAATCAGTCAAAACCCTACCCCAGGTTTTGGCCGAGGAGCCATCTGGGCCTTCTGAGGCTTCTCTTGATGTTGCAGTTGACGAGGAGCCTGTCTGGGCTGGGAGGTCCGAGACCCAGAAAAGTACCTATGCCTACAAGAGTAATGGGTCTTTTTCGGCCCCCCTCCCCTTGGTACCTTCTGTGATAAGAGGTGGCTTGGATATGCATCTCGAGAGATTATGAAGCATAATGTGCTGCTTTTCTATGAAGCCAGCCTTCTTTTCGACCTGTTCCCTGAAGAGATTCTCTCCACAGCACAGGACAATTAGCAAGCTTGTTCTGCATAGATTGTTCCAGGTCTGAGGATGGAGCACGCGAGTTTACGAGCACACTACCTATGGCAGAAGCTCTCGATGCTGTTTCAAAGATGTTGTAGGTCGACCGAAACATGAACTTCAAGCAGTCCTTGCCGTGAGCCACTATGAAACGATACTGCTCCAATTCTCTGGAGGGAGAGACTGAAACAGCTCAGTGAGGTTGCACCTGATGATCTTCAAGAACATGCCCATGTAGAGCTGGTAAGAAGCCATGAAAGCTACTAGCATGGAGTTCTGAAAATACCTTCTCCCTAAAGAGTCCAGTGTCCAAGTCTCCCTCCCCGGGTGCACTGAGGAATGAGTACTCTTAGACTTCTTTAGGGTGGAATCAACCACCAAAGAATGGTGAGGAAGCTGAGGCTTCTTAAATCTGGGAGCCTTCTGAATTTGGTACATGGAGTCAAACCTTATACTGACTGAAAGCACAGTGAGAGAGTTCTCCCACATTCTTATCTGCAGGATGCAGTGCACAGGCATGGTCACCACTTCCTTAGGGGCTGAGGAGTACTGCAGGATCTCAAACTCTTCTGCCCTGGGCTCATCCTTAGTCTCCAAAGAAAATGGTATGGTCTGTGCCATATCCCGCACAAAATCCTGGAAGGTCATATCCTCAGGAGGGGACTTGAGCTGCTCATGAGGTGGAGAAGGGTCTGATGGGAGTTCAGGAGACCTGCCCTCTGACAGGTCTCCCAATTCCGCATCTGTCACCCAGCTTTCTGACTCAGGCTCGGAGTGAAAGTCGAAGTACTTCCAAGTCTCTGCCTGGATCTCTCCTCGTCCAAGGGGATCGGGAAATCCTTCGGGAGCAATAATGCACCGATGCTTTCTAGATCTTGAGGATGCACTGGATACTGAGACACTAGAGAGGAATATTGGCCAGGCAGGCACTGGTGTTGAGGTCCTGCGATGCCCTGTCGTCGCTGCATCTCCTGCAGGTAAGGCATGAGTCTCGAGGATTGGCTGCACGACGGCCGATGTTGATGCCACCGACGTCAAGACCCCAGTGTGCTGCACCGCCAAGAGAGCTGCAATGTGCTCAAGAGCTTGCAGAAGGCCCTTCTCGATAGCTGCTGATTCTGAAGGCTGTGGGCCCACAGCTACTTTGACTGATGTACCTGATAACTCTACAGGGGTTTTGGCGGTTTGGTCTTGGTAAGTTGTTGATGCCCCTCCAATGTTTTGGAGGATGAACTCTCTCTTCTGGGCAGCTACGAGAGGCACTCTCATGGACCCTTATCGCTCTCGATGGGCTCCAACGCCAATGCACCAGAGTCTTCACTCAGTACTCTGTTCGATCACCCCTTGGCACTGACAAAGTCGAAGCCGAATCCTTCCATGTCTATGGGTGGAGATCGATGGCCGATGCTCTGGGACACTACAGGTGCTTAGTGGGCTTGAACTCTTAGATGTTGCTGTACTGCCAGCATCTGATGCAGCCTTTGAAGCCATGGAGACTGGTGCCGTTGATGCTTCTCTCTACCTTTGGGGCCTCTTCTTGTCATCTGCAAACACAAATTACAGAAAGAGAGCTGCTGATCGGGTCCCAGGCACTGGAGGCACCAGCTGTGTGTATCCATGGTGGATATGGTCCTAGCTCAATGGGTACACTTTTTAAACCTGCTGCCAGATCTCTGGGACACATGTCACCCAGGAAAACAGCCACAGCGAAATCGAACAGCTCAATTTTGAGGCAAGGCCCAACCAGAACCCCAGCGCCTAAGGGGGCAGAGGTGCCGTGGAAAAAGAAATAAAAAAATAAATGATTGAGGGAGACAAAAACTTTTAAAGGCAATAGAGAACCACAATGGCAGGCGAAGGGCAAAAGAACGTAAGCACAGAACAACCCCCCCCCCCCCCCCGTAGGGGCAAAAGAGGTTTACCAAGTGGAGAACATTTCAGGAATATTTTTGTGGGGCTTCATGGGAAATAAAAGACTGATCCTAAAAGGCACCAATATGGCAGGCGGGAAGGAGGCACGCAGGGGTGGTGGAGTCTCCAAAAAGCTTCTAATAGAAGCTGGGGAGTGTTCCCACACAGGGGCTCCATCGGGAACATCACCCATACGTGAGGATTTGTTCCTGCTTGTCCACGGAGAATAAATTCATCACCCAGTACTGATATAAATCATGCAATATACTTATCCATCTTGAAATATATAATCTGATATAGCACATATAGCTCTGTGGTTATATATCACTATAACACATATAATTAGTGATATCTGATTCCATGGGGATATTTGGGATTTAGCTCATACCTTTTCAGTAACAGTTCAAAGTGAACTACATTCATGTATGCTAGGTACTTCCCTGGCCCCAGAAGCCTTACAATCTAATTTTGTTCTTGAGGCAATGGAGGGTTAAAATGACTTGCTTAAAGTCACAGGAAACATCGGTGGGATTTGAACCCTGCCGTCCCTGGTTCTCAATCTTCTGTGACTCCACCACTCCAGGTAATGACACATTACCCTATCCTAGGGTTGTCAATGTGGTCCTTGGGACACCTCTCGCTGGATACAGTAGTAAAGGAGAAAAACATCAGGATGGCATTGATTATAGAGGTGCCAGTTCCAAGCGACTACTCTGAAACGCGTTGAGAGGGAGAAAAGTTTTAAGTACCAAGAAATGCAGCAGAAAGATACTGAGTTATTTCCCATCATGTTGGGTGCCATAGGCTTAATAGGAATTTCCAAGCACACCTTGCTAAAGCGTAGTTACTCACCTGTAACAGGTGTTCTCTGGTGGCAGCAAGAATCAGTCCTCACATATGGGTGATGTTGGCCCCTGCAGAAGCATCCCCCCAGCTTTCAAAGAAAGTCTTTTGGAGATGTTACCATGCATGCGTGGTGCCCTTCCCGCTCAAGGGTGCCATCTTGCTCAGTCAGATGACACTGCTAACAGACGGCAAAAATAAAAGATAAAGAAGAAACACCAGGGGAGGAGGGAGGGTTGAGAGGACTGATTCCCCGGAGAACACCTGATTCCCCGGAGAACACCTGTTACAGGTAAGTAACTACGTTTTTTTCTGGGAACAAGCAGGAAGTCAGTCCTGGCATATGGGACTCCCCAGCTACAGGCTACCGCAAGCCCTTAGGGAAAAACACGGTTGCCCTCAAGGGGAGCCGTGAGCAGCAGCAATTGAGTCCACAGATACAGTAGGACATGTGTGTCCATGGGAATCAACACTCCAGTAGCCTGAACACAGAAGGGTCGGAAGGTAGGAGTTGCCTAGACCCGGAAAAGATTATGGAGCATGGCCTGGCCAAAGGCACTGTCCCATTGGGACTCCCTCTCTAGGCAGTAATGAGCTGCGAAGGTATGGACTGAAGACCAGGTGGCGGTCCAGCATCGGGACGGAGTGCAAGTTTGCCACAGAGACTGCCATGGCCCTCACACTGTGTGCCATGACACGGCCATCCAGCGTGAGCCGAACCGAGCACAGCCCAGCCCACTCATAGGCAAGGGCGATACAGTCCGCCACCCATGTGGACAGCGTACGCTTGGTCACTGCCTCCCACAGCCTATTGGGGTCGTAGGAGATGAAAAGCTGAGAGGCTTTGTGGTGGCTCTGAGTGCGCTGGATATAGAAGGACAAAGCCCGCTTACAGTCCAAAGTGTGAAGGACCGTCTCTGCCTGACTGGAGTGAGGTAATGGCAAGAAGGTAGGGAGCACCTGGGTGTTTTCCTGGCCTGGGGTTTTGGAGCCTTCTGCTTAAGTGGGCCACGCCCATGTCCCTTGGCTTGCTGACCCTGTTGGGCAGCTGGGGAAGCCTGATAAGGTGGGTAGTTTCAGTAAGCAGCTTCCTTCCTTGGGTAAAAGGACTTTTTACCCAAGCCCTTCCATCAGGGAGGGGCAGCGGTCTTTTTGGAGAGCCTGGTCCTCGTCATGAACTCAGTCTCCAGCTTGGCAGCCTTGTCGGTCATGGGTTTGCCAAAGAGGTTCTCTCTGTGGCAGGGGACATTGACCAATTTGTCCTGAATCCACTGCTCGAGGTTGGAGGACTGTAGCCAAGCTTGGCGGTGTGCACCGATGCCAGCCGCCGCTACTCGAGCCGCTGGCTCAAACCAATCAGGCCGCCCGAGACATCAATTTGGAACATTCACGAATAACTTTGGCCAGGTTCTTGAACTGCTGCAAGGATTCCTCGGAGAGACCAGCTGAGAACCTGGTGAGTTCCTTCGCCAGGTCTCTCAGGTACATGCCCATGTACAGCTGGTAGGCCTGGATGCGACCGATGAGCATTGAGCCCTGGTAGCACTTTCTGCCGAGGGCGTCCAGAGTGTGGACCTTCAATGTGTCTTCTGGCTTTTCAGCCGAAGCATGGCCAACTTCACCACCATGGAGTTATACGGCAGCTGTGACTTTTGGAAACCTGGGCTCTGGTGGATCTGAGCACTTTTCAAATCATTTAAAATCCCTTCAGCAATGGCGCGCCCGTGCCTTGCGGGCCCGCGCCTGAGGGCCTCGCAAGAGGGCCCTTTGGCGTGGCCCTTAGGCGGTGGACCGTGCGGGACCCACTATCTGCTGCTATATGCTCATTCTGTTCAGCGATATGCTGTTTGTAGTTAATGTAAGGTAATGTAATGTAAGTTATGTACTGTGTTCCCTGTTTGTACTCCTAGTGTTTTGTTGTGATGTAATGATAATGCAATGTATGTTTCCCTCACCTTTGTTTAACTTTGTGCTGTATTAACCGCTTTGATTGAAGGAAAAGGCGGGATACAAAACATGTTAAATAAATAAATAAATATCGAGTTGAGCCGTTTGCTCACCACTGGCACCAATGTCAGTGTCTCCCACATTCGGAGCATCAGCCGTTCCAGGATGGTAGGGATCAGAACTATGAGTGATTCCCGCGGAGAGGCCTTGAACTGGAGGATTTCTGACTCATCCACCTGAGGGTCCTCCTCTGACTTGGTCGGGAATGCCAGAGCCCTAGACATGTCCTTGACAAAATCAAGGAAGCCCATATCCTGGGGTGGGGAATGTCTTTGAGGCTCCAGGACAGGAGAGTCAGAAGGGACGTCGCAGTGTCAACGGGTATCAGGGGACTCCTCGTCCTCAGTCTCCCACTCGAAGTAGTCCATTGAGGACTCTTAAGAGGGCTGCTCTGCGGGCCTCGGGGCCCCTGACACCCTGCGGCTGGAGCCTGGCAAACTTGCCGGGGATGACTGCGGTCCTGTTGAGTGGGACGCACATCGCGACCTCAGCCGATGATTAAGGACCTCGAGGATTGGCTCGGCCTCCTTGGACGTCGAGGGCCTGGTGGTCAGGGCAGATGAACCGGTCGTGCCAGACAACAGCGCCTGCTGCTGGTCCATGAAGGCAGACAAACTGCGCTTTAGGGCCACCTTTCTGGACTCCAGGCCAGAAGGCTCCACAGCTTTTGGCGCAGGCACCGAGGAACTCGGGCCTGATGCCAGCTCCCCCAAAGGGGAATCCTCGACCAGGATAGTGTCTGGGGACTGAGGCCAGTCCATTGTCGGATCCTTCCAGGGGTCCTTCGCAGGCCACTCCTTCTCCAACACCTCCGAATGCGGGACTGGGCACAGGGAGCATCCAGCCTGTCAGAACTGCCTTCGAGGATTTCTTCTTCTTCCTGGGTCCCCTCAAGGGAGACCCCATTTCTGAGGACCCACGATGAGGCTCGCGCTCAGAAGGGTCCGCCCGAGATGTCGGGGCCTCAGACGAAACCCTGGCCTTTGGAGTCACCTGGGACTCGGGGAAAAACTTATTGTGCTGCTACTGGTGGCTCTTGAGGGCATTACTGGACATCCTCTTGCAGAAATCAATTCCCCAGCTTTCAAAGAAAGCCTTTGGGATTGCTGCCACGCATGCGTGGTCCTCTTCCCGCCCAAGGGTGCCATCTTGCTCAGTCAGGTCCTATAGCTAGAGCTCTACTAAGCAGATGGCAAGGGAAGGACAAAAATAGAAACTATTCAGGGGAGGTGGGAGGGTAGTGAGGAATGATTCCTGCTGTCCCTGGAGAACACCTTTCTCCAGGAACAAGCAGGAAGTCAGTCCTCATTTATGGGACTCACAAGCTACAGGCTACCAAGCCTGTAACCCAAAAATACCTTTGCGAGGCCGTGAGCAGAAGTCGATGCCCGAAGGAGCCCTTGTCTTCGGGTCCCCGGGGCAAAGCTCTCGGTAGCCATCGAAGGAAGGTCGGCGAGCAAGAGTTGCTTATACCCCGAACAGATTAGGGAGTACAGCCTGGCCGAAGGCGCTGTCCTGGGGGGATTCCCTCTCAGGCAGTAGTGTGAAGCGAAAGTGTTCGCTGAAGGCAGGTCACAGCCCGGCAGATGTCTGTTAGAGGCACTGAGCAAAGCAAGGCCACCGAAGCCGCCTTGGCCTGGACGCTGTGTGCGGTGACCCGTCGATCCAGCAGGGCGCCCGACTTTTTTTGGGCAAAGACGATGTAGTCTGCCACCCAGATGGAGATGGTATGTTTGGTGACTGCCTGCCCCACGCGATTGAGATCGTAGGCGACAAAGAGCTGGTCGGACTTGAGATGAACCTGGGTATGCTGCAGGTAGAAGGCAAGAGCCCTCTTGCAGTCGAGTGTATGTAATATCGCCGATGCCCGTTCAGCATGCAGTTTCTTGATTGAAATGAAAGTCCAAGACCACCTTCAATAGGAACTTGGGGTGGGTATGGAGGACCACCCTGTTCCTGTAGAACCTGGTGTAGAGAGCCTCAGCCATGAGGGCCTGGATTTCGCTGACTCACTAAGTCGAGGTCAGAGCCACCAGAAAGACTACCTTCCAAGAGAGGTGGCGAGGCGAGCACGTCACCATCGGCTCCCAAGGGTGATCGCGTAAGCTGCATCAGCATGATGTTCAAGTCCCACTCTGCCGGTGGTGGCTGGATGGGGGTCTTAGAAACTAAGAGGCCCCGAGAGGGGTTTACCCTCGATGGGGAGGTGGTGTGCCGAGATGGCGCTCAGGTGGACCCTGACCGAGTTGGACTTCAGCCCCTCTTTTGAGAGGTGGAGGAGGTACTGGAGGATCCACCTGATAGAACAAGAAAACGGGTCGATCTGGAGCTCGGAGCACCAGACCGAGAAGCATCGCCACTTAAAGGCATAGGCCCGTCTCGTTGAGTCCTTCCTTGATGCGAGGAGGACCTCTTTGACCTCCCCCGGGAGGTGCAGCAGGGCTAACGAGACCCGTTTAGCCGCCAGACTGTAAGGGACAGTGAGGCCAGGTTCAGGTGAAGCACCTGTCCCTCTTCCTGCATTAGCAGGTCTGGGGCGCAGCCCAGCGGGACTAGAGGCTCTGACAAGAGTCAGAGCAGGAGCAGGAACTAAGGCTGTCGAGGCCCCAAGAGGGCTACCAGAATCATTGAAGCATGTTCCTGCTGAACCTTGTGGAGGGTCCTCGCAATGAGAGGAGTGGCAGGGAAAGCGTAAAGAAGCCCGGCGGTCCATTTCGAGAGGAACGCATCCAGGGCCACCCTTCTCGGGTGTGGAACCGGTCTGCAGAAGCGGGGAAGCCTCGCATTCACCGGCTGGCGAACAGGTCCATGGACAGAATCCCCCACCGATGGAACAAGAGGCTGGCGACCTCCGGATCCAGGCACCACTCATGTAGGCAGAAGATTCTGCTGAGTTTGGCCACAAGGACATTCTCTTGGTACAGGAGATAGACCACTTGGAGAGACACCCCCTGGTGAAAGGCAAATGAGCAAAGGAGGATCGCCTCCTGGCAGAGGAGGCAGGAGCCTGTTCCCCCCTCCTTATTTATGTAGAACATGGCTATCCTGTTGTTGGTCTGCACAAGCACCGACTTCCCCATCAGGCAGGCCTTGGGGCCCACCGGACCGCCCGAAGCTCAAGTAGGTTGATCTGCTGCTGAGATTCCTCGGGCAACCACTGCCCCTGGGTGCACAAATCGCCGCAGTGGGCTCCCCAGCCCAGTAGGGAAGCATCCGTCATCAGGACAAGCTCTTGCTGTGGGGCTTCAGGGATCCCGCCACCAATCCAAGGAGCTGTGGAGACTTCGGGAGACCCGGATGAGGTCTCTGAGGTGAACAGGTTCCACTGCATCCTGAGCCACCACTGAGCCATTCGCATGTGCATTCGGGCATGGGGGACAACATGGCCGGTGGAGGCCATATGTCCCAGGAGGTGCAGCATGGCCCGCGCCGAGACTCAAAATCTGCTCTGGATCTGGGCTGCCAGGGTGCGTAGGCAGTCTGCACGGTCCGCAGGTAGAAAGGCAGTTGCCTGCTCCATGTCAAGGAGTGCGCCGATGAACTCCAAGATCCGCACCGGTTCGAGGTGGGATTTAGAGTAGTTGACCAGGAAGCCAAGGCATTTGAGGAGGATCATGCGCGATGCCGCTAGGCGGACTTCTTCGGCCAAAGTCCCCATGATGAGCCAGTTGTCTAGGTATGGGAAGACGGATATGCCCCGTCGCCGAAGGAAGGCGGCAGCGGCCATGGAGCGGACATGAGCCAAAGGGAGCACCCTGTATTGGTAATGCTCTCCCTGCACCCTGAAGTGCAGGAACTTCCTGTGCTGGGGGTGGACTAGAATGTGGACATAAGCATCCTCTAGGTCTAAGGAGCATAGCCAATCGCCCTGCCGGAGGAAGGGCAGCAGGACGCCAAGCGATAACATTTTGAACTTCTCCCGCACCAGAAATTTGTTTAGGTTCCTGAGATCGAGAATGGGGCGCCGGCTCCCCACCCCCCCCCCCCCCCGTCGTCTTCGGAATGAGGAAGTAACGGGAGTAGAACCCACGACCTCGGAGGTGCAGCGGTACTTTCTCGACCGCCCGCTGGGCAAAGAGGTTGGTCTGCTCCTGTTGCAAGCAAGTCTGGTGCAAGGAGAACCGAGAAGGCTCCGCTGGGGAGAAGGGAGGAGGAAGCCTGTTCAGGTGAAGGCGTTACCTATCCCGGACCACCTGGAGGACACAGGCGTCCGACATGATCGACACCCATTGGGAGGCGAAAAAAGACAGGATGTCCCCCCATGGACAGAAGTACTGCCGGGGGGGCGTGAGGCTATGCAGTCGGCATCAAAAACCTTGAGCGGGTTGGGGTGGTGCCAGGGGTTGGGCCTTGGGCCCTTTAGGTTTGCGGTGGCCGTGCGCTCCACCCTTCCCCTGTGTGCGGGGGGGGGGGGGTAGGGCAGCCTCTTCCTCTAGAAGAACGGTTTCTTAGTTTGCTGTTTCTTCCGAGGGAGAGAAGAGGTCTTACACGAGAGGCGGGTTCGAGTCACAAACTCCATCTCTATTTCGGCAGCCTTGTCCTCCATGGGCTTGCCGAACAGTTGTTCGCCTAGGCAGGGGACGTCCAGGAGTTTCTCCTGGACCCACTGCTCCAGATCTAAGGACTGCAGCCGCGCCGGGTCCCGATGCCAGCTGCCGCCACTCGGGTGGAGGACTCAAATCCATCATACGTGGCACTGGAGAGCTACTTCGACCACTCTGCAATGGACCTCAGGAGGGTTTGGAACCTGAGGAGGGGCTCAGTGGTTGGGACAGGTTACCTCAGGCCGGAGGGCTGGGGGTTCAATTCTCAGATAGGGACAAGCAACCTCAGGTTGGAGGTGTCTGATCCCACAGCTATTCCTTGTGGCCTTGGGCAAGCCACTTAACCCTCCATTGCCTCAGGTATGCTTAGATTGTGAGCCCTTCAGGGACGAGGGAATAAAAAGTGCCTGTTAGCATAAGTTGTAAACTGCTCTGATGCACAGCTTAAAAAGGGCGCTATATCAAGTGCCTTAACCATAACCATCTCCAAAACCTGCGGAGAAACCGCCGAGCTCCTTGGCGAGGTCATGCAGGAACATGCCCATATACAATTGGTAAGCCTGAATATAGCATGTGAGCATGGATCTTTGATAGGCTTTGCGGCCAAGGGCGTCGAGGGCTCTAGACTTCCTGCCCAGTGGGACCAACTAATGTGACTTCGGGCTCTTTGGCTTCCAAATCGCCGATTCCACAACCATGGAGGTGTGCGGAAATTGGGTCTTTCGGAACCCTGGGCCGTGCTGGACCCTATACATGGCATTGAGGCGTTTGCTCACAATGGGAACTGAAGTAGGTGCCTCCCACATGTGGATGAGCAGCCTGGACAGGATGGGAGGAACCGGGAGCAGTAAGAGACTCCCGAGGCGGGGACTCGTACTGTAAGATGTTGAGTTCCTCAGCCTGCGTAGCAACGTTGAGGGCTCGCGCCATGTGCCGTATGAACACCAGAAAGGATGTGTCCTCGGGCGGTGAACGCCTCTGAGAGGTGGGCGGAGACTGGTCTGAAGGGAGGTCCTGGTGGGCACGGGTCTCCAGGGAGGTGTCCCCGTCCGACTCCTAGTCCAAGAGGTCCGAGAGGAGTCCGATTTGGTCTGGTCACCCTATCCAGAGGCTGAGGCCCGCTTGGAACCAGAGGCCTTGGAGGATCTCGCTCCCGAGGAAAAAGGAAGGTGAGCGAGACTGATGCCTAGGACCCTAACGAGGCCCACTGCTCTCAGGGGTTTCCAGGGCGGGTTCAGGTGCCCCTCTCGAGGGAACTGAGGTCTTGAGGCGTGGGCCAGCTGTGCTGGGCACGAGTGCCTGCTGAGCAGCTAAGGTGGCAGAAATGCTGCGCTCTAGTGCCAGCATGCGGGACTCCCACATGAGCGTGGGTCCCTGCACCGCTGACACCGGGGTTACTGGGTCGACCGTAGATGAGGAGAGGGGTGTTCTCACTGGGACGACCCTCAGGAGACCAGGTGCCGTCACTGGAGGCCTCCATGTCTGTATGAGGTACCTTTCTAGGCCGCTCCTTGTCCGACTTTCGGGAACGCCGGGTAGGGCTGAGCGACTGAGCGCTCACGCTTGTCTGGCGCCCTCGTCTTCTTCTTGCGCCTCTCCACCTCAGGAGACCTTTGATCGGAGTGCCACCTTGAACACGGGGCCGAAGCAGGTGATCCCACCAGTGGAGGGATGACTGAGGGTGCCACTGGGGATTCCGGAGCCACATTACGGAAAATGTCATCGGACTGCTGCTTATGACTTTGCAAGAAAATGTCCTCCAAGGCTCTGCTAAGAGAGCAGAGCTCCAGGTTATGGTCGGCCCCCAGACACCGAAGACAGCAGTCATGGGTGTCCGTGAGCAACATATTTTTGGAGCATCTGTCACATTTTTTAAAACCTGTGGTCATTGTGGCAAAAAGGGCCCCCGCTAGGTCGAAGACCTGCAAGGCCAGCGGTTGAGGAAAAGGGCGGGAAGCCCGCAAAAGAAATATTTTGTAGCCAAAGGACATCTTCTCGCTCAAAAGTAAAGGAGAGCAGGGGAAGGACAAGTAGAGAGCCAGTGCTACCAGAAAAAAAACACAGGCCATAGGGGATTGTAGTTGGTATGGACAGAGTGGAAAGGTCATATGGTCTTTATCTGCATATTTTTTCTATGTTTAAGAGACATACCCCTGTGGAAAGGATCGAAGTTACAGGGTGCCCTGCATCAAATCAGTGCCCGCGGAAACCTCTGTATTAAGATTCTCTCCATTAAGAGAGTCCAAACTGTATGGGATCAGTTTAGTCTAAAATGAACTTCCAAAACTGCTCTGTTGGTTTCACAGTTTAATCAGACTATCCCATGCTGGAAGCAGAGAGACAGAGACACTTCCAATTCTCTGTATTTGATCCCGGACACTCCTCTCCTAGTGACCCCATTATCTCCTCCCTTTGCCGCCAGGCTTTTACAGTCTCCTTTGTCCTTGCCAATAAATAGGGCTGATGGTGCTTACCTCTTCTCGGGGTCAAGATCACAGCAGAGCACAGCGATGGGGAAGAAACTAGGGGGGCAGTCAGGAGGACAGTATCGGTCCAGAAATCCTCGGACATTGAGGCCAAAATCCATAGTCCTGGGCAGATAATCAGGGTCAGCACTCACCCTCCCAATGATCTGGAAAAAAAAAAGAGAGAGGAAAGAGGAAAGGACGAGAAACAACGAGGGCGTCAAAGCAGGAAAAGAGCAAAAGCCGATTAAATAGGAGGAAAGAGAGAAATGCATGGAAAGGAAAGAACATCTTGTATTAATTCAGTTGCCAACAATAAATTTTCCATTCATAAAAAGTGTTCTACACTCTACAGACAGGATAGAAATAATGTTTCTGAAGCTAATTTCACATCACAAGCCTCAGACTTCTGTAACTTGTAAGTGTCACCCCCTCCCCTCCCCAAGCCCAAAACCGTGGGACCCTCAAATGTAATCAGTATAATGTTCAAAATGTTTTCCGGAATCACTGGAGGGATTCCTGATCAAGGACTGCAGTAAGACGTCTGGAAGCAGACTGTCTCTACACTGACAGATACTGCAGGGCACACTGTAGGATCCTTCGGACTCTCCAGTGTAAAATCCCCAAACTTTCTGACTCTTTATCAGCAGTGTGCTGGGCTGCAGTATCTGCTGAAAAGCCTGTGAGGTTCATACATGTAGATCAAGAAGGCTTGGGAAGGAAACTGGGTGTGTGGCTACAGGATTCACAGCCTGAAAAGTCTGTATGTGTTTCTGGGAAGATTAGCCTTCATTTTTTTTTTTTTTTAATGTTCAAGTTATTTTGAAAGCCTGCAAAATATTTTTGTTCCTCTTCTCTTAGTTGAGGTGCAAACTAGAGAGAAATGTACATACCTCACACAGGACAATCCCAAAGGAGAAGACATCTACGGTTTCATCATAGCTTCTGCCTGAAAGAGGAGAGGGTGTAGTCAGTGCTGTGCCCATGGGACGCCCCCTCCCCTGTGGATTTTAGATGGGATTACTCGCATTTCCAAATGTGACCTCTAGGAGTTACCTACAGGTACAGAAAATCATTCTCTGCCCAAGAGAGCTTACAGGCTAAACTGTACCTGAGGAGGTAGTTAAATGACTTGGCCAGAGTTGCAATGAATGGGATTTGAATCCTGGCTTCCCTGATTTATAAACGCATTGCTCTAAGCACTAGGTCACTTCACCAGACTAAGGGGCTTGTTTACAAAGCCGCGGTAGCGGTTCGCGATCATTATCGGAACCGCGGCCCCATTGATTTCAATGGGGCCGCGGCTCCGATAACGATCTCGAACCGCTACCGCGGCTTTGTAAACAAGCCCCTAAGAATAGATCCTCTTACACTTTGTTTTCCTTTCCCCCTCTCCTTTCACCTCTACTTTATCTAACTTTCTCCGGTCCTCTGCAGTTTGTCTCCTCTTGACCCCGGGCCTATCCCACATACAGCAGTGCGACTGTCAGAGCCTCCCTATCAGCGTGGCCTCATTTGTTTTAAAATTCTCCAGGGGCAGGTACACATATGCTGTACCCAAATGTAACTCACCTTGAATTACTACAGAAAAAGCCAAAACAATCAATCAGTCAATCTAATGTTGTATCCAAGGCAATGAACGGTTAAGTGATGTGCCCAAGGCTACAAGGAGAGTGGCAGTGGTTTCTGTGGTCCCATCATGTCCACTAAAAGTGCATACTTAACGGGGGATAGTTCATATTACATTGCTGTGATGAGGGGTGTAATTAAAACACACACTGGTGTGTGATTAACTCAGAGCCAGATTAGCAACCTGCCACTTCTGGGTTCTGTTTCTTCCTTTCTTCATCTAATTTCTCAGGTCACGTCTTCTTTTTTTATTTCCTAACACAGTTTGGGGACAAAGCCCGGGGACAATGTTACCCGCAGACTCTGTGCCTGTTCTCAAAGGACGAGTGCGAGCATATTTCCCTTCGAAAGTTGCCCAAGGAAAAATTACCCACAGAGATCTGCACCTGCTTTTATCTTTAGGTGCTTTCTCCAGCCAAAATTATGTATAGTGTTGCTTCTTTTGGCCTAACCCCACCCCAGGAGCACCTCTCCAAAAATGGAGTGAAAGCATTCAGAGGCAGGGCGGGCAGTTTTCCAAAAGCCCTTTGAAAATGACCCTCCCTACGAGCTATATTTTTAAACTTTTTTTTTGAATATTTTTAATTATGGACATAACTACTTGATCTAAAAAATCTTCTTCCTTCACTTTTCAGTGATCCATGTTCTGTTCAGGCTTCACTGTCTGCACGCTACTCTGTTTACACATATTTGTATGGGGGGAGGGGAAGGATTCTGATGACAAACAGAACAGCACATCCCTGAGTTACTTGGCCGCTTTCACCGGTGGAAATCTAAGTAAAAAGAACTTATATTTTATTCATGAGGACATAACAGAAGTAATGTCAGAATGAAAACAGGAATGCTTAATTGTGTTTATTTCAGCTAATAAGTGAATCTCATGCATTAGGAGGGAAAGTTTAGAAACCATTTTTCCACATAAATGTCATTTATGCCATAAACAGGCTGTTATAAAATTAGATCACACAAAGTGCGTATGGCCCTAGCCGGCACATTCTTGTACAGAAGGTGGGCAGACTCGCACTTTACAAGCTAGCGTTTATGTCTGCTCTCAAGATGGTGCCTTCAATCTACAGGACTGGTGCACACAGGTGCCTATATAAAATGGGTGCTTTCTCCATCTCCAGATCTCGGCACCTTGTTATAACGTTTCTGAGGAGAGATCGTGGAGGATGCACGGTCTGACCCATCTCTGGAATCCCATTCCATAATCCAGCAAGAACAAGGGCCAATAAAAAGCCACAAATTGTAAAAAGTCTCCACAACCCTGTTGCTGACTTCATGGGGTAGAGGGCTAACGTTATAATTTGCATTTTGCTATCCTACTGGTTGCAGGGTTACGGGACTTTAGCATGGAAGTAAACATCCTATGCATCCCAAATAATGACATGACTAGTGTCCCCCTAATAAAGCAAAAAAATACGGGAGGCGTGACATAGTGGGAATTAGAATTCTGCACGTACCATTTATCATCTCTGGTGCCATCCAGTAGGGGTTCCCTACTACTGTGTACCGCTTCCTTCGATCCACTTTCTTCAGGTTCTTCAACTGATCCGACTGGTTCTTCTCATCCACCATCAGCCGAGCCAGTCCAAAATCTGCCACCACCACATTCTTATTCTGAGGAGAGAAGAGATGGCAGTGTGAGCGAGAGCAGGCCTTCAGCCAGAGAGGGGCAGATGGAGGGTGTGCGCAGGGGGGAGTGCCTAGATGGGTATCAGGACAGAGCACACTGGTGATGGGGGGGGGGACACTCATTGTGCCACAGCAAACACAGAGGTGAGCACATTGCATGCATGTACTATGTCACTGAGCTCATGGGGGGTTGCTGCGTGAAACACAGATGGTTAAGTCCTGTCTGGCTATTGTGCATTTTCCTACGCAAACTTCTCACCTATTTCATAAAGTGCAGACACACTTCAAATTTTTTTCAAATTACTTTTTATTAAAACGCATCAACCAGATTCACATCTTGTGCAGCATACAACAAAAAGGAAAATAGACCAGGACTAATTATGTCCTTTTACATCCAAATCTACCTTCATCCTTACACTTCTTTTCAATTCCTATTAGCTCCTTCACTACAATTGCTGGCATTGGGCTTTCTGTAAGTGCATATTTCTCTTTTTAACGCTCCCCCCCTCCACTCTTTCGTAGGTATTCATCCCTCCTACCCATTCTGAGCCCTTCCTTTTCTCTCCCTCCCCAGTGTGATCCTACACCACCACCAATTACCTCTGAACTTCCTTTGTCATAGTTTCATAAAAATGCCTCCAGGCTTCTGCATACTTGTTGCCAAATCTCCTTTGCTGCAACCTCACTAACATTCATTCCAGAGCAACTTATCCTGTCAAAGCTGCGGAGACCTCATCAACCCATTTTAGTGGTACACATTTCTTTGCTACATGATGCAAGGTTCTACGTTAGGAACCACCACCCAGGAAAAAGATTTAGGCATCACTGTGGATAAAACACATTGAAACTCTCTGCCCAGTGTGCAGTGGTGACCAAGAAGGCAAATACAATGCTAGGTATCATAAGGAAAGGAATGGAGAATAAAACAAAGAATATTATAATGCCTCTGTATCGTTCCATGGTGCGACCGCACCTTGAATAGTGTGTGCAGTTCTGGTCGCCGTATCTTAAAAAGGATATAGAGTTATTAGAAAAGGTACAGAGAACAGCCACCAAAATGGGAAAGGGGATGAAAGGATTCTCCTATGAAGAGAAGCTTAAAAGCTTAGGGCTCTTCATCCTGGAAAAGAGACAGCTGAGGGGAGATATGATAGAGGTCTATAAATGAATGAACATAGATCAATCATTTCCACCATCAAAAAGTAGAAAGGACTAGGGGACATGCAATAAAGCTACAGGGAAACCCGTTTAAAACTAATAAGAGAAAATATTTTTTCACTCAATGTGTAATCAAACTTTGGAATTAGTTACTGAGGATGTAGTAAAAGCTGTTAGTGTAGTTGGGTTTAAAAAATGGTTTGGACAAGTTCCCGGAGGAAAGGTCCATAAACCATTATTAAAGAGGACCTGTGAAATCCATTGTTTGTCCCAATACAAGCATTGTGGAACCTGTCTTTTTGGGAAACTGCTAGGTACTTGTCACCTGGATTGGCCACTGTTGGAAACAGGATACTGGACTTGATGGACCTTGGTCTGACCCAGTATGGCATCTCTTATGTTAAGACAGATTCCATGCTGCTCACTGCAGGGGTAAGCACTGGATTTCCCCCAGTTCAGTGTAATGATGGTTTATGGACTTTAACTCCAGGAACTTGTCAATCCTTTCTTTAAATCCAGCTACACTAACAGCTTTTACCACATCCTCCAGCAATGAATGCCAGACCTTAATATGCATTTAGTGTAAAAATGTTTTCTCAGATAATTCTTAAAATGTACTACTTAGTGGCTTTATTGCATGTCCCCTAGTCTTTATAATTTTTGAAGGGGCAGATAACCAATTCGCTTTTATCTGTTCCACTCCACTCATTTTTCTATAGACCTCTATCATATCTCCTATCAGCTGTCTCTTTTCCAAGCTGAAGAGCCCTAACCTTATAAAACCTTTCCTCATAGAGGCATCCTACCATCCCCTTTATCATTATTGTCACTCTTCTCTGTACCCTTTCTTATACTGCTATATCCTTTTTTAAGATATGGCGACCAGAACTGCACACAATACTCAAGGTGTAACTGCATCATGGGACGATAAAGAGGCATTATAATATCCTTGTTTTTGTTCTCCATTCCCTTTCCTTAGGATTCTTAGCATTCTATTTGCTTTCTTGGTTGCCGCTGCACACTGGGCAGAGGGTTTCAACATATTATCCACGATGATGCCCAAATCCTTTTCCTGGGTGGTGACTCCTAATGTGGAACATTGCATTGTGTAACTATAGTTTGGCTTGTTCTTTTCTAAGTGCAAAACTTTGTAGTTGTCCATATTAGACAACTAATACAGCTCTACAGCTGGTGACTCGCTCATGTTAGGATTGCTGGAGCTCAAAGCCTAGACTGACAATACAACCAAGTTTAAAAAGGTTTGGACAGGTAGATTTGAGGATTGCCACCTTTTATTATTGGAGCCGGGAATGAACAAGGAATGTGTTCTGGTCGGTATGTCCTTCAAATAACCTGGATTATCTCCTGTTAGAAATAAGGTGGCACATGGACCATTGGTCTGAGCCTCTTATGTTATAAGGTGATATTTTACATACCAGTTAATGTCCTTTCCTTGAGTCTTGATAGACTAGTCCACACAAGTGGATTGTGTTCCTCTACCAGCAGATTGGTGGAGACAAAGAACCAATGGAAAGCCCAGATTTAAAAGACAACTCCTGTGCTTCTATTTGCCTCAGCTATCAGAGGTCCCTTCAGTATATGTCCCAAAGCAAATGAGAGAAACAAGGCAAGCCTTACACAACCTCAAATGTGGGCAACAATGAGCAATCAACAGTAGAGAACTATGCACAGGAAAGCATAAACAGAAGGCTGTCCATAGAAGATGAACCTGCACAGCCAAGTATAAAAATCACAGCAGACCCAAGGATATCATAGCAGAAGTACAGAGCAAATACAGTTTCAGGGGTGGGCCCTGGACTGGTCTAGCAGGACTCAAGGAAAAGACATTAACTGTTAAGTAAAATGTCACCTTCCATATCATCCCACTAAACCAGTCCAGACTAGTGGGATGCACCAAAGCTACAACTCCACTGGTGGGAAGAGGACACAGCAACTTGCAAAACCCTTGAGCCAAAAGCCGTGTGCGCAGATATCCAAGTGGTAATTCTTGACAAAAGTGGAAAGTGATGCCCACGTTGTTGTCCAACAAATGGCTGCAGAAGCTAGTGAGTTCCGCTCCACCCACCAGAACGCTTGTTCTTGGGTAGAATGGGTGCTCAAACCCTCTGGAATCAGCCAGTTCCACAACAGATACGCCGACGCAATGGCCTCCTTAATCCAGCACCCCAAAGTTGACTTGGTCAGCGTTTTACCCTTGCACGGGCCAGAAATAGCATAAAGATGGTCTGACTTATGAAAGGAATTTGTAACCTCCAGGTACAAGAGGAGCGCCCTACGGACATACATCAGGCAAAGATCCTTATCCTTCCCCCAACACTGCTTCTTAGGGAAGGAGGGTAGGTAGACCACTTGGTCCACATGAAAAGGAGAACGAACATTAGGCAAGAAGGAAGGCATAGGCCAAATGGAAACATAAGATATGCCATAGTGGGTCAGACCAAGGTCCATCAAGCCCAGTATCCTGTTTCTAGCAGTGGCCAATCTAGGTCATAAGTACCTAGCAGTCTCCCCAAAAGACACAGGTTCCTCAATGCTCGTATTGGGTCAAGCAGTGATATCCTGGGTCACCTTTAATAATGGTTTACGGACCTTTCCTCCAGCAACTTGTCCAAACCTTTTTTTAAACCCAGCTACACTGTTCAATTTCCTGTTCTCTGTAAAACTCAATGTTGTTTGTATACATTGTAGTATGCTTGTTTAATGTACACCGCGCTGATTTTAATAGCGCGGTATAGAAGCAAATGTTAAATAAATAAATAAATAAATAAAGGCTTTTACTACATTCTCCGGTAACAAATTCCAGAGTTTGATTACACGTTGAGTGAAAAAATATTTTCTCTTATTGGTCTTAAATAGGTTACCCTGTAGCTTCATTGCATGTCCACTAGTCTTTTTATGTTCTCATGACGTAAACAATCAATCTACATTTACCTGTTCTACTCCATTCATTAATTTATAGACATCTATCACATCTCCCCTCAGCTATCTCTTTTCCAGGCTGAAGAGCCCTAACCTTTTTAGCCTCTCTTCATAGGAGTATCCTTCCATCCCCTTTACTATTTTGGTGGCTCTTCTCTGTACCTTTTCTAATAACGTTATATCCTTTTTAAGATACGGCGACCAGAATTGCATACAATATTCAAGGTTCGGTCGCACCATGGAACAATACAGAGGCATTATAATGTCCTTTCTTTTATTTTCCATTCCTTTCCTTATAGAAACATAAAAAAATGATGACAGACAAAGACCACATGGCCTATCTAGTCTGTCCTTCCATATCAACAACTATAACAGTCCCCTTTTTACCTTTAGAGATCCTCTGTGTTTGTCCCATGCTTTTGTGATACCTAACATTCTATTTGCTCTCTTGGCTGCTGCTGCACACTGGGCAGAGGGTTTTAACATGTTATCCATGATAATGCCTAAATCTTTTTCCTGGGTGTTGATTCCCAATGTGGAACCTTGCATCATGTAACCATAGTTTTGGTTGTTCTTTCCTAGGTGCATAACTTTGCACTTGTCCACATTAAATTTCATCTGCCATTTTGATGCCCAGTCTTCCAATTTATCAAGATCCTCTTGAAACTTTCCACAATCCTCTTGGGTTTTAACAACTTCAAATAGTTTTGTGTCACCTGCAAATTTGATAACCTCACTTGTTATTCCCTTTTCCAGGTCATTTATGAATATGTCAAAAAGCAGTGGACCAAGAACAGATCCCTGGGGTACACCACTATTCACCTTTCTCCATTGAGAAAACTGGCCATTTAGCCCTACCCTCTGCTTTCTATCTTTTAACCAATTCCTGATCCACAATAGTACACTGCCTCCTATCCTATGACTTTTTAGTTTTGCCAAAAGTCTCTGTTGAGGAACCTTGTCAAAGGCTTTCTGAAAGTCCAGATACACTATATTAACCAACTCACCTTTCTCTACCTGTTTATTCACACCTTCAAAAAACATAACAGATTAGTAAGACAAGATCTTCCTTTTCTAAAGCCATGTTGGCTGTCTCCCATTAAGCCATGACTATCTACATGTTGAGTAATTTTGTTCTTTATGATGGTTTCTACCATTTTTCCCGGTACTGATGTCAGGCTCACCGGTCTGTAGTTTCCTGGATCACCCCTGGAACACTTTTTAAAAATTGGTGTTACATTGGCGATTCTCCAATCGTCAGGTATTACAGATGATTTTAAAGATTGTAATCTGTGAACTAATAGCAGGTCTGCAATGTCATATTTCAGTTCTTTCAACACCCTTGGATATATACCATCTAGTCCAGGTGATTTGCTACTCTTCAGTTTATCAAATAGTTGTAATACATCTTCCCGGTGTATCGATATTTCTTTCAATTCTTCCGCAGTATCACCTTTAAATACCACTTCAGTCATGGGTAACATCCCTACATTTTCATCAGTAAAGACCGAAGCAAAGAATTCATTCAGTATCTCCGCTATAGCCTTGTCCCATCTTAGTGCCTCTTTTACCCCTCCATCATCTAATGGTCCAACTGTCTCTATCGCAGGTTTTTTGCTATGAGTGTACTTGAAAAAGTCTTTGTGTTTTTGCTTCCACAGCAAGTTTCTTCTCAAATTCTCTCTTTGCCTGCCTTATCAATGCCTTACATTTAACTTGCCAGTGCTTGTGCTGTTTCCAGTTTTCGTTATTTGGCTCTTTTTTCCATTTCCTGAAAGATGCTTTTTTGGCAACAACAACCTCTCTGACCTCACCTTTAAACCATGCTGGTAGTTTTTTGGACTTCCTTCCACTTTTCTTAAAGTGTGAAATACAGCTGGTCTGGGCTTCCAAGATAGTATTTTTAAACAACACCCAAGCTTGATGTAAGTCTTTAACATTTGCAACTGCTCCTTTTAGTTTTTCTTATCTATTTTCCTCATTTTATCATAGTCTCCCTCTCGAAAGTTAAAAGGTAGTACTGTGGATTTCCTTACCATCCCTCCTCCATTAATTAAATCAAACGCGATCATGCTATGATCACTATTGCCAAGTGGCACCAACACCCTTATCTCTTGCACCAAATTTGGTGTTCCACTAAGGACTAGGTCCAAAATGGCTTACTCTCTGGTCGGTTCATGAACCAGCTGCTCCAAGGAGCAGTCATTTATTTCATCTAGAAACTTTATCTCCCTAGCATGTCCTGCCGTGACACTGACCCAGTCAATACCAGGGTAATTGAAATCACCCATTATTACTGTTCTGTAACTTTTGTTAGCTTCCCTGATTTCTTTGAGCATTTCATCATCCATTTGCTCATTCTGGCCAGGCGGTTGATAGTACACCCCCACTGTCATTGCCTTCCCCTTTTTACATGGAATTTCAATCCATAGGATTCTACAATGAATTATGTTTCCTGCAAAACTTTAATCCTTTGTGACTCAATGCCCTCTCTAACAGAGCACAAACCCTCCACCAATTTTATCAGCTCTATCATTACGATATAGTTTGTACCCAGGTATCACAGTGTCCCACTGGTTGTCCTCCTCCCACCATGTCTCTGAGATACCAATCATATCTAACTTCTCATTTAGTGCTATATATTCTAACTCTCCCATATTATTTTTTAGACTTTCAGTATTTGCATACAAGCATTTTAGAGACTGTATTTTATTCAAATTAATCTGGTTATCTGTAGGCATGGGTAACTTGGAATCTTTAAGCTCTATCTGAATAGAATAGAAACTCAGCACCATTTGCCGAATCCACCCAAATCACTACTGTCTAAAACCACACAAACACATGATCAGCCTACAAATTGTATATATTGTATATTTTATGGTTGTACATAGTTACCCTGTTAGCCAAGTTGATTATCCTGTTCATATGTAAACACAAAGTACTATTGGAAATGTGTATGTTCACTGTTTATTGTAAACCGCGCTGATGCTGAATAGCGCGGTATAAAAGAGACTTTAAATAAATAAATAAATAAAATCTGCTCTGTACTCAAGTACTTTTGGGCTACCTTTATCTTTATTGGAACTTCATTTTTTTGGTAGTATCCTTCAAGGATACATTGTTCCGAACCATTGCGCTCTTGGGCGACTGTCGGCTCTCCCCTATTATCTAGTTTAAAAGCTGTTCTATCTCCTTTTTAAAGGTTAATACTAGCAGCCTGGTTCCATCCCGGTTAAGGTGAAGCCCATCTCTTCAGAAGAGCCCCTCCTTTCCCCAGAATGTTCCCCAGTTCCTAACAAATCCAAAACCCTCATCCTTGCACCATTGTCTCATCCACGCATTGAGACTCTGGAGCTCTGCCTGCCTTTTGGGTCCTGCGCCTGGAACAGGAAGCATTTCGGAGAACGCTACCCTGGAAGTTCTGGATCTCAACTTCCTACCTAAAATCCTAATTTAGCCTCCAGAACCTTCCTACCACATTTTTCTATGTCATTGGTACCGACATGTACCAAGACAGCAGACTCCTCCCCAGCACTATCTAAGAACTTGTCTAGGTGGCGCGTGAGGTCCGCTACCTTCGCACCAGGCAGGCATATTACCAGGCGATCCTCACGTCCACCAGACACCCACATGCCTAATGATCAAATCACCAACTATAATGGCTGTCCTAACCCTTCCCTCATGGGCACATGGCCATGGAGAAACTTCCTCGGTGCAAGAGGGTTTTACATTACATGGAGGACAGGTCCTAGCTATAGGATCACTTCCTGCCACACCAAGGTGATGCTCTCCTGTCACATGACTTCTCTCCTCCATGGCAACAGGGAGACTGCCACATTGGAGATGGAACTTCAGTATTATGTCCCTGTAGGTTGTCCTTCACCATCAATGGGAGCAGAAGCCTGCACTTGAACTTGAACTCCTGAAAACTTGGAGATCACTGCGTCAACAAGAACCACTGGAGCGGTCGTATGTAAGCATGCGCCCATGGCACCATCTCTATGGTCGCTGCCATCAATCCAAGGAGCTGAAGATAACCTCATACTCTGGGAGTCTGCTGCACCCAGAACAGCATCAGGCAATTCAACAGTCTTGACTTTCTCCTCTTGCAGGAAAGCTCTGCTCACTCGAGTGTTGAAACATGCTCCCAGAAACTCCAGGGACTGGGAAGGCAACAGCTGGTTCTTTCCCTTATTGATCACCCAGCCGATGCTTTCCCAAAAGGATACCACTTGGGATGCCACCCGAGATGCTTCTGAAGGGAAAAGGCTTGGATGAGCCAGTTGTCCATATAGGGATGAACAAAGATCCCTTGGTGCCGCAGCAGCCACCACCATGACCTTGGAGAATGTCCTTGGGGCAGTGGATAACCCGAAAGGGAGGGCGGTGAACTGATAGTGAGAGCCAAGCATGGAAAAACAGATAGTTTTGATCTGCCCAGTTCAGGATATGAAATCGAGGGGAGTTCTTGGCCAGATCCAGAGAAGCCAAGAACTCCCCTCGATGCACTTCTTGAATCATAGAGTGCAAGGTTTCCATCTGGAAGTGCAGGATGTGCTTGAGGTCCAGAATGAACTGGAAGGAACCATCATTTTTTGGCACCACAAAATAGATGGAGTATCTTCCCTTGCCCTGTTCATCCAGTGATGTGGGGAGGACAGACACCATCATCTTCAGGCATAGCAACTTGTCAAAGGTGGTCCGCACAGCGGCACTTCTGATCGCAGACGAGCAAGGGGAAATGATGAAAACATCTGGAATCAGCTCTCTGCATTCCAGGACATTGCCAGACACCATTCAGTTTGGCTACCAGCAATCCTTGGTAACCCAGGCCCATTCCTGAAAAAAAAGGCAAAGCCTGCCTCCCACTGAGGAACCAGGGAATGGGCCCCCAAACCTTCTTTGTGCAGCCTGGGAGGGTCCTACTCTGGAGGGGATTGAGTCCATGGGCTCATGTGCTCCGTGAAAGGACTAAGAACGAGCCCAAGGCCCTGTAGCAGAGGGGAAGAAAGGTTTTCTAGGTTGGTAATGACGATAGCCCCAAGACTCCCAGGGATTTGGCCAGTGTGCCCTTGGTGGACGGGCCGAGGTTGACAAGAAAGGGGCACAAGTCCGATTCACAGGCCCCTTGGACCTATCTACCGGAAGGCAATAAGATTTTGTTTAACCCAGGTCCTTCACCAACTTCTCCAAATCCACTCCAAACAGAAGCTTCCCCTTAAAAGCCAGTTGTGCCAACCGGGCTTTGGAGATGTGTCCACTGCTCAGTGCTGGAGCCAAATCCAACACCATGACACCATCATCAGGGCAACATCCCTGACCACAAATGTACCAGGTCATACATGGCATGAGAAAGGAAGGCCATTACCGACTCCAAAAGAGGGGTAGTATCATCCGGAAAAAGAGACTGAATCCACTGTAGCAGGGCTAGAGACGTCAGGCTGGTACATACCGCCAGCTGCAGAATAACTGTCGCCACAGCAAACTGGCTCCTCAGCAAGGAATCCACCTTATGGTCCAAAAAATCTTTTAAGGCCGACCCGCCTTCAACGGGAATGGTGATCTGTCTGGTAAAGCGTAGTTACTCACCTATAACAGGTGATCTCCAGGAACAGCAGGAATTTAGTCTTCACATCTGAGTGACATCAGCACCGACGGAACCCATGTGGGAACGCTCCCCAGCATTCTATAGAAAAGCCTTTGGGAGCACTCCACTGCACCTGCGTGACTGCCTTCCCACTCTTCTAATTCCTTCTCTTCAGTTGGGTTTATAGCTGAGAAGAAAGAGCAAAAGCAACTCTACAACTCCATGGGGAGGAGGATGGGTTGTGAAGACTAAATTCCTGCTGTTCCCGGAGATTACTTGTTACAGGTGAGTAACTACACTATCTCCAGGGACAAGCAGGAATGTTGTCTTCACATATGGGACTCCCTAGCTCCCAGATCTCAGGAGACTTAGAAACCAGGTCAGAGTAGTCAGACAGGGTTCAGTTTGACACAGACATCACTGCCATGGAGATCTGGTAAGAAGAGTGTGGGCAGGGGAAAGAGATGTAGCTATGTTCCAAAGAGATGTTGGAGGACTGCCCGGCTGAAGGCTGCATCCTGGTAGAGTCCTTCTCCAAGCAATAGTGGGTAGCAAATGTGTATATGGAAGAACAGGTTGCTGCCCAACAGATTTCATCAATGGCTACTGATTAAAGATTGGCTACAGAGGTTGCCATGGCTCGGACATTGTGAGCAGTGATGTGCTTGGTGAAGGTTAGGCCTGCTCGATCATAAGCAAATGAGATACAGTCCACTATCCATTTGGAAAGTGTTTGTTTTGTTACAGGATGCCCCAAGTGAGTGGGGTCTAAGGAAACGAACAATTGTAAAGATTTTCAGAGATCCTGTGTCCTTTGGAGATAGAAGGCCAAAGCCCGTCTACAATTCAGAGTGTGCAGAGTTGCTTCTGCATGAGACGAATGAGGTCTTGGAAAGAAGACTGGAAGGATAACAGATTGATTGATGTGGAAGGGCGATACCACTTTTAGTAGGAAGTGGGGGGGGGGGGGTGTCTGCAGGACAATCTTGTCATGATAGAACCTGATATATGGTGGATGATCCACCAAGGACTGAGGTTCACTGATGAGCCTGGCTGGGGTCAGGGCAATGAGAAATATGACTTTCCAAGACAAGTACCGTAGGTGAGTAGTCACTAGGGGCTCAAATAGAGGTTTGAGAAACTGAGCCAAGACCATGTTAGGATCCCACACGACCGGTGGGGGTCAAAGGGGAGGCTTGGAGAGTAGAAGACCTCTCATAAAACATGCCACAAGAGGGTGCGTGGAGATGGGTTGACCATCGACTGGTTTGTGAAAAGCTGCGATTGCACTGAGGTGAACACGTACCGAGCTGGTTTTGAGTCCTGTAGAGGACAAGTGAAGTAGGCACTGCAGAAGTGGAGACACTGGTGCATTGAAAGGATTCAGGTTATTCTGCGAGCACTATGATCCAAATCTGCGCCATTTAAATGAGTATGCTTGTCTGGTGGATGGCTTTCTGGAAGCCAGGAGGATGTCCTTTACTTCCTGGAGAAGGTCAAGATGCAAGAGCATCATCCCTTCAGCAGCCATGCAGTTAGGCGGAGAGATTGCAGAATGGGATGTAGGACTGTTCCATTGTCCTGGGATAGAAGATACGGATTGCAACCCAGTCGTATTGGCTGTGTCTATGTCAGAAGTAGTAGCAGGAGAAACCAAGGCTGACAGGTCTGTGAGTATCATATTGCCCTTGTCTGTCTAGAATTTAAAGATTGTCTTTGGTATGGGGGGAAACACATATAGAAGACTCTGACAGTGAAGAAGAAAGTCATTGGGTGCCTGGCTGAGTTTGGATGGTACTCTGGAGCAGAAATAGCAAAGTTTGAAAGGCAATTGGCCTCCTCGTAGAGGGGAAGAGAGCTTGCCCCTCCTTGCTTGTTCACATAGAACATTGCGACCTGATTGTCTGCCCTGACTAGCACTTGACTGTTCGAGAGGCGATATTGGAACATCTGCAAGGCATTCATGATTGCTCAAAGTTTGAGCAGGTGGATTTGAAGAGCTGATTCCTGGAATGTCCACAGTCCCTGCATGTAGATGGAGTTCAGGTGAGCTCCCTAACACCGCTTAGATGCATCTGTGGTCAGGGTGTGTTGAGTTGAGGCATCCGAAAAGGTGATCCTCTGAGGAGGTTTGCTGGGGTGCACCACCAGTGGAGAGACTGGACCAGGGGTGGGTAATTTGAATCAGGTCCTGCCATTCCCTGTGGCCTGTGTCCATTGGGATGCTAAGGCCCATTGTGTTAGGCGCCTATGTAGTCTTGCATATGGAACTGCAGGCATTGTGAATGCCATGTGGCCTAAGAGACGTAGGAAGTCTCGAGCTATTGAGCTTGTCTGCTGATGCATGTGGTTGGCTAGGTCCACCAATCAGTGCAGGCGGTCTAGTGGTAGGAAGTCTGTCTTGCTGAGTATCTAGCATGGCTCCGATGAACTCCAACCTTAGTTGGAGATAGATGGGAGATTTACGACAAAGCCCAGATGTTGTAAGATCACAAGGGTTCATTGAAGTGATGTGCAGAGCTCTCCAGGAGAGTCTGCCTTTATCAGCCAATCCTCTAAGCGGAGGAAGACGAAGATCCCCATGTTGCGTAGATATGCTGCCACCACTACCATGCATTTTGTGAATACCCTAGGAGTAGATGCCAGGCCGAAGGGGAGGATTCTGTATTGGTAGTGAATCCCTTGAAAGATGAAGCGGAGATACTGCCTGTATCCTGGATGAATGAGGATATGGGTATATGTCTCCTTGAGGTCTCGGGAACATAGCCAATCTTATTCCTGCAGACAGGGAAGGAGAGTTCCTAGAGAAATCATTTTGAACTTCTCCTTGATCAAGAATCTGCTGAGATCCCTGAGGTCGAGCATGGGCCTGTAGCCTCCTGACTGCTTTGACATAAGGAAGTAAGGGGAGTAGAAGCCCTCGAAGTTGGTCTTGTGAAACCCTTTCTATGGCTCCTTGGGAAAGCAGGGTGGACACCTCTTGTTTGAGCAGAGCCCTTAGGGGAGACTGCGTGGGATAGTCCCCTCTGAAATGATAAAGGGGACGATGATGGAAGTTCAAATGATAACCTTCCTGGATGATGTGCAGTGTCCACTGCTCTCAGGTGCTACCAGTGTGTGTAATGGCAAAGCCGGCCTGCTATGTGGAGAGGATTGGGAACCTGCAGGGGCAAGATGGCAATGCTCCCTAGGAAGGAGTCAAAACCTAGGCGCGGTCTGTGCCTGTGTGGATGGTTGTGACTTGGCAACCTTAAGCTTCTTTGCTGGTCTTGCCCCCTATTGTTTCTGTTGAGATTGGTAAGAAGGTTAGAAGTAGGAGGGGTAAAATCTCCTTTTTGAGATCTCAGCAGTTTTTCTGGAGAGCCTCTTCAACATGGTATCATCTGTTTCTAGCTCTCCAGCCTTCTCCCTCCAATTTTTTCCCAAACAGGTTCTCACCTGTACAGGGGATATTGCCCAGTTTATCCTGGACCCATTGTTCCAGGTCTGACGCCTGAAGCCATGCCAGTCTGCATGTCCCTAGGGCTATGCCAGAGGCCCTGCTGGTGGATTCAAAGGCAAAGGCCTCTCTGTTCACAAATTTGTAGATGTTTTGGCTATGTCTTAGAACAGTCTCAAAGGCAGGTTTCTTCTCCTCAGGAATGAAGGGAAGGAAGGCCTCCCAGTCCTTGTTGAGTTCCTTGAGAAACATATCCATATACAGGGTATAGTAGTTGATTCGACTCGCCAACATTGAAGCCTGGAAAGACCAGCATGCAAAGGAATCAAGGTTTCTCGATTCCCTTCCTGGGAGTATTGATGCATGGGTTTTGCCACTTTTTATCCTGTGCATCATTGATGCCACTACCATAGAGTAGTGCAGCAACTGTGGCTTCTGGAAGCCAGGGATGGCCAGTACTCGATACATTGTATCGAACCTCCCACATATGGGTGACGTGAGGGGGTCTCCCACATATGGAGAATAAGGTTGTGCAGTATCCGATGCACTGGCAGGATAGCAGCTTCCTTTGGGGCTGTTGGGTACTGGAGTATCTCCAGTTCTTCCACACAAGGCTCCTGTTCAGCTACCATTGTAATCGATAATTCTGTCATCATGTCCTGTATAAACTCCTGGAAGGACATGTCCTCCGGGGGTGACTTCCAGCACGTACTGGTACTCGGAGGCAAAGGCTCTGAGACAACATCCTGGAACTCTGTGGAGTCAAAGGATTGATGAACGGAATTAAAGGAATCTGAATCCGAGCATGGGGAGTACTGTCGGTGTCGATGCACGTGGGATCGGTGTTGTCGATACCGGTACTTCTCTGTGATATTGTGCTGCTGTCCTGGTAGAGGTATGGTGCCCGGTACTGACCAATTGGACGCAGCCCCCGAAGCCGGTCCCAGTGTCGGGGCTAGAATATGGAAACCTGGAGTATCAGATATCAGTGCCGGTATAGACACTGATGTCAATGTCGGCAGTTCTTGTGCTGTTGGTGTGAAGGATACTAATGCAGTGAGGAGTGCTGCCATGGTCTTCTCTATGGATAGCATATGCTGATCCAAGGAGGTTGCCAGTATCTGGTCTATAAGAAGAATGTGGCTTGCTGCACCAGGGGCTCTCCAGAAGGCAATGCCTTGGTAGCCTCCCGGTTCCCCACAGAGGCTTTGGAGGACAGGTCCTCCCGCCAGGTATGCTTGGCTGGGTAGCCAAAGTCGGAAGAGTCCCTCAGAGAATCTCGGTGCTCAGAGCAGACCTCTCCCTCGATCCTCATGACTTCTCTCTGGAATCCTTGGATCTGTCACTCAATTCCATGGACTTGTCTTTAGAGTCCCGAGGTTTTTCTTTTGGATCCCGTGATGTCTTTGATGGGGATCTTGATGTTTTCTGTCTGTTGGAGCCTGTTTCTTAAGAGATTTTTGAAACTCAGGAGGAAGACGATGTCCTCAAGGATGTCGAAGCCAAAGAGACCAAGTCCAAGGGGAATAGTTCACCCAATTTTTTGGCCTGGTTTCTCAGACCTCTCCGGGTCATGAGCTTACATATGGAGCAAGATTCTGGCAAATGAGAGGAGAAAATCCATCCACCATCTGTTGGAAACAAAGAAAAAAACGAAAGAACCTTTGGTGGCTGAGGCGAAGAGGCATGAGAGTGATGTCATTGAACCTGGACTTTTCATTGGTTCTTTGTCTCCACCAATCTGCTGGAAGGGGAACGCAACCCACTTGTCTGGACTGGTCTAGCAGGATGATGTGGAATTAGGATGCAATGACTTTCACCTATGAAGAAACAGCTTAGTCCCTGATCAGAACAGGAAGCGCTTGAGAGGCTGTCTCAGTGGCCTTTTGCCTTTGTGATCAAGGGTGGTTACATGCAGCTCTTCTACACGGAGCCTGCTCTAAAATTTAAAGGGAATTCAGCAAACTGAAAGGAAATTTCTGGAATCTGGTCTGTAAAGTCAGAAATGTGAATTCTCCAAATGAATTCAAGAGTGAATGGTCACTCTTTCCAGGAAGCATCTGAGGAGTAAACACAGCCAGCTTTTACGGGACAATGTGGGGCAGATGTCTAAATACTTAAAGGGTATTAATGAACAAACAAATCTTTTTCATGTAAAAACAGAGGACATGAAATGATGCTTTTAAGTTTGCCTCCTTGCAGTAACATCAAGAAATGTGTTTTCCACAGAAAGGGTGGCAGATGCCTGGAATTGCCCTCCTGATGGAGGTGGTGGGGGGACAAATACAGTGACAAAATTCAAAAAGGCATGGGACAGACAGAGGGATCCCTATATAGCAAAAGGATGGAATCAAAACAAACAAATATCTTTTTGACTTAAACAGAGACATAAGACTAGGCCTCTGACTGCACTAGGCAACTGACTGCAAAGTATTATTTGTTACTGTAACTGATGATAATAGACCACTTACTGCAAAGTATTGTCTGTCACTGTGCCGTGCATGCTGATACTAGGCTACTGACCGTGAAATATTACTTGTTACTGTAAAGAGTCTGAGAAGACTAGGCCTCTGACTACACTAGGCAACTGACTGCGAAGTATTATTCGTTACTGTAACGTGCATACTGATACTGAGCCACTGACTGCAAAATATTACTTGTCACTGTGAAGTTACTGCTGGTACTAGGCCACTGAAATACTACTTGATACTGTGAAGAGACTGTAGCTTCCAAGTCACGGCCCAAACACAACTGCCCACCAAACAACTGTGGAATGGCACCCCTTAACGTTTTTCTAAGTATATATCTGCTCTTACTGGTTCCCTCATACGCTTTCATCTCCAACTTCTACTACTCTCTACCACACATTTGCACTCCAATATACATTCTTTACCCCATCCAAACACCCTCACTGCCGCCACTCACCCCTTACCACACTATCTCCAATGATCCAACAATCGCGCCATCTCCGAGGCCCTCTATTACCAGGCATAACAGGGCACAGAGGCGCCCCAACCCTAAACCAAGAAGGCCGAATGTAGACAAACCCCTGCTAACGCAGAACATCCACATACATTCACCACAAACGTCTCATGATGCATGCAACATGTGATAAGGAAGCTTATCATAGCTCAGGAAGGAGCTATAGTAAAGGTGAAGTGACTCTCAACAAGCAACCTGTCAGTTCTGGTAGAAATAAGAAAACAGAATTTTTCCATAAAAGACTACCAGTCCCAGAATGCACCAGGTTTCCAACAGCCATTAGAAGAGCTGAAGTGAGGCTATGAGGTAATCCCCAAGCACTCATCTCAAAGGGCAGGGCCTGATTCAGCACAGCTGCGCTGTGCTAGGGTGGAGCACTCATCTAAGCAGAATAAAGGTAGAGTTTATTCTACAGAGAATTATCCTCATCCTCAGTTTCATCTGAGAGATCCTCAGAATCAGCTTGGATATTCTCAGCTTGGACGTCTTCATCATCTGGAGGATCATCAGAAGCAGAAGCCAGAGCGGACGGACAGAGAGGGCAAGAAACCCTTTGGAAGAAAGAAAAGCATTTGGGAGGTCTAAAGGAGTCCAGAGCAGTACGTATACTGGGAGACATTCAAAAGGCCAGCATACACCATTGGACTGGGGAAAACCAGAGGAGTGGTGCTGCAGAGCTAGGAATCTCCAGACGGTACCTGTGAGGGAGACGGCTGCACTTGGAAGGGACCCTAAGACCCGTGCCAGAAGGTATGTGAAAAGAGATCCAGTGTCCAGGGATCTGGATTGGAAGGCTGGACATAAGAACTGGACTACATACTGGCCAGGCTATTTAGAGAGGAACTCTAACAGCAATGGAAGCTCAGGTATGAACACTGATCTATGCCCTAGCTATAACCTTGAAAGACAGCAGGGAAACAAGTATTCTCCTGAAAGTGCTCCATTGAGAAATTCCTCTGTGCCAATCCCTGATATTGAACCCATGATTGTTGAAGAAGGGGAAGGAGCGGTCTTAGATACAGGCTGTGAATATATGGATTGCTCTCTGTCTAAACTCCTTTGGTAATTTACTGTTACAAAGTACAACGACCATCACAAAGAAATACAAACTTGTTCTTTAATCTACTCAGAAAAGCTCCTGCGTAGGATTTTGAGCCATGCAGTAGAAATTAAGCCAGCTAAGGGGTTTCAGCTGGATAACTGCTAGCAATTGAGCCTTACCTAATTGCTTGTGAGCTCTGAGGGAATCACTTCTGAATCTATGTGTGAAGATATAAGAAGTTAACCTGAAAAGAACAGTTTTTCCCTTCTTTGTGGGTTTTGCTTGTTGTTTGAAACACTGCTAAGAAAATATTAGCTAAAGCCTACAGAAAAGACCAGTTTGTTACCAACCAGGTCTTTATTCTTTTGCTTTGATTGCCTGACAAGTTCATCTGTTGTTTTCCTGATTTTGTTTTTCTAAGTTAAACACTGAAAGCAAGTATCCTGTTTTATGTGCTACCAAGCATATCTGTGTTGGGAGAAATAACCCCATAAATAAATATCTTATTGGCTTTACACTCAAGCACAACTAATTATTGTGAGTGGCTGTGTCTGGTGTGAATGGACTGCATTTCCCACAATCCCTTGCAAATCATATTGATATATGCATTTGCCAAGACTGTGAACATTCTCACCCAGGCATCCGTCTGACAATCATCATCCTCATTAATGCCAGATCTATCAGGAACAAGACCCACCTAATCTATGACATCATCACAGATGAGCAGCCTGCCATCCTCTGTATAACGGAAACTTGGATCATGGACACCGACAGCATTATTAAACCAGATAAATAAACCCGGTTACAAATTATACAACTGCCCCCGCACCCACAAAAGAGGAGGAGGAGTTCTCATTGTCGCCAAAGCCAACCTGCAATTAACAAGCACATACCAGCTATCAAATATGGACATCGATTTGCTTAAAGTTGAAAACTCAGCTCTATCCATCTGCCTGATATACAGACCCCCCTCGCCACACCATGAATCACTTGCCATAGCACTAGAGAGCATCTCCTCCACACAACTCAGGAAATTCCAAATCATCTTGGGAGACCTAAATTTAACCTCAATGCCACCTACTCACGCAAAGACCTTCCTTGAAGCCATGAACCAACTAGGATATCAACAGCTAATAAATGAGGCCACCCACGACAAGGGTCATACCCTGGACATGGTCTTCACACCCACGAATCAGCAGCGCAACGAAGAAAAACCTCTAATAAGGATAACTCCAGTACCATGGTCTGACCACCATCAAATTGATCTACGCTTAAACCTGCCATCCTTACCCAAAGATGCGAAGGCTCGGAGAACAGTACACCCACAAAGGGGTTTCAACAAATTAAACTTGGAAGATCTCATAAGTAACATTACCGCCCACATAGATTTGGAATGCATGGACCTCGATCTACTAACAAATAGCTGGGACGCGGGAATCCAGGCTGCATCGCACCCAACATGGAAGACCCCCCCGATCTCAACTAAACCCAGATCTGAACCCTGGTACACAGAAACGCTAACCAGAACGAAGAGGGAACTCCGAAGACTGGAGAGAAAATGGAGACGAAACAAATCCATTGAACACAAGACTGAATACCTCAAACACCTCACAAAATACAAAGGCGAGGTCAACTCTGCGAAAAGGACACATCACACCAACTTATTAAACAAAGCTATCAATAAGCCTCGTGAGCTATTCGAACTAGTGAAATCACTGACAAAAGTACCTCGGGAAGACCACCGGGGTACCGTAATCAAACCCCAAACCCTGGCAGACCATTACGCAAGTAAACTCACTGCAACCACACCCACTCACTGTTTGAACGAAACCTACCTGGAACATCGCCTAAACAAGATGACCAATATAGACCAGGAAAAAACATGGAGCAACTTCCACAACATTGATGTCCAGCAAATTACCAACATAATAACAAACATCCGTACCACCACCTCCCCGCTAGATCCCTGCCCAACTGCTTGGGTTAAGGCAGCAAAACAAGATATTGCGAACCAAGTATCACATATTGTGAACCAATCGCTGCAACAAGGAATAATGCCCACACAACTCAAGAAATCGATAATAAGGCCAATCCTAAAGAACAACTCACTCAACAAGGACGACCCAGCCTCCTACCGCCCCATCTCCAGCATATCTTTCCTGGCAAAGATCATTGAGAAGGCAGTCCTATTACTACTACAAGACCATCTGGATGAACATGAAACCCTAGATGAACAGCAATACGGTTTCCGACAACGTCATGGGGTGGAAACGCTGTTGATAGCACTGCTTAACAACCTCCTCAAGGGCCTTGAAGACAAAAAGAAAATGTTTATACTCATTTTCATTGACATCTCTGCCGCCTTTGACACAGTCCATCATGGAACCCTCCTACAAAGGATTGAATCAATAGGAATATTGGGAACCCCCCTGAAATGGTTCTCTTCTTACATAATCAACAAAATGCCACAGGTTCATTTCAATGGCGAAGAAGCAGAAGCTTTCCCGCAAACGCAAGGCATACCTCAGGGCTCCGCTCTCTCGGCACTACTTTTCAATGTCTATATGCGACCCCTCTGTAATATTCTCCAACAACACAATATCAACTACCACATTTATGCGGATGATATTATGCTCTACACACAGTTGGATACCAAGAACCCTAACTATACTCAGCTTGAAACATGCCTCACCGAGATGTTAAATTGGATACAGCAAAACAACATGGCGATCAACCATAAGAAAACTGAGGTCATGTATATCTCAAGAAAACCAAACTTTGACCCTCCTGCGTCAGTCACCCTATGTAACAATGCATACAACACGAAGACTGAAATAAAATATCTGGGTGTAACACTTGACAGCAATCTAAAGATGGAAAAGCACCTCCGCAAAACCAACAAGGCCGTTTTCCACAAACTTAGAGTCCTACAACCCCTACGGAGCATCATTGAACCTCACGATTTCAGATCTGTTGCGCAAGCTCTAATTATGCCACACCTCGACTATTGCAATGCCATCCTACAGGGCCTTCCAAAGAAAACCCTCAACATTCTCCAAATGGCCCAAAATGTAGCAGCTAGGGTCATGAAAAAAAACCTTACTGGTCACATTACCCCTGTATTAATCGAGCTACACTGGCTCCCCATTGCAGCCCGGATAAAATATTTATTTATTTATTTATTTTATTTATTTAACTATTTCTTTTATACCGCCCCTTCCAGAGATCAAGGGCGGTTTACATATAACAGGTTAACAGTCTTGTACACATTTGTATACATTTTTTACATAGAACAATAGAAACTATATTAAACACTATAAAACTATATTAAACACTATAAAACTATATTAAACACTATAAAACACTAATAACCACCTTCAAGCTTATACATAACATAGCGCCATCCTTTCTCTCCACCCTTATCAGCACGCAACCACCCAACAGAAGCAGGCGAACAATCCACTCAAATATACTCCACGTTCCCCCTGATATCAGATCTGTAACTGCCACTACTAGCCAACGAGCATACTCCTACTCGGCCCCGTCCCTCTGGAACCAACTACCACCAGAGCTAAGAGCTATCAAAGACCTTATGGAATTCAGAAAGAAACTCAAGACACATCTTTTCCAGTGTCAATACAATCTGATATAATCCCAAGGGTATAAATGATACCACCCAATGAAACATGGTTGCAGTTTATGTAAATATGTAATGTCTGACTCCTCTACATATGACCTCTCCCTGTGTGCTGTGCTTCCCCCTCCAAATCAATGTGTGTATACCGCAAAATTTCTGTCATGATTCGACAAATTCATATCTGTAATCAAACCGCTACTGATCGCTGGAAGTAGCGGTATACAAATGTATGCTAAATAAATAAAATAAATAAATAAAAGAGAGGGGTAACCTGCACAGAGTGGAGAGTACAACCCTAAACAAGGGCATTGGCGGGGGGGGGGAAGGTGACCTGTATAGAATGGTGGGTACAACTCTAAACAAAGACATAGAGGAGGGTGACCTGCAAGAAATAGTAGGTACAAACCTAAAGAAGGGCATAGAGGTGAGTGACTTGCACAGAGCGGCGGGTATAACCCTAAAGAAAGGAATGGGGGGCGGGTACCACCACTCTAACCACTTTTCTGGGCGGACTAGATAGACCATCTGGTCTTTATTTGCCGTCATTTACTATGTTACCTTTTGCCACTACTCCACAAGTAGTGTGAATGGCTCTTGCAAATAGTAAGGTGCGACAGCCTGGGATTTATTTTGGGCCTGGTACTTTCCTTTTGCTCTTTTGGGCTTCTAGTTTAACTAGAAATAGGGCTGGGCTTTGGCACCATGTGCCTTCATTTGCAATTACCTGGGGATTTTACCCCTTATTTTATACCCCAGTCCAGTCATCACAGCATCAGCACCCTCAAGAGACCATGCACCAGGCTCCTTTTAGAAACCAAGCAATTATGGATCCTAAAGCCAGGCATTGGGTCTGACCAGTGCATAACAGTTAAGACTCTTTCTCCCAGGAATTGTAAGCGCCATCTCCACAACATCCCCAGCTTACCTGGGGGAGTGGAAGACCTGTGCTAGGAATCAAACCCAGGTCCTCTGCACGGCTGTGTGTACCACTCTCCACTTGTCCTCCAGTTCACCATCTACTTGCAAACGTTAATTGAACCCAGAGATGCCCCATCCCACCAACTGCACCAGAGAATGCTTAGTTACTCACCTGTAGCAGGTGTTCTCCGGGAACAGAAGGAATCAGTCCTCACATACAGGTGACATTGGCGCCGATGGAGCCCATGTGGAAGCATCTCCCCAGCTTTCAAAGAAAGCCTTTGAGAAATGCACCACACATGCATGGTCCCCTTCACGTCCAAGGGTGCCATCTTGCCTCAGTCTAATAACATAGCTAAGATGGCAAAAATAAAATACGGTAAAGAAGCAACTCTAATGGGAGGAGGGAGGTTTGTGAGGACTGATTCCTTCTGTCCCAGGAGAACACCTGGTACAGGTGAGAAACTATGCTTTCTCCAGGAACAAGCAGGAAGTCAGTCCTCACATATGGAACTCCCCAGCTACAGGCTACCGAGAACCTGTACAAAATGCCACGGGTGACCAGAGAAGGTGAGCCGTGAGCTGCAGCAGTTGAGTCCCAATTGAGAGACTCTTGCAAGACCCAAGTGTCCGGCGGGGAACCAGCACTCCGGTAGCCTGAACACAGAAGGGTCAGAGGGCAGGAGTTACCTATACCCCAAAGAGATTACAGAGTATGGGTTGGAGCACCGAGTTACCGGAGGGGGCCCTAGAGTGTGGTGTCACCGGGAACCCCAGCGCAGAGTCAGATCTATGAAAGAACTTCTCCTGCTGCAGCTGACGGCTCTTGATGGTCTTTGCAGACATGGACTTGCAAAGGTCACAGCTCAAGTTGTCTGAAGTGGCCCGAGGCAACGGAGACAGCAGTTATGTGGGTCGGTGAGGGACATAATCTTAATGCACCAATCACATTTTTTGAAGCCACTGGAGGCCATGGGGAAAAATGGGTACTTGGACCTGGGCGAGGGTCTGAGGCCTACCAGCCAAAAAAGGGTGCAAAAGCGCTGGTCGAGGGCCACCTCGAGAAAAAACACAAGAAAATTAACATGAGGAGCAACGCCAAGGCAAGCTCAGGGGTGGGAAAAGGAACCAGTACGCATACTAGAAAGAGTCATTTTAAGCAAAAAAAAGAGACACTTTTTCCTAGGAAATGGGACACAGCATGCGTGGTGCATCTAGCAAAGGCTGTCTTTGAAAGCTGAAGAGATGCTTCCGCGTGGGCTCCGTCAGGACGCTTGCTTGTTCCCGGATAAACAAAGGATATGGCCAGTAAGGGACACTGAATCTGAGCGAGGCAAGTGCACTATAGTAGTTAGTAGGTATTTCAAATGTATTAACTTGAATGTTTTTACATTTGAAATTATCCATTTCTGAACCATTGTCAATACATTGGGCAGGATACAAGAATTTGCATTAAAGACAGCATGCAGCAGACCCAAATATGTAAGAGTGCCATTTACCTCCCGCACCAGGCAGTTGAGGGAGTTCAGGTCTCTGTGTATGATGTTCATGGAGTGAAGGTAAGTCTAGAGAGAGTGAGAATAAGGTTAAACTGTGTGGGACACAGCGGGAGGTGCAGCGGAGAGAAAGAGCGTGCGACTGGTCATTCAGGGACAAATGAGCCTATATTCTGTACATATTGATCACTTAGACGCCTGTTATAAACTTTACCCTCCGGTTTAAATACAGATGCAATACATTATCTCCTCTTTATCTGCAGGGGTCCACTTAATTGTGGTTAATCCTCTTAACGTTTTCGTTAATTTCTGTGGTTTATCTCCTGCCACAGTGGGTCCATGGACACGCTCACCATGGCCTTTACCTGTGGCAGGGATGTTAGCTGCATCTGCGGTATCTGCAATATCGCTAGCATCCTCATTAGCCTTAGTGCGTAGCAATTCGCCAACCACTGCTAGTGAATTTAATGCTGCGCTCGCAGATTGCTGTTTGCATCACGGTAGGATGTATCAGCACATTACTTCCTGGACGAAGGCATTAGTGTCACATCAGACTCACCATTCCTGCTGCGATGTCCCTAGCGAAACTCACTCGCTGACTCCAGGGGTAGTGACTGTCCTGCAGGGAGAAGAGATCTTAGCAAGTAGCACAAAAGGAAAAACTCAAGACTCCTTGTCTCACCCCACAAGTTTCCCATTACCCTCTTATCCCTCTGTTTTTTTCCTCCTTCCCTCCATCCTACAGTTCGGTTTCTCCTTTCCTCCCAAAGGCCTTCCCCTTCCTCTGCTACTTTCTTTCCTTCCCTAAAACCACGTCTCTGCACATGGGATATTATACAAACCTACACCACAAAAGAAGGAGATTACCAGGATGGGGTGCAAAGGAAGGAGGGCTTTAGTCTGCAGGATACTGGGCATGATTGGCTTTTGGTCTGACTTAGAATGGCTTATCTTAGGGTCTTACAAATGTTAGATTTCATCCTATAGGTGATCATCAGGTCTATGAAGGCATAAAGTCACTGTGTCCCACACTTTGCGTGGAGGAAGAGGAGCCTAGTGCTTAGGGCAGCAGCCTGGGACCAGAAATCCCACGGACACTCCTTGTGACCTTGGGAAAGTCATTTAACCCTCCACTGCCTCAAACTTATGAGCAGATGCAGAAAGACTAATGTGCCCTCTGTGTGCAGATAACACAACTTCTATGCACAAGTTCCCCCACGCTAACTGCAGAAAAGAGACTGACGTGTGCTTAAAAGAGCAAAAGGCAAGTATGCGCACACAGCAACTCCAAGCGTATTTAAATAATATGCAAATGAACGGCACGTATTAAAATAGAATGCTAACAGGGCTTACAAGGGACGGAGGAGGCACAGTAAGTTAGTTATTTATTTTAACAAGCTTTATATACCACCTTTCTTGCATTCAAAGCGGTTTACATATAACATAGTAACTTTCGCGTTTGATGTTTTACAATGAACAGGGCGTTGAACTTGGATGAAAGGGATAAAGTATGCAGAGAAATGCATAGAGGATTCTATAACCAGCAGGAACGCTGATATCTCTACGCTTGTTCTGAGGTAGGGAAAGACTGTTTCAAGATATGTACCGGCGAATACTTACCATCGACATGAACATTTTCTACATGCATCTTCCAGCATGTAAGCGAAAAGTCTGATGTTCAAAGGAAATGTTTTTTGCTTTTTATCCTTGTGTATTTTTTGGACTCATCTATCTTTTATTTTAGGTCTCTTTGTTGTGATTTCCTAAAAAAATGGTTTTGGGCGAAATAGTGTTGGGGTGAGCGCCAAAAGAACCTGCATGTCCTGTACGCATAACACGAGCGTTTGACATTTATGTGCGTGCACACACAACCAGTTATAGCATGTCTGTAGTGTGCGTGTACACTGGCTCTCCTCCCTTCAACCTTACGCTGAAGTTTCGCACACAGCTCATTTGCGTGCATATCCTTTGTTGCATACCGGCGCTAAAGTCTCACGTTATCAGCGCAGTATGAAAACACGTTCACAGCTAATAACACGCAACTTCAGCACCAGCTTTCTGCATAGGCATGTTAGATTGTAAGCCCTCTGGGGACAGGGAAATGGTTACTGTACCTGAATGTAACTTGCCTTGAACTATTGTGGAAAGTACAAATGAATAAATAAATATGCAAGGATATCTGCAAAGTACCGTAAACAGAACATAGATGAGTTTAAATCCAGTGTAACCACGTTTTACTTTCATTGTGTTCTTAGACAAAGCTTTTTTCTACTATTACAGATTTTTTTTTCTTTTTTTCCTTCTCTAGCCTTCAGGTTCAAAGAGGAAGGCAAGCTCTCTGAAGTCAGTGCCCTTCTCAGGTGTCAGATCCCTTCCTTCCCACCCACCCAATGTGAGAATTCTTGCTATACAGGGCAATTCACCAATTAGGTTGTTAGCAAAGGTAAAAGATTTTTTTTTTTTTTTACTGGTAGGGAGGGAAAATCTAGGGAGTAAAGAGCTCCACATTTGGATATCTACTAAAAGTAAACAATTCTTGAAGGAGCTCTGATTAGGTAATTTTACAAAAGGGAACCCATTAAACAATATGCCCCAGATGCATAATATCAGAATTTAGTACTGTTTTGCAAGCTTAGTAGAGCTATACACAGATATGTAGAACTGAGCTGTTGGAACACACATAAAAGTGGCTAGCTGTTTGTACCCTGAGGAAAGTTAGGGACTTTTGGAGATGTTTCTCATTTCTTTCAAAAGGTACCAAAGCTCCAACAACTGGAATATGACTGAAGAATCATGTTGCCAGAGCTGTTGCCCCCGTTACAGCTTCTGTCTCTGTCCAGACAGACAGACAGCCTGATCCCAGTCAAGGGATAAGTTCCATATGCACGATGCCTGCAAGCTGAAGCTCTCATGAAACAAGCAGAGGAGCTCAGAGAAGAGGTGGCAAGGCTAAGAAGCATTTGAGACAGTGAGAAGTACATTGATAAGATGCTTCTTGAAGCATCCATGCTCTCCAACAGAGGTGAAGATGGGAGGCTACAGAATGAAGAGAGTTGGACATGAGGCACCAAGCCCTGACAAATCGACAATCCAACTGCTCCTGCCCTCAAGTTGAAGAGCCAGTATGCAGCCCTGGAAGTGGAAGAGGTAAAAACATCCCAGGAATAGGAAGAACCAGAGCTCAAGCACCCCAAGGTTGCAGAATTGGTGACCACAAGGAAGCAAAGGACAGTGGTGATTGGTGACTCTCTTCTGAGGGACACTGAGGTGTTCATCTGCCGACTAGACTTGATGTCCAGGAAGGTGTGCTGTCTGCCAGGTACCAAAATCTGAATGTTATGGAAAGTTTGCCGAGACTCATCAAGTCTACTGATTATTATCTGATATGCTCATCCGTGTCGGTCCAAATGATACTGCTAGGTATCCCTCCATGCGTATCATCAGGTCCTCTCCATCAGCAGGAACCCTGCATTCACTCCGCCCTCTTCACTGAAGGTACATGATGCAGAGCTCCTCAGCAAGCCCACGGTACGGTACCTAGGGGTCACGCTGGACCAACAAATCAACATGAAGGCCCAGATAGGCAATATGGTAAAGGCGATCTACCATAAAATTCGGACGCTTCGCCACCTGAGACAGCTGCTAGAGCCGGAAGACTTCCGGACAGTCTATCAAGCACTAGTAATGCCACACTTTGACTATGCTAATGCAATACTGCATGGCCTCCCGAAAAGCTCGCTAACTCCCTGCAGCTTGCAATGAATGCAGCTGCCAGAATCCTGCATGGAGCTTCCAGGAGGGACCATATCACCCCAGTTTTGAAACATCTGCACTGGCTCCTGGTACACTGAAGGATCTCCTTCAAGATCTTAACGATGACATATAAAGCCATCAACAAGTGCTCTTCCACCTCCCTCACGGAGCTCATCCAGACCACCCCCCCTCAACAGGGTAAGGCGATCAGCCGCCACCAATACTCTGATACTCCCGAAGGCGATCACCAAATGCTCTCAGGCCACGAGAAACAGAGCCTTCGCACTTTTTGCACCTTCCTGTTGGAACGCCCTGCCACCAGCCATCCAGGCCAGCAATAACCTCTCCCAGTTTAGAAAGGCACTGAAGCACCATCTGTTTCTCCAGTATTATACTGAACCAGATGACATCTCACAGCCACCCACACTCCAGACCCAAGCCAGCATCCCCAGCGTAGCCACCCCTCACACACCTTTAGCCCTGCCTTCGAGAGCCCCACCCCCTCGAAATCACCACCCTGTGTATAGCTTACCTAACCGTAGATAATGAGGAACTGTCCACACACCCTGCGACAGACAGCTAGATTGTACAGTTACGTTGTTAGACCTGTAAATAATGCTGAGCTGCCCATATAGCCTGTGACAGCCAATTTGTACATAGTTTCCCTGTTAGCCCTGTATAAAGAACCCCGTTTTATTGTAAGTCCAGTGCAGACCTGCCTGCACTGCACTGCACAGCACAAATGTGTTACCTGTAAACCGCACTGATGTTAAATAGCGCGGTATAAAAGAAACATTAAATAAATAAAATAAGTATCAAGCAGACTTCATGGTTCTGGGATAGAGGGTGAAGCAGACAGATTTGCAAGTGATGTTCTCTTCAATCTTCCATGCTGAGATAAATGCATGGATGGTGTCTTCGAGAGCATTTTGATTCCTGAACCATGGCATGATTTTCCAAGGGCTGCAGAGCAGAGATGGCGTCCATCTGTTCAAGAAGCGTCAAAGTGCCTTCCGCAGCAGACTGGCTAGCCAACTGACGAGGGCTTTAAACTAGATTCATTGAGGATGCATGAAGAAAGCCTTCAGGTAAGTATTTAATAAAAGAGGCTGACTTGGAAATAGAGTAGTTACTCACCTGTAACAGGTGTTCTCCAGGAGCAGCAGGAATCAGTCCTCACATATGGGTGACGTCGGCGCCGACTGAGCCCCCATGCGGAGCATTTCCCCAGCTTCCCGCCCAAAGGTGCCATCTTGCTCAGTCAAATGACATAGCTAAAAGACAGCAAAAAAGAAAATGAACTATATACAACTGCAACTCCAAGGGGAGGAGGGAGGGTCGTGAGGACTGATTCCTGCTGCTCCTGGAGAACACCTGTTACAGGTGAGTAACTACTCTTTCTCCAGGACCAAGCAGGAAGTCAGTCCTCACATATGGGTGACTCCCTAGCTCTAGGCTACCAGGAACCCAGGCTGAAAAATAGAGCTCCCTCTAGAGCCTCAGCAACAGTGAGAGAATCTTCTCTGAGACCACACCTGAACGGTAGCCCAACATCAGGGACGGAGGGTAGGAGTTGCCTAAACCTCAAAGAGATTATGGAGTACCGCTTGCCCGAAAGCACTGTCCCTACGGGACTCCCTCTCGAGGCAGTAGTGGTCCACAAAAGTCTGGCTTGAAGACCAAGTAGCGGCCCGGCAGATGTCTGCCAACGGCACAGAATGGAAGTGAGCAACTGATGCGGCCTTCGCCCTGACCCGATGGGCTATGACTCGACCCTCCAGGGAGAGGCCGGCTGCCCTGTACGCCCAGGCGATACAGTCTGCCACCCAGATGGACAACGTACGCTTAGTTACAGGCAACCCCAATCTATTAGGGTCAAAGGAAATGAAGAGCTGAGAAGCCCTTCTATGCCCCTGCGTATGTTCTAGATAAAAGGACAGCGCCCTTCTACAATCCAGGGTATGCAAGACAGTTTCTGCCCTACTGGCATGCGGCCTGGGAAAGAACATCAGAAGTACCACCTCCTGGTTGAGGTGGAAGGAGGACACTACCTTGGGAAGGAACTTAGGATGAGTCCTCAAGACTATCCTGTTCTTATAGAACCTGGTGTACGGCCTATCCGAAACCAGGGCCTGAAGTTCACTCACACGCCTGGCTGAGGTGAGTGCCACAAGGAACAACACCTTCCAGGAGAGGAAACATAAATGGCAGGTTGCCATTGGCTCAAAAGGTGGGCGAGTCAGTTGCTGCAAGAACACATTGAGATCCCACTCAGTGGCCGGTGGATGAATAGGAGGGTTAAGCAGAAGTAGGCCTCTGAGAAAATGAGACACCAGAGGGTGGCCCGAGAGGGATTGTCCATCCACCGGCGAGTGGTGAGCTGAGAGGGCACTGGAGGTGAACTCGGACAGAGATGGACTGAAGTCTCAGGTTGGAAAGGTGGAGCAGATATTGCAACACCACCTGGACCAAGCAGGAGAAGGGGTCCTCTTGCTGTTGAGAATACCAAGTAGAGAACCTACGCCACTTCAGAGCATAGGCCTTCCTAGTGGAATGCTTTCTGGAGGCCAACACCACCTCTTCAACCTCTCTTGATAATAGCAATGGAGCAAGGACTAGCCTTTCAGCAGCCAGGCCATCAAATTGAGGGATTTGAGGTTGGGATGCAAGAGGGGACCCCTGATCCTGAGTCAGAAGGTCGGGTTGCAACCCCAGAGGAAGTGGAGTATCCACTGCCAACTGCAGAAGAAGAGGGAACCACGGCTGCCTGGGCCACCTGGGGGCTATCAGGATCACCGTGGCTCGGTCCTGCTGGATTTTGAATAGAGTCCGGGCCACCAGAGGTGTGGGAGGAAAAGCATACAGCAGGCTCTCTGACCAGGGGAGCAGGAATGCATCTGGCGCTGTTCTCGAGGGATGTGGTTGCCTGGAACAGAACCTGTGTAGTTGCCTGTTCAGCGGACTGGCAAAAAGATCCATGGTTGGAGGTCCCCACTTCAGAAAGATCTGTTGAACCACCAGAGGATCCAACTGCCACTCGTGAGGCTGCAGGAGTCTGCTTAGCCTGTCTGCCAGGTAGTTTTCCTGGCCTGGGAGGTAGACCGCCCTGAGGGTCATGCCCTGATTGACAGCCCAGGAGCAGAGAGCTTGTGCTTCCAGGCACAGAAGTCTGGATCCTGTGCCTCCCTGCTTGTTGACGTAGAACATAGCCACCTGGTTGTCCATCTGAATTAGGACAGACTGGTGAGACAGGATCTGAGAGAAAGTCTGTAAGGCCAGTCGAATGGCCCTCAATTCCAACAGGCTGATCTGCTGGGCGGCCTCACACTGAGACCACAGGCCCTGTGTGCAGGACCCTTAGCAGTGTGCCCCCCAGCCCTGCAGGGAAGCATCGGTCGTCATTACCTGAGTGTGTGGGGAGGCCTGGAAAGGAAGACCCCTGACCAGATTTGGGAGATGCCTCCACCAGCGTAAGGAGTCCACCAAGAGTTTGGACACCCTTATTCTGTCTGACAACTTCCCTGTGGCCTGCAACCATTGTGCCTTGAGGTGCCACTGAGCCGGCCTCATGTGCAGCCGGGCATGCGGTTTGACATGCACTGTGGAAGCCATGTGACCTAAGAGCCGGACGAAGTGTCTGGCCGAGACCAGAGAGTTTGCCTGAAACTGGCCGGCCAACTTTATCAGCCTGTGAGCTCTGTCCGCAGGCAAATAGGCCTTTGGTATCCAATCTTGCCCCTATGAACTCCATGTCCTGTGAGGGGACTAAAGTGGACGGGGAAGTTTATGACGAATCCCAGGTGCTGAAGCAGGGATATGGTTCTGAAGGTGGCCTGCCTGGCCTCTTGTGGAGACTGGCCCCTGATAAGCCAGTCGTCCAGGTAAGGGAACACAAAGATCCCCTGGTTCCTGAGGTAGGCCGCAACCACCGCCAGGCATTTTGTGAAAACCCTGGGGGCGGAGGTGAGGCCGAAAGGAAGCACTCTGTACTGGAAGTGCTTCCCTCCCACCACAAATCTGAGGAATTGTCTGTGACTTGGATGGATGAGGATGTGAGTACTCGTATAAGCATCCTTCAAGTCTAAGGAGCATAGCCAATCTCCCTGCTGGAGGTAGGGCAGTAAGATTCCAAGGCTAAGCATCTTGAACTTTTCCCTCTCCAGAAACTTGTTCAGATTTCTCAGGTACAGGATGGGTCTGAGGCCTCCTGTTCTTTTTGGTACCAGGAAGTACCTCGAGTAGAAGCCTTGCCCTTCCAGGTGGTGAGGCACCGGTTCCACCGCCTGGTCCCTTAGCAGACCTTCCAACTCCTGAAGGAGTAAGTTTCTGTGCAGAAGGGGGTCTTGGAGGCTCCCCTGGAAAGTAGGAGGGGGGTATCTGGGTGAAGTGGAGCAGATAGCCCCTTTTGATGATGCTTAGCACCCACGTATCCCCTGTGATGGCTGGCCACCTGTCTGCATACAGGGTCAGCCGACCTCCTGTGCCCTGGAGTGGAGGAGAGGCTATGCTGGCATAGTCAAAAAAACCCTCCCTGCTGAGCAGGAGCTGGAGTAGGAGGCTTGGGGGCCTTCTGCCTACGGGGCCCATGACCCTGTCCCTTGGCCTGCTGTCCCTGCTGGGGAGCTACAGAGGCCTGGTAATGAGGGTAGGTTTTATAGGCAGTGGTCTTCCTCGGGTAAAAGGTCTTTTTCCCCGAGCCCTTCTTCTTCTGAGAAGGGGCAGAGGTTTTTCTGGACAGCCTCATCTGGGTAAGAGTCTCAGTCTCGAGTTCTGCAGCCTTTTCTGCCATGGCCTTGCCAAAGAGGTTTTCACCTCAGCAAGGGTCATCGACCAACTTGTCCTGAACCCATGGCTCGAGGTACGAGGATTGTAGCCAGGCCTGGCGGCGTGCACCGATGCCGGCCCCTGCTACCCAGGCCGAAGCCTCAAATCCATCGTAGGCTGCTCAAGATATAAACTTTGAGCACTCCCGAATACCAGAAGACAAGGCCTTGATCCTCTGCAAAGGTTCCTTGGACAAACCAGCAGAGAACACGGCAATCTCCTTTGCCAGGTCCCGAAGGTACATGCCCATGTACAGCTGGTAGGTGTGGACACGGCAAGCAAGCATAGAGCCCTGGAAGCACTTTCTACCGAGGGCATCCTGGTTCCAGGCCTCCCTGCCGGGGGGCACCGAGGAGTGCATCTTCTGACTCTTCAGTCGATGCATGGCCAATTCCACAACCATGGAATGGTGCGGTAGCTGTGCCCTTTGGAACCCGGGGCTCTTGCGGACTCGCTAGATGGAGGCCGGTGCTTCCACATGCGGAAGAGCAACTGCTCCAGCATCGGAGGAACCGGGACAGTAAAGACCTCCTTGGAAGGAGAGTCATACTGCAGAGCCTCGAGCTCCTCGGCTCGAGGCTCCTCCTCTGGATCCGCCGGGAATGCCAGTGCCTTGGCCATGTCCCACACGAAATCCGAGAACCTAGTATCCTCCGGGGGGGACCTTGTCCGAGGTTCGGATCCCGGTGAGTCCGAAAGGACGCACCGAGTCCGTAAGGTGTCAGGGGACTCCTCCTCCTCCGTCTCCCACGCTGATTCCTCCGAGGAGGAATCGAGCGGCTCCGAGTGGGCGTGCACCGACGCCATCCCCCCAATGCCGAGGGAACCGGTGTCAACGACCTCGGTCCCGAATGGGAGGCCGAGGGTGACCACGGCCGATGATCGACTCGAGTTCGCATGGTCTCGAGGATCAGCTCAGCCTCCGGGGTCAACTTGGACGTCGATGTCCCGGTGGTCGGGGCAGATGCACCGGTGAGACCGGCGATCAGCACCCGCTGCTGTTCCATGAAGGCAGACAATCTGCTCTCCAAGGCCGTCAACCTGAGTCCGAGCTCAGGAGACCCAGCAGCCTCCTACGTCAGCTCCCCCGGAGGAGAGTCCACGAGGACAACAGTACTCACGTGACTCGGGGCCTCCGACTCCACACGTGGATGCTTTGCAGGCCTCCCTGACTCCAAAGACCCGGGACGGCGATTGGGGCTATGCGACCTGGCCCTAGAGCCAAGAGCATCCACCGACGCCGCCCTCGCGGGTTTCTTCTTCCTTCGGTGCTCCCTCGAGGGGGACTCCCTCTCAGAGGAGCCCCGACGATGCTCGGGGTCAGACTCCCGAGAGGTCAAGGCCTCTGACGAAGTCCGGACCCATCCAGAGGCAGACTCGGAGAAGATCCTCTCACGCTGCTGCTGACGGCTCCGCAATGCCTTGGACGACATTTTGCCACAGGGGCTACAGACCGTAGAATCATGGTCTGGCCCCAGGCACCGGAGGCAGCAGTTGTGTGTGTCGGTGAGAGACATCATGTCTTTTTTTTTTTTTTTTTTTTAACTTTTATTTATGGAAATTTTGCATTTATACAATAAAAAAAATTCACAATATAGGAAATTACATAATGAAAAAAAAAATAACTAGTAAAGAGAAACAATTCAACAAAACGGCAGTCCACATACCTGGGAGAACATTTAACACTAAAAAAACATAAAAATGAAGAAAATAAACAAGGCCAAAGTGTAAACTAAAAGTAAAACCTTAGCCAACTATGCTGTCTGATAAGTTACCATCCACCTACCTCAACTAGAAAAAAACCCCCATAAAATTAAGTAAAGAAAACATCAAGGCTTCTTTTCCCTCTGTAAGATCCACTTTTCTAAGTCTGAAGACGTGAGAAAAATATACTTATCATATCCCAAAGTAACACAGCATTTACATGGATATCTTAAAAAGAAAGTCGCCCCAAGAGCGAGAACTTTAGATTTAAGTAACAGAAAAGCTTTCCTACGTTCTTGAGTAGTACATGAAACATCTGGAAAGATTGAAACAGAATCTCCACAGAATTTTGCTTCTTTCTTTCTGAAATAGGCTTTGAATATAATACTACAAATATATATATATATAATAAACTACAAATAAAGTTGCCCGAGAGGAAATGTCATCCTGTGTATCCTCTAAAAAAAAAAAAAAAAAAAAAAAAAAAAAGCAGTTAAATCAAATTTACCAGAAACCGAAAGGGTATCCCCCTCTTCATTCACCTCAGGAGATAAATTTTCAATAGAAAGGTAATAACATTTAATAACAGAGATAAAATCAGCCTGAGGTAAGAGGAGGACATCCTTAAGGTATTTTCAAAAAAGAATCATAGGGGACAGCATAGAGCATACAGGAAAATTTAGTATCCGCAGATTTTTTGAATGTGATTTTCAAGATTCTCAAGTTTCTGGCGCAATATACCACTCTCCTTCACATGGACAGACTGAAATTCCATACAAGATTTAACTTGGAGTATCCATGGTAGTAACCATGGACCTCAAGGCACCAACCTGAGAATCTAAAGATTGAAATTTTGTTACTGTGTCTTTGGTGAATTGACATAACTTAGGAACAGTATCAATAAGGACATGTTCAGTTCGAGATACCACTTTCCAAACATCCAGCAATGAAACTGTGGAAGCCTGAGGGTCTGAAAAAGGGACATGAAGCTCCTTCCAGGAAACCTCACTGGGGAGCACATTATCCCTGCGAGAGCATAAAATGCTCTGAAATTCAGAAGAGACCTCTAAAAAACCTGGGGGAAGTGGAGGAGTTCGCTCCACTGAGCTCAAGCTTGCTCCGTCCGAGATAGGCAAAGGAGGCACAGTACCTGGATCTTTCACCTGCGGGGTAGAAACCACATGTTTGTCAAGAGCCCCCACCTGAGATAGTTCCAACGAGGGTTTCTTCTTACGTTTTCCTCCTGTCATCGTTCTTCTTTAGACAAACGGCTCCTACTGTGCTCCTAAGGGGCTCACAAGGGGTGTGACCTGCCCCTTTGGAGCACACCCCACCAGAACGCCAACGGCAGAACGCCGTAGAAACCCAGCAAGATTTTTATCCGGTGGACAGGATGACGTCAGCTGGGCTGTCTCGCACACGCTGGGAGATCTCACCACCGGCACCCTCAGCCTCGACAGAAACAGACAGCAGGAAAGTTAAACGCTCCCCGAGACATCAGTGTCTTACACCGATCACACTTCTTGAAGCCACTGGCAGCCTTCGGGGGAAAAAGGGCCCCTGCAAGATCAAAACATTGGGCTGCCAGGGAAAAGAAAAAAGGCACGAACTCAGTCTCTAAGGACAAAAACCGAAAACAGAGATCCGGGCTCGGCACCGGTGTACCGAGTCCAGGCGGGAAAAGAACCGACGTCGAACCGAAGAAAAATACTCGACCCAACGCAGAAGATCAACTTTTTCCATGGGTGACAAGGACAGGCGTCCGTAGGGCTCTGCGGAAAAAAGGAGACTGAGCAAGATGGCACCTTTGGGTGGGAAGGGGACCGCGCATGCGTGCCTGCATTCCCAAAAGCTTTCTTTGAAAGCTGGGGAAATGCTCCGCATGGGGGCTCCGTCGGCACCGACGTCACCCATATGTGAGGACTGACTTCCTGCTTGGTCCTGGAGAAAGTGGCAGTTACAGAGACATAGTTTACTGGGATGTAACTATACCAGGCTATACTTTATTCAAAAAGGACAGGGTAGGGAGAAGGGGTGGCACACTATATAAAAAAGTCATTAACGCTATAGAATTACAGGGCTTACAAGGGAAGGAGGAGGCACAGTAGGTTATTTATTTTAATGTTTTATATACCGCCTTTCTTGCATTCAAAGTGGTTTACATATCACATTGTGATCTTTAGTGTTTTAGGTAAGAGGGAGAGGGGCGGAGATTAGATGGGCCTGATTATACATGGAGTGAAACTTTGATGTATGTGCATGGGGATGGAGCTGTAATGACAGACTATGTAGTGGTCCGAGAGTTATTCTCAAGTTGTTCATAGTACTCTTGGAAAAGGAAGGTTTTCAGTGCTTTTCTGATATCCATTAGATCTTTGATGGCTCTGATGTTACCCAGGAGTGAATTCCAAATTGTAGGCGCGTATATCAAGAATGCCCTTTTCATGCTGCTCGCTTAGCTTTGGTTGTGACTGTGGGGGTAAGAAGCTGTTTCTGTTGAGCTGTTCTTCTTGCTCTTAATTCTGAGTCCTTGGTGATGAGAGGTTGAAGGGAGTCTGGATATAGACCTTGGATGATTTTGAATATAATGCTTTAAATTTGGCATGCGTAGCAATTGGCAGTCAGTGTGTTGTTTCAGGGTTGGTGAGATGTGAACATTTGTTGCCGTTCCTAGGATGATTCTAGCAGCCGTGTTCTGTACTAGCTGCAGTGGGTGTGTGGATTGTTTCGGAAGTCTTTGATATAACACATTGTAATAGTCTAGTATTGGCATAACAATGGCCTGGCATACTGTGCGAAAGTGGTTTTGATCTAGTAATGGCTTTCATTTTCTAACGATGTTTAACTTGAAATAAGCCACTTTTGTAGTCATGCTGATGTGCTTGTGAAGAAATAAGCAATGGTCCAGGTGTACACCGAGGTACCTGACATGATCCTTAACTTGAATGTTATTATGTAGTATTTTTAAGGACTTTGGTGGAATAAAGGCAGTGTTCCGGGTTACAAAGAGTGCGTCAGATTTATTGTAGTTTATGTTGAGGTTTTGTTCCTGTAGCCAAGCATCCATCGCTTTTAGACATGTCATTAGGTTTGTGAAATCAGGTTGGTCAACTTCAAAACGGTGCGTAGACTATGATGTCGTCAGCATATATTCTGAATTGCACTTTGAAGTGATTGATAATGTTACATAGCAGCTGTATGTAGATATTAAAAAGAGTGTGGCGGAGAGGGCTGAATTTTGAGGGATACCTTATGGTTGGCCTATTATGTATTGTATTGTATTGTATGATTGTATTTTACTTGCAGCTTTCTTTCGGATAGGTAGGAAGTGAGCCACTGAATGGTGGTACCACGGAGGCCTATGTCTTGTAGCCATCTCAACATGATATTGTGATTAATTGAGTCGAAGGCTGCGGTAATGTCAATGAATATGAGAAAAAAGCCTTTTTATGTCGTCCAATCCCAGTAGTATATTGTCCATGAATGATGTAAAAAGAGTTTCCACACTAAGTAGCAATCTCCTTGTTTCTTTACCTTTCCCCCTTGTTTTATCCCTGGCTACACCTTCTGTGTTGTCTGTCTTGACTAGATTGCAAGCTCTGATGAGCAGGGACTGTCTCTTACATATCTGTGCAGCGCTGCATATGACTTGTAGTGCTATACAATTGCTCAGTAGTAGTAGTAATATAGTAGTGGCTTGAAGCTGTGATAGTTTTGGTTTAGCGGTGAGTGAGTGTCCGTGTATTCTTGTAGTTGGTATTGTAACACTTTCTCAATCATCTTTTATAGAAAAGTGAGGCTTGAGATAGGTCAGGAGGAGTTGGGGGCTTTGGGGTCATTGTTTGTGGTTCTTTTTGGTATGCTTGAGACTGGTAGGGACCTGCCCTTTGATGAGCGATAGCCATGTGATGTTAAGTAAAGTGGGACTGAGAAATTTGATCATGGCCTTGATCCATGCGACAGAGCATGGGTCTTGAGGTGATGTTGAGGTGAAACATCTTCGAATTACCAACCGGGCTATATTCCACAAATTGAGAGTCTTGCAGCCCCTACGTAGCATACTCTATCATGCCGACTTCAGATCTGTCGCGCAAGCCCTCATCATTCCACACCTGGACTATTGCAATGCCATACTGCAAGGCCTACCAAGAAAAACCATAAATATTCTGCAAATGGCACAAAATGTTGCTGCCAGAATCATTATGCAAAAAAGTCTCTCTGACCACATTACACCTGTCCTAATTGAGCTACATTGGCTCCCCATCACGGCCCGCATTCAATACAAAATATTAGTCACTTCCTTCAAACTCATCCAGAATGTAGCGCCCTCACATCTCAATAGCCTACTATCCAATCTACCCAACAACAGAAGCAGAACAGCAAACCTCAATACCCTCTGTCTCCCGAAGTCATTCAGAAAGGTTAATGCATGTACCAGTAACAGGGCCTTCTCATTTATAGCTCCAGCACTCTGGAACCGGTTGCCAAGTGAACTGCGTGCAATCTGTGATCTAAAAGACTTCAGAAAAAAACTTAAAACGCACCTCTTCCAATCACATTTCAATTTAACCTCATGAAATGCATTCAGGCATGTGTAAATATGTTGATAATGATCCCATGTGAAGTCTTAACAGTCAGGTTTGTGTAAATATGTATATAAATACTTTGTATGAAGTCTTAACATCAATCAGCTGTAAATCTGTAACCCTTTTTGCTGTGCGCTACCTCCCCCCCCCCCCTAATCACTTTGTACATACCCCTAATTACTGGCCGGTACAACCAACCTTACCATGTATACCAACCGCTGCTGATCACTGGAAGCAGCGGGATACAAATTGTACGCAAATAAAAAATAAATGTTGTGGTGTTTATGCCCAATATTATGTTCTCTAGGTGATCCAATGATGGTACGTGGAAGGAGCTCCATATTTCCGGGGATGATGTTATGGGTGATAGTTGCGGTGTAGGAGAGGTGTTATGGGTGAAAGTTGCGGTAACATAGTATATGATGGCAGATAAAGACCAGTATGGTTCATCTAGTCTGCCCAGCAAAGCAGCAAGAGTAGGTGCACCTGCCGCTCCGGGCAGGTCACCCCTCCCCATGACTTTGTTTAGGAGTGTACCCACCACTCCATGTAGGTCACCCCTATTTGTTCAGATATAAGAGATATTTATGCTTATTTTGATTTTATCCTGTTACTATAAAGGGAACGATTGTGTCTGTCCCATGCCATTTTGAATCCTGTCACTGTATTTGCCCCCACCACTTCCATCGGGAGAGCATTCCAAGCATCCACCATCCTTTCAGTGAAGAAGTATTTCCTGACGTTGCCTTTCAGTTTACCCCCTTGCAGCTTCATGTTGTGCCCTCTAGTTTTACAGCTTTCCCGTCTTTGAAAGAGGTTTGTTTGTTCATTAATACTCTTAGTATTTAAAGGTCTGAATCATATCTCCCCCGTCCCTCCTCTCCTTCAGAGTGTACATATTTAGGTCTTAAAGTCTCTTCTCATAAGTCTTCTGACACAGGCTCCAAATCATTGTAATTGCCTTTCTCTGAACTGCTTCCAGCCTTTTTATATCCTTTGTGAGATATGATCTCCAAATCTGAGCACAATATTTCAAGTGAGGCCTTACCAGTGACTTGTACAGTGGCATTAGTACCTCTTCCTTTCTGCTGGTAATTCCTCTTTGTATGCAACCCAGCATCCTTCTGGCTTTTGTTACTGCCTTGTCACACTGTTTCGCCACCATGAGATCCTCTGAAACAATCACTCCGAGGTCCTTCTCCTGGTCTGTGCACACCAACCTCTCGCCCCCTATTGCATACAGTTCCCTTGGATTTTTGCTTCCCAAGTGCATGACACTGCAATTCTTCACATTAAATTTTAACTGCCAAGCATTAGACCATTCTTCCAGCTTTTGTAACTCTTTCCTCATGTTCTCCCCTCCCTCAGGGGAGTCCTCTCTTTTGCAAATTTTCGTGTCATCTGCAAAAAGACAGACTTTTCCATTTAGTTCTTCAGCAATATCACTCACAAATATATTGAACAGTACTGGTCCCAGGACCGAATCCTGGGGCATACCGCTAATCAACTTCCTTTCATCCGAGTGAGTTCCGTTTACCATCACCTTTTGTCGCCTGTCAGTCAACCAATTTCTAATCCAGTTCACCACCTTGGGACCAATCCCCAAGTTGTTGAGTTTATTGATAAGCCTCCTATGAGGAACAGTATCAAAGGCTTTGTTGAAATCTCAGGTAGTTCACATCCATCACATGCCCTTGATCTAGTTCTCTGGTCACCCAGTCAAAAAACTCAGATTTATTTTCAAGATCATCCTTTGGTAAAACCATGTTGCCTTGGATCATGCAAACTGTTGGTTTCAAGGAAGTCCACTATTCGCTCTTTCAGGAGTGCCTCTATTACTTTTCCCGCCATCGAGGTAAGGCTTACTGGCCTGTAGTTTGTCACTTCTCAAATACCACTTTTGTGAAGAGGTATCACATCAACCCTTCTCCAGTCCTGTAGAACTTCTCCTGTCTCCAAGGATCTATTAAAAACATCCTTTAACGGCCCTGCAAGAACCTCTCTGAGCTCTTTCAGTATCCTGGGGTATATCCCATCTGGTCCCATAGCTTTGTCCACTTTCAGTTTTGCAAGCTGTTTTAAAGGGAGACTATGATAAAATGAGGAAAATAGTTAAGAAAAAACTAAAAGGAGCAGTTGCAAAGGTTAAAGACTTACATCAAGCTTGGGTGTTGTTGAAAAATACTATCTTGGAAGCCCAGACCAGCTGTATTCCACGCTTTAAGAAAAGTGGAAGGAAGTCCAAAAAACTGCCAGCATGGTTTAAAGGTGAGGTCAGAGAGGCTGTTGTTGCCAAGAAAGCATCTTTCAGGAAATGGAAAAAAGAGCCGAACGATGAAACCTGGAAACAGCACAAGCACTGGCAGGTCAAATGCAAGGCATTGATAAAGAAGGCAAAGAGAGAATTTGAGAAGAAGCTTGCTGCGGAAGCAAAAACGCGAAATAAAGATTTTTTTCAAGTACATTCGTAGCAAAAAACCTGTGAGAGAGTCAGTTGGACCATTAGATGATAGAGGAGTTAAAGGGGCACTAAGAGGCGACAAGAAGATAGCGGAGAGACTGAAAGAATTCTTTGCTTCGGTCTTTACTGAGGAAGATGTAGGAAGCACGCCCTGGTACGCCCTATCCTAAAAAAGCCCTCACTTGATCCGCTTGTTCCTGCACATTATCGCCCCGTCTCTAATCTTCCTTTTCTATCCAAGATCCTCGAGAGAGTTGTCTTCTCCCAACTATCCTCCTATCTCGATTCTACACACTTTCTACACCCCCGTCAATCCGGCTTCAGACCCGGTCACAGTGTTGAAACCGTTCTCCTGGGCTTTCTCAATGAACTCCACTCTGCTCACGATCGGGGTGACCTCTCGGTGGCGGTTTCCCTTGATCTATCAGCCGCTTTCGATCTTGTTGATCACTCCCTTCTCCTTGTCCGCCTCCGTGAAGCAGGTCTTTGCAGCACAGTCCTTCACTGGTTTCACTCCTTTCTTCACTCCCGGTCCTTCTCTGTCCGCTCTTCTCCCTCCTGCTCTACTGCTTCTGAGCCTATTCCTCTTCTCTGTGGGGTCCCCCAAGGCTCAGTTCTAGCACCTCTTCTCTTCAATATCTTTCTCACACCTCTTGCCCTCCTAGTCCAGCAACACGGGATATCTGCCTTCTATTATGCTGATGATCTACTCCTTCTCTATCACACCTCCCCCCTCTCACCTGACCTCTCTCATCTCAACACCTGTCTTACCGCTGTCGCCAACTGGCTAATTACCCACTGCTTACACCTCAATCTTACCAAAACCCTTGCCATGTGGTTCACCTGGGATGCCTCCCCGCCCACACTTTCCCCCTCTTTTTCCGGTTCACCAGTTCCCATAGTCCCCTCCCTTCGCTACCTCGGCGTCTTCTTTGACCCTGCCTTAACTTTCCGTGATCATGTTCACACGTCTCTCGACTCTCCTTCTTTCATCTTCGCCAAATTAGGGCCATCAGACCTTTCCTCTCTACTTCAGCCCTCACCACTCTCCTCCTCTCACTCGTTATGTCCCGTCTTGACTTCTGTAACTCAGTTCTAGCCGGACTCCCTAATGTCCACCTTCGTCGTCTCCAACTTATTCAAAACACCGCAGCCCGTTTAATCTCACACTCCTCCATCCGCGATCACGTTACTCCTCTCCTTATCCATCTGCATTGGTTACCCATCAAATTCCGCATACACTATAAAATCCTGGTAATTCTCCATCGAGTCATTCACACCCGCACACCTCTGTACTTGTCCAATCTGGTCCATTTACACGCCCCTGCTCGCTCTCTCCGTTCTTTCCACCTCAACCGCCTTCACCTTCCCTCCCCCTCCTCTGCTCGACTTCAGTCCACCCGCTCATCTGCATTTTTCTTCCTGGCCCCCGCCCTGTGGAATTCCCTGCCTAGCTCTATCCGTCTTGAATCTGACCACCCTACTTTTAAGAAAAACCTCAAGACCCACCTCTTTGCCCGTGCCTTCGACCTACCAGATCCCTCTGTGTGACCCACTCCCCTCCCCTTCTTTATGTCCTGTCTTGTTGTATGACTCTGTTCTTTCACTTTCCTGTCTCATATTGTAACTTCCTTTCCTTTCCAAGCCTATTTTTACTTTGTAAACCGCTGTGATGTATTTTCCTCAGCGGTATATCAAATCCAATAAACATAAACATGTTACCCATGACTGAAGTGGTATTTAAAGGTGCGGAAGAATTGAAGGAAATATCGATACATTGGGAAGATGTATTACAACTATTAGATAAACTGAAGAGTAGCAAATCACCTGGGCTGGATGGTATACATCCAAGGGTGTTGAAAGAACTGAAATATGAGATTGCAGACCTGCTATTAGTAATCTGTGAACTATCATTAAAATCATCTCTAATACCTGAAGATTGGCTGATCGCCAATGTAACACCAATTTTTAAAAAGGGTTCCAGGGGTGATCCGGGAAACTACAGACCGGTGAGCCTCACATCAGTACCGGAAAAATGGTAGAAACCATCATAAAGAATAAAATTACTCAGCATGTAGATAGTCATGGCCTAATGGGAGACAGCCAACATGGCTTTAGACAAGGAAGATCTTGTCTTACTAATCTGTTATGTTTTTTTGAAAGTGTGAATAAACAGGTGGACAAAGGTGAGTCGGTTGATATAGTGTATCTGGACTTTCAGAAAGCCTCTGACAAGGTCCCTCATCAGAGACTTTTGGCAAAACTAAAGAGTCATGGGATAGGAGGCAGTGTACTACTGTGGATCAGGAACTGGTTAAAAGATATAAAGCAGAGGGTTGGGCTAAATGGCCATTTTTCCCAATGGAGAAAGGTGAATAGAGGGATCTGTGCTGGGTCCGCTGCTTTTTGACATATTCATAAATGACCTGGAAAGTGGAATAACGAGTGAGGTTATCAAATTTGCAGATGACACAAAACTATTTAAAGTTGTTAAAACCCAAGAGGATTGTGGAAAATTGCAAGAGGATCTTGATAAATTGGAAGACTGGGCATCAAAATGGCAGATGAAATTTAATGTGGACAAGTGCAAAGTTATGCACCTAGGGAAGAACAACCCAAACTATGGTTACACAATGCAAGGTTCCACATTAGGAACCACCACCAAGGAAAAAGATTTAGGCGTCATTGTGGATAACATGTTAAAACCCTCGGCCCAGTGTGCAGCAGCAGCCAAGAGAGCAAATAGAATGCTAGGTATGATAAGGAAAGGAATGGAAAATAAAACAAAAGATATTATAATGCCTCTATATCGTTCCATGGTGAGACCGCACCTTGAATATTGTGTGCAATTCTGGTTGCCGTATCTTAAAAAGGATATAGCGTTATTAGAAAAGGTTCAGAGAAGAGCCACCAAAATGGTAAAAGGGATGGAAGGATACTCCTATGAAGAAAGGCTAAAATGTTTAGGGCTCTTTAACCTGGAAAAGAGACGGCTGAGGGGAGATATGATAGAAGTCTATAAATTAATGAACGGAGTGGAAAGGGTAAACGTAGATCGACTGTTTACGTTATCAGAATATAGAAAGACTAGGGGACATGCAATGAAGCTACAGGGTAAACTATTTAAGACTAATGAAAATATTTTTTCACTCAATGTGTAATCAAACTCTGGAATTTGTTACCGGAGGATGTAGTAAAGGCTATTAGTGTAGCTGGGTTTAAAAAAGGTTTGGACAAGTTCCTGGAGGAAAGGTCCATAAACCAGTGTCTGATGATCTTAAAGTTTAGAAAAGGTAGAAAAGGCGACGGCAAAAGCTAGAAGGATGCTTGGGTGCATACAGAGAGGAATGGCTAGCAGAAAAGAGGAGGTGATAATGCCTCTGTATAAGTCTTTGTTGCGACCTCATTTGGAGTATAGTGTGCAATTCTGGAGACCGTACCTTCAAAAGGATGTGAACAGGATGGAGTCGGTGCAGAGGGTGGCTACTAAAATGATTAGTGGGCTTCATTATAAAGCATATGAGGACAGACTTAAGGATCTTAATATGTACACCTTAGAGGAAAGGCGGGATAGAGGTGATATGATTGAGATGTTTAAATACCTCCGTGGCATAAATGTTCAGGGAGAGAGCCTCTTTCAATTGAAAGCAAGTTCTGCTATGAGGGGACATGGGATGAGGGTGAAGGGAGATAGATTCAGGAATGATATGCGAAAATATTTCTTTACGGAAAGAATAGTGGATCCATGGAATAGTCTCCCAGTGGAGGTGGTAGAGATGAGGACAGTAACTGAATTCAAAAAAGCATGGGATCAACACAGAGGATCTCTAAAAGTAAAAAGGGGACTGTTGTAGTTGTTGATATGGAAGGACAGACTAGATAGGCCATGTGGTCTTTTTCTGTCATCATGTTTCTATGTTTCTATTATTAAGAAGGGACCCAGGATATCAGTGCTTGACCTAGTACAAGCATTGCAGAACCTGTGTCTTTTGGGGAAACTGCTAGGTACGTATGACCTAGATTGGCCACTGTTGGAAACAGGATACTGGGCTTGATGGACCTTGGTCTGACCCAGTATGGCATATCTTATGTTCTTATAACACATCTTTTGTGAATGGTGTGGTATCAACTCCATTCCCATTTGTATATTTGTCAATCACAGGTGGTCTTTCTCCAGAATTTTCTTTAGTAAAAACAGAAGTATTTGTTTAGCATTTTTGCTTTTTCAATGTCACTTTCCACAAATTTGTTCCCAGCACTTTTGAGTCCTGCAATTCCACCTCTGATATTCCTCCTCTTCCAAATATACCTGAAAAAGGTTTTGTCGCCACATTTCACATCTTTAGCCATCTTTTCCTTCTGTCTCTTATTTTGCTATCCTTATTTCTCTTTTTGTCTCTTTTAGTTTGATCTTATAATCTTTTTTGTGTCCCTCTGTTTGCAAGCTTCTGAATTTTGTGAAAGCCATTTTTTTTGCCTTTATTTGTGCAGCCACTTCTTTGGAGAATCAAATAGGTTTCCTTTTCCTCTCGTTTTTATTTACTTTCCTTACGTATGTATCTGTTGCACCTTTTATTGCCTCCTTTAGTTTAGCCCATTGTAATTCCACTTCCCTAATCCCCTCCCACCCTTCAGGCACTTGGCCATTTTACTGAAGTCAGTGTTTTTGACGTCTAGGACTTTGAGTTTGCTGTGTTTGGATTCTACCTCGACTTTTATCTCAAAGCACACCGTGTGATGATCGCTGCTGCTCACATGGGCACCCACCTGGATATTCGACATGCTATCTCTGTTGGTGAGCGCTAAATCCAGCACCGAGCTCTCCCTGGTCGGTTCCATCACCATTTGTTTAAGAAATGCATCTTGGAAGGCATCCACAATTTTTTTTTTACTTCTTTCCAGATTTGCAGAAGGAACACTACAATCCACATCCAGTAAATTAAAGTCAACCAATATGATCACGTCTCCCTTCATGGCCATCTTTGCAATATCAACAATCAAGTTGCTATCCATTTCTTCAGTTTGACATGGGCATCCACAATTTTTTTTTTACTTCTTTCCAGATTTGCAGAAGGAATACTGCAATCTACATCAGTATGGAAGGAGTTGTTGCTTCTGAGGAAGATGTAAATTTAGGCTGTAGAAAGTCTGCCATCAGTTGTGGGTTGATCGAGCTGCCTTCGTTGGAAGGTGTCGGTTCTTTGGTGAGTGAGCGTGCAGTTTCACTCTGGACTTGAGGGAGCCCATTATGAGGTTGGTGTGTATTGCTTTTTTGACGTGTTGATTTGTTGCTGGTAATATTTGAGTGTTGTGGTATAGTTATTCAGGTCGTCTTGGTTTTGGAGTGCCTCCATTTTCGCTGTAGTCTCCTCAGGGTCCTCTTTGTGTCATTGATTTTTGTGGAAAACCACGGTGCTCAGTGATTCCTTTTGTTCGGTCTATCTTTGTATGTCACAGCAGCAGCTTTGTGGAATGTATTGTTCCAGTTGTTGATTAGAAACATAGAAATATGATGACAGAAAAAGACCACATGGTCTATCTAGTCTGTCCTTCCATAACAACTACAACAGTCCCCTTTTTTCCTTTAGAGATCCTCTGTGTTGGTCCCATGCTTTTTTGAATTCAGTTACTGTCCTCATCTCTACCACCTCCACTGGGAGACTATTCCACGGATCCACTACTCTTTCCATAAAGAAATATTTCCGCATATCACTCCTGAATCTATCTCCCTTCACCCTCATCCCATGTCCCCTCGTAGCAGAACTTGCTTTCAATTGAAAGAGGCTCTCTCCCTGAACATTTATGCCACGGAGGTATTTAAACATCTCAGTCGTATCACCTCTGTCCCGGCTTTCCTCTAAGGTGTACATATTAAGATCCTTCAGTCTGTCCTCATATGCTTTATAATGAAGACCACTGATCATTTTAGTAGCCACCCTTTGCACCGACTCCATCCTGTTCACATCCTTTTGAAGGTGCGGTCTCCAGAATTGCACACTATACTCCAAATGAAGTCGCACCAAAGACTTATACAGAGGCATTATCACCTCTTTTTTTCTGCCTTATATCATTTAGATCACTCAGGCTGTTATCCAGTTGTGGTAGTACTAGTTGGGCAAATGTTTCGTTATTGAAGCTCTTGAATCTTCTTTGTTTCTTTGGTTGGTATTCGTTGGTGTGACGGAGGGTTGGTAGCCTCAGGTCAAAGTTTATTAGGAAGTGATCTGACCATGGGACTGGTATAATAGTTGGGAGGCAGTTGTCTTGTTGATCGAGTAGGTCATTGGAAATTAATATAAGATTGAGTGTGGCTCCTTTTGTGTGTGTAGGCATGGTTATTTGGGTGAACTGTAAATTTTCCATAACGGTGGCGAATGCGTTAGCATCATGGCTTAGTAAAGAAGGCATGTTGAAGTCTCCCAGAAGTAGGAGGGGGTTTACATGCTGAGTTGATGCTGCACACTTCTTCAAGGAGAGATGATAGGTCCTTGTCTTTGGTGCAGGGTGGATGGCAGATCAGGCAAATTAATATGTGCCTGTTAGCAATTGTTATTGAGTTAAGGTCCTCTTTGTTCCATGTGCTGTGTGTGTTGAACATTAGATACTTTTTTGCTGTAATGAGCACCCCGCCGCCTCTTTTGTTGGTTCTTGGACAGCTGTAGATGGAGTATGACTGTGCTGTGATTTGGTTTAGTATAACATGATTGGTGTCGGAAAGCCATGTTTCAGTGATGCAGATTATGTCTAGATTAGCTTCTGTTAAGTAGTCTGTTTTTGTGTGGAATTGGTTTCTAATGGAGCAGGCATTGATTAGTGTGATCTTTACCGGGGTGCTCAAGAGGGCAGGATTCATGGATAGGTAGAGGTGCTGTGATGTCAATTCTCAGTAGTCTACTGACATTTTGGATTCACCTAGTGCAGAGGTAGTTTTGCAAATCTGAGGGTAATAATTGTTGACCTCAATGGATGGACGCACTAATAAGAACACCATCTTTGTAATTAAATCCTACTGTACTTAGTTTGTTGAAAATAGTTAATTGATGTACTTCCCAGTACTACTCCATTACTTAGGGTTTCATGCATTTATACTGTTCTATTTACAAGTTCAAGTTCGGTTGTTGTAATGTAAATTGCCCCTGATCTTGGGAAGGGGCGGTATAAAAGTATGTTCAAATAAAATGTGTCTAATATCCTGTGACTATTGGAATCATGTGTACTGTGGGGTGTATATTGTATAGAGGAAGTGTTAGAAGAATTGTAACGATTAGATACAATATGGATACTCTGAAATGCTTCATGTTATTTAAGTTGTTACCCATAGTGTCTGTATATTTTAACTGATGGTCTAAAGATCGGTACCTTTAGAAGGGACAAGACTGCGTTGGTTCTTCTTGAAAGTGTCCGTTTCCAGTCAGTGTTCTTTATGCTGGGGTAGAATTTTAAATGTGTCTGTGGGAGTTTAAATCTTAGTTAAAATAAGGGCAAGAGACCATCAGAAGATGTAATAGAGGTCCACTCCAAAGGGCCACGCCCAAGGGCCCTTGGGCATGGCCGTGCCTGAAGCACAGACACGCCTTAAGCGCAGGACTTTAATAACCCTGGTGTAAGAGGGAGGAGTCAAGGGGTGGGGAGGAGCCAAGAGGTGGGGAGAGCAGCACGTGGGAGGTCGTCAAGGTGAGGAGGGGGGCTCCCTTATCCCTTGAGATGGATCGCCAAATGGGGTAGGCGTCTGAAATGCAGGACTTTTAATAACCCCGGAGTAGGAGGGAGGAGCCAAGGAGCAATGAGAGTGGCTGCGTGGAGCCAGCTTATATCTCTCTCTCCCTTGCTTGCTGTGGTGTAAGTTCTGTTTGCAGTTTTTTCCAGTGCTGTAGCTGCTTGCGGGGAGGTCGTCAAGGCAAGAAGGAAGGCTCCCTTATTCCTTGAGAAGGATTGCCGAAAGAAGGCATGGGTAATCCATTTCTGTTGGTGTGATACACAGATCTCCTTCACAGGCAGGAGACATGGACAGGGATTTAACTGAAGGCATTCGCAGTATTGCCATGAAAGGAGAGGTGCTGCTGATAAGTGATTTCAATATGCCAGATGTTGACTGGCACATCCCTGGCTAAGGTGTCATCTGGAAGTAAGGAGATCCTGGATTCTCTACAGGAGAATTATTCCAGCAACTAGTAACAGAGCCCACATGTGAAGGTGCCATACTGAACCTGGTGCTTACCAACGGGAAAGTGCTTCTGATGTTAGAATGGGGAATCGTCTCGCATCCCGTGATCACCAGATGGTGTGCTTCAGTTTAGGACTAGGGCTGATAAAGTCCATTCAAAAGCCTCTGACACTGTTCCACACAGACAACTTATAAATAAATTGAGCATCCTAGGCATAGATCCTAAAGTGACTGGCTTAGAAATTGGTTGAGTGGGAGGCGAAAAAGGTTACAGGTAAATGGAGCTCACTCTGAGGAGAGGGATGTTACCAGTGATGTGCCCCAGGGATCTGTCCTTGGTCCAATTCTTTTTGACATCTTTGTTAGTGATATTGCGGAAGGGCTGTCGGGTAAGGTTTGCCTCTTTGCAGATGATACCAAAATCTGCAATAGAGCAGACACCCAGGAAGGTGTAGATAACATGAGGAGGGATCTAGCTAAGCTTGAAGAATGGTTGAGAACTTGGGAGCTGAGATTTAACACTAAAAAATGCAAGGTCATGCATTTGGGCTGCAAAAATCAAGGGAGCAATATAGTATAGGGGGTGAAGTACTTCTGCCTCGAAAGAAGGTGGATAAACAGGTAGAAAAGACGATGGCAAAAGCCAGAAGGATGCTTGGATGCATAGGGAGAGGAATGGCCAGCAGGAAGGAGGTGATAATGCCTCTGTATAAGTCTTTGGTAAGACCTAATTTAGAGTACTGTGTGCAATTCTGGAGACCGCACCTTCAAAAGGATGTAATCAGGATGGAGTCTGTGCAGAGGGTGGCTACTGAAATGATCAGTGGGCTTTGTCATACGGCATATGTGGGCAGATTTAAAGATTTTAATATGTATGCACTGGAGGAAAGGTGGGAGAGGAGATATGAGAGAGATTTTTAAATACCATCATGGCATAAATACACAAGAGAAGAGCCTCCTTCAATTGAAAGCAAGTTCTGCAACGAGGGGACATAGAATGAGGGTGAAAGGGAATAGACTCAGGAGCGATATGCGGAAATGTGTCTTTACCGAAAGAGTGGTAGATGCGTGGAATAGTCTTCCAGTGGAGGTGGTAGAAACTAGAACAGTATCTGAATTCAAGAAGCATGGGACCAACACAGAAGATTTCTTAAGGTAAAAAGGGGATACAGTAGTTGGTATGGAAGGGCAGACTAGATGGACCATATGGTCTTTTTCTGCCATCATGTTTCTCTGTTTCTGTAAACCTGATGAAGACAGTATAGCTCTCAAAAGCTTGTCAAAAATATATTAAGTTAGTCCAATAAAACATTATCACTTACAATTTGCTTGTTGCCTTTTATTTGCACTTCTCATAGTGCCAAAGTCAAAACTCAGCATTCATCTGTGAAAATACAGTTGACACCCCCACAGCAGACGGGCGTCCCTTCCCCTGGTGCGCTGTAGCTATATTAACTCTTTAAGGTGGAGGAGTGGCCTAGTGGTTGGGGCAAGGTACTTCAGGCCGGAAGGTCGGGGGTTCAAATCCCACTAGAGGACAGCAACCTTGGGCCAGAAGGACTGGGGTTTCTAGTCCCACAGGTGCTCCTTGAGGTCTTGGGCAAGCCACTTAACCCTCCATAGCCCATGTTCCCTGTAAAATAGTTATCTCCAAGTTATAATGCCCTGTTCAATGTAATTTCAGTTTGTTCAATGTAAACCGCACTGATGCAGAATAGCGCGGTATATAAGAGAATGCAAATAAATAAAGGTGCATCTATTTCTGTGTTGCAAGCTGGAAGGAGTGCGGAGGGAGGAATCTCCCTTGCCTAGAAGATCAGAATCCTAAATCTATGGGCTGCCGGCTAAGTAGAGTGAGAAGGCTTAGCTCTCTGAGCTGGGGGGGTGGGGGAAGGGAGAGAGAAATGTGGATAGTGGGGTGGGAGAGATTCTGGGCCGGGTGTGGAGCAGTCCGGGGGGGGGGGGTGAGGAATTAATGGAGTTTCGCCTACTTGGGCTAGGGAGGAGGTGGCTCCATTCCTGGGGGAAGGAGAAGGGTCCTTGTTTAAAACACTCTTTTCTTACCATATTTTTTATGATCCCACGTAGCGTGCCCCCTTTGATGTACTCTGTGATGAAGTTCAGCCTCTTGTCTTTGTACAACACCCCAATAAATTTCAGCACATTGGGGTGGTCCAGGCACCGCATAACTTTTACCTGCAAAGGATGGTACAAAACAACTTCAGAGAAGGCCAATCCCTAGTCCACGTGCCCTGGTGTTGATGCAAAAAGCCCTGTGCCACAGTCCAGCGCTAAAGCTCTAGGACAGGGTTCCCTAACTCAAGTCTACACTCATCAAGGAGAGCAAGCCAGGCACACGCACATAGGAGTCTGCGTTAGCAGCACCTACATCTTGCACACACCCAAAAATAAAAAAGTTTCCACTCATTCTGGATGGCTTTCTGCACATACAGCAACAGAAGAGCTGTGTTCATAAACACTGATATTATTCTGCGGAGAATAATGTTTATGCACCAGAGAGCATCCAGCACATACACACACATTGTCCTAGCATACTCCCTGCTTTTTTTTCAGTACCCTCTTCAGCAAAGCCAGAAAAAAAAAAAAACAGGTGTAAATTCCTCACTAGTTCTGAGCACAGACTTATGAGGTAACCCGTCACCTAAGACTTTGCATTAAAATCCCAGTGTTGAACTCAGCCTCCGGGTCTTCTATGCACCTCTCTGCACCTGCGCTGTATAGCTAATCAATCCATTACTGTTCATTTACATGGATTTAGATGTGCTGTCTGCTGCGGTTATGTTTGAGTTAGATCCCTTCCTACATTCTGTGCCCACACTGCTCCGTCACCTGTACTAACAGCAGCGCCCTTTGCTGCATCAACCCCCCTCATGAGGAGGGATTTAGCTAAGCTTGAAGAACGGTCAAGAATTTGGCAACTGAGATTTAATGCTTTAAAAATGCAGGGTCATGCATTTGGGCTGCAAAAATTCAAGGGAACAGTAAAGTGTAGGGGGGTGAAGTACTTCCCTCCACGAAAGAAGAACAGGACCTGGGTGTGATTGTTTTTGATGATCTTAAGGTGGCTAAACAGCTAGAAAAGGCGACAGTGAAAGCCAGAAGGATACTTGGGTGCATAGGAAGAGGAATGGCCAGCAGAAGAAAGGAGGTGATAGTGCCTCTGTATAAGTCTCTGGTGCAATCTCATTTGGAATATTGCGTACAATTCTGAAAACTGCACCTTCAAAGGGATATAAGCAGGTTGGAGTTGGTGCAGAGGGAGGCTACTGAAATGGTTAATGGTCTTCGTTATAAAGCATATGAGGACAGACGTAAAGATCATAATAGGTATATGTTAGAGGAAAGGCAGGTTAGAGGAGAAATAGAGACGTTTAAATATCTCCATGGCATAAATGCACAGGGGGAGAGCCTCTTTCAATTGAAAGCAAGCTCTACTACAAGGGGACATGGGATGACGGTGAAGGGGGATAGATTCAGGAGTGATTTGCAGAAATATTTCTTTACGGAAAGAATGGTGGATCCGTGGAATAGTCTCCCAGTGGAGGTGGTAGAGATGAGGACAGTAACTAAATTCAAAAAAGCATGGGACAAACACAGAGGATCTCTACAGGAAAAAAAAGGACTTAGTATTTGATATGGAAGGGCAGACTAGATAGGCCATATGGTCTTTTTCTGCCATCATGCTTCTATGAAAGTTCAGCACTCGGAAAATCACAGTCCATCTCTTCCCAACCCGGGAGCACAGGCTTTGCCATCCGATTACAAAATCACACTTCCCCAGAGAGCACATTCTGTTTTACCACCAGTGAAAGGGATCATCGTGCTGACCTTTCGCCCTTCTGGAGCCCCTGCGTAGGCCTCTCTGCTTACTTCTCACCCTTCTCTAAGCAGGAAGCCATTAGGCAGGTTCTACCAGTTCTTCCTCCTCATGGAACCACTAGTCACAGTACTTTCCTTCCTTGATCTGATTAAAATGTAATCAGGAGGCCTCCTACACAAGCTCACTCTTTATTGCATCCCATTCAGCTCCTCTCAGGGAGCCACTATAGAAAGCTCTCTTAATTCCTACTCATGTCATCTAGCTCTCGTCAGCAAAGCTGTCTGGGAAATCCTTTGCCCGTGCTGCCGCTGGTAGAGGGAGGTGCTAGGATATCGCAGCCAGTATAGGGACCTGAGATTGCAGCATGAGACAAGGATTCCTAGAGGGTTGCTGATGAGAGCTAGATAGTATGAGTAGGAGTTAAGAGAGTCTTATATGATAGTTCCTGGAGAGGACAGCTCCTTCCCATTCCATGAAGCTTCGGAGAAACGTTGTGTCATCAGGAAGTCAGCATGTGGTGCTAAGACTCACCTCCTTGAGGAAGGTCCTTTGAGTTTCCTCATCAAACCTGATTAGTTCTTTCATCACCATCACTTCTCCTGTCTCCCGATGTGTCACCTGGTAAAAGAACGGAGACCCAACAGACTAGGTAAGAGGTAGGCATCATTCCTGCATTGTGTCTCCAGCAGGTATCAACATTCAATTAAGAACGGCTCCAAAGTGTGGAGAAACACTGCCCCCCTCCCCCCCACCCCTAAGGCATCACCTTTGCTCAGTTAAGACATTTTTTCATCTGCTAATATGGCATCGTCTTTCTTTGTTCTGCTGACCTTAAGGCTTACGTGATGGCTGCTCTGAAAGATGGGGTGCAATGTGCAGTCAGGGGCAAGGCGTTCTCAGAGGCTTCGCATGCAAAGAGCGGTGGGTGTTTACAGGTGTAAAGTGCAAGCAGCGGTGGCAAAGTAGGCGTGATGAGTCCCATGTCAGGAAGATCATGATGCCTTGGATTTTTTCAGGGTGGACTCGGAGGAGCTTAGAGCATGTGGCGTGCAGGGAATGCTTTGTCTAGGTGTGTGTTTGGGGTCTTTCAGAGTGTGGTGGGTGCTTGGAGTAGGCTTGTGTCTTTGGGGTATTTTGGTGGGTGCGTTTGGGGTGTCTCAAAGCCCCTTGTACTGTCTGTAATTGAAAACCTTTACCTTCTGAGACAGAAGACTGGGGAGAGATGGAGGGAGCCAGAGATGTAATATCCACCTCAATTATGAACCTGTAAGTGCCTAGATATAGATGGGTGCCAAAAAAGCAAGCAAGCATGGCGGGGTGGGGGAGGGAGGAGGAAGGTGGGGGAAAGCGAAGGAGGATGGGAAAAGAAAGGGAGAGGAGGTAAATAGCTCCCCCAACAATTGGTAAAGTAATCAGTATTACTCTAGTTTCAGAAATGAGGTTTCTGCCACCACAGGCAAGAGCTCCCACTGTCAACCTCCCCCCCCCCCCTGCCCCACACCAAGCTGCGCCGCCACCAAATTCTGTCTTCTAGGCAGCCAATAGCAACAGTTTAAAAGTGGTGTTATGGTTGCCTGCAGAAGGCCATTGCTTTGGCACATATGGCCTGTCGCTTCTGACTCCCCGCCAACAGAAAGTTGCATCGAGGTCAGAAGCAGCAAGCAATTTGCATCGGAGGGGGGTCAGAAGCAGCAGCAGACCATGTGTGCCAAAGCAATGGCCTGCCGCAGGCACCAAAGGGGTGGCACAAAGCCGCCGTGCTGCCGGGCCAGCCCTGGAGATCCAGACATGCAGCTACAAGCCTCTCTACCATGCATTCCCCATAGTCATTCCAGCCCCAGCATGCCAACACCCTGCTCCCCGTTACATCAGCATACCTTAATAGCTTGCCCAAAGCAGCCTTTTCCCAGCACCTCGCCATGGATGAGGTCCGAAGGGCGGAAGATGCGGTGCGTGCGTGACACGACCCGCAGAGATTCTGAGCGAGCGATATCCTTGCGCTGGGAGAGGGGGGAGCACGTGGAGCTGGAACACGGAGACTTATCTATGCTGCAGCTTCTCCTGAGGGGTGGCAGACAGATGACGCTAAGCATGGTCCCTTGTACACAGACATCATCCCAGAACTGCCTCTAGGAGGCGCAGCACCGCAGGAGCTGAGCTATGGTGCAAAGCGCTTGGTGACGGGCACGGGGAAACCCTCACACCAGCAATGGGGGCACTGCCTCTCTCCTAGAATACTACTGGACTCCTCTACCTCTCTCTTCTGAGGCAGTGGTATCTCCGGGGGCTGTCAGTGTGCATTTACGTCTTTCTCTGTAATGACTCTTCCCTCCTCCCTTGGTGATATAAGAGACACGTTTACCAGGGATTCTCTCTTATTTACCCCCTTCCTACTTCTCTCCCTGGAGCTGTAAGAGACTGGGTGTTCTGATATCCTCCCAAACTTGACTCTGCCCTCTAAATGCCCTCCAAGAGCCAGGAAAGGAACTGATCAGAAAATCTGATGCCACATTAGTAAAGTTTCCCCTACATGACTGTCCTCTGGCGCATGGCTCCTGCCTCCCCGCAAGGAGTCCGTGAGGGCGATCGCAGGGGGCTGTGCAGATCCGCTAAGGGGCTGGTTTCCATCATGGAATTCTCTCTCAGCACAGCCTCGTGGGGGTCATGCTCGATGGTCAGCTGCAGAAGACGGCTTGTTTCCTGAAGGAGCAGGTCAATCTGAACGGGACAAGTCAGATAGGAGAGAAAGAGGCAGAGAGTGATTGAATGAGAAGGTCAAAACCAGAAGCAACCCAGCATGCATGAGAGTGGAAGACAGTGGAAAGAGGATGAGAAGTGTATGTGAGACGGATGAAGCAAGATGAGAGAGAGGGAGGATTAATAATTATAAACAGCACATGAGAATAACTAGTCTTCCTCTCCTTCAATGACTCCGTATTCTCCTCCATCCCTTCCAGCTCTCAGTAGGAATCCATTAAGCATTAGCTCCCGAGTTCTGAAATAAGCAGCGCATGACTCCACATAGTTTGGGTAACCAAATGTCAATAATTTACTTAGAGTCCGTCGAGCGGTTTTTCCTATCTCTGAGTATCAGCGCTGGTTCCCGTCTCTCTCTCACTGAGGCACCGACCGCTGGTGCTAGCGGAATGGGACAGGTCCAGAGACAGAGACAAAGTTTTGGACAGAGGCAGGCAGCTGAGCACATTGCCTTTCTCCAAAGCTTTGATTGGAAGAGGGTGAAGGCACATCATCATACCTCGTCCAGTGGCACGTTCTTGACCGGGGCACCGTTGATCTCCAGGATTCGGTCTCCCACATGGATGGAGTTCTTCACATCAGGACTTATACAGTCATGATCTACTCTGAAGAGAAAGGAGATTGTATTATTCAATCAGACACTGGTCGGGAGACCTTCCCACCCTTTTACTAACGACTGACTGAGGGAAACCTGATGGCAAGAGATGAAGGTCTCGGACCAAGCCCTGACTCTACAGAATTATCACACCGGTGATTACAAATTAAGGGGTTATGTGCACACCGCCCACCTTGTTTGTAAAGTCCATTTTACTTGCAGCTTCTCCCTCAACTTTGAAAATAAAAGTTGACATGTACCCCACTCAACGTGGCTAATTTTATAATAGGGCGCCTAGGACAAAGTTCAAAAAAGATGCCTATTTAATAAAGACAACTTAGGCACCTCTATGCGGTCATAAATCGGCTCATGCAATAATCAACAGAACAGCACAAATTCACGCTGCTCACATCTCGATGTGACGTAAATGTGAGCAAACACATCACAGCTCTGACTTTGGGAATACCGACGTGCGCATGCTGTGGGTACAAGGATAGACTTGTTGGCACACACAGTTACAAGCGTGTAATTGACTGCATCATTTTATAAGAGCCCTTTTCTTCATGTAAAACTGCTTTGCCTTGGAAAATGCTTTATAAAGTTCCCATGTGCACTTTTACCTGCAGAGAAGGCCAACAATTTTCAAATAGCCACTTCGTTGGATAAAAACATGTTGTATGGGCAGAAATGGTTTTGAAAATGGCCCTAAATTTTGAAAAAAAAAAAGTTTCAACCCTGCTATGACCAAAATTCTTATTTCTGAGGGAGAGAGAAGCATCAGTCAGCCCTGTGGAAAGCCCTGGGTGCAATACAGACTGTCACAAGCGTTTCTGCCTCGACTAATCTATGCTCCCGTTAATGACAACATTTTGAGGCCTAAATCTGGCCACCTGGAAAGAAGGCTGATATTTAAAAGATGTATTATCTCGGTAACTTTAAGGGTTACTCAGACAAAACTTGGCCTTTTTACATCTCTCCACTCCCCCACTGTTAGAATAAATTTTGTCTGATCAGTAACACACAAAATTACCTAGTTAGAAAGAGAAAAGATATGGCTTTAGTTAAGCAGATAGCAGCAAAAAACAGCACTATCCGGATTCAGTATAATAATGCTTCACCTAAAGGTATCACTAGAATTAAGCAGGGATTTTAAACAGAAACCTCTCAGGTGGAGGTATCCAAAGGGGTGAAATGGGCGATCTCCAAATTTTATTAACTATGGAGGTTGACCTAGATATTAGGTTCCGCTTTCAGGGGAAATGGGAGGATGATTTGTAAAAGTTGAAAAGTTATATAATGGAATCACTGCTAGTGACCTGATTGAACAGATTTGAAGATATTATATTGGGGGAAAGGGTTGTTAATACACATTTGCTGGGAATGTCCAAAAATGAAAATATATTGGAAAGAGGGGTATATTTTTGCAGGGCAGCTGACAGGGTTCAACATTGAGCTACTGAAAGAGACAGCACTGTTACATGGTAAACCAGGGCTGGTAGCTAATGAGGGATCCCACTTTATTCGGATGGGGTGTATTGCTGCTAGACTAGTGATTGGCCATCCTTTCCGGAGGAGGAGGATACAAAACGTAAACCAAGTCATATACATATGTTATGGCAAAACTAACAGCATTAAAATATAATAAATTAGACCATTTCATGAAATTTGGAAGGGGTTTGCTCAATGGCAGAAAGAAAATACTGAGCCAAAGCGTTATCACTGAAAAGTTACTAAACAGCTGATCCGAGAACAACATGTGGATATAGTAGGAATTATTTACTATGTGGGCTTTATGCGGTTGGAATCTGCTAATCTGTGAAATACCTTGGACGGGTTGGTATGGATGAGTAGTTAGAAGGCACTGCTGAATCTATAGAGTTTGTTTAGAGATATACAAAATGTTACTAAATACACAATTATATATATAAAAATATCAGCACTATCCAGCTAAACCGAAGTAGATAAATCAAGTTGCTGAAACAGGGCCTTAAAGGGTATTTTATTAATGCAAGTCTTTATTACATTTTTAATTGTAATTACTGATGATGAGATTGTATTACTGTGAATTATTAATATAATTCCCCAAAAGACTATGAATCAAGGGGGACATTCAAAGGCGCTTACATAGTGTGTAGACCTGCAAAGCATGTGACTGTCTGTTAGCAGACTATTCACTGGCATTCACACGGTTAATGCCACGGATTGCCGCTGTACACGGCCTGATGCTATGTGATTAGAATCGGGGCGTTCCAGGGCACGTTCTGCGGTACAGTGGAGGCGGCACCCATCGCTAACCAGGCAACAGCGATATTAAGCCGCTGCCTGGTTCACAACGCACAGGTAAAGTAAGGCGTGGCAAAGGCTGGCTTACCTTTACCCGCAGAGGCTAACTGGTCAGCGGCTCAGTATCGCTGTTGCCTGGTTAGTTTCCTGCTTCTGCAGCGACCCAGACATTCAATGCCGATGGCTGGATATGGCCGCGGCAATGAGTAACCGGGGTAGTTTTCAGCAGCGCTAGCTGCCCACATCTGAATATTTCCCCCCCCTCCCCCAAATTCTTAAATTTGATGTTTTGCCTATAAGGATGAAGTGATCTAGCTCAGTTTACCCATATCAGGGGTTGGACTTATCTAGTTAAGTCTGCTGCCTGTTCCTTTATAGTTCTCTAGAAATCCTTTCCTGGTCACTTTAACTGGACAAGGGTCTGCTGCATATTGACCCCTAAGTGCTCAGGCTTGGTTGCTCTGTGCCGGCTTCTTTGTAACTTGGAAAGATCATTTTGCAAACGTCTCTCTGCATACTGTAGGTGAAAGCAGCCAAGTGGTTGCAGCAGCAGCAGACTGAGAACCAGAGAAACCAGTATTCAGATCCCACTGGAGCTCCTGGTGATGCTCCTCCACTGCCTCAGATACAAAACGTATGAGTCAATACGGAATCGCAGTGCGCAGCGTTTTGTTTTGTTTTTTTAACGCTGACCACCATAGCTAAAACTATTCCAACTATTCAGTGCCGAAATCCACATAATGACGGTGCTGAAGATCCGATTACTGCAGCCAGGGCCTCCACTATCCGACTAGCAGTGATATTCGGCAGCACACTGTAGAGAGCCGTAGGACGGCTGCGTTATCAGGACAGTGCTGAAGATCGCCAGATAGTGGTAATGAAATCTGTAAGGATATTCAAGTGCTGCCGAAAAGCCCAGTCAGCAGCAGGGGTGAACTGAATATTGGGCCTTTAAGTAAGCCCCTGGGGACAGGGAACTATCTACTGTACCTGAATGGAACTTGCCTTGAGCTACTACTGGAAAAAAACCATAAGCTGAATTCAAATAAATAAATAAATAAATAAATAAATTCATTCTGCATCAAGAAATGAGATCACTCGTACCACTAAATCATTCTTTCAAATGCCCTCCGTGGGGCGCCCAGAGCACAAATTCTCATGCTTTAGGAACATTCCCATGGCCCAACGAAACATTTTTGCCAACTCAGAGAAAACCTACTATACTGTTGCTGGTTTTCAGCAAGTCACAGCTGTGTTCTGGTACTTACTCTGTGACCCGCACGGTGCAGGAGTGATCGGAAGCACAGCCTGGGGCGCTGCAGGGTGGATCGATGGAGACTGAAAACCCTCTCTTGCCATCAGCGGAGGCGGGGATGGACACCAGGGTGACGGTATGTGGCATTCGGGAGCAAGGAGAATCCGGCAGGAGCTGATCAATCACTGGAGTTACCACCATCTGATAATAACAGTGCCCACTGCAGATGGGAGGGGGGCGGGGGGAGAAGAGAGAGGGTAAAAAGGACAGGCGTATGTGTTTGGTGAGGTCACAGGTGGGGGGGAGTGGGATGTTTGTGTTGAGGAGTGGAGGGAAAATGGGGGTGCAGTGCAGTGCAATGTGGTGGGGGAGTATGTATTAGCCAGGGAAGAGTTGTAATAGGGGCAAAGTTGATGGGCAGGAAGGAAGAGGACAAAATAAAAAAATATTATATTCCAGTAAGTAGCTATTTCAGTGAGATATTTTGCTCTTTACTGAGTAAGAGCTGAGGCAATGATGCAGACTGGCCTCTACACTATTACTGACAGTATTGGAAAACAGGTCCATTAACAGTCATTAACTAGGCCAACGTGGGGATCAATGTCTCTTACTTCTGAGTATGACAACAAGGAACACATTTCCCCTTTAAGATCTGCCAGGACTTGCAAGTGACCCCAACTGGCCTCTGTCAGACATTTCTGGACTCAATAGACCACTGGTCTGGCCAGATATGGCACGTCTTCTGTGACGCAGCTAGTTCTGATACTAGATTATCCACTCTCCCACTGACACCACCTGAATTCATGACTCTGATGCAAATAGAATACCTGGCAGTCACTACTAGGACCTATCTGCTCCTATGTCAACCAGCTGCATCTCTCTGCCTGACACCCTGCCCTGTGCTCGGGCCCCACAGGAGAGAGTCAGCTCCCATCCTCATTCTTGAGGCCCCAGCAGAACTCCAGTCTTTGGTGCGTATGAGTCAGATGGTACCATTTCTGGGGTGGCTCAGGTGATGGAACCATAGGAAGCGGAATGGGGTGCCCCACCAATATTTTTCCAAACACACAGCCTCAGCAGCTAGTGAATGTGGGAGCACGGCTGGAGACTAATTTGTTTGGCCCTTCCAACCAAAAAGGTGTTCTGCTGTCCATGGCCAGAACTCACCAGTAGAGTTTAGAGCGCTCCACCAGGGCATATGTGTCCCCATCACCAATGAAGGCCCGGCAGCTCAGGCAAATGAAGCACTCTGGGTGATACTTGTGTTCCCCCGCCACCTGCGGAAACAAAACACAGCTGTTGTCAAGACCGGCATCTCCAGTCCACCAGTGGGCATGTCTCGCTCGTAGGAGGGATGGGCAAGAATACACTTTGTATACAGAAAGGCCAAGCCTTATGTGGGTACCGGGCTGAGCAGCTTCAGGGTGCCCTGGCAGGAGATCCAGTGCCAGAACTGAGGCATGCACAGGACAGACACAAAGAGCCCTTGGTGGCGGAGGGAAGGGGTAAGACACAGAGCCCAGTGGCAGGTTCAAATGATTTTCTTCTGCTGACATCTTCCAGATCACCTGTCTGAGTTTCAGATGACAGCAGCACCCTCTTACCTACACAGAATGATTGTAAGTGGGAGAAGCTATCAAAACCTATGATAAAAGTCCCATATTCTAAGAGCCGACAAGTAAGTTTTCTGGATAAATTTAGGGCAGTCTTTCTTCCAAATTAAATCAAATTACCAACACAGAACTGAATTTAAATACAGACACTGATATTCTTCCTATACGAAGGAAGTGCTAGGAGGGCCACAAAACCAAAATGACATCATAGAGTATAATCCACTCCATATATTACAATGAATATCAGATAAACTTTCAACAAACTTCAGAAAAACATAATTTCAAATTCCAATCTATAGAAGCTCTATAATCAAACCAATTACCAATGTTACACCCAAATGAAACAAACATTTTTACAAGAAGGAATAGCTACCCAAGATTTTCTCAGCAGAACGTAATACCCTCTGCAGGCCGTACGGACACATTGGTGGTCCTATAGGGTGGGGATTAAGCCATTTTAAAACATAAAGCGTAGTTACTCACCTGTAACGGGTGTTCTCCAGGGACAGCAGGAATCCGTCCTCACAAATGGGTGACGTCGGCGCCGACGGAGCCCTCATGCGGAGCAATCCCCAGCTTTCAAAGAAAGCCTTTGGGATTGCATCACGCATGCGCAGTCCCCTTCCTGCCCAAGGGTGCCATCTTGCTCAGTCAAATGACATAGCTAACAAGACGGCAAAATGAACAAAATATAATAATAGGACTGCAACTCCAAGGGGAGGAGGGAGGGTGTGAGGACTGATTCCTGCTGTCCCTGGAGAACACCTGTTACAGGTGAGTAACTACGCTTTCTCTCGGAACAAGCAGGAAGTCAGTCCTCACATATGGGACTCCCTAGCTATAGGCTACCGAAAACCCATAACTGAAAATAGGCTCCCTCTAGAAGAGCCGCCGCAGCCATGATAGGAGTTCAACTGAGAACGTAACATTCCGGTAGCCTGACACCAAAAGGTCGGAGGGTAGGAGTTGCCTAGACCTCAAACAGGTTACGGAGTATAGCCTGGCTGAAAGCACTGTCCCGTTGGGACTCCCTATCCAGGCAATAATGGGCCGCAAAAGTCTGGCTTGAAGACCAGGTGGCGGCCCAGCAGAAGTCTGCCAGCGGAACAGAGCGGAGGTAAGCCACTGATGCCGCTTTAGCCCTGACCCAGTGAGCCATGACTCGACCCTGCAACGGGAGATCGGCAGCCCTGTATGCCCAGGCGATACAATCCGCCACCCAAGTGGACAACGTACGCTTGGAGACAGGCATGCCCAGTTTACTGGGGTCATAAGAGACGAAGAGCTGAGAAATCCTTCGATGACCCTGTGTACGTTCCATGTAGAAGGCCAAAGCCCTCTTACAGTCTAGGGTGTGCAGAACTGCTTCTACCCGACTGGCATGCGGCCTGGGAAAGAAGGTCGGAAGTATCACCTCCTGGTTGAGGTGGAACAAGGAGACTACTGTCGAAAGGAACTTGGGGTGAGTGTGAAGCACTAACCTGTTCCTATAGAACCGTGTGTACGGTCTATCGGAAACCAGAGCCTGCAGCTCACTCACTCGTCTGGCCGATGTGAGTGCCATCAAGAAGAGCGCTTTCCAAGAGAGGAAGCAAAGATGGCAGGTAGCCATCAGCTCAAAAGGTGGGCGAGTAAGCTGCTCTAAGACCACATTCAGATCCCACTCGGTCGCCGGGGGACGAACCGGGGGTTTCAGCAGAAGTAAACCTCTCAGGAACCTGGACACCAAAGAGTGTACAGAAAGAGGTTGTCCTTCCACTGGAGAGTGGTGTGCTGATAAGGCACTAAGGTGGACTCGGACCGAGTTTGACTTAAGGCCTAAATCTGAGAGGTGGAGCAGGAACTGCAACACCACTGACACTTGGCAGGAGAAAGGGTCTTCGCTCTGCTTATCACACCACAGCTAAAACCTATGCCACTTAAATGCATAGGTTTTCTTAGTTGATTGCCTCCTTGAGGCTAGCAGTACATCCTCTACATTTTTAGGGAGGAGAAGTGGTGCGAGAACTACCCTTTCAGCAGCCATGCCATCAGGTTGAGAGACCGGAGGTTGGGATGCAGAAACGTTCCTCCCTACTGCGACAGGATGTTGGGGTGTAATCCTAGAGGGACTGGAACTTCTGCCGCCAGTTGAAGCAGCAGTGGAAACCATGGCTGTCTCGGCCATCTGGGTGCCACCAGGATGACCAAGGCTTTGTCCTGAAGGATCTTGAATAGAGTCCGGGCCACCAGGGGTGTGGGAGGAAACGCATACAGGAGGCCCACAGACCATGATATTAGGAGAGCATCTGCAGCCACCTTGCATGGGTGTGGCTGTCTGGAGCAGAAGCGGGACAACTGGTGATTCTGTGGGCTCGCAAACAGATCTGTGGATGGTCGCCCCCAGCACTGGAACAACTGCTGGACTATACTGGGATCCAGTTGCCACTCGTGCGGCTGAAGAGTTCTGCTTAGCTTGTCGGCTAAGAAGTTCTCCTGACTTGGCAAGTAAATGCCTTGAGGTGCATGCCCTGCTTGACTGCAAAAGAGCATAAGTCCAGGGTCCCTTGACAGAGGATGCAAGACCCTGTCCCCCCTTGCTTGTTCACACAGAACATTGCCACTTGGTTGTCTGTCTGAACTAAGACAGGCTGGTGAGCCAGGGTTTGACAGAAGGAGGCGGATAGCTCGAAGCTCTAGGAGATTGATCTGTTGTGTGTTCTCCTGTGGAGACCAAACCCCCTGAGTGCACAATTCCTGGCAATGGGCTCCCCAGCCCAGTAAGGATGCATCTGTATCAGCACTCTCGTGTGCGGGGGAGGCTGGAAAGGCACTCCCTCCAGTAGGTTGTATGGCTGAAGCTAATATGTCAATGACTGCACCAGTCGTTTGGACACCCTGATGCTGTCTCTGAGTCTGCCTGTGGCCTGTGTCCACTGGTCCCTGAGGCACCACTGAGCTGTTCTCAAGTGGAGGCGGGCACTGGGTGTCACATTTACTATGGAGACCATGTGACCAATGAGGCGCAGAAAGTGTCTTGCTGAGATCTGGGATCTGCGACTCACTTGCTGCACTAGGGCCACAAGTCTCTGTGCCTTGTCTTCCGGTAGATAGGCCCTTGCGTGAAGGGTGTCTAATCTTGCTCCTATGAACTCCAGTCCTTGAGAGGGAACCAGAGTGGACTTTGCGTAATTGATCACAAACCCTAGGTGCTGTAGCAACTGGATAGTGCGAGACGTGACCTATTGGGCTTCCAGGGCTGACTGGGCTCTGATGAGCCAGTCATTCAAGTAGGGGAAGACAAATACCCCTTGGTTTCCTGGGAGGGCCGTCACCACTGCTAGGCACTTTGTGAACACCCTGGGTGCCGAGGCTAGGCCAAATGGAAGCATCTTGTACTGACAGTGGTTTCCTCCCACCATAAATCGTAGATATTGTCTGTGGTCTGGATGAATCAGGATGTGCATATAAGCATCCTTCAGGTCTAAGGAGCATAGCCAGTCTCCCTGGTGGAGGTAAGGCAGCAATATTCCAAGGGAAAGCATCTTGAACTTTTCTCTCACTAGGAACTTGTTTAAGTTTCACAGGTCGAGGATGGGTCTTAGGCCTCCAGTCCTCTTTGGTATCAGAAAGTACCTGGAATAGAAGCCCTTTCCCTGCAGGTGGTGGGGCACCAGTTCTACCGCCTGATCCTTGAGAACACCTGCTAACTCCTTTAAAGGGAGGTCCCTATGAAGAGGAGTCTGAGAGGCTCCCCTGGAAAGTAAGAGGGAGGTGCCTGGGTGAGATGTAGCCGATAGCCCCTTTGGACTATCTGCAGAACCCAGGTATCTGTTGTGATGGCTGGCCACCTGTGGGCATACAGGGTCAGCCTTCCTCCTGTGCATGGCCTTGCTTCCTTGGAGAGAGGGACTATGCTCTGGGAGTCAAAAGCCCCCCCCCCCAAGCTGGGCCGGAGCCGGTGCCTTGGGCATGGGGGCTTTTTGCTTACGCGGGCCATACCAATGTCCCTTAGCCTGCTTCCCCTGTTGGGGAGCTGGGGAGGCCTGATATGTGGGGTAGTTTCGGTAAGCCATACCTTTTCTTGGGAAAAATGGCTTCTTACCCAGCCCTTAGAAGGGGCAGAAGTCTTCTTCTCAAGTCTTGTCCGGGTCAGGTACTCGGACTCGATCTCAGCAGCCTTTTCTGTTATGGGCTTGCCAAAGAGGTTTTTGCTTTGGTAAGGGACATCGACCAACTTGTCCTGTACCCATTGTTCCAGGTCTGACGACTGTAGCCATGCCTGGCGGCATGCACCGATGCAGGTCGCAGCTACCCGGGCCAACGCCTCGAAGCCGTCATAGGCTGCTCGAGTCATAAACTTCAAGCACTCCCGGATCCCAGTGGACAAAACTTGGAAGCACTGCAAAGGTCCCTTGGAGATGCCAGCTGAGAACCCAGCAATCTCCTTTGCCAGGTCTTGTAGGTGCATGCTCATGTATAGCTGGTATGTCTGGATTCGGCATGACAGCATCGAACCCTGGTAGCACTTCCTGCCGAGGGCATCCATGTTGTGGGCCTCCCGAGGGGGAAAGTCATACTGGAGGATCTCAAGCTCTTCGTCTCGAGTCTCCTCCTCGGTCTCCGCCGGGAATGACAAAGCCTTTGCCATGTCCCAGATGAAGTCCAAGAACTGGGTGTCTTCTGGGGGGGGGACCTTCTCCGAGGTTCAGAAAGCGGGGAATCTGAGAGAACGTATTTGGTCCGATGGGTATCTGGTGACTCCTCGTCCTCAGTTTCCCAACCGGACCCCTCCGAGGAGGAATCGAGTGGCTCCGGCCTCGAGGACTTTGATCTCGATCGCCCCGACACTGGTGGAATCAGCGTCGATGACCTCGGTCCCGAATGGGAGGTCGAGGGGGACCTCGGCCGAGGATCGACTCGAGTTCTTAGTGTCTCAAGGATCGGTTCGGCCTCCGGGATTGACTTCGATGTCGATGTCCTTGTGGTTGGGGCGGATGGACCGGCGAGACTGGCTATCAGCACCCGCTGCTGGTCCATGAAGGCAGCCATGCTGCGCTCCAAGGCAGCCATCCTGAGACTGAGCTCAGGAGACTCCGCAGCCCCCGGGTTGGGACCCGACGCCTTCAAGCCCGACACCGGCTCTCCAGGCGGAGAGTCACAACGAGGACAGTGCTTACCTGCCTCGGTGTCTCCGGTTCCTTATGAGGGAGTTTTGCAGGCCTCTCCGACTCCGAGGATCCGGGATGGCGGGCCGGGCTCTGCGATCTATCCCGCAAGGGACCAGGCCGCTCGAAGCCATCTAGCGACACCGCCCTCACAGATTTTTTCTTCCTCCGGTGTTCCCGCGAGGGAGACCCCCTTTCAGAGGACACTCGATGCTGCTCAGGATCAGAGAGCTCCCAAGAGGTCGAGGCCTCCGATGAGGTCCAGGCCCGGGCGGGTGCGGACTAAGGGAAAATCCTATCATGTTGCTGCTGCTTGCTCCTCAAGGCCTTGGAAGACATTTTCTTACACGGGCCACAGACCTTCGGGTCGTGGTCGGGCCCAAGGCAACGGAGGCAGCAGTCGTGTGTGTCGGTGAGAGACATTAATCTCGTGCACCGATCACACTTTTTAAACCCGCTGGCAGCCATCGGGGGAAAAAAGGCCCCTGCGAGGTCAAAGGACCAGAATGCCAGCTAAAAAGAAAAAAATTAAAAAAAGAGGGCGAACGCTAGTCTCTAAGGACATAAATGAAAATTGGATCGGACTCAATATCGGTGTACCGAGCCGAGGCGGGAAGGGGAACCGACGTTGAACCGGCTAGCCAGAAAAGAATTTTTCTGACTTTTAAACAGTTTTAAACACTTTTTTTTGCGAAGGAACTTGGACGACTTCCGTTGGGCTCCGCAGAAAAAAGGAGACTGAGCAGATGGCACCCTTGGGCAGGAAGGGAACCGCGCATGCGTGATGCAATCCTAAAGGCTTTCTTTGAAAGCTGGGGATTGCTTCGCATGAGGGCTCCGTCGGTGCCGACGTCACCCATATGTGAGGATTGACTTCCTGGAGAATAATTTAAACTTTTTTTTTCGCTCAAATCGGAAGCCATTGTAACTCGATCAAAAAAGGCGTTACCCCATCATATTTCTTTCCTTACTCTGGCTGTGGTATTTTGCAAACCTTGTAGGTGAGCAAAAACACTAATTGGTAAGCTTTAATATAAAGTAGTACAATAATCAAATTGAGTTAAAATTAAAGCTTTAACTGGTATTCAAAAATTCAAAACTGTAAAATAAGAGCAAATCCATCTAACACATCATTAACTTAAAACAAAGTCTTCTTAATTTAAGTACATGTAAATTCTTCTAACGTTAAAGTAGAATTAATGATGATACCTTTATTGAGCTAAGTAAAGGGATATTTAATTTCACCAATACTGGTGAAATATTTGGGAAGACGGCCATGTCCCTCTCAACTTTTTTTTTTTCTTTTACAGGTAATGGATTTGCCCAGGCAAAATTTACCTGCTCAATCTGGGGAGGGGGGGGAGAAGAACTACGTAATCCCTAAAGATTTAGGAGATAGCCAGACAAATAATAATCAGCTCCTAAGTTACTTTCTCCTCAGGTATTAACCAACAAATACAGAATATATACATCCACTGAGAACAGAGGCCTACGGTCTCAACGCTCCAGTGCTGTCCTATGTGTCTCCCCCTGCTGTGTGGAGGTGCTAATTTCTGTTACACTGGTCTGTTGCAGCATGTGGATTTCCATACAGCCATGTCCCCCTCCAGTACAGAATTTCCGATTTAATGACATAGCGTCTCTGCTGCTGTGATCTCTGTGGCGACGTCGATCTGTTTTTATAGCTTACATCCTGCAGTCCTATCTTTTTAGCATTCGTGCACTGAATTTACACTACTAACAGGTTTAAAAACAGAGGATATGAGAGAAATAGTGCTTCTACTGAAAGCTGCAGCCCAGATTTTAGGTGCCGTAGTTTTGGAAAGGATAGCAGACGGACGGAAAAGGCATGCACATAAGATATTCTTTGTTAGCTATTTCACCCGTCCTTTCAAACACGCCAAGGCGGAGTACAATAAAACATTCATAATTATTCATTCATACACAAGTACTCACATAAATACAACACAGATAGTATCAGCAGCTGAAAACAGCGAGTACCATTCCAGGTATCATCACAAAGATTCAAATAATTAAAAAAATTCAGCATCTTCCCTGAAAACAAGTGTCCTTTAAATGGTTTTCTAAAACAAAAAGATAATCAATAAAACCAGAGCTGGTGTGAGGAGATGGCGCTCTAGGCGAACCTCATCTCTTCTGCGCTTGCGCCCCCCCCCCCCCGCGGCATCCTTCTCCAGGACGTACAACAGCGACAATGGCTGCAAACAGCCCCATGGCACTAATCTTTAAGCTTCGGCAACACAGGGCTGTTTGCCTCTCCCCCTCTCTGACGCCCAATGTCAACTTCCTGTTTCGATATCGGGCATTGGAGAGGGAGCAGAAGCAAAGAGCCTCGTGTCACTGGAGCTTTAAGGTAAGCACCATGGGGCTCTTTGCGGCCATTGCCACAATTGTACATCCCAGAGAGAAGAGGCAGCGGTGGCAATGGACACCCCTGAAGGGCCGGTCTCTATGCGACCAGCTAGTTTGCCGAATGGTAGTGCCGGCCCTGAATAAAATGCAAATTAATAGATAAACTACTCCACAGAAATGGAAGGGAACTGGACAAAGCCCTGGCCCTTAGAAGAACTAAATGAAACAAGGTAGTCCCTGGAAGTGGATAAGGTCCGGCCTCTTGAGAACATGTTACCCGTAAGGCAGCATAAACCTGTAAGGAGAAGACAACTACCAGAGACGACTAAAAGTCATCACTAACTTAAAATTAATTCACTGAACTACCAAAGTAGAGCGTGCAATACAGAAGTAACATGTTCTCATAGTCCAACCACTACCAACAGCTTGGTGGCTACATTCTGGACCCTCTGTAAAAGACTCTAAGTCTTCACCAAGGGTCCAGAATATAAAGAATTACAATAAAGCGTTGTTACTCATCTGTAACAGGCGATCTCTGGGAACAGCAGGAATCAGTCTTCACATATGGGTATCATCTTCGCTGCACAGCTCTCTCAGGAGGGATAGCAGCTGAAAAGATCCAGCCTTCAGCAACAGTGTGCCTGCCGCGTGCTGCCCAATCAGAGCAGCCCCCAGCTGATTCAAATAGCGGCGCTACCCGGACCAAAGCCTCTTCACCGCACAGCTCTCCCAGGAGGGATAGCAGCTGAAAAGATCCAGTCTTCAGCAACAGTGTGCCTGCCGTGTGCTGCCCAATCAGAGCAGCCCCCAGCTGATTCAAATAGCGGCGCCACAGGCGCACCCGTGCCTTGCGGGCTCGCGCCTGAGGGCCTCGCTAGAGGGCCCTTTGGCGTGGCCCTTAGGAGGGGTCCTACACTCCACCGAATACACCCAGCAACCGAGTCTACTGTGAGGCGATCCTGCTTAAGCACTGTCGCCTGCCGCACGTGCTGTGGATAGGCTGAACGAAACATCAAAACCTCAAGACTCTAGCTTTACTTGTAAGTGTTACAATTGTGCTTGTAGCTATTACACTCTATCCTGTAGCTGTTACAATTTACCTGAAACTGTTCAATCTATCCTTATTACCAAACTAAACTGATAACAGTTCCTCTTGCAAGTGATACTATTGTACTTGACGTTACATTACTCTGCTCTGGTAATTGCACCCCCACCTGTAATAACTCTCTGTTACAAGCTTAATTCCTGAAAACATTACACTACACCTTACCTGCACGGCCCTTGAATTTACCTAGCCAAAAAAAAAAAAAAATTGCTATACTGAATTGCTATACTGACCTGTTATACTGAATTGTTATACTGAATTGCTAAACATTTCTACTGCCACAACATATCACCAACGAAACACCACCAGTAAACACCACCAGAAAAACACATACAACACCCATTAACCTAGAGAGGTCCCATATCAGAAACATAAATGGCATACCCGTTACTTACTCTTGCCCTACTCTATACACTGGTCAGCACATTCTATGATTCAGTTGTATTTGCAGATGGATGCAACCCTATCCAACTACTAAGGAGCACAAACAGTAAACAATACAACAACCAATACCACCGACAGCCAAACCCTTACCACAGAAGACAATCACACTTAATGTATGTATATATAGAGACCTCAAACCCCACAAAACATAAAGATACAAAACATCAGCAAGAACTTAGGTGCGCCCTTATCAATGCACGCTCGGTCTGTAATAAATGGCTGGTAATCACTGACCTAATCACTACTCACAATCTGGACATGCTAATGGTCACAGAAACATGGATCTCTGAATCTGACAACGTCATACTTAACCACCTTACACCACCTAACTTTTCGATCTACACCTGTAACAGGGAAAACAAAAGAGGTGGAGGTGTACTGATTCTTGCAAAAACAATGTTACAATACCGGGCTAGCCTTACCAAGAGCACACAACACCTGAACACACTAACCATCACCAGTAAATTCAATACTATTAACCTCATTTATAGAGCACCAGGAACTGGATCAGACGAGCTCTCAGACATCATTGACTTAGCATGTAATCCGGAAGACCCCTCCAAACCTAACTGGTTGCTAGGAGACCTTAATCTTGCGTCTACTCAACCCGCCCTAGCCAAAGCCTTCCTTGAAGCAATGTCTGACCTCAACTACAAGCAGGTTATAGCTGATCCCACCCACCAAGGAGGGAACCTACTTGACCTAATTTTCATCCCCCACACAGTTATGAGTAAGTTGAAACCAATTTGACCTTACCATCTCACCAGTCCCCTGGTCAGACCACAACCTGATAACATTTCAGTTACCAACGCAGCAAACTACATGCCACCGCCCAAATGCAACGGCTACATCAAGAGTTGCACACTTCAAACAACTCAACAGGGAAACAATCATTAGTGATGCTCTCCCAAAACTTGCTCAACCGGTGACCAACCTTAATGAAATGTTGTCCAACTGGAACGAGACCCTCTCACATTACGCCCAACAACCTGCCGACAGCAAAAAAGATACACCGGACAAAAGAGACGCTAAAAAACAGACTGCCCCATGGTTCTCCCCGGAACTGCGAGCTTCCCTACTCCAACTCCGAAAACTTGAAAGAAAATGGAGAGCTACTCGAAATACATCAGACCAAGCCAGTTATTTACAACACCTGAAGACCCATCGCGAATCAACCTGGGCCAAAAGGAAGCAATTCCATACAGAAATCCTCAACTGCTCACTAAATAAGCCAAGAGACCTATTCCAACTGGTGAAATCCCTTACCAACCAACCCTCCCCACCTCAACAAGAAGGTATTCAGCCACAGGCATACGCGAACTACATCCAATCTAAAGCAATAAAGATAACTACAACTGCATCGCCACCTCATCACAACCATACCACAAACCCCAAAACTACTCATATCCAGTCTACAATCAGCAAACTCTCACCGCCATCAATAAAGACCATTGAAGAAGTAATTGCCTCAATCAACACCACGACCGCACCAACTGACCCCTGCCCAGCACACTGGATCAAGACGATGCGCACTGAACTCAGCCCTTTCATAGCCAACATTACCAAGTTGTCTTTTGAAACGGGAGTCTTCCCAGATGCACTCAAGCACACATCCATTCGCCCACTACTAAAAAACAACCAACTTGACCCAAAGAAAGAAGAATCTTACAGACCAATCTCCAGTATCCCATTACTGGCTAAAATTATCGAGAAACTAACCCTGAGACAGATCCAGCAGCATGTTGACTCATCCTCACCCTTAGACCCCTCTCAACATGGATTCAGAGAAGCCCACGGTATTGAAACTCTACTAACGACATTAACCAGTTCACTGATCAATGGAATAGACAGTATAAAGAAGGGCTTTGCACTAATCTTCCTTGATATAGCAGCAGCGTTTGACTCCGTAGACCATCTGCAGCTTCTTACGCGACTACATGAGAAGGGAATCCGGGATCAAGCATGGAACTGGTGTAAATCCTACCTCGAAGACAGATGGCAACAAGTCCGTATTGGAAATGCCACTTCCGAACCTTTCCAACAGAAGCAAGGTGTACCCCAAGGTTCCTCCCTCTCCGCGATGCTCTTCAACATCTATATGCAGCCAATTTGCGACATCGCCCGTTCATTTGGCATATCTTGCCTTATGTACGCTGATGATGTACTGCTATTTACACCCATAACCATCACTTGTCCTGACTATACAGTGCTAGTCAACTGCTTCAATGCAATAACAGACTGGCTAATCACTCAGAACCTCCAGATAAACTTCAAAAAAACAGAAGTCCTAATAATCACAAGGAATAAAACTTACTCTCCTCCACCAACACTCAAAGTCAGAGATGCGGAACTTCCAATCAAATCCAACATACGATATCTTGGGGTCATACTCGATCAATAACTGGACTTCAAGGAACATATCAAACGCACTGTCAAAACCATCTACTTCAAGACCAAAACCCTACAGCATCTTAGGCCCATGATGGAACCCGACGATTTCCACACCGTCTTCCAGGCACTAATCACACCGCACTTCGATTATGCCAACATAATTCTACATGGTCTCCCAAAGAGTTCCCTCAAACCACTACAGTTAGCCATGAATACGGCAGCCCGTGTGCTCTACGGAGCTGCAAGGGTCGATCACATCTCCCCCATTCTAAAGGAACTCCACTGGCTTCCCATAAGCAGTAGGATCCTATACAAAACCCTCCTCATTACCTTCAAGGCCTTCAACAAGATAGCTCCATCATCCATTTCCGACCTCATCACACATTCTCCAGACAACAGATCCAGGAGATCACTGGCCACTAACATGCTACTAATACCAATTGAATCCACAAAGCTCAACCAGATTACCACCAATAGGGCATTCTCAAACTATGCCCCCGTGTGCTGGAACAAACTCCCCCCACCCATTAGAGCAATTAGGGACCTTAGTCAGTTCAGAAAACTCTCAAACACCACCTTTTTCTCTTACATTATACCCATCCTGATATCCCCCCCTTATTTCTCACACACCCCCACTATATCAAACAGCCGCTATATGATGCAAAACTATACTATGTAGTCATATCTAACATGTAATGTAACTGAATTGTACATAGTTTCCCAAGTCTATATATATAGACTTGGATTGTAGATAGTTTGCCCGAGTTTATCCCCATGTTAAACCCCTGTTCTATGTAAACGACGGTCAATGTATCTGACCAAGTGTTATATTGTTTTAATGTAAACCGCACTGATGACAAATAGCGCAGTATATAAGAAATGTTAAATAAATAAATAAATAAATTGGTACCGATGGAGCTCGTGTGGGAACGCTCCCCAGCGTCCAATTGGAAAGCTTTTGGGAGCACTCCCCTGAACCTGTACATCTGCCTTCCCAAGTCCTCTCCTTAGTTGAGTTTGTAGTTGAGAGATAGAGGAAAAAAAAGGAATATCCTACAACTCCTAGAGGAGGAGGAGGGCGAATTGTGAAGATTGATTCCTTCTGTTCCTTTAGCTCACCCGTTACAGGTGAGTAACAATGCTATTTCCAGGAGCAAGCAGGAATGCAGTCTTCACATATGGGATTCACTAGCTCCCAGGTACCAGACTGAAGTTGGCAGTAGTGGGATCCCTGAGGCTAAAATACGGAGCAGAGGAAATGTGGATACAAAGTGGCCCCAATGAACTCGACTGCAGCTAGCAAGCGCATGGACAGGGAAGTCTGGGGCCAAAAAAGTGCAGGACGGAGGGTAGGAGTTGCAGTTAAGTCCCAAAAAGGTGCTGGAGGACAGCCTGATCAAAGAAAGCATCCCAACGGGAGTCACTTTTATGCTTTGGAGGGCTGGTCCTCCCGCCAAGGCTGTTTGGCAGGCTGGTCTGCATCGGATACACCCTTCAGTGAATCTCGATGATGATGGGACTTAATAAAAATTAAAAAAAAAAATACCTCAAGGATCAGCATCTGTTTTCGATGATGATGACTTAGACTTAAGTCTTAATCTTATGTTTGGACTTTGAAGAGACCCAAGAACTAAGAGAGGAGGCCGAGGTCCTTGATGATGCGGAAGCCACTGAAATTGAGTCCGGGGCAAACGGAGAACAATACTGTCCGGCTCTGTTCTTTAGGCCTCTTTTTGTCAATCATTTGGTAAATGGTCAAGGACAATCATTTGGTAAATGATCTGAGCCCAATCATCTTTATCAGTGACTGATATGGTACCAAAGCACTTGGTACATTTTTTGAAGCCACTGTTGTGCTTTTCCATCATAGTGGGAAAAAGGAAGACCAAGGCTAATTTGGCAGTAGAAATCACCAAAACTGGAAAAAATGCAAAAAAAAATCAAAGAAAAAATATACTAAAATGAAAAGAAAATTTTGAGGCCGGTATCAGGGAAGGTACCGGCGTTGATGGAAAGGCAGAGCACAGATTTTAAACCAAAAATATGATGTTTTTTGGTGGCGACAGGAAGAAAACAACCTGCTGGCTCCGTGGAAAACAAAGAACTGAGGACTTGGGAAGGCAGATGCACAGGCATAGTGGAGTGCTCCCATAAGCTTTCCAATTGGACGCTGGGGAGCATTCTCGCATGGGCTCCATCGGTACCAACGATCCACATATGTGAAGACTGCATTACCGCTTGCTCCTGGAGATTCAAATGTATTTAATATTAGAGACTGCAACCAAGTGGCAAAATCCTGCTGGTTAAAAATTCCAAATCTTTCCCAGTTGACAGAGGTAGAAAAAACACACACCTTCGCCACCTTCAAAACCTGAGGTTCTAACATTAGACTTCCATTTAACTTAAATCCTAAGCTACACACATCTCAGCTACCAGCAACTGAATTACTAGAAAACCGAAACGAGGCTGAAAATGAAGTGAACAAGGTGTGAAAGCGGCAGGAAAGGACTAGCAGAGTCCCATTCACTGAAAGCTGGCCAGGTTCTGGATATCTCACCTTATCAAATCCGAGCTCAAGGCAAAATATAAACTCAGCTCAGGGATGGCTCAAGACGATCTGCTGCAAGTACTACACCTCCACCCCAGCATCTAAAATGGAGGGGCCTCCCCAGAGTTCTAGTTAGGCAACAGGGGGTCCCCCTCACGCAGAACACCAATCAGGGGGTTGCCCCAAGATTGAAGACAGCAGCATAGTTTCAGGCTAGATCTTTTTTTTTTTTTTTTACAAAAAAATCCCTTTGCAATGCTGTTTATAAACAGCAAAATTGTAGCAGCTTAATTATGTAGCCTGGGAATGTAATGTAAAAACCACACAGACTCCTGGCACTACACTGTGGTAGAACACGGGGTTCAACTTAACAATCATTAATTGTTTTTCATGTGAACCTCAGATATACTGCAAATGTGCATGCAAAATTAAATATAAGCAAAGATAGGCCATGTCATATATTCCGAGAAAAAAACAGAGATGTAAAGAACATAAAGGAACATAAAGAAAGAGAATTACAGCACAGTTTATAATACCACCCCGCACCAAGCGTCTGCTCTCCACCGCTGCCCCTCCCCGTATCAAGCGTCTGCTCCCCACCGCTGCCCCTCCCCGTATCAGGCCTCTGCTCCCCACCCCTGCCCCTCCCCGTGCCAGGCCTCTGCTCCCCACCGCTGCCCCTCCCCGTGCCAGGCCTCTGCTCCCCACCGCTGCCCCACCCCGTGCCAGGCGTCTGCTCCCCACCGCTGCCCCACCCCGTGCCAAGCGTCTGCTCCCCACCCCTGCCCCTCCCCGTGCCAGGCGTCTGCTCCCCACCCCTGCCCCTCCCCGTGCCAGGCGTCTGCTCCCCACCGCTGCCCCACCCCGTGCCCGGCGTCTGCTCCCCACGCCTGCCCCTCCCCGTACCAAGCGTCTGGACCCCACCCCTGCCCCTCCCCGTACCAAGCGTCTGCTCTCCACCGCTGCCCCACCCCGTGCCCGGCGTCTGCTCGCGACCCCCGCCCCTCCCCGTGCCATGCGTCTGCTCCCCACCCCTGCCCCTCCCCGTACCACGCGTCTGCTCCCCACCCCTGCCCCTCCCCGTACCACTCGTCTGCTCTCCACCGCTGCCCCACCCCGTGCCCGGCGTCTGCTCCCCACCCCTGCCCCTCCCCGTACCAAGCGTCTGCTCCCCACCGCTGCCCCTCCCCGTACCAAGCGTCTGCTCCCCACCCCTGCCCCTCCCCTCCCCGTACCAAGCGTCTGCTCCCCACCCCTGCCCCTCCCCGTATCAAACGTCTGCTCTCCACTGCTGCCCCACCCCGTGCCCGGCGTCTGCTCCCCACCCCTGCCCCTCCCCGTGTCCGGCGTCTGCTCTCCACCCCTGCCCCTCCCCATATCTGGCGTCTGCTCTCTACCCCCACCCCTCCCCGTGTCCGGCGTCTGCTCTCCAGGGGTGGCCCAAGTGGGGTGCGGGGCCATGTGCGGAGACTCGGTGCGGGGCCTCATTTGCATAAATATTTGCATAATGTTACCATACACTAACTTTTAGTAAACATGCCTCTTAATGAGTGCATGGATAAAGAAAGACTAAAAGATTTCTACATTACTATAATCCAGTGCCAACCGCCAGGCACATTAGGAACTACTACAAACACTGCCCATTTAGAACCCATAGCAAACCCACTGTATCATAACAACACTACCAGGACTCATAAAGCACCATACCCTACCTATCAAAAGGCAACACTGCAAATATTAAAGCAATACATTTCAGAGAATAACAATACATGACCTACTGGGGAAAGAGAACAAGTGGCAATGTCAAATAGGAATTACATAAACAGAATACCTCAGCTCAGTTACACATGCAGAACATAGACCATCACCAAACAAGGAATCACAATTTAGAAACAGGAAGGCAATAATTAAACTGGGAACCCCAAAAGCCAAACTTGGAATGTACAACAACACTGTAGAAATAAAACTATAAATTAATTTCCTCTTGTGAATCGTTAACATCTGCGCTTTATTTAGTACATTTCCCAGAGCTGACATATTCCAGTTAATAAATTCAAAACAAAGAGAGATTTTTCTACCTTTGTGCATTTTTTTTCAGTTGCAATTGCTCCAGCCACTTTCTTCTGGTTTCTTCGTGTCTTCTGCTAACTCTCCATCATCTGCTGTCCATTTGTCCTTTCTTCTCTCTTCTAGTTTTTTTCCATTCTCTCTCTACATCTGCTTTAACATACTAATCTTTCTCCTTTTGCTCTTTCCTCATTCCTATTTCATCCACTCAAATTTTACCCCTCCATCCTCAATCCCCACTTACTCTCCCAATACACGGCCAATTGAAGATTTTTCTTCCCTCCCACACAAACTATTTTTCCCCTCTCCATTTCACTTTCCCAGCCCCATCCCATTCTAATCCTCCCCCAACATCAGCTCCCTTCTAGTTCCAGCCCCACCCAGCATCCGCTCCCTTCTAGCCCCACCATCAGCCCATTTCCAGTCCTAGCTCCCCCATCTATTTCCAGTCCTATCAGAGTCCCTCCATCAGCTCATTTATGTTTATGTTTATTAGCTTTCTAGACCGCCCTTCAGTAATAAGCAGAGCGGTTTACAATTAAAATAAATTCATTGTACAGCAGGTAGAGGGCTGGAAGCAGAAAAAGAAGTTACAATTTTCATGAAAGAGAGAGGAGAGAAAAGTAAGAATACAGAAACATGAGGAGGGGTAGACAGCAAGGGAGAGGGGAGGCTAAGGGAGAGGTAAGTTGAAGGCGAGGGAAAAGAGGTAGGTCTTCAGGGCTTGTTTAAAGGTGGTGTGGTGGGGCTCTAGACGGAGAGGGGTAGGTAGGGAGTTCCATAGAGCTGGACCTGTGAAAAAAAAAGCTGAGGAGCGGGTGGACTGGAGATGAGCAAGTGAAGGGGAGGGAAGTGCAAGACGGTTGAGATGGAAGGAGCGAGGGGTGTGCCTAGGGGTGTGGAAGTGGATGAGGTCGGATAGGTACTGAGGTGTGGAGGTGTGGAGAGCCTTATGAGTGAGCATAAGTAGCTTGAAGCGGATACAAAAGGAAACGGGAAGCCAATGAAGGTGGAAAAGGAGAGGGGTAATGTGGTCTCTAGGGGACGAGTGTGATATGAGGCGGGCTGCAGTATTCTGGATGCGCTGAAGACGTGATAATTGGAATTTAGAGATACCGGAAAAGATCGAGTTGGCGAAATCAATGCGGGAGATAACAAGAGTGAGCAGGAGGGTGGCGAGAGAGCAGAAGGAGAGAGGAATGGGCGAATGGTGCGTATTTGTCTAAGGTAGAAGAAAGAGGTTTTGGAAACATGGGAGACGTGAGCAGAGAATGAAAGGGCTGAATCGAAGAGCACGCCGAGGTATCGAAAAGTGGAGACCAAAGAGATAGGAAGGCGGGGAAAGAAGGGGCGACTGAAGGGAGGGGGTGACCGTGTGGAAACCAAATTGCTGTTGATTTGGAGGGGTTAAGGTGCAGGCAATTTTGAGACATCCAAGTGGAGACGGCGGCCAGACAGGAGTTAAGTGGGGTGAGGTCGGGGTTTACGGGGGATGTGTGGTGTAGAAGGAGAATATCATCGGCGTAGAAAAAAGCGGAGATGCCAAATTGCTGAATAAGTAGCGTGAGAGGAGTGAGGAAGAGATTAAAGAGAAGAGGAGCTAACACCGAGCCCTGTGGAACACCACAAGATAGGGGAAAGGAGTCAGAGGGAGGGCAAAATGGGGTTGAAGGGAGAACAGCACCGGAACGTGAGGAGAGAAAAGAGTGGAACCATCGGAAAACAGTGCTGCAGAGGCCGGCGTCGCGTAGACGTGATAAGAGAAGGGAGTGATCGACCAGGTCAAAAGCAGCAGAAAGGTTCTTTCCTAGCCCCACCATCAGCCCATGTCACATCCTAGCTCCCCTCCACTCAGCCCATTTCCAATCCAAGCCCCCAATGAGCCTACTTCCAGTTCTAGCCCCTCCATGAGTCCATTTCATTCCAAGCCCCCACCACAGCCCATTTCCAGTCCTAGCCTAGCACCTCCATCAGCCCATTTCCTGTCCTAGCTCCCCCCCCCCACTCAGCCCATTTCCAGTCCTAGCTCCCTCCCCTCACAGCCCATTTCCAATCTCAGCACCCCCCAACAGCCCATTTCCAGTCCTATCCTAGCACCTCCATGTCCTGTCCTAGCTCCCCCCCACTCAGCCCATTTCCAGTCCTAGCTCCCTCCCCTCACAGCCCATTTCCATTCCAAGCCCCTTTCCATCAGCTATTTGCAGTTCAAGCCCCCCTTCCACTTAGCCCTTTTCCATTCCAAGTCCCCAGCCCCATCAGCTATTTGCAGTTCAAGTCCCCCCTTCCACTCAGCCCATTACCAGTCTTAGCCCCCCCATAGCCCATTACTAGTCCACTTCCAATTCTAACCCTCCATCACCCCATTTTCAGTCTTACCTCCCCCATAGCCCATTACCAGTCCTAACCCCCCCCATCTGCCCATTTCCAGTCCTAGCCCCCCCATAGCCCATTACCAGTCCTAAGCCCCCCATCAGCCCATTTCCAGTCTTAGCCTCCCCCATAGCCCATTACCAGTCCTAACCTCCCCATCAGCCCATTTCCAGTTCTAGTCCCCCCATAGCCCATTACCAGTACTAACCCCCCATCAGCCCATTTCCAGTCCTAGCCCCCCCATAGCCCATTACCAGTCCTAACCCCCCCATCAGCCCATTTCCAATCCTAGCCCCACATCAGCCCCTTACCAGTCCTAACCCCCTATCAGCCCACCTCCAGTCCTAACCACCCCCATCAGCCCATTTCCAGTCTTAGCCTCCCCCATAGCCCATTACCAGTTCTAACCCCCCCCAAAGCCCATTACCAGTCCTAGACCCCCCCCCGGCCCATTACCAGTCCTAACCCCCCGTGGCAGCCGCAGAATCAAGTGTCTCCCGCGGGGCCCCCGCCTGCCCAACAGAGCCCTCCTTCGATCGCTCTCCTTGGCGTGGCTTTCAGAGGCGCGAAGGGAGGGTTTCCCTCTCGCGGTTCTGTTAAACCGGCCGGGGCTGATGGGAAACACGGTCATATTCATTCTTTCCCTGCCCTGTTCCCGGGATATTTGTTTCCCCCCAAGGCTGCCACAGTTCACCTCTCCATAAGTAACAAGGGGAAACCTTCCGAGCCTAGTTCTGATTGTAGCAGCAGAAGTGGCCTAGTGCAGTAGTTCTCAGCCCAGTCCTTGGATACACCTTGGCCAGTCCGGTTTCCAAGATTCCCACAATGAATATGCATAAGATAGATTTGCATGTTCTGCCTTCATTGTATGCAAATCTATCCAATGCATATTCACTGTGGGAATCTTGAAAACCCGACTGGCCTAGGAAGTTGGGCAAAGTCATTTTCACCTTTCATTTCCTCTGGTAGCAACCAGCAATGCCAAGGGTGGACTGTCCCAAAATGAGATTTATGGACAACATTTCTAAGTGTATGGGCTAGCCCAGTGCCCCATAAAGAGCTCAGACACCCCCTCCCTCCTTGCACAGCTCAAGATAACCCTGGCTTACCCCCTCCCTCTCTCCCTATGACTAGAGCACTCCTAGACTAATCGGGTTTTCAGGATTAACACAATGAATATTCATGAGAGAGATTTGCACCCAATAGGCAGTACATGAAAATCTCTCTTATGAATATTCATTATGGGAATCCTGAAAACCTGACTGGCCTAGGCGTGCCCCAAGAACTGGTTGAGAGTCAGTGGACTAGAGCAGCCTTCCAGTGCTCCGCCCGCTCTGCCCTTCCATTGGCTGGATCCTACCACTGCCTTTGCTGCTAGGTATGGCAGGCTCACAGCTTTCTCAGGCAGGGGCGGGTGGGGTGGAACGCAGAGTTGCAGGCAAAAGTTTTAAACACTGAAAAAATCTAAACACTAACACTTTAGCCACCCTTTTGCATTCATGTACAAAAGCCAGAAGCCTGTAGAATGCTGAAAAAAGCCAGATATCCAACACCCACCCCCCCTTTAAATATATGGGCTCCAGGTTTATGTATAGATTTTGCCTATGTCTTAATCTGACCCTGATCTTAGGACACATTTACTAACTCGTGTTAACGCAATTTATAAAAATTAGGGCTTAAGTGCATGATGGGACACCTAGGTAAAAGGTCCCTAGGTATTCATGTGTCTTTAGAGAGACACCCAAAACCAGCCCAAAAGCCAATGCACACGCTGGCACCTCTCTAAAACCGGTGTAATGTGTGCATGGACGCTAAGCATGTGCGTGGTTTTCTTGCTATGGTGTGAGTGGAAGCAGATTGCCAGGCCTTTCTTCCATACGGTAAGTCTACTGCACCTGGCGTTCCAAGGGGGGGGGGGGGGTCTCCCATCCAAGTACTAGCCAGGCCTGACCCTGCTTAGCTTCTGAGATCAGCCAAAATCAGTACTCCTGGGTTTTATAAGATACATGCACATATTACAACTCCACCTTGGCTCCATTCCTAGACTGTGTAACAGCAGAACACACCTTCTGTGCACATAGGCAGCTTGTGACATCTTATCGAGGAGGATTTAGTGATCGCACTGACGTGAGCATCAACAAAAAGTTTGCAGTCGATAGTAACATCTAATATTTTTAAACTGGATGAAAAGGCAATCAAATGCGTTGACAACAGAAGCTGAAGATCAGAAATAGGAGAGGTTTTAGTGATCTACACAGCCTGCAATTTTCTTGGGTTTAACTTTACTTTATGATCAAAGGGTTTATAATTAAGGTAACAAAATGAGATGGTGGAAAATAGAATTGATGCTTCTGCATATTGAAGAAGTGAAGGAATTGTGTTAAACAGTGTGTGTGGTATTAGCAAATGATGTTAAATGTTTATAGCCAAGTGACTTTATTTATTTATTTTATTTATTTGAAGTCTTTTCTATACCGCGCTTTTCAAATTCAGCTCGGTTTACAATAAACATTAACTCTGTCCAGTCGAGAGGCCCGTACTGGACTTACAGAGAACAGGGTTGAACTGGGTAATCTATATACAGGTTTAATCTAGATATTTACATTCTAGGTTATTACAAACATTCTTAGATACTATGTACATGGTCCTAGTCAGGTTCTGGTAGGGCTAACATGTTGTGCTGGTGTCATGTAAGGTGGGTGGCGTGGGATGGCTGTTTAGTTGATTGGAGATGACTGGTTGTTGTGTGGTGCCGTAGTGTTGCATGAAGAGGTGATGTTTCAGGGCCTTTCTGAAGGTGGTGAGGTCTGTGATGGATTGGATGTTAGGTGGGAGGGTGTTCCAGCACAAGGGTGCGTAGTACTCAAAAGCTCTCTTTTGCTCAGGGTAACCCCTCCCCCTCCCCACCCCACTTGCTCAGGGTAACCCCCCCCCCTCCCCACCACGCTTCAGCAAGTTCTGATACTGGGGCTATACAGTATATATGCCCAGGGCAGAAATGTTGCAACCGTGGGTATCCTCTTGCAGAGAGCTGGAAAGCCATTGACCCTCTCTGTATAAATGAATCAGGAAGCATTTGTTAGTTAAATCCCCAAACACAGTCTACACACCACTGCGTGTAACCAGAGCATTCAGGGGCTGGGAGCTATGGACAAGCATCTGGAGGAATCATCAGTCCCGGATCTTGTATGAGCGATATCATTTGCAGTTAGTAATCCCTGTTGAATAACTAGCCAACCTTACGCCTCCCTTTCTTCCCTGGTTGACCCCTGTCTAACCGCAGAGGCCTCTTTCATTCTCTGTCACAGTGCGATTCTTTCCCTCGTGCCAAAGAGGGAACACGGTTCTTCCTGAAGACTTCACCTCTCACTGCATAACCCCTGAAAACGCACGGAGGAAGAGGGCATGGGAAGTCCCGTGCACGCCGCCACAACAGAGCGGAGTCACAGGACCCGAGCATTGCGAAAGCGGGGAAAGCCAGCAACTCAATTAGCACACACAGAGAGAGGTGCTGGGAAGTTCAGGGAAACCCCACGTTCACAACTACAGACCACAGTAGGGCACCAGTGTCAAAATCTTAAACAAAACTGAAAGCAGCCCATCTGTACTGCTGTGCCAGAAAGCAGGTCCCATAGAGCTGCCATTAACTACAGTCAAGGGGTCCTCACTAGCCCCTCTCCAAGCTCTCTCCCGAGATGTTCAGAGTCCGCGTCTCATGCTTGCACACCTTTAACAGCTCCTCCACTACTGCTTATTTATATAGCGCTACTAGGCAAAGATGGTGCTGTACATGTACATTATAAGACAGTCCCTTCTCAAGAGAGCTTACAGTCTGCTAAGATAGACAAACAGAACAAGCAGAGACTAAGGAACTCTTAAGGGAATGATCATGCCAGGAGTGGTGTAGGAAGAGACAGTGAGGAGCTGCAGAATGAAGGCACTTGTAGGTCAGGAGGAGACGTCTGAACCGTATGCAGAAACGGAAAGGCAGCCAATGAAGTGACTTGAGACAACGGCTTACATGAGCACAGCCACTAGCAGAATATTACAAGATTAGTATATTCTGCTTCTTCTGTCCCACTACAAGTGCAAAAAAAAAAAAAAAATCTGATTTCTCCAAGACAGATACAACTGCCAGCAGTTTAGTAACATAACTTCTGGAGAAGAGAAACTCGGGGCAAGCTCTGTGTCAGCAGAAAGGGCAAATAAATCCGCAGAGCCCCATGCTGTCACGGCCACGCCCAACCCAGTGTGGGCAATAACAGAGCCACAGGGATCCACGCCGCCACATCCATCAATATCGACAACGCAGACCCAGAGCCCCTAGCGTCACACATCCATCACTGCTAGGGCGATATGGATTTGAAGAACCCTGGGCTTAGGCTATCACACCCATGACCCTTTGCACGATACTCAAAACATGCTTACAGAAATATAGGATTGCAAGCTCCTGGGAGACTGAAAACCATGGGGTGGTTCAACCTTACGGGGCAATACACCAAACGCCTGCACTGCGGGAGCACGTCACCCAAGGGGTCTCTCACAGAAGCAAAATTCCATGCACAGAAGTTGGTAAAACGTTAAAGGAAAGGAACATGCCTACAGTTGAAAATGCAATTGGGAACGTCTCCTGACAATGCAGGTCAAAGCACATCCACTGCACAACCGCGGTCCAGCAAGCGCTGCCTACAGCGAGGGGCAGCAACTTTCAAAAAGCCAAGCTGCATGGATAAAATGTGTTTCGTCCTTGGAAACTTGTCTTCCCCAGGCCCAACGTTTATAGTCCTGCTTTTTCCAAAGGACAAAGAGCAGCGATTTAGCCAGATATAATATAATTAGGCAAGTTTAAAGTATTTGCACCACAACCTGGGAGGCCAGTCTGCAACTTTAAATAGTCTGCAATCCAGTCAGCTATAAACAGAAATTAGACCTTACCTGCTAATTGTCTTTCCTGAGGTTTAGGTAAGTTATTCCGGCATACAAGGATAGCTGCCTAACGTAGTTAGATAGTACTGAAATCTAAGTGCTAAGTCTTCCTCTTCCCCCCCTCCCTCCCCAGAGTGCAGCAATGTGATGGCACCAGGGACTAAATATAGTCACCCAGTAAAACTGGCAGCTATATTCTGCCTCGCTGTGGGCCTAGATTTACAAAATACTGGATGTAGCCTTCTAATTCCCAGAGTTCGGAGGTGAGAGCGTTTGAAGACCTACCTTTTAGTGATGTATTATAGAAGCGAGATTTAGGAGGGGTATTTGAAAAGGCGCTCAGTAGACCACCATCTTGCCAAGTCCTATACTGAATTCTAGTCCATGAAGCATTTGTTAAATAGAGGAGACACCCTCCTCTGCCAGGGGCCATTCCCCCTCCCTCTACGGCATTCTCAGTACCGAGAAACCCAGTAAAACTGCAGCCAATCTCCAGTCCCAGCACAGCTCCGAGAGACTCAGAGAGGTATAGAGAGGCTCTGAATTAATAGTGTTTGACAGAAGTATCTGCGTAAGAGGAGAACAGAGAGGGTAAACTATGTATGGAAGGGGGCAAGCCAAAATGATATTCCCATACATCGTACCAACTCAGTACAACCCCTCGCCCTCTTCAAATAGCTTTAAAAGACGCCACAACAAAGTCCCAAGCATTTTCCATAAAATCCCAGGCATCCAATAAAAAACTCTCATTACAATTATTCAATAGCATCATTCAACCAATTCTTCTATAGCAGAGTGAAGTCTGGAGCCTCTACAGGAAGGGAAGAATTTCAGTATAAACCTTTTTCTGCATCTTCACGTCCTCCAGCAACAAGCCAGGACATTTCCTCTTACAACTCACAGACTGTGCTATCACCTCAGTAACAGCAACACAGAGCATCTGCAGTAGCCCCAGCATGGTCCAGGCACACTTCCTCTCTCTGTCCTCCACATCCTGCTCTTTCCCTTTTTCCTCTCCCCTGCATCCTCCCCCTCAACACTTTTGCTCCCTCCCTTCCCTCCCAAGGTGCTCTCTCGCTCTTTACCTTCCTATCCCCCCAGGCACTCACTCTCCCTTGCCTAGTCCTCAGACACCCTCTTTCTTCTTTCTCGCTGGTGAAAGAGTGTCTGGAAGGGGAGGGGAAAATAGCGAGAGAGTTTGAGGGAGGAGTAAGGAAGAGAGAGAGAAAAAAGTGTGTGTGAGAGCCTGGGTGTGAAGGGAAGGGGGGGGGAGGGAAAGAAGGAAGGAAGGAATGCTCGAGTCCCCCCACCTAATGTACCTTACTGCTCTTTATGCCTGGAATAAGTGGCTGGGTCAGTACGTCAGGCTCCATCTCTGGCCCTAGTCAAATCAAGGCTAAAAACTCACCTCTTCGAGGCTGCTTTTGAATCCTGATCTCCCAAGTCTCCTGTTCACTTCCTATGAGTTTCCTTGCCATTCCCCTAGATATATCCTAGTCCCCACTTGTTGTGTTGTCGGACTTGACCAGACTGTAAGCTCTGATGAGAAGGGACTGCGTCTCTTACATGTCTCAGTGCAGCACGGCTTACGCTTTGTAGTGCTATACAGATGATTAGTAGCAAGAGTAGTTGCAATAATAGTAAAAGCACACTCTCTCTCTCTCTCTCTGTCCCTTCTCCCGTCATGTTACACACTCACGCTCTCACTCTGCCTTCCCTCCACCATACTGCACTGTGCGTTTCTCTTGTTCCCAGTCTCTCTCTCCTCTTCTTCCGTTTGCACCTCCTGCATGGCTCATTATTCCCACAGTGACGTTCCTTGGCTCCAGCGCCCCCAGATATATATCCCTTGCTGGCTGCACCCCGGAAATGGACTGTGCTATCACCTCAGTAACAGAAACACAACATCCCTCTACTACCAGACACTTAATGAAATTACAACTAAAAAAACATACTCCGAAGCTACACAACAAAACCTGCCACACTATAACAGTACTAATTCCCAGGACGCAAACAGCAACAACCCTACCTACCTGGGAAAAGGCAACACTGTGAATACTAGCAGGGTCGGTGCAAGGTTATTAGGTGCCCTATGAGAATCTGCCTTCTGGCACACCCCTCACACCTCTGTACTGACCACAGTGAGAGCCAGCTCAGCCCTGCATTTCATGGCCGGCAGATGGAAAGAGCCCCATGGGGCTGGGTCTGTCTCATGAGATGATCCGTGAGGTTGACCTCATGCTTCAGAGGAAATGGAAGCTGGGTGTCGAGTTGCCAGCCTGCTACTGCTCATTTGCCACCCTCAGAGCTTCAGCTCTCTAGGCAACTGCCTAGTTTAAGTGCTAGCCCTGAATATCACACCAGATCCTAAAACGCCAATATACCTCCTATTAGAAGAACAGAACAAGCCACTGCTACACATCCCTGCAGAAACTACACATTGAGGTGACGGATTCTGCAAGTCAGGCAAGTCAACTCTTGCGCAATATGGAAAACAAGGCTTCAGAAACAGAAAGGAGGCGGACAAAAAACGAAATGGAAACCTGAAGAAGCCAGATTCCTTGAACAGGAGAGGAGAGGAGAAACTGAAACGCATTTCCTCCTGTACTTTCAAATACAAAAACAGAAGAGATGCACATTGCCCAAAAGTGACATATCCCAACCTCTAGAAAACAATTCTCTCTCTTACCTTGATTGTCTGGGCATTTTATATTTCTAACTGTCTTTTCCATTTTACTTGTGTCAGTCTTCAAAGTTCTTTTTGAGGTTTTCCTCTCTACTCTTCTCTCCGCTGCTGCTCTCTTCCTTTCCCTCTCTACCCATCCCCGATATTGATCTTTCCTTTTCATCTGTTTTCTGCATTTCTCTCTTCTCTGCCTCTCTAGGCACTCATATTTACAATTTACTCCTCCTTCTCCCCTTTTCTCACCCTCCAGTTTTCAGTCTACCTCTTACGTTCCTACCAGATTTCCATATTCCACTCTCACTCCTTCCCCAGCCCTTCCATTCCTCCAACTATCACTCCTTCCCCGGCCCTTCCATTCCTCCATCTATCACCCCTTCCCCGGCCCTTCCATTCCTACATCTATCACCCCTTCCCCGGCCCTTCCATTCCTCCATCTATCACTCCTTCCCCGGCCCTTCCATTCCTCCACCTATCACTCCTTGCCCGGCCCTTCCATTCCTCCACCTATCACTCCTTGCCCGGCCCTTCCATTCCTCCACCTATCACTCCTTCCCCGGCCCTTCCATTCCTCCACCTATCACTCCTTGCCCGGCCCTTCCATTCCTGCATCTATCACTCCTTCCCCGGCCCTTCCATTCCTGCATCTATCACCCCTTCCCCGGCCCTTCCATTCCTCCATCTATCACTCCTTCCCGGGCCCTTCCATTCCTCCATCTATCACTCCTTGCCCGGCCCTTCCATTCCTGCATCTATCACTCCTTGCCCGGCCCTTCCATTCCTGCATCTATCACTCCTTCCCCGGCCCTTCCATTCCTGCATCTATCACTCCTTCCTCAGCCCTTCACATGTCCTATTTTTTTGGAAGGGGGGAAATGGGGAGAGCATTTGCTTTTGCAACCCTGGAATGATGTCTTTGTTCTAAGTTTTGAAATGATTAGACGAGGTAAGCATGGGTTAAACCTTACATGCATTGTAAATAATTTGCCATGGGGTCAGTAAGAACTAAACTGTTCCATTTCTAACTAGCAAAGGAGGGTCTTCACCTGGCTCCTACTAGGCTGGAGGTCAAAGATCAAGTGACTGAAGCAGCAGAACACATTCCCCCACCCCTGGGATAGCATTAGCACTGTGAGCGAGTAGGGCAGGATCATTCTTTTATTTGTTCAGATATTTATAATATAAGGACACTTAAAGCATGTGTGTCTGCAGGTGGAAGGGATGCCTTAGTTCCAGGTTTGTGCAACAAAACATGGAGGAGGGAAAAGATTCCTTACCCTCCCCCCCCCAATCCATCCCATGGCAATAACACTATTGCTTTCAGACAAATCGACAGAGATATAGAAACAGTGATGCATTTCCCCCGTACAGACATATTCAAATCACTAAACTGAAAATAAAACAATTTTTATACCTTCCCTGTCCCCACTGCTGGAATGTGGGCCCAGGGGCGGCCCAAGGGTGATGCAGGGCCATGTGCGGAGACTCATTGTGAGGCCTCATTTCCATAGCCACTGGACCTCATTTGCATAAATTTTATTTATTTTCTTTTAAAATGTATATGTTGCCCATCTAAAATTTTAGGTGGCTTTCAAAGGAGCCCTTCACAGGCTTCTTTTTTGTCCCAGCAATGACTTAGAGGCACGCTTACTAAATGTTAAGTGCTACTGCGCCTATACAAATAAATGGGTGTTCCTGCACTTAGCGCACATTAACATTTGTGAATGTGTATTAACGTTTAGTAAACGTGCCTCTTAATGAGTGTCCGAATACCATTTGCATGGACAGTGAGGATAAAGAAAGACTACCAGATTTCTACTTTACTATACTCCAGTGCCAACCGCCAGGCACATTAGGAAGTACTATAAACAAAGCCCATTTAGAACCCATTTTTTTTAATTACAGAAAAAGGTCCACCAAATTTATAAAAACCTATACTCTATAATTGCTATTTTTGTCGAAGCAAACTGTAGGAGGGTTGAGATGGACACTCAATCCACACCAAACAGCCAGCTACTTTTTATCAAGTGAAGGTTCTCCTCCAAAACTTTTCTTTATTCATCATTAATATTAAAAAGCACACTTATCTTGTTAAAGTCCTCCAAAATATGTTGCTCTTAAAACGAACTATTTGACACGACGTGCACGTTTCGGGCCACAGCCCTGTATCAAGTGTATAATCTCGTTTTTCCCAAAATACAGCAACAAGATGAAAAAACGCCGTCAACGCGGCTCAGGTTAATCATTATGTAATTATATATTTTGTTCACTGGATCTGGGTTTTTGGCTCATCTCCATTTAGAACCCATAGCAAACCTGCCGTATCATAACAGCACTACCAGGACTCACAAAGCACCAAACCCTACCTATCAAAAGGCAACACGCAAATATTAAACCAATACATCTCAGAATACCAATACGTCTCCTACTGGAGAAAGAAAACAAGTGGCACTGTCACATAGAAACTACATGAACAGAATACCTCAGCTCAGTTACACATGCAGAACATAGACCGTCACCAAACAAAGAACAAGGGATCACAATTTAGAAATAGGAAGACAATAATTAAACTGGGAACCCCAAAAGCCAAACTTGGAAAACACTGCAGAACTAAAACTATAAATTAATTTCCACTTGTACTAAACAAAAATGCAAAGACGCTAGCAATGCACATTTCCCAGAGCTGACATATTCCAGTTAATAAATTCAAAACAAAGAGAGATTTTTCTACCTTTTGTGCATTTTTTTTCAGTTGCAATTGCTCCAGCCACTTTCTTCTGGTTTCTTCTTGTCTTCTGCTATCTCTCCATGGTCTGCTGTCCATTTGTCCTTTCTTCTCTCTTCTATTTTTTTTCCATTCTCTCTCTATATCTGCTTTAACATACTAATCTTTCCCCATTTGTTCTTTCCTCCATCTCTTTCTTTATTCCTTTTTCATCCACTCAAATTTCACCCCTCCATTCTCAATCCCCACTTACTCTCCCAATACCCGGCCAATCGTAGATTTTTCTTCCCTCCCACACAAAATATCTGTTCCCCTCTCCATCCTCACTCCTCCAGCTTCTATTTACTCCCTCCAGTCCCAGCCCCACCTCCCTCTGGTCCTCCCCCAGCATCCGCTCCCTTGTAGTTCCAGCCCCTTCCCAGCATCCACGCACTTCCAGTCCCATTCACCCATCCCCCGCATCAGCCAATTTCCAGTCCTAGCCCCCCAGTATCAGTCCTTCTTCAGTCCCTGCCAGCATCAGCTCCCTTCTAATCCCAGCTCCCATACTCAGCCCATTTCCAGTCGTAACCCCCCAGTATCAGTTCTCTTCCAATCCCTACTAGCATCCATTCCATTCCAGTCCCCCTTCTCCCAACATCAGCCCATTTCTAGTCCTGCCCCCCATTTTCATTCCAGCCCCTAGTCCTCCCCACTCTGTTCCATTCTAGCCCCCCATTCCCGCTGTAGCCCCAATTCCTCCCCTCCACCAAACAACAAAAGGGGCCCCACACCTGATCGGCTTCCAAGGGAGCCGGGGAGGACCAAAGCCCAACTGAACAGCCGCAGGAGTAAAGAGCGGCGTTTGCCTTCTCTCCCGCGGCTGTGATAAAAAGGAGCCTACCGGTGCGCTGAGTGCTGGGAGGTCAAATGGGGCACATCCGACAGCTGTTCAGAGGTCAGCCAGGACTTTGAGCCTCCCCGGCTCCCTCTGCAGTCGGTCAGATGCGGGGCCATGTGCAGGCAACATTCCCGCACAGTGGACGGGCCAGTCCTCTCTGGGACAGGAGGCTAACAAATAGATGGGAGTCAGGGACACAGGTCTAAAATCAGGGGCAATCCCCGAAAATCATGGACTTCTGGTAACCTTATTGATATTTTTTTTTTACCTCAGGATCTCATACAGTATCACAAATCTAGCCTCGCCGACCAAGCACACCACCATTCTCTTATCAATCACTTCTGAAGGCAACATGAGGACATTCGGACAGAACTCAGAAAGGATTATTTACTTCCAGAAATGTCCAGGGCTCGCACAACCACTAGGCAGATGCTTATGGTGGCTGCTTCAGGGGGGAGGTGGCAAAAAGCAACTGAAGCTAAACAAAGCCACATTAACTTCACAAGGATCGTGGGCGCTTTCCACATTAAGTTTAATACTGCTGTGCAATTATGTGCTTTGACGGGATTGTTTTGAATAAGACAGCATTAGGGTGATCATGATTACTGAGTTTAATTAAACAAATGGGGGGGGGGGGGGGACAGCAGAAGGCTGAAAGTTAATTGAGGGGGTACAAATTTGAAATGTACCCAATACCTTTACACCAGCCCTGTGTTCTAATGTATCAAAAAATAAAAAGAAATCCTCCTTCCCACACCAGGAGAGCCAGCAGACAGTTAATGCCTTCTCTGGGCTCCCTTACCATTGCTCTACCCCATTCTGAGAAAGCATTCACTGTCAGTATCTACCCTCTCCAGAGGCAATATTGCCTACTCGTAAGGCATATCAGGATATTTCGTCAAAGGAGCTTCTATCCAGGGCCAGCCCAAGAGTATCTGACACCCGAGGTGAAGCTTCAGCCACTCACATCTCCTCACTTCCAGAAGTGGCTCATGGTCCTACCCCCACTAATCTAGTACCTCCCCTTCTGTTCCGTACACCCCCCCCATCCAACATCTCCTCGTCCCTATTTCCTCCCAAACTCCAGCATCTCCTCTTCCTTCCCCTCACCCAAACCTCTAGTAAAACGTGTCATCAGCATGACAGCGGGCCTTCCAATGCCGTGTGTGCACTCATGGCCTACTGGTCCTGCCTCCTGCAATGCAAATTTCCTGTCGGAGGGGATCAGGCGGCCTTGAGCACACACGGGGCTGCTTAAAGACCTCCCACCGCACTGACAGTGGTCTGGTCTACTGCTCTGCAGAGCCATGGTGACCCCCCTCCCCCTCAAGGCCTTCCAGATGCCTAGTCCATCTAGCGGGATGAGCCAACCCTGCCTCTAGCACCTTCACTGGTGCTGTCGTTCAGTCCAAGAGTCCCTGGAGGATTTCCTGTTCTTTGCATCATCCAGCCGATATTACCTGGGTGATGGGCAGAGAGTGGGGACTCCTTCTTTCAAGACTCGTGACATGCTGTCTTTACTATTAGTCCTCCCGGTACCCTCAAGTGCAGGTGTGTCAAACTCTATTCCTGAGGGGCTGTTTTCAGGATGTCCCCAGTGAATATGCAGGAGATATATTTGCATACACCGCCCTCACTGTATGCAAATATATCACATGCATATCCATTAGGGACAGCCAGACTGTTTTGTAGCCCTCCAGGACTGGAGTTGGACACCGCTGCTCTAGTGCATTTCTCTTCCAGTTCTGTTGGACTTAGGGCAAAGGTGCCATATGTCTCCATTTCCAGCAACCTGGTATTTTGCCCCATATTTAACTCTCTCTCGCTTTTCATTTAGCACAACCATTACAGTAGCAATCCTCAGCCAGGGACCATGATTTTGGCTTTTTCTGAATCACAGCACAAGTGCGCCCCGGCTCAGCCAGCAGGTGTCACTGTGGCGCAATAACTAGGACTCCAGTACCCCAAGGCCTGGCTGTCTCAGGCAGTATCTCTTACAGAGCCAAATTTCATAATGCCCTTGGGCTCACAAGCTGACTTTCAAAGCAAACTCCTTTGAAAAAATTCCTGCCTGGCAGCACAGCAGATACGCAGGTTAGCCACAGAGCAGGGCTTCTGAACTCAGACACTTAACCTGTCAGGTTTTCAGGATAACCACCATGAATACACATATAATGGAGGCAGTGTATGCAAATCTCTCTCATGCATATTCATGGTGGTTATCCTGAAAACCCGACTGGCTAACTGCGCCCTGAGGACTGGGTTGAGAAGCGCTGCCCTAGAGTGTGCAGGTGTAACTTCTCTGCCAGGCAGTATGTGTGAGAAGATAAAATTAGACTCGGTGTGTGTTCGGCCCTTTTCCCCATGAGGTAACGTACATACGCTCTGGTCACTGTAAGCACTTCCCCCCCACACTGTATGGGGTGAGAAGGTGATTTGTATGCCAATGTCTCCAAACCTCATGCTGTAGCATCAACGACTAAACTCCGCATCCACACTTAAGTCTTACATATACGTTCAGGACCAAATACTCCCAGCCTTTACCTGTCTCCCGGAGCAGCAGCACCTCTCGCAGCCCATCTGCCTTTCCTGGACCCCACAGAGGACTCTCCGAGCGTACACTGACGTCTCTGCACCTGCTTCACTGGGCTCAGACTCGGAGGCTTGTGCTCAGCCCACGGCTGGAAATTCAGAATGACATCAGGAAACGTGACTGGGGTCCAGCCCCTCTCCTCCCACCTCCCCACAAGCCACACCGCCTCTCTCTTGTCCGTCTGGCAGCAGGCATGAAGAAACCAAGCTAGAGGAAGCAGAGTCTCCCACAGCTGCTTCCGAGAAGATGGAAAGAGCCGGGGATCTCCCACAAGGGAAGTGTGCAATGAACATAAAGCCCAAATCGGACACAAGGTCATCCCTTGCTCATCAAGCTCTCATCAGGAAAGCTTCTCACAAAGCTGCCCCCCCTCTGGATTCCTTATCCGTTTCTCTTCAGGAAGCCGCTATGTGCAGCTTCCCTCTGTACTTCTCCTTCTCATCTTAAAGAACATCTGCACGTAGCTTTTTTCGTTAGTCTTTCACGGAGACCTGTGTCACTGACAGCTCCTATCAGAGACTCACCGTGCACAGCTTCTCCCCTTACTCTTTCCCTCTCGCTCGATCTGAGTTGCTCTTCCATGTTCTCCTTCACAATCTCAAATGCTACGGCGCTCCCATGAATGGATCTCCTGCCCCCTCCCCCCCCCCCAAGGCTGCGACTGCTACTCCATCAGCAGTACCAATGCCCAAGGGCTGAATTCTGCTTCAATCACAGTCTCATCACACCAGCAGGTACAGGACTCTGATCATCCCAAATATCTGATCACTTGCCGTTAAAGGACATTCAGGAGGCAATTTGCAGAATGTCACAGACACTGCACTGATTTTCGGAAATTCTGTATGTAGTTTTGCTTGATCACTCGCCCCATGTGTTTGAGTTTTAGCCCCTCTTTTGCATGCAGGTATTATTAATAGAGAAGAGCATGTGTAAATGTTGAAAATGCAGGCTACACCTGGGATTTTCTGACCATGATCTGAAAAGTAAAGTCCTGTCGATGCCGCCACTAAATGCCGACTGCGGGGGGGGGGGGGGGGGGGAATTGTCAGATAATTTACCCATGTGAATGGCTGTGAAAAGTGTCCCCTAATCACACGGATATTCTACCAATCCTGTTAAGCCAATTGTTGGTGCCATCACCTTTTCCAGAGTGCGTAAAAAATAGTTTGCACCTTTAAATAAAGGAGCCTAATATCTACTTCACCCTTCCTGGAGCTCTCTCTCTGTCATTACAGTTTTTGGCTGCAGACAGACAGCAACGGCATGGCACCCTGCCCCCTTCCTGGCGGTGGGACTGTCCCTTACCCTCAAAACCACCCAAGAGCTGCTCAAGAATGGAAAAACCACTGCGGAAGCAAAACGTTGATAAACCTGGAGAACTATGCAAAAAGCAATACTGTACAGCGACCGACTCCTCTACACACTTTAAAAAGGGAATGTGCCTGTTTCATAAAAGCAGGGTACTTTAGAGGGGCGTATTTGCAATGATTAGCGGCCAGTTTTTTGGCAGTGAGAAGCTGGAGGCTCTCACCATTCACGGCAGATGAACTTTAATGTGGCAAAGTGCAAAGTTACGATGCATCTAGGAAAGAACAACTCAAACTATGGTTACGCGATGCAAAGTAATACCTTAGAAACCACCACCCAGGAAAAAGATTTAGGCGTCATTGTGGATAACATGTTAAAACCCTCGGCCCAGTGTGCAGCGGTGGCCAAGAGAGCAAATAGAATGCTAGGTATCATAAGGAAAGGAAAGGAATGGAAAACAAAACAAAGGATATTATAATGCCTCTGTATCATTCCATGGTGTGACCGCACCTTGAATATTGTGTGCAGTTCTGGTCGCCGTATCTTAAAAAGGATATAGTAGAATTAGAAAAGGTACAGAGAAGAGCGACAAAAATTGGTAAAGGGGATGGAAAGCTAGATAACCCTAACAGGAGAGGCTTAAATGGGGGGGGGGGGGGCTCTTCAACTTGAAAAAGAGACAGCTGATGGGAGATATGATAGAGGTCTATAAATTAATCAATGGAGTGGAACGGGTAAATGTAGATTGGTTGTTTCCACCATCAAAAAGTAGAGAGACATGCAACAAAGCTACAATCTAAACCATTTAAGACCTTTCCCCAGCAGTATAGCGGAGTTACTCACCTTTAACAGGTGTTCTCTGGGGACAGTAGGAATCAGTCCTCACATATGGGTGATGTCAGCATCGATGGATCCCGCACGGAGCATTTCCCTAGCTTTCAAAGAAAACCTTTGGGAATGTTACCACACATGCATGGTCCCCTTCCCGCCCCAGGGTGCCATCTTGCTCAGTCAGATGACATAGCTAAAAGACAGCAAAAATAAACCATGGTAAGAAGCAACTCCAAGGGGAGGAGGGAGGGTTGTGAGTACTAATTCCTGCTGTCCCCGGAGAACACCTGTTACAGGTGAGTAACTATGCTTTCTCCGGGAACAAGCAGGAAGTCAGTCCTCACATATGGGACTCCCCAGCTACAGGCTACCAAAAACCCATAGCAAAACTAGGGGCTCCGTCATGGGGAGCCGCAAGCAGCAGCAATTAGTTCGTGTATACAGACCACAATAAGACCCCTGTGTCTGATGAATCAACACTCCGGTAGCCTGAACACAGAAGGGTCGGAGGGTAGGAGTTCCCTAAACCCCAAAAAGGTTACAGAGCACAACCTGGCCGAAGGCACTGTCCCATCGGCACTCTCTTTCCAGGCAGTAATGGGCTGCAAAGGTATGGACTGAAGACCAGGTGGTGGCCTGGTAGATGTCCCCCCATTGGTACGGAATGCAAGTGTGCCACTGAAGCCGCCATGGCCCTGACACGGTGCGCCATGATGCAGCCGTCCAGCGGGATCCTTGCCTGCTCGTACGCGAAGGCGATACAATCCGCCACCCAAGTAGACATAGTCACCGCCTCCCCCAGCCTACTGGGGTTATAGGAGATGAAAAGCTGAGAAGCTCTGTGGTGCTCCTGAGTGCATTGGATGTAACAGGACAAAGCCCTCTTACAGTCCAAGGTGTGGAGGACAGTGTCCGCCCGACTGGAGTGAGGTCTTGGAAAGAAGGTAGGGAGCACCACTTCCTCATTGAGAAATAAGGGTGACACTACCTTTGGTAGAAATCTGGAGTGCGTGTAAAACACCACTCTGTTCTTGTAGAACCTGGTATAGGTGCCTCTGCCACCAGGGCCTGGAGCTCATTAACTCTGCAAGCGGAGGTAAGCGCGACCAGGAAAGCCACCTTCCAAGAGAGGTAGCGGAGGTGGCAGGTAGCTAGAGGTTTGATGAGCGGGCGAATAAGCTGCCCCAGCACCAATGTTGAGGTCCCATTTGGTTGCAGGAGGGCGAACCAGGGGCTTCGATAAGAGCAGGCCCTGAAGAAAACAGGTCACCAATGGCTGGACTGAGAGGGGCTTACCATCCACCAGATGGTGGTGTGCCACCAAGGCACTGAAGTGCTCAAGGAGTCAAAAGCTCCCCCCTGGCTGGGCCAGAGCCAGTGCCTGGGACTTTGTAGCCTTCTGCTTACATGGGCCATGTCCCTTGGCCTGCTGAACCTGTTGGAGAGCCAGGGAGACATGATAAGGTGGGTAGTTTCTGTAAGCAGTTCCCTTCCTTGGGTAAAAGGACTTCTTACCCAAGTCCTTCCGTCGGGGAGGGCAGCAGTCTTCTTAGAGAGCCTGGTCCTCGTCATGAACTCGGACTCCAGCTCAGCAGCCTTGTCGGTCATGGGTTTTCCAAAGAGGTTCTCTTCTTGGCATGGGACATAGACCAATGTCCTGAACCCACTGCTTGAGGTCGGACGACTTAAGCCAAGCTTGGCGGCATGCACCGATGCCCACCGTGGCTACCCGGGCCACCGACTCAAATCCATCATAGGCCGCTTGAGACATAAATTTGGAGCACTCAGACTCCCTTGGCCAGGTTCTTGAACTGCTGCAAAGGTTTCTCAGAGAGACCAGCCAAGAACCCGGTGAGTTCCTTCGCCAATTCTCTCAGGTACATGCCCATGTACAGCTGGTAAGCCTGGATGTGTCAGATAAGCATTGAGCCCTGGTAGCACTTTCTGCCAAGGGCGTCCAAGGTGCGGGCCTCCCTGCTGGGGGGGGGGGGGCACCAAGGAGTGCATCTTCTGGCTTTTCAGCTGACACATGGCCGACTAACACCATGGAGTTATGCGGCAGCTGTGACTTCTGGAAGCCCGGGCTCTGGAAGACTCAATGCATCAAGTCAAGCCATTTGCTCACCACCAGCACCGATGCCGGTGTCTCCCACATTCGGAGCATGAGCCATTCCAGGCTGGGAGGAATGGGTACCATGAGCAATTCCTGTGGAGGGGCCTCGTACTGGAGGATTTCCAACTCATCCGCCTGAGGGTCCTCCTCCGACTCAGTCGGGAATGCCAGGGCCTTAGACATGTCCTTGACAAAATCCAAGAAGCCCATGTCCTCGGGCGGGGACCGCTGCCGAGGCTCCGAGAGCCAGAAGGGACACTGCGGTGACGATGGGTATCGGGGGACTCCTCGTCCTCAGTCTCCCACTCGAAGTAGTCTGTCGAGGAATTGTAGGAGGGCTGCTCCATGGGCCTTGGGGCCCCCTATGACCTGTGGCCAGTGCCTGGCAGACTTGCTCGGTGGGTCAGGGGACGGATGAACCGGTCGTGCTGCACAACAGTGCCCACTGCTGGTCCATGAAGGCAGACAAACTGCACTCCAGGGCTGCCCTTCTGGACTCCAGACCAGAAGGCTCCGCAGCCTTCGGCACGGGCACCGAGGGACTCGGACCCGAGGCTGGCTCCCCTGAAGAAGAATCCTCGATCAGGATAGTGTATGGGGATCGAGGCAGGTCTGCGGTTGGATCCTTCCGGGGGACCTTTGCAGGCCAGTCCTTCTCAGACACCTTGGACGAGCGTCTCAGACTGCGGGACCGGGCCCAGGGAGGCCCCAGTCGGTCGGAACCATCCAAGGACACCGCTTTCAAGGGTTTTTTCTTTTTCCTGGGTTCCCTCAAGAGACCCCCTTCCCGAGGACCCATGACGAAGCTCGGGCTCAGAGTGTTCCACCTGAGTTGTCGGGGCCTCAGACGAGGCCCTGGCCTTCAAAGGCATCGGGGACTTGGGGAAAAACTTATCGTGTTGCTGCTGGTGACTCTTGAGGGCCTTGCTGGACATCCTCTTGCAGAGACCGCAGGCTACCGGGTCATGGTCTGGCCCAAAGCAGCGAATACAGCAGTCGTGTGTGTCGGTCAAAGACATGATTTTGGAAACCGATCACACTTCTTAAATCCACTGGTAGCCATGGGGGAAAAAGGTACCCCTGCGAGGTCAAAAGACTCTCCGGGCTGCCAGCAGGAGAGAAAGGGCACGAAGATGCCAGATAAAGAAAACAACGAAAGATTATGAAAATAAACCATACCCGATGCCGAGGCACTGAGGTCAGTAGGAGGGAAGAGTACCGGTGCGATACCAGAGGAGAGTGTAAAACTTGGGTAGAGAAAAATATCAACTTTTTCCAGGGACAAGCCAGACAACATCTGAAGGGCTCCGCGGAAAAAAGGAGACTGAGCAAGATGGCACCCTTAGACGGGAAGGGGCCCACGCATGCATGGTAGCATTCCCAAAGGATTTCTTTGAAAGCTGGGAAAATGCTCCGTGTAGGCTCCGTCGGTGCCAACATCACCCGTATGTGAGGACTGACTTCCTGCTTGTTCCCGGAGAACTCTAGATCTCTCTGCAGCCTTTGATCTTGTTGACCATTCCATTCTTCTCTCTTGCCTTCAGGGCTCTGTATTTCATTGGTTTCTCTCTTTTTTTCTCATGTTTCTTCTCGGTTCTTTTAGGTACCACCTCTTCTGACTCTGCCTCTCTTCCTTGTGGGGACCTATAAGGCTCAGTTCTCACACCTCTCCTAGTCAATTTCTTTCTGGCACCACTCACCTTACTCATCCAACAATCAGGGTTATCAGCGTACTATTATGCTTGGTTTCCTAGACCATGGGATGCTGTTCCAAGGGTTGCAGAGCAGAGATGGCATCCATCTGTCCAAGAAAGGTCAACGCAACTTCGGTAGTAGACTGGCTAATCTACTGAAGAGGGCTTTAAACTAGATTCGTTGGGGATGGGTGAAGAAAGCCCCCAGGTAAGTGAAAGCCCCCAGGTAGGTGATACAAATAGCCAATGCAGGAGTGGAGGAGTGGCCTAGTGGTTGGGGCAAGGTACTTCAGGCCGGAAGGTCGGGGGTTCAAATCCCACTAGAGGACAGCAACCTTGGGCCGGAAGGACTGGGGTTTCTAGTCCCACAGGTGCTCCTTGTGGTCTTGGGCAAGTCACTTAACCCTCCATAGCCCATGTTCCCTGTAAAATAATTATCTCCAAGTTATAATACCCTGTTCAATGTAATTTTTCAGTTTGTTCAATGTAAACCGCACTGATGCAGAATAGCGCGGTATATAAGAGAATGTAAATAAATAAATAAAATAATAAATAATACATTAAATACTTTTATGGAAATGGGTAACAGGGGTAACATATGGAAAGCAGTGTGTATTAATGCCCGTAGCATGGGAAATAAGATCCCTGAAGTTGAAGCTTTGGTGGGAGTGGCTGACTTGGATTTAGTGGCAGTTACAGAAACATGGTTCACAGAAAACCATGACTGGGATGTAACTATACCTGGCTATACTTTATTCAGAAAGGACAGGGTAGGAAGAAGGGGAGGAGGAGTGGCACTATATGTAAAAACTACTATTAAAGCTTTGGAATTACAGAGCTTAAAAGGGAGAGAGGAGGCATTGTGGGTTAAACTAGAAAGAGGGAAAGAGAAATCTATTTGCATTGGTGTGATATACAGACCTCCCTCACAAGAGGAAGAGGTGGACAGAGAGTTAATTGAAGACATACGCAGCATTGCTAGGAAAGGGGAAGTGCTACTGATAGGAGATTTCAATATGCCAGATGTTGATTGGCACATTCCTGCTGCAGTATCATCTAGAAGTAAGGAGATCCTGGATTCTCTACAGGGAGAACTATTCAGGCAATTGGTAACAGACCCCACACGTGATGGGGCCATACTGGACTTGGTGCTTACCAATGGTGAAAGTGTTTCTGATGTTGTAGTGGGAGATCATTTTGCATCCAGTGATCACCAGATGGTGTGGTTCAGTATTAGGACTAGGGCTGTTAGAATCCATTCCAAGGTGAGGATCTTAGACTTTAGGAAGACTAACTTTGCGAAGATGGGCCAATACCTCAGGGAGTCGTTAGTGGGATGGGAACAGCTGGGGGATGTAGAAATACAGTGGGCAAAACTGAAAGGGGGTATTTTAAGGGCAACCAACCTTTTTGTTAAAATGGTAAATAAAGGCAAAAGGAACAGGAGACCGCAATGGTTTTCGAAGGAAGTAGCTGAAAAAGTGAAGAAAAAGAGGGAGGCCTTCATAAAATACAAGAGATCACAAAGAGAGGAAGACAGGCATCTGTATTTGGAAAAACTTAGAGAAGCTAGCAAAGTAGTCAAGAAGGCAAAGATTCAAAAGGAGGAGGAAATAGCCAATGCAATAAAATGGGGGGATAAGACATTTTTCAGATATATTAGTGAAAAGAGGAAGGGCAAAAGTGGTATTGTCAGACTCAAGGGTGCAGGGGGGGAATATGTAGAAGCTGATAAGGATAAAGCGGAATTGCTTAGCAAATATTTTTGTTCTGTGTTCACAGATGAAGAACCAGGAGCAGGACCTCAGAAAACACCCACAAATAAGAACAGAAGCGAGGGACATCTTGAACTATTTTCAGAAGACTGTGTTCGTGAGAAACTAGCTCAACTTAAAGTAGACAAAGCGATGGGACCGGATGGGATACACCCTAGAATACTGAGGGAACTTGGGGACGTTCTAGCAACTCCACTGACTGACCTTTTCAATGCCTCGTTGGAGTCAGGTGTGGTGCCAAAGGACTGGAGAGAGGCTCATGTGGTGCCTTTACACAAAAGCGGAAGTAAGGATGTGGTTGAAAACTACAGACCGGTTAGTTTAACTTTGGTGGTGAGTAAATTATTGGAAATGCTGCTGAAAGAGAAAATAGTGAGGTTTCTGGAGTCCAGCGGATTACAGGATCCGAGGCAGCATGGATTCACCAGAGGCAGGTCTTGTCAGACAAATCTGATTGATTTCTTTGACTGGGTGACCAGGGAGTTGGACCGAGGGAGAGCTCTAGATGTGGTGTATTTAGATTTCAGTAAAGCCTTTGACACTATTCCTCACAGGCGACTTATAAACAAACTGAGCACCCTAGGGATGGACCCTAAAGTTACTGCTTGGGTTAGAAATTGGTTGGGTGGGAGGCGACAAAGAGTACAAGTAAATGGAGCTCACTCTGAGGAGAAGGATGTTACCAGTGGTGTGCCCCAGGGATCTGTCCTTGGTCCGATTATTTTTAACATCTTTGTTAGTGATATAGCGGAAGGGCTGTCGGGTAAGGTTTGCCTCTTTGCGGATGATACCAAAATCTGCAATAGAGTAGACACCCAGGAAGGTGTAGATAACATGAGGAGGGATCTAGCTAAGCTTGAAGAATGGTCTAGAATTTGGCAGCTGGGATTTAATGTTAAAAAATGTAAGGTCATGCATTTGGGCTGCAGCAATCCAAGGGAGCAATACAGTATAGGAGGTGAAGTACTTTTGTCACTAAAGAAGAGCGGGACCTAGGCGTGGTTGTGTCTGATGATCTTAAAGTAGCTAAACAGGTAGAAAAGGCGACGGCAAAAGCTAGAAGGATGCTTGGGTGCATACGGAGAGGAATGGCTAGCAGAAAAAAGGAGGTGATAATGCCTCTGTATAAGTCTTTGGTGCGACCTCATTTGGAGTATGGTGTGCAATTCTGGAGACCGCACCTTCAAAAGGATGTGAACAGGATGGAGTCGGTGCAGAGGGTGGCTACTAAAATGATTAGTGGCCTTCATTATAAAGCATATGAGGACAGACTGAAGGATCTTAATATGTACACCTTAGAAGAAAGGCGGGATAGAGGTGCTATGATTGAGATGTTTAAATACCTCCGTGGCATAAATGTTCAGGGAGAGAGGCTCTTTCAACTGAAGGCAAGTTCTGCTATGAGGGGACATGGGATGAGGGTGAAGGGAGATAGATTCAGGAGTGATATGCGGAAATATTTCTTTACAGAAAGAGTAGTGGATCGATGGAATAGTCTCCCAGTGGAGGTGGTAGAGATGAGGACAGTAACTGAATTCAAAAAAGCATGGGACCAACACAGAGGATCTCTAAAGGTAAAAAGTGGACTGTTGTAGTTGTTATGGAAGGACAGACTAGATAGGCCATGTGGTCTTTTTCTGTCATCGTGTTTCTATGTTTCTATGACATTCTTCTGTATCATACCAGTCCCCTTCAACTAGATCTCTCCCCCCCCCCCTTAATGCCTGTTTGTCTAAGGTCTCCAATTGGCTTGCTCAGAATTATCTCCACCTCAATATGTCTAAGACTTCTGCTATATGGTTTTCTTTTGTGCTCCCTGTCCTTCAGTGGCCCCGGTTCTTTCAGATTGCACCATTCCTCTGGTTTCCTCTTTACGTTACCTTGGTGTGACTCTTGACTCGGATCTGTCTTTCCGTGACCATATCTCCTTGCTCACACGTCGGTCTTTCTTCTATTTACAACAGATCTGTGCCATCTGCTCCTTTCTTTCTACCCCTGCTCTGACCACTCTTCTGCTGTTTTTAGTCATAGCTCGTCTTAACTTTTGTAATCTTGACCTCACTGGTCTTTCCCAGTCCCAACTTCACCGCCTACAATTGATACAAAATACTGCAGCTAGACTCCTTACACATGCCACTCGCCATGACCATATCACTCCACTCCTCATCCAGCTCCACTGGCTTCCCATTGATTAACGCATCCGCTATAAGGTTCTTACTCTAGTTCATCGTGAAATTTACACACAAACACCACAGTATCTGGCTGACCTGTTACAATTGCACATACCCACCCGCAGCCTCTGTTCAGTCCATGTTAACTGGTTACATCTTCCCTCTCCATCACGTGCCCACTTACACGCGACTTTCCACTCTGCTTTCTTCTTTCTGGGTCTCTCACTATGGAATTCCCTTCCCATTGCCCTGTTTGGAAAGAGTCTTCCCCAGATTCAAGTCTCTCTTGAAAACTTACCTCTTCTGTTCTGCCTTTGATCTCCCCCCTACCAGTCCTTGAGGGCCTCTCTCCCTCTGAACCCCTCCCTGCCTCTTTTGCTCTTGTTCTGTGTGTCTGTGTTCCTTTCCTGTCTCATATTGTAGTTCTTGTCTCATTCATTTAGCCATTTTCTGGTTATTTTGTTGATTGTACACCACCCTGGTGTAATGAAGGTTCGGTCTATCAAATAATTGAACAAACAAACATAATAAGAGAAAATAATTTTTTACTTAACATGTAATCAAACTCTGGAATTTGTTACCAGAGGATATAGTAAAAGCTGTTAGTGTAGCTGGGTTTAAAAAAGGTTTGGACAAGTTCCCGGAGAAAAGGTCCATAAACCATTATTACAGAGGACCCGGGAAATCCACTGCTTACCTCTGGCATCAGCATCGGAGGAAGTGAGACTCCATTACGGAGTCTAAGATCAGCCAAGGGAGACTCCCCTCATTGTAGGAGGTTCTGATTCTAGGAGATTGGCGATTATGGGGACTGTCGGGTTTCCAGGACTCGGCAGTAGGAGGCTAATATTATACAAACCTTTTCACTCATATATGTGTAAAATATCCTCTTATTAAAAAAAATAATAATAATAAATCACACTCCGTGACACAGACACACATACCTGACCTGGGGATGGGCACGTTCAAGGGGAGGATTTTGGGTGCACCACGGAAAGAGTTGCCATTTCCACCTGTAGTATATAAATATGTGCATAATATGTTCTAGGACCCTGAGCAGCATTAACATGTACACAGACTCTGGAAATGTGCACTGGTATTTTATGCAGATACATGCACGTCTGGCCCGTGGACACGTCAAATCAAAAACGAGCCCCCTTTGAACCCAATTCTGTATCCGTGGGTCTGGACATGCCTGTGGGTCCAGAATCAGGGCAACAGACATGTTTAGCGGATACATGTAAGCACTATTCAGCCGGCTCCATGCCTCGGACATGGGTAAACATTTTGGACGTTCCCGCGCCCACCATATTCTAAAACGTTACATGTTTCGGATCCTGCTTGTCCCCACTATGTACCCCCGGACGTCACACCACTCGGGAAAAACATGCATCTCCTAAGCTGCTCATCACAGACAGTAATATGCTGATGCACACTAGACAAATACCAATGATAAACGATAGCTGCTGCAACCTAGACCATATACTAGTCCCCCTCAGGCCCGAAAAGTGCTAGGTAAGCCCAGTGCATCCCAACATGGTACAAAACATGTATGTCAGGATAAACCTTGCATCAAATGGAACGTGGCATTAGGAACCAGCCCCAGTGATTCCTGCCCTGCTCATCTCTACACACACGCCTTAAACTGCTAGGGATGGACCCCTCACCAAGTGCACAAAACCCCGAACTAACCTTGCAGGTCCCCAAAGGATGCATAATATTGCTGAGCAACAGATGTATGCCTGTTTTGTGCCTCTGGCCTATAAGTGCACTCATTCTACTGCTCTGCACTACCGTTCTTCTCTTATCTCTCCCTACACCCCTCCCCAGGAACGCTACTCTTCTGTCAGATTGCTTCTATCTGTGCCCTTCCCTGATACTGCCATATCCGGATGTTGCTCTCTACACCTTGCAGCTCCTTATGTACGGAACTACCTGAGTCTGTATGTCAGGCTTCATCGCTGGTCCCTCTCAAATCCAGGTTGAGCGCTCACCACATCGGTGCTGCTGTTGGATCAGAGCCACCTAAGCTCCCTTGTGTTTCCTGACCATTCCCCTGGATGTATCCTGTTCACAGCTGCTGTGTTGTCTGTCCCGACTAGATTGTAAGCTCCGCCGAGTATGGACCATCTGTCAAGTGTGTCTGTGCAGCGCTGCGTATGCCTTGTAGAGCTATACAAATGATCAATAGTAGTTGTTGTAGTTGTGATAGGGCCTCTCGGACCCACCTATCCTGGGTAAAGCGTAGTTACTCACCTGTAACAGGTGTTCTCCAGGAGCAGCAGGAATCAGTCCTCACATATGGGTGACGTCGGCGCCGACGGAGCCCTCGCGGAGCAATTTTCCCCAGCTTTCAAAGAAAGCCTTTGGGAATTGCAGCGCGCATGCGCGGTCCCCTTCCCACCCAAAGGTGCCATCTTGGCCAGTCTGATGACATAGCGAAAAGACAGCAAAAAATTTGCAAAAACTAAATCATATGACTGCAACTCCATGGGGAGGAGGGAGGGTTGTGAGGACTGATTCCTGCTGCTCCTGGAGAACACCTGTTACAGGTGAGTAACTACGCTTTCTCCAGGACCAAGCAGGAAGTCAGTCCTCACATATGGGACTCCCAAGCTTAAGGCTACCGGAGACCCTAAGCACAAAAATGAGCTCCCTCTAGCTCAGCAGCACAGAAGGAAGGAATCTTCTCTGACTAATCTCCAACCGGTAGCCCAACATCCGGGATGGAGGGTAGGAGTTGCTTAAACCTCGAAGAGATTATGGAGGACTGCCTGTCCGAAAGCACTGTCCCTGCGGGACTCCCTCTCGAGGCAGTAATGGGTTGCAAAAGTCTGGCTCGAAGACCAAGTAGCGGCCAGGCAGATGTCTGCCAATGGAACAGAGCGGAGGTAAGCCACTGACGCAGCCTTCGCCCTAATCCGATGAGCCGTGACTCGACTTTCCAACGAGAGGCCTGCCGCCGCATAAGTCCAAGCGATACAGTCAGCTACCCAGATGGACAGAGTACGCTTGGAGACAGGGAGCCCTAATTTATTAGGGTCGTAAGACAGGAAGAGCTGAACAGTCTTACGGTGCTCCCGCGTACGATCCAGGTAGAGGTTCAGCGCCCTTCTACAGTCCAGTGTATGCAAGACCATCTCAGCTCGGCTGGAGTGCGGCCTGGGAAAGAAGGTCGGAAGCACCACCTCCTGATTGATGTGAAAAGGGGAGACCACTTTTGGAAGAAACTTAGGGTGAGTCCGCAGGACTACCCTGTTCTTGTAGAACCTAATGTAAGGGGGATCAGACACTAGGGCCTGCAGTTCACTAACACGTCTAGCGGAAGTGAGGGCTACCAGGAATAAGGTTTTCCAAGAAAGAAAACGGAGAGGACAGGTAGCCATGGGTTCAAAAGGCGGACAGGTGATCCGCTGTAAAACCACGTTCAGGTCCCAGTCGGGGGCTGGGGGGCGCAAAGGTGGTTTAAGGAGAAGGAGACCTCGGGAGAACCGTGCCACGAGAGGGTGGCCGGAAAGAGGCCTGCCTTCCACCGGCACATGATGTGCAGAAATAGCACTGAGGTGAACTTTGACCGATTTGGACTTCAGACCAAGATTGGAGAGGGAAAGCAAGTACTGCAAGACCACCGACACCGAGCAGGAGAAGGGGTCTTGAGACTGTTGAGTACACCAGGTGGAGAAGCGACGCCATTTAAGGGCGTAGGATTTCCGGGTAGAGGGTCGCCTGGAAGCTAGCACGACCTCTTCCACCTCTGGAGGCAGCAGGAGGGGAGCAAGGACTACCCTTTCAGCAGCCAGGCCATCAGATGAAGAGATCTGAGGTTGGGGTGTAGGAGAAACCCCTGATCCTGGGTCAGGAGATCGGGTTGAAACCCCAGAGGCAACGGAGTATCTACTGCCAGTTGCATCAGAAGCGGGAACCACGGTTGCCTGGGCCACCGGGGAGCTATCAGGATCATCGAAGCCTTGTCCAGGAGAACCTTGAAAAGTGTTCGAGACACTAGCGGCATGGGAGGAAAGGCATACAGAAGGCCCGTGGACCATGAGAGCAGAAAAGCATCCGCCGCTACTCGGAGGGGATGCGGTTCCCGAGAGCAGAACCGAGGAAGTTGCCTGTTCAGAGGACTGGCAAAGAGATCCAGCGTGGGGAGGCCCCACCGGAGAAAGATCCTTTGAACCACCAACGGGTCCAATCTCCACTCGTGTGGTTGGAGGATTCTGCTCAGTTTGTCTGCCAGGTAATTTTCTTGACCTGGGAGATAGACAGCTTTGAGGAGGATTCCTCGGCTGACGGCCCAAGCGCAGAGCTTTTGCGCTTCCCGACAGAGAAGGAAGGAGCCCGTGCCCCCGTTTGTTCACGCAGAACATGGCCACTTGATTGTCCGTCTGGACGAGGACGGACTGGCGAGTGGTAAGGTGGGAGAAGGCCTGGAGAGCCAGGCGGATCGCCCTGAGCTCCAGGAAGTTGATCTGCTGGGCAGATTCCCACGGGGTCCAGAGGCCCTGAGTACATGTCCCTTGGCAATGTGCTCCCCAACCCAGGAGAGAAGCGTCGGTCGTCAGTACCTGAACAGGCGGAGGAGACTGAAAGGGCATTCCGAGCACTAAGTTGGGCAGATGAAGCCACCACCGTAGAGAAGAGACCAGCGGACTGGAGATTCGTACTGAGTCCGCTAGTCTCCCCGAGGCCTGACGCCATTGTGAGCGAAGGCACCATTGGGCAGGCCGCATATTCAGGCGGGCATTGGGGGTCACATGGACCGTGGAAGCCATATGGCCGAGCAGTTTCAGAAAGTGCCTGGCCGAGACCCGGGAATGACTGCGGAAGCGGCTGGCTAGAGCCATGAGCCGTTGTGCCCTGTCGAGCGGCAGAAAGGCGCGCGCTTGAAGCGTGTTTAACCTGGCGCCGATGAACTCGAGATCCTGAGAGGGGAGCAAAGTGGACTTTGTGAAGTTTATGACAAAGCCCAGGTACTGGAGCAGAGTCACAGTACGTTGCGTGGCGTGAGCGGCCTCCGTGGAGGACGGAGCTCTGATGAGCCAGACGTCTAGGTAAGGGAAGACAAAGAGGCCTTGAAGCCGGAGATAAGCCGCCACCACTGCGAGACATTTTGTGAAGACTCGTGGTGCGGAGGATAGGCCAAAGGGCAGTACTCTGTACTGGTAATGATTGCCCGCCACCACAAACCTTAGGTATTGTCGGTGGCTTGGGTGGATGAGGATGTGAGTATAGGCATCCTTTAGATCCAAGGAGCATAGCCAATCTCCCTGCTGGAGGTAGGGCAGCAGGATTCCAAGGGTAAGCATCTTGAACTTTTCCCTTTCCAGGAACTTGTTGAGGTTCCGCAAGTCCAGGATGGGTCTGAGGCCTCCAGTACGCTTTGGTATCAGGAAGTACCTGGAATAGAAGCCTTGACCTCTCAAGTGGTGGGGCACCGGCTCCACCGCCTGTTCCTGAAGAAGACTTGCCAACTCTTGAAGGAGTAAGTCCCGGTGAAGAGGGGGTCGCAGAGGCTCCCCTGGAAAGTAGGGGGGAGGTACCTGGTGGAAGTGTAGAAGATAGCCCTCTCGGACTATGTGGAGCACCCAGGTATCTGACGTGATGTTGGACCACCTGTGGGCAAAGTGGACCAGCCGGCCTCCCGTGCTGAGAGACACCAGCGGAGGGGGAGAGGCTATGCTGAAAGAGTCAAAAACCCCCACCCTGCGGAGCAGGGGCCGGTGGCGCAGGCTTGGGGGCTTGCTGCCTACGGGACCCGTTACCCCGTCCCTTGGCCTGCTGACCCTGTTGGGGAGCTGCTGAGGCCTGATAATGAGGGTAGTGTTTATAGGCAGCCGCCTTCCTCGGGTAAAAGGGCTTTTTTCCCCGAGCCCTTCTTCTTCTGGGAAGGGGCAGAGGTTTTCCTGGAGAGCCGAGTCCTGGTGAGAGTCTCTGTCTCGAGTTGTGCAGCCTTCTCGTCCATAGGTTTGCCAAAGAGGTTTTCACCTCTGCAGGGGACATCGACCAACTTGTCCTGCACCCAGGGCTCGAGGTCGGAGGACTGAAGCCAAGCCTGTCGGCGGGCCCCGATGCCGGCTGCGGCTACCCGAGCCGATGCCTCAAAGCCATCGTAGGCTGCTCGAGAGATAAACTTTGAGCACTCCCGAATACCGGTGGACAGGGCCAGGAACCTCCGCAAAGGTTCCTCGGAGAGACCAGCAGAGAATCCGGCTATTTCTTTAGCCAGGTCCCTGAGATACATGCCCATGTAGAGCTGGTAAGTCTGGACCCGACAAGCAAGCATAGAGCCCTGGAAACACTTCTTACCGATGCCATCCAGGCTGCGGGCTTCCCTGCCGGGAGGCACCGAGGAGTGCATCTTCTGGCTCTTGAGCCTATGCATGGCCGATTCCACCACCATGGAATGGTGCAGCAGCTGTGCTTTTTGGAAGCCAGGGCTCTTGCGGACTCGATATATGGCATCGACCCGCTTGCTTAATACCGGCGACGACGCCGGGCTCTCCCACATGCGGAAGAGAAGTCGTTCCAGCATCGGAGGAACCGGTACAGTAAAATGCTCCTTTGCAGGAGAGTCATACTGGAGGGCATCGAGCTCTTCGGCTCGAGGCTCCTCCTCGGGATCCGCAGGGAAGGCCAAGGCCTTGGCCATATCCCTCACGAAGTCCGAGAACCGTGCATCCTCCGGGGGGGACTGTCTCCGAGGTTCGGACTCGGGGGAGTCCGAAGGGATACACCGAGTCCGAAAAGAATCAGGTGACTCTTCCACCTCGGATTCCCAGGCGGACTCCTCGGAGGAGGAGTCGAGTGGCTCAGGCCGGGCGGGCACAGACGCCGTCCGCCCCGACGCCGAGGGAGTCTGCATCGACGACCTCGGCCCCGAACGGGAGGCCGAAGGGGACCTCGACCGAGGATCGACTCGAGCCCGCATGGACTCGAGGATCGACTCGGTCTCCGGGGTCGACTTAGACGTCGACGTCCCGGCGGTCAGGGCAGAAGCGCCAGCGAGGCCAGCGATCAATGCCCACTGCTGGTCCATGAAGGCAGCCAGGCTGCTCTCCAAGGCCGTCAACCTGAGTCCGAACTCAGGAGACCCAGCAGCCCCCGACTCGGGCCCCGACGGCGTCGGGCCCGACGTCGGACCCCTCGGAGGCGAGTCCACGAGGACAACAGGACTTACGTGAGCAGACGAGTCCATCTCCAGACGAGGCTGTTTGGACGGCCGCTCCAGCTCCAAAGACCCGGGACGGCTATCGGGGCTATGCGACCTGGCCCTCGCGGAGCCAGGAGCGTCCACCGATGCCGTCCTCGCGCGGGTTTCTTCCTCCGATGATGCTCCCGGGTAGGAGACCCCCTCTCAGAGGAGCTCCGACGGTGTTCAGAGCCAGATTCCCTGGACACCGACGCCTCTGACGAGGTCCGGGTACGGCTGGGGTCAGAGAAGATTCTCTCCCTCTGATGCTTCTGACTCCGCAAGGATTTGGCGGACATCTTGCCACAGGCTCCACAGATCATTTCTTCATGATCTGGGCCCAGGCAACGGAGGCAGCAATCATGTGTGTCAGTAAGAGACATAAGTTTCTTACACTTAACACACTTTTTAAAGCCACTGGCGGCCATTGGGGGAAAAAGGGCCCCTGCGAGGTCGAACGTTCGTGCCGCCAGGGAAAAGTCAAAAAAGCGCGAATTTGTCACTAAGGGCAGAAAAAAACGAAAAGAAGGGGAGGCCTCGCAACCGGCGTCGCGAGGCCGGACGGAAAAGGGACCGGCGTCGAACCGAAGAAAATAATAAAATAATAAAGAAAAATCAACTTTTCAGCGGTGACTAGTAGACAGCGTCTGTAGGGCTCCGCGGAAAAAAGAAGACTGGCCAAGATGGCACCTTTGGGCGGGAAGGGGACCGCGCATGCGCGCTGCAATTCCCAAAGGCTTTCTTTGAAAGCTGGGGAAAATTGCTCCGCGAGGGCTCCGTTGGCGCCGATGTCACCCATATGTGAGGACTGACTTCCTGCTTGGTCCTGGAGAATGGCATTTCTCACAGCAGCTACACCTGTCACATCATGGCGTATGTTGGTCTGTATACATCCACTACCCGTGGGGCAACCCTGTCTACCTTCCCACAGCCAGCTTTGTGGCACTACTTCCCTGGTCAGGGTTGTGTGGGCATGGGAGGCGAGATCCCTGTATCATCACACCAAATAGCCAGACTCCAGATATATTGTCACTCTTGCAGCTCTCATGGATCCTGGCCTGGGTAGGGATGTAGGCCGCATGGGACAATCCAGGGAACGTTGGCAACACATCCGTTATATCTCCCTGTGCTTGGCTGCCCTGTCACCCTGCCAATAATATCTGATCTAAGTATGTACAATAATCCAGAAGGAATCAGCATAGGTTCCCTATGGCTAAATGTCAAAGCATATCCCTGTCAATAAGGGACCCTCAAAATAAGGGCATTCAGCACTGCAAGCCGCACCGATACAGGCTTAGCAGCACCACCATTGATCCCATAAAATGTGCATTATGGGCATACATTAGTGCTGTTTGAACTGTTGAGTGCCGTTATTCTGAGGGTCCCTTATTAGTGACAGGGATATGTTCTGACATGTAGCAATAGTGAGCCCTCTCTGAGTGTGACTGCCCAATCACACTGGCACCTGGTGACGCTGCGGTCATCCATACGGTCCAGGTACTGGCCAAGCTTTCATGTCCCTCCTGAATCACAGATGAGCACACCAGATCCCCCCCCCTACCGTGTACCGCTCAAACCACACACACACACACTGTCTGTCATAAAACATGATTCTGCCAAAGAGATGCCCTGACCCTATAGATGACAACTATGACATAACATAATCACATGGGCTACCAGGACTACAAATATGATCTCCTTTTATCACTCAAAAAGGACTCCTTTCCCTGCTCACGCCCATACTATCCCTGCATCAGCGGTCCCATTTTTCTGAACATGGGAATTGTTAGGGTCCCATAGATTGGCTCCTTTAGCACAAACAGCACATTAGTGCATAGCCTGAATAAACACTATTGCTCTTCTTAATATTTTTTGTAAGGGTGTTTATTAATGTGTCTAGACCTTACAATATTCCCTCACCTCTGACCTCTGTACCTTAAAACTGCATCTTGTGTTTTTCCAGATTGCAGTCACACCAGTTTAAAACATATTTTCACAACCATTCTTCTATATGGGACACATGGCAGAGAAGAGCAAACTATCTTCTGTCCTAGCCTTATACCACGTTTCAGCAGGAACAACATGGACGTTTCCAGGAAACACTTAATATGTGCATGGGCCTTTCCTGAATACGCTTTCTACATCTCCATAGCTGACTATGACCCTGTTGTGCCCTCTCCCACCCATGTCGTAAGCTCCCCGTGCTAGCGCCGTGGATGTGCATGTCAGCACTGTGTTTCAGAATATGGTCTGGGACGTTTTCAGCACATATATGCCCCCGCCACACATACAAACCCCTTATTCATGTTCTGGAATGACCTCCATAGTGCTTATATATCTTTATAAAACAGGTGCCTTCCTGCCCCCCCCCCCAAACACACTTATGCGACCTGTTGTAAGATTACCCTCTTTGCCTTCTGATCTGTATCATGTGACATTTAAGGCGCTGTTTGCAGAGGCTCAGACTACTTTGAATGCAAAACAGGTGTGAAGCTACACGACAACTTAGGCGCTCCCAGGATTTCCTCCTACAGCCCTTAAGAAGAGAATTGTATAAAGGCGCGTCTAATTGGCATGCACTTTCACAAACATATTTTATAAAGTCACATACATGTGTACTTCACTTTATAAAATATTAGCTAAGCGGCAGAGAATGTAACTTAAGTTAAGATGTGATGACTTCCATGAGCCTCAGAGCCGGAGGGCATCACACAGAAAGCAGCAGCATATAAAGACCATACGGCCTATGCAGTCTGCCCAACTATACGAACCCCTTCCTCTCCCTCAGAGATCCCCTGTGTCTGGCCCAGGCTTCTTTTGAATTCAGATACATTTCTCGTCTCCACCACCTCGACTGTTCCATACATCCACCACCTTTTCCGTAAAGAAATATTTCCTCACGTTACTCCTTAGCCTATCCCGTCACCTTCATCTTATGACCCTTCATTCCACTGCTTCCTATCAACTGGAAGAGGGTCACCTGTGCATTTATTCCACAGAGGTACTTCAATGTTTCTATATCACATCACCCCTCTCCCACCTTTCCTCTAAAGTACATATTGAGATCTTTAAGGCTATCCCCATATGCCTTATGACAAAGGCCACGGCCCATTTTAGTGCTCACTCTCTGGACCAACTCCATATCCTTAAGAACATAAGAGATGCCATACTGGGTGAGACCAAGCCCCGTATCCTGTTTCCAACAGTGGCCAGGCCAGGTCGCAAGTACCTGGCAGGTTCCCAAAAGGTAGACAGATTCCACGTTGCTTATCCCGGGGTTGAGCAATGGATTTCCCCAGTCCACTTTAATAATGGTTTATGGACTTTCCTTCAGGAACTCATCCAAGCCTCTTTTAAACCCAGCTACACTAAAGCTTTTACACGTCACCCTCCAGCTATGAATGAGTTTGATTAAGCTTTGAGTGAAAAAATATTTTCTCTGATTTATCTTAAAATGTGCTACATTGTCACTTCATTGCATGTCCCAGAGTCTTTCTACATTGTGAAGTACATTTACCAATTCTGTTCCATTCGTTATTTTCTAGACCTCTATCAAATCTCCTCTCAGCTGTCTCTTTTCCAAGTTGAAGAGCTCTTTTTTTTTTTTTTTTTTTTTTTTTTTTTTAATTACATCTTTTTATAACTTTACATCAACTACAGTCATAGTATAACCAATACACTATAACCGAAACCATAAACACACACCAAACATCCCAAAAGACCATTAAACCACCCACCCCGTACCTTGCAAACCTCTCTGATTGCACGAAGTTAACTGGCTGCAGCGTCTGCAAAACGGTCCAAAGCGACCCATTTATTGGGAATAACTCTGCTCCCTCTTAAGATAAGAGCTTTATCCTGATTCTTTTCGTATCTGCTGAAAAGACAGACTTGGTTCCACCAAAGAAGCCAAGTTAGCTTAGAAGCGTCTTTCCAGCAAAATAATATTGTTTTGATGGCGATGACTATCATAAAGTTCAGGATAAAGAAGTGTTCTTTATCTAATTGAGGGATGTCTGCCAACGATCTTAACGCAACAATGCGCCACGTTAATGGAGCAGAGTAACCCAGTACCTTCTGAATCCTGTCCCATACTGATATCCAGAATCCCTGAACTAAAGTGCAGTCAAAAAACATGTGCCTCATGGTGCCCTCAGTTTGCTGACAAGACCAGCACAGGGAGGATTTATGTGGAGACCACTTAGCCAGCTTCACAGGAGTGATGAATGCCCTATGGGCAAAGAAAAACATCGACTGGGTAAGCGCTGCCGATCTTGAGGCGCGCATAACCGGCCCCCAGAACAAACTCCATGACTTTGGCGTCCAAGGTAAGTCTACTTCTTCTTCCCAGAGTTTGCTTAAACCCTGTAGGTGGTTCCGTCCCTGCGCACGAAAGAGCGCATAAATAGTGGTAACTCCACCTTTCTTAGAGGACAAGTCCAGCATAATCTTCTCTAGTCCCCAACTAGGGGCACATTCTCCAGGTTGTATACCCGACTGCATGAAACAATGCCTTAGTTGAAGCCACTGGAAATAGCACTTGGAAGGCAGTCCAAATTCTGTGTGTAAAGCTGCAAACTCTTTCCATTGTCCACCATCTAGTATTTGCCCCACTGTCCAAATGCCACAGCTCTGCCATGTAGACCATGCAAAAGGGGACGATTGAATCTTGAGCCCCGGATTGTACCAGATAGGCAAAGTGAGAGAAGGTGGATTCTCTGCTGCAATGACCGGGAGAAAGGATTGAATTGCACTTTGCGTCGATACAACTACACTCCCCCTTTTACAAGACTCTGGAAATTTCATTCCCATAACGAGCCGCATCGGATATGGGTAGCAGAGCCGCTCTTCTAATTCTAGCCAAGTAGGCTTATAAGCAAGCGATTCAGCCGACGCCCAAAGGCTGCCTTGCTTAAGTATCGCCGCCAAATGATACCAACGGAAATCAGGGAAGTGGACCCTCCCTTCTCTTTTCCCGCTTTCAGTTTCCTTAGAGCTATTCTAGGAGTCTTCCCGTTCCAAAGAAAGGTACTTAAAGTACGTTCGATTTCCTTATAGACGTAGACCGGGAGCATCATAGGTATCATACCCAAAATATAGTTGATCTTTGGCATAAGCACCATCTTGATGGATTCCAGCCGTCCCCACCACGTTAAATGGAGTGGGGACCATTGTAATGTAAAAGCTCGAGCTATCTCTTTTACGCGATCCGCATTAATTCGCACAGTTTCCTCCAATGGAGCAACGTAGTGAGCTCCTAGATATTTGATAGGTCCTGCTGCCCATTGAAAGGAAAACTCCTGCACGAGGCTGCTATGAGCTCTGGTGTTGAGAGGGAAGGCCACTGACTTCGACCAGTTCACCTTATAGCCGGAATGTTGCGCATACTTGTCAATCAGCTTAAGTAAGGGAGATATGGAGAGTGGTTGCAGAAAAAACAATAAGTCATCGGCATAAGCTGAGATCTTTATGTGGAGGTCAGCAACCTTGATGCCTCGGATTTCGCTGGATTGTCGCACCAGCAGCGCCAAAGGTTCCAATGCCAGGTTAAATAAAAGGGCGACATTGGACATCCTTGACGTGTACCTCTACACAGGCTGAAGGACCTGGACAACTCCTGATTAGCTAGGATTCGTGCAGAAGGGTGAGCATACAGCACCTGTATCATATTGATATATTTCCTAGGTAATCCAAACCATTCCAACACACGGTAAAGAAAAGGCCATTCCAGTCTGTCAAAAGCCTTTTCAGCGTCCAGCGACAGGCCTATGAAAGGCGAGTCACTGTGTTCTGCCACATCCAGGAGGGAGCATAGGAGCCTTGAATTGTCCGCCGTAGATCTTCCCACCACAAAACCACATTGATCCGGATGGACAAGCGTGTGGAGCACTCTGTTAAGACGTCTAGCCAGTATGGCCGAGTAAAGCTTATAATCAGCGTTCAATAAAGAAATGGGCCGGTAGTTACCCACTAAAGTCGAGTCCCTTCCAGGCTTTGCAAGTACCACTATCGTGGCCTCCGCAAATGCTCCTATATCCGGGGCTTGTTCTTGTAGTAATTGAAAATATGTCATTAAACGGGGAGACATTTCGGAAGCAAATGCTCGATAAAACTCACACGGGATACCATCAGGGCCCGCAGCCTTACCGCTTTTCATTTCAGCCATTGCTTCCTGAAGTTCCTCTTGCGCTATATCTCTACCAAGCAAGGCAGCCTGAGCCTCATCCACTGTTGGATGTGATATCCCTTCCAAAAGATAGTCAACATCTGAGACATCCCCACCGCCTTCAGAAGAGTACAGTTTCAAGTAGAACTGCCTGAAAATTTCCATAATCTGGAGATTACCTTCCTGGGAATTTCCATGTTCATCTTGTAGAGATACTATATGCGATTTCTCTTTACGGGGCTTCAACTGAGCGGCCAATAGCTTGCCGGCCTTGTTCATTTCTGTATGATAACTCGCATTCTGCTCAAAGATCTTCTGTTCCACCTCATTACTTAGTAACATATTATATCGATATCGCAAGCGCTGAAGCCTAGTGAGGACCTCAGAACAGTGTTGGCGTTGTAACAGCCTCTCACCTGCCCTGATCTGAGAATCCAAATCCGCAAGCTCTCTTTTCGTCTTCCGTTTATGTGCTATTACATAGCTGGAGATTCTGGCTCTAATGGACGCCTTAAAAGCCTCCCACCACGCCCAGATGGAAGTATCCTCAGGTGAATTTATGACGAAGTATTCTTCAATGGCTTGTTTGACATATTGACGAAAGGGTTCCTCGGCCAGCAGCGATCTAGGGAAAAACCAGCCGCCACCTTTGATTGACTCCACTGGCGGCCCCAGTTCCAGCATTATTGCAGCGTGATCTGAAATATGTGTACTTAGGATCTCTGCACACTTTACGTCAGTAGCCACCGACCGTGACACCAGGAAAAAATCAATCCGCGAGTGCGATCCATGCGGAGTCGAATAAAAAGTATAATCTCTTTCCTGGGGGTGACAAATCCGCCAGATATCAATCATCCCCATGTCCTCCATCATAGAAAGAAGGGCCTCAGCGGCTTTACTTCGTCGGGAGACTCGGCTAGGCTGACAATCCAGTAAAGGATCCAGGACTAAATTGAAATCGCCTCCAAAAATGGCAGGAAGAGAAGAGAACTCCATCAACGCCTCTGCCAGATTGGAAAAGAAATTAGGGTTGTCACAATTAGGTGCATATATATTAACTATTAACATTTGACGGTTATCAAGTTTGATTTGTACACAAGACCATCTTCCCTCTGGATCAGCTCTGGCCGATAACATCTGAATTGCACTGGAGCGTTTGACAAGTATCGCCACCCCATTTTTCTTCCCCAAAGCAGCAGCATATGATAAAAGAGAGTAATGCTTCCCTGTCAATTTCAAAGACTCTTTGTTGGAAAGATGCGTTTCCTGAAGAAGCACCAATTCGGCCCCCTGCTTTTGACAATAAGTTAAAATCTTGGTTCTCTTAATAGGATTCTTAATGCCCTTTACGTTAAGGGATAAGATTTTAATTGAGGACATAATGGATTAGGCTGGGAAAATACTCACGTCCGCCTGAGGACCACTCCAGCATCGCTGCAACGTCCTCGTGCCACATCCAATTATTGAGAGGTTTGCAAGGTCCCAACATCCCCCCCTCACTACAGGGGTAAACCCTGGGTGAGCCAGTAGAGTATCAAGAAAACCACCCGTTGCCCCCCTTAATAAAGATCATTAACCCACTATAACTAGCAATGATCTATCGCATTTACCACCTTATACCTTTCTTTACATTCCGTCACATTCCCTCATCTTCTGTAATACTACTAAGGTATTAAACAAAGTGTTAAAACAAAGTATTAAACAGAGCCCCAAAGAGCTTAAGCTTCAGCCCAGATCCACCATTCATAAAAAAAATGCATACAGGGAAAATACAGGGAAAGAAAAATAAGAAAGCAGAAAATTTATGACACCCACATCTTTACCACCCACTGCAAGAGTAGGGTCAATCCCACTCCCCTCCCCCTATGCCACCACCCATACAACAATGTTCCCATAGTTATAGAAACAATGAAACAAGAAGCCATAATACTTGACAAAACCCACTCAGCCTTCTGCGCCTCAAAAACCCCATCAGCCACAACAACCCACAGTCCTTCATCTTGCAAAGGATCCTCCTTAGCAGCAGGTATCGGATTATTGCATCCTGAGGCCTTCTTGTTCTTCCAAAAATTGTAAAACCTCCCTTGGGTCATCATAGGTCTTGGTAACGTTGTGGTAGGTGACTCGGAGCCGTGCAGGGTACAGGAGGCCATAGCGGGCTTGAAGCTGTTGTAGTCGTGGCCTCAGCGCCAAAAATCGCCGCCGCTTATCCACCGTGGTCTTGCACAGGTCCGGAAAGAAAGATATGGGCTTTCCCTCATAAGACACAGAGTCCTGAGCCTTAGCCGCTGCAAGTATCTGCATGGCCTGCTGATGCTTTAACAAACAGAAGATCACCGGCCGAGGGCCCTTCGCATGAAGACTGATTTGCGCCGGTACTCTATGCGCCCTCTCAAACTCGAGCGCCTCCGAAAAATTAAGGTTCAGCGCCGAGGGGATCAATTTGCCAAGAAACGTGTAAAGATCCGTCCCTTCAGCGCCCTCCGGTAGGCCTACTAACCGCACGTTATTTCTCCTTCCCCGGTTATTCAGGTCCTCCAGCTGTTGCTCTAAGCTCTCCACTTTCTTGGCGGTTTTATGAAGGCAGGCCAGTTGAGCGGAGTGCGTGCGTAGTTACTTCTGCGTCTACTTTATCAATACGCACAGAGAGCTCCCGGATCTGTGCTCTCATTTCGGACACCTCAGCTTGCACCTTCGCAATGGCATCTCCGTTTGCAACTACTAATCCCTTTACCGCTCTAATTTCTCCGAGCACTTCTTTCAGTGAGTCCTCCGATTCGCGAGGAGAGGCCATCTTGTGGGGCGAGAGAGGGTCTGATTTCGGCCTTTTGGATCCGGAGTTTGTGGGAGTAGTAAAATCCAATTTCGCAGGTTTGATATTCGACATCTTATCCCCGTTGATTAAGGATAAACCCGCAATGGATAATGGCCAAAATTGGGTTAGCGATACAACGGTATTTGCAGGAATCTCGACCGGGGGCCTCGGAGCAAAGCTTTTATGCGGCCATCTTGAATCTCAGCTGGCTCCGCCTCCCAAGTTGAAGAGCTCTAACCTTTTAAGTTTTTTCTCACAGGGGTACACGTCCACCCTGTTTATTATTTTGGTTGCTCTTCTCTGTACCGTTTCCAATTCTGCTATATCTTTTTTAAGATATATCCTTTTGAAGGTGTGGTCTTCAAACTGTGCACAGTACTCCAAACGAGCTCTCACTAGAGCTTTGTATAAAAGCACTATCACCCCCTTTCTCCTGCTGGCCATTCCTCTCCCTGTGGAAGCCTCCTTCTGGCTCGCACCTTCACCTTTTCTGGCCACTTTAAGATCGCTCCCCGGGCCTGTTCATCTTTCATGGACTTCACTCCCTACACTATACCAGTCCCTTGGGATTTTGCAGTACAAATGCATGACCTTGCACACACATTTTGCTAGATCTTTCCTCATATTATTCATACCTTCCAGATGTCTGTCCTGTTGCAGATTTTGGTATCATCCCCCAAAAGGCCTACCTTGACTGATACTTTTAGAAATGTCAGAAAGAACAGGACCAAGGACCGATCCCTGAGGCACGTCACTCATAATGCCTCTATCTTCAGGGTGAGCTTCATTTACTACTACCCTCTGGTGCTTCCTATTCACCCGCTTCTCACCCAGTCAGTCACTTTAGGGTCCATCCCAAGGACACTCAGTTTATTTATAAGTTGCCGATATGGAACAGTGGCAAGGCCTTGCTGAAATCTAAGTACACCACATCTAGTGCTCTCCCGGATCCAATTCTCAAAGAAATCAGATTTGTCCGACAAGACCTCTCTCTGGTAAAGCCATGCTGTCTCAGATCCTGTAACCAATTGGATTCCAGAGACCGCACCCATCCTGTTTTAGTAATGTTGCCATTAATTTACTCACCACAGAGCGATCAGAGGTCAGACTAATTGGTCGATAGTTATCAACCTCTTCCTTACTTTGGCAATTGTGGACAGGAGACACATTTGCTCATTTGCTGTCCTCCGGAAGTAGTGAAAAAGGTCAGCCAGTGGAGCCGCAAGTACTTCCCAGAGCTCTTTCAATTCCCTTAGATGAATCCTACCTGACCCCAGGGCCAGCCCAAGGCTTTCTGCTGCCCTAGACAGGCCTGCTCACTGCCTTCCCCCCCTGGCATCCATTAAGTGACCTTGGGGGTGAGAGGGTGAGGGGGCGGCATCGCGACCACTCCACGATTTTTCAAAGCAATGGCTTTGTGCCGCCAGTTTGGCACCTGCGGTGGGCCTTAAAGCATGTGTGTGCGCTCATGACTTGTCGCTCCTGCTGCCTGTGTCAGGAGCAGCAGTGGCAAGCCAGGAGTCTGCGCAGGTGCTTTAAAGACCACCACGGGCACCGAAGCATGGGCACAAAGCCGTTGCTTTGAAAAATCATGGAGGGATCACAATGCTGCGACACCCACCAGGGTCTGCCACCCTAGGTGGCTGCCTAATCCACCTGGTGGACAGACCAGTCCTTTCCAGCCCCATCGCGCATGCTTTCTGAAAGAACGCTAATAAGGTACGGTATTCTGTAATCAACGCTTTGCTTGCAGGCTCTGAATACACTGCCAAATCTCCGCCCATGTGCATGCCCCACAGCTAGAGTCCACGTGATGCAAACTTTTACACTGAAATTTTAAGCTAAAACAGCCAGTTCCTTACAAAATCCTTCTCCCTGGGGGTCATTTTATAACGTTCCATGTAACCCTATTTTAGAAAGGAAACTAGGTGCCTACCTTCCTTTATAGAATAAGAACGCTAAGTGGCCAAATATGCACCCTGACTGAAGGCACGATCACTTACGCTGGCCCTAGAGCCCTTGATTTGCAAAGAACACATGTAAATTGGGCTTTGACAATTTAGCCTTCACTGCCCAGGAAGCCAATCTCCCCTCCTCTCCCCCCCCCCCCCCCAATAGAGCAAACTATATAGTGGAGTGGAGAAGTGGCTTTTACCTCAGGCCGTAAGGCCAGGGGTTCAAATCTCACTGAAGGACAGCAACCTCGGGCCAGAGGACTGGGGTTTCTAGTCCTACAGGCACGCCTTGTGGCCTTGGGTAAGCCACTTAACCCTCTGTTGCCTCAAGTATAAACATAGTCTGTGAGCACTACGGGGACAAGGGAAATATATACCGTACCTGAATGTACACCACTTTGACCCTGTGAAAAGCTGTATATAAAGCATTGCTAAATAAATATATCCCTGCAGCTAACCGTCACCACTTAAAAAGCCATGTCAATCACCCCCTCCCCTCCAGTCCCCTCCTCTATGTATATAACTACAGTCCCTCCAGCTAGCCCTCACCACCCAGGAAACCAGTCAGTCACTTCCCAAATCCCTATCTCCCCCCCCCCCCCCAACTATTCCTCACCATCCAGGAAACCCATCATCCATCTCCCAGCCTCTTACCCCCTCCACCCCCCCACCAAATGTAACCAGTTAGATTCCTCCCAGGCAGACAGTCCCCTTCCCCCTCTGGTCTGGATCAGCTCATCTGCTGCAGCAGATCAGGAGTTTCCTCTTCTCTGCCATTCCCAGCTCTTTCTGAATTTGAGCTCTGCAGTTGCATCGATCTCATGAGAGTTGAGATCTGAGACTGGTGCTGGAGTTCTGCACCACATGGCTCAAGCTCAGAGAGCTCTTGTTCCGTGGTAATGCAAAATGATATGTATATAAGACAAGGAAATCCTAGGTGCCTGACGGCAATTTCTAGTCACCATGGTGACCTGGAGCCTGGGATTTCTCATGGCCAGGCATAACAAAGTATTTTATAATTTACAAGCATACTTGTGCACTCTGCCTATTTGCGTGCCTGCATTGAAAGCAGATGTCATTCAGTTGACTGGTGTACTTAAAAACGCCCATTAACGCTCATTTAGACATGTGGATCACTAAAATGCAGCCATTTATATGCATTGATGACAGCAAAGGCTTTAGGTGGTTCCTCATAAATTTCCGTCCCAGATGTCTATGAAGGGAAGTCACTCCCACACCTGGGAATAGAAGCTCCCGGGGAGCTGAGCTCAGGTCTTGGCTATTTTTCTTTTTGAAAGGCTTGAAAGCCTGGTTATATTGGGAAGCTTTTTGCAATGAGATCTATGAAGTTAGGGAGAATATTTACCAGTACTGGGAGTTAGTTTAGAAGCATCCTCATGTCTAAAAGCAGCATTTATATTGGCATTTTATAACAGTAGTTTTTCTGAAATGAGAATGCTCACCATGGCTAAATTCTCTGGGGGAGTTGGTGGGGGCTGGGCCATTTCACACAGGAAATCCACAGCTCACGTCAAACTTCAGACTTCAGCCTTCAGCATTCACATCTGCCCCTAGGCATGAGTATGTGTCTGCTGGCAGGGGCAGCTGTGAATACAGAGAACGGTTCCCCCCTCTCCCCCACACACTCGTAGTGACACCCAGGGCCAGTACTAGGGGTCTCTAGCGCCCTCCTGCAATCTACAGATCGGCGCCCCCTCCCTCATTACTAGTAAACGGTAAGCTGAACCCCCTCTTTCCCCACACTGCTTTGTGAACTGTGTTCACGAAATGCTAGTATTTCCTCTTCAAAACAAATATTGTAACAATAAAATTGCAGTGTAGGGGCAAATGCCTAGCGGGCATAAAAAACAAGTATTATGTATTTCATCCCTGCAGCAGTCTTGCCACGAGTCTCTCCCCTCATTGGCACAGCTTGTCCTGCGGGCACAGAGCAGCGCTGCAGGCCACGATTTTCATCCTGTGGGACAGGCTGCTCCCGCGGGCACAGGAACTACTCCTGACCACGATCGTCAGCCCACGGGCATATAGCAGCGCTGCAGGGAATCGTGGCTTGCTTTTGTTCTTTGACCTCAGGAGAGATGCTCCCGTGGGCACACGCGCTACTGCAGAAATGCCAAGGGTGACCCATCCTAAACAGTGAGATTTACCATCCCAAGGAGTGAGACTGAAAGCTAATGAGTGAGGTTTTTCTCACAGTGCATTCGTGGTATGAATTTGGAAAGATTTGCATGTTATTTACTTTGCAAATGAAAGGAGCACTGGAAAATGATATGTATCTTTTTTTGGTTTGATGTTAAAAGTTTCAGCAAAACTAGGAAATTTCCCTATAGAACTTACCTTACCAAAAAAAATGATTCTGGTTTCATCTCAGTAACATAAACCCTCTCCAGTACCAGGCATATTGTGACATAATACAATTCTACAAACGTCCTTCAGGACAGAACAATCCTACCATTCCACGAAAGCACGAGTGAGAAGCTACCTAGGAAAAGGCAGCACTGTAAATATTGCAGTGAGCCTGATAAAATCGATACAACCTATTGGGAAAAATCGAACAAGCCAGATTATTTCAGATCCCTACACAGACACTCAGTGCTAAACAGAATACCTAGCCTCAGTCACACATACTAAACATGGATAGATAGACCCTCACCAAGTATAGTGCAAGTGACCAGAAACTGACAATAGAAATTTGCAGACAAAAATTGAACTGAAACTCCAGTAAGCTAGACTGCATGCGGCGCAACACCAGAGAAACAGAAACAGCAGTGAATTTCCACCTGTCCTGTGCCAGATATTGAGAAAGCAAATATAAATTCCAAATATAGAGTAGTTACTCACCTGTAACAGGTGTTCTCCAGGAGCAGCAGGAATCAGTCCTCACTTATGGGTGACGTCGGCGCCGACGGAGCCCTCGCGGAGCAATTTTCCCCAGCTTTCGAAGAAAGCCTTTGGGAATTGCAGCGCGCATGCGCGGTCCCCTTCCCGCTCAAGGGTGCCATCTTGCTCAGTCGGATGACATAGCGAAAAGACAGCAAAAAAAGTTAGCAGAAACATGTAATAAGAATGACTGCAACTCCAAGGGGAGGAGGGAGGGTAGTGAGGACTGATTCCTGCTGCTCCTGGAGAACACCTGTTACAGGTGAGTAACTACTCTTTCTCCAGGACCAAGCAGGAAGTCAGTCCTCACTTATGGGACTCCCAAGCTTAAGGCTACCGGAGACCTCAAGCCGAAAAATGAGCTCCCTCAAGCTCAACAGTACAGAAGGAAGGAATCTTCTCTGAATACGAATCCGGCCGGTAGCACAACACCAGGGCCGGAGGGTAGGAGTTGCCTAGACCTCAAAGAGATTGTGGAGGACTGCCTGTCCGAAAGCACTGTCCCTGCGGGACTCCCTCTCCAGGCAGTAATGAGCCGCAAACGTCTGGCTTGAAGACCAAGTAGCGGCCCGGCAGATGTCCGCCAACGGAACAGAGAGGAGGTGAGCCACTGACGCAGCCTTTGCCCTGACACGGTGAGCCGTGACTCGACTCTCTAAGGAGAGGCCGGCTGCCCCATAAGCCCAGGCGATACAGTCAGCTACCCAGATGGACAAAGTACGCTTAGAGACGGGTACCCCCAACCGATTGGGGTCAAAAGATACGAAAAGCTGGACAGCTTTCCTATGCTCTCGCGTACGGTCAAGATAGAACGATAAGGCTCTTCTACAGTCCAGGGTATGCAGAACAGTTTCAGCTCGGCTGGTATGCGGCCTGGGAAAGAAGGTCGTAAGAACCACCTCTTGATTGATGTGAAAAGTGGAGACCACCTTTGGAAGAAACTTAGGGTGAGTCCGTAAGACCACCCTATTCTTGTAGAACCTAGTGTATGGGGGCTCCGACACTAGGGCCTGTAGTTCACTAACACGCCTAGCGGAGGTAAGGGCTACCAAGAAGAGAGTTTTCCAGGAGAGGAAACGAAGAGAGCAGGTAGCCATGGGCTCAAAAGGCGGACAGGTAAGCCTTTGCAAGACCACATTGAGATCCCAGTCAGGAGCTGGAGGGCGCAACGGAGGCTTAAGCAGAAGGCCCCTGAGAAAACGCGCCACCAAGGGGTGCGAGGAAAGAGGCTGGCCCTCCACCGGCGAATGATGTGCAGAGAGAGCACTGAGGTGGACCCTGACAGAGTTGGATTTGAGGCCCAGATCGGAGAGGTGAAGCAAATACTGCAGTACCACCGATACTAAGCAGGCGAAGGGGTCCTCAGAGCGCTGAGAACACCAGACCGAGAAGCGACGCCATTTAAGGGCGTAAGATTTCCGGGTGGAAGGTCGCCAAGATGCCAGGACGACAGCTTCCACCTCCGGAGGAAGCAGGAGCGGAGCTAGGACTACCCTTTCAGCAGCCAGGCCATCAGATGAAGGGCCCGGAGGTAGGGGTGCAGGAGAGTACCCTGATCCTGGGTCAGGAGATCGGGCTGAAACCCCAGAGGAAGAGGGGTGTCCACCGCTAGCTGTAGGAGTAGAGGGAACCAGGGTTGTCTCGGCCACCTGGGCGCTACCAGGATCACGGAGGCCCTGTCCTGGACAACTTTGAACAGCGTCCGGGACACAAGTGGCGTGGGAGGAAAGGCATACAGTAGGCCCGTGGACCACGAGATGAGGAAAGCATCCGGCGCTATTCTGAGAGGATGCGGGTGCCGGGAGCAGAACCTGGGAAGTTGCCAGTTTAGAGGACTGGCAAAGAGATCCACGGTGGGGAGGCCCCACCGGCGGAAGATCCGCTGGACAACTACGGGGTTCAACCTCCATTTGTGTGGCTGCAGAATCCGGCTCAGTTTGTCGGCCAGGCAATTTTCCTGCCCGGGCAGGTAAACAGCCTTGAGGAGGATGTCGTGGTCGACTGCCCAAGAGCACAGTCTCCAAGCCTCCTGACATAGAAGGAGGGAACCCGTGCCCCCCTGTTTGTTCACGTAGAACATGGCAACCTGATTGTCCGTCTGTACCAGTACAGACCGACGAGAAGTTAGGTGAGAGGTCCGCAGAGCTAGGCGGATCGCCCGCAGCTCCAGGAAGTTTATCTGCTGAGCAGCCTCCCAAGGTGTCCAAAGCCCTTGAGTGCATGTTCCCTGGCAATGCACTCCCCATCCCAGGAGGGAGGCATCTGTCGTTAGCACCTGGGAAGGTGGAGGAGACTGAAAGGTCATGCCGAGTACCAGATTGGGCAGGTGAAGCCAACATTGCAGAGAGGAGACCAGGCGGTCAGAGATCTGTATTAAGTCCGTCAGTCTCCCTGTGGCCTGATGCCCTTGAGTGCGAAGGCTCCACTGAGCAGGTCTCATATGCAGACGGGCATTCGGAGTGACATGGACCGTGGAGGCCATATGACTGAGCAGCTGCAGGAGTTGTCTGGCAGAGACTGGTGACGCACTGTGGAACCTGCCGGCCAGAGCTATGAGCCTGTTGGCCTGTTCCAGGGGCAAGAAGGCACGAGCCTGCAGAGTGTCCAGCCGTGCTCCTATGAATTAGAGATCCTGAGAGGGGAGCAAAGTGGACTTTTCGAAGTTTATAACGAAGCCCAAGTGCTGAAGCAGAGCCACTGTGCGTTGAGTGGCCTGAGTGACCTCTAGGGAAGACTGTGCCCGGATGAGCCAGTTGTCCAGGTAGGGGAAGACGAAGAGGCCTTGAAGCCTCAGGAAGGCTGCCACCACCGCCAGGCATTTCGTGAACACCCTGGGAGCGGAGGAGAGGCCAAAGGGCAGTACGCGGTACTGATAATGATTCCCTGCCACCACAAATCTTAGATATTGTCGGTGGTCCGGATGAATAAGGATGTGAGTATAAGCATCCTTTAGATCCAAGGAGCATAGCCAATCTCCCTGCTGGAGGTAGGGCAGTAGGATTCCAAGGGTAAGCATCTTGAACTTTTCCCGCTGCAGGAACTTGTTGAGGTTGCATAAGTCCAGGATGGGTCTGAGGCCTCCTGTTCTTTTTGGTATCAGGAAGTACCTCGAGTAAAACCCGTGACCCCACAGGTGTTGGGGCACTGGCTCCACAGCCTGTTCCTGAAGCAGACTTTGCAGCTCCTGAAGGAGTAAGTCCCTGTGCAGAGGGGGTCTGGGAGGCTCCCCTGGAAAGTAGGAGGGAGGCACCTGGTGAAAATGTAAGAGGTAGCCCCTTTGAACCACCTGCAGCACCCAGGAATCGGATGTTATGGCTGACCACCTGTGGGCAAAGTGGGTCAGCCGGCCCCCCATGCTGAGCGAAGGCTGCGGAGGGGGAGAGGCTATGCCGGCATAGTCAAAAACCCCCACCCTGCTGAGCAGAGGCCTGTGTAGTGGGCTTGGGGGCCTTCTGCCTACGGGACCCATTACCCTGTCCCTTAGCCTGCTGACCCTGATGGGGAGCTGCTGAGGCTTGATATTGTGGGTGGTGCTGTTTATAGGCAGACACCTTCCTTGGGTAAAAGGGCTTTTTCCCCGAGCCCTTCCTCTTCTGTGAAGGGGCAGAGGTCTTTCTGGATAGGTGAGTCCTGGTGAGAGTCTCGGACTCGAGTTCTGCCGCCTTTTCAGCCATGGGCTTACCAAAGAGGTTTTCACCTCTGCAGGGGACATCGACCAACTTGTCCTGCACCCATGGCTCGAGATCGGATGACTGAAGCCAAGCCTGATGGTGAGCACCGATGCCGGCTCCCGCTACTCGAGCCGATGCTTCGAAGCCATCGTAGGCTGCTCGAGAAATAAACTTCGAGCACTCTCGAATACCAGTGGACAAGGCCTGGAACCTCTGCAAAGGTTCCTCGGAGAGACCAGCAGAGAACCCGGCAATTTCTTTTGCCAGGTCTCGAAGATACATGCACATATATAGCTAGTATGTCTGGACTCGGCAAGCAAGCATAGAGCTCTGGAAGCACTTCCTACCGAGGGCATCCAGGTTCCGGGCCTCCTTACCCGGAGGCACCGAGGAGTGCATCTTTTGACTCTTAAGTCGATGCAAGGCCGATTCCACCACCATGGAATGGTGCGGTAGTTGTGCCTTTTGGAACCCGGGGCTCTTACGGACTCGATACATGGAATCGACCCGCTTGCTTAACACCGGCGTCGAGGCCGGGCTCTCCCACATGCGAAAGAGCAGCCGCTCCAGCATCGGAGGAACCGGTACAGTAAAGGCCTCCTTCGGGGGAGAGTCATATTGGAGGGCCTCGAGCTCTTCGGCTCGAGGCTCCTCCTCCGGATCCGCGGGGAAGGCCAACGCCTTGGCCATGTCCCTCACGAAATCGGAGAACCAGGTATCCTCTGGGGGGGGGATCGTCTCCGAGGCTCCGACTCGGGCGGGTCGGAGGGGACGCACCGAGTCTGAAAAGACCCGGGTGACTCGTCCTCCTCCGTGTCCCAGCCCGACTCCTCCGTGGAGGAATCGAGTGGCTCCGTGCGGGCGAGTGTCGAGGACCTCCGCCCCAACGCCGAGGCCGGCGTCGACAACCTCGGTCCCGAACGGGAGGCCGAGGGAGACCTTGGCCGAGGATCGACTCGAGTTCGTATGGACTCGAGGATCGGCTCGGCCTCCGGGGTCGACTTCGACGTCGACGTCCCGGTGGTCGGGGCAGATGCACTGGCGAGGCCGGTCATCAATGCCCGCTGCTGGTCCATGAAGGCAGCGATACTGCACTCCAAGGCCGTCAATCTGACACCAAACTCAGAAGACCCAGCAGTCCCCGACTCGGGCCCCGACGGCGTCGGGCCCGACGTCGGCTCCCTCGGAGGCGAGTCCACGAGGACTACAGTACTCACGTGTCCAGGAGACTCCACTTCGAGACGAGGATGCTTCGAAGGCCTCTCCGCCTCCGAGGACCTGGGGCGGCTGACGGGGCTATGCGACCTGGCCCTCGAGGGACCAGGAGCGTCCTCCGACGCCGCCCTCGCGGGTTTCTTCTTCCGACGATGTTCCCGGGCGGGAGACCCCCGCTCAGAGGAACTCCGACGATGCTCGGGGCCGGAGTCACGAGACGTCGAAGCCTCTGACGAGGTCCGGGCCCGACCGGACGCGGAGTCAGAGAAGATTCGTTCCTTTTGTGACTGCCGACTCCTCAATGCCTTCGAGGACATTTTGTTGCACGGACCACAACTCATCGAGTCATGGTTGGGTCCGAGGCAACGGAGGCAGCAGTCATGTGTGTCGGTAAGAGACATGAGTCTGGTACAGCGATCACACTTTTTAAACCCGCTGGCAGCCATTGGGGGAAAAAGGGCCCCTGCGAGGTCGAAAGACCGTGCTGCCAGGGAAAAAGAAAAAAAGTGACGGGAACGCCCGTTACAAAGGACAAAAACCGAAAAAATGTGAATGGACTCGATATTGGAGTATCGAGGCCGGGCGGGAAAAGGACATGGCGTCGAACCAAGAAAAAAACAAACGAAAAAAAATCAACTTTTTCAGCGGCGATCACAAACGTCGTCTGTAGGGCTCCGCGGAAAAAAGAAGACTGAGCAAGATGGCACCCTTGAGCGGGAAGGGGACCGCGCATGCGCGCTGCAATTCCCAAAGGCTTTCTTCGAAAGCTGGGGAAAATTGCTCTGCGAGGGCGCCGACGTCACCCATAAGTGAGGACTGACTTCCTGCTTGGTCCTGGAGAATGACATATTCTAACCACTAAATGAAAAATAAAATATGTTTTTCCACCTTTGTTGTCTGGTCAATTTATTTTTCTTATCATTTTGGTCTTAGCCTCTGGTTTCTGCTTTCCTCTGTTTTCTCTCCAGGATCTCCAGACCATTTGCCCACTTCTCTTTTCTCCTGTATTCTTCCCTTCCTCTCCTACATCCATCGTTGACAGTGAGCTTTTTGTTTTTCTATCCACTTATATTTCCGCCCTTTTTACTATCTAGTTTTCAATCTCCCTCTTTTTACTACTTTCCATCTCTTTCCCTCACCCTGGCCTTCTCATTCCCCATCCCCTTATTCTCCAGTCTCTCCAACACCATCCAGCACCTCCTCTCTCTCTCTTTCCCTTAATCCAGCATCTCTTCTCTCTATTCCCCGCCCCCCCCCCCAATCCGGCTTCTCTCATCTGTCTTCCTGTATCCCCCCTCCTGATCCACCATTACTCTTCTGTCGTCCTACTCACCCTCCCATGTTCAGCATCTCCCCTCTACTGTATGTCCCCATCTCCCCCTTATTCCCCACATATCCCCTGTCTTTGTACTCCCCATGTGTCCTGCATCTCCCTTGCCACCTTATTCCCCCCCCCCCGCCATATGTCCAGCATTACCTTCCTGTGTCCCTACTCCTCCACTCCCCCTATACTCAGCAGCATCTCCTCTCACCCTGTTTCTCGTTGCCCAACATCTCCCATGCCACCCTATTTACCTACTGTCCAGCACCCTCCCCCACATGGCCAACATCACCCGCTTTGTGTCCTTATTCTTCCATTGCCCTCTTAAGTCAATCCAGAATATTCCTAATTCACGTTATCATCTTCTCCTGTATCTGCCATCCCCTCCCTCTGATTCTTTTCCCCATGTCCCTGTTAGTATCTCTCCCCCTTCTGCCAGTGCCCACCTCCACTGCTGGCATTTGCCCGGGCCTGCGGTATCGGCAATAGAAAAGAGAAAAGAGCAGAGCCTGCAAGTCATGTGTGCCAAAGATGGCTCTGCCAATCGGGCCCCGTTCCTCCGAAACAGCGAAATAGGAAGTTTGCATGGGGGAGGGGGGACCAGGCTACAAGTTGGCGCATGCTGATGGCTTTACTATTGCTGAGAGAATGGGGGTAAAAGTCTAATGTGTATGACTTAGCCTGCAGCAATTTTGGTGCCCTTATCTCTGGTGCCCCCCTGCCCCCTGCTTACCTGGTCGCGCTGGCCCTGGTGATACCATATTATCAACACCTCCACCTCCTAGAAGCACTGCAACATTGCCCCATACCCACCAACCCCCCCCCCCCCCCCTAGAATACATCCAAAGCACGGTAATTGTCCTACCCCCCTGAAAGCAACCGTCACAGGTGTCCCCAAAGCAACCCTCATGCAAGCTCCTCCAAGCCCCCCCCCCCCCCGAAACATCAAGCTCTCTAGGCTCCCCCTCCTGGAAATAGCATAGTTGCTCACCTGTAACAGGTGTTCTCCAGGGACAGCAGGAATCAGTCCTCACTTATGGGTGACGTCGGCACCGACAGAGCCCAAGCGGAGCAATTCCCCATCTTTCAAAGAAAGCCTTTGGGATTGCTGCCATGCATGTGTGGTCCTTTTCCCGCCCAAAGGTGCCATCTTGCTCAGTCAGGTCCCAGAACTAGAGCCCTACTAAGCAGATGGCAAGGGAAGGACAAAAAAAATTGCAACTCTTCAGGGGAGGTGGAAGGGTAGCGAGGACTGATTCCTGCTGTCCCTGGAGAACACCTGTTACAGGTGAGTAACTGCGCTTTCTTCAGGAACAAGCAGGAAGTCAGTCCTCATTTATGGGACTCCCTAGCTACAAGCTACCGAACCTGTAAGCCAAAAATGCCTCCGCGAAGCTGTGAGCAGAAGCCGATGTCCGAAGGGAGATTGAGTCCTCAGGTCTTCGGGACAAGGTCTTGGTAGCCGCAGAAGGGGGGGTCGCTTATACCCCGAACAAACAACAGAGTACAGCCTGGCCGAAGGCACTGTCGCAGTAGGACTCCCTCTCCAGGCAGTAGTCAAAGCGAAGGTGTTCTCTGAAGACCAGGTCGCAGCCCGGCAGATGTCCGTCAGAGGCCCTGAGCACAGCGAAGCCACCGACGCGGACACCATGCACAGTGACCAGATGATCCAGCAGGGCGCCTGCCTTTGCCTGGGCGAAGACGATGTAGTCTGCCACCCAGATGGAGAGGGTGCGCTTGGTGACTGCCAGCCCCAGGAGGTTGGGATCGTAGGCGATGGAGACTGTCAGACCTGCGATGACCTCTTGCAGTCAAGCTTATGCAGGACCACTGACGTCCGGTCGGTGTGAGTTCTCGAGAAGAAAGTCAGTAAGACTATCTTTTGGTTGAGATGGAAATCCAAGACAGCTTTCGGTAGGAACTTGGGGTGAGTGCGAAGGACCAGCCTGTTCCCATACAAACTGGTGTAAGGACCCTCGTCCATGAGGGCTTGAGGTTCGCTGACTCACTGCACCGAGGTACGTGCCACCTGGAAAACCATCTTCCAGAAGAGGTTCTGGAGCGAGTATGTCACCACCGGCTCGAAGGGCGGCCTCGTCAGCTGCATGAACATGATGTTCTGGTCCCATTCTGCCGGTGGAGGCCAGATGGGAGGTTTGGAAAGCAAGAGGCCCCACATGAAGCGGGAGACCAGAAGCTGGCCCGAGAGGGGTTTATCCTTGACAGGCAAGTTGTTGGCCGAGATGGCGCTCAGGTGAACCCTGACCAAGTTTGACTTCAGTCCGACTTGCGAAAGGTGGAGAAGGTACTGGAGAACCCAACAGGTGGAGCAGGAGAACAGGGCGATCTGAAGCTTGGAGCACCAGATCGAAAACCAACACCACTTCAGGGCATAGGCCCGCCTTGTCAAGTCCTTCCTCGATGCAAGGAGGATGTCCTCAGTCTCCACTGAGAGGCACAGCGAGGCTAAAGAGACTCGCTCATCCGCCAAGCTGTCAGGGATAGCGAGACCAAGTTTAAATGAAGCACTCGCCCCTCCTCTTGTATCAGCAGACTGGGGGCACTTCCCAGGGGAACTGGAGGCTCCGATAAGAGCTGGAGTAGAAGCGGGAACCAAGGTTGTCGAGGCCACGAAGGAGCCATGAGAATCACTGAGGCTTGGTTGCGCTGAATCTTGTGGAGGGTCCTCACCAGGAGAGGAGTGAGAGAGAACGCATACAGCAGCCCAGAGGTCCAGTTCAGGAGGAATGCATCCGGGGCTATCCTGCTCGGGTGTGGTGTCGGCACGCAGAAGCGGGGGAGCTGCGAGTTCGCCGGGCTGGTGAAAAGGTCCATGGCCGGAGTCCCAACGGTGGAACAGGTGGCGAACCACCTGTGGACTCAGGCGCCACTCGTGTGGGCAGAGAAGCCTACTGAGCCTGTTTGCAAGGAAAGGTTTCGGCCCGGGAGGTAGACAGGGTCATGCCCCGGCACACTGCAAAGGAGCAGAGGACTGCCTCCCAGCAGAGGAGGCGGGAGCCCGTGTCCCCCTCCTTGTTTATGTAAAATATCACAACTTCGTTGTCGGTCTCCACGAGCACTGACCTACCCCTCAGGTGGTGCTCGAAGACCTTCAAAGCCAACCAGACCGCTCGAAGCTCAAGCAGGTTGATCAGCTACTGAGATTCCCTGGGTGACCACAGAGGTGACCATAGTGGGCTCCCCACCCCAACAGCGAGGCATCCAATGTCAAAATGAGTTTGCGCGGATGAGCCTGGAAGGGCATGCCCCGAAGGAAGCTCTGGGAGTCCTGCCACCAGACTCGACTAGGCTGCGAGACACATAGACGTAGTCCCAGAGGTGGCCCGAGGCCTGGGCCCATTGCGCTCTGGGTTCATGCTCTCATGTGCATGCAAGCATGGGGAACAAACGTGTATCGTCAAGGTCATGTGTCCTAGGAGGCGCAGCATGGCCCGCGCCGAGACTCTGGGCCGGCCATGGACCTCGGCAGCCAGAGCGTGGAGCCGATCTGCGCATGCTCGAGGGAGAAAAGCAGTCTCATGTTCTGTGTCGAGAAGAGCGCCAGTGAACTCTAGGGTCCACACCAGTGAGGGTGGGATTTAGAGTAGTTGATAAGGGAACCAAGGCGCTTGAGGAGGAGAACTGTGCGTGAAGCCGAGAGATGAGCCTCCTCTGCAGAGGCGCCCGAGACGAGCCAATCATCTAGGTAAGGGTAGACTGATATGCCCTGCAGCTGGAGATGGGCCGCAGCCGCCGCCAGGCACTTGGTGAAGACTTGCGGGGTAGACATGAGGCCGAAGGGGAGCACTCTGTACTGGAAGTGCTCTCCCTGCACCTTGAAACTGTGCTTGGGGTGGACATAAATGTGGATGTGTCTCTTGAGATCCAGGGAGCATAGCCAATCGCCCTGCCTAAGTTAGGGCAGCAGGACGCCAAGGGCTAGGATTTTGAACTTCTCTCGCACCAGAAAGTTGTTCAGGTTCCTGAAGTCGAGGATGGGGCGCAGGTCCCCCATCCTCTTCGGAGCGAGAAAGTACCGGGAATAAAATCCCGGACTCCGGAGGTGCAGCAGAACTCTTTCGACTGCCTGTTGACAGAGGAGATTGTTCAGCTCCTGCTGCAAGCAAGCCTGGTGCGAGGGAAGCTGAGTAATTTAAACCAGGGAGAAGGGAGGAGGGATTCTGTCTAGACAAAGACGATACCCATCCCAGATCACCTGCAAGAGCCAGGTGTCTGATGTAATAGCCACCCATTTGGGAGCGAAAAGAGACAGGCGTCCTCCCACGGGTGTCAAAACCCCGGGGCTGGCTGGGGTGGCGCCAGTGGCTGGGTCTTGGGCCCTATGGGTTTCTGGTAACCCTGAGCACCCCCTTTGCCCTGAGCGCTGGTCGTCAGCGCAGTGGTAGGTGGGTATGGTGGGTATCCCCTGTACGGGAGCTCTTTTTTCTGGAATAAAGGCTTTTTGGTGGGCTGCTGCTTCTGTGGAAGTGAGGAGGTTTTGCGAGAGAGACGGGTGTGAGTCACGAACTCTGTCTCGATCTCGGCTGCCTTGTCCTCCATGGGCTTGCCGAACAGCTGTTCACTGAGGAAGGGGACATCCAGGAGCTTCTCCTGGACCCACTGTTCTAGGTCTGAAGACTGGAGCCACATCTGGCATCAGACTCTGATGCCAGCCGCCGCTACATGGGCAGAAGACTCGAACCCGTCATATGCAGTGCGGGAAAGGTATTTCAAGCAGTCAGCAACCGACCTCAGGAGAGTCTGGAACCTGAGGAGGTACTCCCCACCCAGGCCCATAGGAAAACCGCTGAGCTCCTTTGCAAGGTCGTGAAGAAACATACCCATATACAATTGATACGCCTGGATACGGCATGCCAGCATGGATCCCTGGTAAGCCTTGCGCCTGAGGGCATCGAAAGCACGGGATTCTCTACCAGGCAGGACCAAAGAGTGTGACTTCAGGCTCTTCTGTTTCCGCATTGTGGATTCGACTACCATGGAGGTGTGAGGAAGTTGGGTCTTCTGAAACCCCGGGCCGCGCTGGAGCCATATACATGGCATAGAGTCGTCTGTTGACAATAGGGACCGAGGCGGGTGCTTCCCACATGCAGAGAAGCAGCCTGGATAGGATAGATGGTATCAGAACTGTAAGAGACTCCCTGGGTGGAGACTTGTACTGCAAAATGTCAAGTTCCTCTGCCCTCAGCTCCACCTCGGTCTGTGTCGGCAGGTTGAGGGCCCGAGTCATATCCCGCATAAATGCCAAGAAAGAGGTGTCCTCTGGAGGCGACCGTCATTGGGAGGCGGGCAGGGATGGGTCAGATGGGAGATCCCTGTGGGCATGTGTCTCCAGGGAAGTGTCCCCATCTGATTCACAGCCCGAGAGGTCCGAGGAGGACTGAGTCAGGCTGATCCCTGTGCCTTGTGGCCAAGGCCCGCTTGCAGCTGAAGGCACTGGAAGACCTCGCCCCCGAGGAATGGGATGGCGAGTGAGACTGGTGCCGAGGACCTTCATGAGGCCCACGGCTCTTGTGGGTTTCCAAGGCAGTTTTTGGGACCCCAGTCGGGTGACCCTCGGTCTCAAGGCCTGAGTCAGCCGTGCTGGGCAAAAGCATCTGCTGGGCAGGGAGGAAGGCAGAAACGCTGCGCTCTAGTGCCAGCATACTGGACTCCCACTCGGGAGAGGGTCCCTGCGATGCCAACGCCGGGGCTACCGGGTCTGGCTTGGAGGAGAAGTGGTCCTCACCGGGACGACCCTCAGGAGATCAGGAGCCATCGCCAGAGGCCTCCATGTCCATATGAGGTACTTTTCAAGGCCACTCCTTGTCTGACCCTCGAATGCTGGGGAGTGCTAAGGGAACAAGCGCAAGACCACTCATGCTTATCCGGAGCCCCTGACAGTGACTTTGAGGTTGAGGTTTTCTTCCACTTCTGCCATTCCACCTTGGGCGAACCCTGATCGGAGTGACACCTGGAGCGCGGGGTTACTGCAGGGGACCCCACCAGCAGTGGATCAGTGGGGCGAGGCACCACTGGGAATCCCGGGGCCATCTTATGGAAAATGTTGTCTGTCTTCTGCTTGCGGCTTAGCAAGACCTTAGCGGACAATTTCTTACAAAGTGAGCAGAGCTCTGGGTTGTGGTCAGCCCCCAGACACCATAGACAGCAGTCGTGATTGTCCATGAGCAACATATCTTTGGAGCATCTGTCACCTTTCTTAAAACCGGTGGCCATGGGTGCAAAAAGAGCCCCTGCGAGGTCAGAGGTGGAAAACAAAAGGGCCCAAAAGAAAAAACACTAAGGGAAAACAAAAAGGGATCCCCTAGCCCACAGCCGAAGCAGAGGCGAAGGGGAGGACGGGAGAGGACTGGTGCAACCAGAAAAAAGGGCCAAAAGGCCGGCGTCAAAAAAACATTTTCCGAGGGACGAGGACATGCGTCCGAAGGGCTCTGCGGAAAAAGGGAGACTGAGCAAGATGGCACCCTTGGGCGGGAAGAGGACCACACATGCGTGGCAGCAATCCCAAAGGCTTTCTTTGAAAGCTGGGGAATTGCTCCGCACGGGCTCCATCGGTGCCAATGTCACCCATAAGTTAAGACTGATTCCTGCCGTCCCTGGAGAACTAAAGTGCCTCTATTGTCCCCCCCCCCCTTGCAGGCCACCCCTTTATCTCCCAATTCCTATCCCTGGGCTTACAAGGGGTCACTAATGTTCAGTGGATGCAGAAGCAACACCCGCTCGCTCATACTCAGCACACGGCCCAATCCAAGATGGCAGCAATGACCCCTGGCAGTAATCTGCAGTACCACAAGGAACACAGCAAGAGGTAAAGTTCATAAACCATTATTAAAGTGGACTAGGAATCCCACAGCTTACCCCGGGGACGAGCAGCATGGAATCCGTGTACCTTCTGGGAACCTGACAGGTACTTGTGACCTGGATCGACCACTGTTGGAAACAGGAGACTGGATGTGATGGGCTTTTGGCCTGATGCAGTGTGGCAGAGCTCATGTTCTTATGGTCATCGGTGCCATTTTACTGTAACTGCTTCAGGGCATGGTTAGCAGGGTGGGGGATGCGCTGTGCTGCTTCTGGGAGGCGAGGATGGACATAGCAATACAGTGTCACCACAGGGTAGGGGGGGAAGCGATGATCTGCGTAGGAGGGGGACCAACCTATGCTGCTGAACCAGGTGGCCTTCCCCACGGGCGCAGCGATTTCAAGAGGCTGTTCAAATGCATATATGGGGGGTCCCCAAGTTGTTTTTCCTCCCCATGCAGGTTCTTAAAAATCGCTGCTCCTGCCAGACATGAGGAGCTCTGCGCCTGTTTTACCAGAGGCTCTACAAACATCTTGTAAAATACTATAGGGGGGATATTCAGCGGGGTTGGAGAACATCGCTAAAGCAGCCAGCCAACACCGCTGAAAACTAACCCTGGATATTCAATGTCTTCATCTTAATCTCACAAAAACCACTGCCATCTGGTTCTCCCGTGGTGGTTCTCCTCCCTCCCTCGCTCCTTCTTTCTTAGGTTCTCCCATCTCATTGGTCTCCTCTTTTTGCTACCTTGGCGTTGTCTTTGATTCCCACCTGTCTTTTCATGATCACATCTCCCACGTCACCAAAACTTCCTTCTTTTTCTTACGCCAAATTCGTGCTATTCGCCCTTTTCTTACTCCCTCTGCACTTGCTACACTACTTCTTTCCCTGGTTATGTCTCGTGTTGACTTTGCTAACTCTCTTTTCCTCGGTCTTTCTAAATCACAACTGCGCAGACTTCAACGCATTCAATATACTGCTGCCCGTATTGCCACTTACTCCTCTATCCGTGATCACGTTTCACCTCTCCTCTCCCGTCTCCATTGGTTGCCTTTACCCTTCCGTTTCCACTACAAACTGCTTACGCTGGTCCATCGAACCTTCCACACCAACACTCCACAATATCTGGCTGACCTCCTCACTTATCATACTCCCCAGCGCACACCCCGATCGTTTCATCTCAACCGCCTCACTCTCCCCTCCCCCTCGTCCGCCCACCTACAGTCCACCTGCTCCTCTGCTTTCTTTTTCACAGCCCCTGCTCTTTGGAATTCTCTTCCTCCCTCCCTTCGGCTTGAACCCCATCATCCCACCTTTAAATGTAATCTGAAAACCCACCTCTTCTCCCTTGCCTTGGACCTTCCCTCCCCTTTTGTGTGACCTCTCTCTCTTAGCTCTTGTGTTGTGTTCTTTACCTCCCCCTCTTTTCTTTTTAAGATTGTAACTTCCTTTCCTTCTTTTTCTGGCTATTGTCTTTTAATTGTTTTATATGGTTTTTATATATGATTTTATATTGTAAACCGCTCTGGTCTTCTTGAATGGGCGGTATATCAAATTTTAATAAACATCAAACATCAATGCTCGAGCCATATCCGGCCACCAGCAGTGAATATTCGGGTCGCTGCAGGAGCCAACTGGGCAGGGGTGATATTGAACCGCTGCCCGATTAGCTTCCATGGAAAACATTAGGCCAGACTTTACCTGTGGGTCACTAACCGGGCAGCGGCTCATTGTCACTGCCTGCTTAGCGATGGGTGCCAGCTCTGCTCTCCCCACAACGCCCCAACGCCAACCGCGCAGCGTCGAAGCGTGCAGTGGCGCCATCGCAGATATCCAACAGCACCAAAAGTGCTAATGCCACCGAATACCCCGCTAACCGGCATTTACATGCGTTGCAGTTCTGCAAACTGTGTAAATGCATTTGACTATCTTCCCCCCCCCGTCAGACTTCTTCACGTCCTGCAACGGACATGAGCATTCTCCTCTGCAAGCCCATCACATATTTCTTTCTGATTTTATGATGTTATTATGAATCGCTTGTGTACTGCTGTATTGTTAATTTGTTTTATGTTTCTATTATATGCTGGAGCTGATTTTAGAAGTCCTGCACGACCACCCACCTGTAAAAAAATAGCGACATTGAAACATGTAGATTACAAGCGCGCTCATGGTGAGCTCAGACTGCTGCTGTTTATGTAGGTAGATGGCCCGAGTTGCCCAGATTCAAAAGCAAGTATTTGGTTTAGGCAGGTCAAAAAAAAGTGTGTGTATTTCCCATTTTACATTGGAAATGCACACAATTTGACAAATTTCCCTGTCGGTGTTCACACTTCCTCCAAGGCTTGCATAAGCCAGAGCCTGAAACACGTGATTAAGACGGCAAATGTGTTTAGCCCCTCTAGTATTTTGTCTAAGGATTAAAATGTTGAATTTTATCTTTCCGTGCTTTGCTCTTTAATAGGCAGCATTCGTATGGGTAACTGTCTGAAGCTGGCTCTTGGATGTATACCTACCAACACTGCCGCTCTTTTTCCACATGTGTACGAAATCCATGTTCCCGCTGGGCGTGCTGGCGAATACGTGCGCATTTCCAGCACCCTTCTATCTATTTTACAAAAGGTTCTTTCGTTCAGCAGAGCCTTTTGTAAAATCCTGGGGGCGAACACCTTGGACCTCCCAATTCCTACCGCAACATCTTATGCTAAATGGGATGTTGGTGTATGTACCTTGGCTGTAATTCACTCAGGGCTGGCTCTACCACTAGGCAGATAAGGCATCCGCCTAGGATGGAAAATATAGCAGTGGTGAAGCACTTTAAAGCTTCTGTCACTAGTGGGCCTTTGAGCATAGACCTGTCATGTCAGAGAGGGCGGGACACGGCAGGCCTTCAGCACGCATGTACACACAGGTACTCAACGGTCAGCTGCTGACAGAGGCTTTCCAGGGCTTCACCACTGCTTCCCCCCGAAGCCTGATTTCTTTTGACCTCCCAGGGAGATAGGGCGGCAGCAGTGGCAGGGAGGAGGAAAGATGGGGCAAATGCTGGACAGCTTGGGGGCAGGGGAGCACATGGTTAGATAACCTTGGGCCGTCCTTGAATTCATTGGAACATTTTTTATGGCAGACATCTCATACATTTAAATAAGTCACTCAGTCCTTTTTCCGTCTTTATAATCTCTGATTCTGAGCAGGGACGTTAGTACCTTAGAGATGTTTTCAGTCGTATGGTTTGGGATTTGTACCTCTTGAGCAAGGTTTGTGCAGCAGTGTGTAGAGAAGGCTCAGATTAAGTGAATGTACATAGACCTCACTGGGTTTTGGGAATAATCCATTCTTACCATAACCAGCCCCTTGGTGATCTGCTCAGAGCAGCCATGGCACAGCTCCCCAAAATGGGCCCAGTAATCCTTCTTGCAGTACAGACGTCCGTCCTTCTCATAGTATCGGTGCGAGAGGGAGGCCCCGCAGTCACTGCACCTAGAAAGAGACGGAGAGTTACACAGCTACCATCCAACCCCCAGAGACACCCTGCAATGCAACATCAAAGCACACAAGACACTTTCTTTCCACCAGCGTGGCATGTCAGATCATCTCTTTCACATGTAGCATGTGGGAACTTAAACGTGTTCCAGATCATAGGGAGGGCAATTTTCAGCCCGTGGGCTTGCTAGGAGATTTCCCCCATAACGTGTTCCCTTCAAAAATCAGCTGACCAGCAGGTGATACGGGGTAAACAGCAGGCAATGAGAATTTCAAAATTAAGCCCTGCTCTTGCTTTTCCCGGTCTGCTCCTGGTTCTGCCTCTTTCCTCATGCCTAATGTTCATAGAGCTCGTCTCCACAGATAACCCCACGCAGAGCTGCCCCTACAGCTAGTCCACAGAGCCTGGGGCCCGGTACTTGGCCGCTGGGCCTGCGAGCTAATATCCACTCAGCACAGAGATTCCCTTTAAGATACATTCATGCCTGCGGCACTGGCTATGGATTAACCAAGAAGCTTGAGGTGCAGAGAATGGAGATTAGGGGTTACATTTACTGAAGTACGCTACTGCGTTAACATGCGCTAATGTGTGCTAGCGTGCAGTAAACATGTCACTGCATGCTAGCACACATTGACATGATAGCACCTTCTGCTTCAGGCCTTGACAGCTTTTCTTGGACTCTAGAAGTCAGCTTAAAAATTTAAGAGCTGGCTACCGAGACCTTGGCCACAGTACCCCTAATCCCATAAGGTGTATTGCAGTTTTTTTAAAGATCTAATTTACTGTTTTCCTATTTTCTAAGGGTAAACAGAGAACTTAATAAATCAAGCCCCTAATGTGCTATTACACAGTGCCAACAGAAGGCAGCGACCCTCCTCCCTCCCCAACCCCAACGAGAACACTGCCAGCGCCATATTGTGACCCTTTATAGCTGCACCTGAAGCGTTTCCGTTTTGTCCTTCATACAGTATATCACCATGACCTGGTAATACTTGAAGCAAAAAAATTCTCCCAAAGCCCCCACACTCTGTCTACACCTAATCTCTCACTCACAGCCGCCCCAGCCATCATCTAGTGTCTCTCTCTTTCACTGTCCCGTCCCCCCCCCCCCCCCCAGCCATCACCCTGTCTCTCTGTTTCTTATTGCACTTACCCCAACCCAGCCATCAGCTTGTGTCTCTCACCATTGCTGCACCGAAAAGGCTTCCCTTCCTGCTCACAGAGATCGACTCTCTTTAGAGAGGTTGAGCCTCGTGGTGCAGGAAGTTTGGCCGATCTTGTGAGACTTGAAACGGCAAGATCAGCCAAAAGTTTCCTCTGCTGCATGGCACAACCTCCGTGTAGAGAGCCCATTTATTTTATTTATTTACATTCTCTTATATACCGCGCTATTCTGCATCAGTGCGGTTTACATTGAACAAACTGAAATTACATTGAACAGGGCATTATAACTTGGAGATAACTATTTTACAGGGAACATGGGCTATGGAGGGTTAAGTGGCTTGCCCAAGACCACAAGGAGCACCTGTGGGACTAGAAACCCCAGTCCTTCCAGCCCAAGGTTGCTGTCCTCTAGTGGGATTTGAACCCCCGACCTTCCGGCTTGAAGTACCTTGCCCCAACCACTAGGCTACTCCTCCAGCCCATCATGGTGGAGTAAGGCAGCAGAGGGCCCAGGATATAAAAGAAATTTTCAGAGCCTTCAAAATCGCAGGGTACAATCTACTAACGCCATGGTGAGCTGGCGGCTGGGAATTCTCAAGTCCTGTTCTACTACAAAGTCTAGTCTTACATGATTATACGGATTTAAAAATGAAACCCCTGTGTGTATCTCACCCAGTCAGCCCTGGCTCTGTCCCATGTTCCCATGGGAAGGTGTAGTTTTCAAAGGGACTTCCATTTACCCACGGAGAATCTATTTGAAGCCCGCTCCTCCACTTTGCCTACGGCAAAAAAATTGTTGGTGGGGGACAATGGCCCTACTCCACACACCCACCCTTACACAATCCCACAACCCCCTTAACCCAGCAACAACTGCAAAGCACTCACAAAATGATTCCCTTCTTTTAAAACAGCACACCCTCAGGACTGTACCCAAACCTTGAGTTCTGTTGCCGTTTCACGATGTTTTGCTTTTTGTCACAAAGCAACAAGCTTTTGCTTTCTATGTCGGGGGCCCCACTTACTGTCCCATTATAAACCTCATTTTTTCTATTGATGGCCTCGTAGCCAGTAGGATGGTTTCTGAATTCTGGTTCTAAATTAACAATGCATTTATTTTGAATTGATGAATGTATATTTTAGGATTGCGTTATTGTGTGTTATAAGTTTTACTTGTGGAAGAGGAGCAGCCTAGTGGTTAGAAAAACAGTTGAGATCTGGGCTCAATTCCCACTGGCACGCCTTGTGACCTTGGGCAAGTCACTTTACCCTCCATTACCTTGGAAGAAAAAGGTCTGTTAATCTACTTCCAGTGATACATTGCCAAGAAAACCCAGAGGCCGCTGGGTCGCCAGGAGTCAACATTGACTTGAAGGCATTTAAAAAAAAAGTGTTTTACTTTGGGCCAAATGTTCTGAGGAATCTGCAATTTCCGGATCATGCTGTGTTTCAGTATGTGGCTCCACCTGCTAAGACACAGCATGACCTGGAAACTGCAAAGATCATGATACTAGTTGTAGAAGCCTAAGAGGACATGTTCCGAGGAAGGAGGTAAAAAGTATAATGTAACATAACCCCACCCTCTACTCACAAATACACAACCCCTCCCCTACCCACAATCCTGAATACACCCCCTCCTATACTCCCCGCATACACACAACCCTCTCTCCACCCCAATCACCACATCCCCTACTCATTAGCCTTGGACAAAACACACACACACACACACACACACACTGGACCTGGCTCCATCAGACTGTGTGGAGGTCAGGTCTTGGTGGAACATCAGACTTTTACACTTTTCCTATTGGGGAGGGGGAGGCAAATCTGACACTTTACCCATCAGAAATGCATGAGGGTCGAGCGGAGGTTATCCAGAATGACACACTGGTGGAGTCATTTTTTTAATTTAAATGTACATCCTGTTTAGTCACTTGTACTCAAGGCAGATTACAACATCCAGAGACCATAAAAAATACAACATAAATAGCAATAAGATAAATAATGAAAGCGAAATCTAAGAAGACCAACAACAATGATCCAAAGAGGCATAAAAATAGCTACGATCAGGGAAGACAGTGGGGAGCTTTTGAGGGTGGGGCATTTGCATGTAAAATGTAAGGAGTTTTTCTAAAGTGGGCTAATTGCAGGCAGCAGGGGATTTTTGGTGAGTGGGGCTGATGAAGGGACAATTGGTGAGGTGATCAGACAATTGCAGGGGCAGTTTTTGGAGGTGGGAGTATTTTGCATGGGCGGTAGGCCAGTTGATAGGGAGTTCTGTTTAGGGGTAGGGGTAGGGACATTGGTGGGGCAGTTTTGAGAGGGTAGTTTTTGAGACGGTGGTGCAGATGCAAGGGCAGTTGGTGAGGTGGTGGGATGGTTGTGGGAGGTTAGCTTTGGGGGTTGGAGCACTTCATGAGGTGGTGAGGCAGTTGTGGGGGTATTTTATTTAGGAGTGTGGCAGTTTGCGGGGGGGGGGGTTGTTTGTTTTTTAGAGATGGGGAAGGTGTAGGAGGGTTTTGCGATGGCAGCATTTTACAGATTGGTAGGGCAGTTTTGAAAGATTGTTTTTTTGAGGGTGGGGCAGTTTTTGGTGGTTGCAGCAGTTTGGGAGTTGAGAGAGTACAGAACAGGGAGAGAAAAATTTGATAGGAGCAATTCCCTAACTGCTGTTTCACTGTATGTAAGTTTCTATGCTACAGAAGCTGTCCTGGGCTTTTTTTTTTTTTTTTGGGAGGGAGGGTTTGGGGAGAGCGTGCAACTCTTTATATAAATTCTTTTCCAACTTCCTTTGGGTTGGAAAAAATAAAATGAAAGTCTAAAAAGGGGGAGGAAGTGACATCACTGACCAGCATGGTGGCTTTAAAGCTGAACTCCCAAGCTGCAAATTGAGAATCCAGGAACACTGGGTGCAATAGCTTTACTTTCATAATTCCTGCCCGTGGATACTGTGGGGCAAGTTGACGGAGATGTGGAAAAGTGGTCTTGGTTTTAAAACTATTTCTAGCTACCGGAAAAGGAGGCGGAAGAAAACCCGGTCTCCTCAAACTTGGGTGACAAGATAGCACAGTTACTTACCTGTAACAGGTGATCTCTGGGAACAGCAGGAATAAGTCTTCACATATGGGTACGTTGGTACCGACGGAGCCTGCGCGGGAACGCTCCCCAGCTTCCCAAAAAGGAAAGCTTTGGGGAGCATCCCACAGCGCCTGCGCGCTGCCTTCCCGCCTTTCCTAACCAACTCTCCTCAGTTCGAGTTTAAAGCTGAGACAATAGAGAGAGAGAGGAAAGGAAAGATAGAAAAAAAGAGATACAACTCCTAGGGGAGGTGGGTGGGTTGTGAAGACTTATTCCTGCTGTTCCCAGAGATCACCTGTTACAGGTAAGTAACTGTGCTATCTCCAGGAACAAGCAGGAATGAGTCTTCACATATGGGGACTCCCTAGCTAAGATGCCTGGGAGATCCCCAAGGATAAGAGACCCTGAAGGGGGTCTGCGTCCTCCTATGGATCTCAGGCATCCATCCAGGGAAGGAGGGCAGGAGTTGTTTAAGAATGGAACAGGTGTCTGAGGACAGCCTGACCAAACAAGGCATCCCGGCGGGAATCCTTGTCCAAGCAGTAATGGGCTGTGAAGGTATGAACAGAGGCCCAAGTGGCTGCTCGACAGATCTGGTCGATGGACACAGAATTTAGATGAGCCATAGAGGTGGCCATGGCCCTCACATTATGAGCTGTGACATGGCTCTCCAGAGAAAGGTTCTTACTCTGGTAGGCGAAAGAAATACACTGAGCAATCCAATTGGACAGTGTTCTCTTAGAGACTGGAAGTCCCAAATGAGAAGGATCAAAAGCAACAAAAAGCTGGGAAGACTTTCTATGTTGCTGTGTCCTATGTAAGTAAAAAGCAAGAGCTCTTTTACAATCCAGAGTATGAAGATTCCTCTCTGCATTGGATGCATGAGCTGGAAAAAAAGACAGGTAAATATACCTCTTGATTAAGATGAAAAGGTGAGACCACTTTAGGCATAAAGTGTGGATTTGTCCTAAGGACTACCTTATCATGATGGAACCTTGTATAAGGCGGATTAGCCACTAAGGCCTGCAGTTCACTGATGCGGCGAGCAGAAGTGACTGCAATGAGGAAAATAACCTTCCAGGAAAGAAATTTCAAGGAGGTAGTGGCTAAGGGTTCAAAAGGTGGCTGCATAAGCTGACCAAGGACCAAATTTAAGTCCCATGCCACCAGAGGAGGCCTAATGGGAGGTTTAGTTAGAGTTAGGCCTCTCATGAATCTTGAAATAAGAGGATGAGAGGAGATAGGTTGTCCATTGATGGGCTTAAGGGATGCTGCAATAGCACTCAAATGGACTCTTACTGAATTTGTTTTAAGTCCTGCATTGGAGAGATGCAGGAGATAGTCTAACAAAGAAGTTAAAGGTAGTGCCAGAGGGTCAAGACCCTTTTCAGCACACCAAATGGAAAATCTTTTCCACTTAAAAGCATAGGAACGCCTGGTGGAAAGTTTCCTGGAAGCATGGAGGATATCCTTCACCTGCTGAGAAAGATTCAAGTCTTGAAGGTCTAAGCCTTCAGTAACCAAGCTCTGAGGTGAAGGGACTTGGAGTTTGGATGCCACAAAGTCCCTCCCTCCTGAGACAGAAGGTCTGGAGCAGCTCCCAAGTCCAGGGAGGGGGCTTGGGAGAGATGCAGAAGTAGAGGGTACCACACTTGGCGTGGCCAGCGTGGAGCTATGAGGATCATAGATCCTTGATCCCTCTGGAGTTTGAACAGAGTCTTGGGAATCAAGGGAATGGGTGGAAAGGCATACAGGAAGCCCTGACCCCAATGGAGGAGGAAGGCATCTTTGGCCTGAACTCCCTGACACGGAATTCTGGAACAGAACCGGGGAAGTTTGGCATTCCACGGACTTGCAAAGAGGTTTATGTCCGGGGTTCCCCATTCTTGAAAGATTCTGAGTACCTGATCCATGTGCAGGGACCATTCGTGTGGAAGCAGAACTCGACTGAGTCTGTCTGCCCAAGAGTTTTGGATTCCTGGGAGATATACTGCCAGGAGATGGATTTGATGCTCTCTGGCGAAGGCCCACAATCTTAGAGCTTCGTTGCAAAGCGTCAGAGAGCCAGTTCCTCCTTGCTTGTTTATATAAAACATAGCTACTTGATTGTCCGTATGGATGAGGACTGTCTTGTAGCTGAGGAGGGTATGAAAGACCTTGAGAGCTGGAAAAACTGCTCGAAGCTCCAAGTGGTTGATATGAAGAAAGGTCTCCTGAGGGGACCAAGTGCCCTGAGTGGAGAGGTCCTGAAGATGAGCTCCCCAACCTGTCTGGGAGGCATCTGTTGTGAGGGTTGCTTGGGGCAGCAACTGTTGGAAGGGGGACCCCAGCAACAGATTTTGAGTGGACATCCACCATTGGAGAGACCAAAAAAGACGTTTGGATGTTGCTATTTGGTTTGAGAGAGCTCCTGAAGTTTGAGTCCACTGGGTGGACAAAGTCCATTGAGCTGCTCTCATGTGTAGGCGAGCATAGGGTACCACATGCACTGTGGAAGCCATGTGGCCTAGTAGTTGTAGCATCTCCCGGGCAGTTAAGTGGCTCTTTGACTGAATCTGGGAGGCTAGCTGCACTAGACGTTGGCAACGGGCCTGAGGAAGGTAGGCCCTTGCAGTGGTGGTATCCAACCAGGCCCCTATGAATTCTAGGGACTGAGTAGGGATGAGCTGGGACTTTGGGAGGTTTACCACTAGTCCCAGATACTGCAGAATGCGTCTTGTGTGGTCCAGGGAAATCTGGGCCTCTGACTGAGATGGAGCTCGGATGAGCCAGTCGTCCAGGTAGGGGAAGACAAATATTCCCAGAGTGCGTAGAAATGCAGCAACTACTGCCATGCATTTGGTGAACACTCTTGGGGCAGAGGCCAGACCGAAAGGAAGCACTCTGTATTAGTAATGTTTTCCCTGGAAAAGAAAACGCAGGAATCTTCTGTGAGATGGATGGATGAGAACATGTGTGTACGCATCCTTGAGATCTAGAGAACAAAGCCAATCCTGACTTTGAAGGTATGGAAGGAGAGTGCCCAGAGAAAGCATCTTGAACTTCTCCTTGCATAGAAATTTGTTCAATTCTCTGAGATCTAGAATGGGTCTGTATCCCCCTGTCTTCTTTGGAATGAGAAAATAGGGGGAGTAGAACCCTGACCCTTGTTGAAGAAGAGGAACTTCTTCTATTGCCCCTTGGGCAAGAAGGGTAGATATCTCCTGACCTAAAAGGTCGAGAAGAGATGTGGGAGAATTGAAGTGTCTCACCATGGTGTGGGGAGAAAGGTCTGAGAAATGAAGTTTGTAGCCCTCTCTTATGATGGAGAGGGTCCACTGCTCTGATGTGATTTGCTCCCATCTGGGAGCAAAATGAGCTAACCTTCCTGGAATGGTGAGAGGTTCTGGCTGTGTTAAAGCCAGAAAGGCTAAGTTCTCTAGCATCAAGTCAAAAACCCTGAGGGGGTTGGGACTGCTGAGTTACAGCAGCCCCTGTAGACTTAGGCCTGGCCTGCTTAGGTTGCTGATGCTTAGCGGTAAAGCGACCTGTAGAAGATTGTTGGCCAGAAGTGGAAGGAAACCTGCCCTTTTTGAAAAAAGACTTTTTGAAAGTCTTTTTCTTGGCAGGAATGGAGGTTGACTTTGAAAGTCTATCCAGAGCAGAGTTCTCTGCATCCATTTGAGTGGCTTTTATTTGCCACTCTTTGCCAAACAGATTTTCACCTGTACAGGGCAGATTTCCTAAGCCATTTTGAACCCAGGGTTCTAGATCAGAAGCCTGGAGCCAAGCAATTCTGCGAGCAGCTATGGCAATGCCTGAGGCTCTACTGGCACCTTCAAAGGAGTCAAAGGCTGCCCTATTTGAAAACTTGGAGATGTCCTGAGTATGCTTAAGCCACATGCGGAATTCCTCCCTTTTATATTCTGGAATAAAAGGGAGGTAAGTGTGCAGCTTTTCTGCCACTTCTTTCAGAAACATACCCATATGAAGGCTATATGAGTTGATTCTGGCAATAAGCATACTGGCCTGGAAGATTTTCCTACCAAAAGCATCCAAGGTCCTGCATTCTCTTCCTGGAGGAGCAGAAGAGTGTCTCTTTGTACTCTTTATCCTCTTCATAGCTGACTGCACCACAATGGAATGGTGAGGAAGCTGAGTTTTCTGGAACCCAGGACAAGGAGGGACACGATACATAGGGGCTTGTTTACAAAGCCGCGGTAGCGGTTTGCGATCGTAATCGGAGCCGCGGCCCCATTGATTTCAATGGGGCCGCGGCTGCGATCGCGATCGCGAACCACTACCGCGGCTTTGTAAACAAGCCCCATAGTGTCCAACCTGCGAGAATGAGGAGAGAGAGTGAGAGGAGTCTCCCATAAATCAATCATGTGTTCATGAAGAATCTCATGAATTGGTAAGGTGACTGCCTCTTTAAGAGCTCTAGAGTATCCTAAAATATCTAATTTTTTTGCTCTAGGCTCTGATTCAGAGGTTACTGAAATAGAGAGTCCTTTAGCTACTTCTCTTATGAAGTCTTGAAAGGACAAGTCCTCTGGAGGAGACATTCTTCTTTTTGGAGAAGAAGTCTCCTCAGGAAGGGCTATGGATACTTCAGGAGACTCATCTGATGTATCAGAATCATCAGAGGAATCGAAGTATCGCCTGTCAGGGTGCTCTTCCAACGCTCGATACGCGTATCGAGCGGTATCGACATCGGGCGTCCCCGGTACCGGATCGGTACCGAGAAGTAGCCCTGGACAAGGAACCGCAGCAGTCGGTATCCTGGTCGATGTCGATGCCCTCGGTACCGGCATCGGCGCTGGTGCCGGTACCAGAGCCGATACCGACAACGGGGCTCATTGCGGTACCGCCGGCGTCGCAGCTTGAATGAAGGCTGAAATAGCCTGCTGCATGGACAGAACATTCTGATCCATCGACGCCATGAATGCCTGGAGGTCGGTACCGGTAGATTCTGCCGGTACCCCAGAGCATTCTAACAGGTGATCAGTCGAGGCCGTGCCATCGATGTCAACCTGTAACCCCATAGGAGGAGCTTTGGAAGCCGGAGCTTCCCGCCGGGGTTGTTTGGCTGGTGCAGGATCCTCGAGGGCAAGCCCGGAGGCATCTCGATGCTTAGAGGGAGATCTACCCTTCGAGGACCTGCTAGTTTATGTTTGGTTACCCGAGATCCTTCAGGAGAAGAAGACCTGGAAGATGTCGATACTACTGCCGGTGTCTCAGCGGGAAACAGCACATGGAGCTTAGCTGCTCGGTTCTGTAACCCCCTTTTAGACATTAGGGAGCAGGACGGACAATCCGGAACGGAGTGTTCAGGACCCAAACATTTAAGACACCATTCATGGGTATCTGTAACAGAAATAGTACCGCTACACTTAGTACATTTTTTGAACCCGGAGGTTGGTTTTTCCATGAGGGAAATTTTCTTGTGGGCCCTGAGGCCTTAAGAAGAAAAATACACCAAGTGAGGAAAAAATATATCGATATTTTTTTTTTTTTTTTTAAAGAAAGAAAGAAAAGACCGGCGGTACCGGTCCGGAGTCAGGGAAGGCAGACACGCGACCAAAGAAATAAAATAAAATAAAGAACTTCTTAAGCGGTGACAGGGCTCGACCTGCTGGCTCCGCGGAAAAGAAGAACTGAGGAGAGTTGGTTAGGAAAGGCGGGAAGGCAGCGCGCAGGCGCTGTGGGATGCTCCCAAAAGCTTTCCTTTTTGGGAAGCTGGGGAGCGTTCCCGCGCAGGCTCCATCGGTACCGACGTACCCATATGTGAAGACTCATTCCTGCTTGTTCCTGGAGATGGTAGGGTCTCTGGACCCAGAGCGAGGAAGGTGAAATGGAACATCTGCAGACTAGGCGGGTTGCCAGCAAGCCCATCATGAAAGAGGGCAGGCAGACATGGCTTAGAGAGCTCAAAGTGGACAACAATAAACTTAAAATGGACTTGGAGGACTTAGTCAAAACAATTAATAAGGATGTGACAGAGACTGGCAATCAGATGTGGTGAACAAGCAGGCCAGAGGCAATCACGGCTGCCAGGCCCACCGAGGGGCCACCAGTATCACTGTGGCTCTGTCAAGCTGGACCTTGAACAGGATTTTGGCGATCAGCAGTGTGGGCAGGAAGGCAGAGAGGAGGCCCTCCGTCCATGGGATGAGGAACGCATCCGCTGCCGCCCGCGAGGGATGCGGCTGCCTGGAGCAGAAGCAGGGCAACTGAGCATTGATTGGGCCGGTGAAGAGCCTCCACCTGTGGGAGCCCCAGAGATGGAACAGTTGACTGGCCACCTTGGGGTCCAGTCATCACTTATGCGGTTGGAGGTCTCGGCTGAGTTGGTCTGCCAGAACGTTGTCCTGGCCCGGAAGGTAGACTGCCCACAGGAGCATCCCACTGTTGCTGGTGACGGAGCAGAGGCACACCACCTCTTGGCACAGGAGGAACGACCCCATCCCCCCCCCCCCCCCTGTTTGTTGATGTAAAACATCGGCACCTGTTTGTCGGACTAGATCAGGACCACTTGATGTTGAAGGTGGTGTTGGAAAGCCCAGAGGGCGAGCGCTACTACTCGGAGCTCCAGGAGGTTGATCTGCTGGAGACTTTCCTCCTGGAACCAGCTGTCCCAAGTGCAGAGGTTGTTGCAATGGGATCCCCAGCCCAGTTTGGAGGCATCCGTGAGGAGGATCTTCAGAGAGGCGGGGCCTGGAAGGACATTCTGGCCTGGAGGTGCTGAAGCTGACGCCACCAGTTGAAGGAGTTGGCCAGAGAGTGGGTCGTGACCACTCTGTCCCATAGGTAACCCGTTGCCTGCAACCACTGGGAGCTGACAGCCCACCGGACCTGCCACATGTGCAGGCAGGCATCAGGGGTGACATGCATTGTGGATGCCATGTGGCCCAGAAGTCAAAGCATGAGGTGTGCAGAGGTCAAGGGCTGACCCTGGATGTGCCCTGCAAGCACCTGTAGGCGCTGGGCCCTGTCCAGAGGAATGAAGGCCTTGGTCTGGATGGTGTACAGCATCGCTCCTATGAACTCCAGGCATTGCATTGGCTGGAGATGGGACTTTGGGTAGTTAATGACGAACCCCAGATGTTTCAGAATGAGGATGGCTTGGGTTTCTGTATCCTAGCTACTGCTCCCACCTCCCCCTGCTCCCTATTGGCTGGCTGTGTCTGCTGCAGCTTATTGGTTGGCTTTGTCAGACTGATGGGCTCTGGAGAGGAAGCAGAGCCAGGTTTGACAGATGTGCTGAGGACTCAAGAGTTTAGGATTGCCAGCCATCTAAATTATTTTAGGATTCTACAACTTTGTAAAGTAGCTCTCTTAGTCAGAATGATGGTTAAATTATCTGGATTTTTTTTAACAGTTTATGTTTATGTTTATTAGGCTTGATATACCGCGGTTCCAAATAGAGCACTGCGGTTTACAAAAAATCAAATAATACACAGAGGGGCCAACTGGCCTGGAAAGGAAAAGAAATTACAATGGATGACAGGAGAGCACTCAAGACATTAAACTAGACATGGACAAAAAGAAGGAAAGACAAGGGAAAGGAGGGGAGAGGAGTCACACAAAAGGGGAGGGGAGGTCGAAGGCGGTAGAGAAGAGATGTGTCTTGAGGTCTTTCTTGAAGGTGGGATAGTGTTGCTCAAGTCTGAAGGAAAGGGGGAGGGAGTTCCAATAGGCAGGGCCAATAAAGAAAAAGGCAGAGGAACGTGTGGATTGTAGATGGGCACGTGATGGAGATGGAAGGTGGAGCCGGTTAATGTGAATGGAGCGAAGTGAGCGAGTGGGGGGTGTGGAATTGAAGCAGGTCTGCCAATATAAAGGAGTGCGGTTATATAAGACTTGATGGACCAGTGTGAGGATTTTATAACGGATGCGAAATTGCAAGGGGAGCCAATGTAGGTGAAGGAAAAGAGGAGTAACATGATCGCGGAGGGAGGCGTAAAAGACAAGGCGTGCAGCAGTATTCTGAATACGTTGAAGGCGGTGAAGGTGTGAGAGAGGAAGCCCGGCTAGAACGGAGTTGCAAAAGTCAATACGTGACATTACTAGAGACAGGAGAAGGGTGGTGAGGGCTTCAGAGGTGAGAAAGGGGCGATGAGTGAGGTTGCTGAGAAAGGGTAGAAATGTAAGGGGAGAATGCGGTAAAATGTGGAGGCTATTACAGGCTGAGAAAAAGAACTGGTAGCAAAAGCAAGAACTGGGGGCCTTGAAGTAGAGGAGTGCAGAAGCAGCACAGCACCAGTAGACAGAGACAGAATCTGTCTGAAAAGTGCTGGTGTGCATGTGTGTACCTGATCTGGGGGGTGGGAGAGTGGATGAATGCATGTACATGTATGTGTGAATGAAGAAGAACAGAGTGTATATGTTTCTGCGTCTCTGATGGAAATAGTCTCATATAAATGGAGTTTCCCTTTGAAAATTTCAGCTGGAGTGGAGAAGTCCACTGGTACAAATGTGGAGGAGGACACGTGTTTTAAAATAGGGGACATGTAGGCGTCCCAAACGAAGTAATAGGATTCCAGGGATAAATCCTTAAAATATGGGACGTTTGGACACTTTACTTGCATTGATAAATTTGTATAATCCCAACTAACAAAGGGCAAGGAAAATTTGTGAAGGTGCTCCATTGGGAAGATAGGGTAGTGATAGAGGGCAATTTCAATATAGCAGTTGACCACCTTCTGGATACCTCAGTAAGGAGTCACTGGAGGCTTGGGAGGCAAAGATGTGTGTTTAAGCAACTATAAGATATGGGATGGTGAATGCACAGCAGGTTAGAAACCCAGGGACATGGGATTACACTTACTCTAGAATACAATACTTCTTGATAACTACGAAGATGGATAATGAGATATATTAGGGATCTGCACCTCCTGTAACATGGTCAGATCATGCCAGGACATAGTTTTCGATGGATGGCGTTGTGAAGGGGGGAGGGCGGATGGTTGTTGAATGAAGCATTCCTGTGCACACAGCATCTAGAGAAAAGTTGCACAAGCTATTTGGGAGTATTTTGAGGTGAATGTTAATGGGAGGTGGGATTTCCTCTGGCATATCTCCTCCTGAAGATGGAGAGACTGACCTCCTCAGACTATCCTCTGAGGTGCACAAATTCTGGGTTGGAAAACGGGGGAGGCAATTGTCATTAGGTATTTTAGTTGCGGCTACATGCCGTGTGGCGATGTGGAAGTGCGTTCTCGCGTCTTCAGCTGTAGAGTGGGGCTTAGGAGGGTTCAGGATGTATGATTAATGGAAAGGATCGCAGGCTTTCTAAGGGATAAAGAGTGGAGAAAGGAATGGGGCATATTTTGGGAGAGTGAGGCTATCAGGGAGGTCTGGCATTAAGGGAGTCAAAGGGTACAGGATGGGAGCTGTGGAGGGAAGGGAGAATGGATTGGGGCAGGGGTCTAAAAAGCAAGCAGGAGCAGTTCGGAGGTGGGGAGAAGGCACCCTTTCCTTTCTTTCATATCCCTTTTGTTTGTGTGCCTGCCTTTTGACACGTGGGGTGAGGGGCAAACGCACTAGCGGTTGTGTTGCTTTTTGAGTTTTTTTGTTCTTACTCGCCGTTTTCTATGGTTATAGTATGTGGAACTCCCCTGTTCATATGAAAAGTCAAGATTTCTTTATTTAACAGGCTTTATATACTGCTTTATCATTTCAATCAAAGCGGTTTACATTGAAACTTAAACTTGGTAACGTACATTAAACAAGGACGGAATCAAATCCTGATCTCTGAGTTCCCAAGCCAGTGCGCTAACCATTAGGCTACTTCTCCACTCCAGATGGTAGATATTGGACAGATGTACTGGCGCTGTTTCTTTTGCAAGGTTGCGATTGAAAATTTAATAAAAATCCATAATAAAAAGTCTGAAAAGAACCCATAGCTGGATGGTACGTCTGAGTGTCATGACATCAACACTGAAAAGCCCACCGAGAACATAAGATCAATGAACATTGTATTAACAGGTTGCTTTTAAAAAGCTGGACTCATCTCCTTACCCAGAAAAATATGTGCAGGTAACGATTTTATCATCCACACAGATTTATCCAGGTAAAGAGGGGAATTTTGAGCAGGCAAACCTCAAAATATAGCGCTTCATGTTAATATAAAATTAATCTCTTTCCATTCTGTAATTTTGCGATACAATAACGGTGTATATAAGGCAGCAGTATGCTTTTATTTTAAGGTAGAATGGGGAATGGAGAATTTCCTCGGAATTAGTCTGCTCTATAAATATATAGGGTTACATGAGGAAGAGGATGGGGGGGGGGGGCGCACAGGAAATACATGGCCAATGGCAAGTTAGATGAGAAATGGAGATGGTGAGGGAGCGCGCGTGTGCATGTGTGTGTTTGTAGCAAGAAAAAGAAGTGAAAGGATGTCAGAGGAAACTGGTACAGTTTACACCAAAAACCTAGGACAGCATGATGTTTGAAGTCTGTAGCAAAGTACGAAATTAACCCATTCTTGAAGCAGTGAGCCCCTCTTCCAACACTACTCTAAGGAATTCAGTAGGCTCGATGAACCAGAGAAGCCGGTCCCCTTGACAACTAGAAAGGGAACAAAAATCGCCCAGGTTTTCGGCAATAACTTCCTGTCGTCTTCCCCTAAAGCAGAGCAGGAAGTAGAGTCCCACCCTAATCCTGTCTGTCCACATGCCCTCACTGTCATACAGAGAGACGCACAAGGAGAACTTTCACCAGCCTAGTCCCAGTCTCATGACCAGCACAGGGTTGAAGGAAGGGGGCAAACATTGGGGGAAATTCCGCCCAGCCAGCCCCAGGACTATCACAGGAGGCTCCATACACCCAGTCTCAGGGTCACACCCAGGATATGATCAGCTCAGGACAATTCCGGTCTCAAGACCAGCACAGAGATGCCAAAACGCCCAGGACCACAATCAGCACAGGAAGATAAAAGTTACCCCCAGCTTGTCAACCAGGACCAACCCACAACCTATGACAGAGTTCAAAAATTCTCAAACCGAAACCAAGACAGTTAACTAGTTATCAAAACAGCAAAAGCACAGAGCACAGTAAACCCTCAAGGCTAAGACATGGGGATGGTTATTTTAAAAGGGCGCCTAGGTTAAGGCAGCCAAAATGTGCCTACTTGTTATAAACAAACAGTATAAGCGGCAGATGCGCACCCTAAAATTCAGGCGCATAATGTTTATTATGTTCCAAAGGGGAAGGTAGTGAGTGGGGATGCGGGGGCTGAACAGGATTATGATGAGTTATCTGTCTCCACACTGGATCTCTCTTCTTTTTTGGAATCTTCACAGGAAGATATTGCTTCTAAGGCTACCCTGGTGATATCCCTTATGTCTGATGTGGATAAGGAGAAAATTATGAAACTATGGGGTATGTTTACCAGACCGTCTTAATGTGCGCCCGGCGATAGTGTGCAGGCTGCCATAAAAGGAGTGGGCGTTTCAGTCTTAAAGTAGCAAAACGTGATTATCACGCGATAACGCGCGCTGCTGCGCACATTATCGGGCTAAGCGCGTTAATCTTAAGTAGGCGCCCAGACATGCAAACATAGAAACAGAGCTGTAGCACAATGGTTAATACACTGACTGATGATGCAGGGGTCATGAGTTTGATCCTCCAGTGTGCCTAATGCATAAGGCTGGCTGAGGCATCACCCTTTACTTTTAGGTAGTGATTTTTGAGGCATTTTACTTTTATTTTAATTAGTGCTGCCAGAAAACACACCCTCACGGTGGCGTAACCTAAGGTGCCGCATAAGGCACCCCATAACGCACTCCATAGGGCACATTATGAAGTGCACTGTCCGCCAAGGCACCCTATAATGTCCCCTATAGGACACCTTAAGGTTACAGTACTCTGAGGGTGTTTTTGATGGCAGCCCTAATGTACATAAAAAATAGACAATGCCTTAGACAGCCCTATCAAATAACCCCACCAGGGGTTTGAACCCATGAACTCTGGCTTCATAGGCAGTGAAGTAACCAGTGGGCTACAGCTCTATAGCTGCTAACAAACCCCTGGCTGGCTGCAGAAGGACTGCACGTCACCACACAATCTGTCTGCTGTGGTTACCAGGATAGGGTTAACCCACCCGTACCCATGATGCACTGCACATGCAAATCAGCAGTCGACAGATGGGCACAAGATGGGGTATGCATCCCCACAGCACCTCGGCCTGGTAGGGGGAACTGACCGTGTGTGGTACTGGCACAGAGTAGCCATAGACCGTCACATTGTGCAGGTACTGTGCTCACCCTGAGGGTGAGGTGGGGCGCCCAGCACCAGGTCCACAGCACCTTTCATAGCTGAAATACACCATGCTGCAGGTCCCCATCAGTGCTACTGTGTGTGATAGGTAGTTCCTGCAGACACACCTAGGTTACATCTGTGTCCTTTTGTATTTCTTAGTCATGTCTAGCCCTTATGGGCTATGATGCACCCAGAATAGTGCATATCCTGTGTTGGTGCCATGGTTACATGATGTAGGTGAAGGGGGGGTGTGTTTGGACCCATAGGTGGATTATGTACCACCACACAACCCACCCTCTAGGGCTCAGGGTGGGAAACAGGATCACCCACCAATGGATCCACATTCCACCTCCCTAAAATGGTAGCAGTAGAGGGGACCATCAACCCCAGTCCTGCTGGGGAACAGACACCCTACAGGGAAGGCAATGCAGAGCTGTACACATCCATAAAGCCATAGTAGACAGACAGTAAGCCTGGAAATGTTCAGCTGCCCCCCACCACTATCTGACATTCTCCAGCAGCAAACCTCCAGCCGCTGCACCCTGCAAGGTGTTCCAGCAAGACACATACTAGCTGCAGAGTCTGCTAGCTAGTCCATAGTGCATGGTCCTGGAGGAGATACGTGTACCCAAAACTGGGATGTCAGCATACACACCAAGCAGATAAGTCAGTGAATGGGTCCCAAAAGGGATCCATAAATATCACATGAAAGAAATATTATATAGCACTATGGGGGAACCTAGCCAAGCCGTGGTCACTGCTCAGTCAGGGTGAGAGTGACCTCCCAGCAGGACATGCTGTGGCCACGCTGTCCGTGCAGGTGGTGGCCGGGCACTACAATGTCCGAGCCATTGCCCTGTGCAGATGCGGCCAGGCCAGGCTATTCCCACAGTACCTTGCTCCTCATTATGCACATTGGCAGGCCAATACTGGCAACAATGCTAGCAGTGTGGGCTGTGGAGGGTGTTGGCAGCCAACAAACACTGGATAGACAGACACATACTTCACACACCTATGCCAGCATTGTGCAACTACAGAGGTATTTGGCAGCCCTGGCCACATCAGTCCTGGGCACAGTGCAGGCATGGCTATGGTACGCAATACTGTTGGGGTCACTCTGTCAGACACCAGACCTGAGGCACACTCCACAGACATCAGAAAGGTTGCTATGATGCAGCTCAAGCAGCCAATTGTGCTTAACGTAGGAATTGCTATCTGCCAGTTATTAGAGTAACCTTTTGATAGCTGTGTACAGTTATCCCATGTTTAGAATGGCATTGCTAAGGTATGCAAGTGCTAGTATGGGGAGATGCACGCAGGGCCCAACATCCTGCCTCTCCAGGAGGCTTGGGATAATGGAGCCTGTGGGTGCGGGTGTGTCTGCCCCTGTTGGCCGCTGCTCTAGGGCAGAGGTTCCCAACTCCAGTCCTGGAGGGCCAAACACTGTTCAGGTTTTCATGCTGTCCCTAATGAATATGCATGAGATACATCTGCATACCATGGGGGCGCTGCATAGCAATGCAGCACAGCCACATTTATTAGAGGCATCATGGAACCTGAATGGTGTTTGGCCCTCCAGGACTGCATTTGGGAGACTCTGCTCTAGGTAATGCGCCTGTTTATGGTGTCTGTGCTCTGTAGGGTAAAATGTAGGTGTTTTGGGCATGTTTACGTCATCTGCAATAAAGGTTCTGTCTGTATTAGCACGTTTTAGTAGTGTGTAAAATATGGGGGCTGGGTTGGCAGGAACCACAGCTGGGACTTGAACCTGTGACCTTCTGCCTCTGAACACACAGGCTGTGTGCACTGCACCACCGTGTTGCCACAGAGACAGTGCATTCCCTGGTGATACCATGACTCTTCATCCGGCAGGGCCTGTCTGTTGCAGTGCATGGCACCCACCTACACAGGGCTAGGCCTATCGTCTGCTCTGGGCAGCTGCCACTGCCCCCCTCCACCACCAGTACCCCTCTGCCACCATGCTGACATGCCCTGGTGCTGGTGGTGTGCAGTCTCAGGCCATCCAGTGTGCAGGTAGGTGGCTGCCTATGGTGCATGTTCTGGGGTAGGGGTGCCTGCATAGACGTCCACGCTTCCCCCCCAACACCGCCTGCCAATGTTCTGTGCCCTTGGAGGTACCTGCTGGGTACTATCCCCTGTGACACTGTGATAAACACACTCGTGCCCATGTTGGGCCCTCATCAGTTGCTGTCTGCCTGCTGTACAGTTTCAGCATTCCTAAACGCCACCTAGGCATCTGCCTAGTCCGCACTGTGCCACAGCTGCACCACAGCATGTGCCACCTGCAGCCCTCTGTATCCCATTTTCAAGCATCTGTCCAGTTGCCCATTCCGACATGCCCGCCCTGCTGTTGCCACACATGTGCACGCCATAGGGAAACCTGTCCAATGAAGAGGAAAACCCTGCACAGCGCAATTTCACTGTGGGCTCATTCACCTTGTATGGGGACGGAGCATGGACCCTTCCAGAATTCATATCCTTTTTTTGGTGCTTTCTTGGGAGTGTTTTTTGATGTTTCCCATTGAGATCACTATTGCCCAGCTTGGTAATTTTATTTTTCCATTTCTTCTGTTCATTTTCACTGTTTATTTGCCCTTTTGTTCCGTGCACATGTATCACACTTATCACTTTTTTGTAGGTTTCCCTGGTTTTGCTGTACATTGCTGACAGAAATGGTTTCTCTTCCCTTTAAATCAGCTCTAACGCCAGGGTTTCACTGGCGTTAGTTTTCAGCCTCGGATTTCACAGCGTTAGTGTGCAGGGAGCCTCTCCCCTCCCACTCTCCACCCACTGACCCCCTTCTCTCCGCCCCTGGGGAGCCTTCCTCCACCTTCAGCGCTCGTTTGCGCCGCTGCACGCCTTATCGTGCGATAACGTCACAGAGCGCACATTAAGACGGTTTAGTAAACATGCCCCTATATTTTCCTAAGAAATCAGTTAAGTTTTGTGGTCAGCCAATACAGATTTTTCCAGATGTCTCTAGGGGAACTCAAAAGCATCGCAAGGCTTTCCTTGAGCTTAGACCTCGTGTCCAGGCTCTTGGAGGTTCGTTTTATTTAAAATTTCCCTGTAAATGTCATATTGTTTATAAGGGGAAGGGATTTATGTTTTATGATCCTGTTCAGTTAGAGGAGTTTCTTCAAGGGAAAAATTTATTTTCTTCTGTTTTTTCGTCTTTTTGATTTAGTTAAAGGGGTTTTTTTTATATTGTATTTTGCAGAGATATTGCTTTTATATTAAGGAAATTCCTCCTTGATGTGGACTTGACTGTATGTATGGATAGTTTGTTGTATACTATTCTGGTTGTTTTTCTTGTTATGTATGTTCAAACTTATAAAGTATTAAAAAATAAAAAATTCAGGCACAGACATTCACGCTTGCCCTCTAGCAGGAGTAAATGAAGGGCTATGTTTACTTCATGCTAGCATGTGCTGCCTGTCACTGTTCCCATAGGAATAACATGGTTGCTGCGTCAGATAGCGTGTGCACTAACATTTAGTAATCGTGGCCCAAAGCGTTTCAAGGAGTTGAGCCCAGGGCCAAGACAGAGGATGTCACACTCAAACCTGAAAGTCAACACAGAGAATCTTTATTGAGGTTTACTGAAAGCCAGGAGAGAACCTTCCACATGCCAGCGTTAGATCCTGTACTGCTAATGCCTAAGTAGCAATACAAAGTGAAAGATCTAAAAATTGAAAAAAAAAATTGTAAAATTAAAAGCACTAAGAAAATAAAACACAATGCCGGAGAAAATATTGAATTAGAAACCACTAAAGATATTCCTAGGATTATAACATCAAGGCTGCCCTGCCCCCATGTTTCATGTCCTGCGGGGGGGGGGGGGGGGTCAGGTTACAGTCACACATACCACTGTACCCCCTTTATAAGGAACCCAAATGAATGGATCAAGTCTAAAACATTTTAAAAATGGGATAAGGTGAATAGTTTGATTTTATCCCCTTAGGGATGGTCAACTTAATAACCCATTTTCTTTCTATGCCAGTTAGGAGGTTCCGGTCCGAACGATACTCTATGGTGTCTTAACAAAGGAGATCAGGGCGAGCCGCACCATAGATCTTGAGTGCTTCTCAACAAAGTTACTTGTGAGAGTCTGAGTCCGATCCATGCAGTTTATAGACAGTTGGGGGGGGGGGGGGTCATTTTCACACATGTGTGACAATATGAGCGTGTAAAACTGCTCTCATAAAAATCATTCCAGGCATAAAAGTGCACATAAAGCAGGGCACATGTCTACCTGTATTGTAGGCTTTACTGGGGGAAGGGTACCGTGTTATAAAATGCTTCAGTTGGATTGGATCGCCCTTGGCACACACTCTTTCCCTGCATGATGAAAAGTTTCAATACAAAAAAAAAAAATCTTGTTCTTTCTCAAAATATCCTCCCCAGTAGAAATACCCAACCCTGGTTCGTGCAACGGGCCTCGTTTTTAGGATATCCATGTATATGGCCCGACAACCAGGTTAATTTGCATGGCTTGGTTAGCCAGAAAACCAGACCTAAGGCCCTTGAAGGCTGGGGGTTGTGCACCTCTGCCAAAAATCACAACGTTCTTGGTCAGCATGTCTTAGTGTCGCTAAATGTACTTCTCTACATCCAGCCACAGGGTCTGAATGGGCAGGTTTTAGAGTCAATCAATCGCATAAGTTCAAATGACAGCCCCCATGGCAAGGGGGGATGGGAGAAGGCTCTAGTCTTTGGCTATTACTATTAGGAGGCAGAATCTGGCAATCGCTACTTACTTTCAATAAAAGTTGCCGTATCACTTTCCGCCAGCCTTTTACAATTAAAATTCTCGAGGCCGCCAGGCAACCAGGGAAGTACTTAAGCGTCCTATTTCCTGTGGCCAGGCCAAAGTCTTGCGATACAGCTGTAAGATTTTGCAGCTGTTTATCGTGAGACTTCAGCCTAGCAGCAGGAGATGAGAGACTTAAGCTTCTCTAGCTGTTGGGGGGGAGGGGGGGGCGCAAGTAATTTAATTAAATAAAGCTTGCGAGAGGCAGTACAAAAACCTTTTCATTCGACTTCCTCTATTGAATTTACTTTTGGATTTAGTTCAGGCATTTTTCAGTGGTAGATCAAGGTGACGCATTTCTCGAAGGGTTTACAATCTACGACAGTGGAGGGTTAAGTGACTTGCCTAAAATCCCACGGAGCAGCAGTGAGATTGGAACCCAGCTTCCCTGGTTTTCAGCCGGCTGCTCCTCTACCCTATATTCCATTCTATACATAAATGTGACTTCTTATCCTCTTTATGTTTTAGCAATCCTCACAGCACACCCACCCCGGTTTGCATGATCTTCACGCCCAGGAGGACGGGAGGGGGGGGGGGGGAGCTCCTCCAAATGAGTGAGTTGTGCCCATACCATGACAGCAATGAGCCTCACTCCTAAGCAAGAGTGTGATCTCAGTCTGTCCAATGTACTGCTAATGTTTGCTGTGGTACTTGCACTGGGCCGAAGAGAGCTTCCCTCTGGAGTTCATAACCTGTGCGGGTTCAGTCTGTTGGCTTTAATCTGATGTGTGAACATTGGAGGCTATACACTTGGACATCAGACTGAAGCACTGTTTTCCTCTTACCAGTGGGAGGGAAGGAGGATGGTTAAGGTTACCAGATTTCCGATAGGTGAATTATGCAGCAGAAAGAGTCCTCAGCCAACACAATTCAACTGCTTCCAACATGTAACTTCTACGTAGAAGATATGTTCTAGTCAAAGATTTTAGCTGTGTTCCAAAGCATCCAGACATACTCTAATCACTAAATGGGAAATAAAATGCTTTTTTCTACCTCCATGACAAAGAAAAGAATGAGGCTAGTGGAGAAAGAATAAGAGTTCTCCTTTGGCTATTCGCCAGTCACACCCTTCATAAATAATGAGGGTAGATTAGGGAGCAAAGCGCCGCCTCCTGTTCTCTGCATGCTGAGAGAAGGGGATGGAGTAGGAATCAGAGGGCACTGGGGCACTGTCCAATAGAGACAAGGAAACACCCATGCCCGTCACCACCAGAGCACACTAAGGACTTTCCCCAAGACACACCAAGATGCCACTGCTCACAAGTTGAGAAGCAGTGTGTCTTAAATGGAGTCCGACAAACACAATAAAAACTAGTATACACTCAAGAACAGTATAAAACACTCCTAGCGCACAGCAAAAAATGCAGCAAAATGTAGATAATTCATATAAATAGAACTAGCACCATTTCATGGAACAAAAGCCAGTACAAACAGGAAAGCTCTCAATTGCTTTCTGAAATTTAAGTAAATCGGCCTGAAATCTCAAAGAATTAGGCAAAGCATTCCATAAAATTGGCCCAGCTACTGAAACAGCTGTCTAGCCTGAGGCAAGGGAAGAATGACCATATTTCTTAGTAACGGCTGACTTACGAGAATACACACAATCAAAAATCTGAAAAAAAAAAACCTCCAACAAGAGAATTCAGGGGGGCTTCACGTCTCACAATGAACTAAAGATCGAATCTTAAATATAATGCATTGCCTTACATAAGAACATAAGATATGCCATACTGGGTCAGACCAAGGTCCATCAAGCCCAGTATTCTGTTTCCAACAGTGGCCAATCTAGGTCATATGTACCTAGCAGTTTCCCCAAAACACACAGGTTCCACAATGCTTGTACTGGGTCAAGGATTGATATCCTGGGTCCCTTCTTAATAATGGTTTATGGACCTTTCCTCCAGGAACTTGTCCAAACCTTTTTTAAACCCAGCTACACTAACAGCCTTTACTACATCCTCCGGTAACAAATTCCAGAGTTTGATTACACGTTGAGTGAAAAAATATTTTCTTTTATTAGTCTTAAATAGTTTACCCTGTAGCTTCATTGCATGTCCCCTAGTCTTTCTATATTCTGATAACGTAAACAATCGATCTACGTTTACCCGTTCCACTCCGTTCATTAATTTATAGACTTCTATCATATCTCCCCTCAGCCGTCTCTTTTCCAGGTTAAAGAGCCCTAACCTTTTTAGCCTTTCTTCATAGGAGTATCCTTCCATCCCCTTTACCATTTTGGTGGCTCTTCTCTGAACCTTTTCTAATAACGCTATATCCTTTTTAAGATACGGCGACCAGAATTGCACACAATACTCAAAGTGCGGTCTCACCATGGAACGATATAGAGGCATTATAATATCTTATTTTATTTTCCATTCCTTTCCTTATGATACCTAGCATTCTATTTGCTCTCTTGGCCGCCGCTGCACACTGGGAAGATGGTTTTAACATGTTATCCACAATGACGCCTAAATCTTTTTCCTGGGTGGTGGTTCCTAATGTGGAACCTTGCATCATGTAACCATAGTTTGGGTTGTTCTTCCCTAGGTGCATAACTTTGCACTTGTCCACATTAAATTTCATCTGCCATTTTGATGCCCAGGCTTCCAATTTATCAAGATCCTCTTGAAATTTTCCACAATCCTCTTGGGTTTTAACAACTTTAAATAGTTTTGTGTCATCTGCAAATTTGATAACCTTGCTCGTTATTCCCCTTTCCAGGTCATTTATGAATATGTCAAAAAGCAGCGGACCCAGCACAGATCCCTGGGGTACACCACTATTCACCTTTCTCCATTGGGAAAATTGGCCATTTAGCCCTACCCTCTGCTTTCTATCTTTTAACCAGTTCCTGATCCACAATAGTACACTGCCTCCTATCCCATGACTCTTTAGTTTTGCCAAAAGTCTCTCATGAGGGACCTTGTCAAAGGCTTTCTGAAAGTCCAGATACACTATATCAACCGACTCACCTTTGTCCACCTGTTTATTCACACCTTCAAAAAACATAACAGATTAGTAAGACAAGATCTTCCTTGTCTAAAGCCATGTTGGCTGTCTCCCATTAGGCCATGACTATCTACATGCTGAGTAATTTTATTCTTTATGATGGTTTCTACCATTTTTCCCGGTACTGACGTCAGGCTCACTGGTGTAGTTTCCTGGATCACCCCTGGAACCCTTTTTTAAAATTGGCGTTACATTGGCGATTCTCCAATCTTCAGGTATTACAGATGATTTTAATGAAAATTCAGATTACTAATAGCAGTTCTGCAATCTCATATTTCAGTTCTTTCAACACCCTTATCTGTCCCATCCTTAAGGAACCCTCCCTTGCCCCTGACATCCTAGCTAATTGGCGCCCCACCTCAAACCTCTCATTCCTTTCCAAAATTCTTGAAAAACTGGTTTTTGAACAGCTGTCCTCACACCTTGTCTCTGTTCACTTCCTACACCCTCGCCAATCTGGATTTCATCCTGCTAACAGTACAGAGACCGTTGTTCTATCCCTACTTAATGAGGTCCATGTTGCTCATGATCGGGGCAATATTTCACTTGCAGTCTCTTTAGATCTTTCTATCTTCGGCCTCTGATCTGGTGGATCACACTTTGCTGCTATCTCATCTCTTGACTGCGGGCTTTGGGACTCTGTCCTTAACTGGTTCCGGTCTTTCCTATCCTCCCGTTCTTTCTCTGTAGTTTGCGGCGCAGTCTTCTCCTCCTCTTCCTCTGACTTGTGGTGATCCCCAAGGGTCGGTGTGGCCCCTCTCCTTTTTAATATTTTTCTGGTTCTTCTTGCGTTGCTGATCCAGCAGTTTGGTATCTCTGCCTATCTTTATGCCAATGACATCTTATTTATTTATTTATTTATTTATTTATTTAACTATTTCTTTTATACCGCCCCTTCCAGAGATCAAGGGCGGTTTACATATAACAGATTAACAGTTTTGTACACAATTTGTATACATTTTACATAGAACAGTAGAAATCAACTATTTACATTGAACATTAAATATAAACTTTGTAGGTATTGTAACAAAAACAACTTGATGGTATTAAAGCAAAATCTTTGTAGGTATTAAAGCAAACATATCAAACTTTGTACAAAAGTATATTTACATCGTGTAGTGTGTGTGGTGTATGGGGTAGAGATTGGCGTAGGTGCTGGAATTTAGTTCCTTTTATTTTTGTCATCTTTGGGGCGTGTGTGGGGGGGGACAGGCTTGTGGTTACATTGTTGGGGTTAAGGGAGTTTGTGCATGGGTGCCCACATTTGTGGTAGAGCTGGCTTTGGGGGAGTAGGGGATTTCGAAGTGTTCAGTGAACAGGTAGGTCTTTAATTCTTTTCTGAATTGGATGAGGTCTCTTATGGTGCGAAGTTCAATAGGGAGGTCGTTCCAGAGTGTAGGAGCAGTGAATGAGAATGCTCTAGAGCTAGTGGTATTCTTGGTTTTACAGATGGCTTTAGGTATGATGAGGGAGTGGGCTGCGTTTTGTCTGAGGGTCCTTGTCGATGTTGGAGATTGCAGTAATGTGGTTAAGTGTGAGGGGGCTATGTCGTTTATGAGTTTATAGGTTGTTAGGATAATTTTGTATTTGATTCGGCTGTTTATAGGAAGCCAGTGGAGTTCCAGTAGTATTGGGGTTACGTGGTCTGTTAGGCGGGCTTTAGCAATTACTTTTGCACAGATGTTTTGTGCTCTATCTTCTATATCACACTGATCCACACTTCCCTAATCTAACTTCTTTAAACGCCTGCCTATCCGTTGTCTCTGACTGGCTCCTTACTAGCCACCTACCCCTCAACCCTTCCAAATGTTCTGCCATCTGGTTTACTTTTACTGCCCCCCAGGCCCTCATTAGCCCCACTTCTATCTCATTCTCCAGTCTCCCTAGTTCAATCTCTCGGCTATCCGGTGTCATATTAGACTCCTCCTTAACATTCCATGATCACCTGTCCTCTGGTCCAGCGGTCTTTTTTCCTACGCCGAAACAGACCCTCCGCTCCTCCCTCTACCCGCACTCCCTCACAACCCTCCTGCCGTCACTGGTGATCTCCAGACTGGACTACTGTAACGGTGCACTTACAGGTCTTCCTCAATATAAACTTCGCCACCTTCAGCTTATCCAAAACACAGCAGCACAGATCCTTACACACTCCTCCCACCATGATCACATTACACCCACCCTCATTCGCCTTCATTGGCTCCCCATAAAATACTCCATTGACTGCCTGGTGTGCCGAGATGAGAATTTTGTAATCTATACAAGTACCCCACAATACTTAGCTGACCTTCTCCATTTTCACTCCCCCCCCCCCCCATCGTCTTCTCCGATCCCTGCACACCCATCATTTAGCTCTCCCCTCAGTTTCACGACCACACCTAGAACAGACACAACACTCCACTTTCTTTTTCCTTGCCCCTGCCCTATGGAACTCTCTGCCTACCTCCCTACATGCAGAGCCCTCACTCCTCCAGTTCAAATCCCTATTCAAAACCCATCTATTCCAGCTTGCCTATGACTTGCCTCTCTCCCTTCCCTGGCTACCTCTCACCACTCTTTTCTGTGTTACCTTTCCTATCAACAAATGGCGTTCTTTTCATGTCACCTTCAGATATTTTTTGAAAACTTGGACAGCGCTCTGATGCCTCGCTGCCTAGGGCGGTATATCAAGAGTTAATAAAGATAAAGATCCTGGGAGATTCTTGACAGTTACATAAGCAGAAAACTTCTTAACCTTGCAAACTGTAGACCCAGGAATCCCGAGGTCTTTGGAGATGGCCTTGTATCCATTTGAAGTTTGATGTTTGGTTTTTCTGACAGTCTCAGGCAGCTCTCGTCTTCAACATTGTGAAAATGGAACAGGGAGTAAATGTGGCCATTTTAAACTTTAGAATCATCATTCATTGGTTGATTCAAGTCATGTGAGTACAGACAATTCAGTGTGAAGACATGGGGAGGGGTGCACCTGCTCCTGGTGGGTGCACCACTAAGCAAAGACATGGGTAGGGGTGCACCTACGCCCTAAAAGACATGGGAAGGGGTGCACCTACTCCTGTCATATTGCTGGGCAGACTAGATGGACCATACTGGTCTTTATCTGCCGTCATTTACTGTTACTATGTAATTTTACTGCATTGGGAATGTGGTGGTTCTGTTCAAACTGATTTGAATTGTTTAGAATGGTTACCAATAATCATGTCCTGGCAATGTCCCAGTTTTTATACTATTTTCTTTTTAATTTGGTCTTGTTTTATTTGATTCTTTTATGTCTCAAATATGTGTGCATACATAATCCAAAGCCATTTCACTGGCCACTTTTATTTAGGAGATATTGGACATTAAGCAGCTGAATTACAAGGGTGTCAATAATGTTGACCACAACTGTATGTAGCAGTTTATGCATGCACATTGGCCATTTGAAAAATCGGCTTCTCCCAATGTGCTAGAAGCATGCACATCGTTTCATGGCACACATATGTTTACCCATAGTTAGAGGAAGTGTTCCCGGGGTGCGTTTTGGTCAGGGGAGAATAACTGCAGGCCCGCATTTAGGCATAGGCAATCTGTCTAATACCCGGGCTGAATAGGAGCTTCATTCCACTTGTTTTAGGACCATGCTCTAGGATCTCTGGAAGATAAAACCTCCCTTCCTACTGATCTCAGGGTGCCGCCTATGGGCACCAGCATCTTAAATCTGGCCCTGAATAGCTACACACAAAGACTGTACTTTCGACTCTCTGTGTGCTATTTCTGCATAAAGGTACCTCCACAAAAAGCAGGTACAAGTGTCCACAGCTACTGTCAAAGTGAAAAACGTGCCCTGCCAATTCTCTTTGAAAAGTGGTACAAAGCCTGCAGTGTGAAAATTGTCCCTATTTTTAGCACGCTTTGCAGCACAAGCCAGGCCAACAAACTGATCAGAGCACACAATGCAATATATACTGTAGCCTGCCAGAACCTCCACAGGCAGATGCAAGTGCCGCCGACTTTCCACTGTCTGGTTTCTGAGGCTGAAGAGAAGGCCTAGCCCTTTAAGAAGAAAAGCAACATCCTCTGTCATTTTCCATTGTCTCTGTCCCCTTATGGAATGCGTCAATGTTGGCCAACCATGAGCAAACCCTGGGAAAGTAAAATCCTTGCCTTCAGCCAGCAGTGCTGCGGCAGAGGCCATGCAAGCAAAGTGTGCGTGTTGATGCAGTACTACTGCAGGTTGCCAGGTAGCATCCAGACTCTCATCCTTTACCAAGGTCGTGAAGATCAAGGGATTTCATGTTTGCAAACGCTGCCTATCATCAATGCACCCACCGACACCTCACTCTTCAACCAAATCAGAACTACAAGTCCATGCATGCAGTGAGGCAAAAGCAGGACTGTCTCGGCCCCTTCGAATGACCCGAGGTGAGATGGCCTGAGGACTTGGAGAGATAAGGGCTGGCAACTTGGCATGGTTACGGGGCGTCAGCATCTCCCTCTGTGTCCTTCTTCTTACCCTTGTCTTGTTACTGATCTTTCTCCTTTTTCCTTTCCTGTTGCAAACTGGTGTTCTTTTCTAGGCTTTTTATATGTTTTTATATGAATTTATTGTAAACCGCATAGCCTGACCACAAATCTGTGGTATATCAAAGAAAGACAAACAAACATAATCCATTTGGATGCCTCTGTCCACACGTAAAAGGAATTCATGATACTACCTGTCCAAACGCTTTAAAAAAAAAAAAGTAACACGAATTTTAACAAAGACATAACATTATATAGGTTTGCATTCCCAGCCTCGCAGCTGATCTTAACCCAATTTAATATATTTATTTCTGCTTCAACTCAATTAGAGACAACTGCAGCTTGCCTTAAAGGAGGAACACATCCTTTAGCTAGGTCTCTCTCTCTCTCTCTCTTTGAGAGTCTCCAAGATTTACTAAAATGATGAGTGTGCATGTCTAGGGGAGGAGGCGGCGGGGGGGGGGGGGGGGGTTTCTCCTTTCCTGCCTCATGAATGGAATATAAATAAGCAATGAGGTCATCGCACTAGCAGACTCCCATTACATCACCCTTTAAGCCTTGCTAGTTGATTGGTCAATTTAAACTCTCCAAGGACACATCCGTTCAATGGGAGCGAGGCATGTGAGCACCAGCCCCTGCGGCATTAACCCTTGCCGTTCTGGAAGGTATGTACCACACTCTCCCTCCCCCTCCTCATAGTGCACCAGTCTCTGGGCTGCCTGAGAACACAGCAGCTGCACTTAATGAGAACAGAAGGCAGGATAATTATAAGAGAGACTAATGAGCGACTTCCTGTCCAGGAGAACGAACACACACACACACACACACACACACACACACACACACACACACACACACACACACACACACACGTCTGCAGCCCTAGCAGCAAATGACTGAAGCAGAAGCAGGAGGGGCCCAGAGGAAATAAGCAGCAGCAGAAATCGCCATCAGCAGGGGGGGGGGTCCTGGGGAATCCTGCCACCTGAGCTGGGACCATGCAGAGCAGCAGCAGAAGCCGGGAATTGTCCTTGTTACTGCGCTCTCTGAACGCTGAGGGGGTCAATATCCAAATCAAGGGCGCCGAGAGGGAAATCTAGCTGCACTGCTGAGTATCTAACTGGGGCAGTGCTTGCAGACAGAGAGGCGCCAGCTGAGTAGCTAGATGCATCACTGGCTGGCGCTGACTATCCAGAGGGTATTTAAACGTGGAGCACTGCAGTGTTTAGTATCTGCAGCTTTGAATATCAGCCCCTGAGATTGTATTTTACTTATTACTTTTTTTTTTTTTAAAGTGCTGTCACGTCCATGCTGACTCCTGGCGGTGCCCCAGCAGCCCCTGGGCTTTCTTGGCAAGATATGGCCAGAGGCAGATTGCCATTTTCTTTCGAGGCAAAGGAGGGTAAAGTGACTTGCCCAAGGTCACAAAGGGTGCCAGTGGGAATCAAACCCTGACCTCTTGGGACTAGGCTAACCATTAGGCTACTCCCCCAGTCCAACTCGTTACTATTACTCTGTAAATTTATTTATTATGTATTTAGACAGATTTGTATGTCACCTTATCCTTCAATCAAGGTGGTCACGTCACATCACAATTGGAGGGTTACAATTAACATTAGGGTACATGTAAACATTTAGACAGTACAATTAAAGGTAAATTACCTCTTTTTGTCTTTTTTCCCTTATCTTTACTTTGGAAACACTTAGAAACTTGTCGTCATGTCGATGTGAATCGGCTGGATAACAGCAGGGGCAGTCATGGGTGCAAAGAGCAGGTATCAGTAAGGAGACGGCCCCTGGGAGCACAAGTCCCAGAAAGAGAGAATACACAGCACCAAGGGCCCCTTTCACTCAAAGGAGGGCCCTATTAAGGCTGGGGGGTGGGGGCTCCTGCTTGCTATCAACCCCATCAGTCTTGCTCTCTGTCCCCCACCCTGTCCCTACCAACCTCTGGCCAACATATTCCTCTCCCTCTCGCCCAGGGTTGTGCTCAGTGCCTGGCTGTCTCAGGTTTCCCATCACAACCACCCCCTCACCTCACACACACAGGCACACACTTGCTCCTTACAGATTTAATCCGCCCAGATGCCAAAACGTGCACAGAAGACCGAAAGGCCCAGTGCAGAGTTCAGCAGCGTCATTGTTTAAATGCTTGATCGGAGCTCATATAGGAGAAAACAAACTGATGTGTAGGAGAACAGTAATCTCCGCAATCTAGCCGCTGCTAGCTCTCTGGCCACCCATCCTACAAAACAACCAGGCGTCCTCCTCAAATCACTGTGCTGGGCGCCAAGGTTAAATGCACAACTTCCCCCCTCTGCCAATTATTGCTCCACCCTGAAAATTGTTATTTTAGATTTTGCTACAGATGATATGTTGCCGCACATTCAGAGCAGAGGTTTTGTGCATATCTTATGTGCACATGTTTTGCCTATGGCATACCGGTACACAACTTTTGCAGTGCTCTCATGCTAGAAAACATGACTTTTAGCGCATAGTTCTAAAACCGTCTTTCTGCATCAGCCTGTAAACCATCTTTCCGTATCGTCCTGCTAGACCAGTCCAGACAAGTGGGTTGTGTTCCCCTACCAGCAGATTGGTGGAGACAAAGAACCAATGAAAAGCCCACATTTCAGTGACATCACTCCCATGCCTCTATCCCTCAGCCACCAGAGATCTCTTCACTTCAGTATTTCTTTGTCTCCAGCAGATGGTGGATGAATTTTCTCCTCTCTGAAGAAAATTCTGAAGATTGAGAGGAAAAGATTGATTTAAACACTCATGAATGACCACCTTGAAAGGAGAACTCTCTCACTGGAGCGTGATGTGGGAGGCTCCACTAGACTGCGGTCTTTTTGGTAGCTATAGGAGGAGGGAAAATTGATTCAGCTCCACACTCTTATGGTAAGAACCTGTTGAGGAGCCAGAAAATCCATCCGCCATGTACATGCTAGAGACAAAGAAACACTGAAGAGACCTCTGGTGGCTGAGGTGAATAAAGGCATAGGAGTGATGTCACTGAAACCTGGGCTTTTGGGCTTTTCATTGGTTATTATTATTAATTAGTATTTGGCTCACACCTTTCCAGTGGTAGTTCAAGGCAAGTTACATTCAGGTACGGAGGTACTTCTCTGTCCCTGGCAGGCTTACAGTCTAAGTTTGTACCCGAGGCAATGGAGGGTTAAATGGCTTGCACTGATTCTTTGTCTCCACCAATCTGCTGGTAGGGAGACACAGTGGACTCAAGGAAAGGACATTATCTGGTAAGTAAGATGTCACCATCCACCCTTCAGTCTATTGAAAACGCTGCTGCATTTCTCTTCCTCCCATGCTGCTAGAACTAGGTAACCTCCCCCCACCTCCCTCATTACTACAGTGGCTCCTCGTCTACTTTGCCTACAGTTCAGGCTTCTCCTACTCACCCACACGTGCCTTCATTCAGTAACTCTCCTCTCTTACCTTCCCCCACGCCTCTCCATTCATCAGGCAAGCTGCTCTTATCTGCCTTTCTCCCAAAACCCCTGCAAGAATATTAGCTGCACTTGTAAATATTCACTCTTGCCCCCTCCCTCCTCCAGTATCACCCCTCCAACCTCCTCCCACCCACACCCTTACTGCCACATCTGTGCAGGAGCTGCTGACTGGGACTGCACCAGTAGCCATAAGGAAAGGAAGCCAGCCTAACTCATGCAGGTTCGGAACGTCCAGCCGTGCCCCAGTCCTTCTGATACAGTCTTCCTGTTTGTATGGTGGGGGGGGGGGGAGACACAGTGGACTTTCACAGCACAGCACGCAGGGGTTCAGAGGTCCTGCACCATGCGTCATTTCTCTTGTACTGCTGTTGCTACTGCAAGTCCCAGGAGATATGGCAGCCATGCGGCACCGGTGGTGGTAAGGGGAGGGATGATGGGGCTGGAAGGGAGATCAAAGACCACCACTTTAAGGGCTTCTGGAGGGGGAACTTTCTGCAGCTGCACCCTCCAATGTTCGACACTCTGGGTGACTGCCTAGTTTGGCTAAACGGTAGCACTGGCCCCGCTTTCTCCTCCATCACCAGCTCTAGACCCAGACTCTCCGCTTTCACCTTTACCTGGATTTGCCTTCCTGACCGGGTGCATTGTGCCCGATTCAAATCCCACCTACAAACCCGCCTTTTTGAGGCTCAGTTTCAGTCTTAAAGCCCAGCTCTTTCGGATGTTAGCCTGCTTGATTTTAACCATGTTCCTTATAATATATTCCCTGAAATCGCTTAGTCATTTGGTCTATGGGGCCGATTTTCAAAGGGATCTCACTGGCTAGGGAACTAGTTAGCTACATCCCACCCAGTGGGAAATGCCCCCTCCCCCTTAGCAAGGGGCTAAATCCAGCAGGCAGGTCTCATTAAGGAGTTCTATTTAGTTGCTCAACAAAATGGGTGTTCTAGCCGCCAGAGTTGGTCAGGGAAACAACTTAGCTGGCTAATGTCAACTTTTCAACATTAGCCAATCATCTGTGGGCAAGCACATAGCCGACTCCCAATTGGCTCCATTTATACAGCTACAGCTAGTAGACCAGGTTACCGCAGAAATTCTATCTATAGATTGCCAGCCCTTTGAGTATCAGCCCCGTGTGGCTTGACGACGCAAGCTCTATGGACAAGGGACTCTCCTATATCTTTCTTTACACATCTTCTGGAACCAAAAAACTGTAAGTGATGCTAATGTGTCAGATCTATATCTAGAGACTGAAATACAGAGGTGTAATAATTCTCTGAATCGCTCTGTAATGCTCATTTAATAGCATGGGAGATGTGGTGGACTCTGGTTCTCAATAACCTTGCCCCTTTCTCAGGAGACGGATGGCATTTCTCTCTGAGAGCGGCTGAGGACATAAAATTCCCCTAGCTAGCAACTGCCTTCAGTGTCACTGACATGACTCAGGCCACTTCAAGGACAAGCAAAGACCACACTTCACAGGCAAAGCATTCAATAGCCAAGAAAAGGTAAAACCGACCTCGCCTTTCTATCGGAGCCATCTGTTAATTTGCTGAAAACAAAGAAGGCCGGTGACACCGTAGGCCGCTTAGCTTGTTTGAGAGCCACAATGAATACGCACGAGATGTGTTTTGTAAGCAAGTACATCCAAATAGATTCACCTCGGAGCTCTTGAAAAGCCAGCCGGCTTGCTGCACTCAGGGGCTGGAGCTGCCTACCCCTTTTATAAAGACTCACCCATTTATTCAGACAGGAGCCCACTTTATAAGATTCATGTGATAAAGTGGACTCCTATCCTTGAAAGCTTGTGCCTCATTGAACCAGTCTATAAGAGGTGCTGCCAGCCTCTCTATCCTTTTTGCTGCCTGAAATTAAGAGGGGTAGCTATGCCGCTGGAAATCCCATCAACTTTACACTCGGACGGGGGCTTTATTATTTTTTTCAAGTTGAAATAAAGGTCAAACAAGTTATGTGTGGTACCTTCATATTAACTAACTTAACACTCCAAAGCTTTTCACAAATATATTATCCTCTCTCGCATCAGGTTAGTGGCCAGACAGCAGTTAGGATCCATCAGCCGAAGTCAGAGTCTAACTTACTATGGGCAATGTTTTGGAAACAAAGCTAGTTTGCGCTTGTTGTGATAAGGGAGTGAAGATTTAGGAAATCAAAACTTTTTAATGCCTTACTCTTAATTACTTTTCAAATATTTTTATAATTGTCCTTTCAAGTTGTGTAGAACAGTGAATCAAATTCCTACTTTAATACATTTCAAATAGTACTTTTTAGACAGTAGAAGATGAAACGTACCAGGCTGCGAAGTGGGTGGGTGGGTGGGTGGGTGGGTGGTTGCCAGAAGGCTACACCGGGGGGGGGGGGGGGTGTTGATATCTTTTTCCCAGTAGTTCCTGTGTACCTTTTGGGAACCTGCCAGGTACTTGTGACCTGGATTGGCCACTGTTGGGAACAGGATACTGGGCTTGATGTTCCCTTGGTCAGACCCAGTATGGCATCTATTATGTTCTTATCCTCCCATGCAGTAATTTTATGATTCTCCTATTTCCTTAACTTTTCTTGTTCTGGATGTGATCTGTGTTTCAGCTTTCCCTGTTTACTAGACCTTCCCTAAATGTTTTGAGGGAGAATGTGGTTTTCTTGGGGACGATTTTGGAATATATTTGGAGGATTTGGTCAGAGCTTGGAGGCACACACACACACACACACACACTTCCCTATGATCCAAAACCAAAGATATGATGCATTGGTGAAACAAATCCAAAATTAAGGACAAGAATCAATCTTCTGAGACATAACGCAAAAAACATTACTGAGAAAAAAAGAAATAGGTGATCACTTCATTAATGAGCTTATAATAGAGGGACATAAACAGAACTTTAGAATTCACAGGAACATCTGAAATTAAGATGATCAAATGCTTTGAAACAAAGAAAAGACTGGTTTTCTCACCCACTATCAGATAAAGGCCTTTTGAATTGCGAAGTTCTCAAAAGCCAATCAGAGATACAAAGGTGTATCCAGAAAGCAATTTTTCAAGTGGGGGGGGGGGGAGTTAGGGTGAGTTTGAGGGGGAACAGTAGACAAACATGCATCTGCTTTTACAGCCACAGTGGACACATTACACCCTCATTGGCAATACTTCCGGCAAATTCATGGGTAAAGTGAGGGTGGGGCTTGAGGTCAAAGGGGCGGGGCCTGGGCCCCTCCTAGCCCACCCATGGCTACGATCCTGTAGAGATGTATTAAGTTGGTCCAAGGGTTCTCAAGCTAGTCCTTGGAACACATCTAGCCAGTCAGGGTTCAGGATAACTATAATGAATATGCATGAGAGAGATTTGCATATAACAGAGGTAGTGCATGCAGATGTTTTTGTTTTGTTGGGCTTGATTAACTGCCCTTCGCACCTCTCTTATACATATTCATTGTGGTTATCCTGAAACCATGACTGGCAGGTGTATCCCGAGGACTGGGTTGAGAACCCCTGAGTTAGGGCAATAAAAAAGGCTCACCTACAGTCTGTTCATTGCTATTCCTAACATAAGAACTGTCATACTGGGTCAGACCAAAGATCCATCAAGCCCAGTGTCCCGTTTCCAAAAGTGGACAATGCAGGACACAAGTACCTGACATACCCCAAAAGTAGACAGTTCCATGCTACTTATCCCGAGTAGTGGTATTCTCTCAGTCTACCTTAACAGTTTATGGACTTTTTCTCCAGGAATCCGTCCAAAGCTTCTTTAAACCTGGCTACCCCTACCTGCTTTCCCACATCCTCTGGCAATGAGTGCCAAAGTTTGATTCTTTTCTCCTATCAATTTTAAATATACTACTTTGTAGCTTCATGGTGTCTCCCCTAGACCTCGTTATTTTTTGAAAGAGCAAACAATCAATTCGTATTTACTCGTTCCACTCCACTCAGGATCTTATAGACTCTATCATATCTCCCCTCCGCTATCTCTTCTCCAGGCTGAAGAGCCCTAATCTCTTTAGCCCTTTCCTCACAGGAGAGTCCTTCCATCCCCATTTATCACTTTGGTCGCCTTTCTCTGTACCTTTCTAATGCCGCTTCGTCTTTTTTGAGATGCAGAGATCCGAGTAACACAGCAACAATATTATTTTTTAAGTCAAAGGCCGAGAAGGGATGGTCATCAATGCATGGTTCAGCCTCCGCCCCCCCCCCCTCTTCCACTCGACACCGCCGTCTCTGCAAAGCACTATGTAAATCCTCCCTGCTGTGTCAGCCCAGCACAGGGTCAGGCCCATTAGAGAGCTCCAGTGGCCACGTCACGGGGAAGGGGGTCTGCCTACAAGGTACAGCTGAGAAGAGTTCTCTCTATGTAGTATTTCTACAGTCCTCTGCCTCTTTAAGCTGTTAGACAGGGATTTGCTATAAATAAAGCAAGACTTTTCCATCCTTGTGCATGGACCCGAGGCTGGGAACGAAGTTTCCTAAAGCAACTCAAATATATTGTCAGTCCAATCAAAAGGCATTGCTATATATTTAATGGTTGGGTTTGTTTTGAAGAAGGCACATATAGGCCAAGGGTAGGAAGCATTTTCCCTATAGACGTAAAACGTAAAAGCACTTTTAAGGCCTGAGGCTCTAGTGCTGTCTTCCCCATGGCTGCTTCTGATTGTAGAGAAGACGCAGGTAAGGGAAGGCGAGACACGGCCAGACTTGCAGAGCATAAAAGAGTGTGCTGCGCTGGGAGGTGAGAGAATTAGGAAGTCACATACAGGAAGACCTGCAGGAGGGGCAGGGGAGAGGGAGAAAGAAGCGGTAACAGTTCCTGTTTCATACTTACTTTGCTCCTATGCTGAGCCATTGCCTCCTCCAAAACACTGCAGGCTGCATCCTCACAGCTCTGCCTTCCCGGGCACCAGACAGCCCAGGGTCACTCTGTGCCCTGCCAGGGAAGTTTCTCACACAGAGCAAACAGGACCAGATGTGCCAGACAGCTAGGAGAGAGAGGAACAGGAAGGGGGAGGAGGAGTCAGCAACCTCTGCCCCACCCTACCTCCCCCCCTGGGGCTGGGGAGAGAACAGCTGGATCAGCCGCCCCATATCCTGAGACTCCTAGTCACTGGGGACTAGGAAGAGGCAGCAGCTGGGCTCTGCAGAGATCACTCCCAGATGACTTTGCACACATCCTTCCTGTCCCAGCTGTGCATAACAGAAATAAGACACATCTCATTGTGCATACAGCAGACACAGGCAGCATGTCCGTGCTTCCACGCCCGAGATCTAGAGTCCTGGTCCTGTGAGCTGCTTGAAGGCCTGGCTGCCATGACATCACCAATAAACATTCACTGAGGGCATTTGGTCTGTAAACCAGATTCATTGGCATAATTTGATCACCCAGAAAACTGGCCTGTCTTAGAATTGGAAGAGGCCTGATACTGCAAGAGCTGTGAACCCCCCCCCACCAACCCCCCGCAGCTAATGTCCTACAGCACCGCCTGCTGGCAGAGACTTGCAAGGCAGGAGTCCTGCAGTGGCGCAGACAGAAAGAAGTGAACAAAAGAAAATCGTTGAGGAAAGTGCATCCTCACGGCGCTCTTGATTAGGGCAGCAGAGGGTGTTGTGGGTGCCAGTGCAGTCTCAGACCCCTGATCTAACAGTGATACAAACTCGTGATTGGAGATTGCAATGACCTCAGCTCCTGTGACAGACACCCCTGGAACTGGCTCTGTTCCATGCCATTTATGTCAAGAGGGAAGACTAGTTCCCTTCCTGGCTTTCCCTTGAAGCCAGCTACATTTCTGGAGGAGGGGAGGTAACTTTCCTCCTGCCCCTTTGGGCTTCCAGTTCTACTGGATGCCATAAGCCTCCATCTGCACCAATACAGGATTTCCCCTGATCTATAACCCTTCACCTAGCCCAAAAACTGCAGCAAGAGTCCTTGTTCAAAGGTCACAAACTGCAGCTTGCTCCAGAGCTCAGTACACCTTCAAACCAAGTCTGGCCACTAGATGTCACCATTGAGCAAAGGTTAAAATGCCTTGTCCTCCGGGGGTTCTGCACAGTGCCTGCAAAGCATCCCCAGCCGACTCAGGGTACAGGTGCTAGGCTTGAGAAGCAAACCTGGGTCTTCCATCTGGCTCAACACGCTGCTGCTTAGGTGCTGGGCCAGTCCAAGGTCTACTACAATTTAACCGAAACGACTGCAGCTCTGTAAATTGTATAGCTGGACCTCTGATGTGATCACAAACCTGCTGCTAACAGCAGGGCTCTCAATGGGTAGAAAGAGAGCAGCCGAGGGTTAATGCTACCATAGCAAGTCTACATTCCCACTTCTAAGTTAAACCTCACTTTTACTTGCTCTTTTGCCAAAAAATGTGCCATTCAAATGGAGGCCTAGAGGTAACCAGCAGCAGTTACAACCCTGAAGACCTAACTGAGCAGACTGCAATACTGGATCAGACCAAGGTCCATCAAGCCCAGTATCCTGTTTCCAACTGTGACCAATCCAGGTCATAAATACCTGACAGGATCCCAGCTGGATTCCATGCTACTCACCCCCAAGAGGAAGCAGTGGCTTTCCTCAGGTCTACCTTAATAATGGTTTATGTACTTTTCCTCCAGGAACTTGTTCAAATCTTGGTTTAAACCCAAATACAGCAACAGCTTTTACTACATCCTCCAGCAACAAGTGACAAAGCATAACTATACAATTGAGTGAACAGATATTTACTCGTATTTGTTTTAAATGTAACTTCATGGCCTATCCCCTAGTTTTTATACTTTTTGAAAGAATAAATCATTGATTTGCGTTACCTGTTCCATTCCACTCAGGATTTTATAGACTACCATCATACCTCCCCCTCAGCCATCTCTTCTCCAGGCTGTGGAGCCCTAACATCTTTAGCGGTTCCCCATAGGAGTGTTGTCCCATCCCCTTTATCATTTTGGTCACCCTTCTAGGTACCTTTTCTAATTCCACTATATCTTTTTTGAGAAGCAGCAACCAGAATTCCACACAATACTCGAGGTGCACGATGCAGAGGCATTATGATGTCATCCTTTGTTTTATTCTCTATTCCTTTCTGAATAATTCCTAACATTCTGTTTGCTTTTTTGCCTGCCACCATACAATATGCAGAAAAGTTCAACACAAAAGCTGGAGCAGTATGGAATTCTCTCTCCCTTCCCAGCGCTGCCTAGGAAGGCCTGCAGCTCTCACCCTGGCCTCCAGGGGCACGATACTGCTACCCCTAGGCTGCATGGGCATTAAGAACATAAGAAATGCCATACTGGGTCAGACCGAGGTCCATCAAGCCCACTATCCTGTTTCTAACAGTAGCCAATCCAGGTCACAGGTCACAGTTCCCAAAGAGGCACACAGGTTCCCCAGAGCTTGTCCCAGGAAAAGCAGTGGATTTCCCTAAAGACATCATCCACTATGGGCTTTCCACCTGGGCTTCTAGCTGCCTCTTCTATCCATGATCCCTTAAGGCAAATTCTGCCCGACTCGCACCCTTACTTCTATTTTATCCATTCCTCACAGTTTCCAACTCTTTTACCTCAATCTCTTCATTACAATCTCCAAGACGCCAATTTTCAGAGATATTTACCCAGGTAATATGAGCTCACTAAGAGCTGCCCTCTTCCAATGCAGACTGCCTTGCGTACAGACTTGTAGTATGTTAGAAAAAAGTGTTCCTATGCACCATAAGAGGAGAGAAATAATCCCCCACCCCACCAAGTCCCACTAAGAGCAGATGCAAAGTGTCTGGACCCCTTTTAACACCCAGACTTTGCATTTGCTAATTTTCATAAGAGGAAAAATGTGGCCATTTACCTTTGATAACACAGGTACACTACCAAAAAACTGCCTCCAGTTTTGCAACTGATTCCTATAGATTTTGGGGTGCTGAATCCAGGAAAAATAGCCAAAATGTTCCATCACGTCACGTTTTCTTGCAAAATTAGATTTCTTACCCATATAAGGGATGTTCACATAATTTCTTTTTAGCCGACTGCAGTTTATTTTCTTGGCCCAAAATAGAGGTTGTAATGGTTAACTAACTAGAAACACTCCCTCATGATATTTTAGAGTGTTTTGTATTCATTTTATACATTAACAGGACAATTGGGAGGCGGGGGGCTAAATCCAGTACTCGCGCTGGCGCATGTTCTTTCCTGTTCGCCTCGCCTCGTTCGCTCGCTCAAACACGGTGGTTGCGAAATGAACGTTCCTGTCAAATTTCAGTTTCTTGCAAGTTCATTATTACCTTTTGTTTGCTAAGTCGTAATCCAGCTTTATTCCGAAGTGGTTCACTACAGTTGTAGTTTGCAGTGCTGTGTATTTGTGATGGCTCACAGAGCCAGAGGTTGCGTCAACTCTCCGGACAGTTTTTGTTTTATTTGTGGGGAATATACCGTGAAAAAGCGGCAGAGGAACATTTCTGCATTTATTAAAAAAGTATATTTCGCCTATTTCGGTTTGAAGTTAGGCGATCAAGACAAACCGTGGGCTCCTCACAAAGTGTGCAAGACATGTGAGGAAGATCTACGCTTATGGATGAAAGGTAAAAAACAAGCATTTCGTTTCGGAATACCTATGATGTGGCGTGAACAAAGAGACCACAGCAGTGACTGCTATTTTTGCTCTTGCATTGTGAAGGGATACAACTTAAAAAATAAGAACGTAATAAGTTACCCCAACCTTCCCTCAGCAATTAGGCCTATGCCTCATAGCAACGAAGTACCTGTGCCTGAACCACCAAAATCTTTGGATCATATTTGTGTGGACGGTTCTGATCATGATGAGACTCATCAGATGGCTTTTCCCGATGAGTCCAGTACTTCCGAGTTTGAAACTGAACCAGATCCGAAACCTGAACTTTTCTCTCAAGCTGAATTGAATGATTTAGTCTGGGATTTAGGACTCCAAAAGGATGCTGCCCAACTGCTAGGTTCTCGGCTTAAACAGAAAAATCTATTGTCACCAGGAACAACTTTTTATTGGTACCGCAACCGCGAGACACAATTTTTGAAGTATTTCAGCAAAGAGGAAGATTTGGTATTTTGCAACGATATATACGGAGTGATGGAAAAGTTTAAACTCAAGTATGATCCTGCTGAATGGCGGCTGTTCATTGATTCGTCAAAAGACAGCATAAAAGGTGTTCTTCTTCATAATGGCAACACATTCGCTTCAGTTCCTATTGCTCACTCTATTATTCTCCAAGAAAAATACGAGAATTTGGCCCTGATTCTTCAGAAGATTCGTTATGATGAGCATAAGTGGATGATTTGTGGAGACTTTAAAATTCTATCCATGCTATTAGGGCAGCAATCCGGTTTCACCAAATATCCCTGCTTCCTTTGCTTGTGGGATAGCCGGGCCCGCGACCTACACTGGGGGAAAAAAGACTGGCCAATTCGGGAGTATTTGAGACCCGGTGAGAAAAATGTTCTTCATGAGAGCTTGGTACCTCGTGATAAAATTCTATTACCACCTCTCCACATTAAGTTGGGTCTCATTAAGCAATTCATCAAGTCCCTTCCAAAAGATGGTGAGTGCTTTTGGTACCTTTGCTCAAAGTTCCCCCGACTTTCTGAAGCAAAGCTAAAGGAAGGAGTGTTTGTTGGCCCTGATATAAAGTAAACTCATTTCAGAGGGAGCATTCGCTGAAACGATGTCTGAGAAGGAAAAAGAAGCCTGGGATTCCTTCAAGGATGTTGTTCTCAAATTCTTGGGGAACAGGCGGGATGAGAACTATAAGGATATTGTTGCCAGGATGCTCAATGCCTTCAAAGAACAAGGCTGTAACATGAGCCTGAAAGTCCATTTCTTGCACTCCCATGTGAACTACTTTCCCGAAAACTTGGGGGCGTACAGTGAAGAACAAGGTGAAAGGTTTCACCAGGACATCAAGGACGCAGAGAGAAGGTACCAAGGAAGATGGAACACCACTATGATGGCTGATTTCTGCTGGTTGCTGCTGCGGGAAACCCCAGATGAAAAATACGCCAAGCAGCGCACTAAGAGAAGCATTCGGGGGAAGAAGAAACGGGCCCACCAGGAGATTGATTGACCCAAGAATGACTTTAAAATCTAAACTGTGTTGACAAATATCGTGTTTTTACTAAACTTTGAAATAAAAATTTGCTAGTTATTACCACAGTGTCGGATCTCATTTATTAGAATTTTATTTTCACACCATCGGGTGTTTGTCTTCATGTATTGCAATGGTGCGGTTTGCGTTTTCTATTCTTACATACATACCTGTACAACATTTTTTGCACATTTCTTTGCTTTGCTTTGTGTCTAACCTCGCTCTTATATGCTCAATGTTTGTTCACATGTATTTTATTTTATTTATTTATTTAGACAGTTTTTGTATACCGCTTTATCCTTCAATCAAAGTGGTCACGACACAATTGGGGGATACATTTAACACGCGGGGATATGAGACACATACACTAATACTTACAGGGAACATGGGCTATGGAGGGTTAAGTGGTTTGCCCAAGACCACAAGGAGCATCTGTGGGACTAGAAACCCCGGTCCTTCCGGCCCAAGGTTGCTGTCCTCTAGTGGGATTTGAACTCCCGACCTTCCGGCCTGAAGTACCTTGCCCCAACCACTAGGCTACTCCTCCCTCCACTATGTATGTGGCTAAGTGCAGACTATTTTGCTACCATCACAGTGTGTTTTGTTGACATTACTCTATTCTTATGTGCTGCCTTGTTACAATTTTCTTTATTCTTATTTGAATAACTACTAAACAATTAGTATAAAGAATTCATCCAAGAAACTTTTATCTCGATCGCACTCAATCTGAAACGTTCACCTCAAACTGCTAACCCAATGTAGCAAAAAATCTGTACGTGATGGAGCAAATTGGTTACCAGATTTGGATTCAGCGCCCCAAAAAACGTAAAAATCAATCGAAACATTAGAGGCAGTTAAAAAAAATTTTTTTTTAGTGTACCTGTGTAATCTGTACGAAGGACGAGAGGTGGCATGAGCTGTTTGAAAATTGCCCCTTCCCCTAGAGACAGAAATCTCAGGTGTAATTTAAATGTGCTCATTTGCCCACTGCTTCTATAAATAAAAACTATTTAACCAAGGTGGTCAAGTCATCAGCACAGAATACAATATCTAAAGCATATAATAAACTGCAAGACATCAAACATCTACAGAACATCACACAGCATCCATCACATAACCCAACAAGCATAAAAACTCCAGCCCAGCACCATCCTTTCCAGTAATGCAGGGTAGGAACTCTCTTTAGCCAGCAGGCCTCCTACCCCATCTCGTCCTTGGCCTCCTGCTCCCCTCTTTGGGCTTCTCTCTCTCTCTGCAGCAGAGGTTCTGGTGGAAACCTTTGGCTTTTCCCAGCCTGGTTCATTACTTTCCTTTCTTCTGTTGCCCCACTAATTTTCTCCTATTGCTGTGTACTTCCAGCTCACTCACAACTGGGATCCAATACCACGATTCTTCATTGGTTTACACTTGGAAATGTTCTCCCTATTTTACACATGCCGAGCCTGGCCATTGCCACAATGGTCCTGGATCACAGACCACGAACCAAGAGTCCTTTTAGAGCTTGCAATTGTTAGCCCTGGATTTGGCTACCAATTATCCCCTTAAACAATGGCCATGACATTCCGAGTGCCAACTGAATCAGGGGTGGAGGAGCAGACGTGGGGGGGAGGGGGGGTTCCCACAAGGCAGTACACAACACTACCACACAGCTATCAATCATATCAAGGGCTCTGCAGGGTACTGAAGGTTTCTTGCCACAGTGTGATCGTAACCCAATAAATACTGCCCATAGGGAAAGACCCACATACTGAGGGAAAGAGGTTGCCTCAAGCCCAAAAGAGAAAAGAAGAGGACCAGAACACAGGCAAGTAGGTACTTGTAAAACATTACCAGCACTATTGCGTAAAAGAATGAATGACCCCTGCCCCTCCCCCCTGCTGACCTAGAAGAGATCATCTGAATGTAGCCTGAGAGCAGATTGTCATGAGCTCAGCACATCTTACAGCCACTGTGCAGAACGAGAGAGGAGCACCAACCCTTACCTGAAGCAGTCCGAGTGCCAGTCTGAGCCCAGGGCCTGCAGGTACTGTCCATCATAGATACACTGACCACAATTCGCACACACGGGTAAGTCGCTTCCTGTGTGGGGAAGGAGGCCGACGGGCAGCGTAGCATGGAAAAGAAAGAAGGAAAGACAAGAGAAAAGAGAGAAGGGAGAATGATTAGACTCAAGAGACTTTCTTGAACCTTTTCAATTAGTAGGTTGAATAGAAATTCAGGAGAGCTGGAAAGACGTTAAGCAGCCCCAGTACCTTAAGACAGAGATGTGAACCTTGAAAAATCACAGACCTGACATAAAACTAGGTAGAACACGCTGACAGATCCTATACACTAATGTGTGATGCCGAACTGTGCAAAACACTCACAGACCTGTTAGTGACCAGTCACATCTTTAATCCCCATTCTCAAAGCATTAATACATCTTCAGTGCCTAGGTCCCAAAAATACCATTCTGTATCACACGTTCACCAATTCAGCCCCCATCTGAGTGTTACACAAATAAAAACCCACCCCCACAGCTGCCAAGTTCCCCAGATCCAGGAGCAAGACTCCTTGCCCAGTCCTGGTTTTGACTTTACATCAAAAAGCAGTGTGGTATTTGTAGTCCTGGACTCTATCCATTATAATCGGTGCTGCAATCCCAAACACCAGAAAGGAGTAGTCAAATCTAGGACAGGCCCAAAATCTCCCTCCTGGAACTAACAGCTCTGCACCTCCTTAAATAAGAGTCCCCAAACCTGTGCGTGACACAGTTACCATAAGTCATGCCTTACATATACCTGCTCAGTACGTGATCCAGCTTCCAAAATATGCTCCACACCCCCAGAGAAATATTCCTAAATATAGCATACTCAGTGATGGGTATAACATGCACAAAGATGGAACAGATCAATTCTAGCCATGTCGAATGCATTCGTATACCCAGTCCTTAGATCTGTACCCTGCATTGTCAGACCCATGTGGGACACCCTCAATGCAGCAGGCCCATCTTGTGAGGAACCCATGACCTCTGTCAAACACATGTGATTTACTATCTCATAGATAAAAAAAACCACTCCACTGATTCAACCAGCCGACTTCTGTATAACACTTTCACAGCTCCATGCCCTGCAAACCACTTTGAGCACAGTCTATAAATTCAAATAAATAGTTCTCAGTCCTCAGCCAGTGTGTGACACACTCACAGATGTATCCGTGTCGGGAGATTTCTGCGAGGGAGAGGGGAGAAGCAGGACTTTGCTAGGTCCATCCCCAGCGAGGATGGGTGGAAAATGCCCCCATATTCTATAATATTCTGACTCTTTCAAAAGGTGAATGAGGGGGCCTCACTCGTAGCTCATAGCTCAACGTTCCATATTTGATTTTACACTTGATCTTAGTGAAAAAAACAAGAACAATCAACCTCAGAACTGACTGGGATCAGGGCTGGTGCCAAGGGTATTAGGTGCCCTAGACAAAACTTCTGCCTTGCACCCCTTCGCAATTGGCACTTAGACCCTAGCACCTCCCTCTCCCAAGATTCAGTTTATTAAACTCAATTGTAATCAACACAATCACTCCCAGAACAATCCTATAAAAATGCATCATTCGACATACATTTAAATATTAAACTTTGTTTTGTAAATATAGACATAAGGAGAAAAGCCACTTATAAGGGTAAATGAGCCATTTGCACACTGCCCCTTCTTCCTGCAGGTTTAAAATGTGCAAGCACACACTGATGACTTTTGAGTTTGTGTGGCTGCCAGGACACATTGCTTTGTTTTGACTGTAGCTGCTCTTTGCTTCCACCCCCCCCCCTCAAAAAATTGCCACTGTAGGCAACTGTCTAGTTGCTGGGCCAGCTATGATTCCTCTTGCAGTGGCTGTGCGAGACATTCACACTGGGACACTTTAGCTACTGCTTTCAGCATTTGGAGCAGGAATGAGGAAACAGAGGAATGACATTCGGGGGGGGGGGGGTCTGAGTCTACAACCAGCCAGTGAGATAGCACAGAACCTGGAAACTATTACAAGAAGCCCAGCAATAGAGAATGTCCCAACAGTTCGCAAAGCATTCTGGGAAGTGTAGTCCAGCTTTTCTAAAGCAGGCTTACAGAAGCCCTGCTGATTTTCATTTCATTGCTGGGGTGATTCTTGTGTTTCCAAAGCTCTGGTTACCAGGATAAGGTAATTTTCAATAGCCGGCAGTGTTTGCAATTTATGCAGGAACTTTTAACTACCTATGTTATTTCCATTTGAACATCAGATGCAGTGAAGCCATTTGACAAGGGATGACAAATTCCCCCCCCCCCCCCCATCCCATCTGAATATACCCATAGGAATAGCTCTTTTTCTCCACCCGGTTCAACATATGTGGGCTACTGGAGCCTGCAATATTTTTAGGTGGGCAGAGAACAATTTTCAGTCAACCTATTTATCTGGATGAAGGCTTTGAAATGGTCACCGTGACCCCTCACAGGTCAAAGCAGAGAGAGTGATTCAGTCCTGGTTTTATCCCACTGCATGAAGAAAAAAAAATGTAAAACAACTTTTCCTGGAGAAACTCTCGGAATGCAATAAGGCGAAACCCAGGACTGGAGAGGCCTCTCCATTTTGACTTGGGTGAAGCAGCAAACTCTAAATACCAATCTAGAGTAAATCAGGGTCTACCGATTCCTATTAGCATCATCTTCAGGGGTGTCAAAGGTTAAACATGAATACAGCACAGCAAATCCTCATCCTCATGCATTTACAACACGTTACCATACACGGAGCATAAATTATACCACAGAAATAGCTGAAAAAGACCTCTACAGAGCCCCGTGCACACATCATACTGATAGAGGTAAAAGGCGAGACTACAGCACAGACAGCTGAAAAGCGAAAGTTCAGAGTCTCGCGCATAGATCCAGCTGGCACACAGCACAGACAGCTGAAGGGCGGATTGTCAGCAGATTCCCTTACATATATCACACACAGAGCAGGAACACAGCACAAATCGCTGAAGAAGCGGATCTGCATCAGAGCTTCAAGCACATCACATTAATACCCGGCCCAAAAGCAGGAAACGTATCACTGACAACAAGACAACTCAGAAAGAGTGCTTTAGAAACAGGGATTGTGGCCATAACAAAACATGCAAACAGCATATGGATAAATCAAGTTTTAATACAAAACGCAAGAGAAAACCTATGCAGGACTCCTAGAAGCCGTAATCAAGTAAGCTAGTTCAGATTCCCGCTAGGGGCCTGGGGCTTGCCAGCCAGCAGCCGCATAACACCATGTTCCGAAGGTCAGGCTCAGCCAGTCCTGGATTTTCAGCCTCTTCCCCCACCCAGGACTGGTGCATCTGCCTCTCAGGGCACGGACGAAGCCGAGGAGGCTGCAGCGCGATGAGGGCACCCGGCATGGCATAGCATGGGACGGGATGGGGGGATCCGTGCCACTGACCTTCCTCCTCGCCCATGTGCTCATCCCTCCAGCTGCAGCACAGCAGCATTAACCTCATCCACTCGCTTGGCCGAGCCGCAAAGGGGGCGATCGGTGGAGAGACTCGGCCGAGGGGCTGCTCCCTCTCTCTCCAGCAGCCCTGCGAGCGTCTCCGGGGGAGGGAGGGAGGGGGGGGCACTGCAGGAGAGGCTGAAGCACTGGCAGGGAGGGGGAGGAGGCTGGCCGACCGCGCGGCAGCCCGGGGAAAGCGCACACGGAAAGATGAGGGGCACTGGCCTTAGGAAAGCAAGGTCGATGAAGGTCAGATGAGATGTTTGAGACTGCCAGGGGAGGGGGAACGAACCCTTAAAAAGTATCGCAGTGGCAGCAGTGGGCTGCCCCCCCCCCTTGCATATATTTGCATTTGTTTTCAGCGTGAGAGTCCCACGTGCACCTTTTCGTCGTCCCCGTCCGGTGCTGTGCAGTTTACACGGGTGAGCAACACCATCTGCCTGTAAAAACGTGCAAATTACCGGACCAGCTGAACGTGCTCCCTTTGAAGCAGGATCGATTCATTCATTCATTCTTATATACCGCATTTCCGTGGATCAGTGCGGTTTACAGGCAACAAAATTCAACTGGTTAATGTGAAAAGGATAATGCCCCAATATACAAGTAAATCACGGATTGCATTCCAGTGGGGAGTAACACTTTTTTACGGCGGGGGCCGGCAGGACATAATTTGCTGTAGAGAAAAACTACTAAGTGTTCTGTCTAGTTGGAGAGTTTTGGGTCAGTCCTGGTTTTCCGCTCCTTTCGCGGAGCATTGCGGTATTTGTAGTCCCGACTCTACCCACTGATATCAGTGCTGCAGATCCCATCACGCACCAGGATGAGGTTGTCAGAAATGCAGGATTGCTCTCCATTCTTGCTCCTGGAACTGACGAGCTTGGCAGCTCTGGGCTACAGAGCTCTCGCCTCACCGCAGGTCATTCTAAACAAGTTGCTCTGATTTCAAGTATTTTTGCATTCAAGAGGAAAAGACCAGGACGACATTAACCTGTTTGGGGTGGTCTGGGTGAAATGGCATCCCTAGGACAACAGTATGTTTGGAAATAAACCAGCAGAAAGACAGTTCCATTCCTGCCTCCCATCATTGCTTTAAATAAGGCGACAATTAAGTAGCCCCTTAATCACCACTAACTAGACCAAAGGCTTGAAGGCATCACGGGACAGAAAGCCAAGCTACTCTGGGAACCTACATCATTTATGTTACACCCAAGCCAATTTCCCTTGTTTTTAAGCATATTAGGAAAGGATCATGATCTAGGACTGAGGGAGAGAGTCAGCGCCCAGGACAAGGCGCCTCTGGCTGTAGTTACTCTCTTGGCCGGCAGGGCTCCTGCAACATTTAAGACGCACATCAGGACCCTCGTCTTGCAAGGTCTCGGCGTGTCCCTGGCTCCGCCTGCTGTGGGCATTGCGGAGAGATTCTGGGCTCTTCGCGGTGTTTTCATTCCCCTTTTGTGCCTAAGTGATACCGCAGTGCCACGGCCGCACCGCGTGGTTCTCTTCCAGGTCCACGGAGGACTGACAATGCTCCATCTTTGACCCTGACATCAGCTGCCGACACACCTTTGGGGAGATGCAAAGCCACGGAAGCATGTGAAGAGATGGACAGGACCAGATCGCCCTTGCTGAACACTGCCCACTTGCTGAAATTGCATGGGCGCTTCCACGACGCACGGACAAGTCTCCGGGGACACGTTTAGGAAGGCCAATAGCTCACGTGGATGTGACATCTTCTCAGATGCTTAACAGGCAGACGTTACCTTACTTACACTCATTTTCCGACAGAAGCAGGGAGGAGAAGATTAATATATAAGTGGAGTGGCCTAGTGGTTGGGGCAAGGTACTTCAGACCAGAAGGTTGGGGGTTCAAATCCCACTGGAGGACAGCAAGCTTGGGCCAAAAGGACTGGGGTTTCTAGTCCCACAGGTGCTCCTTGTGGTCTTGGGCAAGCCACTTAACCCTCCATAGCCCATGTTCCCTGTAAAATAGTTATCTCCAAGTTATAATGCCCTGTTCAATGTAATTTCAGTTTGTTCAATGTAAGCCACACTGATGCAGAATAGCGTGGCATATAAGAGAATGTAAATAAATAAATAAGGGCTTCCATGTCGTGGACTCTTTACTAGCTGGTCAAGTTAGGGTTATGGAGAGAGCACCTTCTGCAGTGACTTATGATGGGGATTCAGGGACCTACCTTCCTCCATGGCTTTTCAATTTCAAGTTTGTCAGATGAGAGAGCAGGCCATGATGCCAAATACCCTGAAAAATTCGGACCACTAATTTTATTTTCAGGGTCTAAAGGTTTCTGACTGCTTCCAGTTGGTGGGGGGCTTAGAGACAGCTGTGCAGACGGATGGAGAACACAAGCAACAGTCCTGATTTGCTTCTTTCAGCTCATGCCAGGTGTGCTGCCTAGTTTGAAACATTTTATCACTAATCTGGAAGCTTTAGGAACCTGCTTCCTGTTCCCCATAGCAGCTGAGCCCAAGGCGAAACCCTCTGCTAGCCCCAACCTGGCACCTTTTCCTTTTTTAAGAAAATGACAACAGAGGAACAGCAATCCAGAGACTTTGCTTTTCCGTCCCCAAGTATATTGACACAGTAAAGAAACCTGTGAAAGGATAGGTTAGATCTTGGACTAGGATTGACTGGTTCTAGCCTATACTCTCAGCATTAAGGGTGTAACTTCCATCCAAGTGCTTTATTCAATTATTTATTTAAAAACATTTCTATAATGCCTTATGCCACAGCATTAAAAACAGCTTACAATCACATAAAAACAAACAGAACACAGTACTAAACCATAGTATCTAAACCCTACACCTCCCCCAACTCTCCCATCCATGAATGGATCAACTTACCCCCCCCCCCCCCCCACACACACACACACACTCTTTTGCCGAGATTCCCAACCTCTTTGGTTATATAGATTCCCTATTAAGCTCCAAAATATTCATGGATCTCAGATGAGCCAACCACTCTTCCCGGACACCCTTCCCATCAATGCCACCAGCCCTCTTTAACTCCTTTCTCCTTTTTGTCTCCACCATTAAGAACATAAGATATGCCATACTGGGTCAGATCAAGGTTCATCAAGCCCAGTATCCTCTTTCCAACAGCGGCCAATCCAGGTCATAGTTATTTAGCAGTTTCCCAAAAAGCCACACAGGTTGCACAATGCTTGTATTGGGTCAAGCAGTGATGGGTCCTCTTTAATAATGGTTTATGAATCTTTCCTCCAGGAACTTGTCCAAACCTGTTTTTAAACTCGGCTACACTAACAGCTTTTACTACATCCTCCGGTAACAAATTCCAGAGTTTGATTATGCATTGAGTAAAAAAAAATATTTTCTCTTAGGGGCTTGTTTACAAAGCCGCTGATCGTTATCGGAGCCACGGCCCCATTGAAATCATTGGGGCCGTGGCTCCAATAACGATCGGAAACCGCTACCGCAGCTTTGTAAGCAAGCCCCTTAGTCTTAAATGGGTTACACTGTAGCTTCATTGCATGTTCCCTAGTCTTTCTACTTTTTGATGGCATAAACAACTGATCTATACTTACCCGTTCCACTCCATTCATTAATTTATAGACCTCTATCACATCTCCTCTCAGCCATCTCTTTTTCATTTTAGGTCTCTCCTCGTAGGGGTATCCTTCCATCATCTTTACCATTTTGGTGGCTCTTCTCTGTACTTTTACTAATTCCACTATATCCTTTTTAAGATACACTGACCAGAATTGCACACAATATTCAAGGTGCGGTAGCACCATGTATCGACGCAGAGGCATTATAATATCCTTTGTTTTATTCTCCATTCTTTTCCTTATGATTCCTAGCTTTCTATTTGCCTTCTTGGCCACCGCTGCACATGGGGCAGAGGATTTCAACGTGTTATCAACAATGACGCCTAAATCTTTTTCCTGGGTGGTGGTGCCTAATCTGGAACCTTGCATCATGTAACCATAATTTGGTTTGTTTTTTCCTAGAGGCATAACTTAGCACTTGTCCACATTAAATTTCATCTGCCATTTGAACGTCCAGTCTAAAAATGTATCAAGGTCCTCTGGAAATTTTTCACAATCCTCTTAGGTTTTAACAACTTTCAATAATTTTGTGCTATCCGCAAATTTGATTACCTTACTCGTTATTTCCATTTCCAGGTCAATATTTAAACAGCTGCAGACCCAGAATAGATCCCTGGGGTACTCCACTATTCACATTTCTCCATTGGGAAAATTGGCCATTTAGCCCTACCCTCTGCTTTCTATCTTTTAACCAATTCCTGATCCACAATAGTACACTGCCTCTTATCTCATGACTTTTTAGTTTTGCCAACAGTCTCTGATGAGGGACCTTGTCAAAGGCTTTCTGAAAGTCCAGATACACTATATCAACCGACTCACCTTTGTCTATTTGTTTATTCACACCTTCAAAAAAACATAACAGATTAGTAAGACAAGATCTTCCTTATCTAAAGTCATGTTGGCTGTCTTCCATTAAGCCATGAGTTAAGGCTATTGGGGCCACTTGGCAATAAGGATCATAGCAGAAAGACTATGATACAATGAGGCAAATAGTTAAGAAAAAATTAAAAGGAGCAGTTGCAAAGGTTAAAGACTTACATCAAGCTTGGGTGTTGTTGAAAAATACTATATCGGAAGCCCAGACCAACTGTAGTCCACGCATTAAGAAAAGTGGAAGGAAGTCCAAAAAACTGCCAGCATGGTTTAAAGGTGAGGTCAGAGAGGCTGTTGTTGCCAAGAAAGCATCTTTCAGGAAATGGAAAAAAGAGCCAAATGACGAAAACTGGAAACAGCACAAGCACTGGCAAGTTAAATGCAAGGCATTGATAAGGCAGGCAAAGAGAGAATTTGAGGAGAAACTTGCTACGGAAGCAAAAACACGTAATAAAGACTTTTTCAAGTACATTTGTAGAAAAAAACTGTGAGCGAGTCAGTTGGACCATTAGATGACAGAGGGGTAAAAGGGACACTAAGAGGGGAAAAGGCTATAGTGGAGAGACTGAATGAATTCTTTGCTTCAGTCTTTACTGAGGAAGATGTAGGGATGTTACCAATGACTGAAGTGGTATTTAAAGCTGATACTGCAGAAGAATTGAAAGAAATATCGCTACACAGGGAAGATGTATTGCAACTATTTGATAAACTGAAGAGTAGCAAATCACCTGGACCAGATGGTATATATCCAAGAGTGTTGAAAGAACTGAAATATGATATTGCAGACCTGTTATTAGTAATCTGTGAACTTTCATTAAAATCATCTGTAATGCCTGAAGATTGGAGGATCACCAATGTAACGCCAATTTTTAAAAAGGATTCCAGGGGTGATCTGGGAAACTACAGACCGGTGAGCCTGACATCAGTATCAGGAAAAATGGTGGAATCCATCATAAAGAACAAAATTACTCAGCATGTAGATAGTCATGGCCTAATGGGAGACAGCCAACATGGCTTTAGACAAGGAAGATCTTGTCTTACTAATCTGTTATGTTTTTTTGAAGGTGTGAATAAACAGGTAGGCAAAGGTGAGTCGGTTGATATTGTGTATCTGGACTTTCAGAAAGCCTTTGACAAGGTCCCTCATCAGAGACTTTTGGCAAAACTAAAGAGTCATGGGATAGGAGGCAGTGTACTATTGTGGATCAGGAACTGGTTAAAAGATAGAAAGCAAAGGGTAGGGCTAAATGGCCAATTTTCCCAATGGAGAAAGGTGAATAGTGGGGTACCCCAGGGATCTGTTCTGGGTCCGCTGCTTTTTGACATATTCATAAATGACCTGGAAAAGGGAATAATGAGCAAGGTTATCAAATTTGCAGATGACACAAAACTCTTTAAAGTTGTTAAAACCCAAGAGGATTGTGGAAAATTGCAAGAGGATCTTGATAAATTGGAAGACTGGGCATCAAAATGGCAGATGAAATTTAATCTGGACAAGTGCAAGTTAGGCACCTAGGAAAGAACAACCCAAACTATGGTTACAAGATGCAAGGTTCCACATTGGGAACCACCACCCAGGAAAAAGATTTAGGCGTCATCGTGGATAACATGTTAAAACCCTTTGCCCAGTGTGCAGTGGCGGCCAAGAGAGCAAATAGAATGCTAGGTATGATAAGGAAAGGAATGGAAAATAAAACAAAAGATATTATAATGCCTCTGTATTGTTCCATTGTGCGACCGCACCTTGAATATTGTGTGCAGTTCTGGTCACCGTATCTTAAAAAGGATATAGCGTTATTAGAAAAGGTACAGAGAAGAGACACCAAAATGGTAAAGGGGATGGAAGGCTACTCCAATGAAGAGAGGCTGAAAAGGTTAGGGCTCTTCAACCTGGAAAAGAGATGGCTGAGGGGAGATATGATAGAGGTCTATAAATTAATGAATGGAGTGGAACGGGTAAATGTAGATTGATTGTTTACATTATCAGAATATAGAAAGACTAGGGGGACATGCAATGAAGCTACAGGGTAAACTATTTAAGACAAATAAGAGAAAATATTTTTTCACTCAAAGTGTAATCAAACTCTGGAATTTGTTACCGGAGGATGTAGTAAAGGCTGTTAGTGTAGCTGGGTTTAAAAAAGGTTTGGACAAGTTCCTGGAGGAAAGGTCCATAAACCATTATTAAAAAGGGACTCAGGATATCAATGCTTGACCCAATATAAGCATTGTGGAACATGTCTCTTTTGGGGAAACTGCTAGGTACATATGACCTAGATTGGCCACTGTTGGAAACAGGATACTAGGCTTGATGGACCTTGGTCTGACCCAGTATGGTATATCTTATGTTCTTATCTACCATTTTTCACAGTACTGATGTCAGGCTCACCGGTCTGTAGTTTCCCGGATCACCCCTGGAACCCTTTTTAAAAATTGGTGTTACATTGGCCATCCTCCAATCTTCAGGTATTACAGATGATTTTAATGATAGTTCACAGATTACTAATAGCAGGTCTGCAATCTCATATTTCAGTTCTTTCAACACCCTTGGATGTATAGCATCTGGTCCAAGTGATTTGCTACTCTTTAGTTTATCAAATAGTTTTAATACATCGTCCCGGTTTATCAATATTCCTTTCAATTCTTCTGATTTATTACCTTTAAATACTATTTCAGTCATGGGTAACTTCCCTACATCTTCCTCAGTAAAGACCAAGCAAAGAATTCATTCAGTCTTGTCAACTATGGCCTTTTCCCCTCTTAGTGCCCCCTTTACACCTCTATCATCTAATGGTCCAACTGACTCTCTCACAGGTTTTTTGCTATGAATGTACTTGAAAAAGGTTTTATTATGTGTTTTTGCTTCCACAGCAAACGTCTTCTCAAATTCTCTCTTTGCTTGCTTTATCAATGCTTTGCATCTAACTTGCCAGTGCTTATGTTTCCAGTTTTTATCATTTGGCTCCTTTTTCCATTTCCTGAAAGATGCTTTTTTGGCTACAGCAACCTCTCTGACCTCACCTTTAAACCATGCTGACTGTTTTTTGGACGACTTCCACTTTTCTTAAAGCGTGGAATACAGCTGGTCTGGGTTTCCAAAATAGTATTTTTAAGCAACACCCATTCTTGATGTAAATCTTGAACCTTTGTAGCTGCTGCTTTTAGTTTTTCCTTAACTATTTTCCTCATTTTATCATAGTCTCCCTTTAAAAGGTAGTACTGTGGATTTCCTTGCCATCTTTCTTTCCTCCATTTATGAAATCAAATGCGATCATGCTATGATCACTGTTGCCAAGTGGCCCCAACACCCTTATCTCTTGCACCAGATCTGGTGTTCCGCTAAGGACTAGGCCCACAATTGCTTCCCCTCTTGTCTGTTCATGAACCAGCTGCTCCAAGAAATAGTCATTTATTTCATCTAGAAACTTTATCTCCCCAGCATTTCCTGCTATGACACTGACTCAGTTGATACCAGGGTAATTGAAATTGCCCAAATTGTGTTGTAATTTTTGTTAGCCTCCCTGAATTTTTTCATCCATTTGTTCATTCTGGCCAGCTGGTTGGTTGGTAGTAGACCTCCACTACAATTGCCTTCCCCTTTTTACATGGAATTTCAATCAATATAGATTCTACAGTGTATTTTGTTTTCTGTAAAACTTTAATCCTGTGTGACTCAATGTCTTCCCTTCACCAATTTGATCTACTCTATCATTGTAATATAACTTGTAATCAGATATCACAGTGTCCTCTGGTTGTCCTCCTTCCACCATGTCTCTGAGATACAAATCATATCTAACCTTTCATTTTGTGCTATATATTATATTTCTTCCATCTTATTTTTTAGACTTCTAACATTTGCATACAAGCATTTTAGAGGTTGCATTTTATTCATATTAATGTGGTTATCAGTAGGCAGGGGTAATTTAGAGTCTTTAGGCTCTGTCTGCTTTCTACTTAAGGGCATTTGGGTTACTTTTGTCTTTATTGGAACCTCTCTCGATATGCCCTAACTTCAGTCTTTTGCTACTATTCTTCAAGGAAACATTTATTTATTTATTCTTATATACCACATTTCCAAGGATCAGTGTGGTTTACAGGGAACAAAGTTCATCAGTACACGAAACAAGTGTACAAGGAACCGTTGACTCTTATAAATGGAACAGATAGATAACACTATTTATAACACAGAACTGTAACTATATACAATTAGAGAATTGCTCACATCTTTGAGTGACTATGTACAGGTATAAGGTTGCTATGCACAACTGGGTGACTGTTGGCTTTCCCTTATTATCTAGTTTAAAAGCTGTTCTGTCTCCTTTTTAAAGGTTAATGCCAGCAGCCTGGTTCCATCCCAATTAAGGTGGAGGCCATCCCTTCAGAAAAGCCCCTCCTTTCCTGAGAATGTTGCCCAGATCCTAACAAATCCAAAATCCTCTTCCTTGCACCATCGTCTCATCCATGTCTTGAGACTCCGGAGCTCTGCCTGCCATTTGGATCCTGCACGTGGAACGGGAAGTATTTCAGAAAATGCTACCTTTGGGTTTATATGGGCCCTGACCTGTTCCCTGCTGTGGTAACCCTGCTGAGGGGGCTGGGTATGGGTGTTAGCCTTGATAAGGCTGGCCCTTCCTGTGAAAGGGAGGCTTTTTTCCCAGGTGGTTTCTTCCTGAGAAGAGTAGTAGTCTTTCTCGAGCTGAGTCCTGGTGACATACTCAGTCTCGATTTCAGCTGCCTTTTCCTCCATCAGCTTGCCGAAGTGGTTTTCCCTGAGGCAAGGGACGTCGAGGAGTTTCTTCTGGACCCATTGCTCGAGGTCCAATGCCTGTCTGGAGCCAGGCCTGGCTTCAGGCGCCAATGCCTGTAGTGGCTACCCTTGAGCTGGACTCAAAGCCATCATAGGCCGCTCGAGACAAGTATTCGAGGACTCCCCGACAGACTTTGTAATGGTCTGGAATCGCTGGAGGTGATCTCCATCGAGGCCTGCTGCAAAGCCTCTGAGTTTTTTAGTGAGGTCTCAGAGGTACATGCCGATATACAGTTGATAAGTCTGTATGCGGCATGCCAGCATTGAGCCTTGGTAACATTTTTGCCCAAGGGCATTGAGGGCACAGGACTCCCTGCCCCAGGGCACCGATGAGTGCATCTTCAGGCTCTTTTGTTGATGCATGGCTGACTTGACCACCATGGAGGTGTGAGGGAGTTGCGCCTTCCTGAAGCCCGGTCCTCGCTGAACCTAGTACATGGTGTCCAGGCACCGGCGCTGTTGCCGCCCACATCTGGAGAAGGCATCAACTGAGGATGAAGAAGACAGGGACTGTGAGGGCCTCCTTGGGTGGGGCCTCGTACTGGAGGATTTTGAGTTCCTCCATATGGGGCTCCTCCTCTGACTCCATGGCAAGGGAGAGTGCCCTCGCCATGTCCCGGACAAACTCGAGGAACGAGGTGTCCTTGGGTGGGGACAAGCACTTCGAGGCTGGTGGAGAAGGGTCTGAAGGGAGATCATGGTGTGTCCATGTCTCTGGGGAAGTCTCGACATCAGACTCCCAATCTGAGTAGTCCGTCGAAGAGTCGAAGCCCAATGGCTCCAAGGGGTCTGGTCTTCAGTGAATGGGGGCAGAGGCTTGGCTGGAGCCAGAGGCGCTCGCCTCAGAACACCTCGCTCCCGAGGACTGGGAGCGGGATTGAGACTCTCGCTGAGGTTCTGCTCGAGGATCACTTTGGCGGCCTGGGGAGTCCTTGGCATCGAGGTCCCTGTGGTCTCGGTGTGTGCACTGGTGGGACTGGGCATTAATGCCTGCTGTGAGGCAAGGAACGCAGGAATGCTGTGTTCCAATGCCAGCATCCTGGTTTCCCACTCGGCAGTCGCACCTTTGACACCCACACTGAGTTGATCAGGTCGGGTGTCGGGGAGGTGAGGGTCCTCGATGGGATGGGCCTCGGGGGATCCAAGATCCATCGCCAGAGGCCTCGATGTCTGTCCTGGGTACTTTCACCAGCTGCTCCCGCTCCAACTCCTCGGATGTTCGCTGGGGACTGAGGGACCGCTCATGGGACTTACTATGCTTGTCCGCTTCCCAGAACAAAACCCTCGAGGATTTCTTCCTCTTTTCATGCTCCCACTACAGGGAATCTTGATCGGAGTGTCTGCATATCTGCTCAGGAACCACGGGGGCTTTATGCGAATCCGAGGATCCATACAGGACCTTAGAGCGTGAGGCTACTCGGGATACCGGGGTCTGTTCTGCCTTGTGGAAGATGTTGTCCCGCTTCTTCTGACGACTCTGGATGGCCTTTGCGGACATCTTTTTACACAGGGAGCATGACTCTGGGTCATGGTCGGCACCCAGACACCGGAGGCAACACTCGTGTGTGTCAGTGAGGGACATGTTTTTGGAGCACCGATCACACTTCTTGAACCTAGTGGCCATTGGGGCAAAAAGGACCCCAGTGAGGTCGAAGACCCTCGATGTGGCCAGTGGTTGAAAAAGGCACGAAAGGCACTGGATGGAAAAGAACCTAACAACAAAGTTCCGAGGCCTGATGCCAGGGCAGCAGGGCTCGGAGGCAGAAAAGGAACGGGCGCTAGCCGGATAAAGGCACAGAATTGCATGAGGAAATCAACTTTTTTCCAGGGAAGAAAAACGAACATCTGTAGGGCTCCACGGAAAGCATAGTTACTCACCTGTAACAGGTGTTCTCTGGGGACAGCAGGAATCAGTCCTCACATATGGGTGACGTCGGCACCGATGGAGCCCTCTTGGAAGCATCCCCCCAGCTTTCAAAGAAAGCCTTTGGGAGATACCAGCACACATGCGTAGTCCCCTTCCCGTTCAAGGGTGCCATCTTGCTCAGTCAGATAACATAGCTAACAGACGGCAAAAACAGAAGATAGTAAAGCAGCAAATCCAAGGAGAGGAGGGAGGGTTGTGGACTGATTCCTGCTGCCCCCGGAAAACACCTGTTACAGGTGAGTAACCACGCTTTCTCTGTGAACAAGCAGGAAGTCAGTCCTCACATATAGGACTCCCCAGCTACAGGCTACCAAAAGCCTATAGGAAAAAATAGGGGTTCCTTCATGGGGAGCCGCAAGCAGCAGCAATTTTTCAGTCCGTGAACACAGACCACAGTAGGACCCCTGTGTCCGATGAAACCAGCACTCCGGTAGCCTGAACACAGAAGGGTCGGAGGGTAGGAGTTGCCTAAACCCCAAAAGGTTACGAAGCACAGCCTGGCTGAAGGCACTGTCCCGTCAGGACTCTCTTTCCAGGCAGTAATGAGCTGCAAAGGTATGGACTGAAGAACAGGTGGCGGCCCGGCAGATGTCCACCATCGGGACAGAGCGCAAGTTTGCCACCAAAGCTGCCATGGACCTGGCACGGTGTACCATGACGTGGCCTTCCAGCGGGAACCTCGCCTGCTCATAAGCAAAGATGATACAGTCTGCCACCCATATGGACAGCGTACGCTTGGTCACCGCCTCCCCTAGCCTGCTGAGCAGCTTTGCGGTGGCCCTGAGTGCCTTCGATATAGAAGGACAAGGCCCTCTTACAGTCCAAGGTGTGAAGGACCGTCTCCACCCGACTGGAATGAGGTCTTGGAAAGAAGGTAGGAAGCAACACTCCCTGGTTAAGATGGAAGGGTGACACTACCTTCGGCAAGATATAGAAGTGCATGCGAAGCACCACTCTGTTCTTGTAAAACCTGGTATAAGGCGCCTCTGCCACAAGGGCCTGGAGCTCGCTAAATCTATGAGTGGAGGTGAGCGCAACCAGGAAAACCACCTTCCAAGAGAGGTAGTGAAGGTGGGTGAGTGAGCTGTGCCAACACCACGTCGAGGTCCCATTTGGTTGCCGGAGTGCAAACCAGGGGTTTGATAAGAGCAGGCCCCGGAGGAAACAGGTCACCAATGGTTGGACCGAGAGGGGCTTAGCATCCACCGGATGGTGGTGCACCGTTAGGGCACTCAGTTGCACTCAGATGGAGTCACCGAAACTCTGTCTCGGAGGTGGCCTGTGGCCTGAGACCATTGATCCTGGAGATACCACTGCATCGTCCTCATGTGAAGGCAAGCATCTGGGGTGATGTGGATGTGGAGGCCATGTGCCCAAGGAGGCGCAGAAGAAGCCGGGCGGGCACTGAGGGACGGGGCTGAACGTCCCGAGCTAGAGATCTGAGACGATCGGCTCGGTCCTTGGGCAAGAAGGCCTTCGAGTGGAGACTGTCGATCTTTGCCCCGATGAACTCCAGGCACTGTGTTGGGAGGAGGTGAGACTTGGGGTAGTGTTGCAGAACCTGTATGGTACATGCAGTGGCCTGCTGCACCTCTGAGGCATTTTGTGAAGACCCTTGGGGCAGAGGCTAGGCCAGAGGGGAGCACCCTGTATTGAAAGTGCCTGCCCCCTACTACAAACTGCAGGTACTACCTGTGGTTGGGGTGGATGAGGATGTGAGTATAAGCATCCTTGAGGTCTAAGGAGCATAGCCAGTCTCCCTGTTGGAGGTATGGCAGCAATGTTCCAAGGGAGAGCATCTTGAACTTCTCCCTCACCAGGAATTTGTTGAGGTTGCACAGATCGAGGATGGGCTTTACTTCCTCATCCCAAAGAGGTCAGGGGGCCTATCTGGAGTAGAACCTCTTGCTCTTGAGGTGGTGGGGCACCGGTTCCACCGCCTTGTTCTCAAGAAGACCTGCCAACTCCTTCTGAAGAAGGTCCCGGTGGAGGGGAGACCTGAGGGGCTCTCCTAGAAAATAAGGGGGAGGTGTCTGAGCCAGGTGGAGGAGATAACTGTCCCTGACTACCGTTAGTGCTTAAGAATCAGTGGCGATGGCCACCCACTGCTGGACATAGAGGGCTAGACGTCCCCGTGTGGGATGCTGATCTCCTTGGGGTAGAGAGGCTATGCTCAAGGAGTCAAAAGTTCCCATCTGGCTGTGCCGGGGCCAGTGCCTGGGGTTTTGGAGCCTTCTGCTTACGCAGGCCATGCCCATGTCCCTTGGCCTGCTGACCCTGTTGGGGAGCCAGGGAAGCCTGATAGGGTGGGTAGTTTTGTTAAGCAGCCCCCTTCCTTGGGATTTTACCTGAGCCCTGCCATCGGGGAGGGGCAGTGCTTTTCTTAGAGAGCCTGGTCCTCGTCATGAACTTGGTCTCCAGCTCAGCAGCCTTGTCAGTCATGGGTTTGCCAAAGAGGTTCTTTCCTTGGCATGGGACATCGACCAATTTGTCCTGAATCCACTGCCCGAGTTTGAACAACTGAAGCCAAGCCTGGTGGTGTGCACTGATGCCTGCCGTGGCTACCTGGGCCGCTGACTCAAATCTGTCATAGACTGCTTGAGACATGAATTTGGAGAACTCAAGGACGGCCTTGGCCAGGCTCTTGAACCGCTGCAAAGGTTCCTCAGAGAGACCAGCCGAGAACCCGGCAAGTTCCTTTGCCAGGTCTCTCAAGTACATGCCCATTTACAGCTGGTAGGCCTGGATGCGGCAGATGAGCATCGAGCCCTGGTAGCACTTTCTGCTGAGGGCATTGAAGGTGAGGGCCTCCCTGCTGGGGTGCACCGAGAAGTGTGTCTTCTGGCTTTTCAGCCAACGCATGGCCGACTCCACCACCATGGAGTTATGCGGCAGTTGTGACTTCTGGAAGCCTGGGCTCCGGCAGACCCGATACATCGAGTTGAGCCATCTGCTCACCACTGGCACTGATGCCGGTGTCTCCTACATGCGGAGCATGAGCCACTCCAGGATGGGACGGATGGGCACCGTGAGCGATTCCCACGGAGGGGCCTTGTACTGGAGGATCTCCAACTCATCCGCCCAAGGGTCTTTCTCTGACCCGGTTGGGAATGCCAGGGCCTTAGACATGTCCTTGACAAAGTTCAAGAAGCCCATGTCCTCAGGCGTGGACCACCACCGAGGTTCTGAGACGGGAGAATCTGAAGGAACGTCGTGGTAGCGACGGGTATCAGGGGATTCTTCATCCTCCATCTCCCATTCAAAGTAGTCCATTGAGGACTCATAGGAGGCCTGCTCTGCAGGCCTTGAGGGGTCCGATGCCCTAAAGCCAGCGCCCGGAAAACTTGCCATGGCTGACCGCGTTCCCGTCGAGTGGGACTTAGAGTGTGACCTTGGCCAAGGATCGACTTGAGGCCAAAGGACCTCGAGGATCGGATCGGCTTCTGGGAATGACTTGGACGTTGAGGGCCCAGTGGTTGGGGCGAATGAACCGGTCATGCTGCACAACAGTGCCCGCTGCTGGTCCATGAAGGCAGACAAACTGCACTCCAGGGCTGCCATTCTGGACTCCAGACCAGAAGGCTCTGCAGGCTTCGGCATGGGCACCGAGGGACTCAGGCCCGATGCCGGCTCCACTGAAGAGGAATCCTCAATGTTTGGGAACCGAGGCCGGTCTGCAGCCGGATCCTTCCAGGGGACCTTCGCAGATCGCTCCTTCTCTGATGCCTTGGATGAGCATCTCAGACTGTGGGACCGGGCCTGGGGAGCTCCCGGCCGGTAGGAGCCGTCCAAGGATGCCGCCTTCGAGGGTCTCTTCTTCTTCCTGGGTTCCCTCGAGGGAGACCCCTTTCTAAGGACCCACAACGAGGCTTGGGTTCGGAGAGTTCCGCCCAAGATGTGGGGGCATCAGACGAGGCCCTGGCTTTCGGAGGTATCAGGGACTCATGGAAAAACTTATTGTGCTGCTGCTGGTGCCTCTTGAAGGCCTTGCTGGACATCCTCTTGCAGAGACCGTAGTCCACCGGTTTGTGGTCTGGCCCGAGCCAACAAAGATAGCAGTCATGTGTGTCGGTCAACGACATGATTTTAGAGCACCGATCACACTTCTTAAAACCATTGGTAGCCATGGGGGAAAAAGGTACCCCTGCACGGTTGAAGACCCTCTGAGCTGCCAGCGGGAAAAGAAAGGAGTGAAAGGTGCCAGAACAGGAAAAAATAACAAAAAGACTACAAAAATTAAACCGAACCCGACGCCAAGGCACCAAGGTAGGTAGGTGGGAAGAGTGCCAGAGCAATACTGGAGGCAAGTTGGAAACTCGGGGAACAAAATAATCAACTTTTTCCGGGGACAAGCCAGACAAAATCTGAAGGGCTCTGCGGAAAAAAGGAGACTGAGCAAGATGGTACCCTTGGGCAGGAAGGAGACCCTGCATACGTGATGGCATCTCCCAAAGTCGGGGGGGGGATGCTTCCACGAGGGCTCCGTCGGTGCCGTCACCCATATGTAAGGACAGACTTCCTGCTTGTTCCCGGAGAAAAAGGGAGACTGAGCAAGATGGCACCCTTGGGCAGAAAGGGGAACACACATGCATGGTGGCATCTCTCAAAGGCTTTTTTGAAAGCTGGGGAGATGCTTCCACGAGGGCTCCATTGCACCGACATCACCTATATATGAGGACTGACTTCCTGCTTATTCCTGGAGAATGGACTTTGTTTACCTCAAGATTAATTAATCTAAGATCCTTAATTAATGTATTCCTGATGAGGATAACCAGCTGCACTTGAAAATGAAAATGGGCACCTCCTTCCCTTTAATAGGTTTAAGAGCCTAAAGCTAAGATTATACTTGGGGTGGGTGGGAGGGAAAGAAGACTTAATAAAAGCTGTCTTACTACACAGTACCATGACCTGTGCGTCTAAGATAAAGTCTTACCAATTTTCTATGTGATTCACACAGCCCTTGGTTTGACTACGAGGGTCTTTCAAGTTGACCCTTTGATCTGTCACTTGCCTTTAACACCTATTTAAGACAACTTCACAGATCTTTTGCCTCCTAACTGGAAGGCCTCTTTGTAAAGGTCACTAGAAACAAGTTTATTTCTTTTTACTCAGAGACTATTTATTCTGCTTGTATACTAAGCTATACTACGATTTGATTTAAATAAAGAAGCTCTCTAGAAACAAGTAAATTTTAGTAACTATTTACTCTATTTTACTTTTCTATGCTAAGCTATAGCTGATTTGATTTAAATTAAAAGCTCTCTGGTGGTACTGAGACCTGACTGACTCAGCAAAAACCCTAAATTCTAAAATACACAGATTTATCAGTTTTAACCCAAAGGATTCCCCCTTTCCTCAAGATTTAGAGTATATTCCAGATGATAAATACTTACAAGTTCAATTCTATTTCCAGCTGTAGTAGTCCCTTTTGGTAGTCCTTCTCTTTCTCTCCCCCTCCCTCTAGCCAGTCCTCATTAGTCTGTCTCTTCCCCTAGCCAGTTCCCTCCAGTCTCTCTGTCAAGATTCCCCCACTATCCAGTCTTTATCAGACTCTTTTTTCTGTCGTGTACACCATCTATAATAATCTCACAGACTCATGGGTTGAGAAGCAGTGCTCTATTGCAATGAAGCACTCTAGATTCTCACAATGCACCTGAGGTATGGAAGTATCCTCCCCCCCTTTTCCATTTCATTCCCCCCACCCGAGTGCATCCAGAACCAAATCCATTACATACTCCCGTGCAGTCCATTCTGCTTCATCAGAAAATCAAGGTAATCATGTTTCATTTAAAATCTGTCCTTTATTAGTCTGTTTTCTGAAGCAGTATATTTTTTTAATTTTTATTTTTTACAAAAAGTGTTCCATCCAAGTTATATCAAGGTGATTAAAATAAACATGTGCAGAGAGGCTTCCAGATATAAAGATTCCATCCCACAACAAACAGGACAAAAAGAAATACAAAATAAAACTATTTTCTGATCTATACAGCTAGACATGGAGAGATTTACTAGTTGTAGGCACGCTGGCTCAAGAGATGGACGGTACAGTGCTGCCATGTGCAGCAAGGGAAGGTCATGCGTGTCTTGGCAGTGGTGGGAGAGTGGGATCGGAGTTGGTCATAGGGCTGTGTCGGTGACACAAACTCGATTTGGCTGCAGCTAGGGTTGGATTCCTTACTGCTTTCCAAGCAGCAAAACGTTCTCTCTCCTTCTCCCCTTACCAGTACAAACATCCCCATAGTTACATTACGAATTATAATCACAGACTAGGAGGAGGAGCTGGAGAGAAGCCAACTAAGGACAGTCTAGCAGTAAACAGGTGGGATGTGCATCTTAGAAATGGTCAATGCTGAAGACAGGCTGGGAGGTTTGTATTTAATGCAGGAGAGGACCCTACGATAGCACCACTGCTAACTGTGGGAGTGATTTCCTATGGCTCCCCTAGCTTTCCTGCTTTGTGAGCTTCTCAGTAACATAGTTCCCCTCCCCCTATAAAATATGTAACACAAAAGATCCCACAGAATTGCACTAGCAGACAAAGGCAAACCTTAAAGTGAATTCATGAAACAGGAATGGTCTGAGCTGAGTTTATAAGTTACAAAGTTGGGGAGCAGGATACATGAGTGAAGATGGAGAAACCAACAGAAAAGGGCTGCAGACTTCAGCAACAGGTTTGAAGTACAGTTACGGACCTGGCACCTGGGTGGCTGGCTACAGTGATCCCTCCCTCGACAAGGGCATCCATGTAAACAGGGAAAGACACAAGAACATGACGTCAGCCTCTCAAGGAACAAACGCCAGTGGACCTCGTCTTAATAGAAGAAACATCTCCCCAGGCAGAGTGTGCCACAGGAAGGTGTGAGGAGCATGCCTTGCCATAAGAGTGTCATGCTAACCCAACCATTCACAGGAAACCGATACAGGCCAGTCCCCCTTTGATCTGACCCATGCCACTACATGCACCACTAGAGAGATGACTCTTGGGGGGTCTTCTCAGCAGTTTATAGCAAAGCAGCGACAGAGGCAGGGGATCCCCCGACTGGGAATGGAAAGTTTATTTATAGCACCAAGGGATATCGTGGGGCTTCCTCCGCCTTGGGTTAGGGGATGGGATTCTGAGAAGAGAAAGCTGCTTCTCTTGAGAAGGTGGTCTGTGCCGTGCAAAGGATGTCTGTAGGCATTCTCCTTCCTCTCTGGATCTCCCACATGTATGGGTCAGTCCAGGCCAGCCTATGCTTTGCCCTTCTATCTCTTGGCACAGAAGCTGTCCAACTGGAAGGATCTAGCCATGGACTTTGTGTGGGGTGGGGGTAGGGGCAGGGTGAAAGGAAAGAGGGCAGGGAGGAAGGCCAGGGTGGAATGGAGTAGGGCATGGGGCGGAAAGGCAGGGGAGAGGGATATAGCTTAGTTTTATTGTTCGTAAAACTCAAGGTTTACGTTCTAGACCATGCAGTAGCACCAATGTTTATGAGGTTGATTGATATCTGGCTCTGTTACTTCCTTTTCCGACCACAGTACTTTCCTGGCGCGCAGCCAATACCACCTAAAGAAAGCAAAAAAAAAACAGACTGTTCAGGAAAGAGCCCCCCATGTATCCGAGACCAAGAGAGAGATGCAAAGGACTGGGAGGGGAGGAGAGGGAGGGAGGGACAAAGATGGGACCAGAGAGAGATGAATTACATGTCATTGTCTCAGATCTGTTCAGTTCTTAGAGCACACCATTGCCTGTGTGCCTCTGCCAACCTGCTTCCTCCTGACGTGGCATTACCCACACTCTGCACCCACTTTCTGCTGGCTCCTGACTGTTGGCCACTTCCCATCTGTGTCTCCTCACTCTGTTTTATCCTAACAGTGCAAGCAGACTATTTCCTGTGTAGCACTTCCTGTTCTTTTCTGAAAGTGTAAGCTTTACCCACTCCCCCTCTGTTGTCTCCTGAGAATTTAGGCATTACCCTCTCTGTGTACCCCACCCTCCCATGCCTTGCATCTCCTGAGGGTCATTCATTTCCTGTGTGCCTCTTCACTGCTTCCCTCTGACCAGGGCCGGCCCTGCCCCTAGGAGAGCGAGGTGGGCAGCTTTATGCTGCTGCTTTGTTGCACACAACCTGCTGCTTCTGTTCTTCCTCCGATGCAACTTCCTGTCAGAGGAGGGAGCAGAAGTGACAGGTCATGTGTGCTGAAGCACATGGTCTGCCACAGGCAACAAAGCCTCCACACTCCCCTTCCCCTCAAAAAAACGGAATTGATGGCAGCATGGCAAGGTGGGGCAGCTTGGTGAGGGAGGGAGGGAGGTGGTGCGGCAGAAACCCTTGAGCCAGCCCTGCCTCGGACAATGTATCTTCTCCCTGCTCGCCCCTGGTTTAGAGACTGGTTGTGGGGGGCACAATTGTGGCATGGGACTGACAGAGGATCCTGGTGCTGGGTACCGGCAATGCCAGTAGGGGGCAGATTGTAACTGTTCCCAGCCCACTCTCCGTGCGGTGCTCCTGTCCCAGCCGCGGCAGCTCCACCTACCTCGGTATCCCAGGGCTCCTAGTGCTCCGCCCCCAGTGTAGGATTTGGCAGGTTTTGCTGTGTGAGAGAGAAAATCTGGTTAGGGTGAGTGAGGCTCACTTTGCTAATCCCCATTGCCTCAATGTCCATTCCCATTCGAGTGCAATAGTACACTCAAGCGGAGCATTTCTCAATGGACGCTAAAAGGGGAACCCCCCCTCAGTACAATAACACAGCATGAAAACATCGGAAACCAACTCAAAAGGGCAGTGTCAGGCTCACTGTCTCATCTTGCACCCTGAGAGTTGGAGGTGGCAGCTCATAGCACAGGAAATCCTACTGCTGTTTCCCACCACAAGTCATTAACCTCCCCCAGCATATCGCTGCGTCGTCCACTCGTCCCCTTCTAGAAAGCATCAGCTGGCAGGAATTTCCTTTTTTCAGCTGAAAGATCTCCATCTTCTGTGACATTATCACTAGCTCCCTTCACAGCTGGCCCGCGTCTCTCCCATCAGACATCATTCCCTCCCCGTCCCCCCCCCCCCCCTCACTACGTCCATTAACAAGTGCCTTCTTCATCCATCTCCCCTGGCCATTTCGCCCTGAGCTCACCTCCCCTTCCAGTCTCCTATTCACCCTCTCTGTCCTCTTAAAGGCCAGATGACTTTGTCTTGTATCCACTGTGGTCATAAGCCCACCTGGAGCTCAGTGGCAATCAATGTTATGCTCAGCTAGATGTAGGCAATGTTTCAGCTGCAACATAGCTGACAGTCTGAAAAAAATGTAGCTGGCTACATTTAAGCCAACTAGCTCTGGGCGTGGAGGTAACCAGCTAATGTTAGTCACCTAGCAGCGAAAATTTATACTAGCCAGCTAAGTCCCCCTCTCTCCAACTCAGCCCCACCCCCTGGAATATTCAATGCACACCCTGTGGGAAATACCGTATGTATCATTCTAATGGATTTAGCAGCTAGCTTTATGTGAGGATTAAACTCTAGGGGGTGCAACTTACCACCCAAGGGGTATCCCAGCTGGCCAGCCATTCCACCTAAAGCAAAAGCATGTTATCTTTTATTGTTCAAAAACAACTACATCAAAAGTGCATAGCTAGAGGCAGAAATCATCATGTGCATAACACCACAACCGTGAACGGTGGAGATGACGTTTTAAATCATTTCTATATATTAATGCAATAAAAGGACTCCTGCTATTGTGATCCACTAGTAAGGCACTGGTGAACCATTTGCTGCCGAGGGTCCAACCCTCAAATATACAGATTTAAGAAATATATTTTGGAACTATTTTTGGGAACATTGGAGTGGTAATAGAAAGAATTGTATTATTACACACATCTTTTGTTATCCAAGCACATTTTACATAACTTTGCCAGCAACACCCTACAATCGGACTACTCTATTTGTGCTCCTAGGAGCCCCCTTTATCACCCTTTAAGCTGTTCCTTATGACTGTTCTAAGGTGCCCCATTCCCATCTTGCCTCTCATGAACATTATCATCCTCTCCCCCACCCACTCCTTTCTACCTGCAGTATAAAACTATTTATTTATTTAACATTTTTTTAATACTGCTTTATCCTTACTTGGTAATGTACATTGAACAGGGACATTGATAACTTGGAATTTTTTGAAGCAATGGAGGGTTAAGTGACTTGCCCAAGTCTCTTGGGTCCCAAGCCAGTGCTTTAGCCATTGGGCTACTCCTCCACTATAAACTCCCTGGATCTTGAGGCCTCCTCAACACCTTCTTGACCCTCAGGATCTCCCACTGAAGAAACATGGGGTAAATGAGAGAACAGTGGAGACATAGTTTATAGGCTGATTTATCTCATGCCTATGGATATCCTGAAAATCTGACGGGTCACCAGCTAAGCCCTGCCACAGGGCTCCGCATCACTTTCTCATTCTGACTCTGTTGGATCAAGGGAACCTTTTCTTCTTCTTCCCCCCATCCTTTAGATAAGTACAAAGCTTACCTGGGTAAATAGGTGATAAGCCATAGCCAGGGATGAGACCTGCAAGGAGAGAATCCAGAGTAAATATCTGCTTGGGGTTGGAAATCATGTCTGGCCTGTAAAAAGAATAACCAATAGGGCCTAGCAAGAGGATGGACTACCTCTCGGAGAAGCCCCTGCTAACGAGACCCCAGGAAGCTGCCCTCCCCACTAGAAGCTATGCAAGTCTGTCTTGCCACTAACTGGCTGACTCCAGGGACTTTAGACTCTGCCCCCTCCTGTTTCCTTTACAGAGCAGCCGTCACAGGAATGGGGTTGGACGCTGTCAATGGGGATCACTCCTTGGTGAGCTGGGAGTGGCTGGCCCAGTCATGTTGTACTTTTTGTCTTGGAATCATTTGTAGGATGAGCTGCCCTAAGTTGGGGGAGGGAATGAATAAGGAACCTTCTGTTTTTCTCTTACTTTTGAGGCTGAGCAGGGTATGGTAGTTTTTTTTTTTTTTTAGGAAATCCTTTGGGAGTTGAGGAGGCTGATTTCGGAGGTGGATGATTTCAGATAGCGTTCAGTATCATTGGGTTTATGTGACCTGTGGCACACCTGGGCTTTCACCTCATGAGAGTAATGAGCTGTCAGGGCCCCTGACTTACCATTACTGTTTAGTTTTGTATTCTTATGAAATTTATTTTTTAAATTGTTTTAAGTCCCTTAAGCCCTAGGGATCAATGAGAGGAGTTATAAATGTAATAAAATAGAACATGAAGAGGTTATCCACCACCTTCTGCATGAAAGGATAAAACAACCCAACTCGCACAGCACAGTGAGGCGATATCTTTGCTCAGGGAGTGTGACAACACCCTTCCTACCGCGCCAGGTAGAGGGGAAGGTCTGAAGTGACCCTCATTCCACTGCATAGGAGGAGGTAAGGCAGACGCCCTTTGTAACGCGTGGGAGGGCCAGGTAACATGTCTTCTATTACACAGGGAATGGGGAGAAGAAAGGAACTATTCTTACTGGAGATGAGGTGAGAAAGAGAGGGCGAACAGATGTCCAGATTAAATTTACCTGGCTGACCACCAACACCAACACCACCACCTACACCAACACCTAAAAATACAGAATAATACAAAAGTTAATAACAGAATATTGCAACAGCACCTCCTGCTGGAAGAGATTGGTTCTGCCAGAGATGTGAGTTTCCCCACAACCCATCACTCTTGCACCATACTCTAGTCTAGAGCATCTCCCGCAGGAGTCATTTTGAGGTTAATATTCAGTGAGGTAGTGAATGGTTTTATCCAGATAACGCTATATGGATAATTTTAACATGATATTTGGCAGGACTTCTCTGGATAAATCCACTGTTGAATATATCTGGCTAAATTTAGGGAAGTGTTCTGCTGAGACCAGACTTATCTGATTAAGCTGGGAACTCCCAGAGTTACCTGGATAAATCTTTGGAATAGTGACCTGTTCATTTATTTTATTTAGATTTCTTACTTCAGTCAATTGCATCAAAGGGCTGGAGGTGAGTTTCAGATTCATAGATTGACATGAACACACCAATAAACAGATAATATCAAATGTACCGTTAATTACTGAAACACCCATAATGGTCACAATGTCACTTAGAAACACTATACCATGCCTCCAGACCTTTCAGTGAATGATCACATAGGACATTTCAGATAACTGAGAGGGCCTGGGCAGGGTACGCCTTGGAGAAGGATTTGCTGAATTGGGCTTTCCATGAATTTCACGGTGCTGGAGAAGGAGGGAGGCAGGAATTACATGTGTCTGTGTAGTGCTGGGTACACCTTGTAGAGCTATACAAATGACAAATAGTAGTCAATCAGAATTGCTAGGGATGTGGCAGATAAAGGGTGCCTCCTGCTTTCTCCCCTTCCCCAGCATCTGCTCCCTGGAGGAGTAGCAGGTGGGTGGATGGTGGGCTAAGGGTATATGTGGCATCAGGGACGGATTTACATGTACGCCATGGCGTAGGGCCCACAGCTGGCAGGGGCCCACAAAAAAAAGAACAAGTTAATTTTTTTTAAAAATAAAATTTAAAAAAAAACCTGCTGGCTGCCGCCGCGGGGCCCCCTCTGCTGCCGCGGCAGCACCGACTGACCCGCGGGAGCCCCCTCTACAAGCTGAAGCCGTCGGTTTGTTCCTTCCTCCCTCCCTCCCTCCGTGCAGGGTGCAGGCTGTGAGAGACGCGAAAGGAGAGTGTCTCCTCGCGTCTCTGTTTAGGCCGCTGGGGCTGCTGGGAACTTTCCCCTCAGCCCCTGCGGGCTTAACAGAGACGCGAGGGAGACACTCTTCCTTCGCGCCTCTCACAGCGTGCACGGAGGGAGGGAGGGATCGACAGACCGACTGAGTCAGCTTGCAGAGGGGGCCCCCGCGGGTCAGTCCGTGCTGCCGCGGCAGCAGAGGGGGCCCCGCGGCGGCAGCCAGCAGGTTTTTTTTTAAAATTAAATTTTACTTTAGGCCGACGGCGGGGGGGGGGGGGGGTAGGACTGGTAATGGGCTATGGGGGGAGGGGTAGGACTGGTAATGGGCTATTGGGGGGGCTGGGGCTGGAAATGGGCTGGGGGGGTTAAGGCTAGAGGTGGGCTGATGGGGTTAGGACTGGTAATGGACTGTGGGCTGTTGGGGGGGTTTAGAACTGGTAATGGGCTTTTGGGGGGGGTTAAGACTGGTAATCGGCTGTGGGCTGATGGGGGTTGTCTGGTAATGGGCTATGGGGGGGGGCTAGGACTGGAAATGGGCTGGGGGGGTTAAAACTGGAGGTGGGCTGATGGGGTTAGGACTGGTAATGGGCTGTGGGCTGATGGGGGGGTTAGGACTGGCAATGGGCTATGGGGGGCTGACTGGAAATGGGTTGATGGGGTTAGGACTGGTAATGGGTTATAGGGGGGGCTTAAACTGAAAATGGGGTGATGGGGGGTTAGGACTGTAAGTGGGTTGATGGGGGGCTAGGACTAGTATTGGGTTGGGGGGTTGCTAGGACTGGAAATGGGCTGATGGGTGGCTAGGACTGGAAATGGGCTGATGCAGGGACTAGAAGGGAATGGATGCTGGGTGAGGCTGGAACTAGAAGGGAGCTGATGTTGGGGGAGGATCAGAATGGGATGGGGCTGGAAGAGTAAAATGGAGAAGGGAAAAATATTTTGTGTGGGAGGGATAAAAAATCTACAATTGGCCGGGTATTGGGAGAGTAAGTGGGGTTTGAGGATGGAGGGGTAAAATTTGAGTGGATGAAATAGGAATGAGGAAAGAGCAAAAGGAGAAAGATTAGTATGTTAAAGCAGATGTAGAGAGAGAATGGAAAAAAATCTAGAAGAGAGAAGAAAGGACAAATGGACAGCAGACGATGGAGAGTTAGCAGAAGACACGAAGAAACCAGAAGAAAGTGGCTGGAGCAATTGCAGCTGAAAAAAATGCACAAAAGGTAGAAAAATATCTCTTTATTTTGAATTTATTAATTGGAATATGTCAGCTCTGGTAAATGTGCATCATTAACGTCTGCGCTTTGTTTAGTACAAGAGCAAATTAATGTATAGTTTTATTTCTACAGTGTTGTACATTCCAAGTTTGGCTTTTGGGATTCCCAGTTTAATTATTGTCTTCCTGTTTCTAAATTGTGATTACTTGTTTGGTGATGGTCTATGTTCTGCATGTGTAACTGAGCTGAGGTGTTTTGTTTATATAATTCCTATTTGACATTGCCACTTGTTCTCTTTCCCCAGTCGGTCATGTATTGTTGTTCTCTGAAATGTATTGGTTTAATATTTGCAGTGTTGCCTTTTGATAGGTAGGGTATGGTGCTTTGTGAGTCCTGGTAGTGCTGTTAGGATACGGCGGGTTTACTATGGTTTCTAAATGGGCAGTGTTTGTAGTAGTTCCTAATGTGTCTGGCAGTTGGCACTGGATTATAGTAATGTAGAAATCTTTTAGTCTTTCTTTATCCATACACTCATTAAGAGGCACGTTTACTAAAAGTTAGTATATGGTAACATTATGCAAATATTTATGCAAATGAGGCCCCTTATGCAAATGAGGCCCTGCACCCCCCTTGGGCCGCCCCTGCTGGGGGCCCACAATTTTTGTTGGCGTAGGGCCTCACTCAAGGTAAATCCGGCCCTGTGTGGCATATTCTCACCCACTTTTTCGCCCCCTCCCCTTCATTCAAGTATGTGCCTTGATTCTGTATTGCAATCTGCATAGATCAGGTAAGAACCCTGCAAAGAGCGGACTATAAGAGTGGAACTTACTTTCATTCAGCCCTCTCCCTTCCTTCTGTCTCTTCTTACTCCCCTCCCCCTCCATTCCTGCAGCTAAAAAGCAGGGCACACCGTGCACATGCACACACACATACTCCAGGCGTGAAGCCTCAAGCTAAAAGCACCAGCAAAACTCCCAGCTCTGCTGCAGGCTAAGAGAAGCACTGTGCACACCATGGTTCTGCGGGTGGCAGCGACACAGTCTCGTACTTCCACTGGCCCTACCCCAAGCCATCTTTTGTGGTGTCACCAGTGAGATGAAACCAAGACACTGCCAGCCTCCTGAATCACAGCAGCATCCAGTTCAGAGGTGGGAGCCTAAGAAGTTAAAAGAAGGCAGACTAGCAGGTGCAGCGACGCAGTGTAGCACAGGTGTGCAGGAGTCACACCCATGCTGTATGTGCCCGATACAGCTGCCGAGGAAGCTGAAGATTTGTTTGCAGCAGCGCCTCTGGAGTCGGTGCTTGCACACTGTGATGGCTGTGCGACCTGGAAGCTCCTGGTAGGAGAGAGGGGACATTCCAAATGAATGCTACTGACATTGGGAATGGGGAGAGAATGAAGGAGGATGGCTGTGGTGATGGGGAACCTAGGGAGGGAGAGGAGGGAGAGACATATCAAAATTACTCACCTGTAGCAGGCATTCTCCATGGACAGCACGATAAGACCTTTTATATGGGTGATGTCATGGGCAGAGTCCTAAGTGGGAACAAATTCCCAGCATCTAGAAGCTTTTGGAGCCCTTCCTGCACACACGTGTGCCATATTCCACCTGCTGCCGCCACACAGGTTACCTCAGTCTAGATAAAAGCTGAAGAAGAGTACAACTTCAAAGGGAGGAAGGAGCTTTGTGAGGAATTACAGTATCCTGCTGTCCACGGAGAACACTTGCTGTTTTCTTCATGAACAAGCAGAATAATGTCCTCATGTATGGGAATCCCTAGCTACTGAGGAAATAGTTGTTTTTAGTGGCAACAGGCCTTTATGGATTTTATCTTTTTTTTGTGTATTTTTCTATTTTAAATTTCTTTGAGCCTGAACAGAAAGAAATGGGCCAGGGGGATGGAGACAGCGATTAACTAGATCCCTTAGGTCTAGGATGGAACGGAATCTCCCCCACCCCCATTTTTTGTGTGACCAGGAAATACCAGAACTAACATCCCCACCTCTCCTACCCTGCTGGAACTGGCTTGATAACATTTGCCTGGAGAAGGGCAGAAAGCCCCTGTTTGAGTATTTTCTAGTGCAGAGAGTTGACGGAAGAAAATCTTGGAGGGCAATTTGGCAGAACTTCAAATCAGTGCAATTGGTACCTGAACCCGACAATCTTTATAATTCAAGGTCAGAAGTGATTGGGAGCCAGCGGTCTGCAAAATACCAGATCCTTCCTCTGACTGGCAGGTTGTCCAGAACTAGTACTGGAGTCTTGGCTATGTTCTCAGGAAGCTGGTCAAAACTCAGCTCCAGGTTTTGGCTAGGATACTGGCTGGGACCTTTGGGCCTTCTACTGACAGTTTGGGTTCAGCAGGAGGCTGGGAGATACTTATGCCTATGAGAATAATAGGTCCTCCTTTAGTCTCCACACAGTCAGCGAACGTCTCCTGTATTTTGAATTGGAGGTCCGAGGCCCAGAGCTATGAGAGTCTCCAGGCGCCAGTACCCATAGAGGAGGCTCTCAATGCTATATTGAAAGTATCATAAGTCACTTAGACTATGTACTTTCCACACGCCTTCTCTTTGCTCACTAGGGAATGGAGTTGCTTGACCTTCTCCGTAGGGAGAGTCAGCAAACTACTGCATGCCATGCATGTTCTGCAAATGCACACCCACAAAGGGCTGATAGAACACTATGGGGGTCATTATGTCCTGTGAACAGCGTCCTGTTGGGACGTCCATCCCCGCTATTTGCCCCCCTGCCAGCCCCGGCAAAAGCCTCCCTGTACGAACAGCAGGTTTGTATAGGGAGGCCTAGACAGGGGCAGGAGGGGGTGTTCTGGAGGTGGAGTAAGGGCGGGCAGTAGACGGACCGCAACCAAGGATGTACAAGACCGATTCAGAGGTTGGCCCTCTACGTCCTGGGCCTCAGATCTGGATGGGGACTTATTCCACCTCAGAGGTGGAATAAGTCCCCCTGGGTGCAATGTTTCGGCAGCACCCGGCAGAGACAGGTGAGGCAGGGGTGCAGGAAGTTCCCCGCAGCCAGACCCTGGCCATGGGAGGCTGGATCAAGGGTCCAGCTGTGGTGAAAGGAACATTTCTGTGGCGGCCAGCATTCGCAGCTCCTGAATGGAGTTGTGGTGCCATGGCGACGGGATGCCATGGCTCTGCGGTTCCATTCAGGAGCCTGACTGAGCTAGTCAGGTTGTGCCTGGGCATGCAGCCAGTCAGAATCAGGTCCGACCTGCATGTCCAGACGCTAGTCCCAATTCTGATGCCGTGGGATCAGAATCAGGTCTAGCGTTGCATGGCCCAATTCTGCCCAGACATACAGGGACTGGACGGCCTGAATGGAATAGGCCACCACTCGAATAGTGAGCACAGTGTTCTGAAACACTTTTCTCCCCAAAGAATCCAAAGTCTGGGCTGCCCTCCCCAGGGGTACAAAGAGTGTGACTTGAAGCTCTTGACTCATTTGAGAGCAGATTCGATGACCATGGAGCGTTGCAGCAGTTGGAGTTTCTTGAATCCGGGAGCCTTTTTGACTCAGTACAATAAATTGACATTCTTGTTGACCAGATGTGCAGAGATGGGGCCTCCCACATCTTTATCTGTACATCTCTCAGGATTCTGTGAACAGGTACTGTCACAGCCTCCTTAGGAGGATCATGGAACTGGAGGATTTCAATATCTTGGCCCCGAGTTCTTTTGTTTCCAAATAAAATAGGATGAGCTTAGTTATTTCCCATACTAAGGACAACTCCCCTGGAGGTGAACATCTTCTCTCATGAGGAGGTGAGAGATCTGAGGGCAATTCTGGAGACCTCTCCTCTGAGAAGTATTTGAAATTGTACTCTGACTTCCAGGAGCACTCTGATTGAGACTCTGAGGCATGCTCAAAAGATGTCTGAGTCTCTGCCTGGGTTGACATCCGCTTAGGGTTGCCAACTGGCACCACATGTGCCTGACAGGCTTGATCTAGTCCTGGGTTTACCCCATTGCATGCAGGAGCATGTAGTTCTGATTTCTCCATTGCACTCCATAAGAAAAGCAAGACTGCAAGTCCCTGCATGCAATGGGGTAAATCCAGGACTGGATCAAGCCTGTCGGGCACATCTGGAGTCAGTTGGCAACCCTACATCTGCTCCATTTCAGATGCAGGTCTATGTTCAGAACATTGGTGCACCAATGTTCTTTGATGCCTTAATGAGTGATCACTCCCCAATATGCTCAAAATTGAAACCGGCTAGGCAATTACTGGTATCAAGACCCATCAATGCTTCAGTGATAGTGACTCTCCTGCAGGCAGCCAAAGAGTCTCCAGAATCAGCTCAATATCCTGATGCAACAGCCTCGATGCTGTCAAAGCTGCAGCCATTTACCATGCAAATATTTTCATCCATTCTTCAGAAGGTGCTCCTTGAGGGCCACCATTGGCAAACGTGAGGGGGCTACAGCAGATTCTGTCACAGGCTGTAAAATCTGGTAGAGAGTATTGGGAGGTTGGTCCCAGCCCCTTGGAGACTGTTGCTGCACCTCTGATGCCACTGAAGTTGTGCATCCCTCACATTGGGGCCACTTTGAGGACACTGGCTCTCGACATCACACTCTTAATGAACTGCGACACTGATGCACTTGAACCTCCATCTGCTGCCCAGTGTCCCAAGTCCTTGAGGCCAAGGAAGCTGAGGAAAAATCCTTCTTCTTCTTCATACATGAATCGCTGGATGACTGGTCCTGGGACACCTTGTCAATGCTTGACTCCAAATGAGTTCTATGACCCCCTCGATCTTGATGCACCACCAGCATATAATGCAGCTTCCTGAGCCATGGGAACCAATGCCACCAATGCTGAGGTTGAGGTTCCAGAGTTATCTGTGCCAAAAATTTGTTCACACTGTATTTTATGACTCTTGAGTCCTCTCTTTGTCATCTGTGAATGCAAGACACAACAAGAAGGTTCATAGTCGGGCCCTAGGCACTGCAGGCACTATTGGTGAGTATCTGTTGCAGACATGGTCTTCTTATACTCGGTGCACCTTTTGAACCCATTGGCGATTTTTTGAGACATGTTATCTGGAAAACTAGTTGCAGTGACATCAAATGACTCAGTAGTGAAAAATAGATCCAAGCCGGAGCACCAGAGGCCTAAATATGGCCTATAATAGTGATGCCGCAAAAATAAGGACACTTTTATAAAACATTCGAAAAACCTAACTAATGACTAAAAACACTTGTGCAGCAGCAGCAGAAGAGAAAACAGAAAAAAATTCACAGTGGAAAAGAACCCAAAGGTTTCAGACAAAAAATGCCTTGAGTGCTGGCATGCACGTCTGATGGTTCTGCAGAAAGATGAAGAGTGAAGTAACCCCGAGTGGCCGCAGCAGAGCCATCTCTAAGTGCAGGAGCAGCCTAGTGGTTAGGACAGCAACCTGGGACCAGCAAGACTAGCGTTCAAATCCTTATGGCCTTGGGCGAGTCACTTAACCCTCCATTGCCTCAGGTACGAACTTAGATTGTAAGCCCTCTCCAGGAAACAGGAAATACCTACAGTACTACCGGAAAGGTGTGAGCTAAATACTAATAATAAAATAAAGAAATTAGGAACAGGTTCTCATGGAGAGCTCCATCTGTGATACCACCTATATGCAAGAACATTATTCTGCTTTTACAGCGAGAAGGGGGTAATACTTCTGGGACTGGGGAGCAATAGGAGAGAGAAGGAAGGGGGGAAATCTCCTGGAGCTGGGAAGGGGTAGGGGAAGAGGGAAATCTGAATATTGATAGGGCAGCATAGGAGGAGAAAGAGGCGGATGTTGGATAGAGAGTGGGAGACATAGGGGAGATGATACTGGGGACCTGGGTAGGTGCTGCTGAAGATGGTGGAGGTAGGGTTACTGGGCAGGGAAAAAGAAAAAAGGGTGTAAATTATTGGATGCTATTTTGAAATATTTTATTACTGTTTGTTTTTTTTAAATTGTTGTTTTGGTTTTACTATTATTAGGAATGTTTCACATCAGGTGAAATCGCCTGTTGAGGGTCAATCCATCTATCTCTCTGTCCATATGAAAACTTTGCTTGTACATACATCAACAAAACTGATGCCTATGAAGACAAAATGCAGCAGGCCTACACAGACACAGACACACACTCACACCCCACCTTACCCCACGCACCCCCACACATACACCACTCCTGCCCCAAATACACAAAGACATCACACACCCATACTACGAATGCACACACACACACTCCACCCCCCCACACACTACATCCCTCCACCCCATGCACCTCCCCACACACATACACACCAGTCCCACACCAAATACACATAGGCACCTCACCCCTGCATTACACAATCATACTTACACAAACCCTACCCCTATACCATACAGACACACACCACCCCCAACTATATCCCCCACCCTTGTACACACAGACACCCCACCCCCATACCAACCCACACATCATAAGAACATAAGATATGCCATACTGGGTCAGACCAAGGTCCATCAAGCCCAGTATTCTGTTTCCAACAGTGGCCAATCTAGGTCATACGTACCTAGCAGTTTCCCCAAGGGACACAGGTTCCACAATGCTTGTATTGCTTCAAGCATTGATATCCTGGGTCCCTTCTTAATAATGGTACGTATGACCTAGATTGGCCACTGTTGGAAACAGGATACTGGGCTTGATGGACCTTGGTCTGACCCGTATGGCATATCTTATGTTCTTATGTTCTTATGACCTTTCCTCCAGGAACTTGTCCAAACCTTTTTTAAACCCAGCTACACTAACAGCCTTTACTACATCCTCCGGTAACAAATTCCAGAGTTTGATTACACGTTGAGTGAAAAAATATTTTCTTTTATTAGTCTTAAATAGTTTACCCTGTAGCTTCATTGCATGTCCCCTAGTCTTTCTATATTCTGATAAGGTAAACAATCGATCTACGTTTACCAGTTCCACTCTGTTCATTAATTTATAGATTTCTATCATATCTCCCCTCAGCTGTCTCTTTTCCAGGTTAAAGAGCCCTAACCTTTTCAGCCTTTCTTCATAGGAGTATCCTTCCATCCCCTTTACCATTTTGGTGGCTCTTCTCTGAACCTTTTCTAAAATCGCTATATCCTTTTTAAGATACGGCGACCAGAATTGCACACAATATTCAAGGTGCGGTCTCACCATGGAACGTTTAAAAGGCATTATAATATCTTTTGTTTTATTTTCCATTCCTTTCCTTATGATACCTAGCATTCTATTTGCTCTCTTGGCCGCCGCTGCACACTGGGCCGAGGGTTTTAACATGGTATCCACAATGACGCCTAAATCTTTTTCCTGGGTGGTGGTTCCTAATGTGGAACCTTGCATCGTGTAACCATAGTTTGGGTTGTTCTTCCCTAGGTGCATAACCTTGCACTTGTCCACATTAAATTTCATCTGCCATTTTGATGCCCAGTCTTCCAATTTATCAAGATCCTCTTGCAATTTTCCACAATCCTCTTGGGTTTTAACAACTTTAAATAGTTTTGTGTCATCTGCAAATTTGACAACCTCACTCGTTATTCTACTTTCCAGGTCATTTATGAATATGTCAAAAAGCAGCGGACCCAGCACAGATCCCTGGGGTACACCACTATTCACCTTTCTCTATTGGGAAAATTGGCCATTTAGCCCTACCCTCTGCTTTCTATCTTTTAACCAGTTCCTGATCCACAATAGTACACTGCATCCTATCCCATGACTCTTTAGTTTTGCCAAAAGTCTCTGATGAGGGACCTTGTCAAAGGCTTTCTGAAAGTCCAGATACACAATATCAACCGACTCACCTTTGTCCACCTGATTATTCACTCCTTCAAAAAAACATAACAGATTAGTAAGACAAGATCTTCCTTGTCTAAAGCCATGTTGGCTGTCTCCCATTAGGTCATGACTATCTAAATGCTGAGTAATTTTATTCTTTATGATGGTTTCTACCATTTTTCCCGGTACTGACGTCAGGCTCACCGGTCTGTAGTTTCCCGGATCACCCCTGGAACTCTTTTTAAAAATTGGTGTTACATTGGCGATCCTCCAATCTTCAGGTATTAGAGATGATTTTAATGATAGTTCACAGATTACTAATAGCAGGTCTGCAATCTCATATTTCAGTTCTTTCAACACCCTTGGATGTATACCATCTGGTCCAGGTGATTTGCTACTCTTCAGTTTATCTAATAGTTGTAATACATCTTCCCGATGTATCGATATTTCCTTCAATTCTTTCGCACCTTTAAATACCACTTCAGTCATGGGTAACATCCCTACATCTTCCTCAGTAAAGACTGAAGCAAAGAATTCAGGAAGATGGCCCTGAGTTTGAGGAGATTGATTTGCAGGAAGGATTCCTCTGGATGCAGTGGCCCTCGCAATGTGCGCCCCAGCCTACAGCGGAGGTTTCTGTTGTCAGGACCCTCTGAGGGGCCGATGCCTGGAAGGGCATCTCTGCCCTGAGGTGATGTATGGACTGCCACCAGGTGAGGGAGGCCGCCAGCTGGTAAGTGACCTTCACTCTGTCCCTCAGCCTGCCTGTTGTCTGTGTCCACTGGGAATGGAGGCACCATTGGGCTGCCTGCATATGCAGGCGGGCCAGAGGTGTAACATAAACTATCGAGGCCATATGGCCTAGCAGGAGGAGGAATAGGCAAGCTGGCACTTAACTGGAGCTCTGCACGTCCCTTGCCAGCTGCATCTGGCAGTAAGCTGTCTCCACTGGGAGAAAGGCCCTGACCTGCAGAGCATCCAGCTGGGCCCCTATGAAGTCCAAGTCTTGGGCTGAGGAGACGCTGGACTTGGGGTAGTTGGTGATGAACCCCCAACTGCTGCAGGGTGTGGATAGTGAGCCTTGTGGCCCACCTGGCCTCGAGAGGTGTGCTGCCTCTGATGAGCCAGTCATCCAGGTAAGGGAAGATGTGAGCCCCTTGGAAGCACATGTGGGTGGCTACGACTGCCAGGTATTTTGTAAAAGTCCTTGGAGAAGAGGCAAGTCCGAATGGCAGCACCCTGTATTGGTAGTGCTGCCCCCCCCCCCCCCACCACAAATCTCAGATAATGCCTATGGGAGGGGTGGATCAGGATGTGGGTGTACGCATCCTTGAGATCCAAGGAGCAGAGCCAGTCTCCCTGGCAGAGGTAGGGCAGCAGTGTACCAAGGGAGAGCATCTTGAACTTTTCCCTCACCAGGAACTTGTTAAAGTTGTGCAGGTCCAGGATGGGCCGGAGGCCCCCTGTTCTTTTTGGGACAAGAAAATACCTTGAGTAGAACCCCTTTCCCCAGAGGTGATAGGGTACTGGTTCCACCGCCCTGTCCCTGAGCAAGCTGTGGCGAGCAAGGCCTGATAGAGGAGAGGCTGTGGTGGCTCTCCAAGGAAGAAGTCTGGAAGGTTCTGCTGCAGATGGAGGAAATACCCCTTCTGCACCACCCGCAGAACCCACTGGTCTGTGGTGATGCTGGCCTATCTGTGGGCAAAAGAGGCCAGTCGACCTCCTGTGGGCTGAGGTGGGATTCCTGGGGGAGGGGAGGCCCAGCCCAGAGAGTCAAAAGCTTCCCCCCGGTTAGGTGGGAGCTGGTGTCTGGGGCTTGGGAGCTTTGGGCTTCCTAGGCCGGTGTCCCTGGCCTTTTGGCTGTGAGGTCTGGCGAGGCTGCCCCGAGTAAGGCTGGTAGTGGCCAGCCTGGGAGTAGCCCTTTTTCCTCAGGAAAAAGGGCTTTTTCCCGGAGGTGTTTTTCCTTGGGAGAGCGGAGGTCTTTTTGGACAGCCTCTGCCGGGTCACTACCTTGGCCTCAATCTCTGCAGCCTTAACAGACATCAGTTTCTCGAATAGGTTCTCACCATTGCAGGAGATATCCAGAAGCTTCTTCTGTACCCACTGCTCCAGGTCCAAGGTCTGTAGCCATGCCTGGCACTGAGTGCCGATGCTGGCAGCTGCAACTCTAACCGCAGTCTCGAACACGTCGTAGGCAGCCTGGGAGAGGAATATGGAACAATCCCGGATGTCTGCTGCTAGGGACTGGAACCTTTGCAGAGGTTCCACGGCGAGGCCCACTGAGAACCCCAAGAGTTCCTATATCAGGCACTTAAGGTACATTCCAATGTACAATTCGTATGCCTGTATTTGGCACCCGAGCATGGCGCTCTGGTAGCACTTGCACCCCATGGCGTCGAGGGCCTGTGTTTCCCTGCCAGGGGGAACTAAAGAGTAGGTCTTTTGATGCCTCCGTTTTTGCATGGAGGACTTAACAACCATCGAGTTGTGGCTTATGGAACCCAGGGCCCTTCTGGATACGATAGATGGGGCCAGGTGCCGACTGACCACTGGCACAGAGGCTGGGGACTCCCACATCCGGAGGAGCAATCTCTCGAGGATGGGTGGAACTAGCACCATGAGAACCTCCTTGGGAGGGGACTCATATTGTAGGATCTTGAGCTCCTCGGTGCGCGGGTCCTCCTCCGACTCCATCTGGATAGAAAGAGCCCAGGCCATGTCACGAACGAAGTCATGAACGGTCACGTCCTCAGGCAGGGAGTGGCGCCGAGGATCTGGGGGGAAACAGCTCGGAGAAAATGTTCCAGTGTTGGGAGGTCTCCAGAGAGGCCTCGTCCTCAGTCTCCCAGTCAGAGCCCAAGGGTGTCGAGTAGTCAGTCCTGGGGATGGCTCCGAGGAACCGGGCCCCCCCCCCCCCGGAGGACTTGGAGTTGAACTCCCAGAAACTCTCCGGAGAGGACCAGAACCCCGAGGAGCGTGATCGATACCTCGATTCACGCCGAGGACTTACCCGAGGCCAGTGGCACTCAGAGCCATGTTCGACACCTGGAGGCTCCCCTGAGGCCGGGGGGGCCTGGTGTCAGGGCCGATGATGCCAGGGGGCCCCAACATCAACGCCTGCTGCAAGGTCAAGATAGAGGAGAGGCTCTGCTGCATGGCTGCCATGCAGGACTCAAGGCCCGATGGCTGTGAAGCACTCGGCATGGACACTGAAGCCCTCAGGTCTGATGCCGGCACTCCAGAGAGTGCATCCTCAAGGAAGACTATAGGTTCACGGGTCCTGGTGCAATCTCTGCCGGCTGAGGACTCATGTCTCGAGACTTTCTGAGGGTGCTGCTCAGAGTCACCCGAGTCCCATCCAGGGATCTTGCCAGGTTTGATCGGAGGCACCTCCTTTGGGACTTTCTTCTTTTTTATTGGAAGGGTCCAGGGCCACACCGGAGGAGCCACCATTGTGGGACTCCAAGGATGCCCGGACCTCTCACAAAGGGCCGGCTTCGGAGCTCAGCGATGGGGAAACCGGGCAGAGCCAGACCTTGGGAAAAGTTTCCCTTGCAACTCAGACCGCCTCCTATTGATTTTAGAGGTCATGGCCTGGCACTGGTTGCAGGTGGAACTGTTATGGTCCAGGCCCAGGCAGCGGATGCAGCAGTCATGAGTATCAGTGATTGAGATAGTCTGATTGCTGCAGTCGCATTTCTTGAACCTACCAGGAGTCATGGTGGGAGCACACCCGGCCGAGGTCGAGGACGAAAAAAAGGCGTGATGGCCAGTCGAGGTGGAACCTCAAGGAAACAGAGGAAAAAAGGGAGCCGAGATCAGCACCGGTGGTGCCGCCTCAAGGTAGGAAGGGAACCAGTGCACAAACCAGACAAAGGGAAGGAATTGAAGAACTTTTTAGGACCACGTCCGTTGGGCTCCCCGGAAGAAAAAAGAAAACTGAGCAAGATGGCACCCTTGGACGGGAAGGGGACCACACTTGTATGGTAGCATTCCCAAAGACTTTCTTTGAAAGCTGGGGAAATGCTCCACGTGGGAGTGACTTCCTGCTTGTTCCTGGAGAATAATCAGTACACCATGAAATCTGCATTGTAAGAGGGCTTGCCATACTCTGGGCTAGAGGGCGGACAACTCAACCCAGTGCTATGGTCCCGTCAAAGCCTTGTAGTACAGAACATGCCCGTGCTTGTTTATCCTTAGAGGCTGCATCCTGAGGGTAGTCTATGCCAAGGTATCCAAACTTCTCCAGCATTTTAGAGGATGGCTTTGAAGTTGCCTTAAACGTAGGCCTGTACAGTTATGTTGAGGACAACTGCACTTTAGGTTTGGAAGTCTCAGATGAGACTCATGCCACTCTGGAATATCCCTGGTGCAGCTCTTTTGCAGCTGGTTTCTTAAAAGCCACTGTGCATGGAGGTAGAGGTGCCATCCGCAGAATGAAATACTGAAGTGCGCAGTCAGCCGACCTCTGTGCATATGATTTTCTTCTCTCATCCTTCTGTACAAGCAAGAGTCTCTTCTGTGCCTCGTAAGGATTGTGGAGTCAGTTGAGACAGTACCTTCAAGCTCGCAGAGACATCCTTCTGTAGTGCTTACACTCAGCCTGATTATGATCAGTATCAAGTCAAATGAGGCACTGGAGAGTGTGTTGAATTTCTATAACTTTGTACCATACCAAAGGTAGAGACGGAACCCCAACTTCGCCTTTTAACATCTTCTCGTAGGACAATAACAAACTAACAAAATAGTCTATCGATTTTGTTAACGACAAAAACAAAGTTGGAAGACATATAAGAGGAGAAACTTCTAATGGAAGAGCTTCGTTATTATGTCCATTTGGCACAGCAGAAACAATAAAATGGAGAGACTGAGGAAGACTGCTGTGCGTGGGAAGGGCCTCACACGCTCACAACTCTATACTTAGTTCTGAGCTCTGCAAGAGTTGTTCCAACCTGGTATTGTGTGATGATGTCACCCATTTGTGTACCTGATCAATCCTCCTTGTCGATAGAAACAGTGACAGTTTCTTAGTATTATGGATATTTGCCTATCCAGGCTAAGGACAGAGTCACCTTATGCAGGTGTGTTTGCCGAAACCTGGCCGAGTCAGGTCCCTCCAATAAAATAATCTTTTGAGGACATTTTTGTTTTACGGCTGTGGTCCTTCTCTGCTCTCTGTTTGTGTTTATTTGGACTGTCCAATATGGAGATTTTCCTTTTCCTTTGTTTTATATCCCTAAGGACAGAGTCAGTGCAAACACTGAAAAGGTGCACAGTATGAATGCATAACTGCAATATCACTTACCTTAACTACAAGATTAACAACTTACAAAGAGGGTCCCTTCAGCCAGTGCACTTGCACTGTTCCTACAGCACCTCCTGCTGGGAAAGGCTAGGACTGCAGAAGCTCATTTATAGTAGCCCTCATCATTACCAATTCGGTATTTCTTACTAAAGACAGCACATTTAGACCTTTCCTATGAGCATTATTAAATGAAAGGTGTACCTGGTTTTGGAGGCTTGACCCCAACTCCTGGATACAATCCTGAAGAAACAGAAACATGGGATTAATACCGCAAAACAAGAAAAAACAATTCAAACAGGTGGCAACAAGGACCATGGACACACACCATTAGAGGGGGAGAGAACAAAAAGCAGAGATGTCGGACAAACTCTGGGACAGCATCTTCCTCCCTAGTCTAGGTCAGAGGTTGCTATGGGAAAACATCAGCCCTCCTAGTGTGGAACAGAGGAGATTCCGGTATGGGATGGAGAAGACTCTGGGACAGCAACCCCCTCCCAGGTAGGGCTGGATTTAAGATGTTGGTACCCACAGGCAGGACTGGAGTGGTGGGGAGAGGAGATTTCTCCTTCAGAGCTCATACAGCACGGTCCTAAAGCAAATAAACTCAGACTCCTGTTTAGTCCAGGTATTTGGCACCCTAGGCGATTCCCAATGTTGCCTGTGCCTAAATCCAGGCCTGCTCCTAGGTAATGGAGAACAGTCCCCCTCCTAGTGTGGAACAGAAGAGATTCAGGGAAAGTATCAATTTTCACAGTATGGGATAGAGGGAACTCTGTCATAGGAACCCCCCTCCTAGGGTGCGGCCAAGATAATTTTGGCATGGCAGTGCCCCCTTTTTAGTGTGAGCACAGTAGCGCCCCTCCCAATATGGGACAGAGATGGCTTTGGGAATTGCTTCCTTTGCACTGTGGAATATTCTGGGAGAGCTGCCCTCCTTCCTGTATGACAGAAGAGGACTCTGGATATAGCAGAGTTTTGATCAGGAAGAATTCCACATACCTGGCAATGGGACCCCAGCTCCAATGCCTCCTACTCCGAGACCACCCAAGCCTGGAACTCCCAGACCTCCAAAACCTGCATAGGAGAGTAAAGAATGTTACAGAGTTTCTACAGTTTCTTGGGGCAGTGCTAAACCCACGTCTCCAGCATACTCTTTCCTTCCTCTCTCTAGGTCTCATGGAATTAGTGCTTTACTTTAGATTACAACTGTACAGGGCCGGATTATTTTCAAGAAGGTCCCAGGGTGTCTAAGGTTTATGGCCTACCTCTCTGCTCTCCTGATCCGTCCCCACTTCCTGGATTACTCCACTGATCCTTGGTCCTTCCCTCCCTCTCCCACCAAGGCCAGCAGAAAGCGAGCGCAGTTCAGTGCTTTATATCTTCATCTGGTCTCTGCTCTTCGGCTCCAGTCTTACAGTTTGATCTGACTGGTGCCAACAGGTCTCGTGAGATCTACAAGGCACCCTAATGATTCAGCCTGAGACTAAAGCCTAGTTGCAGAGGAGGAGAGTGAAACGGAAATTTACTGAAACTTTTGCTTTGTCTTTCCAGTTTACAAGAATCTTCCAAAGCGGTAAAGTTCATGGAAAGGGACACTGCCCACCTCCTGGTTCTGGTTCACAAAGGTGGATGGGAGGAGACCAGGAATCAGAAAAGGAGTGATGAGAATGGGGATCACGCTGGCAGGAAGGACTCTTAATTCTGAGGCCTTGAGCTCCAGCCCTTAATACCCACTGGGTTAATCCAGCCCTTCAGCCTCTCCATTAGCTCAACAGATATTAGCTCCTCATACTCAAGCCAATATTACGCTAATATGGCAAGTGTTTCTTCTAACTATCTACTGTGGCATTTAAAAAGTGTATTTGATGCTGTTGTACATATAAAAGTCACCATTTTAGAAAGGCTGCTTATGTGGTGACAGGGACGTGGAAGTGAAAATGTCTATAAATATATGTCAACTTTAGAAGAGAGGGTAAGCACGTGCGAGGCTGATATAAAATCGACATATCTCCATCCGTCAAAATGGACACGATTTTTTAAATCGGGTCACGGACAGAAAGAAGTAGCTATCCAGATACTAGTGATATTCAGCCACTATCCGGATAGCCAATCTGCATACACTTAGGATAGCTTTTTTCCCTAATATTGGGTTCACCAGGGCTTATCTGGTTAGTAGATCCCTTAAATTTAGGCTCTGTAACGTGCTTAGCCATTTGAATGACAGGTGGTATATCAAATAAATGTGAAATTTGTTATATTGATTTTGTTATGTAGGTATTGATTTATTTAGTTGCATTGATGCAATTTTTGTGGGAACTGCAGATTACTACGTTTAGTAATAATAAGTTAGTATGGAACAGAGGAGTGTGTAATCCCAAACTTGTCCCTCACCTCATACTTTGCTGTGCCACTCCCAAATGGGTTTAGAACAATAGAGTGGGTACCGATTAGCTCTGATCCTGGTAATACTATCTGAGGGTTAGAGTGTCACTTTCACTCATGACATCACAAGCCAGTAACAAACAACTAAATCAATTACATCCTGCTCTCAGTCATCATCAGCCAATATCCTTCAAGAGCTGCAGAATGACAGGACCATTTACATTGTATAAAGCCTTATCAGCCCTGGACCAGCTCACTCATGTGGCTCAGTCTCCTGACAATCTAGGTCTGAGCACAGGGGCAGGAATGGAAATATAGTTAGAAAATGCAGGCAGCATGTAAAGTTTAGGAACTAGGGAAATCTTTTCCTTACTTTATTCAGTTTTTTTATCTTTTTTGTTGTTGTTGCTTACTTTGTTTTTCAGTTTTAACTTTTTATATTTTTGCATGCTTTTCTTTATTTTTATTGTTTGCTTTTCAAATTTTAAGCACCCAGGTGACCTGGCTTCCAAGGGTTTTTTTTTTCAACTGGAAGTGATAATTGAAAAGTGGAGAGGGAGGCCTGTGCTGAGAAGAGTCCAGACTGGTGGCAGAGCACATACTGCAGACAGGTTTGTTCCTAACCCAACAATAAAGAAAACCTGAAACCGAGGCGACTGTGATTGAATGAATAAGGATGGAAGTGCACGGTCTGTACCTGGCTTAGGAGGTTTCCCTCCAGCACCAATTCCTGAAAGAAATCAGTTCACAGGAGAATAATTAACACATTGTTCCCCAAACCCTCCTTGCCTCCTCCCGTCCTGCCCCTATCCCACCCCCTTCATGCTCTCTCTGTCCTTTGTTCATACTCTTCCTCGCTCTACTCTCATGCCCTCCTTTGTCCCGGACTCCAGTCCATCTCTTCTTTCCTCCTTGTACTCTGTTCTCCCTCCTGCTGATTCCCCCCCTCCAACCCAGTGCTATCTCTGCCTTTATTGCACCTTTTTTTGTTTCCTGATCCTATTCCTGCCTCTTCCTAATTTTGTGTCACCCTGCTGCTTTCCACTTTTCTCATCCCCATAACCTCTCTGTCCCAATCCACCCATTCTTCACCCCTTATTCCTTCTCACTACCTGTGCTATTACTGCCCCCTTCCTCCCTAACCCTTATTCCACCCCTCCTCACTCCCGTTAATCTCACTGAGCCTGTTTTATCCTCCCTCTTGCTCGCTCCCACCCTCCCTCAGGGACCTGTTTTATCTCCACTTCCCCCATTCCCTCTAGCCTCTGCCACTTGTTTCTAGCCTCCAGTCTGCTCATTGCTCAGGAATTGTACTTCCCTGTTCTCCTGTGTCCCCTTCGTTATGTTCACCCCCGTCCCTGCCACCTTGCCCATGCTCTCCCCTTTCCAGCTATTGATAACTCCTCCTCTCTGGCCTCATATCTTAACCTTTCACTTTCTTCCTTCCCTGTAATCCTTTCCCTATCTCCTTCACCCTTTGATTCCTCCCAAATAACAAGCGGCTCCATGCACTTATTTTTTGTTGGCTTCAAATGTGAATTATGCCCCTCACTGACCTTCTTTGTCCCTGAACCCCCTCTCTCACCCCTCCCACTATCCTTCCCTGTCTCTTTCTATTGCTCTCTCTCTGTTCTCACTGTTCTCACCAGCTATCACCCCCAATCCCTGGATTCCTCCCTGCCCCTATCTTTCCACTATAGTCACCATCCCTTTCTATTGATCTGCCCTCTCCCTGGCCTTGTCTTTCTCTGCTTGTCCATCTGCCCCTCCCTCTCTACCCTTCTCTGTCTGGACACTCTCTCCCTATCCCTGACCTCTGTCTCCGTCTGCCCCTCCCTCTCTACCCTTCTCTGTCTGGACACTCTCTCCCTATCCCTGACCTCTGTCTCCGTCTGCCCCTCCCTCTCTACCTTTCTCTGTCTGGACACTCTCTCCCTATCCCTGACCTCTGTCTCCATCTGCCCCTCCCTCTCTACCCTTCTCTGTCTGGACACTCTCTCCCTATCCCTGACCTCTGTCTCCGTCTGCCCCTCCCTCTCTACCCTTCTCTGTCTGGACACTCTCTCCCTATCCCTGACCTCTGTCTCCGTCTGCCCCTCCCTCTCTACCCTTCTCTGTCTGGACACTCTCTCCCTATCCCTGACCTCTGTCTCCGTCTGCCCCTCCCTCTCTACCCTTCTCTGTCTGGACACTCTCTCCCTATCCCTGACCTCTGTCTCCATCTGCCCCTCCCTCTCTACCCTTCTCTGTCTGGACACTCTCTCCCTATCCCTGACCTCTGTCTCCGTCTGCCCCTCCCTCTCTACCCTTCTCTGTCTGGACACTCTCTCCCTATCCCTATCCCTGACCTCTGTCTCCGTCTGCCCCTCCCTCTCTACCCTTCTCTGTCTGGACACTCTCTCCCTATCCCTGACCTCTGTCTCCGTCTGCCCCTCCCTCTCTACCCTTCTCTGTCTGGACACTCTCTCCCTATCCCTGACCTCTGTCTCCGTCTGCCCCTCCCTCTCTACCCTTCTCTGTCTGGACACTCTCTCCCTATCCCTGACCTCTGTCTCCGTCTGCCCCTCCCTCTCTACCCTTCTCTGTCTGGACACTCTCTCCCTATCCCTGACCTCTGTCTCCGTCTGCCCCTCCCTCTCTACCCTTCTCTGTCTGGACACTCTCTCCCTATCCCTGACCTCTGTCTCCGTCTGCCCCTCCCTCTCTACCCTTCTCTGTCTGGACACTCTCTCCCTATCCCTGACCTCTGTCTCCGTCTGCCCCTCCCTCTCTACCCTTCTCTGTCTGGACACTCTCTCCCTATCCCTGACCTCTGTCTCCGTCTGCCCCTCCCTCTCTACCCTTCTCTGTCTGGACACTCTCTCCCTATCCCTGACCTCTGTCTCCATCTGCTCCTCCTCTGTCCTTTAGCTTAGTAGTAGAATTGCAGAATTTGTAGGCTCAGATCCCAAACAGCTACAAACCTCCAAATGGAAGTCCCCCGGCACCAACTCCAACTGCAGGAGAAAGAAAACAGAACATATTAGAATTAGACCTCACAGAGGAAAGAGAAATCACAGTATCACATACTGCTTCTAAATAAGAAGTTGCTCAGACAGCAACTGCATTACAGATCTTACTCAGATTTGATGAAAAGGCAACCCTGCGGTTCTGTGGTAGCCCTTGCCACTGCCCTGTACTCTTTAGCCTGTGATTCAGCGAGAGCACTGCTCACAGTCCATGATCAGTGGTGGTGCGCCTCATGGTCACATGGCTCACAGCTCACATCTCTGTGGCACCGCACTGTCGTTGCTCAGGGGTAAAAAGACTCACTTTAACAGAAGGGGATAATGGTGCTGGCAGTCCTCTGACTCAATGATGATGTGGCTCACAGGTCCAGGACAGAAGCACTGTTCACAACAGTGAGGATTTGGAACTGGTTCATTTTGGAGCCGACTTAATAAAAGGTGAGCAAAAATGCGCAAAATCTTTTCACTCACATTTGACTTTCTGCACACATTAAAAAAGTCTGTTAACAAACGATGCAGTAAACTAATGGCACGTAAATTTATTTATTTACATTCTCTTATATACCATGCTATTCTGCATCAGTGTGGTTTACATTGAACAAACTGAAATTACATTGAACAGGGCATTATAACTTGGAGATAACTATTTTACAGGGAACATGGGCTATGGAGAGTTAAGTGACTTGCCCAAGACCACCTGTGGGACTAGAAACCCCAGTCCTTCCGGCCCAAGGTTGCTGTCCTCTAGTGGGATTTGAACCCCTGACCTTCCGGCCTGAAGTACCTTGCCCCAACCACTAGGCCACTCCTCCATGTCTTAAAAGTATGCACTAAATGGGTACATTAAAAACACAGGTGTGATGCAGAGGAGTGCAGTAAAAGCCGGCTTAAAGTAACCAGGTGCTGTAAATTGCTGCACCCTTCCTTATGGGCTGGCAAGTGTGACCAGAAGAAACCTCTAGTGTGATTAGTGGGACTGTTTTCCTTCCTAAGTTTTGGACACACCTCTTGGATAGACAAATAAAAGGCAGCTTCAAGGGATGCTGTTAGGTGAGCTCTGGACCTAGGCGCTGGAGGATTCTGGATTAGAGGAGAGGTGGCTGTTGGTGCTTTTTTATGAAGGCTGGTTACTGTGTCTTTTGATTTGCTTGTTTAGCCTTGCTGTCTTTTGTTTGTGTTCTTGAGTGAATCTGAGTGTTGGCCAGTGTTTGTCGGTTGTTTATAGGGTTCCCTTTGTGTCTAGACTTTTGAAAGAGCAGAGTAGGTATTCATCGCTGGTGTGGGTATGGAGCATGCAAGAGAGGCTCGGAGTCCAAGAACGAGAGAGTGTACCAGGCAGGCAAGTGGTGAGAAAACAATTAGAAGTGCAGTGGGTGAGTTGGGAAGGATAGCTGGGGAGGGGAAATAGTATGGGAGGAGTGCAGTTTGCGTGAGCAGGAGGAGAAGAGGGGGCTGGAGCTAAGCAGACAGGTTGGCAGAGGTAGGAGTAGGCTCAAGAGATAGTAGGAAGGGAAGGAAGATGGGTGCCAGAATTGGAAGGGGATGCTGGAATGCAAAACAGCCATTCAGGGGAGCCCAGTAGTGAGCAGCAGAGAGGTGATGCATGTGGAGATATGATGTTCTCAAATGAAAAGAAGTTTCTGAAAGAGTGGGTCTGTGAGAATTACAGTGTGCTTTTGGATGTGAGGCAGTGGGGACCAGAATCATCCAGTAGCAGATGTATCAATGGCATGACACTCAACAAGCTATCAAGGAAATGCTGGGGAAGATTGAGAGGTCCAAGCACCAGAAGGGTGGAGATACACCATACCCTCCTGAGCTGATGTTACTGGAGGAGCTGGTCAAGGTAACTTTTCTTTCAGAGACAATAGGAAGCTTCCATATCAAGGGACTGATATGACTGAGGTGACCATGGCTGAGGTTGGTGTCTTTGCAGTAACCCCAACAAATGAGTTAATGGCATCATGTTAGACTGTGTCCATGGGAAGTTGCAGGGGCAGGTTGGGGTTTGGGAGAGGACCATACAATGAAGGGTGGTGCCCTTCAAAGCTTATTGTTCTTGAAGGTGTGGGAAATGGCATGGCTAATATGCATTTTGTGTCTCTTTTTCCAGGTGAACAATAGAGGAAGGAGGCAGCTCAGCCAACCACAACAGGCATGGCAGAAGAGACCTAGGCAGTGCCTGCCATTGAGGAGCTGTTACTCCAGGAACTCCCTCCCATTGAATCTGCTGCCTACCCCTTTGAAGGTCAGGGGCTGTCTAGTTTTCAAACCAAAGATTCTGAAACAGAAGAAAGTTAGGTATTCTCCATGGTCAAGCAGGATGTGTCAGCCACACATGGGTGATGTTAACCTCAGACTTAGTTTTTTTAGAGAAAGGATATTCGTGAAAGATTGGCAGATGCACCCTGCTCAGGAGATAATTTATTTGGAGAAAAGGTGAAAGAAACTATAAATGCCACTGAAAATCACTGTAATGCTATCCAAACTTTAACAAAAGAAGCATTTGACCACACTGTTATCACTAGAAGGCCTCATTATTCTGCCTACTGGAGATTATATTATCACACTAGAAGATACCAACCTTACTGAAGGTGGAAATCTCAATGAGCATGTTAGTAGCAATATAAACAACTGTGTAACCAAAGACAAAAACCAAGAGAGGAAACAACAGAAGACAACAGTCTGTGCTTCAAAAAATATCCCAAGATTTTGACTGTCGATGGGCTCAGTTAGTTCCTATAGGAGGCCGTCTCAAACTCTTTGCAGATGCTAGGAACATCATCATCTCAGACAAATGGGTAAAGAGGAATGCCCACAATGCTTTAAAGAATTCATCTTTTCTCTGCCTTCTCAATTGACACCACAGGACCAAATTCATCTCTTAAAATCAGAGGTACAAACTCTATTGTCAGCGAAAGCCACTGAATCTGTACCATCGTCAGAGATTCAGAAAGGTCTCCAGGTACTTTCTCATCTCCAAAAAATCAGGAGATGTGAGCCCAATTCTACATCTCAGGAAACTCAATCAATATGTCAAGAGAATAAAATTCAGAGCAATGTTTCCATATCTGGATGACTGGCTCATAACAAGCCACTCAAGCTATATGTATAAAAAATGCCATCACTACTGGGAGGTCTAGGATTTGTGATCAACAAAGGAAAATCACATTTCATCTCTATCCAGTCTCAGCAGTTTATAGAAGCCCGGATCAAGACGGCTTCTTCATCAGCTACTCTTCCAACAGACTGTACACAAACCATTATCAACTTGGTGAAGTTCTTTCAAATGACAAAAATTGCAAGAGCCAAAACCTTTCTGTGATTTCTTAGACATTTGGCAGCCATCATCCTCATTGTCCCATTCACAAAACTCTATCTGAGACCACTTCAATGGTATTGCTGATCACATCGAAATCAATATATACAGGTATTATCTAGGAAGATAAAAATAACAAACTCTCTAAAGAAATCTCTGACATGGTGGTCAGTCTCCTCAAACCTCCTTTTGGCAGACTGTTTCAACAACCACAGCATCAGTTAGTGCTTACAGCAGATGCTGCCAAGCAATCAATTATTTGCTCCTATGTACACAGGATTTTTGGACTCCAAGTTAAAAGAAGGAAATAGCAATCTCTTGAAGTTAAGAGCCATTCATTATGCCTTAAAGGCTTTCAGCTGTTAGGTGCCCAGAAAGACATTGCAGATACAAATGGACAATTGGCAATGTTTTATATCAACAAACAAGTTGGAACATACTCCCTGAAACTATGCATGAAAGCCTTCTGCATATGGACATTTGTCCTGTCAATACTGCCTGATATGTGCAGGCTATCTGCCAGGCAAACAGAATGCCTTGGTGGACAACCGTAGCAGACAATTGGACCTGTCACAAGTGTTTTTGAATCAAAGATTGCTTGCTCCTTGTTTCATCAATGGGGAGAGTGGACGATAGACCTATTTGCAACAGAACAAAACACAAACAGTTCTATTCTAGGAAACCAGCCCAAAACTGTTTGGCAGCAGATGAATTTGCAATTCGATGGGACCAGTCACTTCTCTGTGCTTATCCTCCAATTCCATTGATATCTAAGTTCTTACAAAAGAAAAAGCAGGATGCAACACAAGTGATTCTAATAACACCATCCTGGTCGTGCCAAATCTGTTTTCCATTCCTTCAACTAGCAACAAAGGTACCCCCTTCCTCCCCTTCCTCCTCAATCAGATTTTCTTCAAGCAGAACAATGGAATCTTGCTTCATCCCAGTCTACAAGCTTCATCTCACAGCATGGATGTTGAAAGGCTCCTAATTCAACTGCTCCAGTGTTCTACAGAGTTACAGTAGGTTCTCCTTGCTTCAAGGACGCTTTCCACGAAATGTTCCTATAGTTCCAAATGGAAGAGATTTTACTTCTGGTGCCGCAAAAAAGAAGATCCTTTTACCTGCTTGATAGCAACACTGCTGCAATACCTCTTGGAACGCTCAAGTTCCAGACTGAAAACAAACTCTATCCGACTGTACCTCAGTGCAACTGCAGCTTATCGTGATCACATAGAAAAAGCTTCTGTATCGCAACATCCCTTAGTTTCTCATTTTATGAAAGGCTTATATAATATCAAGCCACCTATCAGGTCGCCAGCTCTTCCTCAACTCACACAGATGTCTTTTGAACCCCTGCAAACAGCTTGTCATGGAAAACTACTTTTTGGTGGCCATTACTTCAGCAAGATGAGTAAGTGAACTAGAGGCCTTAGTGATCACTTCACCATACACACAATTTACCCAACTCAAAGTACTTCTGAGTACACATCTTAATTCCTACCTAAAGTGTCCTCACAATTCCACCTTAATCTGTGTATCATCAGGGCCAGCCCTAGGCATGTTCGGCTGTGTTTTCTGTACATGTCCTCACTCTAAGAGAGGCCCTGCTCCCTCAAGCAAGCAGCTGGAGCAAGTCATGCAGTCAGTACCCACCCTTTTTTCTTCTTCCTCCTCCTCCCTCGCCGTCCAGCTATTTCCTCCCCTATGGCCTCGACACACCTCTTGTCTTTGCCACGGTATCATCAAAAAACACAAAATAAAACAACACGGTGCTGAGCCTCTCTCCAAATATCCCCTCTTGCTCCTTTTGGAAATTGCTAAAAAAACCCAAAAAACAGTCAACACAGTCCTGAGCCTTGCGCTGAAGCGCTGGAGCAAAGCTCTGCTGATCCCGCCGCCTCTGACAAACACTTCCTGTTGCGGCGTAGGCGGGGCCTCCAGATCCTTGCCCAGCGCTTCGGCACAAGGCTCAGGGCCACATTGGCTTTTGTCTTTTTAACACTATCCCGAAGGGAGCAAGAGGTTTGAGGGACTATTGGAAAAGAGGCTCAGGCCTGTGTTGCCTTTTTTTTTTTTAGCAATTCCCCGAAAGGAGCAAATGGTTTGCGGGGATATTGGGAGAGAGACTCATAGGAGGAACAGAAAGGAGAGAGAGTGTGCATTCTGGGGATGGGAAGGTGAGAGATAGATGGAACTGGGAGAGATATGAGGGAAGGTGTAAAGAGGGGGAGAGGAAATAAAGGAAAGAGTTGGAAAAGCAAGAAGATAGGGAGGGTGAGGAAGGGAAAGAAGAGCTGAGAGAAGGGTGGGGAGAAGGAAGGAGGGGAGAGTGACGTGGAGAAGCAAGGAAGGGGGTGAAGGATGAAGACATTATAGAGAGGTGGGATGGGTTCTTGGAGGGGTGAGAGAGGTGGAAATGCAGGGGCTGAAGAGGGGGCTAAAGACTGAGTAGGGGTAAGAATGAAGGCTAGGGAGGAAAGAAGGAAGTGACAAGAAAGGAGCTGGGTCAGATAAGGGGATGAGAAGCAGAGGAGGATTGGGGGAGGGGGAGTACAGAGGCAGTGGGTGAAAGGGGTAATGGGAGCAGGAGCACCAGAGATGTTAGGAAGGTGAGAAGTAAAAAGGAGGAGAATGGGGATGTGAGGGGTCGAGAGAAAAGGAGAATGAGAGGTAAAATCTAGATAGGAGTGGATAGAGAGGTGGAGGAGACAGAAATGGAGAAAAAAAAGATTAAAAAGAAAATAGTGTCAAGGACATGTAGAGAAGGAAGGAAAGACGACAGGAGACACAAGACGTGGAAAGGAGATGCTGAGAAGACAGACTAAAGGAAAGGCAGCTTTTACCTATGAGCAAAAAGGGCAGCTGCCCTGGGCGCCTGTGCAATAGGGGTGCAGCTGCCCTGCTGCCCATGGATAAAAGCAGCTCTGATCACGCAGACACTTGCATCTGGGCCACAATTTCCCCTTTACTGCAGCCTGCGGGAGATCAGATCCCCGTGGGCAGAATAGAAAGGCACGGCTGCAATCGCAGCCCAAATCCCAACTGTCTGCCCAGGGGAGATGGGATCCCCCTGGGCAGACAGCTTGTATCTGGGCTGTGATTGTGGTTTTCCCTCCTTCTGCCTGCGGGGATCCCATCTCTTCTGCTGCTGGGGGGGAGCCCGCGAATGGGGGCTGTCAAATGGGAGGCAGCACATGAATAAGGGGAAAGGGCATTCTCTCAAGTTTTCCCAGGGCCCCATAAGGAGTTGAAGTGGCCCCGAGTAAAGGAAAGCGGAAAAGAGACTGGAACCAGCTCAGTTAGAAAAATAACATGTCCAGACAACAAAGGTAGAAAATTAAAAAACAAAAAAAAAGTCAGTTTGTTTGCATTGGATTACGTTGGCATGGGAAATTTTGTGTCCCTTCTATTTTCCTATTTTGCAAAGTACAGTACGAAATGCATTTCAGTTTCTCTTTTTCCAGTATTGTACATCTCACTCTAGCTTTTTGGAGTTGTGTTAAATTGGGGATAGTTTACTGGAATAAAAAGTTTATATGTAGATTCATGTTTACAATACTGTGCACTACTCTATATTTATAGTGCAAACATTGAGAGAGCACCGATCAAAGTCTTTTCAGCAGGTAAAATAACATTTTACCAGAGGAAACCATGACTTTGATTATTGCCCAACTCGTCCACTTGACATTCAATATGCATTATTTTGCTACCAGGATTTTTTTTCTCATTTTATATCTTCCGTCCTCATCATGAACTTGGTCATAGCACTGACCAAATAAAGGCGTTATGCCAATGAGGCCCCGCAATGAATCTCTGCACATGGCCCTGTGTCCCCCTTGGGCTGCCCCTATCATGCTGCCATTGTTTTAGCCAGACCTGAAACATAATAACGAGAAACAGTTACATACCTTGGCTTATACTGTTTGTATGAAATCTATCTACAAGAAACCAAGGCTTTCAGAAAGACTGCTTAACTGGACGACCAGTAACAAAAAGAACCACCTCATCATGGCTTACTGACTGCTCACCAATTAGAAACATCAACAAAATATCCAAATACAAGAAATCTCTAGAGTGGACACTTGGTCATCTTGTCACACCTTTATCCATCATTACTGTTTAGCCCAGCAGATGGAGGAAGATGGTCTCTTTGAACCTGATGGATTTGGCAGTATGCAAACTATATATAAAGAAGGAAGACAACGAAAAAACTCAAATGTTTCCAGCTATTCAGCATTGCATTGTTCTTGTTCGACTGTATGAGGCTTTTTTCCATTTCATTCATTCTTTGAGCCAGCAGTGAGTAAACACGAGTTACATCTCTTTATTTTAAAAAAGGAAATGCTTTCAATTACAATGTTGACTGTTTCCATATGGAAATCAAACCTATTTAAAACATTATGATGTGTTTATATATCTCTATATATCTACAGCCGATATGAGGCAACTTCAGAAAGTCCCGTGGAGTTTACGGGCATGTGTGCTGACTTATTTGAAGCCTATTTTATAAAACGCAGGGCATGCATACTTCATAAAATGGGCTGTAAGCGCTGTAAGACTACGCCAAACACCTACACCTACTCTAGGGCAGGTCGAAATGCCCACACCTAGATTTTTCAAGCGCATACGTAAGTTATAGTGTAAATTTGCACCCTGCCCCTATGCGCACCTATTGGATTTACTTACGCACGTGCTTAGAAAATAGTGACTGCCTAAAGTACAAGTCACTGCCCTTTCACGCATGGAAGTCTTCGAAACTAGGTGACATAATGTATAAATGGCACAGATGCTTAGAAAGTCAGCTCCTAGATGTATGTCTATATACATAGCAACGTGTCTTTCTCTGTTTTTCACGGTTCTATGTTGAGAAACGGTTAGTGGCATTTACTGTGCTTTGGAGCACCTGCTGTTCTGCATATTGTTCAATTCAATAAACTAGCCTAACTTTCATCACAGAAGCTAACTGGGCTCTGGCATTGGATATCCACGTTTTAAGGTCAGCCCTGATAGCTAGCCACTTTAACAGTGCTGGCCGCTGGTGCTGAATATTGGGCCCAATAGGCCCAGCACAGATCCCTGGGATATTCCACTATTTACTTTTGTCCACTGAGAAAATTGACCATTTAGCCCTATTCTCTGTTTTCTATCTTTTAAATAGTTCCCAATACAAAATAAGATTGACTTCTTATGGGATCTCACCAGAACTCTGAATTGAACAGTTGGATCTATGTTTCCCAGGAGGCAAGCCCTCTGCTTACACTGAGGCTCAGAGGTGGAAGGGGGGCTACGAAGGAAAGCAACTTTGACCAGCAAAGCACCTCCTGAGCGGAATCACTAATAATTTGTCTGCTCCCAGGTAACATTCTTGTTGAAAGCTACTGGAGAAGAACCCTTCATCCTGAACCACCAGTGTGAAAACAGCCACCTGAACCATCAATGCCATCCTTCAGATCTTCTAGAGGAAAAGCATGTCTGAGAAGACTGTAAGATGACAGAGAAGAACCCCGATCCCTCAGTACTCCCAGAACTCCTAAAATGAATCACTAGCAACCAGCCATATAATGCTGCTCCCTATAAAGGCAAGTTTGAATGAACATACAAAGATGTCTAAGGGGTATGTTTACTAAACGGCGCTAACGTCGCAGCGGCGGTATTATCGCGCGATAAGTGACGTTATCGTGTGATAATGTAACATTATCGTGCGATAACATCACTTAGCGCACGATAACGCGGCTGCGGCATTAAGGCACCCTAACGCTGTGAAATCCGGCTCTGAAGGGTGGAGTAAGGCTTCCCAGAGGGCGGAGAGAAGGGGTCAATGGGCGGACAGTGGGGCGGGAGAGGCTCCAGGCACAATAATGCTGTGAAATCCGGGTCTGAACACTAACACCAGTGAAACCCTCGCGTTAAGGCACATTTGCAGGAAAGGGAAACCATTTCAGTCAGCAATGTACAGCAAAGCCAGGGAAACCCAAAAACGTGATAGTAGTGATACATGTGCATGGAACAAAAAGGCAAATAAACACAGAAAATGACCTGAACCACATTTAAAATCCCAATAACCAAGCTGGCCAAAAGTGATATTAATGATAAACATAAAGCAACACCACTGACAAAGCTCAAAAAATAAGATATCATGTTTGGAAGGGTCTATTCTCTGTCCCCCTACAAAGTGAATGATCCCACATTGAAATAGTGCTGATCAGGGTTTATTCACGTCTATATTGGGCAGGTTTGTTATGGCGTGCACATGTGCAGTAACAGCAGGGTGGGCATGTAGGAAAGGGCAACTGTACAGATGCTGGAAATGGGATATAGAGGGCTGCAGGTGGCACATGCTGTGGTCCAGCTGGGGCACAGTGCGTGTTAGGCAGATGCCTAGGTGGCACATAGGAATGCTGAAACTGTAAGGCAGCAAGACAGCAACTGACGAGAGTCCAACATGGGCACAAGTGTGTGTCCCACAGTGTCACAGGGGAGATTATCCAGCAGGTACCCCCAAGGGCACAGAACATTGGCAGGTGGTGTGGGGGGAAGCGCGCATGTCCATGTAGGCACTCCTACCTGAGAACCCACACAATAGGCAGCTGCCTATCGGCACACTGGATAGCCTGGGACTGCGCACTACCAGCACCACCGGCATAATGGCATGGCAGCATGGTGGCAGAGGAGTGCTGGTGGCGGAGGGGGCAGTGGCATCTGCCCACAGCAGACCATGGCCTAGCCCCGTTTAGGTGGGTGCCGTGCACTGCAACAGACAGGGTCTGTCTGATGAACAGTCATGGTATCACCAGGGAATGAACTGTCCCTGTGGCAACAATGTGGTGCAGTACACACAGCCAGTGTGTTCATGAGCAGAAGGCCACAAGTTTAAGTCCCAGCTGTGGCTCCTGCCAACCCAGTCCCCATATTTTACCCAGTACTAAACCATGGTAATAAAGATGGAGCCTTTATTGCAGATAACATAAACATGCCTGAAACGCCTATATTTTACCCTACAGAGCACAGACACCATAAACATGTGCAATACCTAGAGCAGAGTTTCCCAACTACAGTCCTGGAGGCCCAAACACCATTCAGGTTTCATCTCTCTCTAATAAATATGCCTGTGCTGTATTTGTATGAGCCGCCCCCATGGTATGCAAATGTATCTCATGCATATTCATTAGGGACAGCATGAAAACCCAAACAGGTTTGGCCCACCACGACCGGAGTTGGGAACCTCTGCCCTAGAGCAGCGGTCAACAGGGGCATAAACACCCACACTCACACCCACAGACTCCACTATCCAAAGGCTCATGGACAGTCAGGCTGTTGGGCCCTGCACGCAGCAGCATCTCCCAATACTAGCACTTGTATACCTTAGCAGTGCCGCCCTAAACTTGGGAATACGTTACACATGTATCAAAAGGTTGCTATGATTAATGGCAGTTAGCAATTCCTAAGTTAATCACAATTTGCTGATAGAGCTGCATCATAGCAACCTTTCTGATATCTGTGGAGTGTGTTTCAGTTTTGGTTTCTGACAGTGTTTACCACCCTGGGGAGTGACCCCAACAGTATTGCGTACCATAGCCATGCCTGCACTGTGCCCAGGAGTGGTGTGGTGGGCAGGGCTGCCAAAAGCCTCTATATTTGCACAATGCTGGCATAGGTGTGGGAGTGTGTGTCTGTCAATCCAGTGTGTTGTGGCTGCCTACACCTTACTCAGCCCATACTGCTTGCACTGTTTTCAGTGTTAGTCTGCCAATGTGCATAATGAGGAGCAAGGTACTGTGGGTATGGCCCGGACAGGGTGGCCTGGGCAGGATGCATCTGCACAGGGCATAGGGCAATGGCTGGGACATTGTAGTGCCTGGCCACCATCTGCATGGACAGGGTGGCCACAGCATGTCCTGCTGAGAGGTCACTCTCACCCTGACTGAGCAGTGACCACGGCATGGCTAGGTTCTCCCATAGTACTATATAGGCTTTTTTTCAAGTGATATTTATGGGTTGTCTTTTCTGGGGCCCAATCACTGACTTATCTGCTTGGTGTGTGTGTGTGTGCTCACATCCCAGTTTTGGGTGCACACATCTCCTCCAGGAACATGCACTATGGACTAGCTAACAGACTGTCTGCAGGTTAGTTTGTGTATGGCTGGAACACCTTGCAGGGTGCAGCGGCTGGAGACTGTCAGATAGTGGTGGGGGGCAGCTGAGCATTTCCAGGCCTACTGTCTGTCTGCTATTGCCTTATGGATGTGTACAGATCTGCATTGACTGCCCTGTAGGGTGCCTGTTCTCCAGCAGGACAGGGGTTGATGGTTCCCTCTAATTCCACCATTGCAGGGATGTAGAATGTGGATCTGTTGGTGGGAGATCCTGTCCCCAACCCTGAGCACCAGAGGGCGGGTTGGGTGGTGCTACATAATCCACCTATGGGTCCAAACACCCTCCTTCACTTAAATCATGTGACCATGGCACCCACACAGGATATGCACTATTCTGGGTGCATCATAGTCCACAAGGGCTAGACATGACTGGGAAATACGGATGGACACAGGTGTATACTAGGTGTGTCTGCAAGGACTACCTATCACACTGGCACTGATGACAACCTGCAGCATAGCCTATCTTAGCAAAGCCAGCTACTGCGGACCTGGTGCTGGGCGCCCCACCTCACCCTCAGGGTGAGCACAGGACCCACACAATGTCACGGTCTGTAGCTACTCTGTGCTAGTAACACACACGGTCAGTTCTCCCTACCAGGCTGAGGTGCTTTGGGGGTGCACATGGTCAGTTCCCCCTACCAGGCCGAGATGCTGTAGGGGTGCATACCCCATCTTGTGATCAGCTGTAGACTGCTGATCTGCATGTGCAGTGCATCATGGGTATGGGTGGGTTTACCCTATCCTGGTAACCACAGCAGACAGGTTGTGTGGTGACCTGCAGTCTTTCTGTAGCCAGCCAGGGGTGTGTGAGCAGCTATAGAGATGTAGCCCACTGGTTACTTCACTGACTTGTGGAGGCAGAGGTCATGGGTTTGATCCCACAGTGGTGTTATTTGATAGGGCTGTCTGAGGTGTTTCTTTTTTAATTTAAATTAGTGCTGCCAGCAAAATCACCCTCACAGTGCTGTAACCTTAAGGTGCCTCATAAGGCGCCTTATAAGGCGCCCTATAGGGATAATTATAAGGTGCCTTGGCGGACAGTGCACTTTATAATGTGCCCTCTGGAGTGCCTTATAGGGCGCCTTATGCGGCACCTTAGGTTACAGCACTGTGAGGGTGTGTTTGCTGGCAGCACTAATTTCAATTAAAAAAGAAAATGCCTCAGACAGCACTGATTTAAAGTAAAGGGTAATGCCTCACACAGCAAGCCCACTGGGGGATTGAACTCATGAATCCTACTTTATCAGTCAATGTATTAACCATTGTGCTACACCTCTATTGCTGTATTTGCAGGTCAGTTTGCCTAATTAAGGCGAATGCGCGTTAACGTGCCACGGCTTCCTCTATCGCGCGATAATGGACTTTATCGTGCGATAACCTGAAATGCTACCATAAGACCGTAACGCCCCCTCCTTTTATGGCATTCTTCACATTATCGCTGGAGTTAACGCCGGTAACATTAAGACGGTTTAGTAAACATACCCGTAAGATGTCTGCTTACAGATAGATATCTACCTTGGTGTAGAGACTCACCAACTGCATTTTCTTCATAACCCTGTGCTCTGGAGGAGACTATGGTGCATGGTTTGGCTCCAGACAAACCCTGCAGTTACTTGGGTAGTATTCTGCATCTCTCAGTTGTTATCTGTCCTGTGCATGGTAACGACCTCTTCTGAATTTTTTCTTTCCAAACGTCGTGCCCTCTCTTTTACAGGTTTCTCTGTGGCTGCCAGTCCATGCAGCTTGTGCTAATAACAACTCTTTGTTTTTCCTTCCATACTTGAAGGTTCCTCTATGGCTCCTATTGCTACTGAGTAAGATGGTGATGGTTTGACTCATGCCAATGAAGATGCTCCTTCCTCTCCTGCTGTTCTGCCACTGATGTCGCTTATGACGTGCTCCTGCACTTGCTGATGCTGTTCTGGGTAAGGAATTCGTTATCTAAATTTCTTTCTATAATTCTGGAAAGTGCCTTGATGCTTACTGCTCCTGCCGGTCTGTTGAAAGAATTCCATGAACCATGCCCTGTATGCTTTTCACACTTGTTCTATTCTACCTTGACAGATTTCTCTTTGGCTCTTGTTGCTGTTGGTTTTGGGATGGTAGCTTGGCTTCTGCTCATCCTGCTAGTGAAGACACTCCTTCTCTTGCTGTCACACATTTGACTGGTAATTAGTGCACAACTTGACTGTCTCTTGAGCTGCAAAATAGCATAGTCAGATGTCACCTCTGGCCAAAGATAGATCAGTTTCTGGGTTATGTGACATTCCATTTTAGGTTTTTACAGATGTTGACATCAATGCAGATCATGACTGTTACTTTTGTATGTTAAGAAAAATATTTTCTGATTTTAAAAAAGTCTGGTTTATTGTTAATGTAATTGTCACTGTGGGTAATTAGTACCGGCCTGATAGACCTAAATCCAAGGTTCCCAGATCCACCAAGCCTGAGTCCAGTGTACACTGCTTGGGCTCTTTCTTTAGCTGACACCATGCAAAAGGGAGATCAGTTTTGTAATTAAATTTATTTTTATTGAATGGAAAAGAAAAACAACATTAAACAAAACGGACACAGCATCCATTTCCTCCAGCAGTTATCTTCTCTGCAATGCTCGAAAAATAAAGAAAAGTGGGAATTAATTACTAAACTAGAGACGATAAAATACTACATCTAAGTCCCCACACTCCCACCAATGTAGCATAGACCCTGAGCCTCCCTTTCCCATCCTCCTACGGCTATCATTGTCATACTGTTGGGTGCATAAGTTACATGAGAAATAGTCCAGAAACACCTTTGGATGCAGCTCATATTTCCCCCTCACCATCCTGTTACCACCTCCAGGTCAGGACAACGTCATTTGACAGGCTAAACTGCCCAATAATACCTGCTGCTTTTTCAAGGGCACAGAATAGCTTTTTAGAACCCAAAAGGTCTGATGACTGCCCTGCTTGTGGTGGGCACCTCATTATAGCGTCTCTGTGGTGCAGGTAGGGGTATTGTACGTCTTCTACCAAAACACAGGAAGAAAGTAAAAACATTAATACTCCAAAGAGTTATAAACCCTGTATGCTGCTGTTTAAGCAGGTACAAATGAACGCTGGGCACAAGAGTACTATTCTAAGTGCCCATGCCAAAGAGCTTACAAAAACGCAACGTCTTGCTATCCATGCCATACTTTTCCATACATGCTCGATATGCCAGATTCTGACCTAACCCAATACACACAGCACAAAAGTGACTGCTACTTTCTGCAAGTGTCTGTCCAAAAGAGTTTACAAATTGAAAGCTGTATGATTTCAAACTTATCCAACATACTTCCTCTTCCTGAAAATCTGACCATATGCTGACTGGGAAAGGCATTATGGTGGCATCTGGCAAACTGGGAAAGAACATTCAGGATCTTCACAAGCTACTGAGGGAGTGGAAGTGTTTCCCATTGCAGTCTGCCATTTCTCTATCCGATGGGGGGCGAGAGCGATTGATTGCACTTATTACATTTGGCAGCCCGACAAAGTCTAAAATGCATACTTCATTTGCTGCCATGCTGCTGAGGATAGTGGATGTTGTCCCTGTCGTATTTCTTTATGGCCTGCAGTACTTGGTGGAAATGTCTGGAAAAGAATGACGTTTTCAGTCCAGCAGTTATAGCCACTGTATTTTGGAAGGACCCAGTAGCAAGGAAATGGAAGTTGCTCAGTAGCCCGGGACCTGTAAGAGCTTCCATATCATCTTGAATGTCGTCAAGGAGAAAAAATATTGTTCTGAAGCTCAGACTTTACCTGCAAATTACATTGCTGTCCTCAGTGAAATAGACACAGCCTGCATGATCTGATGGTGGCTCACGCCTGAGCAGCCTGTTTCCTTCACTTCATTTTATTTTTCAGTGGTTCCGTCTCCCTCATCCTCTTCCTCTCTTATCTTCTGTTGCACGTCTACCACAAGAGGTATGTAAGCAACATGGAAAATTGCACAAGAAACAGCCAGAGACTTCCATGCTTGGCACAGCTATAGACTAAAACATTATATGTGAAAGTTCAAAGTTCATATTAATTTTTGGCTCATAAACTGATCTGTAATTTCCTTATATATAAAATAAAATAAACGTTAAAGAATGACCCCCATAAATGTGAGTTAGGTTTTACTACACATCTGACACGTGGGTTAAATTTCCATTGTTAAAAACTGGACATGAAGCACTCTGGACTTCAGTGCACCTCCCTGTGTTGGTGGGTTTTAGGTAATCTCTTCCTGAGCATGAGGTTTGCATAGAAAAGTACACATTTGAACTCCTGGTTTAGTGCAAAGCTTTTCAGCACTAGAGTCCCTATTAAATTGTGGGTTAAGGTACCGTTCAAAAATTGAATGCAAAGCCTTGAAGTAAAAGATTGGTGAGCTTCATTACATGTCTAGTGAACCATAGCCAGCACCCAGCGTAAAAAGTTCAAATTGTGCCCCAATCATGAAAAATACAAGTTATGGGGGCACCAACACAGCAGCACCTCTTTTGATGGCTATAGCTTTAGCACAATATACCCTTTCTCCCTCACCCTCTCCTTCCTACCTCTGCCCAGTACCCTGCTTTTCTTCCTCCACGAGCAACAAGCCCTTCTCTCAGTGCCACGTCTCCTCTACTCTGCATGCCCCTATCATTGCCCCTTTGAGTCCTGTCCTTCCATCCTTCCACCAATCACCCATCAATGACTGAGTCCCCACTCTCAGCCTTCCACCAATCATCATGCACATATTTCCACCCCTCCCCACCAAATGGCCGCATCCCTGCTTTTCCTCCTCCCCAGTCCCAGAGTCCCCGCTTCCTTATCCATTCATTATCGCTCCCTTCGCTCTGGGCTTCAGACATGCTTCCCTGAGTCCTGCCACCGCTAGCATCTGGTTTCCGCACCTCCTGGCTTTCCCTATTTCATGGTCTCACCCCCGTGCTTGCAGTTTTAATGCACTTCCCCTCGTGCCAACATTAGCTTCTCATGTGCGGTCTGGCACTCCCTAGATTTAAGAAGCATTGTGTGCTTCAAACAGCCTGAGGTGAGAGTTAGAGATGCCAGCAGAGTGAGTAAACAATTTTTTTAAGAGTACACTTGCCCCTTCACCTCCCCTATTCCCTGTGGTGACTAGTGGGTGACATCATAATGCTCCTTTCTTCCCATCCTCATCCTGGACTTACAAGCGCCCCCTGCTGGATGGTGTCCTCCAGCTAGCAGTCCCCCCAGCATTGACTCCAAATGCAGGAAGCAGAAGACACATGGTTTATAACCCTCACTGTCCCGCACAGTCCTATGGCTCAATGCTCATCGTTACCCTTTCATACAGCCCATAGCTCAGCCCTTGCAAAGACACAAAAAGAAGAAGTCGCCAATGCAATAAAATGGGGCGACAAGACATTTTTCAGATATGTTAGTGAGAGGAGGAAGGGAAAAAGAGGTTTATATTGTTTAGCTTTATTAGGATTTTCTTAACCGCCCTTCATGTAAGCAGCAAGGCAGTGTACAAACTTAAAAAATAAAGATAAAATAAAGACAGACAAGGAACACCATAAAATCATAAGACAGTTAAAACTCATTTGTATAAAGAGAAGGTAAGCACAAAAAAAGCACAGGGAATATGGAAAGAGATACTCAGGAAGGTGGCAGGTCAAAAGCAATGTTGAATAAGTGAGTCTTTAGAAGAGATTTAAATTTAAGGTAAGAGCCTGAAGTCTGAAGTTAAGGGGAAGGGAATTCCAGAGGGCCATGGCAAGGAAATAAAAGGCAGATGAAAGAGTAGATAAGGAAGGAAGAAGCAAACGGTTAACATAAATATATCGGATTAAAGGAGTCAGAGAGATAACGGGGAAGATCAGAGTGTAAAGCATGGTGAACCAGAATGAGCAACTTGTATTGGAGTCAGAATTGTACAGGGAGCAAGTAATAATGGATAGGAAGTGTTGTGATATGATCGGATTTAGAAGCATGAGCAAGGATATGGATGGCAGTGTTTTGAACGAGCTGAATATTTTGCAGTTGTCAGTGGGGAAGACCAAGATAGACGATGTTACAGTAGTCAATTTTGGATATGACCAATAAGAGGAGCAGGGTAGTTATGGAGTGAGGGGAGAGAAATGGCTGCACGATACAAATTTGGCAAGGTGAGAGGAAACGGCGGTGGGAAAGGGAAGAGAGAAGGGTCTGGAAGATTAAAGTAGAATAGAGGATAACACCCAGGTATCGGAGGACCCAGGAAGAGAGAGGGCCAAGGAGGGTGAAGGACTTTCAAAAGTAAACTAGATAGCTGTTGATATTTTGGGGCTCGAGGGGAGGAAATTGCCAGACTCAAGGGTGAAGGGGAGGAATATATAGAAGCTGATGAGGAGAAAAGAATATTTAGGTTTAGGTTTATTAAAAACTTGTTATACCGCTCAATACCATAGGCGTCTGAGCGGTTTACAATATATAAAAAACAAGCAAGTTGGTTAAAACAAGCATTGGCTGTGGAAAAAGAAAAGGAACGCCATCAAATTAAAGAAAAGTAGGGGAAAAGGAAAGAGGAGATAAGAACAGAAGTGAACTAAAAATAATAATACAAGTGCACAGACAGGGAAGGAGGGGGAGGAAAGACATACAAATTCTGTGAAAAGGTGAGGTGGTGGGAAGGGGGAGGGAGTGGGCTAGGGAGGAGGGTCGAACGCAAGGCGGAAGAGATGGGTTTTGAGTTGGGATTTGAAAATTTGGTATGAGCCAAACAAGAAACACGTCTCTCTTTTTCGCTCCTTTCCTGCAACATAATTTCGTCTTCATAGCAGGCTGGTTTTTTAGTTTAATATCCTAACTCCAGAGATTCCAACAAGCAAAAGTTCCTTAATTTAACGGGCAATGCCTATTTATGCCATGGTGCATCTGGGTCCTTATTAGCACTGTGTGTCCTGAGCACCCACATTTTCCAATGTGTGGATGAAATTCTGGGCACATGCTCTCTCTCACCCATAGGGGGCGCTGCAACACCCTGCTGAAATACTGAATTTCAAGAAAGAGGTCAAACGGATTCACGTACCTCCTGCTGGCAGTCCCCCAGCACCAACTCCAACTGCAGGACAGAAGACAAGGACATGTTAGATACATCTCAGCAAATAATACAGACAGATGCCATTATACATCTAATCAAAAGAGAGCCACTGACCAGTAGAGGATCTGTGTAACCCTGCCCTCTCTTATGATATCTGTGATGAGTGGACTGTACATTTGTTTTAAATATTTAAATGCTGCAACACCTGCTGAAATACTGAATTTCAAGAAAGGAGGTAAAATGGATTCACGTACCTCCTGCTGGCAGTCCCCCAGCACCAACTCCAACTGCAGGACAGAAGACAAGGACATGTTAGATACATCTCAGCAAATACAGACAGATGCCATTATATATATAATCATAAGAGAAGTCACTGACCAGTAGAGGCTCTGTGTAACCCTCTCTTATCATATTTGTGATGAGTGGACTGTACATTTGCTTTAAATATTTAAACGCAAACATAAGAGTTCCAGTCCTCCCCCAATCCTTGACTTTTGCGGTGTCATCTGAAGAGTATGTTCGGTGTAGGGTGGTCAGTGAAGGAAAGAAGCATGAGGTTTCCATACCCAACACAGTAACATAGGAGATAGTGGAAGAGAGGACCTATTTGTCCCACCCAATCTGCCTATTTCCTTGCCTAAGACTGTGCCAGATGTCTTTCAGGACAGTTGATCTAGCTTCTTCTTGCAGCTGTAGTGTGGTCATCCCCTTAACTTGCAAAGGGAAACCCCATGTAGGATTCCCCCTTGAAGAAAAATTTGCAATCCGATGGGTATAATAGAGACTTAAATCTAGCCAGCATTGAGGGCTCTTACCTGTCCTTAACACTATAGCTTCCTCCATTATTGAGTTAGTCGCCAATAAAGAATGAGAATCAATACGATGTAACTAAGATTGTCTCACTGCTTACAATGACCCCCCCCCTTTAATCATCACCCCCAACACCAACCTGACCTCTTAAAGTCTGTAATGATCCAGAAGGTATGTGTATATGTGGCTGAAGAGGTGTTGCTAGGGTGAGAAGGATATTTGGATTGAAATTTATTTATTTCATGGCATTTGCTAGACTGCTCTTCAAACACAGAAAGCCATCAAGTTGGTTTACAATTAAAAAAAGGAGAGTCAGAAAAGCAATTACAATAAAATCAACAGTGTAAGAGAGAGAATGAAGGGTGCTGGTGGTAATGCAGATAGAAAATGCCTCAGCTCTCCACCCCAAGGGCCTGAGAGAAACAGAGCTGGAAGAGCCGAGCTTTCAAAGCCTTTTTGAGTTGTGTCAAATGAGAACATAAGAACATAAGATATGCCATACTGGGTCAGACCAAGGTCCATCAAGCCCAGTATTCTGTTTCCAACAGTGGCCAATCTAGGTCATATGTACCTAGATTCTTGATGAAGATACAAAGGTGCTGAATTCCAAAGAAAGGACTCAAAGAAGAGAAGGCGGAGTGACATCAGGCTTCCAAACACATCTGGGAGGGGAGAAGGAGGGATTTCAAACATGCAGTGACTGGAAGCTAATGATGGGTGTCTGAACAACTGTAGACTGAACAAGCTGCAGAGCCACACTGTTGCACAGATCATTGCAGTAGTCCAGTCTGGACCTAGCAGAACGAATACAGTGGACAGCAAGGAAAGAGGCGCACACAACTGCATCTACTTGTGATTTAAAAGTAAGAGAGGAATTAAAAATGACCTCAGAAGTGTCCCGCATAGAACAGGGGGGGGGGGGGGGGGAGGTGTGCATGGGCATTAGGCCCAGAGAAGCAAACTGACTGATTAAGCAAGACTGAAGGGGAGAGATCTCCTGAAGTGAAGGATCAGCAGAAAGCAGATCTGGATATCATCTGCGTACAAGTACGGGTTAGAAATCAAGGGACTGAATAGCCAGGGGAAGGGGAGCAAGGAAGATATTAAACAATATGGGGGCTAGAAGCGAGCTCTATGGGACGGTAGAAGGGTTTAGAAGAGGAGAGGGTGTGCTCTAAAGACATCTGAAAAGTGTAGTGATAGAGGTAGCAGGTGAACCAATTAAGAATTGTACCAGAGAGACCAATCTCCTAAGAACATAAGAACATGAGATATGCCATACTGGGTCAGACCAAGGTCCATCAAGCCCAGTATCCTGTTTCCAACAGTAGCCAATCTAGTCATACGTACTTAACAGTTTCCCCAAAAGACACAGGTTCCACAATGCTGTATTGGGTCAAGCCAGAGGAGCAATGATCAAGTCGAATACAGAGGAAAGGTCCACGATTACCAGAGGAACAGATGTACCGTTCCATGTACCAAACAAAAGATTGCATGATCTTGCTCTGGCTTGTTTTGTGCTATGTAAACTGCTCTGAATTGTAGAAGAGTGGTATAGAAATAAGTGTTAAATAAATAAATACCTTGGTCCAAAGAAGTCCAGACTTGATTATGCTTTATTCCGCTTGATTCACCGTGCTTTGACAAATAGTAACAGGATGGTTTACAAATCACATACATGTCAGAAAGGAACGCCAGTTTTAAATAGGAAAGTTGCCACCGTCATACAAGGGACAGGAGGAAGAGAAGTGCAGAGGAGGAGTAATGAGGGGAAAGGAGAATTCACATACTGGGGGGTAAAGTATTGTAGGCCAGTTGGAACAGGGGTGCTTTCAGTTTGCTTTTGAATTGTGGGTGGAACATAGCCAAAAGGGGGGCTAGTCTAGAACGGGGGAAGGATAGGTAACAGTGCTGGAACCAGTTTGCTAGTCCAAAAGACTAGCCCAGAATCAAGAGGTGAGGATGAAGGTTAGAGGAGGGAAATCTGAGCTGCGTGCATACGTGGAGGCGGGGTGGGGGAAGAAGGTGAGGCAGAGGAAGAGACAACAGCACTGGCCAGAGTTAAAGTGGAAACTGCCGGGGACGAGTCAGGGAAGGGGGTCAAGAGCAACATTTGAAGAGGAACTAATGAGAAGGGGCATGCTTGCCGTGTAGAGAGGAGGAGAAATGGAACAGGATACTGAAAAAGATTAATGCTCAACAGAGAGACAAAATGTTATTGTTTAATAAGTTAGCATAAGCCTCATTAGGAAATGAGGCAGAAAGAGAAGGACCATATGGACAGGTTTGTGTGCAAAATGATCTAGAAGGCAGAAAGGTTTCTTGGGCTTATTGGATTCAGTGGAAAAGAGGTTTGGGGCATTAGATGTCCTGTCTTGATGACTATTACACTTGTAGGAGTGTGAATGAATTAAAATGATTTCTCCATGTGATGGTGGAGTAGGGGAAAGATGTGTCTCCCAACTCTGCTGGTAAATTAGTGCTGACAAATCGCTCAAGATATTACCTCCCTGGTAGCTGGAAGTCATGGCTAACAAACTGGAGCAGAGAAAACCAGTAAAAAATGGCTGCAACAGCAGGAGAAGCCACCAAGACAACGTGGCAACAGATCATGGCTAGTGCTTCACGCAGGAGGGCAGAGAGGGCGGCGTCCCCAGGAGCCAAAGAAGGAGAGAAACAACAAAGCCAGGTGGAGCGGAGCATTAAAATCACTGTGGCAGACAGCCGTGGACCTTCTGAGACAGCAGTAATCCTCACGGCCATAAAGGCCAACACCTGCGAAATCTCCGGGAAGCTATCGGAGATCAAAATGGACCTCAAAGGGGTCCGCTGGAGCTGCAGGCCATAATAACCCGGTTGGAGAAGGCAGAGGCCCGGATCTCAGGTACTGAGGATGACTTGCTAGCCATAAAAAAAGACTCTGGAATTTACAGCAACACTTGATCAAAAGTTTGGCAGCAAAGCTAGATGATCTGGAGAACAGATCACGGCGCTCAAACTTGTGGATATCGGGCCTGCCGGAGGGCATGGAAGGCTGGAGAGTAGAAGAATTAATAGAAGGCCTGTTCAGAGACTTCTTTCCAGAATCGCAGATACCTGTAACACTTGTAGTGGAGAGAATGCACTGGGGCCCCTGAGAGAGGGAGCGTGACCCAGACCAATAGTGGCCAAACTGCTGACCTATAGGCATAGGGAGTGGGTCCTCAATCAGGTTTGTAAAACGGGTGCTTTGGACTATAAAGGATCCAAGCTATGTATTTTTCCAGACTACAGTGCTGACCTGGATAAGCACAGACAAGCCTTCCACAAAGTGAAAATGAGACTGTTCACACATAATATACCACAAGCCCTGCTATACTCAGCAAAATTGCGAATTACATGACAGGGCGAGGGTATTTTCTTCTCCAATCCTCAGGAGGCGAAAATGTTTTTGCAGACTAACTTTCCAGACACCCCACCTCGGAACGCAAATGGGCTAGGAAGGGTGAAGGAAAAATACAGATCATCAGACAAGGCCGAGACCAGTCGGAGACAGGGGGATTGCACCAAAAGATTGTAGACTTATTTGCCCAGAGTGATGACGAAGCGAATGCCCCACAATGATCGGGAGTGACGGAAAGACTGTACTGAACCTTGCAAATAACTGGTGGGGACTCAACCGATTCCCCTTTGGAAGGAGAAGGCAGAGCTATGCGGAACCGTGACAAGGAAAGCATATGTTGATCTACAGATGAATGAGCGAACATGACTATGAATTTTGGGGGGAGGGGGCGTTATCCTCTATGGTGACTGTTGAGGGGGCTGACCTCGGGAAAGAACTTACTCGTGGAGGCCAGCTTGAGGACGGTGAAAAAAATCTATCCACAGGTGGAAAGCTAGAGAAGTGGGGCGATATACCTCGTACCACGGAAGGAGCACCCTGGCATTAGTTGCTGGGCTATATCCTTGGTCCTGCTGAAGGACATCCTCTGTGGAATAGGCAAGAATGGTTGGGTATGTTATAAGTTGTGTTATGGTTTTAATAGTTTCTATGTCATCCTGGGCAAGGGGGTGCAGGGGCTGGGGGCAGAAGGGAGGGAGGAAATATAATGAGGGAGGTTAATGGCGACTAGAATCAAGACCATAATGGTAAATGTAAGAGGCCTGCAAACCACTAGGAGAAGGAAGCTAGTCTTAAGGCAAGTGGGACACCTCAAGGGTACATCTACTTGCTGCAAGAAACACATCTGCCTGCAGCTGATGTGGGATGGGTTTGGGCCCAGTGGGTGGGAGATATGATGCACGCCCCGGGGCGGACCAGCAGCACTGGAGTTGCCATTATTTTAAGTAAGTGATATGAAGGAAAAATACTTTGCAAATGGAGGGACCAGCAAGGATGCATCGTGGGAGTGGAAATACAGGGAGCAGGGCAAAGGATGAGTATCATTATTGTGTATGCCCCAAACAAGAGTCAGATCCCTTTTCTTAGGCAATCAATCAAAGCAATAGAGGAATGGACAAGTTTACCGACTATATATGGGGGGAGGGGGGAGGAGGGATTTTAATATTGTCCCACAAAGAAGAATGAATAGCTCCCTGGGAGGGGGAGGAGATAGAAAGGGGGAGCAATGGGGACACTCATCAAAGGCAACAATTTAGTAGATATCTGGAGGGTTAAGAACCCAGCTGCAAAGCAATATACATTTTATTCCACTGTACATGGCTCCTATTCAAGGACAGACCTCTTTCTGGTAAGCCCAGTCCTCTGCCCCTTAGTAAAAGAGTGTACCAGAGGGAATATAATATGGATGGACCATGCCCCAGTTACCTTAACATTGAATGTTGGCTCAGGCGAGGGGGTAGGTAATAAACCCTGGAAGCTAAACACCGCATTACTATTATTTATTTATTTATTGCTCTTATATACCGCACTCTTAAAAATCAGCGCGGTTTACATAAAATGGTTCTGTGCCGAATAGGTTCCTATTAGGCACTTACAGAGAACAGGAAGTTAAACTTGGGTTTCAACTGGGGGAATTATGTACATCAATTTCAATTTATCTACAGTATGTACATGCGTTGACAGTAACTCATGAGTTCCTAGTTGGGTGTGTGATAGATGATGTTAGGTTGGTGGGTTGAGAGTAGTGCAAAAGAAAGAGGTGGTGTTTTAGTGCCTTTCTGATTTGGGCAAGATCTGTTATGGCTCTGATGGTAGTTGGGAGCGCATTCCAACAGCTGGGAGCATAGAACTTGAAGGCTCTGTTCCTTGTTGTCTTGGTGCATTTTGTTATTTCACTGGGTATCTGTAGGGTATTGGCAGTGCATGTTCTCCTTGCTCTGTTCACTGACATGGGGTGAACAAGGTCCGTTAGGGCTGTGGGGGCTATTTTGTTGATGGCCTTGAAGGTTAAAATAATTACTTTATAGGATAGCCGGCAGTAAATTGGTAGCCAATGTAAGTCCTTAAGGATTGGGGTGATGTGATCACTTCTGGCGGCTCTGCTCAGGACGCGTGCGACGGCATTCATTGCCAACTGTAGGGGATTTAAGGTGTTTTTGGGTAAACCCTGCTGGATCACATTGGCGTAATCAAAGTGGGGGGTCACCAGTGCCTGAAAAACTGATCTGAAGTTGTCAGGTTGCAACAGGAGTCGAAGATGTCGTAGAGTTCATATTTTGTGGTAGATTTGTTTGATAGTGTTGCTGATGTGTGCTTTGAAGTTGAGCTGCTGGTCTAATGTAACGCCTAGGTAGCAGATGCTGGGTCTGCTCGAGAGTTCTGCGTCTCTTGTCTTTAAAGTTGGTGGAAGCGAGAAAGACTGGTTTCTAGTAATGAATAGTACATCAGTCTTGTTGAAGTTGATCTTGAGGCTCTGTGAGTGGAGCTAGTCGGTTATGGCGTCGAAGCATTTTACCAGTTGCGAGAAGTCCGGATTCTCAGTCGTGAATGGGGTAAAGAGTAACACGTCGTCCGTGAAGAGCAGACATGAGATGTTAAATGAGCGGATTATTTTGCATATAGGTTGCATATAAATGTTGAATAGGAGGGCAGAGAGAGAGGAGCCCTGAGGTACACCATGCTGTTGTTGGAAAGGTTGGGATGTTGTGGTTCCTGTCCGAACCTGCTGCCATCTATCGGTTAGATACGATTTACACCATCGCCATGCTGATTCACTTATCCCTTTATCATGGAGACGTATTAGGAGTTGCTCATGGTTTACAGAATCAAATGCAGCAGCGATGTCTAAGAAAATTAATGCATACCCTTGTTTGATATTGTCAATCCCGGTTATAAGCGTGTTGATGAGTGTGGTGAGAAGCGTTTCAACACCATGAGATTCCCTAAAGCCGTGCTGGCATGGGTCAAGGGGAGTTGTAGAGTCAACATGATCCTGTATTTGACGTTGGACAGCCTTCTCAATTATCTTTGCTAGCAGCGGGATACTCGATATAGGTCGGTATGATTCCACCTTCTGGGAGTTTAATTTAGCGTTCTTCAAGAGGGGTCTAATGGATGTCTGCTTAAGGCTTGAAGGGAATTGTCCCGAAGAGAAGGAGTGGTCAATGATTTTGGCTATTATTGGGCTGAATTCATTACGCAGTGATCTTATCCAGAAAGCTGGACAAGGGTTGTTAGGGGCAGTGGTGGCGTTGATGTTAGCTATGATGCTCTCAATGCTTGCATCCGTCGGTGTCGAGAAGGAGGTGAGTTGCTTGGGTGGATTCTTAGTGGAGCAAGATAGTTTAACTTTGCTAACATTGGTTTTGGTTATCATGTAGTCTGCATAGTCTTGAGGGTGTATCAAGGCTGATTGGGAAGATGAAGGTTCCTTTGTTAGGGTCTTCACTATATTAAACAAGTCGTGGGGTTTGTTCAAGGATCGGCTTAGCAGTTCGGAGTGGTGTTCTTTAATTTTAGTGGATATTAGATTCCGATGTGCTTGCAGGTGGGAGTTGTAGAATGTCTGGTCTGTTGGGGACCGGGTGCGTCGCCATTTTTTTTCTAGTTTCCTCAGCGTTCGCAGTGAGGTCTTTAGTTCGGTGGTGTACCAGCGTGCAGGTTTTTTCTTTTTTGGTTGCTTGTCCGTGATATGTGGCTTAGTTTGGATAGGTATGTGTGCAAAGGAACTCAGGTTGTTATTCCATGAGGCTAACACGTCTTCAAGGTTCGGTGATCTAGTCCTGATGTTGGGAAGGACATTTTTGATGACCTCCTCTTTGTCGAAAGGTCTAAAGCGTCTGGTGTGGGCTACTCCTATTTCAGTTAGTTTTGAAGCTTGTTCTCTGTCTTGATGCATAGGTAGTTGAAAACTGATTAGATTGTGGTCAGACCATGGTACAGGGGAGATAGTTACGTTGAAATTATGGTCTGGTTTGACCTCAGGTCGAGGGCTGAAGATAAAGTCTAGTGTGTTTCCTTTTTGGTGTGTGGGGGCATCGACTATTTGTTCGTAGTCCAGGTTGCTGAGTGCTTCGTGGAAAGCTCTGGAGTGGGTATCCTGTAGGGCTGGTAGGTTAAAGTCTCCAAGTATCCAATTTGGCTTGCGTGTGTTTTGAGGATTTGAGGCTAGTTCAATTATAGTTGCCAGATCGTCAGTGGATGAGGATGGAGCTCTGTAGATCAGGTTAACGGTATTATGGTTGTTAGCTATAGTAATTGTATCAAGATGAGTTGAGCTGTTGGAGCTGATTGTCTGGTAATGGAGGTCTGTCCTAACCAGAATGAGTGCACCACCTCCTCTGCGGTCTGCTCTATGGCAGGTGTGAATTGAGAAGTTGGGGGGGGGTGAGATGGTTGATGAGGACTGAGTCTGAGCTGTTGAGCCATGATTCTGTCACTAGTAGCATGTCTAGGTCGAGGTGTGATATGAGGTCAGTGATGACTGGCCACGTTTTACGGACGGACCGTGCATTTATGAGGGCACATTTTAGATTAGACCAAGAGGTAGTCAAGGAAGTAGATAAAAGGATATGGGACTACATAGTGGATAAGAACACAGGAAAAACAACCTTAGGTATAACATATGATGCCTTAAAAGCCATAGTGAGGGGGGTGATGATTTATTTTTTTATTTAACCACTTTTCTATACTGCCTTATCCTTCAATCAAAGCGGTTTACATTATGTAATTACTACAAACAGGTACTGGATACATTCCCTAGTCCCCAAAGGGCTCACAATCTATGTGTACCTGAGGCAACAGAGGGTTAAGTGGCTTACCCAAGGCCACAAGAAGTGCCTATAGGACTAGAAGCCCCAGTCCTTCCTGCCTGAGATTGTTGTCCCCAAGTGGGACTTGAACCCCCAGCCCTGACGTACTGTGTCCTAACCACTAGGCCACTACTCAAGGAAAAAAAAGAAGCCAGCAATGGGAAAGCCAGCAAATGCAGAAAGAGAGCTTCATGCTCTTGAAAGGGAGCATATGCAATGTCTATCCAGTGAGGTTGAGGGAAAGTTATTTTTAATTAAGGGAGAGCTGAATACTATGATAGAGACCAACTTTGAAGTGATGCTTAAAATGACTGCACAGACATATTACTACAAGGGGGGGGGGGGGGCAAAATAGACAAATTGCTAGCTGCTATGCTGAGGAAGTGGCAAGCTCAGACAACCATTCTCCAAATGAGAGACTCAGAAGAATGAATTTGAACTAAACGGGGGGAATAGAGAGTTTTCTTTCAATTCTACTCCTCTGAACTTGCGGAGGAGGCAGGGCCACTGGGGCAGTATCTGAAGGGGAGAGTAGCTACTCAAGTAACACAGGAGAAGGCAGAATGGATCTCGGATGTCAAACTAATGAGCATTATTGGGGGCCTCTCTAAAGGGAAGGCTGCCGGACCTGATGGGCTTCCCCCAGAATTTTACCAACTTTTACAGAGCCATTTCTTCCCTTGTAAGGCATTCCTAACAGGGGCTCTACATTTCAAACAAAGGTAAGCATTTGTGTTTTTGTTTTTTTTAAATTGCTAGCTCTCTGACTGGGAGCTCTTAAAAGTGGATTGGTACATTTTTAAAACAAAGTTACATTCTTTGTGGTACTTTAGTTTAAAGGGAGGAATATTTTCTTTAGTGGGGTAGGTTTAAAACTCTGCTTTAGTAACTTTCTCAGCTCTTTGAAGCCACTGACACCAAATCAGGTGTTAGTTCCCTCCCTACCCCCCCAACACCCACCCACCCCTAGTGAGCACTCTTGTTTTATAGGGCACCTCCCCAATTAACACAACACAGGGACTTGGAACAGCACATTGTCAATGTATTTAAAGAGATTTAACTGCTTTTTCTCTGAAAGGGCAGCTGGGAAACCATCTGGTACTTTGATAGATCTCTCTCTTTTGCTTTGACAGATACCTAAGCTCCACAAACAGAGCAATGGCTGGGAAAAATCATATTGCGAAACCTGTTGCCCCAGTTACAGCTTCTGCCTCTGTTCAGACAGAGGTCCCAATGCCAGTTGAAGGACTGGTTCCATGTGCAGGGTGCCTGCATGCTGAAGCTCTCAGGAAACAAGTGGAGGAACTCAGAGAGGAGGTGGCGAGGCTGAGGAGGAGCATTCAAGACAGTGAGAAGTACATTGATGAGATGCTTCTTGCAACAACCAAGCCCTCCAGCAAAAGAGAAGATGGGTGCCTACAGAATGACGAAGATTGGACACAAGTCACCAGGGCTTGCAGAATCACCAATCCAACTTCTCCAGCCCTTGAACTGAAGAACCATTATGCAGCCCTGAAAGTGGAGGAGGTGAAAGCATCCCTGGAAAGGGAAGAACCAGAGCTCAAGTACCCCAAAGTTGCAGAATCAGTGACCACAAAGAAGCGAAGGGTAGTGGTGGTTGGTGACTCTCTTCTGAGGGGTATTGAGGCGTCCATCTGCCGACCAGACTTGATGTCCAGAGAGGTATGCTGTCTGCCAGGCGCAAAAATCCAAGACATTACAGAGAGTTTGCCAAGGCTCATCAAGCCCACTGACTATGTTGCTAATCCATATCGGAACAAATGATACTGCCAGGTATCCCTCTGAGTGTATCAAAAGTGACTTCATGGCTCTGGGACAGAGGATGAAGAAGATAGGTGCACAGGTGGTGTTCTCTTCAATTTTCCCTGTTGAGGGTAAAGGCCAAGGCAGAGAGGCTCGCATCCTGGAGATGAATGCTTGGCTGCGTGAATGGTGTCATCAAAAGCGTTTTGGTTTCCTGGACCACGGAATGCTGTTCCAAGGGTTGCAGAGCAGAGATGGCATCCATCTGTCCAAGAAAGGTAGACTCATCTTCAGTAGTAGACTGGCTAATCTACTGAAGAGGGCTTTAAACTAGATTCGTTGGGGATGGGCGAAGACAGCCCCCAGGTAAGTGAAAGCCCAGGTAAGTGAAATGTTAAATACCTTTATGGAAATGGGTAAAAGGGGTAACATATGGAAAGCAGTGTGTATAAATGCCCATAGCATGGGAAATAAGATCCCTGATATTGAAGCTTTGATGGGAGTGGCTGACTTGGATTTAGTGGCAGTTACAGAAACATGTTTCACAGAAAACCATGACTGGGATGTAACTACACCAGGCTATACTTTATTCAGAAAGGACAGGGTAGGAAGAAGGGGAGGAGGAGTGGCACTATATGTAAAAAATAATATTAAAGCCTTGGAATTACAGAGCTTAAAAGGGAGAGAGGAGGCACTGCGGGTTAAACTAGAAAGAGGGAAAGAGAAATCTATTTGCATTGGCGTGGTATACAGACCTCCCTCACAAGAGGAAGAGGTGGACAGTTAATTGAAGACATACGCAATATTGCTAGGAAAGGGGAAGTGCTACTGATAGGGGATTTCAATATTCCAGATGTTGATTGGCACATTCCTGCTGCAGTATCATCTAGAAGTAAGGAGATCCTGGATTCTCTACAGGGAGAACTATTCAGGCAATTGGTAACAGACCCCACACATGAAGGGCCATACTGGACTTGGTGCTTACCAATGGTGAAAGTGTTTCTGATGTTATAGTGGGAGAAAATTTTGCATCCAGTGATCACCAGATGGTGTGGTTCAGTATTAGGACTAGGGCTGTTAGAATCCATTCAAAAGCAAGGGTCTTAAACTTTAGGAAAACTAACTTTGCCAAGATGGGACAATACCTCAGGGAGTCGTTAGTGGGATGGGAACAGCTGGGGGATGTACAAAAACAGTGGGCGAAACTGAAAGGGGATATTTTAAGAGCAACTAACCTTTTTGTTAAAATGGTAAATAAAGGTAAAAGGAAAGGAGACCGCTATGGCTTTTGAAAGAAGTAGCTGAAAAGGTGAAGAAAAAGAGGGAGGCCTTCATGAAATACAAGAGATCAAAGAGAGAGGAAGACAGGCAATTATATTTGGAAAAACTTAGAAAAGCTAGCAAAGTAGTCAGGAAAGCAAAGATTCAAAAAGAGGAGGAAATAGCCAATGCAATAAAATGGGGGGATAAGACATTTTTCAGACATGTTAGTGAGAAGAGGAAGGGCAAAAATGGTATTGTCAGACTCAAGGGTGAAGGGGAAAGCGTAGTTACTCACCTGTAACAGGTGTTCTCCAGAGACAGCAGAAATCAGTCCTCACATATGGGTGACGTCGACGTCGATGGAGCCCCCATGCGGAGCAAATCCCCAGCTTTTGAAGAAAGCCTTTGGAACATGCTACCACGCATGTGTGGTCCCCTTCCTGCCCAAGGGTGCCATCTTGCTCAGTCAAATGACATAGCTAAAAAGACGGCAAAAGGATAAAAATTAATCAAAGAAATGCAACTCCAGGGGAGGAGGGAGGGTGTGAGGACTGATTCCTGCTGTCCCTGGAGAACACTTGTTACAGATGAGTAACTACGCTTTCTCCAGGAACAAGCAGGAAGTCAGTCCTCACATATGGGACTCCCTAGCTATAGGCTACCGAGAACCCATAACTGAAAAATAGGCTCCCTCTCAAAGAGCCACAGCAGCCATGATAGGAGTTCAACCGAGAACGTAACACTCCAGTAGTCTGACACCAAAGGGTCGGAGGGTAGGAGTTGCCTAAACCTCGAACAGATTACAGAGTACAGCCTGGATGAAAGCACTGTCCTGTTGGGACTCCCTATCCAGGCAGTAATGGGCTGAAAGGTCTGGCTTGAAGAGCAGGTTGCGGCCCGGCAGATGCCTGCCAGCGGAACAGAGCAGAAGTGAGACACTGATGCAGCCTTAGCCCTGACACGGTAGGCCATGACTCGACCCTGCAACTGATCGGCCACCCTGTATGCCCAGGCAATGCAATCCGCCACCCAGGTGGACAACGTACGCTTGGAGACCGGCATCCCCAGCTTACTGGGGTCATAAGAGACGAAAAGCTGAGGAGTTCTTCGATGTCCCCGGGTATGCTCCATGTACGTAGAAGGCCAACGCCCTCTTACAGTGCAGGGTATGCAGAACTGCTTCTGCCCAGCTGGTATGGGGCCTGGGAAAGAAGGTCGAAAGCACCATCTCTTGGTTGAGGTGGAAAGAGGAGACCACTTTCGGCAGGAATTTGGGGTGCGTGCGAAGCACCACCCTATTCCTATAGAACCGTGTGAACGGTCTATCAGACACCAGAGCTTTCAGCTCACTCACTCGTCTAGCCGATGTGAGTGCCACCAAGAAAAGCGTCTTCCAAGAAAGGAAGCGGAGATGGCAGGTAGCCATGGACTCAAAGGGTGGGCGAGTAAGCTGCTGCAAGACCACATTCAGATCCCATTCGGTTGCCGGAGGGCGAACTGGGGGTTTCAGCAGAAGCAGACCTCTCAGGAACCTGGACACTTGGGGGGTGAACAGAGAGAGGCTGTCCTTCCACTGGACAGTGGTGTGCTGATTAAGCGCTGAGGTGAACTCGGACCGAGTTTGACTTGAGGCCTAAATCCGACAGGTGAAGCAGGTACTGCAGCACCACACCACCTGGCAAGAGAATGGGTTCTCACTGTGCTGAGTACACCATACCTCAAACCTATGCCACTTAAATGCGTAGGTCTTTCTAGTCGATTGCCTTCTAGAGGCTAGCAGCACATCCTTTATCTTTTTTGGGAGGAGAAGTGGTGCAAGGACTACCCTTTCAGCAGCCATGCCATCAGGTTGAGGGACCAGAGGTTGGGATGCAGAAGTGAGCCCCTGTCCTGCGACAGGAGATGGGGCAAAAATCCCAGAGGAACTGGAGTCTCCTCCGCCAGCTGCAGGAGGAGTGGAAACCAAGGCTGTCTTGGCCACCTAAGGGCCACCAGGATGACCGAGGCCTTGTCCTGAAGGATCTTGAATAAGGTCTGAGCTACCAGTGGCATGGGAGGAAATGCATATAGGAAGCCCACAGACCATATTAGGAAAGCATCTGCCACTACCCTGTGTGGGTGTGGCTGTCTAGAACAGAAGCGGGGCAACTGGTGATTTTGAGGGCTCGCAAACAAATCTATGGATGGTTGCCCCCAACACTGGAAGAGTTGCTGGGCTACGCTGGGATCCAGTTGCCACTCATGCGGCTGGAGAATTCTGCTTAGTTTTTCTGCTAGGAAGTTCTCCTGACTTGGTAAGTAAACCGCCTTGAGGAACATACCCTGACTGACTGTGAAGGAGCATAGGTCCAGGGTTTCCTGACACAGGATGCGAGAGCCTGTGTCCTCCCTGTTTTTTCACATAGAACATCGCTACTTCGTTGTCTGTCTGAATCAAGACAGATTGATGAGCCAAGGTTTGGCAGAAGGTCCGAAGAGCTAGGTGGATCGCTCAAAGCTCTAGGAGATTGACTTGTTGTGTACTCTCCCCTGGAGACCACACACCTTGAGTGCAGACCTGCTGGTAATGAGCACCCCATCCCAGCAGGGATGCATCTGTAGTCAGCACCCTTGAGTGCGTGGGAGGCTGAAAAGGCACTCCCTCCAGAAGGTTGTGAGGTTGAGGCCACCATTTCAAAGACTGTATTAGGCAATGGGACACCTTGATGTTGTCTCTGAGTCTGCCTGTGGCTTGGGTCCACTTTTCCCTGAGGCAACACTGAGCTGTTCTCATGTGGAGTCGAGCATTGGGTGTCACATGCACTGTGGCGGCCATGTGACCAAGAAGGCACAGAAAGTGTCTTGCTGAGATGCGGGATCTGCGACTCACTTGCTGCACTAGGGCCACAAGTCTTTGTGCTCTTTCCTCTGGTAGATAAGCCCTTGCCTGAAGGGTGTCTAACCTTGCCCCTATGAACTCCAGTCCCTGAGAGGGAACCAGAGTGGATTTTGTGTAGTTGATCACAAAGCCCAGGTGCTGAAGCAACTGGATAGTGCGGGATGTGGCCTGTTGGGCTTCTAGAGCTGACTGGGCTCTGATGAGCCAGTCGTCTAAGTAGGGGAAGCCAAAGACCTCTTGAGTCCTTAGAAAGGCCGCCACCACCGCAAGGCACTTTGTGAATTCCCTGGTGCCGAGGCTAGGCCAAAGGGCAGCACTTTGTACTGAAAATGGTTTCCTCCCACTACATATCTTAGATAGTCTGTGGTCTGGATGAATCAAGATGTGTGTATATGCATCTTTGAGATCTAAGGAGCATAGCCAGTCTCCCTGGCGGAGGTAAGGCAGTAATATTAAAAGGGAAAGCATACTGAACTTTTCCCTCACCAGGAACTTGTTCAGGTTTCGCAGGTTGAGGATAGGTCTTAGGCCTCCAGTTCTCTTTGGTATCAGAAAGTACCTGGAGTAGAAGCCTGTGCACTGTAGGTGGTGAGGCACCGGTTCTACCGCCTGATCCTCGAGAAGACCTGTTAACTCCTGTAAGAGAAAGTCCCTGTGAAGAGGGGGTCTGAGAGGCTCCCCTGGAAAGTAAGAGGGAGGCACCTGTTCGAGATGTAACCGACAGCCCATTTGGACTATATGGAGAACCCAGGTGTCTGTTGTAATAGCTGGCCACCTGTGGGCATACAGGGTCAGCCTTCCTCCTGTGCAGGGCCTTGCATCCTTCGGGAGAGAGACTATGTACTGGGAGTCAAAAGCCCCCTCCAGGCTGGGCTGGAGCCGCTGCCTGGGGCTTGCGGGCCTTTTGCTTAAGCGGGCCCTGTCCCCGTCCCTTGGCCTGCTGCCCCTGCTGGGGAGCTGGGGAGGCCTGATACGTGGGGTAGTTTCGGTAAGTTGATCCTTTCCTCGGGAAAAAGGGCTTCTTACCCGAGCCTTTCTTCTTAGAAGGAGCAGAAGTCTTCTCAAGTCTTGTCCGGGTCAGGTACTCGGACTCGATCTCGGCAGCCTTCTCAGTCAAGGGCTTGCCAAAGAGGTTTTCACCTCGGCAAGGGACACCGACCAACTTGTCCTGAACCCATGGCTCCAGGTCTGACGACTGTAGCCATGTCTGGCATCGTGCACCAATGCTGGCCCCTGCTACCCGGGCCAAAGCCTCAAAGCCATCATAGGCTGCTCGAGTCAAACTTCGAGCACTCTCAGATCCCAGTGGACAAAACCTGGAAGCGCTGCAAAGGTCCCGCGGAGAGACCAGCGGAGAATCCGGCAATCTCCTTTGCCAGGTCTCGTAGGTACATGCCCATATACAGCTGGTATGTCTGGATTCGGCAAGACAGCATCAAACCCTGGTAGCACTTTCTGCCAAGAGCATCCATGTTGTGGGCCTCCTGGCCAGGAGGCACCGAGGAGTGCGTCTTCTGGCTCTTGAACTGGCGCATGGCCGATTCCACAACCATGGAGTTGTGTGGCAGCTTTGCCTTTTGCAACCCAGGGCTCTTGCGAACTCGATAGATGGAATCGATTTGCATGCTGAGTACTGGCATTGAGGATGGTGTCTCCCACATTCGGAGCATCAGCTGTTCCAGAATGGGGCGCACCAGTACAGTAAGGGCTTCCTTTGGAGGAAAGTCATACCGGAGGACCTCGAGCGTCTCAGCTCCTCAGCTCGAGGTTCCTCCTCAGCACCGCCGGGAATGACAAAGCCTTTGCCATGTCCTGGATGAAGTCTAAGAACCGGGTGTCCTCCGGGGGTGACCATCTCCGAGGTTCAGATCCCGGGGAGTCTGACGGGACATACATGGTATGGTGGGTGCCCGGGGACTCCTCTGTCTCCCAACTGGACTCCGAGGAGGAGTCGATCAACTCTGGCCTCGAGTGCTTCGATCTTGACTGCCCTGATGTTGAGGATCGACTCGAGACCTCATTGTCTCGAGGATTGGCTCGGCCTCCAGGGTCGACTTGGACATCGAAGTCCCGGTAGTTGGGGCGGACGGATGTGCAAGACCGGCCATCAGCGCCCGCTGCTGGTCCATGAAGGAAGACACGCTGCGCTCCAAGACCACCAATCTGAGACTGAGCTCAGGAGGCTCCGCAGCTCCTAGGTCGGATCCCGACACTGTCGGGCCTGACGCAGGCTCTCCCCGGGGAGATTCAACAAAAAGGACAGTGCTTACCTTCCTCGGTGTCTCCGGGTCCTTTCGAGGGAATCTGACAGACCTCTCCGAGGATCCGTGGCGGTGAGCTGGGCTCCGTGACCAAGCCCACGAGGGACCAGGCCATTCGGAGCTCTCAGACGATACCGCCCTCACAGATTTTTTCTTCCTCCGGTGTTCCTGTGAGGGAGACCCCCTTTCAGAGGACAGCTCCTGAAACAGACAGCTCCCGAGAGGTCGAGGCCTCTGACGAGGTCCGGGCCCGGGCGGTTGCGGACTCAGGAAAAATCCTGTCATGTTGCTGCTGCCTGCTCCTCAATGTCTTAGAAGACATCTCTTTGCATGGGCCACAGACCACGGGGTCATGGTCGGGCCCGAGGCATCGGAGGCAGCAGTCGTGTGTGTCGGTGAGAGACATTAGCTTCGTGCACCGATCACACTTTTTAAACCCACTGGCAGCCATCGGGGGAAAAAGGGCCCCTGCAAGGTCAAAGGACCGGGCTGCCAGCTAAAAAGAAAAAAGAGAGCGAACGCTAGTCACTAAGGACAAAAACTAAAAAATAGACTGGACTCGATACCGGTGTACCGAGCCGTAGGCGGGAAGGAGAACCGGCGTCGAACCGGCTAGTAGAAAATAGTATTCTCTAACTCTTATCAACTTTTTCCACGAGGGAACTAGGATGACGTCCGTTGTGCTCGCGGAAAAAAGGAGAATGAGCAAGATGGCCCCCTTGGGCAGGAAGGGGACAGCGCATGCGTGGTAGCATGTCCCAAAGGCTCCGCATGGGGGCTCTGTCGACGTCGACATCACCCATATGTGAGGACTGACTTCCTGCTTGTTCCTGAGAGAAGAATATGCAGAAGATGATGAAGATAAAGCAGAATTGCTTAACAAATATTTCTGTTCTGTGTTTACAGATGAAGAACCAGGAACAGGACTTCAGAAAACACCAACAAACAGGAACAGAAGCGAGGGGCGTCTTGTGTTCATGAGAAACTAGCTAAACTTAAAGTAGACAAAGCGATGGGACCGGATGGGATACACCCTAGAATACTGAGGGAACTTGGGGACGTTCTAGCAGCTCCACTGACCTTTTCAATGCCTCGTTGGAGTCGGGAGTGGTGCCAAAGGACTGGAGAGAGGCTCATGTGGTGCCTTTACACAAAAGCGAAAGTAAGGATGTGGTTGAAAACTACAGGCCTGTTAGTTTAACTTCGGTGGTGAGTAAATTATTGGAAACGCTGCTGAAAGAGAAAATATTGAGGTTTCTGGAGTCCAGCGGGTTACAGGATTCGAGGCAGCATGGATTCACCAGAGGCAGGTCTTGTCAGACAAATCTGATTGATTTCTTTGACTGGGTGACCAGGGAGTTGGACCGAGGGAGAGCCCTAGATGTGGTGTATTTAGATTTCAGTAAAGCCTTTGACATTGTTCCTCACAGATGACTTATAAACAAACTGAGCACCCTAGGGTTGGACCCTAGGGGAGGAGTAGCCTAGTGGTTGGGGCAAGGTACTTCAGGCCGGAAGGTCGGGGGTTCAAATCCCACTAGAGGACAGCAACCTTGGGCCAGAAAGACTGGGGTTTCTAGTCCCACAGATGCTCCTTGTGGTCTTGGGCAAGCCACTTAACCCTCCATAGCCCATGTTCCCTGTAAAATAGTTATCTCCAAGTTATAATGCCCTGTTCAATGTAATTTCAGTTTGTTCAATGTAAACCGCATTGATGCAGAATAGTGCAGTATATAAGAGAATGTAAATAAATAAAATAACCTCCTGGCCATGGGCTGACCCCTGTTGCTTTGATACAGGGGGAAGTGGGAGGAAGACCTGGGCAGGGGATGGTCAGATGAGCAGTGGACTAGCCTCTAGATTAACACTTAAAAGATATCCAACTGAAAGGGGGCGCTCGTGAGCCCTACAAGATGGCCACGAATCTGTGAAGCTCCTCAGCCTCATCTCCCTATCTCTTAGCATCCAGCTTTTTTTTTAAGTCAAATCGGCACTGAAATGAGTCTACTGGCACAGCTAAAATAGCTTATCTGGCAGATCAATTCGTATTTATCAGTGATGGTCTAGATGAAGTTTAATCCCTCTTCTAAAATATCTGCCTGCATGAAGACCCTGTGAGGGAATCAGAGAGTGACAAAACGATTGCAGATTCTCTACCTCTCTGCCTGATCCTAGTGTGGCGCCTACTCCTGATCTTTAATTTTCATCGGAAATTTCCACAGCTGCCTTCAGGATCCTCATACTCCCGATTACTTGCTGGGCAGGGGTAAGTGCTATTCCAAAGGGGAGAAATTAACCAAATTATACTGCAGACGGTGCTGCCTAGCGAAATCGCTGTAAGCCAGCTTACCGGTGTTAATGCCTGCCTCCAGATGCCTAGTGGTCCAATTCCAAGCCTCTGGATGCATGTGGTGTCCATTTGAAGGTTTTTTTGCTTAAATGTGAACCTCCATTGAAGCTTTGCCTCGGTGGAACGCATAGTGAAACGCAGAAGGGGGATGGGATTTCGGCGGGAGAACTGTCTTGGCGTATGTTGGGAGCGCGCCGCGCCAGCTGCAATAATATCCGATGTGCTCTGAGACACCCATCTAGAACACCTGACTATCCTACTAAGATGGCCGCCGTCAACTGGAATGCATCGTTGGAACGCATAATTTAAATACCAAGATGGCCGTCGACAATTGAAATGCAGGGCTGAAGTGCAGGGGACTCAGGTATGATCGGGGCTCTCTTGCTTCTTCATTTTACTGGGATTTTATTGCGATCTGTACCTAAAGTGATGCCAGAGGCTGATTTCACAGTTCTTTAATATTCCCAGCTCAAGATTTGAGGAACCCATCTTCTCTCAAGGGAAATCTCAGTTAGAGCCCTTTTTCATTCTTTAGTGCTGTGTTACATTAGCCTAGAGCTCCCTCTTGTGGTCAATCAGAGAATTGCAGATACACAACTACATAATAAACCCAGATACCTTCAATACCTTCTATAATGGCTAAAGTTAAATCCTATTCCTCGGCACTATCCAAATACTACAGAACTCTAAGTCTGACCTCTCCTCAGAAGCAGAGCACCTTCCGAGGACACAGGTACTCGATGAAACGGTGGTCTCCTCACTTGCGACGAAACAAGATCTCGCTGAAATAGCGCAAGAACTTAAACTTTCTGAACTGATTTCACCAAAGCAGTGGCAGACATGCGGTCAGACTTAAAGACTCTTGATGATCGAGTAACTCAAGCTGAAACTCATATAGGGGAACAAATTGACTCCTCAGCTGCCCTTCATACCACAATGAAGAAAATGGATCAAATAACTAAAGACTTGCTAGACTGTCAAGAAGACCTAGAGAACCGTCAACGAAGAAACAACATCCACATTTTGGGGGTTCCAGAACGTCCTGGAGACCGAGAGAATTCTATGGTTATAGTGCAAGAGTTATTCGCCTTTTGTGTGAGCAACTCCACTCGTCCAGTCAAATTGGAAAGTGCTCATCGTAGTCTGGGGCCTAAGAAAGATCCTAATGCACGGCCGCGCCCAATCATAGCGTGCTTCTCCTTCTTCGAGGACAAGGTAGCATTACTTCGCAGCTTGCAGGGCAAACGATCTTTTCTATACAAAGGACAAGATATTCAGATATTCCAGGACATTGCGCAACGCATCTTGGAAAGGCGTAAGAGCTTTCGCCCCATCACGCAGGCCGTACAAAAGCACTCTGTTCTGTATTGCTGGGGCTTCCCCTTCTCATTGATCTTCAAGTTGAATGGTGTTAAACATTGTTTTTCGGATTTGTCTGAAGGCTTGCATTTTCTGGACTCCCTCCAATATGGCGAACGCTCACTTCCACAATGAAATCCAACTGGAGACTGGGAAGTTTCAACTCCTAAACATAGGAAGGTCTCACGCTCAAGATGGTCCTCAGAAGCAGATCCAGACAGCCTGGCTGGACAAGGGATGGACACCTCAGCTCCGACTTGAAGGAGGGTAATGAGTTAAACTGTTGCATTGGTTAACTCTGTATTGTTTTCTTTTTAGGTTGCCTAGGCTGAGGTCCATAACAAGGATGGTTGTGCCTTGCCCATCCTTGAAGAACCTCAGTGCACCCGAAGCTGTTAGATTGAGATTCTTCAATTACTGTTTTCTGTGCCATTTACTATATAAACCCCAGTCTTGAAGGTAGATAGTAATTATATAAGTATGTAAATCGGGGCATTGATGACAAATAGCAGGTCAGGTTGTTTATACTTTGTTTTTTTACAGGAGTGAGAGTACTGGAGCACTAGTTGGATTAGTTCTTTCACCTAGAGTCTTCCTAAGGGTGGGAAGTCACCCACTTTTGGCAGCGGCTCTCCTGACCGAGAAGTAACTCAGTGATATCAGGATAGCAAACGAAGAATCAGACAATGAGACAGAAGGGGAAGAGGGGGGGGGAGGGGGTGGAAAATGAGTGGAAGGGGGTGCCAAGGGATAAGACAAGAGAGCTGGGAGAGATGACAGTTGCAACAGGACAGAATAAGGGTAGCTGGTGGAGAGTTCAGCATAGCTGGAGGACGCAAGTAGGTGGGGAAGATCATCTAAGCAATTCCTGACTGGAGCTTTTGAGTGCTAGGAACCAGATATGGCAAAATGACTTTTGTTTCCCCTATGGTAGCGCATGTCACTTTTTGAAATCCCCACATAGCTCATGCTTAAATTAGTTTCCTGGAATGTTAGGGGCCTACACAATCCTGTTAAAAGAAGGAGAGTAGTTGAGCATATTTTTAGAGAACATGCAGATATAGCTTTCCTTCAGGAAACACACCTAACTCCTGGGGCTCACGCGTGCTTAAACTCTCAAAGATTCCTAGTAGTTTACTCAGCGGGGTTTTCTACCCATAAAAGGGGGGTAGCCATCATGTTCTCACAGAAATGCCCCTTTCAACTTGAAAATCAGATACAGTATCCTAAAGGTTGTTTTTTAATATTGTCAGACACACTTTTTGGGGCGGCAGTCTTTTATAAATGTATACCTCCCTCCTACCGAGGTTGTCCAATCCTTAACTAACCTAATAGAGATCTTCGCGACCCAAGTGACAGGGGATATAATAATGGGGGGAGATTGTAATTGTGTTTTTACAGACTTAGACAGATCTTCAAGTCATAAGCTACTGATAGGGCCCTCTAAATCTCTCTCTACCCTACATTCAACTTTTGCTTTAGAGGATGTGTGGCGCTCCCAGCACCCAGGGGAAAGAGACTATACTTTCTTTTCCTCAGTGCACCACATGCACTCATGCATAGATATGTGGCTAATATACAAACAGCATCTCAAATTGATCAAGTTCAGAATAGCGCTAGAGGACCCTTGGATCACTGTATTGTCTCCCTGAAGTGCGAGCTTGGAATTATTGAAACCCCTCCGTGTTCGTGGGCTTTTCCTAGACATCTATTAAAAAACGTAGATTTTGCGAAACAGATAAAGGAGGGCTGGAAGGACTACCTCTCTCATAATGAAGGCGCAGAGACATCACACTTCTTATTATGGGAAGCAGGTAAAGTAGTTCTTAGAGGACAGGTCATTTCGCTATCTGCAGCTTACAAACATCGATCCACAATTGCCCAGAACGATCTGCAAGCCCGAATAGCGGCTCTGGAGCAGCAACATAAGCGTTGGTCGACGCCTAAGCTTTGGTGGCAGCTTACTGACTTACGGGGTAAGTTAGCGGCCCTGGAGACAGAAGAGATTGCATCCAGCTTATTAAGAACTCGCCAGCATTTCTTTGAGCACGGCAATAAACCGAGCAAACTACTTCTGTGGCAATTGAAAAAACAGCGGTTAGCTTGCTGGGTTACTGCGGTTCTGGATGAATAGAACCGGAAGCTCCAAAAATCTAAAGAAATTGCTTAGTATTTTGCTTGCTTCTGTAAAGCTCTTTATTCCTCTCAGCTCTCTGCAACTCCGGCAGACATACATCGCTTTCTAGCAGACCTACATCTGCCACAACTATCGGAAGAGGCACGAGAAGCATTAGACAGGGAAATCAATCTGGAAGAGGTGCGTCTAGCAATTAAACAATTGAAGGCTGCCAAAGCCTCCGGCCCTGACATGCTCCCGGCAGAAGTCTGCAAAACACTTTCCGATCTGGTAGCACCAATTTTAACTAAAGTATTTAATGCCATTCTTCATCACCAAAACCTTTCTGATTTCATGCATCAGGCTTTAATTACCGTAATTCCTAAAGAAGGAAAAGACCCTTTACAGGGTAGCAGCTACAGGCCAATTTCCTTGCTCAATGTTGACTATAAAATCTTTACAAAGATTCTCGCCTCTCGTCTAAACTCGAGAGTGCAATAAGTAGTTCATCCCGACCAAACCGGTTTTATTAAAGGCCGCCAAGAGTTTGAGAATGTTCAACGTCTACTGAATATTATGATGGGTGTTGGCCGTTTAAAGGGCAGTTATGCCATTCTCTCTTTAGACGCGGAAAAAGCCTTTGACAAGGTGGAATGGTGATATCTCATGAATGTACTGCAGCATTTCGGGTTTGGTTCTTCATTCCGGTCTTCGATTTCTGCCCTATACAAGGTACCTATGAGTATAGTACAAGTAAACGGCTTCCTTTCCACTCCGTTTGCTTTAGAATCCTTCACCCAAGGACACATGCCAGACGCCCTCAAGACCACAATCATTCGACCGACCCTAAAAAAGCACAACCTAGATCCCCTAGACCCCACCTCCTACAGACCAGTAGCGAGCCTCCCACTCACTGCAAAGATAATCGAGAAGATAGTACAACGTCAGCTTCAAGAACACCTAGACATCAACAACATACTGGACCCGCAGCAACACGGATTCCGACCATTACATGGGGTCGAGACCCTCATGACCACGCTGATGAACACCCTCATCATAGGAACCCAAGAGAAACACTCAGGATACATCCTAATTTTCCTGGATATATCAGCGGCCTTTGACACCATCTCCCATAACACCCTTATCCACAGACTCCAAACAATTGGGATCAAAGATACTGTACTCCAATGGTTCAGGTCCTATCTAACCAACCGACAGCAACTGATCCGCACCAAAACCTCAACCTCACCCCCCTTCCAACAACATCAAGGAGTACTTCAAGGATCCACATTATCAGCCATGCTTTTCAACATCTACCTCCGTCCACTCTGTTCAGTCATACGCACTCACAATGTCAACTTCCACATATATGCCAACGATATAATGCTCTACGCCCCAATCACAACCACAGACCCAACAAACGACCAGCTATCAACCTGCTTCACCGACGTATCCAACTGGCTACAAGAGAACAACTTATCCATTAACATAAAGAAAACCGAAGCTCTTATAGTGACAAAAGACCCAGACTTCAAACCACCCACTCACCTCATCATGGGAACCACGCAAATACAAATACAACCACACATAAGATATCTCGGCATTATCATTGACCAAGCCCTAACCCTTAAGCAGCAAATCAACAAGACCACTAGCACAGTATTCCACAAGGCAAAAACGGTACAACGTCTTCGACCTCTCCTCGAACCACAAGACTTCAGGACAGTAATGCAGGCTCTGACATGCCCTCATCTGGACTACTGCAACATAATCTACCATGGCCTACCTGCCACACAAACCAATCTCCTCCGAACTGCCCTAAACACCACGGCGAGAATAATTCACAATGCAAAGAAACGGGACCACATCACCCCAATTCTGAGAGACCTTCATATTCTCCCCATCGAAGCAAGAATCAAGTACAAAGCTCTTCTACTCACCCACAAAACCATCCACCAAACACAAGGCACCCCACTCCGCACCCTACTGCCTCGCCCAACCCACAGCAGAACAACCAGACAAACCTCCAACAGCTCCATTGCCGTCCCCCACAAAAGGACCAAGGCAACACAACGGACCTGCAACAGAGCCTTTGAACTCTATGCCCCATCCCTCTGGAACTCTCTACCAAACCACATCAGGAACGATGATCTCCCATCATTCAAAAAGCAGCTAAAAACCGTCCTATTCCAAGAACATCTCTGAATAGGAATCCCCCCTATTTCTCTTCAAGAACCCCAGACCAATAACTGTGCTATCCTGTCAGTCTCTATGTTATCCTGTCAGTTATCCTGTGTTATCCTGTCAGTTATCCTGTCAGTCTCTATGTTCATCCCAAAATCATCACTGTTGAGCCCCCGGTGATGGGCCCCCCCCACCATTGATCCCCCCCCCCTGTTATATGTCCCATCACTTTGACCCGGTGAAAAGCGGGATATAAATACAGTTAAATAAATAAATACAATAAATAGAATGTGGTACCAGGCAAGGATGCCCACTCTCTCCAATTTATTTGCGTTGGCGCTCGAACCATTAGCTATTCAACTCTGTTCTCTTCAAACAAGATTGGGGATCCCCCTGGCCAACTCACACCACATCGTATCGCTCTTTGCAGATGATACATTGATATTTCTCCGGGATCCAGTCTCCAGCATGCCGATTCTGATCTCACTACTGACGAACTTCTCTCACCTTTCAGGATATACCATCAACTTCCAAAAGTCAGCTTTGATGACTTACATAAGAACATAAGAACATAAGATATGCCATACTGGGTCAGACCAAGGTCCATCAAGCCCAGTATTCTGTTTCCAACAGTGGCCAATCTAGGTCATATGTACCTAGCAGTTTCCCCAAGGGACACAGGTTCCACAATGCTTGTATTGGTTCAAGCATTGATATCCTGGGTCCCTTCTTAATAATGGCTTATGGACCTTTCCTCCAGGAACTTGTCCAAACCTTTTTTAAACCCAGCTACACTAACAGCCTTTACTACATCCTCGGGTAACAAATTCCAGAGTTTGATTACACGTTGAGTGAAAAAATATTTTCTTTTATTAGTCTTAAATAGTTTACCCAGTAGCTTCATTGCATGTCCCCTAGTCTTTCTATATTCTGATAAGGTAAACAATCGATCTACGTTTACCCGTTCCACTCCGCTCATTAATTTGTAGACTTCTATCATATCTCCCCTCAGCCGTCTCTTTTCCAGGTTAAAGAGCCCTAACCTTTTTAGCCTTTCTTCATAGGAGTATCCTTCCATCCCCTTTACCATTTTGGTGGCTCTTCTCTGAACCTTTTCTAATAACTCTATATCCTTTTTAAGATACGGCGACCAGAACTGCACACAATATTCAAGGTGCGGTCTCACCATGGAACGATATAGAGGCATTATAATATCCTTTGTTTTATTTTCCATTCCTTTCCTTATCATACCTAGCATTCTATTTGCTCTCTTGGCCGCCGCTGCACACTGGGCCGAGGGTTTTAACATGGTATCCACAATGACGCCTAAATCTTTTTCCTGGGTGGTGGTTCCTAATGTGGAACCTTGCATCGTGTAACCATAGTTTGGGTTGTTCTTCCCTAGGTGCATAACCTTGCACTTGTCCACATTAAATTTCATCTGCCATTTTGATGCCCAGTCTTCCAATTTATCAAGATCCTCTTGCAATTTTCCACAATCCTCTTGGGTTTTAACAACTTTAAATAGTTTTGTGTCATCTGCAAATTTGATAACCTCACTCGTTATTCCACTTTCCAGGTCATTTATGAATATGTCAAAAAGCAGCGGACCCAGCACAGATCCCTGGGGTACACCACTATTCACCTTTCTCCATTGGGAAAATTGGTCATTTAGCCCTACCCTCTGCTTTCTATCTTTTAACCAGTTCCTGATCCACAATAGTACACTGCCTAATATCCCATGACTCTTTAGTTTTGCCAAAAGTCTCTCATGAGGGACCTTGTCAAAGGCTTTCTGAAAGTCCAGATACACAATATCAACCGACTCACCTTTGTCCACCTGATTATTCACTCCTTCAAAAAAACATAACAGATTAGTAAGACAAGATCTTCCTTGTCTAAAGCCATGTTGGCTGTCTCTCATTAGTTCATGACTATCTACATGCTGAGTAATTTTATTCTTTATGATGGTTTCTATCATTTTTCCCGGTATTGACGTCAGGCTCACCGGTCTGTAGTTTCCCGGATCATCCCTGGAACCCTTTTTAAAAATTGGTGTTACACTGGCGATCCTCCAATCTTCAGGTATTAGAGATGATTTTAATGATAGTTCACAGATTACTAATAGCAGGTCTGCAATCTCATATTTCAGTTCTTTCAATACCCTTGGATGTATACCATCCGGCCCAGGTGATTTGCTACTCTTCAGCTTATCTAATAGTTGTAATACATCTTCTCGATGTATCGATATTTCCTTCAATTCTTCTGCACCTTTAAATACCACTTCAGTCATGGGTAACATCCCTACATCTTCCTCAGTAAAGACTGAAGCAAAGAATTCGTTCAGTCTCTCCGCTATCGCCTTGTCGCCTCTTAGTGCTCCTTTAACCCCTTTATCATCTAATGGACCAACTGACTCTCTCACAGGTTTTTTGCTACGAATGTACTTGAAAAGGTCTTTACTTCGCGTTTTTGCTTCTGCAGCAAGCTTCTTTTCAAATTCTCCCTTTGCCTGCCTTATCAATGCCTTGCATTTAACTTGCCAGTGCTTGTGCTGTTTCCAGGTTTCGTCGTTTGGCTCTTTTTTCCATTTCCTGAAAGATGCTTTTTTGGCAACAACAGCCTCTCTGACCTCAACTTTAAACCATGCTGGCAGTTTTTTGGACTTCTTTCCACTTTTCTTAAAGCGTGGAATACAGCTGGTCTGGGCTTCCAAGATAGTATTTTTCAACAACAGCCAAGCCTGATGTACGTCTTTAACCTTTGCAACTGCTCCTTTTAGTTTTTTCTTGACTGTTTTCCTCATTTTATCATAGTCTCCCTTTCGAAAGTTAAAAGGTAGTACTGTGGAGTTCCTTACTATCCCTCCTCCACTAATTAAATCAAAGGCGATCATGCTATGATCACTATTGCCAAGGGGCCCCAACAACCTTATCTCTTGCACTAGATCTGGTGTTCCACTAAGGATTAGATCTAATATGGCTTCCCCTCTGGTCGGTTCATGAACCAGCTGCTCCAAGAAGCAGTAATTTATTTCATCTAGGAACTTTATCTCCCTAGCATGTCCTGACGTGACACTGACCCAGTCGATACCAGGGTAGTTGAAATCACCCATTATTATTACTGTGCTGTAACTTTTGTTAGCTTCCTTGATTTCTTTGAGCATTTCATCATCCATTTGGTCATTCTGGCCAGGCGCTCGATAGTACACCCCCACTGCCATTGCCTTCCCCCTTTTACATGGAATTTCAATCCATATAGATTCTACAGCAGAATTTGTTTCCTGCAAAACTTTAATCCTTTCTGACTCAATGCCCTCTCTAACATAGAGAGCAACCCCTCCACCAATTTGATCAGCTCTATCATTACGATATAGTTTGTACCCAGGTATCACAGTGTCCCACTGGTTGTCGTCCTTCCACCATGTCTCTGATATTCCAATAATATCTAACCTTTCATTTAGTGCTATATATTCTAACTCTCCCATCTTATTTTTTAGACTTCTAGCATTTGCATACAAGCATTTTAGAGAATGTATTTTATCCATACTAATTTGTCTGTTAGACATGAGTAATTTGGGATCTTTAAGCTCTGTCTGCTCCATACTTGAGGGCATTTGGGCTACTTTACTCTTTTGTGGAACCTCTCTGCTTTTGGTAGTATCCTTCAAAGATACATTCTTCCGAACCATCTGCTCTTGGGCGACTGTCGGCTTTCCCCTAATATCTAGTTTAAAAGCTGCTCTATCTCCTTTTGAAAGGTTAATGCCAGCAGCCTGGTTCCATCCCGGTTAAGGTGAAGCCCATCCCTTCGGAAGAGCCCCTTCTTTCCCCAGAATGTTCCCCAGTTCCTAACAAATCCAAACCCCTCATCTCTGCACCATTGTCTCATCCACGCATTGAGACTCCGGAGCTCTGTCTGCCTTTTGGGTCCTGCGCGTGGAACAGGAAGCATTTTGGAGAATGCTACCCTGGAAGTTCTGGATTTCAACTTCCTACCTAAAAGCCTAAATTTAGCCTCCAGAACCTCCCTACCACATTTTCCTATGTCATTGGTACCAACATGTACCAAGACAGCAGACTCCTCCCCAGCACTATCTAAGACCTTATCTAGGTGGCGCGTGAGGTCCGCTACCTTCGCACCAGGCAGGCATGTTACCAGGCGATCCTCACGTCCACCAGCCACCCAGCTATCTACATACCTAATGATCGAATCACCAACTATAACGGCTGTCCTAACCCTTCCCTCATGGGCACATGGCCCTGGAGAAACTTCCTCGGTGCGAGAGGGTTTTACATCACCTGGAGGACAGGTCCTAGTTACAGGATCACTTCCTGCCACACCAGGGTGATGCTCTCCTGTCACGTGACCTCTCTCCTCCATGGCAACAGGGATGCTGCCAGACTGGAGGTGGGACTTCAGGACTATATCCCTGTAGGTCTCGTCTATGTACCTCTCTGTCTGTCTTATGCTTTCCAAGTCTGCTACTTTAGCCTCTAGAGAACGGACTTGTTCCCTGAGAGCAAAGAGCTCCTTGCACCTAGTGCACACGTAAGACCTCTCACCAACTGGGAGAAAATCATACATGTGACACTCAATGCAAAAGACTGGAAAGCCCCCATCCCGCTGCTGGACTGCTGTCTGCATCTTAGTTTTAAGTTTGTGTTTAGATCTAAGTTCTTTACTTACTAAGGGTTGCTATGGATATTTATACTAATAAAACTGAACCTAATACGTGTAATATACCTTGTTCACCTGAAGCTTAACTAATCTCAGGTCCTTAGTGTATGACTGATTTGGGTAATGAGCTTCACCTGAGAGCACCTCCTGTCTTTTAAGATGTGTAAGTACCTATAAAGCTACGATTATCCCAGGGGTGGGTGGGTGTGGGGAGGGTGGGAGGGAATTAACACTTATTAAAAGAGGGCTGCTACACAGTACCCTGTCTTGTGCTGCTGAGGTAAGCTATATTCTGATTTGATTTAAATTATAGCTCTTAGCTGCTGCTAGGCTCTAACTTCTTATGAAATTTAAAGTACAAGCTCTCTGCTGGGTTCTAAATTTAACCAGAAAGCTCTTTTCTGTGTTGTAAATTTAAGCTAAAAGAACTTTGCTGATGCTAGGCCCTGAGTGACTATTAAATGTAAACTACAAGCTCTCTGCTGGGTTCCAAATGTAACCAGAAAGCTCTCTTCTGTGTTTTAAATTTAAACTAAAAGTACTTTGCTGTTACCAGGCCCTGAGTGACTATTAAATTTAAAGTACAAGCTCTCTGCTGGGTATGAAATGTAACCAGAGAGTTTTCCTCTGTGTTTTAAATGTAAACTTAAACTGCTGCTACTAGGCCCTGACTGATTTAACAAAAATAGTGGATCACAGATTAATTAGCTTTAATAGAAAGAATTCCTTTTAGAAAATTACCAGAAGTAAATACTCACAGTTGCAGATCTCCCTCCAGAAGCAACAGTCCCCCTTACCAGTCTTTCAAGACAGAGGATCACAGAGCTCTGGTTGAGCTATTTATGCCTGTGTTGCTGAAGTAAGCTGTGACCAACTTCCTGGGTAATTAACAGTCCTTGCTTGGATAGGAGGAGTCTTTCAAAATGGCCTTTTGTTCTGCCACCTGGTGTTAACACCTATTGAAAAGGTTTCACAGGTTTCTTGCCCCCTAGGTAGAAGGCCTCTTTGTAAAGGTCTCTAGAAAACTTTATTTGTTGCTCAAAAAGTACAGACCCTGCTTTGCTTTTTGTGCTAAGCTAAATTCTGATTTGATTTAAATTATAGCTCTTAGCTGCTGCTAGGCTCTAACTTCTTATGAAATTTAAAGTACAAGCTCTCTGCTGGGTTCTAAATTTAACCAGAAAGCTCTTTTCTGTGTTGTAAATTTAAGCTAAAAGAACTTTGCTGATGCTAGGCCCTGAGTGACTATTAAATGTAAACTACAAGCTCTCTGCTGGGTTCCAAATGTAACCAGAAAGCTCTCTTCTGTGTTTTAAATTTAAACTAAAAGTACTTTGCTGTTACTAGGCCCTGAGTGACTATTAAATTTAAAGTACAAGCTCTCTGCTGGGTATGAAATGTAACCAGAGAGTTCTCCTCTGTGTTTTAAATGTAAACTTAAACTGCTGCTACTAGGCCCTGACTGATTTAACAAAAATAGTGGATCACAGATTAATTAGCTTTAATACAAAGAATTCCTTTTAGAAAATTACCAGAAGTAAATACTCACAGTTGCAGATCTCCCTCCAGAAGCAACAGTCCCCCTTACCAGTCTTTCAAGACCAAGGCCATGGTAGATTATGTTGCAGTAGTCCAGATGAGGGCATGTCAGAGCCTGCATTACTGTCCTGAAGTCTTGTGGTTCGAGGAGAGGTCGAAGACGTTGTACCGTTTTTGCCTTGTGGAATACTGTGCTAGTGGTCTTGTTTAACTGATCAAGGGGAATGCTCGCAGATAGGGATTACCAGGTTCCCAACAGTTTCCCCACTTTAAATATCTAGGAATACAGATTATCCAGAGAAGAAAAGACCTTTATACTCCCTTATTGACTACCATAGCTAAAGAGGTTACAGCTTGGCAATCCCTCTCGGTGAGTCAGGCAGAGTGAACACAATTAAAATGCTCCTTCTACCGAAAATTCTCTTTTTATTTCTTTTTTTTCTTTTTTTTTTATTATATCATAAATGCAATCCTAATACATAGTTCAAAAGAAATACACAGTCTGAGATGAATCAATACAAAGAAATATCAATAATCAAACTAAACTCAATACTGTGTAACAGCCCACATCATGGAGAAGACAGCTTAAAGGTACCTGGGAAAATTCTTAATAAAGGCTACAACCACCTAACAAAATAATCTTATCATTAAAGAAAGATAAAAGAAGCGAATTCAGGCTTGGAGGGACAACAGGAGCGCATCTAGTTGAGATGATTCAACAAAAACATAATCTATACCCTGAATAGTAACTAAGCATTTACAAGGAAACCGAAGGAAGAAGGTCCCCCCTGCAGCCAAAACACGAGGTTTAAGCTGGAGGAAGGACTTCCTCCTCAGTTGAGTATAACGGGAAACATCAGGGAAAATAGACATTCTTAATCCATACAAATCAACATTCTTTTTCAGAAAAAAAGCTTTCATAATTTTTGCCTTGTCAGAGAAATTTACCAAAGTAATTACTAAAGTGGCACGCGTAGAAATCAAAGCCTGAGAATTTTCAAGAAAATCAGTCAAATTTAAATCACTTTGTACTTCTGATGGAGCCACATCCTTGTTCGAGGAAGTCTCCCGACTTGGCAGATAATAAGAATGTGAAATCAAAATAATATCAGCATCTGGCATCAATAAAACATCTTTGCAGTACTGCCTAAATAAAAGAAGAGGTGTCATAAAACGAGTCTTAGGAAAATTTAGAATACGAAGATTATTCGCACGAGACTTATTTTCCAATAACTCTACCTGTTTATACAAAAGTAGCGTATCTTTTAAAGAGGAGGCGCTCGCCGATTGAAAAACACCGGCTTGAGCCTCCAATTTATCAACCCGTGTAGACAAACTCCCAACCGTTGAGCTCAAAGTATGTACCTTGTGCACAACGTGTTGGGAGAAAGCAGACGTTTGATCCATAAATTTAGTTAACAAGTTAGTGGCAGAGACTTGTTTCCAAATATCCAATAAAGAAACATTTGTAGGATCAACTACAGAAGAAGAGGAGGAAAAATCCTCCAATTTGATAGCCAGAATAGGAGTTAAAGAAGAAACTTTACTAATAGCATTAAGAGAACTGTCACAAACAGCGCCCTCTTCCTCCTCTGAGGCAGAAGCCTCAGAGGAAAAGGTGTCCAAATCCAACACCTGATTGCCAGCGGGATTAGGAGGAGGAGTCCTTTCGATGGTACTCAGGGAAGCTCCAGAGGCAGGCGAGGAGGAAGCAGGAACTGGTGAAACAAGCTTATGTTTAGAAACCACATGTTGGTCCATCGGACCAACCACTGCTTTAGAACCTGAATCGTTATCAGAAAGTTTTTTCAAAGACTTACTTTTCCTCTTAAAATGACCTCTGGGCATTCCCTCAGTGGCTAGAGCTCCGAGGCTCCGAAGTAGCACCGAAGGGGCACCAAAGGTACCCCCTTTGGTCACGCCCCCTTCGGGCAAGCGACCGCGGGCCGCGACCGCGGGCGTGAAAGGCAGTTAGCTTTTAACTGTTGCAGTTCCCCGATGAAAGAAGGGGTAGGAGGAGCTTCACCTGCAAACACTTCAGCTGGAAACAAAGTTGACTGCCAAGCCCCTATATCCTGGCTGCTGCTTCTCAGCTCCTCTGAGAGCAGCTGGCTTTTAACTGCTGCAGTTCCCCGATGAAAGAAGGGGTAGGAGGAGCTTCACCTGCAAACACTTCAGCTGGAAACAAAGTTGACTGCCAAGCCCCTATATCCTGGTTGCTGCTTCTCAGCTCCTCTGAGAGCAGCTGGCTTTTAACTGCTGCAGTTCCCCGATGAAAGAAGGGGTAGGAGGAGCTTCACCTGCAAACACTTCAGCTGGAAACAAAGTTGACTGCCAAGCCCCTATATCCTGGCTGCTGCTTCTCAGCTCCTCTGAGAGCAGCTGGCTTTTAACTGTTGCAGTTCCCCGATGAAAGAAGGGGTAGGAGGAGCTTCACCTGCAAACACTTCAGCTGGAAACAAAGTTGACTGCCAAGCCCCGATATCCTGGCTGCTGCTTCTCAGCTCCTCTGAGAGCAGCTGGCTTTTAACTGTTGCAGTTCCCCGATGAAAGAAGGGGTAGGAGGAGCTTCACCTGCAAACACTTCAGCTGGAAACAAAGTTGACTGCCAAGCCCCGATATCCTGGCTGCTGCTTCTCAGCTCCTCTGAGAGCAGCTGGCTTTTAACTGTTGCAGTTCCCCGATGAAAGAAGGGGTAGGAGGAGCTTCACCTGCAAACACTTCAGCTGGAAACAAAGTTGACTGCCAAGCCCCGATATCCTGGCTGCTGCTTCTCCCTCTTTTTATTTCAACAACTTCCTATTCAACTGCCTCGCTCTTTCTCCATTTGCATCAGATTCTCATACATTTTGTTTGGCAAGGTCGAAGACCTTGATTAAGCTGGCAAACAATGACTCGTATTAAAGTTTCAGAGGGTATTGGTCCCCCAACTTTGAGCTCTATTATCTTAGCTCATGTTTACGAACCATTCCCCTGTGGCAGTCAAAAGCTCCTTCTGTGTGGGTTGAACTGGAAGCACATTGGATTTCCCCCATTCCCTTGCAGGCCATCCCGTTTGTTACCGAGAAATTACTGGTGAACTTTATACGTTCGCACATCTTCTTGGGCCCTATTTGGACAGCTTGGCGCAAGCTCTGTGTCCAAACTACTCTACCCTCCTTTTGGTCCCCTTACACATCCCTGGGAGTATTCCCCTTTGTTAGAAACTTTACATCTTATCTCTGACAGAAATTAGGTGACTTGCATCTGGCCTCGCTTCTAGACCACCAAGGCAAAAACAGCCCTCTGCCACGTAGGCAAACAGCACACAGTACAAAAACGTAGGCAGGTATGAGTTCTCACCAAAACTTTATTGATCCATATGTATTAGGGGAGACCTGACCCGACACAGGCCGTGTTTCGAAAAACTCTTCATCAGGGGTTGGCTCACCTTATACTAAAAACAAATTATGAATATATTAGAATACAAATATAAAAACCATGTACAAACATAAAAATGAATTCATAATTTAAAAACATAATTTAAAAAGGAATACATAGGGGTCTGTTTACTAAAAGGCCGGTGTTGTGCGGTCCGCGGTACCGAGCGGGTGCCGTATAAGGAGTGGGCGTTCCGTCGTGAAGAACAGAAGCTGTGATTGACAGATGCGCTAAGGTGCGCGGCGCCCGTGTGGTTAGTGCCCTGTGACATTACGGCGTTTGATCTGTGCACATAGATCACACTGCTCACGGTTTTTGGGCTTCCACTATTGTGCTGCACATTGCTGACGGAAACGGTTTCTTTTCCCTGCACAGCACCTCTAACGCGAGTGTTTCACTGGCGGTAAATTTCTTTGCAGATTCGGGCACGCTCCTGTGCGGCGAGTCTCTCCCCTCCCACATTCCGCCCACTGACCCCGTCTCTCCGCCCCTAGGGGGCCTTCCTCCGCCCTCATTTCGCCTTGGCACGCCTCTTTCGCACATTACCGCCCCGCAAATGTGCGCGTTGTCGGCGCACGCTTGCGGGACCCGTTAATGTGCCGCGCACTCGTACGGGGCGCTTAAGAGCACTTAAATACATCTTTTAGAGCGCTCATGTGCGCCCCGTACAAGTGCGCCGTTTAGTAAACAGACCCCATAATATAAAAAAACTATAAGAACGCAATATTGAAATAGGTGTACCTAAAAAGCTTACTGATATTGTTCATAAAACTCATAATAAAATCATATTGAGATATAATGTACTTTAAAACATGTAAAAACTGAAAGCATAAAAGATGATGAATTGTATTAAGACAAATTACCTTAGATGCAATAATAAATAAATAAATAAACATACTGTATTTGTATAACAGTAACAACATGCAGAACCTAGATAAAAGCTAATGTATAGATAAGAGCTAATAAATAAATAAATAAATAAACATATCATAAAAAACATATCATAAAAAACAAGATCACCTTGATGACCACGATACTTTAGACAAACAACAATACGGATTCAGAAGAAACCATGGAGTTGAAACACTTCTAATAGCGCTAATGAACAACCTACTCAAAGGCCTAGAAGACAGAAAGAAAATGTTTATACTCATTTTCATTGACATCTCCGCCGCCTTTGACACTGTACATCATGGGATCCTCCTTAGCAAACTGGAATCCATAGGAGTTGTGGGAACCCCCCTCAAATGGTTCTCCTCCTACATATCGAACAGAAGGCCTCAAGTACAATTCAATGGGGAACAAGCAGAACCGTTCTCTCAAACACAGGGCATACCCGAGGGTTCAGCTCTCTCGGCACTACTGTTCAACATTTACATGCAACCCCTCTGCGACATTTTTAAAAGGCATAACATCTACTACCACATCTATGCGGATGATATTATGCTCTACACACAACTGGACACCGCTGACCCCAAATATACACAGCTCGAAAGCTGCCTGGACGAAATGCTACGATGGCTACAGCAAAATAACATGACGATTAACCACAAAAAAACAGAGGTCATGTACATATCCAGTAAACCGAACTTCAGACCCCCCTCTACAATCACCCTGTGCAACAACACGTACAACGCGAAAGATGAAATCAAATATCTAGGAGTCACACTCGACTCCAACCTAAAAATGGAGACACACCTACGCAAAACAAACAAAGCCATCTTCCATAAACTTAGGGTGATACAACCCCTAAGGAAAATAATAGCACCCTGTGACTTCCGGTCCGTGGCTCAAGCACTCATTATGCCACACCTAGACTACTGTAATGCCATCTTACAAGGTCTGCCTAAAAAATCACTCCTTCAGATGGTCCAGAATGTGACTGCCAGGATAGCGTAGTTACTCACCTGTAACAGGTGTTCTCCAGGAGCAGCAGGAATCAGTCCTCACTTATGGGTGACGTCGGCGCCGACGGAGCCCTCGCGGAGCAATTTTCCCCAGCTTTCAAAGAAAGCCTTTGGGAATTGCAGCGCGCATGCGCGGTCGTCTTCCCGCCCGAAGGTGCCATCTTAGCCAGTCAGATGACATAGCTAAAAAAGACAGCATAAAAATTTGCAAAAAGAACATAAGCAGACGATTGCAACTCCAAGGGGAGGAGGGAGGGTAGTGAGGACTGATTCCTGCTGCTCCTGGAGAACACCTGTTACAGGTGAGTAACTACGCTTTCTCCAGGACCAAGCAGGAAGTCAGTCCTCACTTATGGGACTCCCAAGCTCAAGGCTACCGGAGACCCTAAGCACAAAAATGAGCTCCCTCTAGCTCAGCAGCACAGAAGGAAAGAATCTTCGCTGAATTATCACCCACCGGTAGCCCACATCCGGGATGGAGGGTAGGAGTTGCTCAGACCTCAAAGAGATTACGGAGGACTGCCTGTCCGAAAGCACTGTCCCTGCGGGACTCCCTCTCGAGACAGTAATGGACCGCAAAAGTCTGGCTCGAAGACCAAGTAGCGGCCCGGCAGATGTCTGCCAGCGGAACAGAGCGGAGGTAAGCCACTGACGTGGCCTTTGCCCGAACGCAATGAGCCGTGACTCGACTTTCCAAGGCGAGTCCGGCTGCCCCATAAGCCCAAGAGATACAGTCCGCAACCCAGATGGACAGAGTACGCTTGGAGACCGGGAGCCCCAATTTATTGGGGTCAAAAGACACAAAAAGCTGAGCAGCTTTACGGTGCTCCCGCGTACGGTCAAGGTAGAAGTTCAATGCCCTTCTACAGTCCAGGGTATGGAGGACCGTCTCAGCTCGGCTGGAGTGTGGTCTGGGAAAGAAGGTCGGAAGTACCACCTCCTGATTCATGTGAAAAGGGGAGACCACTTTAGGCAGAAACTTGGGTGAGTCCGTAGGACTACCCTATTCTTGTAGAAGCGAGTGTAGGGGGATCAGACACGAGGGCCTGCAATTCACTTACGCGCCTAGCGGAAGTGAGGGCTATCAAGAACAGAGTTTTCCAAGACAGAAAACGGAGAGAACATGTAGCCATAGGTTCAAAAGGCGGACAGGTGATCCGCTGCAAAACCACATTCAGGTCCCAGTCCGGCGCTGGCGGGCGCAGAGGTGGTTTAAGTAGAAGGAGACCTCGGAGAAACCTCGCTACGAGAGGGTCGTTGGAGAGAGGTCTGCCGTCCACCGGCACATGATGTGCTGAAAGAGCACTGAGGTGAACTTTGACGGAGTTGGACTTAAGTCCCAGATTAGAGAGGTGTAGCAAGTACTGTAAGATCACCGACACCGGGCAGGAGAAGGGATCCTGAGACTGTTGGGAACACCAGAGTGCAAAGCGACGCCATTTAAGGGCGTAGCATTTGCGGGTAGAAGGCCGTCGCGAAGCCAAGACGACCTCCTCCACCTCCGCCGGCAAGAGAAGAGGAGCGAGGACTACCCTTTCAGCAGCCAGGCCATGAGGTTGAGAGACCTGAGGTTGGGGTGCAGTAGGGACCCCTGATCCTGAGTGAGGAGAGCCGGTTGTACCCCCAGAGGGATTGGATCCTCCACCGCCAGTTGCAGCAGGAGCGGAAACCACGGTTGCCTGGGCCAGCGAGGGGCCACCAGGATCATGAAGGCTTTGTCTCGGAGAACCTTGAAAAGAGTCCGAGAGACTAACGGGATGGGAGGGAAAGCGTACAGAAGGCTCCCCGACCATGAGATCAGAAAGGCGTCCGCCGCAACCCGAAGGGGGTGTGGCTGACGAGAGCAGAAGCGAGGAAGCTGCCGGTTGTGAGGACTGGCAAAGAGATCCACCGTGGGGAGGCCCCACCTGAGGAAGAGCTTCTGAACGATCAAGGGATCCAGACGCCACTCGTGCGGCTGGAGGACCCTGCTGAGTTTGTCCGCCAGGCAATTTTCTTGGCCCGGGAGATAAACTGCCTTGAGGAGAATGCCGTGACTGACGGCCCAAGAGCAGAGCTTCTGTGCCTCCCGGCAGAGGAGGAAGGAGCCCGTGCCCCCCTGCTTGTTCACGTAGAACATGGCAACTTGATTGTCCGTCTGGACAAGGACGGACTGTTGGGAGGTCAGGTGGGAGAAGGCCTTGAGAGCTAGGCGGATCGCCCTGAGCTCCAGGAAGTTGATCTGCTGAGCAGACTCCCACTTGGTCCAGAGGCCCTGAGTACGTGCCTCTTGGCAATGCGCTCCCCAGCCCAGGAGGGATGCATCGGTGGTCAGCACCCGGGTCGGCTGAGGTGACTGGAAAGGCATTCCCAATATCAGGTTCGGCTGCCGGAGCCACCACCGGATAGACGAGACCAGCGGCTCGGAGACGCGCACTAGGTCTGCTAGGCCGCCTGTGGCTTGTCGCCACTGCCGGCGGAGACACCATTGAGCAGACCGCATATTCAGGCGGGCATTGGGGGTCACATGGACGGTGGAAGCCATATGGCCGAGCAGTCTCAGGAAGCGCCTGGCGGAGACCAGGGGCTGGCTGCGAAAGCGGTCGGCTAGGTCCATGAGCCGCTGAGCCCTGTCGAGCGGTAGGTACGCTCGCGCCTGAGGAGTGTGCAGCCTTGCGCCGATGAACTCGAGATCCTGTGAGGGGAGCAAAGTGGACTTTGCGAAGTTTATGACAAAGCCCAAGTGCTGCAGCAGAGTCACCGTGCGGCCCGTGGCGTTGGTGACCTCCTGAGCGGACGCTGCTCTGATGAGCCAGTCGTCGAGGTACGGAAAGACATAGAGGCCGTGAAGCCGGAGATGGGCCGCCACGACCGCGAGACATTTTGTGAAGACTCGCGGTGCGGAGGACAGGCCAAAGGGCAGTACTCTGTACTGGTAATGATTTCCTGCCACCACAAACCTTAGGTATTGGCGGTGGCTTGGGTGGATGAGGATGTGCGTATAGGCATCCTTTAGATCCAAGGAGCATAGCCAATCTCCCTGCTGGAGGTAGGGCAGAAGGATTCCAAGGGTAAGCATTTTGAACTTCTCCCGCACAAGGAACTTGTTGAGGTTGCGCAAGTCCAGGATGGGTCTGAGGCCTCCTGTTCTCTTTGGTATCAGAAAATACCTTGAATAGAAGCCTTGACCTCTCAGGTGGTGTGGCACCGGTTCCACCGCCTGTTCCTGCAGAAGACCTGCTAACTCCTGAAGGAGCAACTCCCTGTGCAGAGGGGGGCGCGGAGGCTCTCCCGGAAAATAGGAGGGAGGGACCTGATGGAAGTGGAGAAGGTAGCCCTCTCGCACGACCTGAAGCACCCAGGCATCTGCGGTGATGCCGGACCACCTGTGGGCGAAGTGAACCAGCCGGCCGCCGGTGCTGGGGGGAACCAGCGGGGGGGGAGAGGCTATGCTGAGCGAGTCAAAAAGCCCCACCCTGCTGAGCAGGGGCTGGTGGTGCAGGCTTGGGGGCTTGCTGCCTACGGGACCCGTTACCCCGTCCCTTGGCCTGCTGGCCCTGTTGGGGAGCTGCAGGGGCCTGATAATGGGGGTATTGTTTGTAGGCAGCCGCCTTCCTCGGGTAAAAGGACTTTTTTCCCGAGCCCTTCTTTTTCTGGGAAGGGGCGGAGGTCTTCCTAGAAAGCCTGGTCCTGGTGAGAGTCTCAGTCTCAATTTGTGCAGCCTTTTCCGCCATGGGCTTGCCAAAGAGGTTTTTCGCCTCGGCAGGGGACATCGACCAACTTGTCCTGTACCCAGGGCTCAAGATCCGACGACTGAAGCCAAGCCTGTCGGCGGGCACCGATGCCGGCTGCGGCCACTCTAGCCGAGGCCTCAAAGCCATCATAGGCTGCTCGGGACATGAACTTTGAGCATTCCCGAATGCCCGTGGACAAGGCTAGGAACCTCCGCAAGGGCTCCTCGGAGAGACCAGCGGAGAATCCGGCTAGCTCTTTAGCCAGATCCCGGAGATACATGCCCATGTAGAGCTGGTAAGTCTGGACACGACATGCGAGCATAGAGCCCTGGAAGCACTTCTTGCCAAGGCCATCCAGGTTACGGGCCTCCCTTCCAGGAGGCACCGAGGAGTGCATCTTCTGGCTCTTAAGACGATGCATGGCCGATTCCACTACCATGGAATGGTGTGGCAGCTGTGCCTTCTGAAAGCCAGGGCTCTTGCGGACCCGATAGATAGAATCGACCCGCTTGCTCAGGACCGGCGAGGAGGCCGGACTCTCCCACATGCGGAAGAGTAGTCGTTCCAGCATAGGAGGAACCGGCACAGTAAAGTGCTCCCTCGCGGGAGAGTCATACTGGAGGGCGTCGAGCTCTTCGGCTCGAGGCTCCTCCTCGGGATCCGCAGGGAAGGCCAAAGCCTTGGCCATATCCCTAACGAAGTCCGAGAACCGGGCATCCTCCGGGGGGGACTGCTTCCGAGGCTCGGACCCCGGTGAGTCCGATGGGACACACCGAGTCCGGAAGGAATCAGGTGACTCTTCCTCCTCAGACTCCCAGACCGACTCCGACGAGGACTCGGTGGGGTCGGCCCGGGCAGGGTGCGGCGCCAGCCGCCCCGACGTCGAGGGAGTCGGCGTCGGCGACCTCGGTCCCGAACGGGAGGCCGAGGGTGACCTCGACCGAGGATCGACTCGAGTTCTCATTGACTCGAGGATCGGCTCGGTCTCCGGGGTCGACTTGGACGTCGACGTCCCGGCGGTCGGGGCAGCGGCGCCAGCGAGGCCAGCGAGCAGCGCCCGCTGCTGGTCCATGAAGGCAGACAGTCTGCTCTCCAAGGCCGTCAACCTGAGTCCGAGCTCAGGTGACCCAGCAGCCCCCGACTCGGGCCCCGACGGCGTCGGGCCCGACGTCGGCTGTCGCGGAGGCGAGTCCAGAAGGACTACAGGACTTACCCAGGCAGGCATCTCCGACTCCAGGCGAGGTCGCTTCGGGAGATGTTCCTTCTCCAAGGACCCGGGGCGGCTGTCGGGGCTATGCGACCTGGCCCTCGCGGAGCCAGGAGCGTCCACCGACGCCGCCCTCGCGGGTTTTTCCTTCCGACGATGGTCCCCGGAGGGAGAACCCCGGTCGGAGGAGCTCCGGCGACGGTCCGAGCTGGAGCCCTTTGACACGGAGGCCTCCGACGAGGTCCGGGTACGGCTGGGGTCAGCGAAGATTCTCTCGCGCTGATGCCGCCGACTTCTCAACGCCTTCGAGGACAGTTTGCTGCAGGGCCCACAGATCAGTTCCTCATGATCCGGGCCCAAGCAGCGGAGGCAAAAGTCGTGTGTGTCGGTCAGTGACATATTTCGGTCACACCGACCACACCGCTTAAAGCCACTGGCAGCCATCGGGGGAAAAAGGGCCCCTGCGAGGTCAAAGGACCGGGCTGCCAGGGAAAACGAAAATGAAAGCTGACTAAGTCAGAAAAACCGAAAAAAACGCTAGAGGACTCGAGACCGGCGTCGCGAGTCCGGGCGGGAAAACGATCGGCGTCGAACCGAAAGAAAAAAGTATAAAATAAAGAGGAAAATCAACTTTTTCGCGGGGACAAGACGGGGACGTCTGCAGGGCTCCGCGGAAAAAAGAAGACTGGCTAAGATGGCACCTTCGGGCGGGAAGACGACCGCGCATGCGCGCTGCAATTCCCAAAGGCTTTCTTTGAAAGCTGGGGAAAATTGCTCCGCGAGGGCTCCGTCGGCGCCGACGTCACCCATAAGTGAGGACTGACTTCCTGCTTTGTCCTGGAGAACATAATGGGAACAAGCATTTTTGAACACATCACCCCCATTTTAATCGACCTACATTGGCTTCCAATTGCAGCTAGGATACAGTACAAGATGCTAGTAACCACATTCAAACTCATCAACAACATAGCCCCCTCATTCCTGTCCACACTTATCAGCACACAACCTGCAAATAGGCACAGAAGAACTAACAATTCGGGCACCCTGCAGGTCCCCGCCAACATCAGAACTGTGAAAACAAGTACATGTCGCAGAGCTTTCTAATTCTCTGCGCCGACTATCTGGAATCAACTCCCTTTTGAACTGCGTCTAATCAAGGACATTACAATCTTCAGGAAGGAGATAAAAACCCACCTATTCAAAAGCCACTACAATCAGCCATGACTATCAAGTTCCATGGAATCGTAGCAAAGCAATCAGATAATTATATGCTTTTGAATCCACCTCATGTATAAATATGTAAAAAAGTGTAACCCAAAAATGTGTAAATATGTATGTATATATGTAAATATGTATAATCCCACCCCCATAACGCTAACCCTGTGTGCTGTGACCTTCCCCTCAGACCCATGTATTTACTATCCCCTCCCAGTCCTGATTTGACAACCCCCAAAAGAAGAATCGAACCGCTGCTGATCGCTGGAAGCAGCGGTCTATAAGTGTGTATTAAATAAAATAAATAAATAAATAAACAAGACAAAAATAAATACATGATTAATTATATCTATTTAAAACGGAGAAAAAACCAAAAGAGATGGAGGACGAGGACACCTGAATTATGCTAGGAGCAGGAGTGAAAAAGAGGCTAATACCTTGAGATCGTGTTGTGATTGCGTCAATAAGAATGAATGCTGCACTAAAAATGAAACAACCTTCCATAACTGTAAAACAAATGAAAGAAAATGAATTAAATATTTAATAAAGTTAATGTATTAAAACTTATTGGGAACATATAAACTCTTTCAGACCTTGAAAGTACTGATAGTTTGTAAAAAAACTTTATTAGGCTGCCAATCGTGGACAAGCCAGACCGTGGGGAACCATAGCATGACGAATTAAAAGACCATCCGGTACAAAAATGAATTACCTTTATACACTAATCACACATGGGAACTGTAAACTGTTCAAACCCAGGAAACAATGTTATTAAAAATTAATCAGAGGAACATTTATGTATGCGGCCGTTTTTGTAGGTTGGGTTGAATTCCGAACGAGATTTTTCCGTTTTTTTGTAGGATTGCCATCAATGTGACAGTGCGACTTTCATTTGCATGATTTTAAAGGTTGTTTTCCTTTTATCCTATGTTATATTTATGCATTCATTTATTTCTTTTATCTACTTATTTATTTCTGGTCTTACACATATGGTTCTTTTATACACTCAAAGATGCTGGTTCATACGGAAGTTGGTTTTTAAATTTTTGTCTTAATATTTATATGATAGATTGATCACGACTTGTTTGATCTTTCAAATGTAGAGGTTCTTTGTCCCTTGTTCATAGGTTCCAGAATAATTGATCATAATAATAATGACAGTGGCAATGTTTTATTATGTTTTTATAAAAAAAATATATTTTAATTCTCACATTCACAGTACAGCGCTGGTATTTGTGCCGCTGGCGGTTTACATATCTGCTTCTGGTTAGGATTGTTTTTTTTTTTCATGTTTGGGAGCGTTTTTTTATCCCCCTTTTTTTTCCCGTGGTTACATTTTCTTTACTTGCAGGCATGCTTTTATACAAAGATTCCTTTTTGCTGGTTTCATTTGTTATTCTCCACTAAATATACAGGATTTTAATTCCCGCGCTGGCTGGTTCTTATGCGCAAGCGCTGGCGTTTATTTCACTTTGCAATTTGCCGATGTTGACTGCTGTTGCCCCTTCGAGCTCAGAAGTAGTGTCCGTTTATGGAAATGTGAGTTTCATGTTTTTTGTTTTTTATCTTTCATAATAATGTTTTTTTCTTCGAATCCTTTTTAGACAATTTCAATATACCGATAGAGACACAATTTCTATTTGTAAGGACGGTTGTTTGAATCTGCGGTTATTATGCTTCATGGAGGTACACTGCTATGTCTTGGTAGGGCAATCTAGTGAAGTACGGCTTCACGTTTTGGCGAGAGAATACATTTATACAGTGAGTCTCCTTTTTTAAATAAATTTTGCTGTATGTCAGCATGGCAAGTTTTTTGTCGTTGCTGGTTTTTAATATAGTAATCAGATTCACATAATGAAATAGAATCACATTGTGGATTTGATAATGCCCCTTGTATAATTCAGCCCGTGCAATGAAAGTTGGTGTTCACTCAAATAAGATACAAGTTGCCAACCTACAAAAACGGCCGCATACATAAATGTTCCTCTGATTAATTTTTAATAACATTGTTTCCTGGGTTTGAACAGTTTACAGTTCCCATGTGTGATTAGTGTTTAAAGGTAATTCATTTTTGTACCGGATGGTCTTTTAATTCGTCATGCTATGGTTCCCCACGGTCTGGCTTGTCCACGATTGGCAGCCTAATAAAGTTTTTTTTACAAACTATCAGTACTTTCAAGGTCTGAAAGAGTTTATATGTTCCCAATAAGTTTTAATACATTAACTTTATTAAATATTTAATTCATTTTCTTTCATTTGTTTTACAGTTATGGAAGGTTGTTTCATTTTTAGTGCAGCATTCATTCTTATTGACGCAATCACAACACGATCTCAAGGTATTAGCCTCTTTTTCACTCCTGCTCCTAGCATAATTCAGGTGTCCTCGTCCTCCATCTCTTTTGGTTTTTTCTCCGTTTTAAATAGATATAATTAATCGTGTATTTATTTTTGTCTTGTTTATGTTTTTTATGATATGTTTATTTATTTATTTATTTGTTAGCTCTTATCTATACATTAGCTTTTATCTAGGTTCTGCATGTTGTTACTGTTATACAAATACAGTATGTTTATTTATTTATTTATTATTGCATCTAAGGTAATTTGTCTTAATACAATTCATCATCTTTTATGCTTTCAGTTTTTACATGTTTTAAAGTACATTATATCTCAATATGATTTTATTATGAGTTTTATGAACAATATCAGTAAGCTTTTTAGGTACACCTATTTCAATATTGCATTCTTATAGTTTTTTGTATATTATATATTCCTTTTTAAATTATGTTTTTAAATTATGAATTCATTTTTATGTTTGTACATGGTTTTTATATTTGTATTCTAATATATTCATAATGTGCTTTTAGTATAAGGTGAGCCAACCCCCGATGAAGAGTTTCTTGAAACACGGCCTGTGTCGGGTCAGGTCTCCCCTAATATATATGGATCAATAAAGTTTTGGTGAGAACTTATACCTGCCTACATTTTTGTACTGTGTGCTCGCTTCTAGACCACTCCAGCCTTATGTCACTGCCTCGTATGGACTCGCTTCTTCAATTCCCACTCTCCCCATTCCAATACACTCAACTGTGTCACTGCTTCTCTTCAAAATCTGTTTTAGAGACAGCTACAAGGACTCCCGCTACATGGGAGAAACTTTTATTTGAATCTAAGACTGACAAGGCATTAATAGCGGGCTTATATCGCTCAATGTCTGGGGAGGCAGCACTAGCTGCCACTATCCCAAAATCTCATGTTCGCTGGGAAGAAGGTATCCAAAATAAATCTGACGACTTCTGGGCTGATATATTTCATTATGCACATTCCTGTTCCATCTCGTTATCTCTAGTCAACATCCAGTTGAGAATCTCGTTGAGAATGTCGGTTGTTTCGACTTCTCTCTACCGCTGGAAGCGTGCGGATGATCCTCTATGTTGGAGATCATGTAGAAAAGTGGGTACATTCTTTCACATGCGGTGGGAGTGTCCGAACATTCAATCTTACTGGCTGCAAATATATACTAGAGTAACCCAATCCCTGAACATCTCTTTCACATTTGACGCCAAACATTGCATACTAGGTTATTTTCACGATGATCCTCTGACCAAAGACCAAATGTGAATGACCCAAAGCTTATTTTTGACTGCTTGCTCAGTGGCTAGCCGATACTGGAAGAGAAGCTCCGTACCCACATATGATGAATGGATGGTGAAGGTCTGGGACCTCTACCGCATGGAAAAAATGACCGTACAGCTACATGGTAAAACAAACAAGTTCTCCCAACTTTGGGGTCTCCTTTTACCACTCTAATTGCTATTAGGCAGGGTGTTAGATAGGGCCTTGACTCACGCTGTTTCCACTCCTCTAGACATTAATTGCTCCTCCAGCTATCCTGCATCCCGAGAAGTTCATCACATCTTGCTATCCCTGGTGCTTTATTGAGATACCTTGTGTCTTCTAATCCTCCTTCTTAGTAATGTGTTCATATGCTGAGGCACGGGAGGGAAGGAGGGGGAGAGGGAGAGGGGAAGGAGGGGGGGAGGGAGGGAGGGAAGGGAAGGACGAGCTAATGAAAATCACTTCTCTGGGTTGTTTAGGCGTTCTGCGGACCAACCTGGTGCCCCTTACATATTACAGTTTTGCTCTATAAGGTTTTGTTTTTGCATTTAATGGCTACTCATACTTGTTACATTGTAAGCCAGTTTTCCCTCTTAAACGTTATAGTCTCAAAGTTTATTATGGGAGAGGACTTATTGTTTCCTGCTACAGAAGTACCTCAGTTCGCATGAGAATTTATATAACCAGAATGAATATTTGTCCTGGTAACTGTATTAAGTGTACTGCTCTTAAATAACTGTACCATGTTTTGTTTGTTTGTACCCTTTGACTTTCAATAAAAAACCTTACACACACACACAAAAAAAAAGATGTCCAACTCACGGACCCATTTAGATTGGCAATACAAAATGCTATTTCAGACTTATTTCACTCCAAGAAAGATGTGGAGGATGGGACTTAGCCCTTCCAAGAAGTGTTGGAGAGGATGCGGTGAAGAAGGTACGCTAATACACATCATTTGGTCCTGTCCTTGGGTGCAGCCCCTCTGGCAGGAAGTGCTTAGACGCAATGCTGTATTGATGGGACAGCACTATAAGGCTGACCCAGCACTGCTACTGCTGGACTACACTGACTCAACAGAGGAGACACAACTAAAGAAGGCAGATATCGCAGGATATCTCGTCTTGGCGGCACAGCTTGTGTGGCCACCCAGTGGAAGAGTGTAGGAATGGGCTAAAAAAACTGCTTACCCTGATGGAGATGGAGAGAGGAGTAGCAAAAATATGAGGGCAGTTGGACAGTTTCAGCAGGCTGTGGGCCCCACTAAGAGGCGGTGCAGAAGGGATAGGACAGAGAGGGGATTGGGTAAATCAAATCTAGTAGGTACTGATGTGGGTGGTTGATCGCCATTTCCCCTATAACCGGAGAGGGAAAGTAAAAGATGAAGGGGGACATTCCAGGGTGGGAGAGAGAAGAGGGTGAAAGGACATTGCCTGCCATGTGGGATCTTTCAAATAAAACAAAGCTCTGAAACTTGCAGACAAAGAGATGGGGACCTCCTGTCCTCGTCCCGGCGGTTTGGCCTCTCCTCACCCCCTCTCCCCCCAGCGAGAGCCAACCTGCCAGTCCCCCTCCCCCCATCCATGCGTCCACGTGTCTTACATCCCTAGGGAAGTGAATATCAACTCAGACATTTCTGGGGAGATGCAGATGTGGGTGGGGAATGGGATATGTCCCCAACCTAAGGATGACACTATTTGTTATAGTTACGGTTATGTTGAGTGTTAATATAAATGGTATTGTTACCTATAAAGTTAAAGAGATGGAAACTGTACATATCAATGGAAATGACATTCTCTATTTGTACTTATATGAGTGCATGTCATGTTCTGAATATGGATGGGTGGATGAAAGATGTCCACCAGGAAGAAAGCAGCACCTGCCACGTAGACAAGCGTAGCAACCAAGACAAAAAACGTAGGCAGTATACAAACTTTATTTGGTCCTTATATAATTAAAAAGGGGGCCAAACCCAACACAGGCCGTGTTTCGTGGGTACTTTGTCAGGGGTGAGGCACACCACAAACTACAAAACAAAAATAAAATGATAAAAACAAAGTAAAACCAGTACAAAATACCAATGATCATAAATGCAACAATAAATTAAAACCATAATAAAAAACAATGAATGATAAGAGAAGAGTAAAAAGAGTGAACAGAAATTATCATGAATTAATGTGTTACAAATTAATCAAATACACCACATAAAAAAGTCATGTTATGTTAATACATAAATAAATAAATAAATAACTCATAGAACTATCATAGTAACAATTAAAATAAAATAACTATGATAAAACCACATATGAACAAGAAATGAATGACAATATCAAAAACAACAAGCAAAAACATGGACACCATTACAGTTATGAAGGTATGTAAAAGCTAACAGGAGCGAAGGACCAGGGGCAAAAAGAACAAAGAGGCATTAAAATAGAGAGGAGTTACCTTGGAAGATTTACTGACGCGGTTGCATAACTTATCCTTCTCGCTGGTGTGCCCATAATTCCATGTGTAGTTATCAATGAAAGCTGCCAACTGGTTTATTACGGTACATAATTTATTACATTTATCCTTTTTATTATATTTTTACTTTTTAATTAGGTGTTCGTTTTTATTTAAGTGTTTGGGGCTTCCCTAACAATTGTGTTGATTTATTTTGGCACGTTTCATAGCGTTTTTTATGTTTTCATGGTCACTATGTGTTATCATTTTTCTTATTTATTTATTGATTTGTTATGACTAGTTTTATTATTTTACAGCACACTGTTCATTCATCATTTCACAGCAGATTGATTGTCCCTTGCTGTGGTAGTACCTGGTCCAAGGTAACTCCTCTCTATTCTAATGCCTCTTTGTTCTTTTTGCCCCTGGTCCTTCGCTCCTATTTCCCTGTCAGTAGTCTATATGAGTATAAACACACTCCTTTGAGTGACATATGGATCACACTCCCTTTTGGATTTCTCCTTTTTGAAGTTTTTTTGTTTTAATATTTATGTACATACTCACCTATTTTTTTAGCTTTTACATGCCTTCATAACTGTAATGGTGTACATGTTTTTGCTTGTTGTTTTTGATATTGTCATTCATTTCTTGTTCATACGTGGTTTTATCATAGTTATTTTATTTTATTTTAATTGTTACTATGATAGTTCTATGAGTTATTTATTTATTTATGTATTAATATAACATGACTTTTTATGTGGTGTATTTGATTAATTTGTAACACATTAATTCATGATAATTTGTGTTCACTCTTTTTACTCTTCTGTTATCATTCATTGTTTTTTATTATGGTTTTAATTTATTGTTGCATTTATGATCATTGGTAATTTGTACTGGTTGTTTTTATCATTTTATTTTTGTTTTATAGTTTGTGGTGTGCCTCACTCCTGACGAAGTACCCACGAAACATGGCCTGTGTTGGGTTTGGCCCCCTTTTTAATTATATAAGGACCAAATAAAGTTTGTATACTGCCTACGTTTTTTGTCTTGGTTGCTACAGGTGGAAGAAAGAGACAATGTCACTAGGGGTGTTGGAAAGTATGTATGGATCTCGAAAGAAAATAATAAAGGAAAAATAAAGAATAAAAAAAATGATTTCTCTCTTTACCACCATGTTTGGGAGGCTTCACCCCAAGACCTCCGACTCCAAATCCAGGGAACCCTAGAAAATAAAGACAAACGAACAGATGAACCTTCTCCTTATGAAAAACAAGAGCACATAAGGGTCTGGGGAGGACAGAAGAGGGACGGAAAGATGGAGAAAAGAGGAGATGGGATAAGTGGTAAAAAGGCAAAATAATTTCCCCAGTTTTAGTTTGGATACCATGTTAAAAAGACACTGCAGTTTAGAGGCTGCTATCACACCATGTGATTGATGCAGGATCTAGTAAAGATAATTTTGTAACAGGCTTTTAACGTGTGGCAAGAATGTACACAAGTTACACCAGTTTTAAAAGGAAAAGTGGAGTTTATTCCAAAATCTGACATTGTGGAGTCTTGGCAGGTGCAATGCATGCCCACATACTGCTACCTTATTCCCCCAGAAAGGTCCCAGGACAAATTTCCAGAAAGCAAATCTCTGGAAACACTTTGAAAATTACCTCCAGCACAAACAGTGAAATGATTGACCCTGAAAGAACAAAATATGTAGAAAACTGGAAAAACGTGTTTATTTATCCCCAGGATCTCACACGAAAAATGTGCCTAACTAACATAAGTTGAAGTCTGCTCTCTGTGCCTGTGTCAGGAGAACAATTTGATACATTTGAGATTTCATCAGATGAATCTGACCATGGGGGGGCGCCCCGGAACATCTATCCCCTCCAGTCATCGACAGGAGCAGGTTTTTCAGCAAGGCCGTTTTCGGGGCCAAGGGCGGAGTCGTACATGGAAACCCAGGGACAATTTTCAATATGATTGTCCGTGGAAACCGCAAGAAAGTTACCAACAAGACAACATACAGGGGCCGATGACCAGGAATCTGTCCAAACAACAGTAGTTAATATTTCATCAGTATTGTTAACGGCGGAACAACAGTCACTTTTGGACTTGGGTCTTTCATTTGTACCGGTGACTCATTATGATCCTTTTCGAATGCAAATAGCTCTACACCGTTTTTTTAGAAAACTATTGGTGACCCAGTTTTGTGCCACACATGAGATGGGCATAGATACTTCAGTGGTTAGAGCGCCCTCTAAATGGGTACCTGTGGATGTCTCTGACCCCCTCATTCAAACATATCAAAAGTTGGTGCGTAATGATTTAACTATATTGGAACGATCTGGTTTGAGGTCTCGGTTTCACAATCTATCTAAAACTCAGTGGCAAGCTGTTAGGGAACTACGTGACAATCATGATCTGGTAATACGTAAAGCTGATAAGGGGGGAGCAAAAGTGGTGCAATCATATTCTCAATATAGGATTCACCTTTTGGACCAATTAAGTGACAGCAAATATTATGCCAAGCTACCTTCCAATCCTTTTATTGGTTTACAATCTGAAATTTCTATTATCATGCAGCGGGCTCTGTCTAACAATTGGATTACTAAACGGGAATTTAAATTTTTGGTTTTAAAACATCCAAAGACTAATTATTTATACAGTTCCCAAGATCCCTAAATCGCTTGTTGCGCCTCCGGGCAGACCCATTGTGTCTTGTCGGGGATCTGCGTTGGAGCCTCTTTCTAAATTTTCGTTTTTAAGGGACACTACTCATTTTATTGAAAAACTTCAACGTGTCACGGGGGATGTTAACTCTTGGTGGCTGGTCTCACTGGATGTCACCGCAATGTATACTAACATCAATCAAGACCAAGCTTTATCAGTAGTTTCTCAATTACAATTATCCTTACCTGATCGGATTCCTCGATTGTTTTTTCTACAGTTCTTAACTTTGGTGCTTACTAGAAATTATTTTCAGTTTGAGCAGCAATTTTATCACCAAATTCAGGGTATAGCCATGGGGGCTACAGTAGCTCCATCCATAGCTACATTGTATATGGCTGAGTTTGAATCATCTCAGATTTATCCTTCACCATGGTTCAAGGAAGTTGTTTTGTGGGTCCGTTTTTTAGATGATATCTTTTTTATGGAAGGGCACTGAAGCCAATTTACATTTGTTTACTCAATGGCTCAATTCGTTATGTTCTAATTTGTCCTTTACCATGCATCATCATTTTTCTCAATTGGAATTTTTGGATGTTTTGATTTTGAAATGTCATAACACTCTTCACACCACGTTGTTCAGAAAGTCAGTGCAGAGAAATACGTTGTTATCTTTCACTAGTTTTCATCCGATGTCTTTGAAGAAGGGCCTCCCATTTGGACATTTCCTCAGAATTCGGTGAATTTGTTCTAATTATGAGGATTTTCTCAAGCATGCACATGACTTGTCAATTTGTCTGGCTCAGAGGTGTTACCCTAAGACTGTCATCAGGCAGGCGTTTTTGAGAGCCAAATACACCCATTGTGAATGGTTGTTTCCCTCAAGTTCTTCTGATTATACTAATATTTTTGATTCTGCCACTCAATCTGACACGTTTGTGGGAGTATTACCATACATTTCACACTGATCATATCAGGAAGATTCTTGTTAAACATTGGCATATTTTACAGTTACACCCGTGTTTTCAGAAGAGATTACAACTAGCGCATTCTAGAGGTCCCAACCTTCAAGATTTTGTTGGTGTTACCTCTTCTCCTCAGGATAGACTTGGTTCAAACAGGTCTCTTCAAGTGGGTCATTTTACCTGTGATTCCTGCAATTATTGTTTGCAGTCTATCACTGGTAATGAATGGCGGATTCCTAACTCAGATTTGGTTCACAAATCTAGATGGCATACCACTTGTTTAACATCATATGTGGTGTACGTTTTGATTTGTCCGTGCCATCTCTTATATATCGGCAGGAAGATTCGTTCAATAAAAATTCGTCTAAGTGAACATGCATCTAGAATCAGGAATGCAGTTGTGTCAGCTCCGGTTGTTCAGCATTGTTTGGACTTTCATCATGCATTTGAGCAATTGGCTTGGAGGGTACTTGATTATGTGCCTGAAAACCCATGGGGTGGAGATCGCGAGCAATTTCTTCAAATGCTCGAACAGAGGTGGATATTTAGATGGTCCACGGTTAAACCGCTGGGTCTCAATAAGGAGTTGGACTGGATAAGTATTCTTTAGTTAGTCTTTTTGAATTCACTTGCTCTGTGATTATTACACCAGCATCCATGGTAACATCATTTCTCCGGTTGTGATTGGTTACTTGTGGCATTTAAACCATGAATCTTTCCCTGCGTGGTTCAGATTGCTAATGAGCATGCGCCAGCGTCTTGAAGGGGTGGACAAGCCGGGAGACCATTCTAATGTTGCAGTTGAATGAAGCGTTGAGACAGGGCACGGAGTTTGCATTTGCCCGAAACGCAGTACTGTGTACTTTTCTATAACTGCAGTTTATTTCGTGTGAAGTCTGTGAATATTTTTTGAAACAAACAGCTGAGATAAGTAATATTCTGATTTTTCTGTCTGGACTTTTACACAGTTTTTATAGGATCACAAAATAGTTATCTTTATGTAGGTAGCACTTAATTCTGGTGGTTTACCTATGTTGTATGGCTCCGAAGTGGGCTCATAAAAATTTGAGCAAAATGGAAGTATAGCTTTGAGAGGTTGTTTAAACCTCATGGCTGATCTTCCGACATAAATATATTTACACACACGCTGGCTCATATGTTTACATGTTTCACTCTATTTTTGCTTTTGGATATATAGTATAGAGTGTTAGTTATTTTGTTAATTAGCAATGACTGAATGGCACATATCAACAACAATATCATGAATTTTTCTATCTACTCTCTCAGGGTCAATGACTATTGTGCCTTATTACATGGTACATTGAATCTCTTTGAATTGTGAAGGCCTAATTCCTAGAGATAGACACACAGTTAGGGAGGATTTATTTTGGTTCCCAAGCCAGTGCTCTAACCATTAGACTCCTCCTCCACAGAATGAGGAATGGAGGGTTAAGAAGCAGGAACAAGGAGGTTAAGGAAGAGGAAAAGGGAGGTGAGAATGGGAAGGAGGATTAAGGGTGAGGAGATAGTTGAACTGGGAGGGGGAATAACAGCCTGGCCCATTCCTATTTTGATTGTACAAAAACACAGCAACAATTTTATTAACACCACAAACTGTGTTACCAATCATTTCCTTAAAAATGATCGAATACATCTCTTTCCATCGCATCTGAATAAATTCAGGAGTTTGAGCCATTCATTAGAATTCAATTTTGTGAGCCTACAGCAGTCCCATGGAAACCAGCGATTTCTAAAGCTTTGCCTTCCCTGGAGACCCGAGCCCCTTGAAATCTCCTCATACTACTTTTGCATGAGTATAAAATTCTACTTTTGTATCAGTAATGAGCCCTTCTGGACCCCTCTCCAGTCTGGTTAACATTAAGTGAAATGATGGATTCCGTTTCTCCTCTTTGTTTGCCTTTCCCGCAAGTACCTTCTCGTTGGTTAAATGCTCTCTTCCCGCTCTAATCTCGTCATCTGCCTGAAGTTTATGCTGGTTTTGGAATGCATTTCTATATCAGACGTGTTCTTTTCACAAGTGCTACCCCCATGCTGCATCACCATTTAGGACTGCCTTGCAGGGCGAATCGGTCAACAATTTTCTATGGTGGCTCACATATTTGGGGATGGGGGAGAGGGGGTTAGCTCATGCCTTTTCAGTAGTAACTCAAAGTGAGCTACATTCAGGTACGGTAGGCATTTCCCTTTCCCCATAGGACTTACAATCTCAGGTTGCACCTGAATAAACAGAGAGTGAAGTGACTTGTGCAAGGTTACAAGGAACATTGGTGGGATTTGAACCCCTGGCTCCCCTAGTTTAAGCCTGCTGCTCCATGTCTCATGTATATTTTAGAGGGTAACTCTAAAAGTAATTTACATACACACAACAGAGATTTATGTGTAGCAGTGGCTTCTTTTAAAATTGCCCAGAGTATATTCCAGTACTATTTTGCCCAGTACTGATGTCAGGCTCACCGGTCTGTAGTTTCCTGGATCACTCCTAGAACCCTTTTTAAAAACTGGCATTACATTGGCCAATTCTCAGGTATGACAGATGATTTTAATGATACTTCCCGATTTATTGAGATTTGTTTCAATTCCTCTGATACCAATGCCAGAAATGATATTTAAAGGTGATATCCATTTTCTCCATCTTCTTTAGTAAAGACTGAAGCAAATAATTCATTCAGTCTCTCCGCTATGGCCTTTCTTTCACATTCTAAGAAGAGCTCCTCACGTACCTTATCTAATCTCATCCACATCCCCCTCCTTTCCCCTTCTGCCTTCCCTCACTCTTGCCCCAATCTCTCAACCAGAGACATCGACCCCAACCCCATTCCCTTTAGAGTTCTGTCTCACTCTAATAAGAAAGAGATCCTCACGCAACCTATCTAATATCAATATCCCCCTTCATTCCCCCTTCACTTCCCCTCCCTCATGTCCCTCTTTGATGGCACACTCACCCAGAGACACCCGCCCGTACCCTGGCCCCTCTAGATCTCTGTATTACTCTAGAAATAGATCCTCACGTAACAGCCCCCCTTGTCCATGGTCTTACTCTGAAAAGAAATCCTCATGTAACTTATCCAACCTTCTCCATATCCCTCTCCTCTCCCCCTCTGCTCTCCCGTTCTCATGTGCCTTATGGAACGCATGTCAGTCTCTAACAAACTTGCCTTTACTCATGATCTCTTTATCACTAATACACTACACCTCCTTGCCCTAACTGAGACCTGGCTCCCCCCAGACGATACCGCATCTGCTGCTGCTCTCTGCCACGGCGGCTACCAGTTCTCCCATACACCTCGATCCACTGGCCGTGGTGGTGGTGGTGGTGTTGGGCTTCTACTTTCTCCCTCTTGCCAATTCCAACCCCTCCTGCTGCCTCAATCGCACTCCTCCCTATCCTTTGAAGTCCACTCCATTTGCCTCTTCTCACCACTTCCCCTCCGAGTAGCAATCATCTATCACCCACCCGACATATCCAAATCGACTTTCCTTACCGACTTTGACTCCTGGCTTTCCATCTTTCTGGAGCCCTCCTCCCCCACTCTTATTCTTGGCGACTTTAACATTCACGTTGATAACCCCTCTGATCTCCATGCTTTAAAGTTCCTTGCCCTCACCTCCTCATTTAGCCTCCAACTTTGCTCCATGGCTCCCACCCACCTGCACAGCCACTGCCTTGATCTGATACTCTCCTCTAACTCTTCTCCCTCAAACTTCCACAACTCAATCCTTCCCTCATCTGACCATCACCTCTTAACCTTTAATCTTCAGCTTCCGCTATCTCAACCTCATCCTGTCTCCTCTCACCTATTTAGAAACCTTCCTTTGACTCTCTCCTCCACCATTTCCCCATCTCTTTCCTCCATCATGTCCTCCAAGTCCATCGATGAGGCAGTATCCTCCTATAATGCTGCATTATCCTCGGCTATTGACACTCTGGCCCCACCCACCCCACGTCCTGTTAGATGTTCTGCCCCCCAGCCCTGGCTCTCATCCACAACCTGCTATTTACGCATCTGTGCCCATTCTGCAGAACATGCTTGGACCAAATCCCGCTCCCCAGAAGACCTTCTACACTTCAAATTCATGCTTGGCTCCTTTCAATCAGCCATAGCACTTGCCAAACAAAATTATTACATCCACCTGACTAATGTCCTTGCCTCCGATCCTCGCCGCTTCTTCAATACCCTCAATTCTCTCCTCAAGGTGCCCCCGCCCCCAATCCCACCCTCCCTTTCTGCCCAAACCCTAGCCGACTACTTCCATGACAAAATCCACAAGATTACCCTCCAATTACCCACTCCCTCATCTTCCTCCTCCCCTCCTCAATTCCCCCCCTCCATTCATACTCCTTCTGCTACCCTCTCTTCCTTCCCTATGATCTCCAAAGAGAAAACCACATTCCTTCTCTCCTCCTCCAAACCCACCACCTGTTATTCTGACCCTATCCCCACCCATCTCCTACATCCCATTTCCTCCACCATTGTCCCCTCCATCTCTTATATTCTCAACCTTTCACTCTCCACTGCAACTGTCCCTGTTGATTTCAAACACACTGTTGTCACATCTCTCCTCAAGAAACCCTCACTTGACCCCACCTGTCCTTCTAACTATTGACCCATCTCCCCCCTTCCCTCCATATCTAAACTACTAGAACGAGCAATCCACCGCCGCTGCCTTGACTTCTTCACCTCCCAGGCCCTCCTGGACCCACTACAATCCGGCTTCTGTCCCCTACACTCCACTGAAACGGCTCTTACAAAAGTCTCCAATGACTTGTTCCTCACTAAGTCTAAGGGCCTCTACTCTGTCCTCATCCTTCTCGACCTCTCCGCTGCCTTTGACAATGTTGACTACAATCTTCTCCTCACCACCCTCTCTTCGCTTGGCTTCAAGGGCTCTGCTTTATCCTGATTCTCCTCCTACCTCTCGCATCATTCCTTTAGTGTATACTCTGGCGGCTCCTCCTCCTCTCCCACACTGCTCCATATTGGTGTACCCCAGGGATCCGTCTTGGGCCCCTCCTTTTCGCTCTCTATACCCAATACCTTGGTGCACTTATCTCCTCCCATGGATTTCAGTACCATCTCTATGCCGATGACTCCCAAATCTACTTCTCTACACCCAATATCTCTCCAGCAATCCAGACCAAGATCTCTGCCTGCCTTTCTGACATCGCTGCCTGGATGTCTCATCGCCGCTTGAAATTGAACATGGCCAAGACTGAACTCCTCATCTTTCCCCCCAACTCCTCCCCTCCTCTTCCCCCTTTCTCAGTCTCCGTGGATGGATCCACGATCCTCCCTGTTCCCTCAGCCCACAATCTGGGGGTTATCTTTGACACTTCTCTCTCCTTCTCCACACATATCTAGCTCGTAGCGAAGACCTGCCGCTTCTTTCTCTACAACATCAGCAAAATCCGTCCCTTCCTGTCTGAACACACTACCAAAATGCTTGTCCACTCCTTAATCTCCTCTCGCCTCGACTATTGCAGCATATTCCTTGCTGGTCTTCCCGCGAACCATCTCTTCCCCCTTCAATCTGCACAAAATTATGCTGCTCGACTAATCTTCCGCCAGTCTCGCCATGCCCACATTACTCCTCTTCTCAAGTCGCTTCACTGGCTCCCTATCCAAGCCCGCATCCAGTTCAAACTCCTCCTGCTGACCTATAGATGCATTCACTTTGCAGCCCCTCAATACCTCTCGTCTCTTATCTCTCCCTACATCCCCACTTGGCAACTTCGCTCCGCTAACAAACTACTTCTATCTAGGCCTTTCATTTGCACCACTATCTTCCAACTCCACTCCTTTCACCTCGCTGCACCCCATGCCTGGAACAGCTTACCTATGTCTATACGCCAAGCACCCTCCCTGGCCCTCTTCAAATCCAGGTTAAAGACCCACCTCTTCACTGTTGTGTTCAGATCCTGACTTCTATTCTTCATCTTAACCTAACCCTCACCTCATGACCGAACTGTAAAAACATATTGTACTTTGCACTGTTTGAATAATGCTCTGTATTGTCGTGAATAGATTGTAAGCTCGGACGAGCAAGCCTCCGGGGGCAGGGACTGTCTCTTGTATGTATTTCTGTACAGCGCTGCATGCGTGGCGCTATATAAGTGTTAAATAATAGTAGTAGTAGTATCCTTCTTCTCTCTTAGTGTCCCTTTTAGCTGTCTATCATTTAATGGTCCAACTGATTCTCTCACAAGTATTTTCCAATGAATGTACTTTAAAAAGTTTTTATTATATGTTTTTGCTTCCACAGCAAGCTTATTTTCAAATTCTCTCTTTGCCTGCCTTATCAATGCCTTACATTTCACTTGCCAATATTTATGTTGTTTCCTGTTTTCGTAATTTGGCTCATTTTCTATTTTCTGAAAGATTTTCTCTTAGCTATAACAGCTTCTCTGACTTCACCTTTAAGCCATACTCGCTGTCGTTTGGCCTTCCTTCCACCTTTCTTAAAGCGTGGAATACATCTGGTCTGGACTTTCCAGATAGTATTTTTAAATAACACCCAGGCCTGATGTAAACTCTTAGGGGTATGTTTACTAAACTGTCTTAAAGTCGCAGCGGTGGTATTATCGCGTGATAAGTGATGTTTTCGCGCGATAACGCAGCGGCAGCGTTAAGGCACACTAACGCTGTGAAATCCGGGCCTAAAGGGTGGAGTAAGGCTTCCCAGAAGGCGGAGAGAAGGGGTCAATGGGCGGAGAGTGGGAGAGGAGAAGCTCCAGGCACACTAACGCTGTGAAATCCGGGTCTGAACACTAACGCCAGGGAAACCCTCGCGTTAAGGCACATTTGCAGGAAAGAGAAACCATTTCAGTCAGCAATGTGCAGCAAAGGCAGGGAAACCCAGAAAAGTGATAGTTGTGATACATGTCCAGGGAATAAAAAGGCAAATAAATATATAAAAGGACCAGAACCACATCTAAAATCCCAATAACCAAGCTGGCCAATAGTGAAATTAATGATAAACATAAAGCAACACCACTGCAAAAATGCAGTGTGTGCCTTTGAGTCAGTCCTGACTCCTGGTGACCTAGAAGCTCCTGGGTTTTCTTGGCAGCGTCACCGGAAGTAGATTGCCAGGCCTTTCTTCCGAGGCAATGGAGGGTTAAGTGACTTGCCCAAGGCCACAAGGAGTGCTGGTGGGAATCAAACCCTGGTTGCTTGGTTACCAAGCCTGTGTTCTAACCACGAGGCTACTCCTCCACTCCGAACACCACTGACAAAGCGTATAAATTAAGATATCATGTTTGGAAGGGTCTATGCTCTGCCCCCTTACAAAGTGAATGATCCCACATTGAAATAGCGCTGATCAGGGTTTCTGTCGTTTAGATTGGGCATGTTTGTTATGGTGTGCAGATATGCAGCAACAGCAGAGTGGGCACGTGGGAAAGGGCAACTGTACTGATGCTGTAAATGGGATACAGGGGGCTGCAGGTGGCACGTGCTGTGGTCCAGCTGGGGCACAGTGCGGGCTAGGCAGATGCCTAGGTGGCACATAGGAATGCCGAAACTGTAAAGCAGCAAGACAGCAACTGATGAGGGTCCAACATGGGCATGAGTGTGTGTCCCACAGTGTCACAGGGGATATTACCCAGCAGGTACCCCCAGGGCACGTAACATTGACAGGCGGTGCAGGGGGGGGAAGCGCACATCTTTATCTTTGTCTTTATTAAACACTTTATATACCGCCCTTGTCGAAACATGAGGGCGGTTTACAATAAAATATAGATGCTAGCGCCAGAAAAGAAAGGAACTCCATCAAAATAAAGAGAAAGAAGGGCCAAAGGGGCCACCAGAGACAAGACAGTAAATCCAAAGACAATAATCAGACAAATCAGAAGTCAGCAGAGGACAAACGAAAGACTAACAAAATCAAACAATAATCAGACAAATCGGTAAGTCAACAGAAAACAGACAAACGAAAGACTAAACAAGGTGCCCAGGAGGGAGGTCAAATGCCTGTTGAAATAAATGGGTTTTTAGTAGTGTTTTGAAATTCTGGTAAGAGGGTTCTAACCGGAGGGAGGGTGGTAGTGAATTCCAAAGAGAGGGTCCCAGAAAAAAGAAAGCAGCGTGACGTGTCTGTTCTAGATGAGCTTGTGCAGGGGAAGGAAGAGATAAGCGATTAGCATGCAAGGTGCGAAGCTGTCAGTAGGGAGTATGAAGAGAGATCAAGTTTGCTAAATAATGAGGGTTGGAGGAATAAATGACTCTATGTGTTAATATGAGGAACTTATATCTGAACCGGAAACGCAGAGGAAGCCAGTGAAGGTGATACAGAAGAGGGGTGACATGATCGAATCTACGGGCAGAGGTAACAAGTCGGGCAGCTGTATTTGTGCACCTCTACCCGAGAACCCACACCATAGGCAGCTGCCTACCGGCATACTGGATGGCCTGGGACTGCACCACCACCAGCATGGTGGCGGAGGGGTGCTGGTGGCGGAGGGAGCAGTGGCATCTGCCAACAGCAAACCATGGCCTAGCCCCGTTTAGGTGGGTGCCGTACAATGCAACAGACAGGGTCTGTCTGACAAACAGTCATGGTATCCCCAGGGAATAAACTGCCCCTGTGGCAACAGTGTGGTGCAGTACACACAGCCAGTGTGTTCAGGAGCAGAAGGTCACAAGTTCAAGTCCCAACTGTGGCTCCTGCCAACCCTTTCCCCATATTTTACCCAGTACTAAACCATGGTAATAAAGACGGAACCTTTATTGCAGATAAAATAAACATGCCTGAAATGCCTATATTTTACCCTACAGAGCACAGACACCATAAACACGTGCAGTCCCTAGAGCAGAGTTTCCCAACTGCAGTCCTGGAGGGCCAAACACCATTCAGGTTTCATGCTGTCCCTAATAAATATGCCTGTGCTGCATTAGTATGCGCTGCCCCCATTGTATACAAATGTATCTCATGCATATTCATTAGGGACAGCATGAAAACCTGAACAGTGTTTGGCCCACCAGGACCGGAGTTGGGAACCTCTGCCCTAGAGCAGCGGCCAACAGGGGCATAAACACCCACACCCACAGGTTTCACTATCCAAAGCCTCATGGAGAGTCAGGCTGTTGGGCCCTGCGTGCAGCAGCATCTCCCAATACTAGCACTTGCATACCTTAGCAATGCCACCCTAAACTTGGGAATACGTTACACATATATCAAAAGGTTGCTATGATTAATGGCAGATAACAATTCCTAAGTTAAGCACAATTTGCTGATAGAGATGCATCATAGCAACCTTTCTGATATCTGTGGAGTGTGTTTCAGTTTTGGTTTCTGACAGTGTTTACCACCCCGGAGAGTGACTCCAACAGTATTGCATACCATAGCCATGCCTGCACTGTGCCCAGGACTGGTGTGGTAGCCAGGGCTGCCAAAAGCCTCTATATTTGCACAATGCTGGCATAGGTGTGGGAGTGCGTGTCTGTCTATCCAGTGTGTTGTGGCTGCCTACACCTTACTCAGCCCACACTGCTTGCACTGCTTCCAGTGTTAGCCTGCCACTGTGGAGCAAGGTACTGTGGGTATGGCCCGGACAGGGTGGCCTGGGCAGGATGCATCTGCACAGGGCATAGGGCAATGGCTGGGACATTGTAGTGCCTGGCCACCACCTGCACGGACAGGGTGGCCACAGATGTCCTGCTGAGAGGTCACTCTCACCCTGACTGAGCAGTGACCACGGCATGGCTAGGTTCCCCCATAGTGCTATATAAGCATTTCTCTCAAGTGATATTTATGGATTCTCTTTTATGGGGGCCCAATCACTGACTTATCTGCTGGGTGTGTGTGTGTGCGCACGCTCGCTCGCTCGCTTGCTCACATCCCAGTTTTGGGTGTACATATCTCCTCCAGGAACATGCACTATGGACTAGCTAGCAGACTGTCTGCAGTTAGTATGTGTATGGCTGGAACACCTTGCAGGGTGCAGTGGCTGGAGACTCACTGTACTCGCTGCTGGAGAATGTCAGATAGTGGTGGGGGGCAGCTGAGCATTTCCAGGCCTAATATCTGTCTGCCATTGCCTTATGGATGGGTACAGATCTGCATTGACTGCGCTGTAGGGTGCCTGTTCCCCAGCAGGACTGGGGTTGATGGTCCCTTCTACTGCCACCATTGCAGAGATGTACAATGTGGATCTGTTGGTGGGAGATCCTGTCCCCCCATCCTGAGCCACAGAGGATGTGGTGTTACATAATCCACCTATGGGTCCAAACACCCCCCCTTCATTTAAATCATGTGACCATGGCACCCACACAGGATATGCACTATTCTGGGTGCATCATAGTCCACAAGGGCTAGACGTGACTGGGAAATACAGATGGACACAGGTGTATCCTAGGTGTGCCTGCAAGGACTACCTATCACACACTGGCACTGATGGCGACCTGCAGCAAGCCTATCTCAGCTAAACCAGGTGCTGCGGACCTGTTGCTGGGCACCCCACCTCCCCCTCAGGGTGAGCACAGTACCCCCACAATGTGTCAGTCTGTAGCTACTCCCTACCCCGAGGTGCTGTGGGGGTGCATACCCCATCTTGTGATCATCTGTAGACTGTTGATCTGCATGTGCAGTGCATCATGGGTATGGGTGGGTTAACCCTATCCTGGTAACCACAGCAGACAGTTTGTGTGGTGACCTGCAGTCCTTCTGTAGCCAGCCAGGGGTTTGTTAGTAGCTATAGAGAAGTAGCCCACTGGTTACTTCACTGACTATGGAGGCAGAAATCATGGGTTTGATCCCAAAGTGGTGTTATTTGATAGGGCTGTCTGAGGCATTTCCTTTTTTAATTTAAATTAGTGCTGCCAGCAAAAACACCCTCACAGTGCTGTAACCTTAAGGTGCTTCATAAGGTACCCTATAAAGCGCCCTATAAGGCACCTTATAAGGCACCCTATAGGGAATATTATAAGGTGGCTTGGCAGACACTGCACTTTATAATGTGCCCTCTGGAGTGCCTTATAGGGCACCTTATGCGGCACCTTAGGTTATGGCACTGTGGGGGTGTGTTTGCTGGCAGCACTAATTTAAATTAAAAAAGAAAATGCCTCAGACAGCACTGATTTAAAGTAAAGGGCAATGCCCCAGACAGCCTTACTCATTAAGCCCACTGGGGGATTGAACTCATGACCCCTGTTTCATCAGTCATTGTATTAACCAGTGTGCTACACCTCTGTTGCTGTGTTTGCAGGTCAGTGTGCCTAATTAAGGCTAACGCACGTTAATGTGCCATGGCTCCCTCTATCGCATGATAACTGACTTTATCGCGTGATAATCCGAAATGCTACCTTAAGACCGGAACGCCCACTACCTTATTTGGCATTCGTCACAGTCAGGGCCAGCCCGTCCATTGAGCAAGAATGTTTTTTGCACAGGGCCCCGCTTTTCAGGGGGCCCCACGCAAAGAACATTCTGCTTTAAAAATAAAATTAAATAAAAAAACATAAAAGCTGGCTGTTGCCGCTGCCGCCATGGCAGCAGCAGAATCGACTGTCCCGCAGGGCCCCCCTGCCCAGCTGAGCCCTCCCTGCCCGTCTGAGCCTCTCCGCGACGGCTTTCAGATCCGCGAAGGGAGAGTGTCTCCTTGCAGCTCTGTTAAGCCTGCAGGGGCTGATGGGAAATTTCCCACCAGCCCCTGCAGGCTTAACAGAGCCACGAGGGAGACAGTGAGACACTCTCCCTTCGCGGATCTGAAAGCCGTCGCAGAGAGGCTCAGCCGGGTAGGGAGAGCTCAGCCGGGCAGGGAGAGCCCCGCGGGACAGTCGATTCTGCTGCTGCCGCAGCGGCAGCAGCCAGCTTTTTTTTTTTAAATTTTCCCTGGGCCGCTGGGGGGGAGGGGGGGTAGGACGGGGAAGGGGCGGGGGGGGGGGGGGGGGTTAGGACTGGAAATGGGCGATGGGGGGGGCTAGGACTGGAAATGGGCTGATGGGGGGGTTAGGACTGGTAATGGGCTATGGGGGGCTAAGACTGGAACTGGGCTGATGGGGTTAGGACTGGAAGTGGGCTGATGGGGGGTTAGGACTGGTAATGGGCTATGGGGGGCTTAAACTGAAAATGGGGTGATGGGGGTTAGGACTGGAAGTGGGTTGATGGAGGGCTAGGACTGGTAATGGGTTGGGGGGGCTGCTAGGACTGGAAATGGGCTGAGTGGAAGGGGAGGCTGGAACTGCAAATAGCTGATGGGGAGGGGGGCTTGGAATGGAAATGGGCTGTGAGGGGAGGGAGCTAGGACAGGAAATGGGCTGATGGAGCAGCTAGGTTAGGACTGGAAATGGGCTGTTGGGGGAGGTAAGACTGGAAATGGGCTGTGGTGGGGGCTTGGATTGAAATGGACTCATGTAGGGGCTAGAACTGGAAGTAGGCTCATAGGGGGCTTGGATTGGAATTGGGCTGAGTGGAGGGGAGCTAGGATTGGACATGGGCTGATGGGCTAGGAAAGGACTAGAAATGGGCTGATGGGGGGCTGGGATTGGAAATGAGCTGATGGAGGGACTCGGATAGGACTGGAAATGGATGGGGAGCTAGGACTGGAAATGGGCTGATGCAGGGACTAGAAGGGAGCGGATGCTGGTTGAGGCTGGAACTAGAAGGGAGCTGATGTTGGGGGAGGATTAGAATGGGATGGGGCTGGGAGAGTGAAATGGAGAGGGGAAAAATAGTTTGTGTGGGAGGGATGAAAAATCTACAATTGGCCAGGTATTGGGAGAATAGGTGGGGATTGAAGATGGAGGGGTAAAATTTGAGTGGATGAAATAGGAATGAGGAAAGAGCAAAAGGAGAAAGATTAGTATGTTAAAGCAGATGTAGAGAGAGAATGGAAAAAAACTAGAAGACAGAAGAAAGGATAAATGGACAGCAGACGATAGAGAGTTAGCAGAAGACACGAAGAAACCAGAAGAAAGTGGCTGGAGCAATTGCAACTGAAAAAAAAAATGCACAAAAGGTAGAAAAATATCTCTTTATTTTGAATTTATTAACTGGAATATGTCAGCTCTGGGAAATGTGCATCATTAACGTCTGCGCTTTGTTTAGTACAAGAGGAAATTAATTTATAGTTTTATTTCTACATTGTTGTTGTACATTCCAAGTTTGGCTTTTGGGGTTCCCAGTTTAATTATTGCCTTCCTGTTTCTAAATTGTGATTCCTTGTTTGGTGATGGTCTATGTTCTGCATGTGTAACTGAGCTGAGGTATTCTGTTTATGCAATTCCTATTTGACATTGCCACTTGTTCTCTTTCTCCAGTAGGTCATGTATTGTTGTTCTCTAAAATGTATTTGTTTAATATTTGCAGTGTTGCCTTTTGATAGGTAGGGTCTGGTGCTTTGTGAGTCCTGGTAGTGCTGTTATGATACGACGGGTTTGCTATGGGTTCTAAATGGGCAGTGTTTGTAGTAGTTCCTAATGTGCCTGGCGGTTGGTACTGGATTATAGTAATGTAGAAATCTTTTAGTTTTTCTTTATCCATACATTCATTAAGAGATGTGTTTACTAAAAGTTAGTGTATGGTAACATTATTTATTTATTATTTATTTAGTACACATTTATATACCGCTCTTTCCCAAGTATCAAGTGCGGTTTACAATGAACAGAGAAAATTGAAGGTACATGAGTAATCATGTCCTAGTCATTTACAGGGAACAGGTTTTACATATAACAGTATAAATAAGCATGCAAACATTGTTTACATCCTGAGATATAGTGAGGATGTAATGAAAACTTTTTACATATTTACATTAGTTCTATACAGTTTGAATTACGTGAAAGCAACATTGTAATAACAGTTTTTACATTTTTTTTTTAATATTATCAGATAGGTGTGTGTCTAGTAGTTTATTAACCTGTATCTCTTTGTTTGGTTTGGTTAACCAGAGGTGTGTAATGTGAGGTAAATAGGTGTGTTTTTAGTTTTTATGCAAATATTTATGCAAATAAGGCCACTTATGCAAATGAGGCCCCGCACCGAGTCTCCGCACATGGCCCCGCACCCCCCTTGGGCCGCCCCTGGAGAGAACTTGGAGAACAGGTGGACCAGACCCTTTTATTGAGTGCTTTCGAGATGCCTTCACAGTAACTACCAGTGCGGCATTGCAGGAAGTACAATATAAGATATTACACAGGGCATATATTACTAGGGAATGTAAGGTGAGAATACGACTATGGTAAAACCCAGAATGCCTGTGGTGTAAATCCCACAGAGGAACTATGGTGCATACTTTCTTAGAATGTGACCATCTGCGTGTACTGGCAGACAGTGCTGGCACATATTAGCCATGTGATAGGAGCACAGGTGGAGTGGACATACACTGCACTCTTGTTAGGGGACGAGATGCCCTTGAAGACACTGGAACTAGGGACAGAGGAGTAGAGGTTTGCAAGGATAACATTAGTGGTCACTGGGAGAAAGAGTTTCATCCACTGGATAGCGACTGAAGCCCCTGAGGGTAAACACTAGATTAATGGTATGAGGGAACTAAGGGAATTGGAGAAGATGGTGATGTCACCGGAAGGCTCTGTGGCCTGGTACGGTATTGGATTCTTTTGGAGACCTTTATTGGAGGCCTGTGAGCTTGGTCAAGAAGAGTGCAAGGAAGGAAGGGAGGGGAAGAGGGGAGTAGAGAGGGGAGGAGAAGGGGGAGGGGGAACAGGGAAGAAGGGAGGAGAGGCAGATAAAGGAATTCAGGGAACACACCCTCTGTTATGGGAGAACACTGCTTCACGCCAGCTGGTAGTACACTGCTGTATTAGTTTTGGTTTACTTGACTGAGTGAGCAGGAAATATACAATAGTAACCTTGCAATTCCAAAATAAACAGATTTTTAAAAAAAGAACATGGCAACCTGGTTGTCCGTCCTGACTAATACCTGCTGATCCAAAACTTGTGGTGAAAAACCAAAAGGGCATTCGTTTGTGCCCATAGTTTTAGGAGGTTGTTCTGCAGAGCAGATTCATATTGTGTCTACAGTCCCTCTGTGGTGAGGTTGTTGAGATGCGTTCAACAACTGAGCTTGGAGGCATCCGTTGTCAGGGTGCATCGAGGTGGAGGCATCTGAGTAGGTCCTGTGTAGAACACCACCACTGAAGAGACTTGGTCAGTTGAGGGATGATGTGGATCTTGTCTCTGAGATGCCTCTTTGCCTGCATCCATTGAGAAGATAGAGTCCATTGGGCTTGTCGCATGTGTAGTCGAGCATAGGGGATGACATGGACCATGAAGGCCATGTATCCCAACAGAGGTAGCATCTCTTGAGCTGTAATGTGGCTTTGCTGTTGCATTCCTTTTGCCAGCTTGATGAGGTGGGTACAGCGATCTTGAGGAAGAAAAACTCAAGCTTGTTGAGGTCTAGGAGTGCTCCGATGAACTCCAAATGTTGAATTGGAACGAGGTGAAACTTTGGGACGTTTAAGACAAATCCCAGATGTTGGAGCACCATGATTTTGCAATGAAGGGAGAGTTTTATCTCCCAAGGGGAGTCTCCCCTTATTAGCCAGTCATCTAAGTTAGGGAAGACGAAGATCCTCAACGTGCGGAGATAGGCAGTAACTACTGCCATGCATTTTGTGAATACTCGCGGTGCAGAGGCTAAGCCAAAGGGCAGCACCTGGTATTGGTAGAGGCTCCCCTGAAACATGAAGTACAGATACTGTCTGTACTGGGGATGGATCACTAAATGCATGTATACCTCCTTTAGGTCTAGAGTGGAGTGGAGGAGTGGCCTAGTGGTTGGGGCAAGGTACGTCAGGCCGGAAGGTCAGGGGTTCAAATCCCACTAGAGGACAGCAACCTTAGGCCGGAAGGACTGGGGTTTCTAGTCCCACAGGTGCTCCTTGTGGTCTTGGGCAAGCCACTTAACCCTCCATAGCCCATGTTCCTTGTAAAATAGTTATCTCCAAGTTATAATGCCCTGTTCAATGTAATTTCAGTTTGTTCAATGTAAACCGCACTGATGCAGAATAGCGCGGTATATAAGAGAATGTAAATAAATAAATAAATAAAATAAATAGAGAACATAACCAGTTGTGACTCTGGAGGTATGAGAGAAGAGTTCCCAAGGAAATCATTTTGAATTTTTCTCGGACCAGGAACTTGTTTGTCTCTGAGATCTAGGATGGGCCTGAATCCTCCTGTTTTCTTTGGAATGAAAAAATATGGAGAGTAGTAGCCTACCCTTCTTGAGGGGGGGAACTCTTTCTATGGCACCCTGGGATAAGAGGTGTCCACTCTTAAGAGAGTGCTTTGAAGGGGTTAGGTTGGATAGTCCCCCATGAAGCTGGCAAGTGGTAAAGTCTCGAAGTGAAGTAGATATTCCCTTTGGACGATGTTGAGAGTACACTGTTCTGAAGTTATTAGGTGCCATTTGTGGGTATAGGAACAGAGTCTGCCTGCTATGTGGAGGGGCTGGGGACCTTCCAGAGGCAGAGTGGCAATGCTCTCTAGGAAGGAGTCAAAAATGAGGCATAGGCTGTGCCTGAGCCACTGGTTGAGGTTTAGGAGCCTTGGGCTTTTTGGGTTGGCGAGGGCCCTGCTGCCGTTGTTGAGGATGCTGAGGCTGGTAGGCAGCTGAAGGTGGGTAGGAAAGATAATATCTTTTCTTCTTAGAATAGAAAGGTTTTCTTGAGAATTGCCTTCCTTTTGGAGGGGTTAGCCGTTTTCCTGGAAAGGTGTTTGAGGGTGAGATCATCTGTCTCAATTTCCCCGGCTTTTTCTCTCCAACCTTTTCCAAAAAGGTTTTTTCCCTTACATGGGATATTGGCCAGCTTGTCCTGGACCCACTGTTGAAGCTCTAAGGCCTTTAACCAGGCCATCCTCTGAGCCCCAATGCAGACTTCTGAAGCTCTGCTTGTTGACTCAAAGGCTTTGAAAGAGGCCCTGGTAATAAATTTTGAAGTATTTTGACCTTGCTTGATGAGTATCTGGAATGTACTCAATTTATCATAGGAAGCATGGGGGCAAACGTCTCCAGATCCCTGGTGACATCCTTTAGAAACATGCCCATGTATAGCATGTAGGAGTTTATCCTGGAGGCCAACATGCATGCTTGAAAGCATAGCTGCCCAAAGGCATCGAGTGTCCTCAAGTCTCTACCCAGAGGCATGGAAGAGTGATTCTTTGAACTCTTTATTTGGTACATCACCGATTCCACTACCATTGGATAGTGCGGAAGCTGAGGCTTCTGGAAGCCTGGACACTCTGAAATGGTAGATGATGCGATGCACCGGTAAAGTAGCTGGTTCCTTGGGCGTGGGAGGGTATTGGAGTATCTCCAATTCTTCTGTCCTCTGTTCCTTCTCCGAGGCTGCTATGATGGCCAGTCCTGCTGCCATGTCCCAGATGAAGTCCTGGAAAGACATGTCTTCTGGTGGGGACCTGCGCCGCTTCTATGAAGGAGAGGGGTCTGAAGGGATGTCTGGAAGTTCCTGGGAATCCAGTAATCCCTCATCAGAATTGGAAGAACTGGAATCAGAGTCAAACAAAAAGTTGAAGTATTGGCGGTCTTGTGTGTGACCTCAATGCTTCATTGACGATGAGGGTCGATGCCGATGCCAATGCTGCGAGGTATCAGAATTGGGAGTCCTGGCCATTTTAGCCTGTTGGGTATCGGTGGTATTGGTTGGTTCCAATGGAGGCATCGGCCTCAGGAGCTCCAACAATACAGGCTCAAGGCCGGCATTGGGGCCGATACACTTGGCTGTAGGCAGGATGCCGAAGTCTTCACTGCTGAAACTATCAAAACTGTCTGTACCGAGGCTGCCAGGAGTGCAGTATAACTTCTCTTGAGAGTCAGCATGTGCTGGTCCAGGGAGATGGCCAATGTCTGGGTGGAATCATTGACAGTGCTTTGAGCCACTGTCCCAGAGCACCGGTAACTCTCCAGAGATCGATTCCTCAGGAGTCCTGGAGCACCTAGTGCTTTGGAGGACAGGTCCTCCCGCCGGAGCTGCTTGGCTGCATCAGAAGCACCCCTAGAAGAGTCTTGATGTTTATGCTGTGATTTTGCTTGAGTCTCAGTATTGGTTTTCGATGCTAATAACTTCTTAGAAATTTGAGACTTACTTTCATGTTTGGACTTGGAAGAGACCTGAAACCCATGGGAGAAGGCTGATATTCTCGATGATGTGGAAGCCACTGAAATCAAATCCAGGGCGAACAGCGATCCATACTGTATGGGTCTGTTCTTTAGGCCTCTCCTTGCCATTTGTTGACACAAAGTAAATGGTCAAGGTCCAAACATTTTAGACATTGATATGGTACCAGCACATTTGGTACTCTTTTTAAAACCACTAGTTGCTTTTTCCATTTTTAAATTATTCTTCAGAACTGAAGAGGATATGGAGACCTAAAGGCCTAGTTAGCAGTGAAAACCGCAGAAAAAGAAAAGAAATAGAAACTTTTATAACTAAAAAAGAAAACTTTATCAGGACCGGTGTCGATTCTGACGGAACCGGCATCGACAGAAAGGCAGAATATGGTATTACCCCAAAAGAGAGAGTTTTTCAGCAGTGACAGGACTGGACAACCTGCTGGCTCTGTGGAAAACAAAGAACTGAGAAGAAGTTGGGAAGGCAGGCACACAGGCGCAGTGGAGTGCTCTCAAAGGCTTTCCTATTGGATGCTGGGGAGCATTCCCACAAGGGCTCCATCGGTGCCGATGTCACCCATATGTGAAGACTGCATTCCTGCTTGTTCCTGGAGATTGAGGTTTTCCTAGGGAGGCTCATATTTTTGCACCACGGCTGACTATGAACACATGTAAATGGCAGCACATATACATGTATCTGGGGCATTTTGTTCATGTGAACATGTAAATGCTCTTAATTTAAGTGCAAAGGACTCTTCCTTGCCCCCATTTCAGTTTGGAGGGGGAAATAATTATTAGGGTATTAAGGGAGATAGCCCCCTTAATTCCTCCTATAAAGGGATGGCCAAGAGGAGCACTTTTGAAAACACTATTCATGCCAGGGAGCAAGTGTAAATCTGGATGTGGGGAATTTTGGTCTTACCCTATAATATGAAACAGGGAATATACATGTAAATTGTTGTCCCACCCAGGCACACCCCTGACATCTCCCCAGTCTACTTTCAAAGTGGTGCAGTTGGCCGCATGTAAATTCCACCTTCTCTAAAATGGCACTTACATGCGGACGCGATTAAGACCTATCTGTGGAGTGGAGGAGTAGCCTAGTGGTTGGGGCAATGTACTTCAGGCCGGAAGGTCGGGGGTTCAAATCCCACTAGAGGGCAGCAACCTTGGGCTGGAAGGACTGGGGTTTCTAGTCCCACAGGTGCTCCTTGTGGTCTTGGGCAAGCCACTTAACCCTCCATAGCCCATGTTCCCTGTAAAATAGTTTTCTCCAAGTTATAATACCCTGTTCAATGTAATTTCGGTTTGTTCAATGTAAACCGCACTGATGCAGAATAGCGCGGTATATAAGAGAATGTAAATAAAATAAATAAATAAAATCTGTACCTGTTTATACATGCTTAACTTGCAAATAGGGTTTCTAAAATAGCCCCCTTCATGAGCAGATGTCAGAAATCATTGCACAGGCACTATCCAGCTGGAGAGAACAAGCGAAATGAATCAGAAAAAAAGATATAAAATACAATGACCAACCTGCTCCTGGTAGCCCTCCAGCACCGACCCCAACTGCAGGAGAGAGAGACAGGAACTGTTAGACTGTGCGGGGCATTCTCACTCTGACATCTGTAACTAGATCTGCATGAAATGTATCCAAAGATACCCTGCCTAAGCCTTCAGGACCACGGAGTCCTTTATTCAGAAAAATATTCCACCTACTGAACTGGTTGAAGGACAGCAAGATTTGCTCCTTTTAAGTCAAAAGGACAGGCAAAAGGGCCTGCAGACTTGTGGCTGTGGTATCTACAGAAGTGCCTGATATATTAAATAAGAAGAAAATAGCACTGCTGCTCCATTGGTGGTACTCTGTGATCTTGTGCAGGAGAGCCAGATTTGATTCCCAGCCAAACCTCTGCTCCTTGAGCTGGCTCAGTATGGGAGTGCTGCAGAGTGGCCTAGATTTTGTGTCACAGCGACACCTACTGACTGACTCAAGAATATACCTCTGTCGTTTCCAGGGGAAATTCTGATCTGTGCCCCTCAGTTGGATGATCACCATTCTAACTACTAGACTGGATGATTGAAAGGACAAATATAGTTGGGTATAGTTTTGAATGAAGACACAAGGCATTTTAGCTAGGTAAGGACACATTCTGATTGAGGTGGAAGCCCAAGGTAGAAGGAAAAACGTACCAGGTTAAAAACAAAAGAAAGGAAGAAACAATCACAAACCTCCTGTTGGTAGTCCTCCTGCTCCAATCCCTACTGTTGGAGAGAGAAGACAGAAAGTTTTAGAATTACAACATTACAACAGGAGTAAAATGGGCGGATTAGAGGGGCCTTATGCTCCCTATCTGCTGTCATGTTCTATCATTCTATCCCAGAAAATGCTGTACAGACAGATGGTAGAGAGAAATGACAGCACCTCTTCTTTGGTAGAAACTACTAACTTAGTAGAAAATTTGCCAGATTGACTCAAATCAAAGGTTCATCTAGCCTGGCATCCTGTCTGACGGTGGTAAGCAGTGGCTGCTTACAGGAAGTGTGTAAAGAACAGAGCACACAGGCAAAATGAAGTCCACCTGCTATCACAACTGTCCAGTTTCTAGAAGTCATGACTTAGCAATATATCTACTAAAGGGTGTTAACTGTTAACATGGTGATAGTTATTACTCTGTGGCTTTTAACTACGGTCTCTCTACCTGAAAGTTCTTAAAGGGATTTTGGTTATCATCTGTAAAAGCCAATTGTTTTTGTTTGTTTTTCTATACTGCAAAGGGGGAATTTTTTGTGGTGTTGAGCAAAAAGCTCTGACAGAGTTCACTGTTTTTTGTTCCATTCACAGCAAGCTCTTTGAAGCCGCAGACTTCATCAGGTGTTAGTTTCTCCCTACCCACCCCAGCTCCCACCCACCCCATGTGAGCATTCTTGCTTGTTAGGGCAGCTCTGGAATTAGCTATACATTTATAGGGCAACTCCCCAATTAGCTTCACACAGGGACTCCGAACAGCACTGTTAGAAACACTTAAAAGAGGTTAATTGCTTTTTCTCTGAAAGGACAGCTAAGGAACAGGCAGGTACTTTGGTAGGCCTCTCTCTTTTAATTCAACAGGTACCAAAGCTCCACCAACTCGTACATGGCAAGGAAGAATCGTATTGCCAGAGCTGTTGTCCCCATTATAGCCTCTGCTTCTGTCCAGACAGAGATCCCTACACCAGTTGAAGGACAGGTTTCATGTGCAGGATGCCTGCATGCTGAAGCTCTCAGAAAAGAAGTGGAGGAGCTGAGAGAAGAGGTGACGAGGCTGAGGAGCATTCAAGACAGTGAGAAGTACATTGATGAGATGCTTCTTGAAACATCCAAGCTCCCCAACAGAGGTAAAGAGGGGAGAATGACGAAAGCTGGACACGAGTCACCAGGGCCTGCAGAATCACCAATCCAACTCCTCAAGTGCTTGAATTAAAGAACCATCAAGCAGCCCTAGAAGTGCAGGAGGTGAAAGCATTCCAGGAAAGGGAAGAACCGGAGCTCGAGCACTCCAAAGTTTCAGAATCAGTGATCATAAGCAAGCGAAGGATAGTGGTGGTTGGTGTCTTTCTTCTGAGGAATACTGAGGCACCCAAAGAGGTGTGCTGTCTGCCAGGTGCCAAAATCTGAGATGTTATGGAGAGTTTGCCGAGACTCATCAAGCCTACTGACTATTATCTGACTTTGCTCATCCATGTTGGCACTAATGATACTCCAAGGTATCCCCTCTGAGCTGTCTGCACTCTGTACTCTCTGTTGCTATTTACCTGTGCTTGATTGTTGGCTTTAATTTGTGCTCCTGCTCCTGTCTCCTCTCCACAGGCATCCACCACTATCCCTGTGCCTCCCCGTAAAACCGGAAGTGTCAGAAGCAGGTACAGAGACACATCCTGCTCTCTACATAATGCCGCCTGTTGTGGCGATTTGCTCCACAGTGGTGCATGCCCAAGAAACAGGATGTGCTCCTTGGGGCGACGCAGGGGATCAGCCACAGTTTCAAGACCTTTTCAATAGCTACCAACCCTCCAGGACAAGACTGAACGCTAGCAAGACCCTCCTTCCCAGACAGCTGCATTCTCTCTTACTCCCACTTCTTTCTGTACTCATTTTGTTTGCTTTATTCACCTCTATGGCAGCTATTCCTGCCTTTTGGGGACGATGCCTGTTTCGCGCACCAGCTCCTCCTGGGCATTTAAGTTGAGTGCCCTCCAATCTAATCATCTGTTGCCTCCTACCCTCACTCTACGCCTTTGCCCCACCTGCCCCCACTGGTGTGCTGGTCCTCCGTTTAGGTCTCGTGAACTGTAGGGCTCTCCGGAGCAAAACAGTCCTGGTTCAGGACCTCCTTCTCCATTCTAGTTTATACCTTGTTTACCTGACCAAGACATGGCTCTGCCTCCCTCCGGGTTACTCAGCTCCTGCCATCCACCGCATAGGCCATTCCAGTGTGGGGTGGCTGCCTTATTCCATTCAGATCTGCCTTTCACCCAGCTCACCACCCCTGCCCTCCACTACTCTGAATCCCTTCTACTTTGCCTGCATTCCTTCCCTCCCATTCACTTTCTGCTTCTCTATGCCCCTCCTGCACTATGCCCCCATCTCTGGGAAGTCCTCACTGTTACCATTTCGGAGGCTTCCCTTCAGTTCCCAAATCTGTTCTTACTTGGCAATTTTAACATCCGTTTTCATTCCCCCCACCTTAGCTCGCGACAATGCCTTCATCACCCTACTCCACGATCTCAGTCTTCATCAGCATATTACTTTTCCCACCCATATAGGCCAACACACCCTAGATCTCCTGATCACCTCAACCGACCCTCTGTACCCTCCCCTGAACATTGTAACCAATCCCCTGCCCTGGACCAATCATTATTCCATTACATTCCTCATTCAGCCCCCCCCCCCCACTCCCCTCGTCTCACAGCAGGGGTGCCAGTTCCAAGCAATGTGCCATGCTGAATGCTGACCCTCCCCACCAATCCTGTCGCCTCACCTCCTCCACCCTCCAACAGTTTCCATCAGCTGATCAGCTCTTTCCCACAGAATTTTCAATGCTTGCTGCTGAGACACAAGCTTTCCTCTGGGACTCCCGCCTCACCCCTCTGCGCCTCTGTCTACCATGACCTATCCTCCACTGCCCTTGGTATCACCCAGGTTTGCATCTGGAACAATCCAATGCCCACTGAGCGTAACATCTCTGTCAGAAAACCAAAACTCCTGAAGCTCTTCAGCACTTTAACTCCTGTCATGCTTATTATCGTTCCCTTATCACAGAAGCCAAGTGCTCTTACTATTCTAATCTCATTTCCTCTGCATCTAATTCCATTCGCTAGCTCTACTCATCTCTCAAATTCCTCTCCTCCCTACATATCCCATCAACAAGGGAATCCTCCTCAGTACCAGTCCCCCAAAACTAGCTTCTTTTTTCACCTCCAGAGTCCAAGACCTTTGCTCCTCCTTCCCAGTCAACACCTCACCGTTCAAATCTCCCTCCCCCTCTCCACCATCTTCCCCATCAATATCCCACACGGTCCACTTTTCAGCCTATTTCGTTGTCAGACCTCTCCAAATCCATCTTTGTTACCCGGAAAACAACCTGCGCTCTTGTCCCCATTCCATCCAAATGGATTCTGGAGCCCTCACTAACCCTCCTTCCCATCCTGTTGTCCATGCTTTCCTATCTTTTATCTGTGTCTTTCCCAAACTCCTGGAAACACGCCCTAGTTTGTCTTCTTCTTAAGAAGCCCTCCCTTGACCCAACTGATCCAGCCCATTACCACCCCATATCCAATCTCCCATTTATTGCTAAGATTCTTGAAAAAGTCTTTTCCCAGCTCTCCACTCACCTGGACTCCACTCATTTTCTTCACCCACATCAATCTGGTTTTCACCCTGGCCACAGCACCGTCCATCCTTCTGTCCCTTCTTAACAAGCTGCACATCTCTCATGACCGGGGCGATGTCTCTTTGGCTGTCTCTCTAGATCTTTCTGCTGCCTTTGATTTTGTTGACCATTCTATTTTCCTCTCTCATCTCAGGGACTCTTGTCATTGGGGCACAGTCTTTCGCTGGTTTCATTCTTTCCTTTACCCTCGTTCCTTTTATGAAACAGGCTGACTTGGATTTAGTGGCAGTTACAGAGACATGGTTCACGGACAACCATGACTGGAATGTAATTATACCAGGTTATACCTTATTCAGGAAGGACAGAGTAGGACAAAAGGGAGGAGGAGTGGCACTATATGTAAAAAAATAACATTAAAGTTATAGAATTACAGGGCTTAACAGGGAGAGAGGAGGCACTGTGTGTTAAACTAGAAAGAGGGAAAGAGAAATCAATTTGCATTGGTGTGATATACAGACCCCCCTCACAGGGAGAAGAAGAAGACAGAGATTTAATAGAAGACATACGCAGCATTGCCATGAAAGGGGAAATGCTACTGACAGATGATTTCAATATGCCGGATGTTGACTGGAACATCCCTGCTGTGGTGTCATCTAGAAGTAAAGAGATCCTGGATTCTCTACAGAGAGAATACTCAGGCAGCTGGTACCAAAACTCACACGTGAAGGGGCCATATTGGACTTGGTGCTTACCAATGGTGAAAGTATTTCTGATGTTATAGTGGGAGATCATCTCACATCCAATGATCATCAGATGGTGTGGTTCAGCATTAGGACTGGGGCTGATAAAATCCATTCAAAAGCGAGGGTCTTAGATTTTAGGAAAACTAACTTTGCCAAGATGGGTTAATACCTCAAGGAGTTGTTAGTGGGATGGGAACAGCTAGGGGATGTAGAAAAATGGTGGGTAAAGCTCAAAGGGAATATTTTAAAGGCAACCAACCTTTTTGTTAGAAAGGTAAATAAAGGTAAAAGGCAAAGGAGGCCACTATGGTTTTCAAAAGAAGTAGCTGAAAAGGTAAAGAAGAAGAGGGAGGCCGTCATAAAAAGTGTAGTTACTCACTTGTAACAGGTGTTCTCCAGGGACAGCAGTAATCGGTCCTCACATATGGGTGATGTCAGTGCCGATGGAGCCCTCGCAGAAGCATCTCCCCAGCTTTCAAAGAAAGCCTTTGGGAGATGTCACCACGCATGCGTGGTGCCCTTCGCTCCCAAGGGTGCCATCTTACTCAGTCAGATGACATAGCTAAAAGATGGCAAAAAAAAAAAAAAGATGATAAAGAAACAACTCCAAGGGGAGAAGGAAGGGTTGTGAGAACTGATTCCTGCTGTCCCTGGAGAACACTTGTTATAGGTGAGTAACTATGTTTTCTCTGGGAACAAGCAGGAAGTCAGTCCTCACATATGGGACTCCCTAGCTACAGGCTACCTAAAGTCTGTAAGGAAAATTCACGGTTGCCCTCAAGGGGAGCCGGGAGCAGCAGTAATCAAGTCTGCAGATACAGACTACAGTAGGACCCATATTGCCGATGGGAACCAATGCTCCAGTAGCCTGAACCGAGAAGGGTCGGAGGGTAGGAGTTGCCTAGATCCAAAAAGATTACAGAACACAGCCTGGCTGAAAGTACTGTCCCATTGGGACTCCTTTTCCAGGCAGTAATGAGCTGCAAAGGTATGGGCTGAAGACTAGATGGCGGCCCAGTAGATGTCCAACATCGGGACAGAGCGCAGGTTTGCCACAGAGGCCGCCATGGCCCTGACATAGTGTGCCATGACCCAGCCATCCAACATGAGCCCAGCTTGCTAATAGGCAAGGATGATACAGTCCACCACTCAGGTGGATAGTGTCTATTTGGTCACCACTTCCCCCAGTTGACTGGAGTTATATGAAACAAAAAGCTGAGAAGTTTTCCAGGGGTCCTGCGTATGCTGAATGTAGAAAGACAAGGTCCTCTTGCAATCCAAGATGTGAAGGACAGTCTTTGCCCTACTGGAGTGAGGCCTTGGGAAGAAGATGGGCAGCACCACCTCCTAGTTGAAGTGGAAGGAAGATACCACCTTTGGAATGAACTTGGGATGTGTGCGAAGCACGACCCTGTTCTTGTAGAAGCTGGTATATGGCGCCTTTGCCACCAGGGCTTGGAGCTTGCTAACCCTGCGAGTGGAGGTGAGCACCACCAGGAACACAATCTTCCATGAGAGGTATCTCAGGTGGCAGGTAGCCAGAGGCTCAAATGGTGGGTGAGTGAGCTGTGCCAGTACTACATTGAGGTCCCATTCCATTGCCGGCGGGCGGACGGGGGTTTGGACAGCAGAATTCCTCTCAAGAAGCGGGTCACCAGAGGCTGGACCAAGAGGGGCTTGCATTCAACAGGGTGGTGATGTGCCACCAGGGCACTGAGGTGCACTCTAACGGATTGTGATTTTAGCCCGGATTGTGAGAGATGAAGGAGGTACTGTAGCACCAGCTGCACCAGGCAGGAGGAGAGGTTCACCCATTGCTCTGTGCATGAGTCTGAGAACCTGTGCCATTTGAAGGTGTAAGCTCTCCTGGTGGAGGTCTTACAGGAGACCAGCAGGATCTCTTCCACTTCTCCCAAGAGGTTGAAAGGAGCTAAGATCACCCTTTCAGGAGCCACGCTGTCAGTGATAGGGACTCCAGGTTGGGGTGCAGGAGAGAGCCCTCCTCCTGAGACAAGAGCCCTGTGGGGTTCCCCAGTGGGATCGGAGTTTCTACTGACAGTTGGAAGTGCAGCGGGAACCACGCTGCCTGGGCCATCATGGAGCCACAGGATCAGTGAGGCTTTATCAATCAGCGGCGTGGGTAGGAAGGCATACATGAGACCTTCTGACCACGGAATGAGAAACGCATCTGCCGCCACCGGGGATGGGTGGAGCTGCTGGGAACAGAAGCAGGGTAACTGGCAGTTGTCTGGGCTGGCAAAGAGGTCCACCCATGGGGTTCCAGGGTTGGAAGAGCCGGGTGGCTACTGTGGGGTCCAGCTGCCACTCGTGCAGCTGGAGGACCCTGCTCAGTTTGTCCACCAGGTTGTTGTCCTGGCCTGGTAGGTCCACCGCCCATAGAAATATTCCCTGTTGAACTGTGTAGGAGCAGTGTCATTGCTTCGCTGCAGAGGGTTGAGACCCTGTGCCCCCCTGCTTGTTCACATAGAACAATGACAACTGATTGTCTGTTTGGATCAGCATCGGCTGGTGCCTTAGATGGTGACAGAACACTCGGAGGGCTAGATGTATTGCCTGAAGCTCCAGGAGGTTGATCTGCTGTCTGCTGGCTGCTCTTGGCTTGCGACCAGCTGCCCTGGGTGCAGAGTTCTTCACAGTGGGCTCCCCATCCCAGCAGGGAGGCGTCCATAGTGAGGACCCTTAGAGGACTTGGGATTTGGAAGGGCATCCCTGCCTGAAGGTGTTGGGGATTTTGCCACCAAGACAGAGATTCTGCCAACTGGTGGGTCACTGAAACTCTGTCTTGGAGATGGCCTGTGGCCTGTGTCCACTGGTCCCAAAGGCACCACTGAGTGACTCTCATGTACAGACGGGCATTTGGAGTGACATGGACTGTCGAGGCCATGTGCCCGAGTAAAAGTAGTAGAAGCCGAGCTGAAACCAAGGGATGGTGTTGCACGTCTATGGCCATTGCCCTGAGACGGTTGGCTCAGTCTAGGGGGAGGAAGACCTTTGCCTGGAAAGTGTCCAGCGTTGCTCCTATGAACTCCAGACATTGTGTCGGGAGGAGGTGAGATTTAGAGTAGTTTATCACAAACCCCAGATGTTGCAGGACCTAGATGGTGCATGCCATAGCCTGCTGCACCTCTGTGGCTGTGCCTCCTTTTATGAGTCAGTTGCCCAGGTAGGGGAAGACATATACCCCCTGGAGATGGAGGAAGGCTGAAGGGTAGTACTACTACTGCTAGACTTTCTATGAAGACCCTGGGGATGGAGGCAAGGCTGTACTGGTAGTGGCTTCCCCCCATCATGAAGCGAAGGTATAAGAATATGGGTATAGGTATCTTTCAGATCCAAGAAACACAGCCATCTCCCTGCTGGAGGTAGGGCAGCAATGTTCCAAGGGAGCGCATCTTGAACTTCTCCTTCACCGGGAACTTGTTCAGGTTGTGCATGCCCACGATGGGCCTTAGGCTCCCTGTTCTTTTGGCACAAGGAAATACTTAGAGTAGAATGCCTTGCCCCTGAGGTGTTGGGATTTTGGTTCTACCACTTTGTCCTCGAGAAGGCCTGCAAGTTCCTTCATTAGGAGGTCCTGATGAAGGGGAGACCTGGCGGGGGGGCCTCTCCCGGGAAGAATGAAGGAGGTGTCTGAGCCAGATGGAGGAGGTAGCCCTCCCTGACCACATGGAGTGGTGGTGATGGCTAGCAATCTGTGGGCAAAGTTGATCAGACATCCCCCTGTGGGCTGCTGACCTCCTTGGGGTAGAGAGGCTATGCCCAAGGAGTCAAAAGCTCCCCCCTGGGTGGGCCGGAACTGGCACCTGGAGCTTGGAAGCCTTCTGCTTACGAGGGCCTTGCCCATGTCCTTTGGCTTATTGACCCTGCAGGGGAGGCCTGAAAATGTGAGTAGTTTTTGTAAGCATCCCTTTCCTCAGATAAAAGGGATTTTTACCAAGGCCCTTCTGTCGGGGAGGGGCAGCAGTCTTTTTAGAGAACCCGGTCCTTGTCATGAACTCGATCTTCAACTTGGCAGCCTTTTTGGTCATGGGTTGTCCAAAGAGGTTTTTTCCTTGGCTTGGGACATTGACCAATTTGTCCTGAACCCATTGCTCGAGGTCAAAAGACTAGCTAAGCCAGGCATCAGGCCTCGATGCCCGCCACCACTACTCAAGTGGCTGACTCAAAGCCATCATAGGCTGGTTGAGAGATAAATTTGGAGCATTCACGGACGGCTTTGGCCAGGTTCTTGAACCACTGCAGGAGTTCCTCGGAGAGACCAGCTGAGAACCCGGTGATTTCCTTCGCCAGTCTCTCAGGTACATGCCCATGTACAACTGGTAGGCCTGGATCCGGCTGATGAGCATCAAGTCCTGGTAGTGCTTTCTGCTGAGGGCATTCAAGGTGCGGGCCTTCCTACCCAGGGGTACCAAGGAGTGTGTCTTCTGGCTCTTTGACGCATGGCCAACTCCACCACCATGGAATTGTGCGGCAGCTGTGCCTTTTAAAAGTCCAGGCTCCAGCGGACCCAATACATCGAGTCAAGCTGCTTGCTCACAATTGGCATGGACGCTGGTGTTTCCCACATATGGAGCATTAGCTGTTCCAGGATGGGTGGAATGGGTACTGTGAGTGATTCTCTCGGAGGAGCCTCGTACTGGAGGATTTCTAGCTCCTCCATCCAAGGGTCCTCTTCCAACTCCATTAGGAGCACTAGGGCCTTGGACATGTCCTGTGCAAAGTTGAGGAATGCCATGCCCTCGGGCAGGGACCGAGACCAGGGCTCAGAAGGAGGAGAGTCCAAGGTTACACCGCAGTGGCGATGGGTGTCCGGTGATTCCTTGTCCTTCATCTCCCATTCTGAGTATTCTGTCGAAGACTCGAGGGAAGGGCAACCAGCAGGGTCCAGGCCTGAGTCCTGCTTGTGTCCCTTGGAGGCTGGTGCTATGTTCACTAGCCAGGGAGGACCTCGGTCCCATAGAACGGGAACCAGATTGAGACCTCGGCCAAGAACTGAGGCCATATGGTCTTGAGGATCGGTTCGGGCTCCGGGGCCGATGGTACCAGACAACAACGCCCGCTGCCCTTTTAAAATTAGAACAAAGATATATTTTTGAATTTAACAGTTTGGAGCCCTTTGGCTTAAACCAGGAGATTGATTTATCTGTCTTTTTGTAATGCGAGCTTTTACTTGTTTTTCTTATTTCTAGTTTGCCCAATTATTAACTATTTACCCTTTTTATCCTTACATGTGTGCACGCTATTGCGTGTTCTTAATTATTATTTATTACATTTTTTAATTGTAGTGTTTATCATCTTATGTTTTTAATTTGATCCCCATTATTATTTATTATAATGATGTGCTCTTGTAATTATTGATGTTTTTTTGTAGTACTTTCTTAATTACATATATTCCCTCTTTCATGATTTAACTTGTTTGTCACCCAATGTATTAGTTTTATTGGTTTTATTGTCAGCATATTTCTTGCTTTTAAGGTTTTTTTATTAATTCTTTACACACTTGCCTCCTTGGTTGGTTTTAGATGTAATTTTTAGCTCCGCCTACTTGCCCTCGGTTTGAGTTTTGGCGCGATCCTCTGGCGTCTTTTTAAGTTCTTCTTGTCAGCCTTTCTGCCCCTGGAATTACACTGATACTTGCGGTTTCCTTTGGAGCCATAAGCCGTGGTTTTTACACTGATTTTGATGCATGTTGCCATTACGAGGTTAGATCCATGATCTACATCCATGCACTGATTGGGATTTTTCATTCACAGTTACTTTCACGTTTTTATTTAGGTTCTATCTCTCTCTTTTTGAATGCTTTTCTAAATATCTCTGTGCATGTTTGGTTTCGCCGTTCACTGCTTTTTATTTATTAAGTTTTTATGGACTGTGTGATTAGTTTTTTACCTCTAGTCATCTTCTGCCAGCACTGTTTTGCAATTGAATGCGTTTCTTTAAGTTCTCTATGCCGGTTTTTATACAATAATTATTTCACTGCGATTCTTGGCCCTTTTGGAATCTTATATCACATATTTTACACCGCATTTGGTACACACTGTTTCTTCGAGGTTAGTTCTATGTGTTATTCACAACTGCGCAGTGCCATGTATTTCACATTCACCGTTATCTTCACTGTTTCGTTTAGTATCTTACTTTCACTTTTTAAATCTTTCTCTAAGTACCTTTGTGCATGCAGTGCTATGTATTTTACATTCACCGTTATCTTCACGGCTTCGTTTAGTATCTCACTTTTCAAATCTTTCTCTAAGTGCCTTTGCGCATGCATTGTCGCCTATTCAGTTTTTTATTTTTATTTTTCACTTCTATGTAGTTTTATGAACACTGTTTTATTATTTGAATTCACTTCTTCAGACTTTTTTCTTGTTTTTCACTTGTTTTTACTTCACTTTATTTTTTATCAGGCTCCTGATTAGCGTTAGTATGTAACCTCGTATCCCACTTTCTATCTCAGTTCATTCTTAACTTTTGATTTGTTATTCAGTTGCCTCTTGGGAGTCAAGTTTATAGCTTTATTAGCTAGACTACACCAGATATTTATGAGGTTTTGATTCTACCTTGCTGACTTTTTACATATTGGTTTTATTGTAAGTATTTTGCTATTATTTATGATACTCGTGGCAATTTTACTACATTGTCTTCTATTACATGTATTTTTACCTTGATAATGTTTGATATAGATGTTTATGTGCTTGATATATTTTACTATGATGCACTATGTATGTCGTGCTCTGTGCTTTGTGCTCTGTCTATGATTCATTTTGTTCTATTTTTAACACATGCTCTATTGTTATGCCTTGTTCCTGTGCCTGTTTTTAATCTTAGATTTTTTTACTTTTTGTCTATTTTTGTTAAGTTTAATTACTCCTACATACTTTTTAGTGTTAAATTATTTATGTCTTGATTCTCCTTTTTGTTTTTTTTTTGCTTAACTAATTATTTATTGATGATTTGTCTGCTTAATTTACTGTTTTATATGTTTTTAGTTGTACCCCCTGAAGAAGGCGGCAATGCCGAAACGCGTTGGGGTTTGGTTCAATAAAGCATCCTTTGTCATCCCTGATCACTCGTCTCTTGCTCTTTGTGCATCCGTTGTCTTTGCAAGAGCGTTGCTCTTCGTTGTGTCTGCCCTGTGCAAAGTTGAGGAATGCCATGCCCTCGGGCAGGGACCGAGACCAGGGCTCAGAAGGAGGAGAGTCCAAGGTTACACCGCAGTGGCGATGGGTGTCCGGTGATTCCTTGTCCTTCATCTCCCATTCTGAGTATTCTGTCGAAGACTCGAGGGAAGGGCAACCAGCAGGGTCCAGGCCTGAGTCCTGCTTGTGTCCCTTGGAGGCTGGTGCTATGTTCACTAGCCAGGGAGGACCTCGGTCCCATAGAGCGGGAACCAGATTGAGACCTCGGCCAAGAACTGAGGCCATATGGTCTTGAGAATCGGTTCGGGCTCCGGGGCCGATGGTACCAGACAACAACGCCCGCTGCTTGTCCAGGAAGGCAGACAGAAAGACAGACTGTGCTCCAGGGCCACCATTCTGGTTTAAAATCCAGAAGACTCCGCAGCCATCAGTGCAGGCACCTAGGAACTCGGGCCCTGCGCCAGTTCCCCTGACAGGGAGTCATCAACAAAGATAGGTTCTGGCATCAGAGGCCGATCTGTGGTTGATTCATTCTGGGGATCTTGGCAGGCCTCTCCCGCTCTGATCCCTCGGATGAGCATCTAGGACTGCGAGACCTGGCTCAGTGCTTACCCGACCTCTCAGAACCATCCAGGGACACTGCCTTTGAGGTTTCTTCTTATGTTCCCTCAAGAGAGACCCCCCCCCTTTCCAGGGAGTCACGGCATCAATCAGGGTCTGCAAGGGTGCCCTGGGATTCCGTGGCTTCAGAGGAGGCATTGGCTTTCGGAGGCACTAAGAACTCCGGGAAAAACTTATCGTGCTGCTGCTGGTGGCTCTTAAGGCCTTGGTGGACATCTTTTTGCAAAGGCTGCATCCCACCGTATTGTGGTCCGGCCCTAGGCTGTGTAGACAGCAGTCATGCGTAGTGGTTAGGGACATGATTTTAGCACACTGATCACACTTCTTGAAACCACTGGTAGCCATGGGGGAAAAAAGTACCCCAGCGAGGTCGAAGACCCGTGGTGCTGACACCTGGAAAAAGGGCGTGAAGGCACCAAAAAGGAAAAAATGTATGCACCTGAGACTCAATAGCGGAATAGCAAGTTCGGGTGGCGGGAAGAGTACTGGTGCACAACCGGAGAGAGTATGAAACTGAGGTCGAGAAAAAAAATCATCTTTTTCCAGGGGAAACCAGACAGATGTCTGAAGGGCTCCATGGAAAAAAGGAGACTGAGCAAGGGGGCACCCTTGGGCAGGAAGGGCACCACACATGCGAGGAGGCACCTCCAAAAGACTTTCTTTGATAGCTGGGGAGATGCTTCTGTGAGGGCTGTGTTGGTGTTGACGTCACCCATATGTGAGGACTGACTTCCTGTTTGTTCCCAGAGAATACAAGAGATCAAAGAGAGCAGAATACGGGCATTGATATTTGGAAAAACGTAGAGAAGCTAGCAAAGTAGATAGGAAAGCAAAGATACTAAAAGAAGAAGAAATAGCCAATGCAATAAAATGGGGGGATAAGACATTTTTCAGATATGTTAGTGAGAAGAGTAAGGGCAAAAGTGGTATTGTCAGACTTAAGGTTGATGGGAAGGAATATATAGAAGCTGATGAGAATAAAGCTGAATTGCTTAACAAATATTTCTGTTCTGTGTTCACAGATGAAGAACCAGGAGCAGGACCTCAGAAAACACCCACAAATAGGAAAAGAAGCTACGGGAATCTCGAACGATTTTCAGAAGACTGTGTTCAGGAGGAACTAGCTAAACTAAAAGTAGACAAAGTAATGGGACCAGATGGGAATCATCTGAGAATACTGAAGGAACTTGTGGATGTTCTAGCAGCTCCACTGTCTGACCTTTTCAGTGCTGCTTTGGAGTCAGGAATGGTACCAGAAGACTGGAGAGAAGCACATGAGATCCTTTTACACAAAATCTCAGCTGCTAAATTCTAGACCATTCTTCAAGCTTAGCTAGATCCCTCCTCATGTTATCTACACCTTCCTGGGTGTCTACTCTATTGCAGATTTTGGTATCATCTGCAAAAAGGCAAACCTCACCTGACAGCCCTTCCGCAATATCACTAACAAAGATGTTAAAAAGAATATATGCATCTCTTTATTATGTTGCTATGACTGTATATTGATATATCTAGGGGAACAGTAAGGAAACACATAGGAGACTAAGTTGATCAGGATCCAAAAGCAGCCTCAAGAGGTGAGTTTTCAGCCTGGATTTGAAAAGGGTCAGAGATGAAGCCTGATGTACAGACTGAGATAATTTGTTCCAGGCATAAGGAGAAGCAAAGTGGAAGGATTGAAGTCTGGAGTTAGCAGTAGAAGAGAAGGGCACAAATAGATGGGATCTGCCAGAAGAGTGGAAATCCCGAGGAGGAGTGTAGGGAGAGCCAAGAGAGAAAAGGTAGTGAGGAGCAGCAGAATAAGTGCACTTATAGGTCAGTAGGAGAACTTGGAACTGGATATGGAAATGGATAGGGAGCCAGTGAAGTGACTTGAGAAGAGGAGTTATATGAGCATATCAGGGCGGGTGGAAGATTAGTCGCACAGCTGAGTTTTGAACAGATTGAAGGGGAAAGGGATGATTCAGAAGAAAATCAGCAAGGAAGAGGTTGCAATAGTCTAGACAGGAGGTGTCTAAAGAGTAGCTAAGTGTCTTAATAGTGTATGTAGAAAGGAAGCGACAAAGTTTGCCAATGTTGTAGAGAAGTGACAAGTTTTAGCTGTCTATTGGATGTGTGCAGAGAAAGAGAGAGTAGTCGAGGATAAGCCCAAGATTGTCAGCTGAGGAAACAGGGAGGAGTGTAGGGGAGGAAGGGCCGGGGGGGGGGGGGGAGTTGGGTTTAGGGGGAAAGATAAGGAGCTCAGTTTTGGCCATGTTCAGTTTCAGACGGCGGTGAGACATCCAGGTAGCAATGTCGTATAGGCAGGCAGAGATCTGAGCCTGGATTCCTAGAGAAATTTCAGGTACAGAAAGATAGATCTGAGAGTCGTCGGCATAAAGATGGCACTGAGAACATGGGAGAAAATAAGTGCATCAAGGGACCAAGTGTAGAGAGAGAAAAGGAGAGATCCCACGACAGAGCCCCGAGGTAACTAACTGAAAGGGAGATGGCAGTAGAGGAGGAACTACCAGGTATTTTGAAGGACGGAATGACTGCCCGGACTTGCACGTTGTGAGTGTGTGTGTGTGTGTGTAGGCAGCTGGAGGGGCCATTGCCTCTGCAACTGGAACATACATGCTGCATCAGGCCCCACATCATCTGTGGGGCCTTTAAATCATGGCGCTGAAAGCCACCTTGTGGAAGCCTGGTATTTTGAAGGACGGAGTGCCTGCCCGGAACTGCAGGCTGTGTGTATGTCAGTGCAGGCAGCTGAGTCCAGAAGGTCTTGAGAGGAAAGAAAGTCAAGACAGCAGCAGTGAACCGATTGTTCAACAGTTTTGAAGCAAAGGGGAAGAGAGAGAGAGAGGTCGATAACTGGAAAGACAGGTGGGGTCTAATGAAGGCATTTTGAGGAGAGGTATAACCACAGCATGTTTGAAGGCCATAGGAACAGTTGCAGTGGAAAGCGATAGGTTAAGGATGTGACAGATGGAAGGGATGATGGCAGAAGAGGTAGGGCCTGTTTTCATTTAGGCAGGCTTGTATCCTTCACTCGGATTTTCACTTCCGTGGTGACGGAAGTTAAAATCTGGGTTTGGCTGGATGTGCTGGCAGCCGCCAAGGCTAAGGAGGTAGCAGAAATTTTCGATGCTACCCTCTTAGCCCCTGTGCCTGAAAGATAGGCGAGGAAAAACCTCAAAAATCGCTGCTACCCCCTTAGCCCTTTCCTCTGCCCCGGAACGATCCCAACACTCCCTGATGCCAGCCGCATAGCATCTGGGTGCATTAGGGACTTATTCGGGATTTTCCGAATGGACTACCCATGCAGGTGTCTTTGGAAAATTCCAGATAAGGCATTTACGTAGGTAACTAAGGCAGTTACCCATGTAAATGCCTTCAAAAATGCTGCCCATAGAGCTTAGTAGATGGGTGGGGTTGGGATCAGAAAAGCAAGTAGTCAGTTTGGAGGACAAGAGAAGATTTGCCGTTTCCTCCTCAGTGATTTTAGAAAAGGAAGAAAGGGTGACCGAAGGTAAAGAAAGGATACAGGATTGAAGAGGGGGAAGATGAGGTGAAGGTGACCCAGCAGAAAATTCAAGGCTTTGGAATCTTTTGGACTTTGTCATGAAAGCAGTCAGTCAAGGTCTGGTCAGGCAGTGAAAGAGAGATTGGGGGAGGAGGGACCTTGAGAAGAGAGTTGTGCATAAGAAAGAGACAGCAAGGGTCACAGGCAAGAGAGTTAGTCAGATGGACTTAGTACTCTTACTTGGTGAATGCTATGGCTAATTGGAAAGTGTAGTTACTGACCTGTAACAGGTGTTCTCCAGGGACAGCAGGAATCAGTCCTCACACATGGGAGACGTCGGCGCCGACAGAGCCCTTGTGCGGAGCAATTCCCCAGCTTTCAAACAAAGCCTTTGGGATTGCCATGTGCATGCACAGTCCTCTTCCCGCCTAAGGGTGCCATTTTGCTCAGTCAGATGACATAGCTAAAAAGACGGCAAAAAATGAGAAAATAACATAAGTGACTGCAACTCCAGGGGAGGAGGGAGGGTCGTGAGGACTGATTCCTGCTGTCCCTGGAGAACACCTGTTACAGGTGAGTAACTACGCTTTCTCCAGGAACAAGCAGAAAGTCAGTCCTCACATATGGGACTCCCAGCTATAGGCTACCGAGAACCCATAGCTGAAAAATGGCTCCCTCTAGAAGAGCCACAGCAGCTGTGAAAGGAGTTTCTCTGAGAACGCAACCCCCATGGTAGCCTGACACCAAAGGGCCAGAGGGTAGGAGTTGCCTAAACTTCGAATAGGTTATGGAGTACCGCCTGGCCGAAAGCATTGTCCCGCTGGGACTCTCTCTCCAGGCAGTAATGGGCTGCAAAAGTCTGGCTTGAAGACCAAGTTGTGGCCGGCAGATGTCTGCCAACGGTACAGAGTGGTGATTAGCCACTGATGCAGCCTTAGTCCTGACACGGTGGGCCGTGACTCGACCCTGCATCTAGAGGTCAGCTGCCCTGTACGCCCAGGCGATGCAGTCTGCTACCCAGGTGGATAACGTACACTTGGTGGCAGGTAGATCCAGCCTACTGGGGTCATAAGAGAGGAAGAGCTGAGAAGCTCTCCGATGTCCCCGCATACGTTCCAAGTAGAAAGCAAGTGCACTCTTACAATCCAGGGTATGCAGGACCGCCTCTGCCCGGCTGGCATGCAGCTTGGGAAAAAATGTTGGAAGAATCACCTCTTGATTGAGATGGAAAAAAGAGATCACTTTCGGAAGGAACTTGGGGTGAGTGCGAAGGACCACCCTACTTTTGTAAAACCATGTGTACGGTCTATCAGATACTGGAGCTTGCAGCTCACTCACATGTCTGGCCGATGTGAGTGCCACCAGGAAGAGGACCTTCCAAGAAAGGAAGCGCAGATGGCAAGTGAACATCGGCTCAAAAGGTTGGCGAGTAAGCTTCTGCAAGACCACATTCAAGTCCCACTCAGTCGCCGGAGGGCAAACAGGGGGCTTTAGTAGGAGTAGACCTCTGAGGAATCTGGAAACCAATGGGTGAGCAGAAAGAGGCTGACCTTCCACCTGAGAGTGGTTTGCTGATAAAGCACTCAGGTGAACCCTGACAGAGTTAGATTTGAGGCCTAATTCTGAGAGGCGAAGCAAGTACTGCAACACCACTGGTACTAGGCAAAAGAAAGGATTTTCACTGTGCTGTTTACACCAGACCTCAAACCTGCGCCACTTGAAGGCGTAGGACTTCCTAGTGGATCGCCTCCTGGAGGCCAGCAACACTTCTTCCACATCCTTAGGTAGGAGTAGAGGAGCCAGCACTACCCTTTCAGCAGCCATGCAATCAGGTTGAGGGACCTGAGGTTGGGGTGTAAGATAGAGCCCTGCTCCTGGGACAGGAGGTTGGGCTGTGTCCCCAAAGGAAGTGGGGGTTCCACTGCCAGCTGGAGGATAAGCGGAAATCAAGGTTGTCTCGGCCATCTGGGGGCTATCAAGATGACCGAGGCCTTGTCTCGAAGGATTTTGAATAGAGTTCGGGCCACCAGAGGTGTGGGAGGGAACACATACAGGAGGCCCACTGACCAGGAGATTAGAAAAGCATCTGCAGCCATCCTTTGGGGGTGTGGCTGCCTGGAGCAAAAGTTGGGCAACTGATGATTCTGCGGACTGGCAAAGAGATCTATGGTTGGATGCCCCCAGCAATGAAAGATCTGGTAGGCTACTTCCTGATTCAGTTGCCACTCATGATGTTGGAGAACTCTGCTTAGCTTGTCTGCTAGACAGTTCTCCTGACCTGGCAGGTAAACTGCCTTGAGAGACATACCCTGTCGGATTGCAAAGGAACAGAGGTCCAGTGTCTCTTGACACAGGATGCGGGACCCCGTCCCTCCCTGCTTGTTCATGTAGAACATAGCCACCTGGTTGTCTGTTTGTACTAAGACAGACTGATGTAAGAGAACATGAGAGAAGGTTTGAAGAGCTAGGTTTATCGCCCGGAGCTCTAAGAGGTTGATTTGTTGCGTCTTCTCTTGAGGGGACCACAACCCTTGAGTGCATAAGTCCTGGCAATGGGCTCCCCAGCCCAGCAGAATGCATCTGTCATCAGCACTCTTGTGTACGAGGGAGGCTGGAAAGACACTCCCTCGAGCAGGTTGGATGGCTGAAGCCACCAGGTCAACGACCTCAGTAGTCGTTTGGACACTCTGATCCTGTCTCGGAGTCTTCCTGTGGCTTGTGTCCACTGCTCTGAGGCACCACTGGGCTGTTCTCATGTGGAGCCGGACATTTGGAGTCACATGAACCGTGGAGGCCATGTGTCCTAGGAGGCGTAGAAAGTGCCTTGCTGATACTTGAGACTTGTGGCTGATTTGGTGTACTAACTCCAGAAGCCTCAGTGCTCTGCTCTCTGGCAGGTAAGCTTTCGCTTGAAGGGTGTCTAGCCTTGCCCCTATGAACTCTAAGTTTTGAGAGGAGAGCAAAGTGGACTTTGCTTGATTTAGGAACAAAGCCTAGATGCTGCAGTATGTTGATAGTGCAAGCTGTGGCCTGTTGAGCTTCTTGAGGCGACTGGGCCCTGATGAGCCAGTCGTCCAGGTACAGGAAGACAAAAATTCCCTGGTTCCTGAGGAAGGCCGCCACTACCGCCAGACATTTGGTAAATACTCTGGGGGCAGAGGCTAGGCCGAATGGAAGTACTCTGTACTGAAAATGGTTTCCTCTCACTAGAAATCAGAGATATTGTCTGTGGTCTGGATGTATGAGGATGTGTGTATAAGCATCCTTCAAACCTAAAGAGCATAGCTAGTCTCCCTGGTGGAGGTAAGGCACCAGTATTCCAAGGGAAAGCATCTTGAACTTTTCCCTCACCAGGAACTTGTTCAGATTCCACAAGTCGAGGATGGGCCGAAGGCCTCCAATTCTCCTTGGTATGAGGAGATACCTGGAGTAGAAGCCTTGCCTTTGCAGGTGGTGGGGCACCAATTCCACCACCTGATCCTTTATAAGACCTGCCAACTCCTGCAAGAGGAGGTTCCTGTGCAGAGGGGGTCTGAGAGGCTCTCCTGGAAAGAAGGAGGGGGGTACCTGGCTGAAATGGAGCAAATAGTCTTTCTGAACTATTTGCAGGACCCAGGTATCCGTTGTGATGGCTGGTGATCTGTGGGCATACAGGGTCAGCCTTCCTCCTGTGCATGGCCAAACCACTGGCGGGAGAGGAGCTATGCAGTGAGAGTCAAAAACCCCCTCCCGGCTGGGTAGGAGCTGGAGCTGGAGGCTTGGGGGCCTTCTGCTTACGCGGGCCATGCCCCTGTCCCTTGGCCTGTTGCCCCTGTTGGGGAGCCATGGTGGCCTGATAGGTGGGGTAGTTACGGTAAGCAGTACCCTTCCTCAGGAAAAAGCCCTTTTATCCCGAGCCCTTCTTCTTGTGAGAAGGGGCAGAGGTCTTCTTCGAGAGCCTTGTCCGGGTCAAGTACTCGGACTCAATCTCCGCAGCCTTTTCAGTCATGGGTTTGCTGAATAGGTTGTCACCTTGGCACGGGACATCGACCAACTTGTCCTGAACCCATGACTGCAGATCTGATGACATTAGCCAGGCCTGACGGTGTGCACCGATGCTGGCTTCGGCTACTCGGGCCGAAGCCTCGAAGCCAACGTAGGCTGCTCGAGACATAAACTTCGAGCACTCCTGAATCCCTGTTGACAAAGCCTTGAAGCGCTGCAAGGGTTCCCTGGAGAGGCCAGCTGAGAACCCGGCAATCTCCTTTGCCAGGTCCTGCAAGTACATGCCCATGTACAGCTGGTAGGTTTGGACACGGCATGAGAGCATCGAGCCCTGGAAGCACTTTCTGCCAAGGGTGTCCAGGTTCTGGGCCTCCTGGCCTCCTGGCCGGGACGCACCAAAGAGTGCGTTTTTTGGCTCTTGAGCCATTGCATGACCGATTCCACAACCATGGAGTTGTGTGGCAGCTGCGCTTTCTGGAACCCAGGGCTCTTACGGACTCGATAGATGGAATCGACCCGTTTGCTAAGAACTGCCATTGAGGCCGGGGACTCCCACATGCCGAGCATCAGCCATTCCAACATTGGAGGAACCGGTACAGTAAGGGCTTCTCTCGGGGGAAAGTCATATTGGAGGGCCTCGAGCTCCTTGGCTTGAGGCTCCTCCTCGGACTCAGCTGGGAATGCCAAAGCTTTGGCCATGTCCCTTATAAAGTCCGAGAACCTGGTATCCTCCAGAGGGGACCTTCTCTGAGGTTCCGAGCCCGGTGAATCCGATGGGATGCACCAGGTTAGGTGAGTGTCTGGAGACTCTTCATCCTCCGTCTCCCATGCCGAATCCTCCGAGGAGGAATCGAGTGGCTTCTGCCATGAGTGCTTCGGACCCGACTGCCCCGATGCAGAGGACACCGGTGTTGACGACCTCTGTCCTGAACAGGAGGTCGAGGGAGACCTTGGCTGAGGATCGACTCGAGATCTTATCAACTCGAGGATCGGCTCGGCCTCCGGGGTCGACTTAGACGTTGAGGTCCCGGTGGTCGGGGCAGATGGACCGGTGAAACGGGCTATCAGCATCCGCTGCTGCTCCATGAAGACAGCCATGCTGCTCTCCAGGGCCGTCAACCTGAGACCAAGCTCAGAAGGCTCCACAGCCTCCAGCTTAGGTCCGACACTGGTTCTTCTGGAGGAGAGTGCACAAGGACAACAGATATTACCTTATTCCGTGTCTCCGGCTCCGTGCGAGGTAGCTTGGCCGGCCTCTCTGACTCTGAGGGCCCGGGGCGGTGGTCAGTGCTCCGCGATCTGGACCCCGAGGGCCCAGGCCGATCAGAGGCTTCCAACGATGCCACCCTCACGAGCTTCTTCTTCCTCCGGTGTTCCTGGGTGGGAGACCCCCGCTCAGAAGACCCACAACGATGCTTGAAGTCAGACTCCCGAGACGTTGAGGCTTCTGGCTCGGACGGATGCGGACTCTGAGAAAAATCTTTCATGTTGGTGCTGCCGACTCCTAAGTGCCTTGGAAGACATTTTACCACATGGCCCACAGACCACTGGGTCATGGTTGGGTCCGAGGCATCGGAGGCAGCAGTCGTGTGTGTCGGTGAGGGACATTAGTTTTTTACACCGATCACACTTTTTGAACCCACTGGCAGCCATCGGGGGTAAAAGGGCCCCTGCAAGGTCAAACGACTGAGCTGCCAGTGAAAAATAAAAAGAGCGCGAACGCTAGTCTCAAAGGACAAAACCCGAAAAACTTCAACAGGGCTCGATACCGGTGTACTGAGCCGAGGCAGGAGGGGAACCGGCATCGAACCGGACTGAACTAAACGAAAACTTTGCAGTTTTGATGCACTTTTTCCGAGGAAAGCAGGACCACATCCGAAGGGCTCTGCAGAAAAAGGGAGACTGAGCAAGATGGCACCCTTGGGTGAGAAGGGAACCCCCGCATGTCCATGGCAATCCCAAAAGCTTTCTTTGAAAGCTGGGGAATTGCTCCACACGAGGGCTCTGTCGGCGCCGATGTCACCCATATGTGAGGACTGACTTCCTGCTTGTTCCTGGAGAAAGAGGTTAGCATGAATTTGAAATGTAGGTAGCAAGCAAGGGTACGTGATTTAAGCCAAAGGCGCTCAGCAGAGCAGGCACAGGAACAAAGGTAGCGGTTGTTGAGGACAGCCAGGGTTGAGGTACAGTATGCCTCACAGGGTGTGGAATCAGAGGAGCCAATGCATCCAGAACAGAGGAGAGTATAGTGTTATAGGAGGATACTTCCCCATCAACAAACTCAGATTACATAGTGGAGTAAAAGATGAAGACAGCAGTGGAGAGAGCTGAAGGGTCAACAGTTTCAAGTTTCCTAAACATGTTAGTGGAGACTGAGCAAGACCAAGATGGGGGTTGCTTAAGGGTGAAGGTTAGCAAGCGATGGTTAGATAGGAGGAGTGGCCTAGTGGTTAGGACATGGTTAGGGCGTTCAAGTCCCACCTGGGGACAGCAATCTCAGGCTGGAGGGACTGGGGTTTCTAGTCCTATAGGCACTCCTTGGGCAAGCCACTTAACCCTTCATTGCCTCAGGTACGCATAGATTGTGAGCCCTTTGGGGACAAGGGAATATATCCAGTACCTGTTTAGTAATTACATAATGTAAACCGCTTTGATTGAAGGATAAGGCAGTAAAGAAAACTGGTTGAGTAAATAAATAAGGGCAGAACTGAGGTAGAGAAGTTTGAGCGTGAGCAGTTGGAGGAGAAGACAAGGTCAAGGCAGTGACCACACTTGTGAGTAGGAGTGGTAGAGCATAACTGGAGGTTGAATGAGGAGATTAAGGAGAGGAGCTTAAAAGCATAAGGGTCAGAAGGGACATCAGTGTGAATGTTAAAATCCCCAAGAATAAGGGAAGAGGAGGATGCATCCAGAAAGAAGGAAAGCCAGGAGTCAAAGTCAGTGAGAAAGGTAGAGGTGGACTTGTTGGGGGGTCAATAAGGGGACAGAAATGGCAGTGGAGAGGGAAGGAGGGGGTTGTCTTCTTTTCCAGTGGGTAGAAGCGGCAGTAGATAGGGAAGGAGGGGTTTGTCTTCTTCTCCAGTGGGTAGAACTGGCAGTGGATCTTCTGTTTGGTGTTGATATAGGGTTGCAGTGATAAACTGCAGCAATGGCCTAGGAAGGTGACTGAGATCTGTTCAAAGAACTTCTGCCTGTTATTCAAAAATACTTTTGGTTGGCACCCATGTTGACCACACCAGGTTACACATATTTTGGAAGTAATGTTATAAATTAGTTTAACAGATGTGGCGATATACACATGCAAAATGGCTCTTCTAAAACTAGGTTGGGCGTAAGAGTCCATGTCTTGGCATGAATGAACATACGTTAACTGTAGGCACTGCGGGGTGATGCTGTTTGAGCAGAGTATGGGTGGAGTCGTGAAGTATGTGTGATTATAGAATATCTCAATCTGCATGGGTACTTGTGTAATTTATGCATAAACATTTACAGAATCTCTCAAGCAGATATAATGCCCACCCCTTCAATATAGGTGCCACTGCTGCTGGATTTGTGCTAGTATTTTCTAAAGACACAAAGGTTAGACATTGAGTGGTGAAATTCAGTCACTCCACGTATAAGTTAGACTCATAAGTTAGACCCAGGGTTGCCAACTTTCCCACAGTCCAGAACTGGCCACCTCTCTGACTATGATCTTGGGCAATTGGGAGTGGGGCGTAGGGGGGATGGGGAAAGAGGTTTGCTGCAAAGGACAATTCTAAAAAACTGCCTTCATCTGCTTTCAACCGTGCACAAATGGGAACTTCAGCAGTTGCCAACAAAGCAGCTGATCCAGTCCTGGTTTTACCCCATTACATACTCAGATACGTAGTTCTGAGTATCTGGGGGGTGGGGGCAATGGGAAAATCAGAACTGCAAATCCATCTATGTCATTGGGCCATGTCAGGATAGGATTAGGGGAGAAGCAACAGTAGTGGGGCTAAGCAGTGATTTGCCTTTGTGCGGATGATACCAAAATCTGCAATAGAGTAGACACCCAGGAAGGTGTAGATAACATGAGGAGGGATCTAGCTAAGCTTGAAGAATGGTCTAGAATCTGGCAGCTGGGATTTAATGTTAAAAAATGTAAGGTAATGCATTTGGGCTGCAGCAATCCAAGGGAGCAATATAGTATAGGGGGTGAAGTACCTTTGTTTATGTTTATGTTTATTAAAAACTTGTTATACCGCCCAACACCATAGGCACCTGAGCGGTTTACAATAAAACTTTAAAACAATTTAAAAATGAGGGTGCGGGAAAAGGAAAAAGAACGCCATTAAAATAATAGGAAAGAAGGAGAGAGGAAAGAAGAGAGAGGGCAAATACAAAGCAGCAGTTCCACTAAAGAAGAGCGGGACCTGGGTGTGGATGTGTCTGATGATCTTAAAGTAGCTAAACAGGTAGAAAAGGTGACGGCAAAAGCTAGAAGGATGCTTGGGTGCATACGGAGAGAAATGGCTAGCAGAAAAAAGGAGGTGATAATGCCTCTGTATAAGTCTTTGGTGCGACCTCATTTGGAGTATGGTGTGCAATTCTGGAGACCGCACCTTCAAAAGGATGTGAACAGGATGGAGTCGGTGCAGAGGGTTGCTATTAAAATGATTAGTGGGCTTCATTATAAAGCATATGAGGACAGACTTAAGGATCTTAATATGTACACCTTAGAGGAAAGGCGGGATAGAGGTGATATGATTGAGATGTTTAAATACCTCCGTGGCATAAATGTTCAGGGGGAAAGCCTCTTTCAATTGAAAGCAAGTTCTGCTATGAGGAGACATGGGATGAGGGTGAAGGGAGATAGATTCAGGAGTGATTTGCGGAAATATTTCTTTATGGAAAGAGTAGTGGATCTGTGGAATAGTCTCCCAGTGGAGGGGGTAGAGATGAGGACAGTAACTGAATTCAAAAAAGCATGGGACAAACACAGAGGATCTCTAAAGGAAAAAAGGGGACTGTTGTAGTTGTTGATATGGAAGGACAGACTAGACAGGCCATGTGGTCTTTTTCTGTCGTCATGTTTCTATGTTTCTAAGCAGCAGATAGACGGTAAAAGGCATCTGGAGTGCAAGATCTGCAGCTGCCAGACTCGGGAGCCTGAAAGAAGCAGAACCAAGCAGAGGATTCTTTAAAGTCTTTGGGGTGAGCAACAAGAAGGCAAACCAAAGTGATATTTCCATACATTATGCCCACCGCCACAGCAGGACTCGCTGCTGTTAAATTGTCTGTAAAACTCATTAGGAGAAGTTCTAAGGACCTTCTTTGCAATAAACAAACCCTTATTCAGTTTCAGCTGTAAAGCCACTAGTAATAGTTTTTGACAGCACCATTCAACCCCGTCATCTATAGGGAAGTCTAATACAGGATGGGACAGAATAAGAAAATAAATCTTGAACATCCATTTCTGTAACACACTCCGTACCATACCCACATAAACTCCAACAATGGGAGTACAGCCTTTTGCTTTACAACATATATAAAATCTATTCAGATTCTAGAATCACCCCAATAAGAGTCACACAGAATCTTTCTATTGGTAGGCACTTGATGAACACAAAACCCTGCAAAATAACATTCTAAATCTTTCTATACTTTACCATAGCAAACCCGCAGTGACTCACAGAACTCACACAACATCGGCCCTGCCTATGAAAGTGAGTGATGCAAAGACAGAAATGGGACTGTTGTAGTGGGTGGTATGGAAGGGCAGACTAGATAGGCCATGTGGTCTTTTTCTGCCGTCATGTTTCTATGTTACTATTCCCAAAGGCCATTTTGTTGCCCTTACTTTATCCAGATAGTGGGCTGAATATCGCACAGAGCAGATAGTGCCAAGGCAGCCTGTAAGGATATTCCACAGAACTATCTGCACAGTGCCACTGACTATCATACAAGCATGGAAACATGACGGCAGAGAAAGACCATATGGCTTATCCAGTCTGCCCTTCCATACCAATTACTAAGCTCTACAGTCCCTTTCTTTTCTTTTACAGAATTTCTGTGGTTGCCCCATGCTTTCTTGAATTCAGATACAGTCTTTGTCTCTACTACCTCCACTGGTAGAATATTCCATGCATCTACCACTCTTTCCATAAACAAATATTTCTGCAAATTACTCCAGAACTATCTCCTTTCTCAATCTCCTTTCACATTCATCCCATTCCCCCTTGTTGCAGGGTTTTCTTTCAACTGAAAGAGGCTCTCCTCTTGTGCATTTATGCCACAGAGGTATTTAAACGTCTCTAAAATATCTCCTCGCTCCCGCCTTTACTCCAAAGTATACATATTCAGATCTTTAAGTCTGTCCCCATATGCCTTATGACAAAGCCCACTGACTATTTCAGTAGCCACCCTCTGCATCGACTCCATCCTGTTTATATGCTTTTGAAGGTGCGGTCTTCAGAATTGCACACAATACTCCAAACAAAGTCACATCAGATTTATAGAGGCACTATCACCTCCTTCCTGCTGGCCATTCCTTTCCCTGTGCATCCAAGCATCCTTCTGGCTTTTGTTGATGCCTTTTCTACTTGTTTAGCCACCTTAAAATCACTAGAAATAATCACCCCTAGGTCCCGCTCTTCTTTCGTGAACAGAAATACTTCACCCCCTATACTGTACCGCTCCCTTGGAATTTTGCAGCCAAAATGCATGACCCTGCATTTTTTAGCATTAAATCTCAGCTGCCATATTCTTGACCATTCTTCAAGATTAGCTAAGGGATGTTGGGCCGGCTCATAGAAGGATAGGGAAGAGAAACACAAACCTCCTGCTGGCAGTCCTCCTGCACCAACTCCAACTGCAACAAAGAGAAGACAAGATCACCTTTGTAAATCCCCACCACAGGCTGTGATGTGGCTCACTGAACTGCCACTAACTTTAATTTAAAATGTATATTCCACCCATACTATGAGAGAGGGAAATGAACGGCAGTGCAACTAGCTTAAAACAAAATTAAATCATTGTTCCCGCAATAGCCTACGACTAATATTAACAACTAATCTATTTCTACTTTGTAGCTGACTTAAAATTATATCTCATTAACATACATTCCAACAATTCAAAAGAAAAAGTATCTTACTATTAGCAAGATCTATGGAATGGAGAGTAGCCTAGTGGTTAAAGCAGCGGCCTGGTGACCAGACCAGCGTTCCGTTCCCACTGGCACTCCTTGTAGCCTTGGGCAAGTCACTTTACCATCCATTGCCTTGGAAGAAAAGGCCTGGCAATCTACTTCCAGTCAGACCTTGCCAAGAAAACCCAGGAGTTGCTGGGTCGCCAGGAGTCAGTATTGACTCAATGGGGCATGCATTGCAGTAAGATCTATTATCTCAATTTCTAACTGTAAATTGATCAAATAGCCATTTTAAATTTTTTTCTGAATCTCAAGCAACATGTTTCCATTTTAAAAATTGTAGAAAGGAGCAGTTTTATTTATTAATTTATTTATCAGCCTTTAGCATATTGTAATTCCACAATAATACTTCTTATCATTGCGGTTTACTGATTTAAAGCAGCACAAATAAAATAATCCATAGAACAATAATCATAAAATATTTGACAAATACCTTAGAAAAACATCTAAGGGTAAATGAGGTGGGGAGTGAATAGAACAACAATATTAAAACCTAAAGAAGATACCGGAACACAAGAAGGGGGGGCAGAAGGAGCATTGGAAAAGTCTTGCTTTAATGTTCTTCATAAATCGGTTGTAAGAGGTCTCCATCTGAATATCAAGGTGCAGCGAATTTGCAAGGGATTTTTGCTTTTCTTATACTAGATTATTTTATGTTATTTATTATGTTATTTGTTTTGGATTGTATTTCTTTGTTTTGGTAGGTCTTGTATTTGTGTATTGGATTACTTTAATTGGTTATAGGTCTAATCAATGGTTTTCACTTGGCTTTGCCTATTTTCATTTTTATTCATTATTATTGTATTATACCCACTTTGGTGTGCCTTGGTGTGATTTAGCGGTTTATAAGCATTAAATTAAAAGAATTAAAAGTTCAAAAAATAATGGATCCAATTTTGGTAGCCTGCGGAATTGCAAAGCAACTGGGTATTTTGGTATGCAGGGAAATTTTGTCAATTTTGGGTTGGTATTGAGATCTGCTCACATATTTTCTAAAATACAGGGTACATGCATAGAGACCATGCCCATGCTGTTTTTGGAACAGGGAGATATTTGGGCATGAGAATTTGCACGCTATAGAAGATAGTTCTGGAGGCTTATTTTATTAAGGAATACAGGCGCTTATGTTACCTTTATAAAACAGGCAATGGCACAACTTCTACCCCAGTGGCCCTAAGGAGGGGACCGACCTATTCATAGTTTTTCCCTTGCCTTCTTAGTTGGGGGATATTTTGAACTTCTGCCACTGAAATTACTATAAAATAGGTGCCTTTTTGTTTTTTTGTCATAGGTACCCTGTTCTAAAATTCTATGTTTTATAGGCGGAGTTGGCCTGCTTTGTTTGGAAGGGCAAGGGGTAGGGAGATCAGATTAGTGGCGGACATGACCTTTTCCCTCTTCTTTCAGATGGGCATCAATTAGCTTTCTCTGTTACACTTTTCTCCCCCTTCCCGGACATGCACACTACTTCTTCCTCCTCTGGGCCCTTTCTTGCCTTTCCTCCCCCTCCTGGCCCTCAATCTCCCTCCATTGGTACATTTTCTTTCTCCATTGCCAGACACTGTGAAGCAACACAAAACCTTGCACATGAACATTCATAAACTTACCATACCACAGCTAGCACCAAGGCCAAAAACTCAAACTGCAGCAATCCTATCTATGAAAAGTCAGCACTGGAAATATTCCAGAACCTCCAGTGGGGAAAGAGGATAAGATAGGCTGCTACAGGGTCCTATACAGAACCAACATGTAAACAGAAGCCCTCATCTTGGTTACACAGAGTATCAACTAGTAAAGAATAAGGCACTGGACTACATTTCCATTTTCTGTTTCTTTGCTCCCTCTGTGTTCTTCCTCCCTACATCCATCTCCGAGATTGATCCTTCTGGTCCCTCTTTTTCCTCCATTTCTCTTATTTCCTTCTTCTCTGTCCAGCCCTGTCTCTCTCCTCTTCCTATACTTACTTTTATGATTCTCCCATATCCACTTATGTCTCTCATTCCTTTGCCAGCCTCCTATTCCTTTCTGTCACTTTCCAGTCTCCCCTTTCCATCCCCTTTCCAGCCCCAGTTCCTTCTCTAAAACTTATCCCTCCGCCACCTCCGCCCTCTGCTAGATTTCTCTGACTACCGAACGATATTTCAGGCCCTAGTAATCCCACATCTTGATTTCGCAAACATCATCCTTCATGGTCTCCCACAGGCAACCCTCAACCCGCTTCGGCTGGCCATGAACTCAGCTGCTAGGGTCTTAACAGGTGTATCAAAAATGGAACATATAACACCAGTGATGAAAGAGTTACACTGGCTACCACTACAAGCCCGAATCCAATACAAGGTACTAGTCATGACTTTCAAGGCACTGAACAACCAGTCTCCTACACCTATCAGCAACCTAATTAACAATATTCCTGAAAATAGAATAAGACGGCCTGCACTACTCAACATGTTAATAGTACCCAAATTTACCACAAGGTGCACAAAGACAACTACTAATAGAGCTTTCTCGATTTATGCTCCGACAACCTGGAATGAACTTCCCACCTGGATTCGATCCATACCAAGCCTCACCACATTCAGAAAAGAAATAAAACACCATCTATTTCAAATCTACTATCCCGAAACCAGTCCTGAAAAACATAAGTCGCAGGCATCCACCCCCTGCTCTAATTATCCCAACGCACTAACCCAACACGAAAACGGTTAGCCGCCCTCTCCCTATGGCTGTATCCTGTCCCCCATCCGATCTAGCTATAACCAAATATCAGTTGTATTTAACTCTATGTAAATTTTATGTGTATATATCTTGTAAATAGTTTCCCCCGTTATTCTCCCGTTATGACTGTACCCTTGTTCTATGTAAGCACATTGTGTTATGTAAAAAACATTGTTGCATTGTTCAGTTGTAATGTAAACCGCACTGATCTTAATAGCGCGGTATATAAGAAAAGCAAATAAATAAATAAATAAATAAATAAATCCCTTCTCCACCTCCAATCTTATATCTTATTCCCCCTTTTTTACTTCCCCATTTCCACCTTCTTCAAAGGCCTGTCCCCTTCCTATCTAGTTCCTTCTCCTCACAGCCCTCTGCTTCTCTTCTCTCCTTCTCCCTAGAATGGACAGAGATCACTTGCCCTTCCCTCCACTTTCATCTATGCCCATCTGTACCGCAGGGGGTGTTGGTGTGTATATGTGCGTGGGCTTTTTTTGGGTGGGGGGGGGAAGGAGGGAGTTTGGAATGCTCCAGGTAGAAATTTACAAATAAAACCGCCTTATCTCTTTACCTCCAGGTTTGGGGGGCTTCACCCCAACACCCCCAACTCCAACTCCAGGGAGTCCTAATAAAACAAAGAAAAATAAATGTTATCATTTTTGCAATCTGTGAAAGAGCTGAAAGCTAGGAAAGCGGGAGGGCTGGTAAATGGAAGAGCTGGAGGTGCAGAGAATGGGGAAGGAATGAGGGAGGAGGGGAAGGAATCGGAGGAGAGAGGAGGGGAGGATGAAGGAATCAGAGGTAAAGGAATTGGAAGCATAAGGAATGGCATAGGTGAGGAATCTGCTTTAATTAACAAAGAATGAGATGGTATTGAGCATAACCCTTCTCTGACTGGAGCTACTACAGGAAACAGACGAGGAAAACAAAATCTGAGACTACAAACCACAGTATGAGCCACAGAAAAACCTGCAATACACTGCAGCAAAGAGAAAATGCGACTTAAAGCATTTCTTGCAGCTCTGGGACCAATAGGTCCTGTCTATTTATCTACCGTATATATCTGTGTATATGTGTAAATAATACACTTGTTGACAGTGTCCAACTGCTCTGGAGACACATTCCCACAGTGGCTGCAATGTGGCAGTATCCTATTGTAAAGCGTAGTTACTCACCTGTAACAGGTGATCTCCAGGAACAGCAGGAATTCAGTCTTCACATATGGGTGCCTTCCCGTCTTTCCAACTGTCCCTCTTCAGTTAAGTTTGTAGCTGAGTGAAAGGATAGAGGGAGAGAGGAAAGAGAGGAAAGAGAAAGAGAGATAGAGAGAACTCCTAGGGGAGGTGGGTGGGTTGTGAAGACTAAATTCCTGCTGTTCCCGGAGATCACCTGTTACAGGTGAATAACTACTCTATCTCCAGAAACAAGCAGGAATGTAGTCTTCACATATGGGGACTCCCTAGCTGAAGATGCCAGGGAGATAGCCCCAGGAAGGTGCCACCCTAACAAGGTAGGCATCCTTCCTCCCATGGATCTCTGGCATTCCACCAGGGTTGGTGGATAGGAGTTGAATTAGGTCTGAAAGAGATTTTGAAGAACAGCTTGGCCAAAGAAGGCATCCCGACGGGAGGCTTTATCCAGGCAGTAGTGGGCTGTGAAGGTTTGTACCAAAGCCCAGGTGGCTGCTCGACAAATGTCACCAATAGACAACAGAGTGGAGATTAGCCATAGAAGCTGCCATGCCTCTCACATTATGAGCTGTGACATGGTTCTGAAGAGGAAGACCCTTACTCTCATAAGCAAAGGATATGCATTGGGCAATCCATTTAGATAAAGTTCTTTTGGAGACTGGAAGTCCCAAATGACTAGGGTCAAAAGCTATAAAAAGTTGTGAGGACTTTCTATGTTGCTATGTTCTTTGTATGTAAAAGGCTAAGGCCCTTTTACAATGCAAAGTATGAAGGTTTCTTTCTGCATTAGAGGCGTGAGGCCTCGGAAAAAATATAGGAAGATAAATTGATTGGTTTAAATGAAAAGGTGAAACCACCTTTGGCATAAAGTGTGGGTGAGTTCGAAGAACAACCTTATCATAATGAAACCTAGTATAAGGAGGATCAGCTACTAAAGCTTGCAATTCACTAATACGATGGGCAGAGGTGATAGCAATTAGGAAGATGACCTTCCAGGTCAAAAACTTAAGGGCTGTAGTGGCCAAAGGTTCAAAAGGCGGCTTCATGAGCTGCCCGAGAACTAGATTTAGATCCCATGCCACCGGTGGTGGCTTGATGGGAGGTTTAGTTAATAAAAGGCCGCTCATAAATCTTGATAGGAGGGGATGAGAGGACATTTGTCCATTTAGAGGCTTATAAGAAGCTGCAATTGTACTAAGATGGACTCTTACCGAATTGGTCTTTAAACCAGAATTCGATCAGTGAAGGAGATACTCTAGTATCGATTCTAAGGGTATGACCAGGGGGTTTAATCCCTTCCTGGAGCACCATATAGTAAAACGTTTCCACTTGAAGGCATAAGATCTTCTTGTGGAAAGTTTTCTAGAAGCCTGAAGGATATCTTTTACCTGCTGGGACAGGTTGAAATCTTGGAGGTCTAAGCCTTCAGCAACCAGGCCGTGAGGTGCAGGGACTGGGGATCCGGGTGCCATAGTGTCCCGTTCTCCTGGGAAAGGAGATCTGGAGCGTGCCCTAACTCCAGAGGTGCCGCTTGAGAGAGATGTAGAAGCAGGGAATACCACGATTGGCGTGTCCATCGTGGCACTATGAGAATCATGTGACCCCTGTCTCTCTGAAGCTTGAAGAGTGTTTTGGGGATGAGGGGAATGGGTGGGAAGGCATAAAGGAAGTCCTGATCCCAGTGAAGGAGGAAAGCATCCCTTGCCTGACAGTTGTGAGCTGGAATCCTGGAACAGAACCGGGGAAGTTTGGCATTCAGTGGACTTGCAAAGAGGTCTATGTGTGGAGTGCCCCAGAGATGAAATATCTTTGCCACCTAGTCTAGGTGGAGGGACCACTCGTGAGGCAGCAGTACTCGACTGAGTTTGTCTGTCCAAAGGTTTTGAATGCCTGGAAGATATACCACTAGAAGGCGAATTTGATGCTGTCTAGCGAGAGCCCACAGTCGTAAAGCTTTGTTGCATAACGACAGAGAGCCTGTTCCGCCCTGCTTGTTCACATAGAACATGGCTACTTGATTGTCCATCTGGACTAGGACTGTCTTGTAGCTGAGCTGGGCGTGGAACACTCGAAGAGCTAGATAGATTGCTCTTAATTCCAGGAGGTTTATGTGTAAACCAACCTCCTGGGTAGAGAGATGATTCAGGTGTGCTCCCCAACCCACCTGTGATGCATCTGTTGTTAGGGTAGCCTGAAAGAGGGGTTGATGGAAAGGAGACCCCACTGTCAGATTTTTTAGTGATTGCCACCATCGGAGGGACAAAATTAGTCATTGAGAGATTGTTATTTTGTCCGACAAATGACCCGTTGCCTGTATCCACTGTTTGGAGAGGGTCCACTGAGCTGCTCGCATGTGGAGGCGAGCATATGGGACTACATGAACTGTGGGTGCCATGTGTCCCAGTAACTGCAGTAGCTCCCGAGCAGTGAGGGAGGATTTGCCTGCTGCTTGGGAAGCTAGTTGCATTATGCAAAGACACCGGGCTTGTGCAAGGAAAGCCCTTGCCTGTCTGGTATCCAGACAGGCTCCTATGAATTCTAGGCATTGGGAAGGAACTAGTTGAGATTTTGGGACGTTTATTACCAATCCCAAGTATTGGAGGATTCGCATTGTATGGGACAGTGCAGTGCTGGCCTCTGCACTGCACTGCACTGTCCCATACTGCTGGCCTCTGCAGTCGTCTAAGTAGGGGAAGACGAAAATCCCCAGGGTTCGTAGAAATGCAGCTACTACTGCCATGCATTTCGTGAATACTCTTGGTGCTGAAGCCAGACCAAAAGGAAGAACCATGTACTGGAAATGTCTTCCCCTGAAAAGGAAACGTAAAAATTTCCTGTGATCTGGATGGATGAGAATGTGAGTGTATGCATCCTTTAAGTCTAGAGAGCAAAGCCAATCCTGGCTTTGAAGGTATGGCAGAAGAGTTCCTAGAGAAATCATTTTGAATTTCTCTCAAAACAGATATTTGTTCAATTCTCTGAGGTCTAGAATGGGTCTGTGTCCCCCTGTTTTCTTTGGAATAAGAAAATAGGGGGAGTAGAACCCTGTACCCTGTTGAAGAATGGGTACTTCCTCTATTGCCCCTTGGGCAAGAAGTGTGGAGCCCTCGTGATCTAGCAGATTGTCTGCAGAGGTTTGTGAATTGAATTACTTTAGAATTGTAAGAGGGGGCATGCTGTGAAAATGAAGCTTGTACCCCTCTCCTACAATGGACAAAGTCCAATCTTCTGCTGTTATCTGATGCCATCTGTTGACAAAGTGGCATAACCTACCCGGAATATTGGGGGGTTGGGGACCCCTCAGAAGCAGGGAGGCAAAGCTCTCTAGGAAGGAGTCAAAGCCCTTGAGGGGGCTGAACCTGGAGAGCTGGTTGGGCTCTTGGGCCTTTTGGCTTCTTTCGCTGTCTAGTTTGTCCCTTTTGGGCAACCTGACCTGGAGTTTGACTCTGCTGGGTAAAGGAAGGATAAAACGTCCTCTTTTTGCTAAAAGAGGGTTTTTTATAAGGCTTCCTTTTGGCTGGAGTGGCTGTAGATTTTGATAATCTATCAAAGGTAGAATTGTTAGTATCTAACTCGTTATCCTTTTCCTGCCAGTTCTTGCTGAAGAGATTCTCCCCCATGCAAGGAATGTTACCTAACTTGTCCTGTACCCAAGTCTGATGCCTGTAGCCAGGCAATCCATCATGCGCCAATGGCAATAGCAGAGGTTCTGCTGATGCATTTGAAGCAGTCAAAGGCTGCACGATTGACAAACTTGGAAACATCCTGAGCATGCTTAAGTAGAGCAAGAAAATCTTGTCTCTCATCATCTGGGAGAAATGGGCTCATAAGTTCCAAGTCTCCTCTGACTTCCTTGAGGAACATTCCCATATATAGGATATAGGAACTGATCCTAGCTGAAAGCATGGAAGCTTGAAAAGTCCTGCGTCCAAAAGCATCCAGAGTCCTGCATTCACGACCTGGAGGAATGGATGCATGCCTCTTTGCACTTTTCATCCTTCACATGGCTGATTCCACTACCACTGAATGGTGTGGCAGCTGAGTTTTCTGAAATCCAGGACATGGCGGAACTCGATACATAGTATGAAGTCTCCTAGAGTGAGGAGAAGTAGTCAGAGGTGTCTCCCACATTCTGAGCATCAAGCTATGCAGAATTTCATGGATAGGCAGAGTGGCTGCCTCCTTAGGAGCCTTAGGATATTGGAGAATTTCCAATTCCTTTGCTCTGGGTTAGTCTTCAGGAACTACTGTGATTGAAAGACCTTTGGCCATATCATGGATGAAATCCTGAAATGACATGTCCTCTGGAGGTGACATTCTGCATTGGGGAGAAGAGGGATCTTCTAGGAGAAACCCTCTAGTGCCAGCAGAATTTTCAGAGTCTTCGGAATCAGAGGAATCAAAGTATTCCTGACCCCAATGCTCTTGCAAAGCACGATCCCGGTACCGATCGAAGTCAGTACCAAGCTGACCCGGTACCGCTTTGTCAATTCCAGCCAGAGATGGCATGGGAAGAGTTCCCACTGGTGCCGGTACCGTCGGTACCGGTATCATTGACGTCGGTACCGGTGTCTGTACTGGTGTCGGTACCGGCATCGGTGCCGATGTCGGTACCGGTGCCCATGGGACCACCGGTACTGCAGCTGAAAGAAGAGCTGCGATGCTGCGCTCGATAGTGAGGAACTTCTGGTCTATCGATGCTGCCGATGCCTGGGTGTTGGTACCGGTAAGGACGACCGGAACGTCTGAGCATGGCACAGGTAGGTCTTGTGAGGTTGAGGCCTCGAGAACATCCTGAAGCCCCATCGATGCTTTGGAAGCCAAAGCCTTCCGCCGGGGCTGTTTTGCCGGTGTGGTTCCCTCAAGGGCAATGCCAATGGCCTTTCGATGCTTAGCAGGAGAGCTACCCTTTGAGGACCGGCTTTTATGTTTAGTTACCTGAGATCCATGGGAGGAAGAAGAGGCCCTCGACGATGTTGATGCAATGGATCTGGCATCTGAAGAAAAGAGGGTACCGAGCTTTGCAGCCCGGTTCTGTCTTCCTCTTTTAGTTATCCCCATGCAGGAGAGACATTCAGTTGGAGAATGTTCAGGTCCTAAACATTTCAGACACCAGTCATGGGTGTCAGTGACGGAAATGGTACCGCCACACTTCGTACATTTTTTAAAACCACTAGTTGGTTTTTCCATGATTTAGGAATATGGGGCCTAGTGCCCAAAATGGTGCCTAGTACCAAAGAGAAAAGTTTCTGAAAAGAAACAGTCTAAAGCCTAAGTTTTCTTTTTATTGTATGAAAAGAAAAGAACCGGCGGTACCGGTAGGCGTCGTGCGGTAGGCAAACGTGACCACAAGAAAAGAAATTTAAAGACGGAATTTTCTGCAGTGACAGGGAATAGATCCTGTCGGCTCCACGGAAAACGAAGAACTGAAGAGGGACAGTTGGAAAGGCGGGAAGGCAGCACGCATATGCTGAGGGATGCTCCCAAAAGCGTTCCTATTGGACGCTGGGGAGCGTTCCCGCACAGGCTCCGTCGGTACCAACAATACCCATATGTGAAGACTACATTCCTGCTTGTTCCTGGAGATAGAGTATTATCACAATAGATTTGTCCTGAATATGTGAATATTATGCTGGCAATACTAAGAAATATTTTCAGTGAAGGAGGGATATATGTGCGATGGCAGCAGTTCAGCTGTATCAGAATTATAGGTAACATTAGGCCAGCAGGAAAAGCTGCAGAGCAAAGACTCGTGCGTCTATTCTGGATGGCGTGGGCAGTCTCATTCGGCACCATGGCTGCGCTTGTGGTGAACCTGGTGGTAAAGGTAGAAGGCCACAAATGTAGTATTGGGCAGAAACAGGAGGCTGAGTTATCTGGCTGCTCTTGTAATGGTGAAGGAAAACAGGGAAATGTGATGAAAGTAGGAGAGGGAGGATTGCGGGGGAACAGGAATGTGGAAATAGTAGAAGAGGTTTAAGGAAAACAGTAACAGGAGGGAGGGGTCAAATAAGTGAGGGGTGATGGAAGGAGATAGGGAAGGAAAGGCAGGGATAAGGGGAAAGACAGGACAGGGCAAAGAACGGGAGGGGGCGAGGAGGTAGAGAGAGAGGTGTTTCAAGAGAAATATTCATTTGACTGCACATATTTTGGGTGTTTCAGTTGGTTGATCAAAAATATTTTCTTTATACCAAGAGTTACTCTAGAAGTAGATAGGATACGAAGTTCAGGCTGTGTTTTAACAGTGCCGATCATATAGTCTTTATCCCCGTGTCTCGGCAGAGAACACATTTTCAGCCTTGTACTCCACTTTCTTTTTAAGTACTTCTTCATTGGACCCTTTCCAAAAACAAAACACATGAAATCAAGGGGGGATGGAACCTTTAGGCCCAAGGGCATTATTGGGAACCATGACTGGGAAAGGGGGCAAGTGGTCTGAAGAGCAGAGGGTTCCCTCAACTCCCATATTCTCTCAGCCAGAACCCAGTATCCCCTGGCCAACTCCAGGAATCCCCATCCGGTGAGCACAAACGTCTGGTAGCAGACAGCTTCCCTCACTTGTCCTACATGACATCCAATTTTCCCTTTGGCCCTCATATGTGGGGATGACTCTACCACAGCTGCCTTGGTGATATCAAAGGAGGACATTTCAAGGCTTTAATGTCAATATCAGGGCAGCCAGGAAATCAGCTTTGGCAGGGTAGATCTTATTTAAGTTTGGGACACAAGGAGGAGACTGGAAACCATGACCAAGTGAGTCAGATGTGGCCCACAGGCAATAGTTTGCCCACCCCTACAGTAAATAAATAAACCAAAGAAGAACAACCAAACAAAAGTATTTATCATGCTTGCCTTTCTTAAACATTCAAAATCAAGTGTGCCATATTTATTCTTTTATGCACTTTGAGGCCAGCAGCTTCCTCCCTCTTGGGGTCAAATGAATTGGAACCAGGGCTGAGATCTACTTACAATGACCCATGGATTTTCCCCTTAGTTTATATACCCTTCCACCTTACTTTACCCCCCTCATAGCAGCAATAGTCCTCATGTACACTCAGGCTCCTTCCTGATCCCTGCGATCACAGGTCCTAAATCTGTCTACTAGATGTTGTTGTACAATGGCTAGATTTTCTTTCTCCCTCCTCCAGGGGCTTTGAGCACTGCTTCTGCGGCATACTCGGCTCTGACCACTCCTGGGAGCAGAAGACCCTTCTTGGGGATCAAACAGGGACTTTCCACATGGTCATTGAGTTATTGGTCAGCCCTGTCATAAGTATTCTTATAACAACTTACTGAGAGCTTGATTTACTGTGTTTTTTTTCTCATTTTTGTAGCTATGGTTAAAAAGTCTATGAAATCAAACTCTTAAACAGCAGGAAAGCATGCAAAATTGTGGAAATGTTATATTTTCCCAGATCATTCTCATAAGATCAGAGCCTTTGCCAGTCCTACATGAGCAGGGAGAAATCATCAAGTTCATAGCAGAAAGTGAACTTTCATCCAAAACATATATAATAAATCTCTCACATCATATGATTCCAAATATCTGTTCTGTACCCTCTGCATTTCCCATCCAAGTGGCCACCTGCATCAACTGAGAAACCCAACAGTAATTTTTACAGTGAGTAGGTCCAGTCCTCTCTGTCTTCAGGAAATTCATACAGTGGTCAATCCACTTCTTGGGTTTTTCTATACATATATGGATTTATGGGAAGCCATGTCTAAATGCCTAATACATTCCTCTGATATTGCAACAGGAATGAGTCAAAAAATCAGGGTAATACCATCATTCTGAAAATATTTATTCTTCCCATCGAAGAACATGACAGTGCTCTCCTTCCCCAAAGTCTCTGTTCTGAGAGCAGAGGATGCACATTGTGGAAAGAAATATTCTTAAGATTTTGGCCAATGCAAACCACCAGATATTTAAATCTATTAGTTTTCACTCTAACGGAAAACATGGAGCCAAAAATTCCTGCACACCCGTCAACTTAGCAACCGATACTGAGGGATTCTTATGATCTACCAAAATATTATGAACATATACAAATATTTTACATTCCACATTTTAAACCAGGAAGAAGAATATTGCTTCTTATCAGATAAGCTCGAGGTTCCATCACTGAAAAGAAAAGAAGGTGACAGTGACCTGCCTCAATGAGTCCCGTTGCCAAACGGGAACGTATCTGACACAAAGGTATCTATAATAATGCTGGCCACAGGACTCTTAGAAAAGTTAATTTACATGTTATAACTGGATAAAATTAAGTTGCGACTAAACAAAACTTCAAATAGGAAGTCCCATTCTATGGAGTCGTTGGCATCAAGGGTGACAATCTCATGAGATTCCACCAATAACTTGGATGCACTCAACCCATTCCAGACCTCCTGCTGTTGATACAAGTATCAGTCCTTGGGAGAAGCTGTTCTGGTCTGAATGATGGCATTAATCATTCTGCCCAATCTTCCTGCCAGAACTCCTCCTTGGATTTTCACATCCATATTAAGTGATATAGTACAATAGGATCAATAGTTAGATTTTCCTTACCCTCACATTTAAATCAACACCATTAGGGCCATTTGAATGGAGTCTGGAAGCTTCCGATAGTGAAACAACTCCAGAAATTTACTACTCAAGTGGTCTCTATTGTATGCACAGTTAAAATGGGCGGCCATCTTGCCCTGGAGATTTCCCACCCTAGAGGATTAATAGCTGCCTTCACCGAAAGGGTTTCCAGATATTTTCTCTCTTCCACCGAGAGCTCCAGAGGAATTTATATCTATTTTGAAATCTTGTTACATCTGGTCTTATAGAGGAGGCAATGCACAAATCCTTAAATCTGGAGCAGGTGGCATGCCGGGAAGCTTTCTCAGCTGCACTCTTGTACTTCAGCTCAGTAATTTATTAACAATGCTTTTCCGCTCTAGCCACTTGAGCCAGTAACATTCCTGCTTTACTGCCTCGCTCACACAGCTTCTGACCTTTGGCAGTCACACTCTTTGCCACTAAATCTGCATTTAACAGCTCATGCCATAATTTCCCTTGGCCGAGTTGTTGTGAAGCTTCTTGCGATCATGTAATAACACATTCCTCTCCCTTGCTTAAGCTTATTAGATTTACACTCTCTCTGTTCAGCTAATTTGGATTTCTTATGTGCCAAAATGGAGTCATTTGCCTATGTATCACTGCTTTCTACACATCCTCAAGTTCGGTTTATCAAGCACTGAAGTTTAATTTTCTGAAAAATAAAATATGGTAAAAATTACAAACCTGATTCCTTAAGCAGCAAGGTTTGTATAATTTTACTGCACTATAAACTATTTTATTGCTTATAGCAGTGTTTCTCAAGCCGGTTTTGGTGTACCCCTCTAGCCAGTCTGGTCTTTAGGATGTCGCCAGTGAATAAGCATAAAACAGATGTGCATGAAGGCAGTGCGTGCCAATCTATCCCATGCATATTCATTGTGGGTATTCTGAAAACCAGACTGGCTAGCAGGGTACAGCAGGACCAGCTCGAGAAACACTGGCCTATTGCCCTGCGGTGAGCTGTCTTGTCAATATCAGGGTGAGGCAGTATCTCAGATTAAGAAGTGAAAGGAAGAGAAGCCGACATGCCCCACTTCAGAACCAGAAGCTTAGGCTGTGCAAGGTAATGAGCTTCTAGGCCTCTTTGAAGACTTTGGAATATTCTGGAGATTATGTTGGCATGCAAAACAAAAATTCCTTCCTAGAAAAGGCATTATAAGTTGCAGAGTAATGAGACAAGGCCTAAAAAATGGGATTTTTGACTCTCTAGATCAGTATCATAACCATAGGTGGACAAGAGGTAAAGCTGTCCATGGTACAAAATGCAACTGTGGGTAGGCAATGGATGAAAAGCTAAAAATGCAGCTGCCCTGCCCTCACCACCCCAGCTGGGGAAGAGATAATAAAGAAAAGGGCCCAGGGATCAAAGAGAAGAATGAGGATCAGGGGAGGGGCAGATATGCTTGCCTGTCCCCATATGAGGGTCTTCTGCCAGTGTGCAGGTGGCTCTTGTACTGTAAAAACCTTAGCCAGATGAACCTCTGATCTCCAGCCAGCAGATGCCTCTAGGTTCCATTTGGCTGACCGCCGCTTGAGCTGCCTTGTGAATGTCAGGGGGAGGCATCTTGTGCCAGCCTAGCATTTGAATATAAACCTAGCTTTGATTAAGACCCCTTTGCCAGAGCTTGATCTCCCCTTTTTCCCTTCCCTCCCCCCCCCCCCCATATGCAGTGCTTATCTGTACTGCATCTTTGGAGCCAGGACAGGAAGCTGGGCTGCAGCCAGTGCGGGTGTGTTTAGCAGAAAACTAAGCAGCAGAAGTAACATCATGAGCTACACTTCCAAGCCACCAATGCAGGAGCCACTCGCCAGATTTAGTCCCATACCCCACCTCTCCATTAGCTCGTTTCTCATCATTAGGACTGCCAGTGTTTCCATGAGCCATAACTGGACAGCCATTACTAAGCAGGGAGAGGGGGGTCCCTTCTGAAGATGGGGGGATATACAATAACAATTACTACGAAGAAGCTCTGCTGCTGTTGCTTGTCAGGTGGTGTTGGCAGCGGAGATTACCAGGTCCTCCCCTCCCCCCCAAAAAATACACCTGGTCCCTCCAATAAAAACACCACTCTACAACGCTGGGTATAGAATAGGAAGCAAAACATGCAGGAAACAATTCACACAGAACATAATTTTTAGCAAGAAAGTCACAGCCCTGCCAAGATAGCCAGTAGATTTATCAGCTATATCCCATCTTGTGACGGGCCTCATTGTGAATAATATGTTGAAGTCCTCTTCCCAGTGTGCAGTGGAGGCCAAGAAAGCAAATCGAATAGTAGGAATCATAAGGAAAGGAATGGAGAATAAAACCAAGGATATTATAATTCCTCTGTATCGCTCCATGGGGCGACCACACATTGAATATCATGTGCAGTTCTGGTCACTATAGCTTAAAAAGGATATAGCAGAATTAGAAAAGATACAGAGAAGAACAGCAAAAATGGTAAAAGGAATGAAAGGATCATTCCTACTGCATCTGAACATTTGTATAGCGCTACAAGTCGTATGCAGTGCTGCACAGACACATGTAACAGACGGTCCCTGCTCATCAGAGCTTACAATCTAGTCAAGACAGACAACACAGTAGCTGTAGACATGGGATACATCTAGGAAACACAAAGGAGATCAGATGAGTCAAGATCCGAAAGCGGCAGCGAAGAGGGAAGGCTTAAAAGGGTAGGGCTCTTCAGCTTGGAAAAAAGATGGCTGAGGGGAGATATGACAGGGGTCTATAAAATAATGAATGAATTTGTTGTTAAGTACTGTTGAGTCGGTGTTGACTTATGACGACCTTCTGGATAGTTCACCTAAACTGTGTTTGATCTTCAATTAGGCGGCTCATTGTTGATAGAGTGGCATCCATAACTGTTGTTATTGTATCAATCCATCTCATTGCCAGCCTTCCTTTTTTATACTGACCTTCTACCTTGCCAAGCATTATGTCTTTCTCCAACGATCTCTCTCTTCACATGATGTGTCCAAAATATGAAAGTTGAAATCTTGTCATCTGAGCTTCTAAGGAAAGCTTAGGTCTGATCTCCTCTAGTACTGCCTGGTTTGTTCTTCGGACAGTCCATGATATACACAGTATTTGTCACCAGCACCATAATTCAAAGATATTAATTTTCTTCCTGTCTATCTTTTCACTGTCCAATTTTCATATCCATATGATGTTATTGAGAACACCATGGCTTGAACAAGTCAAATCCTTGTATGGAGAGAGACATCTCTGCTCTTGAGGGATCTTGTCTAGGTCCTTCATAGCCATTTTACCAAGAACAATATGTCGCCAGATTTCATGACTGCTTGTCCTTTTTTTATTGATTGTTGATGCAAGTAGGTTAAAGTTGTCAATTATTTCAATTTCTTCTCCATCAATGATGAACTTATTGATTTTTCCAGTTGCCAGGATCTTTGTCTTTTTAACGTTAAGGTGCAGACCCATTTTAAGACTATGTTCCTTGATCTTGAGAAGCAAATGTTTCAGATCATCTTCACTTTCGGCAAGTAATGTGGTATCATCAGCATAGTGAAGGTTGTTGATGAGTCTTCCATCAATCTTCACATCTCAGTTGTCTTCATATAATCCTGCTTCTCTGATGAATTGATGGAGTAGAACAGGTAAATGTAGATCAGTTGTTTACTCCTTCAAAAAGTAGAAAGAATAGGGGACACACAATGAAGCTACAATGTAGCATATTTAAGACTAATCGGAAAAAATACTTTTTCACTGAACACATAATCAAACTCTGGAATTCGTTACCATAGGATGTGATAAAAGCTGTTAGTGTAGCTGGATTCAAAAGAGGTTTGGACAAGTTCCTGGAGGAAATTTCTATAGGCCACTATTAGAGGATTAGAGAAATCCACTGCTTACCAAATGGAAAAGCAGCATGATATCTGGATACTTTTTGGGAACCTGACAGGTACTTGTGACATGGATTGGCCATTGTTGGAAACAGGATACTGGGCTTGATGGACCCTTAGTCTGACCCAGTATGGCATTGCTTATGTTCTTATGTTCTCAGATGGCATATCTTATGTTCCCAGAAAAGTTCTGTGCAATGCTGGATGCAAGGTCCCTGTGGGTGTGCCTGGCCTCAGAGTGGTCCCATTGACGCACTGGATAGCAAACCTAGCTGCAAAGTGCAGCAGAAAAAAAGCATAAGCAACACAGTACTATATTGTCGGTACGCCTCCTGCATGTGTTTCTCTACTTCTTTTATGTTTGTGCTAGCCGCGGCAGCCCCTAATGGAAAAACAGCACCTGACTGGTCTGATCTAAGCTTTGTAACCAGACACTGTAGAAGAAGCTGCAAACCTAGGCAGTTGCTCACCCTTCTCTTCTATTCCACAGCTGGGCTACCTTTCTAGGCCTCCTGCCTCCCCCTCTCCCTCCAAAGTTCTGCAGGTAAGGCCTCCTGTTTTCCAACTGAAGTTAAGGCACAGTACAAGATCTGGTGCAGTTATTTATTTAACAGGTATTTTTATACTTTATCATTTTGGTTAAAGCGGTTTCCATTGTAACTTAAACTTGGCAATGTATATTAAACAGGAACATTGATAACCTGGATTTTTTCTGAGGCAATGGAAGTTTAAGTGACTTGCACAAGTGGGAACTGAACCCTAGTTGCTTGGTTCCCAAGCCAGTGCACTAACCACTAGGCTACTCCTCCCTATAAAAGATCTGGTGCAAGAAATAAGGGTGTTGGGGCCAGTTGGCAATAGTGATCATAGCATGATCGTGTTTGATTTCATAAATGGAGGAAGGTTGGCAAAGAAATCCACAGTATTGTCTTTTAACTTTCAAAAGGGAGACTATGATAAAATGAGGAAAATAGTTAAGAAAAAACTAAAAGGAGCAGCTGCAAAGGTTAAAGATTTACATCAAATATGGGCGTTGTTTAAAAATACTGTCTCGGAAGCCCAGACCGGCCATATTCCATGCTTTAAGAAAGCATGGAAAGAAGTAAAAAAAACTGCCAGTATGGTTTAAAAGTGAGATCAGAGAGGCAGTTGTGAGCAAACAAGCATCTTTCAGGAAATGGAAAAAGGAGCCAAATGACAAAAACTGGAAATAACATAAGCACTGGCAAGTTAGATGCAAGGCATTGATAAGGCAGGCAAAGAGAGAATTTGAGAAGAAGCTTGCTGTGGAAGCAAAAATGCATAATAAAGACTTTTTCAAGTACATTCATCACATAAAACTTGTAAAAAAGTCATTTGGACCATTAGATGATAGAGGGATAAAAGGGGCACTAAGAGGGGACAAGACCATAGCGGAGAGACTGAATGAATTCTTTGCTTCAGTCTTTACTGAAGATGATGTAGGGAAGTTACCCATGACTGACATGGTATTTAAAGGTGATGCATCGGAAGAATTGAAAGAAATAATCGATAAACCAGGAAGATATATTACAACTATTTGATAAACTAAACAGCAGCAAATCATCTGGACCGGATGATATACAACCAAGGGTGTTGAAAGAATTGAATTATGAGATTGCAGACCTACTATTATTAATCTGTAAACTATCATTAAATTCATCTCTAGTACCAGAAGATTGGCAAATGGCCAATGTAACGCCAATTTTTAAAAAGGGTTCTAGGGGTGATCCGCGAAACTATAGGTCGGTGAGCCTGACATCAGTACTGGGCAAAATGGTAGAAACCATTATAAAAAACAAAAGTACTGAACATTTAGATAGTCATGGTTTAATGGGAGAAAGCCAACATGGCTTTTGCCAAGGAAGGTCTTGTCTTACTAATCTGTTATATTTTTTTGAAGGTGTGAATAAACAGGTACTACTACTACTTCTATTTAGCATTTATAAAGCGCCACGCACGCAGCACTGCACAGCCATCCTACAAGAGGTAGCCAACATACAAGAAACAGCCCCTGCCCGTCAGAGTCATGCTCATCGGAGCTTACAATCTAGTTAGAAGAGTACAGAGCATTAGTCAGTTCTGTGGAGGGTACGGTGTGGTACAGTTTGGTCTATAGTTTGGTCGTAAACGTTGACGGGGGTTAGGGTAAGAAAAAGGTGAGCCAGTCGATATAGTGTATCTGGATTTTCAGAAAGCCTTTGACAAGTTCCCTCATGAGAGACTCTTGGCAAAGTTAAAAAGTCATGGGATTGGAGGCAGTGTACTATCGTGACTCAGGAACTGGTTAAACGACAGAGAGCAGAGGTAGGGCTGAATGGCCAATTTTCCCAATGGAGAAAGGTGAATAGTGGAGTACCCCAGGGATCTGAGCTGGGTCTGCTGTTTTTTAACATATTCGTAAATGATCTGGAAATGGGAATATTGTGTTAGGTAGTCAAATTTTCAGATGACACAAAGTTGCTAAAACCCAAAATTGTAAGAGGACCTTGATAAATTGGAAGACTGGACATTCAAATGGCAGATGAAATTTAATGTGGACAAGCGCAAAGTTATGCACCTAGGAAAGAGCAATCCAAATGATGTTAGGTTCCACATTAGGAACCACAACCCAGGAAATAGATTTAGGTGTCATCGTGGATAACATGTTGAAACCCTCTGTCCAGTGTGCAGCAGCAGCCAAGAAGGCAAATAGAATGCTAGGTATCATAAGGAAAGGAATGGAGAATAGAACCAAGGATATTATAATGCCTCTGTATTGTTCCATGGTACGACCGCACCTTGAATATTATGTGCAATTCTGGTCACCTTATCTTAAAAAGGATATAGCAGAATTAGAAAAGGTACAGAGAAGAGCCACCAAAATGGTAAAGGGGATGGAAGGATACCCCTATGAGGAGAGGCTAAAAAGGTTAGAGCTTTTCAACCTCAAAAACTGAGGGCTGAGGAGAGATATGATAGAGGTCTATAAATTAATGAATAGAGTGGAATAGTAAACTTAGATCAATTCTTTACACCTTGAAAAAGTAGAAAGACTAGGGGACATGCAATGAAGCTACAGTGTAACCTGTTTAAGACTAATAAGAGAAAATATTTTTTCACTCAACGCGTAATCAAACTCTGGAATTCTTTACCAGAGGATGTAGTAAAAGCTGTTGGTGTAGCTGGGTTTAAAAAAAGTTTGGACAGGAGCTGCTTCTTTTGATTTCCTGATTGCTTACCTGAGGTTCCTGCCTGCCTAGCTCCTCATTGGGCCGCTGGACTGGAGGAGGGCCATTAAAGACCAGCTCTCAGGTGGAACAGTGAGCTGCTTTTTTTGATTTCCAGATTGCTTACCTGAGGTTCCTGCCTGCCTAGCTCCTCATTGGGCCGCTGGACTGGAGGAGGGCCATTAAAGACCAGCTCTCAGGTGGAACAGTGAGCTGCTTCTTTTGATTTCCTGATTGCTTACCTGAGGTTCCTGCCTGCCTAGCTCCTCATTGGGCCGCTGGACTGGAGGAGGGCCATTAAAGACCAGCTTTCAGGTGGAACAGTGAGCTGCTTCTTTTGATTTCCTGATTGCTTACCTGAGGTTCCTGCCTGCCTAGCTCCTCATTGGGCCGCTGGACTGGAGGAGGGCCATTAAAGACCGGCCCCTACGCGGGACGCGTTCCCGCAGTTCCGTGACCGAAGGGGCGTGACCAAAGGGGCAGGACACGCCCCTTTGGTGCCCCTTCGGTGCACGAGGTGCATTGGTGGTATTCAGGTTATGGGGAAGCGGAGGAAACAGCACTCTCAGCCAGCGCAATTGAAGGCGGTTAAGATTATTGGCCCCATGGATGCCCATGTACGTGTGGAGAACTCTCCGGCACTGTTGGGTTCCTTCCCTTCAGATTCGCTGGACTCATCAACTGTGAGTACCGCCTCCTCATCCACCTCTGCTTCCACTACGGGTTTAGTTCATCCCGATCAAGAGATAACTGTTCTTGATAGTTGTGCCGTTTCTTCTCCTGTGGATACGAAGGGCTTGGATGTTTCTCCAGCTTTACTTCCAGATTTGTTTTTGCAAGTAACTTTCTTCTAATCTACCATTGTCATTACTGTTACCATCAGTGGTTTCCTTTCCGGGTTTTGCTGAACGATGTTCCCCTCCTGAGCATGTTTCTTTGAAAGATGTCTGGCTTGTCGTTTCACGGATGGAAACAGCGTTAAGTGCTTAATTGCAGAAGATATCTGTTTTCTCGACAGAGACGGTTCGTAAACTAACTGATCATGAAGCTCGGCTGACATCTGTGGAAAGGCTTGTTAATTCTACTGAGCAATTCGTTTCCTCTCAAAGTGAAGTTAATTTGAAATTTTCCCAGGGTTTTAGTTCTTTGCAACGACAGGATGAATTTCGAGAAAATGTATATCGGTCAAAAAATTTACGTTTTCTAAATTATACTAGGACACAATACTTATCCCCCTTGTTGTTGTTGCAAAAATACTTTAAGGAAATTCTGATGTTTAAAGATGTTTCGGATATTTTAATTTCGAAATTGTATTGTATACCTAGAGTTAAAAAAGATTTGGATGGTAACATGTCAGGGAATATCCAAAGTGAAAAGCTGGCTTCTTCCTCTCTGGATCTATCTGGCTTTCTTGAATCTTCCACAGATGATATTCCTACAAGAGATACCTTATTAGTTTCCTTTGTTCGGGAGATGGATAAGGATAGGGTTTTGACGGTTTACTTTCAAAAGAAAACCGAACAGTTCTGTGGTCAAGTTATTCAGATATTTCCAGATGTGGCTAAAATCACACAAGAACGCCATAAGGCTTTCTTAGCTCTCCGTCCACGTGTTCTTGCTTTTGGGGGTTTATTTTATCTTAAATTTCCCTGTAAATGTCAGATTACCTTTCAGGGTAAGCGATATATATTTTCTGAACCTGATCAATTAGTTAGCTTGTTGAGCGAGAGGGACCTGGTATAACTTGGTGTAATTATAGGGGGAATATAGTGTATCACTTGATTTAGTATATTGAGCTTATTGGTTTTCTCAGGTTTCCTTATAAATTTGACTGCAAATGTGTGAAGCTGCTCCTTGATGTGGACTGGATATTACAGTTTATGTAATGTTTTCTTTGTAATTTTTGTTTCATTTTGAAATAAATTTTGGAAATTAAAAAAAAAAAAAAAGGTTTGGACAAGTTCCTGGAGAAAAGGTCCATAAACCATTATTAAAAAGGACCCAGGTAATCCACTGCTGGCCCCAATGCAAGCATTACTGGAACCTGTGTGTAATTTTGGGAAACTGCTAGGTACTTGTGACCTGGATTGGCCACTGTGGCTCCTTGTGGCTCAGGATCCAGGAGTCTTGAGAGGATGCGGGCCTGCCAGCAGATCTATTCAGTGGCATTCTCTGCCAAGATCAATTGGACAAAATGCTCTGGCCTTTTTGTAGGGCTGCAATAAATGGATGAGCTCCCTAGCCAGTTTGCTGAAATTTCCTGGAAAAGATACCTCATACCCTCAGATACTGGGTGTCCACCTCTCCATCATGGAAACCACAACCTCCGTCAATTGGCATGAGCTGGTAAACAAGTTGAAGGCCCGCCTGAGATCATAGTCGGATCTGCTGCAACTGATGCCCTTCCAGGGTCAGGTCTTAATAGTGAATCAGTTGGTGGTGAGCATACTCTGGCACCAGCTGACCACCCTGAGTCCCACTTTGGAGGTCCTTATCCAGATTCAGAGAAGATTGTTGGACTTTTTCTGGATTGGCAGGAAGTAATGCATCTCTTTGGGTGTCTTGAGTCTCACCTTGAAGCAGGGCAGTCAAAGGCTTGTGTGCCCGAGGAGTCAGGTACACATGTTCCACCTTCAGGCCCTGCAGAGATTTCTGTACGCTGACCCCTCCTGCATGATGACTGCCCCTATTGTGTATTGCCTCTGTCAGGTGAGTGGGTTGTGGTATGATTGGCAGCTTTTTGTCATCAATGCAGTAGAGTATGTTGGTGACCTGCTACAGTTGCCTCTCTTGTACTGAGAGATTTTTAAGGCTTGGAACATGATAGATGTGGCGAGAGAAGTGGCTGCTGGCTGTGTGGAGTCCATCTTGGAAGAGCCTCTCCTTCACAATTCCATTCCAGGTGTTGAGGTCATGAAGGAGCCCCATGGTGAACCTCTGGCTTCCCTTGGCAAGAGTCACCAAGGTCGGGGGACCTGTCAGTGGGTTAGACCCATAGAAATGGCCCAGAATGAAGTTAGGGTTGACCCATATGCTGACGATCAACTTCTCTGGCAGGTCAGAAGCTCTTTGGCTACTGACCTGGTGCGAAGGTAGCGGACCTCACGAGCCACCTAGATAAGGTCTTAGATAGTGCTGGGGAGGAGTCTGCTGTCTTGGTACATGTCGGTACCAATGACGTAGGAAAATGTGGTAGGGAGGTTCTGGAGGCTAAATTTAGGCTTTTAGGTAGGAAGTTGAAATCCAGAACTTCCAGGGTAGCATTCTCCAAAATGCTTCCTTTTCCACGCGCAGGACCCAAAAGGCAGGCAGAGCTCCGGAGTCTCAATGCGTGGATGAGACAATGGTGCAGAGATGAGGGTTTTGAATTTGTTAGGAACTGGGGAACATTCTGGGGAAAGGAGGGGCTCTTCTGAAGGGATGGGCTTCACCTTAACCGGGATGGAACCAGGCTGCTGGCATTAACCTTTAAAAAGGAGATAGAGCAGCTTTTAAACTAGATATTAGGGGAAAGCCGACAGTCGCCCAAGAGCGGATGGTTCGGAAGAATGTATCTTTGAAGGATACTACCAAAAGAAGAGAGGTTCCAGAAAAGAGTAAAGTAGCCCAAATGCCTTCAAGTATGGAGCAGACAGAGCTTAAAGATCCCAAATTACCCATGTCTAACAATAGCCAAATTAATATGAATAAAATACATTCTCTAAAATGCTTGTATGCAAATGCTAGAAATCTAAAAAATAAGATGGGAGAGTTAGAATATATAGCACTAAATGAAAGGTTAGATATGATTGGAATATCAGAGACATGGTGGAAGGAGGACAACCAGTGGGACACTGTGATACCTGGGTACAAACTATATCGAAATGATAGAGCTGATCAAATTGGTGGAGGGGTTGCTCTCTATGTTAGAGAGGGCATTGAGTCAGAAAGGATTAAAGTTTTGCAGGAAGCAAAATCTGCTGTAGAATCTATATGGATTGAAATTCCATGTAAAAGGGGGAAGGCAATGGCAGTGGGGGTGTACTATCGAGCGCCTGGCCAGAATGACCAAATGGATGATGAAATGCTCAAAGAAATCAAGGAAGCTAACAAAAGTTACAGCGTAGTAATAATAATGGGTGATTTCAACTACCCCGGTATCGACTGGGTCAGTGTCACGTCAGGACATGCTAGGGAGATAAAGTTCCTAGATGAAATAAATGACTGCTTCTTGGAGCAGCTGGTTCATGAACCGACCAGAGGGGAAGCAATATTAGACCTAGTCCTTACTGGAACACCAGATCTAGTGCAAGAGATAAGGTTGTTGGGGCCACTTGGCAATAGTGATCTTAGCATGATCACCTTTGATTTAATTAGTGGAGGAGGGATAGTAAGGAAATCCACAGTACTACCTTTTAACTTTCGAAAGGGAGACTATGATAAAATGAGGAAAACAGTTAAGAAAAAACTAAAAGGAGCAGTTGCAAAGGTTAAAGACGTACATCAGGCTTGGCTGTTGTTGAAAAATACTATCTTGGAAGCCCAGACCAGCTGTATTCCACGCTTTAAGAAAAGTGGAAGGAAGTCCAAAAAACTGCCAGCATGGTTTAAAGGTGAAGTCAGAGAGGCTGTTGTTGCCAAAAAAGCATCTTTCAGGAAATGGAAAAAAGAGCCAAACGACGAAACCTGGAAACAGCACAAGCACTGGCAAGTCAAATGCAAGGCATTGATAAGGCAGGCAAAGGGAGAATTTGAGAAGAAGCTTCCTGCGGAAGCAAAAATGCAAAGTAAAGACCTTTTCAAGTACATTCGTAGCAAAAAACCTGTGAGAGAGTCAGTTGGTCCATTAGATGATAAAGGGGTTAAAGGAGCACTAAGAGGCGACAAGGCGATAGCGGAGAGACTGAATGAATTCTTTACTGCAGTCTTTACTGAGGAAGATGTAGGGATGTTACCCATGACTGAAGTGGTATTTAAAGGTGTGGAAGAATTGAAGGAAATATCGATACATCGGGAAGATGTATTACAATTATTAGATAAACTGAAGAGTAGCAAATCACCTGGGCCGGATGGTATACATCCAAGGGTGTTGAAAGAACTGAAATATGAGATTGCAGACCTGCTATTAGTAATCTGTGAACTATCATTAAAATCATCTCTAATACCTGATGATTGGAGGATCGCCAATGTAACACCAGTTTTTAAAAAGGGTTCCAGGGGTGATCCGGGAAACTACAGACCGGTGAGCCTGACATCAGTACCGGGAAAAATGGCAAAACTAAAGAGTCATGGGATAGGAGGCAGTGTACTATTGTGGATCAGGAACTGGTTAAAAGATAGAGAGCAGAGGGTAGGGCTAAATGGCCAATTTTCCCAATGGAGAAAGGTGTATAGTGGTGTACCCCAGGGATCTGTGCTGGGTCCGCTGCTTTCTGACATATTCATAAATGACCTGGAAAGTGGAATAACGAGTGAGGTTATCAAATTTGCAGATGACACAAAACTATTTAAAGTTGTTAAAACCCAAGAGGATTGTGGAAAATTGCAAGAGGATCTTGATACATTGGAAGACTGGGCATCAAAATGGCAGATGAAATTTAATGTGGACAAGTGCAAGGTTATGCACCTAGGGAAGAACAACCTAAACTATGGTTACACGATGCAAGGTTCCACATTAGGAACCACCATCCAGGAAAAAGATTTAGGCGTCATTGTGGATAACATGTTAAAACCCTCGGCCCAGTGTGCAGCGGCGGCCAAGAGAACAAATAGAATGCTAGGTATGATAAGGAAAGGAATGCAAAATAAAACAAAAGATATTATAATGCCTCTGTATCGTTCCATGGTGAGACCGCACCTTGAATATTGTGTGCAATTCTGGTCGCCGTATCTTAAAAAGGATATAGCGATTTTAGAAAAGCAGTTTCCCCAAGAGACACAAGTTCCACAATGCTTGTACTGGGTCAAGCATTGATATCTTCGGTCACTTCTTAATAATGGTTTATGGACCTTTCCTCCAGGAACTTGTCCAAACCTTTTTTAAACCCAGCTACACTAACAGCCTTTACTACATCCTCTGGTAACAAATTCCAGAGTTTGATTACACGTTGAGTGAAAAAATATTTTCTTTCATTAGTCTTAAATAGTTTACCCTGTAGCTTCATTGCATGTCCCCTAGTCTTTCTATATTCTGATAACGTAAACAATCGATCTACGTTTACCCGTTCCACTCCGTTCATTAATTTATAGACTTCTATCATATCTCCCCTCAGCCGTCTCTTTTCCAGGTTAAAGAGCCCTAACCTTTTTAGCCTTTCTTCATAGGAGTATCCTTCCATCCCCTTTACCATTTTGGTGGCTATTCTCTGAACCTTTTCTAAAATCGCTATATCCTTTTTAAGATACGGCGACCAGAATTGCACACAATATTCAAGGTGCGGTCTCACCATGGAACGATATAGAGGCATTATAATATCTTTTGTTTTATTTACCATTCCTTTCCTTATCATACCTAGCATTCTATTTGCTCTCTTGGCTGCCGCTGCACACTGGGCCAAGGGTTTTAACATGGTATCCACAATGACGCCTAAATCTTTTTCCTGGGTGGTGGTTCCTAATGTGGAACCCTGCATCGTGTAACCATAGTTTGGGTTGTTCTTTCCTAGGTGCATAACTTTGCACTTGTCCACATTAAATTTCATCTGCCATTTGGATGCCCAGTCTTCCAATTTATCAAGATCCTCTTGCAATTTTCCACAATCCTCTTGGGTTTTAACAACTTTGAATAATTGGGATATTCAGTGGCACTAATTGTGTTAGTGCTGTTGAATATCCCATTCAGCGGCATTTACATGGTTTACAGGTCTGTCAACTGTATGAATGTCTTTAGAATATTGAACCCTACATGTTTCAGGTCAATCTGCTTCTGCAAAATACAACCTTGGCTTCTAGAACACATACTGCAAACTGTCAGGAAAATTCCAAGCCATTTTCACTGTCCATATTTCTGAACCTTTCAGAAGGCCCTGGTACCCCGCTTCGAGTCCCTTTCTATATCTATTACCTGAAGCACAAACCTAGAGCTACTCCATTAACGTATTATTTAGTACAGGTCCCATTCTTACACAATTAGTAGAGGAGTAGTCTAGTGGCAGCCTGAGCCTAGCAAGACTAGGGTTAAAATCTCTTAATGCTCCATTGCCTCAGGTATAAACTTAGAATATAAGCCCTCCAGGGGCAGGGAAATACCTACAGTATCTGATTTTGACTTGCCTTGAACTACTACTGGAAAGGCGTAAGCTAAATACTAGTAAACTTACTAATAACATGCACTTCAGCAAATCTAGCCCGACATACAGTAGAAAGTCACAAGTTAATTCTTTTAGGTGTGCATTTAGTAGCAGCTCTTAAAGGGAGAATAAGCACATACTTTCCCTCTGAAAACTGCTCAAGGAAAAATAGCCCCATTGCATTTTCAATGAAAAATACCTCAGAGTTATAAAATGCAAAACTAGGGTCATTGTGGCCTCCCCCACTTAAATTCACTATGGAAACATCTCTATAAAATTGTGTGTGCATATACCTCTAAGCACACACAGGTCAGCCAGTTTTCAGACAGCCCTTTAGTGATTTATGCATTTGACCATTACATAAAATGGGCCTTGTGGTAACATCCCAGGGTGCTGACAGAACTAAAAAATGAGATTGCAGACCTACTATTCGTAATCTATGAGCTCGTAATCTAAGAGCTATCCTAAAAATTATCTATAGTACCTGAAGACTGGAGAGTGTCCAACGTAATGCCAATTTCTTAAAAAAGGTTAACAGCATTAGTGCACACTGTTAGTAAGTGACCTCTTTATTGGGCTCAAATAGACAAGGCTTCTGATTTTTTGAAATTCATCTTACATCTAATGTCCCTTTTAAATATGGGCTCCAGAGCTAGTGCTTCTGGGAATTGTAGTTGTGTGAAAGAACAAAGAATCCGAGGGTTGAAGGCAAACACAGGAATTTATTTGTGTCTGTTCCTTTGCAAAGAACTTTCTTTGAAGCTCAACACACGTTAACAAAAATAGGATGTAGTCTCCAACCAAAAGAACTTCCAGTCAAACAGGATTCTGGCAGTGATAAAGGTTACAATTGCTTCATGCAGCTTGTTATATCCAAAGTGTTTCTTCCCAAAGTCCAACAGTTAGAAAAACAGCTTAGCTGGTTGCAGCTAACTTCCAGCAAAGGTATCAGCCTTTTCCAAACTGAATAAAAACTTTAAACAAAGCTTCTTTTGCTTCTAGCTGTTTCTCAATCATTCAAATCAATCTTGAATCATTTCCTCTCAGCTCTAAACACCAGCAATTCTCCTTTTAAACATTTCCAGCATTCCAGACATAAGACATTCAGGTAAAATGGCTTCTGGCTTTTTTTTCTCAACTTTAAAAAACCTACAGCCTCTTCATTCTGTCTTCATACAAAAAGAACGATCCATCAAGGAGTCTGAGGAGTCTTGTTCCATATCACAAGACTTTGTCTGCATATCTTCATAGTCAGACTCTGCTGTCTCCTGGCTTAACTCAGGCTGAGGGGACGTAGGCTTAATCTCCTCTAAGAGCTTTAAGACCTTTTCCCATTGGGACTTCTCTCTGTGCTCAGGGCTTTTAGAATGGCTGTTGAGACCCTTATCTCTCAACAAGCTAGACAAGGCTTCTAACTGGCTCACCTTGTCTTTCGTGACCCCTCTCTTCACAGATCTTTCCAGAGGTAAAACTTCTCTCACAGACTTATGCAGGACTGCTCCCGTACCTGGACTATAGTCAGCAACTCTCTCAGGATAGACTCTCCAGTCTCCAGACCTTGCTGCAATGCCTTCACATCATAGGCTTCTCCCTGGACTGTAGTCTTGAGTGTGCTGGCTGCTTTGGGACTCCCTTCTGCGGCTGTCTCTGTAAAACCTCTCTTTCCTTTCCCCTGAAGGATCCTTTCCCTTCAGTTTGCCTCAGGAGTTCTTCTCCCTCCTTTCTCTTGGCAGGCTCCCTTCCTTCTGTTCCCTGGAGCTTAAATGTGTGTAGCTGCTCTCCCCATGCCAACTCCTCCCACAGTTGCTTCCTATTACCTTCCTGGGTTGCCATGGAGTTTGGGCGTGGCCTGGACTCAGCAGCTCTGTGTGTGTGTTTTTTTCCTTTGGCTGCAGTTTCAAACCCCCTGCTCTCTGAACTATCTCTCTGCTTGCAGGTAAAAGTTTGTTTTCCAGCTATTTCCATGGGCTCTGATGCCCCTTCATCACCACAATATGTATCAAATAGCTTGATCACATCGGTTATTTCTGGAATTGCTTTTTACAGAACATTAATAAATAATTCCTTATAACCAGAAGTCACTGGTTCCACATTCACAATACCGTACTATGTCTCATGGAACTGGGCATCACAAACTTTATGCTAGACAACTATATAGTCACCCCATACACCTCGGCTTTCTGGAAAACTACTTCCTGCTCTTAATCTAATAGCTACAAGCACAAGGGAAAATAAAAGCAGCAATAGTGGATATCTTCATGAATCTCTTTAAAGGTCAGATCTCTTTTACCTATAATTAATTTATACCATTTTCTGGGGCTGATTATAATACACTTCCTTTTAAGTCAAATCTATCTAAAATGTTGAACATATAATCCTAGGATATAAAATTGAATATTTTCTCTGCATCCAAATAGCAATTGCAACATGGCTTGAACTCTTACTATAGCAGCCACTGATCTCCGAACACGGAAAACTGAGTATCTCCCTGGGACCAAACCAGTGTGAGCTGTTGGATAAGTTCTAGTAACTAAAGCTTAACTTGATCCACAGTAATATTTGCAATGATTTACATCCTGATTAAAGAGTGAAATAGGCCTATAAGACCTGGTGAGTTTCTAATCCTTTTATATATAACTGTAATTAAGGCTAGATTAGACAGGGGAGGCAGTACTTTACCATTCATGACTTTCTTACATACCTGAGTTAGGACAGGTATGATTTATTTCTTGGGTATCTTATAGTATTTTACTTTCAGGCCATCTGAACCCGGGGATTTTCAAAGTCCCTGTATTTTTGTATAATCCTTGTGTTACAGGAACATGTAGTTATTATAATTCGTCTTTCTTCAATTTAGGTAAATGTGCATTATTCAATAATTCTTCAAGCAGTTTGCTTTACAGTAACTATACTTATCTGTGGCATCTGCCATTAATTTAATATGTTTGAATTCCTAATTAAGCTTTAGGTAGTCCTTTAAAAAGGAATTACAACCTATGAAGATTTCAGATTTGCTAATAATTCCATGCAGAACTATATAGGCTTCCTCTGCCCTGTCCCATCTACTAAGGTGATATCACAGTGCTGAATCAATGACATCAGATCTACACACAGGATTGTGGGATTGATTTACTAATCTTTTTTTATTCCCAAAGATTAAAGGGCATGTTTACTAAACTGTGCTAATGTTTTGGGAGTATTGCACGTTGAGAGTAGAAATCAACATGCAGTACATTTAGCAATAATGTGGTGGTACCTGTTGGGGGCATGTACAGCATATCCCCGGCAGAAGCTGCACTAATTTGACCCCTAACATGCACCAGCAGCATTCACATTTAATGCAAATGCACTTAATGCCACCCAATTAGGTGTCATTAAGTGCACCCATGCTAATTGCAACACTGACGATGAATGTGCATTACCAACCCCAGCGCTAACCACAATGTGCATTCACACCCACTCTCTGCTCTTACACTACCCATTTCCCTCCCCATCGCTGAGTAAGTATTTTCTGTTGATTGGGAGAAAAGCTTTAGTGACCAGGCTTATGAGTTCATTGAAGCATCAAGTCCTTATTCAAGCCCATATACTTCTGAATGTTTCTTCTGGTATAGAGATCTCAGAGAATCTGTGATAAATTAAACAAATTTCATAGAAATGGAGAACTTTATCTGATCAGAAGGTATGGATTAGAATACAGAAATGGTAAATATCCTCACCCTCCCAAAAGAAAACATCATAGGCTCATTCTAAACCCCATAATAAAATCACCTTATCCCAAACACTGAGTTAGCACTCCCTGTGATCTATGCCTACAATGAGACCTTTCAGTCCTATACGCTGCCACCCAGCACTCCCTGCTATAAAGAGGCTTTCATAACCCACTTCCATTCAGCACTCCCTGTGATACCTCCCTAGGACACACAATGCCACTCAGTGCACCCTATGCCATCCCTACTATGAGACCTTCTAGGCTCATTGGCACTCCACTGCCATATGTTAGCACCTCATATTCCCTCCTGTGCTTCATGGAACTACCATGACAAAAGAAGACCCTGCATGCCCTGCAGCACTCCGTAGCAGTAACGCTGTATGTGTGGGTGCATGCTTAGATGAGGGCTCTGGACTTCCTCTAATACTTGTATTTCTCTCTACTATGCAACCATTTTTATTGCACTTAGGATCTCAAGATTTGCAATGTCAAATCCTATAGCTCTGAACAAGATAAAAGATACAGATTCCTTGGGCTGTGTTATTAGGGGGTCTTTAGACATTAGTTTGGTTGCCCTGCTCATTCCAGGTTTGGTTTGCTGTCATGAGCATCATTAATAGAAACCAGAAAGCACCACTATCAAAAGGATTAAGAATTAGCACTGGCCTCTCAGTGCTCCTCCTATATAATAGTCACCTTGCAGAACTTAACTAACAAGTTGCAGCAGTGGATGCTTTCCTATTGGACTAATTTCACAACTTTCTGCTGTAAATTACTCCAGTAAAAAGGTATTAGCAACTTATTGGCTGACTTCAGTTTCTGTGGGGTTGCTTTTGTAACATCCCACATATGGAGAAGTTATACTGTTTTTTGGGGGATTGAGCAGCCTAGTTGCACAAATCAAGGGTTGTTTCTGAAGAACCTTGAAGTATCTCTGGCTACTGACTTTATCAATGGGCAGAGGGATGTATTAAGTGGAATCAGCTATTGGTGGAAAATGATTGATGGAAAGACTTCCTCCAGTCTATTGTATGCAACCATTGTGGGAAAGACCACTTGTCAGTTCCCTCTTCACTCTTGCTTTCGTCATCTCTTTATTTCCTTTGCAGCTGATCCGCAACTCCATACTTTGTTCATGTCTCACCCTTCTTTCTTTTGCTCCTTCCCATCTTCATTTATGCATTCAAGCTACTTAGTATTGTCTTTCCCATTCTCCATGGACAAGCAGGAAGTAAGTCCTCACATAGGGTGACATCCCCAATGTAGCCTCACATGTGAATACTCCCCAGCTTCCAATGGAAGCTTTTGAGAGGCGCCATCATGCATGCGTGCCTGTCTTCCTGCCTAATGCAGGACCATCTTCTCCAGTCTTCTTTTTTGAGGAGCCCCTAGGACGTGTTGTTGCACCATCAGAAGAAGATTTTTGCTCTGAACCCCTTTGGGGATCCCTTTTCTTCCTAGTTTTCACCATCTGTCATCGGTAGAGCTGGCTTTGGTGTTGTACTTTCATTTTTTCATGTTTTGTTCTTTTTTCTTTCCTGCAGCTGGCACCATTGAGCCATTCAACCTCACAATAGCTGAGTTCTTGGACATATCCCAGAAGCCAGTATGTGGGTTTAAGAAGTTCACCAAGTGTACCTGGACCATCTTGGTCATGGACCGACACAACTGATGCCTTCAATGCCTGGGCCCTGACCACCAGCCTTCTTCTTGTAACCTGTGTTTGCAGATGACAAGAAGAAGCATGAAGGGTCGGGAGGAGCAGCAGGAGTCCTTCTTTGGGCCGACAGATTCTGCATCTTTGACCCCAGCATTGACCCCAAGGTCCTCACACATCGCCACAGAGGCAACGTCATTGAGAGGAGCCCAAGCGAACTCGGAGCCGAGGGGCAGCAGTGCCCCAGAGTGAAGGATCTCCCTGGACCTTCACTGGATCAAGATCCAAGTGCAGCGACATCAGAGCCCTTTCAGGTGCGACATGGAAAGCGATGGCTGGGAGCGGCCTGCTAAAGTACTCCAATGAGAGGAATCATCACCCAGGGTACCAGAGGGGCACCTGGAATCCCCTGATGTCCCCACCATTGTGGATTCTCCAACAGGGGCACCAGAGCCAGTGTCTGAAGTGATATTCTTGGCCCCGATGCCTTCGGAGACAGTAGTCTTGGAGGAATGCCTCAAGCCCTCAAGGCCCATATGGCGGTGGTGTTGGCCACACAACTGGCTGGCCTCTCAGTGCCTAGGGCATTGCCACCGCAGCCTGTGCAGCTGATCCTCAAGACTCATGAGCCACCCACCGATGCAGTCATATTGGGCTGGCAATCGGAAATGACGCTGGTTCCTACGGCCATCTCCCTATAGAGCGTATCGGGGTCTGATGCTTCAGTGAGGCTGCGGAAGCACTCAATGCACTAGCGGTCTCAGAGGTTTTATACGTTTCTGCGCAGCCAGAGTCGACACCGGGAAGAGGCCCAATGGCTACTTTGACTTTCTCTCATAGTTGAATTCCGATGGCTGGGAGACTGAAGCAGAATTGGAGGTGGGAGCAGAATCCACGAGCTCCTCTCGGAACACTCTCCTCCTGATGAGTGGTGGAAGTCGCTCTTGGAGGACATGTCCTTCCAGGACTTCATGTGGGATATGGTCTTTCCCTTCTCCCTGAAGTTGGAGGACAAGCCAAGGCTGGAGGAGCTGGAGATCCTCCAGTATCCTTCGGCCCCCAAGGAGGATGTGATAGTGCTGGTGCACCAGATTCTGCAGAGGCTGTAAATGAAGCTACGGGAGAACCCCTTCACAGTGCTAGCGGTCAGAAGGCAGCTGGACTTGATATATTGGATCCAAAAGGCCCCAGGTTTTGAGAAGCCTCAACTTCCACATGACTCTCTGGTGGTGGAGTTGGCCATGGAAAGGATCAAGGGCAGCAAATCACACTCCTCATTGCTCCTAGGTAGGGAGGCGAGAACCTTGGACTCCTTTGGCAGGCGGTGCTTCCAGAGAACCATGCTGGTGGCCAGGGTCCTTTTATACCAGTTGTACATGGGCATGTTCCTCAAGGATATTATGTGAGATCTGGCCAAGACTGGCCTGCTCCTCTGCTCTGAGTGCCTGGACTCCTTTCACACCTTGGTGGACCACAGCAAGGACTGTTCAAAATTCATCGTCTGGGTGACTTATGACGCCTTTGAATCAGCCTGCAGGGCCATGGCAGTGGGCATTGGAGCCTACTGGCTCGCCTGGCTTCAGTTCTCGGACCTGGAGTAGTTGGTCCTCGATAAGCTGGTTGATGTGCCTTGCCAAGGGGATAACTTCTTTGGGAAGCAGGCGGAGGCTAAAGTCAGCAAGATTGACTGCAGCATGTCACCCTCACCAGGCTCTTGAGAAAGACAGCTGATCTCATAATAAGTAGCAGGGGAAGAAGACTTTCTATCAACGTAAGCGCTGGTGCTTCCTGAGTCCACAGGGCTCTCAGCCGAAGGCGCAGACTCCTTGTCTGCAACGCCGTGAGGAGCTGCAGAAGGCCCAGTCAGGCCCGCAACCCAAACCTAGTGTAGGGTTTTAACTAGTTCCTCTGGAGTGTAGCCAATCTGCCAATCTTTGCAGGGGACAGCCCTCCAGTGGGGGGGAGGAGGGGGCACCGGCTCATCCTGTTCGCCCACATCATTACTCTGTTCTGTATTCACCTACACTGTTTAGTTAATACATTGTTTGTTGTTAGAAGATGTTCCATGTAAAACAAACCTGCTTTGTTGATTATTGTTTATTGTAAACCGCAACTGAACTCTGGAAGATGCGGTATATAAATGAGTGTTAAATAAAATAAATAAAAATAAATAAATAAATCTGGGATGAGTGGGTGCTGCAGATAGTCCAGATTGACTAAATTTGCACTTTGCTGAGCAGCCATCTCCTTTCCCCCGAGGGAGTATTCGCTAGACCCCCTACATCTCAGCCTGCTACTGGGACAGGTCTCCACCCTGCTCACAGATCTCACCATCGAGCTGGTACCTCCAACTTAGGTCCAGCGGGGATTCTACTCCAAGTACCTTCTGATCTCCAAGAAGATGGGGGGGTTTCGGCCTAGTCTGGACCTCCGAGACCTCAACACCTACCTAATGTGAGAAAAGTTTAAGATGGTCTCGCTGGGGCTCTACTCCCATACCTCCTAAAGGACGAATGGTTATGCTGTCTGGATCACAAGGATGTGTATACACACATACTAATCCACCCCGCTCACAGAAAATACCTCAGGTTCATCCTGGAGGTTCGACACTTCCAGTACGTGTTCTTCCCTTCAGACTGGCATCTGCGCCCTGAGTCTTCACAAAGTGTCTTTTGGTGGTGGCCACTTAGCTGAGAATTCTGGGGATCTTCGTCTTCCCCTACTTGGATGACTGACTCTTTTTGCTGACCAGCAAGGTGCTCAAGCAGTTGGGGTTCATGGTCAATTACCCCAAATCTCAATTCCAGTCTTCCTAACAGCTGGAGTTCATAGGGGCCCTCCTGGACATCACTTGAGCTTGGGTCTTTCTCCTGATTGATCGCCTGAAGAGGCTGATTGCCTTGGTCTGCAATACCTGGCAGTGGCATCAGGTGAAGGTCCAGGGGATGTTGAAGGTGCTCAGCTATATGGCCTCGAGTGTGCTTGTCACTCCCCTGGCCCATTTGTTGATGAGACAAGCTTAATGGACTCTTAGGACACAGTGGAAACAAGCTGCTGGCCACCTCTGGGACAGGGTGGTTGTCACTGTGCCTCTAGCCTGGTCTCTGCACAGGTGGCTGGAGCCTCAGAACTTGCTCAGGAATCTCCCTTTTCAGCTGCCACTCCCCAAGAGAAATGCTTATGACAGATACGTCCAAGCAGGGAGGGTGGGGGGCTCATCTGGGTGGTCTGCACACGCAGAGCCTGTGGTCTGAGCAGGAGAGCCTGCACCATATCAATTTCTTGGAACTCTGGGCCAGAACAAAGGCCCTTTGAGTGTTCCAGGTTCATTTGGCCAACCAATCTGTGTTGATTCAGACAGACAACCTTGGTGGCGATGTATTATATCAACAAGCTGAGTGGCACAAGGTAATACTTCCTATGCTGGGAAACGGTCCGCTTGTGGAAATTTGCTGTCGCTCACAGGATAAAACTAAGGGCTACTTATCTGTCCAGGAAACTCAACTCCCTGGAGGAACAGCTGAGCCATGTTCTCCAGATGCACAATTGGACCCTCAAAAAGGAGGTTGTGTGGCGGGTCTTTCGGGAGTTGGGTACTTTATCTTTATTGGATGACTTAATATACCATGCCTTCATATAGGCAGCAGGGCAGTTTACAAAGTACAAATAGACTGCAACGTATGAAAAATAGGAAACTAATCAGATAATAAAGGGCAAAACAGTCACACAGAAGAGAGAGGGGGAAGGAGGAGAGAGGGGAGAGAGTAGGGAGAGGTAGCAAGGAGCTAGTTATGAGATGATGGAAGGCTCTCCCACGATAGATCTCTTTGCCACTCCGTGCAGTGCTCCAGGGTTGTGTCTGGTGACTGGCTGGCCTTGGATGCCTTCCTCATAACACAGGGGAGTGGGCCTGCTATATGCCTTTTCTCCTATTCCACTCATGGTGAAGACTTTGCTGAAGCTGCAGACCGACAGGGGCACGATGATTCTCATCGCCCTGTATTGGCCCAGGCAGCCATGGTTCCCCCTGCTGCTCCAGCTCTCTCAGAGGGAGCCTCTACAGCTGGGCTCTGGCCCAGATCTCATTTCTCAGGAGGATGGGGCCTTGCAGCATCCCAATGTCTGGTCCTTGGCCCTCACAGTGTGAATGTTGAACAGGTAGTCCTCTTAGAGCTCAACCTGCCTGAGAATGTTACAGAAATCCTTCTGGCCTCCTGCAAGTCTTCTATGCAAAGGTCTTATGTGTAAGGTGGCAGAGGTTCTGATGCACGGTTTGGACCCTGGACCCCTTTTCCTGTGCCATGGACAGGTTGCTGGAGTCCCTCCTGCACCTTTTGGACTCAGGTCTCAAGTCCAATTCAGCAAGAGTCCACCTGAGCGTGATTGCGGCCTACCATCGCTGCTCAAAGGGTAAGTCCTTTTAAACCTCCAGTCAAACCCCTGCTTGGGACCTTAATGTGGTTCTGGCACAGCTCTTGTCGGCTCCCTTTGAGCCACTAGCTTCCTGTCCTCTGAAGTTTCTGATTTGGAAGATCTTGTTCCTGGTGGCGGTTACTTTGGCACGCCATGTCATTGAACTCCAGGCCTTGGTGGCTCACCCATTGTATACCATAACAGGGCAGTCTTGCGCACACATCCGCATTTCCTGCTATAGGTGGTATCTGCTTTTCACCTCAATCAGTCAGTTGTACTGCCAATTTTCTTCTCCTGGCCTCACACCAATAGAGGGGAGGTGGCATTTGAAATGTTGGACTGCAAGCGAGCCTTGGTCTACTACCTTGAGCAGACGAAGGCCCACCTTACGTCCACCCAGCTGTTTGTCTCTTTTAATTTAATTTAATTTAATTTAATTAGCGAGTTTTTATATACTGCACCTTCCATTGATCAGTTGCGGTTTACATGGAACAACAGTAAACAAGGCAATGCTGTTTTTACATATAACAATGTGAAACTACAAGAAGTTCAATCTTACAATTAACAAGTTGTAAACTATGTACAAAGAACCGGATTATAACTATGTACAAGGTATGTATGTTTTCAAAACATCGGTTTTGACCCTAGCAAGTTGGGGGCTGCTGTTTCCAAACACACTCTGTCAATTTGGCTAGTAGACTGCATCTCTTTCACTTATGCTCAGGAGGCCTGAGCCTTAATGGTCATGTCATGGCTCACAATGTCAGAGCTATGATTGCGTCGGTGGCCAACGTTTGCTCGGGGAGAGATCTGCAGGGCTGCAATGTGGTCTTCAGTCCACACATTCACGTCACATTACTGTCTGGATTGGGATTCCCGACACAACAGAAACTTCGGCCAAGTCGTGCTCCGGCATCTCTTTGGGAATTAGGTTCCAACTCCTTCCCACCAGTCCTTTTGTCAGTCCAGGCTACCAAAAAGTATATTTCTCAGTGATGCGGTATGCTGAAGATGCTGCATCAATTGGGTCCCCTAGAGGGACTACCTACGCTGTTTCTGTTGTTCTCCGGTTCTGTTGCCCCTGTTGAGTTTTTGTCCCCCTCGGTTTTCGGTAGCTTGTAGCTTGTGAGTCCCATACATTAGGACTTACTTCCTGCTTGTTCATGGAGAAAGCGAAGTTACTCACCTGTAGCAGGTGTTCTCTGTGGATAGCAGGAATAAGTCCTCACAACCCTCCTACCTCCCCAAGGAGTTGTTTGTTTGTATTTTACTGGAAAAGATGACACTGCTACAGGCAGGAAGGCAGGCATGCATGCACAATGGAGCCTCCCAAAAGCTTTCATTGGAAACTGGGAAACGTTCCCGCATGGGGCTCTATCGGGGACATCATCTATACATGAGGACTTATTCCTGTTGTCCACAGAGAACATCTGCTGCAGGTGAGTAACTACACTTTATACCAAGACCCACACGTGGCTACCACAACCCAGCATGAGCCTCCTTGCTCACTTCCTTAAGCACTTCTATTTCTTTAAGCTAGCTTCTTTCTCAGTGCATCTCAGATGTCTGTATTAATCCCTCCTAGGACCATACTGCACTGATGAAATAAAAAATGTGCCCTACACACATCTGCTTCCTCCTCCATAATCTCTTAACTTCCATTCCTTCCCCTCCCTTGTCAACCAGTTCTGAGATTTATTTTTAATCATATCACATTACTGTGGTCTCCAATGTAATAAACATTCTTATTTATTTGCTCAGAATAGCCCCAAAACTTACAAAATTCCCCTTCTTTTTCTTTTCTCCCTGTCTCTCTAGATATTTCTTTGTCCTCATGACTCTCCTGCTTTTCTGTCATCTTTTTTTTTCACTTCTGCATATCGTCTTTCATTTAATGGGGACACCAAGGATTCTGTTCAATCTATTAGAAGATTAATTGTTTTTCTTTTGGAAGAGTTACATATATTGGCTAGTGTTAAATAAGTTTTAACAAACAGTTTGCTTTGGTAAGATAAACTTTGCTGCTCTCAGGGGAAGAACTAAGGAACTGGGAGAGAAGAGGAAGGGTTGGGAAATAGAGGGGTAGAGCCAAAGACCATCCATAATACATGAAAAGGTGGGGAGGGGCTGAGAAGCGCAGAAAGAAGCAAGAGGTGCTGAAGAGAGTGAAGCACAGAGGCTAATGAGTCTAGGAGAGTGATATGAGAAGAGCAAAGAGAAAAGGACAGCAGGTGGGGAGCCAAAACATGAAGGACGATATGGAAGAGAAGTCAGAAAAATGAGAGGGAGCATTTCTAGGTGATAGTTTCTGAGTGGTTGGTTTAAAGGGGTTGTAAGGCCCTAGCAAATGCCAAGCTCCCTTGCTATAAAAACAAGCCTTTGGAGGCTTGACATGAGACACTGAAGTCCTCTTCGCCCCCTATCCTCACACATTTACAGTTTGTGAGTAACCTCCAGCATCTAATGAATAAGCTTGCCTTGTCCTCCAAAACCTGCTCAATGTTTAAAAAAGCATCCCTGTCCTACCCACGGCCAACCCGTCCACTTGGTGACTGCCTAGGGCAGCAGACCTCTGTGGGCAGAGTGACACGGCATGGCGCCCGCTGCAGGCCATGTGCTTCAGCACACATAACCTATTAGACACAACTGTCAGAGGGCAGTCAGAAGCGGCCAGCCATGTATGCCGAAGCACATGGTATGCTGCCGTCGAACTGAACCCCCCCCCCACCCCTGCCCTGTAGAATCAGCAGCAGCGAGAGGTAGTGGCGCATCTCAGTGCAGGGGGAGGGCAGAATGGCCAGGGTTTCTGCCTGGGGCAGGAGAAACCCTTGGGCCGGCCCTGTTCCCTCTAGGGTTGTCCCAGTCTCTGATCCTTTTTCCCAAGCTTACAAGTTACCATGGAATTGAAAAGCCTTAGGAGTAACCCCCAGTTCCTCTGACCCCACTGACGCCAAAATTTTACAACTCCTGCTTATTTCAATAAGTATCACTAGGCATACACAGGGCTGTAGAAAGATATCTAGAAGAGACAGCGCCTGCTTAACAGAGCTTACAAACTACATTATTCAAAGACAGTCAAACAGAACAAACAAGAGACCAGGGAGTTTCATCATAAGGGAAGGATTAAAAAAATACAAGAGTGTTAAGTAGAACAGAGATGGATCAAGATCCAGGATTTTAGCCTGGATTTGAACAGGACCAGTGACGGGGCATGAAGTACTGACTCAGGGGGTTTATTTCAGGCATATGCACAGCAAGGTGAAAGGAACAGAGCCTGAAGTTAGGTGGAGGAGAAAGGCTCAGATAAAAGTGGTTTACTTGATGAGCAAAGTTCCTGAGGAGAGGTATAGGGAGAGATAAGAGAGGTGAGGTAACTAGGAGCTGCAGTAAATCAGTAGGAAAAGTTTGAACTGTGTGTGGAAGTGGATAGGGAGCCAATGAAGTAACTTGAGAAGAGGGATTACATGAGCGTAGTGACACTGGTTTAATATTGGTCTGGCCAGGGGCGGTTCTATCATTAGGCCAAGTGAGGCGGTGGCCTCAGGCGGCAACTTTTTGGGGGCGGCAAAAATTGCCCCCAAAAAGCCCGCCTCACTCGGCCTTCAAAAAACCCAAAAAACAAAAATGCCGATGGAAGAGCCACGGCGGCAGCGGCAGAAGGAAGTGCCCCGCGGATGCCCCGGCAGAGCCCAACTCTCCCTTCAGCGCTGGCTTTACAGAGCTGCGAAGGGAGATTTTCGCTTTCTCATGGCTCTGCTAAGCCCGCCAGCGCTGATGGGAAACAGGAAATGCCTCTTTCCCATCAGCGCTGGCGGGCTTAACAGAGCCGCGAGAAAGGGAAACTCTCCCTTCGCGGCTCTGTAAAGCTGGCGCTGAGGGAGAGAGGAGTGCTCTGCCGGGGCGGCCGTGGGGCACTTCCTTCTACTACTGCCGCCGTGGCAGCAGCTTCAGCAGCCAGGTTTTTTAATTTTAATTTCCCTTGGGGGAGGTGTTAGGACTGAAAGTGGGCTGATGGGGGGGTTAGGACTGGTAATGGGCTAGGGGGCGGCTAGGACTGGAAATGGGCTGATGGGGGGGATAGGACTAGAAATGGGCTGATGGGGGGGCTAGGACTGGAAATGGGCTGATTGGGAGGGGGCTAGGTCTGGTAATGGGTTATCGGGGGTGGCTAGGACTGGATATGGGCTGATGGGGGGCTAGGACTGATAATGTGCTATGGGGGGCTAGGACTGGAAATGTGCTGATTGGGAGGGGGCTAGGGCTGGTAATGGGCTATCAGGGTGACTAGGACTGGAAATGGGCTGATGGGAGGGTTATGACTGGTAATGGACTATGAGGGGCTAGGACTGGAAATGGTCTGATCGGGAGGGGGTCTAGGGCTGGTAATGCGCTATCAAGGGTGACTAGGACTGGACGGCTGATGGGGGGTTAGAACTGGAAATGGGCTGATCAGGAGGGGGGCTAGGACAGGAAATGGGCTGATTGGGGGGCTAGGACTGGAAATGTACTTATTGGGTGGGGGGTTAGGACTGGTAATAGGCAGATGGGGGGCTAGCACCGGAAATGAGCTAGGACTGGTAATGGGCTGATTGGGGGGCTAGGACTAGAGTGGGCTGATAAGGGGGATAGGGCTGGAAATGGGCTGGGACTGTAAATGGGCTAATGGGGGAGGGGAGGAGAGTGCTGCTGGCCCTGGAAGAAAACTAAGGGCTAGGGCTACAAATGGGCTGATGTGGGAGGATGGTAGAATAGGACTGGAAGGGAGCAGATAATGAGAGGGTCTGCCAGGGGAAGGAGGGGGCAGGAAGGGAGCTGACATGGGGGAAGGAGGAGGTTGGAAAGGAACTGACACCTGGGATGTACTGAAGGGGGACTGGAAGGGAGCTGACACTTGGGGATGGGAGTGGTAGGTGGTTGGGTAATGGGGAGGAGGTTGGAAGGGAGCTGACATGCAAATGACACTGGAAGGGGGATGGACAGAGGGTAGGGCGATTGGAAGGGAGCTGACTGGAGGGGTGGCACAAAGTGGACGTGAGCTGATATCTGGGATGGCATTTGGACTAGAAGGGGCTGGACAGTGGGGAAGGAGGGGGACTGGAAGGGAATGGACACCAGTGGCAGTCGTGGGAATGCAAGACGGTTGACATTGGAAGGTATTGGGAGGGAAGGACTGGAAAGGGGGCTAATACTAGGGAGGGTTACTGGAAATGGAAATGGGCTGATGGAAGGAAGTGAAGAAAACAAAGGAAGAGATAAGAAATGGCAGATGGACCATGGACCATAGACCACAGAAAGAGAGCTAAGAGAAGACAGGAAAGCAGAAGCCTCAGATCGGGACCAGCATGATCAGAGAATAAAATGGTCAGATAACAAAGGTAGAAAAATAATTTTATTTAATTTTAGTGATTGGACTTTGTGCTATTTTTATATTTTACACAGTATTGGGGAACTGCATCTCTTATTTATCTGATGTTGCACTGCCTGTGGACTCTGGCTTCTTGGGGTTTCAATTTAAATTTTGTCTACATATTTTTATTTTATTTTAGATTGTGGTTACTTATTCTGTACTTGGTGAGGGTCGATGTGAGTGTGTGACTGAGGTCAGGTGGTCTGTTAACATGGAGTTTGTACATAAAGATCTATACTGTACCATAGTAATTTGACTTGTTCAGCTTTTCAAATAGATGTATGGATGTTCTAGGGCCCACTGTAGTATTTACAGTGACATTTTTTTTGGATGGGCTCCTTATGTGCGTTTTGGAAGTTTGTGCTGATATGGTATGGTAGGTTTGCTCTTTGTTGTACAGTTTTGTATTAGTTCACAATATGCCTGGTACTGGAGAACAGTGGTTGTTGTTGTTATTAGTGAGATGATCAGAATCAGATTATTTTTTTAAATATTGAGTTCTTTGGGTGACTGTCCTGGTTCTGCTCTGCACCTACTGTGTGGATGCAAAATATATGTTGAAAAAGAAAAAGCAAGAACCATAACATAGTTTATAATAATATAATAAACATGAGTTATAATAAAAATGAGTTATAAAGTGTGCTGTTGGTTCTTGCTGTCTTTTAGTTCCTTGATGTGCAAACGGGACCGTACCTAGACCTGGGCAAGCAGTACAACTGCACAGGGCGGAAAGGCTTGGGGGGCACATTTCGGCTGTCTGCTGTTGCCCTGCCGCCGTTGGCAGGACAATAGCAGGCAGTCAAAATGTGCCCCCCAAGCCTTTTTGCAGCACTTTAAGCAGGTCTGGTTCCTCCCTCCTCCGATGCAAATGTCAGAGTAAGGAGGGACAAATCTGCTTAAAGTGCCGGTGCCTTTCAGATTGGGCGCATGCCCCCTCCTCCTCCCCATACCTCCATCCAGCGCTGCCTGCTCTTTCCCTGCTGCTGGCGCCGCCATGAAAAAAACAGAGGGCGGCAGCAGCAGGGAAAGAGCAGACAGCGCTGGATGGAGGTATGGGGAAGAGTGGGGCGTGCACCCGAGTTGCAAGTTGCACAGGGTGCGATTGCAGCTTGGTACGGCCCTGTGTGCAAACATCTTGCATTTCCTCCATATAATCTAATCGGCTTTTTGGTTGGTTCGGTTCAGTCTCTGGATTTCTGAAAAAGCCCCGCCCCCTCTAAGGTGGTGGGGGGGGGGGGCGCCATTTCATACTTCACCTCAGGCAGCAGATTGCCTTGAGCCGCCCCTGGGTCTGGCAGCTGAGTTTGAATATACTGAAGGGGAGAGAGATAGTGCAGTGGGAGATCAGTGAAGAGCAGGTCGCAATGGTCTGAGCAGCAGGTGATGAGAGAGTGAATAAGGGTTATAGTAATGTGTTCAGAAAGGAAGGGGCAAGGTTTGCTGCTGATATAGAGAAGGAATCAATAGGTTTAGCTAACTTTTGGATATATGCAGAAAAAGAGAGAGGAGTCAAAGATGACCCAAGGATGTGAGCCGAGGAGAGAGGAAGGATGACAGTGATATCCACAGACACAAATCGATTGTATTTTTTTGAATCAGTAAACAAGTACTAGGGAACACACCATGAAGCTACAAAGTAGCATATTTAAAACAGATAAGAGAAAATAGATTTAATCTAAAAGTATAATTAGCCTTTGGAACTCATTAATGGTGGATGTAGCAAAAGCAAGTAGTGTAGCTGGATTTAAAAAAAAGCTTGGACAAATTCCTGGAGGAAAAGTCCATAAACCATTATTAAGACAGATTGAGAGAAAACACTTCCTAATCCTGCGGATAAGTAGCATGGGACTGGCTACTTTTGTCAGTGCCCTGAGTGCCCCTTTTACCCCTTGAACACTTAATGCAGTGCTTCTCAACCCTCTCCTGGAGGCACACCTTGCCAGGATTACTACAATAAATTCATTTGCATATAATAAAGGCCACTTGTATGAAAATCTTTCTCATGCATATTCCTAAAAACTCGATTGACTAGGTGTGCTTTCAGCAGAGGATTTAAAAGCACTGATCTAATGGTCCAAGTGACTCCTTCGTCAGCTTCTTGCTTTGGATGTATCTAAAAAGGTTTTATTGTGAGTTTTTGTCTCTATGGCAAGCTTCTTTTCAAATTCTCTTTTTGCCTTCCTTATCAATGCTTTGCATTTAACTTGAAGGACTACAAACGAGGACTGCTACTTCTGGAGAGAGATCTGCAATTGTAAACATTTACTTCTGGGAATTTTTCTAAATCTTGGAGGAAAAGGAATTCTTTAGATTAAAGCTGATTAATCTGTGAAGCCAGTGTATTTGTTAAATCAGTCAGGGCCTATTAGCAGCAAAGAGTTTTCAATTTAAATTTAAAGCACAGCAGAAAGCTTTCTGGTAAAATTTAGAACCCAGCAGAGACATTCCAGTTTAAATTTAATACTCAGTCAGGGCCTAGTAGCAGCAAAGAGCTTTCAGTTAAAATTTAAAACACAGAAGAGAGCTTTCTGGTTAAATTTAGAAACCAAGACTCCCTCTATCCAAGCAAGGGCTGTAGGACTTCCCCTGGAGATTGGTCACAGATTACCTTAGAAGCACAGGACAGGGTACTATGTAGTAGCCAGCTTTTAATAAGTCTTCTCTCCTTCCCTCCCCGACACCCTCCCACCCATGGGATAATTGTAGCTTTATAGGTGCTTAAACCTCTTAAAGGAAAGGAGGTGCCCTATTCACTCTCAGGTGCAGCTGTTTATTCTCATCAGCATACATTAAGGACCTGAGATTAATTAAACTTCAGGTGAACAAAGTACATTAAACGTATTAGGTATAGTTTAAATATCTAAACACAACCTTAAAACTAAGATGCAGACAGCAGTCTAGCAGCGAGATGGGGGCTTTCCAGTCTTTTGCATTGAGTGTCACATGTATGATTTTATCCCAGTTGGTGAGGGGTCTTACGTGTGTACAAGGTGCAAGGAGCTCTTTGCTCTCAGGGAACGAGTCTGATCTCTGGAGGCTAGAGTAGCAGACTTGGAAGACATAAGGAAGTCAGAGAGGTACATAGACGACACCTACAGGGATATAGTCCTTAAGTCCAACCTCCAGTCTGGCAGCATCCCTGTTGCCATGGAGGAGAGAGGTCACGTGACAGGAGAGCATAACCCAGGTGTGGCAGAAAGTGATCCTATAGCTAGGGCCTGTCCTCCAGGTGATGTAAAACCCTCTCGTACTGAGAAGGTTTCTCCAGGGCCATGTGCCCATGAGGGAAGGGATAGGACAGCCGTTATAGTTGGTGATTCGATCAATAGGCATGTACATAGCTGGGTGGCTGGTGGACGTGAGGATCTCCTGGTAACATGCCTGCCTGGTGTGAAGATAGCGTACCTCACGTGCCACCTAGACAAGGTCTTAGATAGTACTGGGGAGGAGACTGCTCTCTTGGTACATGTCGGTACCAATGACATAGGAAAATGTGGTAGGGAGGTTCTGGAGGCTAAATTTAGGCTTTTAGGTAGGAAGTTGAAATCCAGAACTTCCAGGGTAGCATTCTCCGAAATGCTTCCCGTTCCACGTGCAGGACCCAAAAGGCAGGCAGAACTCCGGAGTCTCAATGCGTGGATGAGACAATGGTGCAGAGATGAGGGGTTTGGATTTGTTAGGAACTGGGGTACATTCTGGGGAAAGGAGGGGCTCTTCCGAAGGGATGGGCTTCACCTTAACCGGGATGGAACCAGGCTGCTGGCATTAACCTTTAAAAAGGAGATAGAGCAGCTTTTAAACTAGATATTAGGGGAAAGCCGACAGTCGCCCAAGAGCGGATGGTTCGGAAGAATGTATCTTTGAAGGATACTACCAAAAGCAGAGAGGTTCCACAAAAGAGTAAAGTAGCCCAAATGCCCTCGAGTATGGAGCAGACTGAGCTTAAAGATCCCAAATTACCCTTGTCTAACAATAGCCAAATTAATATGAATAAAATACATTCTCTAAAATGCTTGTATGCAAATGCTAGAAGTCCAAAAAATAAGATGGGAGAGTTAGAATATATAGCACTAAATGAAAGGTTAGATATGATTGGAATATCAGAGACATGGTGGAAGGAGGACAACCAGTGGGACACTGTGATACCTGGGTACAAACTATATCATAATGATAGAGCTGATCAAATTGGTGGAGGGGTTGCTCTCTATGTTAGAGAGGGCATTGAGTCAGAAAGGATTAAAGTTTTGCAGGAAACAAAATCTGCTGTAGAATCTATATGGATTGAAATTCCATGTAAAAGGGGGAAGGCAATGGCAGTGGGGGTGTACTATCGAGCGCCTTGCCAGAATGACCAAATGGATGATGAAATGCTCAAAGAAATCAAGGAAGCTAACAAAAGTTACAGTGCAGTAATAATAATGGGTGATTTCAACTACCCCGGTATCGACTGGGTCAGTGTCACGTCAGGACATGCTAGGGAGATAAAGTTCCTAGATGAAATAAATGACTGCTTCTTGGAGCAGCTGGTTCATGAACCAACCAGAGGGGAAGCCATATTAGACCTAGTCCTTAGTGGAACACCAGATCTAGCACAAGAGATAAGGTTGTTGGGCCACTTGGCAATAGTGATCATAGCATGATCGCCTTTGATTTAATTAGTGGAGGAGGGATAGTAAGGAACTGCACAGTACTACCTTTTAACTTTTGAAAGGCAGACTATGATAAAATGAGGAAAACAGTTAAGAAAAAACTAAAAGGAGCAGTTGCAAAGGTTAAAGACGTACATCAGGCTTGGCTGTTGTTGAAAAATACTATCTTGGAAGCCCAGACCAGCTGTATTCTACGCTTTAAGAAAAGTGGAAGGAAGTCCAAAAAACTGCCAGCATGGCTTAAAGGTGAGGTCAGAGAGGCTGTTGTTGCCAAAAAAGCATCTTTCAGGAAATGGAAAAAAGAGTCAAACAACGAAATCTGGAAACAGCACAAGCACTGGCAAGTCAAATGCAAGGCACTGATAAGGCAGGCAAAGGGAGAATTTGAGAAGAAGCTTGCTGCGGAAGCAAAAACACGAAATAAAGACCCTTTCAAGTATATTCGTAGCAAAAAACCTGTGAGAGAGTCAGTTGGTCCATTAGATGATAAAGGGGTTAAAGGAGCACTAAGAGGCGACAAGGTGATAGCGGAGAGATTGAATGAATTCTTTGCTTCAGTCTTTAATGAGGAAGATGTAGGGATGTTACCCATGACTGAAGTGGTATTTAAAGGTGCGGAAGAATTGAAGGAAATATCGATACATCGGGAAGATGTATTACAATTATTAGATAAACTGAAGAGTAGCAAATCACCTGGGCCGGATGGTATACATCCAAGGGTGTTGAAAGAACTGAAATATGAGATTGCAGACCTGCTATTAGTAATCTGTGAACTATCATTAAAATCATCTCTAATACCTGAAGACTGGAGGATCGCCAATGTAACACCAATTTTTAAAAAGGGTTCCAGGGGTGATCCGGGAAACTACAGACCGGTGAGCCTGACATCAGTACCGGGAAAAATGGCAGAAACCATCATAAAGAATAAAATTACTCAGCATGTAGATAGTCATGACCTAATGGGAGACAGCCAACATGGCTTTAGACAAGGAAGATCTTGTCTTATTAATCTGTTATGTTTTTTTGAAGGAGTGCATAATCAGGTGGACAAAGGTGAGTCGGTTGATATTGTGTATCTGGACTTTCAGAAAGCCTTTGACAAGGTCCCTCAATCGAGACTTTTGGCAAAACTAAAGAGTCATAGGATAGGAAGCAGTGTACTATTGTTGATCAAGAACTGGTTAAAAGATAGAAAGCAGAGGGTAGGGCTAAATGGCCAATTTTCCCAATGGAGAAAGGTGAATAGTGGTGTACCCCAGGGATCTGTGCTGGGTCCGCTGCTTTTTGACATATTCATAAATGACCTGGAAAGTGGAATAACGAGTGAGGTTATCAAATTTGCAGATGACACAAAACTATTTATAGTTGTTAAAACCCAAGAGGATTGTAGAAAATTGCAAGAGGATCTTGATAAATTGGAAGACTGGGCATCAAAATGGCAGATGAAATTTAATGTGGACAAGTGTAAGGTTATGCACCTAGGGAAGAACAATCCAAACTATGATTACACCTTGCAAGGTTCCACATTAGGAACCACCACCCAGGAAAAAGATTTAGGCGTCATTGTGGATAACATGTTAAAACCCTCGGCCCAGTGTGCAGCGGCGGCCAAGAGAGCAAATAGAATGCTAGGTATGATAAGGAAAGGAATGGAAAATAAAACAAAAGATATTATAATGCCTCTATATCGTTCCATGGTGAGACCGCACCTTGAATATTGTGTGCAATTCTGGTCGCCGTATCTTAAAAAGGATATAGCGATTTTAGAAAAGGTTCAGAGAAGAGCCACCAAAATGGTAAAGGGGATGGAAGGATACTCCTATGAAGAAAGGCCAAAAAGGTTGGGGCTCTTTAACCTGGAAAAGAGACAGCTGAGGGGTGATATGATAGAAGTCTATAAATTAATGAACGGAGTGGAACGGGTAAACGTAGATCGATTGTTTACCTTATCAGAATATAGAAAGACTAGGGGACATGCAATGAAGCTACAGGGTAAACTACTTAAGACTGATAAAAGAAAATATTTTTTCACTCAACGTGTAATCAAACTCTGGAATTTGTTACCGGAGGATGTAGTAAAGGCTGTTAGTGTAGCTGGGTTTAAAAAAGGTTTGGACAAGTTCCTGGAGGAAAGGTCCATAAACCATTATTAAGAAGGGACCCAGGATATCAATGCTTGAACCAATACAAGCATTGTGGAACCTGTGTCTCTTGGGGAAACTGCTAGGTACGTATGACCTAGATTGGCCACTGTTGTAAACAGAATACTGGGCTTGATGGACCTTGGTCTGACCCAGTATGGCATATCTTATGTTATGTTCTTATAACTTGGGATTCTAATTTAGTGTTAACCAAATCAGCAGCTACAACTTCCTCGTCAAGATGCCGCAGAGCAACCGTAGCCGCTTGCGAGAAAGTACATAAAGAATTTAAGGAAACAGACATTTTAGAATCAATCGATTGCAAAGCTCCCCAAACATCCCTCAGAGTAATGTCAGAGTCTGAAGGAGGAGTGGGAAGCTCAAAAGAGCCGCCAACTCCTAAAGGCTGAACAGGAACAGGCAAAACAATGGGTTGCATTTTCCTTACCAAATCAGAGGGTTCCTTCGATAGGTCAAGTAAATTACCGGGCACAGGATACTCAGGAGGAGATCTCCCACCGGAGCTCAGCGACGCCCCATCAGGGGAAGATTGTGCTAAAGGAAGGGGAACAAAATGCTTGTCCAATGGGCCGACCGGTTTAGAATCACCGGACCCGGCCTCAGGGGCCTTAGCCCCGGACTTAGCTTTACGTTTTCCCATAGGCACTACACTAAACTAACAAAGAGAACAAGGAAAACCATTCTGCAACAGCAGACTCAATAAAGGAAAATACACATTAAAGAGAATCTTTAACTTCAGAATTAAGCACAATATCGTCGCAGTAGCATCGAAGGGGCGTCTAAGGGGCTAAACAAGCCCCTTTAACCACGCCCCTTCGACACACGCCCCACGCCCCCGCGTCAAGGAGAGGAGTCCAAAGAAATAGAGTCAAAGAAGGACCTCGCAGGTAGGGCTGACCCGGCAGTGCCTGCCCGCTGAGGTGGAACAGAGAAACAAGTCCTCCACTCTAATGGCAGCCACAGCAGCCTCCCGAGCCGATGTCCATGCTCCGCACACCTCCAGGAAGAAGAACAGCTGGTACAAACACTCCTCTCAACGCCACTGCTTTAAACCCCGAGGGGAAGTCCCCGCAGGTAGGGCTGACCCGGCAGTGCCTGCCGCTGAGGTGGAACAGAGAAACAAGTCCTCCACTCTAACGGCAGCCACAGCAGCCTCCCGAGCCGATATCCAGGCTCTGCACACCTCCAGGAAGAAGAACAGCTGGTACAAACACTCCTCTCAACGCCACTGCTTTAAACCCCGAGGGGAAGTCCCCGCAGGTAGGGCTGACCCGGCAGTGCCTGCTCGCTGAGGTGGAACAGAGAAACAAGTCCTCCACTCTAACGGCAGCCACAGCAGCCTCCCGAGCCGATGTCCAGGCTCCGCACACCTCCAGGAAGAAGAACAGCTGATACAAACACTCCTCTCAACGCCACTGCTTTAAACCCCGAGGGGAAGTCCCCGCAGGTAGGGCTGACCCGGCAGTGCCTGCCCGCTGAGGTGGAACAGAGAAACAAGTCCTCCACTCTAACGGCAGCCACAGCAGCCTCCCGAGCCGATGTCCAGGCTCCGCCCACTTCCAGGAAGAAGAACAGCTGGTACCGAGCCCTAACCTTTTTAACCTTTCTTCATAGGGGTATCCTTCCATCCCCTTTACCATTTTTGTGGATCTTCTCTGAACCTTTTCTAATAATGCTATATCCTTTTTAAGATAAGGTGACCAGAATTGCACACAATATTCAAGGTGCACCATGGAACAATACAGAAGCATTATAATATCCTTTCTTCCCTAGGTGCATAACTTTGCACTTGTCCACATTAAATTTCGTCTGCCATTTTGATGCCCAGTCTTCCAATTTATCAAGATCCTCTTGCATTTTTCTACAATCCTCATGGGTTTTAACAACTTTAAATAGTTTTGTACCATCTGCGAATTTGATAACCTCACTCATTATTCCCTTTTCCAGGTCATTTATGAATATGTCAAAAAGCAGCGGACCTAGCACAGATCCCTGGGGTACACCACTTTTCTCCATTGGGAAAATTGGCCATTTAGCCCTACCCTCTGGAGGTGCTCCTGAAAGAGCGAATAGTGGACTTTTTCGAAACCAACAGGTTGCATGATCCGAGGCAACATGGTTTTATCAAAGGGCGATCTTGCCAAACAAATCTGATTAAGTTTTTTGACTGGGTGACCAGAGAACCAGATCAAGGGCATGTAATGGATGTGATCTACCTAGATTTCAGCAAAGCCTTTGATACTGCTCCTCATAGGAGGCATATCAATAAACTCAACAGCTTGGGAATGGGTCCCAAGATGGTGAACTGGATTAGAAATTGGTTGACTGACAGATGACAGAAAGTGATGGTAAATGGAACTCACTCAGATGAAAGGAAGGTGATTAGCAGTGTGCCCCAAGATTCGGTTCTGGGACAGGTACTGTCCAATGTATTTGTGAGTGATATTGCTGAAGGATTGATTGGAAAAGTCTGTCTTTTTGAAGATGACATGAAAATTTGCAACAGAGTGAACTCCCCTAAGGGAGTAGATAACATAAGGAAAGATCTACAAAAGCTGGAAGAATGGTCTAATGCTTGGCAGTTAAGGTTTAATGTGAAGAAGTGTATTGTCATACACTTCGGAAGTAGAAATTCAAGAGAATTGTATGCGATATGGGGCGATACGTTGGGGTGCAAAGACCAGGAGAAGCACCTCGGAGTGATTGTTTCTGAGCATTTCAAGGTGGCAAAAGAATGTGACAAGGAGGTGGCAAAAGACAGAAGGATGCTGGGTTGGATACAGAGAGGAATTACCAGCAGAAAGGAAGAGGTACTAATGCCACAGTACAAGTCACTGGTGAGGCCTAACTTGGAATATTGTGTTCAGTTTTGGAGACCATATCTCACAAAGGATATAAAAAAGACTGGAAACAGTTCAGAGGAAGGTGACTAAAATGATTTGGAGCCTGCGTCAGAAGACGTATGAGAAGAAACCTAAATATGTACACTCTAGAGGAGAGGAGGGACAGGGGAGATATGATTCAGACCTTTAAATACTTAAAGAGAAATAATGAACAAACAAACCTCTTCCAAAGATGGAGAAGCTGTAAAACTAGAGGGCATAACATGAAGTTGCAAGGGGGTAAACTGAAAGGCAATGTCAGGAAATACTTTTTCACTGAAAGGGTGGTGGATGATTGGAATGCCCTCCTGATGGAATGGTGGGGGCAAATACAGTGACAAAATTCAAAATTGCATGGGACAGACACAGTGGACTCCTTTATAGCAACAGGATAAAATCAAAATAAACATAACTATCTCTTATGTTCAACAAATAGTGGTGACCTGCATGGAGCGGTGGGTATACACCTAAAAAAAGGCATGGGGAGCGGTGACCTGCACGGAGTGGTAAGTGCACCTACTCTTGCCGTCTTGCTGGGAAGACTAGATGAACCATACTGGTCTTTATCTGCCGTCATAAACTATGTTACTATGTTAGTCATTTAGAGTTACTAAGGGAATAGGAATACCTAGATTAAAATGAATTAGGAAAAGGGGAAAAAGTAGTGACTTCATACAGAACATAAGACTAATCTTTTGAATCTTGCATGGAAGTAGTCAGCCAGATCTGGACACAAAGCGAAAGGAGGTTTGGAGGAAGAGATAGTGAGCATCAGCGGCAAGAGAGTTCATCATATGGGCATAGTACTTGCTTGGCATATGGAATAGTGGAGTGGAAAGAGTTCAGCATGAATTTGAATGTCTGAAGTCAGCATGGGCATGGGAAGGGCAGACGGCATAGGCCGTATGGTCTTCTTCTGACATCATATTTCTATCTTTCTAAAGGCACAGCAGACTGAGCATAGGAACATAGATAGTAGATTCTGGAGACCAGCCAAGGCTGAGGTATGGTATGACTTACAGGACATGGAATGAGAGCAATGAGAGAATCTAGTGTCCACCTCACTGACAGACTCAGGTAAAATAATGGATGACAGAGGAGAACAGACAGCAATGGAGAAAGCCGAAGTGTCAATATTTTATTTATTTATTTATTTATTTAAAGTCTCTTTTATACCTCGCTATTCAGCATCAGTGCGGTTTACAATAAACAACGAACATACACATTTCCAATAGTACTTTGTGTTTACATATGAACAGGAAATTCAACTTGGCTAACAGGGTAACTATATACAATAACAATATATACAATTTACAGGCTGGTCATGTGTTCGTATGTCTGATGATTTCTAAATGTGCTGGTGGATATTGGATGAGATTGTGGATGGGAGTAATTAAGTGCTGGCTGATCTCAGACTCTACTTTGCCCTGCCCTGTACTTCAGCATCACAGCATTGGCCATCAGGGTTTGTTTAGACAGGTAGGAGGCATTCATCAAGGCCTTGGGACCTCTAACTGGTAAGCCTAGGATGGGGGCCACTTTTGTGCTTTGCTGTGGAACGTGCAAATTTCCTAACCATAGCAACATAAGGAAACACTTGATGTGAATTACTAAAGTGTGATATTCAGGTACTTTAGTAACTCCCAGATGTTGAAGCTTTAATGGGAGAGGCTGACTTGGATTCAGTGGCAGTTTCAGAAACATGGTTCACAGAAAACCATAACTGGGATGTAACTATACCAGGCTATACTTTATTCTGAAAGGATAGGGTAGGAAGAAGGGGAGGAGGAGTGGCACTATATGTAAAAAATAATATTAAAGCTTTGGAACTACAGAGATTAAAAGGGAGAGAGAAAGCGCTGTGGGTTAAACTAGAAAGAGGGAAAGAGAAATCTATTTGCATTGGCGTGATATACAGACCTCCCTCACAGGAAGAAGAGGTGGACGGAAAGTTAATTGAAGACATATGCAGCATTGCTAGGAAAGGGGAAGTGCTACTGATAGAGGATTTCAATATGCCAGTTGATTGGCACATTCCTGCTGCAGTATCATCTAGAAGTAAGGAGATCCTGGACTCTCTACAGGGAGAACTATTCAGGCAACTGGTAACAGAACCCACATGTGAAGGGGCCATGCTGGACTTGGTGCCTACCAATGGTGAAAGTGTTTCTGATGTTATAGTGGGACATTATTTTGCATCCAGTGATCACCAGATGCTGAGGTTCAATAAAATCCATTCAAAAGCAAGGGTCTTAGACTTTAGGAAAACTAACTTTGCGAAGATGAGCCAATACCTCAGGGAGTCGTTAGTGGGATGGGAACAGCTGGGGGATGTAGAAAAACAGTGGGCAAAACTGAAAGGGGATATTTTAAGGGCAACCAACCTTTTTGTTAAAATGGTAAATAAAGTTAAAAGGAAAAGGAGACCACTATGATTTTCAAAAGAAGAAGCTGAAAAAGAGAAGAAAAAGAGGGAGGCCTTCATGAAATATAAGAGATCACAGAGAGAGGAAGACAGGCATCTATATTTGGAAAATCTTAGAGAAGCTAGCAAACTAGTTAGGAAAGCAAAGATTCAAAAAAAGGAGAAAATAGCCAATGTAGAAAAATGGGGGGATAAGACATTTTTCAGATATGTTAGTGAGAAGAGGAAGTGCAAAAGCTGTATTGTCAGACTCAAGCGTGAAGGGGAGGAATATGTAGAAGCCGATGAGGATAAAGCGGAATTGCTTAACAAATATTTCTGTTCTGTGTTCACAGATGAAGAACCAGGAGCAGGACCTCAAAAAACACCCACAAACAGGAACGGAAGCGAGGGGCATCTTGAACAATTTTCAGAAGACTGTGTTCGTGAGAAACTAGCTAAACTTAAAGTAGACAAAGCAATGGGACCGGACTGGTGTGAATAAACAGATAAACAAAGCGGAGCTGGTCAATATAGTGTATCTGGATTTTCAGAAAGCCTTTGACAAGGTCCTTCATCAGAGACTCTTGGCAAAATTAAAAAGTCAAGGGATAGGAGGCAGTGACTATTGTGGATCAGAAACTGGTTAAAAGATAGAAAGCAGAGGGTAGGGATAAATGGCCAATTTTCCCAATGGAGAAAGGTGAATAGTGTAGTACCACAGGGATCTGTGGTGCATCTGCTGCTTTTAAACATTTTTGTAAATGACCTGGGCATGGGAATAACGAGTGAGGTAATTAAATCTGCAGATGACACAAAATTATTCAAAGTTGTTAAAACCTAATAGGATTGTGAAAAATTGCAAGATGACCTTGATAAATTGGAAGACTGAAGCTTCAAATGGCAGATGAAATTTAATGTTGGCAAGTGCAAAGTTATGCACATAGGAAAGAAGAACCCAAACAATGGTTGCATGATAAAGAGGACCCAGGAAATGTTCTGCTTGCCTCAATACAAGCATTGTGAAACTTGTGCGTCTTTTTGGGAAACTGCCAAGTACTTGTGACCTGGATTGGCCTCTGTTGGAAACAAGATACTGGGCTTGATGGACCTTGGTGTCACTGAGTATGGCATTTCTTATGTTCTTAATGTCACTTCCCACGAATCCATTCTCGGCACTTTTGAGTCTTACAATTCTACCTCTGATCTTTCTCTTCTCCCGAATATACCTGAAAAAGGCTTTGTCACCACGCTTCGGATCTTTAGCCATCTTTTCTTCTGCCTTTGCTTTTGCTATCCATATTTCTCTCTTTGCCTCTTTTAGCTTTATCCTGTATTCTTTTCTGTGTTCCTCTGTTTGCGAACTTTTGAATTTTGTGAAAGCTGTGTTTTTTGCCTTTATTTGTGCAGCCACTTCTTTGAAGAACCATATAGGCTTCCTTTTTCTCTTGTTTTTATTTACTTTCCTTACATATGTATTTGCCTCCTTTAGTTTAGCCCACTGCAATTCCAGTTCCCTTAACTTCTCCCACCTTGACAACTCCTCTTTCAGGCATTTGGCCATTTTACTGACTTCAGTGTTTTTGAAGTCTAGGACTTTGAGCTTGCTATGATTGGACTCTGCCTTGGCTTTTATCTCAAATCACATCATGTGATGATCGCTGCTACTCATGTGGGCACCCACCCGGACATTCAACATGCTATTTCCGTTGGTGATGTACCAAATCCAGCATTGACCTTTCCCTGGTCAGTTCCATCACCATTTGCCTTAGCAATGCATCTTGGAAGGCATCCCCAATTTTTTTTATTTCTTTCCAGGTATGCAGAAGGAATACTCCAATTCACATCAGGTAGGTTAAAGTCACCAAATATGAGCACTTCCCCTTTCATGGCTACCTTTGCAATATCAACAATCAAGTTTCTATCCATTTCTTCGGTTTGAGTTGGAGGCCTGTAGACTATACCAGTATGGATGATAGTGCTATCTCCTCTTTCCAACACAATCCACAGAACTTTTTCTTTTCCCCATGTCTCCTGCATTTCAGCAGCTTTAATATTGCTTTTGACATATAGGGCTACTCCTCTTCCTTTTCTGACTTCTCTGTCTCTTCTAAATAAATTATAGGCAGCTATGTCGATATCCCATTCATGAGACTCGTTAAACCATGTTTCTGTAATGTCACAATATCCAAGTTCATTTCCACCATTAGGGCTTCCAGGTCAGGAACTTTGTTGGCTAGGCTTCGAGCATTTGTGCTCATTGTTTTCCAGCATTTGTTGACTGGCTTGCCTGTGTTTTGTATGGATTTTGTTCTATAAGCCTCTTCGCACTTGCCATTGATGTGTGGGTTAATAGTGTGGCTGTTTCCACTATTATTATGATTTTGCTGGGAGTGACATCCTGAACTTGTTCTTCTCCCTCCGTCACTCCCTTTCCCTAGTTTAAATGCCTGTCCACATACTTTGTCTGAATGTTTCACTTAGGATCCTTTTCCCTGTGACAGAGGGACGTAGCTTTTCTAAAGCTATGAGAATTAAAGAGAAAAGTCCAGTTTCAAATTGTAATGTTAAAAGACGCTCAAGGATCAACAGTGAATCATGCTGAGATCAAGAAAGGTTGGAAAGCATATACCTGGCCATTATACTATAAAGATCAGTGGATAAACAGCCATTTCAACTGGTACCTTATGAACACGAAGCATTGGTGATGAAAGAAGAAGTCAAAGCAGCATTGAAAGCATTATCAAAGAACAAAGCACTGGGGATTGATGGTATTCTCACTGAAGTATTACAGCAATTGGATGCAGCTGTTACCATACTTACAAGGCTCTGCCAGGAAATTTGGAGGAGAACATCATAGATGACTGACTGGAAGAGATCTGTATTCATATCAATACTAAAGAAAGGTGATCTGACTGTGGAAATTATTACACAATCGCTCTGATTTTACACACCAGCAAGATTCTACTCAAGATCATTCAGTGGAGATTACAATAATATTGAAATGAGAACTTCCTGAAGTGCAAGCAGGATTCAGGAAAGTGTGGCGAACAAGCAACATCACCGCAGATGTGAATGGATCCTTGAAAGGACAAAAGAATACCAAAAGGATATTTACATGTGTTTCATTGACTACAACAAGGCCTTTGATTGCATAGATCATGAAAAACTCTGGGCCACAGTAAATAGCATGGATATAGTAGAACACTTGATAGTTTTCATGCACAACCTCTATACTGAACAAAAAGCAAAGTCGGAATGGATCAAGGAGAAACAGAGTGGTTTAAAATTGGCAAAAGTGTACGACATGTCTGCTGACTTTCTCCATACCCTTTCAATTTATATGCCAAACAAATCATCAGAGAGATACGACTGTATGAAGACAACCAAGATGTGAAGAATGGTGGAAGACTCAGCAAAAACCTTTACTATGCTGATGATTACTGGCTGGAAATGAAGATGATCTGAAACATCTGCTTATCAAGATCAGGGACAATAGTCTTAAAATGGGCCTGCACCCTAATGTGAAAAAGACAAAGATCCTGACAACTGGCAAAATCAATTGTTTCATCCTTGATGGAGAAGAAATAGAAATAGTAGACAACTTTAACCTGCTTGGATCAATATAATCAACAATCAACAAGCAGTCAAGAAATCCAATAAAGCATACAAGATTTGACTTGCCCAAGCCACAATCTTTTCCATAATGTCATATGGATGTGAAAGGTGGACAAAGAAGAAGAAAAACAGGAAGACAATCAATGTCTTCCAATTATGGTGCTGGCGAAGAATCTTGTGTATACCATGGGGTGCCTGAAGAACAAATTAATCAGTGCTAGAGGAAATCAAACCTAAGCTTTCCTTAGAATCTCAAATGACAAGACTTCAACTTTCATACTTTGGACACATAATACGAAAAGTAAGATCATTAGAAAAAGACATCATGCTTGGCAGGGGTTGAAAGTCAACGCAGAAGAGAAAGACCGGCAATGCAATTGGTTAATACAATAACAGGAGCTATAGAGGTCATTATCAACATTAGCTATCCGCCTGAAGACTGAACACAGTTTATGATAACTATCCACAGGGTTGCTATGAGCCGACATCTACTCAACAGCACTTAACAACAACAAGCAGCTACGCTGAATGAAGGACTCCATGAAACAGCTAAATGGTCACTTAATAATAAGTCAAAACAAAATCATTCTAAACCCATGCTGCTATGGTTGCATAGATCATGTGTCATTTAGATTGCCTACAAGTTAGATTGGTTGGTGATGTTTCAACCAGTTAACAAGCTAAAATTGTTAGGTGTGATATTAGATTCTTCCCTAACTATGGGAAGACAGATTGTAACTGTGGTAAGAAAAGGGCTGGTATCATCTTGGGAATATACCTTACTTGCACCCGTGTTTTATGTAAAAGGATTTAGTAACTATTACACATGCTTAAATCACAACAGGGTTGGATTATTGTCAGTTGCCTAGATTACAATTATTGCAAAACATTGCAGCACTGAAAGAACTTCACTGGCTTCTTGTTGAATATAGGATTAATTTTAAAATTTTGGTTTTAGTTTTTAAAAATATTGCATGATATGATGCCTAAGTCTTTAGACACTCATGTTCATCTGTATAGACTGTCTGAGGCCTTGAGTTTGTCACAAAAAGGTTTTCATGCAGCACCGAATGGGGTACAGTTGGTAGAGACTAGTAAATTAGCATTTTCATGTGTTGCCTCCCATCCTCGGAAACAAGCTGTCAACGGAGGTTAATGATATTTTATGTTTTCATAAACAGTATAAAGCATGGCTTTTTAAGGAGGCTTTTGAAAGATGAAATATTCTAATTGTATTGTAAACCGTTTTGTAATTTTAGAAGAGACAGTAAATAAATAAATTGACCATGATGTCACTGCTCGCTAGCTTCAGATGTGGGTCAGGTAAGCACATTTTTATCTGCCACTACATGCCGCGAGTCAATGCTGCCCAGACTTTGCTATAATGTGGAGAACAAGCTGGAACTTTGAAGATGTGAGCACAAAACAGGCAACTGCACAGTCAGGATGAAAAAAGTAGAGGGGTAATCTAGTGGTTAGAGCAATAGGCTGAGAAGGGTCTGTTTACTAACCGGTGCTAGCAGCTTCCTGCAAAATCAGAGCCGTGGCCCTGTTTTATTCAATGGGGCCATGGCTCTGATTTTGCACGGAAGCCGCTAGTGCTGCTTAGTAAACAGACCCCTCAAAGAAGTCAAGGTTCAAATTTTCCTTCTCCTGCTAATATTTTTTGTGACCTTGAGCAAGTCACTTCATCCTCCGTTGCCTCAGATACTAATTTAATGGTCCATTTTCATACCTTCAGAGCCTAAAGATACTCAGAGGGAATATACAGTATGTGCCTGCAGGACCAGGTGGCACTGTCATCTTAAAGGAGCTGAAGCAAGAAGGGAGAAAATAGTTATCTTATTCTTTGTATTGTGTGTTAGCTGCTTTCTGTTCAGTTTCTTCTCTCAGTGATCCTTTTTCTGAGGAAACATTATCTTATTTCTTAAGCTGTAACAAGATGGAAAGTCCTGTATCTGAGCTGTCAAGCTGCCCATTTCCAGGAGAGTTTCTGACAACCCTATCCTGATTCATTATGGGACCTGCGGCATTGATTTCAGTGGGAAGAATTGGGAGTACAAATACCACAGTGCTTTGGAATGTAAGTTCAAAAACAGAACTAGCCAAAAGTCTCCCTCCTGAAACTGAGTAACTTGATAGCTCAACGCCTGTCTCGGAGCAGAACAGAAGGGCAGCAAAATGGTTAAAGCAGGGAGGTCACACCTTGGATAATGGAAATACCTACGATACCTGAATTGTAATTTGCTCTCAAGTTGGGTTTTATCCAGATCTTTGCTTCATGAGCTATATTCATTGCACACAGACATTTCAACCAGTGAACTGCACAGACCAATGCTCGATCCCACGAAGTGCTAATCTAAAAGGCTCATGTCCATGGCATGACTTGGGCCACCAGGGAACTTAGGCTGGTCAGTTCACTCACTGAAAGGAAAGGCAGTATTAATTCAAGATATTCTGCATACCTACAACTGGAGTGGCCCCCGGCGCAGGAGTGATAACTACAGAAAGAAATCACAAAAATTGTAAAATGATTAAAGGGGCGATCGTTACTCAGGATTATGAGATTAAAAACATTCACTGAATCCACACAGAGCACAATATTATCTCTCAGCATAAGGCTCAAGTATTTACCTCACAGCTGGAAAACATAGTTACTTACTTTTAACAGGTGACCTCTGGGAACAGCAGGAATTTAGTCTTCACATATGGTTGACATCGGTACCGACGGAGCCTACTCAGGAACGTTCCCTAGCATCCAATAGGAAATCTTTTGGGAGCATTCCACTGTGCCTATGTTGCTGCCTTCCCACCTTTGTGACTCTCTCTCCTCAGCTGAGTTTGTAGATGAGATAAAAGGAGAGAATAGAGAGAGAAAGAGAAACTCTACAACTCCTAGGGGAGGAGGGTGGGTTGTGAAGACTAAATTCCTGCTGTTCCCAGAGATCATCTGTTACAGGTGAGTAACTACAGTACGCTATCTCCAGGAACAAGCAGGAATGTAGTCTTCACATATGGGACTCCCTAGCTCCCAGATGCCAAAGGAAGGTCCCCAGAATCGGTAGATTTGCCTCAGAGCAGGCCCCAAGAGGGCATGGATTTTCAATGGACCTTTGGCATCGAAAATTCCGGGACGGACGGTAGAAGTAGACCTAAGTGTGAAAGAGGTTTTGGAGTACAGCCTGACCAAACATGGCATCCTGACAGGAATCCTTGTCCAAAGAGTAATGTGCAGCAAAGATATGCACCGAAGACCAGGTGGCTGCTTTGCAGATTTGATCAATGGCTACAGAGAGTAGGTTTGCCGTGGAGGCAGCCATGGCACGAACATTATGGGCAGTGACCTGACCTTCAAGGGATAGTCCTGCTTTATCATAAGCAAATGAGATGCAATCTGCTATCTATTTAGATACTGGCAACCTCAAGTGACTGGGATCAAATGAGATGAATAACAGAGCTCTTATGGTGCTCAACTGTCCTTTGGAGATAGAATGCCAAGGTATGCTTGCGCTCAAGAGTATGGAGGGTTGCCTCTGCCATAGAGGAATGAAGTCTAGGGAAGAAGACAGGTAGGTAGACTGACTGATTCAAATGGAAAGGAGACACCACTTTGGGCATGAAATGAGGGTGAGTCCTAACGACCACTTTGTCATGATGGAAGCGTGTATAAAGCAGTTCACCCGCCAAGGCTTGGAGCTCACTGATGCGTCTAGCTGAAGTGAGTGCAACAAGGAAGATGATCTTCCAAGAGAGAAACTTTAGCGAGGTTGTAGCTAAAGGTTCAAAGTGTGACTTAAGGAGCTGACCTAACATGATATTGAGATCCCATGCCACTGGTGGTGGCCTGATGGGGGGCTTGGTTAATAATAGCCCTCTCATAAAACATATTACAATTGGTTGCAAAGAAATTGGCTGCCCATCCAAGGGATGGTGAGAAGCAGCAATTGCACTGAGGTGAACTCTCACCGAGTTCATCTTGAGACCAGAGGATAAAAGATGGAGGAGATACTGAAGGAGAGCCTCCAGTGGAGCTGAGAAGGGGTTAAGATCCCTTTGGGTACACCAAGTGGAGTACCTACACCACTTAAAGCCATAGGAACATCTGGTAGACGGTTTCCTGGAGGCTAGTAGGATGTTCTTTAGTTCCTGAGTAAGGTTGAGACCTTGCAAGACTACGCTTTCAGCAGCCAAGCCATGAGATGGAGAGACTGCAGGTTGGGATGGAACAGCATCCCCTCCTCCTGTGAGAGAAGGTCGGGAGCTGATCCAAGACTGAGAGGGTGAGTCTGTGACAGACGTAGCAAGAGAGGAAACCACGGTTGATGTGGTCAGCATGGGGCTATGAGGATCATGTGGTCCTTGCCCACTTGAAGCTTGAAAAGCATTTTGGGAATCAGGAGTATGGGAGGAAAAGCATACAGGAAATCCTGACCCCAGTGAAGGTGAAAAGCATGACGACTGGGCATTGGGGTCCTGGTGCAAAAACGAGGTAGTTTGGCATTCTGGGGAGTGGCAAAAAGGTCTGTCCCCAGAGTTCCCCAGGTATGAAAGATGTAGGAGATTGTCTCCTAATGGAGAGACTGCTCGTGCGGCAGAAGGATCTGACTCAATCTGTCTGCTAAGACATTTTGGTATCCTGGCAGATATACTGCTTGGAGATGCATCTGGTGAGCAATTGTAAAGGACCAAAGATGAAGAGGCTCCTTGAAGAGGGTCCAAGAGCTTGTTCCTCACTGCTTGTTCATGTAGAACATAGCTACCTGATTGTCTGTCTGGACCAGAACTCTGTGGCCCTTAAGTTGTTGTTGGAACACTTTGAGGGCACAGAGCTCTAGCAAATTTATCTACAGCTGTGACTCCTGCTCTATCCAGAGGCCCTGAGTGGAGAGAGAGTCCAAGTGGGCTCCCCAACCAAATTTGGAGGCATCTGTTGTCAGGATGCATTGATGTGGAGACATCTGAAAAGGTGACCCTACAAGGAGATTTCCCAGGGTAGACCACCAGAACAGGTTCATTAGAATGTCTGGAACTTTGATATTGTCTGTGAGGGTCCCAGAAGCCTGTTTCCACTGGGAGGTAAGAGTCCATTGAGTTGTCCATATATGCAGATGAGCATATGGCACTACATGAACCATAGAGGCCATATGGCCTAACAGTTGTAGCATCTCTCTGGCCGAGAGATTGTTTTTGAACCTTACTTGAGATGCTATCTGTATTAGGTGGGTGCAAAGGTCCTGGGGTAGAAATGCCCTTGACCTTCGAGTATCTAGAACAGCCCCTATGAATTCCAGTGTTTGAATAGGAACTAGATGGGATTTTGGAAGATTTATTTATTTATTTATTTATTTAAATGGTTTTAATATACCATTTTTCTACCAGGCAAAACGGTTTACATAGAACAATCGAAAACTTAAAGAGGAAACTTTAAACTGATACAATTAAATTGTAAGAAGCATTTAACGTTGGAAAGGGTAAGATACAGGGATGGTATAACTTAAAACCTATATTATAGAATGCTTAAGGATGCTTATCACAAATCCTAGATCTTGTAGTACTTGAATTGTACAAAGGAAGGATAGGTGAACTTCCTGAGAAGTGACTGCCCTTATTAGCCAACCATCTAAGTAAGGGAAGACGAATATTCTGAGAGTCCTTAGGTATGCGGCTATGACCGCCATACACTTTGTGAATTCTCTTGGGGCAGAGGCGAACCCGAGTGGAAGGACTCTGTATTGATAGTGATTTCCTTGGAAGATGAAGCGTAGATACCTCCTGTGTTCTGGATGAATGAGGAAATGGGTATATGCTTCTTTGAGATCTAGAGAACAGAGCCAGTCCTGACTCTAGCGATAAGGAAGAAGGGTTCCTAGAGAAATCATCTTGAATTTCTCTTGAACTAGAAACCTGTTGAGGTTTCTGAAATCTAAGATAGGTCTGTATCCTCTGTACTTTTTTGGAATGAGAAAGTATGGAGAATAGAACCCCATTCCCCTCTGACATTAGAGAGGTGATCTCTTGCTGGAGGAGAGCAGTGAGTGGGGATTGCGAATGATATTCCCCTACCAGAGTGGTGAGGGGTATGCTTTGTAGGTGAAGCTTGTACCTCTCTCGCACTGAGGTTATGAGATGCCACCTGTGGGCATAATGGAAAAGCCTGCTTGCTATGTGGAGAGGGTGGGGGTTTTCCAGAGGCAGAGTGGCAATGTTCTCTAGAAAGAAGTAAAAAAAAAAAACAGACTTAGACTGAGTCTGCGCTGCTGGTTGTGGTTTAGGAGCCTGTGGTTTCTTTTGCTGCTTAGGAGGCTGTTGCTTCCTCTGGGTAGCCTGGGGTTGGTATTGAGAATTTGAGGGATAAGAAGAGTACAATTTCTTCTTCTTACCATAGAATGGCTTCTTATCAGCTGCTTTTTTCTTGGTAGGGTAGGCAGTAACCTTTGAAAGCCTATTGAGGGTGGTATTCTCAGATTCTAACTGAGACGTCTTATCTTGTCAATTCTTTACAAACGGGTTCTCTCCTGTACAGGAAATATTTCCCAACTTATCTGTGTTCAAGGTCTGATGCCTGAAACCAGACAATCCTACGGGCACCTTTGCAGATAGAAGCTGTTCTGCTAATGCATTCAAAACAGTCAAAGGTTGCCCTGTTGACAAACTTGGAAACATTTTGGGCATGCTTGACTAATGTAAGGTAGCCGGCCCTCTTGTCATCCGGGAGAAGAGGAGCCATTGATTCCAGATCCTTAGTCAGTTCCCTAAGGAAAATACCCATAAGAACATAAGATATGCCATACTGGGTCAGACCAAGGTCCATCAAGCCCAGTATCCTGTTTCCAACAGTGGCCAATCTAGGTCATACGTACCTAGCAATTTCTCCAAAAGACACAGGTTCTACAATGCTTGCATTGGGTCAAGCATTGATATCCTGGGTCCCTTCTTAATAATGGTTTATGGACCTTTTCTCCAGGAACTTGTTCAAACCTTTTTTAAACCCAGCTACACTAACAGCCTTTACTACATCCTCTGGTAACAAATTCCAGAGTTTGATTACACGTTGAGTAAAAAAATATTTTCTTTTATTAGTTTTAAATAGTTTACCCTGTAGCTTCATTGCATGTCCCCTAGTCTTTCTATATTCTGATAACGTAAACAATCAATCTACGTTTACCCGTTCCACTCCGTTCATTAATTTATAGACTTCTATCATATCTCCCCTCAGCCGTCTCTTTTCCAGGTTAAAGAGCCCTAACCTTTTTAGTCTTTCTTCATAGGAGTATCCTTCTATCCCCTTTACCATTTTGGTGGCTCTTCTCTGAACCTTATCTAATAACGCTATATCCTTTTTATGATACGGTGACCAGAACTGCACACAATATTCAAGGTGCGGTCTCACCATGGAATGATATAGAGGCATTATAATATCTTTTGTTTTATTTTCCATTCCTTTCCTTATGATACCTAGCATTTTATTTGCTCTCTTGGCCGCCGCTGCACACTGGGCCGAGGGTTTTAACATGTTATCCACAATGACGCCTAAATCTTTTTCCTGGGTGGTGGTTCCTAATGTGGAACCTTGCATCGTGTAAGCATAGTTTGGGTTGTTCTTCCCTAGGTGCATAACTTTGCACTTGTCCACATTAAATTTCATCTGCCATTTTGATGCCCAGTCTTCCAATTTATCAAGATCCTCTTGCAATTTTCCACAATCCTCTTGGGTTTTAACAACTTTAAATAGTTTTGTGTCATCTGCAATTTTTGATAACATCACTCGTTATTCCCTTTTCCAGGTCATTTATGAATATGTCAAAAAGCAGTGGACCCAGCACAGATCCCTGGGGTACACCACTATTCACCTTTCTCCATTGGGAAAACTGGCCATTTAGCCCTACCCTCTGCTTCCTATCTTTTAACCAGTTCCTGATCCACAGTAGTACACTGCCTCCTATCCCATGACTCTTTAGGTTTGCCAAAAGTCTCTGATGAGGGACCTTGTCAAAGGCTTTCTGAAAGTCCTGATACACTATATCAACTGACTCACCTTTGTCCACCTGTTTATTCACACCTTCAAAAAAACATAACAGATTAGTAAGACAAGATCTTCCTTGTCTAAAGCCATGTTGGCTGTCTCCCATTAGGCCATGACTATCTACATGCTGAGTAATTTTATTCTTTATGATGGTTTCTACCATTTTTCCCGGTACTGACGTCAGGCTCACCGGTCTGTAGTTTCCCGGATCACCCCTGGAACCCTTTTTAAAAATTGGTGTTACATTGGCGATCCTCCAGTCTTCAGGTATTAGAGATAATTTTAATGATAGTTCACAGATTACTAATAGCAGGTCTGCAATCTCATATTTCAGTTCTTTCAACACCCTTGGATGTATACCATCTGGCCCAGGTGATATGCTACTCTTCAGTTTATCTAATAGTTGTAATATATCTTCCCGATGTATCGATATTTCCTTCAATTCTTCCACACCTTTAAATACCACTTCAGTCATGGGTAACATCCCTACATCTTCCTCAGTATAGACCGAAGCAAAGAATTCATTCAGTCTCTCTGCTATCGCCTTGTCACCTCTTAGTGTCCTTTTAACCCCTCTATCATCTAATGGACCAACTGACTCTCTCACAGGTTTTTTGCAACGAATGTACTTGAAAAAGTCTTTATTTCACATTTTTGCTTCCGCAGCAAGCTTCTTCTCAAATTCTCCCTTTGCCTGCCTTATCAATGCCTTCCATTTGACTTGCCAGTGCTTGTGCTGTTTCCAGGTTTCGTCGCTTGGCTCTTTTTTCCATTTCCTGAAAGATGCTTTTTTGGCAACAACAGCCTCTCTGACCTCACCTTTAAACCATGCTGGCAGTTTTTTTGACTTCTTTCCACTTTTCTTAAAGCGTGGAATACAGCTGGTCTGGGCTTCCAAGATAGTATTTTTGAACAACACCCAAGCTTGATGTAAGTCTTTAACCTTTGCAACTGCTCCTTTTAGTTTCTTCTTAACTATTTCCTCATTTTATCATAGTCTCCCTTTCGAAAATTAAAAGGTAGTACTGTGGATTTCCTTACTATCCCTCCTCCACTAATTAAATCAAAGGCGATCATGCTATGATCACTATTGCCAAGTGGCCCCAACACCCTTATCTCTTGCACTAGATCTGGTGTTCCACTAAGGACTAGGTCTAATATGGCTTCCCCTCTGGTCGGTTCATGAACCAGCTGCTCCAAGAAGCAGTCATTTATTTCATCTAGGAACTTTATCTCCCTAGCATGTCCTGCCGTGACACTGACCCAATCGATACCGGGGTAATTGAAATCACCCATTATTATTACTGTGCTGTAACGTTTGTTAGCTTCCTTGATTTCTTTGAGCATTTCATCATCCATTTGTTCAGTCTGGCCAGGTGGTCGATAGTATACGCCCACTGCCATTGCCTTCCCCTTTTTACATGGAATTTCAATCCATAGAGATTCTACAGCAAATTTTGTTTCCTGCAAAACTTTAATCCTTTTTGACTCAATGCCCTCTCTAACATAGAGCGCAACCCCTCCACCAATTTGATAAGCTCTATTCTTATGATATAGTTTGTACCCAGGTATCACAGTGTCCCACAGTGTACCCATGTAGAGTATGTATGAACTTATGCCGGCTGAAATCATGGAGGCCTGAAAAACACTGGCAGCCAAAAGCATTGAGAGTTCTCAATTCTCTGCCCGGGGGATTGGAGGAATGTGTCTTAGAATTCTTAATTTGACACATAGCTGATTCCACTAACATTGAGTGGTGTGGAAGCTGCAGCTTATGGAATCCAGGGCTTTTCGGTACCCGATACATGGTATCAAATCACTGAGTATAGGGAGAGATGGTGAGGGGCATCTCCCATATCCGGAACATAAGGTCATAGAGTATGCAGTGTATCAGGAGAATAGTCGCCTCTTTAGGAGCTGTAGGATATTGGAGAATTTCCAGCTCCTCTACTCTAGGTTCTTTCTCCGATGAAGGAGTAATGGATAGGCCTCTCACCATATCCTTGTAAACTCCTGGAAAGACATGTCTTCAGGAGTGGACATGCACCACTGTGGAGACAGAGAGGGATCCTCGGGGAGACTCCTCATCTCTCTGGTACCAATTGATTCATCATCTGAAGAATCGGAATCGTTAGATTCAAAGTATAGTTGAGAGCGATGCTCTTGTTATTGTAAGGACCGGTATCAATCGAGATCAGTATCGGCGCGAGGGACCTGCTGTGTCGGTACTTTGTAACCGGGGATGGGCTTGAGTGCCAGCATGGATGGGAGTGTGCAGAGGAGGATGAAGCCCGATGCTGATTGTATCGGCATTGTCGACTATATCGGTACTGATGATACCAGCAGTAATGTTTTGACCGGTACTGATGCCCCTAATAGAGCCGCAAGACTTCGCTCGAGGGCTAGCATGCGCTGGTCCATCGAGCTTTCTGATGCCTGGGTATCAATACCGGAAGCTTGGGCTACCTTCCAGAGCATGGCACCATGAGCTTTCCGGAGGTGGAGGCCTTGGATCCCTTGTAAGGCTTTGAAGGGGAGGTCCTCCTGCTGGGGTAATTTGGCTGGTAGATCCACCTCTAGGGCAAAGCTTGAGGCATCTTTATTTTTAGATAGAGATCTACCCTTAGGAGGACTGCCTGTCTTGGAAGAAGACTTATGTTTCGATACATGAGATCCATCTGAAGAAGACAATGTCCTCGATGATGTCGAAGCAAGCGAGACTGCATCTGAGGCAAATAGGGAGCCCAGTTTCGTAGCCCGATTCTGTAGGCCTCACTTTGTCATCTTTTTGCATAAGGGACACTCAAGACGGCTGGTGATCTGGGCTCAGGCATTTGAGACACTAGTCATGGGCATCAGTGGCAGAAATGGTACTAGCACACTTGGAACATTTTTTGAAACCACTAGTTGGCTTTTCCATCACGTCAATAGACTGGATGGAAGGACTGAGGACTGAAATGGCATTGAGCACCTGAAAAATTAATTTTGTTTGTTTGTTTTTACAGAAAGAAGAAGTAAAGATGATAGTATGGTTTCGCTGTCGAGGGGAAGGCAGACTCGACCACAAAAAATACGAAAGAAGAAATTTTCTGCTGTGATAGGATTTGCTTCCTGCTGGCTCCGCGGAAAACATAAAACTGAGGAGGGAGAGTCACAAAGGCGGGAAGGCAGAACGCAGGCGCAGTGGGATGCTCCCAAAAGCTTTCCTATTGGACACTGTGGAGTGTTCCCATGCGGGCTCCGTCAGTACCGACTTCACCCATATGTGAAGACTACATTCCATATGTGAAGACTACATTCCTGCTTGTTCCTAGAGACAGAAAATAGCCACGAGAGTTATATTTGCAAGCTGAAATTACTAACTGTCCCACATACTATTACTGGTTTCCTCGTCCATGTGCAGTGTGAGACTAATTTTATAAGTTGTGGCTAGATTAACACTGATTATTTTATAAAATTGAATATGCACATTCGCTACTTTATAAAGTAGGGGCATAAGTGGTTGAAAGTGTGTGCCAATTTAAGGTGTGAACACTTATGCCAGCCTTATGGCTGGTGTAAATGCCTGCACCTAGATTTTTTGAGAATGCACATATATGGAGAAATCTTACTTACCAGATGATTTCCTTTCCTGGAGTCCTGCTAGACCATTCCAGACAAGTGGGTTATGCCCCCTGCCAGAAAATGATGGAGACAGAGAAAGACTAGAAACTTCCAGAAACAACAGCATTGATACTGTTGCAACTAGGGACACCCTTCAGTATTCATCTAACCAGGTATATGATACTAAACCACATAAGAGGGAAGTATATCAAATTTTAATAAACCATTAACCAAGAGAACCACCTCTGAATCATTTAACACAGCCTCTAACTGCAGCCTAGAAAACAGAGTCTAGAGAACAAGGCAAACTGGACCCAGAACTATGTACACAAAACTTTTCTTGAACTATATACACACTATCTGCAAGAGTTCTGCAATCACTTTTCTGCCGCATCAATTGTCAGTCTGCTATAGTGCATTCTGAACTGATCTAGCAGGACTCCAGGAAAGGAAATTATCTGTAAAGTAAAATTTCTCCTTCCAAATCATCCTGCTAGACCAGTCCAGGCAAGTGGTAAATGCCAAACCGGGTAGGAAGAAACAGCTAACCAAAGAACCCCTGCAATGAAAGTCACGTCTACCCTGGTATGAAGATCCAATTAATAGTGCATAGCAAAGGTTGAGAGAGAAGAACATGTCGCTGCCTGACAAATGTCAACTGGTGCAACGAAGCTCGCCTTGCCGAGAAGGATGCCTGCGCTTGGGTGGACTGCATTCTGAGACCCACCAGCCTCGGTCTGTTCTTCAAAAGATAGGCGAAAGCTATCACCTCACTAATCTATCATCTCAAGGTAGACTGATGTCACCTGTCCTTTCTGCAAACCTGCATAAAGGAAGGCCTTCGTTACCTTCAAGTAATGGAAAAGCATTCTCTGGACATCAAGAAGGTGAAGGTTATTATTATTATTATTAAAGACTTATAAAGTGCCGCAACATACGAAGCGCTGTACAAACATAGAAGAGAGACAGTCCCTGTTCATCAGAGCTCACAATCTAATAAGACAGAAAACAAAATAAGTTACATAATACAAATAACAAAAATGTACAGAACAAAGTAAGCAAATGTTGATAGAGAGATCTAGATAGGGTAAGACAGGAACGGAAAGCAATAGTGAAGAGGTAGGATTTTAGTCTGGACTTGAAAATGGCCAGGGAGGACGCCTGGCACACACAGATAGGAAGACTATTCCAAGCAAAGGGTGCTGCCAGTTGGAAGGAGCGAAGTCTGGAATTGGCAGTACGAATAAAGGGCACAGATAAATGAAGACGGTTAGAAGAGCGAAGCAACCGAGAGGGGGTGTAAGGAGAGATGAGAGATGAAAGGTACTGGGGGACAGAAGAGTGAATACATTTATAGGTCAGGAGGAGAAGTTTATATTGGATACGGAGACGGATGGGAAGTCAATGAAGCGACATGAGGAGAGGAGTGATGTGGGAAAAACGAGACTGGCGGAAAAGGTCGAGGAGCGGAGTGCTGAATTGACTGAAGAGGAAAGAGGTGGCTTGCAGGGAGGCCGGCAAGGAGAACGTTACAATAATCAAGACGAGAGGTGATTAAGGAGTGGACAATCAATTTAGTGGTGTCAACAGAGAGGAAGGGGCAAATTTTGGAAATATTGTATAGAAAGAAATGACAAGTTTTAGCAATGAGCTGGATATGTGAAGAGAAAGAGAGAGAGGAATCGAAGATAACACCAAGGTTACGTGCTGAAGAAACAGGGAGGAGTACAGAGTTCTTATCTTTACTGCTGCACTCCTCAGAAGAAAAAGATGGCAGAAAAAGCACTTGATTCACATGAAAGCTGAGACCACGTTTGGCAAGAAGGAAGGAACCAGTTGAAGCAACATGCCTTCCTCTGAAATAGATAGGTATAGATCCCAACAAGAGAAGATCTGCAACTCAGAAATGCGGCGCACTGAACAAATAAGCACCAAAAAGGCCACCTTGAAAGACAGATGCTTAAGGGTGGTTCAAAAGGAGACTTCGTTATGACTCTAAGAACAAGACTAAGATTCCAAGGTGAGGCCAGTGGTCAAACTGGAAGCTTGTTCTTCTTGTGTCTCTTTTCCCTATTTGAACACATTGTTTCTCTTATATTGTACTGCCTATATTGATTAGATTGTGAGCTCTAATGAGCAGGGCCTGTCATCTATATGTTCTTGTACAATGCCATGTACTCCTTGTAGCACTATATAAATGATTAATAGCGGTAGTAGTAGCAACTGCCGCACACCATGAATCTAATGAAATACATCAAGATGGGAGGCCACCAAATGGCTGGCCATCAGACCCCAAAAACACATCAGCACTGCAACCTGCACCCTCAGGGAGCTTTGAGTGAGACCTGGTCGAACCTGCCCTGAAGAAATGACAACAGAGAGGGGACATCTGATTGCCAAGGAAATAAGTCTCTCTGATGAAACTACTCTTTGAAAAGACACCAAACATGAATGTAGGCCAAAGAAGTGGATCTGCATCTTGCTTTCAAGAGAATGGAAATTACCAATAAGGGCCTCTGCCACAGCAGACCCTTCACTTGCCTGAACCAAAGGGGCTGACCTGCTAGGAACTCCACCAAGTCAGCATACCAGGGCCTTAATGGCTAATTGAGGCCACAAGAATTATCAACCCTAGATGATCTTCTATCCTGCAAGCCACTCATCCGACCAGAGGCTATGGTGGAAAGACAGAATAGAGGCTTTCACGGCCAGTTCCAAATAAGTGTGTCGGCTCCTGTGGAGATGACTTCTATCATATGGCTGAAGAAGCTGTGAACTTTGGCACTGGCTTGTGTTGCCATAAGGTTCAATGCTGGAATCCCTCAGTGGCCGAGAATGTGCTGGAACGCTGAGGGGCAACAGCTCCCATTCCCTGGGATCTAGCATGTGACGACTGAGATAAACTGCCTGAATATTGTCAACCCCACAATGTGTTCCATTCAGATGCCTGCAGGTGATATTCCACCCAGAACAACAACAACCACATCTTGAGGGCTACCCCCACACTCTTGGTACCTCATTGTCTGTTGACATATACTATCACTATGGCATTGTGGCCCATGCCTCGAAGCAGTTCATAGGCCAGGACTCCTTGCATGGGGACCAAGACATCCCAGTCTGACAAGCTGGCAGTGGACATCATCAACATAGAAACATAGAAGTATGACGACAGAAAAAGACCATGTGGCCTACCTAGTCTGTCCTTCCATATCAACAACTACCACAGTCCCCTTTTTACCTTTAGAGATCCTCTGTGTTTGTCTCATGCTTTTTTAAATTCAGTTACTGTCCTCATCTCTACCACCTCTACTGGGTGACTATTCAACGGATTCACTACTCTTTCCGTAAAGAAATATTTCCGCATATCACTCCTGAATCTATCTCCCTTCACCCTCGTCCCCTCGTAGCAGAACTTGCTTTCAATTGAAAGAGGCTCTCTCCCTGAACATTTATGCCACGGAGGTATTTAAACATCTCAATCATATCACCTCTATCCCGCCTTTCCTCTAAGGTGTACATATTAAGATCCTTAAGTCTGTCCTCATATGCTTTATAATGAAGACCCACTAATCATTTTTGTAGCCACCCTCTGCACCGACTCCATCCTGTTCACATCCTTTTGAAGGTGTGGTCTCCAGAATTGCACACTATACTCCAAATGAGGTCGCACCAAATACTTATACAGAGGCATCATCACCTCTTTTTTTCTGCTAGCCATTCATAAGAACATAAGATATGCCATACCGGGTCAGACCAAGGTCCATCAAGCCCAGTATTCTGTTTCCAACAGTGGCCAATCTAGGTCATATGTACCTAGCAGTTTCCCCAAGGGACACAGGTTCCACAATGCTTGTATTGGTTCAAGCATTGATATCCTGGGTCCCTTCTTAATAATGGTTTATGGACCTTTCCTCCAGGAACTTGTCCAAACCTTTTTTAAACCCAGCTACACTAACAGCCTTTACTACATCCTCCGGTAACAAATTCCAGAGTTTGATTACACGTTGAGTGAAAAAATATTTTCTTTTATTAGTCTTAAATAGTTTACCCTATAGCTTCATTGCATATCCCCTAGTCTTTCTATATTCTGATAAGGTAAACAATCGATCTATGTTTACCCGTTCCACTCCGTTCATTAATTTATAGACTTCTATCATATCTCCCCTAAGCCGTCTCTTTTCCAGGTTAAAGAGCCCTAACCTTTTTAGCCTTTCTTCATAGGAGTACCTTCCATCCCCTTTACCATTTTGGTGGCTCTTCTCTGAACCTTTTCTAAAATCGCTATATCCTTTTTAAGATACGGCGACCAGAATTGCACACAATATTCAAGGTGCGGTCTCACCATGGAACGATATAGAGGCATTATAATATCTTTTGTTTTATTTTCCATTCCTTTCCTTATCATACCTAGCATTCTATTTGCTCTCTTGGCCGCTGCTGCACACTGGGCCGAGGGTTTTAACATGGTATCCACAATGACGCCTAAATCTTTTTCCTGGGTGGTAGTTCCTAATGTGGAACCTTGCATCGTGTAACCATAGTTTTGGTTGTTCTTCCCTAAGTGCATAACCTTGCACTTGTCCACATTAAATTTCATCTGCCATTTTGAAGTCCAGTCTTCCAATTTATCAAGATCCTCTTGCAATTTTCCACAATCCTCTTGGGTTTTAACAACTTTAAATAGTTTTGTGTCATCTGCAAATTTGATAACCTCACTCGTTATTCCACTTTCCAGGTCATTTATGAATATGTCAAAAAGCTCCATTGGGAAAATTGGCCATTTAGCCCTACCCTCTGCTTTCTATCTTTTAACCAGTTCCTGATCCACAATAGTACACTGCCTCCTATCCCATGACTCTTTAGTTTTGCCAAAAGTCTCTCATGAGGGACCTTGTCAAAGGCTTTCTGAAAGTCCAGATACACAATATCAACCGACTCACCTTTGTCCACCTGATTATTCACTCCTTCAAAAAAACATAACAGATTAGTAAGACAAGATCTTCCTTGTCTAAAGCCATGTTGGCTGTCTCCCATTAGGTCATGACTATCTACATGCTGAGTAATTTTATTCTTTATGATGGTTTCTACCATTTTTCCCGGTACTGACGTCAGGCTCACCGGTCTGTAGTTTCCCGGATCACCCCTGGAACCCTTTTTAAAAATTGGTGTTACATTGGCGATCCTCCAATCTACAGGTATTAGAGATGATTTTAATGATAGTTCACAGATTACTAATAGCAGGTCTGCAATCTCATATTTCAGTTCTTTCAACACCCTTGGATGTATACCATCCGGCCCAGGTGATTTGCTACTCTTCAGTTTCCTCTCTGTATGCACCCAAGCATCCTTCTAGCTTTTGAAGTCGCCTTTTCTACCTGTTTAGCTACTTTAAGATCATTAGTCATAACCATGTCTACGTCCCTGATCCCTCCTCATGTTATCTACACCTTCCTGGGTGTCTACTCTATTGCAGATTTTGGTATCATCCGCAAAGAGGCATACCTTACCTGATAGCCTTTCCGCTATATCACTAACAAAGATGTTAAAAAGAATCGGACCAAGGACAGATCCCTGGGGCACACCACTGGTAACATCCTTCTCCTCAGAGTGAGCTCCATTTACTTGTACTCTTTGTCGCCTCCCACCCAACCAATTTCTAACCCAAGCAGTAACTTTAGGGTCTATCCCTAGGGTGCTCAGTTTGTTTATAAGTCGCTTGTGAGGAATAGTGTCAAAGGCTTTACTGAAATCTAAATACACCACATCTAGGGCTCTCCCTCGGTCCAACTCCCTGGTCACCCAGTCAAAGAAATCAATCAGATTTGTCTGACAAGACCTGCCTCTGGTGAATCCATGCTGCCTCGGATCCTGTAATCCGCTGGTCTCCTGAAACCTCACTATTTTCTCTTTCAGCACCCACTATGGATTCTTGAAAGTTAGACACCGCATCACACAGGTGGCCCGGACCCCCCCGGACCCTCCAGGCCAGACTTTGCACCACAGATGGGCACAGGGGAAGCTGAATGCTGAGGGAGGAGTGGCCTAGTGGTTGTGGCAAGTTACCTCAGGCCAGAAGGTCAGGGGTTCAAATCCCACTAGAGGACAGCAACCTTGGGCCAGAAGGACTGGGGTTTCTAGTCCCACAGGTGCTCCTCATGGTCTTGGGCAAGCCACTTAGTCCTCCATTGCCCATGTTCCCTGTAAGTATTGGTGTATGTGTCTCATATCCCCTCATGTTAAATGTATCCCCCAATTGTGTTGTGACCACTTTGATTGAAGGATAAGGTGGTATACAAAACTGTCTAAATAAATAAATAGGAGGCTACCAAGACAGATGTGCCCCCTGCAAGGTCTTATGCAGTCCCATGTATGGGGAACAGAATCTAACATGGCCACCATCATGCTGAAGAGCTGCAAATAATCACACACTCTGGGGGACTGTTGTTTCTGGAAGGACCTCACCTGAGCCAAAAGCTTAGACTGCCTTTCAGTGGTCAAAAAGACCCTGTCTACCCCAGTGTCAAAATGTGCCCCCGATATTCCAGGAATTGAGAAGGAACAAGACAACTCTTGCTGAGGTTCACAAAAGAGATGCCATACTGGGTCCAACCAAAGGTCCATCAAGTCCAACATCTTGTTTTGAACCGTGGCCAATCAGGTCACAAGTACCTGTCAGGTTCCCAAAATGTAGACAAATTCTATACTGCTTATCTCACGGATAAACAGTGGATTTTCCCAGTCCGCTTTAATAATGGTTAATGGACTTTTCCTCCAGGAATTTGTCCTAACCTTTTTTAAAATCCAGCTACACCAACAGCTTTGACTACATCCTCCAGCCATGAATTCCAGAGTTTGATTATGCATTGAGTAAAAAAATATTTTCTACGATTAGTCTTAAATATATTACATAGGAGCTTTACTACTAGCCTAAGCCCTCCAAGAGCTGCACTACCTGGGACATGGTTCAAGTTGCTTCAGTCTGCAATCTGTATGGAATGAGCCGGTCATCCAGCTTTGGGTGGACACAAATGCCCTCCTACCTGAGAGCCACTGCCACCACAACCATTCTTAGAGGGTTTCCATTGCAAGCAAGCCTTCAGGTTCAAAGAGGAAGGCAACCTTTTTGAAGTCACTGCCCTTCTCATGTGTTAATGTTCTTAATTAGCTTGTTTAGGAGTCAGATAGTTGAGTTTTGAATAAAGTGCCTTGCACTTACTGCCATTCCAAGAGGGTCTCTAATGCAAGCAAGGTACTTCTGTAGCTTTTGAATAAAAACAGTTTGCTTGAGAACTCTTAAATGGGGATTTTTTCATTTGTAATTGCTAACTGTTTCTGCTGCATTGCCTAGTGAATTGTAGTTGTATTTTAAAAGGGGTATTTTTGTGTTCTTAGGCAAAGTTTTTTTCTGCTGTTAAAGTTTTTTTGCTTCCCCTCTAGCCTTCAGGTTAAAAGAGGAAGGCAAGCTCTTTGAAGACACTGCCTTCTCAGGTATTATATCCCTCCTTTCTCATCCATTCCATGTGAGACTTCTTGCTATATATGGCAACTCAACAATTAGCTTGTTAGCAAAAATAACAGATTTGTTATTGGTTGGTAGGGAAAATCTAGGAAGTAAATAATTCCAAATTTGGATAACTACTAAAAGTAAACAATATGATATCTTGAAGGAGCTTTAATTAGGTAATTCTACAAAGGGAACACACTGCTACTACTACTAATCATTTATAAAGCGTTACAAGGCATACGCAGTGATATACCTCAAAAGCATAATATCAGAATTTAATAGTGTAAAATAGCTGTTTAGCAAACTAGCAGGACTACACACAGGACAGAACTGCTAGAACACACATAAAAGATGCTAGCTGCTTTTATTTTGAGGAAAGGTTATGGACTTTGGTAGGCCTTTCTCATTTCCTTCAACAGGAACCAAAGCTCCAACAACTGAACTATGGCAGGGAAGAATCATGTTGCCAAAGATGTCCCCCCCCCCCCCCCCCGTTACAGCTTCTGTCTCTATCCAGATGGACAGCCCAATCCCAGTTGAGGAATGAGTTCCATGTGCATGGAAGAATGTATCCTTGAAGGATAATACCAAAAGCAGAGAGGTTCCAAAAAAGAGTAAAGCAGCCCAAATGCCCTCGAGTATGGAGCAGACAGAGCTTAAAGATCCCAAATTACCCATGTCTACCAATAGCCAGATTAATATGAATAAAATACAGTCTCTAAAATGCTTGTATGAAAATGCTATAAGTCTAAAAAATAAGATGGGAGAGTTAGAATATATAGCACTAAATGAGAGGTTAGATATGATTGGAATATCAGAGACATGGTGGAAGGAGGACAACCAGTGGGACACTGTGATACCTGGGTACAAACTATATCGTAATGATAGAGCTGATCAAATTGGTGGAGGGGTTGCGCTCTATGTTAGAGAGGGTATTGAGTCAGAAAGGATTAAAGTTTTGAAGGAAACAAAATTTGCTGTAGAATCTCTATGGATTGAAATTCCATGTAAAAAGGGGAAGGCAATGGCAGTGGGGGTGTACTATCAACCGCCTGGCCAGAATGAACAAATGGATGATGAAATGCTCAAAGAAATCAAGGAAGCTAACAAAGGTTACAGTGCAGTAATAATAATGGGTGATTTCAATTACCCCGGTATCGACTGGGTCAGTGTCACTGCAGGACATGCTAGGGAGATAAAGTTCCTAGATGAAATAAATGACTGCTTCTTGGAGCAGCTGGTTCATGAACCGACCAGAGGGGAAGCCATATTAGACCTAGTCCTTAGTGGAACACCAGATCTAGTACAAGAGATAAGGGTGTTGGGGCCACTTGGCAATACTGATCATAGCATGATCGCATTTGATTTAATTAGTGGAGGAGGGATACTAAGGAAATCCACAGTACTACCTTTTAACTTTCGAAAGGGAGACTATGAAAAATGAGGAAAATAGTTCAGAAAAATCTAAAAGGAGCAGTTGCAAAGGTTACATCAAGCTTGGGTGTTGTTGAAAAATACTATCTTGGAAGCCCAGACCAGCTGTATTCCACGCTTTAAGAAAAGTGGAAGGAAGTCCAAAAAACTGCCAGCATGGTTTAAAGGTGAGGTCAAAGAGGCTGCTGTTGCCAAAAAGGCATCTTCCAGGAAATGGAAAAAAGAGCCAAACGACAAAACCTGGAAATAGCACGAGCACTGGCAAGTCAAATGCAAGGCATTCATAAGGCAGGCAAAGGGAGAATTTGAGAAGAAGCTTGCTGTGGAAGCAAAAACATGAAATAAAGACTTTTTCAAGTACATTCGTAGCAAAAAACCTGTGAGAGAGTCAGTTGGTCCATTAGATGATAGAGGGTTTAAAGGGGCACTAAGAGGCCACAAGGCGATAGCGGAGAGACTGAATGAATTCTTTGCTTCGGTCTTTACTGAGGAAGATGTAGGGATGTTACCCATGACTGAAGTGGTATTTAATGGTGCGGAAGTATTGAAGGAAATATTGATAAATCGGGAAGATGTATTACAACTATTAGATAAACTGAAGAGCAGCAAATCACCTGGGCCAGATGGTATACATCCAAGGGTGTTGAAAGAACTGAAATATGAGATTGTAGACCTGCTATTAGTAATCTGTGAATTTTCAATAAAATCATCTGTAATACCTGAAGATTGGAGGATCGCCAATGTAACGCCAATTTTTAAAAAGGGTTCCAAGGGTGATCCGGGTAACTACAGACCGGTGAGCCTCACGTCAGCACCAGGAAAAATGGTAGAAACCATCATAAAGAATAAAATTACTCAGCATGTAGATAGTCATGGCCTAATGGGAGACAGCCAACATGGCTTTAGACAAGGAAGATCTTGTCTTACTAATCTGTTATGTTTTTTTGAAGGTGTGAATAAACAGGTGGACAAAGGTGAGTCGGTTGATATAGTGTATCTGGACTTTCAGAAAGCCTTTGACAAGGTCCCTCATCAGAGACGTCTGGCAAAACTAAAGAGTCATGGGATAGGAGGCAGTGTACTACTGTGGATCAGGAACTGGTTAAAAGATAGAAAGCAGAGGGTTGGGCTAAATGGCCAATTTTCCCAATGGAGAAAGATGAATAGTGGTGTACACCAGGGATCTGTGCGGGGTCCGCTGCTTTTTGACATATTCATAAATGACCTGGAAAGTGGAATAACGAGTGAGGTTATCAAATTTGCAGATGACACAAAACTATTTAAAGTTGTTAAAACCCAAGAGGATTGTGGAAAATTGCAAGAGGATCGTGATAAATTGGAAGACTGGGCATCAAAATGGCAGATGAAATTTAATGTGGACAAGTGCAAAGTTATGCACCTACGGAAGAACAACACAAACTATGGTTACACGATGCAAGGTTCCACATTAGGAACCACCACCCAGGAAAAAGATTTAGGCGTCATTGTGGATAACATGTTAAAACCCTCGGCCCAGTGTGCAGCGGCAGCCAAGAGAGCAAATAGAATGCTAGTTATCATAAGGAAAGGAATGGAAAATAAAACAAAAGATATTATAATGCCTCTATACCGTTCCATGGTGAGACCGCACCTTGAATATTGTGTGCAATTCTGGTCGCCGTATCTTAAAAAGGATATAGCATTATTAGAAAAGGTTCAGAGAAGAGCCACCAAAATGGTAAAGGGGATGGAAGGATACTCCTATGAAGAAAGGCTAAAAAGGATAGGGCTCTTTAACCTGGAAAAGAGATGGCTGAGGGGAGATATGATAGAAGTCTATAAATTAATGAACGGAGTGGAACGGGTAAACGTAGATCGATTGTTTACATTATCAGAATATAGAAAGACTAGGGGACATGCAATGAAGCTACAGGGTAAACTATTTAAGACTAATTAATAAAAGAAAATAATTTTTCACTCAACGTGTAATCAAACTCTGGAATTTGTTACCGGAGGATGTAGTAAAGGCTGTTAGTGTAGCTGGGTTTAAAAAAGGTTTGGACAAGTTCCTGGAGGAAAGGTTCATAAACCATTATTAAGAAGGGACCCAGGATATCAATGCTTGACCCAGTACAAGCATTGTAGAACCTGTGTCTTTTGGGGAAACTGCTAGGTACGTATGACCTAGATTGGCCACTGTTGGAAACAGGATACTGGGTTTGATGGACCTTGGTCTGACCCAGTATGGCATATCTTATGTTCTTATGTTCATGACACCTGTAAGCTGAAGCCCTAATGAGGAGGAGCTCAGAGAAGAGGTGGCGAAACTGAGAAGCATCCATGGCAGTGAGAAATACATTGAGATGGTTCTTGAGGCATTCAGTCTCTCCAACAGAGATGAAGATGGTATGTTACAGAATGAACAGAGTTGGACACAAGTCACCAGAGTCTACAGAAGCAACAATCCACCTCTTCCTGCCCTTTGATTGAAGAACCAGTATGCAGCCCTGGAAATGGAGGTGATGAAAACATTCCAGGAATAGGAAGAACGAGAGTTGAAGCAGCCCAAAACTGCAGAATCAGTGACCACAAGGAAGCAAAGGGTAGTGATTATTGGTGACTCTCTTCTGAGGGGTGCTAAGGCATCCATTTGCTGACTAGATTTGATGTCCACGGAGGTGTGCTGTCTGCCAGGTGCCAAAAACTAAGATGTGATGGAGAGTTGCCGAGACTCATTAAGCCTACTGACTATTATCCGATGATGCTCATCCATGTCAGCAGAAATGATGTAATAAAGGGCGGTATATCAAGAATAAATAAACAATAAACAATACTGCTAGGTATCTCTCCGAGCATATCACGCGTGACTTCTGGCTCTGGGAGAGAGGGTGAAGCAGAAAGGTGTGTAGGTGATAGTCTCTTCAATCATCCCTTTTGAAGGTAAAGGCCGAGGCAGAGAAGCTTGCATCCTGGCGATGAATACATGGCTGCATGGAGGTGTTATCGAGAGCATTTTGTTTTCCTGGACCATGGGATGATTTTCCAAGGGCTGCTGAGCAGAGATGGTGTCCACCTATCCAAGAAGGATCAAAATGTCTTCTGCAGCAGACTGGTTAACCTACTGAAGAGGGCTTTAAATTAGATTCATTGGGGATGGGTGAAGAAAGCCCCCAGGTAAGTAGAAGCCCTCAGTAAGAGAAACATTTAATACTCTGTAAATATGGGTAAAAGGGGCAGTGTCTGGAAAGCAGTGTGCATTAATGTCCATATTAAAGGAAATAAAATCCCAGATGTTGAGGCTTTAATGAAAGAGGCTGACTTGGATTTAGTGGTGTTTACAGAGGCATGGTTCATGGACAACCATGACTGGGATGTAATTATACCAGGTTATACTTTATTCAGGAAGGACAGGGTAGGAAGGAGAGGAGGAGTGGCACTGTATGTAAAAAAAAAATCATATTAAAACTATAGAATTACATGGTGTACAAGGAAAGAGGAGGCACTGTGGGATAAACTAAAAAGTGGCAATGGGGAATGCATTTGCATTGGTGTGATATACAGATCTCTTTCACAGGCAGAAAAGTGGACAGTATTGCCATAAAAGGAGAAGTGCTACTGATAGATAAACTCCTTATGCAAGATGATGATTGGCAAACCCTGCTGGATTCTCTACAGGCAACTGGTAACAGAACCCACTCGTGAAGAGGCCATACTGGACCTCGTTCTTACCAATGGAAAAAGTGTTTCTGATGTTATACAGTAGTGGGAGATCATCTCACACCCAGTGATTACCAGATGGTGTGGTTCAGTATTAGGACTAGGGCTTATAAAGCCCATTCAAAAGTGAGAGCCCTAGCCTTTAGGAAAACTAACTTTGCCAAAATCGGACAATACCTCAAGGAGTCGTTAGCAGGATGAGAACAGTTGAGAGATGTAGAAAAACAATGGGCAAAACTGAAAGGGGATATTTTAAGGGTAACAAATCTTTTTTTAGTAAATAAACGTGAAAAGAAAAGTAGGTTACTATGGTTCTCGAAAGAAGTAGCAGAAAAAAGAAGAAAAAGAGGATGTCCTTCATAAAATAAAAGAGATCACAGATAGAGGAAGACACCCATTAATATTTGAAAAAACTTAGAGAAGTTAGGAAAGTAATCAGGAAAGCAAAGATTCAAATAGAAGAAAAAAATAGCCAATGCAGTAAAATGGGGAGGCAAGACATTAATCAGATATGTTAGTGAGAGGAGGAAGTGCAAAAGTGCTATTGTCAGATTCAAAGGTGAAGGGGAGGAATATGTAGAAGCTGATGAATACAAAGCAGAATTACTTTACAAATATTTTTGCTCTGTGTTCACATATAAAGGGCTAGGAGCAGGACCTCAGAAAATATTCACAAATAGGAACAATAGCAAAGGAGATCTTGAACAATTTTCAGAAGACTATGTTTGTAAGGAACTAAACTAAAAGTAGACAAAGTGATGGGGCATATTCCAAAGTATTGAAGGAGAAGTTCTAGCAGCTCCACTGTCTGACCTTTACAATGCTTCTTTAGAGTTGGGAGCGATCCCAGAGGACTAGAGAAAGGCACTTGTAGTCCCTTTACACAAAAGTAGAAGTAAGGATGAGGTTGAGAACTACAGGCTAGTTAGGCTGACCTCTATGGTGAGTAAATTAATGGAAACGCTGCTAAAACAGAGGATAGTGAGATTTCTGGAATCCAATGGATTTCAGAATCCGAAGAAGCATGTTTTTTCTAGGGGCAGGTCTTGTCAGACAAATCTAATTAATTTCTTTGGCCAAATCAGAGAGTTGAACCACAGGAGAGCCCTAGATGTGGTGTACTTAGATTTCAATAAATCCTTTGACACCGTTTCACATAGACGACTCGTAAATAAATTAAGCAGCTTAGGAACAGATCCTAAAGTGACTTTCTGGGTTAGAAAACGGTTGATTCTGGGTTAGAAATTGATTGAGTGGGAAGCGACAAAGTTTACAGGTAAGTGGAGCTTACTCTGAAGAAAAGGATGTAACCAATGGTGTGCTGCAGGGATTTGTCCTACAGCACACCTCTGGTTACATCCTTTATAAGTCATCTGTCGGGACTGTCGGGTAAGGTTTGCCTCTTTGCAGATGACACCAAAATCTACAATAGACATCCAGGAAGGAGTAGATAACATGAAGAAGGATCTCCAGATGTGGTCAATATTATTGGCACTCTAGCAGTTCAACCCCGTATTGTCTAACATCTCCTAAAAAAAGTGACCAGTGAAATGGCTTTGGATTATATATGCACACATATTTGATACATAAAAGAATCAAATAAACATAAGAACATAAGAACATAAGATATGCCATACTGGGTCAGACCAAGGTCCATCAAGCCCAGTATCCTGTTTCCAACAGTGGCCAATCTAGGTCATACGTACCTAGCAGTTTTCCAAAAAGACACAGGTTCCGCAATGCTTGTACTGGGTCAAGCACTGATATCCTGGGTCCCTTCTTAACAATGGTTTACGGACCTTTCCTCTAGGAACTTGTCCAAACCTTTTTTAAACCCAGCTACACTAACAGCCTTTACTACATCCTCTGGTAACAAATTCCAGAGTTTGATTACACGTTGAGTGAAGAAATATTTACTTTTATTTTAAACAGTTTACCCTGTAGCTTCATTGCATGTCCCCTAGTCTTTCTATATTCTGATAACGTAAAGAATCAATCTACGTTTACTCATTCCACTCTGTTCATTAATTTATAGACTTCTATCATATCTCCCCTCAGCCGTCTCTTTTCCAGGCTAAAGAGCCCTAACCTTTTTAGCCTTTCTTCATAGGAGTATCCTTCCATCCCCTTTACCATTTTGGTGGCTCTTCTCCGAACCTTTTCTAATAACGCTATATCCTTTTTAAGATACGGCGACCAGAATTGCACACAATATTCAAGGTGCGGTCTCACCATGGAACGATATAGAGGCATTATAATATCTTTTGTTTTATTTTCCATTCTTTTCTGTTATGATACCTAGCATTCTATATGCTCTCTTGGCTGCCGCTGCACACTGGGCCGAGGGTTTTAACATGCTATCCACAATGACGCCTAAATCTTTTTCCTGGGTGGTGGTTCCTAATGTGGAACCTTGCATCGTGTAACCATAGTTTGGGTTGTTCTTCCCTAGGTGCATAACTTTGCACTTGTCCACATTAAATTTCATCTGCCATTTTGATGCCCAGTCTTCCAATTTATCAAGATCCTCTTGCAATTTTCCACAATCCTCTTGGGTTTTAACAACTTTAAACAGTTTTGTGTCATCTGCAAATTTGATAACCTCACTCGGTATTCCACTTTTCAGGTCATTTATGAATATGTCAAAAAGCAGCGGACCCAGCAGAGATCCCTGGGGTACACCACTATTCATTTTTCTCCATTGGGAAAATTGGCCATTTAGCCCAACCCTCTGTTTTCTATCTTTTAACCAGTTCTTGATCCACAGTAGTACACTGCCTCCTATCTCATGACTCTTTAGTTTTGCCAGAAGTCTCTGATGAGGGACCTTGTCAAAGGCTTTCTGAAAGTCCAGATACACTATATCAACCGACTCACCTTTGTCCACCTGTTTATTCACACTTTCAAAAAAACATAATAGATTAGTAAGACAAGATCTTCCTTGTCTAAAGCCATGTTGGCTGTCTCCCATTAGGCCATGACTATTTTCATGCTGAGTAATTTTATTCTTTATGATGGTTTCTACCATTTTTTCCGGTACTGACGTGAGGCTCACCGGTCTGTAGTTTCCCGGATCACCCCTGGAACCCTTTTTAAAAATTGGCGTTACATTGGCGATCCTCCAATCTTCAGGTATTACAGATGATTTTAATGAAAATTCACAGATTACTTATAGCAGGTCTGCAATCTCATATTTCAGTTCTTTCAACACCCTTGGATGTATACCATCCGGCCCAGGTGATTTGCTACTCTTCAGTTTATCTAATAGTTGTAATACATCTTCCCGATGTATCGATATTTCCTTCAATTCTTCTGCACCTCTAAATACCACTTCAGTCATGGGTAACATCCCTACATCTTCCTGAGTAAAGACTGAAGCAAAGAATTCATTCAGTCTCTTCGCTATCGCCTTGTCGCCTCTTAGTGCCCCTTTAACTCCTCTATCATCTAATGGACCAACTGACTCTCTCACAGGTTTTTTGCTACGACTGTACTTGAAAAAATCTTTCTTTCGCGTTTTTGCTTCCGCAGCAAGTTTCTTCTCAAATTCTCCCTTTGCCTGCTTTATCATTGCCTTGCATTTCACTTGCCAGTGCTTGTGCTGTTTCCAGGTTTCATCGTTTGTCTCCTTTTTCCATTTCCTGAAATATACTTTTTTGGCAACAACAGCCTCTCTGACCTCCCCTTTGAACCATGCTGGCAGTTTTTTGGACTTCCTTCCACTTTTCTTAAAGCGTGGAATATAGCTGGTCTGGGCTTCCAAGATAGCATTTTTCAACAACACCCAAGCTTGATGCAAGTCTTTAACCTTTGCAACTGCTCCTTTTAGTTTTTTCTTAACGATTTTCCTCATTTTATCATAGTCTCCCTTTCGAAAGTTAAACAAGACCATTTAAAAAAGGAAATAGTAGGAAGTAGTATAAAAACTGGGACATAGCCAGGACACTTTGATTAAGAAATCTATTTGAACATTGGCGCTTGAGGAAGAGCTCAGAGATTGTTTACGGGCTCAAAACAAAGTTCTGTGTCCGCTTCAGCTGGACGGGATTTCTTTGACTGTCTGCATTGGTCTTTTGTCATAAGAATTTGATGAACCACCAGATTTGTGGACACTTGGCGGTTGCCATTCACAAGTTAACATCTCTGCATTTAACAGCTAAGTTGCAAGATTTTAAAGCTTTGCTTGTGTGTTTTACTTTTGTGGGTTTAACATATATTTGGTGATTTGTTCACTTATATAAAAAAGAATAAAACGGAGAGTTTCATCTCAAGAGAGGATTTTTTCCTTTCATGATAAACATTCCAACATTTCCATATATATTCAGAAAATTATTTTTTGTTTTTGTTTTGGCGGATGTCTTTTGCTAAGTTTGGCCTGATGTTTTTGTTGTTAGTTTCATTTAGCGGTTAAGGCCGTGCTTTTTTTGTGAGGACATGATTATTAACCGATTATAAACAATTCAAATCAGTTTGAATAGAAGAACCACATTCTCATTGCAGTAAAATTAGACACACCTATCAATTTTCACTACTCATATGACTTGAATCAACCAATAAAAGATGGCTTTAATATTTAAAATGACCACATTAACTCCCTGTTCCATTTTCTCAATGGTGAAGACAAGAGAACTGCCTGAAACCGCCAGAAAAGCCATCACCACCAAACGTCAAACTTCAAAGGGGTACAAGGCCATCTCCAAAGACCTTGGGTTTCCTGTCTCTATAGTTCAAAATACTATTAAGACGTTTTCTACTAATGGAACTGTCAAGAACCACCTAGGACATGGTGGGAAAAGGAAAACGAATCCAAGAAGTCTTCAAATGTTAGTGTGAACTGTTAGAAAAATATCACATATGATTTCAAGATGGTGGCAGCACTCTTTGCTGTGTGAGCATGATTTTTTCTATGGGTAAAAAACGGAAAGGCAAATCAGGTCCGGTGCCCTCCCAGCCCTCAGCTGCGTCGACGCCGGTTTCTGTTGTATCTGGTCCTTTGGACTCTTACCTGCTTCGTGCCACACAGAGTTCAGACGCGCCTGGCGGAGTGAGCCGGCTAGCGGTTTCGTCGGAGCTGGAAAGCTCGGCAGCCGCTTCAGCAGTATCGTCCTCCCCAGTATTGAGCCCGGCGCCGAAGGTTCCTTGAAGCTACATGTTGCCGGAGGGCTTCCTGGAGGTCTCCTCCCCTGCAGTGTCGGTGAGAGGCGATACCTCGTTTGGGCCAGGAAAAGGTGGGCTCGAGAAGCCGATTAGTGGAGCTGAGACTGAGCTCCCGTGTGTTCCATCTTCGGCGTCTGAAGGAGGGGTATCTGCAGCACAGTTTCTTTTTACCGCACGGTGAGGTGAGTCACTGGTACAGATGAAGGGAGTTGTCCTCGCGTTGGAATCAGATTTGGTTTTCTCCCTGCAGCGTCCGGTGAATTTTACGTTAGAGTCTATATGGAACGCTATTGCCTCGTTAGGTAAAGCCTTGTTTCCTCAAATTTCTTCTTTATCAACTAAAGTAAACACGACGATGAGAACTGTAACCGAATTGGAGCAGAAAGTGTCTGGAATGGCGGTTGAGGAGGAAGATATACGGAACAGATTATCCAGCTTGGAAGATCAGTCTGATACTTTTAAAAAGTGTTTTCTATCTATACACATGAGGCTGGAACAACTGGAAAATGTCTCTCATCTCAATAACTTGAGAATTGTCAACTTTCCTAGGTCACCCTCCATAAGTGCTAAGGATATGTTTAAAGAGTATTTACTTGATATATTGGGAGTTTCTCCTGAGTTAATGCCACCTTTGGCAAAAATTTACTATCTACCTACAGGGAAGCGTGTCACTTCTAGCAGAGATTTGGAGGGTGGATTAGATCAAGGTGATATTTTAAATGTTACTAGTATGTTGGAAAATTCTGGCATTGATTCTTTGGAGCCTTCCACTTTACTGGTAACCTTTGCCCTACTCTCAGTTAGAGAGTGGCTATTAAAGCTCTTTTTCCGTAAGAGAAAGGTTCCTTTTCGAGGCTTTGCTGTCCGTATATACCCAGACTTATCAAGAGAAACACAGAAGCGCCATAGGGAGTTTCTTTTGTTACGAACAGGGGTCTTACAGCTGGGGGGGCTCTTTTTCCTTAAGCATCCTTGCAAATGCTTGGTAAAATATCAGGCTGTTTCTTATGTTTTTTTTTTAGCCTTCCCAGCTATTAGCCTTTATCAGTGCCAGGCGACTAGAATCCTCTATTGTCACCTCCTAATGAGCTTATGTTTGAAATGTCTGAATTTGATTAGCTGCTTTGTTTCTTGCATATTTGGTAGTATGGTTGTGTGAAAGGCCTCCTTGTGTTGTGGACTTGGGTGGATTGACACATTGTTTATCTTTTCCGACTTGTTTTTCTCTATGTGTCATCCAGTTTCTTCAAGAGAGTGTTTTGTTAACTTTCTTGACTTAATTGTAAAATTTTCATAAATAAAAAATTAAAAAAAAAAGAAAAATACCACGTACAACACCCAAATAGCTTAAGGCTGACCTGTAGCAATCTGGAGTAGTGGTTTCAACCTGCACCATATGTCATGCACTAAACAAAGAAGGACATCATGGGCAAAAGCCAAGAAGGATTCCAGTGAAAGACAGACATAAAAAGCATGCCTGATCTTTGCACAAACCAACCTTGAGAAACCACAATCCTTATTTATTTATTTATTTAGAAGGATTTAGTATACCGCCTTATCATTAAATCCTTCTGGGAAAATGTTCTGTTGTCAGATGAAATCAAACCTGAGCTCTTTGGCAATGCAAACCAGCAATACATTTACAGGTGAAGAAATAAAGCTTATAAGGAAAAGCACCCTTCCTATAGTTAAATATGGTGGAGGTTCCATAATGTTCTGGGGATGTTTTGCTGCTTCAGGAACTGGAGGCCTGGAACGTTTTAAAGGAATCATGAAGTCAGAGGACTACCAAGGTATATTGGAGTGAAACGAGCTACCTTGTGTCAGAAAGCTAGGTCTGGGTTGAAGGTCATGGGTCCTCCAGCGGACAATGACCCAAAACATACATCCAAAAGTACAAACGAATGGTTAAAAAGGAACCAATGGACTGTTTAAAACTGGCCAGCAATGAGTTCTGATCTCAATCCAATCGAGAACCTTTGGAAAGAGCTGAAATCTGCCGTTGGTAAAGGAATCTTGGAAACATTCATGAGCTGGAACAAATCGGAGTTGAAGAGTGGGAGAAACTACTAATGTACAGATGTAAGAAACTTATAGATGACGACAAGAAACGTTTGGAGGCTGTCATCACTGCCAAGTGTTGTGCAACCAAATATTAGTGAAGGGTGCCATTAATCCTGCCCAGGTCATATTTTGTTTTTTTTCTCAGATATTACTATATCTAAGTTGCAGAGACATCTTATCCTGTATATATGTATTTATGTATATATGTAAATGAACTCCCCCATAGCTAAGAAGTGTTAACTCTGTATGATGTGCTTTTCTGACAATCTGTATGTAAACAAAATTTGTACCTGCCTTGATTCGGCAGTTTCACAATAGTAATCCTACCCGCTTCTGATCGCTGGAAGGAGCGGGCTACAAATGCTTGCTAAATAAATAAATAAAATAAATCTTTTTTGTTGTTGTTTATCTTTGAACAGACTATTAAAATATTATGATGACATACAGTTGGAATATTTCCAATTATTTCTCAAGATATTGTACACAACATAGCTAAAATGCAAGGGTGTCAATAATGTTGAAGACAACTGTAGCTAAGCTTGAAGAATGATCAAGAATTTGGCAGCTGAGATTTAACGCTAAAAAATGCAGGGCCATGCATTTGAGCTGCAAAAATCCAAGGGAGCGGTACAGTATAGGGGGTGAAATATTTCTGTTCACAAAAGAAGAGCTGGACCTGGGTGTGATCGTTTCTGATGATTTTAAGGTGACTAAATAGGTAGAAAAGGCAACAGCAAAAGCCAGAAGGATGCTTGGGTGCATAGAGAGGAGAATGACTATCAGGAGGAAGGAGGTGATAGTGCCTCTGTATAAGTCTTTGGTGAGCCTCATTTGAAGTTCTGTGTGCAAATCTTCAAAAGGATATAAACAGGATGGAGTTGGTGCAGAGGGTGGCTACCAAAATGCTCAGTAGATTTCATCATAAGGTATATGGGGACAGACTTAAAGATCTCAGCATGAATACTTTGGAGGAAAGATGGGAGAAAGGAGATATGATAGAGATGTTTAATAACTCCGTGGCATTAATGCACAGGAGGAAAGCCTCTTTCAATTGAAAGAAGGCTCTGCAATGAGGGGGCATAGGATAAAGGTGAAAGAGGATAGACTTAGGAGTAATATGTGGAAATATTTCTTTACGGAAAGAGTGGTAGATGCATGGAAGAGTCTCCCAGTGGAGGTAGTAGAGATCAGGACAGTATCTGAATTTTAAAAAAACATGGAAGCAAAACAGAAGATCTCTAAAGGAAAAAAGACTATAATAGTTGGTATGGAAGGGCAGACTAGATAGGCCATATAGTCTTTTTCTGCCATCATGTTTGTATGTTTATATAACTTTGAAGAAGATTCTGAGCATAGTCGCAAGCCTGAAGGGCAGGATACAAAACTGAAAAAGCTCTTCCAAAATGGCAAACCGCATAAAGCGCTGCTGATCCTCTTGAATGGGAATATAGAAGTTGGCCTTTGTCAGGTCTACAGACATAAAAAAACCTCCTCTTGCTGGACAACCTGGATCACCACTTGAGGTACTCAAAGGCAAGCGTTGACGCTCTTTAGATAAAAAATGGACATGAAAGAGCTGTCCTTTTTGGGAATGATGAAATATATGGAATATCTTCCTTTCCCTATTTTAGAGGGAGGAACAGAAACCACAGCCTGAAGGTGCCAGAGCCTCTCCAGCATAGCTCTGACAGCTGCTCTTTTTGCCACAGAAGCACAAGGAAAGAGCACAAAGACACTATAAGACATAAGCATGTTGAACAATCTTGAGAACCCTTTCAGGAATCTTTCAGGAAATGGAAAAAGGAGCCAAATGATGAAAACTGAAAACATAAGCACTGGCAAGTGAGATGCAAAGCATTGAGAAGGCAGGCAAAGAGAGAATTTGAGAAGAAGTTTGCTGTGGAAGCAAAAAAGCATAATAAAGACTTTTCAAGTACATTCATAGCAAAACACCTGTGAGTGAGTCAGTTGGACCATTAGATGACAGAGGGACACTAAGAGGTGACAAGGCCACAGCGGAGAGACTGAATCAATTCTTTGCTTTGGTCTTTACTGATGAAAATGTAGGGATGTCACCCATGACTGAAATTTGTATTTCAAGTTGATGCCACAGAAGAATTGAAAGAAATGTCAACCAGGAAGATGTATTACAACTTTTTGATAAACTGAAGAGTAGCAAATTACCTGGGCCAGAAGGTATATATCCAAGGGTGTTAAAAGAACTGAAATATGAGATTGAAGACCTACTATTAGTAATCTGTGAACTATCATTAAAATCATCTGTAATATCTGAAGATTGGAGGATGGCCAGTGTAAGAACAATTTTTAAAAAGGGTTCTAAGGGTGATCCGGGAAACTACAGACCGGTGAGCCTGACATCAGTACCGGGAAAAATGGTAAAAACCATTATAAAGAACAAAATTATTCAACATGTAAATAGTCCTGGCTTAATGGGAGACAGCCAACATGGCTTTAGCAAAGGAAGGTCTTGTCTTACTAATATGTTATGTTTTTTTGAAGGTGTGAATAAACAGGTAGACAAAGGTGAGTCAGTTGATATTGTGTATCTGGATTTTCAGAAAGCCTTTGACAATCTCTCATGAGACTCTTGGCGAAATTAAAAAGTCATGGGATAGGAGGCAGTGTACTATTGTGGATCAGGAACTGGTTAAAAGATAGAAAGCAGAGGGTAGGGCTAAATGGCCAATTTTCCCAATGGAGAAAGCTGAATAATGGAGTACCCCAGGGATCTGTGCTGGGTCCACTGCTTTTTAATATATTCGTAAATGACCTGTAAATGGGAATAACGAGTAAGGTAATCAAATCTGCAGATGACACAAAATTATTCAAAGTTGCTAAAACCCAAGAGGTTGTGAGAAATTGCAAGAGGACCTTGATAAATTGGAAGACTGGATGTTCAAATGGCAAATGAAATTTAATGTTGACAAGTGCAAAGTGCACCTAGGAAAGAACAACGCAAACTATGGTTACACGATGCAAGTTTCCACATTAGGAACCACCACCAAGGAAAAAGATTTAGGCGTCATTGTGGATAACATGTTGAAATCCTCCGCCCAGTGTGCAGCGGCAGTCAAGAAAGCAAATAGAATGCTAGGAATCATAAGGAAAGGAATGGAGAATAAGACAAAGTATATTATAATGCTTCTGTATCGTTCCATGGTGCAACTGCACCTTGAATACTGTCTGCAATTCCAGTCGCCATATCTTAAAAAGGATATAGCATTATCAGAAAAGGTACAGAGAAGAGCCACTAAAATGGTAAAGGAAGGATACCCCTATGAGGAGAGGCTAAAAGGTTTAGGGCTCTTCAACCTGGAAAAGAGATGGGTGAGGGGAGATATGATAGAGGTTTATAAATTAATGACTAGAGTGGAATGGGTAAATATAGATTGATTGTTTACGCCATCAAAATATAGAAAGACTAGGGGACATCCAATGAAGCTACACTGTAACCTTTAAGACTAATAAGAAAAAATATTTTTTCACTCAACGCGTAATCAAACTCTGGGATTCGTTACCAGAGGATATAGTAAAAGCTGTTAATGTAGCTAGGTTTAAAAAAAGATTTGGACTAGTTCCTGGGGAAAAGGCCATTAAACCATTATTAAAGGGGACCCAGGAAATCCACTGCTTGCCCCAATGCAAGCATTGTGGAACCTGTGTCTTTTGAGGAAACTGCTAGGTAATGTGACAATGAGAGCTGTGTGGAAGAGATGGAATGTGAGGAAAATGAGGAATACACCTTTAAGAGCAGAGATAGCCAAGGTTTCCATAGTGACCACAAGCTAGAGGAACATGCAGTAGCTGAAGCTGAGCCCCACCCAAGCCATGATGTAGGAGCAAGCTTGAGCCCTAGTGAAATGAGATACACGTGCAGGAAGCAGGGTGTGGTCGCTGCAAAGCACTGTTTTAAACCTGCTTCAGTGAGTTGTAGAAAAGCATGCCTGAGAGAGAAGCCGGTAGAGCAGCTGAAGGTGTGGCCGAGAGAGCAGCCGAGGAATGCTGACTCAAGTTCAGGAAGAGCACTGGAACCAGAGGATTCAAAGGTGAAGCCTGGTTCAAAACAGCTCAGAGAGGAGAAATCTGGAAAGTTTTACTCCACCGTGGGAAACAGTTCTGACAACAAGAAAAGCAGTTCTTGCTTAGAAGGTACGTCTGCTTCAGTGCTTAGCAGAACTTTGGCTGAAGAGAACTGAAACTAAGTGCAGAACAGAATGCTCAAGGGAACCGTGCAGGCAAGAGGACAGTGAAAGCTGTTACAAACAAAAGTAATCAGAGTTCAAGTAAAGACAGAGACAGACCTGAACGCTGTTGAGTTATTGGAGAAGCTGTTTCAGAATAGGAAGGCTCATTCCCAAAGCACTGTTGGTTGTGACCAGAGGGAGCAGTTCTTAGGAGAGCTTCACAAGTTTCTGTATAACAGTAAGCTTGAACCTATTGCCAAAAGCCTGGAGAAAGATAAGCAAAGTGCAGCTTGTGAAGATATGCAAGTTGATGTTTATGAGAGAGTTCCTGAGTCTGATGAAACAGAGATGGACTGTTCTTTTTGTAAAGCAGAAAGCTTAAACATGTGCTAGCCTTGAACTGTGGAAGGAAGTTTACCTAGCATATTTGTTTAGCTAATGGAGAGTTGAGAGTGTCTGTGAGAAAGAATTTCCACTGAAACCTGAGGGTTAAATGCATCAGCCTTGGATAAAAGAGAAAAAGAATTTACCTGTTGTAAATACCAGCAGTAGCTGTGAAACTGTTTGTGCTGAAGAATTCTATGAACAGCTACTGTGCAAAGAGTCTAATTGAGTTCTGATGTTCCAGCCACATTTTTGTTCCTGGTGATTTTCATTTGGAGAAATAATCCTACTTTGCGTAGCGTTTGTGAATTTTGATGCGAGAGGGGAAACCCAAAAATAAATATCTTTGTTTTGCCTTAAAAACCCCGAGTGGTCATACTACTTTGTCTTCAAGTAATATAAGAACTACAAGTCCCAGCAACCCCTGCTGGAAGAAACGTCTTGTGACATTACTTAAGGGCAAATAAGGCAGCCCTTTTTGCCTATCAGCCTTTGGCCTAGGCAGGGGGTCACGACAGTACTTGTGACCAAGATTGGCCACTGTTGGAAATAGGATATTGGGCTTGATGGACCTTGGTCTGACCCATTATGGTATATCTTATGTTCTCATCTGTAGTGGCCTGGCCCCACTCCGGGTGAAAGAGTCTGAGCCCGCCACCCACTGTTGGCAACCCAGAATGGGCCCCTTCTCTGTCACTGAGCTGGAGGGACAGGAAGCTGACCTGGAGGAAGAGGAGTCGCAGGCTCTACAGGCTCCTCAAAGGCTGAGACTTGCCCTGAGGCTTTTGAAATGGGTTTGATGGCCTGCCCAGATTGTAATGCCAGGAGTTCTAGAATTGAGGACAAGATGAACAAGATGAGGACTCCTTCAAAGCTGCACTGGCGATGTCCACCAAACAAGCTCCATGGGTAAGGTGCCCTGCAGGATTGCTGCCCAGGAGCCTCTCTAGCCATACTGCACCAGTTCAACTACCACCATCTGCTGGAGACAGAGAAATCTTGAAGGGCACCCCTAGCTGCACCAGTCTTAGTACCAGTGATGATGTTACTGGAAGTTTCTAGTCTTTCTGTCTCTATCATCTGCTGATAACTAAGCCTTTCATGCGTTTCAGTATTTCCTTTCAAATCAAAGAGGCCTGCCTTTTGTCCATTTATACCATGGTGGCATTTAAATGTTTCTATCGTATCTCCTCTCTCCGGTCTTTCTTCCAAATTATACATATTGGCATCCTTAAATCTGTCCCAATATGCTTTATGATGAAGACCACTGGGCATTATAGTAGCTGCCATCTGGACCCCAACTCCATCCTGTTTATATCCTTTTGAAAATTAGTACTCCAAATGAGGTCTCACCAAAGACTTGTGTCAGAGACACTATCAACTCCTTCTTCCTGTGTCTTTTGGGGAGATTGCTAGATACTTATGACCTAGATTGGCCACTGTTGGAAACAGGATACTGGGCTTGATGGACCTTGGTCTGACCCAGTATGGCATATCTTATGTTCTAATGTTTCTGCTGGCCATTCCTCTCCCTATGCACCCAAGCATCCTTCTGTCTTTCACCATCACCTTTTCTACCTGTTTAGCCACCTTAAGGTCATCAGAAACAATCACCCCCAGGTCCTGCTCTTCTTTTGTGCACATAAGTACTCCACGCCATACATAGGGTTTTTGAAGGCCAAATCTCTTCTCAGAGTGATATAGCAAATTTCTTAAATACATAACGCATGCCACTGCATTTCTTAGCATTCAATCCTTACCAAATTCTAAACCATTCTCCAATCTTTGCTAGATTCCTCCTCATGTTATCCACACTGTCCAGAGTGTCTACCCTGTTGCAGATTTCGGTATCATCTGCAAAGTAAGAAGCCTTTCCCGACAGCCCTTCTGCAATATTGTTTACAAAAATGTTGAAAAGGACCTTTTTCAAAGGAGTTTACCCAGGTAATTAAATAGTTAGCTGGATAAATTCCCTGGCTGAAAAATTCCCTCGAATTAGTAGACAGACAAGTACATTTGTACTACTGAACTTTTCCACTGTAGTCCAAATTTTCAAAAGAAAAGTGTAGTTACTCACCTGTAACAGGTGTTCTATGGGGACAGCAGGAATCAATCCTCACATATTGGTGATGTCGGCACTGATGGAGCCCCCATGGATCCAATCCCCAACTTTCAAAGAAAGCCTTTGGGAGCTACACCGCACATGTGCAGTCACCTTCCCACCCAAAGGTGCCATCATACCTCAGTATGATGACATAGCTCAATTAAGCATAAAAAGAAAACAACTCCATGGGGAGGAGGGAGGATTGTAAGGACTGATTCCTGCTGTCCCTGGAGAACACCTGTTCCAGGTGAGTAACTATGCTTTTTCCGGGAACAAGCAGGAAGTCAGTCCTCACATATGGAACTCCCAAGCTACAGGCTACCGAAAAAACCTGTAAGGGCCCGGGAAACCCTAAACGCGGACTGTAAAAAGCAGCAGGGGGTGCTGATTGGCTGAAAGTCTGACACTGCAGCAGCAATATCAAAGATGCAATCCCTACTCCGGTAGCCTGGACATCACAGTTTGGAGGGAAGGAGTTGCATTATTCCCTAAAGAGGTGATGGAGAATGGCCTGGCCAAAGGCACTATCCCTCCAGGAGGTCTCTTTCAAACAGAAGTGTGCAGTGAAGGTGTGCAGAGAGGACCAGGTGGCAGCCCAGCAGATATCCAGTAAGGGCACTGAGCGTAGGCTTGCTACTGAGGCCACCATGGCACACACATTGTAAGCCCTCACATGGTGCTCCAGAGAGAGCCCCACCAGTTGAGAGGAGAAGGAAATGCAGTCAGCCACCCAGCATGAGAGGGAGACTGCGAGCCATAGTTGACTGGAGTCAAAAGAGACAAAGAGCTACGCTGAGTGGTGATGGGGCTGCGTCCTCTGGATGTAAAAGGACAATGCACGCTTGCAATCCAACGTGTGTAGGGAGGCCTCCACACTAGAAGAGTGAGGCCTAGGAAAGAAGGTGGGAAATACCACCTCTTGATTCAAGAGGAAGGCAGAGACAACGTTTGGCAAGAACTTAGGGTGAGTCCGAAGGATGACTGTTCCTGTGGAATCTGGTGTAGGAAGTGCGTGCTACCAGCGCCTGCAGTTCGCTGACACGCCTGACTGAGATGAGCGCCACCAGGAACAGAACCTTCCAAGAAAGGTACTTGAGATGGCAGGTAGCAAGTGGTTCGAAGGGTGGAGCCTTGAGCTTCCCCAACACTACATTGAGGACCCACGCCACTGGTGACGGATGGATCTGGGGCTGGGAAAGGAGGAGTTGCATAAACCAGCCCACCAGAGGGTGCACCAACACAGCTTGACCATCCACCGCATGGTGGTGAGTAGAGATGGCACAAAGGTGCACTCTGACTGTGTTGGACTTTAGGCCATCCCCTGACAGGTGCAATAGGTATTGTAAGATATCTGGCATCATACAGGAGAAAGGGTTAAGACCTTCCTTTGAACACCAGTGTGAAAACCTGTGCCAATTGAAGGCATAAGCTCTCTGTGTGGAGTCTTTCCACGAGGCCAGCAGAACATCTTTAACCGATCTGAAGAAGTGGTGATACGATATAGCTAGCCTCTCAGCATCCAGGCCATCAGGGCAAGGGACTGGAGGTTGGGGTGCAGCAGTATCCCCTTTCTGTGACAGCATGTCTGGGGTGCTCCCCAGTGGAATTGGGTCCCACTGGGACAACTGTGGAAGCAGGGGGAAAAAGGGCTGCCTGGGCCACCTGGGTGCAATGAAGATGACTGAGTCTGCCTCTGCCTGGATCTTGAGGAGGGCCCGTGGCACCAAGGGCATGGGTGGAAATGCATACAGGAAGCCTAGGGACCAGGGGATGAGGAAGGCATCTGCCGCCTCCCATCCCCTGGGATGGCCTCTGAGAGTAGTAGCGTGGCAGCTGCGTATTCTTTGGACTGGCAAAGAGGTCAATCTCAGGAGTTCCCTAGCACTGGAAGACCTCCCCCCCCAGTATGGCTGGGTTCAGCCTCCACTCGTGGGGCTAGAGGACTTGGCTCAGGCGGTTGGCCAGTATGTTGTCCTGGCCTAGCAAGTACACCACTTTGAGGGAGAAGTTTCTCTGTTGCAAAGTTCCAGAGGTGCACCGCCTCCAGCAGAGGTGGTACGAGCCCATGTACCCCTGCTTGCTGATGTAGTACATTGCCACCTGGTTGTCTGTCTGGACCTGAACCACTTGTCCTTCCTGATGATCCTGGAAGACCCATAGGGAGTGATAAACTGCTCTGAGTTCCAGCAGATTGATCTGCGAGGCACTCTCTACTGGCAACCATGGGGCTTGCAACTGCAAGTGGTCACAGTGGGCTCCCCAGCCCAACTTGGACACGTCCATCATAAGGATATGCTGCATTGGTGGAGCCTAGAAGGCAGGCCAGCCCTGAGGTTGAGGGGGTCCTGCACCAAGCCAGAGATGTCGCTAAGGCTGGCGTGATCTGGAAGCGTCCTCCAGATGGCCTGAAGCTTGTGTCCACTAGGTGCTGAGTGTCCATTGTGTCTGCTGCATGCAGAGGAGGGCAAAAGGAGTTATGTGGATGGTGGATGCCATGTGCCCCAAGAGGCAGAGCATCTGCCGGGCTGTCCCCAGCGAGCCGCCCTGCACCTCTTGTGCAAGTGCAGAGAGGTGCTGTGCCCAGTCCAGTGGCAGAAAGACTCTCGCCTGAGTGGAATCCAGTAGTGCACCGATGAACTCCAAGCATTGGATGGGCAGTAGGTGAGACTTCGGTGTACCTCCTCTGGTGAGCCGGCTTGTATGAGCCAGTTGTCCAGGTAGGGGAAGATGAAAACCCCTAGGAGCCTGAGGTGCTACTGTACTGAAAAAGCCACCCACTGATGACGAATCAGAGGTATCGATGGTGCCTTGGATGGATCAGGATGTGGGTATAGGCATCTTTGAGATTCAAGAAGCATAGCCAATCTCCCTGCAGGAGGTAAGGCAACAAGGTTCCAAGGGATACCATTTTGAACTTTTCCTTGACAGGAAGTGGCTGAGATCCCACAGATCCAGGATAGGCCGGAACCCCCTGTCTTCTTGGGGATAAGGAAGTAGCAGGAGTAGAATCCTCAGCCCTGAAGAGGCTTGGGGATGGCTCCACCACTGATCCTCGAGCAAGAACTTGAGTTCCCTTTGCAGAAGCTCCCCATGCATGGGGTCCATGGGCAATTCCCCTGGGAAGAAGGGAGGAGACAGCTGGGCAAAGTGGAGGATATAGCCTTCCCCGACCACCTGCAGCACCCAGGCATCTGTGGTGATGCTTGGCCACTGGTGTGCGAAGTCTTCCTGTGAACCTTGGGCCTTGTACATCCTGAGGGAGGGAGGCTATGTCCAAGGAGTAAAAAGCTCTCCAAAGGCTGCGGCTGGAGTGTTCTAGGGGGGGTTTGGGGGCCTTTGACTTATGGACACCATGTCCCTGGCCCTTGGCCTGCTGCCCCTGAGGGGGAGCATGATAGGCCTGAAACTTGGGGAAGTTCCCGTAAGCCTTCTTGGTCTTCGGTGGAAGGGCTTTTTCCCCAAAGTCTTCCTGCGGGAAGGTTCAGACACTTTCTTGGACAGCTTGATTCTGCTCATGAATTCTTTCTCCAGCTCATCAGCCTTCTCCATCATGGGCTTGCCAAAGAGATTCTCCCCCCGGCAAGGGACATTAGTTAACATGTCCTGAACCTACTGCTCTAAGTCGGAGGTCTGTGGCCAGGTAAGGTGGCGGGCACTAATGTCCACTGCAACTATTTGAGCCAATGACTCGAAGCTGTCGAAGGTTGCCTGAGTTTGAAACTTGGAGCACTCCTTGACCAATGACACCAGGGTCCTGGATAAACCATCTGAGAACCTGGCAAGTTCCTTCACCAGGTCCCACAGGTATACATTGCCCATGTACAACTTGTAGGCCTACATCCAGGCTGTGAGCATTGAGTTCAGGAAACACTTCCTGCCAAAAAAGCATCTATGGTGTGTCTTTTGGCTTTTAATGCAATGTATAGCTTACTCCACCACCATGGAGTTATGTGGCAGTTGTGTTTTCTGAAAGCCAGGGCTCCAGTCAACCCGATGCTGTGAATCAAGTCGACAGTTCACAATCAGCACAGTCACCAAGGTTTCCCACATCCTGAACAACAAGTGTTTGAGGATGGGGGGTATGGGCACCGTCAGTTCTTCCCGAGGAGAAGCCTCATACTGGAGGATCTCGAGATCCTTGGTATGTGGCTCATCCTCAGGCACCGCCATGGAGGCAAGTGCCTGGGACATCTCCCGCACAAACTCCAGGAAGGCAAGATCCTCCAGAGGTGACATCACTGATGGTGTGGTAGGGATGGGTTGAAGGGGATGTCCCGGTGAAGAATGGTGTCAAGAGATTCCTCATCCATCTCCCATGCCAACTCAGAGCTGGAGAAGTTGGTGAGCGCCTCGCGGTTGTTGGACCAGCTTGGCATCGATGACACCTGGTGTCGGAGCTCTGATGCAGCTGTGCCCGACGTCGTGTCGGGCCTCAAGTCAGTTACTGACAGAGTCGACACCAATCAAGTCAGTCTCTCAAAGATGGGTGGAGCATCCTCTGGGGAGGTCCTAGCTGAGGACAGCCCTGTAGCAGGCACCAACAACCTGGAATGACTAGGAGTCAGCGCCCCACTGTGTCTCAATGAATACCGTAAAGCTACGCTCAAGGGCCATCATCTGGACCTCGATGCCAGATGGCTCTTCAGAGGTGTGTGCTGGCCTTGAGGACCTTGAGGCCAGCGTCAGATCCCTGGCAGGAGAATTTCTGATGGTGATGGCATTAAGAGACCCAACCCGATACCCCAATTCCACAGATGACACCTCCCACCGGGGCTGCTTTGAGGGGGTGCTCCTGGGGACTGTTGTAGTTGTTGATATGGAAGGACAAACTAGATAGGCCATGTGGTCTTTTTCTGTCGTCATATTTCTATGTTTCTATCACCAGCATCGGGTCGAGGACTTCACGCCCATGTCCCAGAAGTCTGGGGAAGGTCCTCTGAAGATCTCCAATGCCTGATGATCTCAGGGCTCTAAAGAAGCCTGAGTGCGCGATGCTGGCATTGAAGGCAAGATTCCACCCCTAATGTTGATCCCAAGAAAGACTTACGAGACAGTTCCCCCTGCCACCTTTTGCGTTCCTTCCGGGTCTTAGCCGACATCAAAAGGCAGAATGAGCAGGAAGATACATCGTGGTCTGCCCCGAGGCATTTAATGCAGGTATTGTGGTGATCTATGCAGGACATTGTGCTTAAATCCGCTGGTCAAAGACATAGTGGAAAAGACAAGCCTTTCAAGATTAAACTCCAACATCTTGACCAGCTAGGCTGCGAGCAAAAAACTTGCTGGCCAAAAAACTAAAAGAAGTATCTGAGCGAAAAACATGATGCCGAAATGGTGGACTCAGGTGGCAGAAAGATGACCAAATTGATGAAAAAAGAAGAAAATAAAGATGAATGGTGGAAATAATCAACTTTATCCGGGGTGCACAGACAGCACGTCTACAGGGCTCTGTGGAAAATTAAGATTGAAGTAAGATGGCACCTCTGGGTGGGAAGTGAAGGGATAATTGGCTCAGGTCTGATTTATATGTTTGCTTTATATGACTGCACCCTTGCCTGCTTGAAATGCACACAGCAACATATGGCTGGCACAGAAGAAAAAGCATGTGGGCTACAAGAGAGAGTATATGCGGCCTACTATAAAAGAGTCTAGGAACCACACTTTGGACAGAAATGTGCAGAAGATGGGCCCAGACAAGAAAAAATACAGGCCAAGCTAGAAATAATGAGCACAAATACTCTGAGCCCTGAAGATTACAAACAGTGCCAGGAGATGGAATAACATGTACAGAACACAGGAAGAGGCAGAGGGTTGCGGTCAACAGCATAAATAAGTAGACCTTTTAACACCAGCTGCGAAAACTGATAAACATGGGAGGGTCCCGGGGAAAGAGATTTGCAAGAATATGCAGAACTTTCTGGAACTTTGTGACAGAGAAGCATAAAAGGGGGCAACAGCAGAGCATCGGGGGCAGCCTTCTCTCTCTCACCGTTGTGGAGGTAGAGAACGTTGCCTGCACTCAGATCCCTCAGACAGGCACATGTGTATCTGTGCTTACAGCTTTTTGCTTGTACCAAATAAAAGAGTTTTGCTGACAAGTGACTGTGATCTGAGTTCTTTCCTGGTGCACGGCTCCCATGTGCACGGGCAATTGGCGTAATGAACCCTACAGAAGGTGACCGTACATGCATGGTGTAGCTCCCAAAGGCTTTCTTTGAAAGCTGGGGATTGGATCCACACAGGCTTCGTCGGCGCCAATGTCATGCATATGTTTATATGACAGTGTCCTCAATAGAAAAACACACACAAGACATGCATATACATACTCACACACACACATACACACATACTCTCTTGCACTTCAGACAGTCACACCAGAATTGTTGCCATGTGCTCATTCAGTCACTGTCCCCTCCTCTAACCAGCTCTGCCCATCATCATGTAAAGTTCTTGCAGTTGCTGCTGTTTTCGTCAGCCTGCAGGAGTCCCCTCATACTTTTTCAACATCCTCTCCAGCCGGGACACTTACTGGTTCCACTGGTTCTCTCCAGGGTCCCAACCAGAGTTAAGTCCTCCCATCTACCTGCACAGCCAAGGAACTTCCCCAGTTCACCATCTCCCTTCCTGTAACTACAGCAGCATTCCAGTGCTCTGCCCCCACAACCTTCCAATTGGCTAGATCCTACCCACAGTCTCTGCTACTAGTTACACTGGAAGCAGACAGGGCAAGCTCACTCACAGAGATTCTAAAATCTGAAAAATGTCCAGATATGTTAGCCATCCTTCTAGCTTCCAGACATTAATGCAAAATTCAGTTGAACACTGAAAAAAAGCCAGAGATGACAATCCTAGCCTCCTGAGTCTTGAGCATATCTGATAAGACTCCTCCCCTAAACATGTGGAGGCACATTCTGTACTGTGCGTCCGGTTGGAACTGGACACACAGAGGTAGATGCGATTCTGATCCCCTGGGGCAGGTCTAGCCTCCATGGGATAAGAATCGCGTCTAGGCTTGTATGTGTAGACCGGGACCTGATTCCCATTGGTCTGCACGTACAGGCCCCTGCTCAGCTAACTCAGTTAGGCTTCTGAATGGAGCCACGACACTATGACATCCAGTTGCCATGGCATGGAGCCGTGATCCCCGGCTGCTGACTACTTTTTCTTTTCCCCGCAGCCCAACCCCCGATCTGGCTTCCTATGGCCAAGGCAGGGCTGCGGGGAGTCTCATGCACCCCTTCATCTCTTTGATCCCGGCTGGGACTCCCATCCCCTGATGTCTAGGGGGACCTATTCCACTTCCGAGTGGAATAAGTCCCCCATCCAGTCTGCTGGCCCTGGACGTACAAGGCCGACTTCAGAATCGGCCCTGTACATCCAGAGCCGCAGACCGCCCACTGCCCACCTTAACTCCACCTTCGCACCACCCCTTCCTGCTCCCATCTAAGCCTCCCTATACAAACTCCTTGTTCATATGGGGAGGTTTAGTTGGGGACAGCAAGCGGTGAATAGCGGGGATGGATGAACCAATGGGACATCCATCCCTACTATTCAGGGGACAGAATAGACCTGAGGGGCTCTAGGCATATATGTAGTTTGCCAGTCCCTTAAACCTGCCTTACCTATATATGTTTTCTCACTTCATCTGTGAGGGATCAGACTAAGACTCCATTCACTCTCTCTCATGAGCTATGTGCGCTGTCTCTCCTGAACAGTGAGTGTTCAAACAAAGCCTTCATATGCTCTCTCTCATAAGCTACAGGAAGAGGAATCAGACTAAGACTCATGCGCTCTCTCTCTCATGAACTATGAGGAATCAGAGTAATCCTTCGTGTGCTCTCTCTCCTGAGCTCTGAGGAATCAGACTAAGCCTCCATGCGCTCTCTCTCCTGAGCTCTGAGGGATCAGACTAAGCCTCCGGGCGCTCTCTCTCCTGAACTCTGAGGGAACAGACTAAGACTCTGTGCGCTTTCTCTCCTGAGCTCTGAGGGAACAGACTAAGCCTCCATGCGCTCTCTCTCCTGCGCTCTGAGGAATCAGACTAAGCCTCCGTGCGCTCTCTCTTCTGCGCTCTGAGGGATCAGACTAAACCTCGGTGCGCTCTCTCTCCTGAGCTCTGAGGGATCAGACTAAGCCTCGGTGCGCTCTCTCTTCTGCGCTCTGAGGGATCAGACTAAGCCTCGGTGCGCTCTCTCTCCTGAGCTCTGAGGGATCAGACTAAGCCTCCGGGCGCTCTCTCTCCTGAGCTCTGAGGGATCAGACTAAGACTCTGTGCGCTCTCTCTCCTGAGCTCTGAGGGAACAGACTAAGCCTCCATGCACGCTCTCTCCTGCGCTCTGAGGAATCAGACTAAGCCTCCGGGCGCTCTCTCTCCTGAGCTCTGAGGGATCAGACTAAGCCTCCGGGCGCTCTCTCTCCTGAGCTCTGAGGGATCAGACTAAGACTCTGTGCTCTCTCTCCTGAGCTCTGAGGGAACAGACTAAGCCTCCATGCGCTCTCTCTCCTGCGCTCTGAGGAATCAGACTAAGCCTCCATGCGCTCTCTCTCCTGAACTCTGAGGGATCAGACTAAGCCTCCGTGCGCTCTCTCTTCTGCGCTCTGAGGGATCAGACTAAACCTCGGTGCGCTCTCTCTCCTGAGCTCTGAGGGAACAGACTAAGACTCTGTGCGCTCTCTCTCCTGAGCTCTGAGGGAACAGACTAAGCCTCCATGCGCTCTCTCTCCTGTGCTCTGAGGAATCAGACTAAGCCTCCATGCGCTCTCTCTCCTGAGCTCTGAGGGATCAGACTAAGCCTCCGTGCGCTCTCTCTTCTGTGCTCTGAGGGATCAGACTAAGCCTTGGTGCGCTCTCTCTCCTGAGCTCTGAGGGATCAGACTAAGCCTCGGTGCGCTTTCTCTCCTGAGCTCTGAGGGAACAGACTAAGCCTCCATGTGCTCTCTCTCCTGAGCTCTGAGGGATCAGACTAAGACTCTGTGCGCTCTCTCTCCTGAGCTCTGAGGGAACAGATTAAGCCTCCATGCGCTCTCTCTCCTGAGCTCTGAGGGTTCAGACTAAGCCTCGGTGCACTCTCTCTTCTGTGCTCTGAGGGAACAGACTAAGCCTCGGTGCGCTCTCTCTTCTGCGCTCTGAGGAATCAGACTAAGCCTCGGTGCGCTCTCTCTCCTGAGCTCTGAGGGATCAGACTAAGCCTCGGTGCGCTTTCTCTCCTGAGCTCTGAGGCATCAGACTAAGCCTCCGTGCATGCTCTCTCCTTATTTCTTTATCGTTCTTCTCCTTTCAATCCCTTTCTTCCCTATTTATATACTCCAAGTTATCCCACCTTCTCTATTTTTTTCTATTCCCATCTATTCAGTCTTTCATCATCCCTCTGAACAGTCCTCTGATTCTTCCTATTTTTGTCTTTTTTTCCACCTGCTACTATTGTTCTAGACAGATCATAGTATGAAAGACCATTAATAGGTACCATGAAGAACTTATGGTAAGAAGCATATGGTATCATAATTATCCAGTAGGCCTATACACACACCTGGAACACCTGGAATGGCACCAACACCTGGAATGCCAGCACCTGGAATGCCACCAACACCTGGAATGCCAGCACCTGGAACGCCACCAACACCTGGAATGCCAACACCTGGAACGCCACCAACGCCTGGAATGCCAGCACCTGGTAGACCACCAACACCTGGAACACCTAAAAGAAGAATGATTTAAAAATTTTAGTCAATTTATATAAAACTAAAATTACCCCAAGCAAAATAATTGTAGCTTTTCCCAAATAAACCCCTGGAAGTAAAACACAATTTAACTGAAATCTGCTAAATAAATTTCAGTTATTTTATGTATTTATTATTATTATAACTGCCCCTTGTTACATTCCTAAGTGGTCTAAAATGCAACATACACATTTAAGAGACATAAAAGTGTTAAAACAACGTTCTTGACGTATCACTGTTGTTGTTGTTAAGTGCCGTCGAGTCGGAGTCGACTCATGGCGACCCTCTGGATAGCTATCCTAAATTGTGTTCGGTCTTCAGTCAGGCGGCTCATTGTTGACAGACTGGTACCCGTAGCTGCTGTTATTGTATCGATCCATCTCATTGCTGGCCTTCCTCTTTTGCGTTGACCTTCCATCTTGCCAAGCATAATGTCTTTCTCTAATGATCTCTCTCTTCGCATGATGTGTCCAAAGTATGAAAGTCGAAGTCTTGTCATCTGAGCTTCTAAAGGAAGCTTAGATTTGATCTCCTCTAGTACCGACTGGTTTGTTCTTCGGGCAGTCCATGGTATACACAGTATTCGCCGCCAACACCATAATTCAAAGGCATCAATTTTCTTCCTGTCTATCTTTTTCACTGTCCAGCTTTCACATCCATATGATGTTATTGACAATACCATGGCTTGAACAAGTCAAATCTTTGTATGGAGAGAGACATCTCTGCTCTTGAGAATCTTATCTAGGTCTTTCATAACCATTCTGCCAAGAGCAATGCGTCGTCTGATTTCTTGACTGCTTGTTGCTTCTTTATTGATAGTTGATCCAAGTAGGTTAAAGTTGTTCACAATTTCAATTTCTTCTCCTTCAGCGATGAACCTGTTGATTATGCCAGTTGTCATGATCTTTGTCTTCTTTACATTAAGGTGCAGGCCCATTTTGAGACTATGTTCTTTGATTGTGAGAAGCAAATGTTTCAGATCATCTTCACTTTCAGCCAGTAATGTGGTATCATCAGCATAGCGAAGGTTGTTGATGAGTCTTCCACCAATCTTCACATCTCTGTTGTCTTCATACAATCCTGCTTCTCTGATGATTTGTTTTGCATATAAATTAAACAGGTAGGGGGAATGTATGCACCCTTGTCTTACACCTTTGCTTATTTTAAACCATTCTGTTTCTCCTTGTTCCGTTCGAACTGTTGCTTCTTGATCAATGTACAGATTGCGCAAGAGAACGATCAGGTGTTCTGGTATACCCATGCTTCTTAATGTGGCCCAGAGTTTCTCATGGTTTACACAGTCAAAAGCCTTGCTATAGTCGATAAAGCACAAATAGATATCCTTTTGGTATTCTTTAGTCTTTTCAGGGATCCATCTCACATCCGCAATGATGTCTCTCGTTCCTCGCCCTTTCCTGAACCCTGCTTGAACTTCAGGTAGTTCTTGTTCCAGGTATGGTTGTAGTCTCTTTTGAATAATCTTCAGTAGAATCTTGCTGGCATGTGGGATTAGAGCGATTGTGCGATAATTTTCAGAGTCAATTGGATCACCTTTCTTTAGTATTGGTATAAACACAGATCTTTTCCAGTCAGTTGGCCATGATGTTGTCTTCCATATTTCTTGGCAGAGCTTTGTGAGTACGGTAACAGCTGCATCAGATTGCTGCAATACTTCTATGGGAATGCTATCAATGCCTGGTGCTTTGTTCTTTGATAAGGCTTTCAATGCTGCTTCAACTTCTTCTTTCATCACTAATGGTTCCTGATCATAAGGTACAGGTTGAAACGGCTGTTGGTCCACTTGATCTTTATCATATAAAAACTCTGTATATTCCTTCCACCTTTTCTTGATCTTCTCAGCATCATTCATCATAGAACCTTGAGCATCTTGTAACATTCCAATTCGATGCTGGAACGTTTTCTTTAACTCTCGTAGCTTTAGGAAAGACAATCTTGTTCTTCCTCTAATAGTTTCTGCTTCTATTTCCTTGCAAGTGTCATTGTAGTACTTTTCCTTGTCCTGTCTTGCTGCACGTTGGAAATCTCTGTTGAGTTCTGCGATTGTCTTTCTTTCTCCTCTGGCTTTAGCTGCACGTTGAAAATCTCTGTTGAGTTCTGCGATTGTCTTTCTTTCTCCTCTGGCTTTAGCTTCTCTGCATTTCTGGGCAATTTTCAGAGTTTCTTCCGTCATCCATTTTGGCCGTTTTTGCTTTTTCACCTTTTGTAGACACTTCTCGCTTTCTTCCAACACAACCTTCTTGATGTCATTCCATAACTCTTCCGGAGCTCTGTCATTTGTATCTAAAGCAGTAAATCGATTTTGCAGGCAGTCTTTAAATTCCAGTGGTATATTCTCAAGGTCATATTTTGCTGCATTCATGAGTGGTTTGCTCTTTTTCAACTTTAGCTTGAGTTTGCATATTAGTAGTTGATGATCTGTACCACAGTCAGCTCCAGGTTTTGTCTTTGTTGATGTTACAGAGCTTTTCCTAGACTGAAAATAGCTCTTTATGCATCTGTTGTGCAGCCTCCCAAGGAGACCACAGGCCCTGGGTGCACTTGTTGAGACAATGAGCTCCCCAGCCCTGTAGGGAGGCATCTGTGGTCAGTACCACTGTGTACCCTGGAATTTGAAAGGGCACCCCCTTTAGTAGATTGGGTGGGTGCAGCCACCAGTTGAGGGAGTCCAGAAATGGTCTGGACACCCTTATTCTGTCTCTGAGGCTGCCTGTGGCTTGTGACCACTGATTCCGAAGGGACTACTGTGCAGGCCGCATATGGAGCCTTGCATTGGGGGTTATATAAACTATCAAAGCCATGTGGCCAAGCAGCCTCAGGCAGAGTCTGGCGGAGACTAGTGACCTGCTGAGAAATTGGTTTGCCAAGCTGATGAGTCTTTGGGCTCTGTCGTCTGGCAAGAAAGCCTTTGCTAGCAGAGAGTCCAGCCTGGCCCCTATGAACTCCAAGTTCTGGGAGGGGAGCAAAGTGGACTTTGCGAAGTTTATTACAAAACCCAGGCTTTGAAGAAGAGCAATAGTTCTGAGGGTGGCTTGTCTCGCCTCCTGCCACGTTTGACCCCTGATGAGCCAGTCGTCCAGATAGGGGAAGACAAAGATTCCCTGATTTCTCAGGTAGGCTGCCACCACTGCCAGGCATTTGGTAAAGACCCTGGGAGCGGAGGTGAGGCCAAAAGGCAGGACTCTGTACTGATAATGGTTTCCTCCCACAATGAACCTGAGGTACTTTCTGTGGTCTGGATGAATGAGGATGTGAGTGTACACATCCTTTAGATCTAAGGAGCATAGCCAATCTCCCTGCTGGAGGTAGGGCAGAAGTGTTCCAAGAGTAAGCATCTTGAACTTTTCTTTCTCTAGGAACTTGTTGAGGTTCCTGAGGTCCAGAATAGTTTGAAGGCCACCGGTTCTTTTCGGCACCAGGAAATACCTGGAGTAGAACCCCTGACCTTGCAAGTGGGGAGGCACAGGCTCCACTGCCCTGTCCACCAACAGACCTTGAAGCTGCTGCTCCATGAAGGCAGACAGTCTGCTCTCCAAGGCTGTCATCCTGAGACTCAGCTCGGGAGACGCAGCAGCCACCGACTCTGGCCCCGGCGGTGCCGGGCCCGACGTCGGCTGTCTGGGAGGAGAGTCCTCAAGGACTACAGGGCTTATGTGTCCAGCAGACTCCGGCTCCACGCGAGGAACTTTGGCTGGCTTCTCTTGTTCCACGGGCCCGGGGCGACGGTCGGGGGTCTTAGACCTGGCCCTCGAGGAGCCAGGGACCTCCTCCTCCGACGCCCTCATGAGCCGCTTCTTCCTCTTGCGTTCCCGGTCGGGGGAGCCCCTGTCCGAGGAGCCCCGACGGCGCTTGTGATCCGAATCCCGAGATGTCGAGGCCTCAGACGAGGTCCGGGCCCGGCCAGAGGCTGAGTCGGAGAAAAGCCTTTCTTTCTGCTGCTGGCGACTTCGTAGTGCCTTGGAAGACATCTTCCCACATGGTCCACACGTCTTAGGGTCCATGGCCTCGGCCTTTCTTTTTTTTAACCTTGTTTTTAATTGTACACCGCTTTGATTATTGGAGAAAGGCGGTTTTATCAAAAAACAATAAACATAAACATTAGGATCGAGGCACCGAAGGCAGCAGTCGTGTGTGTCGGTGAGAGACATCAACTTCTTACACCGATCACACTTTTTAAAACCGCTGGAAGCCATCGGGGAAAAAAGAGTCCCCGCTAGGTCAAAGGACCGGCTTTCCAGGGAAAAAGCAAAAAAGGGCGCGAACGCCAGCCACGAAGGGCAAAAACCGAAAAAGAAGAATCGGGCTCGATACCGGTGTACCGAACCCGGCGGGAGGGGAACCGGCGTCGAAGCGGGAAGAAAAAATAGCGAAAATCGCCAAAAAATCACACTTTTATCCGGGATGACAGGACACACGTCCGGTGGGCTTCTCGGAAAAAGAGAGACTGAGGTAAGATGGCACCTTTAGGCGGGAAGGGAACCGCGCATGCGTGCCTGCATTCCCAAAGGCTTTCATAGAAAGCTGGGGAAATGCTCCGCTGGGGCTTCATCGGCGTCGATGACACCCATATGTGAGGACTGACTTCCTGTTTGGTCCTGGAGAATGCATGTTAGTAAAATAGATTCTATGTTTTACATACATGGCAATTTTGAATTTGCTTGTGGTGTTGCAGGTCTGCAGTGGGGGTAGAGGAAACGGTTTAGGCAAGTAGAGCAGTGCATACAAAGTTCTGGAATACAAGCATATATTTGGCCATAATGTGTACGTACCATATTTAGGAGGCTTGACACCCGGTTGAAGTCCAGTTTGGGGAATACCTGAAACATGAATTGAGAATGTTCTACCTGATGTCTGTAGACCCCTCATTCCCTGACCCTTTGCCATTATGCTAGCCATCTCCTTCTACTAATTACTCACAGCATCTAACACTTTATAAAGGAGGTAATTCACTAGTGGTTAGTGCACACTAAGGGCTTGTTTACAAAGCCACGGTAGCGGTTCGCAATCGTTATCGGAGCCGCGGCCCCACTGAAATCAATGGGGCCGCGGCCCCGATAATGATCACAAACCACTACCGCGGCTTTGTAAACAAGCCCCTAAGAGCTTTAGCTCCTGCTATCTGCCTCAGTGTCCATAGGAACAGAATGGGCCTTACAACAGATAGCATACACTAATTCTGTTAGCAAATGACCTACAATGTTTGATAAAATGCTGCATTAAATACAGATGGGTACTATAATTACCTGCACCAGGCAAAACTCCAGTTCCTGGTATTAGCCCTGGCACTGCTCCAGCTCCTGGCACGGCTCCAGCTCCAGGTAGAACTCCAGCACCTACACAAAGTTATGAGCATTTATTCCAGCATTGCCACAGTTTCAAATGACAGTGATTTACAAGCCGAGTGATCAAGGGGCTACTTTCCAAACTGCCTTCACTTGAACCAGCAGTGGGTTCTGCACTGGTTCTCAAAGTGATAGTACATGCTTCCTTCCTCTTTGAAACTTCTTCTAGTACAAAGAACTTGCACCTGGATTAGTTGTTTTGTAGATTTGACAATGTCATCTAGGTATGTACGTTTCCTGCCAGACCTAAAAATGCCTCTGCACAGAATTCCGTTGTGGAATAGTTGCAAACATCTAGCCACAGCGAGGGAGGGAAACTTTCAGACAGTTGCTTAGCAAGGGTCAACTGTTTTGTACCCACATAAACCACATTGAGAATTGACCTCTAAGAATAACAGTATATATACCAAGAGGAACTGCTACTGCTGGGAAGAAATCTGCACTTGTAAGTATTTAGCTGCTGGGAAATTCTCTAAATCTTGGGGAAAGGGGAATTCTTTGGATTAAAGCTGATAAACTGTGTATATTTTAAAATTCAGTGTTTTTGTTAGGTCAGTCAGGGCTTAGTAGCACAAGACAGCTTTCAATTAGTGTTTCTTTCCCTCCCACCCACCTCATCTACCTGAGGCATAATCCTTGATTTATAGCCTCCAGTTAAGAGGAAAGGAGTAATCTTGCTCACTTTCAGGTTTAACTGATTATCTAAATCAGCACGTTAATAGGCCTTAGGAGTTGTGGCAAGGTCAGCCATCCAGAGCATGGGGGAGGTGGAAAGCATAAGGAATTCACCTTAATCAAGGGGCCTCTGTTAGGTGTGCAGGGTCAGAAGGCCAGAGCCACGTTTCAAAAGCAGAAAAAACTCAGCTGGAATAGGTGTCAGGAAATGCTTGATAGAATAAGAGGGGGAGATTGCAAGCACGAGGACCAAAGCCCTTACTCTAACAAGTGCACTGATTATTCTAAGTTCAGAAGGAGGGGAGATTACAAACACCTGGGAGAGAAAGAGGTGGGGTTGGATCCCAGTGAGTATAAACCCTGGTTTGATTATGGAGAGAGGCAGAGGAGGAGCAGGAAAGGAAGCCAGAGGAGCAGTGGAGGAAGCAAGAGAAGCAGCAGATGGGGAGAGGAACAGAGTCCAGAGCAGCAAGGACAATGGAATGCTGGAGAAGCCAGAGCAGGTGCTAACTCCTTGAGAAGGGCTGAGCTACACAGAGCTGTGAGAGCTGTTTTCCCTGAATCAGGTTGGCAACAGGGGTGGAAGCCAGGAAGTGGAGAAGCTTTCAGACCACCAGAGAGATTGGCAGCTGAGGAATCTGATCAAGTGAGTGAGTCAGAGCCCATGCAATTGGGAGAACCAGAGCCAGAGGTGGGGGAGGAAGACATGTTTATGGATTGTTCTTTATGTCAAGCTTTAGAATTGAAATGTTGAAGAAAAGCCAAGCCTTGAAAGAACTGTTCCTCTTGCAAAGGTAATCTGAAGGCATTAGCAGTAAGGAGGTAAATTCCTGTGTGTTTTGGAAAGGGAATTTACTGCCACATAAGCTTGTAAAGGAAGCTGTGTTTCATGCCTGATTATCAGCTGTATTAGAACTCTGCAACAGCAAGACAGATAATTGGCTACTTCAAGAGTTTGTGCTTTGCTCCTATATTATATGAAAAGCTTGCTAAGAGTTTTGAGGACATTTTGAATGCTTATTTCATATTCACCTGGAAGTGCAGCCCAGAGAATTGAGGCTGAGTGAAGATAAACTACCATAGGAGAATTAACCTTGTTTTTCTTTGTGCTATGATCAACAAAGGACTATAAGAAAAGTGGCACACTGTTATCTGTGAAAAGGCTAAACTTCTACATTTAAGAGGACTTTGAAAAGCCATTGTTGAGTTCTGTTTGTTTTTGCCACCAGTTTGCTGAACCTTAAGCAAAAGCCTAAAATTTATCCTGTAAATGGAACCTTGGACCTGATCTGTTCTCTTGTGTTTAAAATAAACTTTTTCTGTCATAAGCCTTACCCTCGGTTTGCCTCAACTACAATCCTTTTTACTGGAAGCATAAATATAGGTGATAGAGGAAGGATACATCAACCACCACGCCCTCAACAACTAGAAACTAGTGGTTTTGGTGTTGTGCTTGTGACAGAGTAGATGAATTAAGTCCTTACTTAATCTACTCCTAAGGCCTAATAACGTGCTGAGGTGAAAACTCAGAGTTCCTTATTCTTCTTATGTATAATTGTATTGGTTCAGGTATCCATATTCCCCTTGCAACTTTAATCAACCGAACAATTCTTGAAAGCTAAAATAAAATCTTTAATTCTAAGATGCAGACAGCAGTCCAGGAGCAAGATGGGGGCTATCCAGTCTTTTGCACAGTGTTACATGTATGATTTTCTCCCAGTTGTTGAGAGGTCTTATGTTTGCACTAGGTACTCTCAGGAAACAAGTCCAATCTCTGGAGGCTGGAGTAGCGGAGCAGCTAAGACAGACAAAGAGGTATATAGATGAGAGCTACAGGGATGTAGTAGAGAAGTCCCACCTCCAGTCCGGCATCCTTTCTGCTGCCATGGAGGAGAGAGGTCACGTGAAAGGAGAATATCACCTTGGTGTGGCAGGAAGTGAACCTATAGCTACGATCTGTCCCCCAAGTAATGTAATACCCTCTTATGCTGAGGATGTGTCTCCAGGGTCATGTGCCCATGAGGGAAGGATTAAGATGGCCATTATAGTTGGTGATTCAATCAATAGGCATGTAGATAGCTGAATGGTGGGTGGTCATGAGGATCACTTGGTTACCTGAATGCCTGTTGCCATCATAGCAGACTTCACATGCCACCTAGATATGATTTTAGAAAGTGCTGGTCAGGAGCCTGCAGTCTTGGTACATGACAATGATATAGAAAAGTGTGGGAGGAGGTTCTGGAAGCTAAATTTAGGCTTTTAGGTAGAAAGTTGAAATCCAGAACTTCCAGGGTAGCGTTCTCAGAAATGTTTTCTATTCCATATGCAGGACCCAAAAGGCAGGCAGAGCTCTGGAGTCTCAGTGCATAAACGAGATGATGGTGCAAGGAAGAAGGTTTTGGATTTGTTAGGAACTGGGCAACATTCTGGGGAAGGGGGTGGGCCATTCTGAACGGCCAGGCTCCACCTTAACCAGGGTGGAAGCAGGCTGCTGGCATTAACCTTTAAAAAGGAGATAGAGAAGCTTTTAAACTAGATAGCCGCCCAAGAGCGCATGGTACGGAAGGATGTATCCTTGAAGGATACTAGTAAAAGAGGAAAGTCAGGACATCCCAACAGAGAGGTTCCAGTAAAGGTAAGAGTAACCCAAGTGCCTTTAAGTAAAAACCAGACTGAGTTGAAAGATTCTAAATGATCCCTGTCATCTGATAGCCAGACTGTTAATAAGAATAAAAAGCAAACTAGGGGACATGCAATGAAGCTTCAATATAGCCCATTTAAGACTAATAGGAGAAGATATTTTTTCACTCAACATGTAATGAAACTCTGGAATTCGTTACCGGAGGATGTAGTAAAAAGCTTGGACACGTTCCTGGAGGAAAAGGCCATAAACCATTATTAAAGAGGACAAGTGAAATCCACTGCTTGCCCCTGGGATAAGCAGAACAGAACCTGTGTACCTCTTTGGGAACCTGGCAGGTACTTGTGACCTGGACTGGCCATTGTTGGACCCTTGGTCTGACCCAGTATGTCATATCTTATGCTCTTATTACCTGTTCCTTTCAAAACAGGTTCCTACTTGTCTTCAACTACACTATTGTTAAGTTTAAAACAATATGACCTCTCTCACATAATGCATCTAGAGTTTAGTCTCCAGGTTCATTCCTTCCCTATTTGTCATGCCAAGGAGGATTAAGACTCTATTTACCATCATCAGGTTCTCATTATAGACTCTTTAAATCACACCAGTCCTGTCCTGTAGGGACCTCTGTCTCATGGACTGACATTCAGACTATTCCACCATTTCACCTCACCCTGCCGCAGAGAGTTACATTGCAGAAAACATGAATTCCACAGTGTGAAGGAGATAACAACTCACCGTATTTTGCTGCCTTCATAGCCGCTTTCAATGCTGCTGCCTGTGAGCCAACACCTGTAGAAAGAAAGTTTAGGAGAGCATTTCAGAAGGTCAGTGGGACACGAAAGATCTAAGCCATAACTCAAAAACACAGCATCAAGTTCACTAGATGGTTCATGCACAGGATTAGCATTTGCTGAATCATGTTTCGGCAGAGTTCTCTATTGCTGCCTGTCATGCAAAGCGCTCCATAGTAGGAAAGGAAAAGGTTTCTGTAGCATGAAGCACTCCTGAAACACCCAAAATCCTCTACTGGGAAGTCCTGAAGTTCCCAGAATCTTCTACCAAGGAGTTTAAAAAACTCCCAGAATCCCCTGCAAAGAGTGGACAGCTACAAATCGTTCAGCAAGATAAGTCCAGAAACAGATGGAAAGGTCTCTGAATCTTGGACACAAAAACAGATGAAATTAGTTGCAGATGAATGCTAAATAGCCAATAATCTTATCAGAAGGGTACACCTGTCATTTATTTTATATTCTCTTAGGCCAAAAAGAGTAGTTACTCACCTGCAACAGGTGTTCTCCAGGAGCAGCAGGAATCAGTCCTCACATATGGGTGTCATCGGCGCCGATGAAGCCCCAGCGGAGCATTTCCCCAGCTTTCCATGAAAGCCTTTGGGAATGCTGGCACGCATGCGCGGTTCCCTTCCCGCCTAAAGGTGCCATCTTACCTCAGTCAAATGACATAGCTAAGAACAGCACACAAAAATGTAAAAATAAACTATGTACAACTGCAACTCCCAGGGGAGGAGGGAGGGTTGTGAGGACTGATTCCTGCTGCTCCTGGAGAACACCTGTTACAGGTGAGTAACTACTCTTTCTCCAGGACCAAGAAGGAAGTCAGTCCTCACATATGGGTGACTCCCTAGCTCTGGGCTACCAGGAACCCAGGCTGAACAAGAGAACTCCCTCTAGTCACAGCATCAAAGAAAGGCTTTTCAAAGACACAACCTCCACCGGTACCCCAACAGAGGGCAGGAGTTGCCTAAACCTCAAAGAGATTCCGAAGTACTGCTTGGCCAAAAGCACTGTCCCTACGGGACTCCCTCTCCAGACAGTAATGGGCCACAAATGTCTGGCTTGAAGACCAAGTTGCAGCCCTGCAGATGTCTACCAAGGGCACAGAGTGGAGATGAGCCACTGAGGCAGCCATTGCCCTGACACGATGGGCCGTGACCCTACCCTGCAAAGGAAGGTCAGCCACCTTGTAAGCCCAGGTGATACAGTCAGCCACACAGATGGAAAAGGTACGCTTGGACACAGCCAACCCCAACATATTGGGGTCAAAGGAGACGAAGAGCTGAGTAGCCCTTCTATGTCCCTGCGTACGGTCAAGGTAGAAGGATAAGGCCCTCCTACAGTCCAGGGTATGCAGCACTGCTTCAGCCTGGCTAGCATGAGGCCTAGGGAAGAAGGTTGGAAGAACCACCTCCTGGTTGAGGTGGAAAGAGGAGACAACCTTGGGGAGGAACTTTGGATGAGTCCTAAGGACTACCCTGTTCCTATAAATCCTGGTGTAAGGTCTATCAGAGACCAGGGCCTGAAGTTCACTCACTCGCCTAGCTGAGGTGAGGGCTATCAGGAAGAGAGTCTTCCAGGAAAGGAAGCGTAGAGGGCAAGTAGCCATCGGCTCAAAGGGTGGGTGAGTCAGTTGCTGCAAGACCACATTCAGCTCCAACTCAGGAGCAGGAGGACGGATGGGGGGCTTGAGCAAAAGCAAGCCCCTGAGAAAGTGGGACACCAAGGGATGACCAGACAGAGAATGTCCCTCCACCAGTGAGTGGTGAGCTGCTAGAGCTGAGAGGTGGACCCGAACAGAATTGGACTTAAGTCCCTGATTTGATGTGCAGTAAGTACTGAAGCACTACTGGCACAGTACAGGAGAAAGGATCCTCTGTATGTAGCTGACACCACACAGAAAACCTCTTCCATTTGAGGGCATAGGTTTTCCTAGTGGACTGTTTCCTAGAGGCTAGGACAACCTCCTCAAACTTCCTGAGGTAGGCCCCAGGGAGCCAAAACTACCCTTGCAGCCTCCAGGCCATCAAATTGAGAGCTTTGAGATTGGGGTGCAGAAGGGAACCCTGCTCCTGTGAGAGAAGGTCGGGTTGTAACCCCAGAGGTAGTGGAGAATCCACTGCCAGCAGAAGCAGAAGCGGAAACCAAGGCTGCCTCGGCCACCTAGGAGCTACCAGCAGGACCGAGGCCTTGTCCTGAAGAATCTTGAAAAGAGTTCGGGCCACCAAGGGTGTAGGAGGAAATGCATACAGGAGGCCCTGAGACCAGGACATCAGAAAAGCATCTGGTGCTATCCTCAAAGGATGCGGTTGCCTGGAGCAGAACTTGGGCAGTTGCTTGTTCAGCGGACTGGCAAAGAGATCTATCCAAGAGAGACCCCACTTCAGGAAGATCTTCTGAACGACCAAGGGATGCAGCTGCCACTCTTGGGGCTGCAGAATTCTGCTCAACCGGTCGGCCAGGCAGTTCTCCTGGCCTGGAAGGTACACCACCTTGAGAAGCATGTTGTGCTTTAGGGCAAAGGAACAAAGGTCTTGAGTCTCCCGACAAAGAAGCTTTGACCCAGTCCCGCCCTGTTTGTTCACATAAAACATGGCTACCTGGTTGTCTGTTTGAATCAAGACTGAGCGGTGAGTCAGGGCCGGAGAAAAAGCCTTGAGAGCTAAGCGGATAGCTCGAAGTTCTAGGAGATTGATCTGTTGGGCTGCCTCCCAGGGAGACCAGAGGCCTTGAGTGCACTTGTTCAGACAATGAGCACCCCAGCCCCGCAGAGAGGCGTCGGTGGTGAGGACCACCGAGTACTCTGGCATTTGGAAGGGCATCCCCTTCAGCAGATTGGGTGGATGTAGCCACCAGCTGAGGGAGGCCAAAAAGGGTCTGGACACCCTAATCCTGTCTCGTAGACAGCCTGTGGCCTGAGACCACTGAGTCCAAAGGCACCACTGTGCAGGCCTCATATGGAGCATGGCATTGGGAGTCACATGCACTGTCGAAGCCATGTGGCCCAGAAGTCTGAGACAGAGTCTGGCGGAGATCAGGGACCTGTTTAGAAACTGTTTGGCCACGTCCATCAGTCTTTGAGCCCTGTCTTCTGGCAAGAAGGCCTTTGCCAGTTGAGAATCCAACCTTGCCCCTATGAACTCCAAGTTCTGGGAGGGGAGCAAAGTGGACTTTGCAAAGTTTATGACAAAGCCCACGTTTTGAAGCAGAGCAATGGTTCTGAGGGTGGCTTGCCTGGCCTCCAGGGACGTCTGACCCCTGATGAGCCAGTCGTCCAGATAGGGAAAGACAAAGATGCCTTGATTTCTCAGGTAGGCCGCAACCACTGCCAGGCACTTGGTAAAGACCCTGGGAGCGGAGGTTAGGCCAAAAGGTAGCACTCTGTACTGATAATGGTTTCCTCCCACAATGAACGTGAGGTACTTTCTGTGGTCTGGATGATTGAGGATGTGAGTGTACGCATCCTTTAGATCTAAGGAGCACAGCCAATCTCCCTGCTGGAGGTAGGACAGAAGTGTTCCAAGAGTAAGCATCTTGAACTTTTCTTTCTCTAGGAACTTGTTGAGGTTCCTGAGGTCCAGAATGGGTCGAAGGCCACCGGTCCTTTTGGGTACCAGGAAATACCTGGAGTAGAATCCGTGACCTTGCAAGTGGGGAGGCACAGGCTCCACCGCCCTGTCCACCAACAGACCTTGGAGCTCTCAAAGGAGAAGGTCTGTGTGCAGGGGAGTCCTCAAGGGCTCCCCTGGGAAGTAAGGAGGCGGCAGTTGATGAAAATGCAGGGCATAGCTCTTTTGGACTATGTCGAGCACCCAACTGTCGGTGGTAATGAGAGGCCACTGGTGGGCAAAAAGTACAAGGTGACCACCTGTGCAGGGCTGGGAAAGCAGGGACGGAGTGGCTATGCTCAAGGAGTCAAAAACCCCCAACCTGCTGAGTGGAAGCAGGGGCAGAAGGCTTGGGGGTCCTCTACCTACGGGGCCCATTACCCTGGCCCTTGGCTTGCTGACCCTGGGGGGGCAGCTTGGGCAGCCGGATACTGAGGGTACTGTTTGTAGGCAGTGCCGTTCCTCGGGTAAAAAGAATTTTTACCCGAGCCCTTCTTTTTATGTGAAGGGGCAGAGGTCTTCCTCGACAGCCTTGTCTCGGTAAGGTGCTCGGTCTTGAGCTGAGCGGCCTTCTCGATCACGGGTTTGCCAGAAAGGTTCTCACCTCGGCAGGGGACATCGACCAACTTGTCCTGAACCCATGACTCGAGGTCCGATGACTGCAGCCACGCCTGGCGTCGAGCCGCGATGCCAGCAGCCGCAACTCGGGCCGAAGCCTCAAAACCATCGTAGGCGGCACGGGAAAGGAACTTTGAGCATTCCCGAATCCCCGAGGACAAGGTCTTAAATCTCTGCAAGGGTTCCCCGGAGAGACCAGCAGAGAATCCGGCCAATTCCTTGGCCAGGTCCCGCAAGTACATGCCCATATACAGCTGGTAAGACTGGACATGGCAAGCAAGCATAGACCCCTGGAAGCACTTTCTATTGACGCCATCGAGGTTGCGGGCCTCCCTGCCGGGGGGCACCGCAGAGTACATCTTCTGGCTCTTCAGACGATGCATGGCCGATTCCACAACCATGGAATGGTGTGGTAGCTGTGCTTTCTGGAAACCAGGGCTTTTGCAGAGTCAATAGATGGAATCGACTCGCTTGCTCAGAACCGGCGCCGAGGCCGGTGCCTCCCACATCCGGAAAAGGAGCCGTTCCAGCATCGGAGGAACCGGGACAGTAAAGGCCTCCTTCGGAGGAAAGTCGTACTGTAGAGCATCGAGCTCCTCGGCTCGAGGCTCTTCCTCGGGATCAGCAGGGATAGCCAAGGCAGCGGCCATATCCCGGACGAACTCCGAGAACCTAGTGTCCTCTGGAGGGGATCTACTCCAGGGCTCAGACTGCAGTGAGTCCGACGGGACACACCGAGTCTTAAAAGTATCGGGAGACTCCTCGTCCTCCGTCTCCCAGGCGGACTCATCCGAGGAGGAGTCAGGGTCCGACCCCACGGGGCCCCGAGGCACCCGCCCCGACGCCGGGGCACCGGCGTCGACACCCTCGGTCCCGAACGTGAGGTCGAGGAAGACCTCGACCGAGGACGACTTCCGAGGGTCTCGAGTATCGGCTCGGTCTCCAGGGTTGACTTCGAAGTCGACGTCCCGGTGGTCGGGGCAGATGCACCAGACAGGCTGGCCATCAGTGCCCGCTGCTGCTCCATGAAGGCAGGCATTCTGCACTCCAAGGCTGTCATCCTGAGACTCAGCTCAGGAGACGCAGCAGCCACCGACTCGGGCCCCGGTGGTGCCGGGCCCGACGTCGACTCTGTGGGAGGAGAGTCCACGAGGACTACAGGGCTTACGTGTCCAGCAGACTCCGGCTCCATGCGAGGAACTTTGGCAGGCTTCTCTTGGTCCACGGGTCCGGGACGGTGGTCAGGGGTCTTAGACCTGGCCCTTGAGGGACCAGGGACCTCCTCCGACGCCGCCCTCACGAGCCACTTCTTCCTCTTGCGTTCCCGGTCGGGGGACCACCTGTCCGAGGAGCTTTGATGGCGCTCGGGATCGGAATCTCGAGATGTCGAGGCCTCAGACGAGGTCCGGGCCCGGCCGGAGGCAGAGTCCGAGAAAAACCTTTCCTTCTGATGCTGTCGACTCTTGAGTGCCTTGGAAGACATCTTCCCACATGGCACACATGACTTGGGGTCGTGGTCAGGGCCGAGGCACCGAAGGCAGCAGTCGTGTGTGTCGGTGAGAGACATAAGTTTCTTACACCGATCACACTTTTTGAAACCACTGGAAGCCATTGGGGAAAAAAGAGCCCCTGCGAGGTCAAAAGACCGGCCTTCCAGGGAAAAAATGAAAAAAGGGCGCAAACGCCAGCCACGAAGGGCAAAAACCGAAAAAGAAATAAGCGAGCTTGATACCGGTGTACCGAACCTGGCGGGAGGGGAACCGGCGTCGAACTGGAGAAAAATAGCGAAAAATCGCCGAAGAAAAAATCACTTTTATCCGGGAGAACAGGACACACGTCCGATGGGCTTCTCGGAAAAAAAGAGACTGAGGTAAGATGGCACCTTTAGGTGGGAAGGGAACCATGCATGCGTGCCAGCATTCCCAAAGGCTTTCATGGAAAGCTGGGGAAATGCTCCGCTGGGGCTTCATCGGCGCCGATGACACCCATATGTGAGGACTGACTTCCTGCTTGGTCCTGGAGAAATAATGACATCTTGCTACTTGAAAAAAAAAAAAAAAAAAAGGAACCACATACCAAAGCATAAACACAGTTACCAGGATCTAGCTTGCCTAGCCAAATACATTGACCTTCACCCCATCAGGTCAATATGTAGCTGTGGTGATTGGTATTTTTTTAAACACTGGCTGCCATGGCTAAAAAAAATATTCAAAGCTGATATCTGGATTGTGACTGGCACTAAATATCTACAGTGTGGGCGGAGCCTCCACCATCTGTACAGGAGTATTACTGCTAAACTTATTCTGTAACACATGTTTCCTCTTGTTTTGCAGATTCTGTTGCTTCTTTCCCCCTATGTGGCAGCAGATTGTCACTCATTCTCTCTCTTCATCAGAATGCTTATTCACGTTTAAGAACGCAGACTGATGAGGATTGTTTGTTTTCATACTGCACCCTGTTTATATCTTTTTGAAGGTATAGTCTCCAGAAGAGTGAGACCTGGGCATGATTGTTTCTGATGATCTTAAAGTGGCTAAACAGTTAGAAAAGGCGATAGCTAAAGCTAGAAGGATGCTTGGGTGCATAAGAAGAGGAATGGCCAGCAGAAGAAAGGAGGTGATAGTGCCTCTGTATAAGTCTTTAGTGAGACCTCATTTGGAATATTGTGTGCAATTCTGGAGACCGCACCTTCAAAAGGATATAAACAGGATGGAGTCGGTGCCGAGGGTGGCTGCCAAAATGGTCAGTGGGCTTCGTCATAAGGTATATGGAGACAGACGTAAAGATCTCAATATGTATACTTTGGAGGAAAGGTGGGATACATGAGATATGATAGAAATATTTAAATACCTCTGTGGCATAAATGCACAGGAGGAGAGCCTCTTTAATTGAAAGAAAGCTCTGTAACGAGGGGGCATAGGATGAAGGTGATATGGGATAGACTCAGGAGTAATCTGAGGAAATACTTCTTTACGGAAAGAGTGGTAGATGTGTAGAACAGTCTCCCATCCCAGTGGAGGTGGTAGCGACAAGGACAGTATCTAAATTCAAGAAAGCGTGGGAGAAGCACAGAAGATCTCTAAAAGGAATAAAGGGACTGTAGTAGTTAGTATGGAAGGACAGACTGGATAGGCTGTATGGTCTTCATCTGCCATCATCTTTCTATGTGTCTACTTCAGCACTTTTGGAGTATTTGGGTCTACTGATGCTGTTATATATGCTTGGAGACCTAGGATGGCAGTGTTTTATGCACTCATGTAGCTGTTATAGAATTCCCCAGCATAAACACTCATAGAAATAGGCACTCAGAAAACATATACATGGAGGCAGAGAATGAGCAAAGCAGGGGTGGAACTTGGCACTTATTACTGTTTTTCTAAACTACATGCACATACTGTACATGCAAAAGGTTACTCTGGCCTCAGGGCAGGTGTAATTTTGTGCAGGAACCTTTGTGAAGCTTTTATAAAGACATACAAGCGCATAAGTTATCTTTATTAAATAGCTGCAACATATGTGCCTATGAGCCCTAACAGCCTAGGTGCCCCACTAAAAAATTATACGTTCTAAGTATAATCTGTTTCTTATAGATTGCTTGGTGGCATGAAGGAGTTTTCTTGTTTTAATATCCAGTTTTTTTGAAGATCTTTATGGGATCAGTCTACAAGTGCAAAGTTGACTGATTGCATGGGGATTGTAAAATGATTGATCATTTGTATCTTATTCTGTACTGTTAAAGCACTTTTCAGTATCAGTTTCAATCTTCTGTAGTGTTTTTTACTGAACTTTACTCTGTGTGGACTTGACTTATAATTCTTGAAAACTAGCCCAGGAAAGCTTACATTTACTACTGCTCTTTGGCAGATACAAATTTTCAGGGTTAATGAAAATATATATATGCTTGAAATTTTCAAAAGTGTGCACATAAGTGCAACCCCCTTCCTAACTTGTGAACACCACCACTCAGTCTTGATAAATTTATGCACATATGGGCTAAACGTATACTCTTTACTAGCGTATTGAGCAGGTGATTTGCTAAAACCTCATTTCCATGGGTAAAACACTGTTTTATCTATGGAAATGTTTTTGAAAATCGGGGTGAATTTCAGAAGCAACTTCAGAAGAGCATTTTATATACTGTATACATGCATAAATCACGGCGCTCAGAGAGCATGGCACCTGTTTTTATGTGACATATGCGTAGGTGTTCTGAGGGGGGAGGGTGAACTGGCAGAGTGGGGATGTAATTGGCAATTTTGTGTTTACTTATAAAATTCATGCATCTGCACGGATTTCTATCGGCAAGTACATGCACAAAGTTACATACAAATTTGTGCACAGTTTTTGGACAGGCAATTTCATAAAGGCATCTAGATGTGTATATTGCCTTTATAAACTAGGGGTGATATAGGCACCTATGTGTCTTCCCAGCCTCAGTGCCCTGTCATAAAATTACCTCCCCTGTGTTCAATGATTTCTAGATAGACCTTAGTCCGGAGTGGACCAACTATTTAATACTGAGCCACATTCATGGCTGTCACCTGCACAGGGGACCAGGGCAGAGGTTCCCCCCTCAGAGCTCCAGTCCAAGCCTATGGTCCATAAAGCAAGGTGCAAGAGGGAAGCGAGATCTTAGATTGCTATAATATTGCATGGTGCATTTCAAAGGTTACAATACTTTATTCCAGAAGACAGTTTAGTCACTTGCTTAGCGATTCAGTATCTGGATCTAGAGCCATACCTGTCCCGGTAGGATATCCAGCTTTTCCTCCAGCTCCTGTTCCTAAGCCACCAGGCCCATAACCTGAAAACAGCCACCAGAGAATGAGTGTAAACATATGAGAAGATAAACAGTGTTCCTTTCCATAAATGTGTCTGCCGCAGCAGCATATACCAATGAAGTTCCATCATGAACTGAGGGAAAGGAAGCGATTGTAGAACTAGAGTTCATATGGATGGGCAGACTGGACAGGCCATATCGTCTTTTCCTGCCATTGTTTTCTATGTTTCTAAGAGGCTGTGACTCAAAGAACATTTGTCACAGGTTCCTTCTTCGGCCCTGAGGTAGCAACTGCAGATAAAAGTGTTTGCACAGACTTTTACTAAGCTTGGTCTTAGGGATGTGCATTTGTTTGAAATGAAATGGGAAATGTCAATTACATTTCCCATATCATTTCATAAAGTGTATGAACAAAAATGAAAGAAAAACCCTGGAATTTTATCGCTTCCCATCTGTCATTAATAGTGTGCATTATTATGTTTTATGTTTATATTTGATTAAAATTTGATATAAAACCCTTCAATTCATATCAAGGCAGTTTACAATAAAAAGTACAACACTTAAAAGAGGGAGAAATCAAAATCCATGGCATAAGAAAGAAAAGACGAGGTCACAGTCACATTGACAGGAGCAAGAAGGGAGAGGGAACTAGATGACTGTACGCAATGGTGTGCTATGTGATGGGAATGTTAAAAGCTTCACTGAATAAGAGTGTTTTGAGACTAGATTTGAATTTGGCAAATGAAGATTCCAGACAAAGATCAGAGGAGAGGCTGTTCCAGAGAGTGGGACAGAGAAAGTAAAAAGCAGAGTGGCGGGTTGCTTTTTATCAGGCATGAGGAACGGATGGGAGAGGAAGGCGATTAGAATGGAGAGGATGGAGGGAGCGATGGGGGGTGCGGAAAATAATGAGAGTTGAGAGGTAAGCTGGAGAGATGGTATACAGAACCTCATGAACCAGAGTGAGAATCTGATATCGGATGCGGAAATGAATTGGCAACCAATGACAGTGGACCAACAGGGGAATAACATGGTCAAAGCGGGAGGTGTAAACAAGAAGTTGGACGGTGGTATTCTGGATGATTTGAAGTCTGCAAAGCTGATATTTTGGGGAGGAGTGGCCTAGTGGTTGGGGCAAGTTACCTCAGGCCAGAAGGTCAGGGGTTCAAACCTTGGTCAGGGGTCTCCACTAGAGGACAGCAATCTTGGGCTGAAAGGACTGGGGTTTCTAGTCCCACAGGTGCTCCTTGTGGTCTTGGGCAAGCCACTTAACCCTCCATTGCCCATGTTCCCTGTAAAATAGTTATCTCCAAGTTATAATGCCCTGTTCAATATAAACCACCTTGATATCATAAAAGGCAGTATATAAAAAATGTTAAATAAAACATTTTGGAAGACCGGCAAAAATAACATTGCAGTAATCAAGCCGAGATATAACAAGTGAGAGAAGCCATAGTGCAGCCTGTTAAGTACATGTTATTTGCACATTCATGAATACTGCATACTATGGCTCAATAGTGCACACTACTAGCGACAGATCGGAAGTGATGAAATCAAAATAGAATAATACAAAACAAAATTGCAAATTCTGCAAATGACAGGAAACTAAATGAAATGAAAATTTTTGACCTGCACAATCCCAAGTTGGTCTTCTCTCACTAGTGGACTTTGATTGAATATATTGGTGCAGCAAAGAAGCTTTGGGCCAGAGCTATTCTTTGATCTATAGGCACTTGCAGAAATTGCCAGAATATGCAGGAAGATATTTCTCACAGGTCTGGTTCCCATTATGAGGCAGTGATTGATGATACTGGTGTAGGAGGAGCTCCTATTCCCACAATGAAGTAGTGTCTTAGGCTCTTGGCTAAGGGCCTTTGTGTAGGGATTTAGGGTACAGAAACTCTGCACAATACTAAACTGAAGCATTAGGTTGATTTTCAGAGGATCCTTTTAAAAGGTTATGGTTTAGAAAAATACATGAAAAATGGTGAAAGACCTACATTTTTTGAGAATTCTAAGAAGCACATAACACTTACCATAAGGCAGCTTTCCAGTACTGTAGGGTAATCCATAGCCACCTGGCAAAAGAAATAAAAACTGATCAGATTAAAATAAACTTTGTTCAAATCCCAGTGGCTCAGAGACACTTATCTGAAAAACTTGTTGCAATTCTTAGTCCATGGAAGAAAAGGGCACTTGAGACAGGGAATCAATCCCGAAAAGTGCACATTGTGTTTTCAACTTCATCTGATATGCAACAGTGTTATCAACTTTAGAGACACTAAAAATTGCAACATGTTTTTCAGATAAGTTGCACATTTAAATACATTGTTACTGTGATGGTGAATCTATTAATGAATAAAAGAAGTTTAACATCTGGCGTGGATGATAATAAAATTCATTCCTCCCTCGGTACGCTCTGACAAAAATAATTCTAATGAGCTTTTTAGGGGACTTTATCAGTGAAGAGCCTAACTGCTTTGGCTCGGACCCTGTGTGTGGTGACTCAATGATCCAGTGGGACGCCCACCTTCTCATTGGCGAAAGTGATGCAGTTTGCCACCCAAACCAAGAGGGTGCGCTTGGTGACTGCTTGCCCCAGTCTATTGGGATCGTAGGTCATGAAAAGCCGGTCAGACTTGCAATGAGTCTGGGTATGCTGCAAATAAAAGGCGAGGGCCCGTTTGCACTTGAGGGTGTGGAGAGCCATCGACGCCTGGTTGGCTTGGGGTCTCGGGAAGAAAGTCGGCAGCACTATCTCTTGGTTAAGATCGAAGTCTGAAATGACCTTAGGAAGGAATTTAGGGTGGGTAAGGAGGACCACCCTGTTCCGATAAAACCTGGTGTAAGAGGCACCAGCCATGAGAGCCTGGAGCTCACTGACTCAGCGGGCCTAGGTCAGCGCCACCAGGAAGGCCACCTTCCAGGACAGGTGCTGAAGTGAACATGTCACCATTGGCTCAAAGAGTGGACGGGTGAGCTGTGTAAATACCACATTCAAGTTCCATTCCGCCGGAGGACGGATGGACGGCTTGGACAGCAGAAGACCCTGCATGAAGTGGGAGACTAACGGCTACCCCGAGTGGGGTTTTCCCTCGATGGGGAGATGATTAGCTGAGATGGCGCTCAAATGAACACTGACAGAATTCGACTTCTGCCCTTCCCTTGAGAGATGGAGGAGGTACCGGAGAACCCACCGAAAGAAGCACGAGAAGGGTCAATCTAGTGCTCCGAGCACCAGACAGAGAAGCATTTTCACTTAAAGGCATAAGCTCGCCTTGACCTCCTCCGGAAGGGCCAGAGGGGCTAGGAAGACCCGTTCAGCCGTCAGGTCATAAGGGATAGGGAGGTTAGGTTCGGGTGCAGCACCCGACTCTCTTCCTGCATTAGCAGACCCTGGGCAGAGCCCAGGGGAACCGGAGGCTCCATCGACAGCTGGAGCAGGAGCGGGAACCAAGGCTGCCAAGGCCACGAGAATCAATGATGCCCTGTCCCACTGAGCCTTGAACAGAGTTCTCACAATGAGGGGGAAAGGAGGGAATGCATAGAGAAGGCAGGAGGACCAGTCCATGAGAAATGCATCGGGGTCCTCCCTGCTCGGGTGCGACACCGGCCTGCAAAAGCGGGGGAGCTGCATGTTCTGGGGACTGGCGAAGAGGTCTATTGCCAGTGTTCCCCAGTGGAGAAACAGCCAGTTTGCTACTCTGGGATCCAGCCACCATTCGTGGGGGTGAAGGATTCTGCTGAATCTGTCTGCCAAGCCAATCTCCTAGCCCAAGAGGTACGTTGCCCTGAGGGACATCCTCTGCCAGACAGTGAAAGAGCAGATGAGGACCGCTTCCCGGCAGAGGTAGTGCGATCCCGTGCCTCCCTCCTTGTTGATGTAGAACATCGCTACACGATTGTCGGTCTGCACTAAAACCGACCTCCCGCTGAGATGTTCCTCAAAGGCCCTCAGGGCCCACTGAATGGTCCAGAGTTTGAGCAGGTTTATCTGCTGCCGAGACTCCTCGGGTGACCATTGCCCCTGCATGCAGAGTGATTTGCAATGGGTTCCCCATCCTAACAGGGAAGCATCTGTCATCAGCACCGCATCATGCTGCGGGACCTAAAAGGGCAATTCCCGCAGGAGGTTGCGGGGGTTTTGCCACCAGCTCAGGGACAAGTGGAGGTTGGGAAGAACCCTGATGGTGTCCGAGGGACTGGCTCCATTGGGCACTGAGACACCACTGAGCCGTCCGCATGTGCAGGCGAGTGTGAGGAACCACATGTATGGTTGAGGCCATGTGGGCCAGGAGACATAGCATGGTCCGAGCGGTGACCTGGTGAGTGCTTTGGATGCGAGCCGCCAGAGCTCGGAGGTGAGTGCAGCGATCCACCGGCAAGAAGGCAATCGCCTGCTGAGTATCAAGGCGCATCCCAATGAACTCGAGAGTCTGCACTGGCTCAAGGTGAGATTTCGGGTAGTTGACCAAGAACCCCAAGCTCTCCAAGAGGAGGACAGCACGTAACATCGCTCGCTTAGCCTTCTTGACCAAGGAGCCCATAACAAGCCAGTCGTCGAGGTAGGGAAAGACCGGCACGCTTTGGCGCCGAAGGTAAGTGGCAACAATGACGAGGCACTTTGTGAAGATCTGTGGGGTGGACGCAAGGCTGAAGGGGAGCACACTGTACTGGAAGTGCTCTCCCTGCACCCTGAAATGCAGATACTGCCTGTGTTGGGGGTGCATTAAGATGTGGGCATAAGCGTCCTTTAGATCCAAGGAGCATAGCCAGTTGCCCTGCTGGAGGAAGGGTAGCAGACCACCAAGAGATAACATCTTGAATTTCTCCCGCACCAGGAACTTGTTTAGTCTGCGGAGGTCGAGGAAGTGCCGCAGACCCCCCGTCTTGTTGGAGACAAGGAAGTACCAGGTATAGAAGCCCCGACCTCAAAAGTGGGGAGGGACCTTCTCGACTGCCCATTGGGCGAGGAGAGCGTGCAATTCCTGCTGCAGCAGAAGCTGGTGTTCGGGGAGTCAAGGAAGCTCTTCTGGGGAGAAAGGAGGTGGAAGCCTGTTGAAGTGAAGGCAGTAGCTGTCCCGGACGACTTGGAGGACCCAAGTGTCTGAGGTGATGGAAGCCCACAATGGGGCGAAGCAGGACAGGCATCCCCCCACTGGCTGCTGCATTGCTGGAGGGCGAGGGGCTATGCTGATGGCGTCAAAACCCCTGAGTGGGCTGCGGGGGAGCCGGTGTTTGGGCCTTCGGTCCCTTTGGCTTACGATGCCCCTGGCCAGATTTCCCCTGAGCTGGAGTGGTTGGCGTGGGAGTAGCTGGATATGGCGGATAGTCCCGATACTGGAGACCCTTTCTCGGAAAGAAGGGCTTCTTGGCTGGTTGCTTCTTCTGAGGCAGGGTGGAAGTTCTGCGGGAGAGACGGGTTTTGGTGATGAGCTCTGTCTCAATTTCCACGGCCTTCACCTCCATCGTTTTGCCGAAGAGCTGTTCACCGAGACAGGGCATGTCCAGGAACTTCAAGACATCAGCTCGGGTAGCAGCCGTGAGCATTGGGGCCCACCGCCAGGCATGGCTCCAATCCTCTGAGGACTGGAATCATGCCTGGCAGCGGGCCCAATGCCCGCGGCCGCCACCCGAGCCGATGTCTCAAAGCCATCATAGGAGGCTCGAGAGAGGTACTTATAGCAGTCGGCGATGGACTTTAGCAGGGTGCGGAACCTATTGAGAGGCTCTCCCTTGAGGCCCGTGGAGAAACCCCTGAGTTCCTTAGCCAAATCGCGCAGGAACATAACAATGTACAGTTGATATGCCTGGATGCGACAAGAGAGCATGGAATCTTGATAGGCCTTGTGGCCCAGGGCATCAAGGGCCCTTGACTCTCGGCCGGGTGGTACCAACGAGTGCGATTTCTGGCTCTTTTCCTTCCTCATGGTCAATCCCACCACCATTGAGGTGTGTGGGAGTTTGGTCTTTTGGAAGCCTGGTCCCCAATGTACCTTGTACATCGTGTCAAGGCACTTGCTTACCATGGGGACCGAGGCTGGGGCCTCCCACATGCAGAGTAGCAGCCAAGACAGAATAGGAGGTACAGGCACAGTGAGGGATTCCCTGGGCGGGGACACGTACTGAACAATGTCGAGTTCTTCAGCACGAGGGTCCTCCTCAGCCTGGGTGACCAGGTTAAGGTCCCGTGCCATGTCTTGAATGAACACCAGAAAGGAGGTGTCTTTGGGTGGCGAGCGTTGCTGGAATGCGGGTGGTGAGGGGTCTGACGGAAGGTCCCGGTGGGTATGGGTTTCCAGGGAGGTGTCTCCATCAGACTCCCGCTCTGAGAAATCAGTCGAGGAGTACGAGCTGGGCAGTTCACCCTGTTCAATAGCCGGTGGTCTGGTGCAGGAGGCCCTTGACGATCTCGACTCTGAGGAACGGGAGGGCGAGCAAGACCAACGTCGAGGACCCTCACGAGGCCCGCAGCTCTCGGGGTTTCCTGGATGGATTTGGGTGTCCCATGCAAGGGACTTGCGGTCTCTGGGCATGAGTCTGCAAAGCTGGCTGTGAGCACCTGCTGGGAAGCAATGAACGCAGAAATGCTGCATTCCAGCACCAGCATGCGGGACTCCCACGTGGGCGTGGGGCCCTGTGACCCTAATCCCGGGGTCACCGGGTCGGGCATCGAGAAAGAGGAGAGGGGGTCCTCAACGGGACAACCCTCAGGAGACTGGGTGCCTTCGCCAGAGGCCTCTGCTTCCATGTGAGGTACCTTGCGGGGCCGCACCTTGTCCAACTCTCAGGAACGCTGAAGGGGTCTAAGCGACCGGGTGCGGGAGCGCTCGCGCTTCTCGGGAGCCCTAGACAGCGACTTTGAGGCCTTCTTCTTTTTTTCACCGCTCTGTCTCGGGGGACCCATGGTCGGAGTGCAGCCGATAATGCAGGGCCATAGGGGAGAACCCACTGGAGGGGAAACGACCAAGGCCTTTCGGAAAATGTCTTTGGACTTCTGCTTACGGCTGAGCAGGGCCTTAGAGGACATTTTCTTGCAGAGTGAAACAGAGCTCTGAATCATGGTTGGCTCCGAGGCACTGCAGACAACAGGACCAAGCAGGAAGTCAGTCCTCACATATGGGTGACTCCCTAGCTCTGGGCTACCGAGGAACCCAGGCTGAACAAGAGTACTCCCTCTAGTCTCAGCAGCAAAGAAAGGCTTTTCAAGGACACAACCTCCACCGGTAGCCCAACAGAGGGCAGGAGGGTAGGAGTTGCCTAAACCTCAAAGAGATTCCGGAGTACTGCTTGGCCAAAAGCACTGTCCCTACGGGACTCCCTCTCCAGACAGTAATGGGCCACAAAAGTCTGGCTTGAAGACCAAGTTGCAGTCCTGCAGATGTCTACCAAGGGCACAGAGTGGAGATGAGCCACTGAAGCAGCCATTGCCCTGACACGCTGGGCCGTGACCCTACCCTGCAAAGGAAGGTCAGCCACCTTGTAAGCCCAGGTGATACAGTCAGCCACCCAGATGGACAAGGTACGCTTGGACACAGCCAACCCCAACTTATTGGGGTCAAAGGATACGAAGAGCTGAGTAGCCCTCCTATGCCCCTGCGTACGGTCAAGGTAGAAGGATAAGGCCCTCCTACAGTCCAGGGTATGCAGGACTGCTTCAGCCTGGCTTGCATGAGGCCTAGGGAAGAACGTTGGTAGAACCACCTCCTGATTGAGGTCGAAAGAGGAGACAACCTTTGGGAGGAACTTGGGATGAGTCCTAAGGACTACCCTGTTCCTATAAATCCTGGTGTAAGGCCTATCACAGACCAGGGCCTGAAGCTCACTCACTCGCCTAGCCGAGGTAAGGGCTATCAGGAAGAGTGTTTTCCAGGATAGGAAGCGTAGTGGACAAGTAGCCATCGGCTCAAAAGGTGGGCGAGTCAGTTGCTGCAAGACCACATTCAACTCCCACTCAGGGGCAGGAAGACGGATTGGAGGCTTGAGCAAAAGCAAGCCCCTGAGAAAACGGGACACCAAGGGGTGACCTGACAGAGAATGTCCCTCCACCAGTGAGTGGTGAGCTGCTAGAGCTGAGAGGTGGACCCGAACAGAATTGGACTTAAGTCCCTGATTTGATAAGTGCAGTAAGTACTGAAGCACTACTGGCACAGTACAGGAGAAAGGATCCTCTGTACGTAGCTGACACCACACAGAAAACCTTTTCCATTTGAGAGCATAGGTTTTCCTAGTGGACTGTTTTCTAGAGGCTAGGACAACCTCCTCAACTTCCTGAGGTAGGCCCCAGGTAGCCAAAACTACCCTTGCAGCCTCCAGGCCATCAAATTGAGAGCTTTGAGATTGGGGTGCAGAAGGGAACCCTGCTCCTGTGAGAGAAGATCGGGTTGCAACCCCAGAGGCAGTGGGGATCCACCGCCAGTTGAAGCAGAAGAGGAAACCAAGGCTGTCTCGGCCACCTGGGAGCCACCAGCAGGACCGAGGCCTTGTCCTGAAGAATTTTGAAGAGAGTTCGGGCCACCAAGGGCGTGGGAGGAAACGCATACAGGAGGCCCTGAGAGCATGGAATCAGAAAAGCATCTGCTGCTATTCTCAGAGGATGCGGTTGCCTGGACTAGAACTTTGGCAGTTGATTGTTCATTGGGCTGGCAAAGAGATCTACCAAAGGGAGACCCCATTTTAGGAAGATCCTCTGAACTACCGAAGGATGCAGCTGCCACTCATGGGGCTGCAGAATTCTGCTTAACCTGTCGGCCAGGTAGTTGTCCTGGCCTGGAAGGTACACAGCCTTGAGGAGCATGTTGTGCTTGAGGGCAAATGAACAAAGGTCCTGAGCCTCCCAACAAAGGATTCTGGACCCAGTCCCGCCCTGTTTGTTGACATAAAACATGGTTACTTGGTTGTCTGTCTGAATCAGGACAGATTGATGAGCCAGGGCAGGAGAGAAAGCTTTGAGTGCTAATCGAATAGCTCTGAGTTCGAGGAGATTGATCTGCTGTGCAGCTTCCCAAGGAGACCACAGGCCCTGGGTGCACTTGTTGAGACAATGAGCTCCCCAGCCCTGCAGGGAGGCGTCTGTGGTCAGTACCACCGTGTACCCAGGAATCTGAAAAGGCACCCCCTTCAGTAGATTGGGTGGGTGTAGCCACCAGTTGAGGGAGTTCAAAAATTGTCTGGACACCCTTATCCTGTCTCTGAGGCTGCCTGTGGCCTGCGACCACTGAGTCCGAAGGCACCAATGTGCAGGCCTCATATGGAGCCTGGCATTTGGGGTCACATGCACTGTCGAGGCCATGTGGCCAACCAGCCTCAGGCAGAGTCTGGCGGAGACCAATGACCTGTTGAGAAACTGATTTGCCAAGGCTATCAATCTTTTGGCTCTGTCTTCTGGCAAGAAAGCCTTTGCCAGCAGAGAGTCCACCTTACCCCTATGAACTCCAAGTTCTGGGAGGGGAGCAAAGTGGACTTTGCGAAGTTTATGACAACAGGCTTTGAAGAAGAGCAATAGTTCTGAGGGTGGCCTGTCTGGCCTCCTGGCACGTCTGACCCCTGATGAGCCAGTCATCCAGATAGGGGAAGACAAAGATTCCCTGATTTCTCAGGTAGGCCGCCACCACTGCCAGGCACTTTGTGAAGACTCTGGGGGTGGAGGTGAGGCCAAAAGGCAGCACTCTGTACTGATAATGGTTTCCTCCCACAATGAACCTGAGGTACTTTCTGTGGTCTGGATGAATGAGGATGTGAGTGTACGCATCCTTTAGATCTAAGGAGCATAGCCAATCTCCCTGCTGGAGGTAGGGCAGAAGTGTTCCAAGAGTAAGCATCTTGAAATTTTCTTTCTCTAGGAACTTGAGGTTCCTGAGGTCCAGAATGGGTCGAAAGCCTCCGGTTCTTTTGGGCACCAGGAAATACCTGGAGTAGAAGCCGTGACCTTGCAAGTGGGGAGGCACAGGCTCCACCGCCCTGTCCACCAACAGACCTTGAAGCTCTTGCAGGAGAAGGTCTGTGTGCAGGGGAGGCCTTGGAGGCTCCCCTGGAAAGTATGGAGGAGGCAGTTGTTGAAAATGCAGTGCATAGCCCTTGTGGACTATGTCCAACACCCAACTGTCCCCGGTGATGAGGGGTCACTGGTGGGCAAAGAGGGCGAGGCGACCTCCTGTGCAGAATTAGGAGAGCAGGGATGGAGAGGCTACGCTCAAGGAGTCAAAAACCCCCACCCTGCTGAGTGGTAGCAGGGGCCGGAGGCTTGGGGGTCCTCTGCCTTCGGGGCCCATTACCCTGACCCTTGGCTTGCTGACCTGGGGGGCAGCTTGGGCAGCCGGATACTGAGGGTACTGTTTGTAGGCAGTGCCCTTCCTCGGGTAAAAGGGCTTTTTACCCGAGCCCTTCTTTTTATGAGAAGGGGCAGAGATCTTCCTAGACAGCCTTGTTCGTGTAAGGTGCTCAGTTTCGAGCTGGGCGGCCTTCTCGGTCATGGGCTTGCCAAACAGGTTCTCACCTCGGCAAGGGACATCGACCAACTTGTCCTGAACCCATGGCTCGAGGTCCGATGACTGCAGCCACGCCTGGCATCGAGCCGCGATGCCGGCTGCCGCAACTCGGGCCGAAGCCATCGTAGGCGGCACGGGACATGAATTTCGAGCAGTCCCGAATCCCCGAGGACAAGGACTTGAATCTCTGCAAGGGTTCCCCGGAGAGTCCAGCAGAGAACCCGGCCAACTCCTTGGCCAGGTCCCGCAAGTACATGCCCATGTACAGCTGGTAAGATTGGACACGGCAAGCAAGCATCGAGCCCTAGAAGCACTTTCTACCGACGCCATCGAGGTTTTGGGCCTCCCTGCCAGGGGGGGGGCACCGCAGACTGCATCTTCTGGCTCTTCAGACGATGCATGGCCGATTCCACAACCATGGAATTGTGTGGTAGCTGTGCCTTTTGAAAGCCAGGGCTCTTTCTGAGTCGATAGATCGAGTCGACTCGCTTGCTCAAAACCGGCGCCGAGGCTGGTGCCTCCCACATACGGAAGAGGAGCCGTTCCAGCATCAGAGGAACCGGGACAGTAAAGGCCTCCTTCGGAGGAGAGTCATACTGCAGCGCCTCGAGCTCTTCAGTTTGAGGCTCTTCCTCGGGGTCCGCCGGAATAGCCAAGGCAGTGGCCATATCCCGGACGAACTCCGAGAACCGAGTATCCTCCGGAGGGGATCTACTCCGGGGCTCAGACTGCGGTGAGTCCGACGGGACGCACCAAGTCTTGAATGTATCAGGAGACTCCTCATCCTCTGTCTCCCAGGCAGACTTGTCCGACGAGAAGTCAGGGTCCGACCCCGCGGGGCCCTGGAGCACCTGCCCCAATGCCGGAGGCACCGGCGTCGACGCCCTTGGTCCCGAACGGGAGGTCAATGGAGACCTCGACCGAGGTCGACTTCGAGCCACGATGGACTCGAGTATCGGCTCGGTCTCCGGGGTCGACTTCGAAGTCGATGTCCCGGTGGTCGGGGAAGATGCACCAGACAGGCTGGCCATCAGTGCCCGCTGCTGCTCCATGAAGGCAGACAGTCTGCTCTCCAAGGCTGTTATCCTGAGACTCAGCTCGGGAGACGCAGCAGCCACCGACTCTGGCCCCGGCGGCGCCTCTCTGGGAGGAGAGTCATCGAGGACTACGGGGCTTACGTGCCCAGCAGACTCCGGCTCCATGCAAGGAACTTTGGCAGGCTTCTCTTGTTCCACGGGCCCGGGGCGACGGTCGGGGGTCTTAGACCTGGCCCTCGAGGAGTCAGGGACCTCCTCCGATGACGCCCTCACGAGCCGCTTCTTCCTCTTGCGTTCCCGGTCGGGGGACCCCCTGTCCGAGGAGCTTCGACGGCGCTCGGGATCCGAATCCCGAGATGTCGAGGCCTCAGACGAGGTCCGGGCCTGGTCGGAGGCTGAGTCCGAGAAAAGCCTTTCTTTCTACTGCTGGCGACTGCGGAGTGCCTTGGAAGACATCTTCCCACATGGTCCACATGACTTAGGGTCGTGATCAGGACTGAGGCACCAAAGGCGGCAGTCGTGTGTGTCGGTGATAGACATTAACTTCTTACACCGATCACACTTCTTGAAACCGCTGGAAGCCATCGGGGAAAAAAGAGTCCCTGCGAGGTCAAAGGACCGGCCTTCCAGGGAAAAAATGAAAAAGGGCGCGAACGCCAGCCACGAAGGGCAAAAACCGAAAAAGAAGAATCGGGCTCGATACCGGTGTACCGAACCCGGCGGGAGGGGAACCGGCGTCGAACTGGGAGAAAAAACAGCGAGAATCGCCGAAAAAAATCAACTTTTATCCGGGATGACAGGACACACGTCCGGTGGGCTTCTTGGAAAAAAAGAGACTGAGATAAGATGGCACTTTTAGGCGGGAAGGGAACCGCGCATGCGTGCCTGCATTCCCAAAGGCTTTCATAGAAAGCTGGGGAAATGCTCCGCTGGGGCTTCATCGGCGCCGATGACACCCATATGTGAGGACTGACTTACTGCTTGGTCCTGGAGAAAACAAAACTTTTTCCGAGGGACGAGGACGTGCATCTGATGGGCTCCGCTGAAAAAGGGAGACTGAGCAAGATGGCACCCTTGGGCGGGAAGAGGACTATGCATTCATGGTAGCAATCCCAAAGCTTTTCTTTGAAAACTGGGGAATTGCTCCGCGTGAGCTCTGTCGGTGTCGACGTCACCTATAAGTGAGGACTGACTTCCTGCTTGTTCCTGGAGAAACAAATGTATGGTCTATATAACGCCCAAATGTAAATAGTTACCAGATCACTGTTCAGACAGTAAATATCTTACTGCCTATCAGTTAATATGTAAATAGTTAATTGCATTGCGATTCCAATTACCTGTACCTAGTTAGTTGTATTATGTTTCATGTAACTCTTGTTCTGTTAGATGTAAACCACCTTGATACCACTGAAAGGCAGTATATAAGAAATGTTAAATAAATAAATAAAATGTCTGCAGTCAAGCACTTTATGTATCTTTTCACAGCCGCTGCGCTTCCCCCTTAACCCTACATATGGCAACACAATCACCTCAGCTCCTTATTCTCCTGCCGTTTATTTTTTATTTCAATTTGTCCACCAAAATCAAGTAAAAAGTTGCAGGTAGTTCATGCTGGCGAAAGAAAAGAAAAAGGTGGTCACTAGCTATGGAAAAGCAAGCTAGCCTTTTACTCTACCTCAGACTACATGCTAGAAAACCGAGTGTTAAGTCGTAGGTGGTTTAATAGCGAATGCCTTCATCACTATTGGATTTAAATGAACAGTGTGCTGATGTCTCTGGAATCGTTTGCACACAATTTTCAAGCACTAAACTCCTTTGAGCATGGGGTGGCCATAAAAGCACAGAAAATTGTGCGCGGAATCGGCATAAGCAGTTCTCTAGGCCTTCTGTAGTTCATTAGATGAACTTTTGACAGCCTTCCCTGGAACTAATCTCAGTTGCCCTTAACAGTAGTCCCAGTTCCATGCATGAGGCCCCTGTAACACTGTGGCATCAGTTCTTACTCAGAAACCTTTTTGACAAGAAACAAACAGATGGTGAGTCATAGGCAAATCCAGAACGGATTAAAAAGGCACCTTGGCAGGCCAGATACTCGCAAATCAAAAATACATTATAGAGGGCACATTTCCAGTGCTGCCAAAAAATCAGAGGTGGGATCTGCCCCAGGGGCAAACACAGTCTACCACCCCTAATAACTCCTCCCTCTATGTTCATTTAGAGCAAACCAGCAGTCTGTGCTCTTCTACTCTGGGCTGACTTCTGAGGGGCCTTCACACTCTGCTAAGGGCTCCGTCCCTCACTCTGCCGGCCCTCTCCTCTGGGATTTCTCGCTTTGTCTCTTTGCTGCTCCATTACCACTGCCTGCAGCCCAGCCTCTTTCAGGGCCTACATGGCCTCCACAACAGTCCTCACCTTCCAGACTCTCTCTTTAGAGAATGCTATTCCAAATGGATAGAGCCAGTGGTATTTCATCTCATCCCATCGTAGGGCCCTTATAATTGGGTACACGTCCCTGTGCCTTTGCAATGTGCCAACTAACAAGTCTGCATAAATTGCCACTTTGTAGCCCTGCCATTCAATGTGCCCAGTCCACACATTTTAGCAGCTATGTGCTCCTTGAGATTGTAATCCTTCAGGCAGATGATAATGTCTCTAGATCTATTGGCTCTCACTGGTCCCAGGGCTCAATGTGTCCTGTCCATAGGTATGCCTCTGGGCTCTCAATTTCTCCCCCTCTTTGCAGGGCTTCCAAACAGACCCTCTCTGCCACCTTCTTGCTGACCCGGAACTCCGGGTCCTCAGGGATCCCCCTGATACGGAGATTATTCCTCCTAGTCCTATTTTCCAAATCCTCTAACTTGTTCTCTCCACTCCTCAGTCTCCTCTATCTTGGCTATGGTCTCCTCCTGATATTGTGCCAGGTGGTCCAGCCTTTCTTCCTGCTCCCCCACTCGGTGTCCTAACTCCACCAACTCCTCTCTCATCTCACCCATGAGCTCCCCCCAGCTCCGATTTCAGCACTGTCAGTTCCGTTTTTAATTCTGCAAACCACTCCCTCAGCTCATCTCGGGAGATCTGCTGGAAAGTAATATCTCCTAGCTTGTCGACGCTCCCTTTGCCTCCTTTTTTTCCCCCACTCCTGCATCTCTCCACTCTGAGAACCATCGGTGGCCATTTTGTGTTTTCTTCCATTGGAACCCACACTTGCCCCTGCAGGTCTGCCGCTGTTTGCCACTTTGTCATTCCAGTTCCCTGCACCCTCATGTTTTCAGGGCTGCACACCATGCTTTCTCTGGCTCTCGGGAGGAGGCGAGTATCAGCTTCAATCGGGGATGACTCTGGAGCTCAGCGCTCAGGCAGTTATTGTGCAGGATGACAACATTTCCTCCACCTCAAAAGATATTGATCCTATTTGCATCAGTCTCCTGAATGTTTGACTCCTATAATCTCTGCTGGAAGTCTGTTCTAGGTATCCAGCATACCCTCAGTGGGATTTCTTGCATTCCTTTAGGGCTCCTTTCCCTTCGGCTTCATAGGACGACCCCCTTTTCCTTGAACTTATCATTCTATGGAGAATGCTTTCTTCTGGTGCTTTAGTGAAGCCTGCTGGATATTTGAATCTTTACACAGCTCCCCTCTCTCTTCTTTTGCTAAAGAATACATCAAGAGCTCCCTCATTTTTTCAGTGTATGCTTATAGTTTAGGCCATGTACCATTTTGATCACCCTCCTTTGAATTAGCCCAACTTTATCTCCCAAACTGAATACAAGGTGGGGGCTCTCCAGAGACATTACTCCCAAGCATGCAATTAGCATAAATGTAGGATGTGCTGGAGTCGGCAGGGCAGCTGAGTGTGGGGGATAAAAGGAGTGGGAGAAATATGAGGAGTGGAGAAGACTTATATAAACAGTGAGAGGAAACAGATGAGAAACCTAGGAGAGGAAAGTCTAGGGTGAGGCATGAATAAGTTGAAGAGATGAAGGTCATAGTAACATAGTAAATGACGGCAGATAAAGACCAGCATGGTCCATCCAGTCTGCCCAGTATTCAGTTTATTTTTTATCCTGTTGCTGTAAAGGGATCCACTGTGTCTGTCCCATGCCATTTCGAATTCTGTCACTGGTTGCCCCCACCACTTCCATCGGGAGGGCATTCCAAGCATCCACCACCCTTTCAGTGACAAAGTATTTCCTGACATTGCCTCTCAGTTTACCCCCTTGCAGCTTCATGTTATGCCCTCTAGTTTTACAGCTTCCCCGTCTCTGGAAGAGGTTTGTTTGTTCATTATTTCTCTTTAAGTATTTAAAGGTTTGAATCATATCTCCCCTATCCCTCCTCTCCTCCAGAGTGTACATAGTTAGGTCTTCAAGTCTCTTCTCATAAGGCTTCTGACGCAGTCTCCAAATCATTTTGGTCGTCTTCCTCTGAACAGTTTCCAGTCTTTTTACATCCTTTGCAAGATACGGTCTCCAAAACTGAACACAGTATTCCAAGTGAGGCCTCACCAGTGACTTATACAGTGGCATTAGTACCTCTTCCTTTCTGCTGGTAATTCCTCTTTGTATACATCCCAACATCCTCCTGGCTTTTCCGTCATAATCATTCTTTCTTTAGGGGTTCACAAAAAGCACTTGTGTTCTTATAAATGACCTGCAGTTTCTGTGCACTGCATATGTTTTCCATCCTTTTAGATATCAAAGAGTCATACCCGGCAATTTAGGGGCCTTGATGGGGTATCCTAGAGGTACTCCTGGCTGCTGCCCTCCATAGCCACCAAAGCCTGCAGGGTAAAGAAGAAAATCAGCAGTCACTTTCTGCCACAAGAGGGCAGCCAATATATACCAAACACTGCAGCACAGGGGAGACCAATGGGAAGGTCGCTCTTAAAAAGCATCAGCAGAACACAATAACCCGGATCTCCCCAAAGCTATTCTGTGGGATCAGCAGCAAGGTGTCCAAGATATTCTCGATGAATATGCATGAGACAGATATGCACAGAGTAGAGACAGTACTTACAAATTTATCTCACGCATATTCATTATGGATATCCTGAAAACACAACTAGCCTATGAGTCACAAGGACGGGCATGGGAAGCCCTTCAGTAAACATACTGTGTCATAGGACAATACACAACATATCTGGCATGATACAACAAAACAAAATACACTCCCTACAATGATATAACACAATGAACCCCAGTACTCTAAACACACTATACCACAATACAATGCATCACAACACAGTACACTGGCATCATGACGTAATACAGAACCTGCTTCATGAAACAATCTACAACAACATAATAAACACACTGCACCACAACAGAATATACACCCCACATCACAGGACAATGCAAAGCAACACAATGAACAAAATATACACCAGACAGTCATTGGACAAAACAGTACTGAAGGCAAGGGTTCCTTTTGACACTCTCCTTTTGCTCATAGTCTGCTCACTCAGTCCCAGATACACACTCTGCATCACAATACAATGCACCACAATATAACACACATACTGTGCTACAACACAATGTACACCTGCATCCCAACAATGTACAACACAATAAACACACTGCACCACAATGTTACACAGAGACACTGCTCAACAAAATTCACAAGTGCACATTGCATACTTGATAGTACAACTCATTGCTGTCACATGATACGTCATAAAAACACACTAGGTACAGCCACTATAACATACAATGCATGTTCCCACATGTAACACTCTCACGCAGCACATACTAACAGACCATGTTATAAGCCCTGCACACAGACTGCCATGCACAACTCATATGTTACCTGGGATTCCAGCGAATGCTCCCCCGGCACCTACAAACAGACATGAAATGATTAGGAAAAATGAAGATATAACAGCCCCCTCTCACCTCGTCCAGCCCCACGCTCTCCATACACCCACACGGGCCCACAGACACACACTGCAAATGAAGGAAAGCACATTACACACCAACTCACACAGGATAGTTACTTTCCCCCCAACTTCCAACTGCAATACTGTAATAACTCCCAATTGTTAGATTGCACCATTACTAGTAAACGCCATAGAACACTGTCTCCTTAGGAACTGAACAGAGGTGGGATTTCTCTCACAAGTGACTCAGCAGAGAGAAGGGTGTGGGATATCTCTCACAAGTGACAGCAGAGGGAGCGGCGTGGGATCTCTATTAGAAGTGACTTAACAGGGGGAGGGGCATGGGATCTCTCTCACAAGTGACTCAGCAGGAGGAGGCGTGTGGAATCTCTCTCATATGTGGCTCCGCAGCTGGAGGGGTGTGGAATCTCTCTCATAAGTGACCCTCAGGCGGAGGGGGGTAGGATGTCTCTCATATGTGACTCAGCAGAGGGATGGGTGTGGGATCTCTCTCACAAGTGAATCAGCAGCTGGAAGGATGTCAAATCCCTCTCATAAGTGAGCAGGCAGAGGAGAGTAGGATCTCTCTTACAAGTGACAGCAGAGGGTGGCGTGGGATCTCTCTCACAAGTGACTCAGCAGGGAGAGAGGCCTGGGATCTCTCTCATCAGTGACTCAGCAACTGGAGGAGCATGGGATCTCCCTCACGTGTGACTCAGCAGAAGGAAGCTGTGTAATGTCTCTCATGAGTGACTCAGCAAGCAGAGAGGAGTAGGATCACTCTCACAAGTGATTCAGCGGGGGGGGGGGGGGGCTGGAATCTCTCTCATAAGTGACAGCAGGTGGAGAGGAGTAGGATCTCTCTTACAAGTGACTCAGCAGAGGGCGTGGCATGGGATCTCTCTCAAAAGTGACTCAGCAGGGGGAGGGGCGTGGGATATCTCATAAGTGACTCAGCAGTGAAGGGTGTGGGATCTCTCTCATAAGTGACTCAGCAGCTGGAGGGGCATGGGATCTCTCTCATACGTGGCTCAGCAGCTCGAGGGGTGTGGAGTCTCTCTCATAAAGTGACCCTCTGGCGGAGGGAAGTAGGATCTCTCTCACAAGTGACAGCAGAGGAAGCAGTGTGGGATCTCTCTCACATCTGATTCAGCAGAGGGAAGGATGAGGGATCTCTCTCATAAGTGATTCAGCAGGCAGAGGAGTGGAGGATCTCACAAGTGATTCAGCAAAGGGAGGGGTGCGGAATTTCTCTCATAGTGGACTCAGCAGCTGGAGGGGTGTGGAATCTATCTCACAAATGACAGCTTGTGGAGGGAAGTAGAATCTCTCTCACAAGTGACTCAGCAGCTGGAGGGGTATGGAATCTCTCTCACAAGTGACTCAGCAAGGGGAGGGGCATGGGATCTCTCTCACAAGTGACTCAGCAGAGGGAAAGGTGCGGGATATCTCTCATAAATGACTCAGCAGCTGGATGGGCATGGGATCTCTCTCACAAGTGATTCAGCAAGGGGAGGGGTGTGGAATCTCTTATAAATGACTCAGCAGGTGGAGGGGATCTCTCTTACAAGTGACTCAGCAGGGAGAGGGGCATGCGATCTCTCTCATAAGTGACTCAGCAGTAGGAGGGGCATGGGATTTCTCTCATGAGTGACTCAGCAGAGGGAAGGCTGTGGAATCTCTCTCATGAGTGACTCAGCAGGCGGATAGGAGTAGGATCTCTCTTTCAAGTAACAGCAGAGGGAGTGTCATGAGATATCTTTCACAATTGACTCAGCAGGGGGAGGTGCATGGGCTCTCTTTCACAAGTGACTCAACAGCTGGAGGGGTGTGGGATCTCTCTCACAAGTGACTCAGCAGGGGGAGGGGCATGGGATCTCTCTCACGAGTGACTCAGAGGGGTGTGGAATCTCTCTCATAAGTGACTCAGCAGCTGGAGGAGCATGGGTTGTCTCTCACCAGTGACAGCAGAGGGAAGGCTGTGGAATCTCTCAGCAGCTGGAGGGGTATGGAATCTCTCTCATGAGTGACTCATCAAGCAGAGAATAGTAGTATTTCTCTCACACATGATTCAGAAATGGGAGGGGTGTGGAATCTCATAAGTGACTCAGCAGCTGGAGGGGTGTGGATCTCTTTCATAAATGACTCAGCAGGGGGATGGGTGTGGGATCTCTCTCACAAGTGACTCAGAAGCTGGAAGGGTGTGGAATCTCTCTCATAAGTGACTCAGCAGGCGGAGGGGTGTAGGATCTCTCAAAAGTGACTCAGCATAGGAAGCGGCGTGGGATCTCTCTCATAAGTGACTCAGCAGCTGGAGAGGGGTGGGATCTCTCTTATAAGTGACTCAGCAGGTGGAGAGGAATATGATTTCTCTCACAAGTGACTCAGCAGATGGAGCGGCATGGGATCTCTCTCACAAGTGACTTAGCAGGGAGAGAGGCATGGGATCTCTCTCCTAAGTGACTCAGCAGCTGGAGGAGCATGAGATCTGTCCCACGAGTGACAGCAGAGGGAAGGCTATGGAATCTCTCTCATAAGTGACTCAGCAGGAGGAGGGGTGTGGAATCTCTCTCATAAGTGACTCAGCAGGAGGAGGGGTGTGGAATCTCTCTCATAAGTGACTCAGCCGGCGGAGGGGAGTAGGATCTCTCTTACAAGTGACTTAGAAGGGGGAGCGGTATGGGATCTCTCTCATAAGTGACTCATCAGCTGGAGAGGGGTGAAATCTCTCTCATAAGTGACAACAGGCGGAGGGGTGTGAGATCTCTCTTGCAAGTGTCTCAGCAGCTGGAGGGGTGTGAAATCTCTCATAAGTGACGCAGCAAATGGAACGGCATGGAATCTCTCACAAGTGATTTAGCAGGGAGAGGGGCATGGGATCTCAATCCTATGTGTCTCAGCAGCTGGAGGAGCATGGGATCTGTCTCACAAATGACAGCAGAGGGAATGTCGTGGAATCTCTCGCGGGATGTGGAATCTCTCTCATAGTGACTCAGCAGGCAGAGAGGAATAGGATCACTCTCACAAGTGATTCAGCAAGGGGAGGGGTGTGGATTCTCTCTCATACGTGACAGCAGGCTAAGGGGAGTAGGATCTCTCTCATAAGCGAGCAGGCAGAGGGGAGTAGGATCTCTCTTACAAGTGACTCAGCAGGGGGAGCGGCATGGGATCTCTCTCCCAAGTAACTCAGGAGAGGGAAGGGTGCGAGATCTCTCTCATAAGTGACTCAGCAGTTGGAGGGGCTTGGGATCTCTCTCATGAGTGACTCAGCAGGAGGAGGGGTGTGGAATCTCTCTCATGAGTGACTCAGCAATTGGAGGGGTGTGGAATCTCTCTCATAAGTGACACAGCATACAGAGGGCAGTAGGATCCCTCTCACAAGTGATTCAACAAGGGGAGGGGTGTGGAATCTCTATCACAAGTGACTCAGCTAAGGGAGCAGCGTGGGATCTCTCTCATAAGTGACTCAGCAGGGGGAGGGGTGCGGGATCTCTCTCACCTGACTCAGCAGGGAAGGTTGTGGGATCTCTCTCATAAGTAACTCAGCAGCTGGAAGGGGTGGGATCTCTCTCATGAGTGATTCAGCAGTTGGAGGGGTGTGGAATCTTGCTCATAAGTGACTTAGCAGAGGGAAGTGTGCAGGATCTCTCTCATAAGTGACTGAGCCACTGGAGGGGTGTGAAATCTCTCTCATAAGTGACTCAGCAGAGGGAAGAGTGCAGGATCTCTCTCACAAGTGACTCAGCAGCTGGAGGGGATGTGGGATCTCTCTCACAAGTGACTCAGTAGAGGGAAGGTGCGAGATCTCTCTCATAAGCGACTCAGCAGTCGGAGGGGTATGGGATCTCTCTCACAAGTGACTCAGCAGAGGGAAGGGTGCGGGATCTCTCTCATAAGCAACTCAGCAGCTGGAGGGGCGTGGAATCTCTCTCATAAGCGACTCAGGAGACAGAGGGGAGTAGGATCTCTCTCATAAGTGATTCAGCATGGGGAGGGGTGTGGAATCTCTCTCATAAGTGACTCAGCAGAGGGAAGAGTAAGGATCTCTCTCACAAGTGACTCAGCAGCTGGAGGGGGTAAGGAATCTCTCTCACAAGTGACTCAGCAGGGGGAGGGGCATGGGATCTCTCTCACAAGTGACTCAGCAGGAAGAGGGGCATGGTATCTCTCTCACAAGTGACAGCAGGCGGAGGGGAGTAGAATCTCTCATAAGTGACTCAGCAGCTGGAGGGGTGTGGAATCTCCTTCATAAGTGACTCAGCAGCTGGAAGGGCATGGGATCTCTCATAAGTAACCATGTGGAGGGGTGGTGTGTTGGGTTTCTCTTACGAGTGACTCAGCAGGATAGAAGTGTGGAATCTCTCTCATTAGTGACTCAACAGGAAAGGGGTATGGGATCTCTTACAAGTGACTCAGCAGGGGGAGGGGTGTAGAATCTCTCTTAGTTGTGACTCAGCAGAGAAGGTGTATGGGATCTCTTACAAATGACTCAGCAGGGGGAGGGGTGTAGAGTCTCTCTCATTAGTGACTCAGCAACACAAGGTGTTATGGCTTTTGTCTCATGAGTGGCTCAGGATGAACGGTGTAGGATCTCTTTTGAAAGTGAACCAGCAATATGAAATGTATAGGAATATGTAGAGGCAGATAAGGAAAAAATGGATTACTTTACACATATTTCTGTTCAGTGTTTACTGAGAGAGGACTGTGAGAGGAGTCATATAAAATGAAGAGAAATATGAATGGAAGTGAGGAAGACCTCAAATGATTTTCAGAAGACGGTTAATGAGAAGTCAGCTAAACTAAGAGCAGGCAAACTGATGGGGCTGGATGGCATACGTCTGAAGGTGTAAACGGTACTTAGAGAAGTTCTGGCAGCTCTGCGACTTTTTCAGTGCTTCTTTAAAGTTGGCCGAAGTCCTAGAGCACTGGATATGGTTCCTCTCCAGAAAAGCGGAAGTGAGGAGGAGGTTGGAAACTACAGGCCAGTTAGTCTGACTTTTTTGATTAATAAATTAATGAAAACACTGGTAGAACAGGGGATCATGCAGCTTCTAAATCCAATGGATTACATGATCCAAGGCAGCATGGTTTTATTAGAGACAGATCTTGTTAGACAAATCTGATCAACTTCTTTGACTGGGTGACCAAAGAGCTGGATCATGGCAAGCACTAGATGTACTTAATTTCAGCAAGCCCTCTGACACAGTTCTGCATTGGCAATTTATAAAATAAACTGAGCACCCTTGTGGTGGGCCCCAAAGTGACAGACTGGGTGAGAAACTAGTTGAGTGGAGATGACAAAAGATAGTAGTAAAGGGAGTTCACTGTGAGGACAGGGGTATTACGAGTGTTGTGTTTCAGGGATAACTCTTCCGTCCAGAACTTTGACATTTTCGTAAGCAATCTTGCAGAATGGTTATCAGGAAAGTTTTGCCTTTTTGCAGATAATACTGAAATCTGAATTAGGAAGATGTGGAAAGCATGAGGAAGGATCTAGTGAAGTTTAAGGAATGGTTTAGCATTTGGCCACTATGATTTAATGCTAAAAAATGCATTTGGGTGGTAAAAACCCAAGGGAGCAGTACAATATAGGGGGGTGAGGTACTTCTGTGAATAAAAGAAGAGTGGAACTTGGGGTGATCATATCTGACGATCTTAAGGTGGCCAAACAGGTAAAAATGACGATGGTGAAAGCGAGAATGATGCTTGGTGCATAGAGAGAGGACTAGCCAGCAGGAAGAAGGAGGTGATATTACCTCTGCATAAGTCTTTGGTGTGACCTCATTTAGAGTAGTGTGTGCACGTCTGGAAACCACACCTTCAAAAGGATATAAACAGCATAGAGTCAGTGCAGAGGGTGGCTACTAAAATGGTCAGTGGATTTCGTCTTGAGGCATATGGGGATAGACTTAAAGATCTCAATATGTATACTTTGGAGGAAAGGCAGAAGAGGGGAGATATGATAGAGACATTTAAATATCTCCAAGATATAAACACACAGAACATGTGCCTCTTTCAATTGAAGGGACATTCTGAAAGGAGAGGTCATAGGATGAGGGTGAAAGGGGGCAGATAAGAGAAATAGAAGAAACTATTTCTTTATGGAAGGAGTGGTGGATGTGTACAACAGTCTCTGAGTTGAGGTGACAGAAACGAGGACAGCATCTGAATTCAGGAAAACCTTGGAAAAGCACAGACGATCTCCGAGAAAGAGTGAGCAGTTGGTTTCCATGGGCAGACTGGATAGGCTGAATGATCTTTCTCTGCTGTCATGTTCCATGTTTCAATTAGTGACTCAGCGGTGAGAGATGTGGGCTCTCTTTCACTGGTGACTCAGCAGAAGGAAAAGATGAGGGATCTCTATCATGCGAATCAGCGGGAAAGGGGCAGTTGTTCTCTCATTTTACTCAGAGAAGAAGGGTGTTGGATACCAGATAAAGCTGTTAAATATAATTGAGTATGAAAGTATAAGTGGAAGAAAGACAGGTGTAGGAAATATATCTTCTTCGTCCAGAATCCCTTCCACCCCTCACTGAGTTTAGCACTGAGTTTGGCAACATACCTGGTGCTTTCTGTTTGATGCCAGTTCCCGCTGGCACGCCAGGAAGTACGCCAACACCAGGATATCTGACTCCTGGAACAAACCAGCGGGCAGCTGTGAGCAATGGGAAGCTGCAGATAAGCAAAGCACTGCAGAGCAGGATCCCAGAGCAGCACAGAATAGGGTAGCAAGGAACACAGGAGCAGGGGCAACAGATAGTGAAAAGCAGCAAGGTGTTGTGAGCAACAGAGAACTTGAAGAAACAAGGAGAGCAGTAGAGCAGAGGCCAGGGAGGGGAGATGAAGAGCAGCGGGGAGTTGTGCAAAGCATTGGACCCCAGCGATGAGAAAAAAGAGCTTCTAGATTCATTGGCAATGGGAAGTCCTGGGCAGCTACTGTCTGCTTGTCTCCGGAGATGTTTCTTGGTATATCTGTAGATATTTAAATGTGTGTAGACATGCATGTTGCTGTGTGTGCATATGCTTTTCAGTAAGTGTGAACATTTATGTGTAGGCGGGAGAGTGTGTGTGTGTGTGTGTGTGTGTGTGTGTGTGTGAACATACACGTCAGTTTGCATACACAGAGGCATGCATGCATATCTGTGGCCCTGACTCTGCTGCCTGATTACCGAATCCTCAGTCGCACCTGTTCCTGGGACCACGCCACCCGGATAGACTCCTGGGATCCCAACGCCTGCCAAATAAATAACAGTGAAAGTGAATTGTCTGCAGGACACTAGTCTGACACAGCTCTTGTCTTACAGAGACGGCGCCAAGTAAAGTGGGAAGAGCAGACATTTCATCACAGCTCTAGCGCTGCAACTTCGCCATAGCTCAGGACGAAGAGCTAATCCTACTGCAATCTGCATGGTTTGCACCTTTCTGCTGCTGCACCCAGGAAGAAAATTAAAGCTGAGACGTGAAATAGCCCAGTGTTTCCTCCCCCACCCCCCCGAACATGGACAGAATTTAATTTTCATGCTTTTTGGCACCTGCACAGCTACCATCTGAGGGCAGTGCATAAGAGCAATCTTCTAGTGCCTGCACAGGATGAACGCTTAAAGAGCTCTAGCACTCTGTACGAGGATAATGAGCATGGAGCTATCTATCACCCTCTTTTCTCCCCTCCATTACCTCTAGCTAAGGGCACCAGCACTGTCCCATTGGAATGGTGCCTCTGCTATTCCAGCCTATTTGTTCTCTGGGCTTCGTCACATTGAGACACTTAAACAAGCTTCACGTTTTCAGAGCTCGATGATGTGACTCACCGGGTACTTTTCCAGGCTTTGCACCAGCAGCACCTCCTGGAGCAACGCCTCCTGGCACAACACCTGTACGAGATCACAAGAGACACGGGACATCAGTACAATAGCAGGTGCGCCCAATGACCATGCTTCTTGCCCTGCCTGGGGAATCATATAAAGCATTTTCCATGTCAAAAGCCTGTTTTACAAGTAAAAAAAAGGTTCTTGTAAAATTGCGGGGGGCCTGCATGCATAATAAGCAGACGCCCTTAAAGACAATGTGTATGTATGGACTGTGCATAAGCATTTTGGGAACATAATTTGGGTAGTACAGAGGTGGAACAGCAGTATGCACACGTGGAGGCACATTCTGCTTTGTACGTCCCCAGGCCGTCCGCATGTATAGACAGCCGGGAGACGCAGCCAATTCTGCTCCCGTAGGGGCTAGATGTCCCCGCAGGAGCAGAATCGCAGCACTGTGGCTGGACATCCGGAACATCCCCCTATTCAGGCACCACGGATGTCCAGCCACTTACCCGGCTAACACAGTCAGGCACCTTAATGGAGCCGTGATGACTTGGCGTCATGTTGCTATGGCACTGTGGCTCCATTGAGGAGCCATGATACCCGCTGCTGCAAAAATGTTCTTTCCTCACAGCTCGACCCCCAGTGCGGCCTTCCAAAGGCAGGGTTAAGCTGCCAGGAATCTTCTCCACCCCCTTGCCCCATTGACCTGGCCTCGCGCCGCCATCTCCTGACGTCCAGGGAGACCTTTTCCACCTCTGAGATGGAATAAGTCTCCTGCCTACCCCGGACGTACAGGGCCGACCTCTGAATAGGCTCTGTACATCCGAGGAGATGACCTGCCCTCGTTCCCCCCTCATTCCACCCTTCCCCTGCCCCCTTCTAAGGCTCCTCGTACAACTCCAATGTATGCATGGGGAGCCTTTTTCCAGCAGCCACCTTTGGACGAATATAGGGGATGTATGTCCAGGCTGGATGTACATCTCAGTTATTCGTAGTTGAGAATGACCCCCATAGTGATAAAATATGCGCGTGCACATATAGAGGGCAATTGTATAAGGTGGCGCCTAGTTGAAGTTAGTTTTAAAGTGCCAAAGTTAAGCCGATTTTATAAAGAAAAGTAGGTACCTCCTTATAAAATGACACCCATAGAATACATGTACAAATTTACACCTTTTTTAGAGCAGGTGTAAATTCGTGAGAGCTTTTGTGCCCTCTTAGAGATAGCTCCAAAAGCCTGTTTTATAAAATGATATAGGCACAAAACAGGCATAAAAGTGGCACCTTTTGGGACTTTTCTTATAGGTATCCAGTTACAAAAACAATCTGTATTATGCGACATCAACAAACATGACGTTCTAGCATATACTGGTGAGAGGCTCTGGAGGTGGGTGCAAGCTTGGCTTGCACACAACGGGGTAATCTAGAAGTGGCTTGAGCATATAGAACAGCAGTAGGCATCTTCAATAATTGTCCCAGTGAATGGATGCCTAATACTAGGTGCTGGGAAAACATGGCACCTACTTTAAATTGATATACGTGTTGGCTTTCCAGGGGCGGAGAATGGGCACTACTGCGTACGCCTTGTAGTGCTATACAAATGATTAGTAGTAGTAGTAGTAGTAGTTGGTGAGGAATCAGCATTTATGTATGTGTCTTCTAAAATATATGTACCGTCAATTCTTACCAGCACACACACATACACGCATAGTTATTCCTGCTTTTCAGCAGGTGTAACGTTGTACGGGAGTTTTCGGGGAGGCGTTTTTATAAAGGCTCATAAGAGTGGAGGAGTAGCCTAATGGTTAGGGCAATAAGCTAGAACCAGGAAAGCCATGATTCAAATCTCACTGATGCGATCTTGGGCAAGTCATTTAACCCTCCATTGCCTCGTGTATAACCTTAGATTGTAAGCCCTCCAGGGGCAGGAAAATAACTACTGTACCTGAATATAACTTGTCTTGAACTTCTGACAAGAGGTGTGAGCTAAATCCCTTTCCAAAATCTGTTCAATAACATCACAACAAGATCTTCAAGCTTGTCTCGAGCATGCGAATAAGATCACAGAGGGACACACCTTTTCCAAAGAATGTGATCAGCATATGAATCAATTGCATTCTTCGGCTTGTCTTATGAGATTGAGACACTGCATCCTTTTGTACTATTAACTGAGTGCTGGAGATAAGCCTGAAGATATTGTCGCAATGTTATTGGACATATTTATAGGACTGTTTTATGATTTCTCCCTGTACTCCTTATGCAGGCTATCACCGAAACATGACCATGTTGGGTTTTATTTGTTAGTTTTATTGATTGCATTTATACTATTTTAAAAAATATTACATTGATTTATTAATGTATTTATTTATCTATCAAGTATTTATTGCATTATGGCTGTATCTATTACTTTGCTTTGCACACCTCACTTATAAACATAGAAATACGATGGCAGAAAAAGACCACATGACCTATCTAGTCTGCCATTCCATATCAACTACAATAGTCCCCTTTTTACCTTTATTCTGTGTTTGTCCCATGTTTTTTAAATTCAGATACTGTCCTCATGTCCATCACCTCCACTGGGAGACTATTCCATGCATCTACCACTCTTTCCGTAAAGAAATATTTTTGCATATAACTCCTGAGCCTATCCCCTTTCACTCTCATCTTATGTCCCCTCGTAGCAGAGTTTGCCTTCAATTAAAAGAGGCCCTCCTGTGCATTTATGATGCACACGATGTGGAAACACTACTGACCTCCCTCTCTGATAATCTCCTAAGAGGCATGGACAACATAAGAAACGGCTTCCTACAAGTGTTCATGGACATCTCAGCAGCCTTCGACACTGTGTCCCACACTAAACTACTGCAACGCTTACAACAGGTAGGACTATGCAAGAATACCCTGAAGTGGTTTACATCATACTTGGAAGGGCGAACACAACAAGTCAAATGCGACCAAAGGCTGTTAGTGTAGCTGGGTTTAAAAAAGGTTTGGACAAGTTCCTGGAGGAAAGGTCCATAAACCATTACTAAGAAGGGACCCAGGATATCAATGCTTGAACCAATACAAGCATTGTGGAACCTGTGTCCCTTGGGGAAACCTCTAGGTACGTATGACCTAGATTGGCCACTGTTGGAAACAGAATACTGGGCTTGATGGACCTTGGTCTGACCCAGTATGGCATATCTTATGTTCTTATGTTCTTATGACCAAAAAAAATCACTGCAATTCCCCATCATGCAGGGAATACCTCAAGGCTCAGCCCTATCATCAATGCTCTTTAACATCTACATACAGCCCATATGCAACATCATGAAGCACCACAAACTCCACTATCACATTTATGCTGACGACATCATGGTGTACACTCCAGTCAACCTACTAGCACTAAACACCTCAACAATAACTAAATGCCTCGAAGACATGAATGACTGGCTTATAGCCAACAACTTAACAGTCAACTACGATAAAACTGAGGCAATGTTCGTCACCAGGAACCCCACCTTCACACCCCCACAAGCTATCAGCATCCTAGACAAACACATAGTAGTCAACGAAGAAGTTAAGTATCTGGGCATCACACTGGAAAGAGCTCTGAACCTGAAATCCCACATCACCAAAACCGCAAACAAGGCCTATCAACGTTTGAGGACAATCAGACAAATCAAACCAATACTCCGTCAGGACCACTTCCACATAGTGTGCCAAGCACTCATCACACCACTGCTTGATTACGGAAACTCATTATATCAAGGCCTCCCACAGCAGACCCTACACCCACTACAGATGGTACAAAACACCACAGCACACATCATTACAGACACTCCAAGGACCGAGCACATTACTCCTGTCCTACAACAACTACACTGGCTCCCAATGATTGCAAGAGCTAAATACAAAACAATCATGATCAGCTTCAAAATCATTCATCATCTCTCAGAAGACGTACTCCAAGACGTTAAAACAAGGGATATCAGCAATAGACTAAGAAGAACCAATAACGACAAAATGATCAGCACACCTGCAGGCTATCACAAAACCAAACAAACAACTTCAAAAAGAGCTCCATCACTACTGGCGTCCACACTATGGAACTCCCTCCCAATGAGCCTGAGGGCATTAGATGACCTCACAGACTTCCGCAAAGACCTCAAAACACTGTTATTTATAGAAACATATGAATATTCAGACAACATCCCCTACAAAAACAGAAATACAACCACCTCCGCCAACTAGGCATGCACTCATCCTATCTACACACACAAAATTAATATAATACGTTATTAAATACCCTCATATTAAATGTTAAATGTTACCCTCCAATTGTACTGTCTAAATGTTGTTAAGTAATTGTACTGACTAAATGTTTAATAGTACCCTAATGTTAAATGTAACCCTCTAATTGTGATGTGACGTGATGTGACCACCTTGATTGAAGGATAGGGTGGCATACAAATCTGTCTAAATAAATAAATAAATTTATGCCACGGAATTATTTAAAGGTCTCTATCATATCACTCCTATCCCGCCTTTCCTCTAAAATATACATATTTATTAAGTTCTTTCTGTCCTCATATGCTTCATAACGAAGACCTCTAACCATTTTAGTAGCTACCCTCTGCACCAATTCCAACCTGCTTATATCCCTTTGAAGGTGTGGTTTCCAGAATTGCACACAATACTCCAAATGAGGTCGCAACAAAGACCTATACAAAGGCACTAACACCTCCTTTTTTCTACTGGCCATTTCTCTCCCTATACACACAAGCATCCTTCTGGCTTTTGTAGTCGTCTTTTCTACCTGTTTAGCTACTTTAAGGTTGTCAGACACAATTACGCCAAGTTCCCACTCCTCTTTTGTGGTCAGAAGTACCTCACCCCCTACACTGTTCAGCTCCTTTGGATTTTTGCAGCCTAAATGCATGACCCTGCATTTTCTAGCATTAAATTTCAGTTGCCAAATTCTAGACCTTTCTTCAAGCTTAGCTAGATCCCTCCTCCTGTTATTGACTCCTTACTGAGTGTCTATTGTGGATTTTGTTATCATCCACAAACAAGCAAACCTTACCTTACGGGAGCTCCACCTCTTTCCTTTCAGCCTGCCCATACCAGCAGCCTTTAATGGCTTTAAAACCGTCACTTCCACTGGTGCGCCCGCGCCTTGTGGGCCCGCGCCTGAGGGCCTCGCCAGAGGGCCCTTTGGCGTGGCCCTTAGGCGTAGGACCGTGCGGGGCTGTTTAAAATGCTGCTACATTGGTTCTGCTTGCTGTGGAGATCGGAGCGGTGGAGGGGTGATATCGACAGCGGAGGTTGTGAGTGGGAGCTTAAACACCTGGTGGTATGATATCTACCTCTTCAGATGCTATGTGGAGCATTTCTTCTTGTCTCCTCTATTCCTTTAACTATCACTGTATCTCTTATTCTGTCCTATCTAATTAATGGCGTTCTTTTCATATTTTCTGTAACTTTTATCTAATATTGTAAACCACTCTGATGCTTTGGCTTGAGCGGTATATCAACATAAACATAAACCTGACAGTCCTGCAATATCACTAACAAAGATGTTAAACAGAATTGGACCACAGACAGATCCCTGGGGCACACCACTGGTAACTTCCTTCTCCTCAGAGTGAGCTCTATTTACCTGTACCCTTTGTCGCCTCCCCTCAACCAATTTCTACCCAATCAGTAACTTTAGAGTCCATCCTTAGGGTGCTCAGTTTGTTTATAAGTCGCCTGTGCAGAACAGTGTCAAAGGCTTTACTGAAATCTAAATACACCACATCTAGAGCTTTCCTTCAGTCCAACTTCGTGGTCACCCAGTCAAAGAAATCTATCAGATTTGTCCCTCTCTGCATGGATGGTTTGGGGCGGGTTTGCCTCTGTTGATTTATCTGTATAAAATTAGGTTAACATTTTTACCAGTCACACTTAATGAAATGACTTGTCTCAAAATATGCATGAAAATATCTGCATAAATCATCTGTGTATCTTTATGCATTCACTGGAGCACCTAATATCAATTCCTATTGGGTCCGATTCTGTCCCGCACGTCCATCCCCTTTGTATGTCCGGGCTGAGTCGGATGTACAAAGGGGGTCATGATTCTGATCCCGCGGTGTATGTCTAGCCCCGTGGGATCAGAATCACAAACAGCAATGTACGTGCAGGCTGGGACTGCGATTCAGTTCAGCCTGCATGTATATTAGTAGCCCAACTAACTCTACTACTACTACTACTACTGAGCATTTATATAGCTCTACAAGTCATACGCAGCACTGCACAGACATGTAAGAGACAGTCCCTGCTCATCAGAGCTTACAATCTAGTCAAGACAAACACAGGTGTAGGCAGGGATAAAGCAAGGGGAAAGAAAAAGGAGATCAGGTAAGTCAAGATCCAAAAGCAGCAGCGAAGAGGTGAGTTTTCAGCCTGGATTTGAAGAGGGCTAGAGAAGGTGCCTGGCGTATAGACACAGGTCGTTTGTTCCAGGCGTAAGGCGCAGCAAAGCAAGGTGAAAGGAGCGAAGTCTGGAGTTAGCAGTAGAAGAGACAGGCAGTCAGGGCTTTTAAATGGCGCTGCGGCGCCATGGCATCCTGTTGCCATGGTACCATGGCTCCATTTAAAAGCCACAATGCCGGCTGCCAAGAAAAAGAGTTTATTTCCCGCAGCCTGACCCCAATCTGGCCTCCTAAGGCCAGTGTCGGGCTGCAGGGAATAAACTCTGGGCCTTCCAAAACAAAACGTCCAGGACAAACAGGGCCAACATTAGAATCAACCCTGTACGTCCAGGGCCAGTGACCGCCCACTCTCTGCCCTATGCTGCCCATTCCCCGCCCCCGTCTAACTTCCCCGCACAACCGGCGGGGAAGTTATTCGGGGGCAGGAGAAGCCATGAATAGTGGAGATGGACGTCTCATCGGACCATCCATCCCTGCTATTCATGGCTCAGAATAACCCCCATTGTGTATAACAGAGGTGGGTATCTCTAGTCACCTTTTTATTTTTAGCCAGATGTTTTTGTGCATAGTTCTTGCTCAGTTGTACTCAGTATTAGCTGAGGCTACAATGCCACAAGCCTTCATTCACAGCTAACCAGTGTTTTCTCCATTCGTCATTTCTTTCTTCTACCAGTCTAGCCCAGCCACAATGGCTGTAGGCCTCTGGTAGGGATTGTGGTCCAATCCAGAGCTCAGAGCACCTCAGTTCTTAAGGAAGTCCTTACTTGGTGAAGGAAAGACAGACTAGATAGGCCATATGTTTTTTTTCTGCCATTATGTTTGTATGTTTCTATGTTATGGGATGGCAAGTATCATCTCCCTGGGTGTGAACGTTGCCTCTGGTCTGAGTAGAGGGGAGCTGGGTCTGGGAATTAAATGCCCATCTCCTGTACGACAGTGTGCAGTGAATCCTGATTAATTCGGAATCCATTACCTGTGGATATCCCAGGCAGTACACCCACGCCGGTGCCAACACCACCTACACCTCCAATTCCAGTCAGACTTCCAACACCTGGTGAAATAAGAGAGGCAGAAGCTAAGAAGCCGGTCAGAGACACAAATACAGGGGAGCATGGGTAAATAGGAAATGGTATTTTTTTATCCAGCGCATAATTAAGCCGTGGAATCTGGTGCCAGAGAATGTGGTCAAGGTGACTATTGTACTGGGATTCAAAAGAGGTTTGGATATGTTGTGGAGGAAAAGTCTGTAAAAGATCATTTGCCAGATAACTTGGGAAACGAGCTATGAGAAATAGATCTACATTTTGGGATCTATTGGGTTCATTGAATCATGATGTGACTCAGCATGGCTTTTCTTATATTTTTATGTTCATAGACATGGAGAAAAAGAGCAGATAGAGACAATCATAGAGAAATATACAGACAAGAACAGAGACACAAGCGTCAGCTTTCAAAGGGTTTAAGCACTTAACTGATCCTAAGAACATAAGAACGTAAGATATGCCATACTGAGTCAGACCAAGCTCTATCAAGCCCAGTATCCTGTTTCCAACAGTGGTCAATCTAGGTCATAAGTACGTAGCAGTTTCTCCAAAAGACACAGGTTTCTCAATGCTTGTACTGGGTTAAGCAGTGATATCCCGTGTCCCTTTTAATAATGGTTTATGGACGTTGCCTCCAGGAACTTGTCCAAATCTTTTTTAAACCCAGCTACACTAACAGCCTTTACTACATCCTCTGGTATATTCGACACACTATCACCGTTGGTGAGCACCAAATCCAGCACGGAGCTCTCCCTGGTCAGTTCCATCACCATTTGTGTAAGTAATGCATCTTGGAAGGCATCCATAATTTTTTTTTGCTTCTTTCCAGATTTGCAGAAGGAACACTCCAATCCAAATTGGGTAGATTAAAGTCACCCAATATGATCACTTCCCCCTTCATGGCTATCTTTGCAATATCAACAATCAATTCACTATCTATTTCTTCGGTTTGAGTTGGAGGCCTGTAGACCACACCAGTATTGATGACAGTGCCATCTCCTCTTTCCAACACAATCCACAGAGCTTCTTCCTTTCCCCACGTCCCCTGCATTTCAGCAGCTTTAATATTGCTTTTGACATACAGGGCTGCTCCTCCTCCTTTTCTACCCTCTATCTCTTCTAAATAGATTATAGCCAGCTATGGCTATATCCCATTCATGTGACTCGTTAAACCATGTTTCTGTAATAGCCACAATGTCCATTTCCACCATTAGAGCTTCCAGATCAGGAACTCTGTTGGCTAGGCTTCGAGCATTTGTACTCATTCCTTTCCAGCATTTGTTGAATGGCTTGCCTGCCTTTTGCATGGGTTTTGTTCTACACACCCCTTCCCACTTGCCATTGATGTGTTCAAAAGTGTGGCTGTTTCCAATGTTGTTTTTGCTGGGAGTGATGTACTGAACTTGTCCTCCTCCATCCGACACCCCCTTTCCCTAGTTTAAATGGCCGTCCACATAATGCCTGAATTTTTCACAGGACCTTTTTCCCTGTGGTGGAAGATGTAGTCCATCAGTACAGTATAGTCTCTTGTTGATCCATATGTTTCCCCAGTCACCTATATATGTGCCTTGATCCTTTGAACCAAAGGCCCTATGAGTGCTGTCATCAACCCCCCCTGGTGGCCAGTGGTTGTAAGGGTAGGTTGAGCATATTATTATTTTCTGGGAGTAGAGGGCTCTTTTAAGGCCAAGGGTATCTTGGTCTTTGTAGTCCTGCTCCTTATGTGAATAAATTGTGTACGCCAAGTAGAGGGCAAATAAGGCTTTTATTTCCCTTTTAACGCAAAAGGTTCGCTGAGATACAGAAATACAGAAAGTCCTTCTTTTCAGGCTTCCACCACAACATAAGTAAAGAGGTAAACTGTTACAAACTTCACAGTTGCTTGTAGGATTTAACCCAGGATTCTTTCAAACTTTAGAGCAAAACAAAGGAGTGAACATTCCTCTTTCATTCAGCACAAACATGAGTATTCTCAAAGCAATGTCTGTATAACTCACAGTTCAGGGAGTGATTCAAAACTGCCCGCAATACAAATGGGGCAATCCATTATTTCGTCTTGAGATAAGGGAATAGGATCCTCAAGCGCTACCTGCATGGGCTCTGGATCATTGTTATCTCCCTCTGAATTGGAGCTTTCCCTGGCCGCTATAGTTTGCCGGTCACTGTTTCTGTTCCCTTGTTTCCAGTAAGGTTGTTCTAGGGCTCTCAAATAAGCATGGCTTGTTCCTATGCCCTTATGTCCTGGCTTATAAAACTCTGGCCTGCTTCTTTTCCTTTCAAACTGGATATCTGCTTTACAAGAGCTTCTAGGAGCTGAGCTTCTCTTTATGAATAAAGTGTCACCATACCTTGGCTTCCTTTAGCCGGTATAACTGGAGTTTTCCTTCTCAGGCACTTCTCTCAGGACACAGTCTCTTTGGCAGACTTTCTCTTGGAAGCTTCTAGGCACTGCTTGACCTTTCTGTAACCTAGGAAAACCTGGTGAGGAATCCAGACTTCCTTGCTTCCTGGTATAGGTAACTCTGCTATCAGTACCTTTCCTTCTGGAGCCTTTCAATCCTGTTTCAGGGTCTTCTGGTGAGCGTAGGCCTCTCTCCAGGTATGGCTCTCTCCTTCTGAGCTCTTTACCTCTGAGGTCTCCTGCTACCAAGTCTTTCTCCGGATTGACTCTCCATGGCCCGTCTTTCTCTCTGGCTCTTTCTGCTCCTCTTCCAGCTCCTGCTGTCCTTGTCGTGCTGCTTGTCTTGGCTGCACTGCTTGACCTGGCTGGGCTGCTGTTCCTGGCTGTCTCAGCTCCCCTTCTCCTCCTTCTCCTTGCTCCTGCACTAGCTTTCTGCTTATAAAGGCATTCCATGTTTGAGTTCCCCGGGCTACTTTCCAGGTGCAGCTGATTAACTTCTGCAGAATCATCAGCCGGGTGTGTTAACTCAGCCTCTGTAAGTTTTCACCGGTTCCCTCTAGCTGCGCTGCAGGGCAACTGCATCTTCTGCATATCATTTGTTTTTTGAAAGACAGCGTTTTTTTCTAAGTCTTCACTTTCATTAGCATCCGCTCTGTGACAGTGCGCACGTGGGAAAAACATAAAGGAGCTCTGTCATCGGCCTGTGCTGAACCAAAGCATCCAGATCTTCCGAAATTCGCTCCTTTCTTCTGCTGAAGAAGCTATTCACCTTGGCGGACATGAAGGTCGCAATCAGATCCATGATCGGCAGACTCCACCTGTGCACTATTTGTGTAAAGCCTTGCTGAGTGACCACTCCCCGGGGTCCAGGCGAAAGCGACTGAGATAGTCTGTCACCATGTTTACTGTCCCTGCAACATGGGCTGCCGATAGAGCCTGCAGATTCTCCTCTGACCAGTCCAACAATGGGCTTATCTCGCTCTTGAGCTGCATGCTGCTTGTGTCGCCTTATTGGTTGATGTAAGCCATTGTAGTGGCATTGTTCGAGAACACCCACACCGTCTTTCCATGCAATAGGCTGCAAAGCTCCAGCAGCGCCAGGAACATTGCTCATCTCTAGGCAATTGATGGGCCACCCCCAGTGTTCTGTGGTCGAAAAGCCCTGCGCAATCTGATCCTGACAATGGGCCCCCAGCCCAAGAGTCTAGCATCAGTCATCAACGGGACCCAGACGGGTGTCTCCAGAGGCATGCCAATAACTTCTCCAGCCTCAAAGACCACTGGAGTGCTAACCACGCCTCCCTCAGACATGGCAATGGATGCATAAAGAGGTAGCACTGCACTGACCACCTCCGTAACATGGCTCTCTGCAAAGGTCACATATGGGCTCAGGCCCACAGGACCAACTCAATGGATGCCGCCATGAATCCCAGGAGTTGCAGATAATGCCATTCTGATGGACTGCTCATTCTGAGGAACTGCCTGACCTGCCACTGCAACACCTGCACCCTCTTCACCGACAGGGACACACTGTGTTCATCTGGAAACGAGCCCCCAGATACACCAGGTCCTGGGATGACTATAGCCGACTCTTTGCCAAATTGACTACCCAGCCTAGCTCCTGTAAAAACTCGATAACTCTTGCTGTGCTTGTGCACACTCTTCTGCGGACTTTGCTCTGATGAGCCAATCGTCTAAGTAGTGATGCACCAGAATGCCCTCTTGACACAGAGCCACTGCAACCACTACCATGACCTTGGGATTGTACGTGGAGCAGTCGCTAGGCCAAAAGACAATGCCCTGAACTGGAAGGCTGAGCACCTAAATGTAAAAGGGCTTTGACCCGTTTATTTAGGCCTGTGTTTTCCCAGCTGAACACATATGGGAAGTTGTGAATAGAGTGGATTGAACCATTTTGCTATGGTACTTCCCTCCAGGAGTAGCCATCAGGGTACAGATCAGGGTTTGGTCAGGGAATGGAGATTCTAGTTAGAGGGCTCTAGGAGGAGGAGGTCTGTCTCCTGGTCCTGAATGTCTTTGGAAGCTGAAGAGAAAGGAAGCCTTTCTCATGTCTCTGGGATCTAGTGACAGATACAGAAGGCTACCCACTTAAGTCCTTGTGCTTCTGCTTCTGGCATTTAACGGAACAGCTCTTCCTGAGGGATCCAGCCATGAAATGGAGAGTGGCCTTGCTTCCTGGGGAAGTAAATCTCTTATTCTAGATCTGTTTCATATGAGGAGAGAAGACCTTCATCCAAGTTCCAGGAGGGAATAAAGATCTCTGCAGGAGTAGTGAGCCTTTGCAAGGGTGGCTGTTAACTGTTCCAGGTCTGGAGGAGGTTTGCAAGGCTCATTGGCAATTTCTGACATTGCGGGTGGTGGCAGCTGAGAAGTGGAATGAAATGCCATTGGAATTCCGGGCATTGTCCACTTTGTTAGGCTTCCGGAAGGTTCTGAAGACCTTTTTAGCTTTGGAAGTGTGAGGGCTTGGGTGGGTTGGGTTACTGTGTTGTGATTTATTGTGTTTTGTTTTTATTAGATTTTTATATATTTGTTTGTACACCCTTTTTATTGACTATGGTCAGAAAAGTGGTATAAACTTTTATAAATAAATACTAGCAAAACAGGGAAGTTAGGGCATCCAGATAGAGAGGTTTCAATAAAGGTAAAAGTAACCCAGGTGCCATTAAGCAAAAATCAGACAGAGCTGAAAGATTCCAATTTGTCCCTGTCATCCAATAGACTGTTAATATGAACAAACAACAAACGTTGAAATGCCCGTATGCATATTCTAGAACTCTAAAAAGTAACATGGGAGAGTTAGAATATATCGCACTGAATGAAAGGTTAGCTATAATTGGCATCTCAGAGACCTGGTAGAAAGATAACTAATGGGTCACTGTGATATCAGGCTACAAATTATATCACAGTGATCAGGTGGATCACATTGGTTAAGGGGTGGAGCTATATGTTAAAGAGGGCATTTAGTCCAACAGGATTAAGGTTTTGCAGGAAACAAAATACACTGTAGAATCTCTATGGATAGAAATTCCCTGTAGAAAGGAGAAGGGAATGGAAGTGGGGATGTGCTACCATCCGCCTAGCCAGAATGATCAGACAGATGATGACATGCTAACAGAACTTAGGGAAGCTAGCAAAGTTTACAACACAATAATAATGGGAAATTTCAATTACCCCAGTATTGACTGGGTCAATGTTACATCAGGCTATGCTAGGGAGATAAAGTTTCTAGATTAAATAAATGACTGCTTCATAGAGCAGCTGGTTCAGGAACCAACAAGAGGGGAAACTATTTTAGACCTAGTCCTTAGTGGAATGCAGGATCTAGTGAGAGGTAATGTGTTGGGGCCGCTTGGCAATAGCAATCATAACATGATTTAATAAATGGAAGGAGGATAGCGAGGAAATCCACTGTGCTAGCATTTCACTTTCAAAAAGGAGACTATGATAAAATGAGGAACATGGATAAGAAAAAAAATAAAAGGAGCAATTGCAAAGGTTAAGAGTTGACATCAAGACTGGGAGTTATTTAAAAATATTAAGCCCAGATCAGATGTATTTCACACTTTAGGAAAGGTAGAAGGAAGGCCAAACGACAGCCAGCATGGCATAAAAGTGACGTCAAAGAGGCTGTTATACGAGCTAAGAGAAAATCCTTCAGAAAATAGAAAAGAGAGCCAAATGACACAACAGGAATCAACTTAAATACTGTCAAGTTAAATGCAAGGCATTGATAAGACTGGCAAAGAAAACATTTGAAAAGAAGCTTGCCCTGGAAGCAAAAGTGCATAAGGTAACATTTTACTTACTAATTAATGCCTTTTCCTTGAGTCTTGCTAGACCAGTCCAGACAAGTTGGTTGTCTTTCCCTTACTAGCAGATTGGTGGAGACAAAGAACCAATGAAAAACCCAGGTTTAAATTACATCACTCCCATGCCTCTGTTCTTCTCAATCACCAGAGGAGAAACATGGCAAGCCTCACACAACCTCAACCATGAGCAACAAGAAGTGATCAACAGTAGAGAACTATGTACAGAAAAGCATAAACATAAGGCTGTCAGTAGACGATGAACCTGCAGAACCCAGTATAAAAATCAGAGCAGACCTAAGGATACCACAGCAGAAGAACAGAGCAATACAGTTCCAGGGACAGGTCCTGGACAGGTCTAGAAGGACACAAGGAAAGGACATTACTGGGAAGTAAAATGTCACCTTCCATATCGTCCTGTTAGATGAGTCCAAACAAATGGGATGTACCAAAACTACAACTCCACTGGGCGGGAAGAAGACACAGCAGCTCACAAAACTCTTGAGCCAATGGCCGTGTCTGCCTTCGTGTGGACATTCAAGTGGTAAAACTTGACAAAAGTGGAACATGATATCCATGTTGCTGCACAACAGATGTCTGCAGGGGCTACCGAGCTCCGCTCTGCCCATGAAAATGCCTGCGCTTGGGTAGAACTCCAGAACCGGGCGATTCTGTAAAAGATGATAGAGGAGTTAAAGGGGCACTAAGAGGCGACAAGGCGATAGTGGAGAGACTGAATGAATTCTTTGCTTCGGTCTTTACTGAGGAAGATGTAGGGATGTTACCCATGACTGAAGTGGTATTTAAAGGTGTGGAAGAATTGAAGGAAATATCGATACATCAGGAAGATGTATTACAACTATTAGATAAACTGAAGAGTAGCAAATCACCTGGGCCGGATGGTATACATCCAAGGGTGTTGAAAGAACTGAAATATGAGATTGCAGACCTGCTATTAGTAATCTGTGATCTATCATTAAAATCATCTCTAATACCTGAAGATTGGCGGATCGCCAATGTAACACCAATTTTTAAAAAGGGTTCGAGGGGTGATCCGGGAAACTACAGACTGGTGAGCCTCACGTCAGTACCGGGAAAAATGGTAGAAACCATCATAAAGAATAAAATTACTCAGCATGTAGAAAGATAGTCATGGCCTAATGGGAGACAGCCAACATGGCTTTAGACAAGGAAGATCTTGTCTTACTAATCTGTTATGTTTTTTTGAAAGTGTTAATAAACAGGTGGACAAAGGTGAGTCGGTTGATATAGTGTATCTGGACTTTCAGAAAGCCTTTGACAAGGTCCCTCATCAGAGACTTTTGGCAAAACTAAAGAGTCATGGGATAGGAGGCAGTGTACTACTGTGGATCAGGAACTGGTTAAAAGATAGAAAGCAGAGGGTTGGGCTAAATGGCCAATTTTCCCAATGGAGAAAGGTGAATAGTGGTGTACCCTAGGGAACTGTGCTGGGTCCGCTGCTTTTTGACATATTCATAAATGACCTGGAAAGTGGAATAACAAGTGAGGTTATCAAATTTGCAGATGACACAAAACTATTTAAAGTTGTTAAAACCCAAGAGGATTGTGGAAAACTGCAAGAGGATCTTGATAAATTGGAAGACTGGGCATCAAAATGGCAGATGAAATTTAATGTGGACAAGTGTAAAGTTATGCACCTAGGGAAGAACAACCCAAACTATGGTTACACGATGCAAGGTTCCACATTAGGAACCACCACCCAGGAAAAAGATTTAGGCGTCACTGTGGATAACATGTTAAAACCCTCGGCCCAGTGTGCAGCGGCAGCCAAGAGAGCAAATAGAATGCTAGGTATCATAAGGAAAGGAATGGAAAATAAAACAAAAGATATTATAATGCCTCTATACCGTTCCACGCTGAGACCGCACCTTGAATATTGTGTGCAATTCTGGTTGCCGTATCTTAAAAAGGATATAGCGTTATTAGAAAAGGTTCAGAGAAGAGCCACCAAAATGGTAAAGGGGATGGAAGGATACTCCTATGAAGAAAGGCAAAAAAGGTTAGAGCTCTTTAACCTGGAAAAGAGACGGCTGAGGGGAGATATGATAGAAGTCTATAAATTAATGAACGGAGTGGAACGGGTAAACGTAGATCGACTGTTTATGTTATCAAAATATAGAAAGACTAGGGGATATGCAATGAAGCTACAGGGTAAACTATTTAAGACTAATAAAAGAAAATATTTTTTCACTCAACGTATAATCAAACTCTGGAATTTGTTACCGGAGGATGTAGTAAGAGCTGTTAGTTTAGCTGGGTTTAAAAAAGGTTTGGACAAGTTCCTGGAGGAAAGGTCCATAAACCATTATTAAGAAGGGACCCAGGATATCAATGCTTGACCTAGTACAAGCATTGCAGAACCTGTGTCTTTTGGGGAAACTTCTAGGTACGTATGACCTAGATTGGCCACTGTTGGAAACAGGATACCGGGCTTGATGGACCTTGGTCTGACCCAGTATGGCATATCTTATGTTCTTATGTTCTTAGATACGCCAAGGCAAAGGCCTCTTTAATCCAGCACCCCAAAGGTGACTTAGCTGCTGCATCACTCTTGCGCAGGCCAGCAAACAGCACAAAAAGATGGTTGGATTTAAGAAAGGAAGGGTGGAGAAGCACCCTCCGGACAACCACAAGATGAAGATTCTATCCTTCCCCCAACACTACTCCTTAGCGAAGGAGGGCAGGTATACTACCTGGTTCTTGTAAAAGGGAGAAGCTCCTTAGGCAAGAAGAAAGGCACAGGCTGAATGGAAATGGCCTCCATGAAAAAGACAGATAAGATCTCAGCAAAACAGAGCCTGCAGCTCGGAAATCCAACTTGCGGAACAAAACATGACCAAGAAGACAGTCTTGAGCATCAAATCCTTTAAGGTAGCGCGCTTCAATGTTTCAAATGGTGCTGCCATCAGGGCCCAGAGACCCAGACACACAGGTCACAGGAAGGGATCACAGACTGGAGGGAGGACGCAGATGCCAAACCCTCTGGAGAAAGCGTGAGACATCCAGGTGCAAGGCTAGAGACTTACTAGCTCCATGACCTCAGAAATAGGCCAAAGCTGCTACCTAGACTTTCAGGAAGCTAAGGGAAAAGCCCTTCTCCAGGCTATCCTATAGAAAGGCCAACAGAGATGGCAACTTGTCCACCTCAGGAGCCAACTGCCGAGGGTCACACCATCGCTCAAAAGAGGCACCAAATCTGCACGTATGCTAGGTTGGTAGACCTACTTTTTCTGGACTCCAAGCAGAGTGGAGACCACTGCTGGAGAGTAACCCTTACATGCTAGCTGTCTCCTTTCAAAAGCCAAGCTGTAAGTGAGAAGGGAACATGGTCCTCCAGGATGATCGGTCCCTGCCATAACAAGCCTCGAGACAGAGGCAATGAAAGAGGAAGTGCCTGCAGGAGCCACATCAGGTCTCCAAACCAAGCTCTTCTTGGCCAATCTGGTGCCACCAGAACAATCCTGCCCAGGTGGCATTCTATATGCTGAAACACATGCCCCACCAGGGGCCACAAAGGAAACCCATATAACCGGTACTGACTTGGCCAAGACTGGGTCAGGGTGTCGACACATTATGAACCTGACTTCGTGTGGTGACTGAAGAAGTGGCAAACTTCGGCACTGAAGTGGGTTGCCATCAGATCCATTTCAGGTTGACCTCAGTGGCGCAGAATCAACTGAAATGCCTCCAGATTCAACTCCCACTTTCTAGGAGTGCCAGTTGAGGAAGTCCACTTCCACACTGTCCACCCCAGCAGTGTGCTGAGCCAACAAGGCTAGGAGGTTCTTCTCCACCCAGGCAAACGGGAGAGCCATCTCCAGAGCTACCCCAGCACTCCTCATTCTGCCTTATCAAGTGACATAAGTCACCGCTGTGGCGTTGTCTGAAAACACTTGAACCGCCTGGCCCCTGACCAGGAGCTGGAAATGTGGAAAAGCCGACCTGATGACCCTCGCTTTGAGACGGTTGATGGATCACACCACTTCCCTGCAGTTCCAACAGCCCTAAGCCATATGATCTTGCCTCCCCATCCCGCGAGACTGGCATCCTTTGTCAGAAATTGTCCAGTGGCACACCCTTCCTCAGATGACAGGGTTGCTGCCCCCACTGTAGGCCAGACTTCACCATCAATGGGAGTAGGAGCTTGTGCGCGAACTCCTGAGAACTTGTGGATCACTGAGTCAACAAGAACCGTTGGAGCGGTCACATGTGAGCATGCACCAATGGGAATATCTCTATTGTCACCGCCATCAGTCCAAAGAGCTGAAGAGAATCCCAGATTCTGGGAGCCTGCTGTGAACAGAACAGCGCCAGGCAATCCAACAGACTTTGATGTACTCCACTAGCAGGAAAGCGTAGTTACTCACCTGTAGCAGGTGTTCTCTGGGAACAGCAGGAATAATTCCTCACATATGGGAGATATCATCAATGCAGCCCATGCGGGAACGCTCCACAGAATCCATAGGAAGCTTTGGGAGGACCATTGCACATGCATGCTTATCTTCCCGCCTGAAAGGAGCCGTCTTACCTCAGTATGATGATATAGCTTAATGAAGCAAAAAAGAAGCAACTCCACGGGGAGGAGGGAGGGTAGTGAGGACTTATTTCTGCTGTTCGCAGAGAAAACTTGCTACAGGTGTATAACTATGCTTTCTCCGGGACCAAGCAGTAAGTAAGTTCTCACATATGGAACTCCCAAGCTATAGGCTACCGAAAAAACCTGTAAAAAGCCCAATGGGGCAACCAGAAAAAGCAAACCGAGAAAAACAGCATGAGAAATCACTAAAAGGTTCCACGAGTCAGCGTCCAGCATGGACATCAACATTAGATTGACTCTACGGTAGCCTGGACAGACAGAAGGGCTGGTGGGAAGGAGTTGCTCCAATTCCCAAAGAGATGCTGGAATATGGCTTGGCCAAAGTTGCTGTCATGTCAGGAATCTCTATCCAGACAATAGTGGGCTATAAAGGTGTGGATGGAAGGCCACACAGCAGCCCTACAGCCCTGTACATCGTTCCCTGTGCAAGCCATGTCATTACAACTGCATAGCGACTTCCTGCCTAGACTGTAAATAGCCTGTATATAGTTACCTCTGTTCTGAATCCAAGTTGTATTACCCATTCGATGTAAGAACATAAGAACATAAGATATGCCATACTGGGTCAGACCGAGGTCCATCAAGCCCAGTATCCTGTTTCCAACAGTGGCCAATCTAGGTCATATGTACCTAGCAGTATCCACAAAAGACACAGGTTCCACAATGCTTGTACTGGGTCAAGCATTGATTATCCTGGGTTCCTTTTTAATAATGGTTTATGGCACTTTCCTCCAGGAACTTGTCCAAACCTTTTTTAAACCCAGCTACACTAACAGTTCTTACTACATCCTCCGGTAACAAATTCCAGAGTTTGATTACACGTTGAGTGAAAAAATATTTTCTCTTATTTGTCTTAAATAGTTTACCCTGTAGCTTCATTACATGTCCCCTAGTCTTTCTATATTCTGATAGCGTAAACAATCGATCTATGTTTACCCGTTCCACTCCATTCATTAATTTGTAGACCTCTATCATATCTCCCCTCAGCTGTCTCTTTTCCAGGTTGAAGAGCCCTAACCTTTGTAGCCTCCCTTCATAGGAGTAGCCTTCCATCCCCTTTACCATTTTGGTGGCTCTTCTCTGTACTTTTTCTAATAACGCTATATCCTTTTAAAGATACGGCGACCAGAATTGCACACAATATTCAAGGTGCGGTCGTACCATGGAACGATACAGAGGCATTATAATATCCTTTGTTTTGTTCTCCATTCCTTTCCTTATGATACCTAGCATTCTATTTGCTTTCTTGGCCGCCGCTGCACACTGGGCGGAGGGTTTTAACATGTTATCCACGATGACTCCTAAATCTTTTTCCTGGGTGGTGGTTCCCAATATGGAACCTTGCATCGTGTAACCATAGTGTGGGTTGTTCTTGCCTAGGTGCATAACTTTGCACTTGTCCACATTAAATTTCATCTGCCATTTGGATGCCCAGTCTTCCAATTTATCCAGATCCTCCTGCAGTTTTCCACAGTCCTCTTGGGTTTTAACAACTTTAAACAGTTTTGTATCGTCTGCAAATTTGATAACCTCACCAGTTGTAAGTGCAGAGCAGGCTCTTCCTACTCTGTACAAAATGTTAACTGTAAACCGCACTGATTTTAAAGAGCGTGGTATATAAAAGCATTAAATAAATAAATAAAAAATAAATCTCCACTGTGGAGACAGAGCACAGGTTGGCCATCGAAGCAGCCATAGCTTGAACATGTGCATTGTGACATGGCGTTCCAAAGTAAGTCCAGCCTGAGTGTAGGTGAAGGAGATGCAGTCCGCTGCCCAAATTAAGAGGGTGCATTTTTGATAGCACCATGCCCAGCTTGTTGGGGTCAAATGAGACAAATAGCTGGGAGAAACTGTGGTGGACTTTCACCCTCTCCAGTTAGAAAGCTAGCGCTCTCCTATAATCCAAGGTGTGTAGTGAGGCCTCAGCCTTGTTGGCGTGAGGCTTTGGAAAAAAGGTGGGCAATACCACTGATTGATGTGAAAAGCAGAAACTACCTTAGGTGGGAGGCGAGTCTAGAGGACCACCCTGTTCTTATGAAATCTGGTGTAGGGCAGGTGCACCACCAACGCCTGCAATTCACTGACCCTGTGTGTAGAAGTGAGTACCACTAAAAAAATGACTTTCCAGGTGGGATATTTGAGCGGACAGGAGCTAAGCAGCTCAAATGGGGGAAAGAGAAGCTGCCCCAGTACCGTGTTGAGGTCCCACACCACCAGAGGTGGCCTAATGGGGGGATGATAGAGCAGGAGGCCCCTCATAAAGCAACCAATCAATCTGTGAGCAGAGATCAGCTTATCAGCCATAGTATGGTGGTAAGCAGCTACAGCACTGAGGTGCACCCTGACCGAGTTGGCCTTTAGGCCAGAGTCAGAGAAATGTAGCAGGTAAGACAGCACTGACTCCACTGAGCAGATGAAAGGGTCCAGAGCCTTGCCCTTACACCAAATGGAGAATCTGCACCACTTGAAGGCATAGGCATGTCGTGAAGAGTCCTTACGTGAGGCTAGGAGATGTTTTCCACTTCCTCCAGCAGCTGGAGGGATGTGAGCGCTACCCATTCAGCATCCATGCCGTGGGTACCACAGACAGTATGTTGGGAAACAGTAGAGTCCCTGCATCCTGAGAGACCAGGTCCGAAGCACAGCTGAGTCTGAGAGGCTGTCATCGAGACAGTCAGAGCAATAAGGGATACCAGGGTTGCCTGGGCCTGTGTGGTGCAATGAGAATCATGGTGACACCATCCGCTTGTAACTTGAAGAGGGTCTTGGCCACCAGAGGAGTTGGTGGGTAGTGGGTATGCACAGAAGGCCATTGTTCCAGTCCAAGAAAAAAGCATTGGTTGTTAGCCGATGATTGTACAGTACTTTGGAGCAAAACCATGGGAGCTGGGCATTGTGAGGAGAGGCAAAGAGGTTTATCAATGATGTACCCCACATATGGAAGATATGGCTGGCTACATGCTTGTTGAGATTCCACTCATGTGGCTGAAATACTCTGCTGAGACGATCTGCTAGAACATTGAGCTCCCCTGGCAGATACCATCTGAAAAACATGCTTGAACCAGACAGCTTCAGAACTATATTCCAAACCATAGTCACACCCCACTTCGACTATGCGAACATAATACTCCATGGTCTTCCTAAAAACACCCTAAATACTTTACAACTTGCCATGAATGCCGCAGCCCGGGTACTATATGGTGCTGTAAAGCAAAACATGTTATCCAAGTTGTTACTCCTGTTCTATGTGAAGCCAAACAGTTTGTTATGGTCATTTTGTTGTATGTAAACCGCGCTGACAATAGTGCGGTATATAAGAAATTGTAATAAATAAATAAATAAATAACACCCATCCTAATGGAGCTTCACTGGCTCCCCATATACTGCAGAATAGCATATAAAGCTCTTCTCATGATATTTAAAGTGATAAATACTATAGCTCCTTCTTCAATGTCAAAACTCCTCCATCCCACCCCCGACATCAGATCCAGGAGGTCAGCAGCGACAAACACCCTAGTTACACCACCTGAGGCCACAAAATGCAAACGTTCAACTACAGACAGGGCCTTTGCATACTACGCACCTAGATGTTGGAACAACCTACCCCCCAACATAAGAGCTATTACTGACCTCAAGCATTTCAGAAAAGCCATAAAGCACCACCTCTTTATTCTGCATTTCCAAAGCACATTATCATCCCTCTAAAATGCACAGTAAAATTGTAAATACCTTAGTTACTCAAGAAGTTACTAAGAAATTCTATCCTTTGTATATAGGTTCTTCTTTACAAATATGTACAAAGTTTCTCAAAGTATATAGGTTCTTTACAAATATGTACTAAGTTTTACAAAGTTTTTACAAATATGTACAAAGTTTCCCATGGTTAAATTCCCAGTTGTATTCTCCTGTTATATGTAAACTCATCACAGTCTGTTGCTTGCAATGAGTATTCTGTTTAATGTAAACCGCGCTGATGAAAAAGAGTGCGGTATAAAAGAACTATAAATAAATAAAATAAATAAAATACACTGCTCCGAGGAGCATGCCATGTGCAATGGCAAACTTCCATAGGCGAAACACCACAAGAAGCAAGGTGGTCAGAGAAATAGTGATCACAGATGCTTTTATTTAAAAAGCTCCTACACGTTTCGGCAAATGCCTTCCTCAGGGGATAATAGTTGTAGCAGCTTACACAACTGTGCTTTTACTGCAATATGTGTTACAGGTGCTAGAGTAGGAGCGCGTGTTGTAGCCACTTGGACTGATCGTGTGTACAGACCATGTGACCATCAGGAGCAGAAGAAGAGAAAATATTACTAACGCATGCAGAAAATATCAGGAAACCCCCACACTGCGCTAGTGGTAATCAGAAGCTTACCCCAAAGTCCATCCAATACAGATGGAATCGAGAGTCCCCAATAAGGACAATGATGAGATCAAACCTTGGTGCTCACTCGCTGAGATCCCCAGGCAGAGGATCCATGCCGGACTCAGCTCTACTCCCATGATATTATTTCACAGGCTTTTGCAGCACTGTGTTTGAGATGGCTGGCCGACAGAACTCTGACAGCCTTCTGCAATCTTTGGAAGAGAGCATGGGGGGGGGGGGGGGAAAAGGGGAGAAGGGAGGGGGCGTTGATGTTGTGTGAGGCTGCTGCAAATTCCTCCAAATTCTGGCTGCTTAACAGGCTCTTATCATGATAACAGCATGGAGCTAAACCAATTTTTCCTCCTCCTATGGCTACCAAAAAAGACAACAGTCTAATGAAGCCTCCCACACCATGCTCAAGTAACAGAGTCAACCTCAAAGTGGTCTGTCACATGCGTTTGTATCAATCTTTTCCTCTCAGTTCTTCAGATTTTCTTCAGAGAGGAGAAAATCCATCCATCATCTGCTAGAGACAAAGAAATACTGAAGGGACTACTGGTGGCTGAGGCGAACAGAGGCATGGGAGTGATGTCATTGAAACTTGGGCTTTTCATTGGTTCTTTGTCTCCACCAATCTGCTGGTAGGGAAACACAGCCCATTTGTCTGGACTGGTCTAACAGGCGATATGGAATAAAAATGATTTCAAGTACATTTGTAGCAAAATACCTGTGAGTGAGTCAGTTGGAGGTACTAAGCAGGACATGGCCATAGCAAAGAGACTGACTGAAATCTTTGCTTCAGTCTTTACTAAAGAAGATGTAGAAAAAACGTACCCATGCCAGAAATGATATGTCAGAAGAATTGAAACAAATTTCAATAAATCGGAAGATATAAAAAGTTATTTGATAAACTAAAGAGCAGCAAATCACCTGACCTGGGTGGCATACATTCCAGGGTGTGGAAAGAACTGAAATTTGAGATTACATAGTGATGGCAGATAAAGACCTTCATGGTCCATCTAGTCTGCCCAGCAAGGTGGCAAGAGTAGGTGCACCTGCCACTCCGTGCAGGTCACCCCTCCCCATGCCTTTGTTTAGGAGTATACCCAATGCTCCATGCAGGTCACTCCTATTTGTTGAGATAGCAGAGACAGTTAAGGTTATTTCGATTTTATCCTGTTGCTATAAAGGGATTCACTGTGTCTGTCCCATGCCATTTTGAATTCTGTCACTGTATTTACCCCCACCACTTCCATCGGGAGGGCAGTATTGACATCAGGCTTAGTGGTCTGTAGTTTCCCTGATCATCCCTGGAAACCTTTTTACAAATTGGTGTTACATTAGCCATTCTCCAGTCTTCAGGTATTACAGATGATTTTAATGATAGTTCACAGATTACTAATAGTAGGTCTGCAATCTCATTTTCAGTTCTTTCAATACCCTTGGATGTATACTATCCGGTCCAGATGATTTGCCACTCTTTAGTTTATCAAATAGTTGGTCAGCATTGAGAAAGAGGAGCGAGCCAGTTTGGCTGGGAATCCCATGCGACAGGGACCAATATATCCTTTGACAAAGTCATTTCCAGATAGCAAAACCAGTGGCCAGGGTCAGGTTTGATTGAACCGCTGCATATAATTCTCAGGATTCCCAGTTTGTAGGTTTCCTACAAAAAAGACAGGTGAAGCTTGGGATCATCCTTCTTGAGACTATATAATGCAGTGTATGCTATTAGCTTTGTGTAATGGAGTAAATAGTTATCAACATAGTGTTTATTTATTGAAAGAGATGGTTGTCTATAGGCATGAATGTTTATGTCGACGGTTAGGTCAATATTCATGATTTTATTTTATATATCCATGGAACGATGAGTGTGACCAGGTGGTGTAGCAAGTTTTAATCTTAGCCAGTAAATTCCAAGGTTTGAGTTCCAGGTATAATATGAAAGAAATGTTAAATAGGATATGTGCAATAACATTTATTTAATAAATTAAAGTACACTGGGGTTAGTATGATTTTTTATTAATAAGTATTATGAGTCCTATTATATGTGATAGTGATTTTGTATTTATGGCAGCTTGATCAGATGTACATATTAGGTGTCGTGCTGTGAGGGCTTGTGTGCATCAGTGATGCTGAGGGCTAAGCTATCGGTAGTTTAACTACTGGCAGTATACTAAGTGGTTTACATTTTAAAGGAGATAATTAGCAAAGAACTATAAATGATAAGTAGTAGCAGTAGTAATAATAATGTACAAGGTTTCTTTATGTCGTTCATCCTGTTGCTGGAATGTATTTGGTAATGGTTGTTTGGAATTAATGTATCTGTCATGTGACTGCCCAGCTTGACTATTTGTTAATAAAGAGAATTTTTTTTAAATCCATATCCCTTTACTGCCGATTGGACCAGTTTCACTATCAGTTCTTTTGGCTATCATACAGCTCCATACATGCTGATCTTGGAGAGAGAGGGGGCTGTTTCATCTTTGTCCTGTGCGGAAACAGTGGGCTGCTGGAGGGAGTTTTGTTTCCTTCGGGGTCCCTATATTTAAAGACCAACCCGCAAAATGGTGTTTTTAGCATGCAGCCTCTTTTCTCTTTAGGAGATATTCCTCCCCTCTCCTAAAGCTACCACACACTAAGCTAGAAGACTTTACACATGCAAGTGTGGTAAAATATAGGCTCAGCTAATAAGTCCTGGGAATGTGCATCCATATCTGTCTTGTTAGATTAATAAGCCTTTGAAATGCCCATTTTATTGTCTGAGAGTATCATGCCAGGAAGGCAGCATGGGATGTCCCAAACTCTAGAACACTAAGAATTGACATAAATTCTACAAGTGCTCTTTACCAGGAAAGAAGATACGCTGTTCTTCCTTGAGGATCCTTAGCAATGTCACAAAGATGAGAACTTAGAGAACCAAGAGGCACACTTCCTCAGATGGATCCCTCATCTCCAACAATTGGTACCCACACCTTAGGCTTTTAGAAACCCATGAATACCTGGCACTTTCCCTGGCTTCACGCCCACTTGTGGAAGACCTGCAACGCCTGGAATACCTCCAACTCCTGGAAAACCTGGGATACCTGGAACACCTGCCAAAGCAACACAAGTGTGAGAGAGCACAACATGGCTTAAACAAAGGACAATTTAGTGCTTTTGAAAGCAAATCTTCTGCTTGGGCACCACCAAATAATTGAGAAAATGATTGCTAACCATTTATAAAAAAGAGCTCCATTTCCTAAACTTAAAGCTCTGATATAATTGGCAATATTACATTATCCCCAAAGCTCATTCACAGTTAGCGGTATTTGCAAAATCAACCCATCTGAGACAGTTCCCCAGTTCCCTTGTCCCTGAAGGGCTCACAACATAGACTGTGAGTCCTTCAGGGACAAGGGAAATATATACTGTACCTGAATGTACAGTGCTCTGACCCGGTGAAAAGTGGTATATAAGCATTGCTAAATAAATAAACTCCTGTAGCTACCTTACAGCCACCAATCCTGCACAATCCTATTGAGTTCCCCCACAACCAGTAGTCCTATATCCCTTCCTACAGATTCCCCACAATCAGCCTGTATGTTTTCTTACAGCGTCAAAGTTCCTGCACACTTCCCTCCAGATTCCGCAGCAAATGTTCCTACATCCTTCCCTACAACTCCTCCACAAAGAGTAGTTACTCACCTGTAACAGGTGTTCTCCAGGAGCAGCAGGAATCAGTCCTCACTTATGGGTGACATCGGCGCCGATGGAGCCCCCGTGCGGAGCATTTCCCCAGCTTTCTATGAAAGCCTTTGGGAATGCAGGCACGCATAACAAGTGAGGTTATCAAATTTGCAGATGACACAAAACTATTTAAAGTTGTTAAAACCCAGGAGGATTGTGGAAAATTGCAAGAGGATCTTGATAAATTGGAAGACTGGGCATCAAAATGGCAGATGAAATTTAATGTGGAGAAGTGCAAGGTTATGCACCTAGGGAAGAACAACCCAAACTATGGTTACACGATGCAAGGTTCCACATTAGGAACCACCACCCAGGAAAAAGATTTAGGCGTCATTGTGGATACCTTGTTAAAACCCTCGGCCCAGTGTGCAGCGGCGGCCAAGAGAGCAAATAGAATGCTAGGTATGATAAGGAAAGGAATGGAAAATAAAACAAAAGATATTATAATGCCTCTATATCGTTCCATGGTGAGACCGCACCTTGAATATTGTGTGCAATTCTGGTCGCCGTATCTTAAAAAGGATATAGCGATTTTAGAAAAGGTTCAGAGAAGAGCCACCAAAATGGTAAAGGGGATGGAAGGATACCCCTATGAAGAAAGGCTAAAAAGGTTGGGGCTCTTTAGCCTGGAGAAGAGACGGCTGAGGGGAGATATGATAGAAGTCTATAAATTAATGAACGGAGTGGAACGGGTAAACGTAGATCGATTGTTTACCTTATCAGAATATGGAAAGACTAGGGGACATGCAATGAAGCTACAGGGTAAACTATTTAAGACTAATAAAAGAAAATATTTTTTCACTCAACGTGTAATCAAACTCTGGAATTTGTTACTGGAGGATGTAGTAAAGGCTGTTAGTGTAGCTGGGTTTAAAAAAGGTTTGGACAAGTTCCTGGAGGAAAGGTCCATAAACCATTATTAAGAAGGGACCCAGGATATCAATGCTTGAACCAGTACAAGCATTGTGGAACCTGTGTCCCTTGGGGAAACTGCTAGGTACGTATGACCTAGATTGGCCACTGTTGGAAACAGAATACTGTGCTTGATGGACCTTGGTCTGACCCAGTATGGCATATCTTATGTTCTTATGTTCTCATGTCCCCTTCCCGTCTAAAGGTGCCATCTTGCTCAGTCAAATCACCTAGCTAAAAAACAGCACACAAAAATGAAAAAATTAACTATGTACAACTGCAACTCCCAGGGGAGGAGGGAGGGTTGTGAGGACTGATTCCTGCTGCTCCTGGAGAACACCTGTTACAGGTGAGTAACTACTCTTTCTGCAGGACCAAGCAGGAAGTCAGTCCTCACTTATGGGACTCCCCAGCTTCAGGCTACCGGGGACCCAGAGCTGAAAAATGAGCTCCCTCTAGCCTCAGCAGCAGAGAAAGGATTTCACTGAAAACATACCTCCACCAGTGGCCCAACCAGAGGGCTGGAGGGTAGGAGTTGCCTAAACCTCAAAGAGATTCCGGAGCACTGCCTGACCAAAAGCACTGTCCCTGTGGGACTCCCTCTCCAGGCAGTAATGGGTCGCAAAAGTCTGGCTTGAGGACCAAGTTGCAGCCCTGCAGATGTCTGCCAACGGTACAGAGCGGAGATGAGCTACTGAGGCAGCCATTGCCCTGACACGGTGGGCCGTGACCCGACCCTGCAAAGGAAGGTCAGCTGCCCTGTAATCCCAGGTGATACAGTCAGCCACCCAGATGGACAAAGTATGCTTGGACACAGGTACCCCCAAGTTATTGGGGTCAAAAGATACGAAAAGCTGAGTAGCCCTCCTATGCCCCTGTGTACGCTCAAGGTAGAAGGATAAGGCCCTCCTACAGTCCAGGGTATGCAGGACTGTCTCAGCCCGGCTGGCATGGGGCCTAGGGAAGAATGTTGAAAAACCACCTCCTGTTTGAGATGGAAAGAGGAGACAACCTTTGGGAGGAACTTAGGATGAGTCCTAAGGACTACCCTGTTCCTATAGAAGCGAGCGTATGGCCTGTCACAGACCAGGACTTGAAGTTCACTCACTCGCCTGGCCGAGGTCAAGGCCACTAGAAATAGAGTCTTCCAGGACAAGAAGCGTAGAGGGCATGTGGCCATGGATTCAAAAGGTGGGCGAGTAAGCTGCTGCAAGACCACATTCAACTCCCACTCAGGGGCCGGTGGACGGAGAGGAGGCTTGAGCAACAGTAAGCCTCTGAGAAACCTGGACACCAAAGGGTGAACCGACAAAGAGTGTTCCTCCAGCATTGAGTGGTGAGCTGCCAGGGCAGAGAGGTGGACCTGAACAGAATTGGACTTAAGGCCCTGATTGGACAAGTGCAGAAGGTACTGGAGTACTACTGGCAGTGCAGCAGAAAGGATCTTCCTTGCATTGCTGACACCACAAGGAGAACCTCTGCCACTTCAGGGCATATGTTTTCCTGGTGGAGTGCTTTCTAGAGGCCAAGACCACCTCTTCTACTTCCTGAGGTAGGCCCCAGGGAGCCAAGACTACCCTTGCAGCCTCCATGCCATCAGATGTAGAGATTTGAGATTGGGATGCAGAAGGGAACCCTGATCCTGAGAGAGAAGGTCGGGTTGGAATCCCAGAGACATGGGTGTCTCCACTGCCAATTGAAGTAGCAGGGGGAACCATGGCTGCCTCGGCCACCTGGAAGCAACCAGAAGTACTGAGGCCTTGTCCCTGAGAATCTTGAACAAGGTTCGGGCCACCAGAGGCGTGGGAGGAAACGCATATAGCAGGCCCTGGGACCACGAAATCAGGAAGGCATCCGTCGCCACCCTTAGGGGATGCGGTTGCCTGGAACAAAACCTGGGCAGTTGGTGATTCAGGGGACTGGCAAAGAGATCCATATATGGAAGTCCCCATTTTAGGAAAATCTGTTGAACCACCAAAGGGTGCAGCTTCCACTCGTGGGGCTGCAGAATTCTGCTTAAGCGGTCTGCCAGAAAGTTCTCCTGGCCAGGAAGATAAACAGCTCTCAGCAACATCTGGTGCCTGAGGGCAAAAGAGCAAAGGGCCTGTGCTTCCAGGCATAGAGGCCTGGACCCAGTGCCCCCTGCTTGTTCACATAGAACATGGCTACTTGGTTGTCCGTCTGAACTAGAACAGACTGGTGGGCCAAGGAGTGAGAAAAAGCCTTGAGGGCGAAGCGAATAGCCCGCAGTTCCAGTAGGTTGATCTGTTGCATGGCTTCCCATGGGGACAAGAGGTCTTGGGTGCAGCTCCCTTGACAGTGTGCACCCCAGCCCTGCAATGAGGCATCGGTTGTCAACACCACTGTGGGGGCAGCCACCTGAAAAGGTACCCCCTGCAGCAAGTTGGGGGGGTGTAGCCACCACTGAAGAGAATCCAGGAAAGGTTTGGATACCCTTACTTTGTCTGCTAGGCTCCCTGTGGCCTGCTTCCACTGAGTTCTGAGGCACCACTGTGCAGGCCTCATGTGGAGGCGGGCATTGGGGGTCACATGCACTGTCGATGCCATGTGTCCCAGAAGCTGCAGACAGAGCCTGGCAGGAACCCTTGGCAGACTGAGAAACCGGGATGCCAACTCCATGAGCCTTTGAGCTCTGTCCTCTGGCAAGTAAGCCCTTGCTTGCAGAGAGTCCAGCCGTGCTCCTATGAACTCAAGGTTCTGGGAGGGGAGCAAAGTGGACTTTGCAAAGTTTATGACAAAGCCTAGGTCTTGAAGGAGTGTGACAGTCCTGAAGATAGCCTGCCTTGCCTCCTGGTAGGTCTGACCTCGGATGAGTCAATCGTCCAGATAGGGGAAGACAAAAATCCCTTGAGTCCTCAAGTAGGCCGCCACCACAGCTAGGCACTTTGTAAAGACCCGTGGGGCGGAGGTTAGGCCAAAGGGCAGCACCCTGTACTGGTAATGGTTTCCTTCCACCACGAACCTGAGGTACTTTCTGTGGTCTGGATGATTGAGGATGTGAGTGTACGCATCCTTTAGATCTAAGGAACATAGCCAATCTCCCTGCTGGAGGTAGGGCAGAAGTGTTCCAAGAGTAAGCATCTTGAACTTTTCTTTCTCCAAGAACTTGTTGAGGTTCCTGAGGTCTAGAATAGGCCTTAGGCCTCCTGTTCTCTTTGGCACCAGAAAACACCTGAAGTAGAACCCGTGCCCTTGTAGGTGAGGAGGTCCAGGCTCCACCGCCTTGTCCAGGAGCAGATCCTGAAGTTCTTGGAGGAGGAGGTTGGTGTGCAGGAGAGGCCTCAGAGGTTCTCCTGGAAAGTAGACAGGAGGCAGCTGTTGGAAATGAAGCATATAGCCCTGGTGAATGAGGCTTAAGACCCAAACATCCCCTGTAATGGGTGGCCACCTGTGGGCAAACAGGGCTATGCGACCTCCTGTGCAGGGATGGGACAGCAAGGACGGAGAGGTTATGCCTTGGGAGTCAAAAACCCCCTCCCTGCTGGGTAGGAGCAGGAGCCGGAGGCTTGGGAGTCTTCTGCCTACAGGGCCCATGTCCCTGCCCCTTGGCCTGCTGCCCCTGAGGGGGAGCTGGGGAGGCCTGGTATTGAGGGAAAGGTTTGTAGGCAGACACCTTTCTCAGGTAGAAGGACTTTTTACCCAAGCCCTTCTTTTTGTGAGAAGGGGCAGAAGTCTGTCTGGACAGCCTAGTCCTGGTCAGGTGCTTGGTCTCGAGCTCAGCGGCCTTCTCGGCCATGGGTTTGCCAAAAAGGTTCTCACCTCAGCAAGGGACATCGACCAACTTGTCCTGAACCCAAGGTTCGAGGTCCGATGACTGCAGCCATGCTTGGCGTCGGGCCGCGATGCCGGCGGCCGCCACATGAGCCAAAGCCTCGAAGCCATCGTAGGCCACTCGGGACATGAATTTGGAACAGTCCCGGATTCCTGAAGACAAAGACTGGAACCGCTGCAAAGGTTCCCCGGAGAGACCAGCAGAGAACCCGGCAAGCTCCTTTGCCAGGTCTCGGAGAAACATGCCCATGTACAGCTGGTATGTGACTGGACACGGCAAGCAAGCATCGAGCCCTGGAAGCACTTTCTGCCGAAAGCATCCAGGTTCCGGGCCTCCCTACCGGGGGCCACCGCGGAGTGCATCTTCTGGCTCTTCAGTCGATGCATGGCCGATTCCACCACCATGGAATGGTGCGGCAGCTGCACCTTTTGGAAGCCAGGGCTCTTACGGAGTCGATAAATGGAATCGACCCGCTTGCTCATGACCGGCGCCGAGGCCGGTGCCTCCCACATCCAGAAGAGGAGCTGTTCCAGCATCAGAGGAACCGGCACAGTAAAGGCCTCCTTCGGAGGAGAGTCATACTGGAGGGCCTCGAGCTCCTTGGCTCGAGGCTCCTCCTCAGGGTCAGCGGGAATCACCAAGGCCTTGGCCATGTCCCACACGAACTCCGAGAACTGGGTGTCCTCCGGAGGGGACCTACTCCGGGGCTCGGACTGCGGTGAGTCCGACGGGATGCACCGAGTCCGGAAGGTATCGGGGGACTCCTCATCCTCCGTCTCCCAGGCTGACTCATTGGAAGAGGAGTCGAGGGGCTCAGACCGCACTGGTCGAGGTGGCACCAACCCCGACGACGAAGGCACCGGCGTCGACGCCCTCGGTTCTGAGCGGGAGGTCGAGGGAGACCTTCACCGAGGATGACCTCGAGCCTTCATGGTCTCGAGTATCGGCTCGGTCTCCGGGGTCGACTTCGACGTCGATGTCCCGGTGGTCGGGGCAGATGCACCAGCGAGGCTGGCCATCAGTACCCGCTGCTGCTCCATGAAGGCAGACAATCTGCACTCCAAGGCTGTCAGCCTGAGTCCAAGTTCAGGAGACTCAGCAGCTACCGACTTGGGCCCCGGTGGCGCTGGGCCCGATGTCGGCTCCCTCGGAGGAGAGTCCACGAGGACTACAGGAATTACGTGTCCGACGGTCTCTGGCTCTACATGAGGTACTTTGGACAGCTTCTCCTGCTCCAAAGGCCCGGGACGGCGAACGGGGGTCTTAGACCTGGCCCTCGAGGAACCAGGGACCTCCTCCGACGCCGCCCTCGCGAGCCGTTTCTTCCTCTTGCATTCCCGGTCGGGGGACCCCCTGTCCGAGGAACCCCGGCAATGCTCGGGATCAGACTCCCGAGACGTCGAGGCCTCAGACGAGGTCCGGGCCCGGCCGGAGGCAGAATCCGAAAAAATCCTTTCCTTCTGGTGCTGACGGCTTCGAAGTGCCTTGGTGGACATTTTACCACACGGGTCACAGATCATGGGGTCATGATCTGGGCCGGGGCACCGAAGGCAGCAGTCGTGTGTGTCGGTGAGAGACATTAGTTTCTTGCACCGATCACACTTCTTGAAACCACTGGAAGCCATCGGGGAAAAAAGGGCCCCCGCGAGGTCAAAATGCCGGCCTTCCAGGGAAAAACAGAAAAAAGGGTGCGAACGCCAGCCACGAAGGGCAAAAACCGAAACAGAGAGAGTAGGCTCGATACCGGTGTACCGAACCCGGCGGGAAGGGGAACCAGCGTCAAACTCGAAGAAAAAGCGAAGAAATCTTCAGAGAAAAAGGCAACTTTTCCCGGGTGACTAGGACGAACGTCCGAAGGGCTCCACAGAAAAAGAGAGACTGAGCAAGATGGCACCTTTAGGCGGGAAGGGGACCGCGTGTAGTAGTCCCAAAGGCTTTCATAGAAAGCTGGGGAAATGCTCCGCATGGGGGCTCCATCGGCGCTGATGTATAAGTGAGGACTGACTTCCTGCTTGGTCCTGGAGAATCAGCACTTCTGCACCCTTCCCTACTGCTTCCAGAGAATGTGCACCCCTGCATCTTCCTTGCAACGCACCACTACCAGTGCATTCTTTCCCACAGCTGTCCTGCAGTCAATGCTCCTGTCGCCTTCTTTACAGCTCCTCCATATTCAGTGCTCCTTCACCTTTCCCTAGAGCAGTGTTTCTCAACCCCCCCCCCCAGGCCAGTCAGGTTTTCAGGATATCCACAATGAATGTGCATGAGATAGATCTGCATACAATGGAAGCAGTGCATGCAGATCTATCTCATGTATATTCATTGTGGATACCCTGAAAACCTGACTGGACTAAGGATCCCAGAGGACTGGGTTGAGAACCACTGCCCTAGAGTCTGCCCACAGACAGTGCCCCTACACCTTTCCCTATAGCTCTCCTGCACCCTTCACTTAGGTCCTTCATACAGCCTCCCCACAAACAGTTCCCCGTGCCCTTCCCTACAGTTTCCCCATAGGCAGCGCCCTTGCACCCTTCCTTACAGCTCCCCACAGACAGAACTCCTGCCCCTTCATTATAGTTCTCTAATAATCAGGACACCCGTACCCTTTCCTAGAGCTCATCCATAATCAATGCTCCTTCACCTCAACCTCTAGCCTCCCTGCAAACAGCATCCCTGCTCCCTTCCTCCCTAGACCATCCATACAGTTCTCCCACATCCTTCTCAATAATCCGCGCTCTGTCACTCTCCCAGAGTCCACCCTCTTGCACACTTTCCTGCAGCTCTCCCACTGCAATGGAGGAGTAGCCTAATGGCTAGAGCAGTAGGCCGAGAATGACGGATGCCTGATTCAAATCCCATTGCTGCTCCTTGTGGCACTAGACAAGTCCCTTAACCATTCAGTGCTTCAGGTATAAGCTTATAGTTAAAGCCCTCTACGAGTAGGAAAATACCTACTGTAGCTGGCCTTGAGCTACTCCTGAAAAAGGTTGAGTGAAATCCCAGTCCTTTCCTGCCCTCTTCCCTATGGCTCTGCGAGTGCTCCTGTACTTGAGGTAAAAGTAAAATATCCCTCAAAGAATGGTATAACGTTATTAGCCATGTGGATTTGAAAAGGCTCTTGCTTATGTCTGAGACTCAGCAACAAGGACTACACCTACTCCTCGGGATCTTGCTGCTTACTTCTGTTCTGGACAAGCCACTATCTGAAACAGGGCTCAATGACTCTCTTGTCTGACCCAGAGCTCTCCACAACCAGCACTCCTGCCGCCTCCCCTACAGTGTCCCATCAGTGAGTTCTCTTATACCATTAACAGTGCTTCCTTCGGGAGAGACTGAGACTGGTGCTACAGTATAATCCCTTCCCTTGGATTATTTATCTTAGTGCACGAAGGTGATCAGCACATACCTACTCCACCAATTCCAGTGCCTGCTCCAGGAATCAGACCTGAAGAGGAAAGAGATGGCGAAGAGGGGAGAGGAGAGGAGGATGGGAAGAGGAAGGGGAAGGGGGAAAAGAAAGAATGATGAGAGAAAGGGGTGGAGAGGAAAGGGAAGGAGGAGAAGACAGGATGGGAAATAAAGCGACGGTTGAATGGATAAGAGGGGAAGAGGAGAAAGAAGAGGAAAGTATAGAAGAGAAGATGAAAGAACGACAGGAGAAAGGGTGGAGAAGAGAACAGAAAGGTCAAAGAGAGGAGGGTAACAAGGGGAGAGATAAGAAGGGAGAGAATTATTCCTTGTAACTCTGTGCCACACCTCTGGTAATGCAAGGAGAGGGAAGGGGTAGTCCTTCACAGGGTCCCATGCATCAGAATGCCCTCCTTATATGGGATATCATTACTGATTTGATCAAACCTTTTTTAAACCATCACATTTTAAAGCAAATGCCTATGATATCCACAAACAAATAGTGGTCACAAAATGGAAGCAAATGAGGCCTCTGAGAAATCAAATAGTTCATCAAAGCCTTAATGCAAAGGTGATAGATCAGGTAAGGGCTATTAATGAAGCAGGAAGTCATGCCTTGAACAAAGGACATTCCTGCTTTAAGATCTGACTCACCAACACTGTTAAACTGCTATCACTTACCAGCTTTGGAAGCTTTATATGCAGCTCCAGGGAGAGCCCCTGGATAGACAGCACCAGGGAGTGCACCAGGATATGCACCTGGTTGTAGACCACCAGGAAACGCACCACCAGGGACCACACCACCAGGGACCACACCGCCAGGGACCACACCACCAGGGACCACACCGCCAGGGACCACACCGCCAGGGACCAGGCCCGGCTGAACTCCAATGCCTGCCAAAAAGAACAGAAATTAATGAAGATGCTGATGACATTTGACTGTATTTACGCTTGAAAACAAATGATTTTTCACACAGTTCATAATTAAGTTGTGGAATCTGTTGCTGGAGGATGTGGTCAAGGCGACTAACATATTGGACTTCAAAAGAAGTTTGGACCTGAAGGAAAACTCCATAAAAAATGATTAGCCAGGTAGACTTGAGAGAACCATTAAGTATCCCTGGAAATGTGCTATGAGAAACAGATCTACTTATTGGGATCTGCGGGGTACTTGTGACCTGGTCTGGCTACTCTTAGAGACAGGACGCTGAGCTTGATGTAACTTTGGTCTGACTCATTATGACTTTTCTTGTGTTCTTAAATAAATAAAACTAATTTAGGTCCTCCCACTACCACTGCCCCAAATACAAACTAAATATAGTGCAGGGTAAAGTGAGAGTTTCACTCCACTCCTCCAACACACGCCACAGAATCAGTACAATACAGGGCAAACCAGTGCAAGCTTAACACATACGACATGGAGACACACAAAAACACCCCTCTACCACAGCACAGAATCGGCTCCAGCAGCTACCATACATATATGCAGACCCTGCCGTGCCACAGATCAGGTGCACAAGAGAGCACACGTTCAAGCTTCCCTCACATATAATGTCCTATCACAGAGCAAATACATTATGGGCACTGGGCAGCACCAGTGTTATAAGTGAGCCCAGTGTGACTTGCAAACCTGGCACCTCCCCATTATGACATATCAGACTTTATCAATTTATTACATTAGTCAAATGGAGGCACATTCCAATGTGGTCATCTAAGCCCCTGTGCATCTGATCGGAATCAGGACGCCCAGAGGTAGACGTGATTCTGATCCCATGGGGGCTAGACATGCCCATGGTATCAGAATCAGGTCTATGGCCTGAACATGCAGGTTGGGCCCCGATTCCGATCGGCCTACATGCATACCTCAGTTACGCTCCATTTAGGAGCCGTGAATGCCGGCCGCTGCCGATTCATTTCATTCCCTGTAGCTGGACCCTCGATCTGGTCTCCCATTGCCAGGGTCCGGCTGCAGGGAACTTCCTGCACCTCCCTACCTTTCGTTCCCGGCCTAGCAGTTTGATCCTCCAACATCCAGGGGGACTTATTCCACCTCAGCAGTGGAATAAGTCCCCCATCTAAGTTCACGGCCCCTGACAACTGTGGTATGATTACTGATGAACAGGGTGAACGTTTTCACCAGGATATTGCAACGATGGAGCAAAGATACTAGGGAAAATGGTCCACTACAATGCTGGCTGACTACTGCTGGACACTCCCCAGAGAAGCTCCCGAACAGCTGTACAAGAAACAGGAGAAAAAATCTAAGAAGTAGTCTATGACTTGGTTTTTTACAGGTATTAACCGAAGGCCTATTATATTTACTATTGACATGCATTTCGTGATGTAAACATTAATTCTTGTAGATTACAAAAAAACTAGAGCCAACTTTGCAGTTTCACTGTCATATTTGTGTTCAGCATATAAAAATTGATAAGAAATGACTATTTTTATTTCAGTAACATGACTTTTGTAAAAATTTGTTGTTATAATAAGAGACTAAGATAGATCCCAATGGGAGATGGGCCAAGGTCATACTGCAATTAGACCAGAGAATATACATATTAATAACGGTGTATGCTCCTAACCGAGAAGACCCACATTTTTTTTTTTTTGAGTTTAGTCATTTACAACAACCAAAAAGTTCAAAGAAAAAACATTGTTCACTCACAATAGGCATACAAAAGTAATAGAAACAAACAAATCTGAACCAAAGTCCATTAGAAAAAAAAATAAGCAAGAGACAATTATGCAGTCCACATTACGGAAGCTTGACTACATCCATCCAAAAGAGCAAAGGGAATAAGAAAACAAGCCAAAAAGGCCACAATCGCAGAGGTCTACAATACTAGACGGAGCCCCCTCCCTGATCACTCTGCCGGTCAGAAAGGAATTTCTCAAGATGAGAAACATCTACATTTTTTTACGCAGATAGCGATGGAGTTAACTGAAGTAGCATCAACTCACATAATCCTTGGGGGAGATTTTAATATAATACAAGAGCCCCTTATCGATCGAACCCCGTATAAGCCACAAACCAAACCTAGATCTAATACAATATTGCAAAATATGATAGAATCTTTGGGTCTGACAGATCCATGGAGACTCCTGCATCCAAACTCCAGAGAGTATCCGTTTTATTCCCTTCCTCACAATTCCCAGATGAGAATCAACTTTTTCTAATATCAAAGACACGGGTACCACAACTATTATCCTCAGAAATATGCACAAAAACAGTGTCGGATCATGCGGTGGTGACACTTACCCTAGACACACTATCGATGCGACAGGCCCAGACAAGATGGCAATTAGACAAGGCTCTGTTGAATGATATGTTTTTTTAACCTATATTCAAAGGGAAATGTCAACCTATTTCCAGTATAATTTGGCATCAGAAACATCAGCTTGGGCCTGGTGGGACGCCTTTAAGCCACCATGCGCGCGCACATAACAACTACGAGCTGGAGAAAGACTCTTGACTAAGAAAACTGATCCAGTGATCCTGATGAGATTGCAAAAACTGTGATACCACTTTAACTCTATTCTTAACGCAGAAATGCAGCAACAAATCAGATCACAACAAAGTGTATATTACAATAAAAGCAATTGAGCGGGTACACTGCTGTCCCGTACATTGAAGGTCAAGGAGACGGTGTCACGTATTGCAGCGCTGCAGAACTCAAAAGGCGACCTAATCACCAAAGATGAACAAATACTGGAACAATGTAGAGAGTTCTATTCAAAGCTTTATCAATCAGAGGTTGACTGGGACAAGGAAGCATTTGAAAAGATAGTCTTAAACATCACTGGACTAAAACTTTCTGAAGCTCAAGCATCATCTTTAGAGAAGGACATTACCGTCATGGAGATTCAACAGGCTATTAACCAGCCAGCCAAAGGCAAGGCGAGTGGACCAGATGGTCTGCCACTGGAATTTTATTCTGTATTTGCAGAGCAATTATTACCTATGCTGCATACTATAGCCGGTTGTATGAAGATTGCCCAGTTGTTGGTGCACTGGCAGAAGCCACCATTGTCATACACCCCAAACCAGGGAAGGACCCTCAGAAGGTGGAAAATTACCGGCCCATATCCCTCTTAAATGTGGACTACAAAATATATGCTAAAATACTAGCTAATAGATTAAATAAGGTCCTTGATATACTAATTCATCCTGATCAATGCGGATTTATGCCTGGTAGATCTGCCACTGACAATGGTAGACTACTGGGGCATATTTTGGTTCAAGCTCAGCAAATGCCTGGCCCAGTTATAGGGTTGGTGCTAGTAGCTGAAAAGGCATTCAACAGATTGGAATGGCCATACTTTTTTCAGACACTGAGATGGTTCGGGATAAAAGACAAATTTGTGAGGAGAATTGCCATGTTATATACCAATCCCTCAGTGCGATCACAGCAAATGCAACACTCTCCATGTCCTTCAGTGTATTCAGGGGTACTAGACAAGGATGTCCTCTTTCACCGCTTCTCTTCAATTTGGCACTAGAACCATTGGCAATGATAACTCAACAACATAAAGATATTGTGGGTATAGATATCAAAGGCTGTCAGTGTAAGTTATCAGCATATGCTGACGATCTTCTCCTGTTTTTGAACCCTAATTCCTTAACAACGGTGCTACAAATCATAGATGAATACTCAGCAATATCAGCGTACAAAGTGAATTTAACAAAGACTACCATAATACCGCTCAACTCCCATGTTCCATTATCGATAATGCAAGATTACCCATTCCAGTTAGCACAATCCTCTTTCAAATATTTAGGAGTAACATACTGGACTATGATACAAGAAACAATTGGTCAAAATATGAAATTATGTGAGGCAATTATCAAGGACTACACGACTAAATAGTCTTCGCTACATCTAACTTGGTGGAGTAGGTTAGAAACCATAAAAATGGTTATAGTACCTAAAGTGAATTACATTCTGAGCATGATCCCTGTCTTATTCGCTCAGGGTTTTTACAAGAAATTAGGCAAGCTTCTTCTGGTATTTCTGTGGCGGAACAAAACCCCTAGAATAGCGGTATGGAAACTTAAACTACCCAAAATAAGAGGTGGAGTACACGTCCCAGATTTTCATTGGTTCCACATCGCCTTGCTACTTAAGCAAGGAACCCAATGAACCAAGGAAGAGGAATCAGAAGATATCCCCAAGTGGCTACGAGTGGAGCAGGCCATAAGTGTCCCAGTACCAATGAGGTGGCGCACTGGGGCAGGGTGCACTCAGCAGAAGCTGCACAATGAAATTATCAGGGCCATACAGCAAACCTATCAAATGATACTACCATGCATAAAAGATGCTGAGAAATTTACACAGGACAAGCCATTGTGGTTAAATCCGAGGCTTCAAATCAATGGTAGACCCTTTATATGGAACGAATGGATGAATCTGGGCCAATTGATACAAAACACATTTAAATCTTTACAGATATTACAACAAGAATACGGTCTGCCCGGCAAATGTTTTTATCAGTGGTGCCAACTCCGGCATTGTTTAAGTAAAGCAGGAGTCTCCTCAATTCAGATGTGTCCGGGTTGGCCGTTGTTTCAGAAGATGCAGAAAGTGCAAATAGGTTCTCAACCAATATCAAAGTTCCTTGCTTTACTGCGAGCTGGTACGAAGAGAAGGTGTATTGGAGCTCAACTAATCTGGGAAGCAGAAGCAGGAGAATCGGGAAGTCCAAAGATATGGGACGCCTTCTGGGGATCACAAATAAGGATCACTCGAGCAGCCTCCCTCACACAAATATTATACTTCCTGGCTCATCGAGTGTATTTAACTCCTCTGAAAGTGGCAAAATGGCAACCCCAAGCAGGAAATGGGTGTTGGTCGTGTGGGACTGATATAGGTACACTGTTGCATATGATATACTATTGTCCGAATCTGCAGGGATAGTGGCAACAGGATTGGCGGCGTATAACCCAACTATTAAATATTCATGAGCCTCTCACATATCGTATAATAGTATACAAATCACAAACAGAAATTCCTAAGTTAGAAAAACAAGATTACTTGATCCTGGATCTAATGCTAAGCCTAACTTTAAAATCAATCCCCGTAAATTTGAAGAACTTTACAAGTCTAAATGTGGAATATTGGTGGAACTTGCTATGTGCTCATCGAGAGTTTGAAGGAGCTTATGTGGAGCAAAATCCATACCTTCAAAACTTACTCAAAAAGTGGGATACCCTTAATAGGTGGATATTGCACACGTAGTCACAACTGATACAGAACAGTGAGGTGCAAAAGAGGGAAGACACCATACAATGACATGGAAATATGAAATTCACTTATTGCTTCCTTATTGCTCCATCATCAGCCTGCACCAGTGGTTTTCAACCCAATCTTTGGGGCACACCTAGGCCAGTTGGGTTTTCAGGATTCCCACAATGAATATGCATGAGATTGATTTACATACAATGACGGCAGTATGTGCAAATCTATCTCTTGCATATTCATTGTGAGAATCCTGAAAATCTGACTGACCTAGGTGTGCACTAAGGACCGGGTTGAGAACCACTGCCCTAAAGAATCTTTTGGGATATTGCCATCTTCAGGGGTGTATATCTTTTGGTATAGACTCCTTCTGTCCTGGTTCAGAGGAGGCATGTCATGTGGGACCCTAAAAGGCACTTCAGAGATCTGGTCCATCATTAGCATTGCAGCATTCTATCCAACAATAGTGATTCTTTGATTTCTAGCTATGAGAATGATGCTGTGCAAAATGATTCAAATGTCTGAACTTTATTTTTATTTATTTTATTTATTTATTTATTTTTTATTTAGCAAACATTTATATACCGCTACTTCCAGCGATCAGCAGCGGTCTGATTACATAAGGAGAACATAAGGAGGACTGTCAATCAGTACAGTAAAATTTGGGTGTGTACAGGTTGATCAGGAGGGTAGGCACATCACACGAGGGGTTTGTTAAGTATATGAGTACTAATTACATATATACATATATACATTATACATAAACGAGCAGGAGTACATAAATATGTTCTGGACTTAGACCCCTTAGGTTAATTCAAATTATAATGACTCTGGAAAAGATGAGTCTTGAGGTTTTTCCTGAAGACAGTTAGGTCTTTGCAATCTCGTAGCTCTGGCGGCAGATGATTCCAGAGTGTAGGTGCTGCGTATGAGAACGCTCTATTACTAGTATTGGTTTTAACAGTTCTTATATCAGCTGGAATGAGGAGGGTGTTGGAGTTGAAGGTTCTTCTGCTTCTGTTGGGTGGTTGTGAGCATATCAAGGTGGAGAGGAAGGATGGAGCAATGTTATGTAGGAGCTTGAAAGTGGTCGTGAGTGATTTGTATTTTATACGAGCCGCGATGGGGAGCCAGTGGAGCTCAATCAATACCGGGGTGATGTGATCAGCAAAGCCTTTTTTCGTGATGACCCTAGCGGCTACATTCTGCGCCATTTGCAGAATGTTCAGAGTTTTCTTTGGGAGACCCTGCAGGATGGCGTTGCAGTAGTCGAAATGTGGCATGATGAGTGCCTGGGCAATGGTCCTGAAGTCCTGAGGTTCGATAATGCTCCTTAGCGGTTGAAGGACTCTAAGCTTGTGAAAAACGGCTTTGTTTGTTTTGCGGAGGTGTTTCTCCATTTTTAGATTACTATCGAACGTTACTCCCAGATATTTTATTTCCTCCTTCGTTTGGTAAGTATTGTTACATAAGGTGATTGTTGCGGGGGGATCGAAGTTTGGCTTTCTGGAGATGTACATTACCTCTGTTTTTTTGTGGTTGATCGTCATGTTACTTTGGTGTAACCAGGCTTGCATCTCACTTAGGCACTCTTCGAGTTGGGTGTAGTTTGGGTTGGCTGTGTCAAGTTGAGTGTACAGCATAATATCGTCTGCATAGACGTGGTATTTGATATTATGATGTTGGAAGATTTTGCAAAGTGGTTGCATATAAATATTGAACAGGAGTGCTGAGAGAGCTGAACCCTGTGGTATACCCTGTGTTTGCGTGAATGCTTCTGCCTTTTCTCCGTTGAACTGGACCTGTTGCATTCTGTTTGATATGTACGAGGAGAACCATTTTAGAGGGGTTCCTGTTATTCCAATGGATTTAAGCCTGTTTAAGAGGGTTCCATGGTGAACTGTATCGAATGCTGCAGATATGTCTATGAATATGAGTAGAAACATTTTCTTTTTGTCTTCTAAACCCTTGAGGAGGTTGTCAAGCAGCGCTAGGAGTAGTGTTTCAACGCCGTGATATCGTCTGAATCCATATTGTTGTTTATCCAGGGTTTCGTTGTCATCCAAATGGTCTTGCAGTTGTAGTAACACGGCCTTTTCAATGATTTTGGCCAGAAACGATATGCTCGATATTGGTCGATAGGAAGCAGGGTCTTCTCTATTGCTTGTTTTGTTTTTTAAGACAGGTCTTATGATAGACTTCTTTAGTTGTGTGGGCATGATTCCTTGTTGCAGTGATAGGTTTACTATGTGCGAGACAAGTTGAGTGATGTCCTGTTTCACTGCCTTGATCCAAGTGGCTGGGCAGGGATCTAGTGGGGAGGTGGTGGTGTTGATGCTTGTGATTATGTTAGTTATTTGTTTGTCATCAAGTTTGTGAAAAGTGTTCCATATCATGTCTTGACTGTCGGTGGTTGCCATGGTTGGGTTTGGCACTGGGAGGGTTGGGCCCAGGTATTGCGTGGGAGTTGAAGCCGTGAGTTTGCTTGCATAGTGATTTGCCAAAGTTTGAGGTTTGATTACGTTGTCAGCATGGTCATCCAGTGTTGTTTTTGTTAGAGATTTGACCAGTTCGAATAATTCGCGGGGCTTATTGATGGCTTTGTTCAGTAAATTTGTATGATGAGTTCTTTTTGCGGAGTTAATCTCTTCTTTGTATTTGGCGAGGAGGGTCAGGTATTCTGTCTTGTGTACAATGGATTTTGTTTGTCTCCACTTCCTCTCTGATTTACGGAGTGCCCTTTTCATTCCGTTCAGTGTAGCTGTGTACCAAGGTTCCGATCGAGGTTTAGTTGAGTCTGTTGTGGTTTTCCATGTAGGGTTTGATGTTTTTTGTATACCTTCGTTCCATCTGCTGGTTAGAACCTCAAGGTCCGAACATTCCAAATCTAAGTGGGAGGCAATGGTGCCTATGAGATTTTCCTTGTTGAATTTATTGAAACTCCTCTGCGTGTGTGTTGTCCTCCTGGATTTTGCATTTTTGGGTGGGGAGGGCAGTTTTACTTTGAGATTTACTTGGTGGTGGTCTGACCATGGTACTGGAGTTATTCTAATCATGGGTTTCTCCTCGCCCGTCCGTTGATTGGTGGGTAGGAAAACCAAGTCAAACTTTACATTCAATAGAGTGCCTTTTAGGGTTCCCACATAACACACTTCCTCTGAACCAGGACTGGAGGAATCTATATCAATAGATATACACTGCTGAAGAAGATAATATGCTGAAACATGATCATGTAGGGTGTTGATGGATCAATAAAGAAGAAATGAATTTCATATATACATGTCATTGTTTGGCATCATCCCTCTCTTTTACCACCCCAGCCTTCATCCAGTCTCTCTTTCTGAGCCCCCCTCTCTCTCAGACCCCCCCCCCTTCCATTATTCAGCCAGTTTCTCTCTTACTTACCATTGCTGTCAGCTTGTGGTGGAGAGTTGCAGGGAAAACGTCATGTTAACTTTCCCACTACAATTGCATCTCTCCAAGCAGCTTGAATCACATAGAAGTAATTCAGGTAGATTTTGCAGTTTCAAGTCTCATGAAGCTTGAAACTATGAAATTAGCTTGAACTTCTTTGTTCTACCACTCTCTTCAAGCTGCTTAGAGAGAGCCAATCGTGGAAGTAAAATTAACAGCATGTCTTTTTTTGCTGCACTGCCAACGTATACTAAAACCTTCAAGGACATGAAATCCCAGACATCAGGGTACAATTTCTAGGTGCCATGGTGACCTGGTTCCCATGATTTGTCAAGCCCTGGTATATACACCATAATTTGAAGAAATTGATTTTCCTCCTGTCTTTTTTTTCACTGTCCAACTTTTGCATTGATATGACTTTATTGGAAATACCATGACTTGGACAAATAATATCTCTGCACTTGAAAATCATATCCAGGTCCTCCACAGATGTTCTACCAAGAGCAATGCATCATCTCATTTCTTCACGGCATTACTGATTGATCCAGCCTACCTACTTCTCTAATATTTGTTTACCCTGTCTTTCTTCTTTCTTACACCTGCATCCATTCCTCTGTCTCTGTCACCAACATCCTTTGCAAAGCCCTTGCTTCTCTTCTCCCACCCATCCAGCCACCCAGAATCTACCCTTGTGATCCTTTTCACGTCTTCAGCATCAGCCCCCTTCTTCCATCACCACCACCTGTGAGCATCAGCCCCGTTATTCCATCACGACCACCTGTGAGCATCAGCCCCGTTATTCCATCACGACCACCTGTGAGCATCAGCCTCCTTCTTCCATCACCACCACCTGTGAACATCAGCCTCTTTATTCCATCACCACCACCTGTGAGCATCAGCCTCCTTCTTCCATCACCACCACCTGTGAACATCAGCCACTTTATTCCATCACCACCACCTGTGAGCATCAGCCTCCTTCTTCCATCACCACCACCTGTGAACATCAGCCTCTTTATTCCATCACCACCACCTGTGAGCATCAGCCTCCTTCTTCCATCACCACCCCCTGTGAACATCAGTCCCCTTCTTCCATCACCACCACCTGTGAGCATCAGCCCCTTTATTCCATCACCACCACCTGTGAACATTAGCCCCCTTCTTCCACCACTACCACCTATGAGCATCAGCCCCTTTATTCCATCACCACCACCAGTCTCAGAATCAGCATTTGCCGGCATTAGCCTCCAGTCCTTCTCTCCTAGCCCTGGCCTCTGGGTTACCCCCCAATTCCCATACCATTTGCACTATTCTTGTTATGGCATTGGGCAGCAGTGGAGCATGCCTCCTTCACATATTCTGCTTCAGTACAGAGCAGATGCATTGTGAGCAACACTGGGGCATTTTTCCGTCACACAAACTGCCCCACTATAGTGCATATATATATATTCTTACTATGAGCAGTATAGAGATATATCTTCCTCACACATACTATGAGCCAGGACTGGGGGGGTGGGGAGGGGGAGAAAATGGGGTGGCTTCCTCAGGCATCAAGCAGAAAGGGGATTCAGACCATTTTTCTCCTAGAGCAGTGCCTGCCCTAATCCCCTTCTCCACTACACAAACCCTCTTGGCCTCTTCCCTGCAGAGGTCAGCAGCAAAATAAACTTCTATTCAGGAGTCCTCTCCTGCTGCCTGCAGAGCCAGTCTCACAATAAAGGCTGCAAGAGTTTGACATTCTTGGAACAGATATGGAAGGCAGTGGTAGGAAAAGGGGTGAGAGGGTCGTACCCCCACCTGCAAGGGCTAAATTTGAATTGACCAAGAAGTCAGCTTTTTTCTTCACTGTGCCATCTCTGGAACAGCCTTCTCCCAGCCATCCATCTAGAGCAAAATGTTAAGAAATTTAAGACCCTTTTAAAAACACATTTATTCCAACAAGCATTCGGGCTTGAGGCAGATTAAGTACCAATTTGCAAAATCCTCCCACCCTCCTTGTAAATTTTTATGATATCTTTTTATGTTATATACAGGGTGGCCCAAAAAAAGTGAGAACATCTCGTAAATTAAAAGCTTAAATGGTTTACTTATTTACCTTTTTTAGCTATATAAAATCTTTATTTCGACAATTTCCAGTCGCCATCTTTATTTTTTTTAAATTTGTCAATCGTTTACATCTGTCTTTTTGAATTTTTAAATAAGATATGCTACGAGATGTTCTCACTTTTTTTGGGCCACCCTGTATATGTTCTATGTCTTGTCAGTTTTTAGGTTGCCTCTTTTCTGTACATAATGGATTTCCTTTCTACTTGCTCTTTTTGTTTTTAGCAACTTATAAACTATGTTTTTAACCAAGGGTTGTATATCAAATATAATAAATGATACACGATAATGACTTGGGAGAGCTGGTTTTGATTTGTGAATGTTAATTTACATGTTCGTATGCCAAAAGTGGTAGAAATCCACAGAAAGGGTCTCCGTTGGGCAGACAGGATAAGCTACCATTGGAAGTAATTTTGAAACCCAACAGGCAACTTACAGGTCCTGCAAGCTAATTTTCAAAGGTAAAATCCATGCAGTGGGGGCCATGAGTTTAAAAGGATCAACAGGCTTTGCCTCAGCTTCACAGAGACTATAAAATACATGTTCAGGGATCTCAAAATGAAACCCCATGTATCCTTTCCCTTCTTTGCCCTTAGCCTGCCCCTTTCAGCCAGGGGTAAACTAGGGTATATGTTCTTTGAAAAAGTTCCCTATTTTTAGCCACTGAAGAGGACAATTTCCAGCTCAAGGAATTTACCTAGACAACTCCTTTACTACCCAGTTACCCTATTACTGGGTAGTCCTGCTCGCAGTGCCATGATGTCCAAATACACTGTCATCCACCTTGCTCATTGTACTATTGGGTCCCAAATACCAGGCCACATGCAATCCTGGATATTCTGCTATGGGCTGTCAAACCCTGTGTCACAGTTTTTTGCCTATTGCTTTGATTCTTTCTGTTCAAGAGTACTGGGCTGCATTGGACTGAGGTGTGTGAAAAAACAGCATGTCTTAACCTCTCCAACAGGGTATTAAAAGCTGAGAAAGAGGAAGAAAGCTACCATGGGGCAAATATATCCTGAAATCAGGATTCAGCGGTCCCAGGCACTCCCTTTCCCTTTCTCTTTTACTTTGTCCTCACCCACAACTCCCTCTTTGATTCTCTGCCTGCCTCCCCCCCCCCCAAATAGCTGCTCCAGAAACCATGCTGTAAATTCAGTGCTATTTGTTAGAGAAGATGAAGCTCTCTGGTTCTGCCCAGCTCCTATCGTCCAACATCTGGAGCTAATTGGCCTCTCTCGTTCTCCTCCTCCTGCCCAGGGCATAATGGGTTCCTTTCTACTGCCAAAGGTCAGCGGGTGAGTTCACCACTAAACATGGTTTCATTTAATGGATAAGGTAACAAATTCCTTTGTTTTCTTCCTCTCCAGTAGCTAAAGCCTCATTATTTACTACATTTCTCATATGACAGGAGAATCTGAAAGTCTTAGCACTGTCCCGCATGGTGCGTCAGCCTACAGGTGTGACAGCCAAGTTCCTCACAGAGAAACGAGCAGGAGAGAGAAGGGAGAAAAAGGAAAGTTACCAGATAGCTTTGATTTTCGGGGATTGTCCCCGATTTTAGAACTGTGCCTCCAATTCCTACTTGTTTGGCAGCCTCCCATCCCTAATTCCAGCAATGGGGACAGAGGAGGTAGAAAAAAATGTATTTGCAATTTAGTGATTTGAATATGTGAGTTTTTAGAATTTACATCCATTATCTCTATATTTTGCACATGACAGGGGAACTACATCACTGTTTCTATTTCTCTATTGATTTGCTGGCTTGGAAGGGATATTTACTCCTGAGAGAATTCTGTGCAAAAAAAATGTAAAATTCTTCCTAAATATTTTGAAAATACCACGCATGGTATTTTAAAATTCTGCATGCTTTATTAGTAATTTTATGTACAAAGTTCCTATCATTAGGCCTCCCCTAGATCTGAAATTCCACCGGACTTTTCCCTTTTCAGTTTTCGCTCGCTCCAACCACAGTTGTCACCCCTACGGGCCGCGGCCTTCTCCTCTGCCAACCTAGGCCCAACTACTCATTTGAACCAGGCGGAACTCCATAGAGCCATGTGATTTAAATGAACAGTGGGGCCCAGGATGGCAGAAGAGGTGGACATGACCCAATGTACAGGTCTTCACCATCTTTTCTTGACACGCGATCTCAATGGGGGAGAGGAGGGGGATCAGGAGTCACCGGTGTAGGTGCCTGTGCAGAACTATGCATATTAAATTCAGAATTCTGTGCTGGAAAATTCTGCCCAAATTCTGTGTTGCGTAGCATTCCTTCAGGTGAAATTGCTGCTGTCATGGGATGGCTTGAGGAGGAGGGGGTGTCAAGATAATAACTTCTATTCACTATGCTGCAATGGTACACTCTTACGTGCACCCTCCTGACCCTTCTCATCCTCAGTCCAACCACATACTCCCTCCTACACTCCTAGCCATACCCCCACATCACTCCCCCCCCTCCAGCACACCCTATACCCCACCCCCCTACAACACACTACTTAACAAGGGTTTCAAAAGAAACTGCTCAATCACCATCCTCAACTGCGCACTCATCAATGCATGCTCCGCAAAGAACAAAACTTCCCCCATGAGAGATCTGCCTTTCACCCACAACCTACACATACTCTGCATCACCGAGTCTTGGCTCACCGAAACTGACACAGTCATCCTCAATCAACTTCGGCCCCCTAACTACAGCCTCTTCCACTCTCCTCACATCCACAAAAAAGGAAGCAGTGTCCTTATCACTGCAGCACGCCTTGTTACACACACCTCCCCCCGAGATCATATAACCCCTCTATTATTTCACCTTCACTGGTTGCCTGTTACCTTCCGTGCCACTTTCAAACTGCTGACTCTGGTACACAAAGCCTTTCACACCAGCACCCCACAGTATTTAACAGATCTCCTTTACTTTCACTCTCCCAGACATACTCCTCGCTCTTTCCATCTTAATCGCCTCACCCTTCCCTCTCCCTCCCGTGCTCACTTGCAGTCCACCCATTCCTCTGCCTTCTTTTTCACTGGTCCTGCCCTCTGGAATGCTCTCCCCTCTTCCCTTCGTTTGGAACCTCAATACACTACATTTAAACAAAACCTAAAGACCCACCTGTTTTCCTTAGCGTTCGATGTTCCCTCTCCTTTCGTGTGACCTTCACCCTCTCCCACCTCTCTCCCCTTCTTAAGATCTTCCCTACCTACGTCTTGTCCTGTCCTCCTTATTTTCTTTACTGTCCTTTTAAGATATTGTACATTTCCTTTCCTTTTCGCTGGCCATTGGCCTTCTTTTATTGAATTTTTTATTGTACGCCGCCTTGGTTATTGTAGAAAGGCGGTTTTTATCAAATGGAATAAACATAAACATAAACATTATCCTCACTAAATTAGACCTGAAGTTCAAGAAAGTATCGGCGGAATCCACAATGACCCTGGATACACTCACTATCTCCAACAGACAACTCACCATTTGTTTAGTCTACTACTCCCCATTTGTGCCAACTAGCGACTTCTCTGATCTGCTCCTCATCACCCTCGAAAAACAACACAAAACACAAGGACCTCATTGTACAAGGAGACTTCAACCTCCACTCCGCCCCAACCAAAGAAGCAACAGCCATCCTGGAAGCTATGCAAAAAAGACCCCGATTCAGTCCATACATGATATAATAAATATTTTTTTGTTGGATAACACCGAGGGAGGGTAAGAATGTTAGCTTAACCACACCAGACTGGTGATATCCTTTTATTCACTTTTAAGTTATTTTTCAATTCCTTTTATATATGTAAAAAACTAACAAAACTTATCTTATCCCAATGCAGCAATTTCACATCTTGAAGCACATTGAAGCATGACGTGCATGTTTCGGGGTGTTCAGTATCCCTGTATCAAGTGCTCACATGAAGTTGTTCAATATTAACCACCGCTAAACGCCGACGGTTATGGCCATTCTCCGTAAACATTGGGCAATATTGTCCATGCATCCTTGTTTTGCTCGACCATTGATGATAGCTTTTACTCGTGGATCTACTTTACGTGACATGTTGGTGAAATCTTCTACTCAATGGGATAGACCTGATAGCCCTGCAGTCTTAGGGGGCCATTTTCCATGTCAGGAATGTGGGTTTTTTGCGCAACCACCACATCAGGGTCTACTTGGACTGATCCTCAAACGAATCATACTTACCACTGACGTTGATTCACCACATGTACCTCTATCTTTGTGGTTTATTTGATCCAATGTAAATGTCCTTTGATCTACGTAGGTCGGACTACACGCCTGATTAAGAGTCGGATAGCTGAACATGCTTCTCATGTATGGCAGCAAGTGCTTTCCGTGCCTATAGTTGAACATTGTGTGGAAAAGAATCATTTATTCAGCAAGTTATCTTGGACGGTCATTGACCACGTCCCATTAGACCCACGAGGGGGTGATCGCACAGCTCGCTTACAATGGTGTGAACAACAATGGATTTATGTGTTAAATTCTATTCATCCTTTGAGTTTGAATTGAGAAATCGATTGGCCCAGCTTGCTTCCATGATGGACCATTCGGGTAAGGGGTTCCCCAAATTGTGTGGTATATCCCCTTCATGACTGGTGGTTCTTTTTCTGATTGACATCAGTTTTCACCAATGGTTTTTGGGGATTACCACAGCATCATCAACTGGGGTTGTGATATGATGGCCTAACCAACAAAAGGTTTTCACTACGAGTGTTCTCCTTGCTGGTGATTGGTTTCTTCTTTGATTGACGAAGTCTATTAGCCAATTATAAAAGTTTTCGGTCCTATATGATGATTGTACGCCAGTTTGAAGTATGTATGTGCCCAAATATTTTCAGTTTGTTTTCGATTTGTTGGGCCTTTTTCCCAATTTTTGATTGTTTTTTGGTTTATTTCACATATTGGTTTTAAATTAAAAAATGTAATTAATGCATGCTAAACTTTTTAACACACACTAACTGAATTAATGTGCATTAACCCCCTAATTGGGCAAAAAGCATGGCATATAACCAAGCACTGCCTGGGGAATTAACTCTCCAACTGCAGAGTTCATTCCCTGCAGTGATCGCCGATCAAGCGCTGCTCTTGCTGATTACCAGTCTCCCTGCTTCTCAATCACTGCTGCGGTAACTAACAGACTGCAGAGACAAGCAGGGAGATCAGTAATCAGCAGGAGCAGCACTTGATCAGCGATCACTGCGGGGAACGAACACTGCAGTCGGCATTTCATTCTCTGCAGTGATCTCCTTGCTTGTCTCTGCAGTCGGTCAGTTGTTGCCGCAGTAACAGATTGTGCAGAGAGAAGCAGGGGGATCAGTGAACAGCAGGAGCAGCAGCGATCACTGTGGGAATGAGTTAACTTATTTATTTATTTAACAGGTTTTAATATACCGTTTTTCTACAAGTCAAAACGGTCTACATTGAAATGAAATTGATACAGGGAACATTTGAAAGAAACATTAAAAAATTTTAAAAACGGGGGGCGGAGCCTGATGTCCAGCGGGATGGTCGCATAACGCTGAGGCTCCCGAGAGGCCTACTCAGAATCCTGAATTAACACCGTACATACTTGGAACTTCTACTCTGATCTTGCCGGGGCACCTTGGTGAGATGGCGGGGACCAAACCTACGCGCCTGGAATTTGGATCTCCAGCGGCTTCTCACGGCAAACGCTCCAAAACTGAACCCAGGGCCGGCCCGTCCATTGAGCGAGAATGTTTTTTGCACAGGGCCCCGCGTTTCAGGGGGCCCCGCGCAAAAAACATTCTTTTGTAAAAGTAAAATTGAAAAAAAAAAAGAAAACCTGTCTCCTGCCGCTGTCGGGGCCGCCGCGGCAGAATCGAGCGTGCCGCGGGGCCCCCTGTACCCGGCACAGCCTCTCCTCCCTGTAGCAGCTCTCTCTTCTGAGCTGCAGTCAGACGCGCCGGCTTGCAGAGCGCGAAGGGAAGAGTTTCCCTTTCGCGACTCTGTTAGGCCCGCGGGGGCTGATGGGAACTTCCCATCAGCCCCCGCGGGCTTAACAGAGCAGCGAGGGAAAAACTCTTCCCTCGCGCTCTGCAAGCCGGCGCGTCTGACTTCAGCTCCAACTAGAGAGCTGCTACAGGGAGGAGAGGCTGTGCCGGGTACAGGGGGCCCCGCGGCACGCTCGATTCTGCCGCGGCGGCCCCGACAGCGGCAGGAAACAGGTTTTCTTTTTTTAAAAAATTTCCCTGGGCTGGGCTGGGCTGGGCGTTAGGAGTGGTGCTGGGCTGGGCTGGGCTGGGGTTAGAAGTGCTGCTGGGCTGGGCTGGGCTGGGGGGGTGGTGTTAGGAGTAGTGATGGGCTGGGCTGGGCTGGGCTGGGCTGGGCTGGGCGGGGGGGGGGGTGTTGGGAGTAGTGATGGGCTGGGGTGGGCTGGGCTGGGGGGGGGTTAGGAGTTGTGATGGGCTGGGCTGGGCGGGGCTGGGGGGGGGGAGGTGTTAGGAGTAGTGATGGGATGGGATGGGCTGGGCTGGCTGGGGGGGGTTAGGAGTGGTGATGGACACTGGGCTGGTTGGGGGGGTTAGGAGTGGTGTTGGGCACTGGGCTGGCTGGGGGGGGTAGGAGTGGTGATGGGCACTGGGCTGGCTGGGGGGGTTAGGAGTGGTGATGGGTGCTGGGCTGGGGGGGTTAGGAGTGGTGATGGGCGCTGGGGGGGTTAGGAGTTGTGATGGGCACTGGGGAGGGGTTAGGAGTGGTGATGGGCGCTGGGGGGGCTTAAACTAAAAATTGGGTGATGGGGGATTAGGACTGGAAATGGGCTGGTGGGATTAGGACTGGAAGTGGGTTGATGGGGGGTTAGGACTGGTAATGGGCTATGGGAGGGCTTAAACTAAAAATTGAGTGATGGGGGATTAGGACTGGGAGTGGGCTGATGGGGAGGTTAGGACTGGTAATGGGCTATGGGGGGGCTTAAACTGAAAATTGGGTGATGGGGGATTAGGACTGGAAATGGGCTGGTGGGATTAGGACTGGGAGTGGGCTATGGGGGGGCTAGGACTGGTAATGGTTTGGGGGGGTTGCTAGGACTGGAAATGGGCTGAGTGGAAGGGGGCTTGAACTGCAAATAGCTGTTGGGGATGGGGCTTGGAATGGAAATGGGCTGAGGGGAAGTGGGGGGCTTGAACTGCAAATAGCTGATGGGGACGGGGCTTGGAATGGAAATGGGCTGAGGGGAAGTGGGGGACTTGAACTGCAAATAGCTGATGGGGAGGGGGACTTGGAATGGAAATGGGCTGAGTGGAAGGGGGCTTGAACTGCAAATAGCTGATGGGAAGGGGGGCTTGGAATGGGCTCTTAGGGGAGGGAGCTAGGACAGGAACTGGGCTGATGGATGGGCTAGGATAGAACTGAGAATTGGGTGTTGGGGGGAGCTAAGATTGGAAATGGGCTGTGGTGGGGGCTTGGATTGAAATGGACTCATGGAGGGGCTAGAACTGGAAGTAGGCTCATGGGGGGCTTGGTTTAGAAATGGGCTGAGTGGAGGGGAGCTAGGATTTAACATGGGCTGATGGTGGGGCTAGGAAAGGACTAGAAATGGGCTGATGGGAGGCTGGTATTGGAAATGAGCTGATGAAGGGACTCGGATAGGACTGGAAATGGATGGGGGAGCTAGGACTGGAAATGGGCTGATGTGGGGACTAGAAGGGAGCGGATACTGGGTGGGGCTGGAACTAAAAGGGAGCTGATGTTGGGGGAGATTAGAAGGGGATGGGGCTGGGAGAATGAAATGGAGAGGGGAAAAATATTTTGTGTGGGAGGGAAGAAAAATGTACAATTGGCCGGGTATTGGGAGACTAAGTGGGGATTGAGGATGGAGGGGTAAAATTTGAGTGGATGAAATAGGAATGAGGAAAGAGCAAAAGGAGAAAGATTATTATGTTAAAGCAGATGTAGAGAGAGAATGGAAAAAACTAGAAGAGAAGAAAGGACAAATGGACAGCAGACGATGGAGAGATAGCAGAAGACACAAATAAACCAGAAGAAAGTGGCTGGAACAATTGCAACTGAAAAAAAAAATGCACAAAAGGTACAAAGATATCTCTTTATTTTGAATTTATTAACTGGAATATGTCAGCTCTGGGAAATGTGCATCATTAATGTCTGTGCTTTGTTTAGTACAAGAGGAAATTAATTTATAGTTTTATTTCTACATTGTTGTTGTACATTCCAAGTTTGGCTTTTAGGGTTCCCAGTTTAATTATTGTCTTCCTGTTTTTAAATTGTGATTCCTTGTTTGGTGATAGTCTATGTTCTGCATGTGTAACTGAGCTGAGGTATTCTGTTTATGTAATTCCTATTTGACATTGTCACTTGTTCTCTTTCCCCAGTAGGTCATGTATTGTTATTCTCTGAAATGTATTGGTTTAATATTTGCAGTGTTGCCTTTTGATAGGTAGTGTATGGTGCTTTATGAGTCCTGGTAGTGCTGTTGGGATACGGTGGGTTTGCTATGGGTTCTAAATGGGCAGTGTTTGTAGTAGTTCCTAATGTGCCTGGCGGTTGGCACTGGATTATAGTAATGTAGAAATCTTTGTCTTTTTTAATCCATACACTCATGAAGAGGCATGTATACTAAAAGTTAGTGTATGGTAACATTATGCAAATATTTATGCAAATGAGGCCCCTTATGCAAATGAGGCCCCGCACCGAGTCTCCGCACATGGCCCCGCACCCCCCTTGGGCCGCCCCTGACTGAACCCCCGTCCCCGCAGAAGGGGCTGGCTTTGCGCGAGGGCCCCGAAATGCAGCAGGAAATCCTCGCAGAGATTAGAGGGGTCAAGGACCTCGTGCAGTCAAACGGTGAAGCACTCCGAGCGCTGCGGGAAGATCTTGGTGTACTGCAGGGCAGGCTAGAGGGGCTCTCTTCGCGTCAAGACAAAATGGAGGGCATATTAGACTCCCATGCGGCCCGGTTGTCCAAACTCGACAAAGTTGAACGTCAGGTACGGGCCTTGCAGAAAGAAGTGGAAGATGGCAATAATAGAGCGCGCCGCAACAACATACGCCTCGTGGGCATACCGGAGGGAGCGGAATCGGGAGACATGAAAGAGTTTTTATGTAAAATCCTCCCTTCCCTGCTCCAAATCACCTTTACCAAAGATTTGGAGATCGATCGCGCTCATCGTGTACCCACAAGCATAACGCTCAACAGGAAGACCCCGCGGCCTATCATTTTTCGACTTTTGAGATATCAACACGTGGAGCAAATTCTCAGTGCCTCCCGGGCAAAGGGCCATATGGAGTTTGAGAGCCACAAGATCTCCTTCTATCCTGACTTGGCTAAACCCACGGTCGACCGCCGAAAGCGCTTTCTGGAATTCCGGCCGAGGCTTCAACAACTACAAGCACGCTATGGCCTGATGTACCAGGCCAAGCTCCGAGTCACGCTTCACAATCAGACAAGAACATTTGAGGACCCTGATCTACTAGCGGAGTTTTTGGATTCCAAAGAAGCCGACTTGATGCGCTGACTTCCAGAACATTCCTGCAAGTATTCTCATATCCGCTGTACCTGCCATATTGGATCTGCCGCAGCCCAGCAAAGAGTTTGGCGAGGGCGATTTGTTGCCTTACTTTTGATGATATCTGCGACCCGACGCCATCTACCCACAGTAGCCTTGATGAGTATCAGAGACAGTGTTAATTATGGACTCTGGTGTTTCTTTTCTTTTTTTTTTATGTCTCTATTTCCTCTCTAGGGCCTCCTCCCGCAGACATATGGTCGCCATATTCATTGGGGGTTTTGCTTCTTCTCTAAGATACTTTGGTACATACTTTTCAATATGGGGTGTATTAGCCAGCATACTCGGTGATTATGTCATTGTTGCACAGATTCTGATTATGTTGTATGTTTTCAAGCGCCCTTACCTAAAATGTCTATTACCGATTGATGGCACCATGTAAGATTTTCTCATTGAACGTAAAAGGAATCAATAATCCGATAAAACGGAAGAAAATCCTAAGTTACCTAAGTCAGGAAGCTGCGGATCTGATTTTTCTCCAAGAAACGCATTTAAATTCGAAGGAAACTCTTAAACTCAATATTAAACCTTACATGGTGGCCGCCTATTCCCCAGCCGTTTCTAAGAAATGTGGGGTTGCCATACTGGTTAGGAAATCTTTGCATGCTACTATTATTGCGACTAGCTCAGATACAGAAGGTAGATGATCCAGAGTTCACCTCAAGATAGGTAGCCTTGAAGTTACATGTATATGCATTTACGCTCCTAATGTGGATGACCCTGCCTTTTTTGCTACTATTGCTCAGGTTGCGCAGGCCTCTGCTAATACTTCATTGATAATTGGGGGGGATTTCAATTTAGTCCTTGATCCCCTGATTGACAAACAGCCGCGTAGGACAAGTGGTCCCCCCAAGAGTCACACCACGCTTACCTCTTTGATCAAAGATCTTGCTTTAGTTGATCTATGGAGGTTACTACACCCCAATGAGCTTGACTTCACCTTCTTCTCTTCCCCTCACAAATCCCAGTCTCGCATAGATTTCTTTCTAATATCAAAACTGTTAGTTCCTCAGGTGGACACTGCAAAGATTCACTCCCAACATATTTCAGATCATGCTGCTATTTCCTTTCAATTACACACTACTGCACCCCAAGGGAATTCGGGGGCCTGGTTCTTTGATAGAGCCCTGTTAACTCAGCCAGAGTTCCAGTTAGAAATTCGAGCAGCCATACAGGATTACTTCCATTTTAATCTACCCCAGGATACTGCGAATTGGGCTTGGTGGGAGGGCTTCAAAGCGGCCATTCGAGCAACGATCACTAGCTATCAAATCCGCCTGCGGAAACAACGCAAACAGCAGCTACTCATACTAGACCAACAAATCAAAGCAGGCGAACGAGTTCTAACTTCACGTACTGATTCATGTGTATTAATTCGATTGCAGCGTCTCCGTTTTCAATATAATTCAATCCTCTCAACTGCAGCTTCTAAGAGTATTGAGCTTCAACGAGGGACATATTATCGTGAAAATAACCGAGCCGGTCGACTCTTAGCCAACGCCTTGAAAGGTCAAAAAGAAGCCAAACGCGTAGCGGCCCTTCGAGCCCCACAGGGAGGGGGCATATTGACCACAGACTCCGACATTGTAGAACTCTTTCGGGATTTCTATACCCGCCTATATCAATCTGAATGTGAGTTCTCGTCAAAGACATTCGAGCGATTGCTTTCTGGCATTCAGCGGCCGACCCTCTCTGAAGATGATAGGGATGCGATGGATGAACCCTTCTCTACTTCAGAGATCCAATCTGCCCTAAAACGAACAGCCTCGGGCCGTGCCGCAGGGCCTGATGGTCTCCCGACCGAATTCTACAGAACGTTCAGTGCAGATTTAGTTCCCTACTTAAAACTCTATTTTACTGCCCTTGCGGTAGATACATCCTCTTTGGGATCCTTTTCTGCAGCTAATGTGGTAGTATTTGAGAAAGAAGGCAGAGACCCGCTGCTAACCGCCAACTACCGTCCAATCTCCCTACTTAATGCCGATTATAAGATCTTCGCAACGATCTTGGCCACCCGGCTATCTGACAGGATGGCCACCCTAATCCACCCCGACCAATGCGGTTTTATACCCGGCCGATCCACCGCTGACAATGCTCGGACCTTGTGCCATGTGCTATCCAGTGCTGCCAATCTAGATCATCCATGGGTGGGTCTTTCCCTAGATGCTGAAAAAGCCTTTGATCGCCTAGAATGGCCCTTCTTATTTGCAGTTCTCCGATGGTATGGCTTTGGGGAGGGCTTCCTCCGATATCTCCAAGTCATGTATACTCAACCCGTCGCCAGTATTTGTGTAAATGCCATCAAGTCTCAGCCATTTAATCTCCAAAGAGGCACGCGTCAAGGTTGCCCCCTATCACCAATGCTCTTTGATCTAGCTCTTGAACCCCTCGCCCTCCTTATCAGACAGTCCGCACGTATTCGAGGTGTCCCCTTCAGTCACAGAGAGATTAAACTCTCTGCATATGCAGATGACCTTATGCTTTTCGTATCCCTTGATTCGGTTCCAGCTGTCTTGGATCTGATTGACGGATACTCGCAATTATCGGGCTATAAAATTAACTGGACCAAATCTGTAGCATTCCCACTGAACCGCTGGGTACATGAGGCTGACATGCAGGCCTTTCCCTTCCTTTGGCAATCCCGCATGGTGAAGTATCTCGGGGTCCATTACTGTTCTCCTTTAGAAGACACTATCAGTTTTAATGCCAAGGAGGTAGTCTCCAAAGTCCGTGAGCTCACAAATCGTTGGTCTCCCTTATCTCTTACATGGTGGGGCCGCCTAGAAACTGTGAAAATGATGATAGTCCCCAAAGTGAACTACATTTTAGAAATGCTGCCATGCTTACTCCCGCTACATACTTATAAAGATATTGAGGGCCTTCTCGTCCGTTATCTCTGGCAGGGCAAGCCACCAAGGATAGCTAAACAAAAACTACAGTCTGCAAAGGAACTAGGGGGTACCAGATTTCCTGATTTTCTCAGATATCATCAAGCTTTCCTACTTAAGCAAGGTGCCCGATGGCTAGATGCCTCAACAGACAGCAGACCAGTTTGGCTTGATATAGAAGAGGAGCTTAGTAGCCCAATTCCGTTGACCCATCTCCCCGGTATGTCCTATCAAGTAGACACCCGCCATCCACCAATGATTGTTGATACTCTTGCGGCCTTTAACACTCTCATTTTATCACTGGGTCCGAACGTATGTCCTCAGGACGGACTCCCGCTATGGAATAACCCCAGAATTCACGTCCTAAATAGAACGATCGCATGGAAACCCTGGTACTCTAGGGGGATCTGGACACCCCAACAGCTTTTCTCTGCAGCTCGTTGGAAAACCTTTTCTGATTTACAAAAGGAATTTGCGTTACCAGCGAAACACTACTTTCAATTGATGCAGCTTCAACACTGCCTCAAAAGTGCTCAAATCATGCCGCCCTCTGCCCCTACTGAGGACGGGCTATTAGAGATAGTTCACTCTATTAGTAGTACACATGGGGTAGCCTCTAACTTTTATAAAATATTATGTCAGGGTACAGACACTGCTACTTTTAGAGCCCAACAAGCCTGGGAGCGCGAACTGCAAACCACTTTAACCCCTGTGCAATGGAGCGTTTTCTGGAGCAAAGTAGTGCGGGTTTCCCGGTCTGCCTCTGTTACCCAAACTCTCTTCTTCTTTGCACACAGATGCTTTTATACTCCAGAAAAAATAGCCAAATGGAACACAACTGCTAGGGACCAGTGTTGGTCTTGCCATACTGCTGTGGGAACCCTCGCTCATGTTATTTATGAATGTCCTCAACTACAGGTTTATTGGAGGCGGGTTTGGGGTTGTATTCAATTTATCTTACATCTCCACGAGCCTCTCTCTTGGAAGATCGTGGGACTCCGCTCTGTGGCGGAGGTCCCCTCTCTTCCCAAGAAGGGTCGCTTTCTCCTTGATTTCATGCTGGGTATAGCCATATGTTTAATCACGAGGAATTGGAAGGATAGCTCTCGACTTACTGTCAATGAATGGTGGAACCTCGTCTGCTTATATAGTAAATATGAGCAGATACCTCGGCGAGCTATTCCCCATGCCCAAACTCACTCTCGCTTGTCTAAATGGCAGATGCTCAATGATTATGTACAATCTGCTCATTGTTCCGACATGCCTGTTTAATGTGCACTCATCATGTTTCAGATCACCGTTAGGTTTTGTAACACAATAATGTAAGTACACGCCCGCTTCGGGAATGATTAGTTTTCTAGAGAAGAAGCAGGGGGGAGGGGGGTGGCAGGGGTTTACTTTGGTGTATGTATTACACTTTATGTATCTGTCTTTTAGCTGTATGTCTTCCTTTTCCTTTGTTGTTATAAAACGAAAATAAAGAATTTAAAAAAAAAAAAAATTTTTTTAAAACACCACTTGTAAAACTGTGCAACGGGAATGCAATACAAAGAAGAATAGGTTGCAGTTTAGGGCTTGCTACATTGCTTGGAGCATATGTAGGAACTATGTACAAGGGGGAGCAGGGAGGTCATAGACTTCCCCAGTTAAGAGGATAATTTGTAGGTTAATGCGAGTTACATAGATTTAGTGTGCACTAAAGTTTTTAAGATTTTAGACTCTTACGCCCTCTGGGGACATGGAAATACCTACAGTATATGACTGTAGCTCGCCTTGAAGCACTACTGAAAGACATGAGCTAAATACTAATAATAAATAAGGCACACTAACAAACCAAATTCACATCCCTAGCAAATGGTTATTTCCTTTACAAGTGAACACCCAGCTAACAATGTCTCCCACTACCACAGGACAACACTATGCCTCCCTTGCCCTCCTCTGCTGCTCCGTTCAGCATTCAGTGAACAGTACTCTGAGGCTCCCCTGTGTCACCCTCCTGCATCCCCAGTCTACAAGGCAAATATCTGATGCCAGTAACACAGCTACTGATATACCCCCCAAGCAACAAACTAATGAGAACTTGGATGAGGGGGGACAGTGCCAGAGAACCCCACAAGTAGGAACAAGAGGATTGGAGGCAGTGCTGTGGTTCATGGCAAGACTACAGCAGCTTTCAATATAAAAGGCACAGTCTTTGAGCACCATCTGTCTTGGCCATTGTACTCGACACAGAGAAGGGCTAGAGGCATCACATTTACAAATAAATGGTGTGGGCAGAAGAAAGTGCTGTGCTCTGAGTGGAGCCTCCTCCCTCTGGCTGATGAACAGTGGTATCTCTCAGGCTGGAATGTCTGGTAAGAGAATCTCTCTCTTTCTCAGGATAGGGTTGATTTTGTGGCAGTTTGGGATTCAAGAAACTTTATTGGGCTTGTGCTCCCTGAGTCAGCCGGGGCTGGAGATGTTGCAGAGGCAGGATTCACGGTCTCTGGGGGTGAGGGTCTGTGGGAGAGAGAATGTCAAAATAATTGTTCTAGGGTGACATCTAGTGGCTAGAGTCAGTGCCACCTGGTGTACCGCTCCTGTCCTAAAAATGGCCGAGTAGAAATTTTATGTAGAAGCACTGTGCCTAATATTGCTAAGACCTCCCTCAGTCCTCCAGCACCACCGTGGTTTCCTACTTCCTCAGCAGTGATGGAGGGCGGAGGGAGGACAGAGATATTAGACGCAGTGCTTGTACATAAATCACAGTCACCAGGATATTCAACACCACTTACACGGTTAGTGCTGCTGAATATCCGCGCGTGCCACCGTAGAACACTCTGATGCTAGCCGACTAGCACTGAGGTATTTCAGGGGTAGAGTGGAGGTGGCACCCGGCAATAACCGGGCAGCAATGATATTGAGCTACTGTCTGCTTATCGCTAAGTGGCAGAAGTTAAATACCTGAAAGGGTGGCCCCATGTTTGCCGCAGAAGCTAACTGGCCAGCGACTGAATATCATCTCTGCCGGTTACCTTCACTGCTATCCAGCTGACCCAAATTTTCAATGTTGGTAGCTGGCTATGACCCCGGCATTGAATATCTGGGTCTATGTGATGCCTGGTGAGGGGCAATATACTAAGTGGGTTATTCCAGAAGCCTTAATTGTGATTTACACATGCAAATATGACCACTTACACGCACATGCCTGTTTAAATTGTCATTTTAGAACAGGCTGATTTTACAAGCGGATGGCCAACTTGCACAGGGATGTGTCAGGAGCATGATCTGCAGAGGACAAAAATCTGCACATGTGTTCCTCATTTCATAGAGCGAATGTGTGTGTCATGTCCAGATTTACAGCTGCTCCCACACACGTATATGCATTTAAAAAGTTATCCCTTTATGCAATGCAACGTGTGCCTTTGAGTCAGTCCTGGGAGGGAATAAAAGGGATACCCCTTAATTGCCTAGGGCACGATACTCATTTAGGCAGGCAATGTACTGTTACGGCGCATAGCCATACCCGCCTGCCCTTAACCCCAGATATTCAATGCTGGGGTCATATGTGACCCTGGCACTGAATATCCCGGTTTGCCGCATATGCCCAGAAGCCGAAGTAGCTAACTGGGCAGCAGTGATATTACCTGCTGCCCGCTTGGCTCCTGTTGCTAAAAGATAGGTGAGGGCTTTTTTTGCAATATTGCTGCTGTCCGCTACTACACAGAACAACCCTGACACCCCCGGATGCTGTGCAGCACTGCGCATGCCTTATAGCACTCTAGCCATGATTAACAGTACTAGTAGTAACAATAGATAAGAACATAAGAGATGCCATACAGCGTCAGACCAAGCTCCATCGAGTCCAGTATCCTGTTTCCAACAGTGGCCAATCTAGGTCAAAGTACCTAGCAGTCTCCTCAAAAGACACAGGTTCCTTGGGTCAAGCAGTGATAGCCCAGGTCCCTTTTAATAATGGTTTACAGACCTTTCCTCCAGGAACTCGTCCAAAACCTTTTTAAACCCAGCTACACTAACAGCCTTTAATGTGAGACAGCCAACATGGCTTTAGACAAGGAAGATCTTGTCTTACTAATCTGTTATGTTTTTTTGAAGGAGTGAATAAACAGGTGGACAAAGGTGAGTCGGTTGATATTGTGTATCTGGACTTTCAGAAAGCCTTTGACAAGGTCCCTCATCAGAGACTTTTGGCAAAACTAAAGAGTCATGGGATAGGAGGCAGTGTACTATTGTGGATCAGGAACTGGTTAAAAGATAGAAAGCAGAGGGTAGGGCTAAATGGCCAATTTTCTCAATGGAGAAAGGTGAATAGTGGTGTACCCCAGGGATCTGTGTTGGGTCCGCTGCTTTTTGACATATTCATAAATGACCTGGAAATGGGAATAACGAGTGAGGTTATCAAATTTGCAGATGACACAAAACTATTTAAAGTTGTTAAAACCCATGAGGATTGTGGTAAATTGCAGGAGAATCTTGATAAATTGGAAGACTGGGCATCAAAATGGCTGATGAAATTTAATGTGGACAAGTACAAAGTTATGCACCTAGGGAAGAACAACCCAAAGTATGGTTACACGATGAAAGGTTCCACATTGGGAACCACCACCCAGGAAAAAGATTTAGGCATCATTGTGGATAACATGTTAAAACCCTCAGCCCGGTGTGCAGCGGCGGCCAAGAGAGCAAATAGAATGCTAGGTATCATAAGGAAAGGAATGGAAAATAAAACAAAAGATATTATAATGCCTCTATACCATTCCATGGTGAGACCGCACCTTGAATATTGTGTGCAATTCTGGTCACCATATCTTAAGAAGGATATAGCGTTATTAGAAAAGGTACAGAGAAGAGCCACCAAAATGTTTAAGGGGATGGAAGGCTACTCCTATGAAGAGAGGCTACAAAGGTTAGGGCTCTTCAACCTGGAAAAGAGAAGGCTGAGGGGAGATATGATAGAGGTCTATAAATTAAAAAATGGAGTGGAACAGGTAAACATAGATCAATTGTTTACACTATCACAATATAGAAAGACTAGGGGACATGTAATGAAGTTACAGCGTAACCTATTTAAGACTAATAAGAGAAAATATTTTTTCACTCAACATGTAATCAAACTCTGGAATTTGTTACCAGAGGATGTAGTAAAGGCTGTTAGTGTAGCTGGGTTTAAAAAAGCTTTGGACAAGTTCCTGGAGGAAAGGTCCATAAAGCATTATTAAAAAGGGACCCAGGATATCAATGCTTCACCCAATACAAGCATTGAGGAACCTGTGTCTCTTGGGGATACTGCTAGGTACGTATGACCTAGATTGGCCACTGTTGGAAACAGGATACTGGGCTTGATGGACCTTGGTCTGACCCTGTATGGCATATCGTATGTTCTTTTGTACATCCTCCGGTAACAAATTCCAGAGTTTGATTACATGTTGAGTACAAAAATATTTTCTCTTATTAGTCTTAAATAGGTTACCCTCTAGCTTCATTGCAGGTCCCCTAGTCTTTTTATATTCTGATGACGTAAACAATCGATCTACGTTTACACATTCCACTCCATTCATTAATTTATAGACCTCTATCATATCTCCCCTTAGCCGTCTCTTTCCAGGTTGAAGAGCCAAAACATTTTTAGCCTCTCTTCATAGGAGCATCCTTCCATCCTCTTTACCATTTTGGTGGCTCTTCTCTGTACTTTTTCTAATAAAGCTATATCTTTTTTAAGATATGGCGACCAGAATTGCACACAATATTCAAGGTGCGGTCACACCATGGAACGATACAGAGGTATTATAATATCCTTTGTTTTATTTTCCATTCCTTTCCTTATGAAACCTAGCATTCTATTTGCTCTCTTGGCCACCGCTGCACACTGGGCAGAGGTTTTTAACATGTTATCCACGATGACGCCTCAATCTTTTTCCTGGGTGGTGGTTTCCAATCTGGAACCTTGCATCGTCTAACTATAGTTTGGATTGTTCTTTTCTAGGTGCATAACTTTGCACTTGTCCACATTAAATTTCATCTGCCATTTGGATGCCCAGTCTTCCAATTTATCAAGATCCTCTTGCAATTTTCCACAATCCTCTTGGGTTTTAACAACTTTAAATAGTTTTGTGTCATCTGCAAATTTGATAACCTCACTTGTTATTCCCTTTTCCAGGTCATTTATGAATATGTCAAAAAGCAGCAGACCCAGCACAGATCCCTGCGGTACTCTACTATTCACCTTTTTCCATTGGGAAAATTGGCTATTTAGCCCTACCCTCTGTTCTCTATCTTTTAACCAGTTCCTGATCCACAATAGTATATCACCTCCCATCCAATGACTTTTTAGTTTTGCCAAAAGTCTCTGATGAGGGACCTTGTCAAAGGCTTTCTGAAAGTCCAGATACACTATATCAATTGACTCACCTTTGTCTACCTGTTTATTTACAACTTCAAAAAAAAATTGACATCACATTAGCGATCCTCCAATCTTCAGGTATTACAAATGATTTTAATGATAGTTCACAGATTACTAATACAGGTCTGCAATCTCATATTTCAGTTCTTTCAACACTCTTGGATGTATACCATCCAGTCCAGGTGATTTGCTACTCTTCAGTTTATCAAATAGTTGTACTACATCTTCCCAGTGTAGCAATATTTCTTTCAATTCTTCTGCAGCATCACCTTTAAATACCACTTCAGTCATGGGTAACATCCCTACATCTTCCTCAGTAAAGATCGAAGCAAAGAATTCATTCAGTCTCTCCGCTATAGCCTTGTCCCCTCTTAATGCCCCTTTTACCCCTCTATCATCTAATTGTCCAACTGATTCTCTCACAGTTTATTATGTGTTTTTGCTTCCACAGCAAGTTTCTTCTCAAATTCTCTCTTTGCCTGCCTTATCAATGCCTTGCATTTAACTTGCCAGTACTTGTGCTAGTTCCAGTTTTCGTCATTTGGCACTTTTTTCCATTTCCTGAAAGATGTTTTTGGCAACAGCCTCCCTGACATCACCTTTAAACCATGCTGGTAGTTTTTTGGACTTCCTTCCACTTTTTTTAAAGCATGGAATACAGCTGGTCTGGGCTTCCAAGATAGTATTTTTTTTAAACTTTTTATTTATTCAATTTCAACATTAATGCGCAAGATATACTCTTGTTACAGAAAAGAATATCCAACAAAAAGAAAATTTTAAACCAAAACAGCATAAGGGAACCCCCTATCCAGTTCACTTATAAAGAAATGACATTCACTAGCCCACAAAAAAGGGGGGAGCAGGCAAGACATAATCGAAAGAAACATTTTCAAAAAATAAGACACAAACAGTGCATTTTCTCATTAATCCCGAACTGTGCTAAATTGGGAGAGCCCTTTTTCCGGCTATGAAGTGGGTTAGGTGAGAGAGCTCAAAGAAAGTATAACTAACGCCCTGATATTTAATTAAATATCTGCATGGATATCTCAAGAAGAAGAGCCCACCAAACTGCAGAACCTGAGGGCGAAGCAATAAAAATTGTTGCTGACGTTTCTGAGTAGGTTTAGAAACATCAGGAAACATCCTGATTATACCCCCCATGAAAGGATTCATTCCTGGCTTTGAAATATACTTTCAAAAGAAAATCTAGGTCTGACTCAAATACTATAGTCAGCAGTAAGGTCGCTCTCGGAACATGTCAGTAGTCTCCAAAAACCCAGTCAGATCCAGTGAGTCCATAGGTGGAGAATGTGCAGGCGAGAAAACTCCATGGGCCTTGCACTTGGCTGTTGGCAAGTAGAAAACTCTAGCCAAAGGAGGAACAGATTCCAAAGGGATTTTCAAAATGGAAGTTGCATAGGTATTGAACAACTCCTTTGGTGAAGTTACAGGAACCCGAGAAAAATTCAACAAGTGCAGATTTCTTTTCCTAACTGAATTTTCTAACATCTCTATTTTCCCATGGATAATAGATAAATCTTTCACAACAGTACCTGGAGTAGAAGCAGCATCCTCAATTTTTGCTTCCAACTGGGCCACCTTAGAAGAAATGCCAGCAACCTCCTGCTTCTGCTGACTTGTTGACTGTGCCAGGGATGGAAGAACTTCATATAGAGCAGTAAACTGAAGTAAAGGAAGTTTCCAGTGCCCGAAGACCTTCCCATAGAGAGTCAAGCATTACCGTAGCAGGGCGAACAAGAACAGTTTTTTTAGGCATTGCTAAATGAGCGCTCAGACCAGCCACTGCGTCCACAGCTGTATGCTCCTCAATAATAGCAAGAATTTCCCCCTCACCAGCAGGCTCCGCAGGAGATACATCCGCCTCTGCAGGGCTCCCCTCCAGCACAGATGCGCTGGTCAAGAGTCTCTCCATTCTCTGAGATTCTGCCTCTGTCGTTCCCACACCAAGTGCTGCGGGTTGAGCTGGTGGTGTCCGGGCATCCGGGCTCAGCGTGACCTGCAGTTCAAAGGGGCATGTCAGGCCTCCTTCCGCCTCCATCGCCCCAATGAACTCTGCTCCGGATGTAGTACTGCACCAACGGGCCTCACAAAGGCATCGAGAGGCCCCGAAGATACCGGCGTTGTGCGCTTGGGAAACTCCCAAGGCTTAGCTTTCCGCTTACGAGGCATCAGGAACAAGGTAAATTATAGGAAATGGAAAAAAAGCAAGCACAGGCCGTCATCAGCTATCGCGTATCCGCCATCTTGACCTGCCCCCAAGATACTATTTTTAAACAACACCCAAGCTTGATGTAAGTCTTTAACCTTTGCAACTGCTCCTTTTAGTTTTTTCTTAACTATTTTCCTCATTTTATCATAGTCTCCCTTTCGAAAGTTAAAAGGTAGTAAAGAGTAGTTACTCACCTGTAACAGGTGTTCTCCAGGAGCAGCAGGAATCAGTCGTCACATATGGGTGATGTCGGCGCCGACGGAGCCCCCGTGCAGAGCATTTCCCCAGCTTTCAAAGAAAGCCTTTGGGAATTGCAGCGCGCAAGCGCGGTCCCCTTCCCGCCCAAGGGTGCCATCTTGCTCAGTCTGATGACTTAGCTAAAAGACAGCAAAAAATTAGCAAAAATAAATCATATGACTGCAACTCCAAGGGGAGGAGGGAGGGTTGTGAGGACTGATTCCTGCTGCTCCTGGAGAACACCTGTTACAGGTGAGTAACTACTCTTTCTCCAGGACCAAGCAGGAAGTCAGTCCTCACATATGGGACTCCCCAGCTTAAGGCTACCAGAGACCTCAAGCCGAAAAAATGAGCTCCCTCTAGCTCGTCAGTACGTAAGGAAGGAATCTTCTCTGAGAACGCCCCCAACCGGTAGCCCAACACCAGGGCCAGAGGATAGGAGTTGCCTAAACCCCAAAGAGATTATGGAGTACTGCCTGTCCGAAAGCACTGTCCCTGCGGGACTCCCTCTCAAGGCAGTAATGGGCCGCAAAGGTCTGGCTTGAAGACCAAGTAGTGGCCCGGCAGATGTCTGCCAACGCAACAGAGTGGAGATGAGCCACTGACACAGCCTTCGCCCTGACACGATGAGCCGTGACTCGACCCTCCAACGAGAGGCCGGCTGCCCCATAAGCCCAGGCGATACAGTCAGCGACCCATATGGACAAAGTATGCTTGGAGACAGGTAACCCCAACTTATTGGGGTCAAAAGAAATGAAGAGCTGAACAGCCCTCCGATGCTCCCGCGTACGGTCAAGGTAGAAGGATAACGCCCTCTTACAGTCCAGGGTATGCAGGACCATCTCAGCCCAGTTGGCATGCGGCCTGGGAAAGAAGGTCGGAAGAACCACCTCCTGATTGAGGTGAAAAGGGGAGACACCCTTAGGGAGGAACTTCGGGTGAGTCCGTAAGACTACCCTATTCCTGTAGAACCTAGTGTAAGGGGGATCAGACACTAGTGCCTGAAGTTCACTTACTCGCCTAGCAGAAGTAAGAGCTACCAGAAACAAGGTTTTCCAGGAGAGAAAACGGAGAGGGCAGGTAGCCATAGGTTCAAATGGCGGACAAGTAATCCGCTGTAAGACCACATTCAGATCCCACTCAGGGGCTGGTGGACGTAAAGGAGGCTTAAGCAGGAGGAGGCCTCTGAGAAAACGAGCCACCAAAGGGTGGTTGGAAAGAGGCCTTCCGTCCACCGGCGAGTGGTGCGCTGAGAGAGCACTGAGGTGAACCCTGACAGAGTTGGACTTCAGGCCGAGATTGGAGAGGTAAAGCAAATATTGCAATACTACCGCTACCAAGCACGAGAAAGGATCCTCGCTGTGCTGAGCACACCATGCGGAGAATCTACGCCACTTAAGAGCGTAGGATTTCCTGGTGGATTGCCGTCTAGAGGCTAAGACTACGTCTTCCACCTCTCTAGGCAGTAGTAGGGGAGCCAGGACTACCCTTTCAGCAGCCAGGCCATCAGATGAAGGGACTGGAGGTTGGGGTGCAAGAGAGATCCCTGTTCCTGAGACAGGAGATCGTGTTGAATCCCCAGAGGAAGAGGAGTGTCCACCGCCAGTTGCAGCAGAAGTGGGAACCACGGTTGCCGCAGCCACCTGGGGGCTATCAGAATCACTGAGGCCCCGTCCTTGAGGACTTTGAACAGTGTTCTGGACACTAGTGGCGTGGGAGGAAACGCATACAGTAGGCCTTGGGACCACGGAATCAGAAACGCATCCGCTGCTACTCTGAGAGGATGCGGTTGTCTGGAACAGAATCTCGGGAGTTGCCGGTTCAGAGGACTGGTGAAAAGATCCATGGTGGGGAGGCCCCACCTGAGAAAGATCTGCTGAACCACCAACGGATTCAATCTCCATTCGTGTGGTTGCAGGATCCTGCTCAGTCTGTCCGCCAGGTAATTTTCTTGACCTGGGAGGTAGACAGCCTTGAGGAGGATTCCGTGATTGACGGCCCAAGAGCACAGTCGTTGTGCCTCCTGACAGAGAAAGAAGGAGCCTGTGCCTCCTTGTTTGTTCACGTAGAACATGGCAACTTGATTGTCCGTCTGGACCAGTACAGACTGGTGAGATGTGAGGTGGGAGAAGGCTCTCAGAGCTAGACGTATCGCCCGTAGCTCCAGGAAGTTTATCTGCTGAGCAGCCTCCCAAGGGGTCCAGAGACCCTGAGTACATGCCCCTTGGCAATGTGCTCCCCAACCTAGAAGAGAAGCATCTGTCGTCAGCACTTGAGAATGCGGAGGGGATTGAAAAACCACTCCGAGTACCAGATTCGGAAGATGAAGCCACCATTGCAGAGAGGAGACGAGCAGGGTGGATATTCTTACTGAGTCTGCAAGGCTCCCTGTGGCTTGATGCCACTGAGTTCGAAGGCTCCAATGAGCAGGCCGCATGTGCAGGTGGGCATTGGGGGTTACATGAACCGTGGAAGCTATATGGCCGAGAAATCTCAGGAATTGCCTGGCGGAGACCAGGGAATTGCTGTGAAACTGCCTGGCTAGATCCATCAACCTGTGGGCTCTGTCCACTGGCAGAAAAGCCTTCGCCTGAAGAGTGTCCAGCCTTGCTCCTATGAATTCTAAGTTCTGTGACGGGAGCAAAGTGGACTTTGCGAAGTTTATGACAAACCCCAAGTGCTAAAGCAGAGCCACAGTGCAAAAGGTGGCTTGACTGGCCTCCTGGGAAGACTGGCCCCTTATGAGCCAGTCGTCCAGGTATGGAAACACAAAAAGACCTTGAAGCCTCAGGTAGGCCGCCACCACCGCCAGGCACTTTTTGAACACCCTGGGAGTGGAGGTTAGGCCAAAGGGTAGTACTCTGTACTGGTAGTGGTTTCCCCCCACAACAAATCTGAGATATTGTCTGTGGTCTGGATGAATAAGGATGTGAGTATAAGCATCCTTTAGATCTAAGGAGCATAGCCAATCTCCCTGCTGGAGGTAGGGCAGCAGGATTCCAAGGGTAAGCATCTTGAACTTTTCCCTCTCCAGGAACTTGTTGAGGTTGCGCAAGTCTAGGATGGGTCTGAGGCCTCCTGTTCTTGTTGGTACCAGAAAGTACCTGGAATAAAAGCCGTGACCTCTAAGGTGGTGGGGCACCGGTTCCACAGCCTGTTCCTTTAGCAGACTTGCTAACTCCTGAAGGAGTAGGTCCCTGTGCAGAGGGGGTCTTGGAGGCTCCCCTGGAAAATAGGATGGAGGTACCTGGTGAAAATGGAGAAGATAGCCCTTTTAGACTACATGGAGCACCCAGGTATCTGATGTGACGGATGACCACCTGTGGGCAAAGTGGGCCAGCCGGCCTCCTGTGCTGATGTGAGCCAGCGGAGGAGAAGAGGCTATGCCTTCTGAGTCAAAAACCCCTACCCTGCTGAGCAGGGGCCGGTGTTGGTGGCTTGGGGGCCTTCTGCCTACGGGGCCCATGACCCTGCCCCTTGGCCTGCTGACCCTGTTGGGGAGCTGCAGAGGCCTGATAATGAGGGTATTGTTTATAGGCAGATGACTTCCTCAGGTAAAAGGTCTTTTTCCCCGAGCCCTTCTTTTTCTGAGAAGGGGCAGAGGTTTTTCTGGACAGCCTAGTCTGGGTCAGAGTCTCGGTCTCGAGTTCTGCAGCCTTTTCAGCCATGGGCTTGCCAAAGAGGTTTTCACCTCGGCAGGGGACATCGACCAACTTGTCCTGTACCCATGGCTCGAGGTTGGATGACTGTAGCCAAGCCTGTCGGCGGGCACCGATGCCGGCCCCGGCTACTCGGGCCGAAGCCTCGAAGCCATCGTAGGCTGCTCGAGAGATAAATTTCGAGCACTCTCGAATACCAGTGGACAAGGCCTGGAACCTCTGCAAAGGTTCCTCGGAGAGACCAGCAGAGAACCCGGCAATCTCCTTTGCCAGGTCTCGGAGATACATGCCCATGTAGAGCTGGTATGTCTGGACACGGCAAGCAAGCATAGAGCCCTGGAAGCACTTTTTACCGAGAGCATCCAGGTTCCGGGCCTCCCGGCCGGGAGGCACCAAGGAGTGCATCTTCTGACTTTTCAGTCGATGCATGGCCGATTCTACAACCATGGAGTGGTGCGGTAATTGTGCTTTTTGGAACCCGGGGCTCTTGCGGACTCGATAGATGGAATCGACCCACTTGCTTAACACTGGCATCGAGGCCGGGGTCTCCCACATGCGGAAGAGCAGCCGCTCCAGCATCGGAGGAACCGGTACAGTAAAGGCCTCCTTCGGAGGAGAGTCATACTGGAGGGCCTCGAGCTCCTCGGCTCGAGGCTCCTCCTCGGGATCCGCGGGGAATGTCAAGGCCTTGGCCATATCCCGCACAAAGTCCGAGAACCGGGTATCCTCCGGTGGGGATCGTCTCCGAGGTTCGGACTCCGGCGAGTCCAATGGGACACACCGAGTCTGATGGGTGTTGGGCGACTCTTCGTCCTCCGTCTCTCAGCCCGACTCCTCGGAGGAGGTATCGAGCGGCTCCGGTTGGGCGGGCACCGATGCCCTCCGCCCCGACGCTGAGGGTACCGGCGTCGACGACCTCGGTCCCGAACGGGAGGCCGAGGGAGACCGTGGCCGAGGATCGACTCGAGCCCGTATGGACTCGAGGATCGGCTCGGCCTCTGGGGTCGACTTGGCCGTCGATGTCCCGGTGGTCGGGGCAGATGCACCGGTGAGCCCAGCGATCAATGCTCGCTGCTGTTCCATGAAGGCAGCGAGGCTGCTCTCCAAGGCCGTCAACCTGAGTCCGAGCTCAGGAGACCCAGCAGCCCCCGACTTGGGCCCCGACGGTGTCGGGCCCGACGTTGGCTCCCCTGGAGGAGAGTCCACGAGGACTACAGCACTCACGTGTCCAGGAGACTCCATCTCGATAAGAGGTTGCTTGGCAGGCCTCTCCGACTCCGAAGACCCAGGACGGCTATCAGGGCTATGCGACCTGGCCCTCGAGGAACCAGGAGCGTCCACCGATGCCGCCCTCATGGGTTTCTTCTTCCTACGCTGTTCCCGCGAAGGAGACCCTAGCTTAGAGGAACCCCGATGATGCTCGGGGCCGGAGTCCCGAGATGTCGAGGCCTCTGACGAGGTCCAGCCCGTCCGGACGCGGAGTCAGAGAAGATCCTATCCTTCTGGTGCTGCCGACTCCTCAATGCCTTCAAGGACATTTTGCCACACGGACCACAGATCAACGGGTCATGATCGGGTCCGAGGCAGCGGAGGCAGCAGTCATGTGTGTCGGTAAGAGACATAGGTTTCTTACACCGATCACACTTTTTAAACCCGCTGGCAGCCATCGGGGGAAAAAGGGCCCCTGCGAGGTCAAAAGACAGGGCTGCCAGTGAAAAAAGAAAAATGGCGCGAACGCTAGTCACGAAGGACAAAAACCGAAAAAGAGAGAGTGGGCTCGATACCGGCGTATCGGGCCCAGGCGGGAAAAGGATCGGGCGTCGAACCGAAGGAGAAGAACAAAAAACAGGGAAATCAACTTTTTCCTCGGCGAAAAACGAACTACGTCTGTCGGACTCCGCGGAAAAAAGAAGACTGAGGAAGATGGCACCCTTGGGCGGGAAGGGGACCGCGCATGCGCGCTGCAATTCCCAAAGGCTTTCTTTGAAAGCTGGGGAAATGCTCCGCACGGGGGCTCCGTCGGCGCCGATGTCACCCATATGTGAGGACTGACTTCCTGCTTGGTCCTGGAGAATGTGGATTTACTTACCATCCCTCCTCCATTAATTAAATCAAACACGATCATGCTATGATCACTATTTCCAAGTAGCACCAACACCCTTATCTCTTGCACCAGATCTGGTGTTCCACTAATTCTAAAATGGTTTCCCCTCTGGTTCGTTCATGAACCAGCTGCTCCAAGAAACAGTCATTTATTTCATCTTGAAACTTTATCTCCCTAGCGTGTCCTGCCGTGACACTGACCCAGACAATACCGGGGTAATTGAAATCACCCATTATTATTACCGTTCTGTAACTTTTGTTAGCTTCCCTGATTTCTTTGAGCATTTCATCATCCATTTGTTCATTCTGGCAAGGTGGTCGATAGTACACCCCCACTGCCATCGCCCCTTTTTACATGGAATTTCAATCCATAGAGATTCTACAGCGAATTTTGTTTCCTGTAGAACTTAAAAAAAAAGACTTATTAAAAGTTGTCTGCTACACAGTAGCCTGTCCTTTGCTTCTAAGGTAATCTGTGACCAATCTCCAGGGGGAGTCACACAGCCCTTGCTTGCATAGAGGGAGTCTTGGGTTCTAAATCTAACCAGAAAGCTCTCCTCTGTGTTTTAAATTTAAACTAGGCCCTTACTGAGTATTAAATTTAAACTGGAAGCTCTCTGCTGGGTTCTAAATTTAATCAGAAAGCTCTATCTATGTTTTAAATTTAAACTGGAAACTCTTTGCTGCTACTTGGCCCTGACCGATTTAACAAATACACTGGGTCACAGATTAATCAGCTTTAATCTAAAGAATTCCTTTTCCCCCAAGATTTAGAAAAATTCCCAGAAGTAATACTTACAATTGCAGATCTCTCTCCAGAAGTAGCAGTCCCCTTTTGTAGTCCTTCAAGACTGCCGCACACTTGCATCATGCGAATGGTGTCACTGAATATTCCTTCAGAATTCTCTGGCACTTATCCAGCTAGCACTGATTTTTCAGCACCACATAATTTAGGACAGAAAATAGCTGTCCTAAGAGTATGTGGCTCTGGCTATCCAGCCAGTGGCTGAATATTGCTGCTATTCAGATAGCTTCGGCGCTGCTGACAAAATCGGATATTCAGTGGCAGTCATAATTTGGATACTGCCACTGACTATCTGGATTTTTTTTTACCTGCAGCAGCGAGCATTTAAAAAAACACTGCCATGGACTCAAAGTTATTCCCTTAAATAGTATTCAACTTTCTACTTTTATTCTCTCATCTGGGAGTTTGAGAAATGCAACTACAGCCAAGGTTAGAAACATTTTGGGCGCCAAGTTGACCAAATGCCTAAAATCTGGTGCCTAGTGGTAAAGTCACCAGAACTACAGATTCTGGGCCTAGTGGAGGCTACTGCAGACTGGCAGATCTGTGTCACTTCTGAGAGAGGCAGGAGGGAAGAAGCTGTGGAGGGTCAGAATAAGCTGAAAGGAGGAGGGAGCAGGGACAGTGCTACCATTAGGTGAATTAGGAGATTTTATTTATTTATTTATTTATTTTATTTACATTCTCTTATATACCGTGCTATTCTGCATCAGTGCGGTTTACATTGAACAAACTGAAATTACATTGAACAGGGCATTATAACTTGGAGATAACTATTTTACAGGGAACATGGGCTATGGAGGGTTAAGTGGCTTGCCCAAGACCACAAGGAGCACCTGTGGGACTAGAAACCCCAGTCCTTCCGGCCCAAGGTTGCTGTCCTCTAGTGGGATTGCCTAGAGTGTCAATAGTTGCCTAGAGTGTCAATAGTTGGAGGGTGGCCCATTGCCATCACTGCTGCCCCTCTCCGGGACCTGTAGCTGTGGCAATTACTTCTAAATAGTGATGCAGCCCACCAGAAACTCCAGTGCTGTGTCGTTGTTCCTGCTTCCACCCCTCCAATGTAAACTTCCTGTATGCAACAGGGCAGGTGCGGCTGGTCTAGTCACTTCCACACCCCCCCCCCCTACCATGCAAACAAGAAGTCTGCATTGGGGATGGAAGCAGGAACAGCGATACAGCGCCAGAGATTATGGTAAGTGCTGCGTCACTGTTTAGAAGTATTTGTCAGTGTCTCCTGGAGAGGGGAGGCAGCGTTGGCTATGGTGGCGGGAGCAGGGGGGGGCAGCAGGAATACCTCATCGCCTTGCAGCACCCCTGGGAAGTATGCCAACTGGTGGGACAGAAGAAGCATGGTGAAGAGGTTCAAAGGAAGGGAGAGATCAGCTAGAAAGGGATGAAGCTTGGAGAACGATGGAAAGAACAGTAAAAAGCTAGAAGGAGAGGAGAGGAGAGCAGAGTCAAATATAGGAAAATAAAAACCAAACTACGCGAAAAGCAGAGCAAAAATCCAAAAAGGAAAACCAAAGTCAAAGAAAAAAAATCACTTGTTTCTAAAAAATTCTGACCAGCACTCATATTTTGTAAAAATGTTCCCCTTCTGGCTACTGTCAAAAGGTCCCATCTCACTTCTGTCAGTTTCTCACCTCTCAAAGATACACCTCCATCACTCTAGTCACAGATATCTCTTGTTTCTATCCACAGACACTGCCTCTTTCATTTCCGGTTCCGCTTATCCCATGCCTGTCATCCACCCTGGCGCTGTCTGTCCATCTTCCCTCCACACAGTGAGAAATCAGGATGCATCAGTCTTTTATCCTGGCCCTATTTCTTCAAGGTTATTCAACGCAGAACTATGTGATGAGGCAACGCTTTCTCTCCATTTAACTTAGCTCCGAGACAGGAAGAGTGAGACTGTATCCCAACACTCCATCCTCTTACCTCCTCTGCGTAAGAAGTCTGACATCAACAATTCAGAACTATCACTTCTTCTTAACCAGGGTCAGATTTAAAATGCGGGAACCCACAGGCAATGGGGAAGAGGTCTTCCCTCAGAAATAAATCTAGGGGATAGCGTTCTATGGGGATTACTGGAGGCGTAGAGGGCCCCTTCCCTCATCCAGATCCCCTTCTCTTCTGTCCTCCTCTCACCTCAGTTGATGCTGCTTGTCTTGTTTAAATACCTCCGTGGCATAAATGTTCAGGGAGAGAGCTTCTTTCAATTGAAAGCAAGTTCTGCTACGAGGGGACATGGGATGAGGGTGAAGGGAGATAGATTCAGGAGTGATATGCGGAAATATTTCTTTACGGAAAGAGTGGTGGATCCGTGGAATAGTCCCCCAGTGGAGGTGGTAGAGATGAGGACAGTAACTGAATTCAAAAAAGCATGGGACAAACACAGAGGATCTCTAAAGGGAAAAAGGGGACTGTTGTAGTTGTTATGGAAGGACAGACTAGATGGGCCTTGTGGTCTTTTTCTGTCATCATGCTTCTATGTTTCTATGTCTTGTGCCAGCCCCAGACAGAAAATTCAGTGATATATTAATTTGTTTGAATGTATTAGTGTTGTTTGTGCTATTTCATTTATGTATGTTTTATTGTGAACTGCATGGATGTTTTACCATTTGCAATATACAAATAAGTGAAAATCAAGTGTGCTGCCTTCCTGATTTCATAGGCTGACAGGCCTTGCGGTGCTCTGCTCCTTGCGGAGTTTCCATAGTCACAGGAAGTCTATGTGGTAAGAGAAGGCAGGGCCCACATGAAGCACATCAATGCTTACGGAAATGTGGAGCCCGAGGCAAGTGCCTATATATTGTCTATGCCTAAACCAGGCCTGATCTTAACAAAGAGATAGGAAGAATGAGACATCAACAGTCCATCATTATTTCACATTACCTTAGCAAAAAAAGAGTAAAATATCAACAATTCAGCACCCTCTCATCTCAACACAACCAAGAGGAACAGCGAGACCTCAGCACTCCAGCACTATCTCTCCACCCCAACTCCATGAGAAAACAGGAGGAGGGGGCATCAATCCTCCTCCATCTCAACCCACCAAAGAATTAGGCATTCAAGAGACAAAAGTACGTCATCTTTGAAGCTCCATGATACCCCGACACAGAGACGGGAAGTCAAGAATAGATACAAAGATGCTCCTTACCTGGCTTAGGAGGTTTGGCTGCTGCCCCAGCACCTAGAAAATGAAAAGAAATGTTAGAATAAATTTCAAGCTTATAACTGTACTGCTGTAAACAAAGTGTGAGAAGCAGATTTAAGAAACAAAGACTTGCAGACCTCATGGGAGTAATTGCAGATGAGACTGGCCAGCCTTGTGTAATCCCTTTACCCTATTGTTGGTACACTAAGTTATTTGGACTCCTCTACAACTATTTAAACGTCAGAATGAGTAAAATGAATTTATCTTGCTCTTGTTATTCTGATGTTAGGACCTTTTATCACATACTCTTTTACTATAATTACGCTCAACCTTTTTATAAAAGAAGGGGAGCTACAATTTTTGAAGGTATCAATGGATAAAATTGCGTTCTATTCAAGTAAAGGGCTTTTGATGTATGGTCTGCCCAATAAGTGGGGGAAATTATGCACATATGTGTACATTCAGCAGGACTGAGTGGAAGTGTTCTAGGGGTGGAGTTGGATAGGGATTTCTATTTATGGGCATAATTAAAAAATATCGATGGCCATGACTTCTTTAGGCAAGCTTGAAGTTTGTGCTGGGCAAAATGGTAGAAGCTATTCTAAAAAACAATTATTGGCCACATAGATAGACACAGTTTAACAGGACTTAGTCAACATGAGTTTAGAAAAGGCAAGTCTTGCCTTACCAATTTATTTGGTTCCTTTTGAAGGTGTAATAACAAAGTGGATAACGGTAAGCTAGTTCATATCACGTCTTTGGATTTTCAGAAGATGTCTGATAAAGTCCCTTAAGACAGACTCCTCAGGAAATTAAAAAGTCATGGCACTCAATCTGTCAATAATACCTAACTACTCACTTACAATTTAACACTTTCCAAAGCTGATTCATGTCACAGGTTGTAAATGTCGCAATTTGTAAATATTCAAAAGTTTTTGTTATAAGTTTTAAAAAATTACTTTGGTTTAAATATTCAAAAGTTTTTGTTCTAAGTTGTAAATAATTACTTTGATTTATACTGTTCGTTGTAATAGACACAATGTTGCATAATGTTCCATGTACTTATTACCTTATTACCTTTGTTCCCTGTAAACCACCACTGATCTTGGGAAGTGGCAGTATATAAACGTTTTTCAAATAAATAAATGGCACAGAAAACAGAGAATAGGAGTAATGGTAAATTATTTACATGGAAAAGAGTCAATAGTAGAGTGCCTCACGGAACTGAACTGGGACATGAAGGAGCAACAAGTGAAATGATTACATTTGCAGATGACAAAAAATTATTCAAAGTTGTTTAAAGAGTAGAAGATCGTGAGGATTTGCAGAAAGATCTTGTGAGACTACGAGACTGGACATCTAAATGGCAGATGAAATTTAATGTGGACAAGTGCAAAGTAATATACATTGGGAAAAATAATCAAATGATCTTGGAATCATCATCCAAGTAAAAATCTTAGAATAAGTGAACAATAGGTTGAAATTGTCAGCCCAGGGTGCTGAAGCTGCCAACAAAGCAAATAGATTCTTAAGGATTATTCAAAAGGAGATGAAGAACAAATCTGAGAATATTATTACGCAACCACACCTTGAATATTATGTGCAATTCTGGTTGCCCCATCTCAACGAGAGAGGAAAGTGTGCAGAGCACCACACATGGAATTCCTTCCTGGTCCTCTGCATGCATGTGTATGTGTGGTGAAGGAGATCAGGGGGACAGATTTGTAGGTGGGAGCAGATTGCAAAGCAGTGCCAGTTGCAGGAGGAGAATCATTTTTTGGAGTGTGGCAATTTGAAGGGTGATAGGGTAGTTGCGAGAGAGCTGTTTTTGAGAGTGAGACTGTTTTGGGGGGAGGGGTAGTTTTTGTGGGTAGGGCAATTTGTAGCGTAGTTGAGGGAGTATGGGTGCAGGTTTTGAAGATGGATGAAGTTTTCAGGATGGTGAAGTAGTTGTGGGGTTTTTTCTGAGATTGGGGCAGTTGCAGGAGGTAGATTTTGAGGGTACAGCATTTTGTGGGGCAGCTGTGGGAGATTAGTTTTTAAGGGTGGGGAGGCAGTTTACAAGGTGTGGAGATGTTGGGGGTATATTTTGGGTTGGGGCAGTTTACAGGGTAGTGGAGCAGTTGCAAAGGGTATTTTCTGGGGGTGGGTTCATTTTCTGGGGTGATGGATATTTGGGGGTATTTTGAGAGATGAGGCAGTTTTCAGTTTGGTAGAGCAGTTGCAAGGGGTATTTTCTGGGATGGAGGCAAATGTGGACTAGTGGGACAGCTGCAGGAGGTAATTTTGGGGGTTGAGGGCAGTTTGTGGGGTTAGGGACAGTAGAGAATAGGGAGAGACAATTTGAAAGGAGGAATTCTTTAACTGCCATGTTTCACTGTATGTAAGTTTTAGTGCGACAGATGCTAGAAATCCTGTATAGAGTCATTTTGGGGGGAGAAGGGGGCTTATTTCTGTGGAAACTCTCATCTGATTTGATCATTTTCAAAATCTACGAGTATGTGTCTTTTTACTGATTTTTCTGACAGGCCATATTTCATTCCATTCCACTAAATTTTCAGAGAGTTATTTTGCAACAGACATTCTTCACCCATTTTGTAGAAGTCTTTCCAACTTGTGTTAGGTCGGAAAAAGTAAAAAGGATATAGCAGAACTAGCAACAGTACAGAGAAAGGCAACAGAAATGATAAAGTGGAAGAACATCTCCCTTATAAAGAAAGGCTAAACAGGCAGGGCTGGCCCTAGGGTGGCTGGCTTGGGGGGCGGGCGGCAGAAGCAGCACACATGACCGGCTGTGCCGCCCCCCCCCCCCCCCCAGTTCCGTTTGGAAGGGGAAGGTGGGCAGCAGCAGCAACAGTATTTCCAGAAGCGGCTGCTTTTTGCCACTGCTTTCTTGCCCACATTGGGCCATGTTCTTCAGCACACATAGCCTGTGCATCTGACCCCCTTCTGACAGTACGTTGTGTCGGAAGGGGAACAGAAGCAGCAGGCCATGTGTGCTGAAGGACAAAGCCTGCCATGGGCAAGAAAGCAGCAGCAAAAAGCAGCCGCTTTTGGAAATACAGCTATTGCTGCTCCCGCTTCCCACTCCCCTTCCCCCCTACCCCTCCCGAGATGGAATCGGTAGCAGCTGGGAAGAGGAGGGGGCGGCAAAGCCAGGGTTTCTGCCTAGGGTGGAATAAATCCTTGGCCAGCCCTGTAAACAGGTTGGAGAAAAGACCGAGGGGATTTCAGAAATGTTTATACAATTATATGAGTGGAGTGGATGGTTTTTAAATCTTGCAACCCACACTAAAATGAGAGGGCAAGATGTAGATGGAAAATATACTTTTTTGTGTGGGCTTTGTTGGATTTCCAGAACAAAAGTACATGCCTACTTCTAGTTTTAAAATTATCTCAGGAAACCCATGCCCACTTAGTTATACCTGCTCTTTTACATGCATCGGCACTCTTTTAATAAAGTGCATTGTGATATGCACCTAACGTGCCAATAGCTTGCAACATCACTGGGTTAACTGTCAAGGGCGTGGAAAGCATGTTCTTGTCAGCTAAAAGAGCAGCACTGTTCCTTAATGTAGGCCACATTAGTGCAGGCAATTGGACCTGCGCAAACTGGCCACCTTGCAGATAGCGCGGGTGCTCGGACAGCAAGGTGCTCTCTTCCTCTACTCTCCATCCCACCTGCTCCCCTAAGATGACATGGACAGCTAGTGCAGAAATCCAGCCATGTGAACTGTCATGGTCCCACGCTTGCTGTCCGTGTGTGTCCCAGTGTGCCTTCACCCTGCGCCAGAACACACGTAGACAGCTAGCGCCCTTTAATAAAAGACTCCCATAGATTTTCAGAATTAATTTGCACGCATGCAGTCAAATTTTAAAAGTATAGGGGTAAGATAAAACGTCTGCCCAACCTGTCCCTTCTGCACAGTCCCTTTAAACTGAATATAGGTTGCACATGCATAAGGCTACCTACGTACAGAGCGGGCAATTTTCACAGGCTGCTGTTTCACCCTTTGAAAACTACTCTCTTATTCATGAAAAACGACTGCATCTGTTGTTGTGTTCAACTGATTCTTAACAAGTGGAAAGAGCATTGTATGAACGGTAGATAGAAATGAGATACTGTAGCAGCGACCGAGAAATGTAACAATCATAACGTAAATAGATATTTAGACACAGAAGACTGAGTTTTGTTGTTACTGCAGCCAAGCTAGATATGAGGTTGGCTTTTATTGCCTTAATTCTTCTATATCTGGCCTGGTTCTGATTTTTGTATTTAATTCTTTTTCTATCTTTTGATTTGTTCTATTATTGTTAACGGTTGAATTGTTTAAAGACTTAGCTAACCCATCCCACTATCACCACCAAATCCCTCAGGAAATACGAAAATGGCTAACAAGTAATGTAGTGGCCATAAGATGAAAGGACTAAAGCTCCTTCCGGAAGAATGACACAGAGGAACTGAACTCTGATAGAAAAGACTACTCACCTAGCTTGGACAGACCCTGACAAGATCTGTGAGTTCTTTCACAATCATCCTCAAGGCAAACTAGAAATCGGACTTAATGCTGGGGGGGGGGGGGGGAGTTATTGTACTCCGCGTTCCCTGAGATTTGCCATTGCCAGATTTTTCTAACTCATAAAATTCTGAATCACTAAATGCTCAAACATAAGTTAAGGAAGAAAGAATTAAACATCTTGCATCGGGGCATGTTTTATTTGCAGGGTTGGCATCAATAATCACAGAAAAATTACATGTATAAATTTGATGATTAATGAGGAGAAAAATACTGGCATAGTTCCCGTGAAGCAGTGTGGGAGTCCTCCAATTGTACTGCTCTTTTCACCTTGCTGCTCCTTACGCTTGGATTAAACTTCCTTTGTCTATACGTCAGGCATCTTCCTTGCCGCTCTTTTCACTTTGCTGCTCCCTACGCTTGGATTAAACTTCCTTTGTCTATACGTCAGGCATCTTTCTTGCCGCTCTTCAAACTCAAGTTAAAAGCTCATCTTTTCGCCTCTGCCTCTGGCTCTTGATTTTGCTGTTCTCCTTCCTTCCCCTCTTTTATTTCACCTTTCTTTCTTCCTCTTACACTTGTTCTTACCTCTTTCCTTTCTCCTGTCTCTCCTGCTCTTGTCTCTTTGCCCTTGTTCTTATCTTTTTTCTACTCCTTTTCTTGCTTTGTCTTTTTAGACTGTAAGCTCTTTTGAGCAGGGACTGTCTTTCTGTGTTTTCATTGTACAGCGCTGCGTGCGCCTGGTAGCGCTTTATAAATGCTTAGTAGTAGCAGTAGTAGGGGGAGCTGCTGCGATGTAAGTATGAAACTTACACATGTAAGTAGTAATTTGTAGACCTATCCATTTAAATGCCGCCAATAAAGCCACAGTCTTTAATTGATTTCAATTTGGAGAGGAAATAAACACGAGAGACAAGGAGGATAATTCCCTTAATCCTGCCTGTAAAAGGCTGGCTGAAATTAGCACTTTTTATAAAACTATACATTCCAGGGGGTAGCAGTGGTCATACACACGCATTAACTATAGGAAATGGGAAATACACATTTAGATTTTGAATTTGCTCAGGCCACACCCTAAACACGCCCTGGACATGCACCCTTGTGATTTCTACGTATTGTGGACATCCACTTGCAAATTTAGCCCTTTATAAAATCGCAGTTTAAATCCAGATACCGTTTCCTCATGTAAAGACTGGATTTTCCATGCAGAAATAGTGAATAAAGCTTCTAAATTAATCTCCAGAGTGTGCTGGTTTTTACTTATAACTATCCCTAGATATTTTATCTGACCTTTTGCCCAATTCAGGGAACATTTGGATTGCCAACCCTCTGTCCCACCATGATTCAGCAGCAAGGCCTTTGACTTATCATAGTTCATTTTTAACCCAGAAAAACCACCACATTGTACTTTAACTGGCATGATTTCTCCCTGACAAGAAGCAGCATGTAATCTCAAAGAGATTTACATGAAATTCCTGTCTTCCACCCAAGGCCTTCAATCCCCAACATGGAGCAAATCCTTAAAGCAAGTGGATCTAGCATGAGGAAAAATAACAGCAGTGATAAAGAGTAGCCTTGCCTAATGTCCTTGCTTAACTTAAAGATTTCCGTCAACTTCCCATTCACCAGTAATTATGCTCTCGTTAGCACGCAGTATTTTAACACACCATACAATTTCCCCTTGCAACCTATACTGCTCTAAAACACAAAACAGATATCATGTCATGCTATCAAATGCGTTTTCAGCATCTAGATTAGCTCTCACTGTGGGCGCTGAGGTTTCCTTAGTTGTTTGCAGCATTGCATTTACCTTTAGGAAGTTCATAGACGTGTCTCTCCTTTTAATGAATCCCAACTGGTCCGCATGCAGTAGCTATGCGGCAGTGAGAGCCACACTAAGGACTGTGCGAGCAGTAAGACTGCAGAGAGCGCAAGCACAGAAGGGGGCACTGGGCTTCCGGAAGCTCAAAAAGAGGGCGTTACTGAAAGTGGCTGGGTGGGGGCCAGATTCGTTAGCCGCACAGGGTATATTTCCAGCTTGGTATTGTCCTGGGGCCAGCTCAAGCATCAGTCAAACTAGGCGATCGCCTAAGGTGGCAACTTCTGGGAGTGAGGCAGCAAAAAGCAGGGCATTCATCCTTCTTAACCTTTCTGCTGCCTTTGACACTGTTGATCGCCACCTTCTCCTCGATAACCTGTCTTCGCTTGAATTTAGGGGCTCTGTTCTATCCTGGTTTTCTTCATCACACTGTTAGTGTATGTTCTGGTGGTTCCTCCTCTACCGCCATCCCGCTTTCAGTCGGTGCACCTCAGACTCTCTCTTGGGGCCTCTCCTTTTCTCTCTCTACACTCAGTCCCTTGGTGCATTTATTTCCTCCCACGGATTTCAGAACCATCTTTATGCTGAGGACTCTCAGATCTACCTCTCTGCACTTGAAATCTCTTCAGGAATCCAGGCCCAGATCTTTGCCTGCTTATCTGACATTGCTACTCAGATGTCTCACTGCCATCCGAAATTGAACATGACCAAAACTGAGCTCCTTATCTTTCCCTCTAAACCCACCTCCCCCCTTTCACCCTTCTCTATTTCTATGGAAAGCACTACGCTCCTCCCTATTTCCTCAGCTCACAACCTTGGGGTCAACGACTCTCCTCTCTCTCTCTCTGCACATCCAACAGACAGCTAAAGCCTGTCGCTTCTTTCTCTATAACATTGGCAAAATTCATCCTTTCCTTTCTACTCATACAACTAAGACCCTCATCCACTCACCAGTCACCTCCCGTCTTGACTATTGTAACCTGCTTTTCACTGGTCTCCCTCTGAATCATCTTTCTGCCCTTTAATCTGTTGAAAACTCAGCTGCACGGCTTATCTTCCGCCAGTGTTGTTATGCTCATGTAACCCCTCTTTTCAAGTCACTTCACTGGCTTCCTATCAGTTTCCACATCCAGTTAAAACTTCTCCTACTTACCTACAAGTGGATTTGTTCTGCAGTTTCTCACTACCTTTCCTCTCTTATCTCACTCTGCTCTCCTCTACAGCAATTATTTTAGCATCCTGAACTTAGGCTTCCCTGGCTTTGATAGCGCAATTACGTGCATCAGATTCTACATATCACCCAGGTCTTGCCTATCCAGCACACTCTATACATGCATTGCATTGAGCCAACTACCAGGTTTATTACAATTTTGGACCAAAGCAATCTGGCCCTGGTGCTTTGTTAGGTTGAAGTTCTATATGAGCACTTTTAACTCAGCTTGAGGGATCGGCTTGTCAAACCTCAGTCTCTGATCATCACTGACTGCAGGGAGCACTAGATCATTAAAGAATATCTCCCTACTCTCCTGACTTATAGGGCCTTATGTATACAATTTTGTATTATTGTTTCCAACACCAAAAGGAGTTGAGAATAACTTTCTGTTTGTCTATCTGTCCATATGTCTGGGGGCAAAATAACTTTCTGAAAAATTAACAGAATGGGATAAAATTTGGTAAGTGGGAAGAACTGGTAACAAAACATATAGAGTTTGAAATGGGACAAATTAGATTGGGGGTTTCGGAGAAATAAGCCCCTCATACAAAAATATTGGTTCAATGAATTTTTATGGGAGGAGGAGTTGCAGCTCCCATAGCGTAGAAACTTACACACAGTGTAATATAGCAGTTAGGGAATTGCTCCTTTCAAAATTTCTCTCCCTTTTCCATTCTTCTGGCCCCCCCCTCAAACTGCCCTACCTCCAACTCTCCCCACTACTGCCCTACCATCCAAAACACTGCCCCTACCCACAAAAACTACTCACTTGTAACTGTCCTTCTAACTAGCCAAATGCGCCCATCCTGAAAAAAATACCCCTACAACTGCAAACTGTCCCACCTCAAAAACTATACCCACATAAGAGCTCCACCACACTGCAAAATGCCCCTCCACCAAAAATCCCTACAACTGCCCTACCACTCTGAAAACTGCCCCATCCCTAAAACCTAGCCCTCCTGTCCTACCATCCTGCAAACTTCCCACCCCCAAAAACTAGCTCGCTGCAACTACCCTGTTCCTTAAACTACCCCATCCCAAAAAATTACTACTACTATTAAACATTTATATAGTGCTACAAGGCATAGGCAGCACTGTACATATACATACAAAAGACAGTCCCTGCTCATCAGAGTTTACAATCTAATTGAGACAGACAATACAAAAGATGAAAATAAGGGAACAAATATGGAAAGGTAAGGAGATACAAGGAAAACAAGGGATCAGGATCCAAAAGCAGCCTCAAAGAGGTGAGTCTTTAGCATAGATTTGAAAGGGGGGACAGATGAAGCCTGACGTACAGACTTGGGCAGTTTGTTCCAGGCATAAGGAGCAGCGCAGTGAAAGGATCAAATTCTGGAGTTGGCAGTGCAAAGAAAAGGGCATCGAGAGAAGCAAGTCTGTCTTTTTGCAGATGACACGAAAATTTGCAACAGAGTGGACTCCCCTGAGGGAGTGAATAACATGAGGAAAGATCTACAAAAGCTGGAAGAACGGTCTAATGTTTGGCAGTTAAGATTTAATGTGAAGAAGTGCAGTGTCCTGCACACGGGAAGCAGAAATCCAGGGGAAATGTATGTGATAGGGGGCGAGAGGTTGGTGTGCACGGACCAGGAGAAGGACCTTCGTGTGATTATTTCAGCGGATCTCAAGGTGGTGAAACAGTGCGACAAGGCGGTGGCAAAAGCCAGGAGGATGTCGGGCTGCATACAAAGAGGAATTACCAGCAGAAAGGAAGAGGTACTAATACCACTGTACAAGTCACTGGTGAGGCCTCACTTGGAATACTGTGTTCAGTTTTGGAGACCATATCTTGCAAAGGATGTAAAAAGACTGGAAACTGTTCAGAGGAAGGCAACCAAAATGATTTGGAGCCTGCAGCAGAAGCCTTATGAGAAGAGACTTGAAGACCTACATATGTACACTCTGGAGGAGAGCAGGGATAGGGGAGATATGATTCAGACATTTAAATACATAAAGAGAAATAATGAACAAACAAACCTCTTCCAAAGACGGGGAAGCTGTAAAACTAGAGGTCATAACATGAAGCTGCAAGGGGGTAAACTGAAAGGCAATGTCAGGAAATACTTATTCACTGAAAGGGTGGTGGATGATTGGAATGCCCTCCCGATGGAAGTGGTGGGGGCAAATACAGTGACAGAATTCAAAATGGCATGGGACAGACACAGTGGATACCTTTACAGCAACAGAATAAAATCAAAATAAACTTAACTATCTAATTTCTCAACAAATAGGGGTGACCTACACGGAGCAGCAGGTTCACCCCTAAACAAAGACATGGGGAGGGGTGGCCTGCACAGAGCGGCAGGTGCACCTACTCTTGCCATCTTACTGGGCAGACTAGATGGACCATACTGGTCTTTATCTGCCGTCATTTACTATGTTACTATATTCACGAGGAGGGGTGTAGGGAGAGAGAAGAGAGGAAAGGTAGCAAGAAGCAGTAGAATGAATACATTTATTGGTCAGAAGGAGAAGCTTGAATTGGATACGGAAATGGAAGGGAAGCCAATGAAGTGATTTGAGAAGAGGGGTTATATGAGTATATCGGGGCTGGCAGAAGATTAGCCACGCAGCAGAGTTCTGAACAGATTAAAGCGGGGAGAGGTGACTCAGAGGGAGACCAGCAAGGAAGAGATTACAATAGTCGAGACAGGAGGTGATTAAAGAGTGGATAAGTGTTTAGTAATGTGTTCAGAAAGGAAGGGGTGAATTTTGTTAATGTTGTAGAATGAATGTAGAATGCAAGGTTGTCCAAGTGTCTATCAGCCCTCTTCCTTGTGTAGTTTCTCTGGGGTTTACAATCAACCAGCAGGCTCACAGTTCCAATTTAATTAAGCAGTAGCATACAACTGTGGCCATATACATTAGTTACCCCTTGCAGCGTTCCAAACATTAAAATAAATCTACCTTCTAGATCCTAAATTTACTGCACTGTATGCCTGTAACAGACTACCTAAATCCAGGCTAAAAACCCACCTCTTTGAGGGTGCTTTTGGATCCTGGCCCCCTTTATTCTCCTGTTTACCACGCATGTGTGTTATAGCCATTTTCGCTAGTCTCCTGATTGCTATATTTGTCTGTCTTACATCGATTGGAAGCTGCATTGTGCAGGGCCTGTCTCTCATGTATATGTACAGCACTATAGAAATGATAAATTGTAGTAGTAGATTATAATCTCAAACAATACCCTTGTATGGCTCAGGACTGCTGCCCCTCTCTGTCTGCTCTTTATAGATCGCCTGCCCATTCCCTCTGCAATTTACTGTTCAATTGAGCTTAGCTGTACTTCTTGAGGGAAAGCGATATCAGCTCCCCTCTTTCTGAAAATAGCTGAGGACTGCACTCCATTATTGGCATTATTTTGGTACTAAATCATTCCGTGCACCTTTATTCACCTGCAAACTGGAGGAGTAGCCTAGTGGTCAGAGCAAATGCCTAGTACCCAGACAATCGAGGGTTCAATTCCCACTGGCACTCCTTGTGACTTTGGGTAAGACACTTTACCCTCCATTGCCTTGGAAGAAAAGGCTGGTAATCTACTTCCAGTGATACATTGCCAAGAAACCCCAGAGGCCACTGGGTCACTAGGAGTCAACACTGACTTGATGGCACTAAAATAAAAAGAAACTAGAAAAGTTTCACTTCAATGGCCCCTGGAAACCTCCTAACTGAGCCTCTATTGGAGTGAAACCCCCCCCCCCCCCACCCCATGTCTTCCATCATCTCTCATTGCCATGACCTATCCTCTTCTCCAAACCTTACACACACCGATTTCCTTCAGCCATTCTGCCATCTGCCCCTACCCTAACCCTCTTCCTCTACTCTCTCCACACCCCTTCTGCATCCTACTTCCCCAATTCCTCTGGGATGATTTTCCTTTAATATATTTAGGACATCTCCATAACTATAAACAAAACCATCTCACTCCTCCTCACAGACCTCAGTCCATAGTCCCAGCATGTATATTATCCCAAACGTTACGGCTGTATTTAGTCTCTTTTCATTTAGTTGACTGAATGTCAGCACTACATAGGTTGGGTTGTCACCTGATCCACTTTATCTTGCACACCTTAGTGCTTAGCTGTGCCCACAGATCTCAAAGGCCCCCCTCCCCACCATCTGCGGTACAACATGTAGAAACAAACATATCCCCTAGGGCACAAGAGTGTGCCTTATTAAGTCCTGCAAGCTTTCAGTCTTATGATATGTCCCAGAAAGGACAACTTATACAATTAGGCCATTACTGGCCCTCCCAGGGGCACAGTGACTAGCAGCAGGTCTGTCCACGGGACTTTTATGCCTCGTACTGATAAAAGACCTTGCCCAGCGTTATTCCAAGCATGGCTCATGTCCCACATTCTTGCCATGGGCATTGTCTGACCTTTCCACTTTGCAGCAACGAACCTGTGCAGGTGCACTCTGTATCCTTTGTCATATATTGTCTCTGCACAACTAGTATCGCAGCTGTGGTCCCAATGCATTCTTTTCTATGCAGTGCTGCAATCCATCTCCACTTGTGGGGCCTGCAAAGCTTCCCAGGGGGAGGGCCTGGCCCTTTGCTCCTTATTAACGGTCCTTTTCTCAGAGGAGGCATTTTACTAGGTCCATAACAATTCCATACATATAAACACCACAGAAGCAACAGGCCGGCAGCAACAAATTATGTCCATGTCCTAAGCAGAGCTCACTGGTCCTCTCCAGCTAATCGCCCCTTAACGGCAATTTAACCACAGACTTCTTAAGATCTCCAGGTTCCTCAAATATGAGGTCTTATTTTGAAAAGTAAGTTGCACCCTGGTAGGATATTGTAGAACAAACGTAACGCCTCTCTGGAAGAGTTCAGGACACGGAGTCATTGCTCTGAAGAGCTCGGCTACCTGCGCTGAAAAATCTTGAAAGATAAGGATTTTTGACTCACCATTTTGCTGCTCCTTCTTTTGCTTTTGTAAGGAGCGGATCTTGGCCTTATCATCATAACTCAAGATGTGGGCCATAACAGGCATTGACTTTCGTGTTCCCTCTGCTTTCGATCTACGGCAAATATTTTCCGATTTGAAAGGCAACGAATCTGGGGAAAGTGAATCTGGCAGCCATGTTTCTATGATTTTGTAAAGCTCATCTTCCTTCATCCACTCTGGGAATCCTATAAAGCACATGTTATTTCTCCTCCCCCGATTTTCTTGGTCTTCTAGTCGGATCGTAAACTGTCGAATGCGAGCCTCCAGTTCTCTGAGACGTCCTTCCATAACATGCACTTTATCCTCTTGTATCAATATTCGCTCTTCCATGCGCTGGAGCCGTATTGCTTGTGATTCTTTCATTTTTTCAATTAATGAATGGATATTTGAAAATCTGTCTTCCATAACTGAGAAAAGTTTTTTAGTCTGCTTTTGTATAACCTCCTCCTGCATTGTAAAGATGGAATGGGAAAGCTGTGCAACCATCTTTTCATCTTGCTGCTCTGCCTTGTCATGTGTTGATTTTTCCAGTTTGCCTGACATCCTGTCACACACACCTTCTCCACGTGCTTACCGACCAGCTTTTCAAATATTCTAGAGCAGGTTGGGGAAATAAGATCTGATTTTACACCATTTATGACTAGTAATAACTCTTAATTTGGGAGATTCATCCTGGAGCAGATCTACCAGCATCGCTCAGCCCACGATATTCAAGTGACCCTCAACCAAAATCTTAAATCCAGCCCTCCAGAAAGCCCAGGCCTGTGTAGGGACAACATTGTCTTCCTATATCCGGCCTACACAGGCCAACGCCACTTCTTCTTTCCAGCCATGAGGGCATCTGTCTCCTTCCTACTTTCCACACACACTCTGGGAAATTATGCAAATTAGTACAGTTATGAACATTATAAACAATTAAATTATGTGAGTGCATTGCAGACAGCCTCCTGAGGCCAAGAGTCATGCAGCTGGCCTCAGGACTTTTTGCTGCAATGCACTCGCATAGCTTAATTGTTTATATTGTTCATAATTGCACTCATTTGCATAATTTCCCAGACTGTGTGTGGGAAGTAGGAAGGACACAGTTGCCCTCATGGCTGGAAAGAGGAAGTGGCATTGGCTTGTGTAGGCCGGATATATGAAGACAATGTTGCTTCCACACAGGTCGGTCAGAAGGAGGAGGAGGAGGAGGAGAAGTCAGCCTGTGTAGGCAGGATGGAAGAAGACCATGTCAGCCTCCGCAGGCCATACTGGAAGCCAGTGGCAGCAACTCAGAAGGAGGCTATAATGGCAAAAGAGATAAGCGTATTAAAGGCTTGGGTAGGGACAGAGAAAGAATGGTAATGTTCACCTGAGGGAGGGAGAAAATGGTGGGTGGTTTGGGGAGATGGGAGAGAGAGAAAATGGTGGGTCTGGCCTTGGAGAAAGAGGGTGACGATAAAGAAAAGGCGATAGCATCATGCCTCGGGGGGAGAGAGCGGGGTTGTGGTGTCTGGCTTGGGAAGGGAAATGGATAGAAGAATATAAGGATTGCTAGGCAGCTGCATTCATTTCTGAGAATGTTCCCATCGTGTTCTATTCCTGGAGTTTCCCTCTGAAAACGTAGGGGCTGCTCAGTGATACCTATGTTACTATGAGACTTTCTTTGATCTTCGAGTTAGGGATTCTGTATTGATGCATCTGGCTACATTTGTATCACACTGGCAGTATTGTTCTAAACATGCAACAGATGTATTGTTTCCTGTTTCTTATACAGTAGATACAATGTCCAGGTGATAAATGAAACCCTGCACGTTGTCTGCTGGTTCCACCATCCTCCCATCCCCTTGTAGCATTGATAAGAGCATTCATGGGGTAAAGGGAAGGGGCAAGCAATTTTCAGTCTCCTTCATTCCCACATCTTTGGGAAGGAACCAACCATCTCCTCCTTCTCCCTGTTTGCGCCTATGCCTAAGAGCTAGATTCAGCCCCATTATAACCAGCAGTGTGCAAGATGGACATGGCTGTTGTCCCACATGATGTACTGATGGCTCTTCCTAATTCTGTTATCTACCCAATTTCTTAAAATTTTACATAGGTGTAAAACTGCTAACCCTGCATAATTTACTCCAAAGCATGGAGGTCTGTAAAAACACCTGGCAGCACAGTGTCACTGGGGATAGATCATGTGCCTGGCCCTTGGTAGTCCATGGCTTCACCTCACACATGTGAGTGCTAACCAGAGTTAGGCTGCACAGAACTGACCCCACGCTTTTTCCTTACACAGTGGTTTCAACTGACAAACCAGAACTTCCATTAAAATCTGAGATGTACTTTTCAGCCTCTCCTCACAAGGGTATCCTTCCATCTCCTTTATCATTTTAGTAGCTCTTCTCTGTACCTTTTCTAATTCCATTATTTTCTTTTAAAGATACGACGACCAGAATTGCACACAATATTCAAGGTGCAGTCGCACCATGGAACGATACAGAGGCATTATAATATCCTTTGTTTTATTCTCCATTCCTTTCCTTATGATACCTAGCATTCTATTTGCTCTCTTGGCTGCCATTGTACACTGAGCAGAGGGTTTCAACATGTTACCCCCAATGACATCTAGATCTTTTCCTGGGTAGTGGTCCCTAATATGGAACCTTGCATTGTGTAACCATAGTTTGCACTGCTTTTTTCCTAGGTGCATAACTTTGCACGTGTCCACATTAAATTTCATCTGCCATTTGGATATCCACTCTACCAATTTATCAAGGTTCTCTTGCAATTTTTCACAATCCTCTTGTGTTTTAACAACTTTAAATAATTTTGTGTCATCTGCAAATTTGATTAGCTCACTCGTTATTCCCATTTCCATGTCATTTATGAATATGTTAAAAAGCATCAGGTCCAGCACAGATCCCTGAGTACTCCACTATTCACCTTTCTCCATTGGGAAAATTGACCATTTAGCCCTACTCTATCTTTTCATCTTTTAACCAGTTCCTGAGCCACAATAGTGCATTGCCTCCTATCCCATGACTTTTTAATTTCCTCAAGATTCTCTCATGAGGGACCTTGTCAAAGACTTTCTGAAAATCCAGATACACTATATCAACCGACTCACCTTTGTCTACTTGTTTATTCACTCCTTCAATAAAACATAACAGATTAGTAAGACAAGACTTTCCTTGACTAAATCCATGTTGGCTTTCTCTCATTAAACCATGACTATCTACATGTTCCTTATAAAGATTTCAACCATTTTGCCTGATATTGACGTCAGGTTCACCAGTCAAGTTTCCCGGATCACCACTGGAACCCTTTTTAAAAATTGTCCTTACATTGGCTATTCTCCAATCTTCAGGTACTACAGATGATATTAATGATAGCTCACAGATAGGTCTGCAATCTCATATTTCAGTTCTTTCAACAACCTCAGATGTATACCATCCGGTCAAGGTAATTTGCTATTCTTCAGTTTATCTAATAGTTGTAATACATCTTCCAGGTTTATCGATATTTCTTTCAATTCTTCTGATACATCACCTTTAAATACCATTTCAAGCATGGGTAACTTTTCTACATCTTTGTCAAATAAGGCTAAAGCAAAGAATTCATTCAGTCTCTCCGTTATGGCCTTGTCCTCCCTTAGCACCCCTTTTACCCTGCTATTATCATCTAATAGTCAACTGACTCTCTCATAGGTTTTTTGCTACAGATTGTGCTTGAAAGTTTTTATTATGCATTTTTGCTTTCACAGCAAGCTTTTTTTTTTCAAATTCTCTCTTTGCCTGCCTTATCAATGCCTTGTATCTAACTTGCTAGTGCTTATATTGTTTCCTGCTTTTGTCATTTGGCTCCCTTTTCTATTTTCTGAAAGATGCTTTTTTGGCTACAACAGCCTCTCTGATCTCACCTTTAAACCATGCTGGCAAATTTTTGACCGTCCTTCCACTTTTCTTAAAGCGTGGAATACATGTGGACTGGGTTTCTGAGATAGTATTTTTGAACAAAGCCCATGCTTGATGTAAATCTTTAACCTTTGCAGCTACTCCTTTACATTTTTCCTTAACTATTTTCCTCATTATTTATTTATTTACATTCTCTTATATACTGTGCTATTCTGCATCAGTGTGGTTTACATTGAACAAACTGAAATTACATTGAACAGGGCATTATAACTTGGAGATAACTATTTTACAGAGAACATGGGCTATGGAGGGTTAAGTGGCTTGCCCAATACCACAAGGAGCACCTGTGGGACTAGAAACCCCAGTCCTTCTGGCCCAAGGTTGCTGTCCTCTAGTGGGATTTGAATCCCCGACCTTCTGGCCAGAAGTACCTTGCCCCAACCACTAGGCCACTCCTACACTCCCATTATATCATAGTCTCCCCTCTGAAAGTTAAAAGGAAGTTTGCTTGGCAAGGTATGACCGGAAATAGATTGCCAAACTTTTCTTCCAAGGCAATGGAGGGTAAAGTGACTTACCCAAGGTCACAAGGATTTATTTTGAATTAAAGCATTTTGGAGAGATTAGCCTTTCCATGTTCAGATAGAATTTTATTTTACTATTTTTCAAAAACTGTATTGAATTGTATTAACACACAAATCATTCAACATGCATTAAAAATTATCACCATTTTAACAAGCTGGAGAGCAATAGTCAAGGGGATAGCCACTGCAGAAAGATATTCCCATCAATTATCTGGATATCTTTATGTGTATTTTCTACCATTCTAAGATGGAATCCTAAACTTACAAGTTTCTCTGGATAGAGGCTGAATATCGCAGCTCTGGGTATAAATTTAGGTCCTGTCCCTAGAACGTTCCTGGTCACTACTCAATTTAAACAGATCAGTTTTGGCTGTATCTTGAGTTCTCAGCTTATACTGACAAAATGTATCTGTTTAGCAGCTTAGGAAGTTTCAAAGAAAGCACCTATGCAGTCAAAACAAATGCTGACCGAAAAAGTGTTTTTAAATATTGAACCCTCAACTATTACAATCATGATTTTTCTCTATTGTTGAACATGTATGTGGAAATTCTTACACACACTCACATTATACACATGTACGCACATCTTATATAAATCAAACTGTGGGTAAACTTGTTTTCTCGATAATAAAAGAATGAATCAGAATAAGCCCAGGTCTGAAAACCACGTTATGTGCTGACCCTTCCAAGTCGGGGATTAGCAGCCCTATCTCTATTTCTTTTAACATTCATTGTAGAACCGCTCAAAAGGAAGATTATGATAAAATTAGGAAAATGATTAAGAAAAATTAAAAGGAGCAACTGAAAAGGTTAAGAGTTTGCATCAGGCTTGGGCATTGTTTAAAGATACTATCTTGGAAGCCCAGATTGCTTTAAGAAAGGTGGAAGGAAGGTCAAACAACTGCTGGCATGATTTAAAGATGAGGTCAGGGAGGCGATTATAGCCAAAAAAGCATTTTTCAGAAAATAGAAAAAGGAGCCAAATGGCAAAAATTAGAAACGACTTAACCACTAGCAAGTTAGATGCAAGGCACTGATAAGACTGGCAAAGAGAGAATTTGAAAAGAAGTTTGCAGTGGAAGCGAAAACTCAAAAGAAAAACTTTTTCAAGTTCATTCAAAGCAAACATCCTGTGAGAAAGTCAGTTGGACCATTAGATGATTGGTAATAGGGGCACTAAGTGACGACAAGGCCATAACGGACAGACTGAATTAATTCTTTGCTTTGATATTTACTGAAGAAGATGCAGGGAAGCTACTCATGCCAGAAATGATATTTAAAGGTGATATGTTTGAGGAATTGAAACAAATCTCAATAAACCTGGAAGATATAATACAGCAATTAGATAAACTGATTTGCATCAAATCACCTGGATCAGATGGTGTACATTCCAGGGTACTGAAAGAACTTAAAAATGAAAATGCAGACCTACTATTTGTGAACTATCATTAAAATCATCTATAGCACCTTGCAATTGAAAAGTGGCCAACGTAAGGCCAATTTTTAGAAAGGGCTCCAGGGGTGATCCAGGAAACTACAGACTGGTGAGCCTGTGCTGGGAAAAATAGTAGAAACCATTATAAAGAACAAAATAGTCACAGTTTAATGCGACATAGCCAACATGGATTTAGCCAAGGAAAATCTGGTCTCACTGATTTGCTATATTTTTTTGAAGGTGTGAATTAACAGGTAGATAAAGGTGAGCCAGTTGATGTGGAGCCAGATTCTAGCAGGGGCACATCTGAGCCGTCCGGATGGCCCCGAGCAGGACAGGCCCATTAGGACCCAATTCTGTACCATGGGAACAAAACATTCCCGCAGCACAGAATGGGGCCCGAGGATGGCCCAGCGTGCCCCTGCATGCCTGTGGGGACATCCTCCCCCACAGGCTTCCCTGGCTCCTATGGCACAGACCCCCTTCTTCCCCACCACCCAACCCACGGCTGGCCAGCCAGGGCCTGGATTGGGTGGCAGGGACCCCACTGCACCCGGTCCCGAGGGGGGGGGGGGGATCTCTAGCTCCAATTGCCTGGTTAGAGCTGATTATTCCACTTTGAGATGGAATAATCAGCATGTCCCCCTGACCCTGCCGTAACCTGAATTGGCCCTGTATGCCCTGACGTCTCGGCCCGCCCTCACCCCTACCCCTGCTCTGCCAGGACCCTGTCGCCTCTCATCTTCCACTGACTCTCCCAGTCCTGCTGCTCTAGCCGTGCAGAGAGAGTCAGAGGGGGAATAGGGGCAGGATGGCTTGCGGGGCTGCATGTCCCACTGCGAGTCAGCATCGGGCCCATAGTGTATCTGGATTTTCAGAAAGCCTTTGACAAGGACCCTCATGAGAGACTCTTGAGGAAATTAAAAAGTCATGGGATAGGAGGCAATGTAGTGCTGTGGATTAGGAACTGGTTAATAGAAAACCGAGAGTAAGTTTAAATGGCCAGTTTCCTCAGGAGAGAGGTGAATAGTGGAGGACAGAAATCTGTGCAGGGTCCGATGCTTTTTAACATATTTATAAATGGCCCAGAAATTTGTAGATGACACAAAATTATTCAAAGTTGTTAAATCACAAGGGGATTGTGAAAACTTGCAAGAGGACCTTGAGAAATTGGGAAACTGGGCATCCAAATAGCAGATGAAATTCATTGTGGGCAAGTGCAAAGTTATTCACTTAAGGAAGAACAACTCAAGCTACAGTTCCACGAAGCACAGTTCCACATAAGGAACCACCACCCAATTAAAGATCTAGGCTCATTATGCAGCGGTGGCAAAGAAAGCAAATTGAATGCTAGGAATCAAAAGGAAATACCCTAATACCTTCCTCTTGTATATAGTTGCATCTGTTATGCACTATTATGTACATAGAAACCACTTTCTTTTAGTTAATTGTTTTAACTCAGTTCCAGTTAAATTTGTTTAATTTATGATACTTTAAGACGTTCTATGTATATCTAAGATGTTCTATGTAAAACAAACTTCGATTTGTTAATAGTTGTTATTTGTACACCGCAACTGATCTCTGGAAGATGCGGTATAAAAATGAGTGTTAAATAAATAAATAAATAAAATAAGAAACTGAGAATAAAATCAAGGACTATCATAATGCCTCTGAATTGCTCCATGGTGCAACTGTACCTCGAATACTGTGTTCATTTCTGGTAACCATATCTAAAAAAGGATATAGTGGAATTAGAAAAGGAACAGAGAAGAGCAATCAATATCATAAAGGGGATGGAAGGATAACCCTACAAGGAAATGCTTAAAAGGTTAGGGCTCTTTAGCTTGGAACTGAGGGGAGAACTGATGCTGTTGTTGTTAAGTGCCGTCGAGTCGGAGTCGACTCATGGCGACCCTCTGGATAGCTATCCTAAATTGTGTTCGGTCTTCAGTCAGGCGGCTCATTGTTGACAGACTGGTACCCGTAGCTGCAATCCATCTCATTGCTGGCCTTCCTCTTTTGAATTGACCTTCTATCTTGCCAAGCATGATGTCTTTCTCTAATGATCTCTCTCTTCGCATGATGTGTCCAAAGTATGAAGAGGTCTGATAGAGGTCTTTAAAATAATGAATTGAGTAGAACAGGTGAAAGTAGATTGGTTGTTTACATCTTCAAAAAGTAGAAAGACAAGGGGACTGTGATGTGGTATATGGAATGTTACTCATCCTTCTTGAAAGGAATTGTCAGCAGTCCCTTTTAATGGAGTCTGCAGCCCAGAGTTCAGGGCTGGGAGGATGTGGCACACAGGAAGGCATTAAGAACCCAGCAGGCTGCAGGAAGGAGAGAGTTCCATGGAGCCAGAAGTCCTTCCAAGGCAAGCCATGCAAAAGAGTTCTAAGATAGAAACTTTAACTGGGGCTGGATGAGGCGCTGGGAGAACCAGCTTTGTGGAGGTATAACAAGCTGGGACAGAATAAAAGTTGTTTTGTTTCCTTGAACTGCTGTTTGTTCTGTGTTTTAAAGACAACCTCTGTCCACTGCATGCCACACTTAGCACATAGTGACAGCGTGGAGATTTCCTCTAACCATGTGAATGAGGGCAAATCCACATCCCTCCAGAGCTGGGCCTCTACAGCAGGTCAGGATTTTATTTTTTGTTTGTATGAGCTAAGAGATTTAACCTTGCCCTAGTTAAGGAGCTTAAAGAAGGTCTAGCTAGTGCCAGACAGGCAGGCTTTGTTTTGGCCACTAGAGGCCACTAAAAGTTTGTTGGAGCTGTAATACTGCAGTGTTAACTCAGCTGCAGAAGAGGAAGCTGTGGTGGTGTTGCAAGAGAACAGAGACAAGCCAGGAAAGAGCGGCTCCTCCAGATTCTGGCAGAAGGTCAGCAGCAACAGCAACAACAACAGTATCAGTGTCAGCAACAATTTCAACATGCCCTGCTGGAAGGGCAGCAACAGCAGTAGCAGATACAGGGGGAGCTACAGAAGAGTTACCTTGCTCAGTTGACTCAGGCCCTGTAGAGACCACAACTACACCTTCCAGCGCAAGCACTTCTTAAAATGACAGCAGAAGATGAACCTGACTACGTTTTGGTGAACTTTGAATAAACGGCCCACATGGCCGGGTGGCCGGAGGCGACATGGACTATCTATTTGGGGAATCCGCTGACAGGCAGCAGTCAGGCTGCATTCCAGGATGCCAACACAGATGGGCGAGCTACATATTTAGCTGTCAAGGCCATCATACCAAAAGGGGCCGGCTGAACCCCAGAGGCCTATCGCCAGTGATTCAGAAAAGGGGAGCTCCAGATGAAAAAGAGCCCTTGGAGGTTTATTTATTTATATACCGCTTTTCTACTAGTCAAAGCAGTATACATTCAGGTACTGTATATTTTTCCTTTGACCCCGAAGAGCTCACAATTTATATTTTTGTACCTGAGGCAACGGAGGGTTAAGTGGCTTGCCCAAGACCACAAGAAGCACCTGTGGGACTAGAAATCCCAGTTCTTCCAGCAAGAATGGACCCGAGATAGCACAATCTTGTCTATTGGAGCAGCTTTTGGAGGGCCTGACTGCCCTGATGAAACAGTGGTACGTCAGCACCCCAAGCTTACAGTAGAGAGTGCACTGGAAACAGCCAAAGGATGACATAAAACCCAGCCGGTGACTGAAGCAGACAATGAGAAGGGAAGAAGTCATCCGTTAGCCCAGGAAGAAGGAAAGGGTAGCCGGAATGGATGTTGGCTCCAGGGTTGTCCTGTCCACTAGGCGGGCTAGGCAGCCAACTAGGGTGGCAGACATCTGCAGGCGGCATGGCATGATGCCCACAGCAGGCCATGTGCTTCGGCACACATGCCTGCTATTTCTGCCCCCACCCCTTCCGAACTAAGTTGTGTTGGAGGGGGTCAGAAGCAGCAGGCCATGTGTGCCAAAGCAGTTGGCCTGCCATGGGCTGCTGCCACCACCATGCCAAGCCAAGCCATCCCCCTCACTGATGGAATCGGTGGCAGCAGCAGGTGGCAACATGGCATGGCTTGGAAGAGGGGCAGCGTGGCTCAGAAGGGGGAACAGCATGGCTGGGGCTTTTTCCTGGGGCAGCAGAAACCCTTAGGCCAGCTCTGGTTGGCTCCCATGTTCAGACCCCCAAAGTCACCTCCTAGGCAAGAGCATGGCCCTTCACCTGTTTTAGGTGTGGAACCTGGGGACACTTTGCTCGGGAATGTCCCCTGGGTATGGAGGAACCCATGGATGTCAGTCTAAACATCCCTCACACCTGCACTTTTGTGGACACTCCCCACCCAGGGGCATAGAGCTTTGTGATTCCAGTGGAACTCAAGGTGAACTGCCTCAAGGCCTTGATAGACTCCGAGGGTTTGTGAACCCTCATTCACTGGGAAACAGTATCCTAATTTCAAATTGACTATGCAAAGAAAGTAACACTGGCCTATGTATATGGAGACCAGAGGCAGCATCCAACAACACAAGTTTCATTCAAGACTCTGGTAGGGCAATCCACATTCAAGATTGTGGTGCTGCCCTGGCTCTCATTTCCAGTGGTGATTAGCCGAAACTTTGGAACGATATGAGCCTGGCTAACTGATGGCTCCACTAAGTCAGATCAGGAAGACTTCCCAGAGGTTTTCCCTCTGTAAGTCCTGGATCTATTTGCCAAGAATCCCAAGTCTGCTAAGTCCCAGAGTCAATGTTGCCAGGAAAAGCTATGCTACCAAGAGAATTTAGGGGCGGCTATGGGGGAGGGATTCAGGGAGGGAGAGCCTAGGGAGGAATCCCCTGGGGATAGCTCAGGGCTCAGTGGTAGTGACTCATATACAATTGTCTCCGTCCCAGAGTGGGGGTTAGGTGAAGACCCAGAGAGCTTCAGGAGGACCTAACTAGAGGATGAGTCCCTTAAATATGCCTGAACGTGGGTTTTGGAGGTGGACGGGATTCCAGTAGATAACGAAGAGTCCCCTTCAAGACCCTTTCCCTATTCTGTGCTTAAGAGAGGTTTGTTATACAGAGTGGCCAAGGGTGCCCTAGGGGGAAGAGGTAGAACAACTGGTAGTTTCCTGCCCCTATTGTCAGCAGGTGTTATCATTGGACCATAACCATTTATTAGGAGGACATCTGGGTGGAGAAAACATTGGAGCGTGTTTTAGCCCGATTTTTCTGGCCCAGGATCCATATACAGGTGTAGTTATATTGCCAGTCATGCCCCACCTGCCAATTTCACAACCCAGCCAGACTCTGACCTGCCCCTCTATAGTGTCCCATCATTGAAACTCCATTTGAAAGAGTGGCCATGGTCCTGGTAAGAACCCTTAAAGCAAACCACCTGAGGCAACAAGTATATATTAGTCATACTGGACTACGTTACCCGAAACTCAGAGGCCATTGCTCTAAGGAATATGAAGACTACTATGATCGAAGTATTCTCGCAGGTGAGAATACCCAATGAGATCCTCATAGATCAAGGAACACTCTTTGTATCCAAGGTGATGAAGCAAGTGTGTGCCTTGGTGAAGGTCAAGATGCTGCGAACATCAGTATATCACCCACAGATGGATGGCCTCATCGAATGATTCAATTAAACTCTGAAATAAATATTATAAAAGTTTATGCAGGACAGGAAGAATTAGGACATTCTCCTATCCTACTTGATGCTTGCCATCTGCGAGGTACCTCAGAGTTCCACGGATTTTCGCCTTTTGCATTATTCTTCATAAGACAGCCAAGAGGCATATTAGAGGTGGTAAGGGAAACCTGGGAAGAAGAATCCTGTGCCGGGTGTAATTTGGTGGAGTACATTATACAAATGCAGGACAGGCTAAGGAAAGCCGAAGAGGTGGCCAATTTCAATCTGGAAAAAGCCTAAGCCAAGCAGGCCAAGGGTTGTAATTGGGCAGCCATGCACTACACCTTTGAAACAGAAGACAGATTTTTATTCTTGCTGCCCTCATCCGAGAGCAAGTTACTCTGTAAATGGCAGGGGTCCTATGAGGTGGGGCATGTTAATGACAAGATTGCTGAGCCAAATAAATGGAAGAAAGCCAAAATTTACCATATTAACCTATAAAAAAAGTGGATTCCAGTGATGGCTGTGGCAGTACAGGGAGATGATTTTGGGCTGGAAATTTCAGCCCCGTCGGATCCAACTCAAGTCCTCCATTGACTCCTAAACCCCACTGATCCATTAAACCTTGTAACATATCCAGCTCTCGAAATCAATGAGTTAGTGATATGTGTGATGATGTAATATGTATGCTATCCCTCATGGCACCATAGTAGTTTTTTCGAATGGGTGTCTGCTTTTTATTTCAGCCCAGGGTTCAGTGTACTTGGGAGTTTTTTCAGGGTGAAGTTTATGAGGTTATGATATGACGCACAACGTTACAACTTAGGGCCCCATGGCAGAGTTGTATAATGGGTACAGCTTCGCTTTTGTAGGTCAATGCATTAATGAGTTTTGGTGGGACAATACCACGGGTCCATAACAGAACATCTCTACAAGATTGTATTGGCAATTTAGATCGCTGATTAGTTTTTGGGGCACCTTTTGGATACTGACATTCTAGATAATATTGCTCATTCTGGTGGTGGCCGCATACCGTTTGTTATATATTATAAACATGGTTAATATGAAAGCTCGGGGTTTATACAGGTCCAATGGCTGAAACTATTATAAAACCTTTTAACAAATTACTTCATATATTCTTTGTGATTGTTTTGGGTTGCTGCGGTGTGAGTGAGCTTTTCGATATATGGATCTTTGGCATTTATGAGAGCTGGCATTGGGGGTTTTCCCGCGAAAAGGAGTTATTTGAATGGTGCAAGTTTGGGCATTTCAGAATTTTGAGTATCCACGTAGAACGACATAGAGTGTAAGGTCTACACGATTTTTGTGCTTCTCTTCATTCTTAGGTATGAATTTAAAGACAGTCAGGGTTTAATGACGTGGTACATTTTTGGATGCCGTGTGTGTTCGGGGGTATCCATTTTGGGGGTTCTCATGATACTTTTTATAATTTTGAAATCATAATGCTACATCTAAGCATTTTGTCTTAGGAAATGCTGGCTGTTATTAGCCATTTTACTTTCCATAGTTTGTCCATGCTCAAGTGAATAGACCTAGTAAGAATGCCATAGTCTTCCTTTATCAGGTGGTAAGGGTGATGATTTTAGGCTGACTTTTACTCCTGCTTCATGATGCATGCTATCTTCCCGATTAGATTTTTATTTATTTATTTGTAAACTTTTCTATACCACCCCTTCCAGAGATCAGGGGCGGTTTACAGAGAACAGTAAATAAAACAATGACATTGAACATTTTGTAACTTACGGTAGTAACTATTTACAAAAACAATTAAAACATAGCAACTATTTACAATCTTAAAACTTATAATTTTGGGATTCAAGGATTTATTGAGGCACTTACATTGGTATGAGGTGAAATGACTTTAAGAGGAAGTGTGAAGTTATGACTGAGTTTATCTAGGCGGGATACTAGGTAGGATGGTCAGATTGTGCTTGTGGGGCTTGAATAGAGGTATTGTCTAGATTGTAGGATGAAATGCTGGATTTTTAATTCCTTTTGGAAGGCTTGGAGGTCCTTGATCTCTCAAATTCACTGGGAGATTATTTCATTGAACAGGTGCAATATATGAAAAAGCACTGTTGCTTGTTATCTCTTTTGTTTTTCGTATTGAGTCAGGGACTAAAATAGTGTTAAGATTCTTCCTTCTTCTCATTCTGTTTTCGGGGGGGGGGGGGGGGAGGTTTGAATCAATGTTGAGAGATGAGATGGGGCAATTTTATTGATTAGCTTGAAGGTTTGTCACTATGGATTTATACTGGCAGCTGGGAGCCAGTGAAGGGAGTATATGATGGGAGAGATGTGGTCAGATAGCCTGGCTTTAAAGATAATTCGAGTAGTAACATTTTGGGCCATTTGGAGTATGTTTAGGTTTTTCTTGGTTGTGCCTAGCAGTATACTGTTGCGATAGTCTAGGTGTGATGTGATTAGAGCTTGGACAATGGTTCTAAAATCATCTCCATCTATAAGTGATCTGAGCTGTTGAATGGTCCTAAGTTTGAAGAAGATAGTGCTAGCTGTTTGTTTTATGTGCGTGGTTAAGCTGAGTGTCCTGTCAAGGGTAACTCCTAACTCCTAAATATTTTACTTCATGTTTAACTGGGAGGGTGCTTGGAGCTTGATAACTGGAGGTGGGGGGAGGGGGGTGAAGTTAGGGTTTCTTGAAGTAAATAGTACTTCCGTCTTTTTGAAATGTATGTACATATTCTTTGAACGGAGCCATAGTTCCGCTTCAGAGAGACAGGCTGCTAGAGTGTCGTAATTGGGATTAGATATGTCAATTGATGAGATATATTAGATATATGCTCAGTAGTGAATATTTGTTTGAAATTTGTTTTTTCCTCTCTCTGTAGTTGCAAGATTTTATTTTATTTATTTATTAACAATTCTTATATACCGCACTATTAGCCATCAGCGCGGTTCACATTGAACAGAAACATCCGACAATTCACATATGTCTGGTCATTACATTTAACAGGGGGTATAACTTGGAGAAAAGGGGGTAAATATATACAATGGTGGTTCATCTGATTAGATATAACAGAAGAGGATTTGTTTTTGGAAGGACGAATTCCTTTACTGTTTGTAGGACTTTATATGACACATCCCTTGTTTTTACAGTTTTATTTTACCATCATGTTTTCCTTACAGTTTTATATTAACTTTGTATGACAATTGCATTTATTGATTATTTATGTATATATATATATATATATATTTGTTGTCATTTTAATGTCTTTTAGCTGTATAATCTTAATTTTTCATATATTTGTGGACATTTAATCAGGTTTAATATATATATATCGTATACTTCATTATTTTAATATTTATGTTTTAATTTGTTTTATTTTACTTTTGTTTTTATGATTTTAGTACAGCCAAAAAAACCCTGAAGAAGGCATAACCTGTGTCAGGTAAGGGTTGGCTGTGACACCCTTTTGGGGTTCTGTATTGTGCCCCTGACAAGAATTGTTTAATAAAGGCGTTTTTTGGTTTACCACACCTGGACTGAATCTCTGCCTGTAACCAGGACATATCGCAGGAGTAGGACAGAAGCTGGAATGGCTGATTTATTGTAGGTTTGCCACTTGACTCCATTTCTTAATGGACCGGCTAGTCCAGCCTTACCTTTACAACATGGCATGCATGGTCTTGTAGTTTTTCTTTTCTTGGGAAACTCAATTGGACTATCAGAACTTCAAGTTCCAGCATGCAATAGGGTAAAACCAGCCCTGGAAGATTTTGTTCCTTATGACATGGAGCCAGATGCAGACCCTAATTTTTTGACAGCTCTTTTGATTGCTCCCATGGCAGCACTTGCTACCGGTATTTCCAGCCAGTAAGCGCTGGGCTCTTGTAGTCTCAATAGACCACAAGATGGCGCAGGAGAGCCATCATACTGCAGGGATTGCAGCTGCTCTCAGCTACGAGGTGACAAGTTTACAACACAGAACAGAAATGCAGACGAGGTTTCTCTCAGGCTTTCTGCTGCTCATTTGGTACCTCCTTCGGATTTTTACAACCAGGCTTTGTAAATGGATTTTTTTTCTTATACATGCTTGGCCATAGAAGCTATCCAAAGATGATTATTATAACAAAATATTATGAGCCTCTGGATAACATAGAAGAAATTACTATCGGCTAGTAAAACTGCTCATGCAGGGCCGCTATTACCTGTGGACAAAGGGGGGGCAGCTGGCCCAGGCCCCTGCACAATGGGGGCCCAGCTGCCTTGCTGCCCATAGGTAAAAGCAATCAATATGATAAATCCGATCACTAAAACTAGTGAGGAAAAAAACACATCACATACAAATATAAATGTTAGAAAATTTGTTGTGCAAGGGGAAAAGATATTTTTAAACCCCTTCGAAAAACAAAGCACTCCATTTTACTCTTAAAGTGAAAAAAGTGTGTTAGTGCAAAGTCTTTTTCTATTTTTCTTTTTTTCTTTTCAAAAGAGGTACCACAAAGCCACAATGCTAAGACTTTCGACAAAATCTAATAAAATTCAAAACTTAGCTGGCAGCTGGAACCCACGCTGAGGCAGAAAGACCAAATAAACCCAAACGGATTAAAGAGCTTTCCTCCAAGCGGATTGAAGAGTCTTCCACCCAAAAGGGCTTGATTGACTGAATCATAGGTAAAAGCGGCTCTGATTAAGTGCAGACAGCTTGCATCTGGTCCACGATCGTAGCCATGCCCTTCTTTTCTGCTTATTGGGATCCCCTCTCCTGAGGACAGAAGAGAAGGGGACAGCAATGATTGCAGTAAGATCCCTTCTGTCTGCCTGTGGAAGATCGAATCCCTGAGGGCAGACAGCTTGCATCCGGGTTGCAATCATGGCTATGCTCTTCTCTTCTGCTGCTGGGCTGGACCCGTAAACAGAAGAGGGGCCATTCTCCAAAGTTTGTCCAGGGTCCCAGCACCAAACCTAGCCCTGTGCAAGCGGTGCAGCCGCACAGGATGCATTTAGGGCTGCCAACCTTGGCTCCCCCCACCCCCCATGCTGCTGGCCTTTGTCCAGCCACCGCTGCTTTTAGTGTTGCCTTGGCAGCGGTGGGAGCAGCAACATCCAACATCTCCCTTGACTTGTCTTCTGCTTTTAAGGTTATTGACCATTCCTTTCTTCTTCATCATCTGTCCAATAATGGCATTAAAGGCTAAGTTTTGAATTGGTTTGCTTCATTCCTCCAAGATCACACTTTCAGAGTTCTTACTGGACATGATTCCTATTCTGTTTCCTTATCTCTAACTCATGGAGTCCCTCGAGGCTCTATTCTCTCCCCTTCTTTCAATATATTTCTGTCTCCTCTTGCCACTGTTTTTCAGTTTTGTTATGATGTTGATATTCTGTTAGCTTTCTCTTCTTCTTCACTCATCACTGAACTTTCCACAATGAACACATGTCTTGATTCAGTAGCCTCTTGGCTCTCTTCTTGCCATCTGAAACATCATCCTTCTAAATCCCGGGCCCTTTGGATCTCTGGGCAAACAAGTCTATCCTTCTGTTGGTCCCAGTATTCTAGAAATTCCTGTTCATTTGGTTGAGTCATTGACTCACCTGGGTGTTATTTTGATTCTCAATTATCCTTCAAACACCAATGGCCCAATATTCCAAGCAATTAACACAGTTAGCAGAGCTGCTAACCGTGTTAATCGCAGTGAACAGGATATTCAGTGGCACTAACATGGTTAGTGTGACTGAATTTCATTGCTGCTGGCTCTACATGCTCTGATGCTAAGCACTTATCATCAGGACATGCTGGGGTCATTCTGGGGTGGAGCAGAGGTAGTACCGGGCAGTGGTGATATTGAGCCACTGGCCAGTTACTGAGGTGCAGATAATCCTGGCCTAGCTTTCACCACATATCACTAACTGGGCAGTGGCTCAATATCACTGCTGTCCAGTTAGCACTCTGCGTCATCTCTCTTCCCTTCAATCTGTTCAAAACTCTGCTGTGCGGTTAATCTTCCACCAGCCTCATCATGCTCACATTACCCCTCTTCTCAAGTCTCTTCGTTGGCTCCCTATCCATTCCCGCAACCAGTTCAAACTTCTCCTGGTGATCTATAAGGACATTCACTCTGCAGCTCCTCACTACCTTTCCTCTCTATATCTCCCTATACCCCTCCTCGGGAACTCTGTTCTTCTGGTAAATTGCTTCTATCTGTGCCCTTCTCTTCCATTGCTAACTCCAGACTTCGCTCCTTTCACCTTGCTGCTCCTTATGCCTGGAACAATTTACCAGAGTTTGTACGTCAGGCGCCTCCTCTGACCCTTTTCAAATCCAGGCTGAAAACTCACCTCTTCGCTGCTGTTTTCGGATCTTGACTCACCTGATCTCCTTTGTGTTTCTTACCATTCTCCCTAGATGAATCCCATGTCTACAGCTACTGTGTTGTCTGTCTAGACTAGATTGTAAGCTCTGATGAGCAGGGACTGTCTTTTACATGTGTCTGTGCAGCGCTGCGTACGCCTTGAAGCTCTATACAAATGTTCAGTAGTAGTAGTTACGGATCAGCAAAAGCGGCTAACCAGACATTCAATGCCAGGGCCAGATATGACCAGGTTTAATATTCAGCATCAGTGGCTAGCTGGCGTTAACAGTGCTAGTCACTGGTGCTGAATATCCCCTTACTCCCCCCAAGTAACTTCTACAGTTCATTCTACTTTTTATTCTCTCCATCACATCCGATCTGTTAAGTCGTATCTATCCTCCCCGGCTTTACTTACTTTAGTTCACACTCTAGTATCTTCATGGCTTCATTACTGTAACTCAGTCTATTGTGGGCTCAGAGCTTCTGATCTTAAACTGTAATTAGTTCAGAATACAGCTATTCGACTGCTTACTAATATCGCCACATATGATCACATTAATCCTGTTTTCCATCAGAATAATTGCTATCTTTTTTTTGTTTTTGCTTTAAAATCTTCATGCTTGCACACAAGGCTTTTTATATGGTCTTTCTGGTTTATTTGTCTACATTACTCATAACCTACTGTCCTATTCAGACCCTCAGCTCTCAGAATTGTAATCTCTTAATACCTCCAATTTCCAGGGCCGGACTAGAAACAGCTCATCACTCTGCACTCTATTTGGGGCACCATCTGTCAGGAATTCTCTTCCAGCTTATAGTTGTTCTGAATCTTCCATTAAGAAGTTTAACTCAGCATTAAATAATGTATTTCTTTGAGGATGCCTTTGCTGGGCAGGTCTGACTGGATTGGTGCCTGATATGTAGCTGCAGTTCAGTCCTTCTATCATTTAATACTATCCCTCATCTTACCTTCTTTTCTAGCTGTACTAGCCTTTGCTTTTAAGTTTTTGGAATTCTTTTTTTGTTTCTTTATATTTTTAACATTGTAAACTGCTTTGATGCTAATTTAGGGAAAGGTGGTATAGCAAGTTTATTGGTAAAGATAATCATAAATGCGTGTGTGTGTCATGGGGGGTGTTGGGTGTGTGTGTGAGCCATGGGGGTGTGCATATGTGTGAATCGTGTGAGTGTCATGGGGTTTTCCCATTCTTACCTTTCATCGCCCTCCCTCCTGCACTCTCCCCCCCCCTCCTAACCACCTTGGTACTCTCTCCCCCCTACCTTTCACGCCCTCCTGTAACCCCAATCCTCTCTAATGTTCCATCTCTCTTCTCCCTCCCTCATCTCGTCCTACCCGTTCTCTCATGATTTCCTGTCTTCTTCCTCTAACCTCGCCTCTTCCTTTGATGCTCCGCCCCTACCAGTCTCTTCCCGCCTCTCAGGCAGAGAGGCCACAGCTCCGCTCTTTAGGTCAGCAGGACCCGGGGAATCCTGCTGGCCTTGTCTCCCTATATCCCTGCTCTTCAGGCCAGCAGGATCCATGGGATGCCTGACATTTCTTCACACTGCTGCTTTGTGTGTGTGTGGGGAGGGGGGGGGGGAGGTTGTTACACCATTCACATCTATTTGTTCATGTGCAAACAAACAGACATATAGCATAAGGAAAGACAACTTTCTCTGCAGCCAGCTGGAGCCTTCCCATTAGGTGCTATTGTTTATGTGAAATGTGCCTGAGTGAAATTTGGGTATAGCAGTAATGGCCATGCCACAGACATCTTGAACTGCAGTAGCAGAGAGATATACTTATGCACAAAAGTTCTCTGTCTATGCCATGTTGCTCATGTTAAGAAGTTCCGTTCTATGTAAACAGTTGAAACACACTGTCATGTTATGTTCACTGTAAACAGTCTTGAATTGAAGAAAGACGGTATATAGAAACCTGTTAAATAAATAAATAGATAAATATCACAGTTCTCTGCTTTCTAAGCCGTGGAGGCTCCTCTCCCACTGTGGTTTCAGTGTCCGCTTCTCAGTCTGCTAAGAGTGTCCCTTGCTGGTACCAGAGATATATTGCTGTGAAGAAAGGACCTTGGTGGTTGCCGAAGCTCCTATAGAGCCTTCTCTATGCATAACTCTTACATATATTCCAATAAGACTAGTATTGTAACCTGCAACCCAGTGTGTGTGTGCATGGACTGCAGAATCTTACCTGGGTAAACGCCTCCTGCTGGGTAGTATCCACCTATCCCTGGCACGGCCCCTGGAACTCCTGCAGGGTAAAGAGAGAGAGCCATAAGTAACAGGTACACCAGTGCTGACCTTTTGCATTCTGCAGTGGCAAAGTGAAGGGAAAAACAGACAGCTAATAAGGGCAGCCTTGTGTTCCCAAATTCATTTACACTCAAACGAAAGAGACAGCTGACAAGGTGACTGATGTGCTCTGAAAATCTCATACACTACATCATCTCTGGCTAATTATTATGTTGGTCTAGTACAAAGGATCACAGCCTGCAGACAGAGTAAGAGAAAGGCTCTGTTCTTCTATATATGCATATACGGATACTCTGTGACAGGGACAGACAAACACTGATCTAATAATATCGATATTCTGTGTGAGAGAGGCAGTCACGGCTCTTATAGACACAGGCAGAAATAGGGGGAGAGTTTTATAAGAGAGAGAGAACCCTGATATTCTGTGACAGGGAGAGACAGTCATTTATATGGTACACAGTCTGACATGGGGAGACATTCACTGCTCTTATAGTGATATCCTATGTGATGGTGAGACTGGCACTGATCTTAAAGAGATATTGGGTTTGACAGGGGGAGACAGTTGCTACTCTTACAGAATGTAGTACAATGCAAGCGAGCAGGGCATAGAACCACAAGGAGCCAGGCGGAGGGTTGTCCCTCCACCGGTGAGTGGTGTGCTGATAGAGCACTGAGGTGGACCCGAACAGAGTTGGACTTAAGGCCTAGGTCTGACAGGTGAAGTAGGTATTGTAGAACTACTGGCACAAGGCAGGAGAAAGGATCTTCATTATGCTGAATACACCATATTGAGAATGTACGCCACTTGAGGGCATAGGACTTTCTGGTGGATTGCCTCCTAGAGGCCAAGACCACCTCCTCAACTTCCCTAGGTAGAAGTGGAGTGGAGGAGTGGCCTAGTGGTTGGGACAAGGTACTTCAGGCCAGAAGGTCAGAGGTTCAAATCCCACTAGAGGACAGCAACCTTGGGCTGGAAGGACTGGGGTTTCTAGTCCCACAGGTGCTCCTTGTGGTCTTGGGCAAGCCACTTAACCCTCCATAGCCCATGTTCCCTGTAAAATAGTTATCTCCAAGTTATAATGCCCTGTTCAATGTAAACCACACTGATGCAGAATAGCACGGTATATAAGAGAATGTAAATAAAGAAGTAAGGGAGCTAGCACTATCCTTTCAGCAGCCAGGCCATCAGATTGAGGGATCTGAGATTGGGGTGCAGAAGGGAACTGTGATCCTGAGACAGGAGATCGGGTTGCAGCCCAGAGGGAATGGAGTTTCCACTGCCAACTGCAGAAGAAGTGGAAGCCACGGTTGCCTCGGCCATCTGGGGGCTACTAGAATCACTGAGGCCTTGTCCTGTAGAATCTTAACAGAGTTCAGGCCACCAGGGGCATGGGAGGAAATGCATACAGGAGGCCTGTAGATCAAGAGATCAGAAACACATCTGCTGCCATTCTCAGGGGATGTGGCTGTCTGGAGCAAAACCTGGGCAGCTGATGGTTCAGTGGACTTGCAAAGAGATCGATGGATGGGACCACCTGTGGATTCAACTGCCATTCGTGAGGCTGGATAATCCTGCTTAGTTTGTCTGCCAAGAAGTTCTCCTGACCAGGTAGATAAGCTGCTTTGAGAAACATGCCTTGTTTGACTGCAAAGGAGCAAAGGGCCTGCGCCTCCTGGCACAGGAATCTGGACCCTGTGCCCCCTTGCTTGTTCACATAGAACATTGCTACCTGATTGTCTGTCTGAACTAAGACAGACTGGTGAGAGAGGGCATGAGAAAATGTCTGTAGAGCCAAGCGGGTGGCTCGCAGCTCCAAGAGATTGATCTGCTGTGTGGCCTCCCGAGGAGACCAGAGGCCTTGAGTGCACATGCCCTGGCAATGTGCACCCCATCCCTTTAAGGAAGCATCGGTCATCAGCACTCTTGTGTGTGCTGGGGCCTGAAAGGATACCCCCCTGAGAAGGTTTGGGAGATGTAGCCACCCCTGCAAGGAGTCCAAGAGTGGTTTGGACACCTTTACTCTGTCTCGGAGGTCGCCTGTGGCTTGCGCCCACTGAGCTCTGAGGCACCACTGAGACGCCCGCATGTGCAGAGGGGCATTCGGGGTCACATGTATCGTGGATGCCATGTGGCTCAGGAGCCGCAGGAAGTGTCTGGCGGAGACCTGAGAATTGCTTTGGAACTGGTTGGCCAAGTCCATCAGCCTGTGGGCCCTGTCCTCGGGCAAGTAAGCTCTTGCCTGCAGGGTGTCTAATCTTACTCCTATAAACTCTAGGTTCTGTGAGGGGAGCAAAGTGGACTTTGCGTGGTTTATGACAAAGCCCAGATGCTGAAGAAGAGAGATAGTGCGAAGAGTGGCTTGTCTGGCTTCCTGGAGAGACTGACCCCTGATGAGCCAGTCGTCCAAGTATGGGAAGACAAAAATTCCCTGATTTCTGAGATAGGCCGCCACCACCGCCAGGCATTTGGTGAAAACCCTGGGGGCGGAAGTTAGGCCAAGAGGCAGTACTCTGTACTGAAAATGGTTTCCTCCCACCACAAATATGAGATATTGTCTGTGGTCTGGATGGATGAGAATGTGAGTATAAGCATCCTTTAGGTCTAAGGAGCATAGTCAATCTCCCTGCTGGAGGTAGGGCAGCAGTATCCCAAGGGTAAGCATCTTCAACTTTTCCCTCTCCAGAAACTTGTTTAGGTTTCGCAAGTCTAGGATAGGCCGGAGGCCTCCTGTCCTTTTTGGTATCAGAAAGTACCTGGAATAGAAGCCTTGCCCTTTCAGGTGGTGAGGCACCGGTTCCACCACTGGTTCCTTTAGAAGCCAGCTCCTGAAGGAGGAGGTTTCTGTGCAGAGGGAGTCTTGGAGGATCCCCTGGAAAGTAGGAGGTGGGTATCTGGTGGAAGTGGAGCATGTAGCCCTTTTTCACTATGCTGAGGACCTAGGTATCCCCTGTGATGGCTGGTCACCTGTAGGCGTACAGGGTCAGCTGACCTCCTGTGCTGAGTGGAGCCAGCTGTGGAGAAGAGGCTATGCTGTGGGAGTCAAAACCCCGCTCCCTGCTGTGCAGATGCCGGAGCTGGCGGCTTGGGGGTCTTCTGCCTATGTACTCCATCCCCACTCCGACTCCTCTGAGGAGGTATCGAGCGGCTCCGGCTGTGTGGGCCTCGGTGCCACCTGCCCCGATGACCTCGGCCCCGCAAGGGAGGTCAAGGGGGACCTCAACGGAGGATCGACTCGAGACTTCATCGACTCGAGGATCAGCTCGGTCTCCGGGGTCAACTTAGACATCGAGGTCCCGGTGGTCGGGGCAGATGCATCGGTCAGACCGGCGATCAGCACCCACTGCTGTTCCATGAAGGCAGCCAAGCTGCTCTCCAAGGCTGTCAACCTCAGGAAACTCAGCAGCCCCCAACTCAGGCCCCGATGGTGTCGGGCCCGACGTCGGCTCCCCCGGAGGAGATTTTAAGAGGACAACTGCACTTACGTGACGCGGGGACTCCGGCTCCACACGAGGTACTTTGGAAGGCCTCTCCGACTCCGAGAGCCCAGGGCGGCGGTCAGGGCTACGCGACCTGGCCCTCGAGGAATCAGGAGCCTCCACCAATGCCGCCCTCATGAGCTTTTTCTTTCTTCTGTGCTCCCGGGAAGGAGACTCCCTTTCAGAGGAACCCCGACGGCGCTCACGGTCGGACTCCCGAGATGTCGTGGCCTCTAATGAAGTCTGGGCCAGGCCGGACACGGAGTCAGAGAAAATTCTCTCACGTTGATGCTGACGGCTCCGAAGCGCCTTTGACGACATTTTGCTGCATGGGCCGCAGGCCAGTGGGTTATGGTCAGGCCCGCGGCATCGGAGGCAGCAGTCATGTGTGTCGGTGAGAGACATAAGTTTCTTGCACCGATTACACTTTTTGAACCTGCTGGCAGCCATCAGGGGAAAAAGGGCCCCTGCAAGGTCAAAATACCGGGCTGCAAGTGAAAACACAAAAAGAGCGCAAACACTAGTCATGAAGGACAAAAACCGAAAATCACAACTCTGGACTCGATACCGGTGTACCGAGCCCCAGGCAGGAAGGGGAACCGATGTTGAACCGGAGAAGACAACGCAAAAATCGCAGAACAAAAATCAACTTTTCCCGGGTGACACGAACTCACGTCCGTCGGGCTCCACGGAAAAAGAAAGACTGAGCAAGATGGCACCCTTGGGCGGGAAGGGGACCGTGCAGGCGCGCTGCATTCCCAAAGGCTTTCTTTGAAAGCTGGGGAAATGCTCTGCATGGGGGCTCCATCAGCACCGACATCACCAATATGTGAGGACTGACTTCCTGCTTGGTCCTGGAGAAACAGTTCTCACCTCCCCCAAAGTTCCATCACTTTGGGCTGCACACCAATAGCAGAGAAACTGTTCTCCCCTCCCCCAAAGTTCCTTCACTCTGGGCTCCACAACAGTAGCAGAGAAACAGTTCTCCCCTCCCCTAAAATTCCTTCACTCTGGGCTCCACACCAGTAGCAGAGAAACAGTTCTTCCCTCCCCCAAAGTTCCTTCACTCTGGGCTCCACAACAGTAGCAGAGAAACAGTTCTCCCCTCCCCTAAATTTCCTTCACTCTGGGCTCCACACCAGTAGCAGAGAAACAGTTCTTCCCTCCCCCAAAGTTCCTTCACTCTGGATTCCACAACAGTAGCAGAGAAACAGTTCTCCCCTCCCCCAAAGTTCCTTCACTCTGGACTCCACACCAGTAGCAGAGAAATAGTTCTCCCCTCCCCCAAAGTTCCTTCATTCTGGGTTCCACACCAGTAGCAGAGAAATAGTGCTTCCTTCCCCCAAAGCTCCTTCACTCTGGGTTCCATAGCAGTAGCAGAGAAATAGTTCTCCCCTCCCCCAAAGTTCCTTTACTCTGGGTTCCACACCAGTAGCAGAGAAACAGTTCTCCCCTCCCCCAAAGTTCCTTCACTCTGGATTCCACAACAGTAGCAGAGAAACAGTTCTCCCCTCCCCCAAAGTTCCTTCACTCTGGACTCCACACCAGTAGCAGAGAAATAGTTCTCCCCTCCCCCAAAGTTCCTTTACTCTGGGTTCCACACCAGTAGCAGAGAAACAGTTCTTCCCTCCCCCAAAGTTCCTTCACTCTGCGTTCCATAGCAGTAGCAGAGAAATAGTTCTCCCCTCCCCCAAAGTTCCTTCACTCTGGACTCCACACCAGTAGCAGAGAAATAGTTCTCCCCTCCCCCAAAGTTCCTTCACTCTGGGCTTCACAACAGTAGCAGAGAAATAGTTCTCCCCTCCCCCACAGCTCCCTCACTCTGGGTTCCATAGCAATAGCAGAGAAATAGTTACTCACCTGTAACAGGTGATCTCCAGGAACAGCAGGAATTTAGTCTTCACATATGGGTATCATTGGTAGTGATGGAGCCTGCGCGGGAACGCTCCCCAGTGTCCAATAGGAACGCTTTTGGGAGCATCCCTCAGCACATGCGCACTGCCTTCCCGCCTTTCCAACTGTCCCTCTTCAGTTAAGTTTGTAGCTGAGTGAAAGGATAAAGGGAGAGAGGAAAGAGACAGAGAGACAACTCCCAGGGGAGGTGGGTGGGTTGTGAAGACTAAATTCCTGCTGTTCCCGGAAATCACCTGTTACAGGTGAGTAACTACGCTATTTCCAGGAACAAGCAGGAATGTAGTTTTCACATATGGGGACTTCCTAGCTGAAGATGCCAGGGAGATAGCCCCAGGAAGCCGCCACCCAAGTAAGGTGGGCCATGCTTCCTCCCATGGATCTCTGGCATCCCACCAGGGTTGGTGGGTAGGAGTTGAATTAGGTCTGGAAGAGATTTTGAAGAACAGCTTGGCCAAAGAAGGCATCCCGACGGGAGGCTTTATCTAGGCATTAGTGGGCTGTAAAGGTGTGTACCAAAGCCCAGGTGGCTGCTCGACAAATGTCATCAATAGACACAGAGTGAAGGTTAGCCATAGAGGCTGCCATGGCTCTCACATTATGAGCTGTGACATGGCCTTGAAGAGGAAGACTCTTACTCTCATAAGCAAAGGATATGCATTGTGCAATCCATTTGGACAGAGTTCTCTTGGAGACTGGAAGTCCCAAATGACTAGAATCAAAAGCAATAAAAAGTTGAGAAGACTTTCTATGTTGCTGTGTTCTTTGTAGGTAAAAAGCCAAGGCTCTTTTACAATCCAAAGTATGAAGGTTCCTTTCTGCATTAGAGGCATGAGGCCTCGGAAAAAATACAGGAGGATAAATTGATTGATTTAAATGAAAAGGCGAAACCACCTTTGGCAAAAAGTGTGGATGAGTTCTAAGAACAATCTTATCATGGTGAAACCTAGTATAAGGAGGATCAGCCACTAAAGCTTGCAATTCACTAATGCGACGTGCAGAGGTGATTGCAATTAGGAAGATGACCTTCCAGGACAAAAGCTTTAGGGTTGTAGTGGCTAAAGGTTCAAAAAGCGGTTTCATGAGCTGCCCGAGAACTAGGTTTAAATCCTATACCATTGGTGGTGGCCTGATGGGAGGCTTTGTTAGTATAAGACCTCTCATAAATCTTGTTATGAGTGGATGAGAGGAAATTGGTTGTGCATTTAGAGGCTTATAGGAAGCTGCAATTGCACTGAGATGGACTCTTACTGAATTGGTCTTTAGACCAGAATTCGATAAATGAAGTAGATACTCTAGTATCGATTCCAAAGGTATCATAAGGGGGTTTAACCCCTTCTGTGAACACCATATAGTAAAATGTTTCCACCTGAAGGCATAAGAGCATCTTATGGAAGGTTTTCTAGAAGCCTGAAGGATATCCTTTACCTGTTGGGAAAGGTTAAGATCCTGAAGGTCTAAGCTTTCAGCAACCAGGCCCTGAGATGTAGGAACTGGGGATTCGGGTGCCATAGCATCCAGTTTTCTTGGGAGAGGAGATCTGGAGCATAGCCTAACTCCAGAGGTGCAGCTTGAGAGAGATGTAGAAGCAGGGGATACCACGTTTGGTGTGGCTACCGTGGCGCTATGAGGATCATACGACCTCTGTCTCTCTGAAGCTTCAAGAGTGTTTTGGGGATGAGGGGAATGGGTGGGAAAGCATAGAGGAAGTTGTGACCCCAGTGAAGAAGGAAGGCGTCCCTTGCCTGGCAATTTTGAGCTGGAATCCAGGAACAGAACCGGGGAAGTTTGGCATTCAGTGGACTTGCAAATAGCTCTATGTCTGGGGTTCCCCAGATCTGAAATATCTTGGCCATCTGGTCTAGGTGGAGAGACCATTCATGAGGCAGCAGTACTCGGCTGAGTTTGTCTGCCCAAAGGTTTTGAATGCCTGGAAGATATACCACGAGAAGGTGAATTTGATGCTCTCTGGTAAGGGCCCATAGTCGTAAAGCTTCGTTGCATAACGACAGAAAGCCTGTTCCGCCCTGCTTGTTCACGTAGAACATAGCTACTTGATTGTCCATTTGGACTACGACTGTCTTGTAGCTGAGCTGGGCATGGAATACTCGATGAGCTAGATAGATTGTTCTGAGTTCCAGGAGGTTTATGTGAAGACAAGCCTCCTGTGGAGTCCAAGTACCCTGGGTAGAGAGATGATGCAGGTGTGCTCCCCATCCCACCTGTGATGCATCTGTTGTTAGCGTGGCCTGGAATAGGGGTTGCTGGAAAGGAGACCCTACTAGAAGATTTTCCAGTGATTGCCACCATTGTAGGGACAAGATCAGTCGTTGAGAGTTTGATATCTTGTCCGACAGACATCCTGTGGCCTGTGTCCACTGTGTGGATAGGGTCCACTGGGCTGCTCGCATATGAAGGCGAGCATAGGGAACCACATGAACCGTGGATGCCATATGTCCCAATAGTTGTAGTAGTTCTCGAGCAGTTAGGGAGGACTTCACCGCTGCTTGAGAAGCTAGTTGCATTATACGAAGACTGCGGGGTTGTGGGAGAAAAGCCCTTGACTGTCTGGTATCTAGACGAGCTCCTATGAACTCTAGGGACTGAGACAGAGCAAGTTGGGATTTTGGGAGGTTTATGACCAATCCCAAGTATTGAAGGATTCGCATTGAGCGAGACAGTGCAGATCTGCATCTGGAACCGTGGGGGCTCGAATGAGCCAGTCGTCCAAGTAAGGGAAGACGAATATTCCGAGGGTTCGCAGAAATGCAGCTACTACTGCCATGCATTTCGTGAATACTCTTGGTGCCGAAGCCAAACCAAAGGGAAGAACCCTGTATTGGAAATGTTTTCCCTTGAAAAGGAATTGTAAGAATTTCCTGTGATCTGGATGGATCAGAATGTGAGTATATGCATCCTTAAGATCTAGAGAACAAAGCCAATCCTGACTTTGAAGGTATGGCAGAAGAGTTCCCAGAGAAATCATTTTGAACTTTTCTCGGAACAGATATTTGTTCAATTCTCTGAGGTCTAGAATGGTTCTGTGTCCTGCTGAAGAATGGGCACCTCCTCTATTGCTCCTTGATCAAGGAGTGTTGAGACCTCTTGATCCACTGAATTGCCTATAGAGGTTTGGGAATTGAACTGCCTTACGATTGTAGGAGGGGGCATACTGTGAAAATGAAGCTTGTACCCTTCTCCCACAATGGACAGTTTCCTTTTGTTATTTGGTGCCATCTGTTGGCAAAATGACACAACCTGCCTGGAATGTTTAGGGGTTCTGGCCCCTTCAGAGGCAGGAAGGCTAAGTTCTCTATGAAGGAGTCAAAGCCCTTGAGGGGCTGGGCCTGTGGAGCTTGTTGAGCTCTAAGGCCTTTTGGCTTCCTTTGTCTGGATTGTTGTTTTTGACCCTTCTGGGCAACTTGACCCTGAGCTTGCCCTTGCTGGGTATAGGATAGATAAAACTTCCTCTTTTTGCTGAAAAAGGGTTTTTTATAGGGTTTCTTTTTGGCTGGAGTGGCTGTAGATTTTGACAATCTGTCTAAAGTGAGATTGTCAGTATCTGTCTCATTAGCCTTCTCCTGCCATTTCTTGCCAAAGAGGTTTTCTCCTATGCAAGGGATGTTTCCCAATTTATCCTGTACCCAAATCTCGAATGCCTGAAGCCAGGCAATCCGACATGCACCAATGGCAATAGCAGAGGTTCTGCTGATGCATTCAAAGCAGTCAAAGGCTGCATGGTTTACAAACTTGGAGACATCTTGAGCATGCTTGACCAGAGTGAGAAAGTCCTGTCGTTTGTCCTCAGGGAGAAGGAGGCTCATAAGCTCCAAATCTCCTGTGACCTCTTTGAGGAACATTCCCATATATAAAATATATGAGCGGATCCTAGCTGAAAGCATGGAAGCCTGAAAAGTTTGATGCCCAAAAGTGCCAAGAGTCCTGCATTCACGACCTGGAGGATTGGATGCATGTCTCCTTGCACTTTTCATTCTATGCATGGCTGACTCCACTATCATTGAATGGTGTGGCAGCTGAGTCTTTTGAAAACCAGGACATGGTGGAATTCGATACATGGTATCGAGTCTCCTAGAATGAGGAGATGTGGTCAAAGGTGTCTCCCACATTCTGAGCATCAAATCATGGAGAATTTCATGAATGGGCAGAGTGGCTGCTTCCTTGGGAGCCTTAGGGTATTGGAGAATTTCCAATTCCTTTGCTCTAGGTTCTTTTTCAGGAGCTACCGTGATTGAAAGACCTCGGGCCACATCATGAATAACATCCTGAAAAGACATGTCTTCCGGAGGAGACATTCTGCGTTGAGGAGGAGTCTTCCAGGAGAAAACCCAGAGTCATCGGAATCAGAGGATTCAAAGTATCTCTGATCCCAATGTTCATGCAAAGCACGGTCTCGGTATCGATCGAAGTCGGTACCAAATTGGTCCGGTACCGTTCTCTCAATGCCAGAAAAAGTCTGCATGGGAAGGATTCCCACCGGGGCCGATACCGTCGGTGTTGGTACCGGTATCTGTACCAGTGCTGGTACTGGCATCAGTACCAGTGTCGATACCGGTGCCCGTTGAACCACTGGTGTCAACAGTACTGCAGCTGTAAGGAGAGCTGCAGGACTGCGTTCGATAGCGAGGAATCTCTGGTCTATCGATGCTGCCGATGCCTGGGTATCGGTACCAGTAAAAGCGGCTATAACCCCTGAGCATGGCACCAGTAGTTCTGCTGAGGTTGAAGCCTTGAGAACATCCTGGAACCCCGTTGATGCTTTGGAGGCCGAAGCCTCCCGCCGGGGCTGTTTTGCCAGTGTAGTTTCCTCAAGGGCAATGCCAATGGCCTCTCGATGCTTTGAAGGAGAGCTACCCTTTGAGGACCGGCTCTTATATTTAGTTACCTGAGATCCATGGGAGGAAGACAAGGCTCTTGAAGACGTCAATGCAATGGACCTGGTATCCGAAGAAAAGAGGGTACCGAGCTTTGCAGCTCGGTTCTGTCTTCCTCTTTTAGTCATCCCCATACAGGAGGAACACTCAGATGGAGAATGGTCAGGGCCTAAACATTTGAGACACCAGTCATGGGTGTCAGTGACGGAGATGGTACCGCCACATTTAGTACATTTTTTAAAACCACTAGCTGGTTTTTCCATCTTTTGGGAATGGGGCCTAATGCCCAAAATGGCGCCTAGCACCAAAAGAAAAAGTTTCTGAAGAGAAACAGTTCAAAAATAGATTTTTTTTTTTTAAAAAAGAAGAAAGAAAGAACCGGCGGTACCGGTAGGTGTCATGTGGAGACAGGCGCGACCACAAGAAAACAAGTTTAAAGAAGAATTTTTCTGCAGTGACAGGGTATGTGTCCTGTCGGCTCCACGGAAAACGAAAAACTGAAGAGGGACAGTTGGAAAGGCGGGAAGGCAGTGCGCATGTGCTGAGGGATGCTCCCAAAAGCATTCCTATTGGACGCTGGGGAGCGTTCCCACGCAGGCTCTGTCGGTACCGATGATACTCATATGTGAAGACTACATTCCTGCTTGTTCCTGGAGATATAGTTCTTCCCTCCCCCAAAGTTCCTTCACTCTAGGTTCCACATCAGTAGCAGAGAAACAGTTTTTCCCTCCCCCAATATTCCTTCACTCTGGGTTCCACAACAGTAGCAGAGAAATAGTTCATCCCTCCCCCAAAGTTCCTTCACTCTGGGTTCCATAGCAGTAGGAGAGAACAGTTCTCCACTCCCCCAAAGTTCCTTCACTCTGGGCTCCACACCCATAGCAGAGAAACAGTTCTTCCCTCCCCCAATATTCCTTTACTCTGGGTTCCACAACAGTAGCAAAGAAACAGTTCTCCCCTCTTCCAAAGTTTTTCACTCTGGGCTCCACACCAGTAGCAGAGAAATAGTTCTCCCCTCTTCCAAAGTTCTGCATTCTGGGCTCCATAACAGTAGCAGAGAAAAAATTCTTGTTTATTATTCTCAGGCACCAGATTTGGGACATAGTCTCCACCTTCTTGACTGGTCGTACTTGACCATTCCCCACAGTATATCCTAGATATTAGGCCTCTTTGCCTCCCAGGAAGCATTTGCGTGGGTTGGCCATCAGGCCGGCCTTCCTTAGACTTATCAGCATGGCCTTTAGATGGGACAAGTGCATTCTCCATGGAGCTGTCATTCATATTCGCCCCTGTATGTGTGTTATGGCGGGCCCTTTCCCACCCATGCTGCCTCTGGGACTTGGGACTCTTGGGGTTCCCGACAAATAAATTTGCGTCTTCTAAGGGGAAAAATTCTGGGAAGTCCTACTTGGTCACCTTGTCAAGGCTGCCTTTCCTCCAGTCACAGACGCCCATAAATTTAGGGAAGTACCAAACTAAAACCACTGGATAGGCTAGGCGGGCATGACCACTGCTTCAAGGGTCTCCGTTCCGGCAGCCATTTTTAGCTGCAATTGCATTGTCAGATAGGCCCGTTGATCACCATAGACAATACTTAGAGTCACAGTATGGGGGATAAGGAGCTTCTCATATACCCCATCACACAGAGATACTGTATGCATTGGAAAGACAGACACAGATATAAAAAGGATGATGTAATAAGACTGCAGTAAAAATCAACACTAAATTTTTAGGGGCATGTTTACTAAAGTTTAACACATGTTAACTGCCACTGCACCAATAGAAATGAAAAGGCCAAGGTGGCACTTAATGTGTGTTAATGTTTCTTAAACACACATTAATCTTTAGTAAATATGCTCCTTGGTGCTGATTTCACTACTACCACTGTAAGAGCAGTTAGATTAAAGCCACAGACTTTTAAGTCTATTCAAGAGCAGGTTTTAATGTTAAAGTGTAAAGTACAACCTACAAATGCATTTCATAAAATCTGAGAGTAAATCATGACTCCCCCCAAATGGCCCAAACTCCTCCTCTGAACACACCTACTGCATGCCAGTGCAAGCCTGCATACTTTCACGTGTGAGGTCCTTACTTCCACTGTAATAAGCAAATAAAACATACAGTGCAATACAGTTAAATTGTACACTAAATTGCAAACAAAGTGCTAAAATCTCAGGAATCTTGCCAGTACAACCCGTGGCCGATGGTCTCCTGACGACCGTCTGGGCCCCACTCTATGAGCTCTTTCAATTTGGATCCGGTCTCTATTTTCATTGCCCTCCAGAATCTTCAAAACCAACTTTTCCAAATAGGGCTTTAATTCCCGGTCCAAAATACTGTCGGGGATTCCCAAGAAGCGCAGGTTATTGAACCGAGACCTGTTTTCTAGGTCATCTAACTTGGCCTCATGTGCTTGTAATACTGCCTTCATCCGGCCTACCTCCTGCTGCAGCTCCGTCACACTCTCCTCTGTCTGCTCAATTCGATTTTCCGCCTCCTGAACTCTGCTGCCCAAGGCTCCCATCGAGGTCTGCAATAGATCCATTTTGCCCTTCAGGGTATCAAACTGTGAGGAAAGAGCCCCCACCACTGCCAATATGATCTCCTCCACTAGCTCCGGTTCGGCCTTCGCTCTGGGCATTTGAGGTAACTCCGCCATTTTGGGTTGCACTACAGGTTTGTCCTTCTCCTAGCATCTTGCTTTCATCACCGCTGCCATACCCTCCGGCTCCGTTTATCTTCCGCTGTCCTCTCTCCACACTACAGCATCTGTGCCTCATATAGGCCGCCTGTTTGATGCTCGAAAATGGCATTTTTACCGTCGCGGTGGGGAGGATGGGCCCGGAGCTCGAGCAGCGCACGCAAACCCGGGCTCACCACATCACGTGACCTCCCTCCTTTCTGTATTTTATATAAACCAGTATGGAAAAAGGCCCAAATATTCAGCAATGTTGGTAGTTCTTTCTAGAACTTCTTTGAAGAATATACCTCTGCTCTTCTAATCATTCAGAATGTACAAATATTGGTAGAAAGCATTCAGCCAAGAAAGTGAGGACAGTCCATAAAAGCAAAGATTAACAAACAAGTCACCAGTATTTGCATTCCATGTATATTCTTCCAAAAGAATATATAAATGCATTTTGAAAATCTTTAGATATTTTCAATATTTTCCACAACACAAACTTTGATATTGCAAGCTGAGCTCCAGCAAATTATTTGCCCAAAAAGGAAGTACTTTCTCAAATTAAAGATTTTTTCGTTTACTAAACGTTCATGAGCAAGGACATGCATTCAACGTTCTTTCAAGATGAGATATATCCATTTTTTGCATGGTATGATAAGATCATTGATTCCTTCGTTATATATTTAAAGGTAGATCTGAAGACGTTCAGCCAATGCTTTACCCGAAAAGGAAGCACTTCTACAACTTATGAAAAGATAGTGTCCCGTTTCTCCTTCTCCTTTTCCTTTTGTTTCCCCGCAGGTGCCTTGGATGGCGTCGCCAGGACTGGGCCAGGAGGCAGCGGTATGATAGCAGGTGCCTGTGGATGTCCGAGATTCGGAGCCATTGCGAGATCTGGCGGTTGGAGCGGAGGAACAAGGTGTTACGGAGCAGCGATCGAGAGAGGATACGGTGCAGCAGTCGACGCCAACAGTAGCAATGGAACTTGCAGTCAGGGGTGAGTTGCAAGATGAGCGGGTGGTACGGTCGGGTAAAGTAAGCAGGAAGAGGAAGCATTCGTGCAGGCGGCGGTGGAGTTCCGAGTCATCGTCGTCGGGTTCGTCGGTGTCCTCATTGGGGTGTGGGGATAGGGGGAAGGAGGCGAGGGAAGGGGTGGCTTCTTTGAGTGGGGCTGCGGGTGGGGCTGCTAATTTTATGACTCTATCGGAATTATGGGAAGGGGTACCGAGGAAGTTGAGACTGCTAGGTACATATGACCTAGATTGGCCACTGCTGGAGGATACTGGGCTTGATGGACCTTGGTCTGACCCAGTATGGCATATCTTATGTTCTTAATACATTAAAATGTAGGGGGAGTGGCTAATTCTAAGATGGCGTCTGTTGGAGTTTGAGTCACTATGCCTAAGCGGAAGGGCAAGCACAGGACCTTTCCCGCAGAGTCGGAGCTTGCGGTTGACGGCCCAATGGATCGGTTTGTTCAACTCACCGGTGGCCAGAGATGGGAGATTCCAGCGGGCTTAGCAGCGTCAGCAGAGGAGACTTTGGCTTCTGCTGCCTTAGAGCTGTCTCTCTCCCCTGAAGAGCGGATTCCTCCAGTTCTATCTGGTACAACGATGACCCCCAGAACACTCGGTCAGGCTGTTTCGCCTGAGGAGGTGGAGATGGCAGATCCTATGCGGGGAGCGCTGGATGTGGGCCTCGAAAGTCGGCCGCCGGTGTCGGCGGCTGTAACTCCAGGAGAAGAAGACCTGGCGGAGGCTGGGATTGTCGGTTTGGTGAAGGACTTGTCTGGGCTAGCTGAGTCTGAATCAACCTTTTCCCTTTGCTATTGCTTGACCTTCTGTGGTAACCCTTGAGAGCATATGGGAAGCGATTATTCAACTGTCTTCAGCAGTCAACCAACAGCTGGCTCTTTCCTCGGTAAAGATTACTAAACTTAAGGAGAAGGTTTCTTCTTTATCCAATGACATTGTGGAAACGAGGTAGAGCAGAGTTATCTGATCAGAAACTAGTACAAGTTTCTGATTTGACTTTCTTCTTGATGAAAGATAATATTTTATTTAAAACGAAGCTAGAGGCTTTAGAAAATGCTACCAGGGCAGTAGATGTGCGTCTGCTTAATTTTCCTGTGGTTCCAATGGTGGCCCCCTTGGATTTATTCAAGAAGTATCTTCAGGACACTCTGTCAGTAAGTACCCTTGGAGTTAATTCTCCCAATAGTGAAAGCTTATTATATCCCTGTGGGGAAAAAGAGGGGAAAATGGTTTTTGGTCAGTTAGAGTTGGATTCTCTTGATGTCTCTACGTTACTCCAGTCTCCCAAGGAGGATGAAATTTCTGTCTCCACACTATTAGTTACATTTGCTCTTTCATCTGACAGAGATTGGCTCCTCAAATTGTTTTATAAAAAAAGGGCTAGTCTGTTTTTTGGTAAAAAAATATCTATCTTTCCCGATGTTTCAAGGGAAACCCAGAAGAGGCGCAAATCTTTTCTGTTATTGCGACCAGGGGTGATTCAGCTGGGGGCTTCGTTTGTATTGAGGTTTCCATGTAAATGTATTGTTGTTTATCATTCACAGAAATTTGTTTGTTTTTTTTTCAACCCATTGAATTGTCTTCCTTTATCACTTCCCATGTCAAGAAGGAAGTTTTGGCATTGCCATCAGAGCTCTTTGCCATATTCTTTAGCTGACATTTGGGTGTAAAGGGACGACCTGGGCATGGCTGCCAGATGGTTTTGTATCTCTCTAGCACTTATCATTTGCTTTCCATTAGTCCTACTTTTTGTTTTAATTCTCCTTAATTACTAGCTGCAGTCAATTTTTATTTCTATTATATTCTAGTATTTTAATGTTGTCTGCAGTATGATCTATGTATTGCTATGTCTCTGATATTTTTATTGCTATGTCTACAACATGCATATAATATTGCTATGTCTGGATTATTATTGCAATGTAAATTGTTTACCATACTCATTAAAAGCAAATTAATCAAATAAAATAAACATAAACATATGTTAATTGGCTGAGTGCCTTGAAAGAATGTGTTAATGAGTTTGTGTTTTAAGGGTTGCACTGCAGTAGTAGTTTATAGGGTCATTTGGGATAAGGAAGTGGATTAGCAGTCTCAGTGGGGTGTGTTAGTGGGTTGGGGGAATTAGTGAGTGCATCAGTGGAGGGAGGCATTAATGGAATAATTTAGCAGGTTGGAATGCATTAGTGGGGTGCATCACTGTGTTTGTACTCCACTCAGACCTTCAAACAAGTAATACACCCACGAACTTCCATACTCATTAATACTGTATGCTTCTTTCAACTCCAGTCCCACTAACTGCCCTCCCAAGCCTTCTATCACGACAAATTGACACTTCAGAACCATTAATGTATTCCATTGACTCCTAAACTTAACATACCGCACTGATCCATTAAACCTTGTGACATATCCAACTAACCCCCTCAATTCAATAGCATACCCCATTGACCCCCTAAACCTAGCATTGACCCCTCAGTACATTAATGCATTGTACTGACCCTGTAAACCTACTAACAAACCCTTTGACCACATAAAAATAACATATGCCACCAACCAACTAAACTCTAGAACATACCTCAGTGGTGCCTTCAATTCATTGATGTACATCTTTAGCCTAGTACAGTGCATCACTGACCCCCAAACCCAATAACATACCCATTGGACCTACAAACCCACTAACATGCCCCACTGACCCTCCAAACCTATCAATACATTCTACTGTGCTTCCCAAGATCTCAACACATGTCAATATACCCCCATCCGGCCCATGAGCTTCACTGTGTCCCTCACTGACTAATACATTGCACTGTGATCCTCAACCCACAAATACCCCACTTTGCCTAATAAAGTGCACCATGGTGACCCCAAAAACCTAAGGCAGCACAACACTCCAACTCACCACTGATACTCACTATGCCCCCAGCACATCAACATACCTCACTGTGACCCCCAAACCATTAGACATTCCTCACTCCTCCAACTATTTATTCTCTGAAAGTCTTTAAAAATATTTTCTCTATCAGCTGGATTTAATTATAGCTAGATATAATAATAAACACAGATGCTAACTTTATTGATCAACTTCTGCTAGGATTTGAGTTCAGTCTAAAATAATAACAAATGTTGCCTGGGGAGTACATCAATTGTCTCAACTGATTGAAAATTAGCTTTATTTAATCCTACTGTGCTAAAGTAAACACAACTAGGCTTTACTTAATTGAACCAATTGATGTGTTCCCCAGGTAGCAATTGTGATTTGTCTATAGTTTGACCACAGCTAGACTAAACACAGCTGGTAGAGACTGTTTACTTAAAGACCTTCATAGAGTGAATAATAGGGAGTGGGGCTTTAGTAGGTTGTTGGGCACAGTAGTGAGTGCTGATGGGTTATGGTGAGGGTTGCCCAACAGATTGATCCAGTCTTGAGTTTCCCCCATAGCATGCATAAATATCCAGTTTGTAGTCTTGTTTTTCCTAGAAAATGTAATAGGAAAATCTGAACTACCAAGTTTCTGCATACAATGGGGTAATGACATTGTGTCGTCTTTTTCTCGGCACCGAATGCCTTCCATCCCCCTCTGTTTCAGCTCTGAATATTTAATTCCTACTCTGTTCTAGATGACAATTTGAATCCCTTTCTCGCCCTTCTGCAATGTGTTTTCTTCTCTCTTCCATCCTCATTATTTTCAATGCTTCTCCTGATTTTATTTTGTAAGTTGCATTGTTGTATAAATGAAAGGTTGTGTATGAAACCAATTAAACTAAAACCAGGAGTGGATTATCCTATAGGCAGGCTGAAATTAGAGGGTGGCAAACCGGGCAATTGCCCGGTCCCCATGCCACAAGGAGCCCCAAGCATGCCTCATTTTGAAGGAGAATAGCGTGAAGGTGGGCTTTGGAGTCCCCTCCACAATTTCTGCTCTGGGCTCCTGTACTGTATGTCTAACACCTGCCCTGCCTACAGAAGAAGTCTGAAATCAGCTGACAGGTACAGTGAGAAGAGTTATTGAGTTAGGGAGCACATAAGAATTTTTTGGGGGTACAGTAGAGTGGGTGGGTGGGCTAGTGGGTTGAGGGGCACTTTGGAGATTGTTATTGGGTTATAGAACACGTGGAAGCTGATTCAGAAGTCTGCATATCTGGGCCACCCGGACGTGCAGAAAATGTATGTGGCGCAGTTGTACCCAATTCTGCAACTACAGGAGCTATACATTTCTGTGGGTGCAGAATCAGGGCACTTAGACAGCCCAGCATGCACAGCATTCTGAGCCAAGGGATGTCCAAGTGCCTACCTGTCTCCATCACTCAAGGCTCTGGCTGGTGTGCCGGTGCCATGGTGCCCTGTCACCATGGCACTGGCACATCCAGATTGAGAGCTGAAATGCCACCTGCATATACAGCGTAGTTACTCACCTGTAACAGGTGTTCTGCAGCGACAGCAGGAATCAGTCCTCACATATGGGTAATGTCAGTGCCAATGGAGCCCGCACAGAGCTTTTCTGCAGCTTTCAAAGAAAGTCTTTGGGACATGCTACCACACATGCATGGTCCCCTTCCCAACCAAGGGTGCAAAACTACATAGGGAGGCAACTCCCAGGGGAGGAGGGAGGGTTATGAGAACTGATTCCTGCTGTCCCTGGAAAACACCTGTTACAGGTGAGTAACTATGCTTTCTCCAGGAACAAGCAGGAAGTCAGTCCTCACATATGGGACTCCCTAGCTCCAGGATGCCAAGGACTGAACCATGACAGCACCAACGGCAACCAGTCGGGTAGCCATGAGTTGCAGAAGGTGAGTCCCCACTGAGAGACTCTGCAGACCTTAGCACCCAGCGACACTATCACTCCGGTAGCCTGAACACAGAAGGGTCAGAGGTCAGGAGTTACCTACACCCTAAGAATTTTACAGAGTACTGCCTTGCCGAAGGTACTGTCCTTGCGGGACTTGCTCACCAGGCAGTAGTGAGCTGCGAACGTATGAACTGAAAACCATGTGGTGGTCTTGCAGATCTCCATCACTGGCACTGAGTGGAGGTTGGCCACCGACGTGGCCATTGCCCTCATGCAATGGGCTGTGATCCAGTGCTCAAGGGAGAGGCCAGCTCACTCATAGCCAAGGGCAATATAGTCCGTCACCCAAGTGGACAGAGTTCGCTTAGTCATGGGACGTCCCAGTCTGCTGGGGTCATAAGACACGAAAAGCTGAGGAGCTTTGCAAAGGGCCTGAGTCCACTGTAAGTAGAAGGACAGGGCCCATTTGCAATCTAGTGTGTGAAGTACTAGCTTCTCCTGCTGGCGTGAGGCCACAGGAAGAAGGTGGGGAGGATCACCTCTTGGTTGAGGTGGAAAGGAGATAGCATCTTCAGGAGGAATTTGGGGTGTGTACGGAGCACCACCCTGTTTTTATAGAATCTTGTATATGCTGAATCTGCCACCAAGGCCTGGAGTTCACTCAGTCTTCGAGTGGACATAAGGGCCACCAGAAATGCCACTTTCCAAGACAGGTACCGCAGGTGGCAAGTGGCCAGGAGCTTGAACAGTACTTTGCTGAGCTGGGAGAGCACCACTTTGAGGTCCCACTCCACCGTTGGAGGGCAGAGAGGGGGCTTGGATAACAGGAGGCCCCAGAGGAATCTGGAGACCAGGGGCTGGCTTGAGAGGGGTTTTCCCTTGATAGGGTGGTGGTGAGTGGATATGGCATTTAGATGTACCCTCACAGAGTTAGATTTCAGCCCGGTGCAGTAGGTACTGGAGTACTTGTTGCATATGGCAGCAGAAGGGGTTCTCCTCCCTTTTCGCACACCAGGCAGAGAACCTTCTCCACTTAAAGGCATATGCCCATCTGGTGGAGGGTTTTTGGGAAGCCAGTAGGATCTCCTTCTCCTGGAAGATTGAAAGGGGCCAATGCTACCCTTTCAGCAGCCATGCTGTTAGCATTAGCGACCCTAGATTGGGGTGTAGGAGGGAGCCCTCTTACTGGGACAGGAGGTCCGGGACTCAGTCCAGCGGGATTGGGATTGCCACCAACAGGGAAAGCAACAGAGAGAACCAAGGTTGCCAGGGCCATCTGGGGGCAATCAGTATAACTGACGCCTTCTCACTCTGGACCTTGAAGAGGGTCCTGGTGACCAGGGGAGTCAGTGGACATGCATAGAGTATGCCCTCGGACCAAGAAATCAGGAAGGCATCTGCCACCACTCTCCCTGGGTGTGGCTGACATGAGCAAAAGCGAGGCAGCTGTGTGTTGTCTGGGGAGGCGAATAGGTACATCATGGGCCTGCACCAGAGGTGGAAGAGCTGCTTTGTTACCCTGGGATTTAAACATCAATCATGTGGATGAAGGACTCTGCTCAGCCTGTCCGCTAGGCAGTTGTTCTGGTCCGGGATGTACACCACTCATAAAAGCATGCGGTTACTTGCTGAAAAGGAGAGGAGGGCCACTACCTCCTGGCAGAGGGAGTACGAACCTGTGCCCCCTACTTGTTGATATCTGGATCAGCAAAGGCCGGTGTCAGAGGCGGTGGTGGAACACTCATAGGGCCAAGAAGATTGCCCTGAGCTCCAGGAGACTGATTTATAAGCATGGCTCCTCCTGAGACCAGTTGCCCTGTGTGTGGCAGTCCCCACAATGTGCCCCCCCAACCCAGGAGTCTGTGGTCAGGGTCCTCTGCAGTGTGGGTGCCTGGAAGGTGGCGCAAGTTTTGCCACCAGTTGAGGAACTCTGCCAGTTGTCAGGTAACCCTGACCCTGTCCCATAGCCTGTCTGTGGCTTGAATCCACTGCAAGTGGAGGCACCATTGGGCTGTCCGCATGTGTAAGTGGGCTGAGGGTGTGACGTGGACAGTCGAGGCCATATGGCCCAGCAGGTGGAGGAGGAGATGAGCCGGCATTGACTCGCAGTATTATACCTCTCCTGCCAGTTGCCTGAGGCATTCTGCCCTTTCTGTTGGGGGGACGGCCTTGACCTGTAACGTGTCCAAATGAACACCTATGAACTCCAGGCTTTGGGCTGGAGAAAGATGGGATTTGGGGAAGTTGATGATGAACCCCAGGTGCTGCAGAAGGGTTGCACGCTCTGCAGCCTGACTGACCTCTGAGGGCATACCACCCCAGATTAACCAGTCTTTAGGTAGGTGCAGGTGGGCAGCTACCACCACCAGGCATTTGGTAAAGACCCTTGGTGAGGAGGTCAGGCCCAAGGGTAGCACCTTGTACTGGTAGTGCCCTCCTCCCACCATGAACTGTAGGCACTGCCTGTGGGAGGGGTGGATTAGGATGTGTATGTACGTATCTTTTAGGTCCAAGGCACACAGCCAATCTCCCTGGTGGAGGTAAGACAGCAGTGTTCCAAGAGAGAGCATCTTGAACTTCTCCCTCACCAAAAACTTGTTTAAGTTTCTTAGGTCTAGTATGGGTCTGAGGCACCAGTTCTCTTTGGGACAAGGAAGTGTCTGGAGTAGAAGCCTTTTCCCCATAGGTGTTTGGATACAGGCTCTACTGTGCTGTCCCTGAGCAGACCTGCGAGCTCTGAGAGAAGAAGGGTCTGGTAAAGGAGAGGTCACACCGGCTCTCCTGGGAAGAACCTGGGTAGTACCTGTTGTAGGTGGAGAAGATATCCATCCATTAACACCTGCAGTACCCACTGGTCCGAGGTGACATTGGCCCACCTGTGGGTGAAGAGCACCAGGCAGCCCCTGTGGACTGGTGAAGGTGTCCCAGGTTGGGCAGGAGCCTTCTGTGCCTTTGGCTTCTGAGCTCAATGGCTTTGTCTTTTAGGGCGAGAACTATGCTGCTGGCTCGTGAAGGGCTGGTAGTAATGTCTGATGAAAGGGCCCCTTTTTCTTCAGGAACAGGAGTCTTTTCCCCAATGGTTTCTTAAGGGGAAAGGATGAGGTCTTTTTGGAGAGCTTCTGGTGAGTCATCATGTCAGCCTCAATCTCAGCCGCCTTGTCGACCATAGGCTTGCCGAACAGGTTCTCCCCGGTGCTGGGGACGTTGAGCAGCTTGTCTTAGACCCATTGCTCGAGGTCAGAAGACTGCAGCCAGGCTTGGCACCAGGCACCAAAGCCAGCCACTGCAACTTGAGCCGCTGACTCGAAGCCATCATAGACCACCCGGGAAAGGAACTTAGAGCAGTCCTTGATCCCAGAGGTCAGGAATTGGAACTGTTGGTGGGGTTCCCTAGCAATCCCCCCTTAAAACCCAGACAACTCCTAGGTTAGTGCCTTTAGGTACATGCCTATGGATAGTGCATAGAGTTGAATCCAGTAAACCAGCATGGAGCTCTGGTAACATTTGTGCCCAAAGGCATCAAGGGCTCTAGCATCCCTTCCAGGAGGGACAAAGGAGTGGGTCTTCTGGCTTTTAAGTTTCTGCATGGATGACTCAATGACCATGGAGTTATGAGGGAGCTGGAGCTTGTAGAACCCCAGGCCCATCCGGACACGATACATGGTGTCAAGGCGCCAGTTCACCATCAGCACCGATGCCGACTTCTCCCACATTCTGAGTAAAAGCCGCTCGAGGATCGGCTGCACGGGCACCGTGAGAGTTTCCTTGGGTGGAGACTCATACTGGAGAATCTCCAGTTCCTCGGTGCGTGGATCTTCCTCCGCCTAGGTTTGCACTGAGAGAGCTCTGGCCATATCCTTGACAAAGTCGTGGAAGGTCACATCTTTCAGTGGAGAATGGCACCGGGGTCCCAGGGGAGACGGGCCTGAGGGAATATCTCAGTGCTGTTTGGTTTCTGGAGATGCCTTCTCGTCAGTCAAGAGGTAATGATGAGTCTGAGGCCCTGCGACTCACAATGTTGAGGTTGGTGCTGAGTGGCCAGCAGCCTCTGGAGGACCTGGGGTGCAACGAATCGTGGAAACTGGCCAGAGAGGATAAGATGCTCGAGGAACGGGACCAAGACCTCGACTGGCGCTGAGGGCTTACCCAAGGCCGATGGAGCTCGGAGCTCAGCTCGACGACCAGGGACTCCCCCACAGTCGTGGGTCTGGTCATCGGGGCAGATGATGTGGATGAACCAGCCATCATTGCCTACTGCAGGGCCAGGATAGAAGTGATGTTCTTCTCCAAGGCCACCATTCTGGTTTACAAGCCAGAAGGCTCCATAGCTTTCGGCACGGGCACTGAGGATCTTGGGCCCGGTGCTGGCACTCTCACAAGTGTGTCCTCAATGAGGACTATGGTCTTGAGGAACCTCACATGGTCTCTACCAGCCGAGGAATCCTTTTTGAGGACTTTGGTAGGGCACTTCTCAGTCACCTGAGTCCCTCTAGGTGGTTTTACCAGGTTGCTCCGGTGCAACCTTGGTGGACTTTGAGGATTTTTTTCTTCTTTCTCTCAGGGTCCGGTGTCTTCTCAGAGGAGCCACCACCATGGGAGTCCGAGGACGCTCGGGACTCATGGGAAGTGCTGGGCTTGGAGCTCGGTGTCAGGGAGGCTGGTGCCGAGTCGGACCTGGGGAACAGTTTTTTCTGCAACTCCGACCTCTTTATATTGGTCTTAGGTGTCATGGCCTGGCACAGGTTGTAGGAGGTGATGTCATGGTCCAGGCCCAGACAGCGCAAGCAGCAGTCATGGGTATCAGTGACTGACATGGTTTGACTGCAGTAGTCGCATTTTTTAAACCCACCTGGGGACATAGTGGGGAAACACCCAGATGGGGTCAATGACACCTGGGCAAAAAAGGGCGTGAACGCCAGTCAAGGTGAGCCTCGATCAAAAAAGACAAAAGGAGCAGAGAACAGCGCCAGTGCCAACACCGGTCAAGGCGAGAAGAGGAACCAGTACACAAACCAGGAAACCAACTTTTTAAAGGATAATTAGCAAGGTTTTTTCTGTGGAAACAGTACGGACATCCGTTGGGCTCCGCAGAAAAAAGGAGACTGAGCAAGATGCCACCCTTGGGTGGGAAGGGAACCACGCATGCATGGTAGCATGTCCCAAAGGCTTTCTTTGAAAACTGGGGAAATGCTCCACACAGGCTTCGTTGGCGCCGACATCACCCATATGTGAGGACTGACTTGTTCCTAGAGAAAGACCTTTTCCCTGCCCCCGACCCTCTGTGGGTGCTGCCAGGGCTTGGATCGGGTGGGGGCTCTCCCGCAGCAGCCCTGTTGTGTGTGTGTGTGTGGGGGGGGCACATTCTCTGATCGCACAGGCACCTAGCAATTATTCTACCTCCAAGGTGGAATACGTCAGGTATGCAACAGACAGCTGGTGGATGTACAGAACCCTGACCTGAATAGGCCTTGTACATCCGGATACTTCGGCCTGCCCCCACTCTGCCCCTGCTCCGCCTCCATCCTGCCCCCTTCCACCCCCATCCAGTGCTTCCTGTACAAACCCTCTGTACATGTGGGGGGGGCAGCTGGCACAGAATATGGTCCCGGTGACGGCGGTGAGTGGGGGATGCATGTCTAACCCCGATGTAAAATCCTGATATTCAGGGATCAGAATCTCCCCATAGTGATAAGTCAATGTTGAGGGAGGCCAAAGTGGAGTTAGTTTGTGACTTGGTGGGCATAGTGGGCTGTGTTGGTGGCATGGGGGCATTCAAGGGTACACTAATTAAATTGGGGAGCAGAAGGATGTGTTAATGGTTTAGAGGGTCTCAGTGAGGTGTATTAGTGACTGCAGATCTTAGAACAGTGATTCTCAAACTTGGGGTCAAATCCTCAGTAGATGGGATCACAGAAATGTGTCTACTCGCGTGTTTAAATAGCATGTAACTTTTCACACGCTCCTCCACACTGTTTAATGTTTACCTTCATTTGATTTACCACCTTTTGATACCAGGAACAGTAATACAAGTAAAAAAGCATACACAATAATAGAAATCAATGGAGACACCCAATAGAAAAAACTTCATGTTCCTTAAGAATTAACCTATGGAAACCACTTCCACAAAAACATTTACTCTCTTCCAAAATGATAACAGATTAGTGATATCTCACAGCCCATTGGGTAGCATAGTCTACTGCCTGGGGGCATAGATGGAAAATACCCTTCTTCTGGTGAACGGACTTTCTCCCACCCTCAATGAAGGGACATAGAATGTGGTTGGGAGCAAGCTCTCATTGGTCGCACTGCAGTATGTGCCTGAGCAGTGTTCTCAGATAACATAATGGCCGCTTTGCATAATTTTAAATACGGTAACAAGAGCTTCATTGGATGAGTAGGTGCAGGGGTGGGGGCCATAGTGAGAGAGTGGGGGAGCTGTAGTAGATTAGAGCAGATCACTGCATTTTTTCTATATACCTGCCTCACTGAGCCTCCCTCTCTTCCATTTCCTAAACTTTTTCCCACCCTAACATTCTATCAAGACAGGGGGAGGTATCCCTATCTTATTTAGCAGTTTTTTATACCACTTTATCATTTCAATCAAAATAGTTTACATTGTAACTTAAACTTGGTAAGTGTACATTAAACAGGGACATTGATAACTTGGAATTTTCTGAGCAATGGAGGGTTAGGTGACTTGCCCAAGGCCACAAGGAGTGCTAGTGGGAATTGAACCCTGGCTGCTTGGTTTCCAAGCCAAATGCTCTAACCACTAGGCTACTTCTCTGAGTTCCAGGGGAAACATTTCTACAGCTGAGGATCGGGGTCCAATTTACCTCAATTATTATTCATTTATTCAGTTCCCTCTCAAATTAGGGATCAGTCCCATTTGGAATTACATTGTGAACAGGGATTGGCCCTTAATTCTAAAGGAGGACCGACTCCCTCTTTGGCAATGCAGTAATTTATTCACCGCATTGTCAAAGAGTCCAATTCCCATTCAGAACAGGTTTTGGTGCCTTCTTTGAAAACACAGTGAAAAAAATGAATAATAAGGTAGGCTAGCTGCAGCTGTAGAAAAGACACTTCCCCCAGAGTTGGGCCGAGGTAGAAATACCTGCTCCCTGCCTCTTAAGAGGATATTTAGATGGAATGGAAGCAAGCTGATTTTATTAACTTCCATTTACTTCCCATGAATTAACATTTTCATCAACGCAGCAGTGAAGGATAAAATCAAGTTAAAAGGGATGTAAAATTTCATGAGGCCTGGAATGGGGCTGCCCGGGTGTGAGGGCCTCAGGTTGCCCAGGTGCAAGAATCATGGAATCAGGATCCTTGGCCTGAGCAGTCGGAGTCAGGCGATTCTAGATCCCATGTCCAAGGATGCCTGGTCCAGCACCAGTGAAAGGTTACTAAGTGCCCTATGTGAACTTTAAGCCTTATAACTCTTCTCTTCCAATTATCTTTCATTTCTCTAGGTCTTCCCTGAGATTTTAATATTTAAACTCAATAATCATGCTTACTCTGACATCGACTATCCCAGAGCAATCCTGTAAAAATGCATAGATGAACGTCACTCTTTTAACATTAAAAATTGTTTTCTGAGTGCATAGGTAATGAGGTATATTTCCAAAGGCCATTTATTCAAAGAAATGGCTATTTATCTAAGTAAATGGGTTATTTGAAAATGACCTATCCTCCCTGCGGGTAAAAAGACCACGGGTCTTTGAACTCTTGTGGCTGCCAGAATCAATTGCTTTAGTTGGACTGCAGCTGCTCACACTGGTTGAGAAGCACTGCCTTAGGTGACTGCCTAGTTTGCCTAATGGGTAGTCCAGCCCTGATCAATTCTGTGGCTTTTAGAATAAGCACATGGAAGTAAAAACGCTAGTTCATATTGGGGAGATGACGTAATGTTTTAGCACTAAAAGGGAAGAAAAAATGTTGCAGATTTTTAGTGTACATTGCATTGAAGGTAATTTCATATGTAGCACATTAGCAGGAAAGGGCACCAAAATTAGTTCACCTTTTTTTTATTTGCCCAAACTCTTTCTTATCAGAAGTAACTTTAGCACACTATAAACCACTGCGTTAAGCCTGACACATTTAATTTTATATGTATTTATTTTACTTTATATATTTATTTAATTTGTTGCATATTATATTTTTATTTGATTTATTGCTTTGTGTTATAGACTCCTTTAATGCTTGTGATACTATAGGACAGAGAGACAGGCACTGCTTTTATGGGAAGGATTAAGGAGAAAGGACACATGTGATGGCAGCCTGATGAGAGCTAGATGGGTAGGAGCAAGCAGAAAGGCCACACCTGAGGGCTCCCAGCCTATGAGATCTGTAGGATATGCAAAAGGGATGTTCTGGGTATCAGACTTTGAACTCTTCATGTGTGGATGAAACAGAGTTCCTTCCTTAGACAGCAGGTTGCATGCTGCTAAAAGTCTGCAAATTTAAACAATAAGCAAAGAACGAAGTCTGGATTCAATTAGGAAAAGTACAAACCCCTTTCTAAAGGACTGAGCATCAGACGGGATCTTAAATTCCGGAGCAGCTGATCTCAGCGCCAGAGGAATTTGCAGAACCAGTGCCTGATAACAATACTCCTTCCTGCCAAAGGAATGAATCTAGGTTCATGCACCGTCTCTAGCCTTCATGTCCTTCTCTCACTGTCTTTCGGTCCATCGCTCATCCATGTCCCAGTCACCATTCACTCCAGCTCTCTCACTTTTTCTCACATTCTTTTCTCTCACTGTCCCTTTTCTCTCTTTTTCTATTTCTTCCTCTGTCATTTCTGTGTCTGTCCGTCTCTATTTCCATCTATCTCTTTATTTCCCTCATTCTCTCCCTCCCTTTTTAACATCTTTGTTAGTGATTTTGCGGAAGGGCTGTCGGGTAAGGTTTGCTTGTTTGTGGATGATACCAAAATCTGCAATAGAGTAGACACCCAGGAAGGTGTAGATAACATGAGGAGGGATCTAGCTAAGCTTGAAGAATGGTCTACAATTTGACAGCTCAAATCTAAAGCTAAAAAATGCCGTGTCATGCATTTGGGCTGCAAAAATCCAAAGGAGCAGTACAGTATAGGGGGTGAGGTACTTCTGTCCACAAAAGAAGAGCGGGACCTGGGCATAATTGTGTCTAACGATCTTAAAGTACCTAAACAGATCAAAAAGGCGACTGCGAAAGCCAGAAGGATACTTTGGTGTATAGGGAGAAGAATGGCCAGCAGAAGAAAGGAGGTAATAATGCCTCTGGTGCGACCTTATTTGGCGTACTGTGTACAATTCTGGAGATCGCACCTTCAAAAGGATATAAGCAGGTTGGAGTCGGTACAGAGGGTGGCTACTAAAATGGTTAATGATCTTCATTATGAAACATATGAGGACAAACTTAAAGATCTTAATATGTATACTTTAGAGGAAAGGCAGGATAGGGGCGATATGACAGAGACATTTAAATACCTCCGTTGCATAAATGCACAGGGGGAAGGTCTCTTTCAATTGAAGGCAAGCTCTGCTACGAGGGGACATAGCAGGAGAGTGAAAGGAGATAGACTCAGGAGTGATATTCTGAAATATTTCTTTATGGAAAGAGTGGTGGATCTGTGGAATAGTCTCCCAGTGGAGGTGGTGGAGATAAGGACAGTATCTGTATTCAAAAAAGCATGGAACAAACACAGAGGATCTCTAAAGGGGAAAAGGGAACTGTTGTAGTGGTTGATATGGAAGGGCAGACTAGATACGCCATGTGGTCTTTTTCTGCCGTCATGTGTCTATGTTTCTATTCTTTTTTCTTGTCATCTTTTCCCTTTCTCCATCTGCTGTCTTCTGCCCCCCTTTTGGTGTTTTGCGCTGTTTATGCTGCTCTCGCTGCTGCTTTTTGGCATGATCATCTATCCTGCCACTTTCTTGTTTGCACTGGGGCATTTTGTTCATTATGAAAGGAGTAGGTGATTATTATGATTTTTCTGTTTAATGTTCAAATTCTGGGTTAGGGAGTTAGGGGCCACCATCCTTGATGGCGAAGAAATAGAAATAATAGACAAATTAATAAAATAAAAACAGACAACAAGCTTTGATCAGTAATCAATAACGAAACAACAAGCAGTCAAGAAATCTGACAATGCATTGCTCTTGGCAGAATGACTCTGAAGGATCTGGATAAGATTTTCAAGTGCAGCGATGTCATATAGATGTGAATGTTGAACAGTGAAGAAGAAAGATAGGAATGAAGTCAATGCCTTTAAATTATGATGCTGGTGAAGGATACTGCCATGGTCTGCCTGAAGAACAAATCAGTCGGTACTAGAGGAGATCAAGCCTAAGCTTTCCTTAGAAGCTCAAATGACAAGACTTCAACGTTCATACTTTATACACATCATTTGAGGTCATTACAGAAAGATATACTAGACTAGACAAGGTTTTAGTGCTGAGGAGGAGTCTGCTGTCTTGGTACATATTGGCACCAATGGCATAGGAAAGTGTGGGAGGGAGGTTCTGGAGCCCGAAGTTGAAACCCAGAACTTCCAGGGTAGCAATCTCAGAAATGCTTCCCGTTCCACGCGCAGGACTCCAAAGGCAGGCAGAGCTCCGGAGTCTCAATGTGTGGATGAGACAATGGTGCAAAGAAGAGGGTTTTGGAATTGTCAGGAACTGGGCAACATTCTGGGGAAAGGAGGGGCTTTTCTGAAAGGATGGACTCCACCTTAATCGGGATGGAACCAGGCTCTGCTGTCATTAACCTTTAAAAAGGAGATAGAGCAGCTTTTAAACTAGATAATAAGGAAAAGCTGACAGTCGCCCAGAAGCACATTGTTCAGAAGGATGTATCCTTGAAGGATACTAGCAAAAGAGGAAAGTTAGGGCATGCCGACAGAGAGGCTCCAATAAAGATAAAAGTAACCCAGATGCCCTTAAGTACAGAGCTGAAAGATTTCAAATTACCCCTGCCTACCGATAACCAGAATAATATGAATAAAATACAATCTCTAAAATGCCTGTATGCAAATGCTAGAAGTCTATAGCACTGAATGAGAGGTTAGATATGTTTGGCATCTCAGAGATCTGGTCAGAAGGAGGACAGGAAATGGGGCACTGTGATGCCTGGGTACAGACTACATTGTAATGATAGTGCTGATCAAATTGGTGGAGGGGTTGCACTCTATGTTAGAGAGGGCATTGAGTCACACAGGATTAAAGTTTTGTAGGAAACAAGACACAATGTAGAATCTCTATGGACAGAAGTTCCATGTAGAAAGGGGAAGGCGATGGCAGTGGGGGTGTACTACCGACCACCTGGCCAGAATGAAGAGATGGATGATGAAATGCTGAAAGAAATCAGGGAAGCTAACAAACGTTCATTTCTTATGTTCTTATGAGTATCAGAGAAGCCAGGGTTCACTTCTCTACCATTATCTAGTACTACTTCTTTTCATTTGTATAGCGCTACAAGGTGTACACAGCACTGTACATGTACAGTAAGAAACAGTCCCTGCTCATCAGAGCTTACAGTCTAATCACAAGAGACCACACAACTGAACATAATAACATAAGAAAAATCATACTGCATCAGACCAAGGTGCATCAAGCCTAGTATCCTGTTTCCATTCTTGATGTAAATCTTTAACCTTTGCAGCTGGTCCTTTTAGTTTTTTCTTAACTACTTTCCTTATTTTATCATAGTCTCCTTTTTGAAAGTTAAAAGGTAGTACTGTGGATTTCGTTGCCATCCTCCCTCCATTTATTAAATCAAATGCGATCATGATATGATCACTATTGCCAAGTGGCCCCAACACTGTTCTCTCTTGCACTAGATCCTGTGTTGCACTAAAGACTAGGTCTGGAGACTTGGGTAGATCAAGGGGAACGACAAGATACAGATAGGAGATAAGCAGAAGAATAAGGGGATCAGATGGAAATGCAGCCTCGAAGAGGGTTTTTTTTAGCTTGGATTTTAAATGGGCCCGAGAAGGCACATGGTGTACTAACTTGGGTAGTTTGTTCCAAGCATTAGGAGCAGAAAGATGGAATGAACAAAGTCTGGAGCTGGCAGTGGCAGAGACAGGCACAGTTAGGGGTGTAGGGAATGATAAGAGAGGAAAGGTAGTGAGGAGCAGCCCAATGAATACACTTATATAAGTACGTAGGAAAAGTTTGAATTGAATTCGGAAACAGACAGGGAGCCAGTGAAGTGACTTGAGAAGAGGGCTTAAGTGAACATAGCGAGAGGCGGAAGATCGGCCGTGCAGCTGTGTTTTGAACAGATTGAAGGGGAAAGAGATGATTCTGAGGGAGACCAGAAAGCAGCAGATTGTAATAGTCCCACTCCCACTGACACTCCTTGTGACCTTGGGCAAGTCACTTCAACCTCCTTTGTCTCAGGTCCACCTGAAGAGGGGAAAATGTGCATGCTTGATTGCAACTCACTTCAAGCTTGGATATGGAAAAGGCAAGGAATTCAATCTACAAATCTAAATTGAAATCCCTCTCCTAGAGGGCCCTGAAAATTATTCTCTCTCTTCATCCCATGCTTATTTCAGGTGAAAGGCTGAGCCAGAGCTATAAATACTGAACAGAGGTGAGCCTAGCTAGACCTGATCCTTGTGGCACTCTGCTGGTCTTCTTCCCTTGTTCCCAACCAACTTCTCACCTCGTTTATCATTTTTTGCTTCAACTTCCAGATTGTCTGGCTTGCGGTCCAGTCTTCGATGTGGAACAGTGTCAAAAGCGTTACTGAAATCCACATAGATCACATCTCCTGCACCCCGCCCTCCCTAATCTACCGCTCTGATCGTTGATGTTGATGTTGCATTTTTGCACAGATGTAATAAGAACATGTACAAGTCTGAGCTCAGAAACATTCCCCAGCAAGCCTCAGCACAGCTGGATTTACTACAATAACACTGGCTGTTCTCCAAGGCCTGAGTGCTGAGTACCAGGGTAAACACAGACAAAGTCCGGCAACACTGATCTGTGAGGACCTCCGCACAGCACTGTGAGGGGATTATTGCTGCGATCCCAGTCCTAATTCTGCAGAGAGCAACATGTATACCCAGCCACACATGTGCACATATAAGGCGGAGTAGTCTTGTGCTTAAAAGCAGCAGGCTGAGAACCAGGGAAGGCAGGGTCAAAATCCTGCATTTCCCAGCGATGCTTCTTATAAACTTGGACAAGTCGTTGTCTCAAGTGAATTTACGGGTCGGTATTCAGAAGCAACTGGGCAGGGCTATGCCATTTCTCAGCAGTACTATTCATTCTGTCTTGGCACAATCTGGATGATGTTGGTGCGGTCCATGAACGGAGCGAGGGTAGAGCTGGTAGTTATATGCTTAGTGGCAATACTCAGTCCACTATCCAGATAACTCTATGGATAAAGTTAGGACAGTCTGAACACTAGCGTTGAATATTCAGCTTTCTTTTCCACTGCAGCTTATGTTTAAAAAACACCGGCTGCGGCAGCTGAATTTTGGTCCATTAGATTGTAAGCTTTCTTGAAAAGGGAAATAGAAACATAGAAACATAGAAAACTGACGACAGAAAAAGACCAGATGGCCTATCTAGTCTGTCCTTCCATATCAACCACTACAACAGTCCCCGTTCTTCCTTTAGAGATCCTCTGTGTTTGTCCCATGCTTAGTCTTCCAAAATATAACTTGTCTTGAGCTTGGTTTTGGAAAGGTGACTAATTAAATCTCAAATCCAAATCCACCATGAACATTCCTGCTATCTCAGTCCAACAGTAAGCAGCACCTACGTTTCCCAATCTCATCGACAGCTACTGACCTCCAGAAACATAAAATCATAAGAAAAGTTAAACTGTAGGATCTGAAGATGCCAAACTAACAGAATCTGAAAAGTACTAGGACTTGGGTTGTATGCAGAGCACATGTTCACGAAATAAAAGCATGACCAACTTCCAACAAAGCCCAGAAGCCAAATTCACATATCATGTGTATAACTAACTTTCAAAGGCAGTTTTGTAAGCTGTTGGTGAGAATGAGGTATGTGCTACCCAGTACCTTTGGAAAACAAACACTGGATTAGGAAAATATCTTTACAGGTCAGAACACTGAAAAGCCATTTCTATAGCTAAAAGTATGAGATTATTCTTCCAGATGTATGCCCATCTATTGTGGATGTCACAGCACAGCTCCCCTCTTTTGGTTATGAAATGAACATTTTTTCACTTTGTTCTGCAAAAAATACAAAACATTTCAGTGGCTCCATCATACTTTTACTTGTATTTAGCTCACACCTTTCCAGTAGTAGTTCCAGGTGTGTAACATTTAGCATTTCCCTGACCTGAAAGACTTTACCATCTAAATCTTTATCTGAGGTACTGGAGGGCTCTGTGACTTGCCCAAGGCCCCAAGTGGGTACCAGTGGGATTGCAATCCTGATCACTCTGCTCTAGCCACTAGGCTACTCCTCTACTCTACAAGCTGTCCCTCCAACTAGCATTTGAAAGTTGCCTGTCCCATTCAGACTAACTGATTTGTCACATTACCTGAAGGAGTTCAGTCACTAGTCAATCTAGCATGGCTACAGGTAGATGTTCAGGTGAGTAGACCAAAGAAAGAGAACACGAAGCCAATAAATAGGCTACAGAACTATACTATGGTACCAGATTTCTGTGCAAGTCCTGCGAGCTGAAACAGAAGACCAACTTTTCTAGTTCCAGGATGTTCCTTCCTACAGAAAGAATTTTGGCTGTAAAGGACATTCCTCCTACACGTTTCATAACCTCCTCACTCAAGCTCATAAGTAACAAGCAAAAATGTCTTAGCTGTCTATTTCTGTTTCATAGATTTTGTGTTCAAAATTTTTGCTTTCATAAGAACCTTGTGATTAAGCAATAATGGATGATACGGGGACTATAAGCACCCTGATGAGAGGAGGTGATGGCCTAAGTCAAATTAAAATAATAATCCCTGCTCCTCTTCCTCCGTCTCCCGCAGGGTATTAACTTGAGGAAATTCCATGACCTTGGAGGTGATTATTACTATTATAAACTTCACACCAGGACTACATAAAGCTGAAATAATTATTTCCTGAAGTTAAGAACAGTTGTATAATTGTCACCATGAACATTCTGTTTATGTTCCAGATCCTTACCAGAGGGATAATGGATGATTGTCTGAAGTAAATAGAATGTTGGGCCTCAGCCAATCAGAATGCTGGATTTCTAGCTTATTCTTCTGGACCAGACTTAGGAGGCTACATCCGGTGTTGACAGATACATTGTCTAAGCTATGAGAGGCAGGATCTGACACATATGGTGTTGGTACACGGGAAACAATGCTTATATGTATTATGGAGGACAGGATATGAAAACTACTGGCATATATCCAACTTATGAAGAGTCACCAGCAGTTCCAAAACTGTGGGTCACAATCCTAAATGGGACCTAAAAATCTTATCATGGGGTCTAGTTGAAATTTCTAATTCAAGCCCACAGTCTCTTTCACAGGGCTAGCTAGGTTTAGGGGGTGTGACATGGTGGGGGTGAGAAATAAACCATTCTGACCAATGAGGCAGTTAAGCCTGACAACAACAAAGTAATGGCCAATCAGCAGCATTCAAGGGCTATTAATCAGAAGACAGCTTACATCTGGACTCTTCCTGGCAGGAAAAGAGGACTGTGAGATGTGCTTGCCAGTGCCTGATTTAAAGCTTATGCTGGATCTATGCAGTTTGATTCCCTCGTCTTACATACGACCTGTGGAGAGCCACATGGGAGCCTTTTGGTGCAGGAGTTCGAGACTGCACACAAGCTGGGCCTCTTCATGCCTTGGAACCTTGGAGCGCTGATTCTCTCTTCACATGTCCCAGAAATCAAGGACTAGGAACGATGGGGTAGAAGTACAGTCAGTAGGTTTGGAGCAAGGGATGAAAGTCTGCTTCTGCCTCCAGTCCTTCCCCCTACTATTGGCATCAGAATAGACTGTGTCACCTGGGCCCTGGCCCAAGCCAGTCATGTATTCCTCACTGCAGGGTAGCAGAGGCTGGCAACCCATAGGGGATACAAGGCCTGTGCAGAGACTCACTGTAGGGTCTCATTTTGCATAAATATTTGCATACCAGATTGAGTTGGTCAGTGCCAAGACTAAATGAGAAAAAAAATCCTGGTAGCTGTGAAGTCAAGATCACAGTGTCCAGGCATGACTGAAATATGCCAGATCTGGAAAAGCCTAGAAATAAGCAACAGTGAAGCTATCAGGCCACAAATCAAAATTAAACTGAAATGCTCTCTTAAAATTTGAGATGTCCTTGAATATGAACTGACAAAACCTAGGCTGGAAACGTCAAAAATACAAAACTTCAAATCTCAAAGACAATCATCTATATTCCACTAGTCCTGCCAATATCCTACAGTAGACTGCATCAACCTCAGAACCCCCCACATATACAATCCTCAGCCAGCTAAGTCCCCATGTGCTTGACTCCATCTTGTAAGTATCTTTAATTTTTCTCCTAAACCTGTCATTTAGGATCAGTTTTATAATTATATTTATTGTAGTCAAGACCCCCATTTCCCAGCTAAAAACAAAAACTACCCACTAACTTACAAACTGGCTTCCCAATGATCAGTTCAGGCAGACAAAAGAACGATTTAATTGAAGATGTTCCCAGTATTATTATGCAGAGGTCATCAGCCCAGTCCTCGGGACACACCTAGCCAGTTGGTTTTAGAGGATGGCCACAATGAATATTTATGAGACATTTGCAAATAATGGTGGCAGTGCATGTAAATCTCTCTCATGCATATTCATTGTGGTTGTCCTTCAAACCTGACTGACTGGGGGTGTTCAGAGGACTGGGCTGAGAACCGCTGTTATTACAAAAGAGAGGGTACTATTTGTAGGAGATTTCAGTTTGCCAGATGCTGTTTGAGACATGCCAGTTGTAGCGTCATCCTGAAATAGGGAGATTCTGGATTCTCTACAGAAAGAACTTTTCCAGCCATTGGTAATGGAACCCATGTGGGAGAGGGTGATACTGGACTTAATGGTTACAAATGAGAAGGTTTCTCTGATGTAGTGTGTGATTATCTGGCATTCAGTTATCATTGGACACAGTATGCTTCAATATTAGAAGGCAGGCGGAGATGATTCATTCAAAAGCGAGGGACCTAGACTTCAGGAAAACTAACTGTTAAGATGGGGGAAATACCTCAAGATATTGTAAGCTGAATGGGAACATATGTAGGAAGTGTAACAACGGTGGACATAACTAAAAGGAGATATTTTAAGGGCAGCAAACCTTTTTGTCAGGAAAGTAAATAAAAGTAGAAGGAAAAGGAGGCCTCTAGAGTTTTCAAAAGAAGTAGCTGAAAAGTTAAGGAAAAGGATACTGGCCTTCATAAACTATAAGAGATCGCAGGAGGAAAACTAACAATAATATCTGGAGAAGCTAAAGTAAGCTGGTAAAGTTGTCAGTAAAGCAAAGAAACAAATGGAATAAAATGTGGAGCCCAATGCTGAATGGGGTCCGTCCGGCCTGTCCATACAACCAAAATCTGGAAGGACAGGATCTGCACACGATTCTGATCCCGCGGCAACTACATGGCCCCACAGGATCAGAATTGAGTGCACAGGGTTTGGACGGGCAGGACGTGCCCGGATTTAGGCCCCTTGGACTCCCCGCTCTCTCTGCATCCAACTTTACTACGGCTCCTGCATGGAGCCTGGTGTCGTGGCGTCACATCGCCATGGCACCAAGACGCTATGTGGTAACCGTGCTCACTCCCGGACCGAGAATAGCCCGCTTTCCCTGCAGCCTCACCCCAGAATGGGCCTGCCAAGGTTGGGGTCAGACTGTGGGGAATATCCTGTGCCTGTCTTACTTTTAGGAGGGGTCCGCAGCCACAGATTGCCAAACTTGGACTGACTTATTCCACCCCCGAGGAGGAATAAGTCACCCGTCCATGTCAACCAGCCTGGGCATATAGAGCCATGGCCAGAATTGTCCCTGTCTGTCCGAGTCAGGGTCCCGCCACCTGCCCGCCCTGTCTCCTCCCCCTGCCTACCCCCTCCAACCCCTGTTCAGAGCTCCCCCCGCACAGTGGCCTTGAAGTGCAGGGAGCTCTGGACCAGGAATTGGGTCCAGGGGCTACAGGGGTTTGGACATCCACCCTGGACATCCGACCCCTCTAGTTGCCACTCTGCATGCCACCCATAGTGAATATAGTAAAATATGGAAATAAGACTTTCTTTTAGGTATGTTAATGATGGAAGAAAGTGCAAAGCTGGCACTGTGAGATTCAAGGATGAAGGTGGGGAATACGTAGAGGCTGATGAGGATAATGTAGAAATACTTAACAAATATTTTTGTACTATGTTCACCGAAGAAGGGCAGAAAATCTGATCTTGGAAAAGAAACAAATATCTGTAGGAAGGGAAGTGAGAGAGACCTCAAATGATTTTCAGAAAATTGTATTCGTGAATAGCTAACTGACTAAAAGTTGACAAAGTGATGATGCTGGATTGGATTTATCAGAAGGTATTGAAAGAACATAGGAAAGCACAGGCAGCTCCACTGTCTGACTTCTTAAATGCTTGTTTAGCATTGTGTGATTCCTGAGGACTGGAGATGGATCTGGTTCCTGAAAAGCAGAAGCACAGGCCAGTGTGAGTAAATGAATGGAAGTGCTGCTAAAGCAGAGGATAGGCAGTTTCTGGAATCTAAGGACTCACAGGATCTGAGGCAGCATGGCTTTACTAGAGATAGGTCTTGTCTGACAAATCTTTGACTGGGCGACCAGAGAACTGGATCAGGGAAGAGCACTAGATGTGATATACTTACATCGTTTCGCATTGGCGACTTATAAATAAACTGAGTGAGAGTGCCCTTGAGATGGATCCTAAAGTGACTGACTGTGCAAGAAATTGTTTGAGTGGGAGGTGACAGAAGGTAATCATAAATAGAGTTCACTCTGAAGATAAGGATGTTAACAGTGGTGTGCTGCAGGAATTGGTCCTTTATCCTGTTCTTTTAATATTTTTGTAAGCTTTTATTGCGGAAAGTCTTTCTGGAAAGGTTTGCCTCTTTGCAGATGGTACCAAAATCTGTAATCTGTAAAATGATTCTGAGCCTGCGGAAGACGTATGATAAGAGACTTGAAGACCTAAATATGTATACCCTAGAGGAGAGGAGGAGGGACAGGGGAGATATGATACTCTTTAAGTATTTAAAAGTCTGTATCAATGAACAAACAAACCTTTTTCAAAGAAGGGGAAACTAAAACTAGAGGGCATAACATGAAGATGCAAGGGGATAAACTAAAAGACAACATCAGGAAATACTTTTTCATTGAAAGGGTGGTGGATGCTTGGAATGCCCTCCCAATGGAAGTGGTGGGGGCAAATACAGTGACAGAATTCAAAATGGCATGGGACAGACACAGTGGATGTCTTTATAGCAAGAGGATGAAATCAAAGCATCTTTTAATAGAGGGGGGGCTGACCTTCATGGAGCCACAGTTACAACCACTCTTGCCATCTTACTGGGCAGACTGGATGGACCATACCGGCCTTTGTCTGCCATCATGTACTATGCTACTATGTTACCATGTGCTTGTCTGTTATTTATTTATGTATTTATGTTCAAAGAAATGTTATAAAATACTCATTCAAACCAGCCTTCTCTCAGCGGCTGTTATGTTCTAGCTGACCGACACAAAATATTTGTAGTGGCTCCAGCATTCACCCAGGCACTCTCTCTCCCTAATCCAACAAGGCACTTCCTCTCTTTCAGTCGCACCCCACCCTCCCCCACCAGGCATTCTCTCTTTCTCTCCCCTCAAGCCTCCTAAGGGACTCTTTCTTTCTCTCTCCTTTCCCTGGGACACTCTTCCCGTTCAAGAGCATCTTCCTGCTACTGCAGACCAAAGAAATCAAATGCTCCTGGGACGTTTCTGCTCACTATGGACAGGGCAGCGCAACTGCTCTCAAGGCTCTCCTACAGGCACTAGAGTGGATGGCCCATTAGCTTCCCAGGCCTTCCTCTTCCCACAGTAATGCCTTTCATCTCCACTGCTCCTACATGTCTGTCTTGCTGGCCAGTTATGCAGGTGCACATTTTTTAAAATGTATTTATTTAGAAGTATTTAGCTTACACCTTTCTAGTCACAGTTCAAGGCAAGTTACAATCAGGTACAGTAAGTATTTTCTCTGTCCCCTGAAGGTTTACAATCTAAGTTTCTACCTGAGGCAATGGACAGTTAAGTGGTTTGCCCAAGGCCACAAGGAATGCCAGTGGGATTTAAACCTCAGGATCTTCGGTCACAAGCCACTACTCTAACCACTAGGCTACTCCTCCACACCTTGCAATCTGGCGACAGAGACCAATTGCCTTACTGCTAGATAGACTGAGGTTGGTGGAACAAGAGGTGCTATGTTTTTAGCATCTCTGTGCTAATAAATTACAGTCTTGTAAATTTTAAAGTTGTTCTGCTGTAAACAGCAGCTGTTCCTGCTACCACACAATAAGGAATATATGAACCCAGAGGATATGGCCTGGGTTCCAGTCCATTTCAACACCGAAGGACATCATGATTGCACAGAACCACGTCCTAGTGGGCCAGAGAATGGAGGAGAAGAGATAGGGCAAAGTACTGGACAGGACTGAATTAATGGGAAAAGAAGGAGCTGGGATTCCATGGGGAGGCGTAATAACAGAAGTCCCCTGGCTGGATTCTGCTTATTTAATTTGGTGAGTAATGCTTTGCTATTTCCTAAACATCTGGATGGGAAAGCTGAGGATAGAAAGCTGGAAGTTGCAAGGAGAATAAGAGAGGGATGATTAGATGTGGGCTAGAGATCAAGGGGGAGGTTGAAAAAGGAGATCAGGCAAAAGTGGGAAAGGGACAGTTAAGAGAGGAGATCAACTGCAAGAGCGAGAGACAGAGAGAGAGAGAGAGAGAGGCGATGAAAGGAGATCAGTTGGAGGACAGGGAAAATTGCGAGAGGAATGCCTCAGATAATAATTACTTCTGTGTGGTTGCACAATACTCTTAAGTTTAAGAAACATAATGAATGCATTACTTATCAGGAATGTCTGTAGTATCTTTCAGATTTTTGGATCACTGTTAATTTGTTTTAGAAGTCATCTGGTGTCTTGTAAATTTTCAAGTTCTAAAATGGGATCATGTCAACTAGAGGTTTGGGAAGCACTGGTACACCCAATCAACTGACACCATCCTCAAACCACTCTTCATTCATCATACCACATCTCACGGGCCTCTCCTCCTTCCCAGTTCCCCGGTGGCATGCAATTTATGCTTGTTCTTTAGGGGTCTATGACACAAATTCAATCAACTCTCCACAAGTATGAAGCTAGAGGGGGAAGGTGAGCAAGATGAAAAGATTGTAGAGGCTGAAAATCAGAATAAATCTTGTATGGATAGCTTCACCTTTTAGAGCAGAGAGATTCTATATATAACCAAATGGGGACATATTTAAAGCTTAGCCGAATATCCCGTTGCTTAACATCCTGAAGCTAACCGCTTAGCATTGGGGCATTCCCTGGGTGATACCCTAGATTAACCATTCAGCAGTGATATTCAGCCACTAACCGGTTAACCTAAACTGGCTAAAGTTAGGCCAAAAAAAGCTGGCCTAACTTTAGCCAGTTTAGCTATCTGACCAGCAGCTGAATATTGGTGCTAATTAGACAGCTAAATCGTTATCTGGGCAACCAAGTGTAGTTCCAGCATTGAATATCCAGTTTTAAAGTGGTGATGGTCAGTTGATTTAATTGCACTGGCCACCACCATGGAAGAATATGACCCTCCCCCCCTAAAGTGCTAACAATTAGTAGAGGAATCCAAACAGTGAACTCTATGAATGAAATGGACCTTACAGCTTTTCCTCTCCTATTCAATAGTACACCCCCACTGCCATCGCCTTTCCCTTTTTACATGGAATTTCAATCCATACAGATTCTACAGCAGATTTTGTTTCCTGCAAAACTTTAATCCTTTGTGACTCGATGCCCTCTCTAACACATAGCGCAACCCCTCCACCAATTTGATCTGCTCTATCATTACGATATAGTTTGTACCCAGGTATCCAAGTGTCCCACTGGTTGTCCTCCTTCCACCATACCAATCATATTTAACTTCTCATTTAGTGCTATAAATTCTAACTCTCCCATTTCTTAGACTTCTAGCATTTGCATACAAGCATTTTAGAGACTGTATTTTATTCATATTAATCTGGCTATCGGTAGGCAGGGGCAATTTGGAATCTTTAAGCTCTGTCTGCTCCGTACTCAAGGGCATTCGGGCTACTTTTGTCTTTATTGGAACCTCTCTGCTGATATGCCCTAACTTCAGTCTTTTGGTAGTATCCTTCAAGGATACCTTCTTCCAAACCATGCGCTCTTGGACAACTGTTGGCTCTCCCCTATTATCTAGTTTAAAAGCTGCTCTATCTCTTTTTTAAAGGTTAATGCCAGCAGCCTGGTTCCATCCCGGTTAAGGTGAAGCCCATTCCTTCAGAAGAGCCCCTTCTTTCCCCAGAATGTTTCCCAGTTCCTAACAAATCCAAAACCCTCATCCTTACATCATCGTCTCATCCACGCATTGAGACTCCGGAGCTCTGCCTGCCTTTGGGTCCTGCGCGTGGAACGGGAAGCATGTCAGAGAAAGCTACCCTGGAAGATCTGGATTTTAACTTCCTACCTAAAAGCCTAAATTTAGCTTCCAGAACTTCCCTACCACATTTTCCTATGTACGAAGACAGTAGACTCCTCCCCAGCACTGTCTAAGACTTTCTCTAGGTGGTGCGTGAGGTCCGCTACCTTCACACCAGGCAGGCATGTTACCGGGCGATCCTCACATCCACCAGCCACCCAGCTATCTACATACCTAATGATCGAATCACCAACTATAACAGCTGTCCTAACCTTTCCCTCATGGGCACATGGTCCTGGAGAAACTTCCTCAGTGCAAGAGAGTTTTACATCACCTGGAGAGCAGGCCCGAGCTACAGGATCGCTTCTTGCCACCCCCTTCTGCCGCTGCCCCCCGAATCCATCTGTCTCATCTTGTGACAGCGGCAGCCTGACTGCATTTTGAAAGCGGCAGTGGCTCATAATGGAGTCAGGCCACCGCTGCTACTGCCACAAGATTAGAAAATGCATTTGGGGGGACAGCAGTGGCAGGGGGAGGGCAGCGGCGAGAAGGAGGATGTCAGTGGCTGGAGGGCAGCAGCGGCAGAAGGGGGTGGCGTGGTGGGGGCTTCTGCCTTGGGCCGCCCCTGGGGTTACATATACTTTGGAAGAAAGGTGGGAGGGAAGATAAAATATAGACAGGCTGGCCTCTTTCAATTGAAAGGAAGCTGTGGAACGAAGGGGCATCAGATGAAGGCAAAAGGGGATAGACTCAGGAGTAATCTAGGGAAATATTTCTTTATGGAAAGGTTGCTGGGTGTGTGGTACAGTCTCCCAGCAAAAGTGGCAGAAACGACGATTGTTTCTGAATTAAAAAAGCATGGGGAAAGCCCAGAGGATCTCTAAGGGAGAGGAAGATGCTGTAGAGCTTGGTATTGGTGTACAAGATGGGAAGACTGTTTAGGCTGTATGGTCTTTATCTACCATCATTTTCTATGGGTCCAATATTCCAAAAGGCCGATATTCTAATGTCATGACAGTCAGCTGTGGTGCTTAAATATCGGTGGGATATTCAGCAACAGTAGCCCAATAGGAGCTGCCGCTGAATATCCAGACTGAGTGGCACTATCTGATTAAGTAGAACAGAAAGCAGGAGAAGGATGCCTTCCGCAAAAAACAAATCTGAGAAAGCCAGCGGAGGGCAAAAACCACAGCCAATACACTATATTAAAATAGGATAACTTTATTGTTGACCCAACACTACGCTCCGTTATTTGCACTCTCCTGGTAATGTATTTAATAATTTCCTTCTTTCAAAATCTGTTATTTTTTTTATTTTGTCTTTGTTCTTATTTTAATTGTGTATTTATGTGTCTTTTTTTAGACCCCCGATGAAGGCCTATGGCCGAAACGTATAAAGTTGGGTCTACAATAAAGTTATCCTGTTTTAATATAGTGTATTGGCTGTGGTTTTTGCCCTCCGCTGGTTTTCTCAGGTCACTATCTGATTAAGTGCCAGCACTTACCCAGTCTGCGCCATATTCAGCTGCCACTTATCCTCCACCCTGATATCATGGTCAGCACTCTGATCCAGACAGCCCCTCGCTGGCCGACCAGCCCTATGTTCTATGAAAGCTCACAGGCAAGGGCGTGCGGACACAAGGCTTCTAGCAATGGTTCTCAATCCAGGCTGTGAGTATCTCCTAGTCAAGGGATAGCCAGGTTTTTAAGATATCATCTGTGAATATGCATGAGATAGTTTTGCATACAGAGAAGGCAGTGCTTGCAAATCTACCTCATGCATACTTATTATGGATATCCTGAAAACCTCACTGCTTAGGGGTTCTTTTAGGACAGATGGTATATGGGTTTGTAGTTTTTAGCTCCAATACTCAAGGATTAGTTGTTAGGCAGTGAGTCTGAAACTTCCAGTGTCTATTTTCCTTTTCACTTTTAGCACTTTGTATTTTTGGCTGGTGCAGGTTTGCCAGAACGGAGCCTGGAAACCACACGGGGCCTCGGAAATTTCTTGCTGAGAGAGAGGTTTTACAGAAACTAGTCCAATTCACATTTCAGGTGTCATCTAGGCACCGCTCATCTTTTTGGCGTTTGAGGAGATTGTACCTTTCAGGTACAAAGGCCAAGAGGAGTAGGGAGGAGCTGAAGAAACAGAAGACCAGTCTGTCATTCCATGACAACTACTGAGCTCTACAACCTCTTCCTCTCCTGCAGAGATCCCTTTTTTTCAGGCACAGAAAAGGGAGACAAGGCAAGGATAAAGCAGATCTTCACCTTTCAAAGGGAATGGATGTTGGATTTAGCTCACAGCAAATTACAATAGGTATTTCCTTGTACCTGGAGGGCTTACTATTACAGGCCGATGCAGAAAGCCAGAGCTAATGTCGTGCTCAATTAGATTTTTATGCATATTCTACCTTATATGGCAGCCTGACCTCGCCTGCACTACGTGGGACTAGGTGCCGCCATTTTTCAAGATGGTGGGGCAAGAGCGGGAGCTGGTGGGCAGTGCTTCCGCTTGTTCTGAAGGTACTGGGAGGGAAGAAGGTGGTTCGGGGCTGCTGAGCCACCAGAGTTACTTTTGGTTGGGTGGTGGTGGGGAGTTCGGGGCCGTTGGGTCACCAGGTTTGTGTTTAGTTGGGAGGAGTGGAGAGTTTGGGGCCGCTGGACTACCAGGGATTTGCTTTCTGTCAGGGGCAGCTGTCTGTAGCTCCCAGCCCATTGCACTAACCATTAGACTACTTCTTTAAGTACCACTAGCAGGGATTGCCTTTAAGAAATGAGAAACCCTAGGGCCATCTATTTGTAGAAGTCTTTCCAGCTTAATCTTGGAAGGGATTCTGCATGTTTTTACAATAACTAGGGTGGACACATTTTTCATTTCAGTTTTGAGGGGGGGGAGGGCCATTTTAGTACAAGTTATGTGCAGAGCACATTAAAATGGAAAATTAAAGGAAAGGTGTTTTTTTCATTATCGTTTTAAAGTGAAACAAAACAAAATGAAATAAGTCTCTTTTGTAAGATTTTCCATTTTGTTTCAAAGCATAAGAATTCATGTTTCTCAGCTGATATATATCTTTATGGCAGATGAAACCTTATATTTCTGTCAGACTATAGCTAGCTAAGGCTGTGCATTTGCTTTGAGACAAAATGAAAGATGCATATTTAAATATATATAGGACCCCATATTTGAAAGGCATTTGCAAAGTTTACAGCTCAGTAAACCGTGTAAATGCCTTAAATTGTGATATTCAATGGCACTTGCACGGTTAGTGCTGTTGAATGTCCCCTTTTAACCCCGCCACATGCTCCGATGCTATGCGGTTAGCATCGGGCATGTTGGGAGCATTCTGGGGTGGAGAGTAGGCGGAGACTGTCGCTAACTGGGTAGCAGTGAGATTGCGCCACTACTCGGTTAACAATCGGCGGGTAAAACTAGGCGTAGCAAAAGCAATATTGCTGCTACCCGGTTACCTTTGGCAGCTCCTGGGCATGTGCGGCAACCCCAGAGATTCAATACCATCGTGGCATTGAATATCCGGGATTAAGGATCAGTGAGCAGGGCTATGAACCGTACTGATGCATAGCCTGCCCAATTCAGTATCAGGCCTATACTGTATAGCAGGGCCCTAAAACTGTCCCTCTATCTTTTGAGATGGGAAATTTCTAGAACACCTATTCCTATGTCTATGCGGAGTAAGAAAATAATGTAAAGGAGAGTTGGGCCAAGTTTAGGGTCCCAAATTTTGTGGGACATCCTGATTTTTGACTTTCATTAGAGGCGTCCCAAGGGTATCCTAGACAGGACGCCATTTCTCCCAATTTATCAGCTCACTGAGGAAGAGAAAATGTAGCCATGAGCCGCCGACGAGGACTGCTCTCCCCATTGCATGTGAAGCCCTCCCAATTATGCTAAGGAATGTTTGGAAGCTAAAACAGACTGCCTTTTATTTTTTCAAAGTACCCAGGCATTATTAAAGAAGACTGGGAGCGTCAGTCCGAGCTGCTTCCGTCTCAGAGCTCCAGGAAGCACTACGCTGGTAATAAAACCTCTTGTCAAAAAGAGCGGCTGCTTTGGCAGTGCTACGGCCACGGCAGACTGTCCAGTTGAGGAATCCGCATGACCATAGCACTGCCGAAGCAGCAGCTCTTTTTGACAAGAGACTTTATTACCGGCGCAGTATTTAAGACTAACAAGAGAAAATTTTTTTTCACTCAACGTGTAATCAAACTCTGGAATTTGTTACCGGAGGATGTAGTAAAGGCTGTTAGTGTAGCTGGGTTTAAAAAAGGTCTGGACAAGTTCCTGGAGGAAAGGTCCATAAACCATTATTAAGAAGGGACCCAGAATATCAATGCTTGACCCAATACAAGCATTGTGGAACCTGTGTCCTTTGGGGACACTGCTAGGTACGTATGACCTAGATTGGCCACTACAAGATACTGGGCTTGATGGGCCTTGGTCTGACCCAGTATGGCATATCTTATGTTCTTATGTTCCTGGAGCTCTGAGACGGAAGCAGCTCGGGCCAACGCTCCCAAGCTGAAAATCAGCGAGCGAATCTTTTTTAATAATGCCTGGGTACTTTGAAAGGAATAAAAAGGGGTCTTTTTTAGCTTCCAAACGTCCCTTAGCATAATGGGGAGGGCTTCCCATGCAGAGGGGATAGCAGTCCTCGTCACTGGCTCGCGGCTACATTTTCTCTTCCTCGGTGGGCCAGCTTTCCAAACACAGTTCTCACTGCAGAGAGATTTTTCGATCACACTATATATCACAAAGTATTTTGTAATCTGATGTACCAATGAAAAAAATCCTGATTTTTTTGGGGTCTTTCCTGATTTTTTTAAGGTCAATATCCTGAAATTGGCTGATCAAGAATTGGTCACCCTGGCCAAGGTGTCCATGTAAGTAAATGAGTGTTCTCTGTTTGTAATTTTGGAGGGAACTATTCAAAGCTCTGCCAGATAAACTTTTAGTGAGGTTTACCATGACATGCTTAGGAGTACTGTAAATCTCGGTGGATGTTGAGGGCTGTGGAGAAGCAGTAGGGAGTTGCCTCTTTTCATGGCTGGTTAGACCATTTCTCAGACTGGCTTGGCCTAACACAGGGGAAGGGAGTTTGGAAAGTATTGACCAGAGAGGGTATAGAGGCTGTTATTTATTTTATTTATTTATTTATTTATTATTTTATTTAACATCTTTTATATACCGCGCTATTGTCATCAGCTCGGTTTACATGGAACAAAAATATGCATACATAGAACTGAAAATGCATTTTACAAGTAACAGGGATTTGTAAACTTGGGAATAACAAGGTAAAACTATGTAAAAACTAGCTAACTATTTACAGAGGATTCAAGTACGTTACTAAGCGCTGTTACTAAGCGCTGTGAATGCAAGTGAATTTTCAGCAAAAATTCTGGGTATTCCTGAGGATTTCACTCTGTGGAAAGTGTTATCCTTGAGATTTGTGGGAGGGTTCAACCATTTTACTTTTTTATGGAAGACCACAACGCCACACAGACTTAGAGAGCTTGAAAAGAGCTGGCCTTGACAGAGCTGCCAAATTGCCCAGTTCTTGGAAGAAGCTTTTAAGCCAGTTCTGGATTTCCGCCAACACCTATCCTGATACACTATGGGACCTGCATCACAAATTTCACAGAGCCACCAAGTTACCCAGTTCCAGGAGTGAGATTTTTTGCCAGTTCTGGTTTCAAATTTGCATTGCAATGCAGTATGGTATTTGTAGTCCCTGATTTTACCCATTGGAATCAGCGCAGTAGATCCCATAATGCATCAGGATGAGATGGTCAGAAATCCAGGACTGGTTTAAAATCTCACTCCTGCAACTGGATAACTTGGCAACACTAATTTCAATGGGTAGAATTATTGAAAGAAGACAGAAGCACTACTAATCTTCAGAGACCCATCCTTCAATCCATCAGAGAAAATCATACTCCAACACTCTGAGATTAACATAAAAAGGGAAGTCAAATACCTGAGCATAACTCTTGACAGCAGCCTTAATATGCTTTTGCACATTAAGAAGGCAGCCAATACAGCTTACCTGAAACTGAGGGCCCTCCAACATCTACATCCTATTCTCCAAGACAATGATTACAGATCAGTTCTTCGGGCTATCATCACACCCTATCTCGATTACGGCAACATACTGTATCAGGGACTGCTGAAACAGGCATTATATCAACTACAATTAATGCAGAACACTGCCACTAGAATCCTAATAGGTACATCAGGTCATCAATACGTAACCCCAACTCTCAGGAGATTACACTGGCTACCAGTTGTCCAAAGGATTAACACAAGACTGTAACCACCATCTATAAAATCCTTCACAAACTATCTGCTCCCTGTCTGGACGATCTAATCACAAGAACATCAACAACAAGGCCCAAAAGAGCTGCAAATTGGAATCTTCTTGCCACCTCCTCCCCCCCCCCCCATTCAAGACTAAGGGGCTTGTTTACAAAGCCGTGGTAGCGATTCGCGATCGTTATCGGAGCCGCGGCCCCATTGAAATCAATGGGGCCGCGGCTCCGATAACGATCACGAACCGCTACCGCGGCTTTGTAAACAAGCCCCTAAATGTCAGCAACATACAAGCAATAGAGCCTTCACGCTATTTGCTCCAACGATTTGGAACTCACTACCAGAAGCCATTATATCTGCACAGTCTCCACAAGATCTGACAAAACTATTAAAAACACATCTCTTCATTGAACATTTTGGTCCTAATGACATTACCTAACTGTATACACCATATCCATCCACACACTTTTGATTTATGTATAAACCCATATTTAACGCCACATTTACATACCCATGTTCTATGTAACACAACTCTCTTGAGCTTGTATACAGTTGTTCTATGTAAACTGCCTTGGATTAAAAGCGGTATATAAAAAACCACTAAATAAATAAATTGACAACAAATATCATCAGAACTAGTGTCAGGCTGAACCCTCATTCCTGCAGCTCCCACCCCCAAGTCCTGCCAGCACTACTGCCACCCCTCTCTGGCACCGGCAGTGATGGTAATGACAAAAAAGCATCAAAGCAGTGCTTATCAGAGCCTGTGAACCGCGGCGTGCTGGAGCTGCACTCTTAAAGACCAGCCAGTCTCGCCTCCTCTAATGCAGACTTTCTGTTTGCATCAGGGCAGAATGTGCTGTTCAGAGTGCAGCACCAGCAACATGCAGTACAGGTCTCGGAGAGGGCGGCAGCGGCGCTAATGGCAACAATGTGCCGCTCTCTAAAGTTTGCTGCTCTAAGTGGCTGCCTAGTTCGCTCAATGCTGGTGCCAGCCCTGAATACCACATTGCTTTGGGATAGATGTTCAAAACCAGGACTGGCCAAAAAGTCTCTCTCCTGGAACTGGGTAACTTGGCAATTTTGTCTTGATGTGTACATTCAGTGACGCTTTGGAATGATTCAGAACATGTGATATAGGTATCAAGCCCAGGACCGTATCTGCAGTCAATGCATCAGGGAGTATATACCCCTACCCTCTCTTTTTCCAAAAGTTAAACACATCTGCAAAAAGAAAAAACATGAGCCAAGACAGCTTAGAAAAATAAATAGGAGAGACCTTTCTCGTGTGCTGCCAAACAATATTTTCTCTACTTCACATGGTGCCTGGAGCAAATATCTCAACCAGAAATCAAAGAGTGATCTGCTTCAAAACTGAACTCCAGATACCATTTTATCCAGTGCAGCCTAGTCCCCATTTGATTTTCCATTTTTGCTTTTTTGAAGCTGCAGTGTAAAAAACTTTCACTTACTATGATAATTTCTTAGAGCTGGCAGCAGTGGTGTACCAAGGGCGGGGCCATGAGCGTGGCCCGCCCTAGGTGTCAGCCAGAAGGGGGTGCACTCCCACAAGACCTACACAGCGGAATCCGTGCAACAAACCTACCTTAACGCAATGGATGGCTTCTTGCGTGGCCTCCACTCTAAGCCCAGTGACTGTTGCCTCTTGGTCAAAGTCTTGCGAATCACGAGACTTCAGGCTGGGAGGGAACCAGACACCAGGCCTGGAGTGCAAGCAGCTCAGCAAGTCACCCATGGCATTGTTTGCTGTGCTGGCTTTGCCATGTGGTCCCAGCAGGGGCGGTGCACCATGCTGTGCCATGCTACAAGGGGGGAGGGGGCCCGCTTGGAATGACACTGACTGGCAGCTTTGAAGTCAACCTGAACCCACAATTAAGGCTTTCATTATACCTTTCATCAGAGAAGACTGCTCTGATCCTGGCTTTGCCCCATTACATGCACAGAGCGGCAGTTCTGATTTCTTAGGGCACAGCCTCTCTAGGTTATCCTGAGGGAGATGACAACTTTGTGAGTCTGATCGAAATTGACAAGAACCCCTGAGTGATGACAGAAGAAGGAACCTGAGGTGGTGTTGCTCAGAGAAGAGATCCCACTTGCAACCATCAGGTGATCCCAAATAACTGCTGCAATTGCTCGCCCTTCCCTTTCAGAAGAGAAATCTGTGCACCTTCTGCCCAGTACTGACCACATTTTAAAGTGGACTTTGTGCCGAGAGTGTTCAGAGTCCAATGCCTATGAAAGAGATGGATATATTTCATATGAACATCAGGCTTCCAAGAAGCCTAGGGTGACCTACATCGGGCGACCAGGGTCAAAAGCCAAAGATAAATGAGCATGGGGAAGCGGGATCTTTTTCTTAAATCACAGCATTATTAATTTTAGTGACGGTAGGGATTACTGCAAAACTTGGGAAGCCTGGGTTTTGACATGAATATTGTTTTGTGGGAAGCAAAACTGAATAAGGCAGGATCTAAAATGGCCCTCTGGCAGAAAAGGCAATTCTCAGATATTGCACGTGCTCGAGTGAGATATGGAGAAGAGTAGCAGAAAAAGGATTAAAAAGACAGGTAAAAGTATTAGATGAAGGGGAGAGTTGTTAGTTTGAGGGATTTTGCGTCTGCATCTACTTGTTAACATGAATAAATCTGTACTGGGCAGACTAGATAGGCCATTACTATGTTACTGTGTTACTAGACAGTCTGCCAATCAGGAGGGGGAGAAAGTCAACGAAGGCTGGGTCTCAAGGACATGGTGTCTGTTAGAAACAGTGTTACCATTTCTGTGGTCCATTGGATGACTTTATTTCCCAGTTTGCAGGAAAAATTGGCTAGTTGCAGGTTGCAATTTTATAGGCTATTGCCCATCGCCGCTTTGAGCAAGAAAACTATGGAAAATGGAGCAAAAGAGTAAAATTTAAAAAGGCAAAGTCCCAGCTCAGAAAGAGTCATAGCCCTTGCCTGCACTTCATTGGTCTGGTCCCGAAGCAGCACCGGAGCTGACCAATGAGAAGTGGCAGAGTGGGAGTGATTGACTGCCAGATTCCCCTTCTTCGATTGACCGGAAAGCATGGCCATGTGGCAGGATGGGCCTGGTTATAAATGATGGACTATGAAACCAGCCAATCAGAGAAAGGGAGGATGTGGCCAAGGGTGAGTTGCTGCTTTGGGCTATTTTTCAATCCAAATTGGGCTGGAAATTTTACCATCCATCTGTTAATCCTGGTTGGAGGCAGACCAAATGACATCATAAGAACATAAGAACATAAGACATGCCATACTGGGTCAGACCGAGGTCCATCAAGCCCAGTATCCTGTTTCCAACAGTGGCCAATCTAGGTCATACGTACCTAGCAGTTTCCCCAAAAGACAAGTTCCACAATGCTTGTACTGGGTCAAGCATTGATATCCTGGGTCCCTTTTTAATAGTGGTTTATGGACCTTTCCTCCAGGAACTTGTCCAAACCTTTTTTAAACCCAGCTATACTAACAGCCCTTACCACATCCTCCGGTAACAGATTCCAGAGTTTGATTACACGTTGAGTGAAAAAATATTTTCTCTTATTTGTCTTAAATAGTTTACCCTGTAGCTTCATTACATGTCCCCTAGTCTTTCTATATTCTGCTAGCGTAAACAATTGATCCACGTTTATCTGTTCCACTCCATTCATTAATTTATAGACCTCTATCATATCTCCCCTCAGCCGTCTCTTTTCCAGGCTAAAGAGCCCTAACCTTTTTAGCCTCTCTTCATAGGAGTAGCCTTCCATCCCCTTCACCAATTTGGTGGCTCTTCTCTGTACTTTTTCTAATAACGCTATGTCCTTTTTAAGATACGGTGACCAGAATTGCACACAATATTCAAGGTGCGGTCGTACCATGGAGCGATACAGAGGCATTATAATATCCTTTGTTTTATTCTCCATCCCTTTCCTTATGATACCTAGCATTCTGTTTGCTTTCTTGGCCGCCGCTGCACACTGGGTGGAGGGTTTTAACATGTTATCCACGATGACTCCTAAATCTTTTTCCTGGGTGGTGGCTTCTAATGTGGAGCCTTGCATCGAGTAACTATAGTGTGGGTTGTTCTTTCATCAAAACAGAAAGGCCATAATTGCTCTTAGGAAAGAGACTGGAGGAGAAAGAAATGAGTTGGTATAGACTCAGTCTGAACTCTCTGTCTCAGCGGAACCCAATCTCGACAGAATCAGGTCTACCTGAATCCACAGTTAAGTCCGGTGTAGGGCTCTGAGTTGCTGATAAGCAGCAGCCTTCCAGTTAATATGATCCCTCATGTCCAGCTGCTAAGGTGAATCCAGCAGCAGAAGTTGATGTTCTAGTGCCAGGCTTGGAAGTCGGTGACAAGGGACTGACGATTGTGTGGAGTGTATTAAGTGTGTGAGTGGGAGTCTGTCAGCTTATGTTGTATCCTGTTAGTTATGACTGGCTGCTTGGAAGCCTTTCACTTGTATAATATTCTTAAAGACTATCTGAGTTAAGTGCTGAATAGTAAATGGAATAGTTAATAAGCTGTTGATACCCATAAATCTTTAATGATGAAAGAGACTTTATGAATTGATTGAGTTATGATTTTCATATCTTTAACAAGTTCCAGTCGCTAATACTGTGTGTCTGTTCACATTTATACTGTTTGGCCTTATGCCTTCTGTTAAAACTAAAATATATTTATTTGGTCCTGTTTTATTGGGTTTCCATCACTGGACACCCAACATATCTGCACAAAATTGCTAACCGACCAAAGTCAGCCCTTACAGCTTGGTGCAGTTTTCCTTTTGCCCCATTGCATCTATGAACAGGGACTAGAAGTGGACTAGAGGGCAAATTAGACATGACTACAAACTACAACAGTGAAAAACATTGAGGGGATGTCTCTACTTTCTTTTCAAACATGTTGCATGTTGCAACTTATTAAAAGCTAGCAGTGGAAGGGTTCTAGTGAGAATTAGATAGTACCAAACTTAAGCATAGGACCAGTGCTTGGATCTTTGACCCTGTAAAAAGAGATGCAGATGGCACACATATGTTTGGCTATAGGTTATGAAAGTTGGTTGGGCTTTCTGGAAGCAATCTGGGGAATAGACAGACAGGAATGGCTGTTACGAAGCAGAATATTTTATGTAGTATTTTCACTGGTAACTCATAGAGCCATCGATATATGTTGAACATTGTCTCTGCTTGCTGCCCTGTGAATGCTATTGTCTCATGAGTGGAAGATAAATATTTGTGTCTGGTATGAGCCTCCCTACTGGGGTTGCCAAGAGCTGCTTCCTGGACAGAGAGATGGCTCGGTTTCAAATTCTCATTGCTTGTGTTGATGGCTTGCAAACACAACAAATGATCATGGGAGTGATGACCACCTGTGAGTTGCAGCACTGTTCAGAATGAAATGCAAATCCTGTGCGAGCCTGTGACCTCTGATCCTTCGCTCTGCACATTGGGAAGAGTGGCTGGAAGCGTTGCCCAGTGATAGGAAACTGGCCAGAGACACACTAGGATAACAGCTGCTTGCTGCTCAACTCCTGCCTTCTTTTCAAAACAGGCAATGACACGCAGGAAACATGGCAAAGCACGTAAGGTGTTCTAGGAACTATACACGGTAGGACCAGTGCAAAGATATGAGGTGCACTAGGCAAAACTTCAGCCTTGCGCTGCGCCTCTTTGCAATTAGCTTTTAGACTCCCAGTCCCACCCTAAGAGTTGGATTATTAAACTCAATTGTAATCATCTCATCATCATCCCTCCCAGAAGAATCCTATAAAATGCATATTTGAATATCACTCTTTTAAATATTAAACTTTATTTTGTAAATATATGTATAATGAGGAAGATTTCAAAAAGCCACTTCCAAGGGTAAATGGGCTATATGCATATCGCCCAATCTTCCTGCAGGTAAAAATATGCACTGACGCTTCGAGTTTGGGTGACTGCTGGGACCCATTGATTTGCTTTGACTGTAGTTGCTCTTTGCTGTCCCCCACAGATGCTGCTGCCCTAGACAACCACCTAGTTTGCCTAGTGGTTGGGCTAGCCTTGCAAACCCTCATTCCTCCCAACCCCTCCCTGCTCCAACCTGGACCTGCCCAACCACTAGGAAAACTAGGCAGTTATCTAGGGTGGCAGCTTCTGGAGGGTGGCAAAGAGCAGGGCATTCAAAGCTAAACAATAGATTCTGACAGCCAAGGTAGAGAGCGGGGGCATAAAGCTTAAGGTTTGCCTAGGGTGCCAACACCTTGAACCAACTCTGGGGCCGACCCTGCTCCCACCCCTACAGCACCGCCTCCACTGCCACCCCTCTCCCGGACCTGCGGTGGCAGAAATGACATTAAAACAGTAATGCAGTGCTTACTCAAAGCCTCTGCTGCTGCGCGCTGTTGCTGTTCACTCTGACCAGCCACTTCCACCCCCTCCGGCACAGACTTCCTGTTTGCATGGGGGCATTTAAATTGATCCACTTGCTGCCACTGCTTAATATCAGCCCCAATAACGTTTATGGGATCTTCTGTCTTTCATTATTGATTGCTATTGAAGTAATACAATAATTTGATTTTTTTTCCTTTGGTAATAAGTATTAAGGGGAAACATCCTAGTTCAGCCCAGCCAGGTATTTTCTCTTTGAAAATTAGTGTAAAGTCTATGCACCAAAATCACTGGCATGCACCGCACCTGATATTTGTTCAGGCAGCCGAGGGTGGATGGAGGGGTTGATTAGGACATGTATTTTTGAGAACCAATTTATAGGTGCTGTTTTTCTTTCCTAATCTACACATGCTCCTTGAAACAACTCCTGGCAGTCAGGATAAAAGTAAGTGTTGTGAAAATCCGTACACAGTTCCGCAGAACCGTGGAGGGCGATATTCACACAAATGTTACATGCAATAATAACCCCTCACTTTGACTTCGCCAACCTGACTCTACTAGGGGTAACGAAACAAAACATAAAAAGACTCCAACTTGCACAAAACGCAGCAGCCAGAACCATCATGAATGTCCCACTATTTCATCACATAACACCTATACTGGCAAATCTTCATTGGCTACCAATACAAAGCAGAATCCTATACAAAACACTAACAACAACCTTCAAGGCCCTAAACAATATGGTCCCACCGACCCTAAAAAATCTCATATCTAAAGAATCAACCAATAATCAACACAGAAGAGACCAAACAAACAAATTAAGGACCCCAAAAGAATACATAAAAGCTAAAAAGACAACAAACAAAAAAGCATTTTCCCATGTGGCCCCCATTATCTGGAATGACCTCCCAGAGGAAATCAGATCAATAATCGAGATCAGAGAGATCCGTAAGAATCTAAAAACACCTCTGTTTAAGGCACACTATGGGCTATCAAGAAATTCCTCCTCCCAACAAGAAAACGGATAACAACACTGTTTGACAGAGCGACACAAAATTGACATGACCTAGGACTGTTCACTGCTAAGATTTTCACTAGTTTAGAAATTTATAAAGTTTTTATACGTCTTATATAAGGCACGCATACCCCAATTTTGTATATAGTTCTCAAAATGTTGTTTGTTATTTCACAACTTTCCTTTGTTTTAAGACGTTCCTTGTAAACGATTACTGACTGTTTTGTTGTATAATAGTTACACTGTTTCAGACGTTCATTGTAAAACAGACAACAGCCTGTTATATTGTTGTTAAATGCAAACCGCTTCTGATCTCTGGAAGGTGCGGTATATAAGCGACTGTTAATTAAATTAAATTAAATTAAATTAAATGAATATCCCTAGCTATGCATCTGGTTACCTCTGTAAATCATCATCATGGAGGGTAATTTCATTACAGGGCACCTAAGCAGAGAAGGCACATAGGTGCATATGTCGAAAAAAAGCCTCCTCAAAAGCTTCTGCAGAACGTTACTCCTGCTTCAAGGCAGAAGAAAATTTGTAGCTGTATGTGCTGGTAGAGATCTGCAGTCATGTATTTCATGCACATAATTGCCGTTCCAGCTCCCAGGAGAACGTACACGTGTATCACATGAAAGTGGGTGCTCTGTTTTTGACCACCTACCCTTATGTGCGTTACCCCTGGGAAAATCTCATAAGCACCGAGCTGCTTGTCATTTATAAAATTATACTCTAAGAGTAAAGTAAGCAGGTTACTGGCTGAGAAAAGGGAGTCATGGGACATTGGCCTGGGTGAAAGCTTGTTGAAACAGCCAGGTTTTAGGTTCTTCTTGAAAGTGGGAAAAAAGAACTCGGACTGAAGAGAGAAAAGGAGAGAGCTTCACAGGGGCGGGCCACCATAGACAAAGGAAGATTTTCTAGAAACAACAAGGAGCAAAGAAGAAGGAAGGGAGAGGGAGAGGAGAGCGGCATTGGGTGAACAAAGGGAGCAACCTGGGAGGTAAGGCATAATAAGAATTAGCTCCATTTCTAAAAAAAATTGTCTCAACATTGTTCAGAATAAGTTAAACAGAGCTCATCTGTGTCCAGTCACAGTAGTTGAAATAATTTGACCATTCCTAGATGAAGAATCAAACTGTGTCTGTTGTATGAGATGAATTTGAAGCAAAGGTCTAAACATGCTGAACATGGAGTTACTTAAATAATCCAGGATAAGTTTATTCAAAGGTATAGACTGGGGAAAGACTATAGAAAAATTTCAACATGTTTGACTATCCCTTGGGGCATTGTCAAGTCCAAAGTAGAAACAGTTTGGCATCACCAACACATTTCCTCAGTCAGGCCATTCCTCTAAAGTCAGTAGTAGCCTGAGCTAAGGAAACTGCTGTGGAAAGTCATTGCGAGGTCTAAGATGAATTTAAAAGAACTGCAAACGTCTCTGGCTGAGACTAGGCAGAACACTGTATGTGGGAGTGGTGAGAAGGAAGCCCCTGCAGAAGAAAGGCCTTGGGATGTGCCAAACAGATTTGCAAAGAAACACTCAAGGGACAGTGTACATGTATGGGAGAACGTTCTATGGTCTGATGAGATCAAAATGAAACCTTTAGGACTCACTGTCAAATGGTATGTGTGGCATAAATCAAACACAGCACATCGTCCTGCTAACACCATCCCTACAGTAAAGCATGGTGGCAGCAACATTAAGTTGTTGGAATGCTTTTCAGGAGTGGAGTCAAGCAGGCTTGTGAAAACACAGAGAGCGATCAATGATGCAAAGTACAGGCAGATCCTGGAGGAAAACTTGTTTTAGTCTCGGAATGGGGAGACGATTCACCTTTCAACAGGATAAAGATCCAAGGCACAAACCAAAAGCAGCAATAGAAATTGGATTTGGCTCACACCTTTTCTCAGAAGTTCAAGGCAAGTTACATTCAGGGCTTATAATCTGGAGTTTGTACCTGAGGCAATGGAGGGTTAAATGACTTGCCCAAGATTACAAGGAGCAGTAGTGGAATTCATGTCTTTACTTCCTTGGTAATAGCCTGTTGCTCTAACCATTAGGCTACTCCCCCTACTCCAATGGAGTGACTCGGCAAGAAGAAAGAACATGTCCTTGAGTAACCCAGACAAAGCCCTAACCTGAATGCAATAGAAACGTTGGGACAAAACCCTAAGATTGCAGTCCACAGACAATCCCCCACTTGCTGTGCAAAGTTCCTAGACACTTATTCTGAATAATTTATGGCAGTTATTGCTGCAAAAGGAGTTTCCACCAAGTACTGAGTCAAGGAGACCAAAGACTTAATGCAACCAAGACTTTTGGGTTTCTTATCATTAATAGAGTAGTAGTAGAAATTACCTTATGAATATTTCTATAATTGTCCTTCAGGTTGGAACTGTAGATGAGTGGAACAAACTCCTGCTTCAATGCATTCTGAATTGTATTTTATAGACTGCAGAATGCCAAAACTATACAAGGGTATGACGACTTTTACAAGGCTCTGTATTTACAGCTCTGATATCATATTCTGACGATACATATTCAGAATTACCCACTGCGCTAACCATCCTTTGACTTGTTTCTTGCTGTGTCTTTTCTGTTTGTCCTGAGTAGACTGTAAGCTCCGAGGTGTAGAGATTCTGCAAAGCGCTGTGTATATCTGGTATGTGCTTTAGAAAGCATAGTTGCTTACCTGTAATAGGAGTTCTCCGTATACAGCAGGGGTATGCAGCCACACTCTTGGTGCTGTCAGCCAACCATGCCTGTGTATCCAGCTCTCCCTGACTTCTCTGAGCATGCGCGCTGCTTCCTGCCTTGCCGCCCTGCTTTGAGCTGCCTCATTTGCTTTCAAAGCAGGCAAATGCAGCGCTAAAAAACACTGAGTGGGTCACCAACAAAGATTCAAAAAGAAGCAGGAGTGAGGCAGCTGTGACATATCAGATGTTGTGTCTTGTCTGCAGCAGAATGATTTTAGAGATGGCGGTGGGCCGGTGAGTGTGGCTGCATATCCCTGCTGTATATGGAGAACCTCATTACAAGTAAGCAACTATGCTTTCTTCGTATATGAGCAGGAGGACACAAGCACATTCTAGGTGAGACCAAAGCTGAGGGCTGCTTGAAAGTTCATCAATATGTGCAGCCTGGAGGAAAATTGGGAGGTGGAGAGTTTAGGCAAAGTGGTTCTGCAGTACAGCCTGGCCAAAGGCAAAGTCAGTGGCTGAAGAACAATCAAAGCTGTAGTTTTTTGCGAAGGTATGAACAGATCACCTTGTGGCAGCTTTGCAGATATCTTGTGGAGGAATGGCAGCTAGATTAGCCACCATGGCTGCTGTCACACGAAGGTGGTTGGGACCTACCCGCCCGGAGAAGGGAGGGGGGTAAGGTCCGCGTGAAGATAACAAAAAAATATATAGTCTGCTATACAGGAGAAGATGGTTTGTTTAGAGGCATGTCTGCTTGGATTGTTCAGGTAAAAAGTGACATCTGAGAAGACTGAGAAAGCTGTTTGGCTGGTTGGAGATAGTAAAACAAAGCTCATTTTGCAATCCAAAGAATTTAGTGCTTGCTCTGGAGAATTCGGCTGCGCATCTGGGAAGAAGGCAGGACGCACTATGGTTTGGCTGAGGTGGAAACTGGAGATAACCGTTGTAAGAAACTTAGGATGGGCACCTAGTAGTACTTTGTCATGAAGGAACTGTGTGTATGCAGGATAATGCACAAGAGCTTGAAGTTTGCTGACACATCTGGAAGAGGTGATAGTGACACGAAAAATAGCTTTCCAAATAAGATGCTTTAAAGAAGCAGACCCGAGGGGCTCAAAGGGGGCTTCCATAAGTACTGAGAGAACAACATTGAGATCCCACACTGGAGCAGGGGGTTTCCGAGGAGGCTTAGTTTTCATGAGGCCCTTCATGAAGTGAGAGACAAGAGGATGCAAGGATGCATGGCAATTGGTTTGCCATCCTCATGACGATGGGAAGCAGCAATGGCAGAGAGATGGAAACAAACTGATGAAGTCTGCAGTCCAGATTCAGACAAGTAGAGGAGATAAGTGAGAAAATGGCTAAAGGGACATGTGACAGGGTCCAAATCCTGTGACAAAGCCCAATAAGAGAAACAAGTCCATTTAAAGCTATGGAACTGCTGTGTTGAAGGGTGCCAGGATGCCTGAAGTATAGCTTGGACATCAGCTGGCATGGAATGAGCAGGATACTCTAGCCAGTCACTTTCCAAACGGTTAGAGCAGATTGGAGTGGAGGAGGTGACTTTTCTGCTGCATCAGAAGGAAAGGATGAAGTGGTGGAGGCCAGGGACTATTCAGAGCCATGGCAAGGATATGCGGGTATCACATCTGTCTGGGCCATCGTGGGGCGATGAGGATAAGTGTTGCTTTGTCCACTCAGGCTTTGAGCAGTGTCTGAGGAATGAGAGGAAAAAGCAGAAAAGCATAGAGTAGGTGATCCGCTCAAGAGATGAGGAAGCTGCCCATCTGCCTGGGCTGGGATGAAGAGATAGAGGTTGAGGTTCCGGAGGCCCAGAATAGGGTGAAGATCTTCAGACTTTTTGGGAATAAGAAAGAACCGGGAGTAGAAGCCCTGGTTGCATTCCAATTCCAGAACAGTCTTGATTGCACAGCTGGAGAGCAAAGCTAATATCTACTCTTTCAGGATGGGTAGGTGGAGAGCAGGAATTCTGCTTGGTGAGGGTAATGCTTGAGGGGGAGAGTAGCCATGAAATTGAGTTTGTAACCAGAAGAAATGATGTTGAGGACCTGGTGATCTGTTGAGATGGAGTGCCAGGTGCTCAGGAAGTGCTGGACTCATCCTCCTACAGGTAGATAGTCAAAAACTGGGAGTCATCTTGGAAGGTTGTGCTGAAGCGACATCCGGCTGTTTCCGCTTCTCTTTGCCTGGGGTGCTGAAGATAAGCAGGTGCAGGCTGATGTTGTAGTGAGGGTAATACTGAAAATATTGATAATGGTAAGGTCTCTTATACTGAGGGTATGGAGGACAGCAGGATTGTTGAGCTTGTTCCAGCAGTTGGGCTGAAAGCTGTCTCACTGTGAAGGAATGGACTTTCACCTCTGAAACAACTTCCTCCACTTTAGAACTGAATAGGCTATGTCCCTGACAGGAAGCAACCGCCAACCATTCATGAAGTTCTTCCTTGAGACCGTAAACTCAGAGCCATGCCTTGCAATGAGCAAAGATGGATGTAGCTGTGGTTTGGGCAGCTGAGTCAAAAGCATCATAGGTAGAGCAAATGATGTGATAGAGGGACTCCTGCAGATTGTCTTGAATAGTCTCACACTTCGGAGCTGGCCTTGGAGCAGGGTCTGTGAAAGAAGATCATGATGATATTGAAGCATCTGAAGTTGGTGGACTGGTATTCTCATGGTTAGCATCCCATTCTGAAAAGTTTTCCTCCCAACTGAGTCTAAAATTTGCTGATCTTTTCCTGGTGGAGTTTGGGCAGAAGTCTTGGAAGACTTAGCCTTCTTGAGGACTGCCTCAGAGATGACAGACTGATGAGGGAGCTGCTGATGTTGGAACCCCAGTGCAGGCAGCACTTTGTACTTAAGATCAAGGCAACGAGATGTGGCATGCCCTGACACTGGCATGCTCCGGACAGACGCAAGAAGATCCTGCAAGTCCTAGGGAATGGCATAGCAAGGATCTCCTTGGGTGCACTACAAGCCCGCAAGATGGATTCAAAGTCTTTCTTGTTAGTGGGGGACTGAGAATCACTAAGAGCCAGCATCCTAGATAGCTTCCAGAGAAATTTCAGGTAAGAGAACAGGAGGTTCATGCTCCATTACTGGAGATGGTGAATCTTTAATATCTCCTAAGAGGGAGGGCTCTGTATCCCACTTGTGGGAACAGGATGGACTTACTGCCAAGTAGTCATCATCCCCCAAGGGAGCAGGATTTCAGCAGTCCACAAGAGGTGATGGCCGCGGAGAGAGAGGAGGCTGGTAAGAAGAAATCTCTGTGGATGGTGAGCATTCAGTCAGAGATGCAGCTCCCAGCAGGGTAGCACTGTCCTGGACGAAATGTCAGAAGAACTGAAGGAGAGGGTCCCTATTGAAGGATGCGTCCTCTGGCATATGAGGTACAGAAAACAGAGTCAGCATGGTGTCCGAGTGATGTCTCGGTTTCTTGAAAGTGAGGGAGGAGGTCTCTGACAACTCATCCTCTGACTTACGCTTGTAGGGCCGTGACTCCTTGGAGCTGATGGGGTCACTCTTGCGGCTATGCCTCGACTTAGGCTTATGTTTTTGACTTACTGGTGTATCTGGCCTCGCAGGGTGACCAGTGGAGACCAGGCTAGGAGGAGATGGATTCTGGCCTCTGGCCTGAGATTTTAGGCTCTGGGCAGATTTTTTCAGCACTGCCTCCAGATGCACTGTGGCCCCTTCAGTTCCCGATCATGCCTTGTCTGGGTCCGATGGGAGAGGGGATGAGGCAGGAGCAGAAGTCATGGTGCAGCAGGTGGATGGAGATCTGCTAGCACAGAAGTTGTTCCGTCTTGGTTCCTGTTTTTTTTTTTCCTTTTTTTATTTTTTTAAAGAACTGTGGAGAATGAGGAAACCCTCCACAAGCAGCTCAAAAGAGAAGTTAGGCAAAATGCTCCTTCTTTTCTTTAAAAATAAACCCCTGGGGAGCAGGAGACACGAACATGGAGAAATTGAAAGTGAAAAGAAAGAAAAGAAAACGAAGCACGACAACTGACGAAGGAGGCAGCTCAGAGTGCGGCAGCAAGGCAGGAAGTTGCACGCATGCTCAGAGAAGTCTAAAGCTCGAGGAGAGCCAGGCACACAGGCGCTGTCAGTGGACAGCTTCAATAGTGTGCCTTCATCCCCCTGCTTGTATCCAGAGAAACCTTAATCCTCATCTAACATGGGCAACTGGGCAGCTTAGTGACATTCCCCAGCAGCATTTAGCAGGTGTTGGAGCTTGTATGACTGACTAGAAGAGAGATCCTTAGTGCGATGGATTGGGAACGGGGAAAGGAAGACTGATGGTCAGCGCTAGAGCACTTAAATGGTCAAATCCATACAACTTTCAGCCGGGAGACGCCCTCAGTTACAGTAATGTATGTGGGGTAACTGGGCAAACTGGATGAGCAGAGGGCTTCTCAATGGCTGGTGTCCTCCGTGATACTAGCAGAACGTGTGAGTGAAGGCTGAATTCAAAGCCAATTTATTTCATCCTGGTTCGGGTTTGACATAATTTTTGGATTTTCCTCAGATTCACAGAGAAAATTTTGTAAACATATTCTCTGAAATTCAATGCAGATTTGCTGAGGCATGGAGATCTCCATCAGATTCTTACAAAAAAAAATACAGCAAGTTAATATGGCAGATTTGAAAAATTCCTGCAGTTTGCAGACTCGTTTTGCAAATGTTCTGGGGTAATGTTTGCATACCTCCAGTAAGTGTATACATGCGAATGAGTCTAGACACAGTATGTACTTGTGTATATAAAATGTAGGTGTGTATCTGTATTTAGGCAGTGTCTGTAAGTGCTAGTATTAGCTTGTGTCTAGAGAACAGACTAAGCCTTGTGTATAAAGTCTGCTATTTTATTGTCTCGCAATGCTTGGACATTCCAGCAAGTCATCTTCCTCAGTAGCTCTGCCACTTCAAATTTCACACTCAGCATCAAACTGGCAACGCCGCGCATAGCAGATCTGTAAAGACAAGGGGGGCTGATTCTGCCAAGGTTCTCACCACTCCTCTCCCAGGCTTTGCACTGCTAAGTGTCTTGCATGGCAATTTCTGATCACATACGGCTGGACACCTCAATCCTGCCTTGCAATCCCCTACTATTCCAATACTGTGTGTACTCCTCCCCCATAGCTCTGCCAGTGTACCTAATCCTGTCCTACAGCACCGTCCATAGTCTTCCAAAATTGAGACCTCTAGCACGGCTCTGTCAAAGCATCTCAATCCTGAACTACTGTTCTAGTACCGAGACTCCCATCCTGGCTTTACCTATGCACCTCAGTCTTGACCAATGTTTCCGCTAAGCAGCTTGAAGCTGTGTGGGAGTCCTCCGCTGGCATTCCTGCCAGTGGGGGGAGGTGCAACACGATCATGTGGCATAGGCAGGTCCCAATGGATAGGCAGACCAAGGCCTACCTATCCCTTGGGACTTGTCTATGCTGTACAATCGTAAGCGCGATTGCATTACAGCAGGAACGCCAGCAGAGCACTCCCATGTAGCTTCAAGCTGCTTAGCTGGAACATTGGTCTTGACCTTCAGCAGCCCCTGTTATTTTAGCATTGACTCCTCCCCTCACATACCTATGCCTACAGCTTTTTCAGCGCACTTCAGTTTGATGCAGCCCTCTTGCCGTTGCAGCCCTGGATTGCTGTTGGTTGGGGTACCTGTAAGGTTACCAGATGTCCCTGTTTTTAGGGCATGGTCCCTGATTTTTGAGATGATATCCCCACCTCCATGGACTATAAACACCTCTTACCCCGATTTCAGTGAGGACAGAGACAATAGAGGTTGTAAAACTATTTTATTTTCTGAAAGAGTATATTAACAAACAAAAAGACTAGGTAAACCTAGTCCAAATGTAATATGGTCTATGTGTACATCCTGTAACCGTGATGTGTCTCTGGGCTGTCTGGGAGTGATTTAGCTGCCATGGGCTAATTGATAATCTAAATTCTAAGGGGGTCATTCCAGGCTGCGTTTAGCGGGGATGGACGTCCATCCCCGCTAAATGCCAGAGTACCGATTCCAGTAACAGAGCTCCCTGCATGTACATGGGAGATGTGCGGGGAGCTCTGTACAGGGGGCAGGAGGAGGCAGGCAGGAGGAGGAGTAAAGGCAGGCGGGGCACCCAACCTGGACATACAGAGTTGATTCCAGTAATGGCCCTGTATGTCCTGCTAGGTGCCTTAGACAGGAGACTTATTCCACCTCAGAGGTGGAAAAAGTCCTCCCTAATGGCAGTGGACAACCATGCCAGGACCCCACACTGAGGTGAGCAAGGGAGGGGGTTCTCCGCAACCCAATCTCGGCCTCAGAAGGGCTGATCGGGGGTCAGGCTGCAGGGGTCAATCAGGCACTTTTATGGTTGCAGCTGATTGTGGCTCCTGCATGGAACCGCAGTGCCATGGCAATGGGATGCCACTGCACCATGGCTCCAAGCAAAAGCCTAGCTGGGCTAGCCGGGGAAGTGCTTGGACATCCGGAGGCAAAGAATTGGAGCACATCCGGGATGCCCAGGCCCTATGCTCCCGAGGGGCCATCTAGCTCACGCGGGATCAGAATCGGGTGCATATCCGGGCCATCCAGATTTCTGGCTATCTGGATGGCCAGGATGTGCCCTGTTGGAATTGGCCTCCATGAGCATATTCCACCCCCACTCTCCCTTTCCCACTGTTCTTCAGTTCCACAACTACAAGATACCACCTTCTTTCCATTTCCCCCTCAGTTTTTAGCCCGTTTGTCAATTTGTCTATCTTGCATAGATTGAGCTCTATTGAGCAAGGACCATCTCTTACATGTATGTGCCCAGTACTGCAAATGCCTTGTAGTGCTATACAAATGCCAAGTAGTAGTAATTGTACTTCCTTCCAAGGGTCCCAGATTTGCCCACAAAAATCTGGTAACCTTAGGTGCCAGGATTTCTACATTCAGCTTACTTGCAGTCGCAGATTGTGAAATACAGATTGAAACTCACTGTTGCAGTTCCAATAAATTAAAGTTTGCTTCTTCTGGTAGTTCCCCAAAAGATCTTTCAGATGGGGGGGGGGGGGGGTCTGCGGTCTGCATGTTTGAGAGGCCTCAGCCTTTCATGTCGTTACACTTGTGTAAGCATTGACCTGGGAAGTAGGTAGGAGCCTCAGTGCCTGCCCACCTGCTTAATCTCTGTATTTCTGTAACATTAATATTTGCAATCCAAAGAGCCATAAACTCTCCCCAGCTGTACAGGATCCGCCTGTAATTACATCAGGGTCTCTAGTGACATCCAGTAAAGATTAAAGATTGGCTGTTCAGAACCTCAGCCAGGCTGCAAATATAATTCTGGACATTCAGCAGATCTTTCTCTAGTTTATAACTATGATTTGCATAAAAACATGAACCCTATTTCTATGCAAATAATATACTTTTGGAATATGTGAACAAAGGAAATCCTGCATCTGGATACTTGATACACTTCTGCTCTGAAAACATATGTCTGCGATGAGGAATGAGAGAATTATGTATGTGCAGGTGTGTGAGACATCTCAGGAAACATTCGGACAGGAAGAGGATTAGCTTCCATGCCTTTCCCACCACTTTCCCTGCTATCAAAACTAATCAGTCTTGTGCTGCTGCCTTCTGTCCAAGTGCCTCAGCACATCCAAAGTGGTTTGTTCTTGGGGTGTGGGTCTGGTTTGTTAGTGCTCCTGAAAAACCTTTTTAAGGCATGCTAACGCAATTTCATACACACTAATTGACGTGCAGACTGATTCATGAAGGGACACGTCTGGGCCGTCTGGATGGCCCCAAGCAAGATGGGCCTGTTAGGACCCGATTCTGGTCCATGGCAACAAAACGTTCCCGCGGTACACAGAATTGGGCCCGGGGATGGCCCGGTGTGCCCCTGCGTGCCTGCAGGGATGTCCTCCCACCAAGCACGCCTGGCTCACATGGCTACGGCCCCCATCTTCCCCACTGCTTGAACCACAGCTGGCCAGCCAGGGCCTGGATTTGGCAGCGGGGACCCCCCCCCCACACCAGACCCCAGCTCGGGGCGGATCCCCAGGTCCAATCACTGGGTCAGTGCTGCTTATTCCACCTTAGAGGTGGAATAAGCAGCACATCCCTACTGACCCCGCAGGACGTACAGGGCCATGACCTGAATTGACCCTGTACATCCTGCCGGGCTGGCCTGTCCCCGCTCCACCATGACCCCCATCCTACTGCTCTAGCCATGCAGGGAGAGCAGAAGGGGGAATAGGGTCCTCAGCATATTGCTAGTTTGTTCAGATGATCAGTAGCACCTTCTTCTGAGAACTGGGCCCGATGTTATGCTCAACAAATCAGGCTGATGCAGAAAGCCAGTCCTGAAGTCACACACTATTAGCTGTCTATGTGTTTTTGTAGTGCATCGATAGCATGAGACTTCAGTGCTGGTATGCAGCAAAGGGTATGTATGCAAATGAGCTGTGCACAAACTTTGACGTAAAGTTGAAAGGAAGGGAGCCAATGTATGCGCAACAATAGACGCGCTACGAGTAGCCATGCACGCATGAGCACAAATGTCAAACGCTCACGTTATGCACACAGGACATGAAGGTTCTTTTGGCGCTCACCCCATAATACTATTTCACCCAAAAAGAATTGTTATGAAATCAGAAGAGACCTAAAAGATAAATAATATAAATGAGTCCAAAAAACACACAAGGATAAGAAGCAAAAAACATTTCTTCTTGAACGCCAAACTTTCGCTTAAAAGATACACTCAGAAAATTTTCACACTGTGCAGACTCTGAAACAGTCTTTCCCTACAAGCAAAAGATGCTTAAGCCACCTCAGACCAGGCATAGAGATACTGGCACTCCTGCTGTTGATATAATCCTCTACGCATTTCTTTGCATCATCATTTTGATACATGCAGCTTATTTGCATATTATTTAAATACACTGGGCATTACTGTGCGCGCATACATTTCCTCTGCTGTTTATGCGTGCGTCGGTCTCTTTTCTGCATTTAGTGGTGGAACTTGTGCATATAAGTTGTGTTATCTTCGCACAAAGGGCGCGTTAGTCTTTCTGCATTAGCCTGTATGAGTTCACGTGCTAAGTTACAGATCATGTGCAGCTGCTCAGCTGTGGGCAGGGCAAGCGGTGCGCAAGAAGGGTAACCACCCTGGTCACTAAGCCTAGTGTGGAAGCAACACTGCTCCCATTTGAGTTAGTATGTGAGTCTGAAAACGCAGGAATCTAAAGGGAAGGAGAGGGGGCATCAAAACCAACCCTTGCTTTAGGCACGGTTTTGTCCAGCGATTGCCCTGGCTGTGAGTCACAAATTACGTATATGGACTGAGCTGTGGATTACAGGTCTTTGAACCCAAACACTGACAACACTAATATCCTGTACAGCTTGCATATGTGAGACTACGGAATTAGCCCAGATCCTCCAGTCTTCCATGTTCCGAGCAATGTTTTCAGCAACAATGAAATAAGGATCTGGAACATTTGGTATTCCCAATTAAATAGGGTAATCTATCTTCTGCCTGTGAATAAACTGAAAGAGGCAAAAGACTGAGGAAAAGATCAGTGGGTGGTAGGGACGGGGGTGAGAACCTGGGAACAGAAGCCCTGGGGAGAAGGGGGAGGGACGGTAGGGGCTGGCAAAAGAAAAGAGAGAGGACAGAGCCAGCAGGAGCCTTTTTATTGTGGCAGGGTTATGGATGTCACTGGGCGTACAAGAGAAAGAGGAACAGAGCAAGTGTTTTATCTGGAACTGAGCTGCCTCTCCTTGGAAAGGTTTCTCCTGGCCATGGACTCAGGGGGCCTTGTACTTGCCAGCTGCTTAGTTGAAAAGTGAGTTAATTGTGCTTACAATCAAGCTTACTTTCCATTTCTCAGTGAGGAGTGCAGATGGAGAGGGGCAGGGACAGTTATTCTCCGGCTGCTCCCTTCCCCCATACTGGAGGGTCTGGGAATGTGTCCACAGGACTGTTTCTTCCTCAGTCCTGGACTGGTGCCTCGCATCTCCCAACATCCAGCAGCACCATGTTTAAGATTTGGTGCTATATCTGCATCAATTTACATAACGTGGTATTTTACATTTATATTTGAAATGGTTTTTCTTTTACAAGCAATAATCCTTGTATGTGTCTAGATGTCCTTTCTTCTTTCCTGTCAGCTCCTCCTCCTTTCCTGTTTTCACTTACTTTCTCTCACTTCTTTTCTTCTCTTCTCCCTCGCTCTCTATAGTCTCCCTCTTCCTCTCCCAAAGATGAGGCTTCTTCTCTCGTCCTTGCCCTCTCTCCTACTCCAGTCTTTCAGCTTTTGTCCACTCTCTCCCTCTCCACCACTCATCTGCCCCTCTAGTCTTCTGTCCTCTTCTTCTCTCCTTTACCCCTCTACTTTTCGCTGTGTTTCACATTTCCTCTCCTCTACTTCCCTTCCCTTCCTCCCCAGCCTCTTGCTTTCTGCCTCCCTAATTTTAGTTTCTTCCATTCCCTGCTGTCCCAGCCCTCTATTGCCACTGTTGTGGCAGCTTCTTTCCTGTGGTGAGCACCAGTAGCTATCTGTGCTCTCAACCACAGAGCTGGAGAGGGAAGCCTGAAGCTCATGACCAAGGTAGCCCCATTGGGAGCCCACAGTAGCAAGACTGGAGTGGCCCTATTGAAAATGTCGTAGCAGTAGCCCAGGGGAATCCCAGGGTAGAGAGGTGCAGTGAAGGCTTGGGGCAGGTCCATGGGAAAGCCTGCAGCAGGTTTGAACAGCTTGGAGGGGCCAATGGGGACAAGCAACATCATTGCAGCCCAAAGCAGCAGTGGGGGACAACAGACATCAGTGATCTACTGTGCCAAGGGGAGAAGCCAGTTCCCCCAGTTCCATGGCAAGAGGCAAATTCTTCAGCAGTTGCTACAGCCATGAAAAGTGCATTGCATGAAGCTGGGGGCCTTTGTGCAGTACTGACCCAATTCCCCAGCACACATTAAGGATCACAGTAACCCAGGATGGTATTAGTAACATTCTTCCTCCTACACCAATGTCTCAACAGGATGATGGGGGCATCCTTCTCCCTGCACCAAAACCCAATGCTCTGGCATAGTGATGGGTGAATTATGCAGTTAAAGCTGCCATTTCTCAGAGGGAATATTACCACACAGCTCTCTCTACCCGACCTCTATTAGAATTGCTTTTAGGACAGTTTTTCCAATTTAAGAATGTTAATCTCCAAGGCCTGGCTGAATTTCAATACATGCTCTGCAATCTGGCGCCTGCTGAAAATCCCCATTGAAAACCACATTGGCTCCAGAAAACACTGTTTGTTTCCAGTATATGTATGTCTCATTGAATTGTGCAATAATTTGGATAAAGGTATTCTTTTTTTTTTATATGCATTTTCAAAAATACAAGAAAGTATATAAATATACTAACTTAGCCCACATAGAAACATGATGTCAGAAAAAGACCACATGTCCTATCTAGTCTGTCCTTTCATATCAACTACAATAGTCCCCTTTTTCCTTTAGAGATCCTCTGTGTTTTTTTTTTCAAAGATCTGTTTATTAAATTCACAAGGTACAATAAAGAGCAATATAAACAAAATCATTTTTCCATTATATATCCATTATATATCGAGCATACCCCGGGCAGGGCTGTGTCTTATCCACCACCCTGGGGTTTTACAACGACACAAATAAGGAAGATGTCATTACACTATCCAAAATAATAACCCATAAACCCCCCCTCCCCCAACCCCACTCCCTCTCCTGGGACCCCTGAATACTACCCTGCCCCTCTATTATGTCCTCTAGGAACCTTCCATACCCTCACCCGCTACTACCCCAAGTTCAAAATTTCACTGCGGGCTTTAGGCCCCAATTTTTGGATATAAGGCATCCGAACCAGAAGAAAGGAGGCCCATCTCTGGGGGTGCCTCTTCGCACTCCTCTGTTCCAACAGCATAAACTGGTGGAAACCATTACGCCACTCCCAAAAGGAGGGGGCCACCGGTTCCCGCCATTGCCGGAGTATAGGGACCTTACCCACCAGACAAGCTTTCCGCACCAATATTCTCTGCCATCTTCCCTTCGGGTGGAGTGGTCCTAGTTGATCCAGAGCCACTAGCGGCCCTGTCCAGCAAAACTGCTGCTGCAATAAGCCACTTATATATTTCCCAATCCGCATCCAGTATCTACGAATATAGGAGCAGCCCCACCACATATGACCCAAATCAGCCAGTATACAGGCACATTTCGGACACCCGCCATACAAGGTAAGGTGACTTCGCAATGCGCGCCGCGGGGAGAAGTGGGCTCGAATAATACATTTAAATTGCACTTCACGCCATCTAGCCCCTTCCGCCAGTCGCACAATCCGGCCTAATGCAGCACGAACTGAACCTGGGGCTACCTCGCAGCCCAATTCCTGCGCCCACGAAGCTTCCTCCACCGAGTAATCAGGTGGCACATCATAGGCATCTAGTGCTCTTTTTAGCATCGCTATAGTGGGGGGAGACCCCGTCCCTAAAACGAAGAATTCTAGAATCTGCGTTGAGTGTTCGACCATTAATTCCCTCCCCGAGACGGAGCCCACATAGTGAGAGAGTTGCAGGTATGCGAACAAGGAAGTTCCGGGGCGCAAATCATATTCCTTACACAACACTTCCAGAGTCTTACACCGCCCTTCCAAATCGACTACGTGTCCCAAACTTCGTATCCCCGCCTGCTCCCACCGACGAAAGGGAGCCGAGTCCGAACCCGGCGGAAACCGGGGATTACCCCGCAACGGCAACCAACTCGAGATCTCCGGGGAGCTACCCCACAATTTATTCAACTGCTGCCACGTACGCCGCGCCGCTTGAATCAACACACTTTTCATCACTCGGTCCGGCAAGGCCTCACGCCGCAGATGCAAAACTGCCAGTATGGACTGCGGTGCCACAAGGGCCTCCTCAAGTTCTCTCGGTGTATAGACATCTGTGCCTCCCAGCCAGTCCCCCAAGTGCCTGGCCTGACATGCCAGGGCATATTTCCAGAGATCTGGAACGCCAATCCCACCGAATCTCCATCCCCCTCTCAGTCGGCACATCGGTATGCGTGCTCTAGCCCCCCTCCAAAGAAACCCACGAAACTCACGTTCAATACACAAAAGATCGCGGTGTAGCAACCACACTGGTAAGGTTTGCAGCCAGTAGAGCACCCGTGGCAAGATCACCATCCCCAACACTGCAGCCCTGCCCAACAAGGACAACGGAAGGGGAGCCCAAGCCTGCAATTGTGAGCGTACCTTAGAAAGGATTCGCTCGAAATTCCTCCTGTACAGTGCAGCCAAATCCCTAGTTAACTCAATACCCAAGTAGATAAAGGAATCACCTGCCCACCGCAAGGGGAAACTCCCTCCCCAATTCCCCTGAAGCCGACCCCCAATGTCCAGGGCCTCTGATTTATCCCTATTAATACATAAACCCGCAAATTCTCCGTACAGGGAAAATTCTTCAAGCAAACAAGGCAATGACTGCTGCGGAGACAGCAGGTGGACTAGAATGTCATCCGCAAACGCGGCCACCTTAAAGACATGCGACCCAATACGAATTCCCCGTATATCTAGGGACTCCTCTATCCTCCTCAGCAAGGGGTCTAACGTCAGCACAAATAGCAATGGGGAGAGCGGACAACCCTGGCGTGTACCTCTCTCGAGGTTAAAGTTGTTGGACAGCACCCCATTACACAAGATACCAGCCGTGGGATTTGCATAAAGCAAATTCACCATCCTACAAAAGGAGTCACCCAGCCCATATTGAGTCAAAAGAAATTTCATATAATCCCAATTAACCTGATCGAATGCCTTTTCCGCATCAAAACTGATCAACAGTGACTGCCAATCCCGCTCGTGCACCCATTCCATTGATGCCAAAATTTTCCGCAGATTGCGCACAGCATACCGTCCCTTAACAAAGCCAACCTGTGATTCATGTAACAAGTCCCCCAGGACGGAGGCAAGTCGGTCGGCCATAACCTTAGCCATCACTTTCAAATCAAAATTCAATAAGGAAATGGGTCGATACGAAGCCGCCTGCGTAGGGTCCTTTCCCGGTTTGGGTATTAAAGTGATATACACATGATTCGATCCCCAACAGAATCTCCCCTGTTCCACCCTCCGATGATACATCGCTGTCAAGGCGGGGGCCACCTGTTCTATCAACGACTTGTAAAACTCAGCCCCAAACCCATCCGGACCCGGCGATTTATAGCAGCTGGCCCCCAGTATAACTTTGTGTACTTCCTCCTCTTTTACTGGAGCATCCAAAGCCGCCCGTTGTTCCACTGTTAACTTTGGCAACCGCACCCCCTGGAGGTATGTCTCCATCAATGTCAGAGACCCCTCGCTCCCCCTATATAGCTTCTGAAAGAAAGAGCGAAACACTTGGGCTATCGCCTGGTTAATTTTATGCAAGTGACCCTGTTCATCACGCAACGCCACTATGGAACGAGCACCTCGGCTACCCCGAAGGCAACGCGCTAAACGTTTCCTTGGCTTGTCTCCAAAGCGGTGAAGTTGATACCTATAGTACAACAAAGACTTCTTAGCTCTCTGATGAAGCAGCTCATTAAGGGACGACTGTGCCTCCCAAAGCATTCTTTTATTGACCCCGTGGGATCCCCCGCATACCGCCGCCGGGCCTTTACTACTTGTTTCTCCGTTTGGACAATTCGCGCCGCTAGTAGTTTTCGCTTTCGCGCCACATAGGCAATAATGTCGCCTCATAAAACCACCTTCGCCGTTTCCCAAAGCAACTCTGGCTCATCCCCATGCTGCTCATGGACAGCCATAAACTCCCCCCAACGCTGTCCGAGATATGTACGAAACTCAATATCCGTGTAGAGCCCCATAGGGAACCGCCAGATTCTCTGCGAACCACCGGGGTCCCCCCACTGAAGGTCCACCCAGACCGGCGCATGATCCGACACCTCAGTCGGGCCAATTTGCGCCTCCCCAACCTACACAAAAAGCCGCTCTGAGACCAACACATAGTCAATTCTCGCGCTCGAACCGTGGGCTCTCGATTGATGAGTAAAATCCCACTCCAAAGGATGGAGCAAGCGCCAAGGATCCACTAGCCCCAAACGGAGCCGTAAGTCCTGAAGTGCCTTAGTAGTCGGGGCCCGCCATCTATCCCCCCTATCTCCAGATGTATCCAGCTCAACATCCAACACCCCATTGAGATCTCCAGCCATATTCAAGGGGACGTCAGGCAGTTGCTCAACTCTAGAGGCCAAGTGGGCATACAATGACCTATCCAAAACGTTCGGGCCATACAAATTACCCAACACCACAGGTCGCCCTTCCAGATTGCCATGCAACAAAATATATCTACCCGCAGGGTCCACATATTCAGTCACAAGTTCAAAGCGTATCCTCTTATGGATCAAAATGACCACTCCACCTTTCTTCCCCGCCGCCGGGGCACCCCAGGTCTGCCCCACCCAAGCTCTCTGTAGTTTAGCATGTTCTTCAGCAGTCTGGTGGGTTTCTTGCAGCATGGCAATGTCACAGTTCAACCTCGCCAAGGCCTGCAACACCTTATATCTTTTAACAGGGTTACCTATCCCGCACACATTCCAAGAGATAACCTTCAGCCTGGAGTACAATACACCACAATAGGTAATCCGATACCACGAAAATGATCCAGGTGAACCCCCCCAGCCTGAGGTCCACCCCTAAATGCTGCTAGGTTCCCTACCTCCACTCCCCAAACATTACAGTGGTCCCGTTCTACCCACAGCCCCTCCCTCCTCCCCGCCCCCCCCAGTCCCTCCCCCCTCCCAACCCTAAAATCCCCCCTCCCCTATCTACCCAACCCCATCTCCTCCCCAAGTCTACTCCTCTAACCTTAAGGCTCTCTCCGCCTTACCTCTCCAGAGAAAGCCCAACTGAGGCCCCTCTGAGCACGGCCGGTACCCCCCTGCTACCCAAAAGGAAAAACTTTTAATCCCGCAATCAAACTCTGAGCCTTCTCCCCCTTACCCAGAAAACTAAGCCCAAATTCACTACCAGGCAGATGTAACCCCGCAGCCTAGAACTAGGAACGCCCGGTTCATCCACAGCCCCCCAAAGGGCCCGAGGTCCTCCCTAACCTACGCTATGGGCCCCCCCAGAGGAGAGAGAGAGGCACAGAAAGAAACACCAAAGCAACCCCAAATATTACCCCGTCCATCAGCGGAGCACCAACACCACGCCCCGTTGAAATTCTACGGGGGATGGAAACACAAGTAGCGCTGCGTCATACCTCATCTGGCATGTCGGGTGCCCCGCGCTACTAAGCCAGCATGAGAACGGCTCGGCCAAGCTCCACCAGGCCCCATCACTAGCAATTTCACTGTAGAATCCCCCCCACCCCCTCCCCCACTCACAATTCTCTCTATGACCATAGGTCAAGCCTGTGCAGCCAGTATACAAAGCCAGTACCGATTAATACTATTTACACTCTTTCAGAATATTATGTATGCCATGTTATAAAAAGAATACAGTCAAAGCAAGCGAAGCAATAACTGACAATCAAATTCCCTGGTAACATCCAGGACAGGCACATTAATAAGTAATGCATTCAATTTCCATTGCAGCTGGCTGCCCCAAGAATTAAATCCTGTACAGAAAGTATTTATGTTCCTGCCTTTTAAAATCACAATGTGTAATTTATAGTTCTACATTCTCGTTTCCCGAGTCAATCTATTGCTTCTGAAAAATGTTGGATTGCTAAAATCGGAAACCAGAGTCTTCCATATTAGTCACTGTAAGTCATGCATAGGGCAGTGGCAGCACAAATTTCTCCATGCACTCCTGCTAATCTGTTTTAATGCTACTCTTCATGCACCACCTCTGGAGTGAGAGGGTACCTTAGGGGTCCTTGTTACTAAAGGGCACCATGGTGCTGCACCCAAACGCATCAATAACGCTCAAAGCATATTGCATTAGGAGCAACACCATGGCACGGAGAGGAAGTAGCAGGCAACCAACGTGGTGCATGCAGTCCTAATGTCGCAAGAAAACAGCATGTATGTACAGTACCTTCAGCTATGAAGATAGTGGTAAGGGCATCGCGCTAATTGCTCGTCTGACAATTAATGCAAGTATGCTGACTGCAAGGAGCTCATCTCACCCACCCGCAGCTTTAAGCATCATAGTACTGAAATGTGCCCATGCCGTCAAGGCCCTGCACCAATTGTTAATGTGTGTCCCAGCGTGCCTTTAGCATACACCCGAATCTGCATAATCTGCTAAGGCCCGTTAGTCTCATTATCTATAAAATCTTTGGTTTCACCTGTTTACTGAGAGCTGGAATGAGACCGCTGATGCAGGCTACTAAATAGCTAAAGTGGTAATAACTTTGGTCCCTACTGACCTTAAGCTAAGTCAGGAGGAGTGACTTAAAGGGCTCTAACTCTGGAGCCATCCGGTGCCCTAGCAATATAGTACTGTAAAAAAAAAAAAAAAACAACAACAAAAAAAAAAACCAGCACCATTTAGCTGTCACAATGGAGGACTGAGTTCAGAAGGCAGGACCGGTGATGAGTGATACTGGATGGAGTTGTAAGGTTCAAGACTGCACTGAGAAAAAACAAAGCATGGCAAGCTTGCTATTGGTGGTAAGTCCCATAGAGCACAAATTGGTTTAGCTGCAGTGCCTGCCAACTAAAGTCAAACATCCTATATATCTTTTAACAGCCACTACGACGCGCAGCCAAGGTTCACACTCCTGGGGGGGAACCCATCCACCACAAAACAACAGTCAGCATAGTTAAATTTCTCAGTGGGGGGACGCCGAAGCCGCCATCGCTCGAGCAGCGAGCTGATTCACATAAGTCTCAGCCTCTGCAACCGTTGCAAAGGCTCGATGCGCTCCTTCATGCATCACATGTAGCTTGGCAGGGTATTGAACGGAGAACCGAATCCCGGCGCCGATGAGCTTTTCACACAAGGGGGCATACTCTCTGCGTTTCTGGCTTAACGTGACAGAGTAATCCTGTGCTATTCGGATTTTGATGTTATTATATATAACTTCTCCCCTCTGCCGGGCCGCCCGCAGGATCATTTCCTTTTGAGGGAAGTACAAGAACTTTGCAAGCACGATTCTTGGGCTGCGGTCTCGTGCCTGTTTGTTGCCCACACGGTGGACTCTCTCAATTCTCAGCTTGTCTCCAATTTCAGTGCCTTCCAACACCTGCATGACCAGCGCTTCCAAATAACTCCTCAACTCCTTGTCTGGGACGGACTCAGGAATCCCCATGAACCGTAAGTTATTCCATCTTGACCGGTTCTCCAGGTCATCAATTTTTGCCTCTTGTAGGCACACTTGAGCTTTCAGGCCTGCCACCTCGTTAGCCAGTACTTCCGCCTTTTCTTCTGCTTGACCCAGGCGATCCTCGGCCTCCCGAAGCCTGTTCCCCAAGGTGTCCACTGAAGTTTGCAGCCCATCCATCTTCTCGTGCAAAGCTTCAAATTGAGAAGACAAGGCCGCTGCTACTGCTGCCGGCATCTCATCCAAGAATGCAGGGGATCTGGGCGAGCTCGGCGTCGCGGCCGACTCCGCCATCTTACTATTAGCGGCCACACGCTCTCTGTCCCTTCGGGCCGTTTTAACCGCTGTCGCCATGCCACTCGCTGTCCAAACCCGCGCTGCAGAGCTCTACAGGCACTCCAACACACCTTGGGCAAGCTCTCGCCTGGCTTCTGCGGCTTCACACGGTTCTATTTCGCCGGTTTGGGCTAGGGGTACCGGAGTGCACACAGGATGCGACCACTACCCTGTCCGCATCACGTGACCTCCAGATCCTCTGTGTTTATAGAAACATACAAAAAACAAAAACTGGTACCTAAATAAACATAATAAACCCTATTAACTAAACCATAGAAGATAAAGGCAAAAGGTAATTTATTCCTTCCCTTGTAGGAAACTCTCCAATTGGTCTGGCTCAAGAAACACATTTCTACTATCTTGACAAGATATCAAACACTTACAAGGAAATTTAAGTGTAAAGGAGACCCCGAGAACTAAGACTCTAGGAGCCCGATTCCATAACATGCATGTCCAGTCCGCAGACATGTCTACATTAAAAATGGACCCCGTTTGAACCTAATTCTGCACCTGCAGGTCTGGATGTGTCCACGGGTCCGGAATCAAGGAGATAGACGTGTTCGGCGTAGCACATAGAAGCGGTATTCAGCTGGCCCATGTCCATCAATATTATCGAACATGGGTAAACATTGTGGATGTCCCCATGCCCAACATATTCTGAACAGTTACACATTTCGGATCCTGCCCATCCCCGCGATGTTCCCACGGATACCACGCCCTCAGGAAGAACATGCATCTCCTAAGCTGCTCATCATGGACAGTAGTTTGCTGATGCACACTAGACATAAATACCAATGAGAAATGACAGTTGCTGCTGCATCCTAGACCATATACCAGTCCTCTTCATGCCCTGAAACATGCTAGGTAATCCCAGTGCACCCTAGTATGGTATATGAGAATGTAAATATGAACATGTATGTCAGGACATACCTTGCATCAAATGGTATGTGGCATTAGGAATTGGCCCCAGTGATTCCTGCCCTGATCATCTCTAAAAATACACCTTAAACTGCTAGAGATGGATCCTTACCAGATGCACAAAACCCGGAACTAACCTTGCAAATCCAGATGCCGCTCCTTTCACCTTGCTGCTCCTGATGCCTGGAACAAACTAGATGAGTCTCTTTGTCAGACTTTGTCTCTGGCCCCTCTCAAATCCAGGCTGAGTGCTCACCTCTTCACTGCCATTGTTGGATTTGATCCGCCTAAGTTCCCTTGTGTTTCCTGACCATTTCTCCTGGATGTATCCTGTCCACAGCTGTTGTGTTGTTTGTCTTGACTAGATTGTAAGCTCCGCTGAGTAAGGACCATTTGTTACGTGTCTCTGTGCAGCGCTGCATATGCCTTGTAGCACTATACAAATGATCAGTAGTAGCTTTTGTAGTTGTAGTAGGGCCCTCTGGCTATAGCATCTGAAGCCCACCTATTTGGGTACTGGTATTTCTCATAGCAGCTACACCTGTCTCATCATGGTGTATGTCAGTCTGTATACATCCACTACCTGAGGGGTAACCCTGTCTGCCTTCCCACAGCCAGCTTTGTGGCACTGGTCCCCTGGTCGGGGCTGTGTGGGTATGAGAGGGAAGATCCCTGTGCCATCACACCAAGTAGCCAGACTCCAGATATATCGCTACTCTCACAGCTCTCATTGATCCTGGCTTGGGTAGGGATGTAGGCTGCATGGGACAATCCGGGGAACGTTGGCACTACATCAGACGTGTCTCTCAGTGCCTGTCACAGTGGATATATGGCTGCCCTATCACACTGCCAACAATATCTGATCTTACTGGAGTACCCTATGTAAAATAATCCAGAAAGAATCTGCACAGATTCCCTATGGGTAAATGTCAAAACATATCCCTGTATTGACAGGGATATGTTTTGGCATGTAGCTATAGTGAACCCTCTCTGAGTTTGACTGTCCAGTCACACTGGCACCTGATGACGCTGTGGTCATCCATACGGTCCAGGTTTTGGCCAGGCTTCCATGTCCCCCATGAATTGCAGATGAGCACACTAGATCCCCCTGTGCACCCCTCAAACCACACACACACACACACACACACACACTCACTTTCCGTCACAAAAATATGATTCTACCAAAATGATGCCCTGAACCTATACATAACAGCTATGATATAGCATGATAACATGGGGTACCAAGCCAACAAATATGATCTCTGTTTCTCACCCAAAAAGGAATTCCCTGCTCACGCCCATACTATCCCTGTATCAACAGTCCCATTTTTCTGAACATGGGAATTGTTAGGGTCCCATAGATGTGCTGTTTGTGCTAAAGGAGCCAATTAGTGCATAGCCTGAATAAACACTATTGCTCTTCTTAATATTTCTGTAAGGGGATTTATAAATGTTTCTTTACCTTACAACATTCCCTCACCTCTGCTCCCTGTACCTTATGAGTGCATCTTGCATTTTTCCAGACTACAGTCACAACCATTCTTCTATATGGGACGAATTGCAGAGCACAGCAGAATATTTTCTATGTCCTAGCCTTATATCATGTTTCAGCAGGAATAACGTGGATGTTTCTGGGAAACACTTAATACATTCATGGGCCTTTCCTGAATACACTTTCTACATGTCCGCAGCTGACCATGCCACCGTTCCACTCTCTCTCCCACCCACATTCTGAGATCTTCATGTTAGCGCTGTGGATGTGCATGTCAGCAGTGTTTCATAATATGGTCTGGGACATTTTCAGCACATACATGCCCCTGCCACACATTGTTGTTGTTGTTGTTGTTGTTAAGTGCCATCGAGTCGGAGTCGACTCATGGCGACCCTCTGGATAGCTATCCTAAATTGTGTTCGGTCTTCAGTCAGGCGGCTCATTGTTGACAGACTGGTACCCGTAGCTGCTGTTATTGTATCGATCCATCTCATAGCTGGCCTTCCTCTTTTGCGTTGACCTTCTATCTTGCCAAGCATGATGTCTTTCTCTAATGATCTCTCTCCGCATGATGTGTCCAAAGTATGAAAGTCGAAGTCTTGTCATCTGAGCTTCTAAAGAAAGCTTAGGTTTGATCTCCTCTAGTACCGACTGGTTTGTTCTTCGGGCAGTCCATGGTATACACAGTATTCGCCGCCAGCACCATAATTCAAAGGCATCAATTTTCTTCCTGTCTGTCTTTTTCACTGTCCAGCTTTCACATCCATATGATGTTATTGAAAATACCATGGCTTGAACAAGTCGAATCTTTGTATGGAGAGAGACATCTCTGCTCTTGAGAATCTTATCTAGGTCTTTCATAGCCATTCTGCCGAGAGCAATGCGTCGTCTGACTTCTTGACTGCTTGTTGCTTCTTTATTGATAGTTGATCCAAGTAGGTTAAAGTTATTCACGATTTCAATTTCTTCTCCTTCGACGATGAACCTGTTCATTATGCCAGTTGTCATGATCTTTGTCTTCTTTACATTAAGGTGCAGGCCCATTTTGAGACTATGTTCTTTGATTGTGAGAAGCAAATGTTTCTGATCATCTTCACTTTCCGCCAGTAATGTGGTATCATCAGCATAGCGAAGGTTGTTGATGAGTCTTCCACCAATCTTCACACCTCTGTTGTCTTCATACAATCCTGCTTCTCTGATGATTTGTTCTGCATATAAATTAAACAGGTAGGGGGAAAGTATGCAGCCTTGTCTTACACCTTTGCTTATTTTAAACCATTCTGTTTCTCCTTGTTCCGTTTGAACTGTTGCTTCTTGATCAATGTACAGATTGTGCAAGAGAACGATCAGGTGTTCTGGTATACCCATGCTTCTTAATGTGGCCCAGAGTTTCTCATGGTTTACACAGTCAAAAGCTTTGCTATAGTCAATAAAGCACAAATAGATATCCTTTTGGTATTCTTTAGTCTTTTCAAGGACCCATCTCACATCCGCAATGATGTCTCTCGTTCCTCACCCTTTTCTGAACCCTGCTTGCACTTCAGGTAATTCTTGTTCCAGGTATGATTGTAGTCTCTTTTGAATAATCTTCAGTAGAATCTTGCTGGCATGTGGGATCAGAGCGATTGTGCGATAATTTCCACAGTCAGTTGGATCACCTTTCTTTAGTATTGGTATAAACACAGATCTTTTCCAGTCAGTTGGCCATGAGGCTGTCTTCCATATTTTGTGGCAGAGCCTTGTAAGTACGGTAACAGCTGCATCAGATTGCTGTAATACTTCTATGGGAATGCAATCAATGCCTGGTGCTTTGTTCTTTGATAAGGCTTTCAATGCTGCTTCAACTTCTACTTTCATCACCAATGGTTCCAGATCATAAGGTACAGGTTGAAACGGCTGTTGGTCCACTTGATCTTTATCATATAAAAACTCTGTATATTCCTTCCATCTTTTCTTGATCTTCTCAGCATCATTCAACATAGAACCTTGAGCATCTTGTAACATTCCAATTCGAGGCTGGAACTTTTTCTTTAACTCTCGTAGCTTTAGGAAAGCTGATCTTGTTCTTCCTCTAATAGTTTCTGCTTCTATTTCCTTGCATGCGTCATTGTAGTACTTTTCCTTGTCCTGTCTTGCTGCACGTTGGAAATCTCTGTTGAGTTCTGTGATTGTCTTTCTTTCTCCTCTGGCTTTAGCTTCTCTGCGTTTCTGGGCAATTTTCAGAGTTTCTTCCGTCATCCATTTTGGCCGTTTTTTCTTTTTTACCTTTTGTAGAGACTTCTCGCTTTCTTCCAACACAACCTTCTTGATGTCATTCCATAACTCTTCTGGAACTCTATCATTTGTATCTAAAGCAGCAAATCGATTTTGCAGGCAGTCTTTAAATTCCAGTGGTATATTCTCAAGGTCATATTTTGCTGCATTCATGAGTGGTTTGCTCTTTTTCAGCTTTAGCTTGAGTTTGCATACTAGTAGTTGATGATCTGTACCACAGTCAGCTCCAGGTTTTGTCTTTGTTGATGTTATAGAGCTTTTCCATCGTTGACTTCCACAGATGTAGTCAATTTGATTTTTATACAATCCATTGGGTGAAGTCCATGTGTACAGTCGCCGTTTGTGTTGCTGGAAGAAGGTGTTCGAGATGAATAGATCGTTGGTCTTGCAGAATTCTATCAGTCTTTCTCCAGCTTCATTTCTGTTGCCAAGTCCATATTTTCCAACTACTTTGTCGTCTTCTTTGTTGCCAACCTTTGCGTTCCAATCACCCATGACTATCAGGATATCCTGTTTGCATGTTCTGTTAATTTCAGCTTGTACTTGTTCATAGAACTCTTCAATTTCATTCTCTTCTGCAGCTGTTGTTGGGGCATATACTTGAATTATAGTTGTGTTGATAGGCATTCCTCGTAGACGAATACAGATTAAGCGTTCGCTGACTGCATTGTATTTCATTACAGTTCTTGCAAGTTTCTTCTTTATTATAAATGCAACACCATTTCTTCTTTGTCTTTCATTTCCAGCATAGTAGACCATGTGATCTTCTGATGCAAAGTGCCCGATGCCAGTCCATTTCAGTTCGCTACACCCAACAGATCAAGTTGTACACGTTCCATTTCATTCTTGACCACCTCCAACTTCTCTTGGTTCATGCTTCGTACATTCCATGTTCCAATGTGTAAGACATCTTTACAGCTTCTGACTCTCATTTCATGCGCAGCTACATCAGCAGTCAGACGTCCCGAGGGCTTTGATCCAACCACATCATAAATACTGGCTTTACTCTGAAAAGTCTTCAGCTCTTCCCCAGTAGCTAGTTGAGTGCCTTCCAACCTGAGGGTCTCATCTTCCAGCACTACAGCACAATTTGTTTTGTTGTAACTATCCATTGGGTTTTCATGGCAAGATACAGAAGTAGATTGCCGGGCCTTTCTTCCACGCAGTTTAAGTTTGGTGTTTTTGCCGTTGTCACAGAAATGTGATCATCCGCCGTCAACACTATCCCATTCTGCTGCTGCCCAGATGGGTGGTTTGTCTTGGTCTGGCATCTCAGCTGAGACCTGTCCATCTTGGGAGACCCTGCCAGTAGTTAAACTACCGATAGGTTAGCTCTCAGCATCACTGATGCACACAAGCCCTCACAGCACGACAAGCTGCAAACCAAGTGAGGGCTGCCACACATACAACCCCTTATTTGTGTTCTGGAATGATCCCCTAGGTCTAAGCTCCAAAAATGCCTGCCTACGTCATTGAGTGCTTTTGGCGACATCTGGAAATACCTGAATCGCCTGCCCACAAAATTTCTCATTTTTTTAGAAAAATATAAATGTAAAAGGCGGTCTTTATCCACCTCAGCTACAAATTGGACTACCAAGAGAATTTTGTCTGTAGAGGACTCCATATAGGCTGATAGATCAAGAATATCAGGAGGTAAAATAGAATCAAGGTCATCACCTGACACCCTGTAACCCTTCATCGTGGCCTGAATTCCTTTGGGAATTAAGGGCCTTATCAGGGATATTCAAAAGGCACCTACACGGGTAGTGCCCTTCGAATATCACGGATAAGTCCCTAATGAACCCCGATGCTATCCGCATAGCATCGGGGCATGTTAGGGGCGTTCCGGGGTGGAGGAAGGAGCTATACTGGTAGCAGCAATTTTCGTTGCTACCTGCGTAGCCCTCTATGCCTTAAAGATAGGCGAGAAAAAACCTTGCCTATTTTTAAGATGCAGAGGCTATGCGGGTAGCAATGAAAATTGCTGCTACCCGTGTAGCCTCTGCGGCTGCCAGGGCATCCGGGCTAACCCAGATATTCATTTTCACCAGTGCAGAAAATATCTGGGTTAGGGAGGTTGGTGGGCAGGCTATGCACCGCAGTGGCGCATAGCCTGCCTACCTCAATATCGGGCCCATAATAAATCTTAGAAATCGGAATGGTATCCACATTAGGGAGCTGTAAGATTTCCTTTAAATATTTAACAAACAAAATCATTGGCGAAGGGAAGTGGATGTGTGGAAAATTCAAGAAACAGTACGTTTTTAGAATGAGATACTGTATATTCTCTATAGACTCTAACTGGCATTTTAATGGAAAAGAATCACATGTCAAGGAGAAAAGTGAAGCCTGTGTTACTACAGCCAAAGACTGAGACTTTGGGCAGACTTATCAAGCTCAGTTAATTTAAAATCGTGCTCCACAAGTTTCACAACAACCTCCCTGGAAAAATCAGAAACTCTAGCTAAGGGGGACTGAAGGGATAAATCCACATGAGTAATCACCTCCCATATATCCTTCAGGGAAATATCTCTAGGTGGAGCAGATTTATTCAAAAATCTACTAGTGCAGGCAGCGGACATAATAATTTATGAGAGAAACAGTTCTCCAATGCAGGAGAGTCCAACAACGGTACTTGATCTGAAGGACCTTGTTGCATTGAAAATGGAGAGGCAAGCCTTTCAGCAGATTCAACACACTGATTGGGTGGTGTTTCATCACCCTGAATAACAGGAGATGAGGAGGATGAAAGAGTACTCACAGATAAAGAAGTGTTCTCCATGGCAAGGGATTGTCCCGCAGGTATAGGTACCACCACTTTAACACGAGAATCCATTGGTCCAATCACCCTAGCTACTTTACCAGAAGATCAATGGGGTACTCTTTTCTTCCATTTCCCCATAACAAGGAAAAGGGTTCCTCTTTGGCTCCTCACGTGCTTCGAAGGGGCAGCACCTTCCCCTTTGGACACGCCCCTTCGGATCACGTGCCCACGGGTACGCACCTGTGGCCATGTCCCGCAGTGGGGCAAGAGTCTTATAGCCCCTCCAGCAACGTCAGAACCGACGTGCTCAGTCACGCGGATGTACAGGACCAATCAAGTAAGAGATCCAACAGCTGCAAAACAGGAACAAGAAAATGACATCCACACTCTCCCACAGTGGGGCAAGAATCTTATAGCTCCTACAACAATATCAGAATTGATGTGCTCAGCCACGCGGATGTAGAGGACCAACTGGATAAGAGATCTAACAGCTGCAAAATAGGAACCAGGAAACAACATCCACCTGGATAAAGGTATTCTATAAACATGTATATGTGTGAGGGTGTGAGTGTCTGTGCACATGCGATAGACTGGAAATCCTGCACTCTTAAACGGGGTGCATAAGAAGTTCAGGATTATGAATGAGATGAAGAGAGAGGAGGTAAGGCCAGTCCTGCCATTAGACAATCTAGGTGGTCACCTAGGACACCAAAATATGGGGGTAGCAAAACATGGATGGTGGCACCCATAAACCTTTGGGTGCCACCATCCATGTTTAAGGAGGGCATGGTGCCAATATTTTTACATCTTGAGGCTCAGCCTTCCAACTATGGCTGATGTCATGCATTGTGAAATTAAAAGACAAACATACAAACCTGCCAACTTTAAACATGTTTGCAATGGGGTCACTGAGCTGCTGACAGATCACACCTGGCAAGCAGCTGACGAATGCAGATGATCCACCCCAGGCTGCAGGTGGTCCATCCACTAGTGGCTGAAAGGTGCAGGAAAATTCCTCCCCCTCCCAATACCCTGGACCATTAATGAAGTTTATCCCACCAGTAGCCTGGAGAACATAAGATTTGCCATACTGGGTCAGACCAAAGGTCCATTAAATCCAATATCTTGTTTTCAACAGTGGCCAAACCAGGTCACAAGTCAGGTTCCCAAAAAGTAGAAAGATTCCATGCTGCGTAGCCCAGGGGTAAGCAGCAAATGTCCTCAGCCCACTTTAAAAATGAATTGTCAGTGAAGAGGAAGAGTGCTGATCGCCAATATGATCCATCAGCTGTGCCTATTCCAATTCCCTGCACTTTTAAACAGCATCGGCAGGTGCGCCCGTGCCCGTGCCTAGTGGGCATGGCCATGCCTGAGGTTGGCACGGCCTTTAAGCGGGAACCTAAATACACAACCAGGGGAATGTGCCTCACAGCATTAGTATTATAAGCACGCTGCTAGTTTGTGCTGGTTACACTTGTCACTCTATCCTACTGCTATTAATGTACTTGCTTTGTGTTTGACTGAGTTTTGTGGTTCCCATAGATCTGACAACTGTTGCTTGACCTCTCCATAGCCCTAGATCTAGCATGCAATCACTCTCCGAAAACAAAACCTCTCTGGATTCTGGGTGACTTCAATCTTCCAGCTCTTGCTAAGAAAAAATCCACAGCATTTATTGATGGGATGTCTACTCTAAACTACAATCAACTTATACATACCGCAACGCACATGAAGGGAAACACCCTAGATTTGATCTTTGCTCCTTCTGATACACTAGAAACCAACAACATTCCCCCACCTCAAGTTCTTCCAGTTCCTTGGTCTGACCATATGGCGATCCTATTCCAGATCCCATCCACTCTTCCAAGCACTAAATCCTCTTCTGCTATAACAACACCTCTAGCCCGTCGCTTCTGACCTTTCAATAAAGAAGCCTTCGTTGATGAAACTCTTCCTAACCTCAACCTTAACCTTACAACCCCAGAATTAATCGACCTCATTCATAATTGGAACTTCTCGTTAAGTAAGGCAGCACTTCTATCTCAGCCCACACAACCCAATAAAAGATCACATTCTGCCATCTGGTACACAGCAGATCTATGCGCCTCTCTATGCAACCTGAGGAAACTGGAGAGGAAATGGCACTACTCTAGGCTCCCCCAGGATTGTGATAATTACATGAAGAATCTCCAAGAGCACCGCATTAGGATCTCCCAAAGAAGGAAAGAATACCATACCAACATTCTGATGCGCTCCCTCAACAGACCTCGTGATCTCTTCAGACTAATTCAGTCACGCACAAAAGATGCCTCTTGTCAACAATCTGAGAATTTTCTACATCCACAAGTCCTAGCCACCCATTTTAATAATAAAACTAACATGCTCCCCCACAGTCCTGGAAATACATGCACTGTTAGTCCGGATAGCGATAGCACCAATATCCCTCCATTAGTCTCCTTCTATCCATACTCAGCTGAACAGTTCAAAAACTTAATCAAAGGTCTCAACCACCTTTCCTAATGATCCATGCCCTTCTCACTGGATTAAATCAGCATGTTCCAAATTAAGCCAGCATATAGCGAGAATAGGGCACCTCTCCTTCTCCAAAGGCCTGGTTCCATCACCACTGAAACTGCCACCATCAGACCCCTACTAAAAAATCAGAAGTTGGACCCTCAAGACCCAAATTCCTATCGTCCTATAGCTAGTCTATCCTTCTTGGCTAAGATATTGGAGAAGGCAGTCCAACAGCAGATCCAAGACCATATCGATGCATACTCTCCTTTGGATCAACATCAACATGGGTTCCGTCAACAACATGGTGTCAAAACACTGCTTACCTCATTGATGAACAACCTGGTAAGAGGCACATCTAAAAAACAAGGCTTCATTTTGATCTTTCTAGATATCGCTTCAGCCTTCGACACAGTCTCACACAACCTCCTACTTGATCAACTTCAGCGAAAGGGTATCAAGAACCTGGCATTTGATTGGTGTCACTCCTATCTAACAGACCGCCATCAAGAAGTTCGTTTAGGCACTCAAACATCTTCAAATACCAGCAAACCCAAGAGTACCTCAGGGCTCCTCCTTATCAGCGTTATTCTTCAATTTATATATTCAGCGTATTTGCAAAATCATCCAGGCCTTCGGCATACTCTACCACATCTATGCTGATGATGTGCTACTCTATTCCCCATTCTCTACAAATGCCCCTAATTACTCAAAAATAACAGAATGCTTCAACGCAGTTACAGACTGGTTAAATTCACATAACCTTAAAGTGAACTGCAAAAAAACTGAGGTACTATTCATCTCAAAGGACTCAGCCTTCACACCACCAGCTACAATACAGGTTAGAGACACGGAGCTGAAAACTAAGCAGGAGATCCGTTATCTAGGGGTTACTCTAGACCAGCACCTGAATCTTGATTCACACATAAACAATATCACCAAGGCTGTCTATCTCAAAATTCGCTCCCTCTGTCATCTTAAGCCTCTACTCGAACCTACGGACTTCAGATCTGTCTTCCAAGTCCTCATTATGCCTCACTTCAACTATGCCAAAATCATTCTACATGGCCTCCCCACTCACTCACTCCATCCACTACAAATAGCCATGAATACTGCTGCTCGAACCATCTATGGGGTCTCCAAATACGAGCATGTGACACCTTTACTAATGCAACTTCACTGGCTTCCTATTGCTGGACGCCTCAAATTCAAAACTCTCTTGATTGCATTTAAAATCCTCCATCAGTCCTCTGCAACCTCCTTAGAAGACTTCCTACACTGGACACCAGACAGCAGATTCAGGAGAACAAACATGATAAATACTCTTGCCATTCCCACTGTGGCAAGTAAAACCTCCCAATATATCCGGAATAGAGCCTTCACTTTATTTGCCCTCAGCTCTGGAACTCCCTCCCCACACCTATTTGACTTATCACTGACCTATCCACCTTTAGAAAGTCAATAAAAACATACCTCTTCCAGCTATACTTTGATCATGTCACATAACTCACTATAGACTTGCCCTGTCCATCGATGGACACCTCCCCAATCCTGTCTGTAAATAACTTCGGATTGTAGTCGTTAAAACTATATTCATCATGCTGACGATGCATTTATTTCAGTTTATTTGTTAACTTTGTTATCTACTGTAATCTCTGTTACCTGTTGCTTGTTCAATGTATCTACGTTCAATGAAAACATGTTATATGTATCAAGTTGTTATATTGCAAACTGCACTGAATCTAAAGAGTGCGGTATATAAAACCAAATAAATAAATATAAATAAATAAATAAATCTTAGATTTTTCTTCCTCCCACACAAAATATCTGTTCCCCTCTCCATCCTCCTCCAGCTTCTTTTTTTCTCCTGCCTGTCCCAGCCCCACCCCCTTCTGGTCCTCCTCTAGCATCAGTATACTTCTAGTTCCAGCCCCTCCCAGCATCCACTTCCTTCCAGTCCCATTTGCCCATCCCCCAGCATCAGCCCATTTCCAGTCCTAACCCCCCAGTATCAGTTCCCGTCCATGCCCAATCCTCCATCCCCAGGTCATTTCCTGTCCTAACCCTCAGTATCAGTCCTCCTCCGGTCCCTCCCAGCATCAGCTCTCTTCTAGTCCCAGTCCCCCATCCCCAGCCCATTTCCAGTCCTAACCCCCAAGTAATCAGTTCTCTTCCACTCCCTCCCAGCATCCGTTCCCTTCCATTCCTAGTACTCTATCCCCCAACATCAGCCCACTTCCAGTCCTGGTCCCCCCCATTCCTGTTCTAGCCCCTAGTCCCTCCCATTCATGTTCTTGTTCTAGACCCAGTCCCCCGCATTCCCATTCCCATTCTAGCTCCCCCCCCCCCCAGCCACACACCAAAAGGGGCCCCATGCCTGATTGGCTTCAGAGGGAGCCAGGGAAGCGTGAAGCCCTGGCTCAAGTCACCTCTGAACAGCTGTGGGGGTAAAGAATGGCCATTGCCTTCTCTCCTATGGCTGTGATAAAGGGTAGTTACTCACCTATAACAGGTGATCTCCGGGAACAACAGGAATCAGTCTTCACATTCGGGGTAAACGTTATTGATGGAGCCCACGTGGGAATGCTCCACAGCGTCCAATAGGAAAGCCTTTGGGAGCACTCCCCTGCTTGCCTGCCTTCCTGCCTTCCCAACTCTTCTCCTCAGTTGAGTTTGTAGCTGAGAAGAAGAAGAAAATAAAAGAACCCTACAACTGCTAGAAGAGGAGGGCAGGTTGTGAAGACTGATTCCTGCTATTCCTGGAGATCACCTGTTACAGGTGAGTAACTACGCTCACCAGAAACAAGCAGGAATGCAGTCTTCACATATGGGACTCACTAGCTCCCAGGTATCAGATTGGTATGGGGGGAGAGTAGTGTGATCCCTGAGGCAAAAAACATGCAGCCGAAGAGTCTGGAAGAGGTGTTGTCCATTGGACTCTATTCCAGGAGGTAATACTACCCCATTGACAGTCTGGTATCTTGTAGAAGTCTGGGACAGAGGGTAGGAGTTTAAGTCCCAAAAAGGTGCTGGAGTACAGCTTGGCCAAAGACAGCATCCCAGTGGGAATCTCTGTCCAGACAGTGTGCAGCAAAGGTATGAATGGAGGATCAGGTAGCTGCCCGAGAGATCTCCTCAGTGGATATTGAATGGAGATTGGATACAGAGGTTGTCGTAGTCTGCATATTATGAGCAATGACATGACCCTCCAAAGAGAGTCCCGCCTGTGTATAAGCAAAAGAAATGTAATATGCTATCCATCTGGATAGAGTCGTTTCATCATTGGTAGACCTAGGTGACTAGGATCAAAGGAGATGAATAATTGCGAAGATCTGTGATCCTTAGTTCTATCCCCTTAGATAGACTGCTCGTTTGCAGTCCAAGGTGTATAGTGCTGCTTCAGACCGAGATGCATGTGATCGAGGGAAGAAAATCAGTATGATTATGGACTGGTTTAAATGGAAAGAGGAAACCACCTTCAGGAGGAAGTGTGGATGGGTACAGAGAACCACTCTGTCATGGTGGAACCAAGTATAGGAAGGATCCCCTACTAGAGCTTACAGTTCACTGATGCGGCAAGCTGAAGTGAGGGCAATAAGGAAGATGACTTTCCCAGATAGAAACTTCAGTGAAGTGGTGGCTAAAAATTCAAAAGGTGGCTTTAGAAGTTGCACCAGAACCACAGGCCACCAGAGGCAGCTTAATAGGTGGCTTGGACAGCAAGAGACCCCACATGAAGCATGCCACTAAGGGACGTGAGAAGATAGGCTATCACTGCTCTGTGAGAGGCCACAATGGCACTAACGTGAACTCGCATCGAGTTAGTTTTCAGACCTGTCAAGGATAAGTGGAGGAAATATTGTAGAAGTGACTCCACCGGGCAAGAAAAGGGGTCAATGTCCATTGGGGAGCACCAGAGCACAAACCTACGCCACTTGAAGGCATAAGAACGCCTGGTAGAATCTTACAAGATGCTAGAAGGACATCCTTGATCGCCTGTATTAGGTTGAGATCGGTGAGAACTAGCCTTTCAGCAGCCATGCTGTCAAGCATAGTGAGTGAAGATTGGGATGGAGGCAGGCTTTCGACCTCCCAGACCCTTAAGGTTAGCTTTTTCCACCAGTACCTCTATTAAGCCTATCTCTCTCCCTCATGTCCTGTTCAAATATCTTCCTCTGTCTCCTTCTGTCCTGTCTAAATAATGGCGTTCTTTTCCTTTTTCTACTTTAATTGATTATATTGTACACCGCCCTGACGCATACGCTTGGGCAGTATATCAAGCAATGAATAAAGCTAAAGATCCCGTGATCCTGAGAAAGGAGGTTGGGTGCATATCCCAGGTTGAGTGGCTGAGTCTGCGCAAGGCGAAGAAGCAGAAGAAACCATGGTTGATAAGGCCAGAAGGGAACTATGAGGATCATCAAGCCCCTGTAGGCCTGTAGTTTGAACAGTGTCTTAGGTATTAAGGCGATGGAGGAAATACATAGAGAAGTCCTTGTCCCCAGTGGAGAAGGAAGGCGTTCGGGGCCTGTCTGTACAGTGATGGAACCCTGGAACAGAAGTGCTGAAGCTATGTGTTTTGTGGAGTTGCAAAAAGATCTATGAGTGGTGCACCCCACATCTGGAAGAGCTATGTAGCTGTCTCCCGATGCAAGGTCCATTGGTGTAGACGAAGGATATGGCTTAGCTTGTCCGCAAGGACATTGAGTTTTTGTGGTGTGAGATGACAAAGAACCATAAGCGAATGGCTTCCTCACAGAGGGGATGGGACCCCATTTCCCCCTGTTTGTTTACATAGAACATGGCAACTTGGTTGTCCGTCCTGACTTGAACAGGTTACCCCGAAAGTTGGGGTTGAAAAACCCAAAGAGCATTTGTCAGTGCCTTGTAGTTCTAGCAGGTTGATCTGCAGGCAGACTCCTGTGGTGTCCAAAGTCCCTGTGTGCTTAGGTTGTTCAGATGTGCCCCCCCCAAACCAGCTTGGAAGCATCTGTTGTCAGGGTGCATCGAGGTGGAGGCATCTGAAAGGTTGACCCTACGAGTAGGTTTTGTGGGGAACACCATCACTGAAGGGACGATCAATTAAGGGGTGATTTGGATCTTGTCTCTGAGACACTCCTTTGCCTGTGTCCATTGGGAAGGCAGAGTCCACTGCACTTGTCGCATATGTAATCGAGCGTAGGGAATGACATGGACTGTGGAGGCCATGTGTCCTAATAGACGTAGCATCTCTTGAGCTGCTACTTGGCTTTGCTGTTGTACCTCTCTGGTTCACTTGATGAGGTGGGCAGAGCGATCCTGTGGGAGAAAAGTTTGGGCCTTTTGATTGTCTAAGAGCGCTCTAATGAACTCCAATTGTTGGGTTGGAGCGAGGTGAAACTTTGGGAAGTTTATGACAAATTCTAGATGCTGGAGTACCGTAATGGTGCAATGAAGGGAGAGTCTTACCTCCTGAGGGGAGTCTCCCCTGATCAGCCAGTCATCTAAGTAAGGGAAGATGAATACCTCCAAAGTGCATAGATAGGTAGTGACCACTGCCATGTATTTTGTGAAGACTCTTGGTACAGAGGCTAGCCCGAAGGGGAAAACCCGGTATTGTAATGGTTTCCTTGAAACATGAAGTGCAGATACTGTCTCTGCAAAGGATGGATCAGTAAATGCACGTACACCTCTTTTAGGTCTAGAGAACATAACCAATTGTGTCTCTGGAGGTATGGAAGAAGAATTCCTAGAGAAATCATTTTGAATTTTTCTCAGACCAGGAACTTGTTTAGGTCTCTGAGATCCAAGATGGGCCTGAATCCTCCTGTTTTCTTTGGAATGAGGAAATACGGAGAGTAGAAGCCCATCCCTTCTTGAGGAGGAGGGCCTCTTTCTATGGCACCCTGGGACAACAGGGTGGTTACCTCTTCTTTTAAGAGAGTGCTTTGAAGGGGATGGGGGGAAAATCCCCTGTGAAGCTGGTGGAGGGTAAGGTTTCAAAGTGAAGCTGATAACCCCTTTGGACAATGTGGCGTGTCCACTGCTCTGATGTTATGAGGTGCCACTGTGAGCATAGTGAAAGAGTCTGCCTGTTATGTGGAGGGGCTTGGGACCCTCTAAAGGCAGATTAGCAATGCTCTCTAGGAAGGAGTCAAAAACCAAGCGTAGGTTGTGCCTGTGTAGCTAGTTGAGGCTTAGGATCCTGGGGCTTCTTGGGTTGGCGAGGACCTTTCTGTCTCTGCTGAGGATGCTGAGGCTGATAGGCAGCTGAAGGTGGTAAGAAGGATAGTATCTCTTCTTTTTAGAATAGAAAGATTACTTGGGAAGAGCCTTCATTTAGAATGGGAAATGTTGTAGTGTTTTATATGGAAGGACAGATAGGCCCTGTGGTCTTTTTCTGTCGCCATGTTTCTATGTTTCTATGGGTCAGCTGTATTCCTGGAAAGGCGTTTTAGGGTGAGATCATCTGTCTCAATCTCTCCTGCTTTTTTCCCTCCAATCTTTTCCAAACAGATTTTCTCTAGCACATGGGATATTGGCCAGTTTGTCCTGGACCCATTGCTCGAGATCTGATGCCTGTAACCAGGCCATTCTGCGAGCCCCAATGCAGACTGCTGAAGCTCTGCTTGTTGATTCAAAGGCATTAAAAGAAGCCTGGTAATAAACTTAGAAGTATTTTGACCTTGCTTGATGAGTGTCTGGAATGCACTCCGTTTATCCTCAGGAAGCATGGGGGCAAAAGTCTCCAGATCCCTTGTGACATCCTTTAGAAACATGCCCATGTACAACATGTACGAGTTTATTCTGGAGGCCAACATGCATGTCTGGAAACATTGATGCCCAAAGGACAGCAACCTTGGGCCGGAAGGACTGGGGTTTCTAGTCCCACAGGTGCTCCTTGTGGTCTTGGGCAAGCCACTTAACCCTCCATAGCCCATGTTCCCTGTAAAATAGTTATCTCCAAGTTATAATGCCCTGTTCAATGTAATTTCAGTTTGTTCAATGTAAACCGCACTGATGCAGAATAGCACGGTATATAAGAGAATATAAATAAATAAATAAATAAAAGGCATCAAGTGTCCTCGAGTCTCTATCAGAAGGCATGGATGAATGCTTTTTAAGTTCTTTATTCGGCACATCACCAATTCCACCACTATTGAGTAGTGGGGAAGCTGATGTTTTTGGAAACCTGGGCATTCTGGTACTCAAAACATGTTATAGAGCTTCTTGCTGACAGGCGGAACCGTGAGTGGGGCCTCCCACATGCAGATCATAAGATCCTGCAGGATCCGATGCACCAGTAAGGTAGCCGCCTCCTTGGGTGTGAGAGGATACTGGAGTCAGGGCCAGCCCAACCACTAGGCAAACTAGGCAATCGCCTAGGACAGCAACCTCTGGAGGGCAGCAGAAAGCTAAATACTAGATTTTGACAGCCAGAGGGGGTGTAAAACTTGAGGTTTGCCTAGGGCTCCAACACTTTGGGCCAACTCTAGGGCCGGCCCTGACTGAAGTACCTCCAATTCCTCTGCCCTTGGTTCCTTTTCCGAGGCTACTGTGATGGCAAACCCTGCTGCCATGTCATGTATGAAGTCCTGAAAGGACATATCTTCTGATGGGGACCAATGCCGTTCTTGAGGTGGCAAAGGGTCCGAAGGGATGTCTGTAAGTTCTCGGGAATCGAGTGATCCCTCGTCAGATTCTGAAGAACTGGAATCAGAGTCTGTTAAGAATGCTTCATGGACATTGAGGGTCGATGCTGATACCGATGATCGGAGGTATTGGAATCGAGAGCCATGGCAGTTTGAGCCTGTTGGGTACCAGGGTATAGGATGGTTCCAATGAAGGCATTGGCCTCGTGGGTTCTGACAATATTGGTTCGAGAGCCGGGATCAGGGCCAATACACCCGGCTGAAGGCTTGGTGCCGAAGACTGAACTCCTGGAGCTCTCAATGCTATTGGTACCAAGGCTGCCAGGAGTGCAGCCAAACTCCTCTTGAGAGTCAGCATGGCTGGCTGGTCTGCATCGGAAGCACCCCTTGGGGAGTCGCAATGCTTACGGTGAGACTTCTCTCTGGTCTCGATATCGGTCTTCAATGTCGATGCCGATGACTTGGGAGTGGCCAGAGACTTTGACTTACTTTTATGTTTGAACTTTGAAGAAATCTGAGACCCATGAGAGGAAATCAATGTCCTTGATGAAGTGGAAGCCACTGAAATCAAGTCTGGGGCAAACAACAATCCATACTGTCTGGCTCAGTTCTTTAGGTCTCTCTTTGTCATTTGCTGGCACAAAGGACAAGAACTGGGTTGATGGTCAGGGCCCAAACATTTTAGATACCAGTCATGTTTATCAATGACTGACATGATACTGGTATACTTGGTACATTTTTTAAAATCACTAGTTGGCTTTTCCATGCCTCAAAAAAGTTGTCTTTGAGATTGAAGATAAGACTATGGAGGCCTAAAGGCCTAGTTTGGCAGTGAAAACCGCGTTAAAAATGAAGAGAAAAGGAATGAAAAATTTATAAACTATAAAAGAAAGAATCATCAGGGCCCGTGTCGGACTCAATCGAACCGGAGATGGCAGGAAGGCAGAAGCACGATATTCCACAAAAAATGTGTTTTTCCCAGAAAACATTATGTCAGAAGCACTGTAGAGTAATACCATAGGTATTGTTCTTAAAATTATGTCTGTAGTGACCTGTCTATATATAAACACTAGCTGACAGCAAGTGAAATTTACCGAAGGATGTTTCCCGTCCTTATCTTGATGGTGCTGACCCAAGTACTTTTCTTTCACTTTCCCACACACATACTTCCTCCACAGCCCTGATTGACCAACCACTTGCTTCCCCAGACTATGTCGACCTTAGTTCTGTAGTCACGACCCTCCTTGGAGCCATCGCAGGTGCTTGCTTTATCTGCCGATCCATGTGGCCCCCTCCCTAATCTCTGGCTACCTGCAGCCCCTGCAGCTATTGGAGTCTCGCAACATAGTGCACATGCCCACTCTGCTGGTCTCTAACAGAAGGCACCAAATTCTGGACTCGACGCATAACATAGATATAGAGAGAAATCATTTCAATTTTTCAAAAACAGTAATATTTAAACAAACAAAGCTTTCTGTTTGTACTGTTTTTTCCTTTATCATTCCATCTCCTTCCTTCTTTCTTTAAAAACATCTCAGCCTGTTCTGAAGCAATGTACATCATTACCACAGAAAATACAATGTGCTAAACTCCACAACAAAATACAATAAAACAGACAAAAACAATGGTGAGACCTTGAACTGATTCCACCCTAAACATCCACCATCAATTTCTATTCATTTGCCAGCTCTCTTTGTCACGCTTTCACCAACACATTCATCCCAAATTCCAGCTTTCCTCCCAGGTCTGTGGTAAGCCCCCAGCTTTGGAAAAATCAGTGCCTTGATTTTTTTCCCTAAACGTAAGGAGACAATGATCAATCCTGATGTCTCCAGGGAGATCATTCCATAGCTTTGCTGCAATAACTAGGAAAGGAGTCCTTTTAAAAAACATTAGGCTCCTTCTCTGTACCGTTGACACCTTTAACAGAGCTTCCTGACTACAGCATAAGGTATGTCCGTGACTATGCCATTATAATCTGTATTGCAAATATTCTGGGCCTATCCCCCTCTTGGATTTGTTACCGGAGGATGTAGTAAGAGCTGATAGTGTAGTTGGGTTTAAAAAAGGTTTGGACAAGTTCCTGGAGGAAAGGTCAATAAACCATTATTAAAAAGGGACCCAGGATATCAATGTTTGACCCAATACAAGCATTGTGGAACCTTTGTCTTTTGGGGATACTGCCAGGTACGTATGACCTAGATTGGCCACTGTTGGAAACAGGATACTGGGCTTGATGGACCTTGGTCTGACCCAGTATGGCATATCTTATGTTCTTATGTTCATACAATACTAGATGGCAAATCTTAAAATTCTCTCTCAGCTATGGGCAACCAGTGCAAGAAAACAGAGTGGCTCCACCCTTATCCACCTACCATAACTTCTCACAAGCCTTGCCGCTAGGTTCTAAATAATCTGCAGCCTCTTCATCACATACATTGTGTTACAATGATCTAATGGACTAATCAACACCACCTGCATCACCAGTCAAAAAGCTTTATTTTCTAAATAAAGAGAGATCCAGTGCATCAACTGCAGTCTCCAGAACGCCCCTTTAACCAAACTACTGATGCAATCTGAGTAGCCCAGTAAACATTATCATTCCAACTAATTCACAAACCTTTCCCTAGTTCCTTGATTGTTATAGGATACTCTGTATCCTTGGTTTATAAGGATGTGCACAGAAATTTTTTTTTAATTCATTTTAGGTGATTTGGAACTTTACCCCATTTGTCAGACATTTTTAAAATTCATTTCACACACTAGTGCTAATTAAATTTTTTTAACACTCATTGATCAACTTTACATGCATCAGTCATAGGTTGGTATGTGTTAAATTAAGTGTGCACTAAAGTTTTTAACAGCAAGCTAATGAACCAAATGTTAGTTGAAGAATGCGCATCCATATAAGCAAACTCTGCCAATCGATCTTTCCAATACACAATAGGTATGACTCTCCAGAGGGTCGCCATGAATCAACACCGACTCGGCGGCACATAACAACATCTCCAACCTACTCTTCTTAAACTACATTACTACCCCACAGCCTGTTCCGGATCTTTCCTTAATCAGGCATACAAATATCCTACTGGCCCAAATTAACCAATAATATATCCCAAGGGATACATGAAGCTGTTAAAGAAAAGAGTAGATAACACTGACTCTTGAGGGACACCATATTTTACATCCACTGAAGATTCCTTTCTATCCTAAATTCCCTTATCCATTGCTGTACAGTCTCAGTCATGCCAAGCTGCTGGCATCTTCCCAGCAACACTACGGCTCTACTAACAGTATTATAGATTGTTAAGTAATGTAATGTATACTTTAGAAGAAAAGTGGGATAGAGGAGACAGAAACATTTAAATACCTCTGTGGCATTAATGCACAGAAGGAGAGCCTCTTTCAAATGAAAGGAAGCACTGCAAGGAGGGGGCATAGGATGAGGGTGAAAGGGGATAGATTCTGGAGTAATATTCAGAAAACTATCTTTACAGAAAGAGTAGTACATGTGTGGAATAATTTCCCAGTAGAGGTAGTAGAGACAAGGACAATGTCTGATTGCTGCCTACTCCATCTCCTGCCCGGCCGCAGCTCTCCCAGGAGGGATCGAGCACGCGGCGAAGAGAAGGACGCCCTCCGGTCTTCCCTTGCCCAATCCGGGCGGCCCAGCTGATTTAAAAAGGAGCGCCATCGGGCGCAGGCTCCTTTTGCTGCCTACTCCATCTCCTGCCCGGCCGCAGCTCTCCCAGGAGGGATCGAGCACGCGGCGAAGAGAAGGACGCCCTCCGGTCTTCCCTTGCCCAATCCGGGCGGCCCAGCTGATTTAAAAAGGAGCGCCATCGGGCGCAGGCTCCTTTTGCTGCCTACTCCATCTCCTGCCCGGCCGCAGCTCTCCCAGGAGGGATCGAGCACGCGGCGAAGAGAAGGACGCCCTCCGGTCTTCCCTTGCCCAATCCGGGCGGCCCAGCTGATTTAAAAAGGAGCGCCATCTGGCGCACCCGCGCCTGGCGGGCCCGCGCCTGAGGGCCTCGCAAGAGGGCCCTTTGGCGTGGCCCTTAGGCGGGGACCTCCAAGGAAAGCAACAGCCTATTGAATGGTCTTCTTTAATCTGCACCCCGGCTTTATTCACCTCTGCCCTCCCGCACCCCGGCTCAGCAACAGCTCTCCCGGCCGGGATCGAGCTGCCGGGGATACAGGGCCTGCCGCCAGCAGAAGTTACCCAATCGGGGCAATCAACAATCTGCAACTTAAAGAAAGCGCCTGCAGTTGGCCCAGATACCGCAACGGACACGTCATACAGAACCAACGCAAGACTTCCCAGCAATTTGAACTCGCTTAATGTCTGCTCACGCTGCCTTCCGCAAGTATAACCTCATTAATAGAGCCACTGCATATCAGGTCCATGTTATTTAGCTACCGTACTGTTGTCAGCAAACGTTAATAGTTAGTCACCACGGTGCCATTGTTAGTATCCTAAGCACTGTTGTAAGTAATATTCCTTTGCAAATCAACCGCTTTACTGTTGTCAGTAGCCAGTCTCTATACTGTTGTCAGTAGCCAGTAATACTCCATTGTCAGTAACATTCCATTGCAAATCAGCCTCTATACTGTTGTCAGTAGCCATTCTCCATACTGCTGTCAGTAGCCAGTAATATCCCATTGCAAATCAAACTCTACACTGTTGTCAGTAGCCTTATTAACTCCAGTCACCATCGTAGTGCTAGCAATAACCTACTATTGACAACAATCTACTTTACTGTTGTCAGTAGTCTCACCAGTTCCAGTCATCAAGTTATTGTACTAGTTAGCTAACTTTAACCATTGCCCGTGATCATAGTGTCTGCTGTCACACAGTATACTACACTAAGTACCAAGAGTTTGTCAATAACTTCCTGTTAGTCTAACCAGATTGACCCACTCCCATTCACATAGTGCTCTGACAAGATGGGTTCCCTCATTACCACCATAATAGGATGCTATTTCGTCCTTTCAGGCTGGTTCTCCAACTCTCTAGCCTCAACCACATCATCCAACCAGATTCCAATATTACTGAGCCATGGGAGAAGGTGGACTAGTGCTTCCCATAACAACATAACTTGGGACTCCCGCTCACACCACCCCCATCTGTTACACATTGCTCTTCAACACAATATGAAACCGAAACAAATTCAAAACTCCTACCCTCACAGCCTAAAATGTGCCCTCATCAATGCCCGTTCTATCCGGAAGAAATGGCCAGCCGTCACTGACCTAATTGCCAGCCACGGCCTTGATATACTCATGGTCACTGAGACGTGGTTATCTGCTGAAGACAATGTAATACTCAACCAGCTTCTCCCTCAGAATTTCACCATACATTCAAGTCATAGGCAAGAAAAAAGAGGAGGTGGCGTGCTCATCCTCACCAGGACAGACCTCCATTTTCGAACAGTGCACACCACCAATACAAACTACCTTGAGACCGTCACCATCTCCAACAAACGCTGCATAATCAACCTGCTTTACAGAGCACCCTCAGCTTCCCCAGATGATCTCTCGGCTATCATTGATCTGGCATCCAACACTCATAACCCAGGCCTCCCAAATTGGATCCTAGGCGACTTCAACCTGCCTACATTGCAAGATCATCAAGCAACAGCCTTCTTGGATGCCCTGGAAAATCTTGGCTTCAAGCAACTAGTTAATGATTCTACCCATAATAAGGGAAATATCTTGGACCTTGTATTCGCCCCGCAAACCTCTCTTAACCCAGCCCAGGATCCCATAACCTCCATAACTTCTGTTCCTTGGTCAGATCACAAACTGATCATCATGCAGATTCCCTCTTACAAAGCCTACGCAAAAACCAACAAAATCCAAAGCAACACCGCAAGACCACCCTCTCGATCTTTCAAGCCTTACAACAGAGATCTTATCCTGGCCGAAACGCAGCAACTCATCTCTGAATCCACCCAGAACCTTGACGACCTAATTTCTCAATGGAACAATTGCCTCAGCTCAATTGCCCTACGTACAACATCCAACAGGCCTTCAGGTAAAAGAGTAAGTGCCCCATGGTACTCAGCTGATCTTAAAGCATCACTTAACCACTTACGGAAACTGGAGAAACGCTGGCGCCGATCTCACTCTTTAAATGACCTGTCAGCATACAACTGTCATCTGGCTGCACATCGCAACACAATCACCAACACGATGAAGCAGTACTACTCTGACACCTTAATGAGATCACTTAATAAACCACATGACCTCTTCGACCTTGTCAAGACTTTATCCAAGGAACCATCCTCTGGACCTCCATTTGAGCTACACCCACAAGATTTTGCAACCTATTTACAATCCAAGATATGTCAGACTAACAAAACCTCTACTATAGCCTCTACCACGGAGCAAAACTGCCAAACAACCCTAACCATGTTTTCCACCCCCTCCAAGAGAGGAATTGAAGAAACTATTGCAGCCCTTAACACTAGTACTGCTCAGACCGATCCATGCCCAGCCTTCTGGATCAAGGAGCTTCGCAGTCACTTCAGCTCAGTACTGGCCAAAATAACGAATCTCTCCTTCTCAACTGGCTCCTTCCCTTCAGCCCTTAAGCACACCTCTATCAGACCTCTGCTAAAAAACTGCAAGCTTGACCCCCAACAGGTGGAATCCTACAGACCCATATCTAGTATTCCACTACTCGCGAAAATCATCGAAAAGGAGGCCCAAAAGCAACTGCAGGACCACATTGACTCCGCTGCACCATTAGACCCCTGCCAACATGGTTTTAGGGAATTCCATGGAGTGGAAACCCTCCTTACCACCCTCTTCTGCAAAATAATCACTGGCATCGACGACATCCGTCAAGGATTTGCACTCATCTTTCTGGACATTGCTGCAGCTTTTGACTCAGTAAATCATGAGCTTCTACTAGGACGTCTGACTGACAAAGGCATTAATGGAAAAGCGCTTGAATGGTGCAGATCCTACCTGTCCGAAAGATGGCAGCATGTTCGTTCCGGAGGGATAAAGTCTGAACCTTTCCACCAAAGCCAAGGAGTTCCTCAAGGATCCTCCCTTTCTGCGCTCCTTTTCAATATTTACATGCAGCCAATTTGTAATATCATCCGGTCTTTCAAGGTTGACTGCATGTTATATGCAGACGATGTCCTGCTTTACATCCCCTTCTCTACCGAGCATCTGGACCTCTCCCCACTGACGAGTTGCTTCAATGCAATATCTGACTGGCTCCTGTCTCAAAACCTCAGAATACAACATAAGAAAACTGAAGTACTCTTCATAACAAGGAATCCCAATTTTACCCCCCCAAAATATCTTAAAGTAAAAGAAGCGGAGTTGCAATCTAAATCCTCAATACGATATTTGGGAGTCACACTAGATCAACGCCTAGACATGAAAGCCCACATAGGTAACATAGTCAGATCAGTTTACTACAAGATCCGCTCACTTAGACACCTACGTTCCATGCTTGATCCAACCGATTTCCGGACAATCTTCCAGGCGTTGGTTATACCCCATTTCGACTATGCCAACGTCATATTACAAGGTCTTCCCCAATCTACATTAAACCCGCTTCAGCTAGCCATGAACGCGGCTGCAAGAGTCATCCATGGAGCCTCCAGGTAAGACCACGTTACGCCCCTGCTGATACAGTTGCATTGGCTCCCTATTCAAGCTAGAATAGTTTTCAAGACCTTGATAATTACTTTTAAAGCTGTCAATAATCTCACATCGGCATCCTTATCCTCACTCATCCATAGCACATCTCCTAATAGAACAAGGAGATCCATGGCTATAAACTCCCTCAAAATCCCGAAGGAACTTACCACTTGCACTAAATCGACAGCCAACAGAGCCTTCAGTCTCAGTGCCCCAATATGCTGGAACGCACTACCCCCTGATATCCGGGCTATTAGGAGCCTGACACAGTTTAGGAAAGCCCTCAAATGCCACCTCTTCAACAAATATCTTATAGAACCCAATGGCGTCACCTAGAGCCTAACACCCACTGATACCAGTCCCAGATAAATCTAGGGTATATCAACAACTCACGAAGTGTGATATTCATTCCTACAGTGGGCTGGTTTTTCTATGTATCTTCTGTGTATATGATTCCATGTAGTATGTTTTGTAAATAGTTACCCCGGTTATCCAAGTTATTTATACCCTGTTACCTGTAAACTCATACGTGTTATATGTACTGAGCATTTTGTTCCATGTGAACCGCGCTGATGATGAATAGTGCGGTATATAAGAGACTGTAAATAAATAAATAAATAAATAAGAAAGCATGGGACAAACACAGAAGATCTCTAAAGGAAAAAACGGGACTATAGTAGTTAATATGGAAGAGCAGACTAAATAGGCTATATGGTCTTTTTCTGCTGTCATGTTTCTATCTTATGTGCCGCAAAGCCCGACACATAAAACAAACTTTGCATCAGATAATGCACTAACCATTAGTAAACGACTCCCTACAAGATCCACCAGGTCCAAATGTACTTGATCCATCAGAACTATCAAAACAGACACCATTCAATCCAAATGATGATAAATGACATCAGAAATCACCATTAATGCTGACTCTGTCTTGACTCAATTTGAAAACCTCCCTAATACACATCTAACCTGTTATTCTCCTCCAGGTAAATCCAAATCTGATTACTTACCACTTTTTCAATTGATTTTGACAAGTAACTGATGGGATGCGGAACTTGGACACTTCGGAGCGAGACCACTTGTATTTATTGATGGGATGGTTCTGGTTCCTTGCCTTAAGTTAAATATTGACAAGACTGAGCTGTTACTCCTTGCAGATGGTGTGGTGGAGGGGCAACAAGTGTCTTTGGGTACTAATGTTATGGTGGTGGTTTGCATGGAGTGTCGGGATTTGGGTGTATGACTGAACTTCCATTGGGTATGGGGAGGCATGTATATGCCCTGGTTTGGTCTGTGCATGTTCTGCTTCAACAGCTTAGACAACTTTGCCCTTACCTGTCTGTGGTTACTTTGGGAGCAGTTACTTGTGCATTGATAATGCCCAGACTAGATTATTGTAATGGGGTATTCCTGGGTCTTGCCCAAAAGGATATAATGCATATTCAACTGATGCAGAATACAGCAGCTAAGCTGATTAAGGGACTTTGGCAGTATAAGAACTTAAGAAATGTCATGCTGGGTCAGACCAAGGTCCATCAAGTCCAATATCCTGTTTCCAACAGTGGCCAATCCAAGTACCTGGCAGGTACTACAATGCTTGTTCCGGGGTAAGCAGTGGATTTCTCGGGCCCTCTTTAATAATGGTATAAGGATCTTTCCTCCAGGAACTTGTCCAAACCTTTTTCAAACCCAACTACACTAACAGCTTTTACTACATACTCCGGTAAATAATTCCAGACTACGCAATGCGTAAAAAAATATTTTCTCCTATTAATCATAAATGGGTTACATTGCAGTTTGATTGCATGTCCTTTAGTTATTCTACTTTTTGATGATGTAAACAACCGATCTACGTTTACCCGTTCCAATCCATTCATTAAGTTTTTAGACCTCTATAATATCTCCCCTCAGCCGTCTCTCTTCCAAGTTGAAGAGTCCCAAACTTTTAAGCCTCTCCTCATAGGGGTATTTTTCTATCCACTTTACCATATGTGTTGCTCTTCCTTATACCTTTTCTAATTCTGTTATATCCTTTTTAAGATATACCGATCAGAATTTCACACAATATTCAAGGTGTGGTCGCACCATGGAATGATACAGTGAAATTATAATATCCTTGGTTTTATTCTCTATTACTTTCCTTATGATTCCTAGCATTCTATTTGCTCTCTTGGCGCCACTGCACACTGGGCGGAGGGTTTCAACATATAATCCATGATGAGGCCTAAATCTTTTTCCTGGGTGGTGGTTTTAAGGTGGTACCTTGCATTGTGTAACCATAGTTTGGATTGTTTTTTCCTAGGTGCATATGCATGTGTCCACATTAAATTTCATCTGCCATTTGGAAGTCCAGTCTTCCAATTTATCAAGGTCCTCCTGCCATTTGGGCGTCCAGTCTTTGAATTTATCAAGGTTCTCTTGCAATTTTTCACAATCATCTTGTGTTTAAACAACTTTGAATAATTTCGGTGTCATCTGCAAATTTGATCACCTAACTCATTATTCCTATTTCAAGGTCATTTATGAAAATGTTAAAAACCAGCGGGCCTAGCACAGATCCCTGGGGTATTCCACTATTCACCTTTCTCTATTGAGAAAATTGGCCATTTAGCCCTACTCTCTCTATCTTTTAATCAGTTCTTGATCCACAATACTATACTGCCTCCAATCCCATGATTTTTTAATCCCTGATTTTGAGGGAACTCCAAATGGTTGCCAATGGTATCCATAGCTGCTGTTCTGTATTGATCCATCTCATTGCTGGCCTTCCTCTTTTACCATTATCAAGAAGGGACCCAGGATATCAATGCTTGACCCAGTACAAGCATTGTGGAACCTGTGTCTTTTGGGGAAACTGCTAGGTACATATGACCTAGAGTCAAAGGCTTTCTGAAAATCCAGATACACTATATCAAGCGGCTCAAATTTGTCTACCTTTTTATTCACACCTTCAAAAAAATATTACAGATTAGTAAGACAAGACTGTCTTTGGCTAAATCCATGTTGGCTTTCTCTTATTAAACCATGACTATCTACATGTTCAGTAATTTTATTCTTTATTTTGCCCGGTATTGACATCAGGCTCACCAGTCTGTAGTTTCCTGGATCAGCCCTGGAACCCTTTTTAAAAATTGAATTACATGGCTATTCTCCAATTTTCCAGTACTACAGATGATTTATTGATAGTTCACAGATTACTAATAGTACAGTAGTCTGTAATCTCATTTTTCAGTTCTTTCAACACCCTCAGATGTATAGCATCCGGTCCAGGTGATTTGCTACTCTTCATTTTATCAAATAGTTATAATACATCTTCCCGTTTTATTGATATTTCTTTAATTTTTCCGATACATCACCTTTATATACCATTTCAGGGACGAGTAATTTCCCTACATCTTCTTCATTAAAGACCGAAGCAAAGAATTCATTCAGTCTCTCCGCCATGGCCTTGTCTTCACTTATCATCCCTTTTACCCCACTATCATTCAATGGTCAAACTGACTGTCTCACAGGTTATTTGCTACAAATGTACTTGAAAAAGTGTTTATTAGGCATTTTTGTTTTCACGGCAAGCTTCTTTTCCAATTCTCTCTTTGCCTGCTTTATCAATGCCTTGCATCTAACTTGCCAATGCTTATGTTCCGTCTCGTGTTCATCATTTGGCTCCTTTTTCCATTTCCTGAAGGATGCTTTTTTTGGCAACTGCCTCTCTGACCTCGCCTTTAAACAATGCTGGCAGTTTTTTGGCCTTCCTTTCACTTTTCTTAAAGCATAGAATACATCTGGTCTGGGCTTCCTAGATATTATTTTTAAACAATGCCCATATGTGATGTAAATCTGTAACCTTTGTAGGTGATCCTTTTTTTCTTAACTATTTTTGCCATTTTATCATAGTCTCCCTTTAGAAAGTTAAAAGGTAGTACTGTGGATTTCCTTGCTGTCCTTCTTCCATTAATTAAATCAAACCGCCTTGATATCATGAAAGGTGATATATAAGAAATGTTAAATAAATAAATAAATAAATAAATGTGGTTATGCTATGATCAGTAATGCCAAGTGCCCCAAAATGCTTATCTCTTGTAGCAGATCCTATGTTCCACTAAGGACTAGGTTTAAAAAGGCTTCCCCTCTTGTCAGTTCATGAGCCTAATGCTCCATGAAGCAATCATTTATTTCATCTAGAAACTTTATCTCTCTAGCATGTCCTGCTGTGACATTGACCCAGTCGATACTGGGGTATTTGAAATTACCCATTATTACTGTGCTGTAACTTCTGTTAGCTTTCTTGATTTCTTTCAGCATTTTATCATCCATCTGTTCATTCTGCCAAGGCTGTCAATAGTACACCCCCACTGCCATTACCTTTCCCTTTTTACATGGAATTTTTATCCATAGAGATTTTACAGTGTGTTTTGTTTCCTGCAAACCTTTAATCCTATATGACTCAATACCCTCTCTAACATAGAACGCAACCCCTCCACCAATTTGATCTAACCTATCATTTTGATATAGTTTGTACCCGGTATCACAGTGTCCCATTCGTTGTCCTCCTTCCACTAGGTCTCTGAGATGCCAATCATATTTTTTAGTCTTCTAGCATTTGCATACAGGCATTTTAGAGGTTGTATTTTATTCACATTAATCTGGTTATCAGTTGATAGGGGTAATTTGGAATCTTAAAGATCTATACTTAAGGGCATCTGGGTTACTTTTATCTTTATTAGAACCTCTCTGTCAGGATGTCCTAACATCCTGTTTTACTAGTATCCTTTGATACATCCTTCCGAACCAGGCACTCATGGGTGACTGTCAGCTTTCCCCTATTATCTAGTTTAAAGATTAATGCCAGCAGCCTGATTCCATCTTGGTTAAGGTGGAAGCCATCCTTTTGGAAAAGCCCCTCCCTACTCCAGAATGTTGCTGAGTTACTATAATCTAAAATGCTCTTGTTTGTACCATCGTCTCATCCACACATTGAGACTCCGGAGCTCTGCCTGCCTTTTGGGTCCTGTGCATGGAATGGGAAGCATTTCTGAGAATGCTACCCTGGAAGTTCTGGATTTCAAATTCCTACCTAAAAGCCTAATTTTGGCCTCCAGAATCTCCTTCCCACACTTTCATATGTCATTGGTACCAACATGTAACAAGACAGAAGACACCTACCTAGCAATGTCTAAAACCTTGTCTAGGTGGTGCGTGAGGTCTGCTACCTTCGCATCTGACAGGCCTGTTACTAGGTGATCCTCATGTCCACCAGCCACCCAGCTATCTGCATGCCTGATTGAATCATCAACTATAACAGCCATTCTAATCCTTCCCTCATGGGCAGTTGGCCTTGGAGAAACCTCCTTGATGCAAGAGGGTTTTACATCTCCTGGTGGACAGGTCCTAGCTACAGGATCACTTCTTGTCACATCAAGATGATGCTCTCCTTTCATGTGACACCTCTCCTCCATAGCAACTGAGAGGCTGCCAGACTGGAGGTGGGACTTCAGTACAATACCCTGCCTATGTATCTCTCTGTTTTCCTTATGTCCTCCAAGTCTGTTATTCTAGCCTCCAGAAATCAGATTTGTTCCCTGAGGACAAAGAGCTCCTTGCACCTTGTGTACACGTAAGATCCCTCACCAACTGGGAAGAAAATCTACATGTGATACTCGGTGCTAAAGATTGGATAGCCCCCATCTCACTGCCGGACTACTGTCTGCATCTTAGTTTTAAGGTTTTGTTTAGCTATTTAAGTTGTTTACTTAAAGTTGCTAGAGATACTTACACTGATACAACTATACCAATTAAGTTTAAGGAACTTTGTTCACCTCAAGATTAATTAATTTCAGGGCCTTAGTCTATTCCTGGTGAGGATAACCAGCTGAATTGGAAAGTGAATTTGACTACCTCTCCCCCTTTAATAGGTTTGAGAGCCTATAAAGCTAAGATTATGCCTGGGATAGGTGGAAGTCAGGGTGGGTGGGAAGGAATTAACATTTAGTAAAGACTGGCTTAGTACACAAGTCCCAGATCTGTGCTTCTAAGCTACTCTGTTAACAATTTCCTGGGTGATTCACACAGCCCTTGGTTTGATAGAGTGAGCCTTTCAAATTTCCCTTTTGATCTGTCACTTGGCTTTAACACTTATTTAAAACAAATTCGCAGATCTCTTGCCTCCTAACTGGAAGGCCTTTTTGTCAAGGTCTCTAAATACAATTTCTTTCTTTCAATGCAAAAGAATATTTACCGTATTCTTCATTCTATGCTAAGCTATACTCTGATTTGATTTAATTTAAATGTTCTCTGCTGATACTAGGCCCTGACTGAGTTTCAAATTTAAATTAAAAGCTCTCTGCTAAGTTTTAAATTTATACTAAAAGTTTAAACTAAAGGCTCACTGCTGAGTTTTAAATTTAAACTAAAAGCTCTCTGCTGACACTAGGCCCTGATTGCATTTTAAATTCAAATGAAAAGCTCTCTGCTGAGTTTTAAATTTCAACTACAAATTCTCTGCTAGGATTTAAATTTAAATTAAAAGTCATCTGCTGATACTAGGCCCTGGCTGAGTTTTAAATTTAAATTAAAAGCTCTCTGCTTTCTAGGCCCTGACTGAGTTAACAAATACACTATTCTAAAATACACAGATTTATCAGCTTTAACCCAAAGAATTCCCTTTTCCCCAAGATTTACAGAATTTCCTAGAAGTAAATACTTACAAGTGCAAATTTCTTTCCAGCAGTAATAGTCCCTATTGGTAGTCCATGTTACCCTGATTTTGAGGGAACTCCAAATGGTTGCCAGTGGTATCCATAGCTGCTGTTCTGTATTGATCCATCTCATTGCTGGCCTTCCTCTTTTACCATTATTAAGAAGGGACCCAGGATATCAATGCTTGACCCAGTACAAGCATTGTGGAACCTGTGTCTTTTGGGGAAACTGCTAGGTACATATGACCTAGATTGGCCACTGTTGGAAACAGGATACTGGGCTTGAAGGACCTTGGTCTGACCCAGTATGGCATATCTTATAAGTTTAGGGTGGAGTTTAAAGTGTTGTTATTGATATTTAAAATTTTGCATGGCATAGCTCCTTCTTATCTTTCGAATAAGCTGAGTTTGTATGTCCCAACTTATTTTGTGGTCTCAAGAGGAGAAGTTTTTTTCTGGTACCCTTGTATAATGTGGTATGGCAAGTGGCCCATCTGAATAGGGCCTTTTCTGATCAAGCGCTAGTATTGTGGAATAAATTGCTACATGAACTGTGCCTTCAGGATGACCTCCTGAAGTTTAGAAAGGCCCTAAAAACACTTTTGTTTCTGAAAGCTTTTGAGGGAGGGGGTAGTTAATGTTACGGTGGGATGGGGGTAAGAATATTTTGATTGTGGGGAATTGTGTATATTTTGTTTCTGTTGTACACCACATTGGATGGAAATTTTCAAAAGGGTGGTTTAGCAATCCCAATTAATAATAATAATATTATAAGCCAGTCACAGGTTGGTAATGGCTACTTACTTATTTATTCCAATGTCTATCCTGCTTCATCTATAACAATATTAATCTCAGTGGAGAAGAAATAAATAAAAACATAACAAAATGTGATAAAATAATGAAACAATACACAATAAAAATATTCATAGATATAATTCAAGTTTCAACATTAACGCTAAACATATTAATTGATTCAAACCCTCTCTTTTCAGAAGTGGGGTGATAATAGATAATAGCTGGTAGAGGAGGGCAGATCTCCTCATATACACAGTACTTGATGCCTGAACCAAGGCGCCCTGCACAAGTCACTGGCTCTGGAGCCTTTCAGTGCATCTGAGAGACCTAGGCTGAGTGAGACATCTCTTATCTGTATTTCCTTCTATTCACTGCAGGCCTCTGATCAAGATGAGGATATGAACTCTAACGGCTGTTTAATTCTGGGTTTATTTCTATGAATCAGCATCTTAGCGCAGCATTGCTCTGCTTATCTCAGATTCTGCTTTGTGATGTCTACAATTCCATTAGTATCCACACTGATGTGTTGGTTAACTGACAGAAACCTGGCTGCTGGCAAAGTACGATTAAAAACCTTGCTCAAGGTCACTTAGTGAGTGATGCTGCCTAGACTTATTAACTCATCATGTAGCCTTATTGGCTAGTTGGTTTTATTTCAGGTATTGTTCTTGTTAAGTGCCGTCGAGTTGGTGTTCAGTCTTCAGTCGGGTGTTCACTGTTGATAGTGGTATCCATAGCTGCTGTTCTGTATTGATCCATCTCATTGCTGGCCTTCCTCTTTTACGTTGACCTTCTATCTTGCCAAGCATAATGTCTTTCTCTAACAATCTCTCTCTTTGCATGATGTGTCCAAAGTATGAAAGTGGAAGTCTGTCATCTGAGCTTCTAAAGAAAGCTTAGGTTTAATCTCCTCTAGTACTGGCTGGTTTGTTCTTTGAGCAGTAATTCAGGTATTAGGGATATGTAATTGTATTTTGTATGAGTTATTATGGATTATTATAGGTACAGTGCTTTGCATTTGTCTCTCACTGGGTCTTCAGTTTCTGTGAATTTTAAGTGTATTCTTGGTCTACTTTTCCCAACCAAGAGTATACATCTGTGCATTGATCTGAACATGTATATGTGACCCTGGTCCCAAAATTGTGACTTTAAGGTCTATAGATTTGACAGACCTTAACCTCTGTCTATACTTATCTCTAGCCACACTGAATAATACCTTCTATTTACAACCAGTGAAACTGGTAAAAGGGTTTTCTGCCTTTAAGCCTGGTGATGTCAGCAGTGGGTATAAAAGGCAAGACTTGCAGTGAATGTGTGCTCTTTCTCTCAGCCATTTTCTTTTGACGTAGTTTCTTTTGGAGGATGTAGAGATTTTCCATCTGACTGTTTCTTTGCAAATTTCCTACTGAGTTTGCTGTTGCAGAAGCCAGTTGCACATTTTCCATGGAGACAGTAAACAACATTCTCAATATTCCTAGGTATTAGGCCTTCTGCTTTCTGAAAAGCCCCGAGGATGAATTATGTGCACACTAGAAGAAGGAAGAGCATGCTTCGTGGAAGTCTCCTCATTTATCCGAACTTCTGAAGAGTAAGTGAATGAGCTGCCATTGATGGACTGTGCTGGGGTTTGCCAGATACAAATTCTTTGCATTAAGGATTTTGTTTTGCTGCTAAAAGCTGTATGCTATTGCTTGTCTGAACCTTTGCTATAGCCTAGAGCAGTAGAATTTGTTGGAGATAACTTCTGTTTTGTGAAATAAAATTGCCATTTTTGGAACCACCATTCCATTGTTTGGACTGAACTCATTAGCCAGGGTTTGTGTTTGAATGAAGTAGAGGTTACTAGCCAAGTGGTGCATGTCTGAGAAAAGTTATTCACTGGAGGGGAAGAAGTCTGTTTTGCAGCAGAGAAGACAGTATCACTGTCTTGCAAAGGAAAATCACGCTAGAAAATCTGGCAGGGGAGTTGAATGGCATCACCAGCAAGACATTGTATTTTCTGTGCCTCAAACTGGAACTGTGCCTATCCTTGAAAAGACTAAAGAATACCAAAAGGATATCTATTTGTGCTTTATCGACTATAGCAAGGCTTTTGACTGTGTAAACCATGAGAAACTCTGGGCCACATTAAGAAGCATGGGTATACCAGAACACCTGATCGTACTCTTGCACAATCTGTACATTGATCAAGAAGCAACAGTTCGAACAGATCAAGGAGAAATAGAATGGTTTAAAATAAGCAAAGGTGTAAGACAAGGCTGCATACTTTCCCCCTACCAGTTTAATTTATATGCAGAACAAATCATCAGAGAAGCAGGATTGTATGAAGACAACAGAGGTGTGAAGATTGGTGGAAGACTCATCAACAGCCTTCGCTATGCTGATGATACCACATTACTGGCTAAAAGTGAAGATGATCTGAAACATTTGCTTCTCACAATAAAAGAACATAGTCTCAAAATGGGCCTGCACCTTAATGTAAAGAAGACAAAGATCATGACAACTGGCATAATCAACAGGTTCAACGTTGAAGGAGAAGAAATTGAAATCGTGAACAACTTTAACCTACTTGGATCAACTATCAATAAAGAAGCAACAAGCAGTCAAGAAATCAGACGACGCATTGCTCTTGGCAGAATGGCTATGAAAGACCTAGATAAGATTCTCAAGAGCAGAGATGTCTCTCTCCATACAAAGATTCGACTTGTTCAAGCCACGGTATTCTCAATAACATCATATGGATGTGAAAGCTGGAAAGTGAAAAAGATAGACAGGAAGAAAATTGATGCCTTTGAATTATGGTGCTGGCGGCGAATACTGTGTATACCATGGACTGCCCGAAAAACAAACCAGTTGGTACTAGAGGAGATCAAACCTAAGCTTTCTTTAGAAGCTCAAATGACAAGACTTCGACTTTCATACTTTGGACACATCATGCGAAGAGAGAGATCATTAGAGAAAGACATCATGCTTGTCAAGATAGAATGTAAACGCAAAAGAAGAAGGCCAGCAATGAGATGGATCGATACAATAACAGCAGCTACGGGTACCAGTCTGTCAACAATGAGCCGCCTGACTCAAGACCGAACACAGTTTAGGATAGCTATCCAGAGGGTCGCCATGAGTCGACTCTGACTCGACGGCACTTAACAACAACAACAAACTGGATCACACACAGTTGGTTCCCAATGTGCGGCCTGAGAGGTGAATATTATACAGCAGTAGCCTTTATCAGTATTGTTGTGTGAAATGTTTACCCATTGATTTCAATGGAGCAAGACATCTGCTCTGAAACTCATTGGAGGCACCAATGAGAAGACACTCGTTTGGAGGGTGCATGGATCTGAAGCCAGGGAGGAGCTTCCTTATTTATTTACATTTTAAGATGCCTATCTCGAAAGGCCTCAGGTGATGCACAGTAATATGTTAAATAGACAGTGATGCACACTGCAGCATAGCCAAAGATCGCAAAGGAATGTGGAATCATGCTTATGTTGGCAGCTTATCTCCAGAGATGTCAAGGGTGCCTCATCCCAAAGAAAGCACAGTTCCTTACCTGTAACAGGTGATCTCTGGGAACAGCAGGAATAAGTCTTCACATATGGGTACGTCGGTACCGACGGAGTCTGCACGGGAACGCTCCCCAGCGTCCAATCAGAACGCTTTTGGGAGCATCCCAACATGCCTGCGTGCTGCCTTCCTGCCTTTCCCAACTGCCTCTCCTCAGTTAAGTTTTAAAGCTGAGACCAAGAGAGAGAGTGAGAGAAAGGGAAAGATAGAGATAGAGAAATGTAACTCCTAGGGGAGGTGGGTGGGCTGTGAAGACTTATTCCTGCTGTTCCCAGAGATCACCTGTTACAGGTAAGTAACTGTGCTATCTCCAGGAACAAGCAGGAATGAGTCTTCACATATGGGGACTCCCCAAGCTAAGATGCCCGGAGGGAGTCCTAGCATGTTGCAAATCTAGAATGAGCCATGCTACTCCTGAGAACCTCAGGCATCCTGGGGATGGGTGGTAGGAGCTGAATTACAGAAAGGTGCTGTGGAACAGCTGGACTAGAACAGGACTGTGGAACAGCTGGACTAGAACAGGACTTCTATAGAGGAAGACCCTGTATAGATGACATTTAGTAGTAAAAATATTGAGTGCAATATTCTAATATGGACCTCCCTTGGTGGTATTGTAAAAAGTCTATTGAGGTTCATATGGATCTGTTAGAAGAGCCAGTAGAAGATCTTCAAGGAGTACCTCACTGTGAAGTAGAGGTAATAAACTGTAGGAAAAACAAGTGGAGGTCAGAACCCTTCAGGGTGAGAAATAGCCCCAGGGGAACTGGGGTAGTACAATGAGGTAGGGCTTCAGCGGGAAACGCAGAAGGTACTATTAGAGAAAGCTTAAGCTCTTTTGGCAAGAACAGTACAATCCTAGGACCAAAAGGAAAAATAAGTCTGACCGATTTGGACTGACAATAGAAATAGTCCATTTAGGAGAGAAGGGGTATGGAAGACCCCTGTATCCGATAACAAAGTAAGGACAGACTTATGAAGCGTTACAGCTTTAGATTAACTGAAGATCCGTAATGTCTTTCCTAGATGAGGTTAATTAGGAAAGAAAAAGGTACATGGAGAGCTTCAGAGGTACCTAACCCTGAAAGGTTATGGTAAGAAAAACAAAAAATTTGCTAATTACCACAGGGAGTGGTTGTATGTGTAGAACCCTAAGCATGCTGGCACAGCATTGATAGGGGTAGTGCCCATCTGTCAGTCATATAGGAATATATGGATATATGAACCTAAACAGACAGATAGAGAAGTACGTAAATACATATCTACCTAAAAGATATATCTCGACAGATATATATATATATATATAGATATACATGGGCAGAAGATACACACACACATATATATATATATATATATATATATATATATATATATATGTATATATGTGTATGTGTATGTATATATGTGTATGTGTATGTATATATGTATATGTATATATATATATATATATATGTATATGTATGTATATATATGTATGTAGAAATATAGACACATGTCTCCACGTATGTAGATGGAGGCATGGCTATATAACTACATCCCCATAGGAATATGGGGAGAGAGAAAGATTCATCTAATAGCAAGAAGGGCGATACCTGCTTGAATAGATGCACAGAGAATCTTCTTTCCCTGGTTATGATTGACAGAGTCAGAGGAATGGTCTCCCTGACAAGGAGGTGTCTAGATTCCTTTAAGAATTCGAGCTCTTGAATAACCAGGATGGCCTACGTGAAAAATGCAGAGGACAACTTCAGTCTGCAGGCAGCAAGTCCAGATCTCTCTAGAACTCCAGTATGGTAAATGGATAGAGGACGCCAATGGAATAAGATACCATATTGACCCGCCTATGAGGGCAAGATGGGTATCATGCGTCCTTCAGTTGAACATGAGCGTCCCCTGAAGTATTGGTAAGGAAGCATATAAGGACGAGCTGCAACAAAAAGAAAACTATCCCTGGTGAGAAGTCCAAGAAGATGTGGACCGAGCCAGGGAATTGGCCATTCTTTAGGTTTTCACGTGATGTGAGGCCTGTGTCTTTTGTTTCAAAAAGAGATTTTAGATGAGATGGTAAGGGTAGGAAACACCTACCAGACATGGGACATGACTGGGTGAACCCCTCCTAACCATCTAGGATTATCTGCTAAGCAAGATACTAATGCTCTCTAGCAAGGGCCCATAGTGCAGAGCTACTCTATAGAGCTGCAGAGAGCATGTTGCAGGTTAGTTAGAAGAAAAAACTGGCTGGTTAAAGCCAGTAGGTAACTTAAACTATTCTGCCAAAAACAAGGGAATAGGAGATGGCGAAGAATAGAAGTCAAACCAACAAGCCTGTGATAATAGGGTTTCCAAAAAAGGTTGATAACCTGTTTTGGGTTTACTACCCAGGCCGGAAGGATTGCTAGTGGAGGGAAAACCCTGGTTGTGTGGTGAACAGAACCAGTGGTTTAACCACTAGGAACTGCTGCATTTGCAGCAATTACCAGGGCAGCGGAAAAAAAAATCTTGTTTCTTTTTCCAATTAAAAAAAAAAAAAACAGACATAAGCAGGAGTGGTAAGACTTCCTTATTGTCTGATAAGCTGCCCTAAAGTAAGAATGTGAAAGGGGGAGACAACTCTGGAAAGGAAACCCCTTTCTGGAATAGGTAGGGAACCATAGGGGCTTACCAGTGTAATAGAACCACTCTTACAAACCAAATGTTATAGTAAGAGGGCAGGTAAGACAGAGTTGAAGGAGACTGACGATGTAGTAAGTCTCTGAAAGGTAAGATGATACATGCTAGTACAGGGAAAACTGTCTTATTGATAGTTGGTACGCCTCTTTTTCCCAGTAGGAGGAAGAGAAACCTGTTAACTATAGGCATGATCATCATAAAAACTCTTAGAGCAAAAAGAAAGGATGTCTCATGAAAAGAGATCCATGAGAATTTAGGATGAAATTAGTGTAGATGCTTTTAGTGAAAAGAAGCAGACTACAAACTCTAACCCCCAAACAGGAGATGTAATGATAATCTATCAGAAACCCTGCGACTGCTGGGTTTGCTGAACCTGTTGAGGTTGTGGTTTCTTTAGCCCGGTTCGATGTTTCCCCTGTCTGGGAACATCTGTATGATGGGTAGAAGATGGATACAACTTTTTCCCCTTAGGGGAACAAAGTTTGTTAGGAAATTTCCTACCAACTGGGAAAGAGGAAGGTGTAGACAAGCCTCTGAAAACAGCAATGTCAGTGGTTAACTGAGCAGCTTGGAGTAAAGACTCCTTGTTAAAGAGATTTTCTCCAGTACAAGGAGTATTTCCCAGTCTTTCTTGTACCCATTTGTCCAAGTCTGAAACTTGGAGCCAGGCTTTACGTCGTGCCCCTATAGCTATAGCAGAAGTTCTGCTAACAGACTCAAAGGAGTCTAGGGAAGCACGAGTAAGGAACCTAGAGATATTTTGAGCATGACTAACCAATAAGGAATAGTCTGCTCTTTTGGGCTCTTGAAGAAAAGGGGTCAAAAGTAGTAATTTCTTTGTGACTTCTTCAAGAGATAATCCCATATAGTGCCTCATCCCAAAGAATGAGATTTACTGCCCCAATGAGTAAGACTGAAGGCCAATGAAGGAGACTTTTCCAGCAGAGTTTCAGAAGTATAAATGTATACACACAAACCCCTACTCCAAGCAATCTCTTCTTTTTGGCCTCAATCAATTATTCTCTTTCCTCCTGCATCCTCTCTTACCACAATTCCCCCACCCCACCAAGGTGACCATTATCTTTCCTTTCTTTCTCTACCTCCCCAAGGTGGCCACTATCTCTCCTTCTCTTTATGCCTCCCCCAGGTGTCCATCACTTCCCCTCCTTCTTGTGTCCAGCATTTCTCCTCCCTCTCCTTTTCCTCTCGCCTCTGTGTTCAACATCTCTCCCCTCTTTGCTGTTGCCATCGCTATCACTGTCACAAACATTCCACCTCTGCCAGCCGCCCTGAATCATTGTAAAATAGCTGTGGTCGGTGTGGGGCCTCAGGACGCAGGTGCTTCCTGTCTCCTCTCTTGTAAACATCTTGCTGGAGGGGGCGGGACCCAGAAGAGGTTGAGTGCACGCCTACACTCTGAGCCTTTGAGCCATCCTCAAACACATTGAAATGATTCAGAGCAGGGTGATGGTAGTGGTTGTCGATGGGGAAGGGAGCACGAGAAGAGGGAATCTGTGTGTGTCTGTGTGAGATTCCCTCCAGTCGCATGTGTCACATGCATAATGCACATGACTTGGTGTCTCTGCATCACATCAATGAGACATCAAGTTCAATATGTGACTTGTCATAAAAGGAAGAGCAGTGCCATTTTGTCCTTGTGTTGTCTGGGTGCAGGAAAGAAGCAGAAATGCCGGTTGTAGTTTCTGCAGCTAGATAACCTGGAACTTCTCCCCATAGACTATGGTTTATGTGTTTTTTTCCCTTGTGCCTGATAAAGGTCGGTCCAAGAAGTACACTACCTGTTCTGTTGCTACTATACAGTGACATCTAGTGTTTAAAAAGTATATTCCTTTCCATTTCTCCGGGCCAGTCCAGGGAAGGTTAGGTTGTCAATCCCCTTCAGCAGCTGAGGATATGAAGACATCAAGTTTTCTTGAGCCGTGAAGCCCCTCCCCCTGGTGTCAACTGTCAGTCTTTCATTCCTCAGCAGCTGAAAGGGATCGTTGTTGACTCTCTCCTTCAGGTTTTGTTTATTTATGTTAATTTAATTGGCTCTAGCAGAGCTGATTTGTTCCATAGTCCTGTTTTAAAAAAATTTCTATTCTAATGTATTCTTCCTAGCAGGGAGATTTACATTTTTATTGATCAATGTTCTCTTCCTAGCAGGGAGACAGACATTGCACTAAATCAATGTGTTCTTCCTAGCAGGGAGATAGACATTGCTTTTTAATACGGACTTTGGCAGAGCCTACCTGAAGTGTTCCGTTTATTTTCAAGAAAAGTGCAGTCAAGCTGGGAGCCCCAGCTCTTTCTCTGCATTGAAAATTGATTACATTCTAACTGTCCCGCTAGCAGCGGGTCAAGCTGAGAAAAAAAAAATTTATGCAGGTTTGCAGTGTCCCCGATGTTCACAGGCTTTCTGGATCATCGCGGTTTTTATAAGGGTACTTGTTTTTTCCATTTGTGCTCTGCCGCGGCAGTCAAAGGAGACAAGATTTGAAGTGTGCAGTTCGGCGGTTTTCATTTCAGCGCGGTGCTGATCTTTGCCACGAAAGATAAAAGTTTAATTTTTACTATTTTTAAGTCAGATCTATTTTTAAAATCGGCGTTTTTATCTTACAGATCAGTGTACTTTCTGATCTATTGGGCTTACTGTTAACTTTAGTTTTGGCAGTTTAAGTGTTTGCAATGGCAGAGAAGGTTGCCATAGAGACAGATAAACAATTGTTTAACGTTGAGAAAGCCGGAATGTCGGCCATTTTGAATTCTCCCGTGATTTTACAATCGGATAAGCAACGACCTGCTAAGAAAAAGGGTAAGTCTTCTAAGTCTGTTATAAGGCAGGAGAAGACTGAGGAACCTATTTCAGAGGCAAAGGAAAATATATTATCTTTCTTTTCTCCGGATTTTATTTTAGCTATGCACAAAGCTTTTTTAGCAAGATCTGATGGTTCTGTTTCTATAGAGGGATGTAAAGGCTCTGCTTCACTTCCAGCAGATCTTCCTATTTCTGAGGACCCTGGAGAGGGTACTTCTCAAATTAAAGAGATTATTAAGGATCCTTTGGATCTTTTTGCTTCTCAGCTTCCTGTGGCTGCAGCTCAAGTGGAAACAGAAGCTTTTTCTGTTTCAGGATTAGATGTGCCTTATGAAGAGCTGGAAGACAGGGAAATTGCTCCTGGTGAGGACCCCAATATGTTTCGGGTTTTTCGCAAGGAGGAGCTTTCAGCTCTCATTTCTCATTCTTTATCTGCATTAAACCTGTTGCTTCCTGATACATCTCAGGATACTTTAGAGGATCCTTTATTGCAGGGATTTAAAGCGGAACAGCGCTCCTTCCCAATGCACAGGGTCATAAGGCAGATGATTGAATCCGAATGGGAATGTCCGGAAGCTTCCCTTCGTGGCAGCCGTGCTTTATCCCGCCTTTATCCTTTGCCGCAGGAAGAAAAAGAGTTGTTAAAGATGCCTAAGGTGGATGCGATAGTGGCAGCAGTGACAAAGAAAACTACTATTCCAATTGAAGGAACAGCTGCTCTTAAAGATTTACAGGACAGAAAGTTAGAAGTCTTTCTTAAGCAATCGTTTGATTCTTCTGCGTTAGCCCTACAAGCCGCGGTTTGTGGGGCATACGTGTCTAGAGCATCCATTCGGTGGCTTCAGGGAGATATATCTGGAGCAGAAATTGCTAAGTTAGAATCGGCGGCTGCTTATATGGCAGATGCTTTTTATGATCTGCTGCGGATGGCTGCTAAGTCAATGTCATCATTGATTGCGGCTAGACGTTTCTTGTGGTTGCGTAACTGGGCAGCAGATGTGTCTTCTAAATCGCGTCTTAGCAAATTACCATATAAGGGGAAATTGCTTTTTGGAGAGGCTCTGGATAAAATTATTAAAGATTTAAGTGATTCTAAGGGAGGTCGTTTGCCTGAGGATAGACAAAGGCCTGTTCGTGCCTTAGGAGTTTTTCGAGGTGCTGGACGAGATTTTAGGAGATTTCGGGGAGCGCGATTTGTTCCTTATTCCAGAGGTCGTTCGGGATTTCGCGGACAGTCCTTTCGTGGAGCAAGAGGCTACGGTAGATCTTACTTCCCGTCTTCTCAAAATGCATCCAAAAAGCCACAATGAAGGTCTCCTGGTCCAGGCATTTGTTCCTGTAGGAGGCCGTCTACAGAGATTTTCAAAGGCCTGGACCGAGATCACCACAGACAAATGGGTGTTGGAGATAGTTCAAAAAGGGTATGCACTAGATTTCGCTTTCCCCTTGTCTCCAGCTTTCGTCCTGTCTCCCTGTCCTCCAGGGTTAAAGGAAAAAGCGATAGTGGGGACGATTTTTCATCTATTACACCTACAGGCTATTGTTCCGGTGCCGCGAGACCAGTACGGTCAAGGTCGATACTCGATTTATTTCGTCGTTCCGAAGAAAAAGGATTCTTTTCGTCCAGTACTCGATCTCAGGGGCGTCAACCGTGCTTTGCGGGTGCCTCATTTTCGCATGGAGACACTGCGTACGGTAATTCGAGCAGTGCGTCCAGGGGAATTCCTCTCGTCAATAGATCTTACGGAGGCTTATCTTCACATTCCAATAAGGCTTTCCCATCAAAAGTTTTTACGTTTTGCACTTCCAATGGGTCATTTCCAGTTTCAAGCTCTGCCCTTTGGCCTTGCAACGGCTCCGCGGATTTTCACAAAACTCATGGTAGTGGTAGCGGCGGCTCTAAGAAAAGAGGGCATCAGAGTCCATCCTTACCTCGACGATTGGTTGATCAGGGCAGATTCTCATTTGGCTTCGGAAGTAGCAACAGCTCGAGTTGTTCAACTTTTAGAACAACTAGGTTGGGTCATAAATCAGGCCAAGAGTCAATTACAGCCAGTTCAGCAACTGACTTATCTAGGGGCCTTATTCGACACTGTTCGAGGAACAGCTTTCTTAACGGAGGTCAGAATAAACAAGATATTACAGCAGGTGAAGGCGTTTTTAAAAGTCCAGGCTCCATCAGCATGGATGTACTTGCAACTTTTGGGATCCATGGCTGCAGCTTTGGATCTGGTTCCATGGGCCAGAGCTCACATGAGACCGTTGCAACAGGCTCTGCTTTCCCGTTGGTCTCCGCAGCTTCACCCCCTTTCTCAAGGTCTGATTTGCCCGGAAGTAGTAAGAAAGAGTCTGAACTGGTGGTTGGACCCTGTACATCTGTCAGCAGGCATTCCTTTACAGGAGCCCACATGGGTTTTAGTCACCACGGATGCCAGTTTAACGGGCTGGGGAGCACATTGTCAGACTCAAGTGGTTCAAGGTTTGTGGTCTCAGGAGGAGACCTTATGGTCGATCAACATGTTGGAGTTGCGTGCAGCTCGATTGGCTCTTCTGCACTTCGAACGTCTTCTCGAGGGAAAGGCGGTCCGTTTGTTCTCGGACAATCTTGTCACAGTAGCATATATCAATCGGCAAGGGGGGACGAAAAGTTCTTCTCTTCTAAGCGAATGTCAGGAGTTAATGGCTTGGGCGGAGAGCCATCTTCTAGCTCTGTCAGCGACTCATGTAGCTGGCAAAGAGAATGTTCAGGCAGATTATCTCAGTCGCAACATTTTAGACCCAGGGGAATGGGAATTAAATGTGGCGATTTTTCGCGAGTTGACCTTAAAATGGGGTCAACCAGTTATGGATCTGATGGCGACTTTCAGCAATGCCAAAGCAAGTCGATTTTTCAGCAGACGAAGGGAACGCATGTCAGAGGGTCTCGATGCTCTAGTTCAACCTTGGCCGGAGAACGTACTTTTGTATGTTTTTCCTCCGTGGCCAATGGTGAATCGTGTTCTTCAATGCATAGCGGGACACCGAGGCTCCGTGATTCTGATTGCACCAGATTGGCCTCGCCGTCCTTGGTATGCGGATCTGAAGCGGCTTTTAATAGCGCCTCCTTAGCGTCTGCCGGTCAGGATCAATCTATTATTTCAAGGTCCCGTTCTCATGCCACAAGTAGATCGCTTCTTGCTTACGGCTTGGCTCTTGAGAGGGCTCGTTTAGCACGCAAAGGTTATGCAAGTTCTGTAATAGCTACGTTGCTTAATTCTAGGAGGCAGAGAACATCTCTTGCTTATGTCAGAGTATGGAGGTTATTCGAACATTGGTGTAAACAAAAGAATGTTCTTCCACGGGTAGCATCTTTGCCACAGTTGCTCTTGTTTCTTCAAGAAGGTTTAGATAAAGGTTTAGCGGTTAATACCCTTAAGGTTCAAGTGGCCGCATTATCATGTTTTAGAGGTTTGGTTCAAAATCGTAGATTGTCGTTTCATCCAGATGTTCAAAGATTTTTTAAGGCGGCAAAAATTCTTCGGCCTCCATTGCGTAAGATTGTGCCTCCGTGGGATCTGAATATTGTTCTAGAGGCTTTATCAACTTCGCCATTGGCGGCTATTTCTTCACAATCTCCAAGAGAATGTTCATGGAAAACAGCGTTTTTAGTAGCTTTGTGTTCAGCTAGGAGAATTTCGGATTTGCAGGCTTTGTCTTGTCAAGAGCCTTATTTGCAATTTCTGCCTGAACGAGTGGTGCTTCGCACAGTCCCAAGTTTTTTACCAAAAGTAATTTCTGTTTTTCATGTTAATCAGTCAGTGGTGTTACCTACTTTTTCAAATTTATCTAGTTCTCTCCGATCGATAGAGCTCTCAAGAAATTAGATCTAGGTCGGGTGTTAAAGAATTACCTTAAAATTTCCAAACCTTTTCGTAAAACGGATAGATTATTTGTTCAGTATGCTGGGTCCAGGAAAGGGCTTCCAGCTTCAAAGTCAACAATTGCTCGTTGGGTACGATGTGCTATTTCAGCGGCTTACCAAGCTGGGGGACGGTCTCCACCGGTTGGTTTAAAAGCGCATTCTACTAGGGCTCAAGCAACCTCCTGGGCGGAATTTGCTTTTGTGCCTCCGGTAGATATTTGTAGAGCAGCGACGTGGTCTTCGCTGCATACGTTTTCAAAACATTACCGCTTGGATGTTCATGCCAGGGAAGATGCCAGAGTGGGCGCGTCAGCTCTTATTGCAGGGTTGGCTGGTCCCTCCCGAGTTTAGGAACTGCTCTGGTATTGCCCTAACCTTCCCTGGACTGGCCCGGAGAAATGGAAAGGAAAATGAAATTAGTTCTTACCTGCTAATTATCTTTCCTTGAATATTCTCCGGGCCAGTCCAGGGTCCCTCCCTATTATGCTTTTACTATTATGCTTTTATTTATTGAAAAAAAAAAAAAAAAGAACATTAAAAAGAGGAAAAATATTTAATTATAAAGTTTATGAAACGGAAAATTATACATTCCTCTGTTTCTATAGGACTATGGAACATATTCAGTTTATAGAAGTTGATGTTATGTTTTATTTCAGTTTAATATTAGTATGCTGCTTTGTCATAAAGAAGACTGACAGTTGACACCAGGGGGAGGGGCTTCACGGCTCAAGAAAACTTGATGTCTTCATATCCTCAGCTGCTGAAGGGGATTGACAACCTAACCTTCCCTGGACTGGCCCGGAGAATATTCAAGGAAAGATAATTAGCAGGTAAGAACTAATTTCATTATATACCTTTCTCTTAGTATAGTGGGACCTCTAGCGTTTAAAAAGCATATCACATGGTGCTGCATATACATAGTGAGCAGTGATTCCTATGCTTATTTTTGCCTATGTCCTATGCTGTAAAAATAAATATGAAGTACCTTGTACCCATAAGCCTGCAAACTGACTTTCAAAATGTAAATGACCCACAAGATTCCCTTAGAAAATCGAGTGGCTGGCCAGATGTGTGCAGGCCTTAAGAATTCTTTAGTACTAAGGATTTAGCTCACAAGGAGGACTTATGATCTAAGAGGCCCCCTTACTTAAGTGTGTTTAGATTTTTGTACCTAACACAAGTTTTTAACGCAAAATCTAATGTGTGTGAAGTGCAAAGTGTCTCCAGTAACTTTCAGGAGTGTGACCAGCATGTTCCCAACAGTTAATGTAAAGATGAATACCCTTACACACAGCACTATTACCGAAGATGCACTTAACGCCACCTATTGAGGTGACATTTAGGAGTACCCATGCTAAGGATAACATTGGCAGTGCAAGATAGGTCCCCCACGCTAATTGCAGTGTGTTCACCTCACCCACTCTCCGCCCCTACCCTGCCCATTCAGCACTCCAACTTCCAAGTGGCAGTTAGCACATGAATCAGTGTGTGGTAACTCTGATACCGCGGTGGTAAAGTTATCATGGGCGCAAGCATGCAGTTACCATGAAAATGCGTATTAACTGCTTCGCGCACTTAAGTGAAAGGGTACTAAGTTTTGTATCTGAGGCAATAGAGGATTCCATGACTTGCCCTAGATCACAAGAAGCAACAGATGGATTCAAACTGCGCTTCCCTGGTTCTTAACCCTCTCCTGTAAGCATTAAGTTGCTCCTCAACTCTTCACATACTTTGTAAGTATGCAGAGCAAAGAAAGAAAGAGCCCACTGTAGTCCCCAGGACCACTCTGTACACATGTTTCCCTGCATGAGGGTATCTGGGGTGGAGTGAAGGGGGGGGGGGGAGCAATCATCAAAAGGCGTTTACTTGTGGAAATCACTTTACTATGAACATAATTTATTCTGAAACGGGAGTGTCTTCAGGCTTGCAGTTTTCCTAATCTTGCAGGGCTTCAGAGTGGTTGTGCATGTTATTGCCTGTCTCCCCAACCAGCACCCCCAGTATTCCTGCCAGGAAGGAGTGAGGGAGTGGAGGCATTGCTGGTGCTAACTGCAAAGAATGTCCGAGGGTCAGGCATCATAGTCACATAGTGGATCATGGCTTGGCCCAGTTGAAATTCTTCCATCATCAGACCTCAGGCCAGAAAATAGGACCCGTGGCATACCCAAGTAGACTGGTGAGAAGCGCTATAACAAGCGCTATAACATCACTTGTATGAATAAAATATCTATAAAGGTAGAGTTCATGTTTGCTGCTGGCAATGCCTTCAAACCCATGGCATTGTGTAATTTGCGCTTCTGATCCTCTGGTCACTTTGGCATCACAAAAGAACATTTTCTGTTTAGTTTTGCCTGCTGTTTTATGCTTTTGTCTGGCATATGCAAGGAGTTCTCTGTGTACATAACATGATATACAACCTGACATATTCAGGCCAAAAGGCAGCAGGTCCACATGGGACAGATGTACAAAGCATTTTTCCCAGAGACACACAATGTCTCTGAGTTTTTTTTGAACGGTGCCTTCTCAGCAGAACACAAGTCTGAGTTTTTGTTTTTCTGGGATGGCTGAGGTCTGATCAGTTTCCCTGTGTCTCGACTGGGCTGGGATTTTGTGTCAGCAGGATGGATGGCTCTTCATCCTGCAGACTCCAAGGATGGCGGCTTTGAATGCCTGTCTGCACCCAGTGCTATGCAGGACGTGTGCTGGCCACAGTCTCTGCTCTTACACAGCCCACATGGTTCCACAGCTGTTCCAGCTGCGAAGCAACATTGGAGCAGAAAGGCTAGCTTGCTTTATCCCATCCCTCTTCAGCCAATGATTTGTTTTGTAGATATGTGGAAGAAGCCAGGTTAGAATACAAAAGGCCCCACAGTGCATCCATCGGTTATGCTGGGCAGGTATAAATTTGCATATAGAAGATGATCTCCAAACTTTCATAGTTTAGCAGATTCTCTTTGCACAGTAACTCGAAGGCTGCAGCTGACTTGTGTCAGCTGTCATGATCTGCTGGAAAACACTGGGCAACAACACATAACCAGACAGACAGTAGAGTTCTCAGTATCTGAGAGGGGAAGGGGGAGGGAGGGAGGGATCCCTTATCCTCAAGAACGACCTATATGAATTGTTAAGACACAAGATCTGAAAAGAGATGTTGCAGTATGAGACTCCAGACTCAAAATAAAACAAAAATGCAAATTAGGGGAAGAGTGGGTCACTAGGGGTTATTAGCATCCTATAAATTCTGAAAAGGAGACAGACTTTTTATGGGCTGGAAAGTCAGAAGCAGAAACTACATGGCTGCTCTAGTCTGTCCAATTTCCTTTCTGGTTGCAATACTGCAGGCTTGCCTGATCTACCGTATTAGCCTCAATCAGGACCAGCTCAAGGGTTTCTGTCGCTTTAGGCAGAAACCCCGGCTGGGTTGCCCACCCACATCAAGCCCAGCCGCCCCACCACTGAGCCACGGCACCACCCTGCTAAGCTGCGCCATGCTTCCGCCCCACCAGACAGGGGATAAATGCTGGACAGAGGGGAGAGACAGTACAGGTTAGGATTATAATGGGCAGATGGGGGGTTGGCTAGGACTGGTAATGGGTTGATTAGGGAAGACTAGGACTGGGAATGGATTGATCAAGAGGGGGTTGGGACTGGTAATGTGCTGATAGGGGGGTAGGACTGGTAATGGACTGATGTGGGGCTAGCATTGGAAATGAGCTGATCGGGGAGTAGGACTGGTAATGGGCTGATGGGGGGGGGGGGGTAGGACTGGTAATGGGCTGATTAGGGGAGCCTAGCACTGGTACTGGGGTTGAGGAGGGACTACCACTGGAAATGAGCTGATTAGGGAAGGCTAGCACTGGTAATGGGGTTGAGGAGGGACTAGCACTGAAAATGAGCTGATTAGGGGAGACTAGGACTGGTAATGGGCTGATGGGGGGGGGGGGTAGGACTGGTAATGGGCTGATTAGGGGAGCCTAGCACTGGTAATGGGGTTGAGGAGGGACTAGCACTGGAAATGAGCTGATTAGGGGAGGCTAGGACTGGTAATGGGCTGATGGGGGGGGGGTAGGACTGTTATTGGGCTGATTAGGGGAGGCTAGCACTGGTAATGGGGTTGAGGGGGGACTAGCACTGGAAGTGAGCTGATTGGGGGGGGGGGGCTTTGACTGGGAATGGGCTGATTGTGGGGAGGGGAGGATAGAGCTGCTGGCCCTTGAAGAAAACTGGGGGCTAAGGCAACAAATGGGCTGATAGGAGGGGACGCGAGAATGGACCTGGACGGGAGTGGCTCTGCGAGGGGCTGCCATGGTATTTGTACTAGCAGGGACTGGTCAGTGGGGAAGGAGGGGGACTGGAAGGGAATGGACACCAGTGGCAGTCATGGGAATGCAAGTTGACATTGGAAGGTACTGGGAGTGAGGACTGGAAAGGGGCTGATACTGGGGAGGGGTTACTGGTACTGGAAATAGGCTGATGGAAAGAAGTGAAGAAAACAAAAGAAGAGATAAGAAATGGCAGATGGCCCATAGACCACAGAAAGAGAGCTAAGAGAAGACAGGAAAGCAGAAGCCTCAGATCGGGACCAGCATGATCAGAGAATAAATTGGTCAGACAACAAAGGTAGAAAAAATAATTTTATTTCATATTAGTGATTTGACTACAAAATCATCATAATTTTGAAATCAAATATTGTTACTTGTTGTTGTAATTAATTATTGTGGTTTAAATAAGTAAATTTTATAAATAAAAACATATTGCAAAGGCCTATAATATATTAATAATTCAACAAATGATTACAGCGACAATGCGTTAATGGTAAAGGAAGAGAGACGCATTTGATTTTATTATTGGGGGTCACCACAAGTTGACCAATGGTAAAAGGGGTCACGGTACAAAAAAAGGTTGAGAATCACTGTGCTAAGTCTTTCTAGAGAGAGAGGGCCCTATAGCAAATTCTGCATCTGTTTTATATTATATGTGTTCCTGCAAAAATTCATAGCTCAAAAATTTCCTTTGCCATGCTTATCTCCTCAGGTTCTATTTCCTATTTTTAATTTAGTTTATTATTATTATTATTATTAATGAGCATTTATAAAGTGCTACCAGGCATACGCAGTGCTATACAGACACAGAAAAGACCATCCCTGCTCGTCGAGTGTCCTAGTGGTTAGGACAAGGTACTTCAGGCCAAAGGGCTGGGTGCTTGATTCCCACCTGGGGACAGCAATCTCAGGCCGGAGGGACTGGGTTTTCTAGTCCTATAGGCACTCCTTGTGGTCTTGGGCAAGCCACTTAACCCTCCGTTGCCTCAGGTACACATAGATTGTAAGCCCTTTGGGGATGAAGGAATGTATCTATTTGTAGTGATTGTAAACTGCTCTGATGCCCTTCAGCTTGGGCAGTAGTAGAATGTGGCATGGAAAGAAGAAAAGCAGAAGATGAATGAAGATTATGGGAGGGGGTGTAGGGAGAGAGAATGCACCTGTGTGAGGGTAAGCAGTTTGAAATGAATACGGCAAAAGATAGGGAGCCAATGAAGGGACATTAAAAGAGGAATAGTGACAGTAACGAGCTTGGTGGAAGATTAGACATGCAACTGAATTTTGAATAGATTTGACGTGGGAAAAGATGAAATTGTGGGAGCTCAACGAGGAGGAGGTTGCAATAATCAAGACAGGGGATAATAAGGGAATGTACCAGAATGTTAGTGGCATACAGAGAGTTGAATGGGTGAATCCTGTTAATATTATAGAGAGAAAAACAACAGGATTTAGCAATTTGTTGGATATAGGAAGAGAATGATAAGGTAGAATCAAAAACAACACCAAGATTGCGAGCTGAGGAAACAGGACAAACAGGTGTATTATCAACCGTGATGGAGAAAGGGGGGAAGAGGGAGGACGGAGGAGGGGTTGGGGGGGGGTGAGGGAATCAAAAGCTCAGTTTTGGCCATGTTCAATTTCAGATGGTGCTGAGACATCCAGATAGCAATATCAAATAAGCAGGAGGAGATACAGGCCTGAAGAGAAGGAGAAAGGTCAGGTGAAGAAATATAAATTTGTGAATCGTCTTCATAGAAGTGATATTGGGAGCCATTTATATCCCTCCTAGATGAGTACTTCTAAGGAGGTCATATAAAAATAGTATAAAAAGTTATAAATTTGCAATCAATAACACTACTACCTCCACCAACTAAATGCACACCCATCCTACCCTCACACACAAATCTATCATATCACGTTACTAATTACCTTCATGTTAAATGTTACCTCAATTGTTCTGTCTAAATACTGTTAAGTAATTGTACTATCTAAATGTTTACACGTACCCTAATGTTAAATATAACCCTCCAATTGTGATGTGACATGACTACCTTGATTGAAGGAAAAGGTGGCATACAAATCTGTCTAAATCTTTATCTTTATTCGCAGAGTTTGATAAACCACCCATGCCGGGCGTCAGAGCGGTGTACAATACAAAATGGATAGAGGCTACTGAAAGTAAAGTCAGAAAGGAATGCCATCAATAGATAGGTCAGGGATAGACAAAGCCGAAAAAGGTAGAGAACAGAGACAGGTCCAGAGAGAGAACATGGTGACAAGGGACGGGGAAGGAAAAGGGGCAGAGGAGCAAGTGAAAATATGAGGGGAGGATATTATGAAGAGTGGGGGGCGTGGCTGGGGGATGTGGCACCATCGGTGGGAGAGGGGAGATCGAAGGCCTGGCAGAAAAGATGGGTTTTAAGGAGAGCTTTGAAATGGGGAAGGGACAATTCAGTGCGAAGCGATAGTGGGAGTGAATTCCATAAGGTGGGGCCTAGAAAGAAGAAAGCAGAGTGACGGGTGAGTTGAAGGTGGGCCTGAGAAGGGGAGGGGAGGAAGAGACGATTGCCGTGAGCCGCGCGAAGAAGACGTGGGGAGGGTTGAAGATGGATAATAACAGCCAGATACTGGGGGGTGCTAACATGAAGAGCCCTGTGTGCAATGATGCGCAATTTATAAATAAACCTGACCTTAACCGGAAGCCAGTGGAGGGTGAAAAGGCAGGGAGTAACGTGAGAGCGAGCGGGGGAACAAGTAATGAGATGAGAGGCTGCATTTTGGACTAATTGGAGACGGTGAAGCTGGAAGGAGGGAAGGCCTGCAAAGATAGCATTGCAGTAATCTAAACGTGTGATCACAAGTGACAGAACAAGGGTGACAACAGAGGAAGAGGGAAGAAATGACCGAACAGCCCTTATCCAACGAAGATGAAAAAAGGAAGTACGCACCACAGAGGAAATATGTTGCTGGAAAGAGAGAGAAGAGCCCAGGTATCGAAGAGTCGATACCAGGGGGATGGGGCAGGAGGACATAACAGGTGACAGATCGGGAGGAGGGACCCCAAAAGAAAACCAGATTGTAGAGGATTTAGCGGGATTGGCATGGAGAATGTTTTGATCGAACCAGGAAGCAACTGAGGTAAGACAGAAATTGAGTGGGGAGAGATCAGGGGAGGAAGAGGAGGTGTGATGAACCAGAAGAATGTCATCAGCGTAGATGTAGGCAGAAATTCCAGCCTGTTGAATAAGCAAGGCAAGGGGGGCAAGAAAGACGCTAAAGAGCAAGGGGGCAAGGATAGAACCCTGAGGAACACCACAGATTGAGGGGCACGGGAGAGAAGCAGAGGAGCCAGAGTGGACAGTGAAAGAACGAGAAGAAAGAAAGGAACAGAACCACCGTAAAACTGTGCCACGAACGCCGAAGTCAGACAGACGAGTGAGAAGAGTGCGGTGATCGACAACGTCAAAGGCAGAGGAGAGATCCAAAGAAAACACGAGAGGGAGGTCACCACGGTCGTGAGCATGGTAAAGTTCTGAGAGCAGTGCTACGAGGATAGTCTCTGTGCTGTGGCCGGCACGAAAGCCCGATTGGCGTGGGTGGAGTGCAAAGGTAGAGTCAAGATGGGTGGCAAGTTGAGAGAAAACAAGCTTCTCGAGGATTTTTGAAAGAAATGGGAGGTTAATGACTGGCCGCCAATTGGCGGGAATGGCGGGGTCGAGGGTGGGTTTTTTCAAAAGGGGGCGTACTATGGCATGTTTCCAGCTGGAAGGAAAGTGACCGGAGGTGAGACTGGAATTAAAAATGAAGAGAATATAGGGGATAATTGCGAGAGCCGGATTGAGCAACCAAGAAGAGGGTAAGGGATCGAGAGGGCAAGTGGTCTGATGGGCGAATGAGATAGCTTTGATGAGTTCAGGGGCAGTAATAGGCCAGAAAGAACGCCAGATATGAGGAAAGGTATAGGAAGGGGGCGAGGAGACAGCAGCAGGGGAGATGGGGGAGTCAGGAGGGGGAGAGAGAGGAGGAGGGCAGGCGGGGAAGGAGGAGCGAAGGGAGAGAACTTTGTCGGTGAAAAATGAGGCAAGGGTAGAAGGATTAGGGGAGGAATGGGGTGGTGGGGGAGGAAGAGTGGAAGTAGAGGAAAGGGATTTAAGAATATGAAAAAGGCGTCTAGAGGAGTTGGAGGAGGAAGCTATGAGCTGAGAGTAATATGAGTGCTTGGCAGCGGTTATCATAGCGCGATAGAAGAGGTGTGCCTGACGAAATGCAGTGTAGGAAGCAGCTGATTGATGCTTCCTCCAAAGGTGCTCTGCACGGCGAAGGTGAGTGAGATGCAGATAAAGCCCAGGGTGGTACCAAGGGTGGTGAGAGGAGGAGCGGAGAGATACAGGACGGAGGGGGCTAAGGTATTAAGAGCAGCAGAGAGAGTAGAGGACCAGGTGTCCACTTGTTGATCAATGGATAGGGGGGAGGGAAGAGGGAACTGGCTGGGGGGAAGAATTGTAAAATATGCGGGGTAATGTGCCGTTTAAGAGGCTGAGAAGAAAGGACGGGGGGGGGGGGGGCCCAGCTGTCCCAGGAGAAGGAAAAGGGAAGGAAAAAAGGAGACACTGGTGGTCAGACCAAGGGATAGGGATAGGTTGAATACGGGAAGGGAAGTGAGGGGAGGAGTCGAGAGTAAGAATAAGGTCCAATGTCTGGCCTGAGGCATGGGTTGGGCAAGCTACATGTTGAGTGAGACACAGATCAGAGAAAAGTGAGGTGAGAACCTTATCGCGCGATCTCGATTGAGCACCCAGATGAACATTGAGGTCACCCAGGATAACTAAATGAGGGGACAGGAGGACAGAATCAGATAAGGAGAATAAGAGGTAATCCCAAAGATCCAGACATAAAGAGGGGGGAATGTAGAGGAGGAGAAAATAGATTGGAGTGGGAGAGTCTGAACGAACTAGAAGGGATTCAGGGTAGGTAGGGGGAGGCGAGACAAGCGATAGAGAGAGGGAAGATCTGAAGATTAATGCTACACCACCGCTGGAGCGGCGGAGGCGAGGTGTGTGCAAAGCAGAGTAGCCTGGGGGAAGACATTGGTGGAGAAGAGCGTCTTCCCCCTCACGGAGAGGGCGTCCAAAGAGTGCTGGATCAGGAGGTCGTGGACTAAGTGGGTTTTTGAACGGAGGGAGCGATGGTTTAGGAGGTCCAGTGAGAGTGTACCGTATTTTTGCGCATGTAATGCGCACCCACATAAAACAAGCACCCACATATAAAGCGCAATTTTCGGCCTGTTCTGCAGAGAATTTCTCACATTATGCGCACGCGCGTATATCGCGCATGTGTCGAGTGCACTGTGAGGTGTATAAAAGGCCCTCGGTTCTATTATATCTTACATTAAAACTTTGCGATCTCTTCTATTATAATCCAGTCATCATGCCCGGAATTAAACGCAAGTCTTATACTGCGGACTTCAAGCTGAAAGTTGTGGCAAAAGCTGAAGAAACAAGCAACAGAGCAGCAGCAAGAGAATTTGATGTTGGTGAGTCATCTGTTCACGACTGGAGAAAGGAGAAAACGGCGCTAGAGGAGATGAACCCGCGAAAACGTGTGCGTCGGGGTCCCAAAGAAAAGTGGCCAGAGCTAGAGAGTGACTTAAAAAAGTGGATTCTGTCTAGAAGGGAGCAAAATCAAGCTGTCTCAACTATCGCAATTCAATTCAAAGCAAAACTGCTGGCCAATGAAAGAGGAATTTCACGTTTCCACGCTAGTTTCAACTGGATTTGCAAATTTATGAAGAGGAATGGTCTTTCCGTGCGAATAAGAACAACTGTAGGCCAGAGGATTCCGGATGACTGGGAACAAAAGATGGCGGATTTCGGCACATTTGTCAGCAAAGAAATTTCGGAGTTCGGCATTTCGGCAATGGATGTTATTAACATGGATGAGGTTCCTGTGTCTTTTGACATTCCACCAACCAGGACTGTAGCTGCTTCGGGTTCAAAAACTGTCGCAATAACAACAACTGGACACGAGAGGGCTTGCTTCACTGTAGTCCTGGGTTGCACAGCGAGTGGGCTTAAATTGAAGCCGATGGTTATTTTCAAGCGAGTAACCATGCCCCGCGAAAACTTTCCACAAGGTATTGTTGTTCACTGTAACAAAAAGGGATGGATGGACTCTGAGGTCATGAAAATATGGATTGATAAATGTTATAGGACCAGGCCTGGTGGTTTCTTTTCTAAAAGGTCTTTGTTGATCTTCGATTCCATGGCTGCCCATAAAGAAACAAATGTGCAAAATTATATTAATTCGACTGGTGCCCATATCGCAGTTATACCGGGTGGTCTTACTTGCAAGCTGCAGCCGCTAGATATAGCAGTTAATCACCCGTTCAAAACATTCATCAGACGAGAGTGGGATAATTGGATGCAGCGGAAAATTCATGAATTCACACCATCGGGACGATTAAAGAGGGCTACTAACGGAAATCTGCAATTGGTTGTGTTCTGCTTGGGACAAAATATCCCCGGAAACCATAAGAAATGGATTCCGAAAAGCCGGGATTGTTTATAAGAACGAGGATCGGGTGCGTAGTGATGACGAAGATGATGATGAAAATGTCGAAAGGAGTGACGATGAAAGTGCATATGTTACGGAAGAGCGTCTCCAGACGGTTTTAAATTATTTCAATGATGATGTTGATGAGGGGAGTGATTTCGAAGGTTTTATGGAATCGGATGATGAAAATTAATTAAATATATTTTGAAACCATTATATTCTTGTAAGGGCTCTTTTATGGAATTGGTTCCTTGTAATAAAGTTTCGGTATAGTGCGCCCTCGCAAATACCGCGCGAGAGGGTTGCGCGGTAGGTAAAAAAGTGTATAGCGCACGCGGTTTATGCGCTAAAATACGGTAATGAGTGAAGCAGCAGGGAAGGGTAAAGACGATGAAGGGGGAGGGACTGGGGGTATCTGACGTGAACAGCAAGGGAGAAGGTTAAGCGGATTGAGCGCTATGAAGCCAGAGGGAGGAGGGGCAGCTAGAGATGGGCGGTGGCCCCAAAAAACAGGGATAGCAGCCATGTTGAACAAAGCTAAAGAGGCTGTTCCTGATAGCCGAAGCACAGGTACGGATGGTGAGGAGCTAAGGGAAGGGGACAGAGTTGCAGAGAGTGCGGTGGAAAGGAGACACAGCCAGATATAGAAGGTGCTGTGAGGGGTCCGATGGCACTGATCACCCCAGTTGTTGCTCCTTCGGCGCGCGCCCACAGCACGCGCCGCCAAGGCGTGAAATGCCGCCCCTGGAGACTTTAAGTCCTGAGGAGTACCTGGAGGATGACGTGGACGCGTTGCACATGTCCGTGTCACATCCGGGAGGTGGGACCTCACTGAATGAGTGTCAGGAGAGCAATCCAAGGCAGGAGAACATATATGGCAGGATTAGCTATATGGTGTGATAAAGCGTAGTTACTCACCTGTAACAGGTGTTCTCCGGGGACAGCAGGAATCAGTCCTCACATATAGGTGATGTTGGCACCGAAGAAGCCCTTGTTGAAGCATCCTCCCAGATTTCAAAGAAAGCCTTTGGGAGATGCCACTACGCATTCGTGGTCCCCTTCCCGCCCAAGGGTGCCATCTTGCTCAGTCAGATGACATAGCTAAAAGACAGCAAAATAAAAGATGGTAAACAAGCAACTCCAAGGGGAGGAGGGAGGGTTGTGAGGACTGATTCCTGCTGTCTCTGGAGAACACCTGTTACAGGTGAGTAACTATTCTTTTTCCGGGAACAAACAGGAAGTCAGTTTTCACATATTGGACTCTCTAGTTACAGGCTGCTGAAAGCCTACAGCAAAAATAGGGGCTCCCTCATGGGGAGCCGCAAGCAGCAGCAATTTAGTCCATGTACACAGACCACACTAGGACCCTTGTGTCTGATGAACCAGCACTCCGGTAGCCTAAACACAGAAGGGTCGGAGGGTAGGAGTTGCCTAAACCCCGAAAATGTTAAGGAGTACAGCCTGGCCAAAGGCACTGTCCCATCGGGCAGTAATGGGCTGTGAAGGTATGGACTGAAGACCAGGTGGCGGCCTGGCAGATGTCCACCATCAGGACGGAGCGCAAGTATGCCACTGAAGCCGTCATGGCCCTGACACGGTGTCCCATGACGCAGTCTTCCAGTGGGAGCCTCGCCTGCTAGTAGGCGAAGGCAATACAGTCTGCCACCCATGTGGACAGTGTACGCCTAGTCTCCGCCTCCCTCAGCCTACTGGGGTCATAGGAGATGAAAAGCTGAGAGGCTTTGCAGTGGCCCTGAGTGTGTTGGATATAGAAGGACAAAGTCCTCTTACAGTCCAAGGTGTGGAGGACACCACCGACACACCCAGGGCATGATAACGTACCCAAGTCTGACTACGACTGCACAAACTTGTATATAACCTAAAATGTATGTAGTTCAGAGAGTGTCGTTTATCCACAGCCATACCTGTGGCATACCGGTAGATGAATAGCTCAGTTGTATATAGTTACCCCTGTTAAACTCAAGTTGTATAACCTGTTCTCTGTAATGTGCATCACATGCTCTGCTGCATTGTACAAATTGTTGTTATATGTTGTCACGCAGCAGACCCTCTGGGAACAGAAGAAAATGTTTTAAACACAGAAAAAGTCAGGCATAAGCTGCAATATTTCGAGGAACCAGATAGAGGGAGCAAGAGGGACCTCCGAGAGACTGAGGAACCACGCCCCATAGGTCGTGAGGTAATGCCAGCCAGCCTCCAATCAAGGAAGAGAGGAGTACCTCTTAAAGAGAGTCTGGAAGACTGGAGAGCAGAAGAGGCAGGACCAGCAGAAGAGGCAGGACCAGGAGAAGAAGCAGCCAGTTCTGGGAAAGGAAGGGCTGAAGCAGTAGCCCTTGGACAGGAGTTTGGCAGAAGGCAGCAGCAACCGCTGTGGCATGAAGAGAGGAGCAACCGAGGAGAAGGAGAGACAGCTCCATCAAGAGTGAGTGCTCTTCGTCCAGAGAGGCGAAGGCATTGCTGTGACCGCAGTAGGAAGCCAAACGAAGGACGGCTGGAGAACCTAAGGCCTATTGCTCAGGCAATTCAGAATCCCAGCCGAGGCAGGCCTCAACCCTCACCTGGAGTAGAAAAGCCAAAGATAAAAGGTAACCCATATTTTACTCGAAGCAGGTTTCAGACTGCTGGTATATGGGGAGGACAGGGAGCAGAGGAATACTGTCCATATAAAACTGCCTATGATACAAGGTACAAGAAACGTTTACCAAATAAGAGACTTTTTAATGAGAAAGGTTTGCATGAAGCTAATGTAAAACCCTTGCAGAAGGAGGAGTGTTCTCAGTATAGGAGAGCACAGGACCGACGCCCTACGCTTAACCCTGAGCATTGGGAGGTCATACAAAAGTTATATAAGAAGCCTGACTACAATTTGCCAGAAACTACTGACTCAGTTTCAGAGGCTTCCGAAGTGGAACCGATGCAAGTGGAATTTGCTAAAGAGCTTTCAGATACAGAAATGGACTGTAATTACTGCATGACAGGAAGCCTGGAGTCCTTGCCTAGCGTATAAGCCATAACTTGTGGAATAGAAAATGTTTGTTTTTGTATACCACTCTGTGAAGATAACAGTTTTGCTTTAAACTCATGTTTTACTTTTTCTTCTAACCTGAAGTAAGGATACTTGTGTTGATGTTATTGCCCAACCATTTTGAACCTTTGCAAGAAGGGGAAATAAATGCCTTTGTTTTCCCTCCACTCTGACCTTTGTGTTCTTTGAGATTTGGTAACAAGGAGGCTACCAGGCTAAAAGTCCCTGGGCCCTGTGAAACACTTGCCAAACTCAACCTTATATATTTTTGTGTCCAACCTACCTTGGTCTATTACCCTGGCCAAGGTGGTGCACGTGACAATGTAAACCGCGCTGATTTTAAAAAGCGCGGTATAAAAATAATAATATAAATAAATAAATAAAATCTCCTCTCAACTGGCGTGAGGTCTTGGAAAGAAATTAAGGAGTACCACTTCCTGGTTGAGATGGAAGGGCGACATTAACTTTGGTAGGAATTTGGGGTGCATGCGAAACACCACTCTGTTCTTATAGAACCTGGAATAGGGCGCCTCCGCCACAGGGGCCTGAAGCTCGCTAACCCTGCGAGTGGAGGTAAGCGTGACCAGGAAAGCCACCTTCCAAGAGAGGTAGCGAAGGTGGCAGGTAGTCAGAGGTTCAAAAGGCGGGCGAGTGAGCTGCCCCAACACTACAGTTGCCGGAGGACAAACTGGAGGCCTCGATAAGAGCAGGCCTCGAAGAAAATGGGTCACCAACAGTTGGACCGAAAGGGGCTTACCATTCACCAGATGGTGATGCGCCACCAGGGCACTAAGGTGCACTTGGACGGAGTTAGACTTGAGCCTGGACTGAGAAAGGTGGAGAAGGGACTGTAACACCAGAACCACTAGGCAGCATAAAGGGTCAGCCCCTTGTTTGGCTCACCAAACAGAGAACCGGCACCATTTGAGGGCATAAACCTTCCTCGTAGAGGTCTTGTGAGAGGCCAGCAGAATGTCTTCCACCTCAACCAGAAGGTTGAAAGGGGCCAGAGTCACCCTCTCAGCAGCCACGCTATCAGTAACAGGGACCCCAGGTTGGGGTGCAGGAAAGAGTTCCCCTCCTGAGATAGGAGTTCTGGGGCAATCCCCAAGGGGATGGGGGTCTCCACCATCAACCGCAAAAGCAGCAGGAACCATGGTTGCCTAGACCACCAAGGAGCTATCAGGATGAGCGAGGCCCTGTCACAGAGGGTCCTGAACAAGGTCTTCGCAATCAGCGGCTGGGGAGGGAAGGCGTACAGGAGGCTTTCCGACCATGAGACCACAATGCATCCGCTGCCACCCTGGAGAGGTGGGCCTCCTGGGAGCAAAAGCGGGGCAACTGAAAGTTGTCTGGGCTGACGAACAGGTCCATCACAGGTTCCTCCCAGAGCTGGAAAAGTCGACTGGCTACCCTGGGGTCCAGCTGCCACTCATGTGGCTGGAGAACTCTGCTGAGCATGTCAGCCAACAGGTTGTCCTTGCCTAGCAGATACATTGCCCGCAGGAGGATACCCTGTTGGATTACGTATGAGCAGAGGGCCAGTGCCTCCTGACAAAGGGCATGAGACCCCGTGCCCCCCCCTGTTTGTTCACGTAGAACATCGCCACCTGGCTGTCCATCTGGACCAGTACCGTCTGGTGATGCAGGTGGTAACAGAAGACCTTCGGGGCTAGGTATATGGCTCGGAGCTCCAGGAGGTTGATCTGCTGGGTGCTCTTGTCTGGTGACCAGTTGCCCTGAGGGCGGAGATCTCCGCAATGGGCTCCCCAGCTAAGTAGGGAGGCGTCCGTGGTGAGGACCCTTGAGGGGCTTGGGGCCTGGAAGGGCATGCCTGCCTCGAGATTCTGGGGAGACTGCCACAAGACCAGAGAATCCACCAATTGGTGGGTCACAGAAACCCTGTTTCGGAGGCGGCCCATGGCCTGAGACCACTGGTCCCGGAGACACCACTGCGCCACTCTCATGTGGAGATGCGCATCGGGGGTGACATGGACCGTGGAGGCCATGTGCCCGAGAAGGCACAGGAGAAGTCGAGCGGGCACCGAGGGCCGGTACTATACGGCCTGAGCCAGAGTCCTGAGATGATCAGCTTGGTCCCTGGGCAAGAAAGCCTTCAACTGGAGAGTGTCAATCTTTGCCCCAATGAACTCCAGACACTGTGTTGGGAGGAGATGAGACTTGGGGTAGTTTATGAAAAAAAACAAGTGCTGCAGAACCTGAATGGTGTGTGGGTGGCCTGCTGCACCTCTGAGGCCATGCCTCCCTTTATGAGCCAGTCGTCCAGGTAGGGAAAGACAAAGAACCCCTGGAGCCGGAGGAAGGTGGCCACAACCGCCAGGCATTTTGTGAAAACTCTTGGGGCAGAGGCTAGGCCAAAGGGGAGCACCCTGTACTGAAAATGCCTGCTCCCCACTACAAACCGCAGATACTGCCTGTGGTAGGGGTGGGTGAGGAGGTGGGCATAAGCATGCTTGAGGTCTAAGGAGCACAGTCAGTCTCCCTGCTGGAGGTATGGCAGCAATGTTCTAAGGGAGAGCATCTTGAACTTCTCCCTCACCAGGAATTTGTTGAGGTTGCACAGGTTGAAGATGGGCCTTAGGCCCCTTGTCCTTTTTGGGACGAGGAAGCACCTGGAGTAGAACCTATTGCCCTTGAGATGGTGGGGCACCGGTTCCACCGCTTTGTCCTCGAGAAGGCCTGCCAACTCCTTCAGAAGTAGGTCCTGGTGGAGGAGAGACCTGAGGGGCTCTCCCGGGAAATAAGGGAGAGGTGCCTGAGTCAGGTTGAGGAGGTAACCCTCCCTGACTACCCAAAGTGTCCAGGAATTGGTGGTGATGGCCCTCCACCTCTGGGCATAGAGGGCCAGACGTCCCCCTGTGGGCTGCTGATCTCCTTGGGGTAGATAGGCTATGCTCAAGAAGTCAAAAACTCCCCCCTGTGCCAGAGCCGGTGCCAGGGGTTTTGGAGCCTTCTGCTTACGTGGGCCATGCCCATGTCTCTTGGCCTGCTGACCTTGTTGGGGAGCTGGGGAGGCCTGATAAGGCAGGTAGTTTTGGTAAGCAGCTCCCTACCTCGGGTAAAAGGGCTTTTTACCTGAGCCCTTCCATTGGGGAGGGGCAGCGGTCTTTTTGGAGAGCCTGGTGCTCGTCATGAACTCGGTCTCCAGCTCGGCAACCTTGTCAGTCATGGGTTTGCCAAAGAGATTCTCTCCTTGGCAGGGGACATCAACCAATTTGTCCTGAACCCATTGCTTGAGGTCGGACGACTGTAGCCAAGCTTGGTGGCGTGCACTGATACCAGCCACCGCTACTTGAGCCGCCGACTCAAACCTGTCATAGGCCACTCAAGACATGAATATGGAGCATTCACAGGCTGCTTTGGCCAGGTTCTTGAACCGTTGCAGGGGTTCCTCGGAGAGACCAGCTGAGAACCCGGTGAGTTCCTTCGCCAGGTCTCTCAGGTACATCCCCATGTACAGCTGGTAGGCCTGGATACAGCCGATAAGCATTAAGCCCTAGTAGCACTTTCTGCCGAAGGTGTCCAGGGTGCAGGCCTCCCTGAAGGGGGGGCACCAAGGAGTGCGTCTTCTGGCTTTTCAGCCGAAACATGACTAATTCCACCACCATGGAGTTATCCGGCAGCTGTGACTTTTGGAAGCCCGGGCTCCGGTGAACTCGATACATAGAGTCGAGCCGTTTGCTCACTACCGGCACTGAGGCTGGTGTTTCCCACCTTCAGAGCATTAACTGTTCCAGGATGGGTGGGATGGGCACCGTGAGAAACTCCCACGAAGGGACCTCGTACTGGAGGATTTCCAACTCATCTGCCCGAGGGTCCTCCTCCAACTCGGTCGGGAACACCAGGGCCTTAGACATGTCCTGACAAAATCAAGGAAGCCCATATCCTCGGGCGGGGACCAAAGTCGAGACTCCCAGACGGGAGAGTCAGATGGGGTGTCACAGTGGCAATGGGTATCAGGGGACTCCTTGTTCTCCGTCTCTCGGAGTAGTCCATTGAGGACTCATAGAAGGGCTGTTCTGCAGGTCTCAGGGCCCCCAATGCCCTGCGGCCGGAGCCTGGCAAACTTGCCAGGGATGACTGTGGTCCTGTCGAGAGGGACTCAGATCGCAACCTCAGCCGAGGATCGACTCGAGGCCGAAGGATCTCAAGGATTGGCTTGGCCTCCAGGGACGTCTTGGACGTTGAGGGCCCAGTGGTCGTGCCAGACAACAGACCTGCTGCTGGTCCATAAATTCAGACAAACTGTGCTCCAGGGCCACCATTCTGGACTCCAGACCAGAAGGCTCCACAGCCTTCGGTGTGGGCACCAAGGGACTCGGGCCCAATGCCGGCTCCCCCAAAGGGGAATCCTCAACAAGGATAGTGTCTGGGGACCAAGACCGGTCTGCGATCGGATCCTTCCGGGAGACCTTTGCAGACTGCTCCTTCTCCGACGCTGCGGATGAACATCTCAGACTGCGAGACAGGGCCCAGAGAGCATCTGGTCGGTCGGAACCATCCAAGGACGCCACCTTCGAGGATTTCTTCTTCTTCCTGCGTTCTCTCGAGGGAGACTCCCTTTGTGAGGATCCATGATGAAGCTCGGGCTCGGAAGTTTCCGCCCAAGATGTCAGGGCCTTGGATAAGGCCCTGGCCTTCAGAGGCACTGGGGACTTGGGGGAAAAGTGTTGTGTTGTTGCTAGTGGCTCTTGAGGGCCTTATTGGATATACTCTTGCAGAGACCGCAGGCTTCGAAGTCATGGTCTGGCACAAGGCAGCGGAGAGAGCAGTCATGTGTGTTAGTCAAAGACATGATTTTAGAGCATCGATCACACTTCTTAAAGCCATTGGTAGCCATGGGGGAAAAAAGTACCACTGCGAGGTTGAAGACTCTCCAGGCTGCCAGTGGGAGAAAAAAGGCACGAAGGCGCCAAGAAAAGAAAAGAATGAAGACTACAAAAAATACACCGAACTCGATGCCGAGGCAACGAGGTCGGTAGTTGGGAAGAGTACCGGTACAATACCGGAGGTGAGTATGAAACTCAGAGACAAAAATCAACCTTTTCCGGGCACAAGTCAGGCAAACGTCTGAAGGGCTCCGCGGAAAAAAGGAAACTGAGCAAGATGGTATCCTTGGGTGGGAAGGGGAATACGCATGTGTGGTGGCTTCTCACAAAGGCTTTCTTTGAAAGTTGGGGGGATGCTTCCACAAGGACTCCATCGGTGCCAAGGTCACCCATATGTGAGGACTGACTTCCTGCTTGTTCCCGGAGAAAGTAACATTAATGAAATTTAGGCAGACAAATACTTTCTGAACAGGTTTGTTTTTAATATTTTTCTATGATTTTGTGATATTAGGAAAAGAAAAATGGATGAAACATACTATAAACATGAAGGGCTCGACTCCCTTCTCCAGCCCTTCCCTGAAAGCTTGCACCTTTGACTTGGTGGTGGTGGTGGGACTTTAATGTATAAGTCGATATTCAGCCCCTTTATAAACAATGTGTGAGTGAAAATTTGTCTAACCACCCAGGTACTATCTGTATAGAGCCAGGAGGGAGTGAGGGCAGGAATCCCATATTTTAGACATTGCAGCTGGCCTTTAAAAGAATCCGTGCTGGCCATTGTCGCGGAATATTGGCCATTCTTTCCCTTTTACTCTTTCCTGATCTGTTGGAATGGAAAATAAAAGGAGTATTAGGAAAGAGATTTTCAGTGGTTTCAGTTCTGAAGCTTTTTCTTGCTGTTTTCAAAGATAGAGCACCATGGATTTGTAACTGGATGAAGGGTCTTCTCCTAAGTCCTTCTATCACCGTGGTCCTTTCTGTGCCATGCAAAGAGCAGCCACATCTAATGCCTTTGAATGGACAGCAGGCAATGGAAACACTTCACTGGGCAGCAAACTACTCAATTATGTCTACGCGAGAAATCTGAAATATATCATGTCTCAGTTTTTCTTAGTTGCCAAACTCTATATTAAAGGGACAGGAAGAGGGTTGTGCTTTCTACTTGCTATAGCTAAGATGGGCTTGCAGTTGACGTATCTGTGGCTCAAGGAGTGCCGCTATTCTCCTTTGCATGCTGCAGAAAATGTTGCCCTGTCTGAACCGAGAGAGTTCCCGAGTAGTTTCACGATTATGAGAGCTCTCATCTCCCGACTCTATGATAAACAGGCCTGGTGCAGACATAGAGGCAAATTTCAGATAGCACATGGAGATCGGAACTGAGACATCGAGATTGTGACGCATATAATTCTGCAGGTATTTTAGAAAAGGCTCTACCAAATGCAGAGTCTTTTGTAAAATACATATTAGGATGTGCAGGAGTGCCTGTGTATATGCCAACACAACAAGCCAGAGGACCCATTTTACAAATCTACAACACAGGAAAAATCAACAGAGTCAACTCGGCATCTTACATTTGTAAGTTGGTATTTTGCAAACCTACATTCATAAATTTAACTTAATTTAATTTACAAACATTTATATACTGACTTTATGAACCAACATTCAGAGTGGTTTCCAGTATTAAAAAGAAATTTCAAATGGAGACTATACATGCAATTCAGTCCATAGACAAATCATCCATCCTCCCACACCCATCCAAAACCCTGCTCTAACCCTGTTAATCAGGACCAGCCCCAAAGCTGGTTCAAGGTATTGGCACCCTAGGCAAATTTTAAGCCTTACGCCCTCCCCCCCCCCCTCCGGCCGTCAGAATTTATTGTTTAGCTTTGAATGCCCTGCTTTTTGCTGACCCCCAGAAGCTGCTGCCCTAGGAGACAGCCTAATTTGCCAAATGGTGGGGCCAGCTGTGTTGTTAATCAAATGCAGAGGCCACAATCTTTATTTATTTTTATTTTGGAGAGGGGACTAAGGAGGATAACTCCTTTTCTCCCTTCTATAAAGGGCTGGCCAAAATGAGCACTTTTTAAAAATTTGTGGGTGCCAGGGAGCAGCTGTAAATCTCGCCCTGGCGTTTTTGACCATATGTGTGCATTCCCTTTATGACCCACCCGGGCCAAACTTAAGCCACACTCCCAACATTTACCCTTGCAATTTTTATGTATTATGGACATCCACGTGCAAACTGAGCCCTGTTAAAAATCACCATTCCCATGTGTAAATCCCAGAATTTCCATGTGGAAATTACATAGAAGACTTCTAAAATAACCTTCATAAAGCACAGTGATAAAGGCAGATAACAGATTATGCAGGTGTGGGGGGTGACAGGTAGAAGAAATGAGAGCAGGGCTTCTGTTTTTGCTTAAAGATAAGAAATTTGGAGGGTTAAAGAGAACAAGTGCCCCTGTGAGCAACAGCGACCATCACACGGTGTGGTTTGAAATAAAAGCCATGGCACAGGCCAATCATAGCAAGCTCAGAGTCCTAAACTTCAAATACACTAACTTCAATCAAATGGCAGAGTATGTAAAGGAGGAGATGACGGGGTGGGAAGAGATAAAGGAAGTGGAATTGCAATGGGCTAAACTAAAGGAGGCATTGAAAGGAGCAACAGATAAATATGTAAGAAAAGTAAATAAAAGCAAGAGGAGAAGGAAACCTATTTGGTTTTCCAAAGAGGTGGCTGCTCATATAAAGGCAAAAAACACAACTTTTGCAAAATTCAAAAGCTTGCAGACCGAAGAACACAGAAATGAATACAGGATCAAACTCAAAGAGACAAAACGAGAAATAAGGATAGCAAAATCAAAGGCAGAGGAAAAAATGGCTAAAGATGTTAAGGGTGGCAACAAAAATTTCTTCAGGTATATTCGGGAAAGGAAAAAGATCAGAGTTGGAATTGCAGGACTCAGAAGTGCTGGGAAAGGACTCGTGGAAAGTGACACTGAAAAAGCAAAATTGCTAAACAATTACTTCTGCTCTGTGTTTACTAAAGAGGATCCTGGGGATGGACCAGCTGTGACTCCCAAGTATAGGAATGGGAATGAAGTGGATACCACACCATTCACAGCAGAGGAGGTGTTAGAACAACTTGCTAAACTGAAAGTGGACAAAGCCATGGGACCGGATGGGATACATCCCAGGATACTGAAAGAGCTCAGAGAGGTTCTTGCAGGACCGTTAAAGGATGTCTTCAACAGATCCTTGGAAACAGGAGAGGTTCCTCAGGACTGGAGAATGGCTGATGTCGTACCTCTACACAAAAGTGGTGACAGGGAAGAAGTGTCAAACTACAGACCCGTGAGCCTTACCTCGGTGGCAGGAAAAGTAATGGAGGCGCTCCTGAAAGAGCGAATAGTGAACTTTCTGAAAACCAACAGCTTGCAAGACCCGAGGCAACATGGTTTTACCGAAGGACGATCTTGCCAGACAAATCTGATCGAGTTCTTTGACTGCGTGACGAGGGAACTAGATCAGGGGCATGCAATGGATGTCATCTACCTGGATTTCAGCAAAGCCTTTGATACTGTTCCTCATAGGAGGCTTATCAACAAACTCAGTAGCTTGGGGATGGGTCCCAAGATGGTAAACTGGATTAGAAATTGGCTGACTGACAGACGACAGAAGGTGATTGTACATGGAGCTCACTCGGATGAGAGGAAGGTGATTAGCGGGGTGCCCCAGGGTTCGGTCCTGGGCCCGGCACTGTTCAATGTATTTGTGAGTGATATTGCTGAAGGACTGAATGGAAAAGTCTGTCTTTTTGCAGACGACACAAAAATTTGCAACAGAGTGGACTCCCCTGAGGGAGTGGTTAACATGAAGAAAGATCTACAAAAGCTGGAAGACTGGTCTAAAGCTTGGCAACTACGATTTAATGCAAAAAAGTGCAGTGTCATGCACTTGGGTAGCAGAAATCCAAGAGAAATGTACAAGATAGGGGGAGAAAGGTTGGTATGCACAGTTCAGGAAAAAGACCTTGGTGTGATTATCTCTGCTGATCTCAAGGTGGCAAAACAGTGCGACAAGGCGGTGGCAAAAGCCAGGAGGATGTTGGGCTGCATACAAAGAGGGATTACCAGCAGAAAAGAAGAGGTACTTATGCCACTGTATAGGTCACTGGTGAGGCCTCACTTGGAATACTGCGTTCAGTTTTGGAGACCATATCTTGCAAAGGATGTAAAAAGACTGGAGACTGTTCAGAGGAAGGCGACCAAAATGATTTGGAGCCTGCGTCAGAAGCCTTATGAGAAGAGACTTGAAGACCTAAATATGTATACCTTGGAGGAAAGGAGGCACAGGGGAGATATGATTCAGACCTTTAAATACTTAAAGAGAAATGATGAACAAACAAACCTCTTCCAGAGACGGGGAACCTGTAAAACTAGAGGGCATAACATGAAACTGCAAGGGGGTAAATTGAAAGGCAATGTCAGGAAATATTTTTTCACTGAAAGGGTGGTGGATGCTTGGAATGCCCTCCCGATGGAAGTGGTAGGGGCGAACACGGTGACGGAATTCAAAAAGGCATGGGACAAACACAGAGGATCCCTTTACAGAAATAGGAAAAAAAAAACAAAATAAACGGTACCATCTAACTTCCAAACCATCTAACTTCCGAACCATATAACGTCTCAACAAATAGGGGTGTCCTATATGGAGTGGTGGGTTTACCCCTGAACGGGGATATGGAGAGGGGTGGCCTGCGCGGAGCGACGGGTGCACCTGCTCTTGCCGTCTCGCTGGGCAGACTGGATGGACCGTGCTGGTCTTTATCTGCCGTCAACTACTATGTTACTATGTTACTATGTTACTATGTTACTATGTAACAAAGTTAGTAGATGGCCAGAGAGTGGAGGTAGAGCTGCATCAGGCTTGGTTAAACCCTAACTAGTTATGTTGAGCCCTAGGCAAGCATACATTAGTGGATCTGTGCCACAGATCCCCATTTACATTTATCAACCCCGCCCCTTCCACTTTCTCACAGTGACATTCACTCATTGCCCTCTCCCCCATCCGGGATCTTCCCCCAGGTTGCTGCACTTCACGTCTCCAGCAGTAGTATAGGGAAGACAGAAGAGCCTTGCTCTGGGCGTGAATGAGTGTAGGGTCTGTGCAAGCATATGCACATGGGCGCCCACCCCATCCTACCCTTTGTCTCTCATTATTCTCCACATCCCTCATCACTCCTTCCATTCTAATAGTCTTCACCTTCCATCTGCTGCTCATGCTAGATACAAATCAATTCACCACTTTGCTTTCTGTTATCTCAGTCCCAGTCTCTGGAATAGCCTCCCCCATGACCTTCGTTTTGGAAACCTCATTCACCAAATTCAAATCCTCCCTGAAAACATTCCTGTTCAACAAGCCTTTGACACAACTATCAATAGCATCCCATTCCCGGATTTCCATTTCTTCTTCTCTCTTATAATTATCTTGTTTTTATTGTAAGCCGCCCTAATATGTATTGAAGGGCAGTATATCTAATTTCAACAAAACATAAAACATGCTCTGAATGGACTGACCTAGAAGTTAGAACAGTGTGCCCGTAACCAGTAAAGCAAGGCCAGTCATTTTCATCCTTTATGGCCTTTGGTACAAAGCAGAGATGCCAAGGCTGGACTGCTCCAAAGAGTGAGATTTATGGGCAATGTGCCAGAGGCATACATTTAGAAAGCTTTACGTATCAAAAAGGCTTTACAAATAGAAAAAGGGAAAGAAAATGACATTTAGCTTTCTTTGGTGCCTCTGAAAGAATATAGACAGAGTGGAGGCAGTTTTCAAAGGAAGTAGTCCTGGCTTAGGCTGAAACCTTCTCTCCACTTATTATGCACACAGGTATATTTGGGAAGTCACAACAAAGACAAATATCCACAGGGTCACCATGAGGTGACATTGTCTTGAAGGCACTTAACAACAACACTTGTACCAATGGACGTCTGTGGATCACATTTTCAATGAGAAGCTTGGTTTATATATAGAACATTGTCTCCAGCAGGAAAGACATAGAAATAGAAACATGTCAGCAGATAAAGACCATGTGGCCTATCCAGTCTGCCCTTCCATACCAACTACTAAGCTCTGCAGTACCTTTTTTTCCTTTAGGAATCTTCTGTGTTTGTCCCATGCTTTCTTGAATTCATATACAGTCCTTGTCTCTATCACCTCCACGGGAAGGCTATTCCATGCATCTACTACTCTTTCTGAAAAGAAATATCTCTGCATATTACTTCTGAGTCTATCCCCTATCACCCTCATCCTATGCCCCCTTGCTACAGAATTCACAATTGAGAGACTCACTCTCTTAGATATACAAATATACACACATATGTACTATCACTCTTCAGACACACACATACACTTACACTCTTGGTGCTATGCTGCTGCTCATGTGCTCATCCAGTCAACCTAACCCATCCCCACCAACCAGCTCTACCTACCATTGTGTAAAGTTCTTTCATTTCCTTCTAGCTCTTTTCTTCAGCCTGCAGCAGTCCCCTCACTGTTTTCTCCATTTCTCTTCCACTCTCTTCTCAGCAACCTCTCCCCTCCCAAGGATACTCAATGGTGCCACTGGCTCTCTCCAAGGTGAGCGCAGTGCCCTATACCAAACTCAGTCTCCCCAACTCACTTGTACAGCCCAGGAAATCCCCCCAGCTCACCTCCTCCCTCCCTGTGACTAGAGCAGCATTCCAGTGCTCCGCCCCCCACTGCTTCCCATTGACTGGATCCTACCCATAGTCTCTGCTGCTAGTTCCATTGGAAACAGGCAGGGCAGGGCCACTCACACTGAGGGGGGGGGGGGAGAGATTGGAAAGCTATGAAGGCCTAAACTCTGAAAAATGCCCAGACACTTTAGCCATCCATCTGGTTTCCAGACATTAAACAAAAAAAGCCATAAAACAGCCAGACCTAGCCTCCTGAAGGTGGAGCATATCTGACACAGCTCCTTAACATTTGGACCCTAGGTATGTGCCTGGTTTGCCTATGTCTTAATCTGGCTCCGAGAGTATAACTAGAATAAAAGAGGACAATAACAAAGTTGTAAGTCTGGAATAGCCTAAGAAAGGGAGGTTAGCACTTGGAATGGGATATGGATGGGAGTAGAGTAGCCTAGTAGTTAGAGCAGCCACCTGATAACCAAAGAGACCATGGTTCAAATCCCCGTGATATTCCTTGTGGCCTTGAACAAATCACTTATCCAAAATTAGATCATGAGTCATCTGGGGACAGGGAACTACCTAGTGTACCTGAATGTAACTTGCCTTGAACTGCTACTAGAAAGGTTTGAGCTAAATATTGCAAATACAAAAGCTGGCAGACCATGAGGTAGCTAGATTGGGACCAGCATTCCATGACTCTCTAGAAACCAACAGGGTCAGCCAAAGAACATGGCGGTGGTTGGACACTGTCTCGTATACCTACAGGAACCTAGGCAGTCAAATGTACAAGATGATTGTTGCCTTTTGCTCTAGTTGTTGTAAATGTGTTTCTTCATCTGTCTTCTCCCTCAGAAAAGTGGCACAATTGTACCCATTACTCCACCAGGACCCTTATTAAGCACACTTCACTAACAGTCAGAGTCAGCGCTACCATTAGATAGTCACCTAGAGCACTGACCCTCTGGGCGCCCATTGCCACTACTGCCTCCCATCTTTGTAGCCTGCAGTGGCGGCAATAGCTTTCAAACCATGACACAGTACTTACTTAAAGCCATTTCTGCTCCCCTCTGACACAATTTCCTTTTCTTATGAAGGGGGAAGAAGCGGCAGTCCTAGAAGGCATGAACTGCAATGCCTTGCCGGAGGCTTGAGGTAAGCACTGCGTCATAGTTTGAAAGCTATTGCAGCTGCTGCAGGCTCTGGAGAGGGGGGTTGGGGGGCAGGATGGAGGGTCCTTCTAGTGCGCTTCCAATCCTTGCATCAGCCCTACTCACAGGACCATACTGGAGGCTTCCTTCATCCTGTTGCTGCCAAAAAAGCAAGGACTTCACTGTGTGCTGCTACTTCACAAAGTATCTTCTGTCTTACTAAAGGTAAATCCAGTCCTTAAGACAAAGATGGTGGTGATATAACTTTGTGCATAACGGATATAAAAGGACTTTGATAAAAAAGCTTGCCTGTTCTTTCCCAGTGTAAGAAGGAGAATTGCTAGAGCATTTCTTCTTCTAGGGAGTCTGAATTGAGGACTGAGCTCATTGGAAGAGCTAAGATCACGAGAGTCTATTTCAGCCTGAAACCCCTCCTGATCTGCCAGTGGCATACTATAATGGAGGAAGAAGAGGAAGAATTTTCAGCTCTATGATGGGCAGTAAGCCACTGATCCTCTGCTCAGTTTAAGGTGAAGATTGTTCTGTGCAGGCAAGAGATTTCATAGTCTAAGATGCCACAAGGGACTTAGTCTGGGAAAACTACTCCTCCCTCTAATACGGAGGTACAGGATTAGCAAAGCAAGCAGTACTGATACATATCTACCAAGTTCTACTGGACTGAGTGTAAATAAAAGAAGCTGATAGGCTGCAAGAATAGATCTTGCTAAAGTTATCCGGTTAGCGTAGAGCAGATATTCAGCCAACTTATGAAGTTAAGATGGGTGACTGAATATACTTCTCTATTCAATGAAGTTATCTGGTTGTCTGGATAACCACACCCCCTAGCACACGCAATTCCCCACCCATTTATAATAGGTTAAATTTTCTTTAGGTGAATCTTTTGGAGGTCGACCCCAGTTGGTTTATTTTACTGCGGATATGTGCCAGCTATCTCTGAGGAAAAGGGAAAGCGCTTGGGAATCTCCAGAACATATGTGATGTCTTATCTTGAGAATCAAAGATTTCAACTATAGAGTTCCCTCACCAGAGGATCTTTGCATTGTATGGAGATCTAGCGCATGCGTATTAATTGTGGAAATCCTACAAACTTGACTGGCTGGGCGTGTCCCAAGGATTCGATTGGGAACCATTAATGTAGAATAATTGAATTTCAGTAAAGCCTTTGACATTATCGCACATAGAAAGTTCATAAGTGGGCCCTAAGGTGGTTGACTTGATTGGTTGATTGACAGGCCTCGGGGTACTGGTAAATGGAATTCACTCCAAAGGAGAAAGATGATTGCACAGGGATCTGTCCTGGGGCTGGTTCTCTTCAATATCATTGTGAATAATTATTAAAGATGAATCATTTAGGTTTTCAGGATATCCATAATGAATATGTTTGACAATAAATTTACACTTACTGGATTTCCAATGTATGAAAATTTATCAAGTGCATATTTATTGTAGATACTCTTATTATGTGACTGGCTATAGGGTCAACAGTCTTGGAAAGTCCTGAATTAAGATCTACAATACCGCAGACACCCCTGAGGGAACAGATAAAATGAGGAGGATTCTGAGAGAGCCTGTGAGCCGTTAAGTGCAAGGCAGCTAAGATTCAATACACTTGGGTACAGAAAGCTCAGCAAGCAGTATGTGATGGAGGCGTGGAACTGATGTTCACCATGCAGGAGGGAGACCTCAAAGTGATCATATCTACCTTGCTTCTCCTTATGCCTGGAACAAATTTCCTGAGTCGGTACGTCAGGCTCCCTCTGTTGCCCTGTCCAAATCCAAGCTAAAACTCACTTCTTTGAGACTGTTTTGGATCCTGATCCTCCGAGTCTCCTGTTCACCTCCTATGTGTTTCCTTACCTTTCCCCTAGATATATCATAGTCCTCACTTGTTGTATTGTCTGTCTTGATTAGACTGTAAGCTCTTAAGAGCATGGACTGTCTCTAACATGCACACACACTCGCAGATAAAGCGCAGCAACAGACAAGAGCGAGGTGAAGTAAGATAAGAGACCCTGACACTGCTGTGTTTTGACAATCGTGCCTTCTTCATGGAGGTAAGCGTCTGAAGAAGTGAAGATTCTCTTTCCCAGATTTAAGTTCTTTGTGATCTAGGGTTACAATGAAGTGATTTTCAGCCTTAGACTTTAACCATTACACACAGCTTACCCCACTGAAGAAGGCATAGCTGCCGAAACACGGTCGTGTTGAGGTCACTTAAATAAAGGCTGTTTTACATGTCTCTGTACAGCACTGCGTACACCATGTAGCATTATACAAATGATAAGTAGTAGTGGTAGTAGTAATATCTAGCAACCTACAGGTAGTGAAACAGTGCCATGGTGTGGTGGGGAGAATCAGAGGAACGCTAGGGTACATAAACAGAGACACAACCTTAGTACAGGTCATTGCTGAGCCACACTTGCATTGTTTGTCCATTGCTGGAGCCTGTTCCTCCTAATAGATAAAGTGCAGGCTGTCCACAGGAGGGCTACAAAAATGACACAAGGCATGCATCAAAAGTCATTGAGATAAGACCCAAGGACTTGAATAGGGATGAGAGGATGGAGACAAATCAAACTCAATGCTGTAAATAATACACGAGAAGAAAACTTATCTTAGTGGAAAAAAGCATCTAGAATAAGAGGTCACAGACTGAAAAGTCACATTAGAAAATAATTTCTGGGCCAGCCTGGTAGCGGAGATGGTCAGTGCTTTGCATTTCTATGTGGAAGGTTCCTCATTAAATTCCCAGGTCTTCTCAGACTGGGGATGTATCAAAGGCAGTGTTCACTACCTCAGGGGAGGAGGGGGGGGGGAAGAGTTGTGGCTGCCCCATGGAGTAAATCTAGATAGAAACATAGAAACATGATGGCAGAAAAAGACCACATGGCATATCTAATCTGCCCTTTGATATCAACTACTACAACAGTCCCCTTTTTTCCTTTAGAGATCCTCGGAGTTTGTCCCATGCTTTTTTGAATTTAGATACTGTCGTCTTCTCTACCACCTCCACTGGGAGACTATTCCATGCATCTACCACTTTTTCCGTAAATAAATATTTCCACATATTACTTCTGAGTCTATCCCCTTTCACCCTCATCCTATGTCCCCTCATAGTAGAGCTTGCTTTCCATCGAAAGAGGTTCGCCTCCTGTGAATTTATGCAACGAAGGTATTTAAACGTCTCAATCATATCACCTCTATCCCATCTTTCCTCTAAAGTATACATATTAAGATCCTTAAGTCTGTTCTCATATGCTTTATAATGAAGACCATTAACCCTTTTGGAAGCCACCCTCTGCACAGACTGTAACCTGTTTATATCCTTTTGAAGGTGCGGTCTCCAGAATTGCACACATGGTTTGAAGGTTCCACAAGGAGCCAGGTGACATATGGAATGGAGGAGTAGTCTAATGGTTAGAGCATTGGCTTGGGTACCAACCACAAGACCAGCATTCAATTCCCATTAGCACTTCTTGTGGCCTTGGGCAAGGCACTTAACCCTCCATTGCTTCAGAAAATTCCAAGTTGTCAATGTCCCTATTTAATGTATGTTACCAGGTTTGTTAGAATGTGAACCACTTTGAATGAAATGATAAAGCAGGATAAATTTTTTTTAAAATAAATAAATATCCTTCAGCCCAGGTTTGTCATTGTAATGGGCCAACTACTGTAAAAAGGTATGTTTTGGGGAGAGAAGGCAAGATCCCATCCATTGGTGCAATTGAAGGCTCATGGTAGAAGAAAGAGGGACAGGAAAATGGAGGTGTCAGTAGCAAAAATAGTAACAGAATTCAAAAAGTCTTTGGATAAACACAGAAGATCAGTAGTTGGGGAAAAATAGCAAGAAGTCAACTGGGGTTGACAGGATCTACCTGGAAATAAACTGGACAGACTGAATAGGCCTTAAGGCGCTTATCTACTGTTGTTTTTTATACTGGAGATGGGCATTCCACTTTCAAGAGAGCTACCAACCCTAATGAATATACATGAGATGGATTTGCATATGCTGGAGACACTGCATATTCATGAGGTTATCTGGAAAGCTTGACTGGTTGGTAGCTCTTTCAAGGACCTGAGTGCCCATGCGTGTTCTCTATTTGATATTTCTCCACTTCTATGGCAATCATTCTTAAGCGGTCTCTCTATTGCTAAGCAGTAGCAGGTGTTTCTCAGACTGTATCAAGGCATTTTCCATTTATCCTATACAGTGGCATGGAATACATGTGAGTGTGTGTGCAAATGAGGCGGGCTTGTGACTGAAGCATAGGCAAGCAATTTTGGCTTCTTGCACTTAATTCTTGTAGATTTCATGGCTCTGGCATGCTCCATGGATTTACAGGCAGCAATGTCACCACACCTACATGCAAGAAAGAATAATGTTCATGCAGAATGTGATGAGGCCAATGATACACATCATACCGCCACCATCAAAGTACATGTGCACCCCAGGGCACGTGTGCCTGTGCACGTCGAGTCATACAGTAGAGATGTGCACAGGGCATAGATTTTCAGTTCATTTGGGCTTTTCCCAATTTTCAGACTTTTTAAAGTTCATTTTACACACTAGTGTTAATTCATGCAAATTGACCTATCATGTTAATTCATAGGTTAACGCATGTCAAATCAATATAGTGCACCCGAAGGGTCAGATATTTAAAAACATTTATCTGGATAAGACTAGATAATGGGGGAAAGCAACCAGGCTGTTCACATTAACTTTTAAAAAGGAGTTAGAGCAGCTTTTAAATAGATAATGGAGGAAAGCTGACAGCTGCCCGAGAGCGCATGGTTCGGAAGGATATATCTTTAAAGGATACTAGCAAAAGAGGGAAGTTAGGACATCCTGATAGAGAGGTTCAATAAAAGGTAAAAGTAACCCAGGTGCCTTTAAGAAAATATCAGATAGAGTTGAAAGATTCCAAATTACCCCTGTCATCTGATAGCCAAACTGTTAATATGAGCAAAAAAAAAAAAAACTTTGAAATGCCTGTATGCAAATTCTAGGAGTTAAAAAAAATAAGATGGAAGAGTTAGCTATATAGCACTGAATGAAAGATATTATTGGCATCTCAGAGACCTGTTGGAAGTAGGATAACCAGCGAGACGCTGTGATACCAGCCTACAAACTATATTACAATGATCGGGTGGATCACATTGGTGGAGGGGTGGTGCTATATGTTAAAGAGGGCAGTGAGTCCAACAGGATAAAGGTTTCACAAGAAACAAAATAGGCTGTAGAATCTTTATGGATAGAAATTCCATGTAAAAAGGGGAAGGGAATGGCAGTGGGGGTGTACTACCGACTGCCTGGCTAGAATGAACAGACAGATGATAAAATGCTAACAGCAATGAGGGAAGCTAGCAAAGTTTACAACACAGTAATAATAGGAGATTTCAATTACCCCGGTATTGACTGGCTCAGTTACAGCAGGACCTGCTAGGGAGATAACGTTTCTAGATGAAATAAATGACTGCTTCATGGAGAAGATGATTCAGGAACAGACATGAGGGGCTAACGGTAGCATGTGCCCATAAGACCCACATAATGCCCCTATCCCACCCTGCACCACCCACTAATACGCTAACCGGTTAGCATAGTTTCATTAATGCAATGTCCTGTGCTAAATGTCAGTTTGGTGCACTTATCACGTGCTACCCAGTAGTGTGCTTTAGTAAACATGCCCCTATGTGTATGAATTCGTAGGTAGATGTGCATACGAGTGATTTGTGTGCACTTTAAATTCTTAGATATCCAAACTGCATGTCACAAATCCATGTCCCTATAGGGAATATAGATCGTTCTCAGGCATTTTTGTCTCATTGTTTCACATGGTGAAGGAAGTAAAGACACTTCTCTTATTATTCTATTCTATCATGTGCTGCAGAAAATAAAGTCCATCCCCAGGCATTTTTATCCCCTTCAATCTCCCTGTGCCATGACGCAATGATGAATTGCATTCTTTATGTGTTCGTCATTGCAATTTAGAGCAGATGTGAAGACTTTCGGAAGAGTTGTAAGGGACATTTTGAAGAGCCAATATAGCTGCAAGATATCTGGGTATTTTCTTAGCCACAAACCTTGCAATTAATTACAAATCAAAAACAAAAAAGCAATGCAGGTAATTTCCTTTTTAAACCTGACCCCGTGGTCCCACTCAGTGTGCACCCGCTTTATCTGCAGGTGGTGGAATAGGGTTAAAAGACACCATGGGTTGTTTACTCCCCTGAACTAGCCACACCCTTGGGAACGCCTCTTATTTATCTGGCTAAAAAAGGCATATGCTTTGGGAAAGTCCACATATACTTTTAGCCACTGTTGGAGGAACTGTTTTCAGCCAGGACTGTGCACAGAAACAAATTCTAGTTTGTTTCTGGGTCATTTTCAGACTGTCCCCCTAATTTTGAGACATTTTTTCACTTTGTTTCATATATTCATTTAATAAGAGTTTCAATTAACTTTTTTTTATCACACATTAATCAATTTAACACACATTAGTTCATAGGTTAAAGTACATTGATTTTAGGGTAAAGCGGTATATAAATCCTGTTAAATAAATAAATAAATAAAATCAATTTAGCACATATTAATTTTTTAAGGCATGCTAACAAAATGAAAACACACTAACACACACATGCCTACCCTCTTAGCTATCTGGTTAAATCCCTTTAGAAAGTCGCCTTCCTGTGTCTACCCAAGAAATTTACCCTGCTCTATGCTTATTAACAAGGACAAGACAGGAAAATTCATTCACTGTAATGAGGAGATGTTTTAATTTTTCACATTAACATGGCATTTTTTAAACAGGATGATTCCATTACTACACAAGGAGAGGCTTTTCATAATGGGAAAATTCCTTCAGTGTAACAGAAAAAGTCCTTCTCTAAGACTGGGAGACTTTTCACTACAAGAAAATTACTGCTTTGTTCAAAAACAATGGCAGGAAAAATCACTTGTATCAGGAAAAACATATTTCTACATACTTGTGACTATAACACATCCTAATTTTCTCTGTAGGAGTATACATCAAGTAGGTTTTATTTTTCTAGGTGAACTAGGACCCCGAGACTAGAGGGCAATCTAGATCTCAGGACCTCTGCTTGTATCTGGCATGGTATCACTATGAAAATAGTTTACATGGTTCAACAGGAAACAGTCACCTATAGCATCTATAGCTCGTTAGTGGACATTTCTTCAGATGTGTTCAATGGACCAAGCATGGATTCTATATAGATCTGTAGACGTAAGCCCGATATCCAAGTCTTCCCCCATCCACTTTTCCTATTGCCTTCCGTGCCCTTCTCTTAGCTTCGTATCTCCATTTCCCCATTGGTATCTGTGTTCCTTCTATTTTGGGCTACATATGTCTCATTCTCTCTTGTTCGACGTATCTTTCCCATATATTTTCCGTGTGAGTTTCTAACTCCCTTGTCTTGTGTCTGCCCGTGTCCCTTTACTTAAAGTTCTCTGTCTTTCTTCTCGCATGCTTCCCTTTATCTCTTCTCCCGTCTCATGTGTCTTTCTGTGTCCCTATAGTCATCAGCTAATTTTGAGACCATTGAAATTTGTGATATTGACTGGCAAGAAATGACGAGGAAAACCATACGTTGGAGGCAATAAGATGATAAACGAGGGCATCCTATGTCTCAGGTCATCAGGTGCACAGCATTCTAGTTTTCTTTTAGATGCAGATACCATAGTAACATTTTCCTTAGGAAAGGAAGAATTAATGAATCAGGCTATAGGGGGGTGGAGGGGAACGATATGTTCAGTCTGTTTCCAGTGTGCTGTCATTGTCTGCCAGCCATGAGAATAGCCAGCAAGACAAAACTGGTGATACTGCCACGTTTCTGTGCTTCTCATAACCTGTCACTAATGCAACATTTCACGATATTCAGACACAAAGCACAATCAGGGTCAGGGGACCGAGTCTCCTCCTCGCTATGAGTGGATACTGAGAGCTTTCCTACAAAGAAGAAAAGAAACCACAAACCTTGAGGAAAACCCATTCTCATGTCACATCTGCTCTGATCTACCACAGATGCAAGAAAAATCTACCTGTACTCTGATACTGTCTGTAACTCCCAGAGATTCTGAGGAAAACCCATCAGTGCACTTACATCTGCTGCAATCCACCACAGAGCTGAGGAGAAGCCTTCCCTGCATTCATACCTGCTGTTATGCTCCACAGACCTAAGGAAAGTTCATCACTGTGCTCATACTAGCTGCGATCAGCTTATATTCCCCTTTCAATACCGTCTGCTGCCTTCCCGCACAGACCCTGAGAAAATGCTGACAGTGCGCTCATAGCTTCAGTGATTCACTACATACAGATCCCCAAATATCTAGCACGGCTGCATTTCTTCTGTGGTCCCACAGTTGCAGAGGAATTCCCATCATTAGACTGCACTCATATCTGCTATGACCCCCAGAGACCCAAGGAGACTTCACCACCGCACTAAGACCTGCTATGATCCCCTAGAGACTCAAGGAAAGCTTGCCACCGCACTGATAACCTGCTATGATCCCCTAGAGACTCAAGGAAAACTCACCACTGCACTGATACCTGATATGATCCCCCTGAGACCCAAGGAGAAAGCCTCACTGCACCAATATCTGCAATAGTGCCCACAGATGCTGAGGAAAGCCCATCACTTGATTGCATGGATACCCACTGTGATCCCTCACAGAGCCCAAGCATCTTATGCTCATGTCTAACACTAGCCAGCAGAGTCCTCTAAAGCCCACCACTGTCCTTGCTGTATCCACTCTGAAACATAGAGGGCTCACATTAGCAATGTTGTGTATTTTGAAAATGTGAAAATAAGCATGGTTTTTCAGAAAGCAGTGTTAAGAAAGGTGCTTACCTCCTTGTAGAGAAGACTTGAGGAAAGAGAGGAGAAGGACCCCTGGAAGGAGGCACACAGCAGTCAACCCGTTTGCCATCTCTCTGAGAAATGCCCCAGTTCCCTCTCAGCCAGTCTGTTTTATCCCGGAGCTGCTTAATTGGTGATTCCAAGGATGTGAGCTGTGGAGGAGGAGGTGGGGCTGAAAGATGGGGAGGGAGGCAAACAGGGAGGAGAAAAGGATTGGAGAGGGACAGAGGGAGGGAGAGGACACGAGCAGGAGATGGGGAGAGACCACGGGACACTACATAATTTAGAATGGGTAATCTCTCCAGCCTGAAAGAGCGATTTGCCTTTTGCTTTTTTAACTTTAGCTATGCTATGTTGTGATTGCTCCAAGTTTGTTTTCCTTGCCAAAAAGACAAGCACAATGCCAGCAGAGCCTTCAGCTAAAAGAAGGAGAGAGCTGTGTGTCTGCCAGTACTTTTCTTTCCATCCAAATAGCAGAATAGCCAACTCAGAGTTGGGATTTGCAGACGGCAAGGGGTCTCACCTGCAGCATCTGTGCAGCCCAGAGTTCAGACAGGCAGACAGTAAGAGGCTGCAGCTATGTTTGACTTGCAGCAGTTGGGGACATGTGGTCCCATGCAGGTGGGGACAGTGAAGATGGCAAGAGAGAGAGACATGACGTGTGACAGAGAGTGGATGAGGACTAAGTAAGAACTCTGAAGATGAGAGGCTGCATAGACAGGTGTCAACGAACTAAAGGGGTAGGGCAATAGTAAATATTAGGGGGAAGATACATTGAGACATTGAAGAATACTTAAAAGATTTGGGGCTTGGGCCCATAGAGTCTCCCCCTGACTTAGCTAATTAAATTCAGCAGTCCTGATCAGCTTTACATCCCTCTTCCCTGTCTGGAGAACAATCCTGTAAAAACACAGGACACTAGTGTTACTGAGATCCTGACGGCCATATGGGGACAATTTGAAAACTGGCAGTGAGCACACTGGAAGAGTCACAGGGGTGCTCGGTATTGCTTGATTCTTACACGATCAGTGATGTGCAGCCAGTTTCTTATCAAGAGTCTCACCAGCTCTGCTTCTCTTGGGGAGAAACTCCTTGTTTTCACAAAGTTCTCTAGACTTCCACCACCTCTCTCCACAGAACAAAAAATAAATTGTGCACAGATCATAAAGAACTTAACAGTGAAAATCGCATCTCAGTCATGGGATTCTTAGCTGATCTTGAAGCCTTTACCAGATCAAAGTGCAAATTATCTAAAAATACTGAGGTCAATTTTCAAACAGACTTACACATTTCCTGGTGGCTGGTGAACCTGCAAGTCCATTATTCAGATATTTTCAAAAACTACATGCATAGCGTCGGGCTGATAATCCCTCTAGCAAGCCTGACACTCTCCGTAGAGCGAAGGGGCCAAAGGAGAGAAAAGCACCAATCTTATTCAGCTAGCGGTAATTTTTAGCCTCTATTTGAAAACGTTCTATGCTTTCTTTAGGCCTGCTGAATAGTGGAGCTAAAGTAAATGAATTGCAGTGATCAATGACCATTACATATAACTAGCGCCATTGATTCCATGTATAGCAGTGTTGTATATATGTGTTAATCTATATGCCACTGTTGTGTTTAAATTAAGCAGTTCACCACTGCCACTATAAATTACCCCCTGGAGGGGTCATTCTGTCCTGCTATTCAGCCCCTATGCTATTCCCATCTAACCTCCCTGTACAAACAGGGAGTTTGTACGGGGAAGCTAGACAGGGGCGGGAAAGGGGCAGCATGGAGGCGGAGGCGGAGACAGGGAGGCTGTGGGCGGTCCAGAGCCCGGACGTACAGGGCAGATTTAGCTGTCAGCCCTGTACATCCAGGGCCAGCAGACAGAACAGGGAACTTATTCCACCTCTAAGTTCCCCTAGATGGGGGGAGATGGCTGGCCTGGGGCGCATCGAAGGGTGGATGGGGCACAGGGGATTCGCCACAGCCGGACCCTGGCCGTGGGAGGCTGGATCGGGGGTCGGGCTGCGGGAAAAGCAACAAGTCATTGGTGGCCAGGAATCGCAGCTCCCGAATGGAGACGTGGTGCCATGGCAACCAGACGCCATGGCATCACAGCTCCATTCAGGAGCCTGTCTGTGCAGGCCGACCGGGATCGGGTCCCAGATCTGCACATACAAGCCTAGTTGCAATTCTGATCCTGTGGGGCTAGACGTGCCCCACGGGATCAGAATCGCATCTGCCCCTGTGCCCCTAGGGGGTCTTGGCAGCTTATATATAACATTTTTGGGTACTACTTCTATTGATCCAGTAAAAGCCACGCAGTCAGCAGAGGATCCAGTTACGCTAAGAGCCACAAAGCCACTAGATCCCTGCATTACATGCTCCAATTCCTAAACTGAAAGGAAAATGCTGTTTCAGGGGAGTACATGGAAAAAACATTTCAGTTTGTGTTTGGATTAGTTTTGGCCTAATTTCGGCCATTCTCTTGGTTCATTTCAGAAATGAATATGTGTAAAATTTGATTAATACATATAAAATGTTTTAATGTACATAAATCAACTTTATGCACATTAATTGATATGTTTCTGTGTGTAAATTCAATTTAGCATATGTTCTTTATGTGCATAACATTTTCTGAATGGAAACCAAAAACTTGGCTATTTTCGACCTTTGTTTTGTGGGCGGTGATGGGGGAGATGGGTATGAGTTGGTCTGGTCTTTTTTTTTTCAGATTTTTGTATATCTTCTTCTAACTTCTTTCCAGCTCTTCTTTCCATTTCACTTTTCTTCTCTTTCTTGCTTTCATCACTTCCTCCTTTCCCTGCCATCTCTCTTTCCCTCTCATTTCATTTCCCTGAATGTATCTCGTCTCTTTCTATAAATCTCTCCTTTAGATTGCCATCATTTTATTCTATTCACTCACACCCCAATCTCATTCCTCCTTCTCCCTCGCTTCCTTTCTATCTTTTGCCATCTCTCATTCTCCAGATCTCCTTGTCCCAGCACTTCACTTTCGCAACTCTGCCCTCCATTGTTCCTCTCGGCCTTTCATCCCCCCCCCCCCCCACTAGGTTGCTGCCCCCCTGCACCCCTTGTCTGCTTGGTTGATTTCAGGGAGATGGGAAAGAAACCTCATTCACTTTCCCTCCCCATCATTTACTCCTTTTCATGGTTTCCCAGCAGTCAACCACCTCCTCACTTCCCAACATCCATGCCCTTGTGTGCCCCTCTCCCTCACCTTCCTCAAAGCTCCTCCAGTATTAACCCTTCTTTGCACCACCACTCTCAAGCATTCTCCCCCTCATCCCCTCAAATCATCTCCTCTCACACCACTAGCATTCACCATCTCTTCACCTCACCCGTCTCTCAGTAATTGTATCTTCTCCCTCCCTATAAATTGCAGCTCTTTAACTTGTGTACCGGCTGATTCCCAAGTCCCGGGAGCACAGGCTGCGCTTGTGTTCTTTATCTGCTTCAGCTCCTCTCCTCCTATTCTCTTCCACTACTGCTTAGAGAAAGAAGGGGACAGAAGAGGAGGGGCTGATACTGGAGCAGACATGTGGAGCTGAAAATTGTTCTTCTTCTTCCTGCAGCTCCTCCTGTTCCTTATGGGGATGTAGTGCTATTTTATTTAGCACATGCCAAAGACTGCATACTGTATTTTAGCATACACTAACATGACCCAGCACATGCCAATTCAAAATAACATGCATTACGTCTTGTTAATGCATTCTATTTCATGTCAGCAAAAACATTTCATAAGAACATCATGTTTATGTTTATTAGCTTTATATACCGCTTAACAAATACACATCAAAGCGGTTTACATAATACAAGAAGAGAACCATAAGGTAGAAAGGAGGAAAAGAAGTTACAATATTGATAGGAAAGCAGACATAACAGATTCATTCAACAGGACAGAAGGAAAAGAGAGAGAGAGAGAGGGGACGGAGAGGGGGTGGACTACACGGAGGGATCAGGGAGATCGAAGGCCAGGGCAAAGAGATGGGTTTTGAGTTTGTTTCTGAAAGTGGTGTGTACCTGTTCAAGCCGGATAGAGGAGGGCAGAGAGTTCCATAAAGCAGGGCCAATGAAAAAGAAGGCAGAGGAGCAAGTGGATTGAAGGCAAGCGCGTGCGGGTGGAGGAAGATGGAGATGGTTGAGGTGAAGAGACCGTAAGGAGCGGGCTGGAGTGTGGAAGTGAACAAGATCCACATGATACTGAGGGGAGTGTGTGTAGAGGACGCGATGAAGAAGTGTCAAAACTTTGAATTGGATGCGGGACTTGATGGGAAGCCAATGAAGGTGGATGAGTAAGGGTGTAATGTGGTCGCATGGAGAGGAGTGAAAAATGAGACGAGCAGCGGTATGCCGTACTGGGTCAGACCAAGATCCATCAAGTCCAGTATCCCGTTTCCAACAGTGGCCAATCCAGGTCACAAGTACCTAGCAGTTTCCCAAAAAGACACACAGGTTCCACAATACTTGTATTGGGGCAAGCAGTGGATATCCTGGGTCCTTTTAAATAATGGTTTATGGATGTCTCCAAACCTTTTTTAAACCCAGCTACATAACAGATTTACTACATCCTCCGGTAACAATTCCAGAGTTTGATTACACGTTGAGTGAAAAAATATTTTCTCTTACTAGTCTTAAACGGGATGGTGTAAACAATCGATCTATGTTTACCCATTACACACCATTCATTAATTTATAGACCTCTATCATATCTCCCCTCAGCCATCTCTTTTCCAGGTTAAAGAGTCCTAACCTTTTAAGCCTCACCTCATAGGGGTATCCTTCCATCCCCTTTACCATTTTGGTGGCTCTTCTCTGTACCTTTTCTAATTCTGCTACTGTATATTCTTTTTAAGATACGGCGACCAGAATTGCATACAATATTCGAGGTGCGGTCGCACTATGGAACGATACAGAGGCATTATAATATCCTTTGTTTTATTCTCCATTTCTTTCCATATGATTCCCAGCATTCTATTTGCCTTCTTGGGCGCTGCTGCATACTGGGTGGAAGGTTTCAAAGAGTTATCTACGATGACACCTAAATCTTTCTCCTAGGTGGTGGTTCCTAATGTTGAACCTTGCATCATGTAACCATAGTTTGAGCTGTTCTTTCCTAGGTGCATAACTTTACACATGTCCACATTAAATTTTGTCTGCCAAATTTAACATCCAGTCTTCCAATTTATCAAGGCCCTCTTGCAATTTTTCACAATCCTCTTGGGTTTTAACAACTTTGAATAATTTTGTGTCATCTGCAAATGTGATTGCCTCACTTGTTATTCCCATTTCCAGATCATTTATGAATATGTTAAGCAGCGGACCCAGCACAGATCCCTGGAGTACTCCACTATTCACCCTGCTCTATTGTGAAAATTGACCATTTAGCCATACCCTCTGCTTTCTATTGTTTAACCAGTTCCTGATCCACAATAGTACACTACCTCCTATCCCAAAACTTTTTAATTTTGTCAAGAGTCTCTCATGAGGAATTTTGTCAAAGGCTTTATGAAAATTCAGATACACTATATCGACCAGCTCACCTTTGTCTATCTGTTTATTCACACCTTAAAAAAATATAACAAGATTAGTAAAACAAGACTTTCCTTGGCTAAAGCCATATTGGTTGTCTCCCATTAAAACATGACTATCCACATGTTCAGTAATTTTGTTCTTTATAACAGTTTCATCATTTTGTCCGGTACTAATGTCAGGCTCTCTGGTCTGTAGTTTCCCGGATCACCCTTGGAACCCTTTTTAAAAATTGGGATTACATTGGCCATTCGCCAAGAACATAAGAAATGCCATGCTGAGCCACATCAAGGTCGATCAAGTCCAGTATCCTGTTTCCAACAGTGGCCAATCCAGGTCACAAGTACCTTGCAGGTTACCAAAAAGGCACACAGGTTCCCCAATGCTTGTCCCAGGGCAAGCAGTAAATTTCCTGGGTCCTTTTTTATAATATTTTATGGACATTTCCTCCAGGAACTTGCTCAACCTTTTTTAAACCCAGCTACACTAACAGCCTTCATTATATCCTACAGTAATAAATTCTAGAGTTTGATTATTCACTTTGTGAAAAAAGGTTCTCTTATTAGTTTTAAATGGGTTACATTGTAGCTTCATTGTGTGTCCCCTAGTCTTTCCCATTTTTGATGGCGTAAACAGTCTTCAGGTATTAAAGATGATTTTAATGATAGTTCACAGATTACTAATAGTAGGTCTGCAATCTCATATTTTAGTTCTTTCAACACCTTTGGATGTATACCATCCAGTCCAGGTGATTTGCTACTCTTTAGTTTATCAAATAGTTGTAATATATCTTTCTGGTTTATCAATATTTCTTTCAATTCTCCTGATACATCACCTTTAAGTACCATTTCAGTCAGGGGTAACTTCCCTACATCTTCTTCAGTAAAGACCAAAGCAAAGAATTCATTCAGTCTCTCCGCTATGGCCTTGTCCCTTTTTAGTGCCCCTTTTATCCCTCTATCATCTAATGGTTCAACTGACTCTTACACAGGTTTTTTGCTACGAATGTATTTGAAAATGTTTTTATTATGAGTTTTTGCTTCCATGGCAATCTTTTTTTCAAATTCTCTCTTTGTCTGCCTTATCAATGCCTTGCATCTAACTTGCCAGAGCTTATGTTTTTCCAGTTTTCTTTATTTGGTTCCTTTTTCCATTTCCTGAAAGATGCATTTTTTTGGCTACAACAGCCTAACTGACCTCATCTTTAAACAATGCTAGCGTGGAATGCATGTGGTCTGGGCTTCCAAGATAGCCCATGCGTGATTTAATCTTTGCAGCTGTTCCTTTTTGTTTTTAACTATTTTCCTTATTGTATTATAGTCTCCCTTTTTAATGTTAAAAAGTACTATGAATTTCCTTTCCATCCTCCATCCATTTATTAAATCAAATGTGATCATGCTATCATCACTATTGCCAAGTGGCCCTAACACCTTTATCTCTTGCACCAGATCCTGTGTTCGACTAAGGACTAGGTCCAAAATAGCTTCCCCTCTTGTCAGTTCATGAACCAGCTGCTTCAAGAAGCAGTCATCTATTTCATCTAAAACCTGTATCTCCTTAGCATGTCCTGCTGTGACATTGACCCAGGTGATAACGGGGTAATTGAAATCACCCATTATTACTGTGTTGTAATATTTGTTAACTTCACTGATTTATTTTAGCATTGCATCATCCATCTGTTCAATCTGCTAGGCGGATGGTAATACTCCCCTACTGCTATTGCCTTCCTGTTTTTACGTGGAATTTCTATCCATAGAGATTCTACAGTGTATTTTGTTTCCTGCAAACCTTTAATCCTGTGTGACTCAATGCCCTCTCTAACATAGAGTGCAAGACCTCCACCAATTTGATCTACTCTATTATTGCAATATAATTTGGACCCAGGTATCACATTGGTTGTCCTCCTTCCACCAGATCTCTGAGACACCAATCATATCTAACCTCTCCTTTAGTGATATATATTCTAACTCTCCCAAGCATTTTAGAGGTTGTATTTTATTCACATCAATCTGGTTATCGGTAGACAGGGGTAATTTGGAATCTTTAAGATCTGTCTGCTCTATACTTGAGGCATTTGGGTTACTTTTGTGTTTTTTGGAACCTCTCTGTTGATATGCCCTAACTTCAGTTTTTTGCTAGTATCCTTCAAGGATACATTCTTCCGAACCCTCTTGGGCAACTATCGGCTTTCTCCTATTCTCTAGTTTAAAAGCTGCTGTATCTCCTTTTTAAAGGTTGATGCCAGCAGCCTGGTTCCATCCCAGTTAAGGTAGAGCCCATCCCTTTGGAAATGTCCCTCCTTTCCCCAAAATGTTGCCCAGTTCCTAACAAATCCTAAGCCCTCTTCTTTGCATCATCGTCTCATTCATGCATTGAGACCCCAGAGCTCTGCCTGCCTTTTGGGTCCTGCGCGTGGAATGGGAAGCATTTCTGAGAATGCTACCCTGGAAGTTCTGGATTTAGTCTCACATACACTAATAGTGCATGTTGGAATGAAACAAAAATCTCCAAAATTGAAACACCCCAAAAGAAACAAAAGGAAATAAAGCACAGTTTTTCCCTTGCATGCCCAGAGTGTTTGCAGCTGCCTGAGACTCAGTGCAGTGGTCAATACATTCAGGTTGTCGTCCTGTGTAGCCATAATGAGCAATGCCCGACGCCCTTGAAGATACCCAAATACTTCTCCAAACAGCAGCAAAGGAAGTTTAGGGTGCACAGCTCACACTGCTGCGTTATTAAGGCTTCTGTGTCCTTTTTACACTCAACAATGTTTGCTGCTAGTAAGGCAGTTGCTAGTTGAAACACTGCCTATGGTAAAGGTTGTTTACAGCACATTCCCTCCCTTTTGGGCTCACATTTTCATAGACTCAGAGAATGAAGCAAAAGGACACTATGGCAGCCCCCAAGGCTTGGTACTCAGGGAGGTTACCATATTTGCCCACCCCTTGTGACAGCCCCAGCTGCTGGATATCTTACACCTGGATCAGTAACAGGCTGCTCAGAGTAGGTGAGCAGAAAAGGAGAATTACGCTCTTTCCTCAGCCAATATTTGATGAATTTTTGGTATTCACTGTTGTCATATTTTCCAGCTGTCAGTAGAGGGCACCCAAGAGGTGTTAATAGCCCATTTTCCCAAACAATTCATTGCTGTTTTAGAGAAAGGAAAGCTAGGCTGAGGCTGGGCAAGCCCTGGATTGCATGTTGAGATCTGACAAGAACTATATATATATATATACACACACCTGAGCTGGGGCACTCCAGCTAGAGTAAAATGGAGTGTCAGTACAACACTGCGTATGCCTTGTAGCGCTATATAAATGATTAATAGTAGTAGTAGCAGTGATGAGTCGAAGCTCATGCATGGGTGCAGCCTAACTGTATTGCTAATTTGCTACCAGAAGCTTTCAGGGAAAGCTTGTTAGCACTCCACAGCAGATCTTCTGAAGACGTAAGATCCTCCCGAACACCACTTCCCCAGTCACTTGCAGTCAAAGCTAGCATTATACTCAAGGCCTTCACTGCTTTTCTATGTTTTTTCTATTGAAGTAAACCTTCCTGTGCTACGCGTGCTGGATATGCGATAGGACAATGATAGATGATGGCTTTAATAATTCAATGGATACGGAGGGCTCTGGAGCAGCTTCAACTTTGAATAACTCTAGGAGTACATGAGAAATTAAATTGACCGAGGGATTCCTAGCATAGACTGACGTCCTTTTCCTGATCCCTGTAACTGAAAGAGATGCAGGGAGCGGGCTTACCAGAGGAGCATGGGTTCTATAGGGTACACACCTGCATTTGGGGAAGTAGTGTAGAATTTCACAGGGTAACTTACTGCACAAGGGAGTCCGTTGAAGACCTGCAATGCTAGCTGCAGAAAAGTGAAGAAAAGTCTGAGATCAGCTAGGGCCCACGGCAATGTTCCCTCTAATTTTCTGTAGGCTGTGTGCGCAAAAAAAAAAAAAGCTGTGCAGCTTTTGAAGGAAGGTTAAATTTTTGTGCGCCACATAATGACACTCAGAGTTATATACTTTAAAATTTGACTACATGTCAGAATACAGTATGTACATCACATTGATTGCACTAGAAAATATTGTAGAACTTGTGAAAACCGTAAATACACAGCAACTTTTAAATTTTAAGATGTCTGTGTTGTTTTCTATCAGAATCAGAACCGTAATTTTTGTGCGCTCTGTTGAAAAGTATGTGCGCTCACTCGGCGAGGTGTGTGCGCGCGCACACGCGCACAGCTTAGAGGGAACAGTGGCCCACGGCATGGCCAAAGAAAGGGAAATGAGAAGAGCCGCTGGGTCTTGTGCTTCTTCTCTGCCATCAGACGTGAGGTATCTTTGTTCTGTACTCACAGAAGATCATTTTGAAAGCTGTTTACCCTGCTAAGTTGGTGTGGTGGAAAAATCGCTCTCCTTTGCCCTGCTGCAGTATATGTAGATGTAGCTGGACTAAAAGGTGGGGGGAAGGTGAGTTACATATACATTGGATTTGCAATCTACCGGCATTATTATTTTTTGCAATTTTATGGGCTGCTTGAAAATTGCTCCCTGAGGGGGTAATTTAATAAAACATTTGCTGGGTGTAAAGCACGTCTGCAATATAATCGCACGGGTGTATATGCATGCACAACTATGCAGGGTACAAGAGCACGCATATGTTTAGGCAGGCCACAAGACGGCGTTGCCGGAAGCATGGTTGGGGCAGAGCAGGGGCGGAGTTGTAAGGTAGAAGCATACTTTATAAAATACATGTACATAGCACATGCAGACGTTGCACCCAGCTTGGAGCAGGTATAACTTTGTGTGGGAGGCACTACTGGAGCCTGCTGGATAAAAGCCCATCGATGCATGGGGAGCTTTGTAAAAGAGGCCTCCTGGTCTAAAATTAGCCCTTTAGAAGGCAATAATCAGAGCCCATTCTGCAGCATTTTACCGGCAGACTTTGATTATGCCCGCCCTGACAATGTGCATACGTCTAAAGGCATATCTTAGACAGGATGTGGAAATTGGAACTGAGACCTTGAGGTCAGCATACGCAGAATTCTGATTGTATTTTAGAAACAGCTCTGCTAAAGGTGGAGAACACAGAAGGACATGCAGGAACACGCAGGGGTTTCTATCCACACGCGGTGGAAGGAAAGCCGGCCACTTGCACGGGTAAATGTCAGCGCTTCCAGGCGTAGCTGGGCTATTTTGCAAATCTAGGCATGCAGATGCTGCTACTCACCTACAGGGGACAGTATTGTCACCTCTGATTTAGAGGGGGATATAGCATTGGGAGATTAAGGGGGATATGCGTCTTCATCCCTCCTGTAAATGGATAGGTAAAAGGAGCACTTACTAAAGACTTATACATGTCATGGAGTAGGTGTAATTCCAGAAGTGGACAATGTTGGGCTTACACATGCATTCCTTATATGAAATGGGGGGTAAACGTGTCAATTTTTCTCTCTCCCAAGCCATGCCCTGACACCCCTCCCCTTCCATTTTTAATGTAGTACGGGCATCCATGTGTAAAATCAGCCTTTTCTAAGATGGCCATTTCTAAGCGTTAAGTGTGATATTTACATGTGTAAGTCATGGAGCAGGCTTCTAAAAAAATCTCCTTAGCCAGTGAACTTTATAGCAATCCAGGCAGTTTTGATGATTGCTTTCTTAATGACCCAACGGAGAATAACAATAAAGAGACTCCTTAAAGAACAAAAGCCTGATCCACCTTAATAGAAGTAGAGTCGGGGGAACCTGAGAACACCGGTGGTGCCCAGGTAAAGAACTTAAAACTCTAGAGCCAGCTTGAGGAAGAGAGGCCTAGACTAAAACAGAGAAATCTCAAGAGTGCTAAGACTGTGTATAGATGACTTACATGTGCTGCTTTGCAAGCCTGCAAAAGATAAGCCAAACATTTTGGATTTGTGTTTCCTGTGCTGAATAAAGCCTTTTCTGTTGGAATTCTGAGCCTTGTTCATAGACTGTTGTTGGCAGGGTTTCACCACTGCAGAGATGCCAAGTCTGACTCCTTAGGAGTGTGTTGCACTCAATTGAAGGCTTTCTCACTCTCACACTCATTGAGCCTCTTCTCTCAAGCACCACAGCCTCGGAGCCAGCACACTGATCCTGATCACTGCCTAAGAGAGGAAAAAGCAAGTGCCCCAACAGTAGAAAGACATCTGAGTGCACCTTCCTGTGCTCCGCCTCATCCACCCCTTTTCCCTCTAGCTATAAGTAGGGGTGCCGTGAAGCCTATGCAGGTGCTTTTAGCCACTGAGTGGAGAGAAACTTTCAGCCCAGAGAACGTACCCATATTGCCTTCATTCTGGATCCTTCCTGAGGCTCAACAGAAAAGCAAATATCATTTTATGCTGCTTTTTTCATTGGCAAAGCAATACTACGTTTCAGTCTTTCTAGATTATACCCTGATGCACTATCGAAAAAAATGTCACTCTGCACTTCAGTCTCATTCTCTGGGGCACTAAATCTCACTGTTTGGGATGGTTCACCCTCGGCAGCTTGGCCACTGCAGCAGACATTGAGCCTCCCCTACACACTATCACAAGTGGCAGTGGCTCGATAAAAGGTGGTGCAATTTGATTTAATTTTTTTCTCAGACGTGGAGGTAAGTGCACCCACAATAATATGGCCTACGTTAATGCTTTCCACGCCCCTGAAGGTTAACCCAGTAGTGTGGCAACTAATGCACCCTGGTTTTGCACATTCTTGGCGCGTTAGGTGCAAATCACAATGTGCTTTAGTAAAAGACCCCCATAGAGGACCTGCCTTCTTTGGGGCTGGTGTGAACGTGTGACAGCATTTGCACACTGTTGGGGCTGGTTCTGGGAGCCTCTTTTATAAACGCACATAAGTTCCTATGTAGCCTTTATAAAACAGGTTTAACAGAGCTTCCTTTATGGAGTTCTCACAGGGGTGCCCTGCAATAAAATCAATCGTGCATGTAATTTCTTGATTCTGCCCTAAATATCCTCCCTGGAACCCTTGCCCCCATCAGCCATGGCTAAAGAGCTGTGGGTACTGTTACTCTTACCGAAAGAGGGTGTATATGAACAGCACTGGGTATGCCCAGTAGCACTATGCAAATAAGTAACAGCAGTAGTAGTAGGGTGACTGCCACTAGTTGTCAGGACTGCGGATAGCACGGCTGCATCTAGCGCCACTCCTTGAGGCAATGTTAAGTGCGGCTGAGCTACTGGCAGTCGGATAATGCAGCAGCCGTCAATGAGCCAGGCAGCAGCTACTGCAGTGCAACCCGATTCCCTGCCCAATCTGATCAGACTCACCAGCCAGGACAGCACCCCACAGACAGTATCCCTTCCCCCAAAGAGAAGCCGCCTAAGAGCACATCCTGACCATCTCCCCCTACTCCTGGGGGTTTTCTTGGCATACCTGTGCAGGAGTGGGCCCCACTCAGGAACTACCAGGGTTCAAAATGTCAGCTATGACCCGTAGTGTTAGTCTCACAGTATTACTACTAGGCGTCATTCTTCCATAGAAGGGCAATGCTTTATTTCATTTTGTACTCCACCTTTTTCAAGCATTCAGAGTGCTTTACAAACAAAGTAGTTAAAAATTAAAAGACGTTAAAAGAAAAGAAGGAACTCCATTTTCTGACAGCAAAGTCAGGGAGAGCAGAAGTGTCCTGCAGGTTGGGCGTTGCAGCCTGCAGCAAAATTTAGATAGTGAGTCCAAATCTGCATTTGAAAAGAATTGGTTTTAGCTTGGCTTTGAAGTGTTTATAAGTGGATGAAAGACAGAGATGAGAAGGTGGACTATTCCAAAGGGCAGGAGCAACAAAGAAAACGTCTGACTGTCCTGTACATTCCTGCTTTGTTATTACGACTACTAATCATTTGTATAGTACTACAGGGCACATGCAGCACTGTGCATATAGGTGTAAGACAGTCCCTGCTCCCCAGGCACTAAGAGGCCAATTCTGTAAAGGATGTCTCCTTGCAGCGGAAACGCGGGTTTAGATGCGCCCGTGTGTCTGGCATTGGGATCATAGACGTGTCTGGCAAAGCACGTCCAACATGCTGTTCGACGTGAAAGTCCCCACGCACAGATACAGGCACAGGCCATAGAGTAAAGCAGAGAAACACATCTCCAGCAATAGTGAGAGATATGGGTAAGCGGTGATCAGATCTTGGATATGCCTGTCCTCACCGTATTCTGTGAAGTTAGCTATCTCAGAGCCGGCCACACCTCCACTGTAAAAACGTGCATTGCCTAAGCTGCTATGCTCATTGACAGTAGTTTGCTGATGCATACAAGACATAGAAACTGATGATAATGAATGCTGATGCAAACTAGACCATATCCTAGTCCCCTATATGCCCAGAACAGTGCTAGGTAATCCCAGCACACTCTAAGATAGTATAAGAGAAGATAAATATGAACATGTATTACAGAACATACCTTGCATCAAATGGAATTTGGCATCATAAAAAGGCTTCAGTGAGGTATGCATCATTCAGCTCCTCTACATACACCCTTAAAAAAGCTCTGGATGGATCCTCATCATGTGCACAAAAACCAACATTAACATAACAATTTTCCAAGGAATATATATGATTGCTGAGCCACAAATGTATGCCTTGGGTATGGAATGATGTGTGGCACAATTTGGGGACTGTTGGTGCTACATCAGTTAGTCCCATTTTACAGAACACAGGACTTGTCGGGGTCCCTCAGATTAGCTCATGTAGCATAAACGGCAACTGTCAGCATAGCCACCCTATGCACTATTGTTGGTTTTCAAATATCTTTAGGGGTAGTTATTCATGCCCCTTAGCTTATAAGATTCTCTCACCCCTGACTTCTGTCCATTATACATACATCCAGCTATGTTTTCACAGACTGCAGTCACACCAGTTTGAAGCCTACTTGTCACAACCTCTATACACGCACAGTAGAGATTTTTCTAATCATTGGCCTTATTTCACATTTCTGCAGGAATAATGAGAACGCCTGCGGGGACACAGAAAACGTATACAGGCTTTTCCTGAATATGATTTATACATCTCCGTGGCAAACCACACCCCCATTCCGCCCCTCCCGGGCACATTCTGAGATCCCCATGCTAGTGCTGCGGATGTGCATGGGTGCAGGGTTTCAGAATACAATCGTAGACATTTTTGCAAGAAAAATATCTCCTGTGTTATGGAATGACCTCCTTAGTGAAACTGGGGACTAGGGTATGGTAAGTTACAAATAAGTAGTGGACAAGAGAGTGAGGAGCATCAGGATCCAAAAGCGGCTTCAAGGAGGTTGGTTTTTAGCCTGGATTTGAATAGGGCACAGACTCAGGTAGTTTGTTCCAGGCATATGGATTAGCGAGATGGAATGAACAAAGTCTGAAGTAGGCAGTGGCAGAGAAGGGCACAGATAAGAGGGATATGCCAGAGGAGTGGAGTTCCCAAGGAGGGGTGTAGAGTGAGATAAAAGAAGAAAGGTAGTGAGGAGCCGCAGAAAGAATGCACTTGTAGGTCAGTAGGAGAAGTTTGAACTGAATGCAGAAACTGATAGGGAGCCCGTAAAGTGACCTGAGAAGAGGGATTACATGAGCATGGCAACACTGGTGGAAAATAAACCGTGCAGTTGAGTGTTGAACAGATTGAAGGAGAAAGAGATGAGTCAGAGGGAGACCAGGTTACAATCGCAAGGTGGGAGGTGACTAGTGAATGAATAAGGGTCTTAGTAGTGTGAAAAGAAAGGAAGGGACAAATTTTGCTGATGTTATACAGAAAGAAGTGGCAGGTTTTAGCTATCTGTTGGATGTACCCAGAGAAAGGGAGAATAGTCAAAGATGACCCCAAGGTTGCGAGCAATAGAGAAAAAAAGGAAGCGGGAGGTGGGTTTAGGGGGAAAGATAAGGAGCCCAATTTTGGCCATGTTCAATTTCAGATGATGGTGAGACATCCAGGCAGCAATATCGGATAAGCAGGCAGAGATCTGGAACTGGATTCTTGGAGAGATTTCAGGTGCAGAGAGGTAGCTCTGAGGGTAGGGAAACATGTAATCGATTGCTATAAACTGAATGAAGCAAGCAGGATGGTGTGTATAAGGTGAAAGAGAAGATAAGTAGTCAGAGGTTTCATTGTGAAGTGCCTTAAAGGTGAGGGTTAGAATCTTGAACTGGATACAAGCTAATATGGGGAGCCAATGATGGTACATTAGGAATGGGGTGATGTGATTGTACTTCCAGAAGTAGGAAAGAATGTGGATAGCATTGTTTTGAATTGATTGAAGACGTTTTAGTTGATAATCAGGTAGACCAGAATAGAGAGTGTTACAGTAATCAAGACATGATGTGGCTAGACTCGGAATAACTGTAATTTGAGGAAAAGGGTCACGATAAGGACAAATTCCACAGACGCGCTGTAAGATGTTAAATGATACTTTAATTACACTACTGATTCGGCGAGAGAAGGTAAGCTCAGTGTACAGGACAGTTCCTAGGTATTTAAAAGAAGATGCAAGAGGTATGGGAGAACCATTTAGAAGAGGGACAACAGTAGAGAAGGAAGAGGATCCAGTAGCAGTAGTCTTCTGAGGGTGAAATTGTAAGCAATTGTCGAACAGCCATTGGGCAGCCTTAGTAAGGCAGGAGGCAGAAGTTAATAGAACTGTAGAAAATATCACTCCACTATCTTAACAAACTTTATAGTATATTTCTTAAGGACTAGTAAGAAAGGAGAAAAACAGGTCTCAGAACCAATGGGGTCAAATGTGAACTGTGGTAAATACACTCATGCCACATATCCCCAGTACATCAGCGACCTGAGAAAAAAACTCCTTTTTTAAATTTAAATATCACTTTCCCATAAACAACTTCAACATCTCCATAGCCTAATTATTTATAATCATTAGGCTTGCAGCTATCAATGCAACGTTTCACTTAACTTTTGTGACACTGCTCGATTATCTTCAGTGCAGCCACAGTCTCATATCTCAGGCTTATACCCAACATCCTTTAGGACACCCATTTAGCGTTTTGCTATAATTTATTTATTTATTTAGTTTTGTATACCGCCTTATCCTTCAATCAAAGCGGTCACAACACAAGTGGGGGATACATTTAACACGCGGGGATATGAGACACACACACTAATACTTACAGGGAACATGGGCAATGGAGGGTTAAGTGGCTTGCCCAAGACCACAAGGAGCACCTGTGGGACTAGAAACCCCAGTCCTTCCAGCCCAAGGTTGCTGTCCTCTAGTGGGATTTGAACCCCCGACCTTCCGGCCTGAAGTACATTGCCCCAACCACTAGGCTACTCCTCCCAATAATGCTTCTTCAAGGCTGAAGTTTCGCCAAGGGTGCGTAATACCCTTGCACCACCCCTGTTCAGTGTTTATACCGTCTAACTGAAGAAGAGTCTTAGCAGTTGATACTGTAAGCGAGGCATTTTTAGGGAGATGGGGGCTTTATTTTTCTTCCAGCTCCCACCACACACAGAAACTTAATTTGTACGGCACAGGGACTTTCCCACAGCTCACCCCTTCCTACGACTGGAGCAGCATTCCAGTGCTCTGCCCCCACAACTTCTTATTGGCCAAGTCCTATCCACAGTCTCTGCTGTTAGTTATATTGGAAACAGGCAGGGCAGGCTCACTCACACTGGGGGAAGGATAAGAAAACTGTTGTAACAGCTGCAGCATACAAACATTGATTCACAATAACATAGGGATTACAGAATTGCACCTGTCAAACAGCCTCCCCTCTCATCTTCTCTCCCAATCATAGACACATAGAGAACAGACACCCACATGCAAGTATTCACATACACATGCAATAAATACACAAACACACATACATATACAGTGACACACAAATGTTCATACAAACGCACACAGACATACCAACCCACAAAGATACATATACACACCAACAAAAAGATAACAAACATACAAAACTAAGATATACATGCACACACACTCACAATCATACAGACACCACATTCACAGGACACACAAACACACACACAGACAATGCAGATATAGACAGACTGGTGTCTGTATGCATGCACACGCACACATACACATATACACACACACACAGGGGTGGAAAGACTTCCATGGGCCATGCTCCGCATGCTTTCCCCACTTGTTTTTTCCAACTTCCATTGGGTGGAAAGAATAAAGGGCTGTGAACATAGCTTGCATATTGTGACTGGACAATATGTTCTCTCCTCAAAGATTATTCTCAGGGGTGTCAACTTCTCAAAGAGAAAGGCCTGCCACCTGCCATGCCTCTTCCTTTCCCTAGCTCCACCCTTGTCCTGTATACCCCCTGCTCCTCCTCTGCCAGGCCCTGTGCCCTACTCCAGTTCCATCGCCAGGATTACCTTTTCACTAGGCAGGCAAAATAATGCACGTTCAATACCATGCATACTGTTACCTGTGGACTTATTGGACAATAACCAAAGTCATAATTTCCACTGGTAAAATGTTGTTTTAGCTGTGGAAAGGGTTCTGATTACTGGCTGAGTAGAAAGAGAAAAAAATATAGTTACATATTTTATTTTTGCTTTACTGTCAATATAGTTGAAATTCTTTTCTTCTGCCTTTATTTTTGATGTTGTATTAGTGACCCTAAAGTTCTTTATGTAAACCCTTGATTCTGAACACACATTTCGGCCACGGCTCATTTATTTTGAGAAGGGAGGAGTGAGTGGAGTTTAAGTGCCAAGGCCTCTCATTGTATTCTTGTCTCATTCCAAGAACCCACTAAATATTTTCCAAAGAATAGAGATTGAAAGACTGCTTTACTTTTGGATTGCTGTGACCACTACAGACACTGCAAGGGCTGCACAAAGGCAGGGGGTTACACACAAATAAAGCACTAAACACGGTGCCTTTTTTTCCCCCAGAGTTCAGGCTTACCCCAGATCAATCAGACTGATCCAGTTCTGCATTTTTTGTCACACTGGAATCATGAAATTGTTACTCTAATTAACTACAACTCCCTGCATGCAACAGAACAAAAACAGCCTGTTTTGTCAATCTAAGATGAGCTAACAACCCTATGCTGCCACTTTCAATCCCCACCATGTAATACAATCCCTTTAATGGTCTTTGAGCCCCTCACTATCCTCAGTGGTCACCAGTTCCAAGGTATTTGACTGATGTTTAACGAAGAGTCAGTGATTTTTATACTGAAGAAAAGTCTTAGCAGTTGACACTGGTAGCGAGGGCCTAGGAAGCCTCTCTTTACATGAGAAATACAGGCAAAAGCCTCAGAACTGTCCTTTCAATAGATCAAAGATGGAATATTCTAGAGACCTTGCTCCTAGTTAGAGCTCTGGACCAGAGACAATGCAAGAAGATGAGGTACCCTAGGCGAATCTCTTCCCTTGTGTCCCCTCCCCCTGCAGCACCCATTGCCACCATTGCCGCCCCTCTTCAGGAGGGGCCCTGCACTGTTGAGACATTCCTAACAGGGGCTATACATTTCAAACAAAGATACCTAAGCTCCACGAACAGAACAATGGCTGTGAAAAATCATATCGCTAAAGCTGTTGCCCCTGTTACAGCTTCTGCCTCTGTCCAGACAGAGGTCCCAATGCCAGTTGAAGGACATTTTCCATGTGCAGGGTGCCTGCATGCTGAAGCTCTCAGGAAACAAGTAGAGAGGAGGTGGCGAGGCTGAGGAGCATTCAAGACAGTGAGAAGTATGTTGATGAGATGCTTCTTGCAGCAACCAAGCTCTCCAGCAGAGGAGAAGATGGGTGTCTACAGAATGACGAAGTTTGGACACAAGTCACCAGTGCCTGCAGAATCACCAATCCAACTTCTCCAGCCCTTGAACTGAAGAACCATTATGCAGCCCTGGAAGTCGAGGAGGTGAAAGCATCCCTGGAAAGGGAAGAACCAGAGCTCAGGAGCCCCAAAGTTGCAGAATCAGTGACCACAAGGAAACGAAGGGTAGTGGTGGTTGGTGACTCTCTTCTGAGGGGTGCTGAGGCGTCCATCTGCCGACCAGACTTGATGTCCAGAGAGGAATGCTGTCTGCCTGGTGCCAAAATCCAAGATGTTACGGAGAGTTTGCTGAGACTCATCAAGCCCACTGACTATTACCCAATGTTGTTAATCCATGTCGGAACAAATGATACTGCCAGGTATCCCTCTGAGCGTATCAAAAGTGACTTCATGGCTCTGGGGCAGAGGGTGAAGCAGATAGGTGCTCAGGTGGTGTTCAATCCTCCCTGTTGAGGGTAAAGGCCAAGGCAGAGAGGCTCGCATCCTGGAGATGAATGCATGGCTGCGTGGATGGTGTCATTGAGAGCATTTTGGTTTCCTGGACCATGGGATGCTGTTCCAAGGGTTGCAGAGCAGAGATGGCATCCATCTGTCCAAGAAAGGTCGAGGCGTCTTCAGTAGTAGACTGGCTAATCTACTGAAGAGGGCTTTAAACTAGATTTGTTGGGGATGGGTGAAGAAAGCCCCCAGGTAAGTGAAACATTAAATACCTTTATGGAAATGGGTAAAAGGGGTAACATATGGAAAGCAGTGTGTATAAATTCCCATAGCATGGGAAATAAGATCCCTGATGTTGAAGCTTTGGTGGGAGTGGCCAACTTGGATTTAGTGGCAGTTACAGAAACATGGTTCACAGAAAACCATGACTGGGATGTAACTATACCAGGCTATACTTTATTCAGAAAGGACAGGGTAGGAAGAAGGGGAGGAGGAGTGGCACTATATATAAAAAATAATATGAAAGTTTTGGAATTACAGAGCTCAAAAGGGAGAGAGAAGACATTGTGGGTTAAACTAGAAAGAGGGAAAGAGAAATCTATTTGCATTGGCATGATATACAGACCTCCCTCACAAGAGGAAGAGGTGGACAGACAGTTAATTGAAGACATACGCAGTATTGCTAGGAAAAGGGATGTGCTACTGATAGGGGATTTCAATATGTCAGATGTTGATTGGCACATTCCTGCTGCAGTATCATCTAGAAGTAAGGAGATCCTGGATTCTCTACAGGGAGAACTATTCAGGCAATTGGTAACAGACCCCACACGTGAAGGGGCCATACTGGACTTGGTGCTTACCAATGGTGAAACTGTTTCAGATGTTATAGTGGGAGATAATTTTGCATCCAGTGATCACCAGATGGTGTGGTTCAGTATTAGTACTAGGGCTGATAGAAACCATTCAAAAGTGAGAATCTTAGACTTTAGGAAAACTAACTTTTCCAAGATGGACCAATACCTCAAGGAGTCGTTAGAGGTATGGGAACAGCTGGGGGATGTGGGAAAAACAGTGGGCAAAACTGAAAGGAGATATTTTAAGGGCAACCAACCTTTTTGTTAAAATGGTAAATAAAAGGAAAAGGAAAAGGAGACCACTATGGCTTTTGAAAGAAATAGATGAAAAGGTGAAGAAAAAGAGGGAGGCCTTCATGAAATACAAGGGATCACAGAGAGAGGAAGACAGGCATCTATATTTGGAAAAACTTAGAGAAGCTAGCAAAGTAGTCAGGAAAGCAAAGATTCAAAAAGAGGAGGAAACAGCCAATGCAATAAAATGGGGGGGCTAAGACATTTTTCAGATATGTTAGTGAGAAGAGGAAGTGCAAAGTGGTATTGTCAGACTCAAGAGTGAAGGGGAGGAATATATAGAAGCTGATGAGGATAAAGCAGAATTGCTTAACAAATATTTCTGTTCTGTGCTCACAGATGAAGAACCAGGAACAGGGCTTAAGAAAACACCCGCAAAAAGGAACAGAAATGAGGGGCATCTTGAACAATTTTCAGAAGACTGTGTTCGTGAGAAACTAGCTCAACTTAAAGTAGACAAAGCGATGGGACCAGATGGGATACACACTAGAATACTGGGGGACAATCTAGCAGCTCCACTGACTGACCTTTTCAATGCCTCGTTGGAGTCGGGAGTGGTGCCAAAGGACTGGAGAGAGGCTCATGTGGTGCCTTTACACAAAAGCGGAAGTAAAGATGTGGTTGAAAACTACAGGCCGCTGAGTTCAACTTCGGTGGTGAGTAAATTATTGGAAACACTGCTGAAAGAGAAAATAGTGAGGTTTCTGGAGTCCAGCGGATTACAGGATCTGAGGCAGCATGGATTCACCAGAGGCAGGTCTTGATTTCTTTGACTGGGTGATGAGGGAGTTGGACCATGGGAGAGCCCTAGATGTGATGTATTTAGATTTCAGTAAAGCCTTTGACACCGTTCCTCACAGGCGACTTATAAACAAACCTAGCACCCTAGGGATGGAGCCTAAAGTTACTGTTTGGGTTAGAAATTGGTTGAGTGGGAGGTGACAAAGAGTACAGGTAAATGGAGCTCACTCTGAGGAGAAGGAAGTTAGCAGTGGTGTGCCCCAGGGATCTGTCCTTGGTCCGATTCTTTTTAGCATCTTTGTTAGTGATATAGTGGAAGGGCTGTCGGGTAAGGTTTTCCTCTTTGCGGATGATACCAAAATCTGCAATAGAGTAGACACCCAGGAAGGTGTAGATAACATGAGGAGGGATTTAGCTAAGGTTGAAGAATGGTCTAGAATTTGGTAGCTGGGATTTAATGTTAAAAAATGTAAGGTCATGCATTTGGGCTGCAGCAATCCAAGGGAACAATACAGTATAGGAGGTGAAGTACTTTTGTCCACTAAAGAAGAGCGGGACCTAGGCGTGGTTGTGTCCGATGATCTTAAAGTAGGTAAACAGGTAGAAAAGGCGACGGCAAAAGCTAGAAGGATGCTTGGGTGCATACGGAGAGGAATGGCTAGCAGAAAAAAGGAGGTGATAGTGCCTCTGTATAAATATTTGGTGCGACCTCATTTGGAATATAGTGTGCAATTCTGGAGACCGCAACTTCAAAAGGATATAAACAGGATGGAGTCAGTACAGAGGGTGGCTACTAAAATGGTTAGTGGTCTTCATTATAAAGCATATGAGGACAGACTTAAGGATCTTAATATGTACACCTTAGAAGAAAGGCGGGATAGAGGTGATATGATTGAGATGTTTAAATACATAAATGCACAGGGGGAGAGCCTCTTTTGATTGAAAGCAAGTTCTACTACGAGGGGACATGGGATGATGGTGAAAGGGGATAGATTCAGGAGTGATATGCAGAAATATTTCTTTATGGAAAGAGTGGTGGATCCGTGGAATAGTCTCCCAGTGGAGGTGGTAGAGATGAGGACAGTATCTGAATTCAAAAAAGCATGGGACAAACACAGAGGATCTCTAAAGGAAAAAAGGGGACTGTTGTAGTTGTTGATATGGAAGGACAGACTAGCTAGGCCATGTGGTCTTTTTCTGTCGTCATTTTTCTATGTTTCTAAAGTCCAGGGGTTCTCAACCCTATCCTCAGGACCCACCTAGCCAGTCGGGTTTTCAGGATAACCACAATGAATATGTATGAGACAGATTTGCATACACTGCCTCCATTATATGCAAATCTCTCCATGCATATTCATTGTGGTTATCCTGAAAACCCGACTGGCTAGGTGGGTCCTGAGGACAGGGTTGAGAACCCCTGTACAGACCCATGGAGCTTACCGTCAAGCTTTAGCGCCATGGGGATGTTTGCTTCCGCCTCTCTCCATTGCGCAATGCCAATTTCCCATGCAAACAGGAAGTCGGCATCGAGAGTTGGCGAGGAGTGGAAACAAACAGCCCCACAGTGCTGGACAGCTACATAGGGCCGTTTCCGACTATTGCTGCCGCTTCCGGAGAAGGGCGGCAACAGAGGCAATGGGTGCCCCCAGAGGGCTGGTGCTCTAGGCGACTCCCTATTTCACCTAACGGTAGTGCCGGCCTTGCTCTGGACAGTGTGATGCAGTGGGGGAGGGTCTCCCTCTCAGTCAAAGAACAGAAGTTGTTTCCTTGCACAAGCTGGAGGGAAGTATGGAAGGAAGTGCAAGCCACCTAAAAGTCCAAGAAGAAGAAGTGAAGAGAGACTGACTGAGCCCAAGTTTGGGGCCCTGCATCAACTGGGTACTGCTTTGCTGTGTAACTAAATAGCCTACAACCTGCTGACAGCAGACACACCAAGTCGGCCAACCTTTACCCGTAGACACCTGCAAAGAAGGAAAGAGAATCACAGGTGAGGAGGTCTGTGGGTAGGAAGAGGAACCAAGTGCCAGAGGAGTTGGAGGGTCAGGAGAGCAGAAATGCAAAGGAAGAACCATCAGAGTGTGGGATTTCTTCAGATGATGCATCCAGAAATGAGAAGTTGACAACCCTGAAAAAATCAGCATAAAATGATATTTGCCTCTCTTTGGAGCCTCTGGAAGGATACAGGCATAGTGGAGGCAGCAGGGGTAAATTCTCCCGGCTGAAACTTGCTCTTGATTGGGTTTCACAGCGCCCGCACTTGCAGGCGCAGAGAAAAGGAATGGCGCAGGAGAAGACAGCACACAGGAAGGTGAACTCAGATTTCTTCCTATGGGCTGCGCACTTGATTTTGACTCTTGTGAAACTCTAAAGAAAAACAAAGAAACAATCTTAAGAGTATCCTTGTGAATTTTATTCGGGTTTATATATTTGCTAAAGCAAAGAGAGGTGCACATCTCCAGGTGAGCCGGTGCAAGGATAGGAGGTGCCCTACTTGAACCTCATTCCAATTGCCCCCCTGCTCTGATTGCCGCCGCCGCCGCAGCTGCCCCTTTCCACGAAGTGCTGCAATGGCAATACTTTTAATACAGCAACAAAGCGCAGACATTACCTTCCGCTCTGACGCTCTGGTGCCCCCCTTCCATTCCAACTTCCAAGTCCTGTTTGCATGGGGAGGGAGCTTTTGCTAGTGAAAGTGTTTTGTAGCCTGTTGGCTAAGAGGAGCATGAAGACCAGTACCCTGCTAGGAACTGACTGCAAGGAGATTGCTGGAAGATGCAGAGGTAAGAGAGACCATCGAAGAGGAAATATAGTTCAAAGGACTCTATCTATTGTCCAGCCTACTGTTTTCAATATCTGCTGTTTTGGGGGTTGTTTTGCACTTCTGCTGCAGGAAAGGCCTTGAGCTTTGCTCCCCCTATCCACTGGGACCTTTTGTTTGCTTTCTGGTGCACTGCACTGCTTCTTCTTGCTGCATTTCCTCCCTGTGTGAAGCAGCAGGCACTAGTTTACAAATTCTACTGTACAGCGTCCAGGGCAGCCCAGGGAGGAATGGCGACATATTTTTATGAAGTTTTCTACTGTTTCAACTATTTAAAAACTCTAAGGAACAAAGCCTGGACTGGACTGTATGTTTGCGGAAGTGGAAAATGAGAGGAGTGACTGATCCTGGGCCAACAGCCTCCCAGCACTTGTTGGTCCCCTCCCGTGAACCCTATATCCCAGGAGTCATGGTTGTAGTGAGGACAAAGCTGCCTCCCTGAAGTATATACCCCTGAGCTCCCCACAGAGTGAGCAGCATATCCACTGAGGATCAACAGACCCATGGGGCTACATATACTTTGGGTGTATTGGGGTGCCACCTCTTCATGTTGACTTCATACTTTGAGACTCTTGGGGTGCAAGTGTTTGCTCCTGTGAAATCTCTCAGCAGCTATGCAGTCTCTATTAATATTTCAGCTGCATTCTCCAGTCTAATACTGGTGTCTCATGACAGTCAATAGGCGTGAATGGTACAGAAAGAAGCCAGGTTTTGGAAAACTCTATCAGGGTCATCCTGAACACCATTTAGTGGGTCTGGACATCCGATCCAGACATCCAGACCAGACCTGCTAAATGTCTGTGCAACCTGCTGGGGACAGAGCTCTCCATACGAACAGGTGATTTGTACAGGGAGCTCTGTTCGTGGGAGGGAGGGGGTGGGAAAGAGGCAAAGCGAAGCCGGGAGGTGGGCGGACAGCAACCCTGGACATACAGGACGGATTCCAAGGTCAGAGCTCTATATCCGGAGTCGGCCACAAAGACAGGGGACCTATTCCACCTTGGAGGTGGAATACATCCCCCTGAACGGAGCCAAAGGACGCAGCCAGGCCCGATAAGGAGGGGGAGGGGTGCAGGGGGTTACCTGCAGCCCGACCATAGCCATGGGAGGACAGATCGGGGGTTGGGCAGCGGGGAAAGAAGAATCTTGTCTGCGGCTGGGGATCGTGGCTCCTCCTAAAGAAATATATTTGCATATTATTCCTGAGACTATCCCCTTTCATCCTCATCTTATGTCCTCTCATAGCAGAGTTTGCTTTCAATTGAAAGAGGCTTTTCTCTTGTGCATTTATGCCACAGAGGTAATTAAACATTAAAGATCTCTATCATATCTCCTCTATCTTACCTTTCCTCCAATGTATACATATTAAGATCTTTAAGTCTGTCCTCATATGCTTTGTAATAGAAACATAAAAACATAGAAAATGACAACAGAAAAAAACCACATTGCCTATCTAGTCTGTCCTTACATATCAACAACTATAACAGTCCCCTTTTTTCCTTTAGAGATCCTCTGTGTTGGTCCCATGCTTTTTTGAATTCAGATACTGTCCTCATTTCTACCATCTCCACTGGGAGACTATTCCGTGGATCCACCACTCTTTCCGTAAAGAAATATTTCCGCATATCACTCCTGAATCTATCTCCCTTCACTCTCATCCCATGTCCCCTCATAGCAGAACTTGCTTTCAATTGAAAGAGGCTTTCCCCCTGAACATTTATGCCATGGAGGTATTTAAACATCTCAATCATATCACCTCTATCCTGCCTTTCCTCTAAGGCAGAGGTTCTCAACTCCAGTCCTGGAGGGCCAAACACCATTCAGGTTTTCAGGCTGTCCCTAATAAATATGCATGAGATGCATTTGCATGCACTGCTCCCATTGTATTCAAATATATCTCATGCATATTCATTAGGGACAGCCTGAAAACCTAAATGGTGTTTGGCCCTCCAGGACTGGAGTTGGGAACCTCTGCTCTAAGGTGTACATATTAAGATCCTTAAGTTTGTCCTCATATGCTTTATAATGAAGACCACTAACCATTTTAATAGCCACCCTCTGTACTGACTTCATCCTGTTTATATCCTTTTGAAGGTACGGTCTCCAGAATTGCACACAATACTCCAAATGAGGTCGCACCAAAGACATATACAGAGGCACTATCACGTCCTTTTTTTCTGCTAGCCATTCCTCTCCGTATGCACCCAAGCATCCTTCTAGCTTTTGCCGTCGCCTTTTCTACCTTTTCATCAGAGACCTCTGGCAAAACTAAAAAGTCATGGGATAGGAGGCAGTGTACTATTGTGGATCAGGAACTGGTTAAAAGATAGAAAGCAGAGTATAGGGCTAAATGGCCAATTTTCCCAATGGAAAAAGGTGAATAGTGGAGCATCCCAGGGATCTGTGCTGGGTCCGCTGCTTTTTGACATATTCATAAATGACCTGGAAAAGGGAATAACGAGTGAGGTTATCAAATTTTCAGATGACACAAAACTATTTATGTTCAATCTTTTTTATTCAGGTTTCTCATACCTCTACAATCAAAATAACATTGGAAGCAGCTCAGATAAAGACAACATTACAAACCACTGAATATAAACCAAGTAAACAGATACATTAAGAAACAAGTAGCATCACAGTAGCTGCAAGTTTATAACATCCGCTATACAGAACACGGTGGGGAGCCCAAGCCCCTGGAAATCCCAATACCCCGACAATTTACAGGACGGCAAGTGATAGCGCACCCCTACCCCCCCCCCCATTAGTCTTAGGGAGCACCTTATGTCGAGGCATCCGGCATTGACATAGCCCAGACGCCCATTCGAAGCCCCCTTCTGCCACCCCAACCCCTCAATCCAACCACCATTTGCCCCCACACAAATAGGTCCCCCCAGTAGCTAGCGAAAGCACCGTCCGCCAACACACTCAAACCCCACCCGCACACTTACACACAGAAACAGGAAACCTCCCCAGCAGGGATAGACCCAGGGTAGGCTCTTCGCCCGGGTCCATCCATCACCAAACGAAATTAAGAGTAACACCCCCCCCCGAAACCCCAACCTGGTTCCCGTGCTCCCCCCTCCCCCCTGCCCCCCCTGACCCCCCCCCACTGTACCCCGGAGAGACTCTAACCACCTAACCAAGTGTGCTCCAAGAAGAAGAAAAGGAGAAAGAAGAAAGCCGAACTATCCACCGTGGACCTTCAGGGCCCGCCCAGGACCCACCTACGCACCCCATCTGGCAAGAGAGAGAGATGTGGACCCCAGCTCTCCAAAAACTGCTGCCACCGCCTGGGGTGGCCACGAGCATGTATCCTATCGAAAAGTAGCAACTCATGCAGTTTGACACGCCACAAGCCATACGTAGGTCCAGTCTCAGCCAACCATTGTTGAAGCACAGTCATCCGACCAAGCATCAGTACCAATCGCAACCAACGCAGCACAGCGGGTCCCACCTCGGAACGCCACGCATCCTCCCAAACATCCAACACCACATTTCCAGCCTTCAAGGAGAGGGATTGGTGCCCACATGCAGCCAAATAGTCCATGATTTTCTTCCAAAAACCCTGGACCTTCAAACAGGTCCAGAACATGTGTCCCAGTGTCGCCCGAGGGTCCCCACAGCGAGGACAATCGGGAGATGCCGCAACGCCCGCGCGCCACGCCCTATGAGGCGCATAATGCAGACGGCGAAGTATTTTAAACTGAGCATCACGGTGAAGCACCAACACACTCAACCCAGAGAGTCCGGCCAAGGCCCGCAAAAGATCAGCACCGGCTATCACTTGCCCTAATTCGGAGGACCAAGCAGTCGCCAAGTCTTCTAGGGCAGCCGGACTGGCAGCTTCCCATAACATTTTATGGAGATCAGAAACCCGCGCCCTTTGGTCCCCACCCCCAAGTGCCAGCTCCAAGTCAGAACTGACCCGCCCGCTTATAGCCTCCTTCGGAATACTATTAATATAACTACGAATTTGCAAGTAGGGAAAGACATCCCACGACTTTAATGGATATTGCCGGGATAACAGAGAGAAACCTGCCGCCACGCCGTCATCCACCACCACTTGTTCTACATTCTCAATGCCCATGCGCGCCCAACGGGCGAACGCGGGTCCCCCCATGCCCGGGACAAAGTCGGCATTACCTCGAAGCGGGAGGTAAGGCGAATAGCGAGCCGTCAACTGACGCCCTGCACAGAAAAACCTCCAGGCTTGCGTCACTGGCGCCAAAATGAATCGCCAAAGAGCCTGACCTACCCCACATACGCTCGGGGCATGCAGAATATACCGAAGATGAAAGGGGCGCACTGCCTCCCGAAGAAGTGCCAGAGGTGAATAATCAGCTAAGTCCCAGAGCCAATCTCGCACGTATCGCAGCAAGCAAGCTACATTATATTTCCGCACATCAGGAAGCCCCAATCCACCTAATGCTCGAGGCAGTTGCAAAACCGCCAAACGCACCCGAGGCCGCCGCCCACTCCACAGTAAACGATTAAGGAGAGCATTCAGCTTCCGTAGGTCGGCCCGCGTAAGAAACAGCGGAAGAAGCTGGAGCATGTAAAGAATTTTAGGAAAAATGGCCATCTTATACAGGGCTACACGGCCTCCCAAGGAGAGCGGTAAGTCGCGCCATTTATCTACAATAAGCGAAACAGTGTCCACCAGCTTAGTGACATTGATTCTATAGAGGTCACTCAAACGGGCCGGTAGATAAATGCCCAGATATTTGAAATGTCCCACCGCCCACTTCAAAGGAAAAGCTCCTGCCCAATCTGGCGGCGCCACCTGGCCCAACCACATGGCCTCAGATTTGTCTAAATTAAGACGCAGCCCCGAGGGTACTCCGTACTCTCTGATAAGCCTTAAGAGATGAGGCAGCCCGTCTAGCGGATCCGCGAGATGAACAAGCAGGTCGTCAGCATAGGCGGCGACACGGACCTCTTCCCCCCCCCCACGGAGACACCCCGAAATTCCTTAGCCTGTCGAATCCGGATCAGCAATGGTTCTAACGTTAGGACGAATAAGAGCGGAGAAATGGACAGCCCTGTCGAGTCCCCTTTTGAATACTAAAGTCAGCGGACATGTAGCCATTCACCAGCAAGGCACCTTTTGGGTCAGCATACAAAACGCGCACCACATCCACAAAGAAACCAGAGAATCCCATCGCCTCAAGGACCTGGTACATAAAGTTCCAGTCAACTCGGTCAAACGCTTTCTCAGCGTCGAAGCTAATAAGAAGAGAGCCAGGGTCCACCGACTCCTGGGAACACATGGACAACAGAATCCGCTGTACATTCAAAGTGGCATAGCGGCCCCGGATGAACCCTACTTGGTCTTTATGAATTAATTCCGGTAAAAACCGCACCAAGCGATCAGCCATAATCTTAGCCAGTAACTTGATATCCACGTTGAGAAGTGAAATAGGGCGTTACGAGCCGGGCAACAGCGGGTCCCGCCCCGGTTTCGGCAAGACAGTCACCAAGGCTTTATTTGCCTCGAAAGGGAATTTTCCACCCTTTACCAGGGCCTCATAATAACCCACCAGTGGTCCAATAATAACATCACCCATAACTTTAAAGAATTCACCCCGGTACCCATCCACCCCCGGGGCCCGCCCTGTCTTCAAAGCCTTTATCGCATCTTGAAGCTCGTGTCCTGACAAGGGCAGATTGAGGGCTTGTAGACCCTCGTCACTAAGCTTCGGTAAAAGGCATTCTTGGAGAAACACCCTCCCTGCCTCCTCCGGCGCCCCCTCCTGTGCATACAACTGCCGATAAAAGTCCTGAAACACCGACTCAATCTCAGCAGCTCCCCGCCTGATAGTCCCATCCGAGTGCCTAATCGCCCCAATGTTACGGGGTCCTCCTGCGGGTTTCACCAGCGAGGACATCAGCCGACCCGCCTTGTTGCCATGCAGGTATAGTTGGTAACGATAGTATAACATTGATTTCTGCGCTCTCCGGTGTAGGAGGAGCTCCAGTTCCGTCTGTAGGTCCCGCATCGCCCTGTAATGTGCTGCCGTCCGGCAACCCGCCAACTTCCTGCGTGCCTTCCCCAGCTCCCTTTCTAAGTACAGGATCCGCCGATTCAGCTGCTTGCGCCGCAGACTCGTATACTGAATAATGTTACCTCTCATGACAGCCTTCCCAGCTTCCCAGAGAAGAACAGGAGAAAGCCCCGGCCGATCATTGAAAGCCAAATAGTCTGCCCAACACTCCCGGAGATGTCTTTCAAACTGTACATCTCCACTGAATTCCAACGGATATCGCCAAAGCCGGGCCCGGCCACAATTACACTCGCGCAACTCCAAAATCACCACCGCGTGATCTGAAAGAACAGAGGGACCCACCTCTGCGCTTCTAACCCAACTAAATAGAGAGGCCGAAACCAGGAAATAGTCCAGTCGGGACCAAGAGCCATGAGCCCTAGACAAATGGGTATATTCCCGATCACCGGGGTGTAAAACCCGCCAAATATCTAAGAGCTTATGCCCCTCGCAGAGGCCCCACAGACGTCTACGAGTCCGCCGACCCCGTACACCAACCGGTCCAGATCTGTCCAGATCAACATTCATCACTTCATTAAAGTCACCCCCCATGATCACCTTATACCCAGTGCTATCGTCTAAGAGCCGGGTTAGGGCCTGAAAAAACCGGGCCTCAAATACATTTGGCGCATAAATCGAGCATAGCGCTACTTTAACACCCTCCAGCAACCCTCGTACACAAACATACCGGCCGTCCAAATCAATGTCCACTCCTTCTTCCACCCAGCTCACCGACTTGTTAATTAAGATGGCCACACCTCTCTTCCTACCAACCGCCGGAGACCCATAAACTTTAGCCACCTGGCCTATACATAACTTGTCATGTTCTGCAGCGGATTGGTGCGTTTCTTGCAGCAGAATGACCCCAATTTGCTTCCGTCGCAAATGCTGAAGTACTTTATAGCGCTTGATTGGGGACCCCAGTCCACAGACGTTCCACGATGCAATCCGAACGCCAACACTCATCACTCAGGCCAAGGCAGGACCTCCCACTGACACAGCAATAATACTGCCACTGGCGGAGACCCCCCCAGCTTAGGGCCCCCCCCAACCACACCATGTGACTCACCAGTAATCCATTCAACCACACACACATAATCAGGCGTTCATCACTCTCCTCAAGCACACCCAGCACCCCAGACACCTTCTCTCCTTTACATCCCCCCCCTACCTTTACCTGGACCCCCCTCCCCCCCTCCCTCCCTTATCCAACCCAACCTCCCCCCCTAACGCCTTCCTCTTTCCAGTCCAGCCCACTTCGTACGCTGGCCCACCCGGGACCCCGTAGCATGCAGAGCCCCCCCCTCCCCCCATGATTAAACACCAATGGAATCCTACCACCACCCCGCATTCTTCTCGGCCTTACCGAACCCTCCCTCCCCCCTTTTATGTAAAGCACCCCCTCCTTACTTCAGGGGGGGGCATGCCCACTGTAAAAGCATCCCCATTCTGAGGACGCCCAAGGCGACCCCCAGACACCAGTAGCCCAGTCGGCACAAAAGAACTAAACAGACAATGCCATCAACAGGAAAAGCAGAACACAGCTTATCAAATGTAAACAGGTGCAGATAAATCATGTCAACAAAACCAGTATGAACAAATTACATTGTTAGCTAGGCAATACAGAAGTGAATGGCAGGAAGTTAAAATTATGGCCAAATGGCAACAAGATATAGGTTCATAAAAAAGTGCGACAGCAGATTATCAGCCCCCCCCCCCCCCCCGCATAGGAAGAGGTTGAAGAGAAGGGGAGGGAGAGGAAAAAAAAGGAAACAGAAAGAGTAAAAAGAAAAAAGAAAAAACAACACCCAAAATATGGGTTAAAGCAAATAAGACGAAGAAATAAGAGTGAATTTAAGAGAGAAAAGGAATTAATAAAAAGAGAATGAGCAACAAATATGAGAAAGAGATAGAGAGGAACATCCCCCATTATGTCCAGCAAACAGTCCCGGCATTCTCACCACCAGGCTTAAGAGCAAGGCCGTACTCCAAAGACCAGGGCAGCCCGGCCAATACAAGGGTACACAGGAGCCAAGTCGGAGATAAAGTGCTCATGTAAAACTTTGTGAGCCCCCGAGTTGATTGCAGAAGTCCATCGCTGCCTCCGGCGTCAGGAAGGTCCGGCGGCCCTCCTCACACTCTACTCGCAGGGTCGCAGGGAACGCCAGGGTAAAGCGCAGGCCCTTTTCAATCAGCCGGCTGCAAACTTCCTTGAAGGCTCGGCGACGGACCGACACACCGGCTGAGTAATCCTGAAAGATCAGGATCTGGCAAGCCGCACCCTCTGCCCGCCGTTGTTGCCGCGAGGCACGAAGCACAGCTTCTTTTTGGGCCGCGTTTAAAAAACGTGCGATCACCGCCCGAGGCCTCCGATCTCCAGGACGAGGCGGACCCAATCTGTGCACGCGCTCCAGCACGATGGCGCCCATCCCTTCCGCTAAGGGTAAGTTAGCCGGCAACCAGGTCTCCAGATAGTGCAGCAGCTCGCGGTCTTTCACAGACTCTGCAACTCCAATAAAGCGCAAGTTATTTCTTCGGCTTCTATTTTCTAAGTCTTCCATCTTCTCCTCGTGCTTCTTTAAGACATCTTCAAGCCATCTCCCTGAACACGTGCATCTTCCAAAGAACTGATGCGCTGTTCCGCCTGGGCCACCCGGCTGTTAAATTCAGAAACCGCCGCCGCTACCTCCGAGATTTGTGAGGCCAGGCCCCCCAGGCGTCCCTCCAATGCCTCCGCCACAGCCCTGGAGACCTCCACCACCAGAGCCGGCGCGATCGTCAGCACGGTCTGCTCCGAGGGCCCTTCCGCCATTACCGCTTCGCCACCGCGGGGCTTCTCCCGTCTCGGAGTTTTGGCAGCCATAGAGGGATTTCGCTCTCGTCTGGCGTCAAGCAAGGGGGCTCCGGCAAGGCACCTCCGTTCTCCCCCACTGTAGGAAGGATTCCAAGGCTAAGAAAGGCAGATAACAGCAAGGGGGGGAGGTACAGGCTCCGGAGCTAAGGAGGACACGTCCTGCCTAGCCCACCATGCCACCGGAAGTCCTGACACAAAACTATTTAAAGTTGTTAAAACCCAAGAGGATTGTGGAAAATTGCAAGAGGATCTTGATAAATTGGAAGACTGGGCATCCAAATGACAAGTGCAAAGTTATGCACCTAGGAAAGAACAACCCAAACTATGGTTACACGATGCAAGGTTCCACACTGGGAACCACCACAAAGGAAAAAAAATTTAGGCGTCATTGTGGATAACATGTTAAAACCCTCGGCCCAGTGTGCAGCGGAGGCCAAGAGAGCAAATAGAATGCTAGGTATCATAAGGAAAGAACGGAAAATAAAACAAAAGATATTATAATGCCTCTATATCGTTCCATGGTGAGACCACACCTTGAATATTGTGTGCAATTCTGGTCGCTGTATCTTAAAAAGGATATAGCGTTATTAGAAAAGGTTCAGAGAAGAGCCACCAAAATGGTAAAGGGGATGGAAGGATACTCCTATGAAGAGAGGCTAAAAGGATTAGGGCTCTTTAACCTGGAAAAGAGACGGCTGAGGGGAGATATGATAGAGGTCTATAAATTAATGAATGGAGTGGAACGGGTAAACGTAGATCGATTGTTTATGTCATCATAATATAAAAAGACTTGGGGACATGCAATGAAGCTACAGGGTAGCCTATTTAAGACTAATAAGAGAAAATATTTTTTCACTCAACATGTAATAAAACTCTGGAATTTGTTACCGGAGAATGTAGTAAAAGCTGTTAGTGTAGCTGGGTTTAAAAAAGGTTTGGACAAGTTCCTGGAGGGAATGTCCATAAACTATTATTAAAAGGGACCCGAGATATCACTGCTTGACCCAATACAAGCATTGAGGAACCTGTGTCTTTTGGGGGGACTGCTAGGTACTTATGACCTAGATTGGCCACTGTTAGAAACAGGATTCTGGGCTTGATGGACCTTGGTCTGACCCAGTATGGCATGTTCTTACCTGTTTAGCTACTTTAAGATCATCAGGCACAACCACACCTAGGTCCCGATCTTCTTTAGTGGACAAAAGTACTTCACCCCCTATACTATATTGCTCCCTTGGATTGCTGCAGCCCAAATGCATGACCTTACATTAAATCCCAGCTGCCAAATTCTAGACCATTCTTCAAGCTTAACTAGATCCCTCCTCATGTTATCTACACCTTCCTGGGTGTCTACTCTATTGCAGAATTTGGTATCATCCGCAAAGAAGCAAACCTTACCCGACAGCCGTTCCACTATATCACTAACAAAGATGTTAAAAAGAATTGGACCAAGGACAGATCCCTGGGGTATACCACTGGTAATTTCCTTCTCCTCAGAGTGAGCTCCATTTACCTGTACCCTTTGTTGCCTCCCACTCAACCAATTTCTAACCCAAGAGGTAACTTTAGGGTCCATCCCTAGGGTGCTCAAATTGTTTATAAGTTGCCTGTGAGGAACAGTGTCAAAGGCTTTACTGAAATCTAAATACACCACATCTAAGGCTCTCCCTCGATCCAACTCCCTGGTCACCCAGTCCTATCAGATTTGTCTGACAAGACCTGCCTCTGGTGAATCCATGCTGCCTTGGATCCTGTAATCTGCTGGACTTCAGAAACCTCACTATTTTCTCTTTCAGCAGCGTTTCCAATAATTTACTCACCACCGAAGTTAAACTAACCGGCCTGTAGTTTTCAACCACATCCTTACTTCCGCTTTTGTGTAAAGGCACCACATGAGCCTCTCTCCAGTCCTTTGGCACCACTCCCGACTCCAACAAGGCATTGAAAAGGTCAGTCAGTGGAGCTGCTCCCTCATGTTCCCTCAATATTCTAGGGTGTATCCCATCCGGTCCCATTGTTTTGTCTACTTTAAAGACCACTAACAATTTTAGTAGCCACCCTCTGCACTGACTCCATCATATTTATATCCTTTCGAAGGTGCAGTCTTGAGATTTGCATGCAATACTGCAAATGAGGTTGCACCAAAGACTTATACAGAGGCATTATTACCTTGTTTTTTTCTGCTAGCCATTCATCTGCCTATGCACCCAAGTATCCTTCTGGCTTTCACTGTCACCTTTTCTAACTGTTTAGCTGCTTTAAGATCATCAGAAATAATCACACCCAGGTCCCGCTCTTCTTTCATGGACAGAAGTACTTTGCCCTATACACTGTACTTCTCCCTAGGAATTTTATAGCCCAAGTGCATGACCCTGCATTTTTTAGCATTAAATCTCAGCTGCCAAATTCTTGACCATTCTTCAAGCTTAGCTAGATCCCTCCTCATGTTATCTACTCCTTCCTGCATTTCTACTCTATTGCAGATTTTGGTATCATCCACAAAAATGCATGCCCTACCTGACAGCCCTTCCGAAATATCACTAACAAAGTTGTTAAAAATAATCGGACCAAGGAAAGATTCCTGTGGTGGCACACCACTGGTAACTTCCTTCTCCTCTATTTACTTGTACCCTTTGTTGCCTCACACTCAACCAATTTCTAACCCAGTCAGTCACTCTAGAGTCCATCCCTAGGGTGCACAGTTTGTTTATGTCGCCTATGTGGAACAGTGTCAAAGCTTTTACTGAAATCTAAGTACACCACATCTAGGGCTCTCCCTTGGTACAATTCTCTAGTCACCCAGTCAAAGAAATCAATCAGATTTGTCTGACAAGACCTATCTGGTAAACCCATTCTGCTTCAGATCCTGCAATCCACTGGACTCCGGAAACCTCACTATTCTCTCTTTTAGAAGTGTTTCCAATAATTTACTCACCACAGAGGTTAGACCAACTGGCCTGTAGTTTTCAACCTCATTCTTACTTCCGCTTTTGTGTAAAGGGACCACATGTGCCTTTCTCCAGTCCTCTGAGATCATTCCTCACTCCAAAGAAGCATTGAAAAGGTCAGTCAGTGCAGCCACTAGAACGTTCCCAAGATCCTTCAGTATTCTTAGATGTATCCCATCCGGTCCCATCGCTTTGTCTACTTTTAGTTTAGCTAGTTCCTCACGAACACAGGCTTCTGATAATCTCTTGAGATTCCTGTCACTTCTGTCCCTGTTTAGGATGTTGTCTGAGGTCCTGCTCCTGGCCCTTTATCTGTGAACACAGAACAAAAATGTTTGTTAAGCAATTCCGCTTTATCCTCATCAGCTTCTACATATTCTTCCCCTTCACCTTTGAGTCTGACAATACCACTTTTGCCCTTCTTCCTCTCACTAACATATCTGAAAAATGTCTTATCCCCGCCCCCCCCCCCCCCCATTTTCTTGCATTTCAGTGGGTGTCTACTGAAAGGCAGCTCTTGTGGCAAAGACATGACATGAACTCTGGGGTCCCTGCCTCAGTCAAAGAACATGAAGTGCCCACAATATCCCCTACATCAGTAGCTGCCAGGTCTGAGGCCATGCAGAAAGTTGTGAAGAATGCAAAATACTCTTTCATTATGGAGTGACATCATCTTGGAGTAGAGGGACTGCTGTTGCACAACTTGACGTGCATTCTTTTCCTGGAACACACCAAGGAGATAAAACTAGAGGGAGTGAATGCCTCATCCTGACTCTCTGGGGGCTGGGAATCCTGGATAAAATCTATCAGGCTGAGAGGGGGTTCTTTTTTTCTTGCATTCCCTCTATCATTATCTTTCTTGGGCTGCTGGGGGCAGCATCGGGGCTGGTGCTAGGGCACCAGATGCCTTAGGCCAATTATCAGCTTTCCCCCTCACCACCAATGGTAAGTCCAGCACTGTGCTGCCTCCAAGCAGGCAGAGCAGCTCCATCCAACACAGTGGTAGTGGCTCTGGCAGAGCTTCCCCTCACTCTCCTCTCTTACCCCAGGCCCAGCTTCCTTTTCCCTTTGCCTCTTGCCCATAGTGTTCACAATCCCCTTTCTCTCTCTCTCGCCCCCTCCCCCCCCATCCTCTTTCTTCCTGCCATTCTCTGCTCAGCCCGGCATCAGCCCAGTTCCTTTGTCCTCTTTCTGCAGTGCCTAGCATCCTCTCACGCCACTCTACCCTGACCTGCCCAGCACCCTCTCTCTCTCTACCCCCTCCCATTCAGCACTTTCTAGTTCTCTTTCCATATCCCCTCAGTAAACCTTTCTTTTTACTACTCTTACTCACCCACTATTCTCTCACTCTCCATCCCACACACTGAATCAGCATTCATTTCCTTGTTCTCTCCTTTCTAATTGCTGTATAAGAACATAAGATATGCCATACTGGGTCAGACCAAGGTCCATCAAGCCCAGTATCCTGTTTCCAACAGTGGCCAATCCAGGTCACAAGTACCTAGCAGTTTCCCCAAAAGACACAGGTTCCACAATGCTTGTATTGGATCAAACAGTGGATATTCTGGGTCCACTTTAATGATGGTTTATGGACCTTTCCTCCAGAAACTTGTCCAAACATTTTTTAAAACCAGCTACACTAACAGCTTTTACTACATCCTCCAGTAGCAAATCCCAGAGCCTCCTTTTGAAGTCTTTGCCTACTGGTGGAATGAATTCCACCAATGGTTTCAGGCTTGCTGCAGTCGTCAGTCATTGGTAGAATGGCCTCCATTGGTGGATCAGGCCTCCTTACACAGTCTTGTCCATTGTCACGATGGGATCTGCCAGCAGTCTGGATCTCCTACCATAATCTTGAGCTGCTGGGTACATGGGCTCCAACAGTGGTCTCAGGGGTCTTGTGCAGTCTTCGCCTGCATGTAGGATGGGCTTCACCACTACTATTGAGGGGCAGGACAGAATTCCTACATTCTTTGGCGTGTCTCATGTCCTCCCAATACACAAGAACAGAAATCAGAAAGCAAATGGTTGGTGCCATTCATTCCTTAAAAGTGTCTGGATAGAGATTCCCAACCTGACAACAACTTTGGCCAGTGGCTCTTCCAGCATCTGTTTGGGGATTAGAATCCAACTTCATCCGCCCAAAGCCCTACTGTCTGTCTAGGCCAGGGGTGGGCAATTCCGGTCCTGGAGAGCCGCAGACCAGTCAGGTTTTCATGATGTCCCTAATGAATATTCATGAGATCTATTTGCATCCACTGCCTTCCATTGTATGGAAATAGGTCCATGAATATTCATTAGGGACATCATGAAAACCTGACTGGTCTGCGGCTCTCCAGGACTGGAAATGCCCACCCCTGGTCTAGGCTATCAAAAGAAAAAGCTGAATCAGATGAATTCCCCTTGTGAACTACCACATCTATACATAGTTCATTCTCCAGTTCTCAATTCAATTTTGCTCCTGTTGAGCTTCTTGGTCTCCTCAGTTTTTGGTAGCATGTAGCTTGGGAGTCTCATATGTGAGGACTGACTTACTTCCTGCTTGTGTACAGAGAAAAAGTAGTTACTTACCTGTAGAAGGTATTCTCTGTGGATGGAAGGAATAAGTCCTCACAACCCTCCCACCTCCCTGAGAAGTTGTTTTCTGCTACAGCTTTGTTATCAGACTGGAGAAGATGGCGCTGCTGCAGCAAGTAGTAAGACAGACATGCAGGTGCGGTGCAGCCTCCCAAAAGCTTCTAATAGAAACGGGAGCATTCCTACATGTGACTCTGTTGAACTCATCTATACATGAGGACCTATTCCTGCTATCCACAGAACACCTGCTACAGGTGAATAACTACATTTTTATCAATGGGATGTATTAGTAAACAAGCACAATTCACATGTGTTAAGGTGCATTAATGCATGTTAGTAAACCAGGCTCTTAAACTGTATATGCTGAATAGGAAAATACCTATGGTATAATGTAGCTTACCTTAAACTACCAGTGAAAGGCATGAAGGAGCTAAATCTAAATAGAACAGAGTCTGCTAGGTTGCAGTGTTCAAATTAAGCCAAAGTAACATTGGTCTTCTGGTCTGGTCTTCACAGCTTCAGTTCACTGCCCAGTGAGTAAGCATCAGTGTTTTCAGAAGGATATTGTGAAGAACAATTCCCTGAGAGAGAGCACCACTGCAGGGGGAAGTGAACTCCAAAAGGAATCAAGCAAGGTAAGGTCATCAAAGTTCGTCTTCAGAGATTGTTTACATTTCATGGTCAGGGATGTGCATTTCTTAGCATGCAGTTAATTAGTATGCCTTAAGTTGAATACAAAAATCTGGTGAATATCTCCCTCCAATTAAATAAGCTTCAATCCGATGTTCTATGATATGGTAATGTGTTCTCAAACGTATTTCACATTTTTCACTTCATTTCACTATTTTCCCAAATATACTATAATGCTCTTATAATAAGAACCTATGGTCTCAGACAAAAGTTGGCACTGCTCTGGGTGAGTCTCCCTTGAGCTATGTGCTCCAATAGCATCAACGACCATATAAACAAGGTTCCTATGATTGAGTACCACACGTTACAATTTCTCAAAAATCGGACTTATCTTAAGTTTTGATCCAGTTTTGTGAATCGTGCCAATATTGCAATTGCCCCAACGCCACCTCACCGGTATCTATTCCACGTTTCAATTCTTCTTCAGGGGGTATGCAATCTGTGAATCAGCACTGTCCATAAAGAAATGCAAGAACGTTACTACAGAAACATTTTTCTTTAAAGATCATTACTAGATGAGTATTCAAAAATTGGTCATACCTTAACTAGACTGGATTATTTGTAAAAATAGGCTTATGCGATCAACAGCGTGTTATCCAAGGCTTGTCAGCTCTGTCAAAAAACGCCGCGCATGCGAGTTCGAATTTGACTCAAGGGGGTTAAATAGTTGTTCACCAATGACGTCAGACTCCCCAAACGCTGTTACAAATGACATTACCGGACCAACTTCTAAATCATGCATAAAACTAACAATTAATTTTTACAGGCAAGCTCTCCATTCAATCATATTGTTGAGACCTCCCGGAGAAACTGATTGCAGTTTATATATCCACTTTTGCTCTCGTAGTAAAAGAGTTTGTGCTCTGGATCTGCTGGAACTGCCTCCCAGTACCCGATCCAGTCCAAAGCATCGCAAATCTTGAAATCCATGTTTATATTGCAGACAATGAGCCACTAATGGGGCTTCAATCACTTTACAGTTTATTTTATTTATTTATTTATTTATTTATATTTCTTATATACCGCACTATTTGCAATCAGCGCGGTTCACATGGAACAGAAACATCCGACAACTTAAATATGTCTGGTCATTACATTAAACAGGAAATGCAACTTGGAAAAAGGGTACACTATATACATATGAGGTGTACTGAGAAAGGATAATGTTTGGTGTTTACATTGTAGGGGACGCCTGTTGCGAGGGCTTGCCTAGTTGACTACTATTATTGTTGAGGTGCTCGTTATTCGAGTGGGACTGAGGATCGGAGATGTCAGTGAGATATTTGGTGAAGAGGAAATGTTTAAGGGCTTTTCTAAATTGGCTCAAGTTGGGGATTGCTCTGATATGTGCTGGTAAGGTATTCCATAGACTTGGGACACAGAGTTGGAAGGCTCTGTTAGCTGTTGTTTTGGTGTATTTAGTTGCTTCTTTTGGAATTACTAGCATGTTGGACTCTGCAGATCTTCTTGGTCTGTTAGGTGCAAGTGGTTGGATGAGGTCAGATAGAGAGGAGGAGGAGAGCTCATTGCCAGCTTTGAAAGTCATCAGCAAGGTCTTAAAACAAATCCTGGCTTGAATGGGGAGCCAGTGTAACTGCTTCAGGAGTGGTGTCACATTGTCTCTCCTGGATGCGCCAAAGAGTACTCGCGCTGCACTGTTCATAGCAAGTTGAAGGGGATTCAGGGTGGACCGGGGGAGCCCTTGTAGTATGGAGTTTGAATAATCGAAATGGGGAATAATCAGGGCTTGGTAAATGGTGCGGAAATCATCTGGTTCGAGTAACGGGCGTAGGTGTCTGAGGGATCTGATTTTAAAGTAGATCGCCCTTACGGTATTGGCTACATGTTTCTTCATATCGAGATTTTGGTCTAGCGTCACTCCGAGGTAACGTATAGCAGTTGATTCGACTACGGTGTTCTCCCAACCGAACTTTTAGTTGACGAACAGTCTGACCGACAAGCAGACCGCCTTAGTCTTTAGTTAAATTGAATACATGCAAAATAGAGTAGTTACTCACCTGTAACAGGTGTTCTCTAGGAGCAGCAGGAATCAGTCCTCACATATGGGTGACGTCGGCGCTGACAAAGCCCCCGTGCGGAGCATTTCCCCAGCTTTCATAGAAAGCCTTTGGGAATGCAGCGCGCATGCGTGGTCCCCTTCCCGCCCAAGGGTGCCATCTTGCTCAGTCTGATGACATAGCTAAAAGACAGCAAAAAAAAGCAAAAATAAATCATATGACTGCAACTCCAAGGGGAGGAGGGAGGGTTGTGAGGACTGATTCCTGCTGCTCCTGGAGAACACCTGTTACAGGTGAGTAACTACTCTTTCTCCAGGACCAAGCAGGAAGTCAGTCCTCACATATGGGACTCCCTAGCTTAGGGCTACCAGAGGCCCCAAACTGAAAAATGAGCTCCCTCTAGAGCCTCAGCATGCAAGAACAGAATCTTCTCTGATAACACCCCCGACAGGTAGCCCAACACCAGGGCCGGAGGGTAGGAGTTGCCTAGACCTCAAAGAGATTATGGAGTACCGCTTGCCCGAAAGCACTGTCCCTGCGGGACTCCCTCTCAAGGCAGTAGTGGGCCGCAAACGTCTGGCTTGAAGACCAAGTAGCGGCCCGGCAGATGACTGCCAACGGAACAGAGCGGAGATGAGCCACTACACAGCCTTCGCCCTGACACGGTGAGCCGTAACTCGACCCTGCAATGAGAGGCCGGCTGCCCTGTAAGCCCAGGCGATGCAGTCAGCTATCCATATGGACAAGGTAAGCTTGGAGACAGCCAACCCCAACTTATTGGGGTCATAAGAGACGAAGAGCTGAACCGCCCTCCGGTGCTCCCGCGTATGGTCAAGGTAGAAGGACAACACCCTCCTACAGTCCAGGGTATGCAAGACCATCTCAGCCCGGCTAGCATGAGGCCTGGGAAAGAAAGTCGGAAGAACCACCTCCTGATTGAGGTGGAAGGAGGAGACAACCTTTGGAAGGAACTTAGGGTGAGTCCGTAAGACTACCCTGTTCTTATAGAACCTAGTATAAGGTGCTTCTGAAACTAGGGCCTGAAGCTCACTCACTCGGCTAGCTGAGGTAAGGGCTACCAGAAATAGCGTTTTCCAAGACAGAAAACGCAGAGGCCAAGTAGCCATAGGTTCAAATGGTGGGCAAGTAAGCCGTTGCAAGACCACATTTAAATTCCATTCAGGTGCAGGTGGATGCACTGAAGGCTTAAGCAAAAGCAGGCCTCTGAGGAAGCGAGCCACCAAAGGATGGCTGGAGAGAGACTGACCCTCCACCTGTGAGTGGTGCGCTGAAAGAGCACTAAGATGAACTCTAACAGAATTGGACTTAAGGCCTAGGTTGGATAGGTGAAGCAAATACTGCAGCACCACTGGTACCAGGCATGAGAAGGGATTCTCATTGTGTTGAGTACACCAGGCAGAAAATCTACGCCACTTAAGGGCATAAGACTTTCGGGTGGACTGCCTCCTAGGGGCCAAGACTATGTCCTCCACTTCCCTAGGCAGTAGTAAAGGCGCTAGGACTACCCTTTCAGCAGCCAGGCCATCAAATTGAGGGACTGGAGATTGGGGTACAAGAGGGATCCTTGCTCCTGAGACAGGAGATCGGGTTGCATCTCCAGAGGAAGAGGAGTGTCCACCGCCAGATGCAACAGTAGTGGGAACCAGGGCTGCCTTGGCCACCTGGGGGCCACCAGAATCACTGAGGCCTTGTCCCGGATCACCTTGAATAGTGTCTTGGACATTAGAGGCTTGGGAGGAAACGCATATAGGAGGCCTGTAGACCATGGAATGAGAAACGCATCCGCTGCTACTCTGAGAGGATGCGGTTGTCTGGAGCAGAACCTGGGAAGTTGATGGTTCAGAGGACTGGCAAAGAGATCATGGTTGGAAGACCCCATCTCAGGAAAATCTGTTGAACCACTAAAGGGTTCAACTGCCATTCGTGCGGCTGCAGAATCCTGCTCAATCTGTCCGCCAAGTAATTCTCCTGACCTGGGAGGTAGACTGCTTTGAGAAGAATGCCATGATCGACTGCCCAGGAGCACAGTTTCTGTGCCTCCTGACAGAGAAGATGGGACCCTGTGCCCCCTTGTTTGTTCACATAGAACATAGCCACTTGATTGTCTGTCTGAACTAAGACGGACTGGTGAGAGATGAGATGAGAGAAAGTTCTCAGGGCTAAGCGGATAACTCTCAGTTCTAAGAGATTGATCTGCTGTGCGGCCTCCCACGGAGTCCACAGGCCTTGAGTACATGCCCCTTGGCAATGTGCACCCCAACCTTGTAGAGAAGCATTGGTTGTCAGCACCTGAGAGTGTGGAGGTGCCTGAAAAGGCACCCCTTGCACTAGATTCGGAAGATGAAGCCACCATTGCAGAGAAGACTGTAGTAGGCTGGACACCCTCACTTTGTCTGCGAGGCTTCCTGTGGCCTGGCGCCACTGAGTCCTGAGGCCCCACTGAGCTGATCTCATGCGTAGACAGGCATTTGGAGTCACATGGACCATGGATGCCATGTGGCCTAAGAGCCTCAGGAATTGTCTGGCAGAGACTAGAGCATTGCTGTGGAATAGCCTGGCTAGAGCTGTGGGCCCTGTCCACTGGTATAAAGGCCTTTGCCTGAAAGGTGTCCAGTCGAGCTCCTATGAACTCCATGTTCTGGGAGGGATGCAAACTGGACTTTGCGAAGTTTATGACAAACCCCAGGTGCTGAAGCAGAGCGACAGTGCGAAGGGTGGCTTGATTGGCCTCTTGTGGGGACTGATCCCTGATGAGCCAGTCGTCCAGATATGGAAAGACAAAGAGGCCCTGAACCCTGAGGTAGGCCGCCACCACCGCCAGGCACTTGGTGAATACCCTGGGGGCGGATGTAAGGCCAAAAGGCAGTACTCTGTACTGATAATGGTTTCCTCCCACTACAAATCTGAGATATTGTCTGTGGTCTGGATGAATAAGGATGTGAGTATAAGCATCCTTTAGATCTAAGGAGCATAGCCAATCTCCCTGCTGGAGGTAGGGCAGCAGGATTCCAAGGGTAAGCATCTTGAACTTTTCCCTCTATAGGAACTTGTTCAGGTTTCGCAAGTCTAGGATGGCTCTGAGGCCTTCTGTTCTCTTTGGTACCAGGAAGTACCTGGAATAGAAGCCGTAACCTTTCAGGTGGTGGGGCACCGGTTCTACTGCCTGATCCTTTAGAAGACCTGCCAACTCCTGCAGGAGTAAGTCCCTGTGCAGAGGGAGTCTGGGAGGCTCCCCTGGAAAATAGGAGGAGGGTACCTGGTGGAAGTGGAGGAGATAGCCCTTCTGGACTATACTTAGAACCCAGGTATCCCTTGTGACGGCTGACCACCTGTGGGCGAACAGGGCCAGCCTGCCTCCAGTGCTGATAGGGGCCAGCTGAGGAGGAGAGGCTATGCCAATGCAGTCAAAATCCTCCTCCCTGCTGAGCAGGAGCCAGAGTAGGAGGCTTCGGGGCCTTCTGCCTACGGGGTCCATGACCCTGCCCCTTGGCCTGCTGACCCTGTTGGGGAGCTACAGAGGCCTGATAATGAGGGTACTGTTTATAGGCAGATGACTTCCTTGGGTAAAAGGTCTTTTTCCCCAAGCCCTTCTTCTTCTGAGAAGGGGCAGAGGTTTTTCTGGACAGCCTTGTCCGGGTAAGAGTCTCGGTCTCGAGTTCAGCAGCCTTGTCAGCCATGGGCTTGCCAAAGAGGTTTTCACCTCAGCAGGGGACATCGACCAACTTGTCCTGCACCCATGGCTTGAGGTCCAATGACTGTAGCCAAGCCTGACGGCGTGCACTGATGCTGGCCGCGGCTACTCGGACCGAAGCCTCAAAGCCGTCATAGGCTGCTCAAAATATAAACTTTGAGCACGCATGAATACCCAAGGACAGAGCATTGAACCTCTGCAAAGGTTCCTCGGAGAGGCCAGCAGAGAACCCGGCAATCTCCTTTGCCAGGTCTCGAAGGTACATGCCCATGTACAGCTGGTAGGTCTGGACACGGCAAGCAAGCATAGAGCCCTGGAAGCACTTCTTACCGAGGGCATCCAGGTTCCGGGCCTCCCGACTGGGAGGCACCGAGGAATGCATCTTCTGACTCTTCAGACGATGCATGGCCGATTCCACAACCATGGAGTGGTGCGGTAATTGTGCCTTTTGGAACCCGGGGCTCTTGTGGACTCGATAGATGGAATCGACCCGCTTGCTCAAAACCGGCATAGAGGCCGGCGCCTCCCACATGCGGAAGAGCAACCGTTCCAGCATCGGAGGAACCGGAACAGTAAAGGCCTCCTTCAGAGGAAAGTCATACTGTAGGGCCTCGAGCTCCTCGGCTCAAGGCTCCTCCTCGGGATCCGCAGGGAATGCCAAAGCCTTGGCCATGTCCCGTACGAAATCTGAGAACCGGGTATCCTCTGGGGGGGACCTTCTCCGAGGCTCGGACTCGGGCGAGTCCAAAGGAACGCACCGAGTCTGAAAGGTGTCGGGTGATTCCTCATCCTCCGTCTCCCAGCCGGACTGCTCGGAGGAGGAATCGAGCGGCTCCGGTCGGGCAGGCATCGATGCCATCCGTCCCGACGCCGAGGGTACCGGTGTCGACAACCTCAGTCCCGAACAGGAGGTCAAGGGGGACCTTGGCCAAGGATCGACTTGAGCTCACATGGACTCGAGGATCGGCTCGGTCTCCGGGGTTGACTTGGACGTTGATGTCCCTGTGGTTGGGGCAGATGCACCGGTGAGACCAGCGATCAGTGCCTGCTGCTGTTCCATGAAGGCAGCCAAGCTGCTCTCCAAGGCCGTCAACCTGAGTCTGAGCTCAGGAGACTCAGCAGCCCCCGACTCGGTCCCTGGCGGCACCGGGCCCAACGTCGGCTCCCCCGGAGGTGAGTCCACGAGGTCTACAGTACTCACGTGACTCGGGGACTCCATCTCCACACGAGGTTGTTTTGCAGGCCTCTCCGACTCCGAAGACCCGGGACGGCGCTCGGGGCTATGCAACTTGGCCCTCGAGGAGCCAAGTGCATCCACCGACGCTGCCCTCGCGGGTTTTTTCTTCTTACGATGCTCCCGTGAGGGAGATCCCCTTTCAGAGGAGCCTCGACGCTGCTCGGGGCCAGAGTCCTGAGATGTCGTGGCCTCTGACGAGGTCCGGGCCTGACCGGACGCGGAGTCAGAGAAGATTCTTTCCTTTTGGTGCTGCCGACTCCGTAACGCCTTAGAGGACATTTTCCCACACGGACCACAGATCATCGGGTCATGATCGGGTCCGAGGCACCGGAGGCAGCAGTCATGTGTGTTGGTGAGAGACATAAGTTTCTTGCACCGATCACACTTTTTAAACCCGCTGGCAGCCATCGGGGGAAAAAGGGCCCCTGCAAGGTCAAAAGACAGGGCTGCCAGTGAAAAAAGAAAAAATTGCGCGAACGCTAGTCACTAAGGACAAAAACCAAAAAAGAGATCCGGGCTCGATACCGACGTATCGGGCCCAGGCGGGAAAGGGAAACCGGCGCCGAACCGAAGAAAAGCAGGTTAACACAGAGAAAATCAACTTCTTCCTTGGGTGAAACGAATATACATCCATCGGGCTCCGCGGAAAAAAGAAGACTGAGCAAGATGGCACCCTTGGGCGGTAAGGGGACCGCGCATGCTCGCTGCATTCCCAAAGGCTTTCTATGAAAGCTGGGGAAATGCTCTGCACGGGGGCTCCGTCGGCGCCGACGTCACCCATATGTGAGGACTGACTTCCTGCTTGGTCATGGAGAAAGATTTAATGCATGTTAGTTTTAAATCATTAGTTATGGCAATATAATAAAATAAAAAATTCAGAAACACGTCACACAATGCACATTAGCCTACCGCATGAAAGAAAAAAAAGGGGGAACCAAGAAAAAAAAAGGAAGACAAACTTAATCTATTTGTCACAGAGGTTTTTCTAACCCCGGCGTTTATCCAGCATGATTAAGGAAAAGGAAACAATTACTGAGAGGAAACTATCAGAAAAAAAAGGCTTCTAGCTGAGAAGGGTCAAAAAAGGGATAAAAGTTACCATGGTGCCTTATACGAGGAATCTTAAATAAAAAGACCCCCCAGTTGCAAGCACTTTAGATTATAACTGGAGGAAAACTTTCCTCCTAGCCTGTGTGGCCCTAGCCACATCCGGGAACATTTGAACCTTTTTGATCACAAAAATAAATTTCGTAAAATTGAAAATACGATTTAAACAATTTAGACATCAGTATCTGACCCTAAAGTCATTACTAGTGTATACCGAGCTGTTACATTGTCCATAGAGGACTCCAAAAATGCAGAGAGGTCTAAATTATCTGCTGACATCAGAGTCCACACCATCCTCCTCTTCCGGCTCTAATTTCTTCCTAGTTGGTAAATAGAACATTTGGACCACACGTATCTCTTCTGGAGCTGAAAATTTTAACACATCCTTACAATACATATGCCACAGTTCACAAACAGAAAGTAGTCTGAACTTTGGAAAGTTTAAAAGTCTAATATTCCTCGATCTATGTAAATTTTCAGCCACCTCCAACTCATAATGGAGTGCCGAAGTATCTTTAACCAAACTTCCCACTGCATTCTGTACCATAGTCAATGGAGACTCCACTGCCCCAAGCCGTCTCTCTCCACATCAGTAAAATCAGTTTCATGTTCAGCCAGTTTGGCCATCACTAGTAGAGAAAACTCTGAAACTTGAAACATTGGTACGCACTGCAGCCTCAACCCTCTGCAAAGCTTCCCAAATATCATACAGCATGATCTTCTTGCCATGTGATAACCCTGTATGCACTGGGGCCAGCCTTGGCAGTGGCTTGGGAATCGGGACCCTGGCTGAGCTCTGAGGAAATCAACTGTTGGAACTGCCACATCTGCAACAGTATCTGATGTTAAGGACCGGCACACACTCCTTCTCCTAGCGTGCACCCCACCTCCTGATGTGATGTTTCCTCTGCTTGTACCACCATTGCAGGCCTTCTGTGGGGTGCAGCAGCCCCAGGAGATGCCATCAGCTTTGGTGCAGGCTGTGGAGGAGGGGCAGGGCCGCCAGAGTTGAGTGAAATACCCAGCTCCTCCAGAGGACACTCTTTCTCTGGACTCGTGGCAGCTGCAATGGATGCCACAGAAACCACATGCTGGTCAATCGGACCAGAGGTCGCCAGCTGCTGCTGCTTTTGCAAATTCTTCCCCTTCCTCTTAGGAGCCATTCCAAGAAACACCAAAGAGAATGGTCATAAGGAGGGAAAAGCATCTTAAAACGTGTCAGATCATGGCCATGACGTGTTTCTTAATGTGAAAATCTCACTGTTTCCTGATGTAGCAAAGACAATGCAGAAAAAGCATAAATGTTGTTTTTGTTGATGTACCCTAGAGTTCTTCAGCTGGGTGGTGTGTGTGGTTTTTTTTTTAAATTTCCCTGGAAATGTGCACTTAGTTATCAGAATGTTTCTTATGTTTTCTTCGTGACGTCTCAATTGAGATTGTTTTGGAATGATAAGTATGAGTGAAGTTCACAACTGTCATGGTTTGCACAAAACTAATCCATCTGGATAAATTGCCCCAAGAGATACCAGTCACTCCTACTTAGATCACCAAACTTGCAATCATGCCTTCAAATTGGTATTTTCTATTCACACTTAAATCTCTTTTCCTTCTTTGTTATGTCTTAAGTTTTTCTCCTTATTTTGTTCTTAGACCTGCTTCAAAAACTGTACAGGATGTACATAATGTCCTTGTACAACTTTAAACTTTAATAACATTGAATGCACACGAGACAGACACATTGTAAGTAGTGCACACAAGCTTAGTTCTTGCATTTTTTCTGTAGTAGTGTTGTCAATTCTGAGTTCATCAATGTAAATCTCTTCAGATCCTTCAACTGATTCATAATTGAAAATGGCGACAGTAGAAGAAAAGGTTAAGTGCGTGTTACGGTTTGCAGAATTGAAGTAGAACAGCTGTGAGAAAGAGATTCACTGCTCATTACAGGAAAGATGCATCGCATAGGAACTCAGTTTACCACTGAATGAAAAAGTTTAGAATAACTGGGTCCATAAATGACAAACCACAATCTGGGAGGCCTTGAATCATCGAGGATACTGTATGCATTATCGGTCCTTTACTTTTTAATGAAGCAACTGTCAGTGGTGAATTTTACCTTGCAGTGTTACAAGATGTCCTTATCCCTGAACTATCACAGTCAAATTTTTAGATAGCACTTTTTTTCAGCTAGATGGTGCATCCTGCCACTATACTTTGAATGTGCAATGGTTACTAAATGAAGTCCTCTCAGACAAGTGGATCGATAGCGTTGGGCCAACAGCTTAGCCACCTTATTTGCCTTATCTAACCCCACTAGACTACTTTTTTATGAGGTCATGTTAAAAAAACAGTTGTATACTCATTGAAACCACATTCTTTGCATGAATGTAAGGTCAGGATCACAAATGAAATTCATGAAATCACCGAGCAGCAATGAGAAATGTTTTCAACGAGTTAGAAAGTTGGTTTCAACGATGAGTCCAAAATGATAGCAGTTATGTTGAAGGTTAACAATTTGACCTGTACTGTGTTAAAACTGTAAGAATTAAGCTTTTATATGCCATTTACAGTATACTAAAGTTGCACAAGGACCCAATGTACGCCCTGTATAATGCAATGGCTATTATTTCTTGCCTCTTCTGTTTCATCCTACGGTCTATTGGGACTGGGAAGCTGGTTTATGCATTTCATTTCTTTTTTGCTCAAGTGTATTCTTGCGGTATCGTGTGAAAATCTGTTAAACAAAAGAAAATGCAAGTGCATAAACTCGCAGAGATGATCCCTGGGCCCATGCCAACCTCTTTCTCCTTCTAGGCCCTGAGAATGGGACTTGTGGATTTGACAACTCGTCTTTCTTCCCAAGCATCTTTTCTTTTGGCCCAGTACAAACTTGAAAGGCAGACCCCCCTCTCTCCTGGCACACCTCATTTCAGATACATAAAATCTCATGAATCATGAAAATATAGTTTTCTATTTTAATTCTGAAATGATCAACTACATTGATAAGATATCAATATTTTCTTGGTTCCTGGTTCTAATCATTTTTTTCTTCAAACATTTTTTTATTTTTTTATTTAAAGGCTTTATACAAAGACAGATAACAGGAACCATACATTCCATACACTGAATGTTTGCACAATATTTCAGCACAGAAGAATCAACCATAACAATTGCTATATCACAGCCTTGTATTTTTTCCCCTTTTTTCCCCTTTATTCACAAAGCCACATTACCCACCATTTCCCCCTTTCAGCCCCTCCTCTATCTCCTATCCCCCACCCCCTCCCTACCCCACTACCCTCTACCCCTCCCCCCCTCCCCTCTCCTTCCCCCCTCACCTCTTCCCATCGCTACCCCTCCCCCCCACCCTCACCTACCCCCTCTTTGCTGCAGATGCTATAGGTTAGAGGGACTCATCAATCTAACAACACAGGAAAAAAAGAAGTGCCACAAGGGGGGCCCCCATCATACACCGCCAACTTACTTAAAGATGTTACCAATCATGAGCCATACTTCAAAATAAATGCCTCCCAAGTCCGCTCAAATTGGGGCTGGTGCAGCCTCTCAATCGCTACCCCCCTCTCCATAGTGTATAGGTCCCACATCCTTTCCAACCATCGTGATAATGCCGGAGACGAGGTCTGCTTCCAGATGGCTGCCAGGGTCAGCTTAGCTGCATTCAAACTGTGTTGAATCAGTTCCAACTGGGGGCATCATCCACCAGGGACTTTCCTCCCAAAAAGAAAGATAACCGGGTCCCAAGGGACATCCAGTCCAACCATTTGCTTCAGGCGGTACTGTATCCCCCTCCAAAAAACTTGGACTCATAGGCAAAGCCACCACATGTATGCTAAGGTTCCTTTTTCACCGCAGTTCTGCCAGCACCTATCGGATACCCCTGGGAATGCTCGAGTCACTCGCACTGGCGTCATATACCATCCATAGACTAGCTTATAATTAGTTTCTCGAGTATTCACAGCCACCGAACTTCTCCAAAGTCTACCCTCAACCTTCTCCCACTGCTGCTCTGTGTATGAGAGATGCAACTCCTGTGTCCACTGGGTCCTATGTTTGCCCTCTCCAAAATGTTGTTTCTGCAAGTATGCATACAGGGCTACGATGAGGCCCTTAGTATTTGTGTGTTCCTCACATAAGCTTTCAACTTCTGTCAGCTTGTGAGCAACTTGCTGTCAAACATCTCGATTCCCCACCCAGTGTGCCACTTGTGCATACTGGTATGCATGGTGGGCTGGGATATCAAATTCCTCTTTCAATCCAGAAAAGGAATGGAATGCTCCATCCTCAAATAGTTGGACTATTCAACTAAGTCCCTTATGCCCCCATTGGCGAAAAATTAAATCACTCATACCCGGAGGGAATGAATTGTTGTTAACTATGGGTGCCAATGGTGTTAGTGTCACCCCTCATGGCCAAAAATATTGATCCCAGCAATGAAGAGTATGAGCTATATATGGATTTGAAGCTCTCGCATCTCCCCGCAACTTGGAGCAGAGCCAGAGGCGGTCTCCCAACCCAGCTCCGCCCGCCAAATCCATTGCCATTTGCACCCAACATTTAGTACTAGTAGAGTTCATCCACTCCACCCCTGCCCAGCTCTGCACCCCTGCATAGTACCAACTAAGATTAGGAACCCCTATGCCTCCCCGCCTCTTATGAGCGTACATAATCCTGCGGGCTATTCGAGGGCGTTTGAACTTTCATATGAACTTCATAATCAGCGCTTGCCAGGACTCCAAGGTCCCACATGGCAAGGGTATAGGGAGCACCTGGAAAAGATACAAAAAACGTGGGACTACTACCATTTTAATTACAGCAATGAGCCCAAAACCATGATAGCATCAGGCCTGTCCAAGATTCCAAGTCCCATTTAACTTGCTGGATTAAGGGTCCGTAGTTTGCCCCATATAGTGCGGTCCTTAGATTCATGCCCAAATAACATAGGGCTTTGTCTACCCACTGAAAAGGGAAGCACATCTTCAGTGGCGCACATATTGCTTCTGGGTCTCCCACTTTCAAAATCTCTGACTAAGCATAGTTAATTTTAAAACCCAAGACCTGTGAGAAGGCCACAAAGAGCCGCATTGAACTGGGGAGGGAGGCTTCAGGGTTAGTCAAAGATAGTATTATTTATCTGCAAAGAGTGCTATTTTGTATTCACGAGAACCCACCCTTACTCCAGCTACGTCTGGGTGCTCACGAAAACTTTGCGCCAGAAGCTTGATCACCAGTGCGAACAGTAGCGGTGACAGCGGGCACCCCTGTCGAGTTCCCCTCTCCAGTTCGAAACTCTTCAATTGGCCCCCATTAACTTGTACACTAGCGCTGAGCCCCTGATAAAGACTATGCACCCATCTCGTAAAGTTAGGTCCCATCTTGTCCAAAACCTGCCACAAGAAGCCCCAGCCGACCTGGTTAAACGCCTTCTTGGCATCCACTCCCACCAGTAGCGCCGGTTGAGATCCCTGATGCGCAGCATGTATCACTTGCAACATCCGTCTAACATTATCCGCAGCCTGACGACCAGGCACAAAGCCGGCCTGGTCAGGGTGCACCAGATCAGGAAGGACTTGGTTTAATCTGGCTGCCAGGACAGAAGCCAATATTTTAACATCAGTATTTAACAAAGAGATGGGTCGATAAGAAGCCGCCTCTTGAGCTGGCTTACCTGGCTTAGGTATCACTGCTATGACAGCTTGTAACGACACCCCACGCAACACCTCATTGAAGAGCACCGCCAAAGTTGGGGATAATTGAGCACTGTACCTTTTATAGTACTATGAGGGGAGCCTGTCACCACCTGGCGCCCTCCCAGCCTTCAAGCGCCGAACAGCATCATCTACTTTCTGTGCTGTAATTTCAGCCTCTAGCTGCTCCTTATCCAGATCAGTCAGTTACGGCAAAGAGATATCACGTAAATAATCATTCACTTGTGTTGCATCAAAGGGCTCAGTCTTGTACAGGTGCGCCAAATAATCTGCTAACACTTCTTGTATCTCCCGGGACGTCACCCGCAGGCCTCCTCCTGAATCCCGAATCTCACGGACCACTTGCGTAGTATGTTGCTGCCGGAGCTGAATAGCAACATTCCCCTGCTCATAAAAAGTCTGTTTCAGCTTACGGCGCATATTATCCAACTCCCTCTTTGCATAGGCATCCAATAGGGCCCTTGTCTCCCGCCATTGGCGCCAGACCCGCTTAGAGCCGGTCCGTGCATATTCTTATTGAAGACATTTGGCTTCCTCTTCCAGGCGTTGGGACTCCCGCACCCAAGCTTTCTTAGTTCGAACCGCCTTGGCCAAAAGGGACCCTCTCGCCGTGGCCTTAAAAGCATCCCACACCACTGGCAATGCAACTTCCCCGGAAACATTTAACTCAAAAATTTCTTGTATAAATCATCTATGTTCTTGCACAACAGGAGCTCGACGGAAAAATCTCCCATCCAATCTCCACAGCCTCCTCCATTCCCCACTCAAATCCCCAGGCAAGGAGACCCAACAGGGAGCATGGTCCGACCACATCAAGGCCCCAAGTCCTGCCTCCACTCCCCCATCCAGCAGTTGTTGGTCCAGCAGAAAATAATCAATACTGGTGTATACCTGATAGAGGAGTGGCCTAGTGGTTGGGGCAAGGTACCTCAGGCCAGAAGGTCAGGGGTTCAAAACCCACTAGAGGACAGCAACCTTGGGCCAGAAGGACTGGGGTTTCGTTCCACAGGTGCTCCTGGTGGTCTTGGGCAAGCCATTTAGCCCTCCATTGCCCATGTTCCCTGTAAGTATTAGTGCATGTGTCTCACATCCCCTCATGTTAAATGTATCCCCCAATTGTGTTGTGACCACTTTGATTGAAGGATAAGGTGGTATACAAAGCTGTCTAAATAAATAGTATGTATAACTTTTCTCCCTCCAGACATCCCACAGGCCCAAATCGATCATGAACTTCCGTAGTGCTCGGCTATTCCTACTTCCCTTCCCTGTAGAGTACAAGTGGGGTGTCGTATGAGCATTGCAGTCTCCCCCCAAAATAAGAGGCCCCTTCGCAAACTCTGCCAAGATGACCTTCAGCTGTGCAAAAAGATTTCACCTAGCCTTCATTAGGTACATATATATTAGCCAAAGTAATGGGGTGCCCATCCAAGTGCACATTCATAATAAGCCAATGCCCCAGCCCATCTTTCCTTACCTCCTCCACCTTTAGGGATAGGTTCTGATGGAAAAGCAGGGCCACTCCACATTTCTTCTGGTCCCTCTCATTTCTTCAAACATTTTAAGTATCTGTGCAAGCAAAAAAATTCCAATTAGTTGAAATTTTTCCTGAATCCGTCTTGATTTTCAGGTATTTTTTTCCGTCAATTTCACACATTGATGTTAATAGCAATTTGTAAATGCAGGCTGTAGTGTTTTAGGGCATGTTTACTAAAGTGGTGCTAAGCACATAGCATGGTTTTGCCACCTGCGCTAGCAGTTACTGTGTGGTAAAAAAACTGCTATGGAAAAAAAAACAGCACTAAAGTACTTCTCGACGGTTTGGGCTGAATCAATTTGGGGTGAGAGTGAAGATTGGGGGTGGTGGCCAGTGACAGCTATCTTGTGGGATGTCACCGCGCACTAGCTGCAATAATTGCTGACAGTGGGGCTGCATGTAACGCTGCCTCAGGAGGTGATGTTAAGTAGTAGCATGGTCGCTGCCAAGGACTGCAGAGGAAAAGCACATGGTGCTTCACAATTCCCCCATCCCCTAGACCCTAAACCCTCCACTAAAGGGTCCAGGAATCTGATCAGCCTCCCATAAAAACTCCCCCCCCCCCCCGCCCATTTCCAAAACATTCCTAGTGTGGACAGCAACCTCCCCCGAAGAATACCTCCTTCCCAGGACCAGGCACATCTGAAGAAAAGCCCCATCCCCCCCGCCACTACCACAGGGTGCGATTGCAGCTCAATACGGCCCTGTGTGCAAACATCTTGCATTTCCTCCTTATAATCTAATCGGCTTTTTGGTTTGGTTCAGTCTCTGATTGGATTTCTGAAAAAGCCACGCCCCCTCTAAGGTGGGGGGGGCGGGGCACCATCTCATTCTTCGCCTCAGGCAGCAGATTGCCTTGAGCCGCCACTGCTTAATCCTACCTCCTTTCTCCCTCCTCTCCCCTCGGTTGTGATTCCCTCTCTCCTTTCCTGTCAATTATTGGCATTCTTTTTCCCTCTCTCTGATTTAGCAGCAAATTTTACTTGTATTGTGAATGGCTCTGATACTTAGTCTTTGGGCAGCATATCAAATGATGGAATAAAGATAATGATAAATTTCACAGTTCAATTGTTATTTCAATAAAAAAAAATACTTTCTCCAATTAGATTTAAAAATCTACTTCCATTTAGTTTTATGGTGCCCCCTCCCCCCCCCCCATTTGAAAGGGTAAATAATTGTTTCCTATTTATTAGCTCCACATCGCTCACAATTTTATTATCCTTTCTCAGTCATGTCTTCTCTAAGCAGAAGATCCATAACCTGTTTGAAAGAATTTTGTACCAGAAGCTAGCCGAGAAAAGGCATGAAAATGAACTAAAGTACCATTTTTGTGCTTTTAGTCCTCATTAAACTTTGGGGCTTGTTTACAAAGCCGCGGTAGCGATTCGCGATCGTTATCGGAGCCGCAGCCCCATTGAAATCATTGGGGCCGCGGCTCCAATAACGATCGCGAACCGCTACCGCGGCTTTGTAAACAAGCCCCTTTGTGTATTAAGTTTTGTTGAAAAGCACAATCCAGTGCTTCAAGACTACTTCTAGGATATTTTGAGTGCTGCTGAATATTTCCTGTGACTGCTTCAGTTCTCTCTGTCTACTGCTGGGGAGGTACAGAGCAGAGCTTTGGCAGGGTTGAGAGTTATCTGATTAGTGGCAATATTTAATCCGCTAATCGGATAACTACTTGAATACAGTTAGAACAGCAAAGGACTCTTCTAGCTTTATCTGGTTAACTGTTGTGACACAGCAGCTGGCACAGAGCCCATGGAGTTAGGGGAAAGTAAGGAACTTACCTCAGAATCAGCTGGGCAGCAGACAAACTCAGCTCATGCAGAATTGGCTGAGCAGCAGACAAACTCAGCACATGTAGAATTAGCTGAGCAGCAAACAAACTCAGCACAAGAAAAGCAAAAAGGCATTAGAGTAAAATGTCCTTGCACTAGTCCTGACGTAGCTAGAAACAGGAAGGCTAATCAGGAAAACCTGTTCTCAGAAACCCACGCAGCATGCAAAGAGAACAAGGATAAAAGCTGCAGGGTAGAACCAGGGAAGGCCAGTAGGGGCAGCGACCTGGGAGGACTAAGCCAGCATCCAGTGAACACACGTCATGCTGGAGGAAATCCACTGAGGGAAGGAAGCAGTAGGTGTGGCCGCAAAGCAGGAAACAGCCAGCACCGTGCCCAGGACCCTGCTAGGATTCCTGGTAGTTGGAGAGCCCAGGAGAGAGCTGCCAAAAGCCCAGAGATAAGGGACAGAACCACAGCTAAGAGGTGGGAACCTAGCTTTGCTAAAGAAAAGGCAAGAAGTTCTGTTTGGTTTGAAAGGCAAGGGCGTGGCACCAGAAGTAACTTTGATACTGAAAGTCATACAGTAATTCCACCAGCATGGAGAAGGAGGGAAAGCCAGAAGGAAGCTTTTAATATACCAGGCATTCAGAACCCTGGATTTAAAGAGCCCTTTCTAGAAAAGCTAGCCCATGACTCAAAGGAGAGTTTTAAGGAAGACAGCAGCTGCGAAGAGTGTGACCCATATGCAATCGTAAGTGACTCTGAGTTAATGCAGTGGGAGAACAGCAGCTACAACTCTGACCCGGTGCCCATGGATTGTACAATTTGTTTATCTGACGATATTGTATCTTTGTGTTGAACGTGTGCAAAGCAGCCAGCGGATAGTGCCTAAAGGAAAGAAGATATTTTTCTGTGCAACAGTTCTTTTGTTTCATATTGTTTGTTGTATCCCAGGAATATCCCCTCAGGGCAGGGAATAAAGCCCTAATATTATTTTTGCCTTACCACTTGACTACAAGACTCTTTTTGTATCAAAGGCAACTTAAATCTTAACACCCTAGGCAGCCACCTAATAGGGTTATATGAGGTAGCTATCACTCACTATCTCTCACACTGTCCAGATAGCAAGTTGAATATTGCAGATATTTGAATAGTGCTAGTGGTCAACATTGAATCCAAACATTTGGATACCAATATTCAGTTACCAGTGCTGAATATTTGCATTTTATTTAGTTACGGTGGCTGGTGTTTAAAAAAAAAATCCTGACTGCCCTAGTAAACATTGCCTCTTAATGCTTTGGTATATGCTGTTCAATCTGTTCATCTCTCTTGATATTGAACATTGAAGGTCCAAGATGGCTGCTGTCTATGCTGGCTGAGCGGGCTATGTTTCCTGAGCTTCGAGGGATTCCCCCAACCGTCACAGTCCTCTTCGCCTTTTGTCTCAGTTGGTCTGATGGGTTCCTTTTTGCAGCCGTGCTTGGAACACTTGGAGGAAACCAGGGGAAAATGCCTGGCTGTGTTGACGCTGGGACTGGGTAGTCTGGCATCGTCCTCAGGCAGTGATCTTACCCTGGTTCTACAGCTCCCGCCTGCTATTCCTGCTGATTTTTTGTGCTTGAGCTCACCTGAGGTAGCAGGTCCCGTTGCAGGGAAGGCTGTGCCCTTGTCTGGGGGGAGTGTACTGGAAGTGCTTTCAGCGGAGTTGGGCCTGGGAGACCTTCTGTGGCCGCAGGTGTGGAAGAGGGGGCAGGACTTCGAGACTCTCAAGGAAGCAAGTCGGCGGAGCGGGAATGAGGTGCTCTGGTGAGTCCTGTTGTGGCCAAGATTGAGCAAGCTGCTATGGCTCCCTTCTCTTTGGTAAAACCGGATAATATTACTTTGGACTCGATCTGGACAGCCCTTACAAAACTCAGTGAGTGTTTAGTTGCTCAAACTAACACCACTTTACAGCTTATTCATGTGAATGCAGGGGCAATGCAGAACTGTATGGATTCTATGGCTGGGACTCACACTCAGATTTCTACTTTGGAAAATAAGATGAACAATGGCTGCGCTCAATTCATATGGATATAAATTTCAAAAAGACTGAAGCACTTTTTGTATCCAGAAACTCTAATTTTACCCCCCCCCCCCCCCATCTGTTGTCAATCTATTAGACATTACCTCCCAGTCAAGTCTGAAGTAAAATACCTAGGAGTTACTCTGGACAAAACCCTAAGCATGACACAGCACATAAAACAGACTGCCAAAACTATATTCTTTAAACTCAGAACTATCCAACATCTCAGACCACTTATCGACATTAGTGACTTCAGATCAGTTGTCCAGGCCTTGATAATGCCACACATAGATTTCTGTAATGGCTTACTACAGGGTACATCTAAGAAGAATCTACTCATCCTTCAAAGGGCCCAGAATGTTACTGCTTGGATTATTTTTAAAGCCAAACTATCTGACCACATCTCTCCAATTTTATACGCCCTCCACTGGCTACCTATCCACAGCAGGATACAATACAAAACACTAGTCACCATTTTTAAGCTCGTCAATGATGTAGCCCCTTCACATCTATCAACATTAATTAAGTCCCCCTCAGAAACTAGACTAAGAAGAAGAGCAAACCTCAATACATTGCTAATTCCCGACTCTGTGAAAAAGCTTAAACAGATAACAACTAATACTGCCTTTTCTTTCTACGCCCCCTGTCAATGGAACAAATTACCCTGCAATCTGAGAGAGATTAAAGACCTTAGTTCCTTCAGGAAGGAACTAAAAACATACCTGTTCACCCAACACTTTCATGACTTACAACCTACACTCGAGCAAAGGGCACAAGATTATGCAACTCAAATATCACAAGCATACCCAACCTAACTCAAAACACACTTTCCCATACGTCACTCGTACTGAATGTTAGTCAATCCTAGAATGACTGTTGTAAATAATCTCTTTGTTGTTGAATTGCATACGTCAGTATGATTAATTTCTCTCAATCAATTGTAAATAGTTAATGCAGATAATCTCTATGGCTGTGATTGAATTACATACATCAGTATGATTAATCTCTCTCAACCAATGTAAATAGTTAATACGTTCATAATTATATTTTTAGGTTCCTATGTAACTAATTTTTCACTGTTAATGTTCCATGTAATGTTAATGTTAATTTTTGGACATGTTCTCTGTAAACCGCTCCTGATCTCTGGAAGGGGCGGTATAAAAAAACGCACAAATAAATAAAATAAATAAATAAAGATCTCACAAGTGGAGGAACGGTGTTCTATGATTACTAAGGATCTGTCTGGTCAAAGAATAAAGCTTGAGATGTTGGAAAATCAGTTTAGATTTACAAATTTGAGACTGCTGAACTTTCCCCGTTCCCCCATGATTTCAGTACGAGATATGTTTAAAACGTATTTGATGGAAGCTCTTGGGGTTCCTCTCGAATCCCATCCACTGCTTTCTAAAGTTTTTTTATATCTCTTCTGGGAAGAAAGATGGGAAATCTAATGTGAAAGCTTCTCCAGAATCTGGTCCCCTGGATATATTGAATGTATCGGACCTGTTGGACACTTCAATCTCTGAATCTGTTGCTCCAGCTACTCTGGTGATTTCGTTGGCATTGGTCTCTGACTGAGAATAGCTGTTGAAGATGTATTTTAGGAAAAGATCTGTTTCATTTAAAGGACTGTCCGTCCGTATGTTTCCAGATTTGAGCCGGGATACTCAGAAAAGGAGAAGGGAGTTCCTGGTTCTTAGGCCTGGGGTGATTCAGTTGGGGGGTTTATTTTTCCTTAAATTTCCTTGTAAGTGCTTAAGTTTATTTATTTATTTATTTGAATTGAAGTTGAATTCTATTTCCTATATTTTTTATCACCCTTCCAATTTGGCTACCTTTATTATTTCCCGCCTTGCGGCGACCCCTAGAGGGGATGTTGTTTGATCTGCCTCTCTGTAGATATTATATAACGTAGTGTTTAAGCATAGTCTGCTTTTCTTGTACATTGATATATTTTTCTTTTTCTTTTCCTTTGTTCTGTCTTGGATCCCATTAGTGTGAGGACTTGTGAGCAATGGGCATATGTATGTTACCTCAATTGTATTTTCCATAATGTAAGACTGGAGGTTTATCTGCTTCATTTCTCTTTACAGTCAAGTTGTTTTTGCTTGACATGTTTATTTGTAAAATTGCATAAATAAATAAATAATCTGTTCATCTTGCCATTAGTCCTTATGATTCAAGATCTTAACATTAGCTCCTACTTTTATGCTGACGATATCCAGTTGCCCATGCCAGCTGGGACTCTTTCTTTTCAGTTCGCCCTATAATCAACATTGGACTCTATTGCCAACTGGCTCCTTTGCATAAAATGTTAGTAAATGCTGCAAAAACCAAAGTCCTGCGGCTCTCTCATAATCATAGGCCCGTCCCTTTCTCCCCAAGCATCTCTTCCTGCCCTATTCTTGTTCAGAAGTCCATCTGGTCTTTAGGCGTCATTATTGATGATCAGCTGTCCTTCAAATCTTACATTCCTAAGATAGTCAAAAGCTGTTTTTTCTCATTATGCAGGATTAAATCAGTCAAGCTTTTTCTTGATAACAAAGCTCTAAAAACTGTAATCCACTCAGTGGTAGTAAACAAACTTGACTACTGTAACTCCCTGCTGGCTGGCATTTCTTTTCCCAGCTGAAAAGAATTCAATTAATTCAGAATACAGCTGTCAAACTCATCTATAACGCAAAGAAGTCAGATCATGGCACACCTTTACTTTTCAAACAGCACTGGCTGCCAGTGCCCTTACAGATTTAGTACAAAACCCTCTTATTGGCCCATCGTGCTTTCTAAACAGGTGTCCCCTGCTATCTCTACTCACATCTTACCCCTTATTGGCCCACTTGTTCACTTCGGTCTGCCAAGCAAAATCTACTTGTCATTCCATCGAAATCCACCTTGTATCTCGAGACATACAGGCCTATGGCTTTCTGCTTTTCCACACCCTCCCTCTGGAACACACTCCCTAAAAATCTTCGTCTTGAATCAATCTATAAGAAATATAAAGCAGGGCTGAAAACCTGGCTTTTTAAACAAACCTTTAAGTAATTCCTTTTTCCAAGCAAACCTAATTGTGTTTTTTCTTTTTTAGACTAGAGCTATTAGCTGCATCTTCCCACCCTTATGTTCCACCTGGCTAAATGTTACTCTGTCCTGTGTTGTTCCACTACCAACTTGTTTCCTTTTATTTCTGCATCCAGTTTTTGTGTGCCCATCTATTTCCTTTTCTGGTTTGTTATTTGTCTATTAATCTGTTCCCATTTTTTTCAAATTGTAAACCGCTATGATGTTTATACCTTAGCGATACAGAAATTTTGCAAATAAATAAATAAATACAGTTTGCTTTTGGACATAATGAAGGCTTGAATGTCTTCTTATTTTCCCTAACACATAAAAGTTTAAAAGAAGGATCAAAAGAAATACCAAATCGAACCCAAATCCCCCATACAAAAGAGTACAAAAATGTATATTTTTGTCAGACTATATTAACATATGGTCACCCAAAACAGGACTTAGCTGCATCAAATAGTCCATTTTAATTATAAATTTGAAAAGGTAAAAATATGCTTGCTTTCCCCATGAATCAAAAATACTGCTGACACAGCCTGTGTTTCAGACTAAACAGTTCACATCAGGGCAAAAAAGAATTTATCTGTAATCCAGAAGAATGTTAGCCAAGTTCATCACCAAACTTCACATCCAACTCACTTTGAGCACAGCACTGGGAAAATGGAAAAATGCCAACAGCACCACACCCTTAGATAACAAGTGACCCGGAAACCCTTACTGACCAAAATACATCCAAACGCAAACACACTTAAAGGAGAGTTATCCAGTTTGTTTGTTTTTTACACTATTTCCATATTGAGACCCATTGGTTGAACAGTGTTTAAACGAAAAATACAGGATTGTTCCTTATAATTAAGCTGGTGCTCCCAATCAGCACCCCGAATAGAAAGGGGTACATAGTCTATAACATGCCATTTCAACTGGGAAAAACTGTGATTACAGTCAATGTGGGTTTGTACTATTGGTGCTGAAACTGTCATGGTTTTCAATTTCGATCAATGTCCACAAAGGCGGAACTTTAACGTACATCGGGTCCAACTTAAGAGTAGTTACTCACCTGTAACAGGTATTCTCCAGGAGCAGCAGGAAGTCAGTCCGCACATATGGGTGACATCGACGTCGATGGAGCCCTTGCGGAGCATTTCCCCAGCTTTCCAAGAAAGCCTTTGGGAATGCAGGCACGCATGCGCGGTTCCCTTCCCGCCTAAAGGTGCCATCTTGCTCAGTCAAATGACATAGCTAAAAACAGCACACAAAATGTAAAAATAAACTATTGTGAGCCCCGCCCCTGTGCCAAATAGCTTGACCAGCAGGAGGCGCTGCACCTTAACCTTGAGGTTGTATAAGAATTTGTAGTTGAGCCGTTGGTTAAAGATCACAGATTTTTATTTGGGTTCTCAGAGACTCACAACAGGTAATGTCCATAGGAAAACAAAAGTAGGGATACTCCTCCCAAAGAAAATATATGCAAACTTTGCCAGGTCAAAAATAAGTCTTTTAAACAAGCTTTTCTTCTTAGCTCTTACAAAAGGTATTTTCCCTCTTAACAGTTATTCACATACAGTGCAACAATCACATTCCATGTCAGTGACTGAAGGATCTGAATCCCCTTTGAAAGAGTCAATTTCCATGCTCTCTGGAGGACTCTCAGGTAGTGGTTCTGGACTCTTAACTGGAATGGTATTAGTTCCATACATTAACAGTTTCTTCAGTCTTGGCCACCTAATAGGTTTCTCCCCTTTAAGTAAAAGCTCATGGGGTTTCAAAAGCCGTGATTTAAAAGTTCCTTTCCTTTCATGTAAATGTCTACAGGTAATCTCCTCCTCATCTGAAGAACTACCCCTGTGTTCAGTTTTGGGCCTAGGCTTTCTCCTGGTTTGATGCTTAACTTGCACAGTTTTACATACAGGCCTTCTATCAATAAAACCCTCTTCTGAGCTGTAATCAGAGGACCGGTCAGACCTCTTTCGGGCTCTATAAAAAGTTCTTGCTTTGGAAGCTTCCCTAGCAGAGCAATGCCTGCATCTAGGTTCCAGCAAGGGTTTTGCCTGGGTAAAAGTTCTGCCTTCTTGTGGCTTCTTTAAGCTTCTTTCAAATACAGGATTTAGCTTGCCCACTAACCTGCATTGTGGTTTCACTGCACTAGCAGTGTATCTCTGGGCCTCGCAACAGCAGCTGCCTGGCCTGTGAGTATTTCTTCCTGGAGAGCAGCAGTATTTCCCTTTCTCCTGGGGAGCGAATCTGGCTTCAGGTCTTCCCTTCCTCTCAGCATAGAGCCTGGGAGCCTTGTTCCAGTCAGGTTCAGAATCCTCGTGCTGGTAAGACAGGTGATTCTCTCCCTCTGCTCTTCTCTCTCTCTCCCTTCTCCTGTCCGTTTCTGTCTGCCCTTCTTTACAAGCAGCTACGTGACAAGGGAACTCCCTTGCAGGCTCCTCCTCCGAGTACCTGCTTCTCTGATTCCTATCTGGTGTGTAACGTGGGAATGACTCAACACTAGTTTTGGCCCACTGACTATCAACCCTGGGGTTTTCCTGCTGTGAACTTCTAACCCTGGGTTTTCTCTGACAAGTGTTTTCTAATGTGCCCATCCCCCCAGCCAAGGTAAAACCTTCAATGTTTCCTGCTTTTCTAGGTGGCACTACTCTCTCCTTGCCACACTATGTACAACTGCAACTCCCAGGGGAGGAGGGAGGGTTGTGAGGACTGATTCCTGCTGCTCCTGGAGAACACCTGTTACAGGTGAGTAACTACTCTTTCTCCAGGACCAAGCAGGAAGTCAGTCCTCAGATATGGGTGACTCCCTAGCTCTGGGCTACCAAGGAACCCAGGCTGAACAAGAGAACTCCCTCTAGTCCCAGCATCAAAGAAAGGTTTTTCACTGAAGAACCTCCACCGGTAGCCCAACGGAGGGCTGGAGGGCAGGAGTTGCCTAAACCTCAAAGAGATTCCAGAGTACTGCCTGGCCAAAAGCACTGTCCCTACGGGACTCCCTTTCCAGACAGCAATGGGCCGCAAAAGTCTGGCTTGAGGACCAAGTTGCAGCTCTGCAGATGTCCACCAATGGTACAGAGCGGAGGTGAGCCACTGAGGCAGTCATTGCCCTGACATGATGGGCTGTGACCCGACCCTGCAAAGGAAGGTCAGCCGCCCTGTAAGCCCAGGTGATACAGTCAGCTACCCAGGTGGACAAGGTACGCTTGGACACAGCTAACCCCAAATTATTGGGGTCAAAAGATATGAAGAGCTGAGTAGCCCTTCTATGCCTCTGCGTACGGTCAAGGTAGAAGGATAAGGCCCTCCTACAGTCCAGGGTATGCAGAACTGCTTCAGCCTGGCTTGCATGAGGCCTAGGGAAGAATGTTGGAAGAACCACCTCTTGGTTAAGGTGGAAGGAGACTTTGGATGAGTCCTAAGGACTACCCTGTTCCTATAGAAGCGGGTGTAAGGCCTGTCACAGACCAGGGCCTGAAGCTCACTCACTCGCCTGGCCGAGGTTAGGGCTATCAAGAAGAGTGTCTTCCACTCAGGAGCAGGAGGACGGATTGGAGGCTTGAGCAAAAGCAAGCCTCTGAGAAAGCGGGATACCAAGGGGTGAACCGACAGAGAATGTCCTTTCACCAGTGAGTGGTGAGCTGCTAGAGCTGAGAGGTGGACCCAAACAGAATTGGACTTAAGTCCCTGATTTGATAAGTGCAGTAAGTACTGAAGCACTACTGGTACAGTACAGGAGAAAGGATCCTCTGTAAGTAGCTGACACCACACAGAAAACCTTTTCCATTTGAGAGCATAGGTTTTCCTAGTGGACTGTTTCCTAGAGACTAGGACAACCTCCTCAACTTCCTGAGGTAGGCCCCAGGGAGCCAAAAGTACCCTTGCAGCCTCCAGGCCATCAAATTGAGAGCTTTGAGATTGGGGTGCAGAAGGGAACCCTGATCCTGAGAGAGACTGTCGGGTTGCAACCCCAGAGGCAGTGGGGGATCCACTGCCAGCTGAAGCCACCAGCAGGACCGAGGCCTTGTCCTGAAGAATCTCGAAAAGAGTTCGGGCCACCAAGGGCGTGGGAGGAAATGCATACAGGAGGCCCTGAAACCATGCAATCAGAAAAGCATCTGCTGCTATCCGCAGAGGATGCGGTTGCCTGGAGCAGAACTTTGGCAGCTGTTTGTTCAGTGGACTGGCAAACAGATCTGTGGATGGAAGTCCCCATTTCAGGAAAATCTTCTGAACCACCAAAGGATGGAAATTTTGAATTTATTAAACAAGCAACAAAAGACATACCAAAAAGCAAAAACAAAAACAATAACAAGCACCCCAACCAAATCCCACCCCCCCCCAAAACCCCCACCCCCCGACATAGCACAAAACAAGTATCTCCACCCCCCCGTGACCCACCTCCCCACCACCAAACCCAACATCCAGCACACGTGCCCCTTCCCCCCGACATCATCAACCCGCAATAGTTCAGCATGTCCAATGTCTGTCCCAACCCCCCAACAGCAACCCGCAGCAGTCCAACAGAAATGCAATGTCCATCCCAACCCCCCCCCCCCAACCACCCACAACAATCCCAGCACAGTCCAATGTCCCAAATGTCCATCAGGGCTGCCAAGCCCTCACTCACACCCACAAAAACAAAACGCATTCCCCCTTTCCCACCCCCGTCCCCACAAAGGAGCAACATCTCCTCCGCCCCCACCCCAATCCCTACCCCACCCCCACCCTCCCCATAAATAAAGAAAACCCCCACCCCCCTAAACAGAAACATACAGGCATGTGCCGTCCCCAACGAAAACCCACCAGAAACAAAACCATAATACAAATCAATAAAGGAACACAAAAACCCAACCCTATCGGCCGAAACAGCGGAGCGGGATGCGCAGAAACACAAAAACAAAAACAAAACAAACACACACCTGCTCCAGGGAGAAAACGAAAACAAACATCCCCCATGGAGAGAGAGGGAGAGCGGACAAGTGGCCAACAACCCCCCCAGCCCTAGTGCAAACCCCCCTCCCCCCCACCGGAAGGAAAGCAACCCCAGATCCCTAAACCTAGGAAGAAACCCCAGGGACTAAACCCCCCCCCCTCCTGTCTCACCTCCCTCCTCCACCCGGGAGACAAAAACAAAACCCCTAACCTCTAACAGGGAGGAAAAAACCCCAGGGAACCCCTCCCCCTCATGGGGGGCGGAGGGTGAGGTGACACCACAGACGCTCCCAACGATGGACCTCCACCACCCGCCTTTCGCGTTGCGCCGTGCTGGACACTTCCTCCAGAATGTCCCGCACCACCTCGTCGAGGGGCAGGACCAACCCCCGGGTCGAGACATAACAGCGCGCTTGCCACAGGTGGTAGCGCACTACAGCCGTGACTAGGTAGAGGGTCCCGGAGTCCTGCCTTAGAGGAAAGGACCAGGCCCCGTACACCCACTCCGCATACGTGAGGAGGGAAAGGTCGCGCAGGTGAAGAGCAGCGGACACCAACCGGCAGGCCTCCACGTTGAAGGGGCACTGCCGGAGGAAATGGTCCATGGTCTCCGCCTGCCCCTCACACCCGGCCCTCGGACAGACCCGCTCGGCCTGTGACCTGTACTTGAGGTTGTCCCTCACGTACAAACGCCCGTGGAAAGACAACCAGGCTACATCCCGAACCTTCTTCGGTAGCCGAGGGGAGTTCAACAGCCGAAGGCCCCGCTGCATCACATCCGCCGGACAGTCCCGCAGGGCCCACCGTGGTTGATAGTGAGAGGTGAGTACCATCCGGTATAATCCTTTCCGCCCCAAGGACTGGGCGAGCGGGTCGGTCACCCCCCACCGCCGAATGAGCCCCACCATCACAAATACGTACGATGGGGCCTGTTCCCCTCTCCGGCACACACGTGGGACCGAGGACGCCCCCTCCCACTGCTCCCAGAAGCGGGAGAACCATTCCCGATAGGAGGCCACCCACCAAACCCCACCCCCTTCCCTCATCCTACCTAAGTGAAACGCCATAGACAAGACTGACAGGAAGACAAGGGGGTGCAACATACCCAAACCACCCTCTGCCCGATCCAGGCAGACGATGTTGCGCTGGACAGGGTTCAAGCGGTTACCCCACAGAAAACAGAAAAAGACGGCACAAACAGACGCCTGATGGGACAACGGAAGAACGAAGACCGTGGCCACGTGCAGAAAGAGAGGAAGCAGAAATGTCCCGAGGAGTTTGATCTTCTCCTCGTACGTACACCTCCACCCCCTCCACCGCAGCACCCGACACCGTGCAGTCTCGAGACAACGGTCCCAATTGGACTCCGCACAGTCCTCCGACCCGAAGACGAGGCCCAAAACGCGGACCTCCCCCACGGGAGGAGGAAAGGGGGCGCAGGAAGGCGGGGAGGCCTCCGAGGAGCCCAACCACAGCGTCTGGCACTTGCTGTGGTTTACAACAGAATGGGCTACCTCCGAGTACTCCTCCACGGCCTCTCGCATGGCCTCTACCCCATCAGTGCCGTCCACGTAAACTGAGATGTCGTCAGCGTAAGCAACGACGGACACCGGGGGCGCACCGGGCGCCTCCAGGCCCCGCAACCCACCTGAGGACAATCTCCGAAGGAAGGGGTCGAGGGAGAAAACATACAGCAGGGGGCTCAAAGGGCACCCCTGCCGCACCCCCGAGGCGACACCAAATGGCCGTCCGAGCCACCCGTTAATAAACGGGAAGCTCACCCCCCCTCGGTACAGCGCCTGCACGACGAAGAGGAAACCTGCGGGGAGGCCGAAGTGCTGGAGCACCACCCACAGGTACCGGTGACTGACTCGATCAAAGGCTTTGGACTGATCCAAGGAGACCAACCAGTGGTCCCGTTGGAGCGACCGGCCTCTTTCCACCATCTCCCGGACTGTGGCGACAGCGTCCAGAACCCCTCTCCCCCGAACGGAACAATACTGGGAAGGGGACAGCAAATCGCCCGACACCTCCACCAGTCGGTTGGCCAAACACTTGGCCAGGATCTTCCGGTCCGCGTTCAGAAGAGAGAGCGGCCGCCAGAAGTCCAAGGAGCTATCGTCCTTCCCCTTGGAGAGCAGCAGCAGCAGGACAGACTCGCGAAATGACCGCGGGAGATACCCCGTGTCCATGATCTCCTGAAACAGGGAGGTCAGGAAGGGGGCCAGCTGGGCAATGAAAGTGCGATAGAACTCCACAGGGAGCCCATCGCGCCCAGGCACCTTCCCCAACGGCATGGCACGAATCGCCCTCTCCACCTCCACCTGCTGAATCGGTGCAGCGAGTGCATCAACCTGTGCCTGGACCACAGCCGAATACACCGGGGGAAGGCCCAGGTACGTTCGGATATGGGTGAGGTCCACGGGGCGATCCCCAAACAGGTCCGAGAAGTATTCCCCCACTATCCGCAAAAGGTCCTCCTGGGAGGTATGAATGGTACCGTCCTCGCCCCGCAGGGCCATGACCTCCCGACGCTGAACCCTCTCCCTGCAAGTCCGGAAAGGGTCTGGAGTGGCGCCCCCACCAGCCGCCCCCTCGAAGCATAGGGAGGCATGGCAATCGTAAAGCAGGCCACGGAGCTGGACACGCACCTCTTCAACCTCCTCCCGCGCTGCCCCTCGGGATACCAAACGATCCAGCGACCTCCGGAGGACAGTGTAGGTGAGGTAGCGGGATCGAGCCATGGAGGTACCCCGGGAACGGAAGAGTTGTCGGGCACGCGTCTTCACCTCATCCCACCAGGCGCCACGGGAAGGAAAAACACTCAGCAGGGTCTCCTGGTCTGCGAGAAAGGCCAAGAACTCCTGGACCACCTCTGATGTTGCCAACAACTGCACATTCAGTCGCCACAGGCCAGGACCCCTGCTAAGCTCCTCGTGGTTGGCCAGGAAGGACACAGAGAGGACGCGGTGGTCCGAAAAGTCAACTGCCTGCAACTGCGGAGGGGAACACTCCACCCGGGCACTCACATATATCCGATCGATACGACTCCTGCAGGTCCCATGGTAGTAGGTGAACCCCGGCGACCTAGGAAAGGCCCGGTGGAAAACATCCACCAGGTCAGCCGTCCGGGTCATCTCGGCCAAAAAGAGGCCCTCGTAACTAGGTGGGCAACGCTCCCCCCCTCGGTCCTGCAAAAAGGTGGTGGTGTTGAAATCCCCGGCAAGGACCACCAAACGGGAGGTGTGTAAGTAGGGGCGGATAACCCCGAACAGGGTCTTCCGCGCCAACTTAGACTGGGGGCCGTAGACCACCACGAAACGAAACCGATGGGGCCCGCAGTAGCCATCTAAAAGCAGACACCGGCCCTGCTCCAGTTCCCACACGTACTGCACCTGAAATCGGTTAGACGTGAACAAAACCGCCACTCCTGCGTAGGGCTGTGCCGCAAGGGACCAGTACGAAGGGCCCCACCTCCACTCCCGCTTCGCCCGATGAAGGCTAGCGAGCGAGGTGAGCCTGGTCTCCTGCAAGAAGATGACATCCAGCCCACTCGTAGAAAGAAAATCATAGGCCGTAGCCCGCGCCTGGTCTGAGAAAATGCTGGCCACGTTGATGGTGGCGCACGAGAACGCAGGAGTGCACGCCATGCCTATTTCGAGTGCAGTGACCCTTTCCTCCTCTTCTCACCAACCCCGGGATCCCCAGAATCCCGCTTGCAGGACAAGCCCGCGAGCTCAAACAACTCCTCCTGGTCCACGTCGACCACCTCGAGGATCTCCTCCTCCTCCCGCTCAACCCTATCACCCCAGAAGGTGCTGGCGCCCCCGGGACCACCAGGCAAAGCTGTCGCGAGGGCAGACCCAGCCCCCACGGGATGAGGAGGCACAAACGGGTCAGGGGTCGGAGGAATGACCTCCTCCGTGGGGTCCACCACCTGTGCAGCCCCCCCTCCCCGGACAAAGACTGAGACAATACGACAGTGCCCACCCCCGCGGGGGAGGCCAGGGCGGCCGGGTCAGCAGGGGGCTCCTGCGAAGGCCCCGAACCCAACTGCGGGGGTACAAGGCCATCCTCCCTCACCCGTCGGGCGCCAGTATCCCCCTTGATTGGAGGACCCTGACTGCGGCGCGCCTTCTGCACCTTTGAAGGTCGCCGCTGAGGAAGAGGGGCCGCCCCCGCCGCTAACCGCTCCGAGCGCCGCACAGGAAGCCCTGCTTCCACAGGCATGCCCTCATCCGCCTCAGCCGCATCCGCGGCCAAAGAGACGAAACGATTGACGTCCAACACGGGCTCTACCTCCAGCAATGGGGAGGTCTCCCGTTTCTTCCTCTTGGACTTGCCACCCTTGGAAGGGACCGTAGTCCATTCCTCAGGTGGCACCACCCTCAACCCACTATCCTGTCGTGCTACATTAACCTCCACCACATCAACCCTCTCCTCCTTCCTACCCGAATCCCCTCCCCCTGGTGGCTCCCTCGGCTCGATGGACTCCTCTGCACTAGGGCCCCCGGTCTCCTCCTGAGGGAGAGGGGCCTCCATAGCCTCCTCCCGCACAGGAGCCCGAGGTGGAGTGACGGCAACCCCCCCCGGTCCATTGTGTGACGCGGAGGGGCAGCGGGCAAAGGGGTGGCCCAACTCCCCGCAAAGGTTACACCGAATTAGCAGACACCCGGCCGAAGCGTGACCCCGTCCACCACAACGGGTGCAGACCTGCTCGGGACAGTTCATGCTCAAATGGCGGAATGAGCCACAGCGGTGACACTCGCGGGGTTGCCCAGGGTAATAGCACAAGATGCGATCCCGACCGAGGAAACCGGCCGAGGGCACGTGCTGCACCACGTTTCCCACCTCACGCAAACGGATCCTGCCCTTCCACGACCCGTCCCACACCCCTAGGGGCCCAGCACCCTTAACCAGGGGTGCGAGAAGCACCGCATGGCGCGACAACCAAAACTGGATGTCCTGCCCTGGGAGCGACTCATTCCTGGATAGGATGGTCACAGGTACCGTCCCCTGGCGAGAGATAGGCACAACACGAAAGTCAGCCCACCCTCCCTGCCCCCTCTGCTGCTGGTATCGGTCCCAGAAAATCTCCAGCCCCCGTCTCAGCATGAAACTAACATCATATTCAATGGTGTTGTTCATGTGGATAAAGGCGTAGAGATCTCCTGGGAGAAACCCCAGCCCAAGGACCATCCTCAAGACCTGTTCCCTGGCTGGAGGGGACCCCTCCCCAGCCCATCGGATCTGCGCCACGTTGCGCCGTCGGACCTCACCCCCTACTCCTCTTTGAAACCCTCCCCCTCCTCCTCCTCCTTCCCCTCCTGCGGGACCATTCCCCTGAAAACCTCCCCTCCCCCTACCCTCACCCGACAGCCCTGGAGTGGTGCCCGACCCCTTCAGAGCCTCCGCAAAGGTACGGAGGGGGGGAGCCGGCCCCCCAGCCCCCATCTCCTGCCCTCCTTGATCTGTTCCTGCATCCATCTGCGGGGGATCCTGCTGCTGGACCGCAGGATCCGTAACCTCCTCACTTAGATCAACCGGAGGACTGGGGAAGGTCAACTCCGCAAAGACAGAGTCCGAGATGCTACCTCCTCCGGATCCCTGAGTGCCACCGAGAACCCCTGGACCACCACTTATCTCTACCTCCGGCTGCCGAAAGGCAGTAAAAGCCCCGGGAGGGCCCAACGGGGCCTCCAAAGCCAATCGTAGGGCATCACAGACCTGGTTCTCGGTAACACCCAGGGAACCGGAAGGCTCCCCCAAACCTCCTTCCCGCATTCCCGACCCAGCGCAAGGCTCCTGGGTTTCGGCCACCACTACCGGGGACGGACCCCGCTCCCCTTCATTCCCGGGTTCCAAGGGGACCACCGCCCCCCCTGACCCTACGGAGAACAAGTCCTTCCCTCGTCCTGAAGCAGCCACTACCTCCTTCCCCACTATATAACCAGTCGTCCGCTCCCCCCCTTCCTCCATCAGCCCGTCCTGTAGCCCATCATCCGCCACCCCCTGTATGGCTATCGACAACAAGGCAGGACCCGCCCGAGACAACAGGGCAGATCCCCCACCCAGCACCTCCCCCACACCCCCACCCCCCTGCCCCTTGTCCCTCCCAGGTCCTACCTGGTTGTCGGTGCCAGACGTGGCACAAGGATCCAGAAAAGATTGGCCGGTAGTCAGGGCTCCAACAGAAAGGGCGGACACCCCCCTGCGAGCCAGGTCTCCGTCGGCCGCAATAACAGACAAAAAAGGCAGCTGCGCATCCCGCTCCTCTACCCCCGGCCGCAGTGACAGCTGACTAGCACTTTTCTTCCCCCTCACCCCCCCGGGGACTGCAGAAAAGAAAGAGCAGCCCCCATCCTGCCCCTTTCTCCTCCTTCCAGCACCCCTCCGGCCCCAGTCAGCCACCTCAGAACATACTGGGCGAGTGCCCTGTAGCTTTCTAGGGGCCGGGAGGGCAGCCACAATAGGGGAGTCCTGCCCACCAGCCATCCCCCTACCAAACCCCTTCCCAGTAACCTGGACAGGCATCGTAGCTGAAGGAGCAGGATTCCTATTACAGGTGGAGAAATCCGCCACCCGTGGATCCTCAAGTGGCACAGCAGAATCAAACGGCTGAGGCCAACCAGTCTTCCGCCGCCGGGGATCCCGTGCAGAAAACCCCTCAGAGCCGGAAACATCCAAAGACAGTGGATCAGCAGTATGCTGAAAAGGAACCGCCGAATACTGCTGCCTCTCTACAACACCCCCTCCAATCGAGGGGCATGAAAAAGAAGCTCCCTCTGTGCTTAAAGAGTGCCGTCGAAAATCCCGCAGCAAATCAGAAGATGGGGAAGGTCGTTCTGCAGACTTCCTGGGTTTCCCGGAAGCGTCAGTACCCATTACTCGGCGGCCATCTTGTGATTGTAATCTGGCTGGGGGAAGTCCTACAGGCAGCTCCTGCAACGACCTCACTTCCGTAATGACGTCATCAGAAAGACCCCGGCGGCCATCTTGCGATTGTAAGCTGTCTGGGGGAAGTCCTCCAGGCAGCTCCTGCAACGACCTCACTTCCTTAGTGACGTCATCAGAAAGACCCCGGCGGCCATCTTGGATGGTCCCTTCAGTGTTACACGACTGTTGGTGAGCCACCAGGATCAACGGAGCACCCTGGGGACGTGCAGGAACAATCTGGGCAGACAGAATTTCGGAGGGAGGAACCAGCGCATTCACAACATCACAACCATCACCCTGCTGCAGGTAAGACACAGGACATCCAGGAAATGCTTTAGAAGAGGAAGGCAGGGAACGGGTGGTAGACTTCCCAGGAACTAGAATGGGAGAGGGCATACTTCTAGAGGAGGATGGACCCCCCTGCTGACCCACCCCCGGGGGCCTCCCCTGGACTGCAGGTATCTTCCAACGATTATAATTCTGGTAAACTTCGGCAAGGGACCCACAACCCTGGTTCTGATAGTACTCAATCTCCAAGTACTTGGCCTTCAGGGCCCGCTTTACCCCCTTCCGATAGGTAGCATAGGCCACCCATTCCTCCCCGGGAATGGTGGCCTGCAGGCTCTCCAGGTGGGAGAGCTGGGCTTGCAGCTGGGCCGCCTCCTCCTGGAGACCCCGAAGCCGTCGCACTGCCGCCACGATGTCATCTGGGGCCCTAGCTGACTGCTGGTAGGACGGCAGGCCCGACCCCCCGTCCTCATCCTCACTGGAGGAGGTAGAGGCCTCCTCCAGGACCCAAAGTGGAGGGGGGAACCTGCCTCCTCCAGTTCTATACTCCACGGTCCTCCAGGGTCTCCCCAGGGCCTCTCCCTGCTGCCACCCAGCCTCCACACCCTGCCTGGGGAGGAGACAGGAGCCTCCTCCCTGGGGTAGCGGGCCCAAACCTCCATACCTGTGGGTCCCTCCTTCCTGACCAGGTGCAGTCCTACCTGGGGAGTCCCCCTCCTGGGGCTCCAGCTGTTCCAGGTTGCCAGTTTCTCCATCCACTGTCCGAGTAGGAGGCCCACCAGGCTTGGCAGGCCTCTGGGCCTGGGCCTCCCTTGCTGGAGGTGGCCCAGGGCCCGACATCCAGGCACAGGCAGAAAAAGGAACTGCTCCCTAGCAGGAGCTCTGCACAACTGATCCTCTCAGTACGACAGCCAAACAGGAAGTGGGTGGAGCTGCCACTCGTGGGGCTGCAGAATCCTGCTCAATCTGTCTGCCAGGGAATTCTCCTGGCCTGGAAGATAGACTGCTCTGAGGAGCATGTTGTGTTTCAGGGCAAAGGAACAGAGGTCCTGGGCCTCCTGGCAAAGGGGCTGGGAACCAGTTCCGCCCTGTTTGTTGACATAGAACATGGCTATCTGGTTGTCTGTCTGGATCAAGACAGACTGTTGTGCCAGGGAAGCAGTAAAGGCCTTGAGGGCCAAGCGGATAGCTCTGAGTTCCAGCAGATTGATCTGCTGGGACGCCTCCCAAGGAGACCACAGGCCCTGGGTGCACTTGTCTAGGCAATGTGCTCCCCAACCCTGTAGAGAGGCATCGGTGGTTAGGACCACTGTATAAGGTGGAATCTGAAAGGGCACCCCTACCAGCAGATTGGGGGGGTGTAACCACCAGTTGAGGGAGGTCAAGAAACGGTGGGACACTCTGATCCTGTCTCTGAGACTGCCTGAGACTTGTGACCACTGAGTCCGAAGACATAAGAACATAAGAACATAAGACATGCCATACTGGGTCAGACCGAGGTCCATCAAGCCCAGTATCCTGTTTCCAACAGTGGCCAATCTAGGTCATACGTACCTAGCAGTTTCCCCAAAAGACACAAGTTCCACAATGCTTGTACTGGGTCAAGCATTGATATCCTGGGTCCCTTTTTAATAGTGGTTTATGGACCTTTCCTCCAGGAACTTGTCCAAACCTTTTTTAAACCCAGCTATACTATCAGCCCTTACCACATCCTCCGGTAACAGATTCCAGAGTTTGAAGACACCACTGAGCAGGTCTCATATTGAGCCTGGCATTGGGGGTCACCTGTACTGTCGACGCCATGTGGCCCAGAAGCCTGAGACAGAGTCTGGCGGAGACTAGGGACCTGTGCAGAAACTTGCTGGCGAGGTCTATGAGCCTTTGTGCTTGGTCCACTGGTAAGAATGCTCTTGCCAGCTGAGAATCCAACCTTGCCCCTATGAACTCCAAGTTCTGGGAGGGGAGCAAAGTGGACTTTGCAAAGTTGATGACAAAGCCCACCTTTTGGAGCAGTTCTATGGTCCTGTTGGTGGCCTGTTGAACTTCCAGGGAAGTCTGGCCTCTGATGAGCCAGTCGTCTAGGTAAGGAAACACAAAGATGCCCTGATTCCTCAGGTAAGCTGCCACCACTGCCAGGCACTTGGTAAAAACCCTGGGAGAGGAGGTCAGTCCAAAAGGCAGTACCCTGTACTGATAATGGTTTCCTCCCACAATGAACCTGAGGTACTTTCTGTGGTCTGGATGAATAAGGATGTGAGTATAAGCATCCTTTAGATCTAAAGAGCAAAGCCAATCTCCCTGCTGGAGGTAGGGCAGAAGTGTTCCAAGAGTAAGCATCTTGAACTTTTCTTTCACTAGAAACTTGTTTAGGTTTCTGAGATCCAAAATGGAACGAAGACCACCGGTTCTTTTTGGCACCAGGAAATACCTGGAGTAAAACCCGTGACCTTGGACGTGGAGAGGCACAGGCTCCACCGCCTTGTCCAGCAACAGACCCTGTAGCTCCTGGAGGAGAAGGGCTGTATGCAGGGGAGGCCGGAAAGGTTCCCCTGGGAAGTGTGGCGGAGGCAGTTGGTGAAAATGCAGGGCATAGCCTCGATGGACTATGTCCAGCACCCAACTGTCTTGGGTTATCAAGGGCCACTGGTGAGCGAACAAGGCTAGGCGGCCTCCTATGCAGGGCTGGGTCTGCAAGGGAGGAATGGCTATACTCAAGGAGTCAAAAAACCCCACCCTGCTGAGTGGGAGCAGGGGCCGGAGGCTTGGGGGCACTCTGCCTATGGGGCCTATTTCCCCGGCCCTTGGCTTGCTGACCCTGGGGGGCAGCTTGGGCAGCCTGATACTGGGGGTACTGTTTGTAGGCAGTGCCCTTCCTCGCGTAAAAGGGCTTCTTACCTGGGCCCTTCCTCTTAGATGAAGGGGCAGAGGTCTTCCTCGACAGCCTTGTCCTCGTGAGGTGCTCTGTCTCGAGCTGAGCGGCCTTCTCGGCCACAGGCTTGCCAAAAAGGTTTTCACCTCGGCAAGGGACATCGACCAACTTGTCCTGAACCCATGGCTCGAGGTCCGATGACTGCAGCCACGCCTGGCGTCGAGCCGCGATGCCGGCTGCTGCTACTCAAGCCGAAGCCTCGAAGCCAACGTAGGCGGCGCGGGACATGAACTTAGAGCATTCCCGGATCCTCGTGGATAAGGACTTAAAACTCTGCAAGGGTTCCCTGGAGAGACCAGCAGAGAAACCGGCCAACTCCTTGGCTAGGTCTCGTAAATACATGCCCATATACAGCTGGTAAGTCTGGACACGGCAAGCAAGCATCGAGCCCTGAAAACACTTTCTACCGACGCCATCAAGGCTTCGGGCCTCCCTTCCAGGAGGCACCGCGGAGTGCATCTTCTGACTCTTCAGACGATGCATGGCCGATTCCACAACCATGGAATGGTGCGGTAGCTGTGCTTTCTGGAAGCCAGGACTTTTACGGAGTCAATAGATGGAATCGACCCGCTTGCTCAAGACCGGTGCCGAGGCCGGGGCCTCCCACATCCGGAAGAGGAGCCATTCCAGCATCGGAGGAACCAGGACAGTAAAGGCCTCCTTCGGAGGAGAGTCATACTGCAGAGCATCGAACTCTTCGGCTCGAGGCTCCTCCTCGGGGTCAGCCGAGATGGCCAGAGCAGCGGCCATATCGCGGACAAACTCCGAGAACCTAGTGTCCTCCGGAGGGGATCTACTCCGGGGCTCAGACTCAGGTGAGTCCGAAGGGACACACCAAGTCTTGAAGGTGTCAGGAGACTCCTCGTCTTCGGTCTCCCAAGCAGACTCGTACGATGTCGAGTTGAGCTCAGACCCCGCGGGGCCTCTAGGCACCCGCCCCGACACCGGGGGGACCGGCGTCGAGACCCTCGGTCCCGAACGGGAGGTCGAGGGGGACCTCGACCGAGGACGACCTCGAGCCGCAAGGGACTCGAGTATCGGCTCGGTCTCCGGGGTCGACTTCGAAGTCGATGTCCCGGTGGTCAGGGCAGATGCGCCAGACAGGCTGGCCATCAGTGCCCGCTGCTGATCCATGAAGGCAGACATTCTGCTCTCCAAGGCTGTCAACCTGAGACTCAGCTCGAGTGACGCAGCAGCCCCCGACTCGGGCCCCGGCGGCGCCTGGCCTGACATCGGTACTCGGGGAGGCGAGTCCACGAGGACAACAGGACTTACGTGTCCAGCAGACTCCGGCTCCATGCGAGGAACTTTAGTTGGCTTCTCCTGGTCCACGGGCCCGGGACGACGGTCGGGGGTCTTAGACCTGTCCCTCGAGGGCTCAGGGACCTCCTCCGACGCCGCCCTCGCGAGCTGCTTCTTCCTCTTACGTTCCCAGTCGGGGGACCCCCTGTCCGAGGAGCTCCGACGCCTCTCGGGATCGGAATCCCGAGATGTCGAGGCCTCAGATGAGGTCCGGGCCCGGGCAGAGGCCGAGTCCGAGAAAAGCCGTTCACTTTGCTGCTGACGACTTCGGAGGGCCTTGGAAGACATCTTTCCACATGGCCCGCACGTTTTAGAATCGCGGTCCGGGCCAAGGCACCGAAGGCAGCAGTCGTGTGTGTCGGTGAGAGACATTATCTTCTTACACCGATCACACTTTTTAAAACCACTGGAAGACATCAGGGAAAAAAGGGTCCCCGCGAGGTCAAAGGACCGGCCTTCCAGGGAAAAGAAAAAGGATTTGGCGCGAACGCCTAGCCACTAAGGGCAAAAACCAAAAAAGAAAAAAGGGGATTCAATACTGGCGTACCGAACCCGGCGGGAGGGGAACCGACGTCGAATCCAAGGAAAAAAGCAAAATAACGCCAATAAAAAAAACTACTCTTTTCCGGGAAAAACAGGACACACGTCTGATGGGCTTCATGGAAAAAAAGAGACTGAGGTAAGATGGCACCTTTAGGCGGGAAGGGAACCGCGCATGTGTGCCAGCATTCCCAAAGGCTTTCATAGAAAGCTGGGGAAATGCTCCGCTGGGGCTTCATCGGCGTCGATGACACCCATAAGTGAGGACTGACTTCCTGCTTGGTCCTGGAGAAAAAATCATTACTGCATCTCTTTAGAAGGGTGCAAGAAAACTATGCACATTAGTAAATCTCCATGAGTCCAAGATGAATAATGCCCAAGTTGGTTTAAATCTTTTTAGCAAGATGGAAAAAATGCTATGGGCAGAATATTTCCAGATATTTATCCATTTACATAGTTAGAAATTTTGCACTGTATCATTACAAAAATGATGCATGTTAAATAGGTTTTCCATCTAAGAATGAAGCATATTTCATAAAAGTTCTTCTAGGGGGACCAGTTCACTAAGAAGATTATTTTAGAAGCTCTATTTGTGATTTAGACGTCTGAAAATGGACATTCAGGTATGCATATCACAGAGAGATCCCCAGAACCATTTATATAGATGCCACCGGTGTAAGCATATCCATGCAACATGGGGGCTTTGTGGTGGTACGGCCTGGGCAGATACATATCATGGTGCGATTTCAGAATGGTACAAGCATGTCTGGCCCTGGTTGCTGAGGGATCAATGTCTATTTATTTTATTTTATTTTATTTTATTTACATTCTCTTATATACCGCGCTATTCTGCATCAGTGCGGTTTACATTGAACAAACTGAAATTACATTGAACAGGGCATTATAACTATTTTACAGGGAACATGGGCTATGGAGGGTTAAGTGGCTTGCCCAAGACCACAAGGAGCACCTGTGGGACTAGAAACCCCAGTCCTTCTGGCACAAGGTTGCTGTCCTCTAGTGGGATATATAGGACTATATATATATAGTGGGATATATAGGACTAAAGGTTGCTAGCTAGTGCATAAACTTGCTTACTGAAGCCCAGTTGTATTTTATACCATTTATATGTACCAGACAACTATTTGACTCATAAGCAGAACAGATTACTTTTAAATAATACAGAAAGAGTAATTAGATCTTACCTGCTAATTAGCGTTTCTGAAGGAACTCCAGTCCAGTACCTCATCTCTGGGTTGTGCTCCCCTTACAGCAGTTCGGAGACTGAGCACGTCATCTTCTTTATGACCCTGGGATATATATACCGCTGGCACCTCCCAGCAGCTCCAGTATCCTATTGACAAAGCAGACTCAGTGGAGAGGCAATTAAGTAGATTAACAAACTAACTATAACTTCAAAAAACAAACCTACGTTCCCCTCCCCATTCCGGAAGGGATTCCCTCCCCCCCCCCCCAAAAAAAAGGAGGAGGCTTACCTGTGAATCAACCAGCCACCAAGTCCAAATAGCAATAGCAAGAAGCAGACAGCTCGTCCATTCTGCCGCTCTGCCTCTGCCCCGCAAGGCATGCCATACCAAATCGCGACCCCCCCCCCAAAGCCTCTGGACCTCAACCTACAGGCCGGTGTCACATCAACAATCTCTTATACAGACACTCTCTGGGCAGGATCAGGGACTGGACTGGAGTTCCTTCAGGAATGCTAATTAGCAGGAAAGGTAAAATTACTCTTTCCTAGTTGTCCCTCCAGTCCAGTCCCTCACCTCTGGGATGTAACAGAGCAGTTCAACGGGAGGGACCCGCGAGACCGGCCCGTAGGACCGCTCCACTGAAATATGTATCCCCCGCCGTCTAGACAAATGATAATGCTTAGCAAAGGTATGCAAAGATGTCCACGTCACCGCCCTACATATATCCACCGGCGGCATCAGACTGTACTCCGCCCACGAGACCGCCTGGGCTCGCGTGGAATGAGTCCTCAAGCCCATTGTACGCCGAAGCAATAACTTCCCTGATCCATCTGGAAATGGAGGCCTTGGCCACCGCCTCTCCTTTGTGCAGCCGCCTGAACAAGGCAAACAGATGATCCGATCAGCGAAACACCTTAGTCCTCTTTAGGTAGCACTTCAGCACTCTCCGAACATCCAAATGGTGTAGACGTGCATCTTCGGTCTCCCCTCCCACCCTCACCAAGGATGGTAGGGAGATCGGCTGATTCACATGAAACATCGAAACCACTTTGGGCAAAAAGGAGGGCGCTGTCCTCAGGACCACCTTCTCCTTAGAGAAGGAAAGAAATGGAGGTTGACAAGATAGGGCCTGCAGCTCAGAAATCTATCTGGCCGAGCAAATCACCACCAGAAACACCATCTTGAGGGTCAAGTCCTTCAGGGAAGCCCGCCCCACCAGTTCATAGGGCTCCCCCGACAGAGACTCCAGGACCAGATTGAGATCCTAGGTCGGAACCGCTGTCCTCCGAGGCGGACGAAGGCACCCCACCACCCGCAGGAACCACCCTATGTCCGGGTGTTCCCCCAACTACTTCCCTTGGACCCTTCCTCAATAACAGGAAATCGCTGCCAATTGAACTCTCAAGGAGCTGGTGGCTAGGCCCTTCTCGAAGCCTGCCTGCAAGAAGTCTAGAACATCCAGAACGGTCGCCATCATAGGGCAACACTCCCGGTCTGCGTAGCACTCCTCAAAGATGCGCCAGACCCTGACATAGGAGAGGCAGGTCGAATTCTTCCGAGCTTTCAGCAAGGTTGAGAATACCAACCTCAAGTACCCTCACTTCAACAACCTTGCCCTCTCAAGAGCCATACCGTAAGGGAGAATCGATCCACCTGCGGAATTCAGACTCGACCCTGAGTCAAGAGACCCTCTCGCACTGGGAGCCCCAAGGATGCTCCGCTAGTAGCCGCACCAAGTTGGCATATCACAGATGCCTAGTCAAATCTGGGGCTATCAGGATGACTAAGTCTTGATGAGCCTCTATGTGTTGGATGACCCTGCCTATGAGAGCCCACGGTGGGAACACATACAGCAGCCCCTCCGTGGACCACTTCTGAACAAGAGCATCAAAGCCCTCTGACATTCTTTCTCTCCTTCTGCTGAAAAAATGGCTTGCTTTGGCCGAACTCTACCTTGCCATGGGGTCAATGATTGGAGGGTCCCAACGGCTCACCACCTGCCTGAAGACCTCTGGGCAGAGTTCCCGTTTGCCATGATCCACCTGGACTTGGCTTAAGAAGTCCGCAGTGAATCTTTGATCCCCGCCACATGCGCTGCCGACAAGGCCTGAAGATGGGCCTCTGCCCATTCCATCAAATTGGTCGGCTCTTCCTCCAAGGAGGCACTGCCCATGCCCCCCCCCCCCCCCGGCAGTTGATTTAGGCCACCATGGTCACATTGTCTGAGAAAACCTGGACCACCTTCCCCTGCATCCAGCACTCGAAGAACCGGAGTGCCAGAGCCACCGCCCATATTTCTGGCCTGTTGATGGATCAGCAGGCTTCCAGAATGCTCCAGCATCCCTGGGCAATGTATCCCTCACAGTGGGCTCCCCAGCTGGACAAGCTGGCATCCGTTGTCAGCTGAATCTACTGAAGTGACTCAAGGGGCATGCCCTCCTCTAAATTTCCTGGATGGAGCCACCACCTGAGTGCTCTCCTGGTCACCAGCGGACAGGTGAGCCTCCTTGAAAGTGGCTGACGCTGGTGGGACCAGTGATGGAGCAGAGACCGCTGCAATAGTCTCATGTGGGCCCTTGCCCATGGGACGAGCTCAAGAGTTGCCATCATGGTCCCCAGCACCTGAAGATAGTGCTAGGCCGAGGGCTCCGCCATTGCCAAGAACCGTCGCACCAATTGTTGAAGCTCCTGCTCCTGGTGAGCCGGCAAAAACACTTTGCCACTGCAGGTGTCGAACCTTGCTCTGAGGTACTTGATCTCCTGAGTCAGAGTCAACCTGCTCTTGGTCAGGTTGATCATCCAGCCCAGACTCCGCAGGAGTTACACCATTCTGGCTGTCACCTTTACGCTCTCCTCTCTGGTTTTGGCCCGGATCAAGCAGTTGTCAAGGTACAGAACTCCCTCCTTGGAAAGAACTCCCTCCTTGCAGAGCACCGCAGCCACCACGACCATGACCTTGATGAAAGAATGGGGAGCCGTCGCCAGACTGAATGGCAACGCTTGAAACTGGAAGTGACCCCTTGGTACTGCAGACCGAAGGAACTGCTGTGGGCGGAGCAGATGGTAAAATGCAGGTATGCTTCGGTGAGGTTGAAACCGCCACTATCACTGACCTTAGCGTCTCCATGTGAAAATGTGGCACCCACAGACAAAGATTGAGGTCGAGGACTGGCCGAAAGGAACCATCCTTTTTGGGCACCACAAAATAAATGGAGTAGCGACCACAGCCACACTGGTCTTCGGACACTGGGACCACTGCCCCTAAATGTAAGAGCCACACCAAGGTGTCCTCTACTGCTGAGGCCTTGGCTGGAGAGAGACTGGATGAATGACGGAAGGATTGGACATGCTAGCTCAAGAGTGTAGCTGTCTCGGATGACCTTCAGGACCCACTGATCGGACGTGACCCGGGCCCAGGCAGGGTAAAATTGCCACAGCCAACCCCCCACTGGCAGCACCCCTGCCTGGGCCCTCTCGCTTCATTGTGTCTTCCTAGGTCCTGAGGAGGAGGAAGTGGCACTAAATCCCTTACCCACTCCTTGAAACCCCCAAAAACCCTGATCCTTCGAGGGAAAATGCCCCCTCTGATAGGGTGCCAAACAAGTTGCCCGAAACCTCCGGAATTCTCGTGGTTGGGGTATTCACTGCAACCAACGGAGGTAGGTCCTGGACACCCAGGCCCCACATACCGATGCCTGTAGAGCTAGGGTGTTAATGTCCAAAGCTTGTTTTAATAAGGTACCAGCTTCCTATACTGGGTATCCTTGAGAATCGTGCTGCCCTCGGCTGGGATCGTTGTCTTCTTGGTCACTGCCGACACCACCACGTCCACCCTCAGAGACCAGAGCAATTCTCTCTCCTGTTCCGGCAATGGATACAAGTGCGACTTGGTTCACACACCCCCGTAGGCCGACCTCTAGCAGGTTCCACTCATCCTGGATCATCTACTTAACCACCCGATGGACCGAGAAAACCTTCTGTGTCTTCCGCACTGCTTGAAGCAGTGGATCCTCCAGTGAATCCTCCTCTGCCGGGAGGTCTGTGGAGAAATTAAGGGCCTTTAAGGACTCGCCGATGAGCGCCAGCAACTCTTCCCTGCGGAACATACGAACAACCTGCGCCTGCTCCTCCTGGTCCGAAATCTCGCCTTCTTCTAGTTCTTCATCTTCCTCTTCCATCTCCAGGTCTAGGGTTTCTCCGTCCTGGGCCTCAGATCGTGGGGAAAGTTGCCCCCCATCGTCTGCGAGCCTGGCCCGTTTCGCCGACTCCAATACGAGCCCAACCTCTTACGGATCAGCGGTCTGCTTCACAGTACACTCCTGCACCGGCGCTGGACCCTGCGTCCTTTGCTGAGGCAGGCAGAATGCCTTATGCAAGAGCAAGATGAACTCCGGAGAGAAACCTCCCCAGCCTTCCCCCTCCTCCACACCCCATGAAGTGGAGGGTCTAGGAGGGGGCTGGGGGCAGGAAGGAGGCTCCGACCTCAGGTAATCGGGGCTCCTTGCCCTGATCTCCGCTTCTGTGGATTCCCTCGACTCCTGAGATAAGGGGAGAGAGCGCTCCTGGCTCATACTTGCCTGTAACCCCTGTTCCAAAGATGCGGCCTCCATAGTGCATTCCCTGCACACGCCCATATCCGAAACCGCTCCTCGCCGGGTCCCGCACACCAAGCATTTCGGTCTCACCGGCATGGCGCAATATGGGGCTCTGTCTTCTCTCTCTCCCCTTACCTAAGATACAAGCAGGTAAAATACAAAAAGTTAAACAAAGTCTTTAGCCTTCCTTTGTGTTTTGGTTTAAAAAAAAAACGAAATAAAGTTAACCAAAACTAAATAAACTCTTCAACTTTCTTCTTATTTACTCTTCAGATGGCCCCCACATCCCACTGGGAAGGAAATACCAGTGACTGGAAGCGAAGAGAGAGAGGAGCTGCAAAAGTGCTCAAAGGGGAAAAGACCTGAGCCCTCCAACAATACCGGAGCTCTACCAGGCCTCACACACCATGTGGTTGGCAACCGTGTGGCTTCCTTACCCCACCACGCAGTCTGCCATTGTGTGCAAACTCCACTGGCGTTTTTACTGTTTCTGGGAGTCTTCCCTGTGCCGAACTTGAGCTGCCGTCCGCTGCCGTCTGCTCCCATTTTCAGTCGCGTTGAGGGCTTCGGCAGCGAGGCGGAACGGCACAAGCTGAACTGACCCTTTGTTTAGGTGCTGGCTCCTCCGGTCAGCGGCTCTTCACCCACTATTGGGATTGGGAGCCGCTTCGGTGAAAAGAACTTCTGGCTGACGCTCTCCTCTGCCCAAAGCCTCCTCCTTCCCCGGTCCAACGGAGATGAGAGGGGAAGGGCGGATTCCCTTCCCCTGCCCAAAGTACTTCCAGCCACCTAGCCGGCTTGTAAGCTGTAGCACCGGCTGGAAGGCAAAGCAGGCAACAAACTAGCAGAGGAAAAAGGAAAATAAAAATAAAACCCTACTCTCTTCTTAGATGCCTCTCAGGAAGCCTCACACCCTGGCTTACTGCTCCCTCCAGCTGCTTGGAGACTGAGCATACTGGTGCTGGTGGGAGGTGCCAGCAGTATATATATCCCAGGGTCATCAAGAAGATGATGTGCTCAGTCTCCAAGCTGCTGGAAGGGGAGCGCAACTCAGAGGTCAGGGACCGGACTGGAGGGACGACTAGGAATTTTATTTACTTATTCTCATTATCTTACAAACTAAGTATTTTCAAATGTTTTGATTAGATACTCATTGCTTTTACATATTATCTGAATTTTCTTCTCCTATCTTTTTAGGAATCTTCATGCTATTGATCCATTAGCTCTCTCCACTATTGTCTCATCATCACCTCTCTCCTCCACTTTGCCTTCTAATTCAGTTGATGAGGCTATAGTTTCCTATAATACTGCTCTCTCCTCTGCTCTGGATTCTCTTGCTCCCCTATCCTACATCCTGTGAAACGCACAATACCTCAGCTCTGACTGTCTTCAACTACCTGCTACCTTCGCTCTTGTGCCCGTTCAGCTGAGCACATTTAGTTCAAAGTCTGCTCCCTTTTTAACTTTCTTCACTTCAAATTCATGTTTAGTTCCTTCCAATCTGACATAGAACTTACCAAGCAAAACTACTATGTCCATCTAACTCTCTTGCCTTTGACCCCCGTTGTCTCTTCTCTACTCTCAACTTTCTCTTCAAGGCACCTCCGCCTCCAACCCCCCTTCTCTTTCTGCCCAAACCCTTGCTGACTATTTCCATGACAAAGTCCACAAGATTACACTCCAATTCCCCTCAAAATCAGCTTCATCTCTTCTTCCCCCCTTTTCAATAACAACTTTTTCCCTCAATCTGTTACCCTTTCTTCCTGTTCTAAGATCTCCGAAGAGAAAACCTCTCAGCTTCTTTCCTCCTCTAAACGTATTACCTGTTCCTCTGATCCTATCCCCACCCATCTCCTTAACTCCATCTTCTCCTCTGTCATCCCTTCCATCACACTCATTCTCAACCTATCATTTTCTACTGCAACTTTCCCTGCAGCCTTCAAGTATGTTCTGGTCATACTTCTCCTCAAGAAACCTTCAACGTGACCCTACTTGTCCTTCTAATTATTGACTCATCTCCCTTCTTCCCTTCATTTCCAAAATTCTTGAATCTGCAGTTCTCCGCCGTTGCCTTGAATTTCTCTCCTCTCAAGCCCTCCTAGATCCATTTCAATCTGGCTTTCATCCCTTACACTCCACTGAAACGGCCCTTACTAAAGTCTCCAATGACTTTTCCTGGCTAAATCCAAAGGCCTTTACTCAGTCCTCATTCTTCTTGACCTTTCTGCTGCTTCTGACACTGTTGACCACCATCTTCTCCTTGATTCATTGTCCTTACTTGGTTTTAGGGGCTCTGTACTGATCTGGTTCTCTTCTTATCTCCCATCACTCCTTCAGTGTCTGTTCTAGTGGTTCCTCCTTTACTGCTAACCCTCTTTCAGTTGGTGTACCCCAAGAGTCTGTTCTATGCCCTCTCCTTTTCTCTCTCTATACCCAATCCCTTGGTTCTCTCATCTCCTCCCATGGCATTCAATATCATGTTTATGCTGACTCCTCTCAAATCTATCTTTCTACAGCTGGTAGTTCTCTTACACTCCAAAGCCATATATCTGCCTGCCTGTCTCACCACCATTTGAAATTGAACATAGTCAAAACTGAACTTCTTATTTTTCCTCCTAAACCCTCTTCCCCCTATCTCCCTTCTCTATCTCTGTATCTCTATTATCCTGTATCTTCTGCTTCCTGTTTCCTCAGCCCGCAACCTTGGTATCATCTTCGACTCCTCCCTCTACTTCTCCACACATATCCAACAAATAACAAAAACCTGTCATTTCTTTCTCTGTAACATTAACAAAATTCGCCCCTTCCTTTCTGAACACACTACTAAAATACTTATCCACTCTTTAGACACTTCTCGCCTCGGCTATTGCGACCTCCTCCTTGCTGGTCTCCCTCTTTCTTCCCTTCAATCTGTTTAAAACTCTGCTGCACAGCTAATCTCAATATACTCAAATAGCCCCTCTTCTCAAATCACTTTATTGGCTTCCCTTCCGTTTCCGTATCCAATACAAATTTCTCCTTCTGACCTATAAGTGCATTCATTCTATTGCGCCTCACTACCTTTCCACTCTCCTCTTTCCCTACACCCCACCTCGTGAACTCCGCTCTTCCTCTGGCTTGCTTTTCTCTATGCCCTTCTCTTCAACAGCTAATTCCAGACTTTGATCCTTTCACCCTGCTGCTCCTTATTCCTGGAACAGACTACCTGTATCTTTACGTCAGGTTTTATCTCTCCCCCTTTTCAAATCCATACTAAAGGCTCACCTCTTTCAGGCCACTTTTGGATTTTAATCTTTTGTTCTCCTTCTGTCTCATTACCCTTCCCTACTGTACCCTTGTTCTCATCTATTGTACTGTCTGTCTTGATTAGACTGCAAGTTCTGATGAGCAGGGACCATCTTTATATGTCTGTAAAGCGCTGCATACGCCTTGTAGCGCTATATAAATGATAAGTAGTAGTAGTAGTATATCTGCTCCTGACCACCAAGAAGGTTCAAATATGTGCTTTTTTCATGGCTACAATACATCCAGGGGAAAAAACAAAATGCACTCTCATCACTACAGTTAAAATTTCTTGACCAAAGAAACCTGCATGTAAATACATACTCCAAACATATTACTGGCCCACTATGGCACGTCTGATTATCTGAAATGGTGGCTGGGAAGTGCATGACTCATTACAAAGTTGCCCCTCTTCTGAAATACCCCAACTGGCATGACCAAGTATCCATTTCTGACGTCATGCAATTCGGGGATGTCCACATTTGTGGCATGGCCTACATCTCTGCACATGCCCAGCTGTGCTATTTGCAGGGGCCCATCACCAGAACCACTTAGTGGGATGTTCATATTTTGAGGTAGAGATGGAGCAATTTCAGTGCCTCCCTTCACTACTGCCACTTCCCTGGATTTTTGAACATTGTGCTCTGTATGTCCCTGATTATTCCTAGACGTTGCTTCTAAAATCCCACTTCATGACTTTTTCCTATTTTGTGCTTATAAGAGCTTAATATATCAGACCTTCCATTGCCATGAAACTAGGGTAAAACCTGAGAGGGGGAAGATGTTGAGTCAGTTGTTGGGGAAAGATGTAATTTCATCAGGCATCTCTGTATTAGGATGTTTCACTGTGCAGTAGCTACCGGGGTCATGTAAGAGCAACCATGGTTCTGGCGATATGTGTTTGATGCTGAATAAAAATACAAATGTAAAAAAAAACCTTTATCATAATGTAGTCACTGTGCTACTTGATTGTAAGTGCCAAGGATAAGGTCATGAGGATCTAGATACCAACTGGCAAAGCTGCTGGCCCAATTCAAACAAAGAGGTGTAAAATAAGGATACAACTCAAATAAGTTTGACTATCATTAATGTACTCTTTCAAAGATTCTCGACGTTTTCTGTTTCATAAACCTAAAAATTAACTGTTTCTTTGCAGAGTTGAAAACATGTCAGTAAGGCTAGAAGAAGTGAATGAAAGAGAACACTTCATGAAAGCTTCTCTTCAAACAGTAGACCTTCGCCTTGCTCAACTGGAAGAACTATCGAGTCGAATGGTTAATGCACTGGAAAAGCTAGTAGGAATAGACAAATCAGAGCTGATACGTACACGTTCCAGGGCATCCTCAGAATGTGATGCAACTTACCTCCTGAGACAAAGCAGCAACAACAGCTCTGAAGGCTACAGTATATACACATATCATGTTGAGGGAGATGAGGTAACATGTAATGATAGCACAAACTCCATGTCACCAGCATTAGGTGTGCGTAGAAAAGCTTACTCATTTGGCGTGAAGTCAGAGAATACTGGTGTAGAGCAAAAAATGCAACTTGTTCCACAGCGTCAAGGAAGTCTCTGCTGTGCATCAAGCATGAATACAATTGTTACACAAGACTGTGGTAAAGCTATGCTAACCATTGTGCCACATATTACAAGGCCTAGTTCCTATACAGATACATGTAATTCTTCATTCTGTAGTAAGCAAGAGAATTCAAACAATGAAGAAATCATTTCTACAAGTTTAAAGCAAACTGATACCATTAAGAATGGAAAGTCTATTGGAGCAGTTACAGAGTCAGGCTTCTCAAATACCCATTTAAGAGTAGAAAGGACAAAGTTAGAAGCGACTACTTCTTATCCTTTGGAAAGGTCTAAGGCAATGCGCTATTACCCTGATCAATCCTTTAGTACTTGCCAGTCAACCATGACTAAGTCTAAAAGCTTTATATTTTCCCACACAGGGAAGTTTATTGGTGGAGTTAATAACTGGACAGCAGAATATAGTACTATTATGGATCAAATGTGTCCTACTGCAATGAAAAAATGGAGTAGCCAATGGAATTACAAAGTGCAAGAAACCATTTCTCATGGTCACAGTCCAGAACCTCCTAGTATTGCATATGGAGCCGAAATGCAAGTGGAACAGAAGCTACTGCTGTCAGACAACGAAGATAGCAGTAGCTTTGGTGAAATAGGTATCAATGTCCCTTATGCATGCACATCTTTCGCTAACAATCCTGAGACAGAAAGTGTAACAACGCTTGACTCACAGGAAATCTATGGATTTAAATCTGTAAGGTCTAAAAGTTTGCAAAGCCATTCTCGGAAAACCAACTCCACTGCAGATAAATTGGAGAGACCAAGACAGGCCAAGAGTGTAATGAACATAGTGGTGGCATGTGGGAGTGTAACAGAGGAACCAAAATCAACACATGAAAATGTCTCTACAGAAACTGAATGCTAAGATTAAAACTCTCATCTAGCATGGACTGCAAAAGATGAAATTCAAATTTCAAAACTAGGAAACATGCAATAATATGGAAACAATACATCCTCATAAACAGGAATTTAACTTGTATTTAAAATGCAACTGCCCTATTCATTAAGAGGAAACATGAATATATGCTTTTACTGTTATGGTGTGTTATCTTTGTTCACCATTTTAAATGGCCTTATCACATGTAGGCGGGTTCTTACCTACAAAAGCATCCCTAATAGTTACCAAGATTACCTGGAGCACATGGGACCCGTACACACGGGAAAAACAAAAAAAAAAAAGAAACCCCTCTTTATTTAAACAAGCAAACTCCATAAGCACAGGAACAAGGTCTGTCTTAGGGATCTGAGGGCGAGCAACATTCTCCCTCCCATCGGGGAAAGAGAAGGCCGCTGCAGCCTCAAGCTCTGTGGCTTGCCTTCTTATATATCCCTCTCTGTAGCAACTCCTGCACTGAGTCTTGTTCCGTGTGCACAAATAGTTGTAAAGCCATTTACAAAACTTAGAGCCTTCTGCAAAAAGTTAGAGTGCTGCTTGCAGAAGTTTGCTAAAGCTCTCCAGATGGGACCCCCTCCCTCATGATTATGTCTTAGGGTCTGCAGCTGTATTCCAAGGTCTTCCTTATCTGTGCTGTGGAGCGTATCTCTCCTGCATTCCTTGGGGCCCACTTATGGTCTTCTATTTCCCGGCACTGATTGCATTCATTCTTCAGGGCTAGAGAATTTTCTTTTAATTATTTTTCTGTTAATTATTTTCTGGCCTGGCCTGTATTTGCTTTCTGGGCCTAACACCGCATATTCCTATGCAGAGTAAGGTTTCTTCCAGACTGTACTAGGCCACAGACACCTTCTTGTTCTTGGATAGCCCAAATGCTCTGTCTTCTTGTGCCATTCATACAGGGTGCTCGTGCAAGCCACAGGCGGCAGGATTATAGTCACAAACAGCACATAAGGCAAAACCTATTCCTAAGCCAGAATATCCCAACAGACAATGACAGTGGTATATAAATGCATTAAATAAATAAAACTTTAATTAACGCGAACATTCCACAATTTGATTGGCTATGTCATATTGTTATGTTTTAAACTAATTTTCAGTCACAGCCTAGCCAGTTTTGCCTCAAAATTAACCTGAAACTAGCTGGATATAACATAACCACCTAAGTCTGCATGGGATATATTCCTCTCTCATCTCTACAAACTCCAGTCTACTAAAAATGGTAAGAGGCAAGGCCAGGTATGGGAAGCAGGAGGTTTCCTTTAGCAAATCAGGTTTTACAGAAATGAGCAGGAGGGAAGTCTTGGTCTGAGGAGGATCAGTTAGTACAGAGGCGGGGAACTTCCAGTTCTCCAGTGCCGTACACTGGCTGGATTTTCAGGATATTTCTAATGAGTATGCTTTATATAGATTTGCATACATTGAAGGCAGTGTATGCAAATGTATCTCATGTATATTATTTGGGGATATTCTGAAAAGCTGAAAACGTGTGTGGTTCTCTAGGGTTGGAGGTCCTCTTATCAGCCTTAGCAGATTGAGGTTAAAGAAGGTGAGAACAAGAAAGTATCAGTTTGGGGAGACAGGAGAGGGAGAATTCCTTTAGCCTATCAGGATTTAAGAAGGTTTTATTCTAAAAGAGAGAATTGCTAAGTAGAGGGGGATTGTTACAACACTAAAGCATACATTTGGGCCACCTCAAAGAACAACACAAATCTATGCATGTAAACTGTGTGTAGACATTTTGCAAACCAAATGTATGAACATAGTTTTCTCTCCCAACCACATCAAGGAGGATACATTTAACAGGTTGCCTAGATTGGGAGGTCGAGCAAGTGCCTACAAGGGGAGGCTGATAAGTCTCTGGCCTTGAAATGAAACAGACAGCTACGGGCACACTTCAGTTCCGGAGGACCGAATGAGCTCTCTGCAGTTTAATTTTATAAAATAAAACTGCAGAGAGATCATTAGAACCTCCCGAACTGAAGTGTACCTGCAGCTTTCTGTTTTGTTACAAAGCCAGAGACTTATCAGCCCCCCTAATATTTTAAGCTTATTTTATATTTAAATCTGCTTATTACATTTTTCCAACAAACAACATAAATTAGCCACAATTGCCACAAGAATAACCCACCCACCCAATCACACGTGTTTCTATGTCGAGAAATCAGACTCATAAGAAATGGTTGCCAAACATCCAGAAATGTCTATTCCTTTTGTAAAGTGGCAGAAATGGCCATCTCCAGGAATACATGCATTTAGATTCACCAATCCAAATTGACATAATACAGCGCTTCCTGAATCAATAAAATATGAGACCCTGATGACAAGGGTAACTCCTGTCATTGATCTAATTAACAAATTTCCAGAAGAGATTTTATTTCACTCGCCAACATGCTAGAGAGACTAACAAATACCTCGTTCCAAAAATTTGCAACTCCCACACATGTCCAAAGAACATATAGAAAGGAGCCCAAACTAAACCCACACTTAGAGCATCCATCTGCATCAATTAGCCCCATTAAGTAAGCTCTGTGTAGTTGTTATTAAGTGCCACTGAGTCAGTGTCAACTCATGGTGATCCTCTGAATAGTTGACCTAAACTGTGTTCGGTCTTAGACGGCTCATTGTTGATAGCTGCTGTTATTGTATTGATCCATCTCATTGCCAGCCTTCCTCTTTTGCACTGACCTTCTACCTTGCTAAGCATTATGTCTTTCTCTAATGATCTCTCTCTTCGCATGATGTGTCCAAAGTATGAAAGCCAAGGTCTTGTCATCTGAGCTTCTAAGGAAAACTTTGGTTTGTTCTTCAGGCAGTCCATGATATACACAGTATTCGTCGCCAGCACCGTAATTCAAAGGCATCGATTTTCTTCCTGTCTATCTTTTTCACTGTCCAATTTTTGCATCCATATGATGTTTCTGAAAATACCATGGCTTGAACAAGTCAAATCTTTGTATGGAGAGAGACATCTCTGCTCTTGAGAATCTTGCCTAGGTCCTTCATAGCCATTCTGCCAAGAGCAATGCGTCAACAGATTTCTTGACTGCCTTTCCTTTATTGACTGTTGATCCAAGTAGGTTAAAGTTGTCAACTATTTCCATTTCTTCTCCATCAATGATAAACTTAGTGATTTTGCCAGTTGTCAGGATCTTTGTCTTCTTAACCTTAAGGTGCAGGCCCATTTTAAGACTACGTTCCTTGATTTTGAGAAACAAATGTTTCAGATCATCTTCACTTTCAGCCAATAATGTAGTATCATCAGCATAGTGAAGACTGTTGATGAATCTTCCACTATTCATCAAACCTCGGTTGTCTTCATGCAGTCCTGCTTCTCTGATGATTTGTTCTGCATATAAATTAAAAAGGTAGGGGGAAAGTATGCAGCCTTGTTGTACAACTTTGCTGATTTTAAAACATTATGTTTCTTCTAGTTTCGTTCAAACTGTTGCTTCTTGATCAATGTAAAGGTTGTGCAAGAGAAGTAACAGGTGTTCAGGTATACCCATGCTTCTTAATATGGCTCAGAGTTTGTCGTGGTTTACACAGTCATAAGCCTTGCCATAGTCAATAAAACATATATGGATATCCTTTTGGTATTCTTTTGTCTTTTTCAGGATCTATCTCACATTCGCAATGATGTCCCTTGTTCATCGCCCTTTCCGGAAACCTGCCTGCTTTCAGGCAGTTCTCGTTCCAGGTATGGTTGTAGTTTCTGCTGAATGATCTAGAGTAGAATCTTGCTGGCATGTGGGATCAGAGCGATTGTGCGATAATTTCCACAGTCAGTCAGATCACCTTTCTTCAGTATTGGTATTAACACAGATCTTTTCCAGTCAGTTGGCCATGAATTTGTCTTACAAATTTCCTGGCAGAGCCTTGTACAGTTTCATCCAATTGCTGTAATACTTCAATAGGAATGCCATCAATACCCAGTGCTTTGTTCTTTGATAAGACTTTCAATGCTGCTTCGATTTCTTCTTTCATCACCAATGGTTCCTGATCATAAGGTACAGGTTGAAACGGCTATTGGTATAATGACTCTGTAAGTTCTTTCCACTTTTTCTTGATCTCAGCATCATTCAGCATGGATCCTTGAGCATCTTGCAGCATTCCAATTCGAGGCTAGAATTTTTTCTTTAACTCTCGTAGCTTTAGGAAAGCCGATCTTGTTCTTCCTCTACTAGTTTATATTTCTTTTTTTTTTTTTTTAATTCTTTATTTTCGTTTTATAACAACAAAGGAAAAGGAAGACATACAGCTAAAAGACAGATACATAACGTGCAATACATACACCAAAGTAAACCCCTGCCACCCCCCTCCCCCCTGCTTCTTCTCTAGAAAACTAATCATTCCCGAAGCAGGCGTGTACTTACATTATTGTGTTACAAAACCTAACGGTGATCTAAAACATGATGAGTGCACATTATACAGGCATGTTGGAACAATGAGCAGATTGTACATAATCATTAAGCATCTACCATTTAGACAAGCGAGAGTGAGTTTGGGCATGGGGAATAGCTCTCCGAGGTGTCTGCTCATATTTACTATATAAGCAGACGAGGTTCCACCATTCATTGACAGTAAGTCGAGAGCTATCCTTCCAATTCCTCGTGATTAAGCATATGGCTATACCCAGCATGAAATCAAGGAGAAAGCGACCCTGCTTAGGAAGAGAGGGGACCTCCGCCACAGAGCGGAGTCCCACGATCTTCCAAGAGAGAGGTTCGTGAAGGTGTAAGATAAATTGAATACGACCCCAAACCCGCCCCCAATAAACCTGTAGTTGAGGACATTCATAAATAACATGAGCGAAGGTTCCCACAGCAGCATGGCAAGACCAACACTGGTCCCTAGCAGTTGTGTTCCATTTGGCTATTTTTTCCGGGGTATAAAAGCATCTGTGTGCAAAAAAGAAGAGAGTTTGGGTAATAGAGGCAGACCGGGAAACCCGCACTACTTTGCTCCAGAAGACGCTCCATTGCACAGGGGTTAAAGTAGTTTGCAGTTCGCGCTCCCAGGCTTGTTGGGCTCTAAAAGTGGCCGTGTCTGTACCCTGACATAATATTTTATAAAAGTTAGAGGCTACCCCATGTGTACTACTAATAGAGTGAACTATCTCTAATAGCCCGTCCTCAGTAGGGGCAGAGGGCGGCATGATTCGAGCACTTTTAAGGCAGTGTTGAAGCTGCATCAATTGAAAGTAGTGTTTTGCTGGTAACGCAAATCCTTTTGTAAATCAGAAAAGGTTTTCCAACGAGCTGCCGAGAAAAGCTGTTGGGGTGTCCAGATCCCCCTTGAGTACCAGGGTTTCTATGCGAGACTGGGATTTGTGAGGGGAAGAGAAGATGGTGAAGTCAAGCTCATTGGGGTGTAGTAACCTCCATAGATCAACTAAAGCAAGATCTTTGATCAGGGAGGTAAGCGTGGTGTGACTCTTGGGGGGACCACTTATCCTAGGCGGCTGTTTGTCTATCAGGGGATCAAGGACTAGATTGAAATCCCCCCCAATTATCAATGAAGTATTAGCAGAGGCCTGCACAACCTGAGCAATGATAGCAAAAAAAGGCAGGGTCATCCACGTTAGGAGCGTAAAGGCATATATATGTAGCTTCAAGGCTACCTATCTTGAGGTGAACTCTGGACCATCTACCTTCTGTATCTGAGCTAGTCGCAATAATAGTAGCATGCAAAGATTTCCTAACCAGTATGGCAACCCCACATTTCTTAGAAAACGGCTGGGGAATAGGCGGCCACCATGTAAGGTTTAATATTGAGTTTAAGAGTTTCCTTCGAATTTAAATGCGTTTCTTGGAGAAAAATCAGATCTGCAGCTTCCTGACTTAGGTAGCTTAGGATTTTCTTCCGTTTTATCGGATTATTGATTCCTTTTACGTTCAATGAGAAAATCTTACATGGTGCCATCAATCGGTAATAGACATTTTAGGTAAGGGCGCTTGAAAACATACAACATAATCAGAATCTGTGCAACAATGACATAATCACCGAGTATGCTGGCTAATACACCCCATATTGAAAAGTATGTACCATTGTATCTTAGAGAAGAAGCAAAACCCCCAAAGAATATGGCGACCATATGTCTGCGGGAGGAGGCCCTAGAGAGGAATAGAAAGACATGAAAAAAAAAAAAGAAAAGAAACACCAGAGTCCATAGTTAACACTGTCTCTGATACTCATCGAGGCTACTGTGGGTAGATGGAGTCGGGTCACAGATATCATCAAAAGTAAGGCAAACAAACTGCCCTCGCCAGACTCTTTGCTGGGCTGCGGCAGATCCAATATGGCAGGTACAGCGGATATGAGAATACTTGCAGGAATATTCTGGAAGTCAGCGCATCAAGTCGGCTTCTTTGGAATCCAAAAACTCCGCTAGTAGATCAGGGTCCTCAAATGTTCTTGTCTGATTGTGAAGCGTGACTCGGAGCTTGGCCGGGTACATCAGGCCATAGCGTGCTTGTAGTTGTTGAAGCCTCGGCCGGAATTCCAGAAAGCGCTTTCGGCGGTCGACCGTGGGTTTAGCCAAGTCAGGATAGAAGGAGATCTTGTGGCTCTCAAACTCCATATGGCCCTTTGCCCGAGAGGCACTTAGAATTTGCTCCACGTGTTGATATCTCAAAAGTCGAAAAATGATAGGCCGCGGGGTCTTCCTGTTGAGTGTTATGCTTGAGGGTACACGATGAGCGCGGTCGATCTCCAAATCTTTGGTAAAGGTGATTTGGAGCAGGGAGGGGAGGATTTTGCATAAAAACTCTTTCATGTCTCCCGATTCCGCTCCCTCCGGTATGCCCACGAGTCGTATGTTGTTGCAGCGCGCTCTATTATTGCCATCTTCCACTTCTTTCTGCAAGGCCCGCACCTGACGTTCAACTTTGTCGAGTTTGGACAACCGGACCGCATGGGAGTCCAATATGCTCTCCATTTTGTCCTGACGCGAAGAAAGCCCTTCTAGCTTGCTTTGCAGCACACCAAGATCTTCCCGCAGCGCTCGGAGTGCTTCCCCGTTTGACTGCACGAGGTTTTTGACCCCTTTAATCTCTGCGAGGATTTCCTGCTGCATTTCGGGGCCCTCACGCAAGGCCAGCCCCTTCTGCGGGGACGGGGGTTCAGTTTTGGAACGTTTGCCGTGAGAAGCCGCTGGAGATCCAAATTCCAGGCGCGTGGGTTTGGTCCCCGCCATCTCACCAATGTGCCCCGGCAAGATCAGAGTAGAAGTTCCAAGTATGTACGGTGTTGATTCAGGATTCTGAGTAGGCCTCTCGGGAGCCTCAGCGTTATGCGACCATCCCGCTGGACATCAGGCTCCGCCCCCCCCTACTAGTTTATATTTCTTTGCATGCGTCATTGTGTACTTCTCCTTGTCTTGTCTTGCTGCATGTTGGAAATCTCTGTTGAGTTCTGTGATTGGCTTTAGCTTCTGTGCATTTCTGGACAATTTTCAAAGTTTCTTCAGTCATCCATCATAGCCGTTTTTGCTTTTCACCTTATGTAGAGACTTATCGCTTTCTTCCAAGACAACCTTCCTAATGTCATCCCATAACTCTTCTGGAGCTCTGTCATTTGTATCTAAAGCAGCAAATCGATTTTGGAGGCAGTCTTTAAATTTCAGTGGTATATTCTCAAGGTCATATTTTGCTACAATCATGAGTGGCTTGCTCTTTTTCAACGTTAGCTTGAGTTTGCATACTAGTAGTCAGGGGCGGCTCAAGGCAGTCTGCTGCCTGAGGCGAGAGATGAAAATGGCGCCCGCCCCCCTCCCCCGGAGCAGGGGGCAGGGCTCCCAGTGGAGGTGGTAGAGATGAGGACAGTAACTGATTTCAAAGAAGCATGGGACAAACACAGAGGATCTCTAAAGGAAAAAAGGGGACTGTTGTAGTGGTTGATATGGAAGGACAGACTAGATAGGCCATGTGGTCTTTTTCTGTTGTCATTTTTCTATATTTCTGTTTTACATGGAATATGCAAAAAAAAAAAAAAAATTGGAATCTGGTCATCTCCTCAATAAAAAAACATTCTCCACCGTTCACAGTATGCCTGGTACTGGAGAATGATGGGATGGGAGGGATAGGAAGGCGGTGAGACAGATGAGATGGGAGGGATAGAAAGGCGGTGAGAAGCAGATGGGATGGGAGGGATAGGAAGGCGGTGAGAAAGATGCCCCCCACAGGAAGATGCCTGCCCATAGGAAGGCGGTGAGAGAAGGGCAGGACTGGGAGACTATTTTATTTATTTTTTGATGGTGACCAGCAGCACTGCTCAGGGGGGGCGGGGAGGGGAGAAGGAAGAAAGATGGGAGACCATTTTATTCTGTTTAACATTTGGTGACCACTGCTGCAGCACACCAGTCAATGGAGGGGGTGGGGAGGGAGGGAGGGAGGTGACAGAAGGGAGAAGGGCAGGACCAGAAAACCATTTTATTTAAGTTTTTGACTGTGAGCACTGACCATGATTAGCACTACTCCAAGGGGCAGGTGAGAAGAAAGGGACTGGAGATTTTTTTTTATTTTCATTCCCTCTTGGGGGGGGGGAGGGGGAGAAGGAAAAAGGAGAACATTTACTTTTATTTTTAACATTTTGTTGACCATTTTGTTGCCCCCCCCCCCCCCCCCCGACACAAAACTGAGCCGGGATCAGCTTTGCCTCGACTGGGGGGGGGGGGAGAAGGAAAAGAGGAGCACACTTACATTTATTTTTAACATTTTGTTGACCACTGTCTGCTGCCTGCAGCACAACAGTTGATGGAGGGGGTGGGGAGGGAGAAGGGCAGGACCGGACTGGAGACCATTTTATTTACTTTTTTTACCACTGACCAGCACCAGCACTACTCCAAGGGGGGGAGCTGAGCCTGAGAAGTAAGAAAGGGATGGCTGGCTGGGAGCCGACTTACCAGTAGCAGCAGGCACAACAGGCAGCTTCTATCAAGGGTCGGTCAGACACGGGCAGGGCGGCTCACGCGATCACTCTGTGTGCACACAGGCTCAGCGCAGTAGCAAACAATGAAAGAGGAAATCCAGCAGGAGGCAGCAGCACATGAAGAGCACGAGCCTGTCTCCGTCCCTTTCATTCCAACTGCACTGATTCGCTGGGCTCAGTGAGTGGAGGGAAAGCAGAGGAAAGCAATAACAGCAAAAGGACATCATTGGTCCTTTTCCTACCAGCGCCGCCCCCTGAAAACTATTGCAAATGGCCACCTGAGGCGACTGCCTCAGTTCGCCTCATGGTAGAGCCGCCCCTGCTAGTAGTTGATGATCTGTATCATAGTCAGCTCCAGGTGCTGGCTGGATAAGGGTTTTCCCCTTACTGGGTGGTGGGAGTTAGATTTCAGCCCTGTGCGCGACAGATGTACTAGGTACTAGAGTACCAGCTGGACGTGCCAGGAGAAAGGGTTCTCCTTCCTATCTGTGCACCACAGGGCGAATCTGCGCCACTTAAAAGGCATAATCCATCCTCGTGGAGGGCTTCTTGGAGGCTAGCAGGATCTCCTCAACCTCTTGTGGAAGGTTGAGCGGGGCCAGGGCTACCTTCTCAGCAGCCAGGCCAATAGAGTCAATGACCCCACATTGGGGTGCAGAAGGGAGCCCTCCTCCTGAGTGAGGAGGTCCGGGGCTCGACCCAGGGGTACTGGGAGTGTCGCCACCAGTGAGAGCAGTAGTGGAAACCAGGGTTGCCTGGGCCATCTGGGGGCAATCACAATCACTGATGCCCTCTCATTCTGAATTTTGAACAGAGTCTTGGTGACCAGGGGAGTTGGTGGGAATGCATACAGCAGTCCCTCGGACCATGAGATTAGAAACGCGTCTACCGCTACCTTCTGTGGGTGTGGCTACCTGGAGCAGAAGTGGGCCAGCTGAGCATTGTCCAGAGAGGCGAAGAGGTCCATCTTGGGCCAGCCCCAAAGGCGGAAGAGCTTCTTCGCCACTGAAGGGTCGAGACACCACTCATGAGGGCGCAGGACTTTGCTGAGTCTGTCTGCCAGGTAGTTGTCCTGGCCCTGGAGGAAGACTGCTCGCAAAAGCATGCTGTTGTGCACTGCAAAGCTGAGGAGGGCTACAGCCTCCTGGCAGAGGGAGTGTAAACCCATTCCCCCCTGCTTGTTTATAAAGAACATTGTGACCTGATTGCCCATTTGGACCAGCACAAGTCTGTTCTGCAAGAGGGAACGGAACGCACGCAGGGCGAGGGCTATTGCCTGGAGTTCCAGGAGGTTGATCTGTGAGAGAGACTCCTCCCTGGACTAGCAACCCTGAGTGCGGTGAATTCCGCAGTGAGCTCCCCAGCCCTGGAGAGAGGCATCTGTGATCAAGGTACTGCGGTGGGGGCGCCTGAAAGGGCATCCCTGCCCAAAAGAGGCCCAGGTTCTACCACCAGTCGAGGGATCTCGCGAGCTGGCTGGAGACTCTGACCCTGTCCTGGAGTCGGCCCATGGCCTGGGTCCACTAAGAATGCAGGCACCACTGGGCTGCCCGCATGTGCAGGCAGGCTAGGGGTGTGACATGGACCGTGGAGGCCATGTGTCCCAGCAGGCAGAGGAGAAGGTGAGCCGGCACCATTTTGCGGTGCTGAACCTCTCTTGCCAGCTGCTTGAGGTGTTCTTCCCTGTCCTATAACCACCAGTCCTGAGGGAGGAGGGTTCTCGCCCGCACCATGTCCAGCTGAGCACCGATGAACTCTTGGTCTTGCACCAGAGATAGATGTGATTTGGGGTAGTTGATGAACCCCAGGTGCTGCAGGAGGAAGATGGTACATTCTGTACCCTGACAGACCTCTGCGGCTATGCTGCCCCTGATGAGCCAGTTGTCCAAGCAGGGGAAGACGAACACCCCTTGTAGGCACAGATGGGTGACTACCACTGCTAGACACTTTGTGAACACTCTTGGTGAGGAGGCCAGGCCGAAGGGAAGTACCCTGTATTGGTAGTGGCCTCCCCCTACCATGAATCTCAGGTTTTGCCGGTGAGATGGATGGACCATGATGTGTGTGTAGGTATCCTTTAGGTCCAAGGAGCAAAGCAGTCTCCCTGTTGGAGGTAGGGCAGCAGTGTCCCAAGAGAGAGCATTTTGAACTTCTCCCTTACTAGGAACTTGTTCAGATCTCGGAGGTCCAGGATGAGCTTGAGACCCCCAGTTCTCTTGGGGACAAGAAAGTACCTTGAGTAGAAGCCCTTGCCCCAGAGGTGCTGGGGAACAGGCTCTACCGCCCTGTCCCTTAGCAGACCTGCTATCTCTGAGAGCAAGAGGACCTGGTGAAGGAGAGGTCGCACTGGCTCTCCTGGAAGATGTCCTGAAGGTGGTAGTTGGAAGCGGAGGTGGTAACCCTCCTTCACCACCCAGAGCGCCTACTGGTCTGAGGTGACCTTGGGCCACCTGTGGGCGAAGAGTGCCAAGCGGTCCCCTGTGGGCTGGTGAGGGTCTCCCAGGGGGAAGGAGACCCTGCCCTTGGAGTCAAAAGCTCCCACCAGGTTGAGCCAGAGCTGGTGTCTGCGGCTTGGGAGCCTTTGGCTTCCTGTTCCGTGTCTCTGGCACCTGGGCTGGGGTCCCTGGTGCTGCTGGCTTGGAAAGACCTGGTAGTGATGACTCTGATGGAAAGGCCCCTTCTTCCTTGAGAAAGTTGGCCTTTTCCCTGAGGTTTTCTTACAGGGAAAGGTAAAGGTCTTCTTTGAGAGCCTCTGCCTTGTCACCACCTCGGCCTCAATCTCGGCCACCTTGTCGGCCATAGATTTTCCAAATAGATTCTCCCCGGTGCATGGGACATCCAGCAGCTTTTCCTGGACCCACTGCTTGATGTCCAAGGTCTACAGAAAGGCCTGGCGCCATTCACCGATGCCTGCAGCTGCTGCCCGGGCTGCAGCCTTGAACCCATCGTAGGTGGCCTGGAACAGGAACTTGGAGCAGTCCCAGATGGTGGTTAGCAGGGTCTGGAACAGTTGCAGGGGGTTCCTCGGCGAGCCCTGCTGAGAAGTCAGTGAGCTCCTGGATGAGACTCTTAAAATACATCTCTATGTAGAGCTCATAGATTTGTAACCGGCAGCCCAGCATGGACCCTTGGAAACATTTACGCCCTAGGGCATCAAGGACCCTGGCCTCTCTACCCGGGGGTACAGAAGAATAAGTCTTCTGACTCTTGAGCTTTTGCATTGAGGACTCCACCACCATGGAATTGTGGGGAAGTTAAAATTACAATTACACCCCACATAACCGCCTAGGTGGTTTCCCAAAATAAAGAATGGGTCATTCTTATGGTCCTCATTATGCCTTGCATAATCCTGCCAATATTATATTAAATATTTAGCAAATTTAGGATGATTATACAAATCCATGGGCATACACCACATTCCTATCCCCACCTCCACCTATTCAAAATAAAAGCCCATGACCACTGGGATATGATCCAATACTGAAAGCTACCCAATGTCCACTACCTCAACCTGTGGCAATAGAAAATCAGAGATTAAGATATAATCTAAAGAGCTTTGATGGGGATAGGCCTGATATATACGAGTAAACTCTTTATCATGTGGGTGCAAAACACACCATGCATCCAACAACCCTCCTAAGTGGAAGAACTCCATGAAGCCTTTGCTAGACACTCTGTGCCCTGCATCCTCAGCCATTTGGTCAAAAAAGGGATCTACAATCACATTAAAATCACAAGCCACCACAATAGGAGACTCCTCCAACTCCAAAATTAGTGCCCCATCCAGGGCGGGCCCTAGGAATGTTCAGGAGAGTTTCCTGCACATGGCCCCATTCTCAAAGGAACGTTTCCTGCACACTGTCCCACTCTCACAAAAGCCCTGCTCCTTCAGAGCAGTAAACAAGAGGGAACCAATGGAAGCTGGTTGAGGGAGGAGCTGGTGTGCAGCTGGAAGTGTGATTTGGAAATCCATGTGGCTCAAAGGCAGCCTTTCTGCTGCTTTGATATTCAGTGCTGCTTCCTGGGTAAGTTTTCCATCTGTTCCTCTTAGATTGCAACCCCTTCCAGCCACTGCAAATAAAAAGTCTCCTCAGCCCGTTGCACACACACACTCCCCCACAAACACCATTCAAAAGCATTCCCAGTGCTGGACATAGGATGAGTGACAAAATTCAAGCTTTCTTTCCTTGCCTAGAGCTTTGTTTACTCAGCCAGTTGCACACCACCTCTGGTAGAAGACTGGTCTATCCATGGACATTCTCTTTCTGACTTGCAATGGCGGGTCATTGATAAAACTGAACCAAGATGGTGTGGAGAGGATATATTTATTTATTTTATTTACTGGCATTTGCTGACTGCACAATCGAATATCACTCTGTGCGGTGTACAAAAAATAAAATTAAAATTAAATAACATGCATATATACAACATAAAACCCCCACAAATACAATCCCTCCCCCAATTCCATCCCAATAACACCATCTCATGCCTGCTGAAAACCAAATCTAAAGCTCTCCGAAATATCCATCAACTGCAAATCCCGCAGAAGGGTGTTCCACAAAACAGGAGCCTGTACACAAAAGGCCCTGTCACGATGAAAAACCCGATGAACAATCCCGTACGATGGCACCCGTAATAACCTCTCCTACTGTGAACGTAAAACATGATCAGTGACACAAAGAAACTTTTGCAGAAATAAAAGTTGGAGCTATAGCATGCAATATTTTAAAAGTCAATAACAACACGTTAAACTGAGCTCTAACCGATAACTAATGCAGAGCCATCAAAATAAGGGTTACATGATCCATAATGTCTTAATTAATCTTGGTGATGCATTTTGCATCAATTAGAGTCACATCAGTTCCTTCTGGGATAGACCCAAAAACAGAGCATTACAATAATATGATATATCTCCCATTTAATATCATGAACCCCCCAATACAATTACTCTCTGATTGTTTCTCCAAAATCCTCACCTGGCTCAAAGATCATAACCTAATGATTAACACTACAAAAACTGAAGCCATGTATATAACCAGGAACCAGCAATTCACTTCTCCAACTACAATCAAACTCCATGATTTCAACATCTCCATTAACAAAGAAGTAAAATACCTGGGTGTAATTATAGACTGCACCCTCAGCATGACACTCCACTTAAAACAAACAACCAAAATATCCTGTACAAACTAAGACTATTAAAGCAACTCCGCCCTCTTCTTCACCATGATGACTTCAGATCGGTCATCCAAGCTATCATAACACTCCATTTTGACTATGCCAACACCCCGCTACAGGGTATCACAAAACAGGCATTAAGACGGTTCCAAACTGTCCAAAATATGACTGCTAGAGTAATTATGAACGTCAACCCAGTGGAGCACATAACCCCAACTCTTTATGTACTCCATTGGCTACCCATCCAAAGCCGCATTAATTACAAAATCTTGATCTCCACCTTTAAAGTAATAAATGACATTGCCCCTTCTCACCTATCCATACTCATATCTAAGGAACCCAACAATAGAAATCAACACAACCGGAACAAAAACAAGCTGGTTATTCCAACAGACCAGGAAAGCCAGGAAACAAACAAACAAAGCTTTCTCGCATGTAGCCCCAAACCTCTGGAACGCCCTACCAGACAACCTCAGGGAATTAAATGACCTATAAACTTTTCGCAAAAACCTTAAAACTCATCTATTCTCCATCCACTCTGGCACTCTAGCAGAACAAGATACACCCATGGCTACCACCCCTGCACCCTAAATACCACACTTCAATCAGCCCAGAGATGTAAATAACTCCTGCTGCTTAGAATTCCTAAGCGCATTTATGAACATAGTTTAAATTTGTATCAGTTTCTATGTATATAGTTCTAATAGTGTTCCCTGTAACAGAATTTGTACTAGTTTCTGTACAATTCACAATGTTGTTATTTGTAAACCGCGCTTGATCATTTGGAAAGTGCGGTATAAAAATGTTAAATAAATAAAATAAATAATCCAACTGAGGCATAAATAAGGCTTGAGTCACCTCTTGGAAACAATTCTCAGAAAGATAGGGCATTTTCGGAGCACACTTGAACCGCCACACTTGAATGGAAAGCCTGGAGCGCTCGAAACACTGCCCGCATTTCCAGGCAGTTAATGGACCAGCCACTCTCCTCTGCCATCCAGCATTCCTGTACCACCTGTGCCAGACAGTGGGCCCCCCAACCCGAAAGGCTGGCATCTATCATGACCAGTATCCACTGCAGGAGATTAAGCAGAACCCTCATAGTGAGATTGCTATCCTATAACCACTAGTCCAGACTCTTGCCTCGCACAGTCTGGGCATGGCAGCTTCAGCACAAGAGACTGATGCTGCGAGGACCAGGGTGAAAGCAAGGCCTGCTGCAGCGGCCTCATGTGAGCTCGAGCCCATGGCACCAAGTCTAAAGCCTCTGCCATCAACCCCAGCAACTGCAGATAATACCATGCTGCCGGTGCTATCTGCAGAAAAAGGTGGATCTGTGCCTGAAGCTTCCAAACTCTTTCCACTGGGAGGGAGACCACTCCCACTTGCATATCGAACTGAGCCCCCCGTATCCACTGGACCGGTTGGAGCTGTCTCTTGGCCTGGTTCACGACCCACCCCGGGCTCTGAAGGAATTCCACCACCCGCTGTGTGGCCAAGCATTCTTTGGCCTCCGACTTCGCTTGAATAAGCCAGTCGTCCAAGTAGGGATGAACCAGCACTCTTGCCTTCTACAGGGTCACCACTATGACCACCAAAACTTTGGTAAATATGCACGGCGCAGTAGCTAAGACAAACGGTAGAGCCTTGAACTAAAAATGACTGTCGGGCATCACAAAACAGATGTATCGATCTAAACCGTACTGGTCTCTGGGTACCGGCCTCCAATTGCCGCATGTGCTGGAGGTTATCGTGCATTGCTTTTGCCTTTTTCGGTGCCCTGCATGGCGAAAAGACAAAGGCGTCAGGGAGGGTGTAGGCGAACTCCAGCGCACAGCCCTCCCAAATGATCTCCAAAACCCATTGGTCAGTCATCATACTTGCCCAGATGGGATAAAACCTGCTGTAACCAACAGAGTAATTAGGCCTTACCTGCTAATTAGCGTTCCTGGAGGAACTCCAGTCCAGTCCCGCACTTCTGGATAGTGCACCTCTTCCAGCAGCTTGGAGACTGAGCATGTCATCTTTTTGATGACACAGAGTACATATACTGCAGGCACCTCCCACCAGCTCCAGTAACCTATTGACAAAGCAGACTCACAGGAGCAACAAATAAGTAGCCAAAATTTTGAATTCTATACTACCAAACTATCTACACTTCTCCACCCCCCCTTCAGTATATAGAAGGAATTCTCCCAAGTCCCCCAAATGAGGAGACCTACCTGCGATCCGCTGAACTGAAGCCATTGTTTCAAGAGCCAGAGACAGACAGCCTCCCAGTCCATCCCTACCACCTCTCCTCAAAGGCATTCTTTTCCAGTCCCCGACTCCTACCATCCCCCTCCCAAGGGCACCTCTGCAGTGCTGGGATCACAAGAATTCAAGTTGGGTGGGATCTGGGACTGGACTGGCGTTCCTCCAGGAACACTAATTAGCAGTAAGGCCTAATTACTCTTTCCTTATTGCTCCTCCAGTCCAGTCCCGCACTTCTGGGATGTAACAGAGCAGTTCAATCACTGTCAGGGGCCTGTGATACCGGCCTGAAGGACAGCCCTACTGAAACAGGTATCTTCCTCTTCTTGAATGTCCAGCTGATAATGTTCTGCAAAGGTATTTAGGGACACACCTTTGCGTCCTACAAATCTCCATCGGCAGGACTAGGCTATACTCAGCCAAAGAGGCCGCTTGAGCCCACGTGAAATGTGCCCACAGCCCTGCCAGCACCATCCTACCCTTCAATATGTAAGCCAAAAAAATGGCTTCTTTGATCCTTCTGGAAATGGAGGCCTTGGCTGCCTCACCTTTTTGTGGCCCCCCCAAACAAAACAAACAGAAAATCCGACCTATGGAACGCTCCTGTCCTCCTCAAGTATCATCACAGCACCCTCTGAACATCCAGTAGATGCAAGCGTGTGTCTGCGGTTTCCTCTCCCACGCTTACCAGCATCGGGAGACCAACTGGTTCACATGGAAGGCTGAAACCACCTTAGATAAGAAGGAGAGAACTGACCAGACCACTTTTTCCTTCGAGAAAGAAAGGAATGGTTCCTGATACAAAAGAGCTTGATGCTCCAAAATCCTCCATGCCGAGCAAATCGCCACCAGGAACACCGTCTTCAGGGTTAAATCCTTCAGAGAAGCCCAACTCAATGGTTCAAAAGGCTCCCACATAAGGGCCGCTAGAACCAAGTTAAGCTCCCAGGGAGGGACCACTGCCCTCCAGGGCGGCCTGAGGCACCCTACCACCCTCAGGAATCTTACTATGTCCAGGTACACCCACAATGACAGATGATGGACCCTACTTAATAGCAGGAGATGGCTGCAAGTTGCACCCGCAAGGAGCTGGCAGCCAATCCCTTCTCAAAGCCTGCTTGCAAGAAGGCCAAAATGTCCAGGATGGTTGACACGTGAGGTTGGCACCGTCGACCTGCACACCACTTCTCAAAAATGCACCCACAGTAGCCTACATCAACCGCCAAGGTTTAATGTACATTACTAAGTTTAAGTTACAATGTAAACCGCTTTGATTGAAATGATAAAGCGGTATATAAAACCTGTTAAATAAATAAAAAGAAGTAGACCATTTCAGAGTGCTAAGCAAGGTTGAGATTACCGGACCCAAGTAACCCCATTTCTTCAACCTTGCCCTTTCAAGAGTCATGCTGTAAGTGAGGATCGATCCACCTGAGTCATCTGAACTGGATCTTGGGTTAAGAGATCCTCTTGGGTTGGAAGCCGCCATGATGTTCTCGTCGGATGAGAATATGAAGGTACGCTTCCGACAAATCCAGGGAGGTTAGAAACTCCCCCTGCTGCACCGCCACGATGACGAACCTCAGCGTCTCCATGTGAAAGTGGGACACGCGAAGACACTGATTGACCCTTTTGAGATCCAGGATTGGTCGTACCCTGCTGTCTTTCTTCGGAACGACGAAATATATGGAGTACCGACCGGACCCGCACTGGGCCGCGGGAATGGGAACGATGGCGCGGAGGTCAGCAACCTTTGTACCATTTCCTGCAGAGCCGCACGCTTCACTGCCGACCTGCCCGGGGACTGGACGAAGGCCTCCCGCACCGGCCGCAAAAACTCCAGGGCGTAGCCCTCTCGAATGACCTCCAGCACCCATTGATCTGAGGTGATTTGGGCCCAGGCAGAATAAAACTCCTGCAGGCTGTCCTCCGACTCCAATCGGGCCGCCTCCTCTGCCAGGGCACTCGCCTGACCCTCTTGCACCTGCTGCGTCCAACGAAGACAGGCTCTGGCCACCCACGCCCCGCAGATAGCCGCCTGCATTGAAACTGCATTCATGTCAAAGACCTGCCGCAACAACACATCCAGCTTCCGATCCTGGCCGTCTTTAAGGGCTGCGCTGCCTTCCACCGGAATAGTTGTTTTCTTGGTCACCGCCGAGACAGCTGCATCCACTTTGGGTGATTTAAAGATCTCCTTATCCTGATCCAACAAAGGATAGAGACGCCCAATGACTCTGCCACCTTTCAAAGGCGCTTCCGGGACATTCCACTCTTCCTGAATCATCTCTTGAAACACCCTGTGCACGGGAAAGGCCCTCTGAGACTTCCTGAACACTTGTAAGAGCGGATCTTCCAGCGTGTCATCCTCCGTTGCACCTGGGACCGGCATATTAAGCGTCTTGAGGGTTTCAACAATGAGGGCTGGCAGCTCTTCTCTCCTAAAGACCCTCACAACCCTAACCTGATCTTCCTTTTCGGAGATCTCCCCCTCTTCTAATTCTTCCTCCAACTCCATGCCATGACTCTCATCATCCGACAGCGGATCCTCAGATGGTCCATACTATGCAGGAGATTCTCCCTGAAGGCGAGGCCGCTTTCCCCCGCCATGAGAGGCCTCCCTTCCCAAGGGGACCTGACGCTTCTTCCCTGTTCTGGGATCTGCCGCTAACCCCTGCTGTCCAGCGGTTCCACCAAGTGCCTGCTGCAGGATAGCCACAAACTGTGGGGAAAAAATAGATGCGAGCTCCTTAGGCAGGTCAGACTGCAACGAGGAACTCCCCGCGGCAGACGAAGGTCCTGCTGAAGGCTCCTCAGTGGAAACTTCATGCTCCAGTGAATCCGAGTCCTCTAAAGCAGATCCCGGAGCCTCGGACAGCTGAGCCGGCGCCTGCAATAACTCTGCCGGTCCCCCAACACAGGATTTGCAGACCCCCGAGGTCGAGCCTTTGCAAGCCCCACACACTGTGCACAGGGGCTTTGAAGGCATTGTTATGGAAGTGTCCGCCCGGGGAGACGATAGCAAGACCGAGGCCCCAAAGGAAGCAAGGCAAAACAAAAGCAAAATAAAAAAAACCCGCGGAGATTTTATTAACGTCCTTGACTAACTGCCTGTAAGTCCTGCCAAATGACTAAAACAAACAACAGAGCTCCCCAAAAGAAGCCCCCTCAAAGGCAATAGTGGGAAACGCCGTCTGGCCTGGTTGCTGCCACGCGGCAAGGCTGCGCTCTGCAAAGCGCGCCAAAACGCTGCTCCAAGGAAAGGCCTCAAAAAGAAAACAGAACCTTACCTCGCCGATCCGGGACCGCAAGGGAGGACAGATTCTGGCAGGCACACTGTCCACCTCCCAACCGGCAGTCCGCTGTCTCGGATCCGCTCCCCCCGCCGGAGACCGCACAACTCCTTAAAGACGCGTCAGGCAGCCGTCGGGCGCGCTCGCGGGCAAAACCTCCGCGTGGTGCCAGTCAACCGTTCTCACGGCACTCCTGTTGCGGCTGAATAGTGCGCCAAACAAGGGCAAGGGCTGCGGCACTCCAGGCAGACGTCTGTACACTAGCAACTCCCTGCACTGGCAAACCTCCGGTAAAGCTGAGGCAGGCCGCTGAGAGAGAGAAAAAGTGAAAGCAAAAGGGTAAATGAAGGAGCAGGTCTGTCAGCCAAATTAAAGCTGCAGATCCATACAAAAATCAATTCCCCTTAAATAAAGTAAAATATAAAGTAAATTATAAAGCAAATTAGAAAAGGAAAGTTAATTGTTTCTCAGTGAGCCCGGACCTCCCCGGGCTCCCAACTATCCAGCTGCTTGGAGACTGAGGCAACTGGTGACAGGGGGCGGACACCGGAGAGATATACTGAGGATGTCACAGCAAAAGGAGGAGTTTCTCAGTCTCCAAGCTGCTGGATAAGATGGGGAACCCAGAGGTTTCGGGACTAGACTGGGGACACGATCAGGAACATAGCTTTACCTTCTCTGTACTGATATTTTGTTTTTTTATTGAACACTCTGGTTCTTTGTTTTGTTTTGTTTTTCTGGTGCGGAGCCTCTGCTTAATAATCATGCCTTCAGGACAGCCCAGTGCCCAAACGCTCTTCCTTCAGCTGCTGAGGACTGAGAGACTGGTTCCAGGAACGGAAGGAGGAGCTCTTATAGTGACACATCAGAATTCTGACATGCTCAATCCTCAGCTGCTACAGGAGGCCGACAACCCATGCATAACTGGACTGGCCTGGAGCTACAATTAGGAAAGCTCTGATGCTGACATAAGGGTGTGGATGATTGTCAGCGCCATGAAATCGCTAAGTCCAAATGTATTTATTTATTTATTTAATTTGCAAAACTTTTATATACCGCCAATTCCAAAGATCAGTGGCGGTTTACATCAAACAATGTCAAAATACATAGAACAATGCATAGCTATATAACATTATAACAGGTACAAGGAACTGAAGCTATATAACATTATAACAGGTACATGGAACTGTAAGCAACTATATACGGTTAGGATAACAAGATCAGAACTATTTACATCTTTTTTTTAACATATATGCAAATTAAAGAATCAGCTAAGTTCATTTTTAGAAACTATAGATGATACAAATTGAAAAGGTGTATTCAGGTTGCATTATGGCGGATGAGAGGCCATTTCCAGGTCACAATCTATATTGTAGTAGTGTTGTGTGAACAGATATGTTTTTAGGTCTCTTCGGAATTTTTGTAAATCTTTTATCTCTCGCAATTGATCTGGAAGGCTATTCCATAAGGTTGGTGCTATATATGAGAAGGCGCTGTTGCTTGTTGTTTGTTTAGTCTTTCCTATTACACTCATAGGGCATGAGAGAGTAAAGCACAGTTACTTACCTGTAACAGGTGATCTCTGGGAACAGCAGGAATAAGTCTTCACATATGGGTACGTCGGTACCGACGGAGCCTGCGCGGGAACGCTCCCCAACTTCCCAAAAAAGGAAAGCTTTTGGGAGCATCCCACAGCGCCTGCGTGCTGCCTTCCCGCCTTTCCTAACCGCCTCTCCCCAGTTCGAGTTTTAAAGCTGAGACAAAGAGAGAGAGGAAAGGAAAGATAGATAGAGAGATACAACTCCTAGGGGAGGTGGGTGGGTTGTGAAGACTTATTCCTGCTGTTCCCAGAGATCACCTGTTACAGGTAAGTAACTGTGCTATCTCCAGGAACAAGCAGGAATGAGTCTTCACATATGGGGACTCCCTAGCTAGAGATGCCTGGGAGATCCCCAAGGTTGTGAGACCCTGAGAAGGGCTCTATCTCCTGCTATGGATCTCAGGCATCCAACCAGGGAAGGAGGGTAGGAGTTGATTAAGCATGGAACAGGTGTTTGAGAACAGCCTGACCAAACAAGGCATCCCGGTGGGAGTCCTTGTCCAAACAGTAATGGGCTGTAAAGGTATGAACTGAGGCCCAGGTGGCCGCTCGACAGATCTGGTCGATGGACACAGAATTTAGATGAGCCAGAGGTGGCCATGGCCCTCACATTATGAGCCGTGACATGGCCCTCCAGAGAAAGGTTCTTACTCTGGTAGGCGAAAGAAATACACTGAGCAATCCAATTGGACAGTGTCCTCTTAGAGACTGGAAGTCCCAAATGAGAGGGATCAAAAGCAACAAAGAGTTGAGAAGACTTTCTATGTTGCTGTGTCCTTTGTAAGTAAAAGGCAAGAGCTCTCTTACAATCCAGGGTATGAAGATTCCTCTCTGCACTTGATGCATGAGGACCTGGAAAAAAGACAGGTAAATACACCTCCTGATTAAGATGAAAAGGTGAGACTACTTTAGGCATAAAGTGTGGATTGGTCCTAAGGACTACCTTATCATGATGGAACCTTGTATAAGGTGGATTAGCCACTAAGGCCTGCAGTTCACTGATGCGGCGAGCTGAGGTGACTGCAATGAGGAAAATAACCTTCCAGGAAAGAAATTTCAAGGAGGTGGTGGCTAAGGGTTCAAAAGGCGGCTTCATAAGCTGACCAAGAACCAGATTTAAATCCCATGCCACCGGAGGAGGCCTAATGGGAGGTTTAGTTAAAGTTAGGCCTCTCATGAATCTTGCAATAAGAGGATGAGAGGAAATAGGCTGTCCATTGAGAGGCTTAAGGGATGCTGCAATAGCACTCAAATGGACTCTTACTGAATTTGTTTTGAGGTCTGCATTGGAGAGATGCAGGAGATATTCCAATAGAGAATTCAAAGGTAGTGCTAGAGGGTCAAGACCCTTCTCAGCACACCAAATGGAAAACCTTTTCCATTTAAAAGCATAGGAACGTCTAGTAGAAGGTTTTCTGGAAGCATGGAGGATATCCTTCACCTGCTGAGAAAGATTCCAACCTTGAAGGTCTAAGCCTTCAGCAACCAAGCCCTGAGGTGAAGGGACTTGGGGTTTGGGTGCCACAAAGTCCCCTCCTCCTGGGACAGGAGGTCTGGAGCAGCTCCCAAGTCTAGGGAGGGAGCCTGAGAGAGATGCAGAAGTAGAGGGTATCACACTTGGCGTGGCCAGCGTGGAGCTATGAGGATCATAGATCCTTGATCCCTCTGGAGCTTGAACAGAGTCTTGGGAATTAAGGGAATGGGTGGAAAGGCATACAGGAAGTCTTGACCCCAGTGAAGGAGGAAGGCATCCTTGGCCTGAACTCCCTGACACGGAATTCTGGAACAGAACCGGGGAAGTTTGGTATTCCACGGACTTGCAAAGAGGTCTATGTCCGGGGTTCCCCACTCTTGAAAGATTCTGAGTACCTGGTCCATGTGCAGGGACCATTCGTGTGGAAGCAGAACTCGACTGAGTCTGTCTGCCCAAGAGTTTTGGATTCCTGGAAGGTATACGGCCAGGAGATGGATTTGATGCTCTCTGGCGAAGGCCCACAATCTTAAAGCTTCGTTGCAAAGCGACAGAGAGCCAGTTCCTCCTTGCTTGTTTATGTATGGCTACCTGATTGTCCGTATGAATGAGGACTGTCTTGTAGCTGAGCAGGGTATGGAAGACCTTGAGAGCTAGAAAAACTGCTCGGAGCTCCAAGTGGTTGATATGTAGAGAGGTCTCCTGTGGAGACCAAGTGCCCTGAGTGGAGAGGTCTTGTAGATGAGCTCCCCAACCTGTTGGGAAGGCATCTGTTGTGAGGGTTGCTTGGGCAACAACTGTTGGAAGGGGGACCCCAGCAACAGATTTCGGGTGGACTTCCACCACTGGAGAGACCAAAAGAGGCGCCTGGAGGTTGCTATTTTGTCTGACAGACCCCCTGATGCTTGAGTCCACTGGGTGGACAAAGTCCATTGAGCTGCTCTCATGTGAAGGCGAGCATAGGGGACCACATGCACTGTGGATCCATGTGGCCTAGCAGTTGTAGCATCTCCCGGGCAGTTAAATGGCTCTTTGACTGAATCTGGGAGGCTAACTGCACTAGGCGTAGGCAACGGGCCTGAGGAAGATAGGCCCTTGCAGTGGTAGTATCTAGCCAGGCCCCTATAAACTCTAGGGACTGAGTAGGGGTGAGCTGGGACTTTGGGAGGTTTACCACAAGTCCCAGATACTGCAGAATGCGCCTTGTGCAGTCCAGGGAAGTCTGGGCCTCTGACTGAGATGGAGCTCGGATAAGCCAGTCATCCAGGTATGGGAATACAAATATTCCCAGAGTGCGTAGAAATGCAGCTACTACTGCCATGCATTTGGTGAACACTCTTGGAGCAGAGGCCAGACCGAAGGGAAGCACCCTGTATTGGTAATGCTTTCCTTGGAAAAGGAAACGGAGGAACCTTCTGTGAGATGGATGGATGAGGACATGGGTGTACGCATCCTTGAGATCTAGAGAACAAAGCCAATCCTGACTCTGAAGGTATGGAAGGAGAGTGCCCAGAGAAAGCATCTTGAATTTCTCCTTGCATAGAAATTTGTTCAATTCTCTGAGATCTAATATGGGTCTGTAGCCCCCTGTTTTCTTTGGGATCAGAAAGTAGGGGGAGTAAAACCCTGACCCTTGTTGAAGAAGAGGTACTTCTTCTATTGCCCCTTGGGCAAGAAGGGCAGCCACCTCCTGACCTAGAAGGTCGAGGAGAGATATTGGAGAATTGAAATGTCTCACCATGGTGTGAGGAGGAAGGTTTGAGAAATGAAGTTTGTACCCCTCCCTTATGATGGAGAGGGTCCACTGCTCTGTTGTAATTTGCTCCCATCTGGGAGCAAAATGAGCTAACCTTCCTGGAATGGTGAGAGGCTCTGGCTGTTTCAGAGCCAGAAAGGCTAAGTTCTCTAGCATCAAGTCAAAAGCTCTGAGGAGGCTGGGTCTGCTGAGTTGCAGCAGCCCCTGTAGGCTTAGGCCTGGCTTGTTTAGGTTGCTGACGCTTAGCAGCAAAACGACCTGTAGATGATTGTTGGCCAGAAGCAGGATGGAATCTGCCTTTCTTGAGGAAAAAAGACTTCTTGAAAGGTTTTTTCTTGGCAGGAATGGAGATTGACTTTGAAAGTCTATCCAAAGCAGAATTTTCTGCATCCATTTGAGTGGCTTTTATTTGCCAATCTTTGCCAAACAGGTTCTCTCCTGTACAGGGAAGATTTCCCAAGCCATCCTGGACCCAAGATTCTAGATCAGAAGCTTGGAGCCAAGCAATTCTGCGTGCAGCTATGGCAATGGCCAAAGCTCTGCTGGCACCCTCAAAGGAGTCAAAAGCTGCACGGTTGGAAAACTTTGAGATATCTTGAGTATGCTTAAGCCAAATAAGAAATTCTTCCCTTTTATCCTCTGGAAGAAAAGGGAGGAAAGTGTGCAGCTTATCTGCAACTTCTTTCAGAAACATTCCCATATAAAGACTATAGGAGTTGATTCTGGCAATGAGCATACTGGCTTGGAAGATTTTCCTACAAAAAGCATCCAAGGTCCTGCATTCTCTTCCTGGAGGAGCAGAGGAGTGTCTTTTTGCACTCTTTATCTTTTTCATAGCTGACTCCACCACAATAGAATGGTGAGGAAGCTGTGTTTTATGAAACCCAGGACAAGGAGGGACACGGTACATGGTGTCCAACCTACGAGAATGAGGAGAGATAGTGAGAGGAGTCTCCCATAAGTCAATCATATGATCATAAAGAATCTCATGAATTGGCAAGGTGACTGCCTCTTTAGGAGCCTTAGAATAACCTAAAATATATAATTTTTTAGCTCTAGGCTCTGATTCAGAGGTTACTGAAATAGAAAGCCCTTTAGCCACTTCTCTTATGAAGTCTTGAAAGGACAAGTCTTCTGGAGGAGACATTCTTCTTTTTGGAGAAGAAGGCTCTTCAGGAAGGGCTATGGATACTTCAGCAGACGCCTCCGATGCATCAGAATCTTCGGAGGAATCAAAGTATCGACTGTCAGGGTGCTCTTTCAAAGTTCGATACGCGTACCGAGCCGTATCGACATCGGGCGTTATCGGTACCGGTTCGGTACTGATGGGCATCCCTAGGCAGGGAACCGCTGCAGACGACACCATGGCCGATGTCGATGCAGTCGGTACCGGTACCGGTACCGGCATTGGTGCCGGTACCTGGGCCGATACCGACAACGGAGTTTGTTGTGGTATCAGCGGCATCGCAGCTTGAATGAAGACCGTGATAGCCTGCTGCATGGCTAGAACATTCTGATTCATCGACGCCATGAATGCCTGGAATTCGGTACCGGAAGGTTGTGCCGGTACCCCAGAGTATTCTAACAGGTGATCGGTCGAGGCCGTGCCATCGATGTCAACCTGTAACCCCATAGGTGGAGCTTTGGAAGCCGGAGCTTCCCGCCGGGGTAGTTTTGCCGGGGCAGGATCCTCGAGGGCAAGCCCGGAGGCATCTCGATGCTTGGAAGGAGATCTACCCTTCGAGGACCGGCTGGTTTTATGTTTGGTTACCTGAGATCCATGGGAGGAAGAAGAAGCCCTGGAAGACGTCGATGCCACTGAAGCTGCATCAGAGGGAAACAGAACATGGAGCTTGGCTGCTCGGTTCTGTAAACCTCGTTTGGACATCAAGGAGCAGGACGAACAATCCAAAGTGGAGTGGTCAGGACCCAAACATTTGAGACACCATTCATGGGTGTCGGTAACAGAAATAGTACTGCTGCACTTAGTGCATTTTTTAAACCCGGAGGCTGGTTTTTCCATGAGGAAAATTTTTTGTGAGGCCTAAGGCCTAAAAGAGGAAAAACACACTAAGTGAGGGAAAAATAGGTTCTTTTTTTTTTTTTTTTAAGAAAAGAAAGAAAGACCGGCGGTACCGGTCCGACGTCGGAGAAGGCAGACGCGCGACCAAAGAAATAAAATAAAACAAAGAACTTCTTCAGCGGTGACAGGAACACGACCTGCTGGCTCCGCGGAAAAGAAGAACTGGGGAGAGGCGGTTAGGAAAGGCGGGAAGGCAGCGCGCAGGCGCTGTGGGATGCTCCCAAAAGCTTTCCTTTTTTGGGAAGCTGGGGAGCGTTCCCGCGCAGGCTCCGTCGGTACCGACGTACCCATATGTGAAGACTCATTCCTGCTTGTTCCTGGAGATAAAACTGTCTGGCAAGTCTGAAGGTAACATTTTCCTGACACAGATAATACATGTTGGCAACATACTGGGAGCTGATCATACTACATAATACATGAGAAAACAGCAGGAACTGAAGGAATCCACTTAATGTATATAATGTGAAGCATGCATGAGTAGTCTGTAGAAAGCTGGAGGCTGATTGAACTATAAACTGAAAAAACAAACTGAACTATAGATAAACTTAAGGACTGAGGACAATTTTTAGATAAATGTCAAATAAAGTAACAGGACTGAAAAATTGGACCAATAGGTATGAATATTTGAGATCCGACCAAAAAATATTGAATATAAGAAATGGTTTTTTGTTCATTTATTATATTTTATAAAAGCAAAATAGGCACCTCCTTTATAAAATGCACAATTACCTCTACCTCTACACCATCCAAATTACACCTCTGGGAACACCTTCATGCAGATCACGTAAAAGCAGGTGCACATTTTCTATGCGTGTAGTTTCTATGTGTATATGGTCACACAATTTTATGAAAGCCCTTTTTTGTGTGCAGCCCTCTCTCGAGTATACTAATTCCTATAAAAAGCTGCAAACTGAACTCTGTTCTCTCCATCACTTATAACATAGCATAGCTCCTTTATTTTTTGGATATTCACAGACTTCATTTTTCCCTTTAAAGTCCTAGCTAACCACCTACGAGGCCTATTACCAAACTCAAACATGTTTTGGAAGAGCCTATTGAAATAAAAATCAATCTCCTCCAATTGGAGGTCTTTAACTCTATGTGGAGGAGTAGTCTAGTGGTTAGAACAACTGCCTAGTACCCAGAAGATCAAGGGTTTGATTCCCACTGGCACTCCTTGTGACCTGGGGCAAGTCACTTTACCCTCCATTGCCTTGGAAGAAAAGGCTGTCAATCTACTTCCGGTGATACATTGCCAAGAAAACCCAGAGGTAGCTGGGTCACTATGAGTCAACACTGACTTGATGGCACAAAAAAAGAAAACTTCTATGCGTCACTCACCCCAATTCATCCTGTAACTCCTATGCAGGTTTTTCTTTGTGTGTCTTTTCCAACTGTGCCAACTCCTCCAACCACTCCAGCCTCTTTTGTTCTCTTTCCCTTTTTATTCTAGCCCACTTCACAAAAATGCCCATTATCACCACCTCTCCCACTCCTTATTAGTACTGGTCTCCCAATACTCTGTCAAGCCCTTCCTAACATCCCCACTACCTGTTTATCCCTCCAAAGTGACTCATTAAAGAGCCAAAACATAAGAAGATAAGAAAATGCCATACTGGGTCAGACCAAGGTCCATAAAGCCCTGTAACCTGTTTCCAACAGTGGTCAATCCAGATTACAAGTACCTAGCAGAATCCCAAAAAGACACATAGGTTCCATAATGCATATATTGGGGGAAGAAGTGGATTACCCTCTCCCCTTCTCTTCCTGCATACCCCTCAGTTCAATCCACACTGGGGAATAGCCCAAAAAAATAATATTTCCCATTTGAGACTTCCACACCTTAGGAAAGAGGTTCCAACTAAGAAACAAATAGCCAATTTGTGTATAACAGAGATGCACATCTGAGGAGGAGGAGGAGAATTTTGTTGTCCCAGATGTCGTTGCTGCCAAGCAATGTTTTAATTAAGCAGCGTTCTTTCTATGATTCGAGCGCCTTCCCCTCCTGAATGATCCAAATGAGCATCCAGCATCACATTGAAATTCCCTCCCATAATAAGTTCATTCTCAATAAATTCCAACAATTCTTGTTTTGCATCACAATAAAAAGTACCCTGCTCATAATTAGGGTCATACAGATTGCTCAATGTCAACATTTCCCCAATACACTTCCCCTTCAGTGCCAAACACCGTCCCACTGTATCCTTACACATTTTATTTATTTATTTATTTAACACTTCTTATATACTGCACTATTTCTCATCAGTGCGGTTTACATCTAACATTAAACACGTGGACATACATATTTTGTCCTACGTTTACATAAAACAGGGTTATAACATGGAGTTAACTGGGGAAACTATATACATATGAGAATTTAGTTCTCATATGTATATAGTTTCCCCAGTACATTCTTTCCACTATAAAGTGGAAATCATTTCTCAGGAGAAAGAGTAGTTACTCACCTGTAACAGGTGTTCTCCAGGAGCAGCAGGAATCAGTCCTCACATATGGGTGACATCGACGTTGATGGAGCCCTTGCGGAGCATTTCCCCAGCTTTCTATGAAAGCCTTTGGGAATACTGAAAGCATGCGCGGTCCCCTTCCCGCCTAAAGGTGCCATCTTGCTCAGTCAAATGACATAGCTAAAAAACAGCACACAAAAATGTAAAATAAACTATGTACAACTGCAACTCCTAGGGGAGGAGGGAGGGTTGTGAGGACTGATTCCTGCTGCTCCTGGAGAACACCTGTTACAGGTGAGTAACTACTCTTTCTCCAGGACCAAGCAGGAAGTCAGTCCTCACATATGGGTGACTCCCTAGCTCTGGACTACCAAGGAACCCAGGCTGAACAAGACAACTCCCTCTAGTCCCAGCATCAAAGAAAGGCTTTTCACTGAAAGAACCTTTTCACTGAAAAAGGACAAAAAGGACATAGAGTTATTAGAAAAAGTACAGAGAAGAGCCACCAAATTGGTGAAGGGGATGGAAGGCTACTCCTATGAAGAGAGGCTAAAAAGGTTAGGGCTCTTTAACCTAGAAAAGAGGCGGCTGAGGGGAGATATGATAGAGGTGTATAAATTAATGAATGGAGTGGAACGGATAAACGTGGATAAATTGTTTACGCTATCAGAATATAGAAGGACTAGGGGGCATGTAATGAAGCTACAGGGTAAACTATTTAAGACAAATAGGAGAAAATATTTCTTCTCTCAACGTGTAATCAAACTCTGGAATCTGTTACCGGAGGATGTAGTAAGGGCTGTTAGTATAGCTGGGTTTAAAAAAGGTTTGGACAAGTTCCTGGAGGAAAGGTCCATAAACCACTATTAAAAAGGGACCCAGGATATCAATGCTTGGCCTAGTACAAGCACTGCAGAACCTGTGTCTTTTGGGGAAACTGCTAGGTACGTATGACCTAGATTGGCCACTGTTGGAAACAGGATACTGGGCTTGATGGACCTCGGTCTGACCCAGTATGGCATTTCTTATGTTCTTAACCTCCACCGGTAGCCCAACGGAGGGCTGGAGGGCAGGAGTTGCCTAAACCTCAAAGAGATTCCGGAGTACTGCCTGGCCAAAAGCACTGTCCCTACGGGACTCCCTCTCCAGGCAGTAATGAGCTGCAAAAGTCTGGCTTGAGGACCAAGTTGCAGCCCTGCAGATGTCTGCCAACGATACAGAGCGGAGATGAGCTTCTGAGGCAGCCATTGCCCTAACACGATGGGCCGTGACCCGACCCTGCAAGGGAAGGTCAGCCACCCTGTAAGCCCAGGTGATACAGTCAGCCACCCATATGGACAAGGTACGCTTGGACACAGTTAACCCTAAATTATTAGGGTCAAAAGACAGAAAGAGCTGAGTAGCCCTTCTATGTCCTTGCATACGGTCAAGGTAGAAGGATAAGGCCCTTCTACAGTCCAGGGTATGGAGAACCGCTTCAGCCTGGCTTGCATGAGGCCTAGGGAAGAATGTTGGGAGAACCACCTCCTGGTTGAGGTGGAAAGAGGAGACAACTTTAGGGAGGAACTTTGGATGAGTCCTAAGGACTACCCTATTCCTATAGAAGCGGGTGTAAGGCCTGTCACAGACCAGGGCCTGAAACTCACTCACCCGTCTGGCCGAGGTTAAGGCTACTAGGAAGAGTGTCTTCCAGGAAAGGAAGCGGAGAGGACAAGTAGCCATCGGCTCAAAAGGTGGGCGAGTCAGTTGCTGCAAGACCACATTCAACTCCCACTCAGGGGCTGGAGGATGGACAGGAGGCTTGAGCAAGAGCAAACCTCTGAGAAACTGGGACACCAAGGGGTGAACCGACAGAGAGTGTCCTTCCACCAGTGAGTGGTGAGCTACTAGAGCTGAGAGGTGGACCCGAACAGAATTGGACTTAAGGCCCTGATTGGATAAGTGCAGCAGGTACTGAAGCACCACTGGTACAGCACAGGAGAAAGGATCCTCTGTACGCAGATGACACCACACAGAAAACCTCTTCCACTTCAGGGGATAGGTTTTCCTAGTGGACTGCTTCCTAGAGGCCAGGACAACCTCTTCAACTTTAGGAGGTAGGCCCCAAGGAGCCAAAACTGCCCTTGCAGCTTCCAGGCCATCAAATTGAGAGATTTGAGATTGGGGTGTAGAAGAGACCCCTGGTCCTGAGAAAGAAGGTCGGGCTGCAACCCTAGAGGTAGTGGAGTGTCCACTGCTAGCTGAAGCAGAAGTGGGAACCAAGGTTTACCAGAAGGACCGAGGCCTGGTCCTTTAGAATCTTGAACAGGGTTTGGGCCACCAGAGACGTGGGAGAAAACGCATACAGGAGGCCCTGGGACCAGGAAATCAGAAAAGCATCTGCTGCTAGTCTCAGAGGATGTGGTTGCCTGGAGCAGAACCTGGGCAGCTGTCTGTTCAGGGGACTGGCAAAGAGATCTATGGATGGAAGTCCCCATCTCAGGAAGATCTTCTGAACTACCAAGGGATGGAAATTTTGAGTTTATTAAACAAGCAACAAAAGACATACAAAAAGCAGAAACAATCACCCCAACCAAGTCCCACACCCCCCCAAAACCCCCACCCCCCCTACACATCACAAAACAAATATCACAACCCCCCCGTGACCCACCTCCCCAAACCCACCACCGAACCCAGCAATCAACACACGTGCCCTCCTCCCAACAACAACCCCCAAAAAGTCCTTGTCAATGTCCATGTCCCCTCCCCCCCCTCAGTTCAATGTCCATGCCCGACCCAACCTCCCCCTGCGAGAACACCCCAGCATAGTCCACACATTGCATCTTGCAATCCCTGAACCCCTGCCCCGCACAACACCCTCACCAGTCCAAATGTCCAAATGTCCAGTCTGTCTGACTCTCAGACTCCCTCTCCCCACCCATCCATAAACAAAGCCCCCTATCCCCCTCCCTCCCCCTTCATACCCATCCCATCCAAACAAACACTTCAAAAACAAACCTCCCCACCCCCTCCCCCCAAACCAAATGAAAACATAAGGGCCCCCTTAGCCCATCCCCAACACAATCCCATCAAAACAAATCATAAGTAATCATACAAATCAAATCAAATAGCGAAATACACAGGAAATACAGAACCCTTGTACTGCCCTGCCCTCCAGACAACGGAGCGGGATGCCCAGAAAACAAAATGAACAGACAAACACGGAAAACAAAAATATTGGGATGGCCACCCTCTAAGAAGAAAGGGAAAGCGGACAACCGGTCAAAACCCCCTTATGGAGCCCCAGCTCACCCCCCCCCCCTCCCCTCCCGGGAGGAAAATATCCCAAAATCATAAAGAGAAGGAAACCCCAGGGAAGGGAAAACTAACCCCTCCGATCACACCCCTCCCCCCAGGGAACAACAAACCAAAACAAAAACCTCACAGTCCTACAGGGATAGGAACCCCAGGGAACCCCTCCCCCTCACGGGGGGCGAAGGGTGAGGTGACGCCACAGACGCTCCCAACGATGAGCCTCCACCACCCGTCTTTCACGTTGCGCCATGCTGGACACTTCCTCCAGAATGTCCCGCACCACCTCGTCGAGGGGCAGAACCAACCCCCGGGTCGAGACATGACAGCGCGCTTGCCACAGGTGGTAGCGTACCACGGCCGTGACGAGGTAGAGGGTCCCGGAGTCCTGCCTTAGAGGAAAGGACCAGGCCCCGTACACCCACTCCGCATACGTGAGGAGGGAAAGGTCGCGCAGGTGAAGAGCAGCGGACACCAACCGGCAGGCCTCCACGTTAAAGGGGCACTGCCGGAGGAAATGGTCCATGGTCTCCGCCTGCCCCTCACACCCGGCCCTCGGACAGACCCGCTCGGCCTGTGACCTGTACTTGAGGTTGTCCCTCACGTACAAACGCCCGTGGAAAGACAACCAGGCTACATCCCGAACCTTCTTCGGTAGCCGAGGGGAGTTCAACAGCCGAAGGCCCCGCTGCATCACATCCGCCGGACAGTCCCGCAGGGCCCACCGTGGTTGATAGTGAGAGGTGAGTACCATCCGGTATAATCCTTTCCGCCCCAAGGACTGGGCGAGCGGGTCGGTCACCCCCCACCGCCGAATGAGCCCCACCATCACAAATACGTACGATGGGGCCTGTTCCCCTCTCCGGCGCACACGTGGGACCGAGGACGCCCCCTCCCACTGCTCCCAGAAGCGGGAGAACCATTCCCGATAGGAGGCCACCCACCAAACCCCACCCCCTTCCCTCATCCTACCTAAGTGAAACGCCATAGACAAGACTGACAGGAAGACAAGGGGGTGCAACATACCCAAACCACCCTCTGCCCGATCCAGGCAGACAATGTTGCGCTGGACAGGGTTCAAGCGGTTACCCCACAGAAAACAGAAAAAGACGGCACAAACAGACGCCTGACGGGACAACGGAAGAACGAAGACCGTGGCCACGTGCAGAAAGAGAGGAAGCAGAAACGTCCCGAGGAGTTTGATCTTCTCCTCGTACGTACACCTCCACCCCCTCCACCGCAGCACCCGACACCGTGCAGTCTCGAGACAACGGTCCCAATTAGACTCCGCACAGTCCTCCGACCCGAAGACGAGGCCCAAAACGCGGACCTCCCCCACGGGAGGAGGAAAGGGGGCGCAGGAAGGCGGGGAGGCCTCCGAGGGGCCCAACCACAGCGTCTGGCACTTGCTGTGGTTGACAACAGAGTGGGCTACCTCCGAGTACTCCTCCACGGCCTCCCGCAGGGCCTCTACCCCTTCAGTGCCGTCCACGTAAACTGATATGTCGTCAGCGTAGGCAACGACGGACACCGGGGGCGCACCAGGCATTTCCAGGCCCCGCAACCCACCTGAGGACAATCTCCGGAGGAAGGGGTCGAGGGAGAAAACATACAGCAGGGGGCTTAAAGGGCACCCCTGCCGCACCCCCGAGGCGACACCAAACGGCCGTCCGAGCCACCCGTTAATAAACGGGAAGCTCACCCCCCCTCGGTACAGCGCCTGCACGACGAAGAGGAAACCTGCGGGGAGGCCGAAGTGCTGGAGCACCACCCACAGGTACCGGTGACTGACTCGATCAAAGGCCTTGGACTGATCCAAGGAGACCAACCAGTGGTCCCGTTGGAGCGACCGGCCTCTTTCCACCATCTCCCGGACTGTGGCGACAGCGTCCAGAACCCCTCTCCCCCGAACGGAACAATACTGGGAAGGGGACAGCAAATCGCCCGACACCTCCACCAGTCGGTTGGCCAAACACTTGGCCAGGATCTTCCGGTCCGCGTTCAGAAGAGAGAGCGGCCGCCAGAAGTCCAAGGAGCTATCGTCCTTCCCCTTGGAGAGCAGCAGCAGGACAGACTCGCGAAATGACCGCGAGAGATACCCCGTGTCCATGATCTCCTGAAACAGGGAGGTCAGGAAGGGGGCCAGCTGGGCAATGAAAGTGCGATAGAACTCCACAGGGAGCCCATCGCGCCCAGGCACCTTCCCCAACGGCATGGCACGAATCGCCCTCTCCACCTCCACCTGCTGAATCGGAGCAGCGAGTGCATCAACCTGTGCCTGGACCACAGCCGAATACACCGGGGGAAGGCCCAGGTACGTTCGGATATGGGTGAGGTCCACGGGGCGATCCCCAAACAGGTGCGAGAAGTATTCCCCCACCATCCGCAAAAGGTCCTCCTGGGAGGTATGAATGGTACCGTCCTCGCCCCGCAGGGCCATGACCTCCCGACGCTGAACCCTCTCCCTGCAAGTCCGGAAAGGGTCTGGAGTGGCGCCCCCACCGGCCGCCCCCTCGAAGCATAGGGAGGCATGGCGATCGTAAAGCAGGCCACGGAGCTGGACACGCACCTCTTCAACCTCCTCCCGCGCTGCCCCTCGGGATACCAAACGATCCAGCGACCTCCGGAGAACAGTGTAGGTGAGGTAGCGGGATCGAGCCATGGAGGTACCCCGAGAACGGAAGAGTTGTCGGGCACGCGTCTTCACCTCATCCCACCAGGCACCACGGGAAGGAAAAACACTTAGCAGGGTCTCCTGGTCTGCGAGAAAGGCCAAGAACTCCTGGACCACCTCTGATGTTGCCAACAACTGCACATTCAGTCGCCACAGGCCAGGACCCCTGCTAAGCTCCTCGTGGTTGGCCAGGAAGGACACAGAGAGGACACGGTGGTCCGAAAAGTCAACCGCCTGCAACTGCGGAGGGGAACACTCCACCCGGGCACTCACATATATCCGATCGATACGACTCCTGCAGGTCCCATGGTAGTAGGTGAAACCCGGCGACCGTGGAAAGGCCCGGTGGAAAACATCCACCAGGTCAGCCGTCCGGGTCATCTCGGCCAAAAAGAGGCCCTCGTAACTAGGTGGGCAACGCTCCCCCCCTCGGTCCTGCAAAAAGGTGGTGGTGTTGAAATCCCCGGCAAGGACCACCAAACGGGAGGTGTGTAAGTAGGGGCGGATAACCCCGAACAGGGTCTTCCGCGCCAACTTAGACTGGGGGCCGTAGACCACTACGAAACGAAACCGATGGGGCCCGCAGTAGCCATCTAAAAGCAGACACCGGCCCTGCTCCAGTTCCCACACGTACTGCACCTGAAATCGGTTAGACGTGAACAAAACCGCCACTCCTGCGTAGGGCTGTGCCGCAAGGGACCAGTACGAAGGGCCCCACCTCCACTCCCGCTTCGCCCGATGAAGGCTAGCGAGCGAGGTGAGCCTGGTCTCCTGCAAGAAGATGACATCCAGCCCACTCGTAGAAAGAAAATCATAGGCCATAGCCCGCGCCTGGTCTGAGAAAATGCTGGCCACGTTGATGGTGGCGCACGAGAACGCAGGAGTGCACGCCATGCCTATTTCGAGTGCAGTGACCCTTTCCTCCTCTTCTCACCAACCCCGGGATCCCCAGAATCCCGCTTGCAGGACAGGCCTGCGAGCTCAAACAACTCCTCCTGGTCCACATCGACCACCTCGAGGATCTCCTCCTCCTCCCGCTCGACCCTGTCACCCCAGGAGGTGCTGGCGCCCCCGGGACCACCAGGCAAAGCTGTCGCGAGGGCAGGCCCAGCCCCTACCGGAGGAGGAGGTACAAACGGGTCAGGGGTCGGAGGAATGACCTCCTCCGTGGGGTCCACCACCTGTGCAGCCCCCCCCTCCCCGGACAAAGACTGAGACAATACGACAGTGCCCACCCCCGCGGGGGAGGCCAGGGCGGCCGGGTCAGCAGGGGGCTCCTGCGAAGGCCCCGAACCCAACTGCGGGGGTACAAGGCCATCCTCCCTCACCCGTCGGGCGCCAGTATCCCCCTTGATTGGAGGACCCTGACTGCGGCGCGCCTTCTGCACCTTTGAAGGTCGCCGCTGAGGAAGAGGGGCCGCCCCCGCCGCCAACCGCTCCGAGCGCCGCACAGGAAGCCCTGCCTCCACAGGCATGCCCTCATCCACCTCAGCCGCATCAGTAGCCAAGAAGACGAAACGGTTAACGTCCAACACGGGCTCTACTTCCAACAATGGGGAGGTCTCCCGCTTCTTCCTCTTGGACTTGCCACCCTTGGAAGGGACCGTGGTCCATTACTGAGGTGGCACCACCCGCGACCCACTATCCTGTCGTGACACATCAACCTCCACCACATCAACCCTCTCCTCCCTCCTACCCAAATCCCCTCCCCCTGGTGGCTCCCTCGGTTCAATGGACTCCTCCACCCCAGGGCCCCCTGGCTCCTCCTGAGGGAGAGGGGCCTCCATAGCCTCCTCCCGCACAGGAGCCCGAGGTGGAGTGACGGCAACCCCCCCCGGTCCACTGTGTGACGCGGAGGGGCAGCGGGCAAAGGGGTGGCCCAACTCCCCGCAAAGGTTACACCGAATTAGCAGACACCCGGCCGAAGCGTGACCCCGTCCACCACAACGGGTGCAGACCTGCTCGGGACAGTTCATGCTCAAATGGCGGAATGAGCCACAGCGGTGACACTCGCGGGGTTGCCCAGGGTAATAGCACAAGATGCGATCCCGACCGAGGAAACCGGCCGAGGGCACGTGCTGCACCACGTTTCCCACCTCACGTAAACGGATCCTACCCTTCCACGACCCGTCCCACACCCCTAGGGGCCCAGCGCCCTTAACCAGGGGTGCGAGGAGCACCGCATGGCGCGACAACCAAAACTGGATGTCCTGCCCTGGGAGCGACTCATTCCTGGATAGGATGGTCACAGGTACCGTCCCCTGGCGAGAGATAGGCACAACACGAAAGTCAGCCCACCCTCCCTGCCCCCTCTGCTGCTGGTATCGGTCCCAGAAAATCTCCAGCCCCCGTCGCAACATGAAACTAACATCATATTCAATGGTGTTGTTCATGTGGATAAAGGCGTAGAGATCTCCTGGGAGAAACCCCAGCCCAAGGACCATCCTCAAGACCTGTTCCCTGGCTGGAGGGGACCCCTCCCCAGCCCATCGGATCTGCGCCACGTTGCGCCGTCGGACCTCACCCCCTACTCCCCTTTGAAACCCTCCCCCTCCCCCTCCTCCTTCCCCTCCTACGGGACCATTCCCCTGCATACCTCCCCTCCCCCCACCCTCCCCCGACGTCCCCGGAGTGGTGCCCGACCCCTTCAGAGCCGCCGCAAAGGTACGGAGGGGGGGAGCCGACCCCCCAGCCTCCATCCCCCGCCCTTCTGGACGTTCTCCTCCTTCCACCTGCGGGGGAACCTGTTGCCGGACCACAGGATCCGTGATCTCCTCACTTGGAGCAACCTGAGGACTGGGTAGGGTCAGCTCCGCAAATACAGAGTCCGGGATGCTCTCCCTTCCGGATCCCTGGGTACCACCGAGAACCCCTGGATCATCCCCCGTCGCCACCGCCTGATGTTGAAATGCAGCAAAGGCCCCAGGAGGGCCCGTCGGGGTCTCCAAAGCCAATTTTAAAGCGGCACAAACCTGGTTCTCGTTAATACCCAGGGAACCGGAAAACCCCCCCAAACCTCCATCCTGCTTCTCCAACCCAGCAGAAGGCTCCTGGGTTTCGGCCACCACTACCGGGGACGAACCCCGCTCCCCTCCAATCCCGGAAGCCAGGGGAACCATCCTCTCCCTCACTCCCCCTTCTAACATCCCCTTCCTTCCATCCTGAGCAACCTCCCCCTCCTGCCCTACAACGAAACCTGTCGTCCGCTCCCCCTTTCCCTCCGCCATACTCTCCACCAACCCACCGTCCTCCACTCCCTGCATGGCCACCGCCAACAAGGTAGGACCATCCCGGGACAGTGGGGCAGATCCCTGCATATCAAAACCCCCCAAACAGCCACCCCCCTGCCCCTCTGCCCTCTCAGGTCCTACCTGGTCGTCGGCGCCAGCCGTGGCACAGGGATCCAGAGAAGTCCGGCCGGCAGCCAGGGCTCCAGCAGGGAGGGCGGACACCCCCCTGCGAGCCAGGCCCACCTCAGCCATGCCACCAGACAGGATAGACACCGGTGCATCCCGCTCCGCTGATCCAAAACTCAAAGATAGTGGCCCCCTATCTTTCCCTATCCCTTTACTCATGCCTTTCCGGCGCCAAACAGCCGCCTCAGGGAAAGCCGGGCGGCCATCCCGCAAATGTTTGAGCACCGGAAAAACATCCACATTAGGGGGGGCCGAACTTTCAACCTCCCCCCCACCCAAAACCATGGTAGATTGTACGGTCCCTTGACGCTGCAGATCCAGACAGGGAATGGACAAATCAGCCACCCTCCGGATTTCCAAAGACTCAGCAGGCTCAAAGGACGGGGGACAGCCAGTCTTCAGGCTCCTGGCCACGTTGAGAGAGGGCTCAGCCAAAGAAGATGAGATACTGCTCCGCGGGATCGTAGAAGGCAGCCCCGAAGCTGCTGTTTCTGAATCCAATCCCCGACAGGAGGGAACAGCAGACAAACCCTTACTAGGCAGCACCGACTCCCCTCCGACAACAGGCCTTCCGATGGGGGTCCGGTCTGCATTCATGGAACCGTGCCGGTGCTTCAGTGACAGGAGAGGAGAAGGAGAATTAGCAGTGACACACTTCCGGGAAAACCCGGAAGTGACCTCATGAACTTCACGGCGGCCATCTTTGTAGTCCGAAGTATTGGGAAAACACCCCTGAACGACATCCCGCATCGGGGCTCCCTGCTCTAGACCATTGCCGCTCTCTGCAAGCATCCCTCGGCGATCATGCTGCCAGGAATCTTCTGCCTCTGGATTTTTGTATGGCGCCAGAAAACGGGTCCCAGAAATCCGCGATTTTTGGGGGGGGAGGATATCACCAGGCCCCTCCCTGACATTGCTGGAAACAGAGCGCTCCGGACAGGGAGCCACTATACCAGCCCTTGGAGGTGGGACAGCGACCGGACCAGGGCTCACAAAGTGGGCAACTCTCCTTCCAGTCCGATGAGACGTATGCAGGTAAGGGTCCTTGGACCATCTATCATCTTCTCCCCTCGCCGGGGCATGATAGGAAAAGGGCAGACTATGAGAATGGGGAGTCCCACCCATCCAACCTACCCCCGGGGGCCCCCCCTGAACTGCTCCCTGTACTGCCCATCTATCATAGGCCTGATATATCTCTGTGAGGGACCCACAACCCTGCTGCTTGAGGTACATTATTTCTCGGTGTTTGCCCTTCAAGGCCCGCTTCACCCCTTTCCGATAGGTGACATAGGCCACCCATTCCTCCCCGGAAATGGTGGCCTGCAGGCTCTCCAGGTGGGAGAGCTGGGCTCGCAGCTGGGCCGCCTCCTCCTGGAGACCCCGAAGCCGTCGCACCGCTGCTACAATTGCCTCAGGGGCCCTAGCGGGCTGCTGGTAAGAAGGCAGGACCGACCCCTCCCCCTCATCCTCACTGGAGGAGGTAGAGGCCTCCTCCAGGACCCGAGGTGGAGGGGGGAACCCACCTCCCTCAGTACTACATTCCACGGTCCTCCAGGGTCTCCCCAGGGCCTCTCCCTGCTGCCACCCAGCCTCCACACCATGCCTGGGGAGGAGACAGGAGCCTCCTCCCTGGGGTGGCGGGCCCATACCTCCATACCTGTGGGTCCCTCGGTCCTGGCCAGGTGCAGTCCTACTGGGGGAAGCCCCCTCCCGGGGTTCCAGCTGTTCCAGGTTGCTGGCTCCGCCAGCCACTTCCAAAATAGGAGGCCCACCCGGCTTGGCAGGCCTCTGGGCCTGGGCCTCCCCCGCCGGAGGCGGCCCAGGTCCCGACATCCAGGCACGAGCAGAGAAACAGGAACCTCTCCCTAGCAGGAGCTCTGCTCAACTGAGCCTCTCAGTGCTGCAGCCAAACAGGAAGTGGGTGGAGCTGCCACTCGTGGGGCTGCAGAATCCTGCTCAACCTGTCTGCTAGGTAATTTTCCTGGCCAGGGAGATAAACCGCCTTGAGCAACATGTTGTGCCTGAGCGCAAACAAGCAAAGGTCCTGCGCCTCCTGACAAAGGAGCCTGGACCCAGTGCCTCCCTGTTTGTTCACATAAAACATGGCTACCTGATTGTCTGTTTGCACTAAAACAGACTGGTGGGCCAGGGTTTGAGAGAAAGTCTTGAGGGCTAAGCGAATAGCCCGTAGTTCCAGTAGATTGATCTGCTGCTGGACCTCCCAGGGAGACCACAGGCCCTGGGTGCACTTCGCCAGACAGTGTGCACCCCAGCCCTGCTGGGAGGCATCGGTGGTCAATACCACTGTGGACCCAGGTGGCTGAAAAGGCATCCCTTTAAGTAAGTTGGGGGGATGCAGCCACCTACGTAGGGAGTGCAGGAATGGTCTGGACAGCCTTACTCTGTCACTGAGGCTCCCTGTGGCCTGCGACCACTGATTCCTGAGACACCATTGCGCAGGCCTCATATGAAGCCTGGCATTGGGAGTCACATGTACTGTCGAAGCCATGTGACCGAGAAGCCTCAGGCAGAGCCTTGCGGAGACCAGTGACCTGCTGAGAAACTGGTTTGCCAAGGTCATCAGTCTTTGGGCTCTGTCCTCTGGCAAGAAAGCTTTTGCCTGCAGAGAGTCTAGCCTTGCCCCTATGAACTCCAAATTTTGGGAGCGGAGCAAAGTGGACTTTGCGAAGTTTATGACAAACCCCAGATGTTGGAGTAGAGAAATCGTTCGGAGGGTGGCTTGCCTGGCCTCCTGGCACGTCTGACCCCTGATGAGCCAGTCGTCCAGATAGGGGAAGACAAAGATACCCTGATTCCTTAAGTAGGCCGCCACCACTGCCAGGCATTTGGTAAAGACCCTGGGGCTGGAGGTGAGGCCAAATGGCAGCACTCTGTACTGATAATGGTTTCCTCCCACAATGAACCTGAGGTACTTTCTGTGGTCTGGATGAATGAGGATGTGAGTGTACGTATCCTTTAGATCTAAAGAGCATAGCCAATCTCCCTGCTGGAGGTAGGGCAGAAGTGTTCCAAGAGTAAGCATCTTGAACTTCCCCTTCTGTAAGAACTTGTTGAGATTTCTGAGGTCGAAAATAGGCCTGAGATCCCCTGTTCTCTTTGGTACTAGGAAGTACCAGGAGTAGAAACCATGACCTTGTAGGTGGGGAGGCACAGGCTCCACTGCCTGGTCTCGTAACAGACCCTGGAAGCTCCTGCAGGAGGAGGGCTGTATGGAGGGGAGGCCTTGGAGGCTCTCCTGGAAAATAGGGAGGAGGCAACTGATGAAAATGAAGCAGGTAGCCCTTGTGGACTATGCTTAAGACCCAGTTGTCCCCTGTAATGGGTGGCCACCAGTGGGCAAACAGGGCTAGGCGACCTCCTGTGCAGGGATGGGACAGCAGAGATGGAGAGGCTATGCCTTGGGAGTCAAAAAACCCCACCCTGCTGAGTGGGAGCAGGAGCCGGAGGCTTGGGGGCCTTCTGCCTACGGGGCCCATGTCCCTGCCCCTTGGCCTGCTGACCCTGTGGGGGAGCGGGGGAGGCCTGGTAAGGTGGAAACTGTTTGTAGACAGTCGCCTTCCTCGGGTAAAAGGACTTTTTACCCGAGCCCTTCTTCTTGTGTGAAGGGGCAGAAGTCTTTCGAGACAGTCTTGTCCTCGTGAGGTGCTCGGTCTCGAGCTCAGCAGCCTTCTCGGCCATGGGTTTGCCAAAAAGGTTCTCACCTTGGCAAGGGACATCGACCAACTTGTCCTGAACCCATGGCTCGAGGTCCGATGACTGCAGCCATGCCTGGTGTCGAGCTGCGATGCCGGCAGCCGCAACACGGGCCAAAGTCTCAAAGCCATCGTAGGCCGCTCGGGACATGAACTTAGAGCATTCCTGGATCCCCGAAGACAAGGACTTGAACCTCTGCAAAGGTTCCCCGGAGAGACCAGCAGAGAACCCGGCAAGCTCCTTTGCCAGGTCCCGCAAATACATGCCCATGTACAGCTGGTAAGACTGGACACGGCAAGCAAGCATCGAGCCCTGGAAGCACTTTCTACCGAACGCATCCAGGTTCCGGGCCTCCCTGCCAGGGGGCACCGCGGAGTGCATCTTCTGACTTTTCAGACGATGCATGGCCGATTCCACCATCATGGAATGGTGCAGTAGCTGCGCCTTTTGAAACCCAGGGCTCTTACGGAGTCAATAAATGGAATCGACCCACTTGCTCAGAACCGGCGCCGAGGCCGGTGCCTCCCACATCCGGAAGAGGAGCCGTTCCAGCATCGGAGGAACCGGCACAGTAAAGGCCTCCTTCGGAGGAGAGTCATACTGGAGGGCCTCGAGCTCTTCGGCTCAAGTTTCCTCCTCGAGATCTGCCAGGATCACGAAAGCAGTGGCCATATCCCTCACGAACTCCGAGAACCGGGTATCGTCCGGAGGGGACCTACTCTGGGGCTCAGACTGCGGTAAGTCTGACGGGACGCACCGAGTCTTGAAGTTATCGGGGGACTCCTCATCCTCCGTCTCCCAGGCGGACTCGTCCGAAGAGGAGTCGGGCTCCGACCGCGCGGGGCCCGGCAGTACCCGCCCCAATGCCGAAGGCACCGGCGTCGACGCCCTCAGTCCCGACCGGGAGGTCAAGGGTGACCGCGACTGAGGACGACCTCGAGCCTTCATGGTCTCGAGTATCGGCTTGGTCTCCGGGGTCGACTTCGACGTCGATGTCCCGGTGGTCGGGGCATATGCGCCAGTGAGGCTGGCCATCAGCACCCGCTGCTGATCCATGAAGGCAGACAGTCTGCACTCCAAGGCTGTCAGCCTGAGACCCAGCTCAGGAGACTCAGCAGCCAGCAACTCGGGCCCCGGCGGCGCCGGGCCCGATGTTGGCTCCCTGGGAGGAGAGTCCTCGAGGACAACCGGACTTACGTGTCCAGCAGACTCCGGCTCCACCCGAGGTACTTTTGACGGCTTCTCCTGTTCCACGGGCCTGGGACAGCCGTCAGGGGTCCGAGACCTAGCCCTCGAGGAACCAGGGACCTCCTCCGACGCCGCACTCGCGAACCGCTTCTTCCTCTTTCGCTCCTGCTCGGGGGACCCCCTCTCCGAGGAACCCCGACGATGCTCGGGGTCAGACTCCCGAGACGTCGAGGCCTCAGATGAGGTCCGAGCCCGGCCGGAGGCCGAATCGGAGAAAAGCCTTTCCTTTTGGTGCTGACGACTTCGAAGTGCCTTAGTGGACATTTTCCCACACGGTCCACAGATCTTAGGATCGTGATCAGGACCGAGGCACCGAAGGCAGCAGTCGTGTGTGTCGGTGAGAGACATTAGTTTCTTGCACCGATCACACTTCTTAAAACCACTGGAAGCCATCGGGGAAAAAAGAGTCCCCGCGAGGTCAAAGGACTGGCCTTCCAGGGAATAGGGAAAAAGGGCGCGAACGCCAGCCACGAAGGGCAAAAACTGAAAAAATAAGATCGGGCTCGATACCGGTGTACCGAACCTGGCGAGAAGGGGAACCGGCGTCGAACCGGAGAAAAAAACGCGAAGAAATCTCAAGGAAGTGAAGAAAAAATCTAACTATTTTCCAGGTGAACTAGGACACACGTCCGACGGGCTCCACGGAAAAAGAGAGACTGAGCAAGATGGCACCTTTAGGCGGGAAGGGGACCGTGCATGCGTGCAGTATTCCCTAAGGCTTTCATAGAAAGCTGGGGAAATGCTCCGCAAGGGCTCCATCGACGTTGATGTCACCCATATGTGAGGACTGACTTCCTGCTTGGTCCTGGAGAAAACATAGTTACTCACCTGTAACAGGTGTTCTCCAGGGACAGCAGGAATCAGTCCTCACATATGAGTGATGTCGGCGCCGACGGAGCCCGCACGGAGCATTTCCCCAGCTTACAAAGAAAGCCTTTGGGACATGCTACCATGCATGCATGGTCCCCTTCCTGCCCAAGGGTGCCATCTTGCTCAGTCAGATGACATAGTTAGGATGGCAGTAAAAACTAAAACAAGGTAGGGAAGCAACTCCCAAGGGAGGACAGAGGATTGTGAGGACTGATTCCTGCTGTCCCTGAAGAACACCAGTTTCAGGTGAGCAACTATGCTTTGTCCAGGAACAAGCAGGAAGTCAGTCGTCACATATGGGACTCCCTAGTTCCAGGCTGCTGAGGACAGAACCAGGACAGCACCAACAGTGACCAATCGGGTAGCCGTGAGTTGCAGAAGGTAAGTCCCAACTGAGAGACTCTGCAAGACCCTGGCGTTCAGCAACACTATCACTCCGGTAGTCGGAACACAGAAGGGTCGGAGGGCAGGAGTTGCCTACGTCCCAAGAATATTTCAGAGTACTGCCTGGCCAAAGGCACTGTCCCTGCGGGACTCGCTCTTCAGGCAGTAGTGAGCTACGAACATATGAATTGAAGACCATGTGGCAGCCTTGCAGATCTCCATCACCAGCACTGAGCACAGGTTGGCCACCAATATGACCATCACCTTCACATAATGCGCTGTGATCCAGTGCTCGAGGGAGAGGCTAGCTTGCTAACAGGCAAGGGCAGTACAATCTGCCACCCAAGTGGACAGAGTTTGCTTAGTCACAGGGAGCCCCAGTCTACTGGAGTCATAAGACATGAAAAGTTGAGGAGATTTGCGATGGCCCTGAGTCCGCTGTAAGTAGAAGGACAGGGCCAGTTTGAAATCCAGTGTATGAAGTACTAGTTCCTCCCTGCCGGCTTGAGGCTGTGGGAAGAAGATGGGGAGGACCACCTCTTGGTTGAGGTAGAAAGGAGATACTACCTTTGGGAGGAATTTGGGGTGTGTGCGGAGCACTATCCTGCTCTTATGGAACCTTGTATATGGTGGATCTGCCATCAGGGCCTGGAGTCTGCTCACTCTTCGAGCAGACGTGAGGGCCACAAAAAAAGCCACTTTCCAAGACAGGTATCACAGGTGGCGAGTGGCTAGGGGCTTGAATGGCAGTTTGGTGAGCTGGGAGAGCACCACATTGAGGTCCCAGTCTGCTGCTGGATGGCAGAGAAGGGGCTTGGATAACAGAGGAACCTGGAGACCAGGGGCTGGTTTGAGAGGAGTTTTCCCTCGATAGACTGGTGGTGAGCGGCTATGGCGCTTGGATGCACCCTCATCAAGTTAGATTTCAGCCTGGTGTGCAACATGTACAGTAGGTACTGAAGTACTAGTTGCACATGGCAGGAGAAGAGATTTTCCTCCTTTTCTGCACACCAGGCAGAGAACCTTCTCCACTTAAAGGCATAAGTCCATCTGGTGGAGGGTTTTTGGGAGGCCAGTAGGATCTCCTCAACAGACACAGTGGATCCCTTTACAGCAACAGGATAAAATAAAAATAAACTTAACTATCTAATTTCTCAACAAACAGGGGTGTACTACACGAAGCAGTGGGTTCACCCCTAAACAAAGACATGGGGAGGGGTAGCCTGCATGGAGCGGCAGGTGCACCTGTTCTTGACATCTTACTGGGCAGACTAGATGGACCATACTGGTCTTTATCTGCCGTCATTTACTATGTTACTATGACTTCTCATGGAAGAATGAAAGGGGCCAACGCTACCCTTTCAGCAGCCACGCTGTTAGCATTAGCAACCCCAGGTTGGGGTGCAGGTGGGAGCCTTTCTCCTGGGACAGGAGGTCCAGGGCTCGGCCCAGAGGGACTGGGAGTTCCAACGATAGGAAAGCAGAAAAGGGCACCAAGGTGCTTGGGCCACCTGGGGGCAATCAGTATAGAAACATAGAAACATGAAGACAGAAAAAGACCACATGGCCTATCTAGTCTGTCCTTCCATATCAACAACTACAACAGTCCACTTTTTACCTTTAGAGATCCTCTGTGTTGGTCCCATGCTTTTTTGAATTCAGTTACTGTCCTCATCTCTACCACCTCCACTGGAAGACTATTCCACGGATCCACTACTCTTTCCGTAAAGAAATATTTCCGCATATCACTCCTGAATCTATCTCCCTTCACCCTCATCCCATGTCCCCTCGTAGCAGAACTTGCTTTCAATTGAAAGAGGCTCTCTCCCTGAACATTTATGCCACGGAGGTATTTAAACGTCTCAATCATATCACCTCTATCCCGCCTTTCCTCTAAGGCGTACATATTAAGATCCTTAAGTCTGTCCTCATATGCTTTATAATGAAGTCCACTAATCATTTTAGTAGCCACCCTCTGCACCGACTCCATCCTGTTCACATCCTTTTGAAGGTGCGGTCTCCAAAATTGCATACTATACTCCAAATGAGGTCGCACCAAAGACTTATACAGAGGCATTATCACCTCCTTTTTTCTGCTAGCCATTCTTCTCTGTATGCACCCAAGCATCCTTCTAGCTTTTGCCGTTGCCTTTTCTACCTGTTTAGCTACTTTAAGATCATCAGACACAACCACGCCTAGGTCCCGCTCTTCTTTAGTGGACAAAAGTGCTTCACCTCCTATACTGTATTGCTCCCTTGGATTGCTGCAGCCCAAATGCATGACCTTACATTTTTTAACATTAAATCCCAGCTGCCAAATTCTAGATCATTCTTCAAACTTAGCTAGATCCCTCCTCATGTTATCTACACCTTCCTGGGTGTCTACTCTATTGCAGATTTTGGTATCATCCGCAAAGAGGCAAACCTTACCCGACAGCCCTTCCGCTATATCACTAACAAAGATGTTAAAAAGAATCAGACCAAGGACAGATCCCTGGGGCACACAACTGGTAACATCCTTCTCCTCAGAGTGAGCTCCATTTACTTGTACTCTTTGTCTCCTCCCACCCAACCAATTTCTAACCCAAGCAGTAACTTTAGGGTCCATCCCTAGGGTGCTCAGTTTGTTTATAAGTCACCTGTGAGGAACAGTGTCAAAGGCTTTACTGAAATCTAAATACACCACATCTAGAGCTTTCCCTCGGTCCAACTCCTTGGTCACCCAGTCAAAGAAATCAATCAGATTTGTCTGACAAGACCTGCCTCTGGTGAATCCATGCTGCCTCGGATCCTGTAATCCGCAGGACTCCAGAAACCTCACTATTTTCTCTTTCAGCAGCGTTTCCAATAATTTACTCACCACCGAAGTTAAACTAACCGGCCTGTAGTTTTCAACCACATCCTTACTTCCGCTTTTGTGTAAAGGCACCACATGAGCCTCTCTCCAGTCCTTTGGCACCACTCCCAACTCCAACGAGGCATTGAAAAGGTCAGTCAGTGGAGTTGCTAGAACGTCCCCAAGTTCCCTCAGTATTCTAGGGTGTATCCCATCCAGTCCCATCGCTTTGTCTACTTTAAGTTGAGCTAGTTTCTCACGAACACAGTCTTCTGAAAATTGTTCAAGATGTCCCTTGCTTCTGTTCCTATTTGTGGGTGTTTTCTGAGGTCCTGCTCCTGGTTCTTCATCTATGAACACAGAACAAAAATATTTGTTAAGCAATTCCGCTTTATCCTTATCAGCTTCTACATATTCCCCCCTACACCCTTGAGTCTGACAATACCACTTTTGCCCTTCCTCTTCTCACTAATATATCTGAAAAATGTCTTATCCCCCCATTTTATTGCATTGGCTATTTCCTCCTCCTTTTGAATCTTTGCCTTCTTGACTACTTTGCTAGCTTCTCTAAGTTTTTCTAAATACAGATGCCTGTCTTCCTCTCTCTGTGATCTCTTGTATTTCATGAAGGCCTCCCTCTTTTTCTTCACTTTTTCAGCTACTTCCTTAGAAAACCATAGCGGTCTCCTTTTCCGTTTGCCTTTATTTACCATTTTAACAAAAAGGTTGGTTGCCCTTAAAATATCCCCTTTCAGTTTTTCTACATCCCCCAGCTGTTCCCATCCCACTAACGACTCCCTGAGGTATTGGCCCATCTTCGCAAAGTTAGTCTTCCTAAAGTCTAAGATCCTCACCTTGGAATGGATTCTAACAGCCCTGGTCCTAATACTGAACCACACCATCTGGTGATCACTGGATGCAAAATGATCTCCGACTACAACATCAGAAACACTTTCACCATTGGTAAGCACCAAGTCCAGTATGGCCCCTTCACGTGTGGGGTCTGTTACCAATTGCCTGAATATTTCTCCCTGTAGAGAATCCAGGATCTCCTTACTTCTAGATGATACTGCAGCAGGAATGTGCCAATCAACATCTGGCATATTGAAATCTCCTATCAGTAGCACTTCCCCTTTCCTAGCAATGCTGCGTATGTCTTCAATTAACTCTCTGTCCACCTCTTCCTCTTGTGAGGGAGGTCTGTATATCACACCAATGCAAATAGATTTCTCTTTCCCTCTTTCTAGTTTAACCCACAATGCCTCCTCTCTCCCTTTTAAGCTCTGTAATTCCAAAGCTTTAATAGTAGTTTTTACATGTAGTGCCACTCCTCCTCCCCTTCTTCCTACCCTGTCCTTTCTGAATAAAGTATAGCCTGGTATAGTTACATCCCAGTCATGGTTTTCTGTGAACCATGTTTCTGTAACTGCCACTAAATCCAAGTCAGCCACTCCCACCAAAGCTTCAACATCAGGGATCTTATTTCCCATGCTACGGGCATTTATACACACTGCTTTCCATATGTTACCCCTGTTCAATGTTCCCTCTAATTTTCTGTAGGCTGTGTGCGCATAAAATATCAGCTGTGCAGCTTTTGAAGGAAGGTTAAATTTTTGTGTGCCACATAATGACACTCGGTGTTATATACTTTAAAATTTGACTACTGTCATGAGGCACAAGGATCAGAGCCCATGGAGACAGGGACTATACCTCAGAATGAATACACTTTTGACATTTCAGAGGAAAACAGGGAGAAGGGTTGGCATAGAAACCCCAAACAAATGATGTCACACAGTGCTAGGGAACGCCCGAGCCAAGTGCTAACCCATGACTCATTAGGAGAGGGGAAGCAGCTGATGGGGGGCGGAGCCCAAGCAAACGGAAAAGGCAACACATTTAAAAATCCTCTAGTTAGGAGAGAGAGGAAGGGTGAAGAACAGGAGAGAGAGAAGGAGTTGATCAAGAAGGAGAGAACAGTGTGGAAGGACAAGAGAAGGGAAGGGAATCCCCATCTTATCCAGGAAAGCTCATCTGGAGAAGGGAGCTGTGAGAGCCACGCTGACTCCAGGAATCAGGCAGTTCCATGCTGTGGAAAGCAGTACACGGCTGGTCAGTGCACTGAGGAACTCCATTCTCCTGAAGGCAAGGAATATTATTTTAAACCCCTGAGAAGGCAGTCTCAGCCTTCTAATATCAAATATACTGAAAGGAAAACTTATTTCCCTGAAGCTGAGTTTTTACCTGTGAGAAAGCCCAGGCAAAGCAAAAGGGAAAAGTTTTACCGTGAGCCGTATTGCAGCCAAGAGAGGTCTCTGGACGAGCAGTTGCTGGAAGGTAGGAAAATACTTCCAAATAGCATAGCAGAAGATTTTGATCAAAACCCTTGTACGTACCAGGAGCTGTGTGAAAGAGCCAACCGTGAGTCTTATGCTAAACACCTAAGCTCCTCTAGGCTGTTGGGGGATGGGAACACTTTACCCTTCACAGAGGAAGTGATTGAGCAGGGGAAAGAGTTCACCACACAGGAAGCTGAGGACAACGTGAATGAGATGCAGTGTGAGTTTTACCAAGCTCCAGATACAGAGTTTTACATGGACTGTACGTACACGATGTCAGACAGCATACAATCTTTATGCTAGCATTGCTATAATACTGCTATAAGAGAGAAAACAGTCCAAAGAATGTTTGGAGGTTTAAACTGTTTTCTGTACCTTATTTTTCTGTTACCTTAAAGAAGCTGAAGATAAGCGTTGCCTAAGTTTGATTACTTTTGTTTCGTTGTACCAGAAGTATGGACTTTATGTTGCTGTATTTTCAAGGTTAAATTCCAACCCTGGGAAGGGAATAAATCCCATTTATACCTTACCATTTTGTGCACAACTATTTTCTTCATTGAGCTAAAGGACTACAATACCCAGAAGGCTTTGCCAAGCCTCAAATTAATAGTTCATAGTCTTAAGAAGAACATCACCCCGCTCACCTTACCCACGCTAAGGCCTCTGGGAGTGAGAGGCGGTGACACTACACATCCGAATACAGTATGTACACCACATTGATTTTAATCAAATTAAATGAAAATAGACGATTACTAAATGAAGTGGAAAATTTCTAGTAATTACAATCAGAGCCTTTAAATTTTAAGACGTCTGTATTGTTTTCTATCAGAATCAGAACTGGAATTTTTGTGCGCTCTGTTGTAAAGTATGTGCGCTCGCTCGGCGAGGTGTGTGCGCGCGCACACACGCACAGCTTAGAGGGAACAGTGCCCCTGTTACCCATTTCCATAAAGGTATTTAATGTATCACCTATCTGGGGGCTTTCACTTACCTGGGGACTTTCTTCACCTATCCCCAACGAATCTAGTTTAAAGCCCTCTTCAGTAGATTAGCCATCTACTACCGAAGATGCGTTGACTTTTCTTGGACAGATGGATGCAATCTCTGCTCTGCAACCCTTGGAACAGCATCCCATGGTCTAGGAAACCAAAACGCTCTCGATGACACCATCCACGCAGCCATGCATTCATCTCCAGGATGTGAGCCTCTCTGCCTTGGCCTTTACCCTCAACAGGGAGGATTGAAGAGAACACCACCTGTGCACCTAACTGCTTCACCCTCTTGTCCCAGAGCCATGAAGTCACTTTTGATACGTATAACTGATGCCTTTTCGCTCTGGACCTTGAAGAGGGTCCTGGTGACCGGGGGGGTCAGTGGGAATGCATAGAGTAGGCCCTCAGACCACGAGATCAGGAAGGCATCTGCCACCACTTTCTCTGGATGTGGCTGACAGAAGCAGAAGCAGGGTAGCTGTGTGTTGTCTGGAGAGGTGAATAGGTCCATCATGGGCCTGCCCCAAAGGTGGAAGAGCTGCTTCATTACTCTGGGGTTTAAGCACCACTTGTGTGGGTGGAGGACTCTGCTCAGCCTTCTGCTAGGCAGTTGTCCTGGCCCGGGAGGTACACCGCTCGCAGAAACATGCTGTTGCGTGCTGCGAAGGAGAGGACCACCGCTTCCTGGCAGAGGGAGTATGAATCCGTGCTGCCCTGCTTGTTGATATAAAACATGGCGACCTGGTTGACCGTCTGGATCAGCACAGGTCAGTGTCATAGGCGGTGGCGGAATGCTCGTAAGGCCAAGAAGATTGCCCTGAGCTCCAGAAGATTGATCTGTAAGAGTGACCCCTTCTAAGACCAGCTGTCCTGTGTGCGGCGGTCTCTGCAATGTGCCCCCCAACCCAGAAGGGAAGCATCTGTGGTCAGGGTCCTCTGCAGCATGAGTGCCTGGAAGAACATTCCCGCCTGGAGGTAGTGCAAGTTTTGCCACCAGTTGAGGGGCTCTGCCAGCTGGTGGGTAACCCTGACCTTATTTATTTATTTACATTCTCTTATATACTGCGCTATTCTGCATCAGTGCGGTTTACATTGAACAAACTGAAATTACATTGAACAGGGCATTATAACTTGGAGATAACTATTTTACAGGGAACATGGGCTATGGAGGGTTAAGTGGCTTGCCCAAGACCACAAGGAGCACCTGTGGGACTAGAAACCCCAGTCCTTCCGGCCCAAGGTTGCTGTCCTCTAGTGGAATTTGAACCCCCGACCTTCCGGCCTGAAGTACCTTGCCCCAACCACTAGGCCACTCCTCCACTCCACACCTTGTCCCATAGTCTGCACTGGCCTGAATCCACTATGAGCATAGGTACCACTCGACTGTCCACATGTCTAAGCGGGCTGAGGGCGTGACATGGAGGAGTAGGCAGAGGAGGAGGCGAGCCGGTACTGACCTGCGGCGCCATATCTCTCCTGCCAGTTGCCTGAGGCGTTCTGCCCTTTCTCTTGAGAGGATGGCCTTGGCCTGTAACATATCCAACTGAGCACCTATGAACTCCAGGTTTTGGGCTGGAGAGAGATGGGATTTGGGGTAGTTGATGATGAACCCCAGGTGCTGCAGAAGGAAAGTCACACGTTCTGCAGCCTGACTGACCTTTGAGGCTGTACTGCCCCTGATAAGCCAGTCATCCAGGTAGGGGAAGATGAAAGCCCCTTGAAGGTGCAGGTAGGCGGCTACCGCCGCCAGGCATTTGGTAAATACCCTTACCGTGGAGGCCAAGCCTAAGGGTAGCACTCTGTATAGATAGTACCCTCCTCCCATCATGTAGGTACTGCCTGTGGGAGGGGTGGATCTGGATGTGAGTAATCGCATCCTTTAGGTCCAAGGAGCACAATCAATCTCCCTAGTGGAGGTAAAGCAGCAGTGTTCCAAGGGAGAGCATCTTAAACTTCTCCCTCACAAGAAACTTGTTTAAGTTTCTCAGGTCTAGTATGGGCCAGAGGCACCCAGTTCTCTTTGGGACAAGGAAGCATCTGGAGTAGAAGCCTTTTCCCCATAGGTGTTTGTGTACAGGCTCCACTGCGTTATTCCTGAGCAAACCTGCGAACTCAGAGAGCAGAAGGGTCTAGTGAAGGAGAGGTCGCACTGGCTCTCCTGGAATGAACCTGGGTGGTACCTGCTGTAGGTAGAGGAGATATCCTTCCCTTACCACCTGCAGTACCCACTGGTCCGAGGTGACACTGGCCCACCTGTGGGCGAAGAGTGCCAAGCAGCCCCCTGTGGCCTGGTGAAGGTCTTCTGGGGGAGGGGAGGCCCTGCCTCAGGAGTCAAAAGCTCCCCCCAGGCTGAGAAGAAGCTGGGGCCTGGGGCTTCTGTGCCTTCGGCTTCTGAGCCCCATGTCTTTGCTTTTTAGGGTGAGAACCCTGTTGCTGCCCAAGAAGGGCTGGTAGTGGTGACTCTGCTGAAAGGACCCCTTTTTCCTTGGTAACATGGTTCTTTTCTCGGATGCTTTCTTCTGGGAAAGGACAAGGTCTTCTTGGAGAGCCTCTGTCAAGTCACCACATCGGCCTCAATCTCGGCCACCTTGTCGGCCATAGGCTTGCTGAACAGGTTCTCCCCAGTGCAGGGGACATAGAGCAGCATGTCTTGGACCCATTGCTCGAGGTCCAAAGACTGCAGCCAGGCTTGGCATCAGGTGCCGATACCGGCCACTGCTACCCAAGCCACTGACTCAAAGCCATCATAGGCCGTCTGGGAAAGGAACTTAGAGCAGTGCTTGATCTCAGAGGTCAGGGACTGGAACTGCCGGAGGGGTTCCCCGCTAAGCACTACTGGAAATCCGTACAACTCCTGGGTAGGGTCTTTAGATATATGCCTATGTACAGTTCATAGGCAGCGTAGGCATCAGTCGTGGGCGTCAATCACTGACATCATTTGACTGCAGCAGTCACATTTTTTTAACCCACCGGGAGACATGGTGGGGTACACCCGGCTGGGGTAGATGACCCCCCCCCCCCCCCGGGTGAAAAATGGGACGAATGCTGGTTGAGGCGAGCCTCCATCAAAAAAGACAAAGGGAGCTGAGAACAGAGCCTGTGACGGTGCCGGCTCGAGGCGGAAAGAGGAACCGGTACACAAACCGGGAAACTAACTATTTTAAAGATAATTAGCAGGGATTTTTCCAGGGAAACAGGACAGACGTCTGTTGGGCTCCACGGAAAAAAAGGAGACTGAACAAGATGGCACCCTTGGGCAGGAAGGAGACCACGCAACCGTGGTAGCATGTCCCAAAGGCTTTCTTTGAAAGCTGGGGAAATGCTCCGCGTGGGCTCCATCAGCGCCGACGTCACTCATATGTGAGGACTGATTTCCGCCTTGTTCTGGAGAATAGCCACCACCACCACCACCCTAGCGCCCCCCCCAAAAGAATTACAAAACACCTGGTTATAACCCTTACCTGAAGCGGGGCCCGAAATGAGTTTCTTGTAAAAAAAAGAAAAAAAAGAGAAAACAAAGCACAGACCATTGTAACCTCTTCAATTCTTTTGCAACCATACTAAGCTTATTATTATGTTCATTAACATTCCAGGACCCAACTTTCAACAAGTTGAAAAGTGTACACTAGCAGTGTAACAGTATGGCTCGTTTCCCCTATTTCCAGAATCAAGTATGTGAAGGGGTCATATTTATGTCTCATAGGAAGTGTCGGCATGGAGCATGTGTGTGTGTGTGTTGTGGGGGATCAGAGTCTAGGTGGGCGTCTGTGTGGGTGTTTCATGGACAGTGTCAGGGGCCTCAGGCATGCATACACATGTCAAGAAGAGTGTCAGGGACTGCATGTGTTCATGTGTGTGTCATGGGGAGTGTCGGGTGTGTGTGTGTCATAAACCCCATGCCAGACTTCCTCCAGCCTCTCTCTCCTAACCTCCCACTACCAGCCTTCCAACAGTCTCTCTCTCTCATGACCCCCTACCACTGGCCATTTCCCCAGTCACTCTCTCTCTCTCTCTCTCATGACTCCAGGCTTTATCCAGGCTCTCTCTTTCTGTCTCTCATACCATCCTACTCTTCATCCTGTCCCTCTTTCATTCAACAATGCCCTGGCTGCAGCTCCTTAAAAATGCAGTGGTTCGTACCAGTGGAATTCCAAGGCCTCTCAACCCCTGAGACAGGCGCCTCTCCTTTGTGGTGGCTAGTGCCCCCCCATTTGGTGCAGTGCAGTGCACACTGTTCCCACACAGCAGAGTCTGCATGACAAATTTACCTTAAAGCTGTGGGTGGCTTGCCACACTGCCTCCATTCCAAGCCTGGCAGCTCTTCTCTCCCAAGCCAAAGTCTCGCAATTCGCAAGACTTCGGCTGGGAGAGAAGAGTCGCTGGGCCTGGAGCAGATGCAGTGCAGCAAGCCACCCACAGCTTTAAGTTTGACACCTTGGCTCTGCTGTGTGGGTCCAGTGAGGGTGCACCCCTCTCCCAGACAGCACCTGGGGACTGGCCGCACCCACCACCCTGCCCTTGGCATACCACTGGTTCACAGTTCCCCCACCGTGATTGGCTTTTTCCATAGTAGAGCCATGCAGTGAAGGAGGTTTGACCAGATCTTCTGGTTTCAAGTTTCACGAGACTTCAAACTGCGGGATCAGCCAGAAGTTCCTCTACCATACAGCTCCAACATAGAGCCGATAGCAGTAGGAGGAGGTGAGCCATGGAGTTTTGTGTTGGACTAGAATACATGTTTGTTTAACGTGAATGCACATTTGCCTGTCTCTTGAACCCTCAACAATAGGAGTCCTCCTTCATTTATTAACTTCATCTCCTCCTCTAAGCCTATCCCAGATATCCTCCCTCTTTACAACCCCATCCTCCCCTTTTAACCTCTTATATCCATCCTCTCCACACACATACTCCTCTGCAGCCTGCTACCTCCTTGGAAGTAAGGTCACAATAACCCTCTTTCCTCAGTTGTTGCCAAGCCTAGTCAACTGACTTCACCTTCTTATGGCTGCCTTTCACCATAAACAATAGCTCAAAGAGATAAAGCCATTTACAGTTAATAACCTCTTTCTGGAGGAAAGCGATGACTTCTCAGATATCTCTCCTTTTCTGCAATGTTATGGGAGAAAGGTCATTAAAAAGCTCAGTTTTACAATTCTCCCAATTAATATTCATTTTTCCAGCCTTCTGCATAATTGCCTTTTTGACTGCATAAGAGGCCAACCACTGAGCCACTTGCGAGGATCCCAGACTCCGAAAAGCCCCCTCTATCTGCACAGCAGTTCCAGTTCCCTCTGAGAACTCATCCAATTGCCTGCACCACTTGTTTTCAGTACTTAAAATTTAAGTCTTAAATGATTCATTTTCTCCAGATTCTGAGATTGTTCCATCTTGAGTGATTCTCAACATCTTCCAGTTTATATTTAAGCAGCTCCTGCTCATTAGAAAAGTCCTGACAATGCCGTCATGGCTCATGCAGCACTTCCTCATGTTACCCAATGCAGTATTCCAGTTCTTCCATGTAGCTTAAGTATATAATTTCTTGCCTGAATGTTACCATTGCATCTTGTAAGGGAGAAGGAGTGGCTCAGTGGTTGGGACAGGTTACCTCAGACAGAGGGCAGAAGGGGTTCAATTCCCATGTGGGAAAAGCAACCTCAGCCGGAGGGACTGGAGTCTCTAGTCCCATGGCAACTCCTTGTGGCTTTGGGCAAGCCACTTAACCCTCCATTACCTCAGGTACGCTTAGATTGTGAGCCCTTCGAGGACAAGGGAATAAAAAGTGGCTATTAGAAAATATCTGTAAACCACTTGATGCACATGGTAAAGTGCAGTATATCAAATGCCTAAAAGCATAACCATGACCATAATCATCAGCTTTCACTGAAGCAATGCCTTTTTTCAGTTCAGTAATCTACCACCACATTTCAGAGCACATACAGACATCACTGCCCACTTCAGTCCTGGAGTTATCCTCTGACTCACTATTGCCACTCGCTGCCATCTTGCCTCTGGATTTGTGGCCACTGCATTTCTCTTTCCACACATATGTGATTTAAATTCCCCCAGGCCTTTTCTTACTGACATTGCTGCAGTTGCACAAAATGCCTGAAGAAGCTCTGGGGGCGAAACACACTATTAAATCAAGTTTTTTGCTAAACAATCCTGTACTCCAAAGGAATACACGTGTTATGCTGCCATTTACCTCCCCTGATGTCACTTCCTACCAGAATCTATTCATATTCCTTCATGTAACTGAAATCCCAGTATCAGTTTCATCTCCTTTCTAATCTTCCCTTGCCTAACCCAAACATGCAGCAGATGCTTCAAATGACATGTACAGCAGGTCAGGCAAGCCAACAGCAAATGCATGCATCTATTGTCTCTAGTTTGTTCTGAAAGTGTAATTGAATGTGCTGCCTTCATCCCTGCTTTGCACCTACTGTTTTGCCTGGGAGGCAACCAGAATAACTGTCCTATTTTCCCTTGTTCAGTCTTCTCTTAACATGCTTATGCTGCTTCTCTAGGACCAGGACAGATTCCCCAAGGTAAACCAATTGTACCCCTCCCCTGCTTTGGAAGCCCTTTACCCTGATCCATTATTACGGAGTTCACTTCCTCTCTGCTTCTTTTTAAATTGTATTTATTAGGACGTGATGTGGTGAGCTTGAGCGGACACGTGCAGCTTGAGCTCCGGGCTCCCTCTCTCTAAGCCGTGGTAGAGAGCCGTGTAGCGGTGCCAAACCTAGCCCAATTTTGCACAGCAGCTTTGTGGGGTACGGGACTTTCATTTGTGACCCCATATTGCCATGGCTACTGTGGTAAGGCCGGGCAGGAGGGAAAAGGAACGAGGGGCCGGGCCGTCGAAAATGGCGGAATCTCCCCCGAAGCAAAATGTGCTGACCTCTTCGCCCACCATGCCTGCGGAGGTCTCGGCAGCAGTTACCAGCGCGCTGTCGGGGCAGTTTGATGCCTTACACACCAAAATGGATGCCATTCAGAGCTCCCTTGGCGCGCTGGGATCCCGCGTGCAGGAGGCCGAAGCGCGCATATCTCAGGCCGAGGATGACTTGGAGACGCTCCGAAGAGAGCTGCGTGCGGCACAAAAGCTTTCCCAAGACCATGCGCTTAAGCTAGACGACCTGGAAAACAGGTCTCGGCGCAATAACCTGCGTTTTCTGGGTATTGCTGACTTGGTTCTGGATAAAGATCTTAAAAAATTTGTGGAGGCATTAGCGGTTTCCCTGCGAGAGGGGGAGAGTGCCAGCGGTCCAGTTATCGTGGAGCGTGCCCACCGGATAGGGCCCAAACAATCAGCGAATGATCGCCGACCCCGCGTAGTCTTGGCGCGGTTCCTGTCCTATCCCCAGAAGGAGGACCTGCTTAAGGCGGCGCGGCAAAAAGGCACCATCGAGAAGGAGAATATGCGAATTCGCGTTACGCAGGATTACTCGGCTTCCTTGAGTCAGCGCCGGAAAGCCTACGCCTCGCTCTGTCAGAAATTGCTTGCGGCAAACATTTGCTTCAGCGTGCAGTACCCAGCTCGGCTGGTGGTATGGCATCAGGGAATTCGTCGGACCTTCGAGTCAGCGGGAGAGGCGACTTCGTATGTGGAGCAGCTTACCGTGCCGACAGAAGTGTGAGGGCCTGGGCAGGGTGACGGAGCAGAAGGCTACAGTTTTTCTTGGCTGAGGACATACCTTGGACTGCCATCAGTGGAACTTTTTCTTGGAGATCTGGGCCGGAGTGCCCCACAGCCTGGTTGCGGTGGAGAACTCTGTCTACGTACAGTAGTATGTGAGGAGACTGCAGCCACTACCTAGGCCAGGTTTTTTACGAGCCTAGGTAATCTTTATTTGTGCGGGTGGGGTGCACTCCACGAGGTTCCCCTCTCCCCTTTGTTCCCTTTTCCTTTTCCATGCGGGCTGAGGCCTGCCTAGAGCGGCCTCGGACGCTGGGCCTCGGCGCTTTGTGGGGGCAGGGAACCGCCTGACCCCAGTGCTGAGCTTGGCCTGTACGTCGTGGAGTGTTGCCTGCCCAACATATACCGGTTCTTGGAAACCTTGTGTGAGTTTGTATGGTTGGGCAATAATAGGCTTCATTTTTTCCTTCTTTTTATTTTTCTCCGGAGTGTGTGGGGGAGGGGGAGGGCTGTGTTCAATGGGGTGTTTGCTGTGTTGCTTTGGGGGTGATCAGTTTGCTGTATGGCTGGGGTGATTGGTTTGGGGCGGTTTGGTTGGAGGGAGGGGGTCCCGCTCACATCCTCAGTGTCTCCCATGGGTGAGTGGTGGAGATTCTCTAGAGGGGGGGGGGGAATAGCGGGGGGGTCAGGGAAGGGGGGGGAGTGGGGTGGCTGGGGGTTGGGAGGGAGCGCGGGGGGCACAGCAGCACTGTGGTGGGAGTGGCAATGACTTGTATGGGGACAGTATATGGCTGGAGGGGGGGCCCCAGGCTGGGGGGGTCCCACCTTTTTGTTGTCTTTGGCAGGATGCAAATCGCTTGACCTTGTGTGACCCACCCTGAAGGTTATCTCTTGGAATATTTGTGGGATTGGCAGCCCTATTAAAAGATATAAGGTGTTGCAGGCCTTGGCCCGGCTGAAATGTGACATAGCAATGTTGCAGGAAACCCACCAGACAGTGGAGGAGCATGTTAAATTGCGGAAAATGTGGGTGGGGCAGTGCTGGGGGTCCCCGGCCAAGGGAAAAAAGGGAGGAGTGGTCATATTGATCAGCAAGAGGACCCGTTTTGAGCTACTTAAGGATTATTCTGATTCCGAGGGCCGCTACATTTTACTTTATGGTAACTTGGACGGTCGGCCTGTAGTGTTGGGCTGTTTGTATAGCCCTAATGTATTGAATCGGGCGTTTTACGACCGTCTTGCGTCTTGACTCAAGCAACTGCCTGATGTTCCTTTGATTCTGGCGGGTGATTTGAATGGGGTATTGGACATAGGGCTGGATGTGTTGGAGGGGGGAGGGGCACACCTGCGCATCCCGACTACTAAGGCTTTGAAGGGCCTTTGCAGGCGTCTGGGCCTGGTGGACCCATGGAGAATGCTCCACCCTGATGAGCGGGATTTTACCCATCAGTCGAGAGCCCATGGAACTAGTGCCAGGTTGGACTATATCTTAGTTTCTGAAAGGTTGTTTGCACAGGTGGAGGATGCGCAGATCGGTCCCTTGGCGGTGTCCGACCACGCTCCAGTTTGGGTCGAATTCGGTGGGGGTGGCCCGACCGGGTCGACGCGGCTTTGGTGTTTCCCGCTGGGCTTATATCAGGATGCAGAGTTCCGTACCTATCTTACCCGGCATTGGCAGGAGTTTATGGAGCGCCATGAGCGCCATAGGGATGATCCGGAACTACTTTGGGAGACGGCCAAAGTCGTATTAAGGGGGGATATTATTGCGTATGCGGCGAGGAAATGGAGGTTAGTGGCGCAGCAAATTGTTCAGTTGGAGAAGCAGGTGGTGCGCGCTCGGCGGCGTTGTGCGGGAGACGCTAGTGTATTGAATAGGCGACGGCTTTGGGAATTGCAAACGTCTCTTAATGAACTACTTCACCAGCGGGCAAAGAAATCGCACATGTATTACAAATATCAGCTCTTTCGTTTTGGAGATAAACCTGGGAAACTCTTGGCGCGTTGCTTACAGGGTCATCGGGGCCATCGGTTGGTGGCAGCGTTGTGCAATGATCAGGGGGCTTTGCATAAGGATAATGTGGGTATTACTCGAGTGTTCCGCTCCTTTTTTCAGAAATTATACGCCCGGAGGGAGGGAGCGCCGGAGGACATGCAACAGTACTTGCAAGAGCTGTCGTTGCCGAGAGTGACAGCCGAACAGAGGGCTTGCCTAGATGCCCCGATAACGGTGGATGAGGTCCAGGGAGTTATTCAGCGGGCTAGTTGTTGTAAGGCCCCCGGCCCGGACGGGTTTGGTGCTGAGTTTTATAAGCTATTGGGCGAGTTGGCGCCTCCAACCTTAGTGGCCGTATACCATCGGCGTGTGGAGCAGGGGGAATTTAAATGGGGCACTAATCATGCGTATATTTCCCTAATTCCTAAATCAGGGAAAGACCCCTCTCAAGCAGCTTCGTATAGGCCCATTTCGTTATTGAATTTTGACCTGAAACTTTTTGCAAAGGTCTTGGCGGACCAGTTGGCTTTAGTGTTGGGGGACTTGATTCACAAGTCGCAAGTCGGGTTTGTTAGAGGGCGTCATGCCGTACGGAATTTGCGGCGACTTCTAGCCTCTCTCGAATGGGTTCGGGAACGTGATCTCCAATCCTTGGTAATTAGCTTTGACGCCGAAAAGGCGTTTGACCAGGTTCAGTGGGAATATTTGCAGTTTCTTTTGCCCTATTATGGGTTAGGAGTTCCTTTTTGTCAGATGGTGGAGTTGCTGTATACGGAACTCACGGCGGGGGTCCTTTGTAATGGAGTGTTGTCGGATCCGTTTCGTTTGGAGCGTGGCACGCGTCAAGGCTGCCCGCTCTCCCCTTTACTTTTTGTGCTCTCCCTAGATCCGTTAATACGTAAGATCGAGGACTCCCCGGACATCGGTGGTGTCCGTATCGGCTCCTATGGCTTTAAGGTGGCCGCATTTGCCGATGATATACTGGTACATCTGTCTTCCCCCCAGCGATCGCTTTCGTGCCTGCTTGAGGAGCTTACGCGCTATGGACAGTTTGCGGGGTTGCGTATTAATATGGCGAAATCAGAGGCACTGGATGTAGGGGGCACGCTACGGGGAAGCTGGTCTGGGAGCTTCCCGCTCCGCTGGGCTGCGGACTCTATTATCTATCTGGGCATTTTGTTAATGAGGAAACCGACATTGTTGTATCCAGCGAACTTTGAATGTATTTTTGCGAAGGTTCGAGCACAGTTGAGGGCGTGGGCCCCTCTCCCTCTGTCTTTGCTCGGTAGAGTGGCCGCTTTGGGGATGGTGATCTTCCCACGGGTGCTCTATTGGATGCAAACACTTCCGGTGTGGCTCTTGAAACGTGATTTGGGGCGTTTGGAGAGGGAGATTCGGGGATTCCTTTGGAAAGGTTGTAAGGCCCGGATACCGCTGGCGCGCCTGCGGGGAGGGTGGCGTTCGGGGGGAGTGGGGGTGCCAGATTTTTGGAAATATGCGTTGGCATGTCAGGCACGTCACCTGAGTGATTGGTTGGGGGATACTGAAATTTATACTCCGCGCGGTTTGGAAGCAGCCTTTGTGGCGCCCCACTCCTTGGAAGCGGTTTTGCATCTACCGAGCACTGTCTTGCCGGCTCGGCTGATGAACAGTATTCTGTTGCAGGTTACTCGGCGGACATGGCAACAATTAAATAAGTATTGGGGCAGTGATGCGGCGGTGTCCTGGTGGTTGCCTATACGAGGTAATGCCTGTTTTTTGCCTGGCTCGGATTCGGCCCCCTTTCGTCAGTGGTGGCGAGCAGGGATACGGCGGTTGGGACAGCTGGTGGACCCTGCCGGCTGCGGTAAGGCCTTGGGGGTGCTCTGTAGGGAGTACGGGTTGCCTCAGGGCACCTCGGCTTTTGCACTTGCCCAGATATCTCATTATATCGGCTCCCTGCCGCGGCAGGAGCTTACGGTGGAACATTCGGAGCGTCTTTTGGAGTTCTTTGCACTGGGGGCGGATAATCCGCCAACGATTGCGGACTTGAAGAAACGTTTGGATCAGTTAGAGGTGCCCCCGGACTATTCGGTGGTGGAAAGTCTTTGGGCGAGAGAGTTGGGACGAGAGGTCGCTCAGGGATCCGTACGGGCGGCCTTGAGTAGGATTGCGCAACTTGTGGATGGGGCTTGTTGGCGAGAGGTGCAGTTTAAATGTATCCTTCACGCCCATTTCTCCCTGAGGCGAGCGTTTCGGAGTCATCTTGCCCCCCATGGCGGCTGTCCCAAGTGTTTGTGTGCCTTAGCAGATCTGGGTCATATGTGGTGGGGGTGCCCTTTTATTCGTCGGTATTGGAGGCATATTGAGACCTATTTGAGTGGACTGTTGGGGCAGCAGCTTTGCTGGTCGGGGATTCTGGTAGTGCTGGATCAGCTGGGACCACTCCACCCGAAAGGCCGCTGGGACAGGGTATTGGTGCGTAAGGCCTGTCTGGTGGGTAAAGGCCCTATACTTAGTCGATGGAGGGAGCGGGTGGCCCCTACCTTTTGCGAGTGGCGCAATAGCCTGCATCAACTTATGCTCCTGGAGCGGAGAGTGGCGCTAAGACACCCTCGGGCCTGGGCTTCCTTCTTGCTGATTTGGATGCCTTATATTCAGCGCTTGGGTCCCAAGGCACGCAGTGCAGTACTACAACTTGGATAATGATAGCCTGTGAAGTGGGTGTCCCCTGAGGGTTGCCTCGTGCTGCTGTGCTCCCTGCGGTGGGGGTGGGGAGGGTGGGGGGGGTAGGAGGGGGGGTAGGGAGGGGGGGTTGGAGGAGGGCTTGCTGGGGGGTACTGGTTATTTGGAAGAAGTAATGTTGGTGTATGTCGGGCTCCCAGGGTGGTGGACAAGACACAGCCCCGCCCGGGACCAGGTTTGGTGTTTGGAATAGTAAACTTGTACACGTTGGCTTGCCATTTGTTTCTTTGAATCCTGTAATACTTAATAAACAGAGCTTTGAAAAAATTTTTTTATTTATTATGGAGTTCCTTTCCTCTGTGCTTCTTCTTAGATTGTTTTTATTGTAAACCGCCCTGCTACAGTATCTGTTGAAGGGCAGTATATCAAATTTTACTAAACATAAAGATAAGCATATATTTCCCTATGTAAAGGCAACATATCTAAACAGTATTTTTTTTCACTTCTTTTAAAAATAAATATTGGGGGTTTTTAGTAAAATTGTTGGTGTCCTAATGTAGTACTGCATGGATCTGAACGATGGCTGGGATATCAAGAATACAAATGACTGTATATAGGGTAGGCCCTGAGAGTGTGTTCTTGAGAGAGTGATTGTGAGAAAGACATATGAAGACTGGGAAGACAGGTTTGGGGAGTGGTGGGAGATGACGTGTGGTTATTGTGTGAGATGTTTGTGAAATACATAAACAGACAAATGCTGTGATATGTGGTAATCACATTGTTAAAGCATTCAAAAACAGTTATGAATGATTCTTTTCTTTAACTTTCTACCAAGTCTTTTTTTTTTTGCTTCAATTTTAACGTTAACAAGACACAAAATAAGAAAGCATTGTGCCACATCCAATCCAGCTCTCATGATCCTCCATGGGAGGAAGAAAAAATGAATTTTTATTTCCACAGGATATAATAGGAAGTATTTAGGAAGACAGAAGAAAGCTGAACTTATTCTTACTCTGTGCTGGAATAAAGATATTTCAGGTAAGAACCTCCATGAGTTGAAAAGACTCCTATCTTGAAAATATTACTATTACTACTACTTATCATTTGTATAACACTATGAGGTGTATTACACAGAGCTGTACATATTGCTGTAAGAGATGGTCCCTACTCATCAGATGACTCCATCTTCTGCTTTTCCAAATAGCTCTATTCAGACTTAAGAATATCTTTAAAATCAGTCCAAAAAACAATAGTCAACTACATTTAATAAAAGATATTTTGGAAAACCCTGTATATGGCTGCTATATACTTCCTGGAAGCCAAACCAGTTGGAGATGAGTATGATAAAGTAATACAAAGATTTCGAGTAAGAAAACAAGATCAATAATTCTGATAAATGATGTGATGTCTTACTCATTGTGCAGTACAAGTAAATCAAATGGCATTTTAACATATGTACACCATATGCATACCACAGACATTGCCATGTTTTGAAGTGGAAAGCAGATCAGCTTAAACTGAACTGATTAGATGAGCCAAAGACTGCTTATCCACTGTCACAGTGTAGGATTTTAGGTTTCATTTTGATATACAATTCAGAAGTAATGAGACTATCATGAATATTACAGACATACCTCAGCTGCCAGTATGTCTTCACATAGATACTATTTTCACAGGAGACATGGATTGTCAGATCAAAGAAAATAAAAACGTATTCTAGCGATATTTTCGCTTCTCTTTAAAGAACAGATGAAATATGATAAATCTTTATGTATACCAAAATAGATCATTGCATATCTTTATGTCATATTGAGTAATCTGCACATCTGAATACTTAGAATACTCACAGCAATAATGATCTTTTTGGATAAGAGTGTAGGACTGTGATCAGCTGCTCAATGCTAAAGTGAAAATGTATCCATATGACTCCAGATGGCTTCTAGAAAACATACAAATTGAAAAAGGCTGATTAATTACTGTTGTGCACACCAATTCAAAGAATATACACTGCCACAAACCTTAAAACCATAAGGCATCAATAAAATTGTTCATTTCTAAAAAAAGAAGCTAGACAAGAGTCTTCAGGCAAGAACAGGTTCATTCAGGACAGCTGATCTCAGAAATAAGGAGGCTAGAACTTGGATGGGAGACCACCTTGGAATATCAGGGACTATAAACTCATTGTGTGGAAGAAAGGCCTGGCAATTTGCTTTCGGTTGCACCTTGCCAAGAAAACCCAAGGACTGGAGTGTCACTCAGGAGTCAATATTGACTCAATGGCATGCATTGCAAACTCTGCAATAGAGAAAGGGTTCATTTTTCTTTAAATGTTTTAGGATGAAAAGAGGCAAATACCTCACCACAAAAATGTTCATGGGTTTGTACTCACTTTTGCACAATTTAGCTAACAAATGAGCTCCTAGCTCATCTGCATTGCTAGTTAAATTTTCATAAACTTTTTCATGTGTTGCCATGGTCAGGAACTTAACATGTTCCCAGTTGTAGCAACACATGAAAAGTCATGAAAAAATTGCCCCTCTGCATGGAAAATGCTGAAATTTGAAGGACTCTCATAACCCAATTCTGAGACCTTTTCGTATCCCCTCTAGGAGATTCTCCAATTTCTGATATCTAACAGCTCCCCCAGCCCTGTCTTAGTGCATAAGTGGTAACAAAAGGGTCCCCCGGCCCTCCCCGGGGGATCTGGCAGCCTGATTCCTTGAATTACTGTAGTACACATTGAGACTACCGCTAGGGGTCAGGAGGTGTCATTTTGAACATGGCAGCCTCTAGGAGAAAAAGTGGGGATTACTCCTACCTCTAAAATCCCTTGGTGAGACAGGGTCCTGGGGTGGGGGGTGGTTGAAGCAAGTCCTCATTTTATTTGATTGAAGGGGTGGGGATTCTATGGGTACTTTTTTGCATTAGTGCCCCACATCATTGTTGGGGGGGCACACTTGACCACCAGGGGCTTGACATCCCCCAATGGGACTTCAAAGAGGCCCTTTAATTACAGTCAAGAGGACCTGGGGCCTTCCAAATTGGTAATGTGAGCTTTTTACATTTCAGCCACCTCCATGCAAAGCGTTTTTATCTACTACATTTCCTCAAAATTTTATCCGTATAACTTTATGCAGATTTTCAGCCAGGCTATACGTTCAAGCCAAATGCCAAAAATGCAGGCAAAACTATAAACAAATAACTTATCCATTTAAAGTTACTCCTCCTATTTCTGCATTTTTGATTTGAAGTTCAGGAATAGATTTCAGTTATGGGTACTTATGACCAAAGAGAGGAAATGATCTGTCAGCCATCGCCCTTGCCCAGATCCTCCCTTTTTATTCTTTCCAACCCAATGGAAATAGGAAAGAATTATATAAAAGGGGTCTGTCTGAGTGCAAAAATAACTCTCCAAAAGATTTAACAAATCAGAATAAAACTTAGCATGTGGGACAAACTAGCATAAAGACACATTTAATTCAAAAATGGGTCAAATTGGACTGGGGATTCCAAAGATGTAAGATTCAAAAAAAACTAGCCCAATGTATTTATACAGAAGAAGGAGTTTCAAGTGTCATAGCACAGAAACGTTTATACACTGAACACAGCCATTAAGAAACTGCTCCTTTCAGATTCTCTCTCCCTGTTCTCCCAGCCCCCCCCAAAAAAAAAACTGTCCCCACCACTACAAAATGTCTCTCTACACAGTTTTCCACCACCCCATACACTGGTTTGGACAAGTTCCTGGAGGAAAGGTCCATAAACCATTATTAAGAAGGGACCCAGGATATCAATGCTTCACCCAATACAAGCATTGTGGAACATGTGTCTTTTGGGGAAACTGCTAGGTACGTATGACGTAGATTGGCCACTGTTGGAAACAGGATACTGGGCTTGATGGACCTTGGTCTGACCCAGTAAGGCATATCTTATGTTCTTATGTCTCATTTCCAAAAAATATTCCTTCGCAATTGCACTGCCAACTTGCCAAATGCTGCCACCAGGAAAAAAACCCTACAAGTGCCTCACCATCTTGCAAACTGCCCCACCCCCAAAAACTACACCTCCACAACTGCCCTACACTGATAACTGTCCCTGCAACTCCCTCACCACCCTGCAAACTAACCCACCCCAAAAAACAACCTTCCACAACTCCCTCACCATATTGCAAACTAACCCACCCCAAAAACCTACACCCTTGCAACTGCTACACCCCAATAAATAACCTCCCACAACTGCTCCACAACCTTGCAAATTACCACCCACAAAAAATAATCTCTAAAAACTGCTCCACCACATCGCAAATTACCTCCAAAAACTACCACCCCACCTTTGCCGCACCCCCAGAAACCACTTCCCCACAACTGCCCCACCATCCTTCAAACTGCTTTATCAATCAAAAATATCCCTCATGACTGCTCCACTCTCAAAATATCCACCCATGCAAATGCTTTACCCCAAAATACTTCCCACCGTAACTCTTCCACTATCATGCAAACTACCTTCATCTCCAAAACTACCCCCCACCTGCCACCAACCCCCAAACGTATGTCCTCCATAAATGTCCCACTACCCTCAGCTACCCCACTATAGATGCAAAATGTGCACAGAAGACACAGAGCATACAATAGCTACAAACAGATGCGCATACACAACAAACAAATGCATGAACACAGAGGGATTACAAATAATTCTCTAGTTGTGATGTATTGCATTTTTGATTATTCACATATATATTTCATTTTATTTCCAGCTATTTCTACTGTGAACACTACTGCCTGAACTGTACGACTTTCTTATTGGTTGCTATCTGTACTGTCAGCTAGTATCCTGCCCTGCCTACTTCCACTGTAACTAGCAGCAGAGACTATAGGCTGTTGTTGTTGTTTAGTGCTGTTAAGTCAGTGTCAACTCAGAGCAACCCTCTAGATAACTGCCCTAAATTGTATTTGATCTTCAGTCAGGCGGCTCTTTGTTGATAAAGTGGCATCTATAGCTGCTGTTATTGTATCGATCCATCTTATTGAAACATAGAAACATGATGACAGAAAAAGACCACATGGCCTATCTAGTCTGTCCTTTCATATCAACAACTACAACAGTCCACTTTTTACCTTTAGAGATCCTCTGTGTTGGTCCCATGCTTTTTTGAATTCAGTTACTGTCCTCATCTCTACTACCTCCACTGGGAGACTATTCCATGGATCCACTACTCTTTCTGTAAAGAAATATTTCCGCATATCACTCCAGAATCTATCTCCCTTCACCCTCATCCCATGTCCCCTCGTAGCAGAACTTGCTTTCAATTGAAAGAGGCTCTCTCCCTGAACATTTATGCCACGGAGGTATTTAAACATCTCAATCATATCACCTCTATCCCGCCTTTCTTCTAAGGTGTACATATTAAGATCCTTAAGTCTGTCCTCATATGCTTTATAATGAAGCCCACTAATCATTTTAGTAGCCACCCTGTGCATCGACTCCATCCTGTTCACATCCTTTTGAAGGTGCGGTCTCCAGAATTGCACACTGTACTCCAAATGAGGTCGCACCAAAGACTTATACAGAGGCATTATCACCTCCTTTTTTCTGCTAGCCATTCCTCTCCATATGCACCCAAGCATCCTTCTAGCTTTTGCTGTCGCCTTTTCTACCTGTTTAGCTACTTTAAGATCATCAGACACAACCACGCCTAGGTCCCGCTCTTCTTTAGTGGACAAAAGTACTTCACCTCCTATACTGTATTGCTCCCTTGGATTGCTGCAGCCCAAATGCATGACCTTACATTTTTTTAACATTAAATCCCAGCTGCCAAATTCTAGACCATTCTTCAAGCTTAGCTAGATCCCTCCTCATGTTATCTACACCTTCCTGGGTGTCTACTCTATTGCAGATTTTGGTATCATCCGCAAAGAGGCAAACCTTACCCGACAGCCCTTCCGCTATATCACTAACAAAGATGTTAAAAAGATGCTGGCCTTCCTCTTTTGCGTTGACCTTCAACCTTGCCAAGCATGCACAGTATTCTTCGTCAGCCTCCATAATTCAAAGGCATCAATTTTCTTCCTATCTTTATTTCTCTCTGTCCAATTTTTGCATCCATAAGATGTTATTGAAAATACCATAGCTTGGACAAGTCTAATCTTTGTATGGAGAGACATCTCTGCTCTTGAGAATCTTGTCTAGGTTCTTCATAGCCATTCTGCCAAGAGCAATGCGTCATTAAATTTCTTAACTGCTTGTTGTTTCTTTATTTATTATTGATTCAAGCAAGTTAAAGTTGTCCACTACTTCAATTTCTTCTCCATCAACGATGAACTTATTGATTTTGCTAGTTGTCAGGATCTTTGTCTTCTTTACATTAAGGTGCAGGCCCAATTTAAGATTGTGTTCCTTGATCTTGAAAAGCAAATGTTTCAGATCATCTTCATTTTCAGCCAGTACTGTAGTATCATCAACATAGCGAAGGTTGTTGATGAGACATCCACCAATCTTCATACCTCAGTTGACTTCATACAGTCCTGCTCCTCTGATGATTTGTTCTGCATATAAATTAAACAGGTAGGGGGAAAGTATGCAGCCTTGTCGTACACCTTTGCTGATTTTAAACCATTCTGTTACTCCTTGTTCCATTCAAACTGTTGCTTCTTGATCAATGTAAAGGTTGTGCAAAAGAACTATTAGGTGTTCTGGTATACCCATGTTTCTTAATGTGGCCCAAAGTTTCTCATGGTTTACATAGTTAGACGTCTTGCTGTAGTCAATAGTTAGGGTCCAGCTAATAGAAAGGCTATAGGGGTGAAGCACTGGACAGAAAGGGAGGAGGTAAGCTAGAAGTTCCTGCACTGTACAAGTTTAGTTTCTGCGTGTGATGAGAGATGAGAGATGAAAGAAAAGTGACCCCCCCCCCCAAAAAAAAACCTTGCCTCAAAGCATTTCTCTAACAAAAGCAGTTCCAACAACTGCAGCATACTAACACTAAATCACAGTAACATGCAGTAGCAACTACATGAATGTACCTATCAAATAGCCCTCCTCTCTTATCTCCTCTCCCGATCACAGACACCCATAGAACAAATATATACACACAGACACATGCATACATTCACAAACACATACAAAAATGCATACACATACAAGCACATATGTGGTGATATACAAACACAAGCAGATTCATGCAAACGCGCACAGATGTACCAACCCACAAAGATACATACAGTATACACATTTACAAGACACACACACACAGACACCACCATTCACAAGAAACACATAGACTCTCTCTCACACTCATACAGACACCACACACATTTATAAGATCACGCACACAGAGGAGTTGGAAAGAATTCCATGAGCAATGTTCATCATTTTTCCCCCACTTGTTTCATGGTGCCCTGTTACCTCCCCCATTGTACTTTATAGCATTCCACAGCAGCCAGCAATGTTTCTGCTGTAACTCTACAGTAATGGGCTTTCCAGTACTCATGTGCTGAGGCCCTGCAATACCATGCCCCATTCTCCAGCATGAACTTCCTGTCACCACAGACACTTGTGCAAGGAGTGTGACATCACATCAGTGCTGGAAGACCCCATACTAGAGATTTTCTTACCAAAGAAGTGTTGCTGGCTACTGTGAGGTGATCCAAGGTACAACTGCACCAGGTCTGGATCAAAGTATGACAATGGCAGCAAAGCTCCAGCATCTATCCAAATTTGGTGTTGGAAGCAATTGCCTACATTGCTTATGCCTAAACATGGGACTGAATAAATAAGAGGAAGAGGGGTTAAATTTAACTTTTAGCCTCACTCCATTCCAACCATATAACCTTTGAACCTAAAGGAGGCTATTTTTTAGAAGCATCTCCACATACTCAGCATTAACATGTGTAGACTGGAATGCACGCATAAATAGGATTTCAGAAAACTGCTATTTATCTGTGGAGATCCCTATCATGTCCAGATCGCAAGGAGAAAAGGATAACACATAGTTTGGGGAGACTGAAAATCTAGATATGTAGTACCCATTTTACAAGGTGAATACACAGTTACTCCTGGGGGAATTCTGCACAACTGTGCAACGCAGAATTTGCACAGAATTCTCCATCTGCACAGAATTCTGCATTTGCTGTGCAGAATTCTGTGTAGGCACCAGCGAGGCAGACAGTAAGGCAAGATCAAGTGCACAAGCTTTAAGAGTGTCCATGTGCGCCCAATCCTGCGTCACTCTTAGCAACAACACAGCAATGGGAGCACTTCCGTTTGCTTCCGTGGCTGAGCTAGAGTCCAATACCAGCACAAAAGGTACACAGAAGTGCTGGATAGGTATGAGTGAGGGTGTTCTCAGAAACACACGTGTTGGCCTCTGAATGTTTGTGGATTTGTGGAGTGTTACTCAACATGGTGAGTGAATAGTTTATGGTTACATTTGTGGACATAGTTTCTAGTAGGAATATGTTGTTTACCTTTTGTGTTCTAGTGAATTTATTGCTCCCTGATGAAGCTGTATTTGTTTGGCAAAACCAACGACTGGGTTGGAGCTGGCTGAGAACTGTTTGCAATTATGCACTTAGTAGGTAGCATTACCCCTGTCAGCTGAAGAACTCATTTGGTCTGCATGATGATACTTGCTAACAGACTGAGACTGAAGATGGAGCTTTGATGTCCATGGATGAAAAGTGATTAACTGAGCTCTAGTCGCTATTGGAGTTGAAAAAGGAAGAATGGAAATCAATAAGTTAACATATTGAATATTGAACGTTGAATTTTGGACATGTGCCCTTTTTACAAACTTGGGGTTCAATTGTTTTTGGTTGGCTATTTGAGGTTTTCTAAATATGCTGACTGTGGGTTATGTTCGAGTGAGAGTGAGGTGTGAATGTAAATTGGATGGTTTTATTATAAAATCTTGGTTTACAACTATTAAATATTTGTAATAAAGTTTATACAATGATTTGAATATAAGATCGATGACACCACATTTTTTATAGTCTGTCCTATGTACCCACAAACAGGGTAGGCAGTAATCAAACAGCCTACTTCCATAGGTAAAATAATGTTTAATTATTTATTTATTTATTTATTTGTGTGCTTTTCTATACCGCCCCTTCCAGAGATCAGGGGCGGTTTACAAGGAACTTAAACAACAATATAGCAAAACAGTGCAATATTGCATTACATTAAACATTAAGTGAACATAAACTAGATTACATAAGAACTAGGTTACATAGAAAACAATGTGTGGGTTATTAACATAAAAGGAAACATAAAACTATGTTACAAGGAACCAAAAAGTGGATTATTTACATGGTTAGCAAGAGACTATAATAGTTATTTGCGATCATAAGTACAGTGTTGGGAGTAGGCTAACTTGGGTGGATATGAAAATGAAGTCCGGAATTAGGTGGGGTAGACTTGTGTTTGGTTGGTTGCATGTTTTTGTGTAGTAAATTTGATTTCAGGTTGTAGGTTGCTATAGTGTTGACTAAATAGGTAGGTTTTAAGTTCCTTCCTAAAAGATGTAAGATCCTTAATCTCTCTTAGGTTTAGTGGCAGTTTATTCCATTGGCTGGGAGCATAATATGAAAAAGCAGTGTTGGTGGTTATTTGTTTTGATTTTGTCACTGCAATGGGAATTAATAGCATGTTGAGGTTAGTTTTTCTTCTGGTTCTGTTTCTTGTGGGGTTTGGAGTAGAGTGGCCAACTGTGATGGGGCTAGGTCATTAATGAGTTTAAAAGTGGTGACAAGTGTTTTATATTGAATCCTACTATAGATAGGAAGCCAGTGGAGAGCGTATAGGATAGGAGAGATGTGATCGAATATTTTAGCTTTCATAATGATCCGAGCAGTGACATTTTGAGCTCTTTGAAGGATGTGTAAATTCTTATTATTCTTATTATTACTTGCCCCATAGACATAAAGCCTAATGAAAAACAAGTGTGTTTGCTGATTTACAATCTTATGATGCAGCTTCACAATTTGGATAAGTCCAGCATATATGTTTCAAACAAGTAATAAGGGCTTTATTTGAATCAATAATCTTTGATGTTTAATGCCAGTTTCTGAACTACATTCAATATCAGTGTAATAATTGTTAACTGAAATTCTTCCAGGGAAATGCTGGCCATAAGCCATAGCTCAAACTAAGTGCCATGTGCAATCAAATCTAATTAAAGAAGTATAATGAAATTGTAAACAATGAGCATTCTCTGTGGTGGCAACAAAATATGTTAATTTCAATATATGCATATGGAAGCAGGAAATACATTTTATTTCAATTGCTCTATGGCTCTCCCAACAAGGTCTTTCCATTAATCATAACAAAACATAAGTACTATTTATCTTCAAAGATCAATCATTCACCCCGCCAAAGTCACTTAAGGTTAATCAAATGGAACTAACAGTCACATTTTACCAACCCCCAGCTTATTTACAAAGGCAAAAAAATCCACTAAGAGGGCTCTTTCACTTGCTGCTCCCACTATTTGGAACTCTCTCCCGGAAAAGTTAAGGTCAACCATAGATTTAAAGGAATGCCGGAAACAACTCAAGACCCTCCTCTTCACTGAACACTTCAATGAACATTCCGAACACACCAGTTAACCGCTCGTCTCATTCCCACCCCTCATGATTAACTGTTTATCTGTCACAATGTAAATAAGTTGTGCTTTTAGCACTACCCGTTCATCCCCCCTTTTTTGTTCCCTAAAGAAAATCATTGCTATTGTTTGAGTTTTATTGTTTTTACATGAAGTTCTCTATAACAGTTCAAGTTTCAATGTAAACCACCTTGATTATATGATAAGGCGGTATAGAAAAATTGTTAAATAAATAAATACATCAGAGATACATTACCTTGGAATAACTATTGACTAGCATCTGATCCTGAAGCACATCAACAATATGACAAAACTTATTTACAATAAAGTAAGAACCTTACAACAGCTTTGCCCATTTCTTGAACCCCAAGACTACAGGACTGTTTTTCAAGCAATAACACTTCCATACATGAACCCCAAGACTACGGGACTGTTTTTCATAAGAACATAAGAACATAAGATATGCCATACTGGGTCAGACCAAGGTCCATCAAGCCCAGTATTCTGTTTCCAACAGTGGCCAATCTAGGTCATACGTACCTAGCAGTTTCCCCAAGGGACACAGGTTCCACAATGCTTGTATTGGCTCAAGCATTGATATCCTGGGTCCCTTCTTAATAATGGTTTATGGACCTTTCCTCCAGGAACTTGTCCAAACCTTTTTTAAACCCAGCTATACTAACAGCCTTTACTACATCCTCCGGTAACAAATTCCAGAGTTTGATTACACGTTGAGTGAAAAAATATTTTCTTTTATTAGTCTTAAATAGTTTACCCTGTAGCTTCATTGCATGTCCCCTAGTCTTTCTATATTCTGATAAGGTAAACAATCGATCTACGTTTACCCGTTCCACTCCGTTCATTAATTTATAGACTTCTATCATATCTCCCCTCAGCCGTCTCTTTTCCAGGTTAAAGAGCCCCAACCTTTTTAGCCTTTCTTCATAGGAGTAGCCTTCCATCCCCTTTACCATTTTGGTGGCTCTTCTCTGAACCTTTTCTAAAATTGCTATATCCTTTTTAAGATATGGCGACCAGAATTGCACACAATATTCAAGGTGCGGTCTCACCATGGAACGATATAGAGGCATTATAATATCTTTTGTTTTATTTTCCATTCCTTTCCTTATCATACCTAGCATTCTATTTGCTCTCTTGGCCGCCGCTGCACACTGGGCCGAGGGCTTTAACATGGTATCCACAAGGACGCCTAAATCTTTTTCTTGGGTGGTGGTTCCTAATGTGGAACCTTGCATCGTGTAACCATAGTTTGGGTTGTTCTTCCCTAGGTGCATAACCTTGCACTTCTCCACATTAAATTTCATCTGCCATTTTGATGCCCAGTCTTCCAATTTATCAAGATCCTCTTGCAATTTTCCACAATCCTCCTGGGTTTTAACAACTTTAAATAGTTTTGTGTCATCAGCAAATTTGATAACCTCACTCGTTATTCCACTTTCCAGGTCATTTATGAATATGTCAAAAAGCAGCGGACCCAGCACAGATCCCTGGGGTACACCACTATTCACCTTTCTCCATTGGGAAAATTGGCCATTTAGCCCTACCCTCTGCTTTCTATCTTTTAACCAGTTCCTGATCCACAGTAGTACACTGCCTCCTATCCCATGACTCTTTAGTTTTGCCAAAAGTCTCTCATGAGGGACCTTGTCAAAGGCTTTCTGAAAGTCCAGATACACAATATCAACCGACTCACCTTTGTCCACCTGTTTATTCACTCCTTCAAAAAAAACATAACAGATTAGTAAGACAAGATCTTCCTTGTCTAAAGCCATGTTGGCTGTCTCCCATTAGGTCATGACTATCTATATGCTGAGTAATTTTATTCTTTATGATGGTTTCTACCATTTTTCCCGGTACTGATGTCAGGCTCACCGGTCTGTAGTTTCCCGGATCACCCCTCGAACCCTTTTTAAAAATTGGTGTTACATTGGCGATCCTCCAATCCTCAGGTATTAGAGATGATTTTAATGATAGTTCACAGATTACTGATAGCAGGTCTGCAATCTCAAATTTCAGTTCTTTCAACACCCTTGGATGTATACCATCCGGCCCAGGTGATTTGCTACTCTTCAGTTTATCTAATAGTTGTAAGACATATTCCCGATGTATCGATATTTCCTTCAATTCTTCCACACCTTTAAATACCACTTCAGTCGTGGGTAACATCCCTACATCTTCCTCAGTAAAGACCGAAGCAAAGAATTCATTCAGTCTCTCCGCTATCGCCTTGTCGCCTCTTAGTGCTCCTTTAACCCCTTTATCATCTAATGGACCAACTGACTCTCTCACGGGTTTTTTGCTACGAATGTACTTGAAAAGGTCTTTATTTCGCGTTTTTGCTTCCGCAGCAAGCTTCTTCTCAAATTCTCTCTTTGCCTGCCTTATCAATGCCTTGCATTTGACTTGCCAGTGCTTGTGCTGTTTCCAGGTTTCATCATTTGGCTCTTTTTTCCATTTCTTGAAAGATGCTTTTTTGGCAACAACAGCCTCTCTGACCTCAGCTTTAAACCATGCTGGCAATTTTTTGGACTTCCTTCCACTTTTCTTAAAGCGTGGAATACAGCTGGTCTGGGCTTTCAAGCAATAACACTTCCACACATTTACTTTTGCAATGCAAGTCTCCAGGGGTTGCCGAAATATCATGTGTTCCCGTTATAACTAGCCCAGCACACCGCAGCTAGGGTCCTCAGTGGAAGATCAAGGGGCTCAAACATCACCCCCCCCCCCCCCATCATTAAAGGGCTCCACTGGCTATCTCTACCAGACAGAATCAAATACAAAAACATTCTTACCTATATTTAAAATACTCCACAATCAATCCTCTGAGTACCTATAGATCATTATTAAAAAAAACTCCCCAATAACAGACAAAGAAGAAGCACCATAGAACATCTTGCTTCTCACACAGACTTCATGAAGTACAACAAATCAGCATGTGAAAGAGCCTTCTCACTCTATGCTCCAACAATATGGAACTCCCTCCCTGTGAAAATCCAAACTACAGACCTTAAGGATTTCAGGACACTCCTCAAAATGCACCTGTTCCAAATGCACTTTCAGGGTGCAAAATAAACATGAAAACATGCAACTAAATTACACACAAAGACACCTCTACCCCCATAGTCCTACTTTCACTCCTCAACAAGAACAATGCAATAACAAAATACCAAATATACCTGTTCGGCATCTTATTTGGTATTTTGGTATGTTACTAATGTTCTGGATTATTTAATAGTTTTGTATTATTAATGTTAATGTTTTGGAGTATTTACTGCTTCCCTACAAATTTATATGGGTTTCTTATATTTTGATTCACTGTTCCTTGTAATGTTACCACATTCCATGTAAAGTTACGTTCTGTTCGATGTAAACCATATTGAACATTGGAAATGCAGTATATAAACGTCTCAAATAAAATAAATAATAAATAAATACATTTTACCCAAAGTGAAATTCAAAATTTGATATTATCAAACTTTCTATGGACAGGGCCAGCCCAAGGGTATCTGAGATGCTAGGTGAACCTGTCCTGTGTCTTCCCTCCCCCTGGCACAACTCAAGACCCTACTCCTGTGTCAAGCATCTCTCCCTTCCCTTCCTTACTCACCCCAGCATCTCCCTCTTCCCTTCCGTCCCATAGTCCAGTATCTCTCCTTCAGTTCCTTTTACCTCACACTCCATGTCCAGCGTCTCCCTTCTCTAGCCCCTGTATCCAGCATCTCTCCCTTCCCTTCCTCTCCCAACTCTATGTCCAGCATCTTGCCTTCTCTATTCTACTATCCCCACAGTCCATCATCTCTCCTTCCTCTCTCTTACTCCTCCCTTTCTCTCCTCCAACTCCTCCCAAATAGGCCACTATCACCTGTTTCTTTTCTTCAGTTCCTTCCTACCCCTATGGCTCAGTTCAGCCACTATGGCCACTCTGAGATATTTAGATGGTGGGATCTGGGCTCTTCACCACCATGGGTCTCCAGCTGCTTTCCAATATTAACCTAAAGATGCAGCTTATGCAGCTGTACATTCACATCAGAAACTAATATACATGTGTGCATACGAACAAATAGACAGACTCACTGTTGAGAACAGACACTCTCACTTGTTTGTGAATGTCTTTAAAAGGACTTGGGTAGACAGAGGCATTCCTAAGCAGTGAAAAACCTAGGGTGAAATAAAAAAACAAGTAAGATCTACAGTACTCTTGAAGGCACCACTAACCAAACTGAATATGTAAGACATACTTATGCATACATTGAAGATTCAGTCAGTACAAATCTCCTTTAAGCACATTCATCGTAGCTACCCTGAAAATCAACCTAGTTAGGAATGCCTCCAGGATAAGGTTACAAAAACTGATCTTCAGTATCACAGTATGTATGGAAAATGGGCAAATTGGTTACAAATAAAGATCATCAGGTTCATCCAATTCCTGTATTTCTGCTAACTTACAATATCTGACTATGCACAGTCAATCCTTGCCACAAATGATTTTGTATATTATATACATAAATTAAACATGAAAAGAAAATTAGCATTATGATTGGTTGAATGGTATATGCTAAAATCCTTCAGCTTTATAATATAAAAGCAATAAATCAAGAAGATATAGAATAATGCTGAACCATCCCCAAAGAATTACAATCTAACAATTGTTCTGATGTGGTAATACTGCCGTCAGACCAAGATCCATTGTGCCCAGTCTCCTGTCTCCAAAAGTGACCAATCTAGATCACAGGTATCCAGAAGATTCAAAAACATAGATTTGTTTCTCATAGTTCATTTGCAAAGATGAGCAATGGTTCTCCCATGTCTTGTTGTTGTTAAGTGTCTTTAAGTTAATACTTGGCTAATAACTTATATGGAATATTCTTCTAGGAGCATACCCAAACCTCTTTTAAGAACATAAGATATACCATACTGAGTCAGACCAAAGGTGCATCATGTCCAATATCCTATTTCAAACAGTGGCCAATCCAGGTCACAACTACCTGCAGGTTCACAAAAGGTAGACAGATTCCATGTTGCTTATCCCAGAGACTTTTCCTCCAGGAACGTCTCCAAACCTCTTTTAAGCCCATCTACACTAACAGATTTTACTACATCCTCAGACAATGAATTCCAGGCTTGGATCACGCGTTGAGTGAAAAACAAATTCTGTGATTAGTCTTAACTGTGTTACATTGTAGCTTCATTGCATGTTCCCAGGTCTTTCTACTTTTTGATGGAATAAAGAACCAATCTACATTTATCTTTTTCACTCCACTCATTTTTTTTATAGACCTCTATCACATCTCTCCTCAGCCACCTCTTTTCCAAGTTGAAGAGCCCTAACCTTTTCAGCCTTTCCACACAGGGGTATCCTTCCATCCCCTTTATCATTTTGGTCGCTCTTCTCTTTACCGTTTCTAATTCTTTGATATCCTTTTTTAAAATATGGTGACCAGAACTGTACACAATATTCAAGGTGCGGTTGCATCCTGGAGCGATACAGAGGCATTATAATATCCATGGTATTTTTCTCCATTCCTTTCCTTACGATTCCTAGCATTCTATTTGCTTTCTTGGCCACTGCCTCACAGAGGACGGAGGATTTCAAGATATTACCCATGATAACACCCCAGATCCTTTTCCTGGGTGGTGATTCCTTGTATCATGTAACCGTAGTTTGGATTGTTCTTCCCTAAGTATATAATTTTGCACTTGTCCATATTAAATTTCATCTGATATTGGACACCCAGTCTCCCAATGTCTTCTTGTAGTTTTTAATTTAAGAACTTTGAATAATTTTGATTCATCTGCAAATCTGATCACCTCATTCGTTGTTCCCATTTCCAAGTCATTTATGAATGTCAAAAAGCAGTGGGCGCAACACAGATCCATGGAGCATTCCATTATTCACCTTTCTCCATTGAGAAAATTGACTATTTAGCCCTGTTCTGTTTCTATCTTTTAACCATTTCCAAATCCACAATAGTACACTGCCTCCTATCCCATGACTTTTTAATTTTCGCAAGTCTCTCATGAGGACCCTTGTCAAAGGCTTTCTGAAAAACAGACATAGTATATCAACTGGCTCACCTTTATCTACCTGTTTATTCACACCTTCAAACAAATGTAACAGATTAGTGAGACAAGACTTTCCTTGGCTAAATCCATATTGGCTTAACCCCATTAAACCATGACTCTATATATGTTCAGCAATTTTAAATCCCACTATGTTAGTCGCATTGATCACATCTTCTGGTAACAGATTCCACAACTTAATTATGCACTGCATGAAAAAAAACTTTCTACAATTTGTTTTCAGTCTAGTTATAAGTTTCATGGAATGTTTTCTTGTTTTTGTGGGGTTTGAAAAATTAAACAACCATTTCCTATGTAACCGTCCCACCCTGCTCATATTATAAATGTCTGTCATATTCCTTCTCAGTCATCTTTCTCCATCCTGAAAAGACCTAACCTATTTAGCCTTCTTTCATAAGAGAGATCAGTTATTCCCCTTATAATTTTTGTCACCCTTCCTTGAATCTTTTCTAATTCTGATATATCCTTTTTAAGATGGAGTAATCAGAACTGCACACAATACTCAATGTGAGGTCACAGTAGAGATTATCCAGAGGCATAATGATATTCTCAGTTTTGTTCTCCATCTCTTTTTGAATAATCCCAAACATTATATTTCTTCTTTTAGAAGATGTGGCACACTGTGCTGAAAATTTCAAATTTTGTCCATAATGGCTCCAAGAGTGATGACTCCTTAACCAGAACTCAGCATTTTATATCTGTAAGTGGGATTATTTTTCCTATGTGCATCACTTTGCACTTGTTTTTGTTGTTAAGTGACGTTGCGTCGATGTCAACTCCTGGTGACCCTCTGGAGAGTTGACCTAAACTTTGTTCAGTCTTCAGCCAAGCGGCTCATTGTTGATAGAGTGGTATCCATAGCTGCTGTTAATGTATTGATCCATCTCATTGCTGGCCTTACTTTTTTATGGTGACCTTCTACCTTGCCAAGCATTATGTCTTTCTCTAATAATATCTCTCTTCGCATGATGTGTCCAAAGTATAAAAGTCGAAGTCTTCTCATCTGAGCTTCTAGGAAAAGCTTAGGTTTGATCTCCCTTAGTACTGACTGTTGTTCTTCGAGCCGTCCATGATATACATATGTATTCGTCGCCAGCACCATAATTCATAATTACTTTGCACTTATCCACATTTAAATTGAATCTGCCAATCAGATCTGCAGTTTCTTTATCTCACATGATCCTTCTGCAAAGTCTCACTATTCCCTTCTATTTTAATGCTGATTTTTAAGGTATTGAAATTAAGAGTTGATTTGCCCTGGATGATCTCCTGGGAATTGACTGCCCTTCACATCAGCTATGACTGCAGGGAAATGGGCCGTTACAGTGTTCCTCTTTTCCTCAAACCTATAGTATGCATATCTTGAACAAAATTTTATCTGTTGCTGGTCCTTTGTAATGGAATTTATTTATTTATTTATTTATTTATTTAACAGTTTCTTATATACCGCCCCTTCCAGAGATCAGGGGCGGTTCACATCGAACAAAAATCAATATACTTCTGTATATTTTACATGGAACTTGTGTTAACTATGTACACGTTTAGTTACTTTGAACATGTTTTGAACATTAACATCAGCTTCCCCCTAAACTGAGACTTAGCAAGATTACTTAGAATTTCAGAAGTTGTCTATTTTAGAAAGGCTTTTCCACTGAGAGACATCTGATGATATGTGCTAGGGTCTGACATTTTAGCTCTTGGATATTTTAGCTTTTCCTCATTTGATTCAATGTATGTTGTTTCCTGTGAAATGTTTGTTCTTTTGAGTTTGTCTTTAAAATAACCGATTTTATGTTGATTTGTTTTTAGTCATTTTCATAAGAATCTAAGAAATGTCATACTGGGTCAGACCAAAGTCTATCAAGCCCAATATCCTGTTTCCAACAATGGTCAATCCAGGTCACAGGTACCTGGCAGGTTCCCAAAAAGGTACACAGATACCACAATGCTTTCTCTCTGAGCTCACTACTAAAACCCTCATCCATTCCCTAATCACCTCCCGCCTTGATTGTAACCTCCTTCTTGCTGGTCTCCCTCAGTCTCATCTCTTCCCTCTTCAGTCTATTCAGCACTCCGCTGCCCGTTTGATTTTCCGTCAGCCTCGTTTTGCCCACATCACTCCTCTCCTCAGATCTCTTCACTGGCTCCCTATCCGTTTCTGTATTCACTTTAAGCGTCTCCTGCTGACCTATAAGTGCATTCACTCTGTGGTTCATCAGTACCTTTCTTCTCTCATTTCTTCCTATTTCCCCCCCCGTGTACTCCATTCTTCTTCCCTGTTGCTTCTTGCTATGCCCTTCTCCTCTATTGCCAACTCCAGATTCCGCTCTTTTCACCTTGCTGCTCCTTACGCTTGGAATAAACTTCCTTTATCTATACATCAGGCATCTTCTTTGCCCATCTTCAAACTCAAGTTAAAAGCTCATCTTTTCGCCTCTGCCTTTGGCTCTTGATTTTGCTGTTTTCCTTCCTTCCCCTCTTTTATTTCACCTTTCTTTCTTCCTTTTACACTTGTTCTTGCCTCTTTCCTTTGTCCTGTCTCTCCTGCTCTTGTCTCTTTGCCCTTGTTCTTATCTTTTTTCTACTCCTTTTCTTGCTTTGTCTTTTTAGATTCTAAGCTCTTTATAGCAGGGACTGTCTTTTTGTGTTTTCATTGTACAGCGCTGCGTGCGCCTGGTAGCGCTTTATAAATGCTTAGTAGTAGTAGTATAAGCAGTGGATTTCCCTGGTCCTCCTTAATAATGTTTATGGACTTTTCCTCCAGGAACTTGTCCAAACCATTTTTAAACCCAGCTACACTAACAGCTGTTACCACATCCTCTGGTAACGAATTCCAGAGTCTGATTATGCGTTGAGTGAAAAATATTTTCTCTTATTAGTCTTAAATAGGTTACAATGTATGTTCATTATATGTCCCCCTAGTCTTCCTACTTTTTAATGGAGTAAACAACTGATCTACATTTACTTGCTCTACTTCATTCATTAATGTATAGACCTCTATCATATCTCCCCTCAGACATCTTTTTTCTAAGTTGAAGAGCCCTAACCTTTTAAGCCTTTCCTCAAAGTGGTATCCTTCCATCCACTTTACCATTTTGGTGGCTCTTCTCTGTACCTTTTCTAATTCTGCTATATCCTTTTTAAGAGATGGCGACCAGAATTGCACACAATATTCAAGGTGCGGTCTCAACATAGAATGATACAGAGGCATTATAATATCCTTGCTCTTATTCTCCATTCCTTTCCTTATTATTCCTAGCATTCTATTTGCTTTCTTGGTCGCTGCTGCAAACTGGGCAGAGGGTTTCAACATACTATCCATGATAACGCCTAAATCGTTTTCCTGGGTGGTGGTTCATAATGTGGAACCTTTCATTCTTTAATTGTATTATGGTTTGTTCTTCCCTAAGTGCATAACTTTGCGCTTGTCCACATTAAATTTCATCTGCCATTTGGATGTCCAGACTTCCATTTTATCATGGTCTTCTTGCAAATTTTCACAATCCTCCTGTGTTTTAACAACCTTGAATAATTTTGTGTCATCTGCAAATTTGATCACCTCATTAATTATTCCAATTTCCATGTCATTTATGAATATGTTAAAAAGCAGCAGGTCCAGCACAGATCCCTGGGGTACTCCACTAGTCACCTTTCTCCATTGAGAAAATTGGCCATTTAGCCCTACTCTCTGTTTGCTATCTTTTAACCAGTTCCTGATCCATTAGTACACTGCCTTCTATCCCATGACTTTTTAATTTTGCCAAGAGTCTCTCATGGGGGATCTTGTCAAAGGATTTCTGAAAATCCAGATACATGATATCAACCGGTTTACTTTTATCTACACCTTCAAAAAAATATTAATAGTTTAGAAAGACAAGACCTTCCTATGCTAGATCCATGTTAACTTTTTCACATTAAACCATGACTATCTACATGTTCAGTAATTTTATCCTTTATAATAGTTTCTACCATTTTGGCTGGTATAAGCTCAATTCCCTTTACCCATGATCTCTTTATCTCCCATGCTTTCCATGTTCTTGCTCTTACTGAAACCTGGCTCCTCTCTAATGACTCTGCTTCGGTTGCTGCCCTATGTCATGATGGCTATCAATTCTCCCACTCTCCTCATCCCAATGGCTGCGGCGGTGGTATTGGGTTTCTACTTTCTCCTTCTTGCCAATTTTGACCCCTCCTTTTTCCTCAATCTCATTCCTTTGAAGTCCATTCCATCCGTTTTTTTAATCCCCTACTTCTCCGGATTGCTGTCATCTATACACCCTCTGACAAATCCTCTACCTTCCTCACTGATTTTGATGATTGGTTCTTATTCCTGGATTCTTATTCCTCATCCGTTATCCTTGGTATCTTTAATTTTCATATTGATAAACCCTCTAACCTCTATGTGTCCAAGCTCCTTTCCCTTACCTCCTCTTTCAACCTCCAACTTTGATCTTCTGCCCCTACTCAGCAGCTTGGTCACTGCCTTAACCTCATTTTCTATTCTTGTTCATCTTCTAATTTCCATATCTCCGCACTTTCCTTATCTATCACCTGTTAAGTTTCACTCTTTATTACTCCCCTGCCTCAATCTCGCCCAATCTCTTCCTATCTTTTTATGAATCTTTATGTTATTGATCCACTGACTCTATCCACTAATGTCTTATCTCTTCTCTCTATCACTTTGTCCTGTAAGTCTGATGAAGCTAGAGCTTCCTATAATACTGCTCTCTCCTCTATTCTGGATACCCTTGCTCCGCCCATTCACATCCTGTGAGGCACACCTCATCTCAGCCCTGGTTGTCTTCAATTATCCGCTACCTAGTTCCTGTGCCTGCTCAGCTAAATGCTCTTGGTTCAAATCTCACTCTCTATCTGATTTTCTTCACTTCAAATTCATGCTTTCTTCTTTTCAGTCCACCATTGCACTCCCTAAGCAAAACTATTTTCTCCATCTGACTAACCATCTTGCCTCTAACCTTCACTCTTTCTTTTCTACTCTCAATTCTCTTTTTAAGGCACTTCCACCTCCAATCCCTCCTTCTCTCTCTGCCCAAACCCTAACAGACTATTTCCATGACAAAGTGCAGAAGATTACTCTGCAGTTCCCTATTAAATCTTCTTTGCCCCCTCTTCCCCCTCTCCATTACCAACTTTTCCCCTTAACCTCAATCATCCTTTCATCCTTTTCTAAAATCTCTGCTGAGGAAACTTCTCTTCTTCTTTCCTCCACTAAATTCACTATCTGTTCTTCTGATCCTATCTGCACCCATCTCCTCCTCCGTCATCCCTTTCATCTCACATATACTCAACCTTTCGCTTTCCACTGCAACCTTCCCTGCAGCCTTCAAGCATGCTGTAATCACTCCTCTCCTCAAAAAACCCTCACTTGACCCTACTTATCCTTCTAATTATTGACTCATCTCTCTTCTCTCTTTTCCCATTCATTTACAATATTCTTTAATGTGCAGTCCTCCGCTGCTGTCTCGAATTTCTCTCCTCTCAAGCCTTCCTTGATCCACTTCAATCTGGTTTTCATCCATTTCATTCTACTGAAATGGCTCTTGCCAAAATCTCCAGTGACATGTTCCTCGCTAAGTCCAAAGGCCTTTACTCAGGTCTCATTCTTCTTGATCTTTCTGCTGCTTTTGATACTGTTGACACCTCCTCCTCCTTAACACTTTATCCTCACTTGGTTTTAGAGGCCCTGTACTGTCTTGGTTCTCTTCTTATCTCTCCAATCACTCTTTCAGTGTTTGTTCTGGAGGTTCCTCCTCCACTGCCATCCCTCTCTCAGTAAGTGTACCTCACAGGTCTGTTCTGGGCCCTCTCCTTTTCTCTCTCTACACCAAGTCCCTTGGTGCCCTCATCTCTTCCCATGGCTTTCAGTAACATTTTTATGCTGATTGACACTCAAATCTATCTATCTATATATACCTGACATCTCTCCTTCGTTCCAAACTCGTATCTCTACTCGCTTATCTGACATTGCCACCTGGATGTCTCACTGCCACCTAAAATTGAATATGGCTAAAACTGAACTTTTTATTTTCCCCCTAAAATCTCCTCCCTCCTTCCTCCTTTCTCTACCACTATTGACAACACTCTTCTTCTTCCTGTGTCCTTGGCCCGCAACCTTGGGGTCATCTTTGATTCCTTCCTTTCCTTCTCCATACATATTCAATATATAGCTAAAACCTGTCATTTGTTTTCTCTACAACCTTAACAAAATTTGTCCCTTCCTCTCTGAACACACTACTAAGGCTCTTGTCCACTCTTTGGTCATCTCCTGTCTTGACTATTGCAACCTCCTTCTTGCTGGTCTCCCTCCGTGTCATCTCTCTCCTCTTCAATCTATCCAGAACTCTGCTGTACAGCTAATTTTCTGCCAGCTCCAATACATTCATATAACCCTTCTTTTAACATCCACCTCAGTGAAGACTGAGGCAAAGAAATTGTTTAGTTTTTCTGCTATTTCTTTATTCTCCCGGAGTACTCCTTTTACCCAGAGGTTTCATGAGTGTTGCTAGATCTGAAATACAATATTATTGTATGGGAACCTCAAAATTACTGTATGTTACAAAAAAATACTGCATGCTGCTAGAATGGAAGAATGTGCATTATAACAAAACAGCAAAATATGTAAAAAAAAAGCCCCACATTGAACAATTCAGGGCTTGATCTTTCACACTGACATCAATACTTTCAAGAGAATACCCTGAATGCTGGTGCTGTCCCTGGACTCTGACTGAGAGCTAGAAAAGTGAGAGGATTGTCCCTTTGATCACTGCTGGCACTGTCAATGACATGAGAACTAGGGCAGTGAATGATCTAGCATCTCTAATTACTACTGAGGTTGTGTACCTAGGGGCCACCCATATTAACCTCATGCTCTCCGAAGAACGTAGCCCTGGCTATGAGATTATTCCAGTGGGGGATGCAACTATGAGTAACAGGAGCAAATGAGGCGGATGGAGATTCTGCAGTTATGTGTTAGAAAAAGTGCAGTCTCCATTCCCCACTGCACAAATAGCACCATTTACTCTTGCACGTTTGTGTGTGCTCTTATGCAGAACATCTAGCAAATTCCCATTATAAATGGACTGTACAATTATTATCCAGTTAAAACCAGTAATTAAATCTAAAATGGATCTAGCCCTCAGCCTCCTTCAAAAGTTCAGCTTTAGAGTCTTCTGGCATGACTAGCACAAAATGGCATCTCTTATACCATGGATGGCTTGCTCATTCCCAGTGGCTACTGTCATGCAGGTATGAGGTAGAAATCCAGGCAGGGCTGAGAGCTGGAAGGGTTAAGTGAAAAGGATACACCCCTCTTGGTGAAGTCATACCCTGGTACATGCTTGTCCCTCCCCTATTCCTTTGTCCTGCTGTTCTCTCTGCTTGCTAGAGATAACTTCTCTTCCTCTGCTTTGCTAGAGATAAGAGTGCAGTAGGCTTTCTCCAATCGGGACTACACTGTAATAAAGTGACCAATCATGAAGAAATACTGTAATAACCTGATAAAAGGTCTATATAATCTCTCTGAGCCCTCTGGTGGAGGCCCAGAATTTGGAAAAACGATTTTCTCTGGGTCTGTGCACATTAAACCGTTGTTTCCTTCTAAGACTGTTTGGGTGTTTCTTTCTTCACTCGTTTATCTGCTACATTTTTGGTTCCCTGACCCAGCTGAGACAGCGAGATAAGAAAGAAAAGGTTATCTTGCTACCTCTAGGTTCAATCGGTTTGAGCCAGGCTGTGGCGAACGCAGGGGGGAATACAAGGTGCCACCAGACCAGTTGTTCTGGAAAGTATTGTTTCCTGATTCGCCTCTGCCACTGGCTTTCTCCAACAGACACCTACGAACCCGCTCTGGGGTCTAGGAAACAACCCATTCAACTCTGGAGAACATCTGAGTGGGGTAAATGATAACGGGGGTCTGTCTCTATCTGCAGTTCAGAAAAATCAGTCCTTCCTACAGGGAGAAGGAGAGCTTGATCACCTCTTAAGGGAATCACCCTAGTACCCTGAGCTGAGCTGAGCTGAGCTGGGGGAAACCGCGTTCCTAATAGACTGTTTTCTAGGGAATTGGGAGGCTGTCTATGTGTTGGTCTGTGCTTGATTTATGTGTTTGGCACAAGCAGAGGCTTGTGCAGTGAGAATAGACTCCTGATTAGTGCAGTTCCTGGCCAGGCAGCCACGCCCAGGTCGGGGAAAAATGGCAAAAGCGCCATTTTATTAGAGTGTGGTGAAAGCACCATTTTCTTAGTTACCCTTCTTAAGACTAGAGCAGCCGGATTCCTGGCTGTCTGCATTCCTTTCCCTCTGTGTTTTCAAAGCCTGGAAGAAAGATATGGGGGGATCAGAGATGAAATGCAGCCTCTTAGAGTGTATGGTAAAGCATTTCAGGAAGGGATTCTCTGCAGATTATGGAGTTTGTATGACTCCATCCTTGTTAAAGAAATATTGTGAGCATGAGTGGCTAGCTTTAATACTGATTGGCCCCGAGAAGGAACATTTGATTATGACTTGGTTAGTCGAATGCACCAAGTTGGAGTGGAGGAGTGGCCTAGTGGTTGGGGCAAGGTACTTCAGGCCAGGTACTACAGAAGGTCAGGGGTTCAAATCCCACTAGAGGACAGCAACCTTGGGCCAGAAGGACTGGGGTTTCTAGTCCCACAAGTGCTCCTTGTGGTCTTGGGCAAGCCACTTAACCCTCCATATTCCCTGTAAAATAGTTATCTCCAAGTTATAATGCCCTGTTCAATGTAATTTCAGTTTGTTCAATGTAAACCACACTGATGCAGAATAGCATGGTATATAAGAGAATATAAATAAATAAGTTGTGGTAGCTAAACATCCTGATCAATTCCCTTATATTGATTCCTGGCTGGATGTTTGTCAGCAGAGACCTAAATGGCTCAGGAGATGCTAAGGGGAACACTGTTGCATACTTTTGTCTCGTAGCCCACAGGAAATGCAGCCTAAATTAAAATCACAATTGCCTGTTTTAGTACAGGAGCCAGAGACAGAAGAATTCCCCCCTTTCCCTCCTCCCTGTATTCTCAGGCAGAGTCCTGTGACTTCAGCTAGGTCAGCAGTCTCAGCAGGGAATTCGGCTAGTTCTCCCCCACCCCTCTCAACAGATACTACATTCTCTGACAGTCAGAAGAGCAGTGAGGGAAGCATACAAATGCCAATTTCAGATACAGACCTGCCCAGCACTTCAGAAAGTTCCCTGAGTCCCAGATATAGTAATTACACTTACCTGGTAATTGTAGTTCCTTGAGAGACGACAGCTTAGTCCTCCACGTATGGGTAGTGCACCTCCTCCTGCAGCATGAAGACTGGACCAATCAAATTTCAGCATCACTGGAAACAGCATACTGGCTACCCCTTCAACTCCAGTGAACAACTGTCAAAGCAAACTCAAACAGATAGCTAACCTTTAAGAAGAGATGCAATTTGGTTTTTTTTGTTGTTTTTTTTTTTATTGAAAAACCAGACTGAATCCATCCCTAAAAACGGGAAGGAGAAAAAAAACAACCTAAACAGAGGGTCCCCCGCCTGCCGCACCATAAGCAGTCAGCGAGAGAAAAGAGTAAAATGGAGAGCAAACAAGAAACAACTGAAACACTCACCTGTGAATACTGGCCTCCGAACCAAATGCGTGCCGAGCCAAAGCACCGCCCTGAGGGAGGGAAGGAGGACTAAGCTGTCGTCTCTCAAGGAACTACAATTACCAGGTAAGTGTAATTACTATTTCCTTATCATTCCTCCAGCTTAGTCCTCCACATATGGGATGTAACAGAGCAGCCTTAACGGGAGGGATTCTGCCAGCCGGCACGCAAGACAGCGGAGGCAAAACAGGCATCGCCTGCCGCCAAAACATCGAGTCGATAGTGCTTACTGAAAGTGTGCAGGGAAGACCATGTCGCCGCTTTACAAATCTCCACCGGTGAAACCAAGCTAAATTCAGCCCAGGACCCCGTTTGTGTTCTTGTAGAATGAGCCCTCAAACCTACCAGCGCAACTCGCCCCTGCAACAGATAGGCCTAGGCAATCGCTTCCTTAATCCACCGAGAAATGGATGCTTTCGCTGCCGCCTCACCTTTCCTGGAACCCCCGAATAGGACAAACGATCCAACTTGCGGAAGGCTTCGGTGACTGTTAAATACCGACGCAATACTCTCTTAATGTCCAAGCGACTAAGACCGCGATCAGAAGCCTGCTCCCCCGATGCGTGCAAAACCGGGAGCGACACCACCTGATTCAAATGAAAGGGAGAAGACACTTTAGGTAAAAAAGAAGGTACTGGCCGCAGAACCACCTTCTGATCCGAGAAAGACAGGAAGGGCTCCCTGCAAGAAAGAGCTTGAAGCTCAGAAATGCGTCGTGCCGAACAAATCGCCACTAAGAACACTGTCTTAAGGGTCAAATCCTTCACCGAAACTCGAGAGAGAGGCTCAAACGGAGCTTCACTGAGCGCCCGCAAGACCAAGTTGAGATCCCACGAAGGAACAGAAATGCAGCACGCCGGGCGCAGTCTAGAGATCACTTTCAGGAAACGCACAACATCAGCATGGGCACTCAGCGCTACACCCTGTACCTTACCCCTGTAACAGGCAAGTGCTGCTAACTGCACCCTCAAGGAACTGGCGGCCAAGCCTTTAGCAAAACTGTCCTGCAAAAAATCTAACACCACAGGAAGAGAAGCCGTAGCCGCCCGAACCTGTCGCCTAGAACACCAATCCTCAAAAACACGCCAAAGGCGGACATAAGCCAGCGAAGTGGATCTCTTCCGTGCTTGAAGCAAAGTCGCCACGATGGATTTCAAATAACCTTTCTTCCTTAGCCTCGACCTTTCAATAGTCAGGCTGTAAGAGAGAATCTCTCCACTTGCGGCATGCGAAGAGGACCCTGACATAACAGATCCGGAGCAAGTGGAAGGCGCCACGGGGCTCCGTCCAACAACCTTACCAGATCGGCATACCAGGGACGACGGGGCCAATCCGGCGCTATCAACAACACCCGTCCCCTGTGTGACTCGATTCGCTGAATCACTCGCCCCAGAAGCGGCCACTGGGGAAACACGTAAAGAAGACTTACCGAGGGCCAGGCCTGCAACAGAGCATCTATGCCCTCTGACATGGGTTCCCGCCGTCGACTGAAAAACCGAGCCGCCTTCGCCGACCGAAAAGTGGCCATCAGGTCCATGACAGGCTGACCCCAACGAAGAACTAACTGCTCGAACACCGCGGGAGATAACTCCCATTCGCCTGCATCCACCTGAACTCTGCTGAGAAAATCTGCCGTCACATTGTCCTTCCCGGCAATGTGCGCCACTGATATCGCCTGTAACCGGGGCTCTATCCACGCGAACAGTGTCTGGGCTTCTGCTTTCATGCCCATGCTTCCGGTACCGCCCTGTCGATTTATGTAAGCCACGGTCGCGGCATTGTCGGAGAGAACCCGCACCGCTCGGTGCGTTACCTGGACTTCGAAGCTTTGCAGTGCCAACCACACGGCTCTCAGCTCCAAACGATTGATCGACCAACCGCTCTCCTCCGGGGACCAAAGACCCTGCGTCACGTGTACACCGCAGTGCGCGCCCCAGCCTGACAGACAGGCATCCGTCAACAGCGGAACCCAGTCCGGCTGCTCCAAGGGCCCGGAGCGAGGACGGTCGAAGCCACCATTGCAGGTCCCGGCATACCGTCCACGGGCAGGGAAGACGCTTGTGCAACGAATCGACTTGATTGGACCAGCGACGGAGCAAGGCCCCCTGCAACGAACGCATGTGGAAGCGAGACCAAGGCACTACCTCCAAGGTTGCTGCCATCGTTCCCAACACTTGAAGGTAGCGCCATGCCGACGGAGCTGTGAGCCGCCGAAAGCGGTGCACGAGAGTCCGGAGACCTAACACTCTCCGTTCCGGGAGAAACATGGAACCCCTACGAGTATCGAAGAGTACACCCAAGTACTCGAGAGACTGAGTCGGAACCAAGTGGCTCTTGCCCGGGTTGACTACCCAGCCGAGAGACTGCAGAAGCTCCACGACTCTCGCCATGGCCGTCTCGCTCTCGGATCGAGACTTCCCGCGTATCAACCAATCGTCCAGATACGGATGGACCAGCACTCCTTCCTTGCGCAATGCCACCGCCACCACCACCATGATTTTGGTGAACACCCGAGGAGCGGTTACCAGCCCGAAGGGCAAAGCCTGGAACTGGAAGTGACCCCAAGGAAGAGCAAACCGGAGATATTTCTGATGAGATTCCCGGATAGGAATATGGAGATAAGCCTCCGTCAGGTCGAGAGAGGTGAGAAACTCGCCTTTGCGGATGGCGACAATTACGGATCGCAGGGTTTCCATCCGAAAGTGCGGAAACCGAAGACACCGATTCACCCCTTTGAGATCTAAAATGGGGCGAAGAGCACCATCCTTCTTTGGCACCACGAAATAAATGGAATACCTGCCGAGACCATATTCTGCCGGAGGAATGGGAACCACCGCTCCCAACCGCAACAGGCGATCGAGGGTTAGCTGAACCTGAGCGGTCTTTTGAGGGCCCCGGCAGGGAGACGCCACGAAGGAATCAAGCACGGGCCTGGCCAGGTCCAAGGCATACCCGTCCCGAATGATCTCCAAAACCCATCGATCGGACGTGATGTGGGTCCAAGCAGAGAGAAACTGTCGAAGACGGCCTCCGATCGCTGTGATCTCCGCCTGGACCCGCTGCCCTTCATTGCGATTTGCGAGCGGCTGCAGGGGCTGCGGCTGTGAATCCCCTACTGGCCCCTCGAAAGCCTCGAAAGCTCGGTGACCTCGAGAGATACCTTCCTCTCTGTGACCCCCCAAAACGGGGCGACCGAAACCTACGAAAGTCCCGAAACTGACCCCAAGGGGAAGGAAGGGACCTCCCTCTCTTTGGGCGATCCTCCGGTAGACGACCGCCCTTGGATTCTCTCAAATCTTTGACCAACTTGTCAAGATCCTCACCAAACAACAGTTTACCTTTAAAGGGCAACTTGCCCAGACACGACTTAGAAGATCCATCTGCTGCCCAATTCTTTAACCAAAGGGCTCTGCGCGTTGCCACCAAAGAAGCCATGCTATTAGAAAGCGCCCGGATAAGGTCATAATGGACATCCGCCAAATACGCCGAACCAGACTCCAAGCACTGTAGCTCGTTTAACTCCTCGGCTTCCAAGGACGCCGCCTGCCGAAGACGCTGGACCCAGCGAAGACAGGCTCGAGCAACCCAAGCTCCACAAATGGAGGCCTGCAATGCTACCGCGTCCGCCTCAAACGACTGCTTCAACAGACCGTCCATCTTTCTGTCCTGCGGCTCCTTCAAGGCCGCACTACCTTCCACAGGGATCGTGGTCTTCTTAGTCACAGCCGAAACCGCCGCATCAACCTTAGGCGAGCGGAACCGCTCGAGGTCCTTGTCTGCCATAGGATACAGTCTGTGCATGATCTTTACACCTTTGAGACCAGATTCAGGAGTATCCCACTCTGCTTGAATCATCTGATCAATGACTCTGTGAATGGGGAAAAACACCTGTGTCTGACGCACCGCCTGAATGATGGGATCCGCACCATCCTCCTCCTCGACCTGCGGTGCTGGAGCCAGACCAAGAGTCTGAAGCGCTTCTGAAATGAGCGCAGGCAACTCCTCCCGGTGAAACACCCGTATGATCTTCGCTTGATCTTCCGGCTCAGGGAGCTCGCCTTCCTCTAAGGCCTCCCCATCCGCCTCCATGTCCAATTCCGGATCCTCTCCCTCCGGCCAATCTGAAGCAGACATCAAGGGCTCCAGTAGGCGCTGCCGCTTGGCCACTTTTACGCCAGACAAAACACTCTCCGCCGCAGCAGGTTCCGTGGCCGCTACCAGAACAGAAAGGGAACTTACCCCAACTCCCTGGCGCCTACGACAGAACGCCTGATGCATCAGTAAAATGAAATCTGGAGAAATGTCTTCCAAGGGTAAAGCATCCCCGAGGTCGGACTGCGCCCCCACGCCTAAAGGAAGGGCGGGAGCCGTCCCCGATGGACCCTCCAAGGGCGAGTCCGTCTCCACAGCCGCGGGAGCAGGCTGAGAAGAAGACGACAAGGAACTCTCCAGCCGCTGCTCCATACTGAGGGACACGGAGGCACAGCGCTGACAGATGCCCGTCTCTGTAGAAGCGCCCCTCTGAGATCCACAAATAACACACAGGGACCCCGATGGCATGGAACCAGAACCACTCGGCCCCCAAGAGCGTAGGAAGGTAGCAACTGCTCCCTAGATCATGAAGCGAGACAAGGCTCTATCCCAGAGGAACCAGCACACAAGCTAGGCACTGAGCGGCTGCCGCTCATTAGGAACTGCGCTGCCGGAGCATGCCCCTTTGCTGTCTCTTATTATCAGTATAATTATTAGTATTTTTGTAAATGCAGGCAGCCCACCTGGAAAGGCAAGCGGTAGAACCAAGCAGCTCTGACACTCCCGCGGTTGAGGAACCGCAGAGCTCCGAAATAAAAGAAACAAATCTCAGAGTAAAAGGTAAAGGCAACAACGCAGGAACGTCTTACCGGATCTCCAGAGAGGATCCCTGTGACCCCGGGCCAGCACAACACAGTCTCGTGTGCTGCACGCCGGTGGGAGCCGTGACGCTCAAAATGGCCGCGGCTGCTCACTAACTTTTGGGGCGCTGTAGGTTTTGGCGCCGAAGCAGACAGTCCTGTTAAGGCCCCTAAGATGCTGGAAGCCCCCCCGCGGACTCAAAACATCCCGGGAAAACAGCAAACAAAGAAATTAAAGAAATTAAAGAAAGACACGATAGAGCCAAGGCAAGGAACAGTGGAACTAACTGTCTCTGCCCCCGAGAAGCCCGCCGGCACTTTCAAGCGCACAGACTCCTACCTCACAGGAGATGTGTCGCTGGACAGCCGCCGCAGGAGCTCTGCCCGGAACAGCCCAGGGAACAGAGATCCTACCAAAGTAGTACTAATGAGCATTCAAACGGAAAGCGGCTTTGGCTGAGCAGGAGAGAGACCTCTTCTGAGCCCCCCCTCCTCCGGAGTGCCGGTTCTCATATAAATTTTAAAGAAACAGGTACTCTTTCCTACACCAAATAAAAAGAAAGCCCAATAGGGACTGAATAAAGAAAAAACAAAAGGTTAGCTAGAAATCTAAGCCCTAAACTGACTGACTAGTGAGCCCAGCCAGGCTCACAAACATCTTCCTGCTGCATGAAGACTGGACACACTGGAGTTGAAGGGGTAGCCAGTATGCTGTTTCCAGTGATGCTGAAATTTGATTGGTCCAGTCTTCATGCTGCAGGAGGAGGTGCACTACCCATACGTGGAGGACTAAGCTGGAGGAACGATAAGGAACTGAAGAATGTCAGTTCCATGTTCGTACACCCTTCCCCCCCCCCCGTACTAGGGCACTGCGACCTCATTTGGGGGCCCCAGCGAGAAGCGCTGAGAGACTTTCCTGACCTAAAACCCCACTGGGCGGCAAACAGTGATGTAGGCCGCCTTGCTCTGAATTGTTATCATCGTGCTCTCCTTGAAGGCTTTAAAAGGGGGACCAGAAAGCGATGAATGTAGGGAAAATATCTGAGGTACTGCAAACCCCTGATGAGAGTCCTGGTCAGTTTTATGAAAGACTACATTCGAAGGAAACTTCAGAAGCTTGAGGGCTTTGCTGGAATGAATATAACCCAGCGGATGGAGCGTGAGTGTGAACGAAAGATGAAAAAGAAAGCTGATATGTTAGCAGCGGCGCTAGTCGAGAAAGGACAAGGAAAGTCGATGTGGGAACCGAGAAGCCGAGGCCGGGGTAGAGGAACCCAGTGAGGATCATTGGAGCAAGGACTATTGGAACGAGATCAATGTGCCTATTGCAGAGAAATGGGCCACTGAAAAAGAGAAGAAAAAACGAATGTCCCAATTGTGTCAGGCAATATTCCCTGCCCCAAAGAGATGTTGAGGGCATTCATAAACATCTCCAGCAACTACTTAAGTCTGGACTCCTGAAAACCATGCCAATCACCCTGGAATACCCCTTTGCTGTCAATTCAAAAACCAGGTACTGATGATTACCGACCTGTGCAGGACCTACGGAAGGTCAATGAAGCTGTTGTTACCATTCACCCTGTTGTGCCAAACCCCTTCAATTTACTGAGTTTGATTCCTGCACAAGCAACGTGCTTCACTGTTCTGGACTTAAAGGATGCCTTTTTCTGCTTGAGACTGGCCACTCCTAGCCAGCCACTGTCTGCATTTGAATGGGAAGACCCTATTACTGGCAGTAAGGGACAATTGACATGGACACAGTTACCCCAAGGATTCAAGAATTCCCCCATGCTGTTCGGGGATGCACTTAGTCAAGATTTGCATCAGTTCCAGTCTTGCCCTTCTCAACGCGTAGTTACAATATGTGGACAATTTACTCATTGCTGATGTTTCCCGGGAAGAATGTCTAACCACTACTTCAGAACTTCTACACCTACTTTGGATGTCTGGCTATCGGGTGTCCCGAAGTAAGGCCCAATTGTGCCAGACTGAAGTCAGATACTTGGGATTCCATGTTGCCCAAGGCCTTCGAAGATTGGGCTCTGAGCGGAGGGAGGCTGTTTGTTCTATTCCTAAGCCACAAAATCGCAGGCAGTTAAGAAGCTTCTTAGGGGCTGCTGGTTTTTGTCGAATCTGGATACCCAACTATGCAGTGTTGGCCATGTCCCTGTATGCAGCTACAACGGGGAGAGAACGAGATCCTTTCGACTGGGGCCCGGAGCAAAAGGAGGCCTTTCAAAATATGAAGAAGGCTTTGCTATCAGCCCCCAGTCTAGGACTGCCCGACGTGGAAAAAACATTACATTTATACGTCCATGAAGAAAAGGGGATAGCAGTTGGCTTCCTCACTCAGAGCCTAGGTTCCTGGCAACGACCTGTGGCTTATCTGTCCAAACAGCTGGATCCAGTAGCAAGGGGGTGGCCTTCTTGTCTCCGCGCAGTAGCAGCAACAGCTCTCTTGGCAACTAAGGCTGATAAATTGTCCCTTGGGCAAGAACTGTATGTTAAAGTGCCGCATGCAGTACTGACCCTGATGGAGTACTGTCATGCAGCAGACCCTCTTGAAAGAAAAGAAAATGTTTTAAACGGAGAAAAAGATGTGCACAAGCTGCATTATTCAGAGGAACCAGCTAGAGGGAGCCAGAGTGACTTCAGAGACACTGAGGAGCCACGCCCCGCTGGTCACAAGGTAATGCCAGCCAGCTTCCAATCCTCGAGGGCAGGAGTGCTTTTAAGGAGAGTGTGGAAGACTGGAGACAGTTCGGCAGGAGACAGGTCGGCAAGGTGGCCGGCAAGAAGGAGAGAGAGAAGAGCAGCAGTGGAGAAAGAGAAGCAGGCCAAGGAGGCAAGTCCAGCAGAAGCAAGGGAAGGATCACTTGCAGCGCAGAGAGAAAGAGGTTAGAATGGAAATCTGATTACTCTACCGCTAGCAAACCAGCCCGAGTGGAAGGTGATTTCCCTGGAGCTAATGAAGGACCTGGGAAGGTCTCAGCTCAAACAAGAGTGAGAGCTGTTTGTCCAGAGAGGAGAAAGCATTGCTGCAACTGTAGTCTAAAGTCAAATGAGAGACAGCTGGAGAACCTAAGCCGTGCTGCACAGGCAAGCCAGAAGCTAAGCCGGTACAGGCCCAGACCTTCACTTGGAGAAGGGACTCCAACCTCACAAGGTAAACCATACTTTCCTGGAAAAAGATTTCGGAAAGCTGCTGTATGGGAAAGACAGGCAGTAGAAGAAAACCGTTTGTCTGAAGGTTCCTACGATACAAGGTATGAAAAATGTTTACCTAAGAAGAAAGTTCTGAATGAAAAATGTTTATACAGAGCTGCTATAAAACCTCTGAATAAAGAGGAATCTTTTCAGTATAAAACAGCACATAGCCGATGCCCTAGGCTTAGCCCAGAACATTGGGAAGTGATACAGGAACTTTTCAAGTACATTCGTAGCAAAAAACCTGTGAGAGAGTCAGTTGGTCCATTAGATGATAAAGGGGTTAAAGGAGCACTAAGAGGCGACAAGGCGATAGCGGAGAGACTGAATGAATTCTTTGCTTCGGTCTGTACTGAGGAAGATGTAGGGATGTTACCCATGACTGAAGTGGTATTTAAAGGTGCGGAAGAATTGAAGGAAATATCGATACATCGGGAAGATGTATTACAACTATTAGATAAACTGAAGAGTAGCAAATCACCTGGGCCAGATGGTATACATCCAAGGGTGTTGAAAGAACTGAAATATGAGACCTGCTATTAGTAATCTGTGAACTATCATTAAAATCATCTCTAATACCTGAAGATTGGAGGATCGCCAATGTAACACCAATTTTTAAAAAGGGTTCCAGGGGTGATCCGGGAAACTACAGACCGGTGAGCCTGACGTCAGTACCGGGAAAAATGGTAGAAACCTTATGTAGAAACCATCATAAAGAATAAAATTACTCAGCATGTAGATAGTCATGATCTAATGGGAGACAGCCAACATGGCTTTAGACAAGGAAGATCTTGTCTTACTAATCTGTTATGTTTTTTTGAAGGAGTGAATAATCAGGTGGACAAAGGTGAGTCGGTTGATATTGTGTATCTGGACTTTCAGAAAGCCTTTGACAAGGTCCCTCATGAGAGACTTTTGGCAAAACTAAAGAGTCATGGGATAGGAGGCAGTGTACTATTGTGGATCAGGAACTGGTTAAAAGATAGAAAGCAGAGGGTAGGGCTAAATGGCCAATTTTCCCAATGGAGAAAGGTGAATAGTGGTGTATCCCAGGGATCTGTGCTGGGTCCGCTGCTTTTTGACATATTCATAAATGACCTGGAAAGTGGAATAACGAGTGAGGTTATCAAATTTGCAGATGACACAAAACTATTTAAAGTTGTTAAAACCGAAGAGGATTGTGGAAAATTGCAAGAGGATCTTGATAAATTGGAAGACTGGGCATCAAAATGGCAGATGAAATTTAATGTGGACAAGTGCAAGGTTATGCACCTAGGGAAGAACAACCCAAACTATGGTTACACGATGCAAGGTTCCACATTAGGAACTACCACCCAGGAAAAAGATTTAGGCGTCATTGTGGATACCATGTTAAAACCCTCGGCCCAGTGTGCAGCAGCGGGCAAGAGAGCAAATAGAATGCTAGGTATGATAAGGAAAGGAATGGAAAATAAAACAAAAGATATTATAATGCCTCTATATCGTTCCATGGTGAGACAGCACTTTGAATATTGTGTGCAATTCTGGTCGCCGTATCTTAAAAAGGATATAGCGATTTTAGAAAAGGTTCAGAGAAGAGCCACCAAAATGGTAAAGGGGATGGAAGGATACTCCTATGAAGAAAGGCTAAAAAGGATAGGGCTCTTTAACCTGGAAAAGAGACGGCTGAGGGGAGATATGATAGAAGTCTATAAATTAATGAACGGAGTGGAACGGGTAAACGTAGATCGATTGTTTACCTTATCAGAATATAGAAAGACTAGGGGACATGCAATGAAGCTACAGGGTAAACTATTTAAGACTAATAAAAGAAAATATTTTTTCACTCAACGTGTAATCAAACTCTGGAATTTGTTACCGGAGGATGTAGTAAAGGCTGTTAGTGTAGCTGGGTTTTAAAAAAGGTTTGGACAAGTTCCTGGAGGAAAGGTCCATAAACCATTATTAAGAAGGGACCCAGGATATCAATGCTTGAACCAATACAAGCATTGTGGAACCTGTGTCCCTTGGGGAAACTGCTAGGTACATATGACCTAGATTGGCCACTGTTGGAAACAGAATACTGGGCTTGATGGACCTTGGTCTGACCCAGTATGGCATATCTTATGTTTTTATGTTCTTATGTATAAAAAGCCTGAATATATTTTACCTGAAACCAGGGACACAGATTCAGAGGCTTCAGAAGAGGAGCCAATGCAAGTGGAACTAGCAGGGGATATTTCAGATCCAGAAATGGATTGTACATACTGTGTTACAGGAAGCCTAGAATCCTTGTCAGGCTTGTGAGCTGTGTGACTTGCTGAATTGAACATTCTTGTTTTGTGTAAATAGCACCAGTCCTGTGAAAGTAACAGTTTTTGGTTTAAACCTGAGTTTTTCTTTTCCTCACCTGAAGTAAGGACATTTTGCTTTATAGTTGTATCCCAATCATTTGAACCATTGCGAAGAAGGGAAATAAAAAGCCTTTATTTTTCCCACCACTCTGAGCAGTTGTTTTCATTGAAGATTGGTATCAAGGAAACTACTAGGACCAATAGTCAATTGGGCCTTTGGAATACTTGCCAATCTCAACTTTATAATTTTTGTGTCTGACCTGCCCTAACCTCTACTAGCCACCTGGGTAGCCCTCACGACAGTACAAAGGCAATTATTAGTTTACCAACAAGCAGATGACAAAGTACCAGAACATGCTTTGTGCGAATCCTCGGGTTCACTTGGAGATAGTGAAAAACACTCAATCCTGCTACTCTACTCCCTGTAGCACCTGGGTTACCTGAACATGACTGTATCCAGGTTATGGATGAAGTGTATTCCAGCTGCCGAGATCTGAAGGATGTACCGCTGGCTTCTCCTGATGTTCAGTACTTTACCGATGGCAGCAGTCTCATAGAAGATGGACAGCGGAAGGCTGGATATGCTGTGGTCACTCTGGGGGGTGTTGTGGATGCTGAGCCCTTACCCCTGGGAATGTCTGCCCAGAAAGCTGAACTCATTGCCCTTACTCGAGCCCTCCAGTTAGCTGCAGGTCTGAAGGCAAACATTTTCATTGATTCTAAGTATGCATTCACTACACTCCATGCCCATGGGGCCCTCTATAGAAAGAAGGGGCTCATAAATTCAAGCGGGAAATCTGCAAAGTATGGGAGGGAGATTTTGGAGTTACTAGAGTCTGTGTGGGCACCAGAAGCGGTGGCGGTAGTTTTTATTTATTTATCTTCTCTTATATACCGCGCTATTCATATCAGTGCGGTGTACATTAAACAAACGATATACCGTGCAGTAGGGCCGCATGGTATTTACAGTGAACCGGAATTAAAACTTGGATTTAACTGGGGTAACTTTCCTACATTTTATTTACAATGATGTCTATGTTTCAGGCTAAAGTCTATTCAGGACTGATCTGATTGTGCTGGCTGTCTCTTATCTTGTAGGATATGCTATTGGGGGGCTTTAGGTGTTTGATGTGAGTGCTCTTTGGCTGGTTTCTATAGCTAGTTTCTGGGTAGTGTCTTATGAAAAGATGATGCTTCAGTGCCTTCCTGAATTGGGTCAGGCTGGTAAGGACTCGCATGTCTGTGGGGAGGGCATTCCATGCTCTGGGTGCGTAGATCGTGAAGGCTCTGTTGGATGTTGCTTTTGTGCACGTTGTCATTTCTTTTGGGATCATCAAGGTGTTCACCGTCGCGGATCTTCTGGTTCTGTTTGGGGGTGTAATGTGGATCATCTCGTTAATATATGTGGGGGGATGGTTGTTTAGGGCTTTGAAGGTCAAGACTAAGATCTTGTAGGTTAGTCTGGCCTGAATGGGAAGCCAGTGAAGATTCTTCAGAATTGGTATGATGTGGTCTGTCCTTGATACACCAACTAAGACTCTTGCAGCTGTGTTCATTGCAAGTTGGAGCGGGTGTAGCGTTGCCTGTGGGAGCCCATATAGTATAACATTAGCATAATCAAAGTGTGGGAGTACCAGGGCTTGGTATATTGTTCTGAAGTCACTGGGGTCCAGTAGAGCTCGTAGTTGTCGGAGTGTTCGTATTTTGTAATATGTTTTTACAGTAGTTCACTGCAAGGCACACCAGCGAGGAGACACTCTGGTCATCCAGGGTAACCACAGGGCTGATAGGGAGGCCAAGCTAGCAGCCCAGCGAGGAACAGTCCCAGTAAGTGTTCAAGCCCCCTGTTTCCAATTCCTATGTCAGAGTGGGACCCACGTTATACCAGGAAAGAGATGGATTTCTTCACTCAGGAAGGGGCTACTCTCACTACTGCTGGGTGGTTGCGGTTACTGGAAGATCCACCCCGATATGTTATCCCTGAGAGTCTAGTGCCTGCTTTTTATCCGCCGATTTCCTGAGACCACCCACTTAGGTAAGACCTCCATGCAAACCATTCTACAGTCTTGCTTCTATGTCCCACATCTGACTGCCTTGACGGCAGCTGCAGCACGTCGCTGTCTCCCATGTGCCAAGAATAACCCCCGCCAAGGGCCTCTACCTCCCGTTTCTATACAGGCAGTTGGTGCTGCCCCTATGGAGAATATTGTAGTTGATTTCACTGAGTTACCCCGAGTAAGGGGTTATCGATATCTGCTGGTGATAGTGTGTACATTTTCAGGATGGGTTGGGGCCTACCCCTGTAGAACAGAGATAGCCCAAAAAGTTACAAGGGCCCTGTTGAAAGAGATCATTCCTAGGTTTGGCCTTCCCCTTACTATAGGGTCAGATAATGGCCTTGCATTTGTTGCTAAGTGCCTTCAGGACCTTTCTAAGGCCCTCCAGATCACCTGGAAACTTCACACTGCTTACCGCCCAGAGTTCGGGAAAAGTGGAAAGGATGAACCGAACTCTGAAGCTCCAGTTGTCTAAACTCTGTCAGGAAGCTCATCTTAAGTGGGATCAGGCTTTGCCAATAGCACTTCTCCGGGTCTGGTCCTCTCCAACTCGGACCTTGGGAATATCCCCTTATGAAGTACTGTATGGTCGACCACCACCCATTGTTCAGGGCCTTAAGGGAGACCTAGAGCAGATAGGTAATGAACTTACGAGACAACACCTACTGGCATTGGGATCTGTTTTTCAGTCTTTGAACAGGTGGTTGTCTCCACGCTTAAAGCTACAGATTGCTTTATTTTTGTAAATGCAACTGAAGGGGTTTTTTAATGTGTCTAACACTGTATTATCATGCAAGTCTATTATGAAGGTATCTTATGCTTACTCAGAAATGTATCTTCCCTTAGGATAGTTTTTGTTATGTGGTAAAACTGCTTACACTTATGTTCCCATAAACGCTACTGGAGGTCCTTGCACTTTTGGCAGACTTACTACTGCTGCTTTCTCTCATACCCCCAGTAAGGTTAGTTCCCACTCGCGCTATCCTCAATCAAAACCTATGCCCCCTACCTGTAACTCCAATGTGGAACCTTATAGTGATCAGACAGCACTGGGACTGGCAATATCCATTGTAGGAGCACCTGCGTTAGCTTTACACAATGCAATGGAAGTAAGCCGTATTGTTTGTTCTTTGGCCATATCCATTAATCTTACCTCAACCATCCTAGCCACTATGAATCACGAGATGTTCAGTCTGCGGATGGCGATTCTTCAGAATAGGATGACCATTGATTTTCTGCTCCTACGCTTAAATCATGGCTGCGAGGAGTTTGAGGGTATGTGTTGGTTTAATCTCATTGATGAGAGTGTTTCCATTGAACGCTCTATTCAAGACCTACATGACCTAGCTAATCATATCACCGCCCCTTCTATAGGTGCTGGGTGATTTGCGGAATGGATCAATTGGTTGTTGTTGTTAAGTGCCGTCGAGTCGGAGTCAACTCATGGCGACCCTCTGGATAGCTATCCTAAATTGTGTTCGGTCTTCAATTGGTTAGGTGGACTTAAAACCCTAGTGGTAGGGGTTCTCTTTATTCTCCTGCTATGTGTCATCCTGCCATGCTGTATCCCTATCCTTATCCGATTTATTACCTCCACCATTGAGACCATGGTGGAGTGGAAAACTGCTGCCCATGTGATGGCAGTATGCAAATACAAATCCCTTCCACAGTCAGATCAACTGCTATGAGGAAAAACTGGCCTCCTTCATTACAAGGCAAATTTTCCCCTTAAAAAGGGGGGAATGAGGTAGAAATCCAGACAGGGCTGAGAGCTGGAAGGGTTAAGTGAAAAGGATACACCCCTCTTGGTGAAGTCATACCCTGGTACATGCTTGTCCCTCCCCTATTCCTTTGTCCTGCTGCTCTCTCTGCTTGCTAGAGATAACTTCTCTTCCTCTGCTTTGCTAGAGATAAGAGTGCAGTAGGCTTTCTCCAATCAGGACTACACTGTAATAAAGTGACCAATCATGAAGAAATACTGTAATAACCTGATGAGAGGTCTATATAATCTCTCTGAGCCCTCTGGTGGAGGCCAGAATTTGAAAAAAATATTTTTTCTGGGTCTGTGCACATTAAACCGTTGTTTCTTCTAAGACTCCTTGGGTGTTTCTTTCTTCACTCGTTTATCTGCTACAGGTAGTCTAAGAGCTTTCAGAGCTACCCTGAACTTCAGCAGAGGATGGGTTTAGGGAAAGGGCGAAGAGGAGTGGTACAAGGATGAGAGAACTCGTCTGAAGATCTGAAATAATATACTTTGATTAAATTAAGCGATCATAAAAGAAAGCCATACAGATTTCTTTTTAAGGAAAATTCCTAAAACCTTTGCTTTTCAAATTATTTTTTCAATTACCATTGCTGTGAACAAACCTATCAGAAGGCTTAGGAAGAGGCTACCTGGGGAGGTAGGATGAGAGGAAAAGTCATCCACCTCAAGCCCCTTCTCCCGCGTATATTTTAAAGTCCACCCGCCAGGTTTGCTAGGACTGCGCTGTGCCTCGAGCGGTCCTTTAGACCATAGAGCATGCGTAAAGTTAGTTGTGGAGGGTCCGGAATCAGTGGTTGGTTGATAGATCGTGACGTTCCCGTGTTGGTGCGCATGCGTCGAAGTGGGCTGCACTCGCCCCACATTCCCTGTTCCCGGTAGTTAGTTGTGGGAGCTGATTGCGGAACGAAGAGGGAGGCAGCATTGGAGCGGTGGCTTGTTGTCAACTGTAGCCAAGTAAAAAAGTGCTCTCGAGAGCCGCACCGGGACCCGCGCGGTGTTGTTTCTGCTTTTCGGCTGTCTTGGGCAGCATAGCGTAGAGCGATAGAAAAGTTGATCAGCCAGGGCCCGGGTGGCTCACCCCTCACCACCCCCTTCCCACGCCTCTGCATCGAGGATCGATACTTCTCGAGGGCTTTTTAGGGATACTCGCGGTGGTTTTAGTGGGAGCGACAATGTTTTCTCTGAAGCCATCAAAACCCACGTTTAAATCCTATCTTCTTCCTCCGCAGGTAAAAATTAACTTGTTGATTGAATATGAAATGCTAAGAAACATTTTTAAAGGGAAACTAAGACCAAAGTTCTCTTATTTTTTTCTTTATAATGTATGTCTTAAAGAGACGTTCTCTTTCTTGCTTTGCTTGGTGACTTTTTATTTTTTTAAATTCGAGTTTAAAGGGGTCGCCTAGAAGACACACACTGAATAGTTGTAGGATTTGATTAAATTAAATTTCATTCCATTTTGATTACTAATAACCCGTCTATTTTAACAATTTCCAGGCGGCCTTTCTCTTTAAGTATTAGAAAGTTGACAACTCATGTTAATAATGTTATTTTAAGAACTTTTAAAGCGTTATAGTTCTTGAAAAGTGTTACATTTTTGTGCTTTCAGATTGAAGATAAAATAAGTCCCGAAATCAAGATTAAAAAATTGGAAGCCGTTCTCCTCCCAGGTAAACACGGATTAATGATTTTGCTTTTGAATTAGAGACCGGTACGAGCAGTTCCACATATTTTGTCATTTTACTAATTTTGACAGTTCAGTTTGGATCTTTCCAAACATTAAATCAGAAAATGTAGTTGTATCGTTACCCTGATTTTGTTTTGGTTTTAGATGTATTGTCTTGTTTACAATTCCAATAGTGTAATGCAAAAATGAATAAATACTTGATTTTGGTTAAAGATTAGAAGCAAGTTAGAATTAGCTATCTCTGGATCATTAATCTTTGTTTCAGCAAATATAGTTGGAAGTTAATCATTGCATTTTCCCATGTTAAATTTTTTTAAACATGCTGTTTATGAAATTTCCCCCTTAATGGGTTGTACCAACATATTTTCAGTTCTGGTGTTTTCGTATCTTAAAAAGGATATAGCGATTTTAGAAAAGGTTCAGAGAAGAGCCACCAAAATGGTAAAGGGGATGGAAGGATACTCCTATGAAGAGAGGCTAAAAAGGTTAGGGCTCTTTATCCTGGAAAAGAGACGGCTGAGGGGAGATATGATAGAAGTCTATAAATTAATGAACGGAGTGGAACAGGTAAACGTAGATCGATTGTTTATGTTATCAGAATATAGAAAGACTAGGGGACATGCAATGAAGCTACAGGGTAAACTATTTAAGACTATACGTTGAGTGAAAAAATATTTTCTTTTATTAATCAAACTCTGGAATTTGTTACCGGAGGATGTAGTAAAGGCTGTTAGTGTAGCTGGGTTTAAAAAAGGTTTGGACAAGTTCCTGGAGGAAAGGTCCATAAACCATTATTAAGAAGTGACCGAAGATATCAATGCTTGACCTAGTACAAGCATTGTGGAACTTGTGTCTCTTGGGGAAACTGCTAGGTACATATGACCTAGATTGGCCACTGTTGGAAACAGAATACTGGGCTTGATGGACCTTGGTCTGACCCAGTATGGCATATCTTATGTTCTTAGAGCTTTTAATGCAGTAACATGTATGGAGTGATTACATTTTTAAAAAGGTAGCACTTGCATCATTTGTGTAAACAAGCACTGTAATTGGTCTGGTTCTTAGTTATTAGTGTTTCTGCTGTGTTCTTTATAGGCTGCTTCACCATATTGTGTGCATCCTAAATCATTCTAATAGTTTTTATCCAAAGGTGTTGTTTTACTTTAGTTCCACAATAAAAGTAGAATTTCCCAAGTTAATTGAACAAACCGCCCTATTGGAAAAATGCTTAACCTAAAGAAAGATGATGTACTGATCTGTTCAGCCATATAGCACTGACTATAATTTTACAAATGTTGCAGAATTAATATGTACTCTTCTTTACCCAACAAATAGTCCTCTTGGGATAATTTTTATAAATCACTTTTCCAAATGAAAAACACATTTTACATTTTGAAAATGGGTATAAATAAAGTAGACACACTGAAAGATAGTGCCTACTTTCATGTGCATTTTATGTGTAGCCATTACCTGGGCCATAATTTGGGCCTTGGAGAAGGTATACATTTGTATATGAGTATTAGCATACTATTGGAATTGGTTCTGAGAGCCTATTTTATAAAGGCACATAGGTGCCTGTGTTGACTTGATAAAATAAAATTTTAGATGCCTCCTTAATGGGTTGTAACAGTGTATTTTGTATTATGTTCTAGTGTTTCCCCATAGGAACTAGTTTTTATCACAGTAGTATGTTATAACTCTTAATATATTTTAAAAAAAGCAGCATGTTGCATCTTTCTTATGTTTTTGTTGTTTGGCTTATTTTACTTAAACACGAGTACTATAATTGGCCTGGCTCTTATTTGTGTTGCTGCTTGTTCATTACCTGTGTTTCATAGACCTCGGTAGAACATGGTAGGGCATGTTCTTCCAGTCCATGAAAGCATGCCTCAGGTACATTATGACTCAGCCACCCAAGAAGTTTATTGTAAAAGAGCAGTTAAATATGCCCTAAGATAAAAATAAAAGCACTTTTTAGTAGGCTTTGCACTTTAACAGACAAGTGACAGTGCCTCGACGTGTACAGATAACTCCTTATACAGCTAATTAAGGATACCCTTCCACTCTGAATCAGCACAAAAATAATAGATGCCCCTCCTCCTTTATGTGAGTAAAAGTATGTATATTATTTCAATATTGAGGTGGGGAGGAAACCATTTTCGAGTGAGAAATTTACCTAATTAAATGTGCTTTTATGCATGGAAAAAAATGATGGCTGTTTGCACTGGCTTGCACTTCTTCAAGTAACCAGGTCCATATCTTAGTAGTTTTATGACATGGAGGGGCATGTTTGCTAAAATGTGGTAACTGTTTGCACTTCCCGCAACTCTAACCGCAAATGTTGAGGTGCAGTGAGTGCAAATTCTGTGCTGTAAATGCAGGGGACCATGCCCAGCATCTGCCCTTCATTTACTCTGCAGGGCAAACACTTACAGCTTGGGCCCAGATTCCCTGCCTCAACAGGTAAGGTAGGAGCACTCATGCTGAGGCAGTGAATGTGGTCCTGGCATTAAAGAGTTCTTAAAAAAAAAAAAAAAAAAAAAAAGTGAGAGAGCGGCTGCAGCCATGATGTCCTATAGCACTCCTCCTCCCCCCACTATGGAAAGCAAAAGACAACCCTCAAAACACCCCCTTAGGACTCTGAATCCCCCTAGATTTTACTTGTGGGATACCTGGTAATCTAGTGGTGATTGTGAGACTACCGCTACAGCTGGGGCAGGAGCAGAGGGTTGGGGGGTACCGATCAGCATGAGACTTCAAGGATCCCCTGGGTAAGGTTTGGGATTCGGGAGATGGGGAGAGTGTTACTGTGTGGGTTCCTGGGGTGATGCCTTGTTTCTTTGCTTTCCATGGGGGGTTTGTGTGTGCTGTGGAGGGATGGGAAGGGAGCGCAATCATAGAAACTGTGGCATTAAATGCCTGCAAGAGTTCCAGTATCTTGCCAGCACTTTAAAGCCCCAGTAAAAGCAGACTGCTGCAAAGAATGGAAGGGGTGGAGTTAGAGAAGGGGGAGTGGGTGGAACTTAATGGAAGCAATGGGGCTAGAGAGGAGGAAAGAAGAGGAAGGAGGAGCATATGTGAAGAGGGAGGGGTAGAGCTGACAATGAAACAGAAGAGAGGATGGAAGGGAAGGAAGAGAGTGTGCATAGTTGAATGGGAGGGGGAGAGTTCATGACTGGATGGAGGAGGGAGAGTGCAGGAGGGGAAGGTATCAAAGGCAGAGTGGGGAAAGGATGATAAGGACAGGGATTGGGTGCAGGAGAATAGGATAAAATATAAGGGAGAGAGGAACGTTTGTGCCAAAGCCACACATGCATGGCGTTCCTTGCACAAATGCACACATAGCCACAGATGCCATGCACAAAGGTATGCACGTAGTCCCCAACACTTCGTACTTCTTTTTCTTATTTACTCCTCTTTCCTATCAACTTTTGAAGTGCCTTTCCTGAGCGGTCCTCCAGTTTAGTCCTCCACATCCGGGTAGTGCACCTCCTCCTGCTGCCTGGAGACTGGACCAATCAAAATCTTCCTCTGGTTGTAGGTATTCTGTCGGAGCTCCCATCAGCCCCCAGTGTGTCCAGTCTCCTTGCAGCTGGAGGACGTGTGTGCCTGGTGTGGCGCACTTAGGGACGCTTGGAAGCAACACTAGAGAGCTTTTTGTTAGGATTTTTCTTGTCCCCCTATCTCCTTTACCTTAATTATTTTTTTTAGGTAGCTGTCTCTTTAATTCCTTTCTGCACAGGCAAACATCAGGGCAGAGGAGGACCCGGGCTATACTGACCTTCTCCCTCTCAGGCAGGAGTTGGTTGCAGTCAGGGGGTTTTGATCTCTCCTCATGGACTGTACGGAGGAGAGATCTGCCTTTAGCCAGCACTCTGTTCCTCCCGGGCAATCTGCATTCTTCTGCTGCCTCTCTCCTTCCGATCCGACGCTTTGGCTGCTGATTGACAGCCCAGCTCGGCAGCGTGCTCCCGCTCTAGATTCGGGCGGCGGGCCGTCTGCCGGCGATCAGAGGACACTGTGGTGAGTGTTTCATTCGGGGGGCCTTTCTTTTCCCTTCAGGGTTTTGCCTTCTTTCTTTATTAGTTTCCTCGGGCTGTTTTCGCGCCGTTTTTGTCGCCGACGAAAATGTGCCAGCGGCCATTTTCTGATTCTGTTTTCTTTTCCCGCGCGTTTTAAACAGCACGGCACGGGTTTCCCTTGCGTTTTTCTACGTTTTTGGCATAGCGTTTTTGTTTGGGAGTATCCCCCCATCCCTCCTATTTCTCTAAAAAAAAAAAAAAAAAAAAAAATTTATTTATTTATTTGTTTATTTGATTCACTTCCTGATCCTCAGGGGTGTCTGCTCCCTAGGGTGCTTCTTTTTACTGTATGGCTTCGCGACCGCAGTGTGTCATCTGTGGCTTGCGTAGGGGAGCTGTGGCGGAGTCTGGCATTTGTAGAGGCTGCGCTTCAGTGTCCTCGGATTTAGAGCTTCAAATGGAACTTAAGGAGCTATCTGACTCGGACAGTCCGCATGTCCCTGCGGACCGCGCTCCTTCTCCGGGGTCTCTTCCCTCTCTTTCTGCGGTCCCTCCTAAGGGGCAAGTCGATCCACTCCCGCTTGAGGCTGCCGAATCTACATTCACGGATTTTTCTCCGGATTTTGTGCTGCTTATGCACCAAGCTTTTCGCTTGGGACGCTCGGGCAAGTTGCCTGAGGCCTGGCCGTCGCCCCTTCCTTCTTTTAAAGGTAAGGAGTCCCGGCAACCACTTCAGCCTTCCGCCAAGCGGTTGCGGTCTTTGGATCTCGACCACGATGATTTGAGTTGGCAGGATCAGGATACAGAGATGGATCAGGAAGCGGTAGTGGAAGACCTAGAGGACGGTGAAATCCTCGAGCTGGAGGATCAAGCCCGCATAGTTCGGGTGTTTCGTAAGGAAGAGTTGGTGCCCTTGATTACGGAATCTCTTCATACTCTTAATCTGGAGGCCCCTCGTCCGGTGGACGAGGACGGCTTGGAGGATCCTCTCATTCAGGCGGTCCGTGACTCTCAAGTGGTGTTTCCGCTTCACCGAGTGGTGGAACAAATGATTCAGTCCGAATGGGATCAGCCTGAGTCCAGGTTGAAGGGTATTCGGACTATGAACCGTCTGTATCCCCTGGCGGACAAGGACAAGGAGAAGTTTCGATCTCCACGGGTTGATGCCACCGTTTCGGCGGTAACCAAGAAAACCACTATCCTTGTCAAGGGCAGTGCTGCTCTAAAAGACGCGCAGGACAAGAAAGTGGATGGTTTGTTGAAGCAAGCGTTCGAGACCAATGCCTTATCCTTACAGGCCTCTATTTGTGGTGCTTGGGTGGCTAGGGCTTGCCTGCGTTGGGCGCAGCGCCTGCAGCAGCTTGCTGGCTTGGATCAGCAGGGGTTGCTGGAGGTTACTCGCTTGGAGTCAGGTTCGGCGTATTTGGCGGATGTGCATTATGATCTCATCCGAACTCTAGTGAATAGTATGGCTTCCTTGGTGGCGGCGCGTAGATCTATTTGGCTGCGGAATTGGGCGGCCGACAGATCTTCTAAATCTCGTCTCAGTAAACTCCCCTTTAAGGGTAAACTCTTGTTCGGGGACGATTTGGATAAGTTGGTTAAAGATCTCGGCGAGTCTAAGGGCGGTAGGCTGCCGGAGGATCGGCCTAAGGTGTCGAAAGGTTTACCGGCCTTGCGCGGTCAGTTTCGGGATTTTCGGAGGTTTTGTTCCTCCCGTCTCTGGGGTTCTCAACGAGGTCGAGTTGGCTCCCGTTCCCAAGGTTTTAGAGGTTTTCGGGGAGCAGGACGTGGATTTTCGGCAGCGTCCTCCTCCTCGTCTTTTACTCGAAAGCAGCAATGAAGTGAGGCGGGCTCCGGAGGGAAGCCTAGTCATCGGGGGTCGTCTCCGCGATTTTCTTCCTTCCTGGGCCCAAATAACCTCAGATCAGTGGGTGCTCGAGATCATCCGCGACGGTTATGCTCTGGAGTTTGCTTCTCCGATTCCAGATTCCTTTGTCCTTTCTCCCAGCAAAGGCGAGCAGAAATCGCGCGACCTTCGGTGGACGCTGCACCGTCTCTTGGCGCTGGGAGCGGTGGTTCCCGTACCTCCTTCGGAGCACGGCGTCGGTCGCTACTCCATTTATTTTGTGGTCCCCAAAAAGGACGGCTCTCTCCGTCCGATTCTGGATCTCAAGGGCGTCAATCGTTTTCTGTGGGTTCCGCACTTCCGGATGGAAACCTTACGCTCCGTCATAGTGGCGGTGCGTCGCGGGGAATTTCTCACGTCTCTTGATCTCTCCGAGGCCTATTTGCACATTCCCATCCGGGAAGCACATCAAAAATTCTTGCGTTTCGCCTTCCCTTGGGGCCACTTCCAGTTTCGGGCCCTGCCCTTCGGACTGGCTACCGCTCCTTGCACCTTCACGAAAGTCATGGTGGTGGTCGCGGCGGCCTTGCGACGGGAAGGGATCCTTGTCCACCCTTATCTCGACGACTGGTTGATTCGGGCAAAATCCCTCGAAGAGAGTGTGAGAGTTACGGACAGGGTGGTAGCCTTGCTACGGACCCTCGGCTGGGTGGTCAACGAGAAGAAGAGTCGTCTGGTGCCCACTCAGTCCCTCGAATACCTCGGTGTTCATTTTTGCACGGCAAAAGGCGTCGTCTGCCTACCGGAACGCCGTGTTCAAGCCTTGCGCAGCCTCGTGCACTCCTTCCTAAAGATCCCGTCGCCGTCCGCCTGGTGGTATCTCCGATTGTTAGGCACTATGGCGGCGACGCTGGAGGTGGTTCCTTGGGCGCGTTTTCACATGCGCCCGCTTCAGAGCGCCCTGTTACGTCGTTGGTCAAATCAGTTACATTCGTTGAACAAGAGGTTACCTTGCCCGTTGTCCGTGCGACGGTCTCTTCGGTGGTGGCTGTGCTCGAAGAACCTGCGGTTGGGGATGCCATTGGAACAACCTCCCTGGGTTCCGCTCTTGACGGACGCCAGCCTGTTGGGCTGGGGGGCACATTGCGAGGGTCGCTTTGCGCAAGGGACTTGGTCTCTCCTCGAAGCGTCGTGGTCGATCAACCGCTTAGAGCTGCGCGCGGTGAGACTGGCGCTGTTAGCCTTCAAGACGCTGCTACGGGGGCGTGCTGTGCGAGTTCTGTCGGACAACTCGGCGACGGTGGCCTACATCAACCGCCAGGGCGGCACCGGCAGTGTAGCGATGGAGACAGAGGCAGCAGCTCTGTTCGCTTGTGTTCAAACTCGGCTGTCGGCGCATATCGCAGGAAAGGACAATGTCATGGCGGATTATCTCAGCAGAGTGCGGGTAGATCCCGGGGAGTGGGAACTACACCCGCAGATATATGCGCAAATAGTACGCAGATGGGGACCTCCGGTCATGGATCTCATGGCGACCTTTCAAACGGCCAAGACGGCTCGGTTTTACAGTCGACGGAGGGAGCGCATGTCCGAAGGCATCGACACGCTCATTCTGCCGTGGCCGGAGTGTCAGCTTCTTTATGTCTTTCCCCCGTGGGCGTTGATCGGTCGTGTCGTTCAGCGCATCGAGGCGCACCGAGGGCGCGTTCTGCTAGTGGCTCCGGATTGGCCCAGGAGGCCGTGGTATGCGGATCTGATGAGGTTACGCGACGGACTGCCTTGGAAACTGCCACCGTTACCGGATCTGCTGCTTCAGGGCCCTCTCCGGATGCCTCAGGTGGATCGATTCTCGCTTACGGTTTGGCCATTGAAAGGGCTCGGCTGAGTAAGAAAGGTTACTTCGCATCGGTTGTTGCTACTCTTCTACGGGCGCGGAAGTCCTCCACCTCGCTCGCGTATGTCCGGGTGTGGAGAATTTTTGAGGACTGGTGCTCCAGGCGTGGCGTGCGAGCTGCAACCGCCTCGGTACCGGTAATTCTCAGCTTTCTGCAGGACGGTTTTGACAAAGGTTTGGCGGCCAGCTCTTTGAAGGTTCAGTTAGCGGCGCTGGCTTGCTACAGGGGTAAGGTTTTGGGACTTTCCCTGGGGTCCCATCCCGATGTGCGCCGTTTTCTTCAAGCGGTTTTCAGATTGCGGCCTTCGCACAGAGTTTCCATGCCGTCGTGGGACTTGAACCTGGTGTTACAGGCCTTAGTGCGCGAACCTTTCGAGCCTCTTCGGCAGGCGTCTCTTAAGGATTTGACCTTGAAAACAGTTTTTCTGGTGGCCATCTGTTCGGCGAGGTGCATTTCGGAGTTGCAGGCGCTCCCGTGTAGAGAACCGTTCTTGTCTATTTCTCGGGATCGAGTGGTGCTTCGGCCGGTTCCATCCTTTTTGCCTAAGGTGGTTTCGCCCTTTCACCTGAATCAGGCTGTTTTTCTGCCGGTTCTTTCCTTGGGTTCGGCAGGTCCCTCGGACGCTGACCTACATTTCCTGGATGTCCGGCGAGTCCTTCGTCGCTACCTCAAGGTGTCGGAATCGTTTTGCAAGACCGACCGGTTGTTCGTGCTTTTTGGTGGAGCTCGGCAGGGTGAGGCGGCAGCGAAGGCTTCGATCGCTCGCTGGATTAAGGAAGCGATTGCTTCAGCTTATATTCTCCAGGGTCGACCGATACCGGTGGGTCTACGGGCGCACTCTACAAGGGCTCAGGCGACCTCTTGGGCGGAGCATAGCCTTGTTCCGCCCGTAGAGATTTGTAGGGTGGCTACCTGGTCGTCTCTGCATACCTTCAGTAAGCATTATCGGTTGGATGTGCTAGCCGCTCAGGATTCTTGCTTTGGTTCGGCAGTACTGCGCGCTGGTTCGAAGGTGCCCGCCCGGTGTTGACTGCTCTGTTACATCCCGGATGTGGAGGACTAAACTGGAGGACCGCTCAGGAAATAGAAATTACACTTACCTGGTAATTGTAGTTCCTGGAGGGTCCAGTTTAGTCCTCCTTCCCGCCCAGGTGTCAGGATTCCTTGTTTGATACGGCGCGCAATCTCCGAACGGTACGGAACTGCATCAGTGACTTTTTTATTCGCGTTCCGTCTTTCTATGCCGTCTTCTACATTCTTGCTGTTTTCCGGTTCTTGTATTCTTGTCGTCTTCAGGATCGGATTCAGACAGTTTTTGCTTCGCTTTTCGAGCGGGGCGTGGGCAGAGTTCTGGCTTCCTCGTTTGGGGAGGGAGTCGCTGTTTTCAAAAGGGGGTACTTTCTCTTTATCTTATGTATTTATGCTAATCTCATGTGTTGCTTCTCTGAGTCTGCTTTGTTACTAGTTCACTGGGGGCTGATGGGAGCTCCGACAGAATACCTACAACCAGAGGAAGATTTTGATTGCTCCAGGCTGCAGGAGGAGGTGCACTACCCGGATGTGGAGGACTAAACTGGACCCTCCAGGAACTACAATTACCAGGTAAGTGTAATTTCTATTTCATTATCTCTTGTATTTTTTATTGTAAGCCGCTTTGCATTTTTTATAAACAAAAGGTGGTATAACAAACTGTAACACGTATGCATGCAGCCCACAGACATGGGCACCGACGGGCACGTGCCTACAATCCCCATTAAGCACACATGCATAGACATGTGCAGCCTTTATCATGTGTGCACATTTGCAGCCCCAGTCTTTCAGATACATGTGCGCTTGCAGCCCTGTCACACGCACTCTTGTGCAGCCTCTATATGCACATATATGCCCGTATGCAGCGTCTTTTGGATCTGATGGTAGCAAGTGATTACCTGAAGCAGAGTTTCCAAAATATTAAACCCGAAACGCAGGACTGTGTCGTGTTGCCTACCATGACTTGATTTGTTTCGCCATACACCTGAATTTAAGTTAAGTAATTTGTAATTTTTGATTGCTATATAAGGCAAAATAAGGTTTTGTTAGCCGCAATCATTTTTACTGCAAAACTAATGAATAAAATGGACTTGAATTCCCAGCCCTTGACTTTAAATTTTTGTCCTGGGTTGGGGTTCAGTGCCCAACAAAAGTGATTCACTTAGGGATCTTGGGAAGTTTTTCTTGAACCCACCATTTATGATTTTCGTATGCAGCACACACCAGTGCTGCCAACTTACCCAGTTCTAGGAGTGAGATTTTAAGCCATTCCTGGATTTCTGACCATCTCATTCTGTTGCATTATGGGACCTGCAACACTGATTCCAATGGGTAAAATCAGGGACTACAAATACCATGCTGCATTGTGATGCAAATTCAAAACCAGGATTGGCAAAAAATCTCATTCCTGGAAATGGGTAAATTGGCAACTCTGCACACACACACAGCCACTACACACCCATGCACAGCTCCCAACGCGCACAGCCCACTCCCCTCAATTACTCTGGCAAACCATACCCTAACATTCATACCCATCGCAACCCCTACTGCGCACCCCCCCCCCCCCCAATACACATTCACACACTCCCTATCCTCTGACATTCCACCCTCCTATCTTGAGCGATGAATAGCTATATTCTCCCTTTGGAAATAGATATGCACATCATAGCATTGATTCACACACATACAGTATATGCGAATAGAGGAAAGGGGAACAGGCCATTTTGTCATACTATACGTGTGCAGTTTCAACTTATTAACTAATTTAATGTGCAGAAGTGTCAAAAATCTTAAACTGAATGTCATAGCGGTATTTGTTTATTTAACATTTCTTCTACACCGCTTTTTGTGTTTATCAAAGCGGTTTACATCGAATTCAACTATAATATACATTGAACGAGCATATGTGAGTAGGAAAAGAAAGCTGTAAAGTTTAGTGGGAAATGGAGCTGACACAATGCATTGTGTGGTGGTTAATGGAGTTCATTCTTCAGAATGTAAAATGGCCAGATGGAACATGCCAATATTTAAATATTTGTGTTAATAGTGCTGCAGAAGGATTTAAGGAAAAATCTCTTTTGCAGATGGACTTAAAATCTGAGTGAAATATTGGGATTGTCATATCATGGTTTTGCTCATTGTATTTACCTCGTGGACTATTTTAGAATCATCTATGTGGGCTGTCAAGGTATTAGAGCTTTCTGACCATGGAGGGAATGGTTGGTTGAGGGCTATCGGAAATGTTTGAGGATTTAATATATTTAGGTTTTCTATTAAATAATGTGATTTGGAAAGGAGCTCAATAGGAATTTCTGCAGTGATATATATTCATTTACAATATTTGTTGTAACTGATTTATATTGTTACACATATTTTATTAGACTTGGGGGTATGTTTACTAAACTGTCTTAACGTTGCAGCGGTGGTATTATCGCACGATAAGTGACATTAAGGCACGCTAACGCTGTGAAATCCGGGTCTGAAGGGTGGAGTAAGGCTTCCCAGAGGGCGGAGAGAAGGGGTCAATGGGCGGAGAGTGGGAGGGGAGAGGCTCCAGGCACACTAAAACTGTGAAATCCGGGTCTGAACACTAACGCCAGTGAAACCCTCGCGTTAAGGCACATTTGCAGGAAAGAGAAACCATTTCAGTCAGCAATGTGCAGCAAAGGCAGGGAAACCCAGAAAAGTGATAGTTGTGATACATGTGCAGGGACGAAAAAGGCAAATAAACATATAAAAGGACCAGAACCACATCTAAAATCCCAATAACCAAGCTGGCCAAAAGTGATATTAATGATAAACATAAAGCAACACTACTGACAAAGCGTAAAAATTAAGATATCATGTTTGGAAGGGTCTATGCTCTGTCTCCCTATAAAGTGAATGCTCCCACATTGAAATAGCACTGATCAGGGTTTCTGTCGTTTAGATTGGGCAGGTTTGTTATGGCATGCACATGTGCAGCAACAGCAGAGTGAGCACGTAGGAAAGGGCAACTATACTGATGCTGTAAATGGGATACAGGGGGCTGCAGGCAGTGGTCCAGCTGGGACACAGTGCGGACTAGGCAGATGCCTAGGTGGCACATAGGCATGCCGAAACTGTAAAGCAGCAAGACAGCAACTGACGAGGGTCCAACATGGGCACGAGTATGTGTCCCACAGTGTCATAGGGGATATTACCCAACAGGTACCCCCAAGGGCACATAACATTGGCAGGCGGTGCCAGGGGAAAGCGCGCATGTCCATATAGGCACCACTACCCGAGAACCCACACCATAGGCAGCTGCCTACCAGCACACTGAATGGCCTGGGACTGTGCACCACCGGCATAATGGCTTGGCAGCATGGTGGCGGAGGGGTGCTGGTGGCGGGAGGGGGCAGTGGCATCTGCTCACAGCAGACCATGGCCAAGCCCTGTTTAGGTGAGTGCCGTCATGGTATCCCCAGGGAATGATCTGTCCCTGTGGCAACAGTGTGGTGCAGTACACACAGCCATTGTGTTCAGGAGCAGAAGGTCACAAGTTCAAGTCCCAGCTGTGGCTCCTGCCAACCCTGTCCCCATGTTTTACCCAGTACTAAACCGTGGTAATAAAGACGGAACCTTTATTGCAGATAAAATAAACATGCCTGAAATGCCTATATTTTACCCTACAGAGCACAGATGCTATAAACATGTGCAATCCCTAGAGCAGAGTTTCCCAACTGCAGTCCTGGAGGGCCAAACACCATTCAGGTTTCATGCTGTCCCTAATAAATATGCCTGTGCTGCATTTGTATGCGCCACCCCATTATATGCAAATGTATCATGAATATTCATTAGGGACAGCATGAAAACCTGAACAGTGTTTGGCCCACCAGGACCGGAGTTGGGGGAACCTCTGCCCTAGAGCAGCGGCCAACAGGGGCATAAACATCCACACCCACAGGCTCCACTATCCAAAGCTTCATGGAGAGTCAGGCTGTTGGGCCCTGCGCAGAGCAGCATCTCCCAATACTGGCACCTTGGCAATGCCGTCCTAAACTTGGGAACACATGCCACAAATATCAAAAGGTTGCTATAATTAATGTCAGCTAACAAATCCTAAGTTAAACACAATTTGTTGATAGAGATTCATCATAGCAACCTTTCTGATATCTGTGGAGTGTGTTTCAGTTATTGATTCTGACAGTGTTTATCACCCTGGGGAGTGACCCTAACAGTATTGCGTATCATAGCAATGCCCGCACTGTGCCCAGGACTGGTGTGGCGGCCAGGGCTGCCACAAACCTCTATATTTGCACAATGCTGGCATAGGTGTGGGAGTGTGTGTCTGTCTATCCAGTGTGTTGTGGCTGCCTACACCTTACTGAGCCCACATTGCTTGCACTGTTTCCAGTGTTAGCCTGCCAATGTGCATAGGGAGGAGCAAGGTACTGTGGGTATGGCCTAGACAGGGTGGCATGGGCAGTATGCATTTGCACAGGGTACAGGGCAATGGCTGGGACATCGTAGTGCCCGACCACCACTTGCACGGACAGGGTAGCCACAGCATGTCATGCTGGGAGGTTGCTCTCACCCTGACTGAGCAGTGACCACGGCATGGGTAGGTTCCCCCTTAGTGCTATACAGTATTTCTCTCAAGTGATATTTATGGGTTCTCTTTTCTGGGGCCCAATCACTGACATACCTGTGTGGGGTGTGTATGCTGACATCCCAGTTTTGGGTGCACACAGTTCCTCCAGGAACATGCACTATGTACTAGCTAGCAGACTGTCTGCAGTTAGCATCTGTATGGCTGCACCACCTTTCAGGGTGCAGCAGGTGCATACTGACTGCCCTCTGCTGGTGAATGTCAGATCGTAGTGGGGGGCAGCTGAGCTGACTGGGTCCACTACCTATCCGCCAGTGGCCCTGTCCCAAGTGCAGATCCTCAGCAGCTGTCCACCACCAGGACTGGGTTTGCTGGTCCCACAGCCTGTCCTCATGTACCTCCACTGCCCCCCCTTACAAAGTGTGAGAGTGCGGGTCTGTTGGGGGCAGATCATGTCCCCCACCCTGACCCAGAGAGGGCGGTTTGCTAAGTACATTGTTGCCATGTGAGCCCTGACACACCCCTGCTCCCTAAACAGGTGACCATAGCAAGCACAGTGGATATGTGCACTATGTTGTGTGCATCATGGTCCACAAGGGCCAGACATGACTGGCAATTACAAATGGACACAGAGACCTCCTAAAGGTGTCTGCAACAAATACCTGTCACACACTGGCACTGATGGAGACCTGCAGCACAGCCCACCTCAACCAACCCGGGTACTGCGGACCTGGTGCTGGCCACTCCACCTCACCCTCAGGGTGAGCACAGAACACGCACATTGGCATGGCCTGTGGGTACTCTGTGCCAGTAACACGCACGGTCATTCCCCCCTACCAAGCTGACATGCTGTAGAGGTGCATACCCTATCTGGTGAGCAGATGTAGACTGCTGTTCTGCATGTGAATTGCATTATGGGTACTGTTGGTTCTGTCCTATCCTGGTAGCTACAGCAGACAGTTTTATGGTGACGTGCACTCTTTCTGTAGCCAGCCATTGGTATGATAACTCCCATAGTGATGTAGCACAATGGTTAATGCAATAACTTCAGTAGCAGAGGTCATGGGTTTGATTCCTCTCTGTTCCCCTTTTTTTATAGCTGTCCTACACAACTACGTTTCATTCGTGTAACAGTCATATCTGTGCAGATCTGTGCTGCTGCCACATTATACCCTCATCACTGTTGTCATCCATCCTTCTGTCTGTCTATGTGTGTGCCAGCTGTGTAGCGTCCTGCCCTAATGTGCAGGCTGCTACCCCATGTACTTCACTGGCACACCTTTCTGCATTGCGGCTGTTCATGCTTGCCTCTTCTGTGTCTGCTCTGCATGGCACTGCTCTCGTCTGTCCTCCTGTCATTACAGTTATCCTGCCACCTCTACCTCCTATGGTGGACATGTATCCCCATGCTCTGCCACACACTGTTATTGTTGCACTGTACATTACCATCACCCTATAAATCGGTACAGCTGCCCCCGATATGTCTGTCCACTTTACCTGCTGCCACATGGGCTGCACACAGTTTTGGCTGGTCCATGAGCTCTGTCATCTACTTCCTTCCATCACTTGTTCATTGCCTTTCCTTGGTGCTCTGTGCAGTGTTATGGTTACATCTGTGTTTGAGCCGTACATTTCATGCTTGTGACTTTGGGGCATCCCTGGGGCATCTTTCGCGGCACCTTAGGTTTGGCCAGCTTATGTGGCGCCTTATATGCCACCTTGGAAGGTGCCAACCTTTCCTGCCGCCCTCTGGGGCACATTATGACCTGCCTTGGATGACGTGGTGCTTTATGATGTGCCTTATTGTGCGCCCTAAAAGGTGCATTAGGTTGCGGCACTGGGTTGAGGCTTTTTTGGCTGACAGTGCAAATTGTTGGGATGTGTCTGACTGTTACAAGCAGGAAAAGGGATTGCCTCAGACAGGCTTTTAACTGAGCCCACTGGGGGATCGAACTCATGACCACTGTATCAGCAGTCCATGTATTAACCATTGTGCTACACCTCTGTTGCTGTGTTTTCAGGTCAGCGCGCCTAATTAAGGCTAACGTGCGTTAACGTGCCGCAGCTCCCTCTATCGTGCGATAACCCAAAATGCTACCTTAAGACCGGAACGCCCACTCCTTATATGGCATTCTCCACATTATCGCTGGAGCTAGCGCCGGGAACATTGACGGTTTAGTAAACATACTCCTTATTGTAACATATAATTGAGTGCAGGTTTTACCTACAGAAAGGCATAAGTAAACCAAAATTATAGATATAATGTAATTTGTGTGGTACTGCAAGATGATGTAAATCTTTTGATACAAATTCATAGAAGGAAAACCATAAAAATGAATACAGTGTCCACAGAGATACATAAGAGACAGACAAATAAGGATCAAGTGGCCCTGCTGTTCCCTAGTCATCTTAATTTAATTTCATTTAATATATTGGATATTTTCACTCTTTTCCAATAGCCCAAGGCAGCACACAATAAAATATACATAATCATTCATACATACAATGCACAAAACAATGACAAATATTGTATAACAGCAAGTACAACCCAACCCTCCAACTATTGATTCTAAAATTCAAATAAAATTGATTTCGATACCCTCAGTTGGAAACAAGTAGACTTTAAGTGTCATTCTAAAATTAAAAAGATCATCTATAAAACACAAATTGATAGGTAAATCATTCCATAAGAATGGAAGGAAGCTAGATATTGCCTTTTCCTGTATCTGACCTGAATAGAACACAATGAATGTAGCTCCTGGAAAATGAGTCTAGCTTCCTGAGACTGTCACCTTTGAGACTGTATAAACTGGTTAATTAGCAGATAAATATGGACTTAGATGATGAAAAAATTGAAATGCCACCAATAGCAACTTAATTTAATCCGTTGTGTTATCGGCAGCTAGTGCAAAGTGTGTAGAATAGGAGTGACATGTTCTCTTGGCCCAGCTCCTACTAACAACTTAAGGTCTGTATTCTGAAATGCTGCAGGCGACTCAAAGTTTTCACTGGGAGGCCAAAATAGAAAGAATTACAATAATCTAGCCTAGTAAGAATTAAAAACTGTATCAAAGTGGCAGTGTGTTTGATTTAAAAACTTCTGAACCTGTCTCAACTGATGGAAGCTACCTTTACCACTTTAGAAACCTGAGGTTCTAACATCAAGTGTCCATCCAACTCAAATCCTTAATTATGCACCTTTTCTTTAACTGCTAACTGATGTCCATTCCAGCAAAGATTTGATGGACTCAAAGAACAGTTCAATTGACGAACCCAAAGAACCTCAGTCTTCTGACAATTGAATTTCAATTTATTATTCCTCAACCACTCTTTAATTATATAACATGTAAACACATTTCCAATTTATTTAACTGCACCAGTCATGATTTACCCAAGGGGAAATAACGCTGAATATCATCAGCAAACATCTGAACTTGAGCTCCACTTTTGGGTAGATAAGCATATAGTTTCCCAAACATAAACCAGCAGCACTTCTCATGTCGCTTATTTAACCTCTCAACAGTGATAGGTTTTCAGTTTCCCAGCATAGGTTGCAGTAATGCAGGTATTTTGTGTGCATGGGACTACAAGCTTGCTTTCAAATGCATCTAGAACACAGGACAGAGGTGTGTTTGCACTAGCATAATTACTACCTGCATGTAAACAGATGGAAAGTACTCTAGGTATAGAGAGAGACTTGAAAGTGAAATCTCTACGCACACTTTTGCTCCCTTGACCAAATTTGCCCCTTTTTCATGCAAGTAAAAGTATGCACACTTTCAGATATGGGGGGGGGGGGGGGGGGGGGGGGGGGGGGGGGGGGGGGGGGGGGGGGGGGGGAGAGTGACAACTTCCAAGAGGCAGTTTTTATGTGGCTATATGATTTCCCTCTACTTCCCCATTCCCACCACTACCCTTTATTTGTTCCAAGTATGTTTGAATTCAATTATAGTGCTGTTGTCTGTTAATAGACTATTTATTCCTGGGCTCATCATCTTCCTCTTCACTGTTTTCCTCCAGAAATGTTTGCCAGCCGGGTGGCACAAAAGAGTAGCTGGGGGGGGGGGAATATTGACTTTTGTTTTCTTTTATTTATAAATATAACCACTCTATCTCTGCAGACACAGATATTTCAAGTAAATAAGTAATCCAGAAAAAAATAATTGCAGAATAGTTGCATTACTATTAGTTCTCCATGTTCATCTTTGTCTATTGCTATAATCTTGTTACAATTTACGAAGGAGTGCACTATAAACCGGCCAGCAGCAGACAACATAACCAGTTGTCTTTCAGGAAGTTCCATATACGTTGTGTTTTATTTATCACTTTTTCAAATTCATTTAAGCGTCTAATTCATTCATATGATACTTAAAAAAAAATAGTATATGTACATATTACAAAATCACTTTAAATAATTTTTTCATTTCTGCTCATTATTTTTCCATGTTAATTCATCAGATTAAGTTAGCCGGGTAGTCAGTAAAATCAGTTGGGTGGCACACCCATTAAGAAAGTCCTGGAGAAAACATTGTATTTAATACAGCATAGGATTCCCTCTCATGTCTTAACTACCGGACTTTATAATGATCCATCAGAACTAGCAACACTTGTCCAAAACATCAAGGCACTCTGTGCTTGTTGATGTTAAGACTTTTATAACCATGGCCATTCCATGCAGTTTTATTCTTCTGGGAAGTCTCACTGCCCAGTGGCTTAATAGCCTTTCCTATGTGAAAGGTTTGCTGCACAGCTGTAAACCTTTGCACATAGTCTGCTATGCGCAAAAATTTGTTTAAAGTCTTCATTGAATAGCTGTTTTTCAAGCGCAGGCACGTGAAAAAGGCTTTGTGCGAAAAAAAATAACTATACTGTTGATACAGTGAAGTATATTTAGAAAGCTTATTTAAAAAAATTTTTCAAGATAAAATTGAGTGAGATCTAAGCACTTCACACTATTGTCTCTTGCCACCAGTAGATCAGAATGCTGTTTTCCCTAACATTTGTCTTTTCTTCATCCATAGCTTCTGCAAAGATTTTGTGCATAATGCTAAACTGCTTCTGAAATCAATGATAAAACTTTTCCATTAGATGTGTTTGGAAGGTTTCAGCACTCTTCCAGTAAATGGTGGAACTTCTTTTATTCTGTTTGTGGAAGGAGAGAGGTTTCACTGTAGAATCAAATGGAATATATTTTTCAGGAGAATGAGTAAGCATGAATTTGTGCCTATTTATAGTAACAGGTGGTGTCACTGGGCAGTCATTCTCAGATTTAAAAGTATTTTCATGGTAGAAATTTGGAAGATACTGGGATAATTTTCATTATCTACTAGACCAGCCCAGGTGTGTGGGTTATGTTCCTATGCCAGCAGGAAGAGGCAAACTTGAGCAATTTTCAGTGATGTCAGCACTTGGTATATCTACCGGTGCAGCATTGAGAGAAACCAGTAATATTTGCTTCCATCAGATAGCAAGTTGTGTGACCCTCACTACAATGATATGAGTCTGGAAGGGCCCAGTGTTGCTTGGAGCAGGGTATGCATAGAAATATAGGCCATGTGGTCTTTTCCTGTCATCATGTTTCTATGTTTCAATCTAGTCTGCCCTTCCATATCAACTACTACTACAATAGTCCCCTTTTTTCCTTTAGAGATCCTCTGTGTTTGTCCCATGCTTTTTTGAATTCAGATACTGTTCTCATCTCTATCATCTCCACTGGGAGACTATCCCACACATCTACCACTCTTTCCATAAAGAAATATTTCCGTATATTACTCCTATTTCCCCTTGTAGCAAAGCTTGCTTTCAATCGAAAGAGGCTCTTTTACTGTGCATTTATGCCACGGAGGTATTTAAACATCTCTATCATATCTCCTCTATCCCGACTTTCCGCTAATGTCTACATATTAAGATCCTTAAGTCTTTCTTCATATACTTCATAACGAAGACCAGTAACCATTTTAGTAGCCACCCTCTGCACCAACTCCAACCTGTTTTATATCCTTTTGAAGGTATGGTCTCCAGATTTGCACATAATACTCAAAATGAGGTCGCACCAAGGACTTATACAGAGGCACTATCACCTCCTTTCTTCTGCTGGCTATTCCTCTCCTATGCACCCAAGCATCCTTCTGGCTTTTGCCGTCACCTTTTCTACCTGTTTAGCTACTTTAAGATCATCAGACACAATTATACCCAGGGTCCCACTCTTTTGTGGACAGAAGTACTTCATTCCCTTCACTGTAATACTCCCTTGGATTATTGCAGCTCAAATGCATGACCCTGCTTTTTTTTTTTAGCATTAAATCTCAGCTGCCAAATTCTCGACCATTCTTCATGCTTAGCTAGATCCCTCCTCATGTTATCTACTCCTTCCTGGATGTCTACTCTATTGCAGATTTTGGTATCATCTGCAAAGAGGCAAACCTTACCCGATAGCTCTTGATATCACTAACAAAAATGTTAAAAAGAATCAGACCAAGGAGAGATCCCTGCGGCACACCCCTGACAACCACGTCTTCCTCCTCAGAGTGAACTTCATTTACCTGTATCCTTTGTTGCCTCCCACTCAACCAATTTCTAACCAAATCAGTAACTTTAGGGTCCTTCCCTTAGGAGCACAGTTTATAAGTTGCCTGTGCGGAACTGTTTGAAGGACTCTCCCTCGGTCCAACTCCTTGGTCACCCAGTCAAAAAAATCAATTAAATTTGTCTCACAAAACCTGCCTCTGGTGAATCCATGCTGCCTCCAATCCTGCAATTCATTGGACACTATTTTCTCTTTCAGCAGCGTTTCCAATAATTTACTCACCGCAAAGGTTAGACTGACCGGCCTGTAGTTTTCAACCACATCCTTACTGCTTCTTTTGTGTAAAGGGACCATATGTGCCCCTCCAGTTATCTGGCACCACTCCTGACTCCAATGAGGCATTGAAAAGGTCAGTCAGTGGAGCTACTAGAATGTCCCCAGGTTCCTTCAGTATTCTCGGATGTATCCCTTCTGGTCCCATCGCTATGTCGTCTTTTAGCAAGTTCCTCACAAACACAATCTTCTGAAAATCATTTGAGAACCCCATCGCTTCTGTTCCTGTCTGTGGGTGTTTTTCTGAGGTCTTGCTCCTGGCCCTTCATCTGTGAACACAGAATAGAAATACTTGTTTAGCAATGCCGCTTTATCCTCATCAGCTTCTACATATTCCTCCCCTTCACCCTTGAGTCTGACAATACCACTTTTGCCCTTCCTCCTCTCACTAACATATCTGAAAAATGTCTTATTCCCCCATTTTGTTGCATTGGCTATTCCTTATCGTCACTTCAGTCCAGTCCCTTAACTTCTGGGTTGCGCAACTCTTCCAGCAGCTTGGAGGCTGAGCCCATCATCTTTTTGATGATGGTGTGGTATAAATACCCCTGGCACCACCCACTGGCACCAGTAATCTCAGCCTCCAAGCAGCTGGAGGGTTCCTGTAAGCCAGTGTGCTTACGGGGTCTTAGCAAAGGATTATTTAATTTGCATTTAATTCATTTATTTTATTTGAATCATTTATTTCTTCTACTTCCTTTTTAGTTGTCTTTCTTTAGAGAGCCTTGTACCTTTAAGTATTCTGTTCCTCTCCCCCCACCCCCCTCCTCTCTCTGCCTCCTGGCAACCCTGCTCCCTTGTGGCTTCGGAGGAGGAGGTTTACCTGTGCAGCGGGGAGGACCGGAGAGCTTTCCTCCCGCGCTCGCAGCGGCCCGGTTCCCGAGGTCTTTTCTGGCACGGCTACTACTGCCTCGTGCCGAAGCCCCTTAGGTGGCTGAGCGCTGGAGGCAGCACCGACAATACTCACAGCGGCGTTTCCTGCCTCGCGCTACAGCCCCGAGGCAGCTGGACGCTTGAGGCTTCATCGGAGTGCAAAGCGGGGGTGTGTGGCATTCTCCGCAGGAACTCCAGCGGAGAGCCCGTAGTTCTCAGCAGCCGCTCTGCCACCACCCGTAGGTCGGGCCTCCACGTGGCTGCGGCCTACCACGTGGGAACCGGCAGAGAATGGCTGGTTCCCTCGTTTCCAGTGCAACGCGCTCCAGAGCTCCAAACTGCAAGTATCACAAATAAAAGCTTTGTATGCCCTCTCTAGTTTATTTGATTGGAGATTAAAGATTAAATTTTTATCTTTTTGGTGCCGTGTTTTTAACGGCTGGAAGTGAGGGAGGGTGCTGGGAGCCATTTGTTTGGTTAAAGGCACAAGTTTGACATCATTTTATTACATTTTACGTTTCTTTTTATCTGGTTTATTTTCTTTTCCTGGTTTCTTTACAGACGTTTAAATTTCTAATTGGCCTGAGGGTAGCAGTGTACAAAGGGGCATGACGGGTAAGCTGCGGTATCCTTCTTGCGGCACTCGTAGAGGGACGGTCTCGGAAGCAGGGGTCTGCAGGGATTGTGCAGCAGAAGCTGCTTCCGTAGAACAAGAAATCCACTTGAGCATGACTCAAGCCCGTCAGGGGACCTTCTGGAAGGGGGAAGGGCATCCCATTCTCCCCGCCTTCTTCCTTAGATGGTCCAGACCCTTCCCAGTCCCTTCCCCTCCTCTCCTCGGGGGCGGAGGGAGACGGGGGTCAATTTTCACCAGAATTTATTCTTCTATTGCACAAAGCCTATTGCTTGCGCAAGCAGGGAACAGCAGAGCCAGTAGCAGCGAGGGACAGCATGGACGCTGGAGCAGGGAACTCTAGATCCCTTGACTCTGGGCTTCCTCCTAAGTGCGCAAGACTATTGGGCAAGGAACCTTTTGAGTCCCCGCCTCGGGACACCCCTGAAGAGGAGCTCTCAGACAAAGAAGGGGTGGAGGACGGGGAGGAACTTGAAGAAGGAGAGATCCCGGAGGAGGAGCAGTCCCGCATAGTCCGGGTTTTTCGGCGAGAGGAGCTCCCGGCGTTAATAAGTGAGTCTCTAAAGGTGCTCAATATGGCCTAGGAGACTCCTACAGATGAAGTTCTGGAGGATCCGTTGATCCAAGCCGTCAGGAGGTCTCAGAAGGTGTTCCCAGTCCATAGAGTGGTACGTCAGATGATTCAGGAAGAATGGAACCCAGCCAGAGTCTACCCTGAGGGGAGTCCGTGCGATGTCCCGTCTCTACCCATTACCGGAACCGGACAAGGACCTGCTGAAGTCACCTAGGGTGGACGCGGCGGTCTCGGCGGTAACAAAGAAGACGACTATCCCGGTCAAGGGCGGTGCGGCTCTGAGAGACAGTCAAGATAGAAGACTGGATACTCTGCTAGAGCAAGCCTTTGATGTTAGTGCCCTCGCCTTACAGGCCTCAGTTTCAGGGGCTTGGGTAGCTGGAGCCTGTCTGAGATGGTCCCAACAGCTGCAACTGGCTGACAGTCCCTCAAGCGACGCTCAAGCGGTGGCGGCTAAGTTAGAGTCCGGTTCGGCCTTCTTAGCAGATAGCCAGTATGATCTTATTAGGAGTCTGGCGAAGAATATGGCCTCGGTCGTTGCAGCCAGAAGGTACCTGTGGTTCCGTAACTGGGCAGCGGATGCATCTTCAAAGGCGCGCCTGAGTCGACTTCCTTTCAAGGGGAAGCTATTGTTTGGGGAAGACCTGGATAAGTTGGTAAAGGATCTAGGAGAATCGAAGGGGGGCAGGCTCCCTGAAGATAGACCAAAGCTGGGCCGCTCTTCGGCACCGGCCCGGAGTCAACCGAAGGACTTCCGGAGATTCTGACAGTCCAGACCGAACCCCTTTCCCAGGGGCCGTTTTCTTTCCAGGGGTCAAAGCTTCAGAGGGTTTTGCGAGGCAGGCAGAGGTTTTGGGGCCTCCGCCTCGGGACCTAGAAAATCACAATGAGAAGACGGGGGTCCAGGAGGGAGTGCTGCCGGTGGGAGGTTGCTTAAGGCAGTTTCTCCCCGCCTGGTCCCAGGTCACATCCGATCAGTGGGTCTTAGAAGTGATCCAAGAGGGTTATGCTCTCGAGTTCACAAAGCGAGTAACTCCAACATTTATTCAGTCCCCCTGCGGTCCACCGGAAAAGAAGGCGGCGGTGGAAGTCACCCTTTCAAGACTTATAGCGCTGGGAGCGGTGCTGCCTGTCCCACAAGATCAAAGAGGGTACGGTAGATACTCCATTTATTTTGTAGTTCCAAAGAAGGAAGGTTCCTTCCGTCCAATTCTGGACCTAAAGCAAATCAATCGCTGTCTCAGAGTTCCTCACTTCCGCATGGAAACCCTGAAGTCGGTGATTGCTGCCGTCCGTCAGGGAGAGTTCCTGACATCCCTAGACTTGATGGAAGCATATTTGCACATCCCAGTCCGAAAGTCTCATCAACAGTTCCTAAGATTTGCCGTACCAAGAGGCCATTTCCAGTTCCAGGCCCTCCCTTTCGGCCTAGCGACAGCTCCCAGGACGTTCACCAAGGTAATGGTGGTAGTGGCCGTGGCTCTTCGAAAAGAAGGAATCCTAGTCCATCCCTACCTGGACGATTGGCTGATCCGAGCAAAGTCAGAAGCGGAGAGTCCCTCGACGACTGCCAGAGTCGTGGATTTCCTGGAGAAGTTGGGGTGGGTCATCAATCGGGCAAAGAGCAGATTAATTCCCACTCAGGAGATCGAGTACCTCGGAGCCCGGTTCGACACCAGAAGGGGAAGAGTGTTCCTTTCGAAGCAGAGGTTAATCGACCTGAGGAATCTCGTTTCTCGTTTCCTATTAACGAGATGTCCCTCGGCCTGGCATTACCTTCAACTGCTGGGTACCATGGCAGCGGCAATAGAAGTAGTACCGTGGGCCCAGGCGCATATGCATCCTCTCCAACACACCCTGTTGCGTTAGTGATTCCATCAGCATCACCCCTTATCCAGACGGATTCCCTGTCCCCCCAGGATCAGGAGGTCTCTGCGGTGGTGGAGAAGCCCAAGGAACCTGGGCTGCGGGATGCCCCTCGAAACTCCACAGTGGACACAACTGACGACAGATGCGAGTTTAGCAGGCTGGGGCGCTCACTGCGAGGAGCAGTTCGCCCAGGGCCGCTGGACTCCGAGAGAGTCACAGTGGTCAATCAACAGACTGGAGTTAAGGGCGGTAACCTTGGCTCTCCAGGCCCTCGAGCTCTTGGTGCGTCAAAGGGCAGTCCGCGTCCTGTCCAGCAACGCCACCGCGGTGGCCTACATCAACCGCCAAGGGGGAACAAGCAGTCCGTCCTTGGAGAAGGAGGCGGATGTCCTCTTGCAGTGGGCCAAGGTCCATTTGCTGGCGCTATCGGCGCAGCACGTGGCCGGAACAGACAACGTGACTGCCGATTTACCTCAGCAGGTTCAGGATAGACCACAGAGAGTGGGAGCTGGCGCAAGAAGTGTTCGAACAAGTGGTTGCCCGGTGGGGGAGACCGATCATGGATCTCATGGCTCGGTACACGACTGCGAAGGCGAGCCGGTTTTTCAGTCGCAGAAAGGAAAGGATGTCCGAGGGCTTGGACACCCTGGCCCAAAGCTGGCCTTCAGAGGGCCTTCTCTATGTGTTCCCTCCCTGGGCGCTCATAGGGAGGGTTCTGCGGCGGGTGGAAGCCCACCAGGGATTGGTAATTCTCATAGTCCCGGATTGGCCTCGACGTCCTTGGTATGCAGACCTCGTGAGGTTGACGGCCGATCGGCCGTGGCGGCTCCCCTGCAAGGAGGACCTCTTACGGCAGGGTCCGGTATGCATGCCCCACATGCATTGGTTCTCGCTTACGGCCTGGCTATTGAAAGGGTGCGGTTCATGAAGCGGGGGTACTCGGGATCAGTAATTTCGACTTTGAGCGCTCAAACGCTCCACCTGCCTTTCTTATGTGAGAGTTTGGCATGTCTTTGAAGCCTGGTGTGCAGAGCGTCGGATCAGGCCCCTCTCAGCATCAGTCCCCGAGGTCCTGGAGTTCCTACAGGCAGGTTTCGAGAAGGGTCTAGCGCCTAGCTCCTTGCGGGTCCAGCTGGCAGCAATCTCTCTTGCTATAGGGGGAAGGTCAGAGGCAAATATCTAGGGGTCCATTCAGATGTTGGCAGGTTTCTGAGAGCGGTTAGACGGTTACGTCCCCAGCAAAGATCCGTTATTCCTCCTTGGGACCTCAACCTAGTCTTGAATGCCTTATCTGGAGAGCCCTTCGACCCACTGAGGAAGTCCCCCCTGATGGACTTGACCCTAAAGACGGTATTTTAGTAGCGATTTGTTCGGCCAGACGCGTTTCAGAGCTTCAAGCATTGTCGTCCCGACCTCCCTTTCTCTCTTTCTTTAGGGATAAGATGGTCTTGCGTGTACAGTTCCTTCCTTCTTACCTAAGGTCATCTCTCCTTTTCATGTAAACCAGTCGGTATCTCTGCCCTCTTTCGCGGAAAAGAGTCAAACAGGGGACGGAGAGAAGCTTAGGCTTCTGGATGTGCATAGAGTGCTGAGGAGGTACCTCTCCCGCACGGCGCCTTTTCAAAAGTCCGAGCGTTTATTCGTTCAATTTGGAGGGCCGCATAAGGGAGAGGCAGCGGCCAAGGCTTCCATTTCTAGGTGGATCAGGGAGGCGATTGCCTCCGCTTATATCCTCAGAGGGAAGCAGGTTCCAGGAGGTCTTAGCGCGCATTCAACTAGAGCGCAAGCGACTTCCTGGGCTGAACATAGTTTGGTGCCGCCGCTGGACATTTGTAGAGCGGCTACCTGGTCGTCCCTCCACACCTTCACCAAGCATTATAGGCTGGATGTCCAAGGGGCGACGGATGCCAGGTTTGGCAGCGCAGTACTTCGTTCTGGGATAACGAACCCCTCCCAGATTTAAACTGCTCTGTTACATCCCAGAAGTTAAGGGACTGGACTGAAGTGATGATAAGGAAGAAGTAATTAGTCCTTACCTGCTAATTAGTGTTCCTGAAGGAACTTCAGTCCAGTCCCTGATCCCGCCCGAGTTCGGTGGCTTTCAGTTAGCGGACCAAAAACAGAGTACGGAGCTAAATCGTGGGGTCCCTTTCTTAGGACTCGGAGGACGTGGCAGAACGCGAGAAGAGGCTCAGCTGGGAAGGGGGGAAGGCCATGGCGGCCTCAGGTAAGCCGCCTCCTCCTTTCCTTTTCCTTTATCTCCTTGATGTGTTAAAAAAAAAAGAAAAAAAAGGGTTTACTAGTTTAGGAGGTGAGTTGTAAGTTATTGCATGTTGTCATATAGTTATAAGTTCTTAATTATCTATCCTTTAAGTCTGCTTTTGCAATAGATTACTGGTGCCAGTGGGTGGTGCCAGGGGTATTTATACCACACCATCATCAAAAAGATGATGGGCTCAGCCTCCAAGCTGCTGGAAGGGTTGCGCAACCCAGAAGTTAAGGGACTGGACTGAAGTTCCTTCAGGAACACTAATTAGCAGGTAAGGACTAATTACTTCTTTCTTCTTCTTTTTATATCTTTGCTTTCCTGACTACTTTTGCTAGCTTCTCTAAGTTTTTCCAAACTGTGATCTCTTGTATTTCATGAAGGCTTCCCCCTTTTTTCTTCATCTTTTCAGCTGCTACTTTTAAGAACCATAGCAGCCTCCTATTCCTTTTACCTTTTATTTACCTTTCTAACAAAAAAGTTGGTTGCCCTTAAAATATCCCCTTTCAGTTTTACCCACTGTTTTTCTACATCACCCAGCTGTTCCCATCCCGCTAACTCCTCCTTGAGGTATTGGCCCATTTTGGCAAAGTTAGTTTTCCTAAAGTCTCAGACCCTTGCTTTTGAATGGATTTTATCAGCCCATCCTAATACTGAACCACAGCATCTGGTGATCTTTGGATGCAAGATGATCTCCCATTATAACATCAGAAACACTTTCACCATTAGTAAGCATCGAGTCCAGTATGGACCCTTTACGTGTGGGTTCTGTTACCAGTTGCCTGAATAGTTCTCTCTGTAGAGAATCCAGGATCTCCTTACTTCTAGATGACACCGTAGCAGGGGGTGTGCCAATCCACATCCAGCATATTGAAATCCCCTATCAGCAGCACTTTCCCTTTCCTGGCAATGCTGCGTATGTCTTCTATTAAATCTCTGTCCACTTCTTCTCCTTGTGAGATGGATCTGTATATCATGCCAATGCAAATGGATTTCTCGTTCCCTCGTTCTAGTTTAATCACAGTACCTCCTCTCTCACTTTTAACCCTTTGAAGACAGCAAGGTTTCTAGATTGATGAGATACGTGACATGTTAGATTCAACAATACTTTTGAACAACAAATGCAAAAATTTCAAACATGTGACACAGTGGGGGGTGGCGCTATAAAAAGGGACATTTGTCCCTATGGTCGTCGTCAAGAGAATAATGGGACATATTTGTTCCGTGTGTTAATTTACACAACATCTCAGTTATATTAAAAATTCATGTTTATATTTGTTTTTAATTAAGGGTAATCATGTAATTTTTCATATTTCTGTTTATTGAGCAACTTGAGCAAAATTTATTTAGAAAATACAAGCGCAAAAACGTTAAGCATGCAAAACCTTAGTATATCAAGCTTCTGTCTTAGAGTGAGCATCAGCATGAAATCAAAAAGATTTATTATATTTGAAAATAGGCAATTAGACATTAATATAGTAAAATAGTAAGCAAAAACCTAATTGTCTGACAAACCGTTCAGGCTATGATAATCAGCAAAGCAGTTACGTGTCTTAGTGTAGCACAAGTGAATGCTACATGTGTCACAGAAGCTATCTGTGTGATTTTCAACTCCAAATTTGGCACACTGAGCACATCATCTGCGTCGATCACTTCTTGTCGGGGAATGTTCTGGTTTTGGTGCTGGAAGAACACACCATGAACCTCTAACTGGTGCTGATGGTGCATTTCTTTGACAGTTGGAGTACCGTCCATTAAGACCCCTTGCTATCATCTGACGATATTCCAGTGGTGGTATTACCATCAGGGTCCCTCTCTTGTTGCAGTTGAACATAAATGCAATGACTATTGTTGACAGCAATATCAAGAAGATCAAAGAAGATTTTCAAATACTTAATTTTTGACTTTCGGTCAGTCTCGTACGAAACCTTTTTTTTTGGTCCATGAGGTTCACACCACCCATGTATTTGTTGTAAGTTGTAACAATGGAAGGACATGAAACACGCAGCTTATCTGCAGATCCTGCTTGCCTTCTTAGCACATACGTGACATCATCCTTTGAACATGGTAGGAAATTTGAAAATAGAATCACTGACCTGTTGTCCAACCATTTCACACAAGTAACACCATTTGCTGTCATATAATCCATGTCACCACGTTTCATTTCCTTATCTGATTTCAAGTTCTTTGGCATGTGCTTCCGGTCTACACGAACTGTGCCACATAGGTAAATCTTCTTTTGTAGCATCTGAAATTGCAACATTGGCGAGTTGAAGAAATTGTCAATAAAAACTTGGCAACATAGCTGTTCGAGTGCTTTTGACAGCATTATGACCACCTCCTCCCTAAGCCCATACTCTGTTTCCATTTTTCGTCCAGTATACAGGTCAAACTGGTAAAGAGAGCCTGAGATCGCATCACATCTGGACCACAGTTTAAATCCCCACTTCACAGGCTTGTTCCTTATGTACTGCTTAATGATGTTTTGGCCTTTGAATTTTATCATGTGCTCATCAATTGACTGCTGCTTGCTTGCATTTCTAGCTGCCTGGAAGCATCGATTGAAGTGGTTGATCAATGGGCGAACCTTGAAAGCCCGATCACACTGTGGATGAGTTCTCGGTAGCATCATATCATTATTTGAAAAATGCAAGGCAGAGTGAATTGTTTCAAATCGCGTCCGAGTCATTGCATTTGCAATGAATGGAACCTGCAGATCTGGTTTGGCAGAACATGGTAACCCATGACCAGACACGTCCCAAGGAAGGCTTGGAGCTCATTTGCATCAGTGAGAAATGGAATGCCTCTTTGCTTCATATATAGTTCACTCTGTTCTGCGATTAGTGAGACTAAGGAGTTGAAATCGGACACTTGTTCAAAAACAGAAACTGCACTAATGTCTTCAGAATCATCAAACTTCAGATTTACTTTTCCATAATCATAGTCAATTGTCTCGGAGTTGTCTTTCACCGGCTTACTTCCCCATTTGAAGTGTACTGTAGTTTGCACTGACCTGCCACTTGCTCGTGATTTAGTCGTTGGGGGCAAGTCTTCATCCATTGGTTGTGTTGCTTATTTTTGAATATCATCAGAATGATTGGCATCATTTGTCTTTTTTTGTTTGTGTGAATTCTTTCTAGAATTTGATGTAGTTGGCTGCACCTGGACCGACTGTTCTTTTGCTCCGGAGACTACTGATAGAGATGGAGTCTTGATGGTACATTTACGTTTAGATTTACTGTAGAATGTTGCAGATATGAACGTTGAAGCTCCACTGGCTAGATTTGTACTGCTGCTAGGATTAATAGTTTCAATTGTCAAAGAATCAGGATGTTCTATGACCACTTCCTCGTCAACATTGTCGACATCTTCGAGCAAGAAATTTTGATCTTTGTCATCAAGAAGCAAATCATCATCAGAATCGCTGCTCTCAGCAAAGAAGAGTTGTTGTATATCTGCTTCACGTATTCTAAACAAACGCTCGCACATATTTTTTCGAAGTATGGTTTTCTACGAATTGATGAACGATAACTAACTTAGCATGCGACAAAAATAGTACTGTATTTTTTCAGTTATAGACCATAGGGACAAATATGTCCTAGAGCAATAAAACTCACTAAAATTGACAAAAATAGCAATTTCTCTAAAGAAAATTATTCAATTTTGTCAAAGACATGCGTGTAATTAAATATGAAAGTTCACATAACATCCGGCTTCTTACATCATTTTCTATGGAACACCAAAAGGACACAAATTCCTATTTCCATATTGGTAAATTATGAAGCGCTTTATAGAAAATAAATGTTACATGAATTGGTCATTAAACAGAATCATTTGACAGAATAAGGTTTTATCTTGATGTGAACAGAAATTAAAATTAGATTTTAAATAAAAATTGCATGTTTTATGAGTTTTAAAACTTATGGGACAAATATGTCCCCTGGTCTTTAAAGGGTAAATCTATAGCTTTAGTATTATTTTTTACATATAGTGCCACTCTTCCTCCCCTTTTTCCTACCCTGTCCTTCCTGAGCAAAGTATAGCCTGGTATAATTACATCCCAGTCATGGTTGTCCATGAACCATGTCTCCGTAACTGCCACTAAATCCAAGTCAGCCTCTCCCATTAAAGCCTCAACATCTGGGATCTTATTTCCCATGCTACGGGCATTTATACACACTGCTTTCCAGATGTTGCCCCTTTTACCCATTGCTATAGAGGTATTTAATGTTTCACTTACCTGGGGGCTTTCGTCACCCATCCCCAACAAATCAAGTTTAAAGCCTTCTTCAATTGGTTAGCCAGTCTGCTACTGAAGACATGTCAACCCTTCTTGGGCAGATGGACGCCATTTCTGCTCTGCAGCTCTTGGACATCATCCCATGGTCCAGGAAACCAAAACGCTTTCGATGACACCATCCACACAGCCATGCATTTATCTCCAAGATGCAAGCTTCTCTCCCTTGGCCTTTACCCTCAACAGAGAGGCTTGAAGAGAACCACCACCTGCACACCTGTCTGCTTCACCCTCTGTTACAGAGCCATGAAGTTACTTTTGATCAACTCAAGGGGATATCTGGCAGTATCATTTGTGCCGACATGGATGAGCAACATAGGATAATAGTTAGTAGGCTTGACGAGTCTCAGCAAACTCTCCATAACATCTTGGATTTTGGCACCTGGCAGACAGCTGACCTGTGGACATCAAGTCTGGTCAGCATGATGGATGCTTCAGTACCCCTCAGAAGAGAGTCACAAACCACCACTCTTCGCTTCCTCCTGGTGACTGTGCAACTTTGGGGTGCCCGAGCTGTGGTTCCTCCCTTTTCCTGGGTCGCTTTCACCTCTTCCACTTCCAGGGCTGCATATTGGTTCTTCAGTTCAAGAGCTGGAGGAGTTGGATTGGTGATTCTGCAGGACCTGGCGACTCGTATCCAACTTTTGTCATTTTGTAGGCGCCCATCTTCACCTCTTCTAGAGAGCTTGTATGTTTCAAGAAGCATCTCATCAGTGTACTTCTCACTGTCTTGAATGCTCTTCTGCTTTGCCACCTCTTCTTTGAGTTCTTCCACTTGTTTTCTGAGAGCTTCAGCATGTAGGCATCCTGCACATGGAACTGGAGCTTCAACTGGCATTGGGATCTCTGTCTGGACAGAGGTAGAAGTTGTAACAGGGGCAACAGCTTTGGCAATACAGTTTTTCTACTACTGCTAAGCATTTTTTGCAGCCATTGTTCAGTTAGAGGAGCTTCAGTGCCTTGCTTGCAACAGAGTCCCTTGTCTTCTGGATCTATAACTGCCCTGTGTTCAGTGCCGTTACCCATGTGTTACTAGCACTTAGTGGGTCTGAAGAGGAGCAGGGAGACCTGAAGTACATGCCCCCCCCCCCCTTCCCTCTTGCTGTCTTTATCTGCATGCTTCATATTTTTTTTGATTTTTCTTTCTCTCTGTTTTCAGTTGGCGTATTTCATTCTGTGCTGCTTTCAATATAGCAACTCCAAATTGACCAAAAAATAGTCTTTTTTTTTCAGTAACTGGGCCTGCATGGTTGCCTGGGACATCTCTGCTTGGATTTCCCCAGTCAGCCCGAAAAATGCTGGGATTCCCTTTTCAGGACTTCATTTTCACCGTAGTCCTGCTTTTTTTTCAGCATGGTCTTTTTTTTGTTTTGTTTTTCTTTTGCTGCTGCAGTGCTCAGCCGCATGGCTCGATGCATCCTGTGAAAACCAATGTATGTTTTTTTTCAAATGGCTTCTTCTTTTTATTCCCACTGTGGCTACAAATGCCTTTTCCCATCATTTTGGGGACCCCCTCCCCCACGGGAGGCCCAGTACTTAATGCTGTTGCCCCTGCGGCTCCTTTCCTTTTCTTTTCCCACTGGCTTTTGGATTTGCTGCTTGGTCTTTTCAGAGTGGTCCTATCCACAAGCACATGGCCACTGGAGACTCGGGGCTCACATAAAAATATAAGAATTGCTATACTGGATCAGACCAAAGCCCCATATCCTCTTTCTAACAGTGGCCAAATCAGATCTCAGGTACCTGACAAATAGCCAGTAGCCAGTTCCATGTTACTTACCCCCAGAGATAAACAGTGATTTTCTCTTGTACTGTCCCTTTATGGACTTTTCCTTCAGGAATTTGTCCAGACCTTTTTTTTAAACCCAGCTGCACTACCCGCTTTTACCACATCTACCAGCAATGAGTTCAAAATACTAGTTATACATTGTAAAATAAACTATTTTCTTCTTTCTGTTTTTAAATATACTACTTTGTAGTTTTATGGTGTGTCTCCTAGTCCTTGTATTTTTTGAAAGAGTGAACAATTGAGTCTAGTCTACCCATTCCACTCCACTCAGGATTTTATAGATCTATATCATATCTCCCCTCAGGTGTATCTTCTTCAAGCTGAAGAGCCCTAATCTCTTTAGCCTTTCCTCAAAGGAGAGTCATTCCATCCCTTTATCACTTTGATCGCCCTTCTTTGTACCTTTTTTAATGCCACTTTATCTTTTTTTGAGATGCAGAGTCCAGAATTGCACATAATGCTCAATGTGCAGTCACATCATGGAGTGATACAGAGGCATTATGATACCCTTTGTTTTATTTTCTGCTCTGTTCCTTTCTTAATGATTCCTTATATGCAGTTTGCTTTCTTTTGGCTGCTGCCACAAATTGAACAGAAGATTTCAATGTATTATCTACAATTGCACCCAGATCTTTTTTTCTTGGGTGGCAACTCACAAACTTGGAACCTAGCATTTTGTATCTATAGTATGGGTTATTATTCCCTACATGCATCACTTTGCACTTGTCCACATTGAACATCCAATGGCAAATGAAATTTAATCTTCTGCAGTTTCTCACAATCCACATGCGATTTAACAACTGAATAATTTGCAAATTTATTCACCTTGTTGGTGGTTCCAATTCTGGATCATTATGAATATGTTTAAAAAGCACCTGTCCTAGTTCAGATCCATGTATTCACCTTCCTCCATTCAGAAACTTGACCATTTCTCCCTACTCTGTTTTCTGTCTTTCAACCAGTTTCAAATCCATAATAGGACGTTGCCTCCTATGCCATGATTTTTTAAACTTTCTCAAGAGTCTCCGATGTGGGACTTTTGGCAAACGCTTTCTGAAAGTATAAATCACTATATCAACTGGCTCATCTTTATCCACGTGTTTATTTTGTCTTTGAGTTCTCTCAGCACTCTTGGGTGTGTGCTGTCTGGTCCAGGTAATTTGCTTCTCTTTAGTTTATCATTTTGTTATACTACATCTTTCATGTTCACTATGATTTCATTTAGCTCTTTTGACACATCACTATTAAATACTCTTTCTGTCATGGGTAGCGTCCTCAAATCTTCCTCGGTAAAGACCAAAGCAAAGAATTCAGTCTCTCAGCTATGACCTTTTTCTCCATGAGCGCCCCTCTTTTTTTTTTTTTTTTTTTTTCCTTTCCACCTGACTCCTTCCCCGGCTTTGTTCTACATATATACTGAAAAAAACATTTTTATTGTGAGTTGTTGTCCCTATAAAACAAGCTTCTTTTCAAATTATTTTTTTTGCCTTCCTTATCAGTGCCTTGCATTTAACTTGCCATTGCCTATGCCATTTCCTTTCTCCAGTTTTTGAAAGGCGTGGTTTTAACTTTTATAACCTTTCTTTTAACCAAACTGGCTATTGTTTGACCTTCCTTTTGCCTTTTTAATGCATGGGATATATCTGGTCTGGGCTTCCAAAATTGTATTTTTAAAGAACATCCACAACTGATGTAAACTCTTGACCTTTGAGGCTGCTCCTTTTTAGGGTGGGTTTTTTTTAACAATTTTCCTAATTTTATCATAGTCTCCCTTTGAAAATTAAATGTTGACACAGTAGATTTCCTTTGCATGCTCTCTCCAGTTAAGTCAAATATGATTATATTATGATCACTAGTTCTGCGTGGTCTCAACAGATTTAGCTCCTTTACCAAATCCTGTGTCCTACAAAGGGCTAAGTCTAAAATAGCTCCTTCTCTAGTTTGTTTCCAAACCATCTGCTCCATGAAGTAGTTACTTATTTTATCTAGAAATTGTATTTCCCTAGTATGCTCTGACATGACGTTTATTCAGTCGATATTGGGGTAATTGAAATCCCCCAGTATTCTTGTGTTGTCAGTTTTTCGAGCTTCTGTAATTTCTGATAACATTTCATCATCTGTTTGCTCATTCTGTCCTGGTAGATGGTAGTAAACCGCTACCACTGTTTTCTTCCCCTTCACATATGGAATTGTATCCAGAAAGAATCAGTGGCAATTGTTTTTTCTGCAGAATTTTTATTCTAATTGACTCAATGCTATCTTTTAACATATAGTGCTTATACCTTGGTATACCCTGTGATACCAGGCTATAAATAATATTATTGGGATATTATTTATACCCTGGTATCAGTGTCCCATTGGTTATCCTCCTTCCAGCAGGTTTCTGAAATGTCTTTTATATCTTTCTCTTCATTAAATGCTATTTATTATAATTCTCTTATCTCTATTTTTAGGCTTCTAGAATTTGCATAGAGAAATTTTCAAGGTATGTTTGCTTGAATTTACAAACTTTCACAACATTTGGCAGGGATAATTTGCAATCTTTCATCTCATCTCTTTCTGGTCTTTATTTAAGGGCACCTGGGCTGTTTTAGCCTTTATCACAATCTCTCTATTGGGATGCCCTAACTTCCATCTTACAATGATATCCTTAAAAGATATCTTGCTCTGAACATACTCTCCCGAGTGACTTTCGACTTTCTAGTTCAAAAGCTGTTCTGTCTCCTTTCTGAGTGTTAGTGTTAGTAGCCTTGTACTACCCCAGTGAAGGTGACGCCCATATTTGTGGAATATGCTCCCACGTCCTCAGAAAGTAGTCCAATTCCTAACAAATTTAAAAATTATCTTTCCTTTATAGTTGACTTGCGCTATGGCTGTCTTTAGTTTTTGCTAGCTGCTTGACAGTCCCTTTTGTGAGGGTCCAAGGCCTGGATCGTCCCTTTGGCAGTTAGAGGGGGTCACGGTCCCCGCTTCATCTTGCACTCATCTGCTCCTCTGGGAGCCTAAACTTATCCTATGCTGGGTTGGTTGAAGGACTCAAACAAGAATTCCTTTTTGTCAGGAGGTAAGTCTGAGGAGGATGGGGGGATTTTCTAGTGAAAAGCTAGGGTCTCCATGGTAATTTGTTTATTAAAAACTTGGATATACCGCTCTTCTATCCAGCAGTGATGTTTACATAGATTAAAATATTATAAAGAAAATGGAAAGGAACTCCAATATGGTAGATTAAAGAAGATAGTAGCAATCATACCTTACACAGAAAGGACAGGAAAGAGGACAAAGGGTTATTAAATCTAGTCTTCAGTAGATGGGGAATAGAAAGAAAGAGAATATTGTCAGCAGAAAAGGAAGTAAGCATCTATATCAGTGAGGGGTGAGATCAAAGGCTTTTTGGAATAGGTGAGTTTTGAGGAGGGTTTTGAATTTTCTGTATGAAGGTTCCAAATGGAAATCTAGTGATAGGTCGTTCATAGACTGGGGCCGAGAAAATAGAAGGTAGAACGTCAGATGGATTCATATTTAGCCCATGATGCAGGGGGAAGATAGTCAGTTAATATGAATGGATTGAATTAGGCGATTTGGGAGGGGGGGGGGGGGTGTGAAGGACAAGAAATGAAAGATAAGTAGTGTTTTGTGGACCACAGTAATAATTTTATATTGGATGCGGTAATGTATGGATAGCCAATGGAAATGAATCAACAAAGGTCTAACATGGTCAAATTTTGGAGGCATGAGCTTAATAGTTTTACAGCATTATTTTGGACAATTTGTAGGCATTTTAATTCATATTCAAAAAGACCAGCATAAATAATGTTGCAGTAGTTTAATCGGGATATGATTAATGTGGATAATGCAGAGATAGAAAGAAACTGGCAAATAGCATAAACTGGCGAAAAACATTGAAAGTGCTTCACAACAGAGCTAATGTGTTCATGAAAGGAGAGTGTGGAGTTCATTGTGACTCCAAGATACTTGAAAGAGAGTGTCAATGAAATGGGGGCACCATTGAATAACGGAGAGATGGTACTGCGATAGAACCAGTTCCTAAGTGTCCCTCCAGTCCAGTCCCTTTCCTCTGGGTTGTGCCCCCTTCCAGCAGCATGGAGACTGAGCACGTCATCTTTTTGATGACCCTAGGGCGGGGTGGGCAATTCCGGCCCTCATGCACCACAATACAGCCTGGTTTTCATGATGTCCCTAATGAATATTCATGGACCTATTTCCATACAGTGGAAGGCAGTGGATGCAAATAGATCTTATGAATATTCATTAGGGGCATCATGAAAACCAGGCTGGATTGTGGTGCACGAGGGCCGGAATTGCCCACCCCATGCCCTAGGGCATATATACTACTGGCACCTCCCACCAGATCAGTTTTGCTCGGTCTCCAAGCAGCTGTAGGGAGGCAGTAAACCAAGGTCAGGTTTACTGGAGAGACTTAGTTTAGTTGGTTTTTTTTTCTTTTGGTTTCATTGAAATTGTTTGTTTGTTCCTTCTTCTTGCGTTAATTTTAGTTAAATTTAGTTAATTTTAGCTTCTTTTAGGACTTCCCCCCTCCCCTCCCCCCCTCTCTTGGTCTTGGGGGTTGAGGAGTAGGAGGCTTCGGGCAGCCTGCTCTTGTGAAGGCAGGGCAAGAGAAGAGAAGCCTTCTACCCGGGCTTGCTTCTGCAGTACTTCAGCGCAACAGAGGTTTGCAGAGCCAGAACCAGTTAGCCAAGTAGCCCAGAGTGTTCTTGGGCCCCCACACCCCCAAAGTCTCCAGGCAGAATGAGCACATGCAGACCACCAAACACACATGAACTGCAGTACTCTGTGGTTCCTGCTCTCTACTAACACAGGCCATGGGGACTCTGAGCATGAGCAATGCCGCCAATACCAGGTTCCCTTCACTCTTTACCACCACACTTCCTGTTTCACAGCAGAAGCATAGAGGAGGAGGAGAGATGACTGCTGAGATGAGCAACACTGCACGTGAATGAGCCTCCACAGCCTGAACTAATAGAGCAAGAAGTATGGAATACACTAGCTGCTGCCTGTTTGCTGCTCACAATTTCCGGTCTGCACAGGCAATGTGAAAGTGGATGGGGGAGAGAAAGGAGGGGATGATAGCATTAGAGTGGGATAAATGAGGAAGTCAAGAGTAAGGAGAGAGGGGGATTGGAGGTGGAAAGTGTGAAGGAGAGGAAGGGGAGATGGATGGTATGAGAGATGAGAGGAGTGGAAGAGAGAGAAAGTGTTGTAAGGGGAGGGGGGAGAGAAAGAGAGAAGGGGTTGGAGAAGAGAGATGAAGAAGCAAAAATGTGAGGGATGTGTAATAGAACAGGAGAAGAATAAATGTGACAGGCCTGGGATAGAAGGGATGTGGGTGAGGAGGAGCATAGCAAGTGAGTGGTGACAGATGGGAGAGGAGAATGACATTCTAGGTAGGATAATGAAAAGAAATGGAACATATAAATGAAATAAGTAAAAGAAGAAATATGGTGGCAGGGTAGAAAAATCTACTTGACAGGTAGAGAGAATAGAATGGGTAAAATGAAAAGAAAAATAGAAAAGAAAAGAAGTAAGGAAAGGTTAATGAAATGAAAACTGGAAATCCTAAATAAAGTAATAAAGAAAATAGGAAAAAACTGAAGTATCAAGTAAAATAACGGAAGAAAATGAGAATAGAATATCAAGAATAATAGATTCAAAGGTTTGAAAATATAAAGTGCTGAACAGGTGGGAAGGTAAAAGCAGGTATGGTTTTGGCTAGAGCAGGGGTTCTCATCCTAGTCCTTGGGGGACACCTCGCCAGTCAGGTTTTCAGGATGGCCACAATGAATATGCATGAGAGAGATCTGCATGCACTGCTTCATCCCTGGCCCTTTTCAAATCTAAGCTAAAGACTTGCCTCTTTAAGACTACCTTTGGATCCTGATTCCTTGTTCCTTATGTCTCCTTACCCTTCCCTATTCTATCCTCTTTCTCACTTTTTTCTCGTTTGTCTGATTAGATTGCAAGTCCTGACGAGTAGGGCCTATCTATCTTTTTTTGTACAGCGCTGCAGATACCTAGTAGCGCTTCATAAATGTTTAATAATAGTAATACATTTACATACAATTATTAGAATTTTCTCATTCATGTTCATTATGGTTATCTTGAAAACCTGACTGACTAGGTGTGGCCCGAAGACTGGGTTGAGAACCACTGGCCTAGAGTGAGTTTGTATGGGTTAGACTCAAGAGAGGTATACACACACACACACAGTTGGGGAGAGAAAAGGTTTGCACTCTGTCTCTGATCTTTTCCCTGCTCTCATCTATGCCAATCGGGGAGAGGAAGGGTGCGAGTTAGACCTCCCCTGCCTTTCTGAGCTCCCTACTTCTTGCCCTTCCAAATGAAACAAATTATGGTTGTGTTCCTGATCGTATCCCCAGTCTAGTCCCGGACCTCTGAGTTGTCCACCTCATTCAGAAGCTTTGGAGACTGAGGAACCTCCTTTCTGTGATGTCATGCACATATATCTCTGGGATCCGCCTTCCTCCATCAGTTACCTCATTCTCCAAGCAGCTGAAAAGGTGGTGAGCCCGGGGGTTCGGGATCACTGGAGGAACAAGTAAGGATAGTTGGTTGGAATTTGGTTTAAAAAAAAAGATTAGAAATGAGGCTATGCCTTTAAATTGCTGGGGCTGTTCTTAAAGGTGCAACAGGCTCCCCTGTAACCTGCTGGTATTACTACTTCGGAGGGGGGGGGGGTAGTTCAGCAGGGGGACTGTCAGGCCTGGTTCGCTCCCGGTGAGCAGGAGTGGAGCTGAACCGGGGGTGCGGACCTGCACTGCCGAGCGCGATACAAAGGATTTGCCTGTGAGCGTGTCTCTGGCTATTTGGGGAGGCTTCCGAGGTCGGACCTCCGTGCTGTGCTCAAGACGGAGTGAGAGCTTCATTTTTCTCCTTTCCGGTGGCGGCGAAGCAGCGGCGGCCCGCTGAGAACAACCTGCACGAGCAGCAGAGGTAAGGGGACGGGCCGGTGGAGTTTGCCGCGGCCCGAGTGAGCGCTCGTTACAGAGCAGGCCCGGCCACGTGGCAGAAACGTGGGGAGCTCAGGCCCAGGCTCGGGAATAGCTGCGGTTTTGTGCCGGCAGTTAAGACCGCGGTTTTGGGGATCCGCGGACTGTGAACTGGCGGGACAGCTCCAGTACCCGATTGGATCGGGGAGTGTTTTTTTTTTTTTTAAGAGAAAAAGAGAGACGACGGAGAGTTAACTGCTCAGTATAAATAATGTGAAGTAAAGGCTTAGAAAGGGGCCTTCCTCTCCCGGTGATTCCCTAGGGCGCTAGGGAGGTTACGTGTGGGTTTCCCAGGGGGGAGGGGACGCTTTTCTCTGTGAGTATGCCTTTGAAGCCCCAGTGTTTTATTTGTGGGGCAAAGAGGAGTACACTCTCGGACTCAGGTGTGTGTAAGGGTTGTGCCAAGGAGACCGAGGCCACGGAGTCCGCCAGAGAAGGTATAGCGGAGCGGTCAGGGGCTGAAGCAGGTCCCTTGGTCGCTCCAGTGAACAGTTTGCCCCTGGGGGAGCCAATTCCGGGGCCATCTTCCGCTCCGGGTGTTCCCGCTCTGCCGGCAGCCTGGCCCAAAGGGCTAGAGTATTTTCTCGGCAGAGTTTGTGGCCCTGCTGCAGCAGGCCATTGGAGGGCTACCGACTAGGCAGGAGAAGGGTCCCTGCGAGGGGAGCGGAGCAAAGAGGCCTGCACAGGCTCCTGCCGGGGAGCTCCAGCAGGGAGTCAAAAGGGCGCGACTAGATACGGAGGCCGGGGCTCCATCTTTGGCCTCAGAGGGACAGCTCTCAGATGAGGATGGAGAGAGTGTGGCCCTCGAGGAGGAGCTCGAGGAAGGAGAGATTGAGGACAAGGAGGAACAAGCTCGAGTGGTGCGAGTGTTCAGAAGGAACGAGCTTCAGGCCCTCATTGCGGAAACCCTGAAGACCTTGAATATGCCTGCGCAGGGGTCGGCAGAGGAGGTGCTGCTGGAAGACCCGTTGTTGCAAGTCTTTTGAAAGTCCCAGAGGGCCTTCCCGGTACACCGGGTGTTTCAAGAGTTAATACAGGAAGAGTGGAGTGTACCGGAGGCGGCGCTCAAGGGTTCCAGAGTATTAAACCGGTTGTACCCGCTGGCGGACCAGGATAGGCAGTAGCGGCGGTGATAAAGACGACCACCATTCCGGTGGAGGGCAGTGCGGCCCTCAAGGATGCGCAGGACAGGAAGCTGGATGCCTTACTGCGACAGATTTTTGACATCAATGCTCTGTCTATCCAGGTTGCTATCTGGAGGTCATCCGAGAGGGCTACGTGCTGGAACTGCAGCGGCCGGTGCGCGAGGCCTTCATGCAGTCTCCCTGCAAGGCGCCGGGCAAGCACAAGGCGGTGCGGGAGACAGTAGGAAGGCTTCTAGACCTCAGGGCGATAGAGCCGGTTCCATGAGACCAACTCGGATGCGGTCAGTACTCCATATATTTCGTGGTTCCAAAGAATTTTGATGGTCTCGGGCAGCTCCCTTGTCTTCGCCATTGTGAAAATAGAACAGGGAGTGAATGTGGCCATTTTAAACATTAGAGCAACATTCATTGGTTGATTCAAGTCTTGTGAGTATTGCCATTTGATCACATGTGCGTCTGATTTTATTGCAGTGGTAATGTGATTCTTTTGTTCATACTGATCTGAATTATTTACAGGGGTACCACTAATCATGTCCTGGCAGTGTCCCAGTTGTTATACTATTTCCTACAATTTCCTTTTTTAATTGGTCTTATTTTATTTAATTCTTTTATGTTTCAAATATGTGTGTATATATAGTCCTAAGCCATTTCCTTGGCTACCTTTTTTAGGAGATAATGTCCAATACGTCCAATAGGTCTTAAGAGGTTGAAGTGCAAGGGTGCCAGTAATGTTGACCACAACTGTATCTATCATACATATACATATTAACCTGCTAAGGAGGAAGTAAGAAGAGAGATGATGACATCAGGAGTGGGGCAATTTAAAAAAAATGCTGGAGGGAGAAGGAAGAAAGAGGGGAGACATGGGAGAGAAAAAGAAAAGAACAGTAAAAAGGTTGAGATGCTGGAAGGAGGGGAAGGGTTGACTATAAAAGTGGGAGGAGAAATGTGGAGGAAAGAAGAGAGGACATGTCGAAAGGTCATTAACCTTTCATCTAGTCCTGTCAATGATATTGAAAGGTATGTGACCCTCTTCAGAAGAAGTTGGGGAATCCTTGTTCTTGGATCCTAACCCTTAGTTTATAAACTGTATACTGACATTTTTGGATCCAATGTCTTGTTAAATCTCATGTTAAATATAATCCATGCCTGTTGTACCCCTACCATATTCCAATAAATATTGTTCAAACCCCACTATATGTTATATAAGTTGACTGTACCCCTTTTGGTTCAAAGTAAAACCTAATTCTTTTGAGTTAACTGTTGTTCTATGTAAACCGCTTTGGCTATTCATAAAAGCTGTATATAAAAAGTGTTAAAATAATCAGCTTAATGTTTTTCCTGTCTTGGCTTCTGTCCACTAAAATAAATGCTGATATTTTATCCGAAAAAATGTTGACTCAGTTTTTCCATTGATTTTTACCCCATCTTTATTCCTAAAATAAAACCTGATACATTCAAACTCGGAGATTGCATGTTCCTTATCGTCTGTCCAGTCCCTTTCATCTGGGTTGTGTGCCCCTTCCAGCAGCTTGGAGGCTGAGCCTATCATTGATTTGATGATCCTCTGGTACAAATACCACTGGCACCACCCACCAGTACCAGTAAGCCTCCAAGCATCTGGAGGGTAGCAGTAAGCCAGAGCTCTGGGCTTACTGGAGAGACAGTTAGGCCTTAGGAGGACTGATAGGGTTCCGGTGCCTATTAATTTTTGTTTGGGTTGATTACATTTTGAATTGGACAATTTAATTTAAATTCTTTATTTAATTCATTTAGTCTATCCCCCCCTCCCCCCTCTGTGGTCCAGTTGCTCCTTGGAGATTGTAGAGGAGGAGGTTTTGCTGTCTGCTGCATCAGGAAGAGACAGTGGGGGAGAGCCAACCGGGTTGCAAGGGACTTGCTCCCACCCGTCCCGCCTCACGTCGAAGCCCTGTCTGGTGGCTGAGCGCGGGGCTGGTGAATCAACAGCGCTGCTGCGGCCACGGAGAAAAGTTCCCCGAGGGTGAATTCCGGCTCGGAGGTAACAGGCGGCTGCAAGTTAAGAGGGCAGCAGTTGAAGAGGACAGCCGCGTGGCAATTCGGGCCCTCGTGGTCTCCGACGGCAGTGAGCGGAGCAGCCTTCTCCTGCACGTGGGGGAGCAGGAGGTAGGTGTCGGCTTGTTTGTTCTTCATGCGGTTTTAGAGAGTGCTTCAGGAAGAAGAATTTTGGAGTTCCCTGAATTGGGGGACTTTGCTGCCATTCAGTGCAGTTTTAAAAAAACATCATTTTTTTGTATTGTTTTGTGTGTGTGTGTGTGGGGGGGGGGGGGGGGTAGGATAGTGGTTAGTCTGAGTTTCTGAAAGTGAGAGAGAGCACCACGCCATGCTGAGTAGGTCGTTGGTCTGCGGCATCCGGCAGGGCATGGTGTTAGAAGCAGGGGTCTGCAGGGGCTGTACTGCAGAGGCTGCTTCAGTGGAGTAGGAAATGAAAGGGGGGTTAGCCCAAGAACGGATTTCCGATTCCCAGGGGTCAGGGGACCCTCTGGAAGGGGGGGGGGAGCAGATCTCTCCCCTATCTTTGACTGTGGATCTGCCAGGGCCTTCTCTGTCACAGCCCACTCCTTCCACGTTGTCTGGGGAGGGGGGGGAGGCTGGGGCGACTTCTCCCCTGAGTTTGTTCTACTGCTGCACAAAGCTTTTTGTATGCGTCAGCAGGGTACAGAGGGGTCTTTGGCGCCGCAGGTAAGCGGGCCTTCCAGAAAGGTGATAAAGGATCAGGAAGCGGGCTTCCCGCCTAAGCGCGCTAGGTTGCTGAATGTGATAGAGCCTCACTTCCTCTCCGTCTGAGGCTCTGGAAGGGGAGGTCTCGGACAGGGAGTTAGGGAAGGAGGAAGCGGAACTCGAAGAAGGTGAGATTCCGGAAGAAGAGCAAGCTCGGATAGTATGAGTTTTTCGCCGGGAGTAACTCACAGCATTGATTACTGAATCTTTGAAAGTGCTGAATATGGCGACAGATGCGCCTGCGGACGAGGAGGTCTTAGAAGACCCGTTGATCCAGACCTTCAGGAAATCCCAGAAGGTTTTTCCAGTGCACAGAGTAGTGAGGCAGATGATTCAGGAGGAATGGAATCAGCCTGAATCCAGTTTAAGGGGGGTACGATCTATGGCTCGTTTGTATCCCTTGCCGGAGCTAGACAAAGAATTGCTGCGGTCGCCTAGAGTGGATGCGGTGGTGTCGGTCACAAAAAAGACGACTATTCCGGTCGAGGGCAGTGCGGCTCTGAAGGATGCTCAGGATAGAAAACTATACGTTTCTAAAGCAAGCCTTTGATGTTAGTGCCCTGGCCTTACAGGCTTCTGTGTCGGGGGCTTGGGTGGCTAGAGCCTGCCTGAGGTGGTCAAAGCAGCTTCAGTTAGCTGGTAACCTTACCGGTAATGCGCAGGGGGAGGCGGCTTGGATCGAGTCGGGTGCTGCCTACCTGGCAGATAGTCAGAATGATCTCATTAGGAGTCTGGCTAAGAATATGGCCTCGATAGTAGCTCGGCGATACGTGTGGCTGCGTAACTGGGCAGCGGATGCTTCCTTGAAGGCCCGCCTGAGTAGACTCCCCTTTAAGGGGAAGTTGCTCTTTGGAGAAAACTTGGATAAGTTAGTAAAGGAGCTAGGCGAGTCTAAGGAGGGCAGACTGACTGAGGATAGGCCGAAACAGGGCCATTCGCCTGCTTCCACGCATAGTCAGCCGAGAGACTTTCAGAGGTTTCGGCCGGCGAGGTCGGCTCCATTTCAGAGAGGTCGTTTCCCCTTGAGGGGACAAAGTTTCCGGGAGTTTCGAGGGTCAGGAAGAGGTGTTTTGGCCTCTTCCTCCGCTGCAGGCCCTAGGAAAGCACAATGAAACAACGGGGGCCCGAGAGGAGGTACTGCCGGTGCGAGGTCGGTTACAGCAGTTTCTTCCTGCCTGGGCCCGGTTCACGTCCAATCAATGGGTTTTGGAGGTGGTCCGAGAAGGATATGCTCTCAAATTTGCACGGCCAGTTCAACCATAGTTTGTGCAGTCTCTTTGCAGTTCCCCGACAAAGAGGGCAGCGGTGGAAGACACTCTTTCAAGGCTACTGTTGCTGGAGGCAGTAGTACCGGTGCCTTTAGACCAATGCGGTTTGGGTCGATACTCAATTTATTTTGTAGTTCCAGAAAAAAGAGGGGATCTTCCGGCCAATTCTCGACCTAAAACGGCTCAATTGGTGTCTCAGAGTACCACACTTTCGGATGGAAGCTCTGAAGTCGGTGATTGTGGCTGTTCGGCAGGGAGAGGTTTTGACTTCCCTAGACCTAACAGAAGTGTATTTGCATATTCCCATTCGCAAGGCTCATCAGCAGTTTCTGAGATTTGCGGTTCCAAGGGGACATTTTCAGTTTCAGGCTCTGCCCTTCGGGCTGGCAACGGCTCCTCGGACTTTTACCAAGGTGATAGTGGTGGTGGCTGCAGCACTGCGTAAGGAGGGAATCTTGGTACATCCCTATCTAGACGACTGACTGATCAGGGCGAAATCAGAGGCAGAGAGTTGCAAGGCGATGGCCAGGGTGGTTGCATTCCTGGAGGAGTTAGTTTGGGTGATCAATCGGTCAAAGAGCAGATTGGTGCCCACACAGGAACTCGAGTACCTCCTGAGCAAGGTTTGACACCGCAAGAGGACGGGTGTTCCTGCCGACTCATAAGATAGAGGATCTGAGATGTCTAGTGCTGCAGTTTCTAAACAGACAGAAGCCTACAGTCTGGCATTACTTACAGGTGCTGGGAACCATGGCAGCAACAATAGAGTTGGTGCCATGGGCCAGAGCACATATGCGGCCGCTCCAACGGGCTTTGCTTTGGCGATGGTCCCATCAGAGTCAGCAGTTGTCCATGGCATTATCCTGTCCACAAGTGACCAAGAGCGCCTTGCAGTGGTGGCTCTACCCGAGGAACTTAGAGAGCGGAATGCCCCTCGAGCCTCCTCAGTGGGTGCAGTTCACGATGGATGCGAGTTTAGCCGGTTGGGGGGCTCATTGCGAAAGCCAGTTTGCCCAGGGTCTCTGGAGTGGGGTGGAGGCCCAGTGGTCCATCAACAGACTGGAAATGCGGGCAGTGGCTCTAGCGCTCAGAGCGTTTCGGGCTTTGGTCCGTCAAAGAGCAATCCATGTCCTTTCCGACAACGTCATGACAGTGGCCTACATCAACCGTCAGGGTGGGACAAGCAGTCCTCCTTTGGAGGAGGAAGCGGACAACCTGTTGCAGTGGGCCGAAGCCCATCTAATAGCCCTGTCAGCACAGCACGTGGCCGGGGTAGACAACGTCACTGTGGATTACCTGAGCAGGCGCAAGATAGGCCACGGAGAGTGGGAACTCTCCCAGGAGGTGTTCGAACAGGTGGTAGCCCAGTGGGAGACTCCAATCATGGATCTCATGGCAAGATGGGAGTCAGCCAAGGCAAGTCGTTTTTTCAGCCGCAGGAAAGAAAGGATGTCTGAGGGCCTGGACGCTCTGGTCCAGAAGTGACCCTCATAAGGTCTTCTGTACGTTTTTCCTCCTTGGACGCTCAAAGGGAGAGTCCTACAGTGGGTGGAAGCCCACCCAGGATTTGTAATTCTCATAGCCCCGGACTGGCCGCGGCAGCCATGGTATGGAGATCTGGTGAGACTAATGGCCGATCGGCCATGGCGGCTTCCCTGCAGAGACGATCTTCTAGTGCAGGGACTGGTGCGGATGCCCCAAGTGGATCGGTTCTTGCTTACGGCCTGGCTATTGAAAGGGCATGGCTCAGTAAGCGTGGATATTCAGGGGTGGTAATTTTGACTTTGAGCACGCACAAGCGATCGACCTGCCTCTCGTATGTGAGAGTATGGAGTATATTTGAGGCGTGGTATGCAAGTCGGAAAAAGAAGCCCCTTGTGGTCTCTTTGCCGGAGGTTCTGGAGTTTTTACAAGCAGGGTTCGATAAAGGCCTGGCAGCCAGCTCCTTGTGGGTTCATTTGGCAGCTATTTCCTGATATAGGGGTAAGGTCCATGGAAAGGCCTTAGAGGACCACACGGACATTTAGTAGGTTTCTGCAAGCGGTTAAGTGCCTGCGGCCTCAGCAGAGGTCGTTGATCCCACCATGGGATCTCAATCTGGTGTTGAATGCCTTAGCTGGGGAACCTTACGAGCCATCAGGGAAAGCCTCGTTGAAGGATTTAACCCTAAAAACAGTGTTTCTGGTGGCTATCTGTTCCACTAGACTTATTTTGGAGCTTCAGGCTCTTTCTTCGCTTCCGCCTTTTCTTTCTTTCTTCAAAGAGAAGGTGGTTTTGCGGACAGTTCCTTCCTTTTTTTGCCTAAGGTAATTTCTCCCTTTTCATGTGAATCGGGTCGTGTATCTCCCATCCTTTTCTAGGGAGGGACGGGAGGCGGATGAGGCAAGGCTACGCTGTCCGGATGTGCGCAGAATGCTGAAGTGTTATCTGAGTCGCACGGCGCCCTTTCCAAATTCAGATCGGTTATTCATTCTGTTCGGGGGCCGCGTAAAGGTGAGGCGGCGGCCAAGGCGTCCATCTCCAGGTGGATCAGAGAGGCGATTGTGTCTGCCTATATCCTGAAGGGGAGGCAGGTTTCGGTGGGTTTTCGAGCGCATTCGACTCGAGCCCAGGCGGCTTCATGAGCGGAGTATAGTTGGACATTTGCAGAGTGGCCACCTGGTTGTCTCTGCATACTTTTGCCAAACATTACAGGTTGAATGTTCAGGCGGCAGCGAATGCTGTTTTTGGGAGTGCAGTACTTCGGTCTGGAATGGCAAACCCCTCCCAGGCTTGAACTGCTCTGTTACATCCCAGACGAAAGGGACTGGACTGGAGAGACGATACGGAAAGAGTAATTAGACCTTACCTGCTAATCAGTGTTCCTGAAGGAACTCCATTCCAGTCCCTGATACCACCCGAGTTGTTTTTTCAGGATTCCGTTCCTAAAGGAAGGTCGCTGGACCGAAGGCCTGTTCAGGGAGTGAAGAAGATGTCTGAGAGCACCTTGCAGGGATTCCGGTGACTAGGTGGGATGGACTGGCGGGTCCCTTTGGAGTGTTAGGTAAAGGCTGGTGCGGATTCATGTGAGCCGCCTCCTCCTCCTTCCGGGGGTTGGGGGGGGGATATCCTTCTGGGAGAGAGGGGTGAGGATATTCTAGAGTTTGAAGTTAATTTACACTTTTTTAGAAAGTTATGGTTACTTAATTGTCTCTCCATTAAGTCTGCTTTTTTAATAGATTACTGTTGCTGGTGGGTGGTGCCAGTGGTATTTGTACCAGAGGATCATCAAATCGATGATAGGCTCAGCCTCCAAGCTGCTGGAAGGGGTTCACAACCCAGACGAAAGGGACTGGACTGGAGTTCCTTCAGTAACACTAGCAGGTAAGGTCTAATTACTCTTTGTGCGGTTCAGAGATGTAGGGAAATTTTAAGATCTGACAACTTTGAATTGTTTGCAAATCTCTTCATTTTTTAAAGGTTTTCTCAACCATTATAAAACATTTTTTTAAGAATTGTAAGCTCAGCAATGTATTTTGTTATAAATGTGTATTCCATAAGGAGGTCTGAATCTAGTTTTCAAATTACATATAAGCTATCTGTAGTACTTTATCTTGCAAAAGATACAATTCTAGCCTTTGCCAACACAATTCATCAGTAGAAACTGAAAAGAAGAAACTGGCAAAATCCTGAAAGCCGTGCATGATTGCTTTTTGTTAACAGATGGGAAGAACTAAGATGGGAGACAGAAAAATACTAAGTACTAAAATAAACCAAATGAGACATTTGCCCTAAGCATATCTTTCAGAGACTCCTTTTAGAAGTGCGTTTGGGAGCAGCTTGTGGTGCTATTAAGAAAACACAGGTGTAGGTGGTACCCTGGGTGTGTTACTATCCTGAGGTTTTTGTGGTATTGAGTGCATCTATTTTGATGTAGGAGAATATATAAAATCGGGAATTTCAGAAGCAACGTCAGATGATAGATGTTATCTGTTATAGTTTAATACAAACACGGTGTACAAATAGTGCTACCAAGGTTTATTATGTAGGAAGGATTTTGTTGTTGTTTTATGCTTTTGGTAACAAAAAGACTAAAGTGCCAGAGGTAAGACGAAGGAAAGGAAGATGAAAGGCTCCTCTTTACCAAAATAGAAAAAGAAGCAAAACTCAAAATACTTGTTGTTCCTAGATGCCCACATTCTCATTTCAATTATAATGCGGTATAGAAGCCAGCCCAGAGTTGGCACATGTTCAATCCAGATCATTCCCACTGAACTGAATTGTTACTTTAGCTGGTTTAGACTCTTTCATTTCTGGTATTGTGCTGTGTAGGATGTATTAATGTTTGCATCAGTGATTTAAAATCAAAAACAATTTTATGGGTAATAAGTTTCAGAAAACTAGTCATTGAAAAAATCTGAAGAGTTATTAACAGATCATATTGGCAGCCCCACGTTTACCCTAGACATGGAAAGTCAGATTGTTCACACCTGGCATACTACTCACGACTATAGTCTTTTGAATTTGGGAGTGACTAGCCCTCTCACAGATGCTGTTGTAATCAGGCTTACATTATAGTTGAGGTCTGCTGTAAAAGATTGCATGATTTAACATTCACATTTCAGATCCTATTGACAGTTTCCTTCAACAGTGCATGTTGAAGTGCTACTTCTTAGTGAAAAGAAATGATTCTTGTATCAATCGGGATAGTGTATTTTGGATCATTTTTAGGTGTTTCGCTTGAGCGATATCGCCTCTTGGGGAGGGTGCATTTTTCTGTCTGCCTGTCTGTACACATCTGCTTGTTTTGCACATGTGCAAACAAATAGATACATACAGAACGCTGGGAGAAGCAGTGAGCTGATAGATAGATACAGGGGAATCCAGGCCAGGCTCCCTCCGCAAAACATTTCAAGAGGAGCACCCAGATGATGGCTGGGACCCAACACCCGCTAGCACAAGAGCAGCAGTGCCAGTGGGAATCCAGATCTACTGGCACAAGAAGCATTGCTGTGCTGCAACATCAAGGAAGACTGGAAAGATGTGCCAGTGGCACTAGAAGAGCTGATCTATGGCTGCAGCAAAGACCAGCTATGGGAGGAACATGTCGGGGAGGAGGTCAGAGTGCAAAAGGGAATGTGCAGTAGGAAGTAGGGGGACTGTGGAAGTGAAAGAAGGGGACAGCAGAAAGGGATAGGGTGAGAAGGAGTGCAAGAGGAAGGATGCTAGAGAAGGGAGAGACAGAATGCAAGGGGGTGGGAGGGACAAGGAATGATGGTATGGGAAAAAACTGCCTTGATTCAAGATAAGGCGGTATAGAAAAATTGTTAAATAAAATACAGTTAACTATTCCCATAGAAATCAATACCGCCGATAGGTAGGCACACACCCCATATCCTTTTCCCCCATCCACCCACACTTCCACTGTTATCCTACTGAGACAGTTTACCGTCTTTGCCCCTACTAAATCCCTACACAGGCATGCCCTGGTTTGGAAAAGGAGGAAAGGGAAACATCCTAAGTGTCTCTCTAAGTGTGCACTTTTCAACTTGTCAAAGCTAATTATGCACGCAGATCAGTAGTCTATGCTTAGAAATGGCTTCTTACATGCTTAAAGTCCAGGCAATTTTTGTAAAAGTGTACATGTAAATTGCAAGAAAATGTTATGAATACTAAATAGCAGGTGTAATTGTGTACAAGTATTTAATGGTGGGATGATTTTTGAAGAGAAAGTATGTGTTTTACTTTCCCTTTGAACAGTGGTCTAACGTGTTTATTGGGCACACAGGTTAGGCAGGCTTTTATAAATATACCCCTCAGAGCAGTGATTCTCAATGCTCTCCTTGAGATGCGCACAGCTAGTTGGGTTTTCGGAATTACCACAGTGGTTATGCATGAAACAGATGTGCATTCAATGGGTTTTCCAGTATATTCAGTTCTATTTCATGCATATTCATTGTGGTAATCCTGAAAATCTGTCTGATTTGGCCTCTTGAGAGGCAGTTGCCTTAGAAGGTGCTATTAAACAAAAAAAAAAAATGCAAGAGAAGCACTCATTTCATAAAGACACATGTATATATTATCTTTAAAATAATATAAAAAAAGGCTCTTAAGATAGAGCCCTGTAGTGCATAAATGCCCTCGCTCAGTTATTATACCTGCTCCAAGGCAGGTGCAACTATTTGTACTCTGTACAGGCATGTGCATATTTCATACAGTACATGTGTACCTCACAACTGCTCCCCAGCTCTGTCCAAAACGCCTTTCCAAGGAACACCTACACACAGATCATATAAAAAAATTTCAGAGTAGCCAAATTAGTCTGGAGTAGCATAATTGACAGAGGCAGGTGGCACCTTATGGACTAACCAATTTATTGAGATACTGCATGAGGTTTTGAGGACAAAAACCAACTTTGTCAGATGGAGATGTAAAAGTATGTGTGCTCTTGTTGGCACGCATACTTGTATACGCTTATACAACTGTTCAGTTTTATAGTAGCAACTTTCTGTATGTAAAACATGTTTAACATGCAGAAAAAGCTTTATAGAATTACTTTCTAAATGGATAGGAAATGCTGGACAGGATAAGGGCAACTTACAGATATCTTGGTTTTAGGTCAAAGTGACTGAGAAGCTGCAAGGTGAAAATTAGGAGGTTTAAAATGTTCTTGTATGCAACTGTTGTGTAGCAATGGGTCATGGTCGCTTTAGCTCTGAGCTGAAAATTGTCCGCACTGTAAGGAGTCAGTGTAGGAAAACTACTATAAAGATAGCTAGCACCTTTGAGAAGAAAAATGCTTTGTCACATGTTACGTAAATAGTAAAGGCATTTGGTACTGTTTCCTGATACTGACTATTCCAGGTCCTCAAACTTCAGCCTCTATGGTGCCTTATTAAATTGGGTAAAGTTCTGGTATTTTACCCCAAGGCATCAATCTTTATAAATGAGCTCAAATAAGTGTGAGCTAAATCTGAATCGGTCAATAAATAAGCATTTGATTTTGCTCAAGGAACTAGCCATAGGGCAGCCGTAGGTATGTGCAGGTATGTTACCCGCACATGGCCCCGCTCCACTGCAGGCCCCGTGCCCAGCCAGCAGCATACTTGAAAAACAATTGAGGCCATCCTTGCTCTCTCTTGCCGCTACCATAGGCAAGTGGTATAAGAGAACCCAATCAGACCTATTTCAACCGAGCAGGCAGCATAGCTTCTCCTTATCTTCTTTGTGAAAGTTTTCCTTTGCCACTGTCGCTTTCTGAGATTTTCCTTTGCCGCTGCCGCAGGGGACCAAAAAAAAAAAGCACAACAAAGATGTGGAACTTTTCTCATTGTCGGCATCGCTGCGAGCTCTGCCGGTCCCACCCCCTTTGACTTCGACTTCCTGTTGTTGAGGGCATGGGACCAGCAGAGCTCGCAGAGACGCTGACAGTGAGGAAGTCCCCATGTCTGTGGGTTGTTTTTTTTTTTCCTTTGCCACTGCCGCAGGGGACCGATCTCAGAATGCAACAGCAGAGGGGGGAGGGATTGGAGAAAGTTTCTGGGCCGGGGGGGGGGGGGGGAGAATGATATTTAAGGGAAGATACATAACAGAAGTGCTGGCCTGGGGGGAGGGAGGAGGAGGATGAGGTGCTGGATTAGAGATAGGATGGGGGAAAGATAGCGGACATGGGGCTTGGGGCAGACAGGAGGGGAGGAGTAGGGTGGTAGAGGGAATATGCTGACTGAGGGATAGGGAAAGGAAAGTCAGGGACACAAAGGGTGGATATTGGGGTCAGAGAGGCTGATAAGGGCAACAGGGCATATGCTTGACATGGAGAGAGTAGAGGGACAGGGGAGATGGGCATGGGGTAAGGGAGAAAGAGGCAAAATGCTGGACACATGGGAAATACTGAGATAGAGGAAATGGTGGATGGAGGGAATGGAGAGAAAATAGATGGGTGGAAAAGAGTGGTATAGAGAGAGAAGATGAGTAGATAGGGTGGAAAGGGACAGAGGGAGAGAAGAAGAGATGGTGGATGGAAGGGGTGATGAGAAAAGAAGAGCAGATATTGTATAAAAGGGGTGGAGAGCGTTGGACAGGAGATACTGGCTGGAAGGAGGTGGAAGAGAACAGAGGGTGAATGGAAAGTTAATTAAAGATTGGGGAATAAGAGCAAGGGGAATAGGATAGCCAGGGTGACAAAAGGAGATGAAGAGCTGTAGATGCATTAAAAAGAGAGAAAGCGAGGACTGGATAGAAAGAGGGAATGAAATCTGAGTGGATGGAGAGGAAGAAAAATAAATGGAAGGAAACTAAGGGGCTTGTTTACAAAGCCGCGGTAGCGGTTCGCGATCGTTATCGGAGCCGCGGCCCCATTGATTTCAATCGCTACCGCGGCTTTGTAAACAAGCCCCTAAAAGTAAAGTTCAATGTCGGAGATGAATGTAGTGGAGGAAGCAAAGACGGCACAAAGAGAGGACAATTACAAATGGACAGAAGTCCTTGTAAAGACAGCTAAGAGAAGACAGAAACAGACTGGTGCCAACATGAGAAATTAAATGGCCAGAAAACAAAGGTAGAAAAAAAAAGATTATTTTTAATTTAGTGATTGGACTGTGCCAGTTTTTAAATCTGCTGTCTTTATATTTAGCACGGTACAGGCAGAAATGCATCCCTAACTATTTCTCTGGTGCTGTGGAGTCTGTCTTCTTGGGATTTCAGTGGCCACTTATTCTGTACTTGGTAAGGGTCTACTTATATTCTAAAGTGTGTGGCTGAGGCCAGGAACACCGTTAGTATGGAGTTTCCATGTAGGAATTTGACTTGTTCAGTTTTCCCAGTAGGTGTATGGATGTTCTAGGTTCTACTAGGTTCTACTGCAGTATTTATGGTTCTCCCCTTTTCTGGGTAGGCTCCTTGTTATGGGAGTTTTGGAAGTTAGTGCTGTTATGGAATGGTAGATGTGCTTTAAGGGTCCTGTACTGTGGGTTCTTGGGGTGTAGTCAACTGTGGGGTGTTGGTGGTTGGTAGTACAATACAGATTGTCTGAGTTTTGCATTCTTGATGTTGCCAGTCAAAAATTTTAAAATATTTTGACACTTCAGATTTGAGGAAATCTCAAATTTTAAGAGAATGTCTCTGTTTAACTTTGTTTAGTAGCCTGATAGCTTCACAGTTGCTGATTTCTGGGCTTTTCCAGTTTTGGCACAATCTAATCAGCCTGGGCACTATGATCTTGAATGCATGGCTAACAGGATTAATATTTCTCATTTATCTTCCCTCATCAATAAGTTGGTCATAGTACTGACCAAATAAATCTGATATACAAATATTTATAATGATTTTTTGCTTTGTAGGTGTGCGAAAGTTCTAGTTTCATTTTGCAAAATGTTCATTGTATTCATTCATTTCCATGTAAACACTTTTAACTTGTAGAAAAATGGTATATGAAAAATTGTTAAATAAAATAATTTTGATTCATGCTTTTTGTTATGTTTACTCTATTGTAATGGCTGTTTTAATAAACCTTGTATATATGTTTGGAAGCCATCTCTGTTTTTAGATGAGCAGCACCTGCTGGGCTGTTAATGGCTTGGTACCTCAAGATTTCATTAAAGTACAAATGCATTGTGTGCCTTTGAGTCAGTGCTGACTCCTGGGTTTTCTTGGTAGTATGACTAAGTAGATTGCCAAGCCTTTCTTCCAAGGCAATGGAGGGTTAAGTGACTTGCCAAAGGTCACAAGGCATGCCAGTGGGATTTGAATCCTGATCTCTTGGTTATCAAACCAGTATTGTAATCACTAGGCTGTTACTCCACTCCTGATTAAAGTAGCCAGATACAAAATTAAGTTGTTACAGTTACTTGCAAATGACCTACTTCTTGTGTACAGTAGACAATTCTGAGATAGGGTTAATATGTCCCATTACTCTTGGAAATGAGGGTGTTTTTAGGCTTACTGTACATTTTGAAAAATTGGAGGACTGAAATATTTGTAACACTCTTTGGGTAGGATGCCTTTCATTTAAAATGGACTAAAACAGGGCTCATCTCCTGGGGTTCATAGCACATGTGAGCAGAAGGTAAGCATCATGATTGAGACCGGCACGGTCTGCCCATGGGAGATAGGATTCCTGGGGGCAGTACTGCAAAAGGCCACCATCATGGGCGAGACCAGCACTATCTGCCCATGGGGATCCCATATCTTGCCGGCAGCACTTCTGCCTGCAGGAGATGGGATCCCTATGAGCAGAAGTGCTGCAACGCCGGAGCCTTAAAAAAAAAAAAAAAAAAAAAAAAAGTGCACAGAAGCTAAAGAAATTTAAGGGGCAGCAAACTTGTTTAATAAAGACGGGGGGAAATGGAGGGCAAGGGGTGAGTGTAAGGGGGTGGGAGATAGGTCTGGGAATAGAAACAGAGTTGGAGATGGAGGGACATCAGGAGAGGGATTGGAGTTAAGGGGGGGGGGGAAAGAGTGCAGGTGGTTGGAGAATAAAGCACTGCACCGCACCGCACCACACACAGCAGGAACCGCAGCACTGCTCCACACACACAGGCAGGCACCACTGTGCAGTGGTCTATTAAGAGCTTGATTTATTAAGCTTTATCCCCATAGAAAATGGGAAAGCAGTCTTAGTAAATCAGACTCTAAAACCTAAAAAAGTAACTGATACACCTTTTTGGGGGGGGCGGGTTCGTGCATGAGACCTAGGTTTTGGTGGCCGGCTCCTTGATTTTTAGGCTGGCTGCTAGATTCCAAGAAAATTTGTCAAGGCCTAGGCTAACGGGTTCATAAAGGATTTAAGATAATATGGCTGATCTTGCAGAAGATATATAAACTTAACATGATCTCCATACTTCAGAAATTCATCTCCAGGCCTAAAGACATCTTCCTTTATCATTTTGATGAATTTTCTCTTAAAATTAGGCTCTCTAAAATTTGGTGTTCACTATGCCTGCTTCTATTTTTACTGCAAGGTAATGAGTATGTCCTGTTGATGTAAACAGCTCTGTTTAAGAGTGAGATGGGGATGCCCAATTTATAAGTACATGTGATCAGTGTTGGCAGTTGAGAGAGGGAATCCCAGCTTCCTCCCACTGCCCTGGTGCTGAGGCCAATCAGAGCCAAGGAACTTCACCTGCATTGTTTAAAGCACAGGCGTGCCTGAGGGCCTCGCCAAAGGGCCCTTTGGCATGGCCCTTAGGCGGGGACTGGCACGGAGGTTCAGCACGACCACAGTATACCCCCTGCTTCCCCTCAGCTATCTTGACCCTCTCTGTTCCTTGTCCCCATCTTCTTAAATCTCAGCCTTTTCCTATGCCCCCTTCCTCTCGCAGTTGGAGAGGTTCTCCTCCTCTGACTCTCCACTCTCAGCCCCCCAGACCATGTCTCCTATCCCTGTTCACTGGACATAGTGGCCCACTCCCACACCTACTGATAAGAGGGGACCGATTTAAGTGTTATCTAACCTCATTACCTGCTCACCCTCCCCTACAGTCCCGGGCCTGCCCTCCATGGACCCCACTTCTACTCTTTACCATGGCCCTTGCTTTACTCAACTGCCGCTCCCTGTGCTCTAAACCAGAGCTTGATCAAGACCTTATATTACAGAGCTCTCTCGACTGCATCTTCCTCATGGAGACCTGGCTATGTCCCAGCGAGGAGCCTATCCTCAATCAATGTCTTCCCCCTGGCTTCTCTGCTCTCTCTCTCTATCCCGCTCCAGCTGCTCAAGCAGAGGGTTAGCTGTCCTCTACCGTTCTTCCTTACCTTTTCAGGAACTATCCTCCCCAGCTCTCCATTAACCTGAGACACTTCTTCTTTTCAGGTTTTCCCCACCCAGCCATATCTCCTCCTATATGTTCCCCCCCTGGATTCATTCTGACCTATGGGACTCCCTTTTCCTTACCCTGTCTGAAGTCTCTTCCACTCATTCACACCTTACAATTCTGGGTGACCTGAACATCTATGTTGACTCTCCCTCCCGACCCAGAGACAAGGCCTTCATTTCACTTCTCTCTGATCTTTCCCTTCATCAGCACCTCTCCCTCCCCACGCATGCAGCCGGTCACACACTCGACCTGCTTCTTACTGCTCCCTTGTCGTCTGTGGTCCCCTCTATGATCTCGACTTTGTCCCTCCCTTGGACAGACCACCTCTGTGTGTTCTTCTCCTTGTCCCTCCCAACTGCCCCTCTTTCCCCCTCAGTCTGCTCTGCATCCACACACTTGAAGTGGCGCATCACTCCTAAAACCCTTCTTCAATTCCCCTCTGGAGACTCCATCTTTCCTTCCGATTTCGGTTCCTCATCTACCAACGTCCAGATTCAGTCCTGGCATTCCACTCTCTCTGCTCACCTCAACAGGCTGGCCCCCCTCAAATCATGCATTATTTGCCCTACCCTTTGTCAGCATCTCTGGTTCACACATGATCTCTCCCTTCTCCGAGCTCAGCTACGCAGAGCTGAGCATTTCTGGTGGCGTCAACCTACCCCCACTTCTCTCTTTCCCGCCACCAAATCTCCTTAGCTATAAAGACCTAATACACCACCATTATTTCATCTGCCTCAAATTCCTCCAGGCAACCTTTTTCAGTGTTTCACTCTTTCAGATGTCACCGACCCTGAGCACCCTTAGCCCACCCCCCCCCTCAGCCCACCCCCCTCTGCCAGACCGCTCTCATCTTGCCAGCTACTTCACTGAGAAGATTGCTGTGCACCATTCCAAGTTTCCCCCTCTCCATTCTCCTGCAAAAGAAATTTTGTCTTCCCTCCCCACCCTTGGTTTGGTGCCTTCACCACCAACCTCCCCCTCCCTACCCACCCTCATCTTTGGTCTTCCTTCCGGCTCATCACTGCCACCACCCTACTCAAGGTAATCAATTCATCCATAAGACTACATGCCCCTCTGACTCTTCCCTTCCCCTTGGATCACGGAACCTTCCCTTGCCCTCCTTTCTTTTGTACTATCCATTTTTAATTCCAGTCTCGCTTCGGTATCTTTCCCTCTATAGAAGCACACCCTTGTCCGTCCCATCCTTAAAAAGCCTTCACCTGCCAGACACTCTGGCTAATTGGCATTCAATTTCTAATCTTCCCTTCCTTTCCAAGGTCCTTGAGAAGCTAGTCTTCTCTCAGCTCTCTTCACACTTGGATTCCACTCACTTCTTGCATCCACATCAGTCTGGTTTCCGCACTGGCCATAGCACAGACACTATCTTTCTTTCCCTGCTCAGCGAAACATACACTGCTCATCGTCCACCCCTACCCTACTAATCTGTGGCGTCCCCCAGGGCTCAGTCCCCCCCCCCCTCCTTTTCAACATTCTCTTAGCCCCCCTTGCACTACTAACCCAGCAACTTGGTATCTCTACCTACTTTTATGCAGATGATATCCTCCTCCTCTTTCACACACACGTTCGCTCCCCAGATGTAACCCCACCTTAAATGCTTGTTTATCCTCTGTCTCTGACTGGCTTCGTTCCAATAGTCTCTCTCTCATTCTCTCCAAATGTTGAAATGAGCAATACGGCTCATCTTTAATATCCCACGACCACTGTTCCCTCTAAGCTGTGCGCGTGTGCGCGCGCACACACCTCGCCGAGCGAGCGCACATACTTTACAACAGAGCGCACAAAAATTACGGCTCTGATTCTGATAGAAAACAACACAGACGTCTTAAAATTTAAGTTATGATTGTAATTACTAGAAATTTCCCGCTTCATGTAGTAATCGTCTATTTTCATTTAATTTAATTAAAATCAATGTGGTGTACATACTGTATTCTGACGTGTAGTCAAATTTTAAAGTATATAATTCAGAGTCGTTATGTGGCGCACAAAAATTTAACCTTCCTTCAAATGCTGCACACAGCTGATATTTTATGCGCACACAGCCTACAGAAAATTAGAGGGAACATTGCCCACGACCCACAATAGTCCCTTCTCTGTCCCAGTCCCCCTTGTTCACACCCTCTGCTATCTTGGGGTCATTCTAGATTCCTCTCTGTCATTTAACGGCCACATTTCCTCCCTTGTCCAATGGTCTTTCTTCTTCCTCCATCAGATCCATGCTCTTTGTTCTTCTCTTGACCAGCACTCCCTTACTACCCTCCTTCTATCACTAGTAATTTCTAGAATAGATTATTGCAACAGTGCCCTTGCCGGTCTTCCCAACTACTAACTTCGTCGATTTGCAACTTCTCCAAAATACAGCAGCCCGGATTATCACTTTCACCTCGCACTGTGAACACATCACTCCCACCCTGATCTGACTTCACAAAATTCAAAAGTTCGCAAACAGAGGAGCACAGAAATGACTACAGGATCAAACTAAAAGAGACAAAAAGAGAAATAAGGATATCAAAATCAAAGGTAGAAGAAAAGATGGCTAAAGATGTGAAGTGTGGCAACAAAACGTTTTTCAAGTATATTTGGGAGAGGAGGAAAATCAGAGGTGGAATTGCAGGACTCAAAAGTGCTGAGAGAACAGATTTTGTGGAAAGTGACATTGAAAAAGCGAAAATGCTAAACACTTCTGCTCTGTTTTTTACTAGAGAAAATCCTGGAGAAGGACCACCTGTGATTGACAAATATACAAATGGGAATGGAGTAGATACCACACCATTCACAGAAGATGATTTGTTAGAGCAGCTTGCAAAACTGAAAGTGGCCAAGACCATGGGACTGGATGGGGTACATCCCAGGATACTGAAAGAGCTCAGAGAGGTAGATCCTTGGAGACAGGAGAAGTTCCACAGGACTGGAGAAGGGCTGATGTGGTACCTCTTCACAAAAGTGGCAGAAGGGAAGCCGTGACAAACTACAGGCCAGTAAGTCTTACCTCGGTGGTGGGAAACATAATGGAGCCGCTCCTGAAAGAGCGAATAGTGGACTTCCTCGAAACCAACAGGTTGCATGATCCGAGGCAACATGATTTTACCAAAGGACGTTCTTGCCAAACAAATCTGATTGAGTTCTTTGACTGGGTGACCAGAGCTCTAGATCAGGGGCATGCAATGGATGTGATCTATCTAGATTTCAGCAAAGCCTTTGATACTGTTCTCATAGGAGCTTATCAATGAATTCAACAGCTTGGGGATGGGTCCCAAGGTAGTGAACTGGATCAGAAATTAGTTGACTGACAGACGACAGAAGATGACCGTGAACGGAACTCACTCGGATGAAAGGAAGGTGATTAGCAGTGTGCCCCATGGCTTGATCCTGGGACCGGTGCTGTTCAATGTATTTGTGAGTGATATTGCTGAAGGACTAAATGGAAAAGTCTGTCTTTTTGCAGATGACACAAAAATTTGTAACAGTGTGGACTCCCCTGAGGAAGTGGAGAACATGAGAAGTTCTACAAAAGCTGGAAGAATGGTCTAATGCTTGGCAGCTAAGATTTAATGTGAGGAAGTGCACTGTCATGCTCTTGGGAAACAGGAATCCAAGGGAATTGTATGCGATAGGGCAGTGATGGCTAACCTTTTTGAGCCCGAGTGCCCAAACTGCCGCACAAAACCAAAGAATTTCCTCAAAGTGCCAGCACGTCAATTAAAGCCTCATTTGCATAAGGTGCCTCATTTGCATAAATATTTGCATAATGTTACCATACACTAACTTTTAGTAAACATGCCTCTTAATGAGTATATGGATAAAGAAAGACTAAAAGGTTTCTACATTACTATAATCCAGTACCAACCGCCAGGCACATTAGGAACTACTACAAACGCTGCCCATTTAGAACCCATAGCAAACCCGCCGTATCCTAACAGCACTACCAGGACTCACAAAGCACCATACCCTAACTATCAAAAGGCAACACTGTAAATATTAAACCAATACATTTCAGAGAACAACAATACATGACCTACTGGGGAAAGAACAAGTGGCAATGTCAAATAGGAATTATATAAACAGAATACCTCAGCTCAGTTACACATGCAGAACAGACCATCACCAAACAAGGAATCACAATTTAGAAACAGGAAGACAATAATTAAACTGGGAACCCCAAAAGCCAAACTTGGAATATACAACAACACTGTAGAAATAAAACTATAAATTAATTTCCTCTTGTACTAAACAAAGCGCAAAAATTAATGATGCACATTTCCCAGAGCTGACATATTCCAGTTAATAAATTCAAAATAAAGAGATATTTTTCTACCTTTTGTGCATTTTTTTTCAGTTGCAATTGTTCCAGCCACTTTCTTCTGGTTTCTTCGTGTCTTCTGCTAACTCTCCATCTGCTGTCCATTTGTCCTTTCTTCTGTCTTCTTGTTTTGTTTTCTTTCCATTCTCTCTCTACATCTGCTTTAACATACTAATCTTTCTCCTTTTGCTCTTTCCTCATTCCTATTTCATCTACTCAAAATTTACCCCTCCATCCTCAATCCCCACTTATTCTCCCAATACCCGGCCAATTGTAGATTTTTTATCCCTCCCACACAAAATATTTTTCCCCTCTCCATTTTACTCTCCCAGCCCCATCCCATTCTAATCCTCCCCCAACACCAGCTCCCTTCTAGTTCCAGCCTCACCCAGCATCCATTCCCTTCTAGTCCCTGCATCAGCCCATTTCCAGTCCTAGCAGCCCCCCAACCCATTTCCAGTCCTAGAAACCCCCCAACCCAATACCAGTCCTAGCCCCCCCTCATCAACCCACTTCCAGTCCTAACCCCCATCACCCCATTTTCAGTCCTAACCCCCATCACCCCATTTTCAGTTTAAGCCCCCCCTATAACCCATTACCAGTCCTAACCCCCATCAGCCCACTTCCAGTCCTAACCCCCATCAACCCATTTCCAGTCAGCCCCCCATAGCCCATTGCCAGTCCTAACCCCCCCATCAGCCCACAGTCCATTACCAGTCCTAACCCCATCAGCCCACCTCAAGTCCTAACCCCTCCCCATCAGCCCATTTCCTGTCCTAGCCCCCCCATAGTCCATTATCAGTCCTAACCCCCATAGCCCATTACCAGACAGCCCCCATCAGCCAACAGCCCATTACCAGTCTTAACCCCCCCATAGCCCATGGCCAGTCCTAACCCCCCCATCAGCCCACAGCCCATTACCAGTCTTAACCCCCCCATCAGCCCATTTCCAGTCCTAACCCCACCCAAAAGCCCACCTCAAGTCCTAACCCCTCCCCATCAGCCCATTTCCTGTCCTAGCCCCCCATAGCCCATTACCAGTCCTAACCCCACCCAACAGCCCACCTCAAGTCCTAACCCCTCCCCATCAGCCCATTTCCTGTCCTAGCCCCCCATAGCCCATTACCAGTCCTAAGCCCCCATCAACCCACTTCCAGTCCTAATCCCATCAGCCCATATAGACTTAGCTCCCCCATAGCCGATAGCCCCCCATAGCCCATCACCACTCCTAACCTCCCCCAGCCCATCACCACTCCTAACCCCCCCGCAGCCCATGTCCTGTCCTAGCCCCCCATAGCCCATTACCAGTCCTAAGCCCCCATCAACCCACTTCCAGTGCTAATCCCATCAGCCCATATAGACTTAGCTCCCCCTTAGCCCATAGCCCCCCATAGCCCATCACCACTCCTAACCTCCCCCAGCCCATCACCACTCCTAACCCCCCCATCAGCCCATTTCCTGTCCTAGCCCCCCATAGCCCAGTACCAGTCCAGCCCCCCCAACAGCCCACAGCCATTACCACTCCTAACCCCCCCCGCCCATCACCAGTCCTACCCCCCCAACAGCCCACAGCCATTACCACTCCTAACCCCCCCCAGCTCATTACCACTCCTAACCCCCCCAGCCCATCACCACTCCTAACCCCCCATCAGCCCATTTCCTGTCCTAGCCCCCCCCAGCCCATCACCAGTCCTAACCCCCCAACAGCCCACAGCCATTACCACTCCTAACCCCCCCCAGCCCATTACCACTCCTAACCCCCAGCCCGTCACCACTCCTAACCCCCATCAGCCCATTTCCTGTCCTAGCCCCCCCCAGCCCATCACCAGTCCTAACCCCCAACAGCCCACAGCCATTACCACTCCTAACCCCCCCAGCCCATCACCAGTCCTAACCCCCCCCAGCCATTACAACCCCTAACCCCCCCCCCCCAGCTAAATTTTTTTTACAAAGAAAGCTGTCGCTGCCGGGGCCGGGGCCGCCGCGGCAGAATCGAGTGTGCCGCGGGGCCCCCCCGCCCAGCAGAGCCTGCCCTCCGTCCCCGGTATCACCTCTCTCAGCTGCCGGCTTTCAGAGCGCGAGGGAAGTTTCTCCCTCGCTGCTCTGTTAAGCCCGCGGGGGCTGATGGGAACTTCCCATCAGCCCCCGCGGGCATAACAGAGCAGCGAGGAAGAAACTCCACTCGCGCTCTGAAAGCAGGCGCGTTTGACTAGAGGCAGCTGAGAGAAGGTGATACCGGGGACGGAGGGCAGGCTCTGCTGGGCGGGGGGGCCCCGCGGCACACTCGATTCTGCCGCGGCGGCCCCGGCCCCGGCAGCGGCAGCTTTTTATTTTATTTTTTTTTAATGCCGCATATTTTGATTGCGGACCTTCCCGCGTACCAGCTGCAAGGCCTTCGCGTGCCACAGCTGGCACGCGTGCCATAGGTTCGCCATCGCTGCGATAGGGGGTGAGAGGTTCATGTGCACGTTTCAGGAGAAGGACCTCTGAGTGATTGTTTCTGAGGAACTCAAGATGGCAAAACAGTATGACAAGATGGTGGCAAAAGCCAGAAGGATGCTGGGTTGCATACAGAGAGGAATTACCAGCAGAAAGTGTAAGAAATATAACTTTTACACAATAACAGACTTCTCAGTGATGCAGAGTTGGTTTAATCAATCACTTTCCTGCAAGGAAGGGTGAAATGCTTCAGTGAGCTTTTCACAAAGATCCTCTGTTTCACAGTTCCTTTTATAGTAGATTACATATACACCTGTATCAGGCTACGTATTAGCCACGTAGACTCTCTTCCCAGGATGCAGACATACAGCAAGATGAATCAGCCTTGTACCTCTGCACCTGTGACAGGCTACGTTATTAGCCATTTGCCATTTCTTTCCAGGATGCAGACATACAAAATTATATTACAGAATGATGAATGAATGGAATACAAGCATCTATATTACATTGTAAAAATAACATATCACATTTGTTTATATCAAACTCCTCCCTCTTTCTTTTTAAAGTTTTCTTGTTACTTTTTACATTTACTCCACAGTTCCATAAGAAGCTTCTAATTTAGATAACATCCTTCCTAACTCTCTCTCCTTCCCTTTTATCGTCCATTATTAACATTGCACCTTTGTGCACTGGAAATGATACTATCATTTGTTTAGTGCTTACCGTTTCTATCAATCTTTGAGTTAACCCTCCTATACATGGTATTATGCAACACCCCACCATAATTAATACTCCAATTACAACAAGTACAGAAGTAAATATAGATACTACCACCCCTTTCCATTTTCCAAACCATGACCCCAACCATCCATTGAGAGAGGTATCCGTACCTGAATTTTTCTGCCAATTCTTCTGCCAAGGTAGTTAATCCTCGCAGGACTTTAGTGATAGTACCATCAGGGGCTGTGTTGTTGGGGATGAACATACATTCCCCCCCTCCCCTCAATATCTCACACGTCCCCTTTTTCAGCCGCCATCATATCTAAAATCATTCGGTTCTCCCAGGCCATTCTGCTAGTGGCATCCAATTGTTCTGCAATCCCCTTTATTGCATCCCAGGTATAATTGATAATATATATAATTTATCCAGTCTACATTTTTGTTTATCGTGATTACCCCTAACAGGGATTCGAATCCAGCTGCAATCTGGTTTCCTGCTTTATACTCATCAGGGACTCCTATTGCATCTATATATATCCTGTCATCAAATGAGGCTCCCAAGGTGGTACTCCTTTCCCTTTGTATTTGCCCCTTGTCCTGTTCTGTGAATGCCAAGGTGAAAGGAACTGCCAATCGAACTACTGCACTTGTTCCCGACCATAGGGTAGGCAATGTTGGTTTCGACGTCCGCCCTCCACACTACCACCACAGGTCTGTCCTAGGGATTGCCAGGTTGGAGTAGTTCTGTTCTTCTCTTCTCCTTCCATCCCTGTCAGGTTTAGGCTTAGAACGCAGGTTTTCAGTTCCCCCACTTCCCTCGTGTAGTTCTTCCCCTGCCTGGTGAGACAGGCAAGAGTGTTTTCCAAACGTGGGGGGGAACTTTTACTTTCCTTCAAGTCTATAGGGGGAAAGAGCAAATTCAATGACTTGCAACTTTCATTTCCCCAAGCAGTTTTTTTCCTGATACAGAGATATGAAGCATCTTACTCCATTGGGATCTATATCCCACCTCAAGGGTAAGGGCACAACCTGTGCAATGGGCCTCCCAGAGGCACATGCATAGCAGTTGCTACGGTTGAGACTTCCTACGGTATATTTAACCCATTCCACCCAGGTGTTCACATCCCCATAACCCGTTTCCACCTCTAGAGTGTCCCTTAAATCTTTAATCGCCACTATTTTGACTACGTTAGGGGTCCTTATTAGGTTCAAAAGATATGCTGGGGAATGGTGTGGAAACCTGAGTCTGATTCTTGAGGGGTATTCTTATCCTCAATCTTCCCAGGGGATCTTGCCCATTATTGTCTATTCCTAGTCCATAGGTCCCATCCAGTGAGTCATCCCTTCCAGAGAGGGTGACCACGATGGGGTTGCAACTTCCTGGGTTACATTGCTGAATGCTGTGTTTCTTTATCATTGTTATTTTTCTTTTGAACTGGGTGCCTCTTCCCCTCTGGGGAGACCCAGCCTCCATCCTCGGTGGTCCACCAAACTTGTGACCACCTGTAACAGGGCATCCTGAACACCAGTGTCTGAGCAGTCTCTGGACACATATACTTATGACTATTTCCCCACAAGCTTTTCGTAGTATCCCCCGTCACAACCTATCACTTGGTAGGCATCAAATTCTAGGCTCACCAGTCCCTCTCCCTCTGGTACGGTTACAGTAAATATGTTAGGATACATTCTTCCCCATCATGTTCGTGTTTGTATTTGTTCATCAGTCCATCCCATCAGTCCATCCCTTTCCCCGTCCTAGATCCCATGCCATTCCCCTTAACAGAGAAAGTGATCCCCCCCCTATCATAGCAACATCATCCATTTTTTCTTTGTCCATGTTATAATGTTTATTAGTCCTTGTTAACTAACTCCTCTCCTGTTCTTCTGTGTTTTCCATGGTATTTTTCAGGCACAGAGGGTCAGTAGTTCCCAGGACCTTCCATTGTGCGTTTGAAGGAGCTTCAACCGGACCTTTAATCGTCCAATCTTTTTCCGCAGTTCTTACAGCAGTCTCAATACTCAGTAAGACCTGGAACAGGCCTTCCCAGTCTGATTGCAATTTAAACTCCTTCCAGGATTTTTATCAAGACCCACTGTCCTGGTTTGAGACCGTGAACTGCAAACTCCAATGGGGGTGTTTGTGCCAACAATCCTTTATTTCTGAGAACAGATAAAGAAGAGGAAAGCCCAAGTATATATTCTTTCTGAAACTTATCTTTAGTTTCAGACTGGGGAGGTTCCTTTAATTGTCCCATATAGGGTAATCCAAATAACATTTTCGTAGGGAAACAATCCTAAATCTTTCTGAGGGGCTGCTCATATTATTAGCCATTTGCCATTTCTTTCCAGGATGCAGATATACAAAATTATATTACAGAATGGTGAATGAATGGAATGCAAGCATTATATTACATTTGTTTATATCAAAATGAAGAGGTACTGTACAAGTCACTGTTGAGGCCTCACTTGGAATATTGTATTCAGTTTTGGAGACTATATCTCACAAAGGACATGAAAAGGCTGGAAACAGTTCAGAGGAAGGCGACCAAAATGATTTGGAGCCTGCATCTGAAAACTTATGAGAAGAGACTTGAAGATCTAAATATGTACACTCTGGAGGAGAGGAGGAACAGGGGAGATATGATTCAGACCTTTAATGAACAAACAAACCTCTTCCAAAGACGGGGAAGCTGTAAAACTGAAGCTGCAAGGGGATAAACTGAAAGGCAATGTCAGGAAATACTTTTTCACTGAAAGGGTGGTGAATGCTTGGAATGCCCTCCCGATGTAACTGGTGGGGGCAAATACAGTGACAGAATTCAAAATGGCATGGGACAGACACATGGATCCCTTTTTATAGCAACAGAATAAAATCAAAATAAACATAATTATCTCTTATATCTCAGTAAATAGGAGTGATCTACACGGAGCGGTGAGTATACCCCTAAACAAAGGCATGGGGAGGGGTGACCTGCACGGAGCGGCAGGTGCACCTACTCTTGCCGCCTTGCTGGGCAGACTAGATGGACCATACTGGTTTTTATCTGCCGTCATATACTATGTTACTATGTAGTAAGGCCTCTGATCACAGCACTTAATCCTGCGTAAGTCCATCAAAATTGATCCTATGCCTTGTTTTTGTATTTCTCTATGGAAGTAGAGGCAGACTTGGTAGATTCTGAATCTGGTAAAAGGCTTCTTTGGCTCATAGCATGTTATTGTTATATTGTGGTGGTATTAAGTGCCGTTGACTCAATGTCAACTCATGGCGACCCTCTGAATAATTGTCTTAAACTGTATTCGGTCTTCAATCAAGCGACTCATTGTTAATAGAGTGGAATCCATAGCTGCTGCTCTTGTATCGATCCATCTCGTTGATGGCCTTCTTCTTTTGTATTGACCTTCAACCTTGCAATCATGTTGTTTTTCTCTATTGGTCTCTCTCTTTGCATGATGTGTCCAAAGAATGAAAGTCAATCTTGTCATCTGAGCGTCTACAGAAAGCTTTGGTTTGATCTTTTCTAGTACTACTGTAACTGGCTTGTCTTTGGGCAGGCCATGGTATACACAGTATTCTTTGCCAGCACCATAATTCAAAGGCATCTATTTTCTTCCTGTCTGTGTTTTTCACTGTCCAGTTTTTGCATTCATAAGATGTTATTGAAAATAGCATGGCTTGGACAAGTTGAATTTTTTTATGGAGAGAGACATCTCTGCTCTTAAGAATCTTGTCTAGATCCTTCATAGCCATTCTGCCAAGAGCAATGCGTTGTCGAATTTTTTGACTGCTTGTCATTTCTTTATTGTTCCAAAGAGGTTAAAGTTGTCCATGATTTCAGTTTCTTCTCCATCAACAATTAACTTATTGATTTTTCCAGTTGCCAGCATCTGTGTCTTCTTTACATTAAAGTGCAGATCCATTTTAAGACTGTTCCTTGATCTTGAGAAGCAAATGGCCTAAAGTAAAGGAGGAGGAGTTCGGTTTTTTTTTTTGTTTGTTTGTTTTTTAAATCCTCTTTCAGGTTAATGAAGGATGTTTGAGATTAAAGTGCCTGTTAAATTTGGCTACTGCTCAGAGAGGGGTCTTTGTGCATAGCACATTAATGATTAAGAAGGTCATTTAAGAAGTTACATGTGTTTGCACATTTGAAAACTCCCATTCAGATGTGCAAATCACAGAGATTTCCTCAGAGCCACTTTTGAAAGTCAGTGATGGACATTATCACATTGAAAACATGTATATATCACTCGGGGCATTGAGGGGCATGGCCTGGACTGTCTTATGAAGATGCTTGTTGCCATGTGATTTCAGAAAGGCTCACCCATGTCCGGACCCAGAGGCTGACATGTCTATTCCTATACCTGTTTTGGCCATAAATAGGTAGAAAAGTCCTTGTTTCATGGAAACAACACTTGTAGGGAGAAGAGGTAAATGTGCTCTCACTTCCACAATAATTTTCACCAAGTCAAAGGAATATGTTTGTAAATAAACAGATGTATCATTTTGCTACCCCATCGCTGCACATCTGCACTTCTAAAATGGCAGGCCGGGATAAGTATATAGCATAGAATAGATGCCACCCCCATCTTGAAATACCTCCGCAGATACATCTGTGTACCTATGTCTGTAGCTGTGTATTTTGGGGATGTGTATCATCCTAAAATAGGCTGTAACCGTGCCATATGTATAGGCCTGTCTCTTGAAACGGTTCTGGGGACATGCATCTTTCAGGGCGGAGATGGCGCATGCCTGCCCCCCCCCCCCCCCTTCACTGCTTACTCTCTCCCAGTAATTTGGATGTTTTGCCCTGGACATCCCAGCTTGTTCCTAAACAGCCTTTCTAAAATGCCACTTTAAAGGTCATTGATATGTAGTATACCTGTTTAGCATATGTGGGCACTGGGCAGGTTGAACTTTTTAAGTGGCCCCCATTATGGACTACGGAGCATACATATTTGCATGAGTCAGGGTCCTTGTATATCTCACATTAGTAAATGTACACACTAATGGGGGATTTCCATGTGCATTTAATTTTGATATATTTTTAGTACATAGATCCCACTCCTATGTGTATATTTCTCTATGTAATTATTATTTAGAGTCATTTACTACACCATCATCTTAATCCAAGGACAACACAAAGCAATTTTGTCCTTTCTTGACAGTACTATACCCCATGATGGGCTCTTTCACGGATCTTGTGACACTAGATGAAGGTCAGCAGATATAGGATCAGACCTTAACTCTGGGTGGGGTTGGGAAAATAATATCTAGTTAAAATAAAAACATTCTTTTTTTGGTCAGATAGCTTTATATTGTTAAGTCAGAGGCATTTGATATATCAACAATTTCTTATTTACAGAGCATGCTTGGAAACCTTTTCGTGTTTCATTGATACAAATATAACTATCCTTTCTTTAGGAGAAATTGTAGTAAATGAAGTAAATTTTGTGAGAAAATGCATCGCATCAGATACAAGTCAATATGATCTTTGGGGAAAGTTAGTGTGCACAAATTTCAAGATTTCCTTCATTACGGATGACCCCATGCCACTTCAGGTTTGTGTTTTTTAAATGCACTTTTTTTCTTTATTGTGGGGAGTAATGATTGCAGAAAAATTAATCATTTTCAGGGGGGAAAAATACTGAACACTTGATCATTTCAGAAAATAGTTATAAATTATTTTACAGATTATATCTTACTACTAACAGAATTACTAAAATATTACCTGGTGTGTGAAGAATGAGTGTTGAAGGGGATATGGGAGAAATGGTACACTGTCTCACATTTTGATAGCATTAACCTTAAACAGACATATAGAAAGCTATTCAGAAAGAGACAGAAAAATTAAAGACATTGTTGTGGGATAAAAAAAAGTGTTTACTTTTGGGCTGCCAGTAGAAGACATTTCTGGGCAGAATGTTGGCCTGGTTACAAAGTATTTAGTGGCCGCACTGTGAAATTGCAACTGTTTTGAAAAAAGTAGTGCCTCTAGTTTGCAGTCGTGGTATAAGAATCTGGAATATGTGCTTATTTCTCCATTAACTGTATCATGAAATGGTGGGAAGATCATATTAAGCTGCACCCTTCAGTTTTAGTTCATCAGATTCAGCATCTTCAGCCCCGACCCCCTTTTTGCCTGCCAAAAGTTCTGAGGTATCCAAGAGAAAGGAGCTACATGCCCAGTCTGAGCAGAGGGGGCCAAGCAGCAAGAGTGGAGACTCTCTGACGAGACCCCGTGGACGTCGAAGGGTGAGCACTGGGAGAAATTCCAGGTGCAGTGTTATTGTATCCCTTTATGCGATGTGGAGAGTGATGGCAGGGAGCAGCCGACCAAGCTTCTCCGGTTAGAGGACTTGAACTGGACAACAGAGTTGACTCCCATTGTCCTGATGCACCTCTCATCGTGAATTTATTTTATTTATTTATTTATTTTATTTACATTCTCTTATATACCGCTCTATTCTGCAACAGTGCGGTTTACATTGAACAAACTGAAATTACATTGAATGGAGCATTATAACTTGGAGATAACTATTTTACAGGGAACATGGGCTATGGAGGGTTAAGTGGCTTGCCCAAGGCCACAAGGAGCACCTGTGGGACTAGAAACCCTAGTCCTTCCGGCCCAAGGTTGCTGTCCTCTAGTGGGATTTGAACCCCCAACCTTCCGGCCTGAAGTACCTTGCCCCAACCACTAGGCCACTCCTCCACTCCTGAAGTCCTCTGCCTGAGGTGTTGATGTTGGTGTCCGTGGCTGTGGCATCAGCCCCCTTGCAAGCGGTGGTTCTGATGGAACACCTTCGAGCCCTTGAAGCTCACTTGGTGGTGGTGGAAGCCTTGAACAATGCAGGGTTTGCGGCACGCAGGGCATTGTCACCGCCCTCCATCCAGTCTATTCTGGAGACTTATGCCTTGCCTGTCAAGGTGGGGATATCCGGTGGGAGATCGTAATAGACTCTGGTTCCCGGAGCAGAGGCCCATGGACATCACCATCAGCATACTGGGTGACAGGAGGGCTTCAGCGCCTGTTCTCTCCCAAGCTGTGGAGCCAGCAGGAGGATGAGACTCAGCACTACTTCAATTTTTTCCCACAGTCCGAATCTGAATGAGAGAGCAAGGAGGAATCGACAGCCTCGGACCTTTTGCTCCTTGGACTTTTTCATCTGACCCATCGTCTCCCCCAGTAAGACTCAAGTCACCCCCCGGAGGACATGTCCTTCCAAGACTTCGTTTAGTGATATGGCCAAGACCATCCCCTTTTCCCTGGAATTGGAGGAGGAACAGAGGGCAGAAGAACTAGAGCTTCTCCAGTATACCTCAGCCCCCATTGAGGCAGTGGCTGTTTCCTTACACCATGTCCTACAGATGTTGCTGCTGAGGCAATGGGAGGTGCTGCTTATGGTCCTCATTGTTAGCCGCAGGCTTGATTCTCTGTACTGGGTCCAGAAGGCCCCGGGGTTTGAGAAGCCTCAGTTGCCCCACAATTCTATTGTAGTTGAATTGGCCTTGGTGTGCTAAGTGTTCCAAGACTTACTCTTCGGTATCGCCAAGCTATGAGGCTCGCACCCTGGATTCCTTTGGCAGGAAATGCTATCAGGGTTCCATGCTGGTCGTCAGTCCTGGCCTACCAGACCTATATGAGTATGATCCCAGGGCCAGGCTGGCAGCAGACCTCTGAGGGTGGCAGGCCATGTGCTTCGACACACATGGCCTGCTTTCCCCCCCCCCCCACCCGTACATCGAACCGTGCCTCGCTGCCCCTCCGTCTCCCCCGTGATGAGCTGCATCATGCTCCTGCCTCCTGCTGTTGCTGAATGGGGCGGGGGCAGGCCATGTGCTTCGGCACACATGTTCTGCCACTTCTGACCCACTAAAGTTTTATGTCAAAGGAGGGTCAGAAGCGGCAGGCCAGTTGTGCCAAAGCACATGGCCTGCTGCTGAGTTGAGCTGTGCCCCCCCCCCCTTGACCCTGCTGCCAGAATCAGTGGTAGCACTGCTCAGCATGGGGGGATGGCATGGAAAGGGCTTCTGCCTTGGGCAGCAGAAACCCTTGGGCTGGCCCTGCATGTTCCTCAAGGATGTTATGTTGGACCTGGAGGACTTTGCCTTCATTCCCAAGGACCGTCATAAGACGTTTCGGGGCCTGGTGGCACATGGCAAAGACTGCTCAAAATTCATGGTGTGTGGCATCTATGATGCCTTTGAGTCTGTGGGCAGAGTGGCGGCTCTGGGCATTGCTGCCCACCAGATGGCGTGGCTGCAGTCTTCCAACTTGGAGCAGTGGGTCCAGGACAAGATCGCCAACGTCCCCTGCCGAGAGGAGAACCTCGTCAGGAAACCAGTAGAGGAGAAGGCGGAGGAGCTCAAGAAGGAGCATATAACTCTCTTGAGGCTCTCTATGAAGCCTGCTGATCCTGTGTAGAAGAAACACCAGGCCAAGAAGGCCTACTACCCATGTCAGCGTCCGTATTGCCCATCCCAGCTGCAGGCACAGCCCAAGACAGAGACTCTCCACCAGCAGCAGAGGGAGAAGACTCCAAAGGTGTAGCCTGCCCCTCAACTCAAGTCAGGTGTGGGTTTTGACTGGTTCCTCAGGAGAATAGCCAGCCGACCGTTGTCTGCTAAGGTACCCCTACAGGTAGGGGGATGGCTCATCCACTTTTCCCACAGGTGGCCTCTCGTCAGCTGGGTGCTGCAAATCGTTTAAAGCGGCTATCTGCTGCACTTCACCCAGATGCCATCTCCATACGCATCCAGGGATTACCCCATGGACCCAGAGCACAGGAGCCTGCTGCAGACTGAGGTCGCTGCCCTGCTAGCCATCTTAGCCATCAAGTCAGTTTCCCCAGCTCAGGTCGGTCAGGTCTTCTACACCAGGCACTTCCTAGTTCCCAAAAAGACCGGGTGGTTCTGGCCCATTCTGGATCTGAGAAACCTAAACAGTTTCCTCATGTGCGAGAAGTTCAAGATGGTCTCACAAGGGACACTGCTCACATACCAATGAAGCAGGTGTCAGGCAGCTTTTGAGACAGGATCATTGTCACCACACCACTGGTGCAATCCCTAGCCTGTTGGCTAGAGCCAAGGAATCTGCTGTGAGGCCTCCCATTCCAATCGGCAGCCCCCCTCAAGATGCTTACGACGAAAGAGTAGTGGATCCGTGGAATAGTCTCCCAGTGGAGGTGGTAGAGATGAGGACAGTAACTGAATTCAAAAAAGCATGGGACAAACACAGAAGATCTCTAAAGGTAAAAAGGGGACTGTTGTAGTTGTTGATATGGAAGGACAGACTAGATAGGCCATGTGGTCTTTTTCTGTCATCATATTTCTGTTTCTAATGCATCCAAGTTTGGCTGGGGAACAAACCTGGATGGCCTGTGCACCCAGGGCCTTTGGTCTGAGCGGGAGAGTCTGTATCAAATCAACTTTCTCGAGCTCCAAGCCACAGCGAATGCCCTCTGCGCCTTTTGGGCGCACTTGACCAATCGAATAGTCCTGATTCAAATGGACAATCAGAGATGTTCTGTGTGAACAGGCAGGGAGACATGGGCTCATACCTCCTGTGCTGGGAAGCTGTTCACCTGTGGAATTTCACCCTGCTACACAGCATGTTTACCCAGCGGGCTCAATGGCCTGCCGGATCAACTCAGCCAGGTGCTTCAACTGCACAAGTGAGCTCTCAAGAGAGCGGTGTTGAGCCGGATCTTTCAGGAGTAGGGGCTTCCGTAGTGGACCTTTTTGCCACAGCGCACAATGCCCAGGAGGTATGGTTCTGTTCCCAGAGGCTGATCAGCAACTGCCTGGCATCAGTCACCTTCCTCCTCCACTGGGGGGTGGGCTTGCTCTATGCATACCCCCTGCTACCACTCGTGGTGAAGACTCTCTGGAAGCTCGATTCATGAGGGGTCTGCTCCTTTCAAAGCCTCCACTCAAGCCCCTGACAGTGGGATCTCAACATAGTGCTTGCACAGTTGATGTGGCCCCCATTTGAACTGCTGGACTTGTGCCCTCTGAAATTTCTGACCTGGAAGGTCCTCTTTCTGGTGGAGTGATGTTGGTGCATCAAGTCAGTGAGCTCCAAGATCTGGTCACCCACTCTCCATACACCAGGTTTCACCAGTACAGGGTGGTGCTCTGTATGTACCCTTGCTTTCTCCCAAAGGTGGTCTTGGCGTTACACCTCAACCAGTCGATAGTCTTACCAACTATCTCCAGGAACAAGCAGGAATAAGTCATCACATATGGGTACGTCGGTACCGACGGAACCCGCGCGGGAAAGCTCCCCAGCTTTTCAGATTAAAAGCTTTTGGGGCCTCCCACTGCACATGCGCGCTGCCTTCCCGCCTTCCTGACCAGCTCTCGTCAGTTCCTGACCAGCTCTCGTCAGTTCCTGACCAGCTCTCGTCAGTTCCTGACCAGCTCTCGTCAGTTTCTTTTTTTCCGCGGAGCCAGCAGGTCGTGTTCCTGTCACCGCTGAAGAAATGGTTAATTTTATTGTTTTCTTTAGACCGCGTACCTGCCTTCCCCATTCTGAAACCGGTACTGCCGGTCTCTTTCTTTCTTTAAAAAAAAATAAAAAATATATATATTTTTTTCTTTTCTTCAGCACAGCTTGGTACTTTGTTAGGCCTTCAGGCCTACACAAATTCTCCTCATGGAGAAGCCAGTTCCTGGTTTTAAAAAGTGTACCAAGTGCAGTGCTGTCATTCCTCTTACAGACACCCATGAATGGTGTCTTAAATGTTTAGGACCTGACCATTCCATACCGGACTGCCCATCCTGCTCCCAGATGTCGAAACGTGGATTGCAGAACCGGGCCAACAAGTTCCATGTGCTGTTTCCTTCAGAAGCATCACAGTCATCCAGGTCTTCCTCTCCGGATGGATCTCAGGTAACCAAAACTCCAGTGGGCAAATCCTCTAAAAGCAAATCTCTTTCTAAAGATCGAGAGGCTCTCAATTCTGAGTTCGAGGATTCTGCCCAGGCCAAAAAACCCCGGCGGGAGGTTCCGGCCTCCAAAGCAATCATGGGGTCACATGTTGACATCGATGGCGCGGCCTCGACAGATCACCTGTTGTACTGCTCTGGGGTACCGGCCCATACCGGTACCGACATCCAGGCAGCAGTGGCGTCTGTGGGCACTACTGTCCAAGTCATGCAGCAGGCCATTCTGGCTTTTATTAATGCTGCTACGCCCTCGGTACCGCAGCCAGCGGTACCGGGTCCGGTTCCGGTAATGGCTTCCATACCGGAACCGAGGCCATCGTCTTCCAAACGCAGATCGGTTCCGCATGCCGGATCCGGGCTTTTGCCCGGTACCGATCCCATACCCGGTACGCCCGATGTCGATACCGAACGGTATGCGTATCGTGCGTTGGAAGCACATAGAGGATACTCTGCTTCTTCAGAGGATTTTAACTCCTCTGATGATTCTGATGAGTTCTCCCTTGATCTTCCTGAGGAGCCTTCTTCTCCTAACAGGAGAATGTCCTCCACCAGAGGATTTGTCCTTTCAGGACTTCATCATAGAAATGGCTAAAGGTCTTTCTATTGCTTCATCCTCTGAAAAGGAACCCAGATCAAAGAAACTGGATATTTTAGGATACTCTAAGTCTCCTAAAGAGGCAGTCACCCTGCCTATCCATGAAATCCTTCAAGAACACTTGATGGACTTATGGGAGGCTCCTCTAACATTGTCTCCTTCTTCTCGCAGGTTGGACACCATGTACCGTGTCCCCCCTTCTCCTGGTTTCCAAAAAACCCAGTTGCCTCACCATTCTATTGTGGTGAAGTCTGCAATGAAGAAGATAAAGAGTACCAAAAGGCACTCTTCTACTCCTCCAGGGCGAGAATGTAAGACTCTAGACTCTTTTGGCAGGAAAATTTTCCAGGCTACTATGCTTATAGCCAGGATTAATTCCTATAGTCTTTACATGGGCATGTTTCTCAGTGAAATCGCTCTAAAAGTTCAGCATTTTGCCCCCTTTATTCCTGAGGATAAGAGGGAGCAGTTCATTTCCTTAGTGAAACACCTTTTGGATATTTCAAAGTTCTCCAACAGGGCAGCTTTTGATTCCTTTGAGGGTGCTGGTAGGGCTTCGGGCATTGCTATAGCAGCCCGACGTCTTGCTTGGCTCCAGGCTTCTGATCTAGAACCTTGGGTCCTAGATGGCTTACGAAATCTGACCTGTACTGGTGAGAACTTATTTGGTGAGGAGTGGCAAATTAAGGCCACTCAAATGGATGCAGAAAATGCCACCTTAGATAGACTTTCTAAGTCTACCTCCACTCCTGCCAAGAAGAAGTCTTTTAAGAGGCCTTATTACAAGAAGTCCAGATTTTCCACAAATACTGGCCAACAATCCTCTCAGCTTCGTTTTGCTGCTAAACGTCAGCAACCTAAACAGGCAAGGTCAAAGCCTGCGGCGTCTGCTACGCCTCAGCAGGCTCCACCCCCTCAGGGGTTTTGACTTGCCCCTAGAGAACTTAACTTTTCTGGCTCTAGAACAACCAGAGCCCCTCACCATACCCGGAAGGTTAGCTCACTTTGCTCCCAGATGGGAGCAAATTACATCAGAGCAATGGACCCTCTCTATCATCAGAGAGGGTTACAAACTCCATTTTTCCGACCTTCCTCCTTTTACTATGGTGAGGCAGTTCAATTCTCCCCCATCTCTCCTGGCCCTCTTGGGTCAGGAAGTCTCCTCCCTCCTTGCCCAGGGGGCAATAGAGGAGGTCCCTCTTCTTCAACAGGGGACGGGATTCTACTCCCCTTATTTTCTAATACCAAAGAAGACAGAGGGCTTCAGACCAATTCTGGATCTGAGAGAATTGAACAAATTTCTTTTCAAGGAGAAATTCAAAATGCTTTCTCTGGGCATTCTCCTTCCATACCTTCAGAGTCAGGATTGGCTTTGTTCTCTAGATCTAAAGGATGCGTATACACACATACTCATCCACCCATCCCACAGAAAATACCTTCGATTTCTGTTTCAGGGAAAACATTTCCAGTACAGAGTACTCCCCTTCGGTCTAGCCTCTGCTCCAAGAGTGTTCACCAAATGCATGGCAGTCGTAGCTGCCTTTCTAAGAGGCCTGGGAATTTTCATATTCCCATACCTGGACGACTGGCTCATCCGAGCTCCCTCTCAGTCCCAGGCCCAAATTTCCCTGGACCGCACAAGGCGTCTTCTGCAGTATCTAGGACTGGTAGTAAACCTTCCCAAGTCTCAACTAATCCCTACTCAGTCTCTCGAGTTCATAGGGGCCCAATTAGACACCATCACTGCAAGGGCCTACCTGCCTCAGGTCAGGGCCCAACGCCTGCTGAGTTTGGCCTCCCAAGCTCAGTCCAGCAGTCATTTGACAGCCCGGGAAATGCTGCGACTTCTGGGCCACATGGCCTCCACGGTACATGTGGTGCCCTACGCTCGTCTGCATATGAGAGCAGCTCAATGGACCTTGGCCACCCAGTGGACTCAAGCATCTGGAGCGCTCTCCGACCAAATACTCACCTCAAGCCGTCTATTTTGGTCCCTCCAATGGTGGACATCCACCAAGAATCTGTTGTTGGGGGCCCCCTTCCAACCTTTGTTGCCCCAAGCAACCCTCACAACAGATGCCTCCCAGACAGGGTGGGGAGCTCATCTTCAGAACATCTCCACTCAGGGCACTTGGTCTCCACAGGAGGCCACCCTTCATATCAACCTCCTGGAACTGCGAGCAATTTACCTTGCCCTCAAGGTCTTCTATACCCTCCTTGTCAACCTGACTGTCCTAGTTCAGACAGACAATCAGGTAGCCATGTTCTATATAAACAAACAAGGAGGGACAGGCTCTCTGTCGCTTTGCAACGAAGCTCTCAGAATATGGGCCTTCGCCAGAGAGCATCAAATTCACCTTCTTGCAGTGTATCTTCCAGGAGTTCAAAACTCTCGTGCAGACAGACTCAGTCGAGTTCTGCTTCCACACGAATGGTCCCTACATATGGACCAGATACGCAGAATCTTTCAGGAATGGGGGACCCCGGACATAGACCTCTTTGCAAGTCCGTGGAATGCCAAACTTCCCCGGTTCTGTTCCAGAACTCAGTGTCAGGGAGCTCAGGCCCACGATGCCTTCCTCCTGCATTGGGGTCAGGAATTCCTCTATGCCTTTCCCACCCATTCCTCTAATATCCAAGACTCTGTTCAAGCTCCAGAGGGATCACGGGACTATGATCCTCATAGCTCCCCGCTGGCCACGCCAGGTGTGGTTCCCTCTACTTCTGCATCTCTCCCAGGGATCCTCCCTGGACCTGGGAGCTGCGCCAGACCTTCTGTCTCAGGAGGAGGGGACTTTGTGGCACCCAAACCCCAAATCCCTACATCTCAGAGCTTGGTTACTGAAGGCCTAAGTCTTCAAGACTTTAATCTTTCTCAACCTGTGACAGATATCCTTCATGCCTCTAGGAAACCTTCCACGAGGCGTTCTTATGCTTTCAAATGGAAACGTTTTTCCATTTGGTGTGCTCAGCAGGGTCTTGACCCTCTAGCACTTCCTTTGAATTCCCTCTTGGACTATCTCCTGCATCTTTCAAATGCAGGCCTTAAGACGAATTCAGTAAGGGTCCATTTGAGTGCTATTGCAGCATCCTTAAAACCTATAAATGGACAACCTGTCTCCTCTCATCCTCTTGTTGCACGTTTCATGAGAGGCCTGACTCTAACTAAACCTCCCATCCGCCCTCCTCCGGTAGCATGGGATTTGAACCTAGTTCTAGGTCAGCTTATGAAGCCACCTTTTGAGCCTTTGGACTCTACCTCCTTCAAATTTCTTTCCTGGAAGGTTGTTTTCCTTATTGCAGTCACTTCGGCTCGCCGCATCAGTGAACTGCAGGCTTTAGTGGCTCATCCACCTTATACTAGGTTTCATCATGATAAGGTGGTCCTTAGGACGAATCCCCACTTTATGCCCAAAGTGGTCTCGCCTTTTCATCTTAATCAAGAGGTATATCTACCTGTCTTTTTCCAGGCTCCTCATGCATCCAGTGCAGAGAGGAACCTTCATACTCTGGATTGTAAAAGAGCTCTTGCCTTTTACCTCAACAGGACTCAACCACATCGAAAGTCTTCCCAACTTTTCGTGGCTTTTGATCCTTCTGATTTGGGACTTCCAGTCACCAAGCGTACACTTTCCAATTGGATCGCTCAGTGTATTTCTTTTGCTTACCAGAGTAAGAACATTTCTCTGGAGGGCCATGTCACAGCTCACAATGTGAGAGCCATGGCCACTTCTATGGCTCATCTTCACTCTGTGTCCATAGATCAGATCTGTCGAGCAGCCACTTGGGCCTCGATTCATACCTTCACAGCCCATTACTGCTTGGACAAGGACTCCCGCCGGGATGCCTTGTTTGGTCAGGCTGTCCTCAAACACCTGTTCCATACTTAAACAACTCCTGCCCACCTTCCCTGGATGGATGCCTGAGATCCATGCGAAGATGGTTTACCCTTGGAGGGGGATCTCCCAGGCATCTTAGCTAGGGAGTCCCCATATGTGATGACTTATTCCTGCTTGTTCCTGGAGATAGCACAGTTACTTACCTGTAACAGGTGATCTCTGGGAACAGCAGGAATTAGTCATCACAACCCACCCACCTCCCCTAGGAGTTGTATCTCTATCTATCTATCTTCCTGTCCTCTCTCTCTATTGTCTCAGCTTTAAACTCGAACTGACGAGAGCTGGTCAGGAAGGCGGGAAGGCAGCGCGCATGTGCAGTGGGAGGCCCCAAAAGCTTTTAATCTGAAAAGCTGGGGAGCTTTCCCGTGCGGGCTCCGTCGGTACCGACGTACCCATATGTGATGACTAATTCCTGCTGTTCCCAGAGATCAGCTGTTACAGGTAAGTAACTGTGCTTTCTTTCCCCGACCTCATACCAACCGAGGTGAGGCAGTATTGCATACCTTGGACTGCAAACAGGTTCTAGTCTTCTACCTGGAATGTATGAAGGCGCACTGCACTGCCAGTCTACCCAGCTGTTCGTTTCTTTTGACCCCAGTAAGCTGATACCACTGTCTCAAAGTGCAGGCTATCCCTCTGGCTTGCGAACTGCATCACTTAGGCATATGCCCAGGCTGGGTTGAACTTTGAGAGTCATGTCATGGCTCACAATGTCACTACAATAGCCATCCTCCGCTTTGTCTCCATAGAGGAAATCTGCAGGGCTGCTATGTGGTCCTTGGTCCATACTTTCACAGCCCATTACTCTCTGAATGGGGATTCTTGATGGGCCAGCAATTTTGGCCAGGCTGTACTCCGGCATCTCTTTGGGTCTTAGAATCATCTCCTGCCCACCGGCCCTTCTGTCCATCCAGGCTAACTGCTAAAACCCTTCAGGTCCATGTCTGCTGAGGATACTGAATCAGATGAGTCCCTTGGTAGGGCTACCCTTCTGTTCTTTCTGGCTTCTCCAGTTTTCATTGCTCTTATTGGGCTAGTGATCTCCTTTGGTTCCGGTAGCCTATAACTTAGGAGTCCCATAAGTGAGGACTTATTTTCTGCTTGTTCACAGAGAAAGCATAGTTACTCACCTGTAGCAGGTGTTTTCGGTGAACAGTAGGAATAAGTCCTCAGAACTCTCCCACCTCCCGAGGGAGTTGCCTTTTTGGCTCCTGCTATGTTATTGTACTGAGAATGTGGTGGGAAGGCAGGCGCATATGCATGGTGCACTTCCCAAAGACTTCCTTTGGAAGCTGGAGAGCGTTTTGTGTGGGGTTCCATCTGTAACATCGCCCATATGTGAGGACTTTATTCCTGCTGCTTACAGAGAACACCTGCTACAGGTGAGTAACTATGCTTTATGGGGTGAGCACCAAAAGAACCTGCATGTCTTGTGCATATAATGTGAGCATTTGACATTTACGCTCATAGGTATACGGCCACTTGTAGCACATCTGTTTTTGCACATACGTTGGCTCCTCTCGTTTCATTTGCATAGATGCCCTTTGCTGCATACTGGCGCTGGAGTCTCATGCTATTGGCACACTACAAAAACACGTATATAGCTAATATTGTGCAACTTCAGCACCGGCTTTCTGAACCGGCCTGTAAGTTTGTACCTGAAGCAGTGCATATGGTTGTATGAGCCCTGCCTGAGATCTGTCACCATGATAGCTTCATCATACGAGGGATAGGGATATAAAAGTACAGGTAAAGTGCCCGGGGGAGTTGTAAATAAAGGCTCATGATTCTAGACCCCAACCACAGTTCGGACAAAAAGAAATAGATGACAACTACTGTGGTATCTCCCTTCCCTCTCAGAAAACTGCATTGTCTTGCTTAGTTATAAGATTTGTTTCTGCCCCAGCCTCTCCTGGTTTTTTAAATGTCATTGTATAAAACTTCTTTGAGTTAGAAATATTGAAGTAGGAATATAAATAAATTTTTATTTTCCAGAAATTCCATTACAGAAACCTTCTCCTTGGTGAACATGATGTTCCACTCACATGTATCGAACAACTTGTCGTAGGTATGTACATTAGGACTTTCATTGCCAGAGTGTGAGGGTGTTCTTTAAATACAAAGGTTGAATGAATACAGTGTTACAAATGTAGCTCTTTAAGACTCGATTTAGTTTAATATTTATCTATACATTTTATTTATTTTGCATATAGTTTTGCTGTTTGTTTTCATTGCATTGTACTATTGCTGAGGTACTTGTTAGCAACAGTTCTGAAATGATCACAGTAGACATAAGACTTCATCAGTGATGCTGTTTTATCCATTGAAGTCAAAATGTTCTGTATTTCGCTGTTGTGTGTTGCTGTAGTTAAGTTTTTTTATACACATTAGAAGATGGTTTCATTTTATAAATAAGGAAATCTGAGCCATGTAAATAGTCCCACCCATATTTTATTTATAGGATGTTTTATGAAAGATATTTTTTAAACCATTTTATTTTTACAGTAAATCTTTCGAAATAACATGGACCTGTTTTTTTTTTTTGGTTTTTTTTTTCATAGGCTTCCTCTTATTTACTGCCTTATGGGGAAAGCCTTTGAAAAGTCAAACCCTTTGTTTATACAAAACCATAATTGGAATGCCATCCATCTAAAGTGTCGAATGAAAACAAAGCTATCTTTATTAGTCATTACTAACAACCCAACACAGCTGTTCTCCATCCCATACCTTGTTCTTACTGAGGTCTATTATGATTGATGGGAGCAAGAGCAATCTCCAGTCACTCCTGCTTAATGGATTCTGGGTTTCAAAATGGTGTCTGTAACCGCTAGCAGTAATCTTGTGGTTACTACCACTAGTGGTCAGGTTGCTTTTGCAGTACTACCACAAAATTACTGCTAGAGGTTTCGCGTGCCAGTTTGGAACCCAAGGTTTGCTGAGCAGGAAGGACTAGGAATTGCTCTGGCTCTGTTAGATACCAGGAACCCAGATAAAAGCTGCTTTTTAAAATCGCTGTTCCCACTGACCATGGAGAGATGTCAACATGCAGTCCCTTATGCAGAGCCAGATTTAAGAGATTGAAACCTATAGGCAGGTCTTTACATGCATTTTGCAAGAGGTTCTGCATTTGGCACCGAGTTTGTAAAATATAGTGGGAATTTTGCACATCCAAACCTAAATTATGCTGGGTATTTTCCGTGTCCTATCTAAAATTTGCCTTCATATGTGAAAAAGTTCATTCATCATCATCCTGCTAGACCAAGCCCAGACATATGGGATATGCTAATACGTTTACCAGCAGTTGGCGGCAGACTTTAGCAACTTTCAGTGATGTCATCACTTGGTATATCCTCTGGTACAACACCGAGAGAAGCTAGTATTTGCTTCATTCCAACAGGGTGGCAAGGTGTTTGGATTGGTGCAGCAGTACAGCCATGGTGCTGTGATCATTTGAGTCTAGTAAATCCCAGCATTTTGCTGAGCAGGCTTCACCCTTGTATTCTGAAGCTGACAGCTGCCCAGTGTTCAGCACTGTTACCCACAGATTTTTAGTGTTTGATGGGCCTGAAGAGAAGCAGGAGGATTCCACAAGGTCCCTGGGGGGGGGGGGGAGGTCAGTAAGTTGGACCCAGACCTTCCTTCCCTCTTGCTGTCCTTATTTGCATGCTTTCTATTTTTTCTTTCTCCAGTTGGGTTCAATGTGCAATATTTGGCTCTCTGCTGCTTTTAATAAGACTGTGCCAGACTTCCCTTTCTGGGACTCCCTTTTTGCCATTACCCTGCTTCTTTTTTTTTGTCCCCCCCCCCTTGTTTTGCCACTGCACTGCTCAGCCCTGCAGCCTGCATATCTCCCCCTCCAAGCATTTCTTTTTCATGTGGCTTCTGTTTTTTGCCACTGTTGTGGCTGCAAAGCCCAGGACATCCTTTTTGGGCATTTTGGAATCCACTCATGGGGCCCCAATGCTGTTTCTGTGACCCTTGCCTCTCCTTTCCTATTTCTTTCCTGTTGGTGGGCACCACAACTACTTAATATGGCTGTTTGGGCCTGGTGGAAGAGGAGTCTGGCGGGATGGCCATAGAAGCAAGTCCATTGGCTCCTAGGGGCCCTTCTTTTCAACTGGCTTGCACTGCAGCTTCTGAAACAGCTCATGGGCTATTTTCAGTCTTGGTTAGCTGCTTGATAGCCCTCTTCATGGAGGTCCAAGGTTCTTTTCTTTTTTCAAAAAATTTTATACTTTGAACTGTTTCTCTTCAGAAACGTTTCTTTTTCGGTGCTAGGCGCCATTTTGGGCATTAGGCCTCATATTCCTGAAACATGGAAAAACCAACTAGTGGTTTTAAAAAATGTACTAAGTGTGGCAGTACCATTTCCGTCACTGACACCCATGATTGGTGTCTTAAATGTTTAAGGCCTGAACATTCTCCATCTGAATGTCTCTCCTGTATGGGGATGACTAAGAGAGGAAGACAGAACCAGGCTACAAAGCTCGGTACTCTTTTCTTCGGATGCCAGATCCATTGCATCGACATCTTCAAGAGCCTGCTCTTCCTCCCATGGATCTCAGGTAACTAAACAAAAAAGCCGGTCCTCAAAGGGTAGCTCTCCTGCTAAGCATTGAGAGGCCATTGGCATTGCCCTTGAGGGGAACCACACCGGCAAAACAGCCCCGGCGGGAGGCTTCGGCTTCCAAAACATCAATGGGGCTCCAGGATGTTCTCGAGACCTCGACCTCGCAAGAACTACTGGTGCCATGCTCAGGGGTCCCGACTCCCAGCCATCGGCAGCATCGATTAGACCAGAGGTTCCTCGCTATCGAACGCAGCATTGCAGCTCTTCTCACAGCTGCGGTACCGTTGACACCTATGGTTCAACGGGCACCGGTACTGACATCGATGCCGGTACCTACACTGGTACAGATACCGGTACCGACGATACGGCCCCTTTGGGAATTCTTCCCACGCTATCTTTGGCTGGAATCGACAGATTGGTACCGGATCAACTCGGTACCGACTTCGATCGATACCGGGACCATGCTTTGCATGAGCATCGTGGTCAGGAATACTTCGAATCCTCCGATTCCGAAGACTCTGACAATTCTGCTGGTACCAGAGGGTTTCTCCCGGAAGATCCCTCTTCTCCCCAACGCAGAATGTCACCTCCAGAGGACATGTCTTTTCAGGATTTTATTTGTGATGTGGCCAAAGGCCTTTCAATCACTGTAGCTCCTGAACAGGAACCCAGAGCAAAGCAATTGGAAATTCTCCAAATCCTAAAGCTCCAAAGGAGGCAGTCACTCTGTCCATCCATGAAATTCTGCATAACTTGATGCTCAGAATGTGGGAGGCACCTCTGACTACATCTCCTCATTCTAGGAGGCTTGATACTATGTATCGAGTTCCGCCATTTCCTGGATTTCTAAAGACTCAGCTGCCACACCATTCAATGGTGGTGGAGTCAGCCATGCGTAAGATGAAAAGTGCAAAGAGGCATGCATCCAATCCCCCAGATCGTGAATGCAGGACTCTGGACGCTTTTGGGCGCCAAAACTTTCAGGCTTCCATGCTTTCAGCTAGGATCAGTTCATATATGCTATATATGTGCATGTTCCTCAAAGAAGTTACAGGAGACTTGGAGCTTATGAGCCCACTTCTCCCAGATGAAGAGACAAGACTTTCTTGCTGTAGTTAAGCATGCTCAAGATGTCTCCAAGTTCGTGAATTGTGCAGCCTTTGACTGCTTTGAATGCATCAGCAGAACCTTTGCTATTGCCATTGAGGCACGATGGATTGCCTGGCTTCAGGCATCAGACTTGGAGACTTGGGTACAGGACAAGTTAGGTAGCATTCCTTGCACGGGAGAGAATCTCTTTGGCAAGAACTGGCAGGAAAAGGCTAACGAGTTAGATGCTGACAATACCACTCTAGATAGATTGTCAAAATCTACAGCCACTCCAGCCAAAAAGAAGCCTTATAAAAAACCCTCTTTTGGCAAAAAGAGGAAATTTTATCCTTCCTATACCCAGCAGAGTCAAACTCAGGGTCAGGTTGCCCAGAAGGGACAAACTAGACAGCAAAAGAAGCCAAAAGGCCCGAGAGCCCAATCAACTCCGCAGGTTCAGCCCCCTCAAGGGCTTTGACTCCTTCCTAGGAGCTCAGCCTTCCTGCCTCTGAGGGGTCCCCAACCCCCCCCCCCCAATATCCCAGGCAGGTTATGCCACTTTGCCAACAGATGGCATCAGATAACAGCAGAAGATTGGACTCTGTCCATTGTAGGAGAGGGGTACAAGCTCCATTTTCACAGCATGCCCCCTCCTACAATTCTAAGGCAATTCAATTCTCAAACCTCCGCAGACAATCTGCTAGATCACGAGGTCTCAACACTTCTGCCCAAGGGACAATAGAAGAGGTACCCATTCTTCAACGGGGTGCAGGGTTCTACTCCCCCTATTTTCTTATTCCAGAGAAAACAGGAGGACACAGACCCATTCTAGACCTCAGAGAATTGAACAAATACCTGTTCCGAGAGAAGTTCAAAATGATTTCTCTTGGAACTCTTCTGCCATACCTTCAAAGCCAGGATTGGCTTTGCTCTCTAGACTTAAAGGATGCATACACTCACATTCTGATCCATCCAAATCAAAGGAAATTCTTACGATTCCTTTTCAAGGGAAAACATTTCCAGTACAGGGATCTCCAGGAACAAGCAGGAATGAGTCTTCACATATGGGTACGTCGGTACCGACGGAGCCTGCGCGGGAACGCTCCCCAGCGTCCAATCAGAAAGCTTTTGGGAGCATCCCACAGCGCCTGCGTGCTGCCTTCCCGCCTTTCCAACTGTCTCTCCTCAGTTGTTATTTTTCCGCGGAGCCAGCAGGTCGTGTTCCTGTCACCGCAGAAGAATTTCCTTATTTTTTTCTTTATTTCTTTTCTGTACGCGTCTGCCTTCCTCGACGCTATACCGGTACCGCCGGTTCTTATTTCTTTCTTAAAAAAAAAAAAGACCTATTTTTCCTTCAGGTGTACTTCAGTTTTGGGCCTTAGGCCCAAAACCTTTTTCTTTAAATATGGAAAAACCTGCCTCAGGTTTTAAGAAGTGCACAAAATGTGGTGGTACTATATCCGTCACCGACACCCATGACTGGTGTCTCAAATGTTTAGGCCCTGACCATTCCATTAAAGATTGTGTGTCCTGTTCCATGATGTCTAAGAGAGGTCGACAGAACCGAGCTGCCAAGCTCAGTACCCTGTTTCCCTCTGATGCGGCTTCGGTGGCATCTACGTCTTCCAGGGCTGCTGCTTCCTCACATGGATCTCAGGTAACTAAACATAAATCCAGCCGGTCCTTGAAGGGCAAATCTCCTTCTAAGCATCGAGATGCCTCTGGCCTTGCCCTCGAGGATTCTGCACCGGCAAAATTACCCCGGCGGGAGGCTTCGGCTTCTAAAGCATCATCATCGGGGTTCCAGGACGATCTAGATGGCGTGGCCTCAACAGATCTCCTGGTGCCATGCTCTGGGGTACCGGTGGCCTCCACCGGTACCGACTTCCAGGCATTGGCAGCGTCGATGGATCAGAGGATTCTGTCCATGGAATGCAGTCTGGCGGCTTTCCTTGTGGCATCGATGCCCGTGGTACTGCAACAGACTACTCCGCAGGTACCGGCTCCGGTATCGCCATCGGTACCTATCCCGGTACCGGTGGCATCGACATCGGCATCGGTGTCAGCCATGCCGGTACCCTGCCCTCTGCAGCCTTCCGGTACCGATACCCCGGTACCGATGATTCCTGATGCCGACCTCGGTCGGTACGGGTATCGGGCTTTGCAAGAGCATCCCGACAGACGATACTTCGATTCCTCTGATGACTCTGAGGATTCTGAAGGGTCTGTCGATGCAGCGATGCTTCTTCCACAGGAGGAGTCCTCTCCTAAATGAAGGATGTCTCCTCCAGAAGACTTGTCTTTTCAGGACTTTATCAGAGAGGTGGCTCGTGGTCTCTCTATTACAGTAGCCCCAGAGTCAGAGCCTAGAGCTAAGGAGTTAGATATTCTACAATATCCTAAAACTCCTAAAGAGGCAGCTACCTTGCCTATTCACGAGATTCTATATGATCTCATGTTAAGGATGTGGGAAGCACCTCTAACCACCTCTCCTCATTCTCGCAGGTTGGACACCATGTATCGTGTCCCTCCTTGTCTTGGTTTTCATAAAACCCAGCTTCCTCACCACTCTATTGTGGTTGAGTCTGCAATGAAAAAGATTAGAAGTGCCAGGAGACATGCCTCTAATCCTCCGGGACGTGAATGTAGAACCCTGGATGCTTTTGGTAGAAGAGTCTTCCAAGCTTCCATGCTTGCTGTGAGAATTAATTCTTATAGTCTCTACATGGGCATGTTCTTAAAAGAAGTCACTGACCATTTGCAAATTTTAAGTCCTTTTATGTCTGACAATAAAAGGCAAGAATTTCTCTCTGGGCTAAAACATGCCCAGGATATCTCCAAATTCTCCAACCGTGCAGCTTTCGATTCCTTTGAATGCGTAAGCAGAGCCTCAGCTATAGCTATAGGAGCACGTAGGATAGCTTGGCTTCAAGCATCTGATTTGGAGACCTGGGTCCAAGATGAATTGGGAAATATCCCTTGTGCAGGTGAAAATCTGTTTGGCTTTTGCTTGCCAATCCTTACCAATCAGATGGATGCTGAAAATTCTGCTTTGGATAGACTATCCAAATCTTCAGCTGCTCCTGCTAAGAAAAGGTTGTTCAAGAAAACACCTTTTCAAAAAAGGGAAGATCCTATCCTGCTTATAGTCAGAGAGCATCTTCTGCAGCTCAGTTCCCTTCCAAACCTCAGCAATCCTCCAAACAGACCAAGGCAAAGGCTGCGAGGCCTGCTCCAGCCCAGCAGTCTCAGCCCCCTCAGGGCCTTTGACTTTCTGCTAGAGAACTTAGCCTTCCTGGCTCTAGAAGGACCAGAGCCCTCCACCATTCCAGGAAGGCTATGTCACTTTGCTCCCAGATGGGGGCAAATCACAGCAGAGCAGTGGACACTCTCTCCATCATAAGAGAGGGGTAGAAACTTCATTTTTCCAGCTTGCCCCCTCTCACAAGAGTGCACCAGTTCAATTCTCCAATCTCCCTCCTCAGCCTATTAGAGCAGGAGGTTGCCACTCTTCTAGCCCAAGGGGCAGTAGAGGAAGTGCCCTCTCATCAACAGGGCACAGGGTTCTACTCCCCCTATTTTCTTATCCCAAAGAAAACGGGCTTCAGACCCATTTTAGATCTCAGAGAATTGAACAGATTCCTAGTCAAAGAAAAATTCAAGATGGTTTCTCTAGGAACTCTGCTGCCATACCTTCAGAGTCAGGATTGGCTTTGTTCTCTAGATCTCAAGGATGCGTACACTCATGTTCTCATCCATCCAACTCACAGAAGGTTCCTTCGGTTCCTTTTCCAGGAGAAGCACTATCAATACAGAGTGCTCCCCTTTGGCCTGGCCTCTGCACCAAGGGTGTTCACGAAATGCATGGCAGTGGTTGCTGCTTTTCTGCGCACCCTGGGAATATTTGTCTTCCCCTATCTGGACGACTGGCTCATTCGAGCTCCCACTCAATCAGAGGCCAGGACTGCTCTAACCTGCACAATGCGTATCCTTCAGTACTTAGGGCTGGTAATAAACATCCCAAAATCCAATTTGATTCCTACTCAGTCCCTGGAGTTCATAGGGGCACTGCTGGATACCACAAAGGCAAGGGCCTTTCTTCCCCAGGCCCGTTACCTTCACTTGATGCAGTTAGCTTCTCAAGCAGAGTTGAAACCCTTACTCACTGCTCGAGAGATGTTACAGTTGCTAGGCCACATGGCTTCCACAGTTCATGTGGTACCATATGCTCACCTTCACATGAGAGCAGCTCAGTGGACTTTATCCACCCAATGGACCCAGGCATTAGGCTGCCTGTCAGACAAAATAGCAAAGACCAGTCGCCTCTTTTTGTCCCTCCAGTGGTGGAAGTCCCCTCAGAACCTCTTGCTGGGGTGTCCTTTTCAACAGCCTCTACCCCAGGCAACTCTTAAAACAGATGCTTCTCCAATGGGCTGGGGAGCTCATCTTCAGGACCTCTCCACCCAGGGCATCTGGTCCCCACAGGAGACTTGTCTCCACATCAATCTCTTGGAACTCAGAGCAATCTTCCTTGCTCTACGAGTTTTCCACACCCTGCTCAGCCACAAGACAGTCTTTGTCCACATGGACAATCAGGTGGCCATGTTCTACATAAACAAGCAGGGAGGAACTGGCTCTCTGTCGCTTTGCAACGAAGCTCTGCGACTGTGAGCCCTCGCCAGAGAGCATCACATTCATCTTCTGGCAGTCTATCTTCCAGGGGTTCAAAACTCTTGGGCAGACAGACTCAGTCGAGTTCTGCTTCCACACGAGTGGTCCCTATATATGGATCAGGTGTCCAAAATTTTTCAAATTTGGGGAACCCCGGACATAGACCTCTTTGCAAGTCCGTGGAATGCCAAACTTCCCCGGTTCTGTTCCAGAACTCCGGCTCAGGCAAGGGATGCTTTCCTCCTTCACTGGGGTCACGACTTCCTGTATGCCTTTCCACCCATTCCCCTAATTCCCAAAACCCTGTTCAAGCTTCAGAGAGACAGAGGCCACATGATTCTCATAGCTCCACATTGGCCACGGCAAGTGTGGTACCCTCTGCTTTTACACCTCTCTCAAGCTCCCTCCCTAGAGTTAGGGTCTGCTCCAGACCTCCTCTCTCAGGAGGACGGAAAGTTGTGGCATCCCAATCCCCAGTCTCTGCATCTCAGGGCTTGGTTGCTGAAGGCCTAGATCTCCAGGATTTTCCTCTTTCTCAGCAAGTTAAAGATGTTCTTCAAGCTTCCAGAAAACCTTCCACTAGACGTTCTTACGCCTTCAAGTGGAAAAGTTTTACCATCTGGTGTTCTGAAAAGGTTCTTAACCCCCGTGCTATACCTCTGGAATCGTTGCTGGAGTATCTCCTGCATCTGTCTAATGCAGGCCTTAAGACAAATTCAGTAAGAGTCCATCTGAGTGCTATTGCAGCTTCACTCAAGCCTCCTAAATGGACAACCTGTTTCCTCTCATCCCCTTGTAGCAAGGTTCATGAGAGGCCTCCTTTTAACAAAGCCTCCCATTAGACCACCCCCGGTGGCATGGGACTTAAATTTGGTTCTTGGTCAGCTTATGAAGCCACCTTTTGAACCTTTAGCTACTACCTCCTTGAAATACCTTTCTTGGAAGGTTATCTTTCTCATTGCAATCACATCAGCACGCCGCATCAGTGAATTGCAAGCACTAGTAGCTAATCCACCTTATACAAGATTCCATCATGACAAGGTGGTCCTTAGGACTAATCCACATTTTATGCCTAAGGTGGTCTCGCCTTTTCACCTCAACCAAGAGGTCTACCTACCTGTCTTTTTTCCAGGGCCTCATGCATCACCTGCAGAGAGGAATCTTCATACCCTGGACTGTAAAAGAGCTCTGGCTTTTTACTTACAGAGGACACAGCAACATAGAAAGTCTTCCCAACTCTTTGTTGCTTTTGATCCTTCTCATTTGGGACAACCAGTCTTCAAGAGAACTCTTTCCAACTGGATTACCCAATGTATTTCTTTTGCCTATCAGAGCAGGAACATTTCTCTGGAGGGCCATGTCACAGCTCACAATGTGAGAGCCATGGCAACCTCAATGGCTCATCTGAACTCTGTGTCTATCGACGACATCTGTCAAGCAGCCACTTGGGCCTCGGTTCATACCTTCACAGCCCATTACTGCTTAGACAAGGACTCCCGCCGGGATGCCCTGTTTGGTCAGGCTGTTCTCAAACACCTGTTCCATACCTAATCAACTCCTACCCACCATCCCTCAGGGGATGCCAGAGATCCAGGTGAGGAAGTGCAGCCTTGTCCCAGGGTCACACAACTTCTGGGCGCTCTCCCTGGCATCAAAAGCTAGGGAGTCCCCATATGTGAAGACTCATTCCTGCTTATTCCTGGAGATAGCACAGTTACTTACCTGTAACAGGTGATCTCTGGGAACAGCAGGAATAAGTCTTCACAACCCACCCACCTCCCCTAGGAGTTCTCTCTCTCTCTCTCTCTATCTCTCTCCTTTCCCTCTCTCTCTCCCTCTTTGTCTCAGCTATAAAACTCAACTGAGGAGAGACAGTTGGAAAGGCGGGAAGGCAGCACGCAGGCACTGTGGGATGCTCCCAAAAGCTTTCTGATTGGACGCTGGGGAGCGTTCCCGCGCAGGCTCCGTCGGTACCGACGTACCCATATGTGAAGACTTATTCCTGCTGTTCCCAGAGATCACCTGTTACAGGTAAGTAACTGTGCTTTCTTCCCTTTGTGGTCTGGCTTCAGCTCCAAGGGTATTCACGAAATGCATGGCAGTAGTAGATGCATTTCTACGAACCCTGGGGATATTCGTCTTCCCTTACTTAGACGACTGGCTCATTCGAGCCCCTACAGTTGCAGAGGCCAGCACTGCACTGTCTAGCACAATGCGAATCCTCCAATACTTGGGGTTGGTAATAAACTTCCCAAAATCCCAACTTGTTCCTTCCCAATGTCTGGAATTCATAGGGGCCTGTCTAGATACCAGACAGGCAAAGGCTTTCCTTCCACAGGCCCGGTGTCTTCGCACAATGCAACTAGCTTCTCAAGTAGCAGGGAAATCCTCCCTAACTGCTCGAGAGCTACTACAGTTGTTGGGACATATTGTATCCACAGTTCATGTAGTCCCATATGCTTGCCTCCACATGCGAGCAGCTCAGTGGACCCTATCCACACAGTGGACACAGGCCATAGGACATTTATCAGACAAAATAGTAAACTCTCAACGACTAATTTTGTCTCTCCAATGGTGGCAATCACTAGAAAATCTGACAGTGGGGTCTCCTTTCCATCAACCCCTTTTTCAGGCCACCCCAACAACAAATGCATCACAGGTGGGTTGGGGAGCACACCTGCATCATCTCTCTATTCAGGGCACCTGGACTCCACAGGAGGCTGGTCTACACATAAACCTCCTGGAATTAAGAGTAATCTATTTAGCTCTTCGAGTATTCCACGCCCAGCTCAGCTACAAGACAGTCCTAGTTCAGACGGACAATCAAGTAGCCATGTTCTATGTGAACAAGCAGGGCGGGACAGGCTCTCTGTCGTTATGCAACAAAGCTTTACGACTGTGGGCCCTTGCCAGAGAGTATCAAATTCACCTTCTAGTGGTATATCTTCCAGGTATTCAAAACCTTTGGGCAGACAAACTCAGTTGAGTACTGCTGCCTCACGAGTGTTCTCTCCACTTAGACCAGGTGGCAAAGATATTTCATCTCTGGGGCACTCCAGACATAGACCTCTTTGCAAGTCCATTGAATGCCAGACTTCCCCGGTTCTGTTCCAGGATTCCGGCTCACAATTGTCAGGCAAGGGATGCCTTCCTCCTTCACTCGGGTCAGGACTTCCTTTATGCCTTCCCACCCATTCCCCTCATCCCCAAAACACTCTTCAAGCTTCAGAGAGACAGGGGTCGCATGATTCTCATAGCGCCACGATGGCCACGCCAAGCATGGTATCCTCTGCTTCTACATCTCTCTCAAGCTGCACCTCTGGAGTTAGGGCATACCCCAGATCTCCTTTCCCAAGAGGACGGGATGCTATGGCACCCGAGTCCCCAGTCCCTGCATCTCACGGCCTGGTTGCTGAAGGCTTAGACCTCCAGGATTTCAACCTGTCCCAACAGGTAAAGGATATCCTTCTGGCTTCTAGAAAACTTTCCACAAGAAGATCTTATGCCTTCAAGTGGAAACGTTATACTATATGGTGCTCCAAGAAGGAATTAAACCCCCTTGTCATACCTTTTGAAGCGATACTAGAGTATCTCCTTCACTTATCAAATTCTTGTCTAAAGACCAATTCGGTAAGAGTCCATCTTAGTGCAATTGCAGCTTCTTATAAGCCTCTGAATGGACAACCAATTTCCTCTCATCCACTCATATCCAGATTTCTGAGAGGTCTTCTGTTGACCAGACCTCCCATTAAGCCACCACCGGTGGCATGGGATCTAAATCTAGTTCTCAGGCAGCTCATGAAGTCACCTTTTGAGCCTTTAGCCACTACAACCCTTACGTTTTTGACCTGGAAGGTCATCTTTCTAATTGCAATCACCTCTGCACGTCGCATTAGTGAACTGCAAGCTTTAGTGGCTGATCCTCCTTATACTAGGTTTCATCATGATAAGGTTGTTCTTAGAACTCATCCACACTTTATGCCAAAAGTGGTTTTGCCTTTTCATTTGAATCAATCAATTTATCTTCCTGTATTTTTTTCGAGGCCTCATGCCTCTAATGCAGAAAGAAACCTTCATACTTTGAATTGTAAAAGAGCCTTAGCCTTTTACTTACAGAGAACACAGCAACATAGAAAGTCCTCGCAACTTTTTATAGCTTTTGACTCTAGTCATTTGGGACTTCCAGTCTCCAAAATAACTTTATCTAAATGGATTGCCCAATGCATATCCTTTGCTTATGAGAGTAAGGGTCTTCCTCTTCAGGGCCATGTCACAGCTCATAACGTGAGAGCCATGGCAGCTTCCATGGCTAATCTCCACTCCGTGTCTATCGATGACATTTGTCGAGCAGCCACCTGGGCTTCGGTACACACCTTCACAGCCCACTACTGCCTGGGTGAAGCCTCCCGTCGGGATGCCTTCTTTGGCCAAGCTGTTCTTCAAAATCTCTTTCAGACCTAATTCAATTCCTGCCCACCAACCTTGGTGGAATGCCAGAGATCCATGGGAGGAAGGATGCCTACCTTTCTAGGGGGGCACCTTTCTGGGGCTATCTCCCTGGCATCTTCAGCTAGGGAGTCCCCATATGTGAAGACTACATTCCTGCTTGTTCCTGGAGATAGTGTAGTTACTCACCTGTAACAGGTGATCTCCGGGAACAGCAGGAATTTAGTCTTCACAGCCCACCCACCTTCCCTAGGAGTTGTCTCTCTATCTCTTTGTCTCTTTCCTCTCTTCCTCTATCCTTTCACTCAGCTACAAACTTAACTGAAGAGGGACAGTTTGGAAGGCAGCTCGCATGTGCTGAGGGATGCTCCCAAAAGCGTTCCTATTGGACGCTGGGGAGCGTTCCCGAGTAGGCTCCGTCAGTACCGACGATACCCATATGTGAAGACTAAATTCCTGCTGTTCCCGGAGATCACCTGTTACAGGTGAGTAACTACGCTTTCCCCTCCAAATACCAACAATCCCAACCCAAACCCCACCCCCTACAACAAGATGATTGAAGAACTTCGACAAAGAAGTCTTCATCAATTGCATCAAACCCCTTCTCTCCACGGAACCGGAAAATCTAGATATCTTCCTCTCAGCCTGGAATAGCGAACCGCTTAAGCAGCAGCAGCATCAGAGCCACAACACACAAAAACCTCTCAATACTCTGACGCCCTGGTACACTGCACAGCTCTGTTAATAGAAAAGAAAGCTTCGATGACTGGAGCATCACTGGAGAAATGTTCATCAGACATTGGACTGTGACAAGTATATGGTTTGCATGGCTGAATATTGCACAGAAACTAACCAATGTAAACGCACCTTCTACTCCAAGCGGATAAAGTCCTCCCTTAATTGCCCAAGAAAACTCTTCAGCATAGTCCCCCACCACCAAATCTCACAAGACCCCCACACCCCTAACCAACCTTAGAAACTCCACAGACCTCACCATCAATGTTCCCTCTAATTTTCTGTAGGCTGTGTGCGCATAAAATATCAGCTGTGTGCAGCTTTTGAAGGAAGGTTAAATTTTTGTGCGCCACATAATGACACTCGGAGTTATATACTTTTAAAATTTGACTACACGTCAGAATACAGTATGTACACCACATTAATTTTAATCTAATTAAATGAAAATAGACGATTACTAAATGAAGTGGGAAATTTCTAGTAATTACAATCATAACTTTTAAATTTTAAGACGTCTTTGTTTTCTATCAGAATCAGAGCCGTAATTTTTGTGCGCTCTGTTGTAAAGTATGTGCGCTCGCTCGGCGAGGTGTGTGCGCGCGCACACGCACACAGCTTAGAGGGAACAGTGCTCACCGTATTTAAAAAGATGTTAAAAGCTCACCTATTTACAAGATGCTTCTCTAATGTAACATAACAACCTGCAACCCCACCCCCCCATAACTATATGACTGTATGAACCTTGCACAAAGCAAAATACCTAAAATCTATTGTATATAGTTAAAACTGCCTTGCAAACCACGTTCAACTGTAGAAATGTACATTGTTATGCATGCCTGCAACTGTATATAGTTAAGCATTCTATGTAAATCAGTTACAGACTGTTTATTGTAAACCGCTTTGACCTGGTGAAAGTCAGTATAAAAATCTTGCTAAATAAATAAAATAAATGATTAATAGTAGTAGTAGATAGTGGTTACTGTTTTGCCATCTAATGGTTGGTGCTATTGGAAGCAACAGATTGAGTGATTGTCACTTCAGATGTTAGCCTGAAGGGCTGGGGTGCATGATGCCTGATTCATTTGGCCCACAGATTCTGGTCCCCTCAGGAGGCCTCTTAGATGATCATCCACTTGGAGGTAAGAGCAATCCGCCTAGCCCTGGAGAGGTTCAGGCCTTTTCTAGTGATCACAGCAGTCTAGGTATTCTTGGATAATGCCATGGTGATGGTATGTCTACAAATGAGTAGGAGCTCACAGTGTTGGAATGGATCTTGAGGTCATGGAGCTGTGTTGTTGGGCAGAGGAGCATCTGAGTTTCCCTCTACAGTGCACATCGCAAGTGTCTGTAACATGTAGGCCAACTTCTTGAGTCAGAATTTCATGGAACAGGTGAGTAAGAAGATGGAGCCTTCCAAAGTGCCACTTGATGGCCAATGTGAGGAGCTATTTCTGCTGCAGGAAGGACTCGTGGATGACGGGCTTGGATGCCCTTCTTCAGGAGTGGCCTTGGGAAGGTATGCTGTACGTCTCTCTCCCTGGCCCCTGGTGAACTGTCTTTTTTTGCACAGGTTCTGGGTCCATCCAGTCTTGAGGATCCCTTCTCTTGTTGCATCAAGATAAGGGCCTACTGTGGCAGGGACTCCTGGTAATGGAGGTTCCCTCTCCCTTCTCATTTATGGCCTGGCCCTTGAGAGGCTTAGGCTATCCAAGAAGGGCTACTCTGAAGTGGTAGTGGACACCCTGTTTATGGCCTGGAGGGCTACAATGGGGGAACAAACGGAGCAAGAGACGAAAGGAGGTTTGGACCAGACTGCTTTATTGAAGATGATCCCTACGCGTTTCGGCTTACGCCTTCTTCGGGGGACATACAGCTACCATGAGTTAAAACAAACATTGTTATACAATGGATATGTAACATATAAATCCAATAAATAATATGATATATCAATAAAAACAAATAAATAAATAAATAAATGTGTAATGAAAGTATTAGAACAATAAAATGACTAATATATTAGTAAATGTTACGTTTAGACCAACCAGAGGACAGAGGAGAGTCAAAAACCATAAAACAAAATAATAATAATAATAAAGATCAATACAATAAAATAAAATAAAATCAATTAGACAAAATCTAATTAAATCAAATCAAATCAAGTAAACGAGGGCCGAGACAGAGAACTAAAATATTATAAAAAGCAAATAGACACAAATTGGTAAAAAACGTGAATACAATTCTGTACATAAATAAATATAGGTAAAGTTGTATATTAAACAAATAAATATGATAATAATGAAGCCATTGAATAAATATGTAAAATATATAAAAGTATATAAATACGAATAAATGTAATAGAATAATAACATACCAGTATTGTAAGGATGGAGATGTCTCATAAAGACAATTGGGTAAAAAGCACTATATGTTGATAGCGCCGTAGTTGATGAGGTTGTCTCTTAAAGACAATTGAGTCGTAGCACTATATAATGGCTATGAAAGGAAAAACTATATAATCACTAATTAGAACAATTAATATATAAAAGACAAAACATCAAATGTACCAAAAATCAATGAATAAATACATAAAAATAGATAAAAAGGGGAATAAAATGAATGATAATAATACTAATAAATATCTATAAAGTAATATAAAAATACTTAAATACAAGTTTATGAACTATGAGATGTTAAACAAACTTAAGACATGCGAATAAAATAAAATAAAATACTTGTAAAACAATAATATATTAAAAAAGATAGAAGAGGAATTGGCACATGATAATAAATATGGTGAAAATATAATAAAAATACATATAAATATTAAATCAAAGAAAAGACACAGGTGAGTAGATCTATAAACAGAACATGTGTTATATCAATTGGAGCTACAAAGAGGACCACAGGAAAAAGAATAATGAATTACGAATATATAGTGAGTGTAAGTCTCATGCTATCAATGGGGAGAAAAAAAAGGGGGTTTTAATATTCTCAATGGACGTATAACAGTGAGAGAAAAGGACGGAGGGGAACCGGGTTGTTTCAAAAGTAATAGAACATGCAGAATGAGATTAAAGTGCTAATTATTAAGCACAAGTTTAGAGCAATAATGTAACAAAACCCATGTTCTGCTGTTATATATGTTTTAATAAGATCAAGGATATGCATGAAGGAATATACTGTATGCTAATTGCATCAATGTATTTAATGTAGCTCCAATTGATATAACACATGTTCTGTTTATAGATCTACTCACCTGTGTCTTTTCTTTGATTTAATATTTATATGTATTTTTATTATATTTTCACCATATTTATTATCATGTGCCAATTCCTCTTCTATCTTTTTTAATATATTATTGTTTTACAAGTATTTTATTTTATTTTATTCGCATGTCTTAAGTTTGTTTAACATCTCATAGTTCATAAACTTGTATTTAAGTATTTTTATATTACTTTATAGATATTTATTAGTATTATTATCATTCATTTTATTCCCCTTTTTATCTATTTTTATGTATTTATTCATTGATTTTTGGTACATTTGATGTTTTGTCTTTTATATATTAATTGTTCTAATTAGTGATTATATAGTTTTTCCTTTCATAGCCATTATATAGTGCTACGACTCAATTGTCTTTAAGAGACAACCTCATCAACTACGGCGCTATCAACATATAGTGCTTTTTACCCAATTGTCTTTATGAGACATCTCCATCCTTACAATACTGGTATGTTATTATTCTATTACATTTATTCGTATTTATATACTTTTATATATTTTACATATTTATTCAATGGCTTCATTATTATCATATTTATTTGTTTAATATACAACTTTACCTATATTTATTTATGTACAGAATTGTATTCACGTTTTTTACCAATTTGTGTCTATTTGCTTTTTATAATATTTTAGTTCTCTGTCTCGGCCCTCGTTTACTTGATTTGATTTGATTTAATTAGATTTTGTCTAATTGATTTTATTTTATTTTATTGTATTGATCTTTATTATTATTATTATTTTGTTTTATGGTTTTTGACTCTCCTCTGTCCTCTGGTTGGTCTAAACGTAACATTTACTAATATATTAGTCATTTTATTGTTCTAATACTTTCATTACACATTTATTTATTTATTTATTTGTTTTTATTGATATATCATATTATTTATTGGATTTATATGTTACATATCCATTGTATAACAATGTTTGTTTTAACTCATGGTAGCTGTATGTCCCCCGAAGAAGGCGTAAGCCGAAACGCGTAGGGATCATCTTCAATAAAGCAGTCTGGTCCAAACCTCCTTTCGTCTCTTGCTCCGTTTGTTCCCCTGTGGTTTCTGCAAGAGCTTCGCTCCTCCTTTGTTTCTCTTCCTGGAGGGCTACAATGGCCTTAGCTTATATGAGAGCCCTTTTGGCAGTCCATCCTGGACCAGAACTTGACCCTGAACTTTCAAGGTTCAGGTGGTGGTCCTGATGTGCTATAAGAGTCATATCCAAGGGATTTCATTGGTAACACCCCCCAACATCTTTTGCTTTTTCAGATCACCTGCATGCCCTGTTTTATGTCAGTAGAGTCTCTCTCTGATGTTGAAGGCAGTAAAAGGGTCCCTTTTTGGGCCCATTCATAAGGCACCTCTCAAGGGTTTGTCATTTAAGGTGGTTTTCCTGAGGGCTATAGTGCCTGCCAGGTGGGTGTCTGAGCTGCAGGCTTAGTCTTGCAGAAAACATTTCTTGGCATCTCAAAAGCTTCTGTCTCCTGGCAAACTATACTGTCCTTCTCTCAAAGGTGCTTTCTCCCTTTTCATTTTGACCAGATTGTTATTCCTTCCATCCTTTAGAATGTGCAGTGGGTGTTAATTAAATACTTGCCAATTGCTAATTCCTTCTGCTGGTCAGATTTATCTTTTGTCGTCCTCTGCAGCCCAAGCACAGGATTGGCAGTGACCAATCTTCTATTTCCTGCTGGCTTAAGGAGGCTATTGGGTTGGTGTGCATTATGGCTGGTATATATGTACTGGAAAGAGTTGGAGCTAACTCCATTAGGCCTAGGCCACCTCCTGGGTGGAGTCCACTTTGGTGTTTCCAGAGGATATCTGTAAGGCGGCTACTTGATCTTCGTTGAGTATCTTTTGTAAAGCACTACATATTGCTCATGGGGTTTGGTAGAAGATGCCTTTGGCAGGGTAGTCTATCCTGAGCATTGTTGTCTTTCCACCTTAAGTCTTGACTGCTAGGGTGCATCCCACACATCTGAGCTGGTCTATCAGGATGATCAGGAAGAAGAAATTTTACATACCTGCTAATTTTCTTTACTTGAATTTTGCTAGACCAGCCCATGACCCTGCTCTGCTGACTCTTTTTCTGCAGGTTTAGATGACCGGTTGCTGTAATATGCCTAAGCAGTACAGTAGTCTGATGCAAATTTCATTATGGTAAGAGCCAAATACATGCTCAGGTTATTGGTGCCAAAGTTATGTTGGTTAATGATGATATGCGTCTCTGAATTCTTCTGAGTTTTTCCATTTTGCTTACTGCTTAGGAAGTTTCATACTGGCTTCTCTCAGTGCTACCTCAGAGGATATATATCGCAAGTGATGACATCACTGAAAGTTGTTCCAGTATGCCTCCACCTGTTGGTAAAGGAGCGTAACCCACACTGGTCTAGCAGGATTCATGGAAAGAAAATTAGCAGGTATATAATTGTAGTCATGCCATATTTTGTTTAAACCAATATGGTGAGATGGAGCACAACTATGGGGATAAGTAACCTGAAGCAGGGTTTTTGAAGGATAAACCCAAAACACAGGACTGTGTCATTGATCTACCCATTTGCTTGGTCTCCATGTGCCAGTTAAGTAGATTTCTTTAAATGATTTTACTGCAAGTGATTAAAATGGGCGAGATTCTCCAGTTATGACTTGTCCTTATGTGGTGATCAAGGTCCAACAAAAATGTATTTCCTTAGGGATTTGGAATTGTGGAACCATCTATTCATTATTTTGTCAATATTTTGTTTAAAGCCAGTCTTTTTTTTACTTAATCGTCTCTTTTGTTTGTGTGCAGTAAATGACACAAAGAGGAAACAGAAGGTACTTTCTCCCAACCAGAAACTTAAATTTAATCCAACAGAGTTAATAATTTATTGTAAGGACTTCCGTATTGTTCGGTTTCGTTTTGATGAGGCAGGCCCTGAAAGTGCAAAAAAGGTAATAGGAATTTATTTTACTTTAAAATAACATTTTAAGTTAGTGTTCAAGCTCTAGTATTATCATGGCAGGAAAAAAAAATTAAGCATTCTGCAAGTTTAATTTTCTTACTATAGATCTTTTTAAGTTTTATTCATTTAATTAATTTAATAAAGTAACAAAGTGATTGTTTTCTTGTTTTTCTCTCCAGAGTGTTAAAGGGAATAGGGAATGGATGATCAGAGACAATAGCACTATGGCTCAAATTTTCATAATCTGTAGACGTTTTCTCCTTTATTTTTCTACCTTCCATCCTAAAACTTATGAGTCATTTGGGAAACCATAGTACAAGCAAACTCCCTCCTCCTCACCTTCCCTAACTAAGCACTAGACCAGGCATGGGCAAACTACGGCCCGCGGGCCGTATACGGCCCGGCGGACCTTTTAATCCGGCCCGCCAGTATCCCTTCCTAGGACCGGGCTAATAAGCAAAAGGCTCCGAAGACCTCTTAAATCGAGTTGGCAACCCCCTTCCCCCACTCCAAAGTGGGATTCATTTTCTCCGAACATCACAGGGCTGCTTAATCTTTCAAGGGAAGCGGATCCGTCTGCTCTCCCCTCCCGAGTCCCGGGCAAGTAGCGCACTACTTCGGGGTGGAAGTTCAAGAGCTGGAGTCCTGGGCCCGCGGGTACTCGCTTGCCGCATGTGCGCCTCTTCCTTCCCCGGGAGAAGAGCTGGCAATGGGACGGAGCCAGCTCGCTGCTAATGAGATCCTGTCACCGCCGTGCAAATGAAAGCAGGCCCCTGAGTCCCTGTTCACGGGGACTTGCGTCTGGGAGACACCCCAGCAACCCCCCCTTTACTAACATGGAAGGCCAGACACCTGAGGGAGGGGGTCCCACCTTGAAGGAGCTTTGCACTGCACCAGAAACTTAGCAGATGGTCTTCAGCCCCAGCAGAGGGGGGAAATGGTGCAATGAAAGTCTGAGAAGCGGAGGAAAGGTGCTTGTGGGCTGCCGGAGCTCTCGGGCTGAATGCAGAAGCAGGTGCCCCCCGCCCCAGGCAGGCGCCTTACCTCTTGCTGAGGCCTGCAGGATCCGGCGATGAGGCGGGCGAGAGGCGAGCGATCGGAGCCATGGGCTGGGCTTTTTTTTTTGTTGCAGCAGCAGCAGCAGATTGCTGGCAAGGACACAGACTGTCCCCCCGCACCTCTCGCACTCAGCCTCCAATGAACTTCTCCCGAGCTATTAATAACATGAGTGAGGAGCCCATGTGGCATCTGCTATATAAGGTAAGGCAGGTGCTATAGGAAGCTAAATATACTTAAGGGCACAAGAGAGGAGCGGAAACTGTGGCACACAGGAGTGGAAAGCCGGAATCCGATCGCAACATCGCAGGCTCCCGGGGAAGGGCACAACTTCATGTGCTCGGGGGCAATGTGTTGGAAATCTGCTGTCACCGCAGGAACGGACTAAGCCAGGCCTGGTTTTGTCCCGTTATTGTCTGGAAGCATAGAACATGATGCAGACGAGGACCCCCTTGGTGGCATCAGCAAGTTACACCTGGAGATTCTGGGATTCTGTTAAAATGACAAGGTCTTTGGAGACACCCTAGAAATCTCTGGGTGCCACATTAAGATTGGAAGAAAGAAACAGTGGGGCAGCAGTGGTGTCTGAATTAGCCTGCATAGGCCTGAGAGAGAAAGAAACAGCAGGGGTGACTGAACTGATCGCCACAGCGGTTATTTTTATTTATTTATTTTTATTCAGCTTATGTCTTTCTAGTAGTAGTTCAAGTTATTAGATTCAGGTACAGCATGAAGAATTCTGCCGTCGGTTTTCAGATTTGGAAAAAATTGAAAAGTCACTTCAGCTGGTGGCCTGTCCCTTTTCACAAGACCCAGAAACAGCACCACAAGAAGTGCAATTGGAACTAATCGATCTTCAATCTGATGCAATCTTAAAGGAGAACTTCCACTCTCTTCCACTAAAAGAGTTCTATGCCTCACTTAAAGATGACTGTTTTCCAAACCTCCGGGGGATGGCACAGAAGATTCTGGCCTTGTTTGGCTCGACCTACGTGTGTGAGCAGACGTTCAGCGTCATGAACATCAATAAAGCCCGTCACAGATCCCAGTTAACTGACCAACACCTCAGATCTATTCTGCGAATTGCAACAGCAAAGCTATCTCCTGACTTTGATGCCTTAACAAAAAAGGGAGACCAACAACACTGTTCCCACTAAAATTGAAGGTACTATTTTATGAAAGAAATACATTGCATAAACGTTTTGTAAAATAACTCTTTTTATGCTTTTCTACCTTAAATTAATCTAAACATTTAATGTTACAAATTTAAATTTAATTTATATTAATTCACACATACACACCGTCCATCTACTCTTGGTCCGGCCCCCGGGTCCAATATATGAACCCATTGCGGCCCTCGAGTCAAAAAGTTTGCCCACCCCTGCACTAGACCTAGTGGCCTTCTTAAGTAATCCACAGCAGAAATTGATGGAGGCATGTAGTAAGCATCACTATAGCAGGTCTTGTAATATTTTTCTTGCCTCTTTCAAATTTATAATTTCATTTAGAAGGAACTTACCATATCAACCCTGTTTTATTTGAGATGTAAACCATTTTTATTGACTTGTGATGCATATTAGAGTTGCTTGCTCTTTTATTATCATGCTGCTATTAAACATGCTATGCCTCAAAAGGGGCTTGGATTGACACACAGAAATAGAGAATATGACAGCAGGTAAATACCTTGAGGCCCATCTGCTCTGGCACGTTTCATTCTTGATGCATTTGCTTAAACCTCATTTGGTCTGCGACTTCAACTGCTTGTGATCTTCTAAAACCGCCAACAAAATCAACAAGTGTAGTGTGCACATTTGCATTGCAACGCCATTACATTGTTTCAGAAACAATATGAAAACCTACTGTAAAATCTAAAACATAATTTAAGGAATTGCTACAATAGTATAATAATAATGATGACCAAGATCCGTTTTATAAAAAAAAGATTTTCTTTAGTGATGACACCAATGATGTTCCAGCAATCATTGATTTGAATAGCCTTTGTTTCTGTTTCAAATAGCATAACATTCAATATGCACAGTATTAGATAATGTACAACAATGTTTATGATAATACTGATGTGTACCTGCCTGCATTGAGAGAATTTAGAAAATGCAGTGCCATCAAACTTTCCATTGAGCTACTGAGAGAATACTTAAAAGTTCAGGATTACAAGTGAAACTGATTCACTATAAAATGCCTGGTTTTCTAGAAAACTGGCTAAATGCTCACGGGGTCTATGTTTAATGTTCTTCAGTCAAGCATACTTGACTGCACCTGCAGTACTGGAATAACATCTTTTATTGGGTGGAGTCCCCATCTCCTCCCCCCAGCCATCAGCCTAAAAATGGAAAATATTTAGGTATCTATAGATTGTAGTGCATATTTTAACCTCAAATTACCTTAGGGTTAAGAAACTGAAATTCATATACTACTTGTGGAAATTTTGAACAAGGTTTCTCTGGCAAATAGAGTTTCAAACCCATTTAAGCCTGCCAGCTGAATATTTGGAGTTCAGTAAAGGATGAACAACACCACTATTCATTGGCATTTCCTGATGCTTCCTTGCTGGATTTTTTTCATGCTGTCAAGTCAGCTTTCATCTGAACTTGTAAAAGTCATGGCATCCTAAAACAAAACCCTTATTTTATTTTTTACTTGGTTAAGCTCTTAATTTTTGTCATTGTTAAATTTTGTTAGTGACTGTGTTCTGGTTAGGCTTTATTGTATTAGGTTTATTTTTATTGATAAATATAGATAATGCAATTTTATAAACTGTTTTATTTTTCTTTTTTATAATTTTTATTGTGCTGAAAATACTGCCTCGATCGCCAGTGAGTATGAATAGCATATAAATTTGAAATTATATTAAATTTGCCAAGAAATGGGTCAGCCTTGCTCATTCACCAATTGTAAATTTTTTTTTTTGTTTTTGTCTTTTTTTTTTACTATATAATATACAATGTAAAATGGAGACACAACAGACAAGAAACAAACTGTGCATAGAAATGCATATAACGTTTGATGGCTCAAGACTTATTTATAAATCTCTCGAAGGAAGCCCACACAAAAGAAGGCTTGCCCAAGAAACCTCTTTTGCTCTCCATAACAAGTATTATTTACGAGTAGATCATAGCATATTCCACCATATGGTGAAATCCAACACCATATTATCTTTCCAGTGTTGAAATATAAGTTTAAAAGCCAAAGCAGTTAGAATGGTAAATAGTTGAGATTTCACCTTGACCACCAAAATTGTCACTCCAAGGATAGTCCAACTTGCAGTCTTGTACATTAAGGCCTCTTAAAGACTGCCCATACCACAGCCCAAAAACTCTTGAGATTGGCACAGTCAAAAAGCATATGGGACAGCATGCCTCTATCTTGTTAACAAGACCAACATTGGTCCATATCGTCATCCATTACTTCAGCAACTTTAACAGCGGTCCATTTCACCCAATGAGCAATTAAAAAAAAAAAAAAAAAGGCTGAGTGAGTGAAGCTGATAGAGAACATCTAACCAGTTTTCCTCAGGACTTCTTCCACTGGGAGGGGTTAATTCATCTGCTGAATCTTTCTCCAAAACTTTCTGGGTACCTATCATTCCACTATTTTACCTCTTCCTTAAGATCTTATTAAATTTAGAGGCTATACCGGAATCTACTGCAAATTTGCTACAGATTGCTCGTACCTCCTAGTGATCGTCCATTGTTTCTTCTCATGTACTGGGTGAACTCAGTGGTTACCTAGGGCATCAGTTCGGGATAGGGGGAGTAAAGAGCAAGACATTCAAAGAGTCTGACAGCCGGGGGAAGGGGCATAAGGCTCAAGGTTGGCCTAGAGTGCCAACACCTTGCACTAGCTCTGGTTGGTCCTGTTCCTTCCTCCCTAAGACAAGGACAAAGGTAATGTGAAAGCCATACTGATTGGTAAAAGGCTGTACCAGAAATCCCAGAAACCTCTTGCAGGGAGGCAGAAGCTCTTAATCTCCCTCCCTCTGACACCTGTCTCAAAATCCACATACCTGCTCGCTACCAAGAACACCAGTTAAGTGTCACTTTAGCTTTTAAAAGCTTAATTCCCCACAAGGGCATATCTGGAGATAACACATTTTGGATTGAGTAGAATCATGCAACTCCAAAAACACCACTAGAGTAGTGGTTAAAACCAAGTGCTCTTCAAAAAATTGTGAACATATTACTCGTTTCTAAAGGAAACTAAGCAAACATTACCTGCTCCATTCCATACCAAACTGGACATGGGAACTCCCTCAACCTGCTGACACCACAAAACCCTTTAATGTAGGTTAAAGGCCATATGATAGCATCTAAAATCAGGGAAATTAACCCCACCCATAATTTTTGTGAGCTTCAGTTTAATTAAAGCTATTCAAGGGGTCTTCCATTTCCATAGAAACTGACATTATGTCCTGGTTGGGGGGGGGGGAGGGATGACAAAGAACTGATTGTCTGTCTTAAATTCTCAATCTTATCTATAAAAAAACTGCACCAGTTCAGAGGCTTTTACATTTGTTTGTTCCCCAGCATGTGATGATATTCTTTCTGCCAACTATCTTTATCTTTATTCATTATATTTAGCTTTATTCATTAGTTTGCAATTTTAAATAAGGATTTTGTATTAGGGTAGTCCATGGTATACTGTGTATACCATGAACTTCCCAAAGAACAAATCAATCGGTACTAGAGGAGAGCAAACCTAAGCTTTCCTTAGAAGCTCAAATAACACTTCAGCTTTCATACTTTGGACAAATCATGTGAAGAGAAATATCATTAGAGAGAGACATCATGCTTGGCAAAGCTGAAGATCAGTGGAGTAGAGGAAGACTAGCAATGCAGTGTTTCGATACAGTAACAGTAGCTCTGGATGCCACTCTATCAACAATTAGCCGCTGGACTGATGAATTAACACATTTTAGGATAACTATACATAGGGATGCCATGAGTCGACTCAATTCGATGGTACTTAATGACAACAATTGTCAGTGTTGCAGTTAGCACCGGTGAACATTTCAGTGTGGTAACTGCTGGGAACATGCTGGGCACCCCTCCTGACAGCACACGACTTTCACACTTAGTACGCTTTAGGTTTTACTCCTAATTTGCGTTACGTGCAAAAACTTACCACACTTTAATAAAGGGCCCCTTAATTTCTTCTAAAATAAGCATCTCTGTTATAGCAGTAAATAAACTCTAATGTGTATCTTTCCTGGAATGTCATTTAACTTTGCATTTATATGTCGCTCGCCTCCAAAAAGGACCAAGAGTAGCTTACAACATTAAAATACATATAATATCAAAACTTCACAAATTATATAATAACAAAGTACAAAATATAACTTGGCAAAAAACGGCCCTAACTCCACTGCCCCTTCACAAAACTGGTATCTTACCTAGTTTCCACAAACCAAACCTAATTTAATTTCCTATAATTTCCCATCTCTCCTAGTCTCTTCTGAATGAGCCCCCAGACTTTTTCTAATTTAGAAAATGAAAGGTAATAATTTTCTCCTTTTTCCTTTCACATTTGTTGCATGGATTATATGGAATACATACTTGCACTTTTGCATAAAACAGAACATTTCAAAACGGTCTGACCAATTTTTTTTTTAAGCTTAGTCCTTTCCTTGAACCCCTTGACTAATCATTTGCATTAATGACAACATTGTTTCACGCCTTTGTGTACAAGAAATACGATTTTCACTGTAACTCTGATCTCTAAGCAATTCATGCATTTTTCTGTGAAGTCTCAAATATGATATGTTGTCTGAAACCCAGAACATGGTCTCTGACTCGGCCAAATAGGAATGGAGCCAGCATGATCGTAATCTCAAGATTTCTGTCTCTGTTCTGCAAGTCATTCATGTTCCTGTTGTGCTGCTCTATATGTCCCCTCTAGAGATGAAAAATATTAGGATTCTACTGCTATAGGCAGTCATATTGTTTATCCTTTTTGTTCAGCAGCTTCCTCCTACGTTTGGACTGTCTGAACTAGAGCTATTGCACTGTAAATACTTGTTTGCAACTATCCAGGATTATATCAACATTTTTATCTCATCTTCCCTCTCCCAGTCTAGTTGAGATATTGCAATCACAAATTGGGCTATGATTTCCTGTGGAACTCAGCCATCCATGTCCATTCAGAAACAATGGTCTGAACTGCCGCCTCCTAGAGATTGCGAATGCTCTGTCTGCAACATCCTCATGCCCTGCCAGCTCTGGGCATCTAATCCAGATCTCCAGCAGTGTCTTTGCAATGTTAGGCATTATCATGACATCAGTTTGTGACTGATCTGCCAGGAGCAAAGAATATCATTACGGCATACGTTTTTGTAATCGACTTGACAGTAGTATATGCATTTAAGTTGTAGATAATAGTAAGGGACGTGGAAAAACATAAGGACAGATGGGGCCTTTTCAGTGTTTTTGCCAAATAATTGAAAGGAACTGGTTATAATTATGAGATCGAACTGATATATTTTCATCATAATAAGGAAAATTGACTGGAAGACCAATGAACATTCTATCTGGTCAAGATTTTTTTTTACTGTTGCCCTCAAGATGTGATGTGTATTATATTAAGAACGCATAGTAGCCTTTAAAATAAAGGGAATGCATCAAGATGCTGAGTTAGTGTTGGTTACCCCTGAAAAATCTTTAAGAACTTTCTGTACATGGAGGTTTAATACAAATGTCTAACACAGAGAAACAAGGTAGACTTTGGATATAGGAGGCCTTACCAGGATAATGCATAAAGGGGAGGTACTGCTTGTAGGTGGCTTCAGTCTTCTGTAGGTAGACTGGAGCCTACTGAGCTGCTGTTGGTTGGTAGTGGGGTAGTTCTGAATGCCCTATGAGAGACATTCTCTAGGCATTTAGTGAAAGAGACAACTCAAGGGAAGGCTGTGCTGGATTTGGACAAATGGAGACAGTGATGCCAAGTTGAAGATAATGGGAAATTGTAATGTCTAGGAATCATTCCTTGATAAGGCAGTATATAAAACACACAAATAAATAAATCATTGTGCTTTGTGGTTCAATGTTAAACTCTCATCTCAGCTGAGCTGTACTAAGACTAGGGTCCTGGTTCCAGTAGGTCCTCTTCAGCATACATATTTTCCTCTTAAAATCAGCCTAGAACATTGACGTTACTACTACTACTGATCATTTGTATAGCACTACAAGGCATACGCAGTGCTGTACAAACACGTGCAAGAGACAGTTCTGCTCATCAGAGCTTACAAGGACAACAGAGATTCTGGACTTCAGAAGTGCTGATTTCAAGAGATACGTGATAGGGTTGAGGAGGCCCTATTCAGAGTAATTTTGATCAGCAATAAAAGGAAACATAGAGAATGCAACAGATTTCTGTATAAAGCAGCATACCAAAGGGAGAAGGTTAAAAAAAGGCTTGTATGGTTCTGTAATGAGAATTATAAAGAGCAAAGAATAGCATTCAAAAAATAACATGAGTGGAGGAGGAGAGTAGAATTATCAGGGAGACAGGAAGAATGGTTAGATGAGCAAAGCATTTTTCTCATAGGGTAATTTTAGAAACCATTTTTATATGTAAAATGATGTTTGACATGCATAAGTGGACTCTTACAACAGGCCACGCCTAAAAGCTGATGCATATTTGTACAGTGGAAATGCAGAGGGGTGGAGTTTGAGCAGAGAGTGGGTAGAGTTGCAGTTTACCTGCATGTTTTATTAAAATATGTACTTTACACGCTAATATTTATTCCTACTCTGGAGCTGATATAATATCCATACTTTCAATCTAGGCACAATTTCTGCAGGATTTCTGCTAGTATTATGTAGAACATAGATGCCTATGTGCCTTTTTAAAATAGGAGCCTTCTCCATCTCTAATTTTAGGTGCTCTGTTAGAAAGTTTTCCCAAAGGAGTTTATAAAAATTAAGGCTTTTAAACATAACTATGCCTTTATACATGTGTAAAAGGCCTCTTATAATAATACCCCCCCCCCCCGCCCACCAGTAGGCGTATACTTGCACACAACCTGAGTATAGATATTTTAAGGGGTGTCATTTGGGTAGAGCATGGGTAGAATCAGAGTGTTCATATGGGTTATGATGTACAAACTTATTCAGCCATGTACATTTTACATGGACTCCTGAGTGACTGTAAATGTAATCTCCAGCAACAAGCAGGAATGTAGTCTTCACATAATGGTATCGTCGGCACCGACGGAGCCCACGTGAGAATGTTCCCCAGCGTCCAATAGGAAAGCTTTTGGGAGCATCCCACAGCGCCTGCGTGCTGCCTTCCCGCCTTTCCAACTGTCCCTCTCCAGTTCTTCGTTTTCCGCGAAGCCGACAGGTCGCATACCCTGCCACCGCAGAAAATTTTGTCTTTAATCTTTGTTTTTGTGGTCGCGTCTGCCTTCCCTCGACACTATACCGGTACCGCCGGTTATTTCTTTCTTTCTTCTAAAATAAACAAAACAAACTATAGTTTCTGAAGTGGTTTACTTCAGGAACTTTTTTTCCTTGGTGCTAGGCGCCATTTTGGGCACTAGGCCCAATATTTCCTTAAAAATGGAAAAACCTACTTCAGGTTTTAAGAAATGTTCTAAATGTGGTGGTACCATTTCCGTCACAAACACCCATGATTGGTGTCTCAAATATTTAGGTCCTGACCACTTTATTTCAGAGTGCCTCTCCTGTGGAATGATGTCAAAAAGGGGCCGGCAGAACCAAGCTGCTAAACTTAACACCCTTTTTCCCTCAGACGCGGTGTCTGTTGCATCGACGTCCTCCAGGGCTTCATCTTCCTCTCATGGATCTCAAGTAACTAAACATAAATCTAGCTGGTCCTCAAAGGGTAGATCTCCTAAGTATCGAGATGCCCCTGGCGTTGCCCTTGAGGAATTTTCACCGGCAAAACTGCCCCGGCGGGAGGCTTCAGCTTCCAAAGTATTAACAGGGCTCCAGGATGTTCTCGAGGCCTCAACCTCGTCAGAACTACTGGCGCCATGCTCTGGGGTTCTGGCTGCTTCTACCGGTACCGACACCCAAGCATCAGCAGCGTCGATAGACCAGAGATTCCTTGCTATCGAACGCAGTCTAGCGGCTCTTCTCACGGCTTCGGTACCGTTGAAACCGCTTCAGACACCTCAATTGATACCGGTACCGACTGCATTGACATCGGTGGGTATGCCACCCATACCGAGTCATGCGTCTCTCTCCGGCATCAACAGATCGGTACCTGAACAACCCGATACCAACTTTGATCGATACTGGTACCGTGCTTTGCACGATCACCGGGATCGGAGATATTTTGAATCCTCGGAGGAGTCTGAAGACTCTGAAGACTGCCAATACCAGAGTACTTCTCCCCGAGGATTCCTCTTCTCCTCAGCGTAGAATGTCTCTGCCAGAGGATATGTCCTTTTAGGACTTTATCCGTGATGTGGCCTGAGGCCTTTCCATCACAGTAGCTCCTGAAAAAGAGCCTAGGGCAAAGGAGTTGGAAATCCTCCAATACCGTAAGGCTCCCAAAGAGGCAGCTACTCTGCCTATTCATGAGATCTTACATGAGCTTATGCTAAGGTTGTGAGAAACACCTTAAACCACATCTCCTCATTCTCGAAGACTCGATACCATGTATCGAGTTCCACCTTGCCCTGGCTTTCAAAAAACTCAGTTATCGCACCATTCAGTGGTAGTGGAATCAGCCATGAGAAGGATGAAAAGTGCAAAGAGACATGCATACAATCCTCCAGGTCGTGAATGTAGGACTCTCGATGCCTTTGGGCGTCGATGCTTCCATGCTCTCAGCTAGGATCAGTTCCTATATCTTGTATATGGGAATGTTCCTTAAAGAGGTCACAGTGGACTTGGAGCTTATGAACTCCCTTCTTCCTGATGACAAAAGACAAGACTATCTCACTCTTGTCAAACATGCTCAGGATGTTTCCAAGTTTGTTAATCGTGCAGCCTTTGACTGTTTTGAGTGCATAAGCAGAACCTCTGCTATTGCCATTGGTGCACCTCAGATCACCTGGCTTCAGGCATCTGACTTGGAAATTTGGGTAAAGGATAAATTAGGAAACATTCCTTGCACAGGAGAAAATCTCTTTGGCAAGAATTGGCAGGAGAAGGCTAATGAAATAGATGCTGATAATATCACATTGGATAGATTGTCCAAATCTACAGCCAATCCTGCAAAGAAAAGATCTTCTAAGAAACCATTTTTCAATAAGAAAAAGAAGTTGTATCCTTCCTATACCCAACAGACACCATCCAGGTCAGACTGCCCAAAAAGGGACAGCAGCAACAACCTAGACAACAAAAGAAGCCAAAAGCTGCAAAACCTCAGTCAGCTCAGCAGGCTCAGCCTCCTCAGGAGCTTTGACTCCTTTCTAGAGAACTTCGCCTTCCTGCCCCTGAAGGGTCCAGAACCCTTAACCATCCCAGGCAGTTTATGTCATTTTGCCCACAGATGGTAACAAATAACAGCAGAAAATTGGACTCTGTCCATTGTACGAGAGGGGGTACAAGCTTCATTTTCACAGCCTGCCCCCTCCTACAATTATAAAAAAGTTCAATTCTCGGACCTCCCTCGACAATCTCTTAGGTCAATAAGTCACAATGCTCCTTGCTCAAGGAACAATAGAGGAAGTACCTATTCCCCATCAGGGTACAGGGTTCTACTCCTTCTATTTCCTTATTTCAAAGAAAACAGGAGGACACAGACCCATTTTAGACCTGAGAGAATTGAACAAATATCTGTTCTGAGAGAAGTTCAAAATGGTCTCTCTAGGAACTCTGCTGCCATACCTTCAAAGTCAGGATTGGCTTTGTTCTCTCAAGGATGCATATACTCATATTCTCATCCATCCAAATCACAGGAAATTCCTCCTATTCCTGTTTCAGGGAAAGCACTACCAATACGAGGTTCTTCCCTTTGGCCTGGCTTCTGCGCCAAGAGTGTTCACAAAATGCATGGCTGTGGTAGCAGCATTTCTCCGCACTCTGGGAATATTCGTCTTACCTTACTTAGATGACTGGCTCATTCGAGTCCCTACAGTGCGAGAAGCCAGCTCTGCTCTGTCTCGCACAATGCAAATCCTTCAGTATTTGGGACTGGCCATAAACCTCCCAAAATCCAATCTTGCTCCCACTCAGTCCCTAGAGTTCATAGGAGCTCATCTGGATACCAGACAGACAAGGGCTTTCCTTCCGCAGCCCCAGTGTCTTCACATAGTACAACTAGCTTTCCAAGCAGTGCTCAAACCTTCTCACTGCTCGGGAAATGCTACAATTGTTAGGCCACATGGCCTCCACCGTGCATGTGGTTCCTTATGCTCGCCTCCATATGCTCGCAGCCCAGTGGACTTTATCCACTCAGTGGACACAGGCCTCAGATTGCCTGTCGTACAAAATAACAAACTCAGACCGTCTTATTTCGTCCCTCCAATGGTGGCAATCACCCAGAAACCTTCTGGTGGGGTCTCCTTTTCAGCAACCCCTATCCCAAGCCACCCCTAACAGATGCTTCACTGGTGGGATGGGGAGCCCACCTGCACGATCTTTTTACCCAGGGTACCTGGACTCCACAGGAGGCCTGTCTTCACATCAACCTCCTGGAGCTCAGAGCAATTCCTTGCTCTTCGAGTATTTCACACCCAGCTCAGCTACAAGACAGTCCTAGTTCAAGCGGACAATCAGGTAGCCATGTTCTATGTGAACAAGTAGGGCGGAACAGGCTCTCTGTCGCTATGCAACGAAGCTTTGCGACTATGGGCACTCGCCAGAGAGCATCAGATTCATCTCCTTGCGGTGTATCTTCCAGGCATTCAAAACTCTTGGGCAGACAAACTCAGTCGATTTCTGCTTCCACACAAATGTTCTCTCCATGCAGACCAGGTTGCCCAAATATTTCAGATTTGGGGAACCCCGGACACAGACCTCTTTGCAAGTCCGCTGAATGCCAAACTTCCCCGGTTCTGTTCCAGAATTCTGGCTCGATGTTGTCAGGCAAGGGACGCCTTCCTCCTTCACTGGGGTCAGGACTTCCTATATGCCTTCCCACCCATTCCCCTCATCCCCAAAACCCTATTCAAGCTTCAGAGAGGCAGAGGTCATATGATCCTCATAGCTCCACGTTGGCCACGGCAAACGTGGTACCCTCTGCTCCTACATCTCTTTCAAGCTCCGCCTCTGGAGTTAGGATCCACTCCAGATCTTCTCTCCCAAGAGGGTGGGATGCTGTGGCATCCGAATCCCCAGTCTCTGCATCTCAGGGCCTGGTTGCTGAAAGCCTAGAACTTCAGGATCTTAACCTTTCCCAACAGGTAAAGGATATCCTTCATGCTTAGAGGAAACCCTCCACAAGACGCTTGTATGCCTTTAAGTGGAAAAAGTTTGCCATATGGTGCTCGCAGAAGGGTTTTAACCCTCTTTCGATACCTCTGGAATCGATACTGGAGTATCTCCTTCATTTGTCAAATGCGAGTCTCAAAACAAATTCAGTAAGAGTCCATCTTAGTGCTATTGCAGCTTCTTACAAGCCTCTTAAGTCAGCGGTTCTCAACCTGTGGGTCGCGACCCCAACGGGGGTCGCCACAGGATTTAGCGGGGGTCGCTTAGCCTCCACCAAGTTTAAAAAAAAAAATTAAGATGTGCACAAGTTGCTGCCGAGTCCGCTTCTTGGCAGCAGCAAACTCCGGCAAACTCACCGCCTTCTTCTGCAGCCGCGGCTCCCTGCCTTTTAGGGAACCGCGGCTGTACTTGTAAAATCGTTGCGGAGCCCTTCCTGTCTCGACGGGCTCCGTGCAGCATTGTCCCGCCTCCAAAGGAAGTGGTAAACAACTTCCTTTGGAGGCGGGACAATGCTGCATGGAGCCCATCGAGACAGGAAGGGCTCCGCAATGATTTTACAGGTACAGCCGCGGTTCCCTAAGAGGCAGAGAGCCGCGGCTGCATTAGAAGGGAGGCAGACAACCTGCAACACGGCTGACATCGACAGAGGGGTGCTGACATGGAGGGAGGGGGGCTGACATGGACAGATGGAAGGATGGGGCTGACATGGAGGGAGGGAGGGATGGAGGGAGGGGGCTGACATGGACAGATGGAAGGATGGGGGCTGACATGGAGGGAGGGGGCTGATATGGATGGATGGATGGAGGGGGCTGACATGGACAGATGGAAGGATGGGGCTGACATGGAGGGAGGGAGGGAGGGAGGGGGGAAGACATGCACAGAGGGAAGGAGGGGGCTGACATGGAGGGAGGGGGCTGAGATGGATGGATGGATGGAGGGAGGGGGCTGACATGGACAGATGGAAGGATGGGGGCTGACAGGGAGGGAGGGAGGGGCCTGACAGGGAGGGAGGGAGGGGCCTGACAGGGAGGGAGGGAGGGAGGGATGGGGGCTGAAATGGAGGGATGGATGGAGGGAGGGAGGGAGGGAGGGAGGGAGGGATGGGGGCTGATATGGATGGATGGAGGGAGGGAGGGAGGGAGGGAGGGGGGCTGACATGGACGGATGGAAGGATGGGGGCTGACATGGAGGGATGGATGGAGGGAGGGGGGCTGACATGGACGGATGGAAGGATGGGGGCTGACAGGGAGGGAGGGAGGGAGGGGCCTGACAGGGAGGGAGGGAGGGAGGGATGGGGGCTGATATGGATGGATGGAGGGAGGGAGGGAGGGGCCTGACAGGGAGGGAGGGAGGGAGGGAGGGGGGATGATAGGGATGGGTGGAGGGAGAGAGGGAGGGAGGGGGGCTGACATTGACGGATGGAAGGATGGGGGCTGACATGGAGGGATGGATGGAGGGAGGGGGGCTGACATGGACGGATGGAAGGATGGGGGCTGATATGGAGGGAGGGAGGGAGGGATGGGGGCTGATATGGATGGATGGAGGGAGGTGGGCTGACATGGAGGGAGTAGGCTGGCATGGACAAAGGGGAGAGACATGGGGACATACTGGACAGACGGGATAAATGCTGGACAGAGGCGAGAGACAGTGCGGGTTAGGATTATAATGGGCTGATGGGGGTGCTAGCACTGGTAATGGGCAGATGGGGGGGCTACGAATGGTAATGGGTTGATTAGGGAAGGCTAGGACTGGGAATGGACTTATCAAGGGGGGGTAGGACTGGTAATGGACTGATGGGGGTCTAGCATTGGAAATGAGCTGATCAGTGAGGTTAGGACTGGAAATGGGCTGATTAGGGGAGCCTAGCACTGGTAATGGGGTTGAGGGGGGGACTAGCACTGGAAATGAGCTGATGGGGGGTAGGACTGGTATTGGGCTGATTAGGGGGGGGGGTAGGACTGGTAATGGGGTTGAGGGGGATTAGCACTAGAAGTGAGCTGATTAGGGGGCTTTGACTGGGAATGGGCTGATTGTGGGGAGGGGAGGATAGAGCTGCTGACCCTGGAAGAAAACTGGGGGCTAAGGCTACAAGTGGGCTGATACAAGGGGATGGGAGCATGGAACTGAAAGGGAGTGGATCTGAGAGGGGCTGCCATGGTATTTGTACTAGAAGGGACTGATCAGTGGGGAAGGAGGGGGACTGGAAGGGAATGGACACCAGTGGCAGTCATGGGAATGCAAGTTGACATTGGAAGGTACTGGGAGTGAGGACTGGAAAGGGGCTGATACTGGGGAGGGTTACTGGGACTGGAAATAGGCTGATGGAAAGAAGTGAAGAAAACAAAAGAGATAAGAACTGGCAGATGGACCATAGACCACAGAAAGAGAGCTAAGAGAAGACAGGAAAGCAGAAGCCTCAGATCGGGACCAGCATGATCAGAGAATAAATTGGTCAGACAACAAAGGTAGAAAAAATAATTTTATTTCATATTAGTGATTTGACTACAAAATCATCATAATTTTGAAATCAAATATTGTTACTTGTTGTTTTGATTATTTAAATAAGTATTTTATAAATAAAAACATATTGCAAAGGCCTATAATATATTAATAATTCAACAAATGATTACAGCGACAATGCGTTAACGGTAAAGGAAGAGAGACGCATTTGATTTTATCATTGGGGGTCACCACAAGTTGACCAACGGTAAAAGGGGTCACGGTACAAAAAAGGTTGAGAACCACTGCTCTAAGTGGACAACCTATTTCCTCTCATCCTCTCATAGCGAGATTTATGAGAGCCCTTCTTTTAACAAAGCCTCCCATTAAGCCACCACCGGTGGCATGGGACTTAAATCTGGTGCTCAGGCAGCTCATGAAACCGCCCTTTGAACCATTAGCCACTACATCTTTGAAATTCCTTTCCTGGAAAGTCATCTTCCTCATTGCAATCACATCAGCACGTCGCATCAGTGAATTGCAAGCGTTAGTGGCTGATCCTCCTTATACAAGGTTCCACCATGATAAGGTAGTTCTTAGGACTCATCTGCACTTTATGCCAAAGGTGGTTTCGCCTTTCATAGAAACATAGAAACATGATGACAGAAAAAGACCACATGGCCTATCTAGTCTGTCCTTCCATATCAACAACTACAACAGTCCACTTTTTACCTTTAGAGATCCTCTGTGTTGGTCCCATGCTTTTTTGAATTCAGTTACTGTCCTCATCTCTACGACCTCCACTGGGAGACTATTCCATGGATCCACTACTCTTTCCGTAAAGAAATATTTCCGCATATCACTCCTGAATCTATCTCCCTTCACCCTCATCCCATGTCCCCTCGTAGCAGAACTTGCTTTCAATTGAAAGAGGCTCTCTCCCTGAACATTTATGCCACGGAGGTATTTAAACATCTCAATCATATCACCTCTATCCCGCCTTTCCTCTAAGGTGTACATATTAAGATCCTTAAGTCTGTCCTCATATGCTTTATAATGAAGCCCACTAATCATTTTAGTAGCCACCCTCTGCACCGACTCCATCCTGTTCACATCCTTTTAAAGGTGCAGTCTCCAGAATTGCACACTATACTCCAAATGAGGTCGCACCAAAGACTTATACAGAGGCATTATCACCTCCTTTTTTCTGCTAGCCATTCCTCTCCGTATGCACCAAAGCATCCTTCTAGCTTTTGCCGTCGCCTTTTCTACCTGTTTAGCTACTTTAAGATCATCAGACACAACCACGCCTAGGTCCCGCTCTTCTTTAGTGGACAAAAGTACTTCACCTCCTATACTGTATTGCTCCCTTGGATTGCTGCAGCCCAAATGCATGACCTTACATTTTTTAACATTAAATCCCAGCTGCCAAATTCTAGACCATTATTCAAGCTTAGCTAGATCCCTCCTCATGTTATCTACACCTTCCTGGGTGTCTATTCTATTGCAGATTTTGGTATCATCTGCAAAGAGGCAAACCTTACCCGAAAGCCCTTCCGCTATATCACTAACAAAGATGTTAAAAAGAATCGGACCAAGGACAGATCCCTGGGGCACACCACTGGTAACATCCTTCTCCTCAGAGTGAGCTCCTTTTACTTCTACTCTTTGTCTCCTCCCACCCAACCAATTTCTAACCCAAGCAGTAACTTTAGGGTCCATCCCTAGGGTGCTCAGTTTGTTTATAAGTCATCTGTGAGGAACAGTGTCAAAGGCTTTACTGAAATCTAAATACACCACATGTAGAGCTCTCCCTCGGTCCAACTCCCTGGTCATCCAGTCAAAGAAATCAGATTTGTCTGACAAGACCTGCCTCTGGTGAATCCATGCTGCCTCGGATCCTGTAATCCGCTGGACTCCAGAAACCTCACTATTTTCTCTTTCAGCAGCGTTTCCAATAATTTACTCACCACCGAAGTTAAACTAACCGGCCTGTAGTTTTCAACCACATCCTTACTTCCCCTTTTGTGTAAAGGCACCACATTAGCCTCTCTCCAGTCCTTTGGCACCACTCCCGACTCCAACGAGGCATTGAAAAGGTCAGTCAGTGGAGTTGCTAGAACGTCCCCAAGTTCCCTCAGTATTCTAGGGTGTATCCCATCCGGTCCCATCGCTTTGTCTACTTTAAGTTGAGCTAGTTTCTCACGAACACAGTCTTCTGAAAATTGTTCAAGATGTCCCTCGCTTCTGTTCCTATTTGTGGGTGTTTTCTGAGGTCCTGCTCCTGGTTCTTCATCTGTGAACACAGAACAAAAATATTTGTTAAGCTATTCCACTTTATCCTTATCAGCTTCTACATATTCCCCCCCTGCACCCTTGAGTCTGACAATACCACTTTTGCCCTTCCTCTTCTCACTAATATATCTGAAAAATCTCTTATCCCCCCATTTTATTGCATTGGCTATTTCCTCCTCCTTTTAAATCTTTGCCTTCTTGACTACTTTGCTAGCTTCTCTAAGTTTTTCCAAATACAGATGCCTGTCTTCCTCTCTCTGTGATCTCTTGTATTTCATGAAGGCCTCCCTCTTTTTCTTCACTTTTTCAGCTACTTCCTTCGAAAACCATAGCGGTCTCCTTTTCCTTTTGCCTTTATTTACCATTTTAACAAAAAGGTTGGTTGCCCTTAAAATACCCCCTTTCAGTTTTGCCCACTGTTTTTCTACATCCCCCAGCTGTTCCCATCCCACTAATGACTCTCTGAGGTATTGGCCCATCTTCGCAAAGTTAGTCTTCCTAAAGTCTAAGATCCTCACCTTGGAATGGATTCTAACAACCCTGGTCCTAATACTGAACCACACCATCTGGTGATCACTGGATGCAAAATGATCTCCCACTACAACATCAAACACTTTCACCATTTGTAAGCACCAAGTCCAGTATGGCCCCTTCACGTGTGGGGTCTGTTACCAATTGCCTGAATAGTTCTCCCTGTAGAGAATCCAGGATCTCCTTACTTCTAGATGATACTGCAGCAGGAATGTGCCAGTCAACATCTGGCATATTGAAATCTCCTATCAGTAGTACTTCCCCTTTCCTAGCAATGCTGCGTATGTCTTCAATTAACTCTCTGTCCACCTCTTCCTCTTGTGAGGGAGGTCTGTATATCACACCAATGCAAATAGATTTCTCTTTCCCTCTTTCTAGTTTAACCCACAATGCCTCCTCTCTCCCTTTTAAGCTCTGTAATTCCAAAGCTTTAATAGTAGGTTTTACATATAGTGCCACGCCTCCTCCCCTTCTTCCTACCCTGTCCTTTCTGAATAAAGTATAGCCAGGTATAGTTACACCCCAATCATGGTTTTCTGTGAACCATGTTTCTGTAACTGCCACTAAATCCAAGTCAGCCACTCCCACCAAAGCTTCAACATCAGGGATCTTATTTCCCATGCTACGGGCATTTATACACACTGCTTTCCATATGTTACCCCTGTTACCCATTTCCATAAAGGTATTTAATGTATCACCTACCTGGGGGCTTTCACTTACCTGGGGGCTTTTTTCACCCATCCCCAATGAATCTAGTTTAAAGCCCTCTTCAGTAGATTAGCCAGTCTACTACCGAAGATGCGCTGACCTTTCTTGGACAGATGGATGCCATCTCTGCTCAAGCGGTTTACCTTCCTGTATTCTTTCCGAGGCCTCGTGCCTCCAGTGCAGAAAGGAACCTTCATACCTTGGACTGTAAAAGAGCTTTGGCCTTTTACTTGCAAAGGACAAAGCAACATAGAAAATCCTCTCAACTCTTTGTTGCTTTTGATCCTAGTCAACTGAATCGCACAGTGCATATCCTTTGCCTATGAGAGTAAGAACCTTCCTCTTAAAGGCCATGTCACCGCTCACTATGTGAGAGCCATGGCAGCCTCAAAGACTCATCTTCACTCTGTGTCTATCGACGACATCTGTCGAGCAGCTACTTGGGCTTCGGTACATACCTTCACAGCTCACTACTGCTTAGACAAGGACTCCCGCCGGGATGCCTTGTTTGGCCAAGCTGTTCTTCAACACCTTTTTCAAACTTAATCAACTCCTACCCACTGTCCCTGGTAGGATGCCAGAGATCCATGGGGGGAAGTGGGGCCCTTTCGCAAGGGCTGACAACTTCCTGGGACCATCTCCCTGGCATCTGCAGCTAGGGAGTCCCCAAATGTGAAGACTACATTCCTGCTTGTTCCTGGAGATAGCATAGTTACTCACCTGTAACAGGTGATCTCCGGGAACAGCAGGAATTTAGTCTTCACAACCTGCCCACCTCCCCTAGGAGTTGTGTATCTCTGCCTCTGTCTCTCTCTCTCTCTCTCTCTCTCTTTTGTCTCAGCTATAAACTCAACTGGAGAGGGACAGTTGGAAAGGTGGGAAGGCAGCACGCAAGCTCTGTGGGATGCTCCCAAAGGCTTTCCTATTGGACACTGGGGAGCTTTCCCGCACGGGCTCCGTCGGTGCCAACGATACCCATATGTGAAGACTAAATTCCCGCTGTTCCCGGAGATCACCTATTACAAGTAAGTAACTACGCTATCTCCAGGAAGAAGCAGGAATGAGTCTTCACATATGGGTACGTCGGTACCGACGGAGCCTGCGCGGGAACGCTCCCCAGCTTCCCAAAAAGGAAAGCTTTTGGGAGCATCCCACAGCGCCTGCGCGCTACCTTCCCGCCTCTCCCCAGTTCTTCTTTTCCATGGAGCCAGCAGGTCGTGTTCATGTCACCGCTGAAGAAGTTCTTTGTTTTATTTTATTTCTTTGGTCGCGCGTCTGCCTTCCCCGACGTCGGACCGGTACCGCCGGTCTGTCTTTCTTTTCTTAAAAAAAAACAAAAAAACCAACATATTTTTCCCTCACTTAGTGTGTTTTTCCTCTTTGGGCCTTAGGCCTCATGAGAAATTTTCCTCATGGAAAAACCAGCCTCCGGGTTTAAAAAATGCACTAAGTGCAGCGGTACTATTTCTGTCACCGACACCCATGAATGGTGTCTTAAATGTTTGGGTCCTGACCACTCCATTTTGGATTGTCCGTCCTGCTCCTTGATGTCTAAACGAGGTTTACAGAACCGAGCAGCTAAGCTCCATGTGCTGTTTCCCTCTGATGCAGCTTCAGTGGCATCGACGTCTTCTAGGGCCTCTACTTCCTCCCATGGATCTCAGGTAACCAAACATAAATCCAGCCGGTCCTCGAAGGGTAGATCTCCTTCCAAGCATCGACATGCCTCCGGGCTTGCCCTCGAGGATTCCGCACTGGCAAAACAACCCCGGCGGGAAGCTCCGGCTTCCAGAGCTCCTCCTATGGGGGTTACAGGTTGACATCGATGGCACGGCCTCGACCGATCACCTGTTAGAATGCTCTGGGGTACTGGCGCAACCTTCCGGTAACGAATTCCAGGCATTCATGGCGTCGATGGATCAGAATGTCCTATCCATGCAGCAGGCTATCACGGCCTTCATTCAAGCTGCGACGCCGCTGATACCACAACAAACTCCGTTGTTGGTATCGGCTCTGGTACCGCCACCAGTGTCGGTACCGGTACCGACTGCATCGACATCGACCAGGATGCCGACTGCAGCGGTTCCCTGTCCAGGGATGCCCATCGGTACCGAACCGGTCCCGATGTCGATACCGCTCGATACGTGTACCGAGCTTTGGGAGAACACCCTGACAGTCGATACTTTGATTCCTCCGAAGACTCTGATGCATCGGAGGAGTCTGCTGAAGTATCTATACCTCTTCCTGAAGAGCCGCCTTCTCCAAAAAGAAGAATGTCTCCTCCAGAGGACATGTCCTTTCAAGACTTCATAAGAGAAGTGGCTAAAGGACTTTCTATTTCAGTAACCTCTGAATCAGAGCCTAGAGCTAAAAAATTGGATATTTTAGGTTATTCTAAGGCTCCTAAGGAGGCAGGCACCTTGCCAATTCATGAGATTCTTTATGATCACATGATTGACTTATGGGAGACTCCTCTCACTATCTGTCCTCATTCTCGTAGATTGGACACTATGTACCGTGTCCCTCCTTGTCCTGGGTTTCATAAAACACAGCTTCCTCACCACTCTATTGTGGTGGAGTCAGCTATGAAAAAGATAAAGAGTGCAAAAAGACACTCCTCTGCTCCTCCAGGAAGAGAATGCAGGACCTTGGATGCTTTTGGTAGGAAAATCTTCCAAGCCAGTATGCTCATTGCCAGAATCAACTCCTATAGTCTTTATATGGGTATGTTTCTGAAAGAAGTTGCAGATAAGCTGCACACTTTCCTCCCTTTTCTTCCAGAGGATAAAAGGGAAGAATTTCTTATTTGGATTAAGCATACTCAAGATATCTCAGAGTTTTCCAACCGTGCAGCTTTTGACTCCTTTGAAGGTGCCAGCAGGGCTTCAGCCATTGCCATAGCTGCACGCAGAATTGCTTGGCTCCAAGCTTCTGATCCTGAATCTTGGGTCCAGGATGGCTTGGGAAATCTTCCCTGTACAGGAGAAAACTTGTTTGGCAAAGATTGGCAAATAAAAGCCACTCAAATGGATGCAGAAAATTCTGCTTTGGATAGACTTTCAAAGTCAACCTCCATTCCTGCCAAGAAAAAACCTTTCAAGAAGTCTTTTTTTCAAGAAAGGCAGATTCCATCCTGCTTCTGGCCAACAATCATCTACAGGTCGTTTTGCTGCTAAGCGTCAGCAACCTAAACAGGCCAGGCCTAAGCCTACAGGGGCTGCTGCAACTCAGCAGACCCAGCCTCCTCAGGGTTTTTGACTTGATGCTAGAGAACTTAGCCTTTCTGGCTCTGAAACAGCCAGAGCCTCTCACCATTCCAGGAAGGTTAGCTCATTTTGCTCCCAGCAGTGGACCCTCTCCATCATAAGGGAGGCTACAAGCTTCATTTCTCAAACCTTCCTCCTCACACCATGGTGAGACATTTCAATTCTCCAACATCTCTCCTCGACCTTCTAGGTCAGGAGGTGGCTGCCCTTCTTGCCCAAGGGGCAATAGAAGAAGTACCTCTTCTTCAACAAGGGTCAGGGTTTTACTCCCCCTACTTTCTGATCCCAAAGAAAACAGGGGGCTACAGACCCATATTAGATCTCAGAGAATTGAACAAATTTCTATGCAAGGAGAAATTCAAGATGCTTTCTCTGGGCACTCTCCTTCCATACCTTCAGAGTCAGGATTGGTTTTGTTCTCTAAATCTCAAGGATGCGTACACACATGTCCTCATCCATCCATCTCACAGAAGGTTCCTCTGTTTTCTTTTCCAAGGAAAGCATTACCGATACAGGGTGCTTCCTTTCGGTCTGGCCTCTGCTCCAAGAGTGTTCACCAAATGCATGGCAGTAGTAGCTGCATTTCTACGCACTCTGGGAATATTTGTATTCCCATACCTGGACGACTGGCTCATCCGAGCTCCATCTCAGTCAGAGGCCCAGACTTCCCTGGACTGCACAAGGCACATTCTTCAGTATCTGGGACTTGTGGTAATCCTCCCAAAGTCCCAGCTCACCCCTACTCAGTCCCTAGAGTTCATAGGGGCCTGGCTGGATACTACCACTGCAAGGGCCTATTTTCCTCAGGCCCGTTGCCTACGCCTAGTGCAGTTAGCCTCCCAGATTCAGTCAAAGAGCCATTTAACTGCCCGGGAGATGCTACAACTGCTAGGCCACATGGCATCCACAGTGTATGTGGTACCCTATGCTCGCCTTCACATGAGAGCAGCTCAATGGACTTTGTCCACACAGTGGACTCAAGCATCAGGAGCTCTCTCAGACCAAATAGCAACCTCCAAACGCCTCTTTTAGTCTCTCCAGTGGTGGATGTCCACCCAAAATCTGTTGCTGGGGTCCCCTTTCCAACAGTTGTTGCCCCAGGCTACCCTCACAACAGATGCCTCCCAAACAGGTTGGGGAGCTCATCTACAAGACCTCTCCACTCAGGGCACTTGGTCTCCACAGGAGACCTCTCTACATATCAACCACTTGGAGCTCCGAGCAGTTTTTCTAGCTCTCAAGGTCTTCCATACCCTGCTCAGCTACAAGACATTCCTCATTCATACGGACAATCAGGTAGCCATGTTTTACATAAACAAGCAAGGAGGAACTGGCTCTCTGTCGCTTTGCAACGAAGCTTTAAGATTGTGGGCCTTCGCCAGAGAGCATCAAATCCATCTCCTGGCCGTATACCTCCCAGGAATCCAAAACTCTTGGGCAGACAGACTCAGTCGAGTTCTGCTTCCACACGAATGGTCCCTGCACATGGACCAAGTACTCAGAATCTTTCAAGAGTGGGGAACCCCGGACATAGACCTCTTTGCAAGTCCGTGGAATGCCAAACTTCCCCGGTTCTGTTCCAGAATTCCGTGTCGGGGATTTCAGACAAAGGATGCCTTCCTCCTTCACTGGGGTCAAGACTTCCTGTATGCCTTTCCACCCATTCCTTTAATTCCCAAGACTCTGTTCAAGCTCCAGAGGGATCAAGGATCCATGATCCTCATAGCTCCACGCTGGCCACGCCGGCCACATCAAGTGTGGTACCCTCTACTTCTGCATCTCTCTCAAGTTCCCTCCCTAGACTTGGGAGCTGCTCCAGACCTTCTGTCCCAGGAGGAAGGGACTTTGTGGCACCCAAACCCCAAGTCCCTTCACCTCAGAGCTTGGTTGCTGAAGGCCTAGACCTTCAAGATTGGAATCTTTCTCAGCAGGTGAAGGATATCCTCCATGCTTCCAGAAAACCTTCTACTAGACGTTCCTATGCTTTTAAATGGAAAAGGTTTTCCATTTGGTGTGCTGAGAAGGGTCTTGACCCTCTAGCACTACCTTTGAATTCTCTATTGGAATATCTCCTGCATCTCTCCAATGCAGGCCTTAAGACAAATTCAGTAAGGTTCCATTTGAGTGCTATTGCAGCATCCCTTAAGCCTATTAATGGACAGCCTATTTCCTCTCATCCTCTTATTGCAAGATTCATGAGAGGCCTAACTTTAACTAAACCTCCCATTAGCCCTCCTCCGGTGGCATGGGACTTAAATCTGGTTTTTGGTCAGCTTATGAAGCCACCTTTTCAACCCTTAGCCACCACCTCCTTGAAATTTCTTTCCTGGAAGGTTATTTTCCTCATTGCAGTCACCTCAGCTCGCCGCATCAGTGAACTGCAGGCCTTAGTGGCTAATCCACCTTATACAAGGTTCCATCATGATAAGGTAATCCTTAGGACCAATGCACACTTTATGTCTAAAGTGGTTTCACCTTTTCATCTTAATCAAGAGGTGCATTTATCTGTCTTTTTTCCAGGTCCTCATGCATCAAGTGCAGAGAGGAATCTTCATACCCTGGATTGTAAGAGAGCTCTTGCCTTTTACTTACAAAGGACACAGCAACATAGAAAGTCTTCTCAACTCTTTGTTGCCTTTGATCCCTCTCATTTGGGACTTCCAGTCACTAAGAGGACACTGTCCAATTGGATTGCTCAGTGTATTTCTTTTGCCTACCAGAGTAATAACCCTTCTCTGGAAGGCCATGTCACAGCTCATAATGTGAGGGCCATGGCCACCTCTATGGCTCATCTAAATTCTGTGTCCATCGACCAGATCTGTCGAACGGCCACCTGGGCCTCGGTTCATACCTTCACAGCCCATTACTGTTTGGACAAGGACTCCCGCCGGGATGCCTTGTTTGGTCAGGCTGTTCTCAAACACCTGTTCCATGCGTTCCCGCGCAGGCTCCGTCGGTACCGACGTACCCATATGTGAAGACTTATTCCTGCTGTTCCCAGAGATCATCTGTTACAGGTAAGTAACTGTGCTTTCAGCTGCTTTTGTGGGGCAATTTTGATAGACAGATGCTTATTTTTTTAATTATTTATTTTTACACATGATTTATAGCCCTCATATCAGTACTTTATACACGGTTTACAAAAATAAAATGCAAATAAAACATACAGTACAGAATATATTAAAAAAAATGTTTTCTACAGCAATCGCCTAAAGGTGCATTCAAAAAGATGGGTTTTTACTTGCTTTCAAAGTTTTAAATAGATATTAATCAAATCTCTGCAACAAATTCCGAATGTTGTTGTTGTTAAGTGCCGTCGAGTCGGAGTCGACTCATGGCGACCCTCTGGATAGCTATCCTAAATTGTGTTCGGTCTTCAGTCAGGCGGCTCATTGACGACAGACTGGTACCCGTAGCTGCTGTTATTGTAGCGATCCATCTCATTGCTGGCCTTCCTCTTTTGCGTTGACCTTCTATCTTGCCAAGCATGATGTCTTTCTCTAATGATCTCTCTCTTCGCATGATGTGTCCGAAGTATGAAAGTCGAAGTCTTGTCATCTGAGCTTCTAAAGAAAGCTTAGGTTTGATCTCCTCTAGTACCGACTTGTTTGTTCTTCGGGCAGTCCATGGTATACACAGTATTCGCCGCCAGCACCATAATTCAAAGGCATCAATTTTCTTCCTGTCTGTCTTTTTCACTGTCCAGCTTTCACATCCATATGATGTTATTGAAAATACCATGGCTTGAACAAGTCGAATCTTTGTATGGAGAGACACATCTCTGCTCTTGAGAATCTTATCTAGGTCTTTCATAGCCATTCTGCCAAGAGCAATGCGTCGTCTGATTTCTTGACTGCTTGTTGCTTCTTTATTGATAGTTGATCCAAGTAGGTTAAAGTTGTTCACAATTTCAATTTCTTCTCCTTCAACGATGAACCTGTTGATTATACCAGTTGTCATGATCTTTGTCTTCTTTACATTAAGGTGCAGGCCCATTTTGAGACTATGTTCTTTGATTGTGAGAAGCAAATGTTTCATATCATCTTCGCTTTCAGCCAGTAATGTGGTATCATCAGCATAGCGAAGGTTGTTGATGAGTCTTCCACCAATCTTCACACCTCTGTTGTCTTCATACAGTCCTGCTTCTCTGATGATTTGTTCTGCATATAAATTAAACAGGTAGGGGAAAGTATGCAGCCTTGTCTTACACCTTTGCTTATTTTAAACCATTCTGTTTCTCCTTGTTCCGTTCGAACTGTTGCTTCTTGATCAATGTACAGATTACGCAAGAGAACGATCAGGTGTTCTGGTATACCCATGCTTCTTAATGTGGCCCAGAGTTTCTCATGGTTTACACAGTCAAAAGCCTTGCTATAGTCGATAAAGCACAAATAGATATCCTTTTGGTATTCTTTAGTCTTTTCAAGGATCCATCTCACATCCGCAATGATGTCTCTCGTTCCTCGCCCTTTCCTGAACCCTGCTTGCACTTCAGGTAGTTCTTGTTCTAGGTATGGCTGTAGTCTCTTTTGAATAATCTTCAGTAGAATCTTGCTGGCATGTGGGATCAGAGCGATTGTGCGATAATTTCCACAGTCAGTTGGATCACCTTTCTTTAGTATTGGTATAAACACAGATCTTTTCCAGTCAGTTGGCCATGATGTTGTCTTCCATATTTCTTGGCAGAGCCTTGTAAGTATGGTAACAGCTGCATCAGATTGCTGCAATACTTCTATGGGAATGCTATCAATGCCTGGTGCTTTGTTCTTTGATAAGGCTTTCAATGCTGCTTCAACTTCTTCTTTCATCACCAATGGTTCCTGATCATAAGGTATAGGTTGAAACGGCTGTTGGTCCACTTGATCTTTATCATATAAAAACTCTGTATATTCCTTCTACCTTTTCTTGATCTTCTCAGCATCATTCAACATAGAACCTTGAGCATCTTGTAACATTCTAATTCGAGGCTGGAACTTTTTCTTTAACTCTCGCAGCTTTAGGAAAGCCGATCTTGTTCTTCCTCTAATAGTTTCTGCTTCTATTTCCTTGCAAGTGTCATTGTAGTACTTTTCCTTGTCCTGTCTTGCTGCACGTTGGAAATCTCTGTTGAGTTCTGCGATTGTCTTTCTTTCTCCTTTGGCTTTAGCTTCTCTGCGTTTCTGGGCAATTTTCAGAGTTTCTTCCGTCATCCATTTTGGCCGTTTTTGCTTTTTCACCTTTTGTAGAGGCTTCTCGCTTTCTTCCAGCACAACCTTCTTGATGTCATTCCATAACTCTTCCGGAGCTCTGTCATTTGTATCTAAAGCAGCAAATCGATTTTGCAGGCAGTCTTTAAATTCCAGTGGTATATTCTCAAGGTCATATTTTGGTGCATTCATGAGTGGTTTGCTCTTTTTCAACTTTAGCTTGAGTTTGCATACTAGTAGTTGATGATCTGTACCACAGTCAGCTCCAGGTTTTGTCTTTGTTGATGTTACAGAGCTTTTCCATAAGAACATGCCCAATAAGAACATGCCCAGATTTCCATTTTGTGCAAATTACATGCAGGAGGAATTTAAAGTAGATTGGAACCATTAGGTCACAAAAAATGTGCTGGCTGATATTTTTGAGTTACCTAACTTCGATAAACTGGCCCTAGGGCATGTGCCTTTATTACTCAGGGAGCAGGTACTATCGGAGTAATCTGACTGACTACTATGGTGTGTTTCATTTGACCTTCCAACCTAGCAACTTGCTATAAAATTGCCCTCCAAAATAGCAAGCACCATTTAGAACATATGACTCTTACAGCCTAATTAATTAACAGTAATTTGTTTTAACATGCATTATTGTGCACTGACAGGTTATTTAACATAAATGTCATTATTCTTGATGGAGGTGGATTTTCTTCGTGAATGATTTATATAAAATAGAGGAAAACTTCATTCAACTCTTAAACAGTGCTATCAGAATCAATAATCCTAAAAATTAATCTCAGCACAGCCTCAGAAACAACCTTGGACACTTAATTTATTCTGGGTTAAGTGTAATCCCAGACTTGTGCCGGTGTTTACATCAATGGCTGAATGTCCTTATTAGTAGAGCATGTCATCAATTCTTATATTTGAGCAGTAATATCAAAGATAGCAAAAGAATAATAATACTTAGCTCTTCTGAAGCCGTAAGACTGTGCTGGATATTTTTCTCGTTATTTATAAAACTTTATCTTCTTTTTGTTTCATTTTTTGTTTTTTACTTTTTATGTGACTTTCTTCCACAAATAATTGCTGATGTAAACCGTGTCCCAACGCCAATTAATAAAGGCGCCCATGCGTTTCGCCAAATGGGTTTTTCAAGGGACTTATATCATAACGTGGAATATTTCTGTGAAAGAAGACATTAAAAATGATTGATCTGTGCAAAAACAATTCAATCTAGGTATAACAAAGAGTATTGCTTTTAATACATTTCAATGAAAGATTCAAAAACCTTGTAAGGGTAAGCGGCTCTGTAACTCAAAAATTCGGTCTCCTCCCGATGAACCTGGAAAACTCAATAGACGCCGCGCATGCGAATTGGCAACTGTAACGTCACAGTTTAAATGTCCCAATGTGAAGCACGCCATTGGTTAATCAAAAGGTACACGCCGCCCAATCGATGCTCTGATTCAAACCGGTGGGTTGTACTGTGGCTAATGTGTAGATCCATTTCTGTTCCTTGTATAGAAGTCGCTGATCTAGGGTTTTGCCTGAAGCAGGTCCAGCCAACATTTCGATACACCAGCAACGAAGTTGTGAAAAAGTGTGATGATGGGATAGACAATGTTGTACTAAAGGAGCTTCCCTTCGGGCGCATCGAAGCCGACTGGCGTGTTCTTGTATACGAACCCGAAAGCAACGAATGGTCTTGTATACGATGTCCATGCGCTCTAATATACATTGGCAAGACCATTCGTTGCTTTCGGGTTGGTATACAAGAACACGCCAGTCGGCTTCGATGCGCCCGAAGGGAAGCTCCTTTAGTACAACATTGTCTATCCCATCATCACACTTTTTCACAACTTCGTTGCTGGTGTATCGAAATGTTGGCTGGACCTGCTTCAGGCAAAACCCTAGATCAGCGACTTCTATACAAGGAACAGAAATGGATCTACACATTAGCCACAGTACAACCCACCGGTTTGAATCAGAGCATCGATTGGGCGGCGTGTACCTTTTGATTAACCAATGGCGTGCTTCACATTGGGACATTTAAACTGTGACGTTACAGTTGCCAATTCGCATGCGCGGCGTCTATTGAGTTTTCCAGGTTCATCGGGAGGAGACCGAATTTTTGAGTTACAGAGCCGCTTACCCTTACAAGGTTTTTGAATCTTTCATTGAAATGTATTAAAAGCAATACTCTTTGTTATACCTAGATTGAATTGTTTTTGCACAGATCAATCATTTTTAATGTCTTCTTTCACAGAAATATTCCACGTTATGATATAAGTCCCTTGAAAAACCCATTTGGCGAAACGCATGGGCGCCTTTATTAATTGGCGTTGGGACACGGTTTACATCAGCAATTATTTGTGGAAGAAAGTCGCATAAAAAGTAAAAAACGAAAAATGAAACAAAAAAGATAAAGTTTTATAAATAACGAGAAAAATATCCAGCACAGTCTTACGGCTTCAGAAGAGCTAAGTATTATTATTCTTTTGCTATCTTTGATATTACTGCTCAAATATAAGAATTGATGACATGCTCTACTAATAAGGACATTCAGCCATTGATGTAAACACCGGCACAAGTCTGGGATTACACTTAACCCAGAATAAATTAAGTGTCCAAGGTTGTTTCTGAGGCTGTGCTGAGATTAATTTTTAGGATTATTGATTCTGATAGCACTGTTTAAGAGTTGAATGAAGTTTTCCTCTATTTTATTATTCTTGATGGGCCTTTACTATCCAAGCGCACAACTTGCATTAATATGTATTAATACGTGATAAAACATCAAGATACGTAGATGCACAGAGCGGCGGGTACAACCCTAAATGAAGGCATAAAGGGGGATGACCTGCATGGAGCGGCAAGTACACCTACTCTAACCACCTTACTGGGCTGACTAGATGGACTATACTGGTCTTTTTCCAGGAACAAGCAGGGTGGCATTGGTGCCAATGGAGCCCACGCAGTAACCTCTCCCCAGCTTTCAAAGAAAGCTTTTGGTGAGATGCACCATGCATGCATGGTCCCCTTCCTACCTAAGGGTGTCATCTTGCCTCAGTTTCCTTTTTTTCCACGGAGCCCATTGGACGTGTGTCTGTTCCTCCCAGAAAAAGTTAGTGATTTTTGTGTCTTATTTTTTTTCTTTCTCTGGTCGCATGCCGGTCCCTTCTCGCCTTGAGTCTGCCTGCCTCAGTGTCGCGTTCTCGGGTTCTTTTCTATTTTCTCTTTTTCATTGGCACAGGTTTGTGCCATTTTTTCTGGCCGTGCCAAGTGAGTTTGACCTCCTGGGTGCCGTCTTCCCCACCATGGCCTCAGTGAGTGGCTTCAAGCCCATGCGACCACTGCACACACAACATATTGCACATGAACCCACATGACTGCTGCCTTCGATGCTTCTGGCTGGACCATGATCTCTTGGTCTAAGTCTCTGCAAGCAGATGACTCCCATGGCCTTAAAGAGCAGTCAGCAGCAACACAAGTCCATCTTCCAGTAGAACAACTCAGCCCAGAGTTGTCTGCGAGACCACTCTCCAGGAGTTCCTCAGGGACCCTGGACCCTTGCAGAGACTGGGTGGACTCTGAGTCCTAGGGCTGTGGATTTTTCAGCTGGAGCTCCCTCAACTAGGGCCACTCTTCAAAGAGCTGGGAGCTCTCGAAGACCTTGTCGGGTGGCAAGTCAGGGAAAGTGGGAAAGTCCCATGGGTTCCGGACCCGCAGCCCCCGACATGAGGCCGAGGGCGATGGCTGGGATAGGCCTACCAAGTAGCCCCAATGGGAGCTGCCGATGTCAAGGAATTGGCCTCAGACCCCCAAGGCCATCCTCATTGAGGACTCCCCCCTCGACGGAGACAGAGCCGGCACCAGACATGAAGTCCTTGATGCCCACACCAAAAGCTGCAGAACCATCTGGCCTCGAGGCCAGGATGGTGGCTTTGGAACGCAGTTTGTCCGCCTTTATGGCTCAGCAGCAGACTTTGATGCCCAGTTCCTCCGGATCATCAAACTCAACCACCAGGTGAAGTCAAGCCAATCTTTGAGCGCCACTGGCCTCGAGAGACGCCTCTACCTCGGTCCCAATCCCAGTCCCAATCTTCAGGACCATGGTCTTCTCTACTCGGCGCCCTTGGCTCTGAGCACAGGATGGCCGGGGCACCCAGAGATGTCGGGGCTGGGGCACGATCCAGAGAACCCTCAACGATCCTCCGCCTCAGAGTCAGACTGGGAGACAGAGGATGAGGAGTCCCTGGACATCTGCCACCACCAGGATATGCCCTTGGACCCATCTCTTCTGGAGACGTGGTACCGGTCCTCACCCGAGGACATAGCTTTCCTTGACTTCAGAAGGGATATGGCGAGGTCCCTCGTCTTCACCACTGAGTCAGAGAAGGGCCCTCGCACGGAGGACCTCGAGATCCTTCAGTATGAGGCTCCCCCAAAGGAAGCACTCATGATGCCCATTCCCCCCCCCCCCCCATCCTGGAACTGCTGCTCCTCTGCATGTGGGAGATCCCTCTCCTCTGTGCCCAAAGTGAGCAGGCAGCTGGACTCTATACCGGGTCCGCGAGAGCCCTGGCTTCCAGAAAGCTCGACTGCCTCATAACATCATGGTGGTGGAGTCAGCCAGGCATTGGCTTATGAGCCAGAAGACACTCCTCGGTGCCCCCGGGTATGGAGGCCTGCGCCATGGACACCATAGGCAGAAAGTGCTTCCAGGACTCAAAGCTTGTCAGCCAGATCCAGGCCTACCAGCTGTACATGGGCATGTACTTGTGGGACCTGGCAAAGGAACTCGCTGGGTTCTCTTTTGGTCTCTGAGGAACCCCTCCAGTGGTTCTGGATCTTGGCCTCTGCAGTCAGAGAGTGTTCAGCCTACGACTGCTTTGAGTTGGTGGCTAGAATAGCTGCGGCGGGCATTAGTGCCCGCCGCCATGCCTGGCTACAGTTATCCAACCTGGAGCAATGGGTGCAGGGCAAGCTGGTCAATGCCCTCTACCAGTGAGAGAACCTCTTTGGCAAACCCATGACTGATAATGCCGCCGAGTTGGAGTCAGAGTTCCTGACAAGGACCAGGCTCTCCAAGAAGACCACTGACCCTTCTCAGAGGAAGGCTTCAGGCAGAAAGCCCTCATACCCGAAGAAGAGGAAGGCTTATGGAAACTACCCCAGTACCCGGCCTTCCCAGTTTCCCAACAGGAACAGCAGGCCAAGGGACATGGGCATGGCCCACATAAGCTTAAGGCCACCAAGCTCCAGCCCGTGCCCCTGGTGCAACCTGGAGGAGGTTTTTGACTCCTTGAGCATAGTTTCTCTTTCCCCAGGAGGCACAGCCTTGTAGCACAATGGAGGACATCTGGTGCTGTACATCCACAGGCTGCCCTTTATCACCACCAATGCATGGGTCCTGCAGGTGGTCAGGGAGGGTTAGTTGCTCCATCTCCATCGGATGCCCCCTCCATTCTTCCTGGGAGAGCCCCCAGGACTCCCTTTCTTTGGGCCGTGCTCCAGCAGGAACTCGCAGGCCTTCTAGCAAACGAGGCAGTGGAACCAGTTGTCATTCACCTCTGGGGAAAGGGGTTCTACTCCCACTACTTCCTTGTCCCGAAAAGGACCGGAGACCGGAGGGGTTTGTCCCATCCTAGACCTATGGGACCTTAACAGATTTCTGGTGATGGAGAAGTTCAAAGTGCTCTCCCTTGGAATGTTGCTGCCATACCTCCAGCAGAGAGACTGTCTATGTTCCTTGGATGTAAAGGATGCATGTACACACATCCTTATCCACCTCTGCCACAGGCCACTGTTTGCTTTGTGGTGGGAAGTGGTCACTATCAGTACAGAGTGCTGCCCTTCAGGCTAGCTGCTGCCCCATGGGTATTCACCAAGTGCCTGGCAGTAGTCTCAGCCCACCTCCAGTTCCAGGGGGTTTTCATCTTCCCCTATCTGGATGACTGGCTAGTAAAGGGTGGCACCGCTGCCGAGGTGCAACAGGCAACAGACCACACCATCCTTGTCCTTGAGCACTTGGGGTTCGTCATCAATTACCCAAAGTCTCATTTCAAGCCTTATCGAATTCTGGAGTTCATAGGGGCGCAGCTGGATCTATCCAAGCCAAGGCTTTTCTCCCAAGGGACAGGGCCCTCCTGTCTCCTAGAGCTGTGGCTGTAGCCCTCTGGGCTTTTCACCATCACCTGCAGGATTGAGTGGTATTTGTCCAGACCAACAATCAGGTGGAATTGTTTTACATCAAGAAGCAAGGGGGCACGGGTTTGCCCCTGCTTTGTCAGGAAGCAGTGAGCATCTACTCCTATGCCAGCAGCAACGGAATGCTTTGTCTATAAACATTCAGGGACTCTTTACTAAAGTTTGATAGGGATTAGCAGTTAACATACAATAACTGCAGTGTCTTTGCATTAACTGTGTTGGCATTAACACCTTCTTCCCATACAGCTAACTTATCTTATGTTAACTCTATTGCAGATAATGTGATGCAGTTAGCTACACTTATTTAAGTGACCTTAACTGCACCATCTGCCACGTTAACAGTTAAAGTGTGGGAACTACCTCCAGGTTAACTGTGAGGCCCACCTCTTCTTCACCCATACCGCATCAACTGTCAATGCGAAAATTAGCACTCTCTAATTGCTATGGCACCATGTTAATTGTTAGTACATGCTAACAGCCAACACAGCTTAATTAATAGGCCCCTCAAACAGTAAAGTGGGGAAAGCAGTTGATGGAATGCTTTCCAACCCCTCTGCATGCATATGCATATCTGTTTACATGCTTATCTGCTTGTGTTTGCATATGTGGTGTGTGTTTGTGTCTGTGTGCATGTTTGTGTGTCTGTGATCAGGAGAAGTGATGGCAGTTTGACAGTGCAATTCTGTAATTGCTGTGTTACAGAGAATCATCTGCATTTGTTGAAACTGCTTCTCCCATTGAAATATATTGGGGCACTTTTGGGGGGCTTCGTTTCTCTTCTGCCCCCCCCCCCCCCCCCCACACACAGAAGCTTCACTTGTACAGCACAGGAATTTCCCCCAGCTCACCACTTCTCTCCCTGTGACTAGAGCTGCCTTGTAGTTTTCTGCCCCCACAGCCTTTGCATTGGCTGGATCCTACCTACAGTCTCTGTGACTAGAGTTGTCTTCTAATGCTCCCACCCTCGGTGCCTTGCCATTGGGTAGAACCTACCCACAGTCTCTGCTGCTAGTTAAACTGGAAACTAACAAGGCGGGCTCACTCAGATTACATAGAAACATAGAACTATGACGACAGAAAAAGACCACGTGGCCTATCTAGTCTGTCCTTCCATATCAACAACTACAACAGTCCCTTTTGAGAAATATTGTAGAATTTGCAGGTAGACATTTTGAACTCCAAAAAAATATTCAGATGCATTTGTTATCCTTGTAGCTTCTGGACATTTAATGCAAAAATCTGTTGAATCCTGAAAAAAGTCTGATAGTTGGCACTATCCTGAATACATCTCACAGCCCCCTCCCCCCCCTCCACATTTGGATGCAGATTATATGTGTGATTGCTAGTGCCCTAATCCAGCCCAACCCACAGCAACAGATATTAGTTGGCTGTACATATAGCAACCAATAAGAAAACTGTATGTTTCAGTCAATAGTTTTCACAGTACAATTAACAGCAAAGAAAATGAAATATAGATCAGAATGACTAAAAATGCAGTCCATCATGGATAGGGAATTATTTGCATGCAATCTGTTGTATGTGTGAAGGGGGGGGGGGGTAAGGGGTAGGCTGAGGGGTGGGATTTGGGTTGGAGGGGGACAGTTGCAGGAGAGTAATATTTTTTTTCTTTGGGGGGGTGAAGGAGCAGTTGCAGAGGGTAGTGGTTTTTGGGGTGGAGGGCATTTGTGCTCGTTCTTTGAGGGTGAAGTGGGCATAGAAATGCATTTGGCCATTGTTTAGGGGAAATTATTTCTCTGGATCCCTTGGTCTTAAATGGCCTATTTTCAAGCTCACTATGTTATTTTACCAGGTTTTCTCCCATGTCAAGTTTCATCCCATTCCATTAAAACCTTCATTGAATTATTTTGCCTGAAGATAGACGTTCTTTACCCCTTTGGTGTAATTCTTTTTAACTTCACTTGAGTTGGAAAAAATACAAACAGTCTTATACAAATGATCACCCTAATGATTATTAAAAACAAAACGTTTAAGACAGAAATATCTGAAACCTAATAATGAAGAATTTACTCAGATTTTTGCTTCTCTCTGTCACCTAACTCAGCTTCAGCCTTTACATAAGCTCCTGCATCCTCCTCAGTCAACTCAATAAACTAAGCTAAAAGGAGCAGAATTTAAAAGCAATATCAGAAATACCTTTTCACTGAAAGGGTGGTGGATGTCTGGAATGCCTTCCCACTGAAGATAGAAGGCAAAAAAAGGTGATAGAATTAAAAAAGGCATGGGAAAAATGCAGAGAATATCTATATAGGAGTATTCCTGCTCAAGGCAAAACCTAAATGACTTTTCACCAAAAAAGCATAGCAGGGTAGCTGTCACAGAGCAAGTTAAAACCCAGAGCAAGAGTTACAACCAAAACTAGAAAACAGAACAGGAGTAACCTGCATGGAGCATAGTTACAACGCTAAACACCTTGCTGGGTAGACTAGATGGGCCCCATTGGTCTTTATTTGCTGTCATTTACTATGTTACTTTGTTAACTGGGATTAAAAAGGCTTTTAACTTCTTAAGGAAAACTGAGGTTTATTTCACTATGAATATCTAATGGCAGCCTATTACAAATTAAAAAAAAAATGGGGCAGCAATCAAAAAAGCTCTAGTCCTCCATCTTGTTTTCCTAATAACTGCCAGAGAGGGGCCCATCAGTAAGCAGCCCTGAGTTGATTGGGCTATACCATTATGTCTTATCTCTAAGATATACTGCTTAATTCATGTGTGTGTTACTGGAAGCATAAGTAATACAAAGCAAGGAAATGTAGCAGTCAGCTGGCACTGTCTCAGACTTCCTTAATTCTTACAAATGAAGCTTTCTTTCAGCTTTCTTGATTATATTATGGAAACTTTGTGATGACATTTCATATTTTAAAAGATGTCTTTTTTTTTTCTTGAGGTATGCCTTGCACTAGCTCATTATTCTCAACCAACAGACCTGCAACTTCTTTTTGCCTTTGAGTATGTTGGAAAATCGTATCATAACCCTGGTAAGTGAAAACGAAATCCATATATTTCCTTTTTTGTTGATATATTCATTTTATTGCAGTAAAACGTTTGCTGAACATAGTGTGACCTTTGCAATTATAGATGTTTACCTTTTTAATTTTTAACTTTCATATGATTAAATCTTCCACTGAGCTAGATGCTAAAATATTGGTTTATTAAGTACTGTTGATTTCAATCATATCCATTCTGCACATATATGTAGATTTACAGATTAATCAAGTTTGATGTAATGTAGTTACTACCAGTATCAGAAATGAGCTGCAGCAAGTTTGGCTTACCACAGGAGACCTTGAGTTGGTTAAGTTAGCAATTCCCCATGCACATGGCAGAAATAGTTAGCAGCAAATACATCCAACTTTGATAAACAAAATATGAATAACACAGAACAATTTTATTTTTAGGCGGGGAAGCTCTTAGCTCGTTGTCTGGCACGCAATCAAAGATCGCGATTTGTGCCATTATTGAAAGATGAGAAAGGTGTAATACACAAGGACACTGTAGAAATAGGGAATATTTTTGTAAACTATTATCATAAGCTATACATGAGGGAAGAAGTTTCCAATATGAACATTAGGAATTTTCTGTCAGAGGTGCATTTACCACATCTAACTCAGGATCAGCAGAGCAAATTGGCATCCCCCATAACATTGGATGAAGTAAAAAGAGGTATTGATAATGCAAAAAGTTGTAAGGCACCAGGAATGAATGGTTTTAGAGTTGAATATTATAAGTTGTTACAGACACAAGTAACACCTGTGTTGGAGAAATTGTTTAATAGGTGGATGGAAACAGGGATTTTTAAATATAATAGTAATACAGTCCATATAGTGGTTTTACCAAAACCTGGTAAAGATGTAGCTGAGGTAGGGTCTTATTGACCTATATCTTTAATTAACTATGATCTTAAGTTGTTTGCTAAGATTTTAGCAAATCGTTTGGCTGAATATCTCCCTTATTTACTGCATGATTGTCAGACGGGATTTGTAAAAGGTCGATATCCCACTAAAAATGTTAGGAAAATATTAGGAGCCTTAAGCTGGGTTAGGAAATTTGCTGTTCCTTCCGTATTAATTAGTTTTGATGCTGAAAAAGCCTTCGACAGGGTGGGGTGGACATATTTGTTCGAGACTTTAAAAGCTTATGGTCTAGGAGAAGGTTTTATTCAAGGGATCAGAGGATTATACCAAAAACCAGAAGCTGTAGTGGGAGTTAATGGGCTGGTAACAAATAGCTTTAATATAGCCCGAGGAACTAGACAAGGTTGCCCATTGTCTCCGTTGTTATTTGTGCTCTCATTAGACCCTCTGCTAAGAATGATTTATGCTTGTGATGAAATACGGGGTGTGAAGGTTGGGTCTTGCATATTTAAGGTGTCTGCTTTTGCGGATGATTTATTAGTTATGTTGACAGAACCTCGCAAATCCTTTTTCAAAATTAATGAATGTGATTGGACGATATGGACGGATAGCCGGTTTTAAATTGAATATGGCTAAATCAGAAGCATTAGATGTTAATGGGGAATTACAAAATGATTGGGGTGTAGAGTTTCCTTTACGCTGGGCAAAAAATAAATTTAAGTATTTAGGAATTTGGTTACCTAAAGATCCACATCTGTATAGGCAAAATTTTAGGATGCTTCTACAAAATATGCAAAATAAATTGCAAGATTGGACACCATTGCCTTTATCTTTAGGCGGTAGAGTGGCTGCTTACAAAATGATGGTCTTTCCTAAAATTTTATATGTTTTACAACTTATTCCGTTGCGGCTATTGAGGCAAGATGTTCAAAAAATGGAAAGATTACTACAGAATTTTTTTTGGAGAGGGAAAAAACCAAGACTAAGAATTGATCAATTATATGGGCCATGGGAACAGGATGGTATAGGGTTGCCTAGAATAGAACAATATAATCTAGGATGTCTGTTTCGACATGTTAGAGATTGGATAGTAGGGACATCAATATATATACACCATATGATTTTGAATCCGCATTAGTAGCTCCTTATTCACTTTTATCTGTGTTACATGTGACAAATATAAAATTACTGAAGGATTTTAAAAACAATATTTTATGGCAAGGGGTCCGCTGGAGTTGGAAGTTGCTCTGTGCAAAATTGGGCATTCCAAGCGATGTTTCTGGATATTTGCCTTTGCAAGGTAATTTAGCCTTTCAACCAAGTACAACGTCTATTTTTTTAAAGGGTTGGGAGAAAAAAGGTCTAAAACAATTGTGGCAAGTAATAAATGGAGAAGGCGCACTTAAACCCTTCATGGAATTAAAAAAATACTATGGATTGCCACAGGGGCATTTTCATGTATATTTACAATTAAAATATTATTTGATTTCAATGAAAGATGGGAGACGAGGTTTGAGACAGGAAAATTTTGAAAAATTAGAAAAATGGTTTGTAATAAAGGATAAAGAAAGAATATCGGTCGCTGAATATAGTAAAGCCTTGAATAACATAACACAAGTCAGGAGCTATAGACACTTGAGTTTAAAATGGGAGAGAGATCTTGGAATCGATCTTGAAGCGTTTGAATGGGGAAAAAACCATTGTGCGTATCCCCAAAATAATTATAGGAGCTAAATTACGTGATATGCAATTCAAAATAATACAGCGTGCTTATATCTCACCTTATAGAGCATGGAAGGCAGGTTTTGCTCAACACGGTGATTGTCCGTGGTGTGGAATGGAGCGGGCACATTTGGGGCATATGTTCTGGACATGTAAACGAGTAAGGAAATTTTGGGATGGGATTCAAAAATTTCTAATGAGCATATTAGGGCAGACATTGAAATTAACCTCAGGGTTTGCTGTTTTAGATGCTCCTTTCCAGGGACTTTTTTTTATCAGGGAATAGATTATTAATAAGAAAATGTTGTCTGCTTGCAAAGCATTGTATTCTTCGAAAATGGAGAGAATCTGGAGGTCCAGAATATTGGGAATGGAGGAATGTTTTACATCAACTGGTATTATGGGAGGGAGAGGCTTCTAGAAAACATGTTCGTAGAAGAGCAAGTTTTTTGATGACTTGGTCTCCATATCTTGAAAAGTTGTCGGCCAGGGCAAGAAATGATATTTTAACAGTGTAATTTGGTATAACTTTTATCTTAGTAATTTAAGTTGGCATAATTAGGACTAAAGAGATGGAGGGGGGGGGGTTGAAGGTAAGGGTGGGAGTGGGGGGGAGGGAAAGGTGGGAATTGGGGGGGGGGAGAAGGGAAGGGAGGTAGTGGGCATAAGTGGGAGGGGAGATAAAAAGTAATAGTTATTCCCTGTAGTGGGTTATAATATTGTTGTTTATTATGCCTTAATATGTATGCTGCTTACAATATTTCAATATGTTTGTTATTTACAATGTTTCTAAATGTAAGCTGCTTTTAATGTCTTAATATGTTTAAAATTAATAAAAAGATTTAAACATAAAATGGCCATTGGCAGTCTCTCATGCCCTTCCCCCACTCAGCTTTTTACTTGGTTGATTTGAGCTTCTTATACCTGTGGCAACAACTTGGCTACTGCTTCTAAAGCATAGTGTTACTAGTTTTTAAGTGTGACTTGACAGTTTGGGGGAATGATGAACTTCAGAGAGGAAGAAAAAGAGAGAATAAAGTGTTTATTGGAGGTCTCCTTACTCACAAAACGAGAATCTGTTTACAAACCCACAGGCGGATTAGACTGGCTGGACGGTTCTTCTTGCATGTTCCCTTGATATGAATAGAAAGACCAATAAACAGAAAGGCAAGATTACTGCAAAAACTCCTGTTACCTTCAAAGTTCTTGCCAGTGCCATGGATCATTGTGCCCTCCATAGCTCACCTGCAGATTTGATCACCTTGCTCATTATTTCCATTTCCAGTTCATTTATGAATATGCTAAAAAAAAACAACAGTGGGACCAGCAAAAGAAATCCTTGGAGTACTCCACTATTCACCTCTCTCCCTTGTGACAATTGGCCATTTAGCCCTACTCTGCGTTCTATCTTTTCACCAGTTCCTGATCCACAATAGTACACTGCCTCCTATCCCATGACTTTTTTAATATGGCCAAGAGCCTCTCATGAGGTATCTTGTCAAAGGCTTTCTGAAAATCCAGATACACTGTATTGACCGGTTCTCCTTTCTATGTATTTATTCATATTTTCAAAAAATATAACAGATTGGAAAGACAAGACTTACCTTGGCTAAATCCATGTTGACTTTCTCCCATTAAACCATGACTATCTACATGTTCAGTAATTTTATTCTTTATAATAGTTTTTACCATTTTGCCTGGTACTGATGTTGGGCTCACTGGTCTATATTTTCCCAGATCACCCTTAGAACTCAAAAATGGCATTACATTGGTTATTCTCCAATCTTCAGATATTACAGATGATTTTAATTATAGATCAGATTACTAATAATAGGTTTGCAATCTCATATTTCAGTTCTTTCAACACCCTTGGATATATATCATCCGGTCCAAGTGATTTGCTACTCCAGTTTATCAGATAGTTGTAATACATCTTCCTGGTTTATCTCCTGGTTTATCGTTATTTCTTTCAAGTCTTCTGATACATTACCTTTAAATACTATTTCAGGCATGGGTAACTTCCCTACATCATCTTCAGTAAAAACTGATGCAAAGAATTCATTCAGTCTCTCCGCTATGGCCTTGTCCTCCCTTAGCTTCCCTTTTAATCCTCTATCATATAATTGTCCAACTGACTCTTTCACAGGTTTTTTGCTACGAACGTACTTGAAAAAGTTTTTATTATGAGTTTTTGCTTCTACAGTAAGCTTTTATCATATTCTCTCTTTGCTTGCCTTATTAATCCCTTGCATCAGACTTGACAGTGCTTATGTTACCCGTTTTCATCATTTTACTCCTTTTTTCCATTTCCTTAAAGATGTATTTTTGTCTACAACAGCCTTTCTGACCTCACCTTTAAACCATGTAGGCAGCTTTTAGGCCTTAATTCCATCTTTCTTAAAGACTAGAATACATGTGGTCTGGGCTTCCAAGATAATATTTTTACACTTCGAAATCCCCTACTCCCCCAAAGCCAGCTCTACCACAAATGTGGGCACCCATGCACAAACTCCTTTAACCCCAACAATCTAACCACAAGCCTGTCCCCCCCACACACGCCCCAAAGATGACAAAAATAAAAGGAACTAAATTCCAGCACCTACGCCAATCTCTACCCCATACACCACACACACTACACGATGTAAATATACTTTTGTACAAAGTTTGATATGTTTGCTTGTTTTTTGTTACAATACCTACAAAGTTTATACTTACTGTTCAATGTAAATAGTTGATTTCTACTGTTCTATGTAAAATGTATACAAATTGTGTACAAGACTGTTAATCTGTTATATGTAAACCGCCCTTGATCTCTGGAAGGGGCGGTATAAAAGAAATAGTTAAATAAATAAATAAATAAATAAATAAATATTTTTAAATACCACCCATGCTTGATGTAGACCTTTAACTTTTGTAGCTGCTCCTTTTAGATTTTTTTTTTTAACTATCTTCCTCATTTTATCATAGTCTCCTTTTTGAAAGTTAAAAGTTAGTATTGTCAACTTCCTTGTCGTCCTTCCTTCATTTATTAAATCAAATCTGATCATGCTATAATCACTATTGTGAAGTGGTCCCAACAGTGGGTCCTTATCTCTTGCACCAGATCCTGTGTTCCACTAAAGACTAGGTCCAAAATAGCTTCTCCTCTTGTTGGTTCATGAACCAGCTGCTCTAAGAAGCAGTCATTTGTTTCATCTAGAAACTTTCTCCACAGCATGTCCTGCTGTGACACTGACCCAGTCAGATAATTGGCTAGTAGGATAACTGACATTGCCCATTATTATTCTGTTAGCAACTTTTGTAGAGCGCCTTGGTAAGCCTTTTTCTGCACAAATTGCAGGATTTCTGATAAGCTTCAGACCTTGAATGGCTGTGTGGAGAACCATTAAGTAAAGTATAAAGAACTGGACATTATGAATATCGTTAGCAGAGAATCGATGGAATAATTTTGAAGGTAGAAGCTATTATGGCTGATGACCATGCTATTAATTTTAAACTCGGATCGCTGGAAAATTTTATCCAGGAGCAAAAACTTGAGGTTGCTAAATTTCCTGTCTGATAGCTCTCTCCAGTAGAGATGTTCAAGAAATATTTGGATATTTTGAAAATTCCTTCAACGATTTTACTTCCTACTTTATTTATTTTTTATTTAGCTGTATTTATATTCCGCTTTTCACCGGGTCAAAGCGGTCAATTAGGGGATACATTTAACACGAGGGGATATGACACACATGCGCTAATACTTACAGGGAACATGGGCAATGGAGGGTTAAGTGGCTTGCCCAAGACCACAAGGAGTGCCTATAGGACTAGAAATCCCAGTCCCTCCGGCCTGAGATTGCTGTCCCCCTTCTAGAGTTTATTGTATTTCATCTGAGAGTAGATCTCCCTTAGCGATTGTTAAAGCCCCACCAATGTTCCCTGTTAGATCTGACTGCTTTTCAGACTTTAGAGAAGTTATGTCTGCTACTTTGATTACATCCCTGCTCTTCAAACCTAGTAGAGACCTGATTATGCGCTTGTTCTTTTGTCATCATATGGAAACTTTCTTGGTCTTGAAGGATAACATTTATCGTGATGTGGCCCATGTTACACAGAGGTGACAAAGGCAGCTTTTACTCCTTTACCCCTGTGTTGTTAAAATTGGTGCACTTTTTCTTTTAAAATACCCGTGTAAGTGTCTGATCTATTATAGAAATGCAGGCCATGTGGTCGGCCATCATGTTTCTATCTGGTTTGCCTTTCCATATCAACTACAATAGTCCCCTTTTTTCCTTATGAAATCTTCTGTTTGCCCCATACTTCTTTTGTATTCAGATACTGTCCTCTTTTCTATTACCTCCACTGGGAGACTATTCTAGACTATTCCATACATCTACCACTCTTTCTTTAAAGAAATATTTCCACATATTACTCCTGAGTCTATGTCCCCTTGTAGCAGAGCTTGCTTTCAATCAAAAGAGGCTTTCCTCGTGTGCATTTATGCCATGGAGGTATTTAAGCATATCTATCATATCTTCTCTATCCTGCCTTTCCTCTAACGTATGCATATTAAGATCTTTAAGTCTGTCCTTATATGCTTTCTAACGAAGCCCACTAACCATTTTAGTAGCCTCCCTCTGCACAGACTTCATCCTGTTTATATCCTTTTGAAGGTGCAGTCTCCAGAATTGCACACAATACTCCAAATGAACTCGCACCAGAGGACGTATACAGAGACACTATCACCTCCTCTCTTCTGCTGGCCATTCCTCTCCCTACGCACCTAAACATCCTTCTGGCTTTCGCTGTCATCTTTTCTATCTGTTTATCTGCTTTAAGATCATCAGAAACGATCACACCCAAGTCCCGCTTTTCTTTTGTGGACAGAACTACTTCGCCCCCTACACTGTACTGCTCCCTTAGATTTTTGTAGCCCAAATGAATGACCCTGCATTTTTTAGCATTAAATCTCAGCTGCTAAATTCTTGAGCATTCTTCAAGCTTAGCTAGATCCCTCCTCATATTATCTACTCCTTCCTGGGTGTCTACTCTATTACAGATTTTGGTATCATCCGCAGAGAGGCAAACCTTACCTGACAACCCTTCTGCAATATCACTAACAAAGATGTTAAAAAGAATCGGACCAAAGACAGATCCCTGCGGCACACCACTGGTAACTTCCTTCTCCTCAGAGTAAGCTCCATTTACCTGTACCCTTTGTCGCTTCCCACTCAATCAATTTCTAACCTAGTCACTTTAGGGTCCAAGTCGCCTCTGTGGAACAGTGTCAAAGGCTTTACTGAAATCTAAGTACACCACATCTAGGGCTCTCCCTCGATTCAACTTCCTGGTTACCCAGTCAAAGAAATAAATCAGATTTGTCTGACAAGACCTGCCTCTGGTGAACCCATGCTGCCTCGGATAATGCAATCCATTGGACTCCAGAAACCTTTCTTTTAGCAGCGTTTCCAATAATTTACTCGCCACAGAGGTTAGACTAACCGACCTGTAGATTTCAACCTCATCCTTACTTCCACTTTTGTATAAAGAGACCATGTGTGCCTTTCTCTAGTCTGCTGGGACCACTCCCGACTCCAAAGAAGCATTGAAAAGGTCAGTCAGTGGAGCTGCTATAATGTCCCCAAGTTCCTTCAGTTTTCTCAGATGTATCTCATCTGGTCCCATCATTTGTCTACTTTTAGTTTAGCTAGCTTCTCACACATGCAGTCTTCTGAAAATTGTTCATGATCCCCGTCACTTCTGTTCCTATTTGTGGGTGTTTTCTGAGATCCTGTTCCTTGCCCTTCATCTGTGAACACAGAACAGAAACATTTGTTAAGCATTTCGGCTTTATCCTCATCAGCTGCTACATATTCCTCCCTTTCACCCTTGATTCTGACAATACCACTTTTGCCCTTGCTCCTCTTACTAATATACCTGAATGTTATCAGAATGTTAAATACGTATTCATGGACCCCTCAGGTTTATTTGTCTTTCAGTGTGACAAGCCTGTCACTAACGAGGTCCCTGCGGTTTGAGGAAGAAGCTTAATAGTGCACTGCTTTTTTATTTTTGGCTGATTTGAAATTGTAGGGAGCTTGTTTTCTGCCTTCTTTGTTTCTTTTCATTTATCTTCAGTTGTTTTCTCTGTTTCACTCCCCTTTATTTTGTGGTCTTTGTATAAGGAGAGTAATTTTTTTTTCTTTAAAATTTTGTAGCGGAACTTTGTTTCCTGTATAGTTATAGTCTACTTCCCCTTTTTTCATTTTCAAGATTATATCTTGTACTGTTTTTGGAAATTGAATAAAAATATAATGTAAAAACCACCCAATACCACCTCTTCCTGTAATACTATTAGAAATTTCTCATCATTCAGCGTATATTTTACCTAGCCCCATCATTATGGAACTCTGTTCTCCTTTATGTTTGGATAGAAACTTCTCTTGGTAAATTCAAAACTGGTTTGAAAACCTTACTTTTTTTTGTTGGTGGATATTGGACTCCGGAGAGCTGTGCTGAATTCTTTTAACCTCCTATTCTGTTTCCTACCCTCTACACTTTTCTCGCCTCGCAGGGGCAGCTCAAGGCAATCTGCTGCCTGAGGCGAAGGATGAGATGATGCCCCATCTCCCCCCCCTCCCCTCCCTCATAGAGGGGGGGGGGGGGTAGGGCGCCTTCTCAAAACTCAGGGACTGAACCAAACCAAAAAGCTAATTATGTAATATGGAGGAAATGCAAGATGTTGGCACACTAAGGAACTAAAAGAATGAGCGAGAACCACAGCACACTTTATAAAACTAAATTATAACTCATTTTTATTTTGTTATAAACTGTGTTATGGTTCTTGCTTTTTCTTTTTAAACATATATTTTTCACCCACAGAATCCCTTCCCTCAACAGTGGGTGCAGAGCAGAACTAGAACATTCACCCACAGAACTCAATATCTTAAAAAAAAAAAAAAAAAAATCTGTCTCTGGTCATCCCACTAACAAATATTCTCCAGTACCAGGAATATTGGAAACTAATATAAAACCCTACAAAAGTCACCAAAGATCTACAAGGCCAAATCTACCATAACATTATCAGCATAAACCTCCAAAACTCATACAAAAAAGCAGCACTATAAATACTGCAGCAGGCCCTAGAACATCTAACACCTGTTTGAAAAGCTGAACAAGGCAAATTGCTACAGTACAGATCCCTGCGTACAGATTTCATGTTAACAGAACACACAGCCTTGATCACACACTAGGAACACAGATTCTCGCCAAGTACAGAATAAGTGATCACAACCTAAAGTAAAAATAAAATATTTAGAGAAAAATTAAACTAAAACACCAAGAAGCCAGACTCTGCATACAGTGCAACACCAGATAAGAGATGCAGTATCCCATACTGTATAAACTATAAAAATAGCACAAAGTCCAATCACTAAATTAAAAATAATTTTTTTTTTCTACCTTTTGTTGTCTGACCATTTTATTCTCTGGTCATGCAGGTCCTGATCTGAGGCTTCTGCTTTCCTGTCTTCTCTTAGCACTCTATCTGCCATTTCTCCAGGACCAAGCAGGAAGTCAGTCCTCACTTATGGGTGACGTCGGCGCCGACGGAGCCCTCGCGGAGCAATTTTCCCCAGCTTTCAAAGAAAGCCTTTGGGAATTGCAGCGCGCATGCGCGGTCGTCTTCCCGCCCGAAGGTGCCATCTTAGCCAGTCTTCTTTTTTCCGCGGAGCCCTACAGACGTCCCCGTCTTGTCCCCGCGAAAAAGTTGATTTTCTTCTTTGTTTTATCCTTTTTTCTTTCGGTTCGACGCCGATCGTTTTCCCGCCCGGACTCGCGACGCCGGTCTCGAGTCCGCTTACTTTTTTCGGAAAAGGCTGCACAAATTGAGACTGAGACTCTCACCAGGACCAGGCTTTCTAGGAAGACCTCTGCCCCTTCCCAGAAAAAGAAGGGCTCGGGGAAAAAGTCCTTTTACCCGAGGAAGGCGGCTGCCTACAAACAATACCCCCATTATCAGGCCCCTGCAGCTCCCCAACAGGGCCAGCAGGCCAAGGGACGGGGTAACGGGTCCCGTAGGCAGCAAGCCCCCAAGCCTGCACCACCAGCCCCTGCTCAGCAGGGTGGGGGCTTTTGACTCGCTCAGCATAGCCTCTCCCCCCCCGCTGGTTCCTCCCAGCACCGGAGGCCGGCTGGTTCACTTCGCCCACAGGTGGTCCAGCATCACCGCAGATGCCTGGGTGCTTCAGGTCGTGCGGGAAGGCTACCTTCTCCACTTCCATCAGGTCCCTCCCTCCTATTTTCCGGGAGAACCTCCGCGCCCCCTTCTGCACAGGGAGTTGCTCCTTCAGGAGTTAGGTCTTCTGCAGGAACAGGCGGTGGAACCGGTGCCACACCACCTGAGAGGTCAAGGCTTTTATTCAAGGTATTTTCTGATACCAAAGAGAACAGGGGGCCTCAGACCCATCCTGGACTTGCGCAACCTCAACAAGTTCCTTGTGCGGGAGAAGTTCAAAATGCTTACCCTTGGAATCCTTCTGCCCTACCTCCAGCAGGGAGATTGGCTATGCTCCTTGGATCTAAAGGATGCCTACACACACATCCTCATCCACCCAAGCCACCGCCAGTACCTAAGGTTTGTGGTGGCAGGAAATCATTACCAGTACAGAGTACTGCCCTTTGGCCTGTCCTCCGCACCGCGAGTCTTCACAAAATGTCTCGCGGTCGTGGCGGCCCACCTCCGGCTTCACGGCCTCTATGTCTTTCCGTACCTCGACGACTGGCTCATCAGAGCAGCGTCCGCTCAGGAGGTCACCAACGCCACGTGCCGCACGGTGACTCTGCTGCAGCACTTGGGCTTTGTTATAAACTTCGCAAAGTCCACTTTGCTCCCATCACAGGATCTCGAGTTCATCGGCGCAAGGCTGCACACTCCTCGGGCACGAGCGTACCTACCGCTCGACAGGGCTCAACGGCTCATGGACCTAGCCGACCGCTTTCGCAGCCAGCCCCTGGTCTCCGCCAGGCGCTTCCTGAGACTACTCGGCCATATGGCTTCCACCGTCCATGTGACCCCCAATGCCCGCCTGAATATGCGGTCTGCTCAATGGTGTCTCCGCCAGCAGTGGCGACAAGCCACAGGCGGCCTAGCGGACCTAGTGCGCATCTCCGAGCCGCTGGTCTCGTCTCTCCGGTGGTGGCTCCGGCAGCCGAACCTGATATTCGGAATGCCGTTCCAGTCACCTCAGCCGACCCGGGTGCTGACCACCGATGCATCCCTCCTGGGCTGGGGAGCACATTGCCAAGAGGCACGTACTCAGGGCCTCTGGACCACGTGGGAGTCTGCTCAGCAGATCAACTTCCTGGAGCTCAGGGCGATCCGCCTAGCTCTCAAGGCCTTCTCCCACCTGACTTCCCACCAATCCGTCCTTGTCCAGACGGACAATCAAGTTACCATGTTCTACGTGAACAAGCAGGGGGGCACGGGCTCCTTCCTCCTCTGCCGGGAGGCACAGAAGCTCTGCTCTTGGGCCGTCAGTCACGGCATTCTCCTCAAGGCGGTTTATCTTCCGGGCCAAGAAAATTGCCTTGCAGACAAACTCAGCAGGGTCCTCCAGCCGCACGAGTGGCGTCTGGATCCCTTGGTAGTTCAGAAGCTCTTCCTCAAGTGGGGTCTCCCCACGGTAGATCTCTTTGCCAGTCCTCACAACCGGCAACTTCCTCGCTTCTGCTCTCGTCAGCCACACCCCCTTCGGGTTGCGGCGGACGCCTTTCTGATCTCATGGTCGGGGAGCCTTCTGTATGCTTTCCCTCCCATTCCGCTAGTCTCTCGGACCCTCTTCAAGGTTCTCCGAGACAAAGCCTTCATGATCCTGGTGGCCCCTCGCTGGCCCAGGCAGCCGTGGTTTCCGCTCCTGCTGCAACTGGCGGTGGAGGATCCAATCCCTCTGGGGGTACAACCGGATCTCCTCACTCAGGATCAGGGGTCCCTCCTGCACCCCAACCTCAGGTCTCTCAACCTCATGGCCTGGCTGCTGAGAGGGTAGTCCTTGCTCCCCTTCTCCTGCCGGCGGAGGTGGAGGAGGTCGTCTTGGCTTCGCGACGGCCTTCTACCCGCAAATGCTACGCCCTTAAATGGCGTCGCTTTGCAGTCTGGTGTACCCAACAGTCTCAGGATCCCTTCTCCTGCCCGGTGTCGGTGATCTTGCAGTACTTGCTGCACCTCTCTAATCTGGGACTTAAGTCCAACTCCGTCAAAGTTCACCTCAGTGCTCTTTCAGCACATCATGTGCCGGTGGACGGCAGACCTCTCTCCAATGACCCTCTCGTAGCGAGGTTTCTCCGGGGTCTCCTTCTACTTAAACCACCTCTGCGCCCACCAGCGCCTGACTGGGACCTGAATGTGGTTTTGCAGCGGATCACCTGTCCGCCTTTTGAACCTATGGCTACCTGTTCTCTCCGTTTTCTGTCTTGGAAAACACTGTTCTTGATAGCCCTCACTTCCGCTAGACGCGTCAGTGAATTGCAGGCCCTCGTGTCTGATCCCCCTTACACTAGGTTCTACAAGAATAGGGTGGTCCTACGGACTCATCCGAAATTTCTGCCTAAAGTGGTCTCCCCTTTTCACATCAATCAGGAGGTGGTACTTCCAACCTTCTTTCCCAGACCACACTCCAGCCGAGCTGAAACGGTCCTCCATACCCTGGACTGTAGAAGGGCTCTGAACTTCTACCTTGACCGTACGCGGGAGCACCGTAAAGCTGCTCAGCTTTTTGTGTCTTTCGACCCCAATAGATTGGGGCTCCCGGTCTCCAAGCGTACTCTGTCCATCTGGGTTGCGGACTGTATCTCTTGGGCTTATGGGGCAGCCGGACTCTCCTTAGAAAGTCGAGTCACGGCTCATTGCGTTCGGGCAAAGGCCACGTCAGTGGCTTACCTCCGCTCTGTTCCGCTGGCAGACATCTGCCGGGCCGCTACTTGGTCTTCGAGCCAGACTTTTGCGGTCCATTACTGTCTCGAGAGGGAGTCCCGTAGGGACAGTGCTTTCGGACAGGCAGTCCTCCGTAATCTCTTTGAGGTCTGAGCAACTCCTACCCTCCATCCCGGATGTGGGCTACCGGTGGGTGATAATTCAGCGAAGATTCTATCCTTCTGTGCTGCTGAGCTAGAGGGAGCTCATTTTTGTGCTTAGGGTCTCCGGTAGCCTTGAGCTTGGGAGTCCCATAAGTGAGGACTGACTTCCTGCTTGGTCCTGGAGAAAGCGTAGTTACTCACCTGTAACAGGTGTTCTCCAGGAGCAGCAGGAATCAGTCCTCACTACCCTCCCTCCTCCCCTTGGAGTTGCAATCGTCTGCTTATGTTCTTTTTGCAAATTTTTATGCTGTCTTTTTGGCTATGTCATCTGACTGGCTAAGATGGCACCTTCGGGCGGGAAGACGACCGCGCATGCGCGCTGCAATTCCCAAAGTCTTTCTTTGAAAGCTGGGGAAAATTGCTCCGCGAGGGCTCTGTCGGCGCCGACGTCACCCATAAGTGAGGACTGATTCCTGCTGCTCCTGGAGAACACCTGTTACAGGTGAGTAACTACGCTTTCTTGTCTTTTGTTTTCTTCACTTCCTTCCATCAGCCTATTTCTATTTCCAGTTCCAATGACCCTCCCCACGTGTCAACTCTCTTCCAGTCCCAGTGCCCCTTCCTTGCCAGCCTCCTCCCTATTACCCAGCCACCTCCAGGCGTCAGCTCCCTCCAGTCCCACCCCCGGGCATCAGCTCCTTTCAGTCCCACCCCCAGGCGTCAGCTCCCTTCCATCTCCCTCTTTTCCCCCATGTCAGTTCCCTTCCAGCCATCTCCTTCCCCTTTCTCTGTTCCCTTTCAGCCGCCACCTTCCACTCTCTCGGTTCCCTTTTAGCCATCTCCTTCCCCTCTCTCGGTTCCCTTTTAGCCATCTCCTTCCCCTCTCTCGGTTCCCTTTTAGCCATCTCCTTCCCCTCTCTCGGTTCCCTTCAGATCTTCCCTCCTCAGTTCCCTTTTGGCCATCTCCATCCCCTCTCTCTGTTCCCTTTCAGCCATCTCCTGCCCCCCTCTCTGTTCCCTTTCAGCCATCTCCTGCCCCCCTCTCTGTTCCCTTTCAGCCATCTCCTGCCCCTCTCTCTGTTCCCTTTCAGCCATCTCCTGCCCCTCTCTCTGTTCCCTTTCAGCCATCTCCTGCCCCTCTCTCTGTTCCCTTTCAGCCATCCCCTGCCCCTCTCTCTGTTCCCTTTCAGCCATCTCTTTCCTCCTCCTCTCTCTCAGTTCCCTTTCAGCCATCTCTTTCCTCCCTGTCAGCTCCCTTCTGCATTGCGTTTGAAATGACAGGAAACTGGTGTGGAGCCTCCCGGCAGTAAGGAACCTCTGCTGCTGCTGTGTCCTGCCCCCAAATTGGAAGTGACACTAGAGCGGGACGCGGCAGCAGCAGAGGTTCCTTACCTCCAGGAGGCTCCGCACTAATTTCCTGTCATTTCAAATGCAGAGCAGAACGAACAACGGGGGACGGGCAGCAGTTTGTCCGTTTTTTTTTTTTGTTTTTTTTTTTAAGGCAGAGTGAGTTGGTTCTTTTGGCGGCATTTCTGCTGCCCCCAAAAGTTTGCAGCCTCTGTCTCCTTGTATTACAATTGTAATTGTAAACTACTTTGATACTGTTGAGAGAGGCAGTGCAGGCCTTGACAAATTTTCATAGAATCTAGGAGCCAGATATTTGACTGTTTGGAAGTTATTTTACTTATGCATGGTTATAAATTGCCCATTCATTATGTACTCAAGGTGATATACAGTAAACTATTTATTTTACAACAGCAATTTAAACCTAAAGTGCAAAATAAAATCAGCAATAAATACATCCACGGAATACAACCTGCATTAGCTTGCTTTACAAACAAAATCTGACATATGCACTACCTTCCACTGCATATATATAAAACAAAAAATTAAAATAGAAGTATCTTCAGTCACTTGACCTTTCCCTCTGTGGTAATTTCTCTTTTTTTTCAAGCATAAAAATGCATGATGTCAAGTAATTAGTCACCACAGATGGCTTTGTTTATACAGTGTTCCCTCGCCACTTCGCGCTTCATGTTTTGCGGCTTCAGTGCTTCGCGGGTCAGCAGCCACATTGTGGAAAGGAGCGTTGTTTCATGTTGATGCGCGAGAGAGAAGGATCCCTGCATGTCAACCAAAGAGATGAGTTGACTCAGAGTACATGTACTGTACATACCACGGGCTTTCATAAAGGCGCGTGATTGGTTTCCGGTGTGACATCGACCAATAAGAGTACGAGTGGATTTATCCCTGTGAGTTGATTGTCTGCGCATCATTGCAGCCTCACCTAGCATCTTCTCTTGTTGTATCTCGCCAGTCTTGTCCATGATGTTGACTGTCTCGCATACAGTACTGTATTTTAGTGTTGTGTTGGCGATAACTTTTTTAATTAATTAAGCCCTTATAATGCCGCCTAAGCGCTTTGCCCCTGCGAAAGCTTCCTCCGGGGCGCCCAAGAGGAAGAAGATGATGACCATCAGCGAAAAAGTGAAACTTTTAGATATGATCAAAGAGGGCAGAAGTTATGCATCTGTGGCACGCCATTACGGGGTGAATGAATCTACAGTGCGGTACATCAAGAAAGAGGAAGCAAACATCCGCAAAACTGCTTCAATAACCTTCAACAAAGAAGCAAAACGTGTGATAACTCCGCGTAATGTTTATTACTGTATAAGGTTTTGTAATTAACCCTATTGTAATTAGCACTGACACGTTTAAGTAAATACGTATACAGTACTGTTGTAATTTTTGTCTTAAATGAGTAAAGTATGAATACTGTTTACATATTTAAAACATTCTTGTACAGTACCCGCATACACAAAAATTCCTAGGGGCAAATACTACTTCGCGGTTTTTCAGCTTTCGCGGAAGGTTCTGGTCCCCATTAACCGCGAAAAACGAGGGATCACTGTATTGTAAAATCTATCGAGGTATCTACTTCAGCTGTCCTGAATGAACCTGCTTTTGGCTGATCTGTGAAGCTAAGCAGAGTCAGGCCTGGCTAATACCTGTATGGGTGACTGCCTTGGAATACTAGGGGCTGTAAACTTACTGTGCGAAAGAAAGGACTGGCAATCTACTTCCAGTTGCACCTTGACAAGAAAACCTAGTGTTTGAGTCTCCAGAAGTCAGCATTGATGCGATGTCACACATTGCATTGCAGAATAATTACTTCAGTACTGTCTCATGTTGTCTTTTGTGTCCATGTACATGTCTAGCAATTTAACTAAAATACCATTAGTCCAAAGTATTTGAAGGATCAAACTCCATTACTGCGGGGCCATTCATATTGATCTTCAACAAGTCATTTAAGTGTTGTTTCCACTGCTGATCTGAATTTGTTTTTCACACAATGCATTAAACTAAAACCTATTTTACAGCAAACAGTGGAAACAAGTAGCACAATCACTAGAGACAACATTTTTCTTAAGAAAGGAAATCTTTCCTTATTAGTGGTATATTCAGAAGCTCACTGAGTTTTTCTCTGGCTAAGAACTTTAAATTCATACCACTCATTGCAGACAGCTTATATCCATTCATTATCCATGTTTAGTTGTGAATGTTGTTTCTGGAAATGTTGACCCATTGTTTCTCTGATGCCATATTCTTCCAGACTGGTTCCCATCAGCCATGCAAAAGTATTGAAAACTGTGATGCACCATTTAGTGCTTCCATGATAGTTAGAAATAATTATTCCAAGTACTTGATCACATGTTGGATCAAGCTTTCCTTTTCAATAAAATGAGTGATGTGTTTTTGACATGCAATTCAGTTGCGCTAAGAAAAGGTTCTTCACTCTAAACAAAGGGGAGAAGTTTGTAATTGTTCCAAAGTAGTCCAAGGTAAAAATAGGGCATAAGAAGAAATGTGAAGTCGGTCAGTTTTCTCAATAAACTCTGCAATTGCAGAAGTGTGTTGTCCTTTTCTCTTGCAATACTTTCAAGATATGCTATGACACATTTCCAGTCTTTTAGAAATGCAGGGAGACCAACTTTTCTGGCCACCTATTTTACATTGTATAAGTACTGACATGTTTGACACCGCACTGAGCACACTTAAATTTTATTTCTCCAGGACCAAGCAGGAAGTCAGTCCTCTCATATGGGTGACGTCGGCGCCGACGGAGCCCCCGTGCGGAGCACTTCCCCAGCTTTCATAGAAAGCCTTTGGGAATGCAGCGCGCATGCGCGGTCCCCTTCCCGCCCAAGGGTGCCATCTTGCTCAGTCTTCTTTTTTCCGCGGAGCCCGACGGATGTATATTCGTTTCACCCGAGGAAGAAGTTGATTTTTCTTTGCGTTAACCTGTTTTCTTCGGTTCGACGCCGGTTTCCCTTACCCGCCTGGGCCCGCTACGTCGGTATCGAGCCCGGATCTCTTTTTCGGTTTTCGTCCTTAGTGACTAGCGTTCGCGCCATTTTTTCTTTTTTCACTGGCAGCCCTGTCGTTTGACCTTGCAGGGGCCCTTTTTCCCCCAATGGCTGCTAGCGGGTTTAAAAAGTGTGATCGGTGTAAGAAACTTATGTCTCTCACCGACACACATGACTGCTGCCTCCGGTGCCTCGGACCCGATCATGACCCGATGATCTGTGATCTGTGTGGGAAGATGTCCTCTAAGGCGTTACGGAGTCGGCAGCACCTAAAGGAAAGAATCTTCTCTGACTCCGCATCTGGTCGGACCTGGACCTCATCAGAGGCCTCGACATCTCGGGACTCCGGCCCCGAGCAGCGTTGAGGCTCCTCTGAAAGGGGGTCTCCCTCGCAGGAGCATCGCAAGAAGAAAAAACCGCGAGGGCGGCATCGGTGGACGCACTTGGCTCCTCGAGGGCCAAGTCGCATAGCCCCGAGCGCCGTCCTGGGTCTTCGGAGTCGGAGAGGTCTGCAAAACAACCTCGTGTGGAGATGGAGTCCCCGGGACACATGAGTACTGTAGTCCTTGTGGACTCACCTCCAGGGGAGCCGACGTCGGGCCCGGTGCCGCCGCCGAGGCTCGAGTCAGGGGCTGCTGAGTCTCCTGAGCTCGGACTCAGGTTGACGGCCGTGGAGAGCAGCTTGGCTGCCTTCATGGAACAGCAGCGGGCACTGATCGCCAGTCTCACTGGTGCATCGGCCCCGACCACCGGGACATCGACGTCCAAGTCGACCCCGGAGGCCGAGCCGATCCTCAAGTCCATGCAAGCTCGAGTCGATCCTCAACTAAGGTCCCCCTTGGCCTCCCGTTCGGGACCGGGGTCGTCGACGCCAGTACCCTCGGCGTCGGGGCGGATGGCATCGATGCCTGCCCGACTGGAGCCGCTCGATTCCTCCTCCGAGGAGTCCGGCTGGGAGACAGAAGATGAGGAGTCGCCCGACACCTTTCGGACTCGGTGCGTTCCGTCGGATTCGCCCGAGTCCGAGCCTCGGAGAAGGTCCCCCCCCCCCCCCACGGAGGATACCCGGCTCTCGGATTTCGTGCGGGACATGGCCAAGGCTTTGGCATTCCCCGCGGATCCCGAGGAGGAGCCTCGAGCCGAGGAGCTCGAGGCCCTACAGTATGACTCTCCTCCGAAGGAGGCCTTTACTGTTCTGATTCCTCCGATGCTGAAGCAGTTCAAAGTGATCCGGGACAAGGCTTCAGTGATCTTGGTGGCCCCCCGGAGGCCAAGGCAACCCTGGTTCCCACTACTGTTGCAACTAGCGGTGGACACTCCTCTCCCTCTGGGAATGCAACCCGATCTCCTGTCTCAGGAGCAGGGCTCTCTCTTGCACCCCAATCTACAGTCCCTCAATTTGATGGCCTGGCTGCTGAAAGGGTAGTTCTAGCGCCTTTACTGCTGCCAAGGGAAGTGGAGGACGTAGTCTTGGCCTCTAGGAGGCAGTCCACCAGAAAGTCTTATGCCCTTAAGTGGCGTAGGTTTTCTGCCTGGTGTACTCAACACAATGAGAATCCCTTCTCATGCCCAGTACCAGTGGTGTTGCAGTATTTGCTTCACCTGTCCAATCTAGGCCTTGTCCAATTCTGTTAGAGTTCATCTTAGTGCTCTTTCACCACACCACTCACAGGTGGAGGGTCAGTCTCTCTCCAGTCACCCTTTGGTGGCCCGATTCCTCAGAGGCCTGCTTTTACTTAAGCCTCCAATGCGTCCCCCTGCCCCTGAATGGGATTTAAATGTGGTCTTGCAACGGCTTACTTGCCCACAATTTGAACCTATGGCTACTTACCCTATGCGTTTTCTGTCTTGGAAAACGCTATTTCTGGTAGCCCTTACCTCAGCTAGGCAAGTAAGTGAGCTTCAGGCCCTAGTTTCAGAAGCACCTTATACTAGGTTCTATAAGAACAGGGTAGTATTACGGACTCACCCTAAGTTCCTTCCAAAGGTTGTCTCCTCCTTTCACCTCAATCAGGAGGTGGTTCTTCCGACTTTCTTTCCCAGGCCTCATGCTAGCCGGGCTGAGATGGTCCTGCATACCCTGGACTGTAGGAGGGTGTTGTCCTTCTACCTTGACCGTACGCGAGAGCACCAGAGGGCGGTTCAGCTCTTTGTTTCTTATGACCCCAATAAGTTGGGGTTGGCTGTCTCCAAGCGTACTTTGTCCATATGGATAGCTGACTGCATCGCCTGGGCTTACAAGGCAGCCGGCCTCTCATTGCAGGGTCGAGTTACGGCTCACCGTGTCAGGGCGAAGGCTGCGTCAGTGGCTCATCTCCGCTCCGTTGGCAGTCATCCGCCGGGCCGCTACTTGGTCTTCAAGCCAGACTTTTGCGGCCCACTACTGCCTTGAGAGAGAGTCCCGCAGGGACAGTGCTTTCGGGCAAGCGGTACTCCATAATCTCTTTGAGGTCTAGGCAACTCCTACCCTCCGGCCCTGGTGTTGGGCTACCTGTCGGGGGCGTTATCAGAGAAGATTCTGCTCTTGCATGCTGAGGCTCTAGAGGGAGCTCATTTTTCAGTTTGGGGCCTCTGGTAGCCCTAAGCTAGGGAGTCCCATATGTGAGGACTGACTTCCTGCTTGGTCCTGGAGAAAGAGTAGTTACTCATCTGTAACAGGTGTTCTCCAGGAGCAGCAGGAATCAGTCCTCACCAACCCTCCCTCCTCCCCTTGGAGTTGCAGTCATATGATTTATTTTTGCTGTTTTTTAGCTATGTTATCAGACTGAGCAAGATGGCACCCTTGAGCGGGAAGGGGACCGCGCATGCGCGCTGCATTCCCAAAGGCTTTCTATGAAAGCTGGGGAAATGCCCCGCACGGGGGCTCCGTCGGCGCCGACGTCACCCATATGAGAGGACTGATTCCTGCTGCTCCTGGAGAACACCTGTTACAGGTGAGTAACTACTCTTTATGAGCAATACGGTGAACACCGATTACATGGACCAGGTTCTGCCATATTTTTGGTATTAATACTTTATTTTCTGCTTCAATCATGCTGGCTGCACCATCAATACTGATACCAACCAGATAGCCAGTCCAAACGTCCATGCTTATGCAGTTCTTTCTGAATGGCTTCCAAGTATCCATCTGTAGTTTCATTGTCAAGAGGTATGAATGACATCAATACTTCTGTCACTCTGTTGTTCTTTTGTTCTTTATATTCCTTACATATAAGATTAATTCTTCAACACCCACTTAGTCTCTGAACCATCCAGAATCAAATTGCATATTGTACATCCTGTAGGTCGCGAATCGGATCTTTTCTTATTACTTTTGCAATGTATCAAATTAACTCCTTACACCTTTTGTTATTTTTATATTCATCTCTTACCTTGAGCCCCCCAGTTTACCAGTTTCGACAACTTTTTAAAATCAGAAAATGCTTGTTTGCAATATAAGCAGCAACATTAAAAAGTGATTTCACGTGATCAAACATTAATTTTTTTCATACATAAAGCCCAGGGTATTGCAAGTAGTGCATTTTTAGCCATTGTGCACCTCTGATGCCTAATCGATTTCTCATGGTTTTTTAAAGGTTTCCAGTTTAAAAGGACCAACAAAACCTTTCACTATCTTAAACTCTGATCGGCAATACTAGGAAAAGAAACACAAATCTTACAACTAGTTATACTTTTTTCCTCTGATCAAATTTAAGTCATTTCAGTTACTTGCACCATTCTTCTTTGAATTTCTTCCCCTTTGCTGTTTGTTGGCTTGTTGAAGGGGCAATTTCTACTATACAGTAACTTGTTGGTTCCACTTCAGCTCTGCTTTCTACTGCCTCATTCGCTTTAGCCAGTTCCATGTCAAGTTTCAATGAAGATTGTTTGTTTCTCTTTGCTCTCTAGTGAAATGCTTTGTGATGCCTTATTTAATTTAGACAGTACATCTCTTTCCAACAAAGAGTGCTCCTTTCTTCTTTCCAGTGGAATAGTGAAGAAATTTGTCAGTCCCAATTGCTTTGTATCTTTCTGTACTTCAGCTGTGGCTACATGTTTACTTTTGCTGATATTCACTAAAATATATTAATATTGCAACACAGCTATTATTTGAAGGACGTACACACATTTACATCCTGTCCCCAACAACCTCTCTCATCCTTAATCCCCACAATCCTAGCAGAAGATAGTATATGGCCTATCCAGTCTGCCCTGATACACGCTCTGCTTAGCTTTACAGTCCCTTCTCCCTCCAAATTCCATTGTGCTTTTTTCTTGAATTCAGATATTCTCCAGAAACAAGCAGGACGTCTGCCCTCACATATGGGTGAAGTCAACGCAGATGGAGCCCGTGCGGTAATCACTCCTCTGCTTTCAAAGAAAGCCTTGGGGAATTACACCACGCATGCTCACCTTCCCACCCAAGGGTGCCATCTTTTTTCCATGGAGCCCATCGGATGTCTTAGTCTGCATCCCTGAAAAAGTTGGTCTTTGTCTCTGTTTTTATTTTATTTTTCCATCCGGCTGTGTACTATTACCTTCTTGGTTCCTTGGAACTGCTGCTGCCTCAGCGCCACGTTTTTTCTTGGGTTCCCTTTTTCTTGTTCTTGGGTGTGAGGGATTTTCTTGCATCCTGCCTAACCAGGATCTTGGAGTTTGATCTCGTGGGTACCGTCTTCCCCGCTGTGTCCTCGGTTAGTGGATAAGAACATAAGATACCCCATACTGGTTCAGACGAAGGTCCATCAAGACCAGTATCCTGTTTCCAACAGTGGCCAATCTAGGTCGTAAGTACCTAGCAGTTTCCCCAAAAGACACAGGTTCCACAATGCTTGTATTGGGTCAAGCAGTGATATCCTGGATCCCTTTTAATAATGGTTTATGGACCTTTCCTCCAGGAACTTGTCCAAACCTTTTTTAAACCCAGCTACACTAACAGCTTTTACTATATCTTCCGGTAATCAATTCCACAGTTTGATTACACGTTGAGTGAAAAAATATTTTCTCGTATTTAAATAGGTTACCCTGTAGCTTCATTGCATGCTCCCTAGTCGTTCTATATTTTGATGGCGTAAACTATCTACGTTTACCTGTTCCATTCCATTCATTAATTTATAGACGTCTATCATATCTCCCCTCAGCCATCTCTTTTCCAGGTTGAAGAGCCCTAATTTTTTTAGCCTCTCTTAGGGGTATCCTTCCATTCCCTTTACCATTTTGGTGGCTCTTCTCTGTACCTTTTCTAATAGCGCTATATCCTTTTTAAGATATGGCAACTAGAATTGCACACAATATTCGTTCCATGCAGCGATACAGAGGCATTATATTATCATTTGTTTTATTTCCATTCCTTTTCTTATGATACCTAGCATTCTATTTACTATCTTGGCCGCCCCTGCACACTGGGTGGAGGGTTTTAACATGTTATCCACGATGACGCCTAAATCTTTTTCCTGGGTGGTGGTTCCTAATGTGGGACCTTGCGTTGTGTATGCATAGTTTGGATTGTTATTTCCTAGGTGCATAACTTTGCACTTGTCCACATTAAATTTCATCTGCCATTTGGATGCCCAGTCTTCCAGTTTATCAAGATCCTCTTGCAATTTTTCACAATCCTCTTGGGTTTTAACAACTTTAAATAGTTTTGTGTCATCTGCAAATTTGATAACCTCACTCGTTATTCCACTTTCCAGGTCATTTATGAATATGTCAAAAAGCAGCGGACCCAGCACAGATCCCTGAAGTACACCACTATTCACCTTTCTCCATTGGGAAAATTGGCCATTTAGCCCTACCCTCTGCTTTCGCTCATTATTCCCGTTTCCAGGTCATTTATGAAATGTTAAAAAGCAGCGGACCCAGCACAGATCCCTGGAGTACTCCACTATTCATCTTTCTCCATTGGGAAAATTCGTCATTTAGCCCTACCCTCTGCTTTCTGTCTTTTAGCCAGTTCCTGATCCACAATAGTACACTTCCTCCTATCCCATGGCTTTTTAGTTTTGCCAAAAATCTCTGAGGGACCTTGTCAAAGGCTTTCTGAAAGTCCAGATACACTATATCAACCGATTCACCTTTGTCTACCTGTTTATTCACACCTTCAAAAAAATATAACAGATTAGTAAGACAAGATCTTCCTTGTCTAAAGCCATGTTGGCTGTCTCCCATGACTATCTACATGTTCAGTAATTTTGTTCTTTATGATGATTTCTACCATTTATCCCAGTACTGACGTCAAGCTCACCGGTCTGTAGTTTCCAGGATCACCCCTGGAACCCTTTTTAAAAATTGGTATTACATTGGCCATCCTCCAATCTTCAGGTATTACAGATGATTTTAATGATAGTTCATAGACTACTAATAGCAGGTCTGCAATCTCATATTTCTGTTCTTTCAACACCCTTGGATGTATACCATCCACTCTAGTTGATTTGCTACTCTTCAGCTTATAAGAACATAAGAACATAAGATATGCCATACTGGGTCAGACCAAGGTCCATCAAGCCCAGTATTCTGTTTCCAACAGTGGCCAATCTAGGTCATATGTACCTAGCAGTTTCCCCAAGAGACACAAGTTCCACAATGCTTGTACTGGGTCAAGCATTGATATCTTCGGTCACTTCTTAATAATGGTTTATGGACCTTTCCTCCAGGAACTTGTCCAAACCTTTTTTAAACCCAGCTACACTAACAGCCTTTACTACATCCTCCGGTAACAAATTCCAGAGTTTGATTACACGTTGAGTGAAAAAATATTTTCTTTTATTAGTTTTAAATAGTTTACCCTGTAGCTGCATTGCATGTCCCCTAGTCTTTCTATATTCTGATAACGTAAACAATCGATCTACGTTTACCTGTTCCACTCCATTAATTTATAGACATATCTCCCCTCAGCCGTCTCTTTTTCAGGTTAAAGAGCCCTAACCTTTTTAGCCTTTCTTCATAGGAGTATCCTTCCATCCCCTTTTACCATTTTGGTGGCTCTTCTCTGAACCTTTTCTAAAATCGCTATATCCTTTTTAAGATACGGTGACCAGAATTGCACACAATATTCAAGGTGCGGTCTCACCATGGAACGATATAGAGGCATTATAATATCTTTTGTTTTATTTTCCATTCCTTTCCTTATCATACCTAGCATTCTATTTGCTCTCTTGGCCGCCGCTGCACACTGGGCCGAGGGTTTTAACATGGTATCCACAATGACGCCTAAATCTTTTTCCTGGGTGGTGGTTCCTAATGTGGAACCTTGCATCGTGTAACCATAGTTTGGGTTGTTCTTCACTAGGTGCATAACCTTGCACTTGTCCACATTAAATTTCATCTGCCATTTTGATGCCCAGTCTTCCAATTTATCATGATCCTCTTGCAATTTTTCACAATCCTCTTGGGTTTTAACAACTTTAAATAGTTTTGTGTCATCTGCAAATTTGATAACGTCACTCGTTATTCCACTTTCCAGGTCATTTATGAATATGTCAAAAAGCAGCGGACCCAGCACAGATCCCTGGGGTACACCACTATTCACCTTTCTCCATTGGGAAAATTGGCCATTTAGCCCTACCCTCTGCTTTCTATCTTTTAACCAGTTCCTGATCCACAATAGTACACTGCCTCCTATCCCATGACTCTTTAGTTTTGCCAAAAGTCTCTGATGAGGGACCTTGTCAAAGGCGTTCTGAAAGTCCAGATACACAATATCAACCGCCTCACCTTTGTCCACCTGTTTATTCACTCCTTCAAAAAAACATAACAGATTAGTAAGACAAGATCTTCCTTGTCTAAAGCCATGTTGGCTGTCTCCCATTAGGTTGTGACTATCTACATGCTGAGTAATTTTATTCTTTATGATGGTTCCTACCATTTTTCCCGGTACTGACGTCAGGCTCATCGGTCTGTAGTTTCCCGGATCACCCCTGGAACCCTTTTTTAAAAATTGGTGTTACATTGGCGATCCTCCAATCTTCAGGTATTAGAGATGATTTTAATGATAGTACACAGATTACTGATAGCAGGTCTGCAATCTCATATTTCAGTTCTTTCAACACCCTTGGATGTAATATCATCTGGCCCAGGTGATTTGCTACTCTTCAGTTTATCTAATAGTTGTAAGACATCTTCCCGATGTATCGATATTTCCTTCAATTCTTCCGCACCTTTAAATACCACTTCAGTCATGGGTAACATCCCTACATCTTCCTCAGTAAAGACCGAAGCAAAGAATTCATTCAGTCTCTCCGCTATCGCCTTGTCGCCTCTTAGTCCTCCTTTAACCTCTTTGTCATCTAATGAACCAACTGACTCTCTCACAGGTTTTTTGCTACGAATGTACTTGAAAAGGTCTTTATTTCGCGTTTTTGCTTCCGCAGCAAGCTTCTTCTCAAATTCTCTCTTTGCCTGCCTTATCAATGCCTTGCATTTAACTTGCCAGTGCTTGTGCAGTTTCCAGGTTTCGTCGTTTGGCTCTTTTTTCCATTTCCTGAAAGATGCTTTTTTGGCAACAAAAGCCTCTCTGACCTCATCTTTAAACCATGCTAGCAGTTTTTTGGACTTCCTTCCTCTTTTCTTAAAGAGTGGAATACAGCTGGTCTGGGCTACCAAAAGATAATATTTTTCAACACCACCCAAGCTTGATGTACGTCTTTAACCTTTGCAACTGCTCCTTTTAGTTTTTTCTTAACTGTTTTCCTCATTTTATCATAGTCTCCTTTCGAAAGTTAAAAGGTAGTACTGTGGATTTCCTTACTATCCCTCTTCCACTAATTAAATCAAAGGCGATCATGCTATGATCACTATTGCCAAGTGGCCCCAACACCCTTATCTCTTGCACTAGATCTGGTGTTCCACTAAGGACTAGGTCTAATATGGCTTCCCCTCTGGTCAGTTCATGAACCAGCTGCTCCAAGAAGCAGTCATTTATTTCATCTAGGAACTTTATCTCTCTAGCATGTCCTGACGTGACACTGACCCAGTCGATACCGGGGTAATTGAAATCACCCATTATTATTACTGCGCTGTAACTTTTGTTAGCTTCCTAGATTTCTTTGAGCATTTCATCATCCATTTGGTCATTCTGGCCAGGTGCTCGATAGTACACCCCCACTGCCATTGCCTTCCCCCTTTTATATGGAATTTCAATCCATATAGATTCTACAGCAGATTTTGTTTCCTGCAAAACTTTAATCCTTTCTGAGTCAATTCCCTCTCTAACATAGAGCGCAATCCCTCCACCAATTTGATCAGCTCTATCATTACGATATAGTTTGTACCCAGGTATCAGTGTCCCACTGGTTGCCCTCCTTCCACCATGTCTCTGATATTCCAATCATATCTAACCTTTCATTTAGTGCTATATATTCTAACTCTCCCATCTTATTCTTTAGACTTCTAGCATTTGCATACAAGCATTTTAGAGAATGTATTTTATTCATGTTAATTTGGCTACTGTTAGACATGGGTAAATTGGGATCTTTAAGCTCTGTCTGCTCCATACTCGAGGGCATTTGGGCTTTACTCTTTTGTGGAACCTCTCTGCTTTTGGTAGTATCCTTCAAGGATATATTCTTCCGAACCATCTGCTCTTGGGTGACTGTCGGCTTTCCCCTAAAATCTAGTTTAAAAGCTGCTCTATCTCCTTTTTAAAGGTTAATGCCAGCAACCTGGTTCCATCCCGGTTAAGGTGAAGCCCATCCCTTCGGAAGAGCACCTCCTTTCCCCAGAATGTTCCCCAGTTCCTAACAAATCCCAAACCCTCATCTCTGCACCATTGTCTCATCCACGCATTGAGACTCCGGAGCTCTGCCTGCCTTTTGGGTCCTGCGCGTGGAACAGGAAGCATTTCGGAGAATGCTACCCTGGAAGTTCTGGATTTCAACTTCCTACCTAAAAGCCTAAATTTAGCCTCCAGAACCTCCCTACCACATTTTCCTATGTCATTGGTACCGACATGTACCAAGACAGCAGACTCCTTCCCAGCACTACCTAAGACCTTATCTAGGTGGCGCGCGAGGTCCGCTACCTTCGCACCAGGCAGGCATGTTACCAGGCGATCCTCACGTGCACCAGCCACCCAGCTATCTACATGCCTAATGATCGAATCACCAACTATAACGGCTGTCCTAACCCTTCCCTCATGGGCACATGGCCCTGGAGAAGCTTCCTCGGTGCGAGAGGGTTTTACATCACCTGGAGGACAGGTCCTAGTTACAGGATCACTTCCTGCCACACCAGGGTGATGCTCTCCTGTCACGTGACCTCTCTCCTCCATGGCAACAGGGGTGCTGCCAGACTGGAGGTGGGACTTAAGGACTATATCCCTGTAGGTCTCGTCTATGTACCTCTCTGTCTGTCTTATGTTTTCCAAGTCTGCTACTTTAGCCTCTAGAGAACGGACTCGTTCCCTGAGAGCAAAGAGCTCCTTGCACCTAGTGCACACGTAAGACCTCTCACCAACTGGGAAAAATCATAGATGTGACACTCAATACAAAAGACTGTAAAGCCCCCATCCCGCTGCTGGACTGCTGTCTGCATCTTAGTTTTAAGTTTGTGTCTAGATCTTTAAGTTCTTACTTACTAGGGGTTGCTATGGGTATTTATACCAATAAAACTGTACCTAATACGTTTAATATACCTTGTTCACCTGAAGCTTAATTAATCTCAGGTCCTTAGTGTATGACTGATTTGGGTAATGAGCTTCACCTGAAAGCACCTCCTGTCTTTTAAGATGTGTAAGTGCCTATAAAGCTATGATTATCCCAGGGGTGGGTGGGTGTGGGGAGGGAGTGAGGGAAATAACACTTATTAAAAGAGGGCTGCTACACAGTACCCTGTCTTGTGCTGCTGTGGTAAGCTAAATTCTGATTTGATTTAAATTATAGCTCTTAGCTGCTTCTAGGCTCTAACTTCTTATGAAATTTAAACTACAAGCTCTCTGCTGGGTACTAAATTTAACCAGAAAGCTCTCTTCTGTGTTTTAAAACTAAAAGTACTTTTCTGATGCTAGGCCCTGAGTGACTATTAAATGTACACTACAAGCTCTCTGCTGGGTATGAAATGTAACCAGAAAGTTCTCCTCTGTGTTTTAAATTCAAACTTTAATTGCTGCTACTAGGCCCTAACTGATCCAACAAAAAACAGTGGGTTCACAGATTAAGTAGCTTTAATACAAAGAATTATTTTTAGAAAATTACCAGAAGTATATACTCACAGTTGCAGATTTCTCTCCAGAAGTAACAGTCCCCCTTTCTAGTCCTTCAAATAGTTGTAATACATCTTCTCCGGTAACAAGCAGGAAATCAGTCTTCACATATGGGTGACATCGGCACTGACGGAGGCCTCGTGCAGAGCAAATCCCCCCCAGCTTTCATAGAAAGCCTTTGGGAATTGCATCAAGCATGCGCAGTCCCCTTCCCGCCCCAAGGTGCCATCTTGTTGGTCTCCTTTTTTTCCTGCAGAGCCCTCCAGACGTTATCCAACCATCACCGTGGAAAAAGTGTTAAGTTAGGAATTCGTTTCTCTTCCTTACCGGATTGACATCGGTTCCCCTTCCCGCCATCGGCTCTGTACACCGGTATCGAATCCGGCTTGATTTTTTGGTTTTTGTCCTTCGTGACTAGCGTTCGCGCTCTTTTTCTTTTTCACTGGCAGCCCGGGTCTTCGACCTCGCAGGGGCCCCTTTTTCCCCCCGATGGCTGCCAGTGGGTTTAAGAAATGTAATCGGTATACTAAATTAATGTCCCTCACCAATACACATGACTGCTGTCTCCGGTGCTGCGGGCCTGACCATGACCCGAAGGTCTGTGGCCCGCGTAGGAAGATGTTCTCGAATGCTCTGAGAAGCTGCCAGCAGCAGCATGATAGGATTTTTCCTGAGTCCATACCTTCGTGGCCTCGTACCTCGTCTGAGGCCTCTACATCTCGGGGGGAACACTCCGAGCCCAAGTGTCGTAGGGGTTCCTTGGAGAGGCGATCTCCCTTGCGGGAACATCAAAGGAAGAAAAAATCCTCGAAGGCGGCATCGTTGGATGGCTCTTTATGGCCTGGTCTCTCCTGGGACCAGTCACGGAGCCCCGAGCGCTGGCCCGGATCCTCGGAGATGGAGCGTCCAGCGAAGCTTCCTCAACAGGAAATGGAGCAGCTGAGGCAGGTAACAACTGTCCGCGTCAGGCCTGACTCGGTGGTTGCAGAGCCTTCTGAACTCAGTCTTAGGATGGTGGCCCTGGAGCGCAGTATGTCTGCCTTCATGGAGCAGCAGCGGGTGCTGATTGCCGGTCTCACATGTCCTTCCTCCCCGACCATTGGGCCATTGACGTCTTACCCCCGGAGGCCGAGCTGATCATCGAGACCATGCGGACTCTAGTTGATTCTCGGCCGAGGTCCCTCTTGCCTTCCCGATCGGGGCCGAGGTCATCGCCACCGCCACCAGTGTCGGGGCGGTTGATGCCGGGGCCCTCTGCCTGAGCCCATTGATTCCTCCTCGGAGGCATCGGGATGGGAGACGGAGGAGGAAGAGTCCCCAGACACCTGTCGGCACAGCGACGTCCCGTCCGATTCCCCGGTGTCCAAACCTAGGAGAAGGTCCCTTCTGGAGGATACTAGGTTCTTGGACTTCGTGAGGGACATGTCCTCGCAGAGTCTGTGGAGGATCCTTAAGCCGAAGAGCTTGAGATCCTGCAGTATGACTCTACCCCTCGAGAGGCCCTTACTGTACCCATGCCTCCGATCCTGGAACGACTGATGCTCTGCATGTGGGAGACACTGGCGTCGGCATCAGTGATCAGCAAACGGATCGACTCGATGTATCAAGTCCCTAAGAGCCCTGGATTTCAAAAAGCACAATTGCCGCACAACTCCATGGTTGTGGAATCGGCCATGCGCAGGCTGAAGAGCCAGAAGACCCTTGGTGCCTCCTGGCAGGGAGGCCCGCAACTTGGACGCCCTCGGCAAGAAGTGCTTCCAGGGTTCAATGCTGACCTGTCAAATCCAGTCCTACAAGCTGTACATGGGTATATACCTTAGGGATCTGGCGAAGGAACTCGCCGGGTTCTCGGCTGGTCTCTCTGAGGGACATTTTGCAGCGCTTCAAGAGCCTGTCAACCAGCATCTGTGAGTGCTCAAAGTTCATGACTCAAGCAGCCTATGATGGGTTCGAGTTGGCGGCCCGGGTAGCTGCGGCGGGCATCGGTGTACGCCACCAGGCATGGCTACTGTCGTCGGACCTCGAGCAATGGGTTCAGGACAAGTTTGTAGATGTCCCATGCCAAGGAGAGAACCTCTTTGGCAAACCCATGACTGACAAGACTGCGAAAATAGAATAGACACGGCTCTCAAAGAAGACCTCTGCCCCTTCTAAAAAGAAGGGCTCGGGTAAGAAGCCCTTTTACCCAAGGAAGGGTACTGCTTACCGAAGCTACCCCCATTTTCAGGCCTCCCCAGTTCCCCAGCAGGCCAAGGGACAGGGGCATTGCCCATGTAAACAGAAAGCCCCCAGGCACCGTCTCCGGCCCAGCCTGGTAGTGGCTTTTGACTCTCACAGCATGCCTGTCCCCTGTGGGGGGAGAAGCCAATGCACAGGAGGAAGGCTTGCCCTGTATGCCCACAGGTGGACAGCCATTACCACTGATGCCTGGGTCCTGCAGATAGTCCATCAGGGCTGTCTCCTTCATTTGACCCAAGTACCACCTCCTCATTTTCCAGGAGAGCCCCTCAGTTCTCCCCTTCACCGGGACCATCTTCTGAAGGAGTTGGCAGGTCTTCTCAAGGATCAGGCGGTAGAACCGGTGCCCCACCATCTTCAGGGCAAAGACTTCTATTCCAGGTACTTTCTGGTTCCAAAAAGGACAGGAGGCCTCAGACCCATCCTCGACCTGTGCAAATTAAACAAATTCCTGATTAGGGAGAAGTTCAAGATGCTCTCACTTGGAATATTGCTGCCTTACCTCCGCCAGGGAGACTGGCTGTACTCCTTAGACCTAAAGGATGCATATACACACATCCTAATACACCTAGGCCACAGGCAGTACCTGCGCTTTGTGGTGGGAGGCAATCACTATCAGTACAGGGTTACTTCCCTTTGGCCTGGCTTCTGCCCCTAGGGTATTCACAAAATGACTGGCGGTGGTGGCTGCTTTTCTCAGACTTCAGGGGGTTTTTGTCTTCCCCTACCTAGACGACTGGCTCATCAGAGCCACTTCAGCCAGAGAGGTCCATCAGGCCACATCCTGCACCATCCAGGTGCTTCAGCATCTGGGGTTTGTAATCAGTTACTCCAAGTCCAGCCTTATTCCCACTCAACAACTAGAGTTCATTGGGGCAAGACCCGATACCCTTCAGGCAAGGGCCTACCTACCTCCAGACAGGGCAAAGAGGCTTCTGGCCCTAGCATGCCAAGTGAGTCGCAGGCCCTAAGTGTCAGCAAGGCACTTTCTGCGTCTCCTCGGGCACATGGCCTCCACGGTCCATGTAACACCAGATGCCCGCCTCCACATGTGAACTGCTCAGTGGTGCCTCAGAGACCAGTGGACACAGGCCACAGGTGGCCTCAGAGACAGAGTCACGGTGTCCAGACGACTGGTGCAGTCCCTGGACTGGTGGCTTCAACCATTCCACTTAGAAGTGGGGATGCCTTTCCAGGCTCCTCGACACATGCATCTTTGCTGGGCTGTGGAGCACATTGCCAGGGGCTTTGTACTTGGAGCTCCGTACCATCTGCCTGGCTCTGGGAGTGTTCTGGCGTACCTTGGCTCACGAGCCTGTTTGGTACTGTGGTGGAGAAGCAGGCTCAGAGTGCAGAAAAAGAAAGGGAAAACAGTCTTTTTTTTCTAAGCCCAAAGAAACTGCAGGCACAGGAAGGGTTAACACCCAAAGTAAAGCCAAAGATCTCCTGCAGAGGAGTGCAGAGCCAGAGACACACCCAGTTCCCATGGAGACCGAGGGAGGAGATGGGAGTGGTTTGGGGGCGGAGTCAAGAGCCATAGGACAGCCCCAAACATTTAGGCAGGGAAGTTTCACTCACAAACAGATGGTACAGGCATGGAAGGAGAAACAGATTGCACGAGCTGAGAAGGAGGATGAGATTGAAAGCAGACACAGAGGCACGGGGACAAGCAGAGTTGTTGCAGCGCCAGTGGGACGAAGGAAGCTGACCAAGGACAGGAACAGAGAGGTGAGAAGGCCAGAAGAGAGCTCGGGGGAAGATTCTTCTGAGGAGGAGATATTTTCCAGAAGCTCCTGGTCTGGCCCTTCTCAGTATAAGGGGCCTACAGGAGGACAACACTCTACTGGCAAGGTGAGCCCTTTACAAGCCTTAAAGAAGCTTTTAAATAGGGAAACCTTTTCCTGCCCTTCCTCCACTAGCTCACGTACTAAGAAGCATAATTGGGAACAAGTGTTGAAAGCTTTACATCGGGTAAAGGCTCCTCAGGCAGACCCTGAGGAGGACAAATATCTGAAAGAGCCCAGTGAGGAAGAAATGGACTTGGGAGACACTTTTTATGGAAGTGGGGTTTCAGATATGGAAATTGAATGTGCTATCTGTGCCAAAGAAGAATAAGGAACGGAATAGGGTTTTAGTAACTGGAGAAAAACCCAGGAGTTCTTAATAAGGACATTCTATGCAAAAGCCCATAACTTTTAGCTAGGCTGACCAATGACTGCTTGGCTGATAAAGCTGCATGGTTAATGAAGCCAGAAAGGAGCTAAAAGTATAAATTGTATCTTGAAGAAATACTATTGAAGTTTTAAAGTCTGTTGGTGGACCAGGGAATGTGATGCTATACCAGCTGTGAAACGAACAGTGAAGTATTGTACTGCCTCCTGGGGACCGGAGAACAGACTGCTGTTGTAAAGGATTTTTACTTGTGAAAAAGGTGTGTTTAAACTAAGCCAAGCCAAGGACTGTTTAACCAGGCTTACGTTTATGATGGAGAAGTATCCTGAACTTTGTTTTGTAGTCTTCAACAATCTTGCCAAAGAATTTAATTTGGTTGGGAAAACCATTTCTTAAATAAAAGAAATTTCCTGCGACCTTTGAACTTGGCTCTAATCTATTTAAGACACAACTACATGCTATTGGGCTAACTTTTTATACAAAGGACGATCGGAACCCTCTTGCACTACTGGGCAACTGCCTGGCCACACGGGGGATCTCCGATAGTACAGACAGACAACCAAGTAGCCATGCTTTGTGTGAACAAACAGGGCGGCACTGGATCCCATCTACTGTATCAGGAAACCCTGGATCTGTGTTCCTTTGCAGTCCGGCATGGCATTCATCTGCGGGCAGTTTACCTGCCAGGCCTGGACAATTACTTAGCCAACAGGCTAAGCAGGATTCTCCAGCCCCACGAGTGGCAGCTGGACAAGGGAGTACTCCTTTGGATTTTTCAGACCTGGGGATGGCCAGTAATGGATTTGTTTGTGAGTCCGGACAATCACCAGTTTCCCCGGTTCTGCTCCAGGCAGCCACACCCACACAGGGTGGCTGCCGATGCATTCCTCATATCATGGTCTGTGGGTCTTCTGTATGCGTTTCCCCCAACACCTCTGGTGGCCAACACTCTATTCAAGATCCTCCAGGACAAGGCCTCGGTCATCCTGGTAGCCCCCAGATGGCCGGCAACCCTGGTTTCCGCTTCTACTTCAGCTAGCGGTGGAGGCCCTCATTCCCCTGGGGCCCTCTCCAAACCACCTGTCCCAGGAGGGGAGCACTCTGCTGCACCCCAATCTCAGCTCCCTCAACCTAATGGCATGGCTGCTGAAAGGGTAGTGCTCGCACCATTCCGCCTTCCAAAAGATGTGGAAGAGGTCTTGCTGGCCTCAAGGAGTCTGTCAACTAGACGGAACTATGCCTTCAAGTGGCGTAGGTTTGTGGCTTGGTGCGAAAAGCAGACTGTAAACCCTTTCTCCTGCCAGGTTGCAGTGGTCTTACAGTACTTTCTCCACCTTTCGGATTTGGGCCTTAAGTCCAACTCTGTCAGAGTTCACCTCAGTGCCCTTGCAGCAAACCATTGTCCAGTGGAGGGGAAGCCTCTCTCTGCACATCCCCTGGTTTCTAGATTCTTGAGAGGCCTGATTCTGCTGAAGTTCCCGGTCCGCCCTCCGGCGACCGAATGGGATTTGAATGTGGTTTTAGGGCAGCTTACGCGTCATCTTTTTGAGCCGATGGCAACCTGCCATCTATACTACCTTTCTTGGAAGGTAGTGTTCTTGGTGGGACTCACGTCGGCTAGGCGAGTGAGTGAGCTTTCACGCCCTAGTGTCCGACAGGCCTTATACAAGGTTCTATAGGAACCAGGTGGTGCTCCGCACACACCCCAAGTTCCTTCCGAAAGTGGTCTCTTCGTTCCACATCAACCAGGAGGTGGTGCTGCCTACCTTCTTTCCCAGACCGGCATGCCAGTCGGGCAGAGACGGTTCTGCACACCCTGGACTGTAAATCTATATTCAGCATACGCAGGGCCATAGAAGGGCTTCTCAGCTCTTCGTATCCTACGACCCCAGTAAGCTGGGGATGGCTGTTTCCAAGCGTACGCTGTCCACCTGGGTGGCGGACTGTATTGCCTGGGCATACAGGGCAGCTGAGCTTCCGTTGGAGGGTCGTGTCACGGCCCATCTGGTCAGGGCCATGACTGCATCAGTGGCTCATTTCCGCTCTGTTCCACTGGCAGACATCTGCCGGGCCACCACCCAGTCTTCGGGTCAGACTTTCACAACCCATTACTGCCTGGATAGGGAGTCCCGATGGGACAGTGCTTTCGACCAGGCTGTATTCCGTAACCTTTTCGAGGTCTAGGCAACTCCTGCCCTCCGACCCTTCTGTGTCAGGCTACCGGAGTGCTACTCTCTCAGTTAGATTCCTATTGTGGCTGCTTGTTGCTCTCGTAGAGGGAGCCTATTTTTCAGCTGTGGGTTCTCGGTAGCCTATAGCTGAGGAGTCCCATATGTGAGAACTGACTTCCTGCTTGTTCCTGGAGAAAGCGTAGTTACTCACCTGTAACAGATGTTCTCCAAGGACAGCAGGAATCGATCCTCACGACCCTCCCTTCTCCCCTTGGAGTTGCAGTCCTATTATTATTATTATATTTTGTTCTTTTTGCCGTCTCTTTAGCTATGTCATTTGACTGAGCAAGATGGCACCCTTGGGCGGGAAGGGGACCGCATATGCATGATGCAATTCCCAAAGGCTTTCTATGAAAGCTGGGGATTTGCTCCGCATGAGAGCTCCGTCGGTGCCAATGTCACCCATATGTGAGGACTGATTTCTGCTGTCCCCGGAGAACACCTGTTACAGGTGAGTAACTACACTTTCCAGGTGTATCGATATTTCTCTCAATTCTTCTGCAGTATCACCTTTAAATACCACATCAGTCATGGGTAACATTCCTACATCTTCCTCAGTAAAGACTGAAGCAAAGAATTCATTCAGTCTCTCCGCTATGGCTTTGTCTCCCTTAGTGCCCCTTTTACCCCTCTATCATCTAATGGTCCAACTGACTCTCACAGGTTTTTTGCTACGAATGTACTTGAAAAAGTCTTTATTATGCATTTTTGCTTCCACAGCAAGCTTCTTCTCAAATTCTTTCTTTGCCTGCCTTATCAATGCCTTGCATCTAACTTGCCAGTACTTGTGCTGTTTCCAGTTTTTGTCATTTGGCTATTTTTTCCATTTCCTGAAAGATGCTTTTTTGGCAACAGCCTCCCTGACCTCCCCTTTAAACCATGCTGACAGTTTTTTGGACTTCCTTCCACTTTTCTTAAAGCATGGAATACAGCTAGTCTGGGCCTCCACGATAGTATATATATTTTTTTCCATTTAATTTTTATTGATGTTGTGCAATAAACAATACAAACCATTCTGGAATCATCTTATATACATTTTGATCAAAAAGTGATCGTCAACCTGGTTATCATTCCCTAATAACTTGTACAACAATGCATATGATCTACCCTAAAACTTCCCCCCACCCCTTCCCCCACTATTCCCCCCTCTGTTATACGTACTCATTACCCTACCACCATTCTACCATTTCTTTTTAGCACACATAGATAGGGTAATGCTTTTATGCTCCAATTTGTTTCTCCCCACAGGGAAAACCTTCCATTAGAAATAACACTGCCCCCTACAACCTACTTGTCACCTACATTAAGCTATCCCTCCCCCCAGTACTCCCCCCTTCCCCCCCAGCTCCCCTCATACTCCTCCTGTGGTCATCATTTCACTGCGCACTCACATGATGTAAAGCCATACCTCCACACTTATTGTCCACCTCCATCCAACCCCCCCTCCCCCACCCCCTCCCGCCAAACCTTCAGCCATCTCCAAACCCCCTGCCAATATACCTCACTTTTCCCCCCCTTTCCCCCGTCTCAACTCTGTTAATTTATGCATCAAGCTCACCACAGCCACTCTTCGCGCAAATCCTGCCAGTTGTGGCACGCTCTGTCCCCCCAATGCTGGGCTATCTCACATCGAGCTGCTGCAATGCAGTGGTGCAGTACCCCTTCTTCCCGTCTCAAAATGTCATCTCCAAGTTGATGCAATAAGCATGCCTCTGGTCTCCCATGCAATCGATGCCGTCATGCTGTTAATCACCTCAGTGACCTGCCCCCAATAGGCCTGTATCCTGTCACACTTCCACCACATATGCATCCAATCCCCTCTTTCAGCACACCCCCGCCAGCAGAGGTCATCCCGTCCCTTCCCCACTCTGTACCGACGCACTGGCGTCCAGTACCATCTGTATAATACTTTATATGCATTTTCTTTAATTTGTGTAGCTATGGACACAGTAGCTATCGTCTGGAGTAGCTTATCCCAAGCCTCTACAGTCCAACACACCCCCAGGTCCTCCTCCCATTTCAACATGTAGTTTAGCTTGCATTCACCAGTCTCCATTATGCCTTTATAAATTCTGGACAAAACCCCCTTTTGACCCAACTGGCCTGAGCATAGAGCCTCAAACCAGCCTCTATTTTCCCGTAGGTCTTTCCATACCTTGGGTTGCCTCACAAAGTGGCTGAGTTGTATATAAGCAAAGTGATCGCTCTCTTTCAACCTATATAGATCCTTAATGCCCTCGAACGGATAAGTCCCCCGGGAGTGTATAACTTGATGAATGTATGACAGCCCGTTTTCCGCCCATCTACGTAAGATTTGCTCTCCAGGCCCCTGCCCCCGCTCGAAACAAGCCTCAAGAGTCATCCCCTGTATATAGCCTTTATCTTGAACTAGCTGTGTCTTATTACGTTTCCAAATTCTCAAGCTATTCGCCACCATGGGGTTGAGTAAGTGCGTGTCGGGACCTTTATTCCCCCTCCAGATCACTCTTTCTAATCCCACCCCCCCACCAGCTCATGCTCCATTTGGACCCATGGTTTAGATGTTTCCCTTTGCCACTCATAAATCGTTTTTAATTGCGCTGCCTCATAGCATTTACGTATATTAGGTACCCCCAGCCCGCCCTCTCCTTTTGCCCTTTGCAATACCTGCATTGCCACCCTTGGGCGCCTCTGTACCCAGATAAACCTAATCTCCAGGAACAAGCAGGAATGAGTCTTCACATATGGGTACGTCGGTACCGACGGAGCCTGCGCGGGAACACTCCCCAGCTTCCCAAAAAAGGAAAGCTTTTGGGAGCATCCCACAGCGCCTGCGCGCTGCCTTCCCGCCTTTCCTAACCGCCTCTCCTCAGTTCTTCTTTGCCGCGGAGCCAGCAGGTCGTGTTCCTGTCACCACTGAAGAAGTTCTTTGTTTTATTTTATTTCTTTGGTCGCGCGTCTGCCTCCCCCGACTTCGGACCAGTACCGCCGGTCTTTTCTTTCTTTTCTTAAAAAAACAAAACAAAACATTTTTCCCTCAGTGTGTTTTTCTTCTTTTGGGCCTTAGGCCTCACAAAGAATTTTTCCTCATGGAAAAACAACCCTCCGGGTTTAAAAAATGCACTAAGTGCAGCGGTACTATTTCTGTTACTGACACCCATGAATGGTGTCTTAAATGTTTGGGTCCTGAACACTCCATTCCGGATTGTCCGTCCTGCTCTTTGATGTCTAAACGAAGTTTACAGAACAGAGCAGCCAAGCTCCATGTGCTGTTTCCCTCTGATGCAGCTTCAGTGGCATCGACGTCTTCCAGGGCTTCTTCCTCCTCCCATGGATCTCAGGTAACCAAACATAAATCCAGCCGGTCCTCGAAGGGTAGATCTTCCAAGCATCGAGATGCCTCCGGGCTTGCCCTCGAGGATCCTGCACCGGCAAAACAACCCCGGCGGGAAGCTCCGGCTTCCAAAGCTCCACCTATGGGGTTACAGGTTGACATCGATGGCACGGCCTCAACCGATCACCTGTTAGAATGCTCTGGGGTACCGGCGCAACCTTCCGGTACCGAATTCCAGGCATTCATGGCGTCGATGGATCAGAATGTTCTAGCCATGCAGCAGGCTATCACGGCCTTCATTCAAGCTGCGACGCCGCTGATACCACAACAGACCCCGTTGTCGGTATCGGCTCTGGTACCGCCACCAGCGCCGGTACCGGTACCGGTACCGACTGCATCGACATCGACCAGGATGCCGACTGCAGCGGTTCCCTGTCCAGGGATGCTCGTCGGTACCGAACCAGTACCGACGATGCCCGATGTCGATACCGCTCGATACGCGTACCGAGCTTTAGAAGAGCACCCTGACAGGCGATATTTTGATTCCTCTGATGATTCTGATACATCAGAGGAGTCTGCTGAAGCCATAGCCCTTCCTGAAGAGCCTTCTTCTCCAAAAAGAAGAATGTCTCCTCCAGAGGACTTATCCTTTCAAGACTTCATAAGAGAAGTGGCTAAAGGACTTTCTATTTCAGTAACCTCTGAATCAGAGCCTAGAGCTAAATAAATGGATATTTTAGGTTATTCTAAGGCTCCTAAGGAGGCAGTCACCTTGCCAATTCATGAGATTCTTTATGAGCACATGATTGACTTATGGGAGACTCCTCATTCTCGAAGATTGGACAGTATGTATCGTGTCCCTCCTTGTCCTGGTTTTCATAAAACACAGCTTCCCCACCATTCTATTGTGGTGCAGTCAGCTATGAAAAGGATAAAGAGTGCAAAAAGACACTCCTCTGCCCCTCCAGGACGAGAATGCAGGACCTTGGATGCTTTTGGTAGGAAAATCTTCCAAGCCAGTATGCTCATTGCCAGAATCAACTCCTATAGTCTTTACATGGGTATGTTTCTAAAAGAAGTTGCAGATAAGCTGCACACTTTCCTCCCTTTTCTTCCAGAGGATAAAAGGGAAGAATTCCTTCTTTGGCTCAAGCATACTCAAGACATTTCAAAGTTTTCCAACCGTGCAGCTTTTGACTCCTTTGAAGGTGCCAGCAGAGCTTCGGCCATTGCCATAGCTGCTCGCAGAATTGCTTGGCTCCAAGCTTCTGATTTAGAACCTTGGGTCCAGGATGGTTTAGGAAATCTCCCCTGTACACGTGAAAATCTGTTTGGCAAAGAGTGGCAAATAAAGGCCACTCAAATGGATGCAGAAAATTCTGCTCTGGATAGACTTTCAAAGTCAACCTCCATTCCTGCCAAGAAAAAACCTTTCAAGAAGTCTTTTTTCAAAAAGGGCAGATTCCCTTCTACTTCTGGCCTACAATCATCTACAGGTCGCTTTGCTACTAAGCGTCAGCAACCTAAACAGGCCAGGCCTAAGTCTACAGGGGCTGCTGCAACTCAGCAGTCCCAACCTCCTCAGGGTTTTTGACTTGATGCTAGAGAACTTAGCCTTTCTGGCTCTAAAACAGCCAGAGCCTCTCACCATTCCAGGAAGGTTAGCTCATTTTGTTCCCAGGTGGGAGCAAATTACAACAGAGCAGTGGACCCTCTCCATTATAAGGGAGGGCTACAAACTTCATTTCTCAAACCTTCCTCCTCACACCATGGTGAGACACTTCAATTCTCCAACATCTCTTCTCGACCTTCTAGGTCAGGAGGTGGCTACCCTTCTTGCCCAAGGGGCAATAGAAGTACCTCTTCCTCAACAAGGGTCAGGGTTTTACTCCCCCTATTTTCTCATCCCAAAGAAAACAGGGGGCCACAGACCCATATTAGATCTCAGAAAATTGAACAAATTCCTATACAAGGAGAAATTCAAGATGCTTTCTCTGGGCACTCTCCTTCCATACCTTCAGAGTCAGGATTGGCTTTGTTCTCTAGATCTCAAGGATGCGTACACACATGTCCTCATCCATCCTTCTCACAGAAGGTTCCTCCGTTTTCTTTTCCAAGGAAAGCATTACCAATACAGGGTGCTTTCTTTCGGTCTGGCCTCTGCTCCAAGAGTGTTCACCAAATGCATGGCGGTAGTAGCTGCATTTCTACACACTCTGGGAATATTTGTATTCCCATACCTGGACGACTGGCTCATCCGAGCTCCATCTCAGTCAGAGGCCCAGATTTCCCTAGACTTCACAAGGCGCATTCTCCAGTATCTGGGACTTGTGGTAAACATCCCAAAGTTTCAGCTCACCCCTACTCAGTCCCTAGAGTTCATAGGGGCCTGGTTAGATACTACCACTGCAAGGGCCTATCTTCCTCAGGCCCGTTGCCTACGCCTAGTGCAGTTAGCCTCCCAGATTGTCAAAGAGCCATTTAACTGCCCGGGAGATGCTGCAACTGCTAGGCCACATGGCATCCACAGTGCATGTGGTCCCCTATGCTCGCCTTCACATGAGAGCAGCTCAATGGAATTTGTCCACCCAGTGGACTCAAGCATCAGGTGCTCTGTCATACAAAATAGCAACCTCCAGGCGCCTCTTTTGGTCTCTCCAGTGGTGGAAGTCCACCCAAAATCTGTTGCTGGGGGTCCCCCTTCCAGCAGTTGTTACCCCAGGCAACTCTCACAACAGATGCCTCACAAACAGGTTGGGGAGCTCATCTGCAAGACCTCTCCACTCAAGGCACTTGGTCTCCACAGGAGACCTCTCTCCATATCAACCACTTGGAGCTCCAAGCAGTTTTTCTAGCTCTCAAGGTCTTCCATACCCTGCTCAGCTACAAGACAGTCCTCATTCATACGGACAATCAAGTAGCAATGTTTTACATAAACAAGCAAGGAGGAACTGGCTCTCTGTCGCTTTGCAACGAAGCTTTAAGATTGTGGGCCTTCGCCAGAGAGCATCAAATCCATCTCCTGGCCATATACCTTCCAGGAATCCAAAACTCTTGGGCAGACAGACTCAGTCGAGTTCTGCTTCCACACGAATGGTCCCTGCACATGGACCAAGTACTCAGAATCTTTCAGGAGTGGGGAACCCCGGACATAGACCTCTTTGCAAGTCCGTGGAATGCCAAACTTTCCCGGTTCTGTTCCAGAATTCCGTGTCAGGGAGTTCAGGCCAAGGATGCCTTCCTCCTTCACTGGGGTCAAGACTTCCTGTATGCCTTTCCACCCATTCCTTTAATTCCCAAGACTCTGTTCAAGCTCCAGAGGGATCAAGGATCTATGATCCTCATAGCTCCACGCTGGCCACGCCAAGTGTGGTACCCTCTACTTCTACATCTCTCTCAAGCTCCCTCCCTAGACTTGGGAGCTGCTCCAGACCTTCTGTCTCAGGAGGAGGGGACTTTGTGGCACCCAATCCCAAGTCCCTTCACCTCAGAGCTTGGTTGCTGAAGGCCTAGACCTTCAGGATTGGAATCTTTCTCAGCAGGTGAAGGATATCCTTCATGCTTCCAGGAAACCTTCTACTAGACGTTCCTATGCTTTTAAATGGAAAAGGTTTTCCATTTGGTGTACTGAGAAGGGTCTTGACCCTCTAGCACTACCTTTGAATTCTCTATTGGAATATCTCCTGCATCTTTCCAATGCAGGCCTTAAGATGAATTCAGTAAGGGTCCATTTGAGTGCTATTGCAGCATCCCTTAAGCCCATCAATGGACACCCAATTTCCTCTCATCCTCTTATTGCAAGATTCATGAGAGGCCTAACTTTAACTAAACCTCCCATTAGACCTCCTCCGGTGGCATGGGACTTAAATCTGGTTCTTGGTCAGCTTATGAAGCCACCTTTTGAACCCTTAGCCACCACCTCCCTGAAATTTCTTTCCTGGAAGGTTATTTTCCTCATTGCAGTCACCTCAGCTCGCCGCATCAGTGAACTGCAAGCCTTAGTGGCTAATCCACCTTATACAAGATTCCATCATGATAAGGTAGTCCTTAGGACCAATCCACACTTTATGCCTAGAGTGGTCTCACCTTTTCATCTTAATCAAGAGGTATATTTACCTGTCTTTTTTCCAGCTCCTCATGCATCAAGTGCAGAGAGGAATCTTCATACTCTGGATTGTAAGAGAGCTCTTGCCTTTTACTTACAAAGGACACAGCAACATAGAAAGTCTTCTCAACTCTTTGTTGCTTTTGATCCCTCTCATTTGGGACTTCCAGTCTCTAAGAGGACACTGTCCAATTGGATTGCTCAGTGTATTTCTTTTGCCTACCAGAGTAAGAACCTTTCTCTGGAGAGCCATGTCACAGCTCATAATGTGAGGGACATGGCCACCTCTATGGCTCATCTAAATTCTGTGTCCATCGACCAGATCTGTCGAGCGGCCACCTGGACCTCGGTTCATACCTTCACAGCCCATTACTGCTTGGACAAGGACTCCCGCCGGGATGCCTTGTTTGGTTAGTCTGTTCTCAAACACCTGTTCCATTCTTAATCAACTCCTGCCCTCATTCCCAGAATGGATGCCTGAGGTCCATAGGAGGAGGTAGTGCCCTTCCCAGGGTCTGATAACCTGAGGGATCTCCCAGGCATCTCTAGCTAGGGAGTCCCCATATGTGAAGACTCATTCCTGCTTGTTCCTGGAGATAGCACAGTTACTTACCTGTAACAGGTGATCTCTGGGAACAGCAGGAATAAGTCTTCACAACCGACCCACCTCCCCTAGGAGTTGTATCTCTCTATCTATCTTTCCTTTCCTCTCTCTCTTTGTCTCAGCTTTAAAACCGAACTGAGGAGAGGCGGTTAGGAAAGGCGGGAAGGCAGCGCGCAAGCGCTGTGGGATGCTCCCAAAAGCTTTCCTTTTTGGTAAGCTGGGGAGCGTTCCCGTGCAGGCTCCGTCGGTACCGACGTACCCATATGTGAAGACTTATTCCTGCTGTTCCCAGAGATCACCTGTTACAGGTAAGTAACTGTGCTTTAACTAACCTTTGTATCCTTCTCAAACTATTCGGGGGCACCCATATCGGGAGTGTCTGAAACAAAAAAAACAATCTGGGCACTAGCATCATCTTAACCATCGCAATGCGCCCGAACCATGAGAGATATCCCCTTCCCCACCCTTCCAACCAGCCCTCTACCTTCCCCAGAACCCTCCGATAGTTCAAGTTATATAGCTCTTCGATTTTATTACTTATCCAGATGCCAAGATACCTTATACTTTCTTGAGCCCACTTAAAGGGGTATTTTTTAGTCAATATGTTAGCTACCTCTCTTGAAACCGTTAAATTTAAAATTTCCGACTTTGTCCGGTTAATTGTGAAACCCGATATTTTACCATACTCTTCCAACTCCCAAATGGCTATGGGTAGGCTTACCCGGGGTCTAGCCATACTTAGGATTATATCATCCGCGAACAATGAAATTTTATATTCCCGCCGCCCCACTTTTATTCCAAGTATATCTGCCCGTTCTCTTATCTGCTGCGCTAAAGGCTCTATTGCTAAGGCAAACAATACCGGTGATAGAGGACAGCCCTGCCTCGTTCCCCTCCCCTGACCAAAGAAATTCAAATGGGCCCCATTCACCCACACACATGCTTTGGGATGTGCATAGAGCACCTTCACCCAGGTTAAAAACTCTATCCCCAACCCCACTTTCTCCAGCACCTGGAAGAGAAAGGGCCATGACACCTGATCGAAGGCCTTCTCCGCATCCAGCGAGAGTAAGAGCACCTCTTCCCTGCTCTGCTCATTAGACCATATGATATTTAGCGGAGTGGAGGAGTGGCCTGGTGGTTGGGGCAAGGTACTTCAGGCCGGAAGGTCGGAGGTTCAAATCCCACTAGAGGACAGCAACCTTGGGCCGGAAGGACTGGGGTTTCTAGTCCCACAGGTGCTCCTTGTGGTCTTGGGCAAGCCACTTAACCCTCCATAGCCCATGTTCCCTGTAAAATAGTTATCTCCAAGTTATAATGCCCTGTTCAATGTAATTTCAGTTTGTTCAATGTAAACCGCACTGATGCAGAATAGTGCGGTATATAAGAGAATGTAAATAAATAAATATTTAGGATCTTCCTGATATTGTCCGTGACCTGTCTACCGGGAATAAAGCCCGCCTGATCGTGGTGTATCAATTTTCCAATAAATTTATTTAATCTCATGGTGAGTATTTTAGCTAAAAGTTTAGCATCCAAATTAAGCAGGGAGATAGTTCTGTAGGATGCACACTCTTGTGGGTCCTTCCCCTCCTTATGAATTACATGTAAATAGTTAGCTACTCCTCAACATAAGTTATGTGTAATGTAGCTATGCTGTTAAATTGTACATTTCTGTTACATTGTAAGTTAAAATTGTACATTTCTGTTATATTGTAAGTTCAATGTAGATTGTCTTCACTGAACAGTTACTGTTACATGTAAATCACGCTGATGCTGAATAGCACAGTATATAAGAAAAATAAATAAATAAATTACTGTTATACCCGCCCACCCCATAGTGTCCGCTAATTTCCCACCCTCCTGTGGTTGGTTAAATAGCTTCACCAGAGGCCCAATTAAAAGGTCTCCAAATTTCCTATAAAATCTAGTTGATAATCCATCCAGCCCTGTAGTTTTCTCTAGCTTTATCTGCTTAATTGCCCTCTGTACTTCCTCTTCTTGTATGGGTTTGTTAATTTCCTCTTGTTCTCTCTCTCCCAATTTAGGCAAGTCTATGGAATCAAGGTAGTTTTGCACCCTCCCGGTTTGTGGTGGGTCTCTTGCTTTATACAGCTCCTGATAATACTCCTTAAAAGCATCTCTAATCTCCCCATTTTTAGTAACCAACTCTCCGCCCTTCTTGCGAACTCCTATTATATGGGAGCGAAGCTTCAGTTGCCTCTACTTCTGCGCTAGGTACCTCCCAGCCTTATTCCCCCCCTCGAATATCTCCTGCCTTAGAAGCTGCATCTGGTATTGTATCTTTTCCACCTGCAGGTCATTGAGCTGCGCTCTCGCTAACAGTACCTGTCCTCTATAAGCTTCTTCCCTTCCCTGCCCATCCAATTCTTCCAATTCCAGCAGATGTTCCCTCAAAATCTGCTCTCTGCCCTCCCGTTCCTTCTTTTTCCGTGCCCCCCATTTGATTAATACTCCTCTTATCACTGCCTTATACCCATCCCATACTCCTCCCCACGTGGCCTCCCCATTATTGTTAAATCGAAAATATTCACGGGTTTCCCTCTCCACATCCTCTTTAACCCTCTCATCTTCCAAAAGTGACTCATTGAGTCTCCAAAACCTAGTTCCTATTCCTTCGTCTGCCATTGCAGGCTCACCACCACCGGAGCATGATCTGACCAAGTAATTGACTCCATTTCAGCCCCTGTTATCTTTCCCCTCACCTCTTTTGAGACCCAAATAGCATCAATACGTGAGTAAGACCCATGTACTGGCGAATAGTTAGAGAACTGTCTCCTTCCTGGATGCTGCATTCGCCACGCGTCTACTAGACAATGCTGTATAACAAAATTACGATATCTCTTTCTATCTCCCCTCTTACCCTCTCGTTTCCCTGTAGCATCCCGGGCTGGGTTCCACGTTAGGTTAAAATCCCCCCCACATATAAGGATACTGTCCCCCTGCTTCCCCACCTCCTCGTTCAGTTTTGTCCAGAATTCACGCTGAGCCCCTGTTGGTGCATACACATTCACTACACAGTACCATACATTCCCCACTTTCACCCCCGCTAAAAGATACCTCCCTTCTTTATCCCTTACCACCGACTGCACCTGCATCTTTAACCGGGTTGCGAAGAGTATAGCAACACCTCCCTTCTTCTCAACAGTATTTGAAGCATAAATGCACACCCCATATCCTTTAGGCTTAACCAGATATTCAGTTGTTCGTGTCAAGTGCGTTTCCTGAATCATGACTATAGCCGCCTTCTGGCGGGCTATCTCCGTGGACAATTTCCGCCGTTTAAATGGCGAGTTAAGCCCCTTCACATTTAATGTGACTATTTTTAACTCACCCATTCTTCCACTCCCCCACTTCCTTAACCCTAGCCTTTGAATCCCCATCCCCCCTCCCCTCTTTCTCCCTCCCGACCCCCCCTTCCCTCCCCCCTCTCAGTAAGAGAATCATCTTCCATAGTGGTGACCAATTATCGGGCCGTGCCTGTCTCCATCTTTACATCCCCCTCCCCCCTTCTCCTTAAACCAGCACATCACCCAACCCCTCCTCGCCTCCCAAACCCAACCCCTGCCTCTATCCTCCCCTCCTCCTCCCTTACTACCCCGCCCCCTACAATCGAACCCCTCCTTCCCCTCCCTATCTATTGGTGACCTCATCCATCCCCCCTGCTACCAACATGTTTCTGCTATATCAAGGAAAGGCATACCAATACAACTTTTAAACTCAAAGTCCACAAGTTCAACCATCGCCCTGCTCCGCTTCCTGTATTCCTGGGCTCTCTCTGTTCAATCTCGCCGCTCTTCTCCCTGATGTTGGAACTCTATGCCATCTCTGAAGACTCCTCTTTGAGTTGGAGGGCATCGCAGTATTTGCCTGTGCTCCTGCCGAGGGCCTCCCCCCTTCTGGTATGTTAGGTAAGCCCAGGTCTCTGAATACAGTCCACGCTTCCTCTCTGGTTTGCACCCGCCTGGCCTTCCCCTTAAATGTAATCAGTAACCCGAATGGGAACAGCCACTTGTATCTTATGTCCTCTCTTCGCAAATATGCTGTCACCTCTTTGAGGTTTTGTCTGCGTTGCAGTGTTCCTGCAGAGAGGTCCTGAAATATCTCCAAATGATGTTCATCCCAAGTTATCTGCCGCACTTTCCTCGCCGCTTGCAACAGTCCTTCCTTGATTTTGAAAGAGCTGAGACACACAACTATGTCTCTTGGTTTATTATCTCGTAACGGGCCCAAGCCTCGGTGTGCTCGCTCAATTTGCGAAGATTCTATCGGCATATCCCCCTGCAGGTCTGCAGATACGACCAAAGATCTAAAAGTTTTTAGCAGAACTTCTTCACAATTTCGGTATTGAGGTTCTTCTGGAAGCCTCCGGATCCGTAGATTGCATCTCCTGGATCTATCTTCCAAATCATCCAATTTCACCTGCTGCTATACATGAGCCTGCTGGAGGTCCCCCCATCGTTTTTGTAGGTCTTCAATTTCCTCCCCTTGTTGTTCCATCTGGGTCTCCATCTCCTCTACTCTGTTTCCAATAGCCACAATATCTTGTCTCAATGATTGTATGGACTCTTTGAGTTCCTGTTTCACTCCGCTAATTTCTGTTTTAATCTCATCTTTCATTTCTGTTAGCCAATCTTTCAATTTAGAGATTTCTCCTGGACTGCATCCATGCTCCAACTCCTCCCCTGGGTCTTTGGGTTCGCCCTCCTGTATTCGACACTCTTTCTCCCCCTCTCTTCCACCTTTGGCTGCCGCGTATGGGGAGCGAAAATCCGCCAACTTCTTCCGTGCCGCCAGGTTTCCTTTATTTTTTTCCATATTGTTGTTTAGGGCCTCTTGGTCGAGACTAGGTTCCCAGAGGTCCAGGGGTGTCCCCAATAGGTTACTTCTCCTGAATGCCTCTCCCTCTGCTTCTCAGCTTATTTCGTAAGCTTCTATTGAGCCACACTGTCGTCTTTAATGGTGCTCCTTGCACTACTCACACCACTTCTCCCCTGCTGGGGCTGTTTCCTCCTCCGGGCTGCTCACCTCGATGCTCCACCACACTCCTTCCGTCTCCTGGAACTGTCTCCGTTGCTCTTCAAGCCCTGTTCCTCTTCTCAGCGCTTCTCTTCTGGGCTGCAATCCGGGCTCGCTTCTGATGAGCCCCTGCAGATTCCACCCAGGAGCACTGCTGGCACCTTCCCCCTCTCCCTGACGCTCTTCTCCCGGCCTCTCTGCCTTCCCGCCTCCTCACCGGTCGTCCTGGCTGCGTGCCGCTCCTCTGGCTCTCCGTCCGCCGCAGGCCGCCTCCCGCTGCCGAAATTCAGCGCCCCTGCAGTGCTGCGCTCTGTACTTTGCACTGCTGCTGCCGCCGACTGGCCTCACTATCCGCCCCTGCTCCAGAATTTCACCTCCCTTGCCAGCTGTGCTCTTTCACGGGAGGGGGGGGGGGGCGCCTCTCCACACCGGAGCTCTCTCTCCCTTTTGTTCAGGGCCGCCTCCGTTCCCACAGCTCTGGGCAGGTCTCGGCACCTCTGCTGCCGCGTTCGCTGCTGCGGCCTACCACGCGGTCTGAAGGATCGCCGGTCCACTGCTCAGCTCCTCTCTCACGGACACTTCGGCGGGGGCTGGTAGGTTTGCTGCTTCCTTTTTACTGCCTTATGCTCTGCACCAACCTTTCCTTCACGGTAGCCCCACTTACTCTATGCCTTTAGGGGTACATCCCTTCTTTTACAGGCTTAGGCGGCAGAGCCGAGTTCCTATGCCGCCATTTGCCCCGATGCCGTCACCGGAATTCCACGATAGTATTTTTAAACAATAACCAAGCTTGATGTAAGTCTTTCTTTTAACCTTTGCAACTTTTCCCCCTTTTAGCTTTTTCTTAACTATTTTCCTCATTTTATCGTAGTCTTCCTTTCAAAAGTTAAAAGATAGTACTGTGGATTTCCTTACCATCCCTCCTCCATTAATTAAATCAAACGTGATCATGCTATGATCACTATTGCTAAGTGGCCCCAACACCCCTATTTCTTGCACCAGATCTTATGTTCCACTAAGGACTAGGTCCAAAATGGCTTCTCCTTCAGCTACTTAAAGATGCAGTCATTTATTTCATCTACAAACTTTATCTCCCTAGCGTGTCCTGCCGTGACACTAATCCAGTCAATACTGGGTTAATTGAAATCACCCATTTATTATTCCTGTGCTGTAACTTTTGTTAGCTTCCCTGTTTTCTTTGAGCTTTTCATCATTTATTTGTTCATTCTGGCCAGGCGGTCGATAGTACACCCCCACTGCCATCCCCTTCCCCTTTTTACATGGAATTTCAATCCATAGAGATTCTACAGCAAATTGTGTTTCCTGCAAAACTTTAATCTTTTGTGAGCTAATGCCCTCTCTAATATAGAGCGCAACCCTCCACCAATTTGATCAGCTCCTATATACTCCAACTCTCCCATCTTATTTTTTAGACTTCTAGCGTTTGCATACAAGCATTTTAGAGACTGTTTTATTCATATTAATCTGGCTATCAGTAGGCAAGGGTAATTTGGAATCTTTAAGCTCTGTCTGATCCGTACTCAAGGGCATTTGGGCTACTTTTGTCTTTATTGGAACCTCTCTGCTGATATGTCCTAACTTCATTCTTTTGGTAGTATCCTTCAAGGATACATTGTTTCGAACCATGCGCTCTTGGGCAACTGTTGGCTGTCCCCTATTATCTAGTTCTGCCTGCCTTTTGGGTCCTGCATGTGGATTGGGAAGCATTTCAGAAAATGCTACCCTGGAATTTCTGGATTTCAACTTCCTATCTAAAAGCAGTCTGACCGCTGCAGGCACACCATGCCCCGCATGGATCCACATGACTGCTGCCTGCCGTGCCTCAGGTATGACTATGATACCTCTGCTTGTTAGCTTTGTCTTCAGATGACGAGCAAGAAACTGTGAAAGGCAGCAGGAGATGCTGTTTGGCCATAAGACCTGTTCTTCGACTCTGGCTTCAAGCACAGAATCAATGCTTCGGGGGCTGCTGCAGAGGCCTTCGACTTGCGGACGTGTCTACTCAGAACCCTGAGGTCACAGGGCATCTGATCGTGGATCATCCTCAGAGCACTGTCCCTGGAAGGATCAGACTTTGCCAGTGGCAGCATTGAAGACCAATGACAGAACAAGTAGTAAGTCCCTCAGCGTGATGCCGAAAGTGATGGCTGAAAGCGGCTCTCAAAGCTTCCCCAGTGGTAGGAGACTCCATTGGCATCGGGAGTCAACACTGGTTCTATGAGGCCATTGTCATCAAGGAATCCCCCCTCAACGGAGCCGGCATTGGAACAGATTCCCTCTGTACCTACGCTGGTGGCTGCAGAGCCTTCTGGCCTAGAGGTCAGCATGGATGGCGGCCTTGGAATGCAGCCTCGCTGCCTTCCTGGCTCAGCAGCAGGTCCCGGTGCCCGGTTCCTCTGGGTCATCGGGCCTGGTGACTGGTCCTTCCACCACGAGGGCATCGCTGAGGAGATCTAGCCAGTGCTCGAGTAGCATCGTCTTTGGGTTGACTCCTGGCATCGGTCTCTATCTTGCGTGAGGCCTCAGGTCTCGCCCTTGAGTACGTCTAGCTCAGAGCGCCGGGGCCCCGTGACCCTGTCGACGCACCTGGCCAGGTATGCACACAAGGCCCATCAGGTTCTCAAGGTCTCTACTGATTCTGATTCGGAATAGGAGACTGATGACAAGTCCCCGAAAACTCTGTGACACCTCCCTTCAGACCCATGTCTGCCTCAGGAGCGCTGGAGGTCCTCACCTGAGGACCTCTCCTTCCTGGATTTCATCTAGGATATGGCGAAGGCTCTGGCTTTCACCATGGAGTCCGAGGAGGAGCTTAGGGTGGAGGATCTTTTCTTTTTTTTTTTTTTTAAATTTATGTTTATTAGATTTTTAACTGACAATACAATTATCAGAATAAAAAGAAACGATAGAAATACAAAATAGCTGAAATAGTACACTTACAAACAGAATCAAGAATACATTAGCCCACGTCTCGGGGATATCAGACCACATATGTAAAAAAAAGAAAACCTAACCAGAGAAGCCCTCAAGGGGTGAGTCTGGTTAACACATTTCCCCAGCCTTACACCCTCCCATACACACCGGTGAAAAAAAAATTGAGAGAATAACAAAGAAGGAACCCATCATGCATCCTCCCTTCCAGCAACCCATTTCTCGAACTCTAAAGAAGACAAGAAGACAAATTTATCCTGGCCCAAGGAAATTAAACATTTACATGGATAACGTAAAAAGAAAGTAGCGCCTAGAGCTAAAACCCTAAGTTTATAAGCTAAGAAGGATTTCCTGCGCATTTATTTATTTATTTAATGGTATTTCTATCCCGCCTTATCCTTCAATCAAGGTGGTTACACAGCAAACAATCAGTGGGAGTGGTGCTTGGGTTCAGTGTGTGCATCATGTACAATGAAAGTGTGTGTGTGTGGGTGGGTTGATTAGTGTGCGCTATTTACAGCGTGAGCTATATACAGGGAAGTGTAGGGAGCGTGCAGGTAAGATTGGTCCATGATTGTAGCACTCATTGTATGTTCGGTCCGTAGTGCTCCAGAAATAGCAGAGTCTTTAGTTGTTTCCTGAAGTCCTTGGTGTCTTAAGTGGCTCGCAGTTCATCTGGGAGTGAGTTCCACATGCTAGGTGCTGCCAGTGACAGTGCTCTTCATGCGGTGGATTTACATGCTCTTGTGTAGTCTTTAGGCGTGTTGATTGTGTCTGATGTGGCTTTTCTTCTGGGTCTTATTTATTTATTTAACATCTTTTTATATACCGCTCTATTTATAATCAGCGCGGTTTACATAGAACAAGAAAACATCAGATAAGGTACATGTTATCTGTTTTTTACATAGAACAAGGAACAAAAACTTGGATAACTGGGGAAATTATTTACAATGAATACAACACATTGGCTATTGGTCTTGTACTGGTGTCGGGTTTTATGAGGGGTTGAAGGCTGTGGGCAGAGTTCCCGTGTTTGATCCTGAATATGTTTAGGATTGTCTTGTATTTTATGCGTGAGTTGATTGGGAGCCAGTGTAGGTCTTTTAGTATGGGGGTGATGTGGTCTTGTTTGGATGCACCGGCTATTATTCGTGCTGCCGTGTTTTGGACCATTTGTAGTGGTCTGAGTGCCTGTTTTGACATGCCTGTGTAGATCGGGTTGCCGAAATCAAGTATGGGCGTTATGAGAGCTTGACAGACTGTGCGGAAGTGCTCGTGTGTGAGGAGTGGTTTGAGGCGTCTGATTATTCTCATTTTGAAGTATGCAGTTTTGGTGGTCTTGCTGATGTGTGATTGAAAGTCGAGCCTCTTATCGAGTGTTACACCGAAATATTTCATCTCGTTTTTGAGTGGTATGGATGCGTTGTTGACCTTGATGGAGGGTGGCGGGCTGAAGTTGTTGTTTCGTGTGATGAGCAGTGCTTCTGTCTTGTTGTAATTTATGGTCAGGTTGTTGTCGTGTAGCCAGTTGGACATGTTGTTGAGGAAGTCTGTTGTTGTGGTGTAGTTTGGGTTGTCAAGGTTAACTGGGGTGTAGATCATGATGTCATCTGCGTATATAGTGTAGTGTATCTTGTGCTCTCTTATGATGTTGCAGATTGGTTGTTAAGCGAGATACATCTGGGAAAACAGATACCCTGTCTCCACAAAACAGGGTTTCTTTTCTCCTGAAGTATGCTTTGAGAATAGCAACTTTATCTTTTTCTGAGGATAAGGTAACTAACAAAGTAGCCCTAGTAGCAGCCCTCTTTTAATACGTGTAATTTCCCTCCCTCCCCTGGGATAATCGTAGCTTTATAGGTACTTACACATCTTAAAAGACAGGAGGTGCTCTCAGGTGAAGCTCATTACCCAAATCAGTCATACACTAAGGACCTGAGATTAGTTAAGCTTCAGGTGAACAAGGTATATTACACGTATTAGGTACAGTTTTATTAGTATAAATATCCATAGCAACCCTTAGTAAGTAAAGAACTTAGATCTAAACACAAACTTAAAACTAAGATGCAGACAGCAGTCCAGCAGCGGGATGGGGGCTTTCCAGTCTTTTGCATTGAGTGTCACATGTATGATTTTCTCCCAGTTGGTGAGAGGTCTTACGTGTGCACTAGGTGCAAGGAGCTCTTTGCTCTCAGGGAACGAGTCCGTTCTCTAGAGACTAAAGTAGCAGACTTGGAAAGCATAAGACAGACAAAGAGGTACATAGACGAGACCTACAGGGATATAGTCCTGAAGTCCCACCTCCAGTCTGGCAGCATCCCTGTTGCCATGGAGGAGAAAGGTCACGTGACAGGAGAGCATCACCCTGGTGTGGCAGGAAGTGATCCTGTAACTAGGACCTGTCCTCCAGGTGATGTAAAACCCTCTTGCACTGAGGAAGTCTCTCCAGGGCCATGTGCCCATGAGGGAAGGGTTAGGACAGCCGTTATAGTTGGTGATTCGATCATTAGGCATGTAGATAGCTGGGTGGCTGGTGGACGTGAGGATCGCCTGGTAACATGCCTGCCTGGTGTGAAGGTAGCAGACCTCATGCGCCACCTAGATAAGGTCTTAGATAGTGCTGGGGAGGAGTCTGCTGTCTTGGTACATGTCGGTACCAATGACATAGGAAAATGTGGTAGGGAGGTTCTGGAGGCTAAATTTAGGCTTTTAGGTAGGAAGTTGAAATCCAGAACTTCCAGGGTAGCGTTCTCCGAAATGCTTCCTGTTCCACGCGCTGGACCCAAAAGGCAGTCAGAGCTCCGGAGTCTCAATGCGTGGATGAGACAATGGTGCAGAGATGAGGGTTTTGGATTTGTTAGGAACTGGGGAACATTCTGGGGAAAGGAGGGGCTCTTCCGAAGGGATGGGCTTCACCTTAACCAGGATGGAACCAGGCTGCTGGCATTAACCTTTAAAAAGGAGATAGAGCAGCTTTTAAACTAGATATTAGGGGAAAGCCGACAGTCGCCCAAGAGCGGATGGTTCGGAAGAATGTATCTTTGAAGGATACTACCAAAAGCAGAGGTTCCACAAAAGAGTAAAGTAGCCCAAATGCCCTCAAGTATGGAGCAGACTGAGCTTAAAGATCCCAAATTACCCATGTCTAACAATAGCCAAATTAATATGAGTAAAATACATTTTCTAAAATGCTTGTATGCAAATGCTAGAAGTCTAAAAAATAAGATGGGAGAGTTAGAATATATAGCACTAAATGAAAGGTTAGATATGATTGGAATATCAGAGACATGGTGGAAGGAGGACAACCAGTGGGACACTGTGATACCTGGGTACAAACTATATCGTAATGATAGAGCTGATCAAATTGGTGGAGGGGTTGCTCTCTATGTTAGAGAGGGCATTGAGTCAGAAAGGATTAAAGTTTTGCAGGGAACAAAATCTGCTGTAGAATCTATATGGATTGAAATGCCATGTAAAAGGGGGAAGGCAATGGCAGTGGGGGTGTACTATCGAGCGCCTTGCCAGAATGACCAAATGGATGATGAAATGCTCAAAGAAATCAAGGAAGCTAACAAACGTTACAGTGCAGTAATAATAATGGGTGATTTCAACTACCCCGGTATCGACTGGGTCGGTGTCACTTCAGGACATGCTAGGGAGATAAAGTTCCTAGATGAAATAAATGACTGCTTCTTGGAGCAGCTGGTTCATGAACCGACAAGAGGGGAAGCCATATTAGACCTAGTCCTTAGTGGAACACCAGTTCTAGTGCAAGAGATAAGGTTGTTGGGGCCACTTGGCAATAGTGATCATAGCATGATCGCCTTTGATTTAATTAGTGGAGGAGGGGATAGTAAGGAAATCCACAGTACTATGTTTTAACTTTGGAAAGGGAGACTATGATAAAATGAGGAAAACAGTTAAGAAAAAACTAAAAGGAGCAGTTGCAAAGGTTAAGGACGTACATCAGGCTTGGCTGTTGTTGAAAAATACTATCTTGGAAGCCCAGACCAGCTGTATTCCACGCTTTAAGAAAAGTGGAAGGAAGTCCAAAAAACTGCCAGCATGGTTTAAAGGTGAGGTCAGAGAGGCGGCTGTTGCCAAAAAAGCATCTTTCAGGAAATGGCAAAAACAGCCAAATGACGAAACCTGGAAACAGCACAAGCACTGGCAAGTCAAATGCAAGGCATTGATAAGGCAGGCAAAGGGAGAATTTGAGAAGAAGCTTGCTGCGGAAGCAAAAACGTGAAGTAAAGACCTTTTTCAAGTACATTCGTAGCAAAAAACCTGTGAGAGAGTCAGTTGGTCCATTAGATGATAAAGGGGTTAAAGGAGCACTAAGAGGCGACAAGGCGATAGCGGAGAGATTGAATGAATTCTTTGCTTCAGTCTTTACTGAGGAAGATGTAGGGATGTTACCCATGACTGAAGTGGTATTTAAAGGTGCGGAAGAATTGAAGGAAATATCGATACATCGGGAAGATGTATTACAACTATTAGATAAACTGAAGAGTAGCAAATCACCTGGGCCGGATGGTATACATTCAAGGGTGTTGAAAGAACTGAAATATGAGATTGCAGACCTGCTATTAGTAATCTGTGAACTATCATTAAAATCATCTCTAATACCTGAAGATTGGAGGATCACCAATGTAACACCAATTTATAAAAGGTTCCAGGGGTGATCCGGGAAACGACCGGTGAGCCTGACGTCAGTACCGGGAAAAATGGTAGAAACCATCATAAAGAATAAAATTACTCAGCATGTAGATAGTCATGACCTAATAGGAGACAGCCAACATGGCTTTAGACAAGGAAGATCTTGTCTTACTAATCTGTTATGTTTTCTTGAAGGAGTGAATAATCAGGTGGACAAAGGTGAGTCGGTTGATATTGTGTATCTGGACTTTCAGAAAGCCTTTGACAAGGTCCCTCATCAGAGACTTTTGGCAAAACTAAAGAGTCATGGGATAGGAGGCAGTGTACTATTGTGGATCAGGAACTGGTTAAAAGATAGAAAGCAGAGGGTAGGACTAAATGGCCAATTTTCCCAATGGAAAAAGGTGAATAGTGGTGTACCCCAGGGATCTGTGCTGGGTCCGCTGCTTTTTGACATATTCATAAATGACCTGGAAAGTGGAATAACGAGTGAGGTTGTCAAATTTGCAGATGATACAAAACTATTTAAAGTTGTTAAAACCCAAGAGGATTGTGGAAAATTGCAAGAGGATCTTGATAAATTGGAAGACTGGGCATCAAAATTGCAGATGAAATTTAATGTGGACAAGTGCAAGGTTATGCACCTATGGAAGAACAACCCAAACTATGGTTACACGATGCAAGGTTCCACATTAGGAACCACCACCCAGGAAAAAGATTTAGGCGTCATTGTGGATACCATGTTAAAACCCTCGGCCCAGTGTGCAGCGGCGGCCAAGAGAGCAAATAGAATGCTAGGTACGATAAGGAAAGGAATGGAAAATAAAACAAAAGATATTATAATGCCTTTATATCGTTCCATGGTGAGACCGCACCTTGAATATTGTGTGCAATTCTGGTCGCCGTATCTTAAAAAGGATATAGCGATTTTAGAAAAGGTTCAGAGAAGAGCCACCAAAATGGTAAAGGGGATGGAAGGATACTTTTATGAAGAAAGGCTAAAAAGGTTAGGGCTCTTTAACCTGGAAAAGAGACAGCTGAGGGGAGATAGAAGTCTATAAATTAATGAACGGAGTGGAACCGGTAAACGTAGATCGATTGTTTACCTTATCAGAATATAGAAAGACTAGGGGACATGCAATGAAGCTACAGGGTAAACTATTTAAGACTAATAAAAGAAAATATTTTTTCACTCAACGTGTAATCAAACTCTGGAATTTTTTTACCGGAGGATGTAGTAAAGGCTGTTAGTGTAGCTGGGTTTAAAAAAGGTTTGGACAAGTTCCTGGAGGAAAGGTCCATAAACCATTATTAAGAAGGGACCCAGGATGTCAATGCTTGAAGCAATACAAGCATTGTGGAACCTGTGTCCCTTGGGGAAACTGCTAGGTACGTATGACCTAGATTGGCCACTGTTGGAAACGGAATACTGGGCTTGATGGACCTTGGTCTGACCCATTATGGCATATCTTATGTTCTTATGTTCTTAGTAATAACATCTTGTGTTTCCTCTAGAAATGCGGTCAAATTAAAAGGATTTTGTTCTTCCAAAACGGACAATTCTGTATCAACATTAGGCAGAGCAACTTTAGTAGGAACATAATAGCATTTAGTTAATTCCAGAGTGTCAGCATTGGGTAAAAGCAATACTTCCTTCAAAAATTTCCTGAAGAGAATTAAAGGAGAAAGCAACGATATACAAGGAAAGTTAAGCAATCACAAATTTTTACATCGTAACAAATTCTCTAAGTTTTCTACCTTCTGATGCAGAACTACACTATCTTTTCTTACATTAGCATGAGACAAAGAAACCGATTTAACTTGAGCATCAACATTTGAAAGGCCAGAAGTTAAATTATCCATTTGTGAATCCAAACCCTGAAGCTTCAAAATCACTTCACAAGTAAAATGGCATAACAATGGAACTGTCTCGGTCAAAATTCTCTCAGTTCGTTTAACAACTTACCAAATATCTAGTAACGAAATTGGAGAAGCTTGAGAGTTATCCTCAAGAGGGGCGGACTCCTTCCAAGCCACAGCCTTGGGGAGAACGCCAGCATCAACGGGACTCGAACATGTGTAAGGAGCGTCAGGCAGTTCCAAAAAACCTGGAGGGAGAGGAGGGGTACGCTCAATAGAGCTAAGGCTAGCCCCCTCAACAAAGGGAACAGGGAGGACAGTACCTGGTTTTGATGCCACTGGAGTTGATATCACATGCTTATCCATAGGGCCCTCTGCGGGTTCCACTGTAGTGAGCTGCTTCTTTCTTTTACCACCAGGCATGCTGACTCGCACACAAAACTTCCTCTCCTAATCGGCTCCTAAGGGACTCACAAGGGGCCAGCTGCTCCCCTTTCGATACGCCCCTTAGGATATGCCGACGGCAAACGCCGTGCTATACGGAGCTCCGCATTTATCAGGGCCTTGGGTGATGTCAGGTTAGCTGCCCCACGCAAGCCGGCAGGCTTCAGAAACCAGCTGCACTCACCCCCTCCGCGGGAGAAACAGGTTACAGGCAAACTCCCAGCGAGAAGCACTCTCCCGGATCTTTTATATCAGGGCCTTGGGTGACGTCAGGGTAGCTGCCCCACGCAAGCCGGCAGGCTTCAGAAACCAGCTGCACTCATCCCCTCCGCGGGAGAAACGGGTTACAGGAAACTCCCCCGGGCGGAGGATCTTGAGATCCTGCAATACGATGCCCTTCCCAAGGTGGATTCCACAGTGCCTTTTCCCCCTTTCCCCTATCTTGGAACAGTTACTGTTCAGGACATGGGAGTCACCTGTTACGGTGCCCATTGTGAGCAAGCGGTTCAAAAATGTTCATTAGTAGTAATACTAGTAATTCTATATATCGAGTCCGTAAGGGCCCTGGATTCCAAAAGACACAGTTGCCACACAATTCTATGGTGGTGGAGTCAGCCTTGTGTAGGGTCAAGAGCCAAAAGATGCACTCCATGGTGCCTTCTGGCAGGGAGGTCTGCACCATGGATGGTTTTGGTAAAAAGTGTTACCAGGGCTCAATGCTCATGGCTCGTATCCAGGCTTACCAGTTGTACATGGGCATGGGCCAGGTTCTCGCTGATCTGTCAAAGGAACCTCTTCAGCATTTCTGGACCTTGGTGTCCACGGTCAAGGAGTGCTCCAAATATGTTACTTGAGCAGCTTATGACAACGTCAAGTCCATGGCTAGAGTAGTTGCAGCCAGCACTTGTGCTTGCAGCCAGCACTTGTGCTTGCAGCCAGCACTTGTGCTTGCAGCCAGCACTTGTGCTTGCAGCCAGCACTTGTGCTTGCAGCCTTGCAAGGCTACAGTCCTCTTACTTGGAGCAGTGAGTTCAGGACAATTTGGTTGATGTCCCGTGCCGGAGAGAGAGAACCTCTTTGGCAAACCCATGACAGACAAGGCCACAGAGCTGGAATCAGAGTATATGACCAGAACCAGGCTCTCCCGGAAAACCGCGGATCCTTCCCGGTGGAAGGCTTTGGGGGAAAAAGCGCTTTTACGCAAAGAAGAGGAATACTTATAGAATTTACTCGAAGTATCTGGCCTACCCAGCTCCCCAACAGGGGCAGTAGGCCAGGGGCACGGCCCTCATAATCCTAAGGCCCCCAAACCCAAGCCCGTGTCACAGCCACAATCGGGGGAAAGGGGGGAGATTTGACTCCTTGAGCATGGCTTCTCTCCCTCTGCAGGGTTGGAGGCTGCAGCATACAGGGGGCGTCTGACATTCTTCGCTGACCAGTGGAACACCATAACCACCAACTTCCTCCATTTAGAGCAGACACTCCTTCTGCTTTTTCCCAGTGAACTTCCCATGACTCCTCTTCACCTTCGGCAGCAAGAGCTCGAAGGCTTCCTCACAGTCAAGGCTGTCAAACCTCTCCCACCATCTCAAAGGGGCGAGGGGTTCTACTCCTGCTACTTCCTGGTTCCCAAAAAGACAGGTGGCTTTCAATCCATCCTGGATCTGTGGGATTTCAACCAGTTCCTGGTGAAAGAGAAGTTCAAGATGCTATCCCTTGGAACGCTGTTGCCTTACCTCAAGTGGGGAGATTGGCTATGCTTCTCAGATCTAAAAGATGCTTATACCCGCATCCTGATCCATCCTCGCCACTGGCAGTTCCTTCGCTTCGTCATTGGAGGCCGGCGTTACCAGTACAGAGTCCTACTATTCGGACTGGCTTCTGCCCCATAAGTGTTTACGAAGTGCCTGGCAGTGGTCGCTGCCTACCTCCGGCTGCAGGAGTTGTTTGTCTTCCCCTACCTGGACGACTAGCTCATCAAGGGTGGCTCCAACAACTAGGTTCATCAGGCAGCACGTCACACCAATCTCATTCTCGAGCACTTGGGCTTCTTCATCAATTACCTCAAGTCTCATCTGCAGCTGATGCAGCATCTGGAATTCATAGGGGCCCTCCTGGACACCATCCAGGTGAAAGGCTTCTTTCCTCTGGTCACGGTTCGGCTCCTAGTGGCCCTCACCACAGAGTTGCAGGGTCGTTTGACAGCCTCAGCCTGCTTCCTGTTGCGCCTCCTGGAACACATGGCCTCGGCAGTGCACATTGCGTATGCCTGATGCGCGACCTGAATGCTTCAGGCCCAGCAGACTCTGCATTCAGGAGACTCAGGTGATGCGGCTGCCTGGAGGACCGGATCTGTGTGACTGCTCCTCTCTCCGAATCCCTCAGCTAGTGGCAGCAGCCACTGCACCTCATGGTGGGGTTGCCCTTTCAGGCCCCAAAGCCTAAGAGAATTCTCACCACGGACACTCAGGAAATGCTCCACCAAATTTTGTTGACACTTCTCAGGGGAGTGCTCCATGCAGGCTGCCAATGCCCCTGCTGCTGCCAAATCTGATGCTGCTACTACCACTGAATCTGTTGCTGCCCATTTTAGTGCAATGCTCCACATAGGCTGCTATTTAAAAGCTGCTGCTTGTGATGTCACGCAGTGGAAGTCCATGCCTTGCTGGCGCACACCAATGAGATAATTATCCGTTCAATCGGTGCCAGCCAATGACACCATGGTTGACTTATGTAGAGTAACATCATGGCCAGCGTCAAACATTTCTGCTGGGTATGTGAAATCTAGATACCAGGCCTGATTTCCTAGTCACTATGGCAACTTGGTACCTATGGTTTTTCGAGCCTTGCAGTATAGAACGTCTAGGATAAGAGAGGTCTGGTTTTGGTAGCAGCTTTACTATTCTTCATATACTATGTGGATCTTCTGCACAGTATGTTTCTTTTCTTTATTTTGTTGTGTATTCAAGTGCTGCCACTTTAATCATCCACCTGTCTAGCCCCTGAAATAATAGTTTTATAGTTAAATTATTGCAGGCATCATTTTTCTTGAGAATGATCAATTGCCGTATATCAGTTAGAAAATTGTTGTTCTGTGAGTAGGTTTTAAAAAAGACATGGTGTTGGGAAAGAGGATGTAGAAGCAGCAGAAGACAATGTGTTGATGGATGAGTTTCCAGTTGCTAAAGGACAAATGCAAAATTGTACAATACCTTTTAAAATCATACTGCAACAAGATAAGAGCAGAATAGCAAGTGTGATGTGACCATACATTGTAGGAATTTGTGCACAAATAAATAGGGTTTCTGATTTTAGGTTTTAACATCCCAATGCAAAAAAATTAAAATAGGTGGTTATCCAAGAAACATCGGAAAAACACCACTTCTTGTTACTTTTCACTCCTCCCCAGGCTTGTCTTAGATCCTCCACTCAATTTCTATTATCTTTTCTGCATTAACAACTCTTACAGTGGCACAAATGTATATGTTCAATTTCACCAGAAAAGGTACCCAGCAATAATATCTGTGACGCAAAAAGAACAATTATAAACTGATTTTTTGCATCCTCAAAAAAAAACACCTAATTGGCTGTAAAATAGACACCTAAATTTACAATTTATAAACACCTAGGACTTGAAGGCTTACTTATAAAACACATTTTATAACTGGGCCGGCCCAACCACTAGGCAAGCTAGGCAGTCATTTAGGGCAGCAGCTTCTAGGAGGCAGCAAAGAGCAGCTATGGTCAAAGCAAAACAGTGGATTCGAACAGCCATACAGACTCACTCATCAATACTTACCTTTATGCCCAGGAAGAATGGGCAATTTGCAAATTGTCCATTTATCATTTTGGAAATTTCCCTCATGTATATATTTACAAAACAAAATTTAAGATTTTAAAGTATGATGTCCACATATCCATTTTTATAGGATTTTCTGGGAAGGATGGCGTTGAGATGATTAGGATCAAAGTCCTGGTGATGATGGGGGAGGTACTAGAGATCTAAAAACTAATTGTGAGAGGGCACAGGACTGAAGGTTTGCCTAGGGCATCTAATACCCTTGTACCAGCCCTGCATTGCAATATGATTCATGAAAGGAAAAAGGAGAAGAACTAAATCAAGAGGGTGGTTTTAACAAATAAAAACTGAAAATAAGTGTTTGTCTTTAGCAGACAAAATAAATGGAATAGATCCTGGAGGAGGAGGTGGAGAGAATCCAAAGACGCCTCTGTTTGAAACATACTCTGATTGGGACAGAGAGATAAAAAGGACAGGAGCATCAGAATGGAGAGTGTGCTCTGTTAATGAGGGCTATATGATCTCAACTTGGTAAGTTCATCATGTAAACCAATTATATGTTCTTATTTGAAGGATTATTTTCCATTTGTACTCATAACCATTCATTTTTCCATCCAGAATTTTCAGTATGGTTTTAAACTTAGATTTTAGCATTTACAGAATACTGAAAGAAGGGTTCTAAATGTAAATGCAGCCTGTAAACACTCTGCAAGTTGCACCTTACATCACCGAAAAAAATTAAGTTTTTATTTATTATTTATTACAGGCTCTTATATACCGCACTATTTAGTATCAGCGCGGTTTGCGCTGATATTAAATAGTGCGGTATATAAGAGCCTGTAATATACTAAAAGTTGCATACCTGTTATGGATGTTCTCTGTGGATAGCAGTATCCTACAACCATACTGATGGTGATATCACCGGGGTGGAGCTCACAGACCTCTGCTCCCAGAGCTCAGAAGAATCTGGAAAAGCCCTGACATTGTACATTTCCATTAGTCAGTTTTGTAGCCAGCTTCAGCGCTGGGAGGGGGGTTGGAAACGTTTGACTCTAGGATTCTACTTTTGCTGGAGAAAACCAATTACAGGTATGCAACTTTGCTTACATTGGTAAGTTTATGTTCGGTCAGTTATAGTCCATAACCCATGTTAGTGGAAGCGTCAGTCAAGAGAGTCCTGAAGAACTGTTTGTCCAAAGGACCTTCCAAGGTTACATGATTGAGCCAAACAGTAATGCTTGGCAAACGTATGGGCAGTTGACCAAATTGCAGCTTTACAGATAACTTTCCCTAGATGACCCTAGAATCAAGGCCTTCATCGCTGCTGTGGCTTTGAGGTTAGGAGCAGTTTCTCTGCCCGAGAGCTGTTGACCTGCTTTGATTGGCACGCTGGCACAAGTCCATGGCTACTTCCGTGGCAAATTTGAGTTCCATCCCTGTGACGGAAATCTGCTGGGCCACCACCTGGTCTTTGTCCACACCTTTGCAGCTTACTACTGCCTGGAGAGGGAGTCCTGATTGGACAGCGTCTGTGGCCAGGCTGTACTCCGTAATCTCTTGGGGTATAGGCAACTCCTGCCCTCCGACCCTTCTGTTCAGGCTACCGGAGTGCTAGTTTTCTGCCGGACACTTGCATCTTGTGAGAGTCTCTCAGTAGGAACTCAACTGCTGCTGATCACAGCTCACTCTTTGCAGGTCACCATGGCATTTTTCTTTTGGCTACAGCAGGAATCTGTCTTCACCACCTGCCCTCCTCTCCTAGGAGTTGTAAGGTTCCTTTATTTCTTTTGCTTCTTCTCAGCTACAAACTTAATTCTGAGGAGAGGAGTTGGGCACGCAGGCTCAGTGAAGTGCTTCCAAAGGCTTTCCTATTGGGCACGCAGGCTCAGTGAAGTGCTTCCAAAGGCTTTCCTATTGGACACTGGGGAACGTTCTCGCGTGAGCTCCTTCGGTACCAATGTCGCCCATATATGAAGACCGATTCCTGCTGTTCCTAGAGATCACCTGTTGCAGATTAGTAAGCACACTTTCTATGCCCCATCCTTTGTCCAGCATCTTCTCTCTCTCCCTCCCCTTCATTCAGCATCTTTCCTTTGTCTCTCTACTACCCCTGTATTAGGTTTCCACCTTCTCTGTCCTTATCGTCCCTATTTCCTTTTTTCCCCTCATATCTAGCATCCTCCCTCTCTGTATCCCTCTCCTATGTCCAGCATCACTGTCCTGCCCCCACCCATGTGTCAGCATTTACTATCACCCTACCCTCCCAGTGCCCAGCATCATTCTCCTCTCATCATACTCCTCCCCAATGCTCAGCATCTTCCCTATCTCCCTATTCCCTGATGTCCAGCATTCCCTTTGTCCTTATCCTTTTCTTATGTTAATAAACCTGTCTTGTTAAACCCTCCCCCCTAGTCCAGCATCTTCTGCCTTCCTTCCCCCATGTCCAGCATTTCCACTGTCACCCAACTCCCTCCCTCCCAGTATCCCTGTGTCTTTATCTGTCCTTTGGGTCTCTATCCCCTCACCTATCCACTATTGCCCCTCCTTCTAATTCAGCATCTCCCCTTTCTTTTCCCCACCCCCCTAGTCAGTATCTCCTCCCCCTCCCAAAACATTCCCCCAAGTACCTCTTGTTTTGTCCTCCCATATTTATCCAGCATCTCCCTTCTCACTGTGTCTAACATCCCCTTCTTTCTCCTCTGAGTAAGTTTCTGTTCTCACCTGATCCAGCATTTCCTCTTGCCTGCCCCCGCACCGATTGGTTATTCTTTTTCTCTTCTTTCTGCTGCCTGCCTTGCCACTTCTGCTTCCCTGGACACACGGCAGCAGCAAAACAGAGAGAAAGTGCGGGACCATCGAGCTTGCGTGCGCCACCCGACCCTTTAGAAACGGGAAGTGTTCGTTGGAGGGGCGGGACTTGACAAAGCTATAGCGGCGCATGATGGCTTGATGGCCCCGCACTTTCTCTCTTGCCACTGTCTCATGTCCTATGGTGTTAGAGAGAAATACATGCAACAGCAGCAGAGGAGTCAATGGCAGCCACATTGGGAGCTAAATGAGGCAACCATCACAGAAGTAGGAAACTCAAATTGGCAACCAGGGCAGAACCTGATGTTACTTCCTGCCAGTGCCATTGCACCAGGCCCTGCTAATGTATATCTTCTGGGAACCTGACAAATACTTGTGACCTGGATTAGCCACTGTTGGAAACAGGATACTGGGCTTGAATGGACCCTTGGTCTGATCCATTATGGCATATCTTATGTTCTTATGTAATCTTTCTTGTTCTGGGTGAAATGTATTTATTTATTTATTTAGTAGCAGTATCACATTTAGAGCAGCCATTTACTTTGTGAGAAGGTCCCATGTATCTAAAACATTTTTCATGGCTGTTTGAGCAAGGGAAGCTTCCTGTCACAGCCCAGGTGGTATTTAAAACTGGGCTTTTGATCGAACATGTTGAATAGCAGTGCTACCAAGTCAAATTCCACTGTTTTTCAGAGTGTGAGTGTGAAATTTGGGTTTAAAGTATTGACTGATGGGAGGAAACAGTCGACCAATCGCGACCACAGATGAAAAAAGACTGATGGAACAGTTCACGATCAGGAATGTGGGAATGCCCACACTATGCTCAGAAAGCTTTTCCAGATTTTTCTGAGCTCTTGGAGCTAGGCTGCTGTCCATGGAGAAAAGCTGGCCCTAGGTCTCGAGTTCAGTTCTTGTTTGAGTTTATAGTTCTCAAGAGTTTCCACAAGATTTTGTAGCCCGTGTGAACTGAATCCAGCTCCACTAGCAAGAGTCTGCATTTCTACAGCTAGTCACAACTGACACTGAGCTCTAGAAGGCATGAATATAAAACAAATGTATCTAATAAAACACAGAATATTCCAGCAGATAAGTACTGTAAGGCCCATCTAGTCAGTCCATCTCCATCTCCGTATTACTAATCTTTCCCCTACCTCAGAGAACCTCTGTGCTTGTCTCATGCTGCCTTGTGCTCTGACAATGTTCTCCTCTCTACCATGTGCATTAGATGGCCATTCTATGCATCCGTCACTCTTTCTTTCCTTTAGCTTGTTCCTTTCACCCTCATTCTGTGATCCCTTGTTCCAAAGCAGTGATTCCCAAACCTATCCTTCTGGGTTTTCAGGATTTCACCATTGCCTATGTACCCCAGCGTTGAACTTGTATGATTGCCACCTTTCCAGCCCTGGAGATCCCATGACATGGTTGAGAACCTTTTGACAGTGAAGAATTGGCTTTTCATTATTTTTGCAGGGTGGTGTGCAGCAAGTTAGGATTGGGGAATTGAACTTAGATCCTAGGTAGTTGCACTAAGGGTTTCCCAGAACTATGTGATATCTCCATATTTGTTCATGTCTTTACTTTGTAAAGTTGTGAGAAAAGCTGTCTTTCAGATTCATTGTTTTGTAGATAGCATCCATTTAGTGGCATTAGTCAAAACCAATGGGTTACTGGAGTTCAAACTGATAAATGACGGACTACAGGTTGTGGCTGCATGGATAAAGAATCATCAAATGAAATGAACTGTAAAATGAATTGAAATAAAACTGAAGCAGTGTGGGTAGGGTGGAAAGGGAAGTAATTAAAATGCAATAAAAAATTAAATATTTTGGTATTTGATTTGATGAAGAATTGTGGTTAATCATCAGATTGCAGCAGTGATCAAAGCCATCTTTGGATGATTTCCTAGGATTCATTAAGATGTGTCCTTACATACAGTTAACTGGACAATGTGGCTGCAGTGGTACATGCTCTGGAGGCTTACCAGAATCTGTACTGTAATGTTGGTCTGTCAAAGATGGCATTTAAAAAGGCTCCAGTTGTTACAAAATGTAACAACGAGGGTAGTGGGGAGGATGTGGATTATGTAACACTATTGCTAAAAGAATTGTGAGTAGAATATCAATCAAGGTTTAACTGTAGGTTTTAATATTTAAGGCATGAGTAGGGTGGTTGCCCAGTTAATCTACTACTACTAGTCATCATTTTTATGGCGCTGCAAGGCAGTGGAGGAGTGGCCTAGTGGTTGGGGCAAGGTACTTCAGGCCGGAAGGTCGGGGGTTCAAATCCCACTAGAGGACAGCAACCTTGGGCCGGAAGGACTGGGGTTTCTAGTCCCACAGGTGCTCCTTGTGGTCTTGGGCAAGCCACTTAACCCTCCATAGCCCATGTTCCCTGTAAAATAGTTATCTCCAAGTTATATTGCCCTGTTCAATGTAATTTCAGTTTGTTCAATGTAAACCGCACTGATGCAGAATAGCGCGGTATATAAGAGAATGTAAATAAAAATAAATAAATAAAAAATAAAGATTTATTTTTATTTGTCTGCATAAATCTGTACATTGCTGCAAGCAAACGTAGGGGTGGATTAAATTTATTGAAAATAAAATGAAATTTGATTGCAAACGTCTGCAGTTTCCTGTGCCAACAGTATAATACACTTTTCTTTAACTCTAAATACATTGAAAAACAGTCTCTGATGCTCTTCAAATGTAAAATAAAAAGCGAAATGAGTGGTCTCTTTTTGATAGTGGGACGTTCTATGACTGTTATAAGCAATTTATATTTTAAAAACAATTTTAGTGAAATTGATTATTTTTGTGAATTATTCAGTGAAAAATCACTTGATCTATTTTGTTTTTTCCCAGTTGCCAAAAAGTCTTCCTCATTAAGAGATGTAGTAAAAAGCGATTTGTCTGTGCTTTTCCTGTTTAATTCTTTCAGCCAATAATTCTGTACAAATAAAAAGACAATAGATTGCTATTCTCTGTTTCTTTGTGTTTTCAGTCTTCCAGAATATTTTGTAGTGCCCTCTTCCTTGGCAGATTTGGATTTGAAGCAGTATTCGCATTTTTTTGTTGGAAGACGAATGCCAGTAAGAATGGTTTTATTCCACTATTAATTAAGATTCACATATTCTACTTGTTGCATCATAAATAAAAGTTAAAAGAGCATGGGAGCCATTGAGCTTCATTGCAGTCCAACTAAAGAAATGCATAAATGTATTAGAATGATGGATTTAAAAAAAAAAAAAATTACAAGTATCTATGGACTTATGCTTTCACTTAGGCAGGTTCAGTTCCCTAAAGTGATATGTACCCCTGCACTAAATGCAGTTTACTCTCCATGCCCACACTCTGCCTGTATCCTGTCTATTCTCTGCTCCTTCCCGCAATAGGTGATTAATGCGCATTTTAGCAGCTGGTAGCTGTCATGCACATACAGTGGCAATTAACATGGGTTTTTACCACCCGCTAAAACATGTGTTAACTGCTTAGCAGATTTTAGTAAAAGGGCTCCTTAGAGTCATCAAATATACAAACCTACATTTGTTTGCGGTAAAATCTTTTTTTGTCATCTCTTATATCATTGACCTTATTTTTTTAATATCTAGTTATGGTGTTGGAATCACCCCAATGGAAGTGCACTTGTACGTATGGCCAACATAAAAGATATGCTGCAGCAAAGGAAAATAGACCAAAGGTAAGAAAAATGACGAAACAATCATTTTTATTTAAATAGGCATGTCTCTGGAAAAGACTACTAATCTTAGTTTGAGAATCATTTTTGCTTGCAGCCTGCTCTGCTGATATACTGCCATATCTTATTGTGAACAGTTTGGGGCACATTAATATTCCAGACACTTGCTATTTTAAGCTGTGTAAGCTTCCTGTTGTGAAGCAAATAACTGTTTTCCTTTGAAGGATTATATTGTTCTCATCATGGTGAAGGGAATGTGCCATTTGTGCTATGTTTTCATTTAACAGATGATGCTCAATTACAAAAGTGACTTCTACAGGAGGAGCTTGCTAGTTACGGTAGGATCTCAGCCTTCCAGGTGACTTTTGATAAAACGGAGGTGCTGAAGATTACTCCGTCAGGAGCAGAGGAGGCCATGTTATGGAGAGTCTTCCCGTTTAAATGGGCATTGGGGTATTTGGTGTACCTGGGTGTAAAAATCAGCCCGGACCCTTCTAAACGTTATCAACTTGAACCGCCCTCCTTTATGGCGGGAACTTCAGGAGCACTAAATGGTGCTCCTGCTGTTGTGACTGGGATGCATAGCGTGCATAAAAATGGTCACACTGCCTAGGGTTCTGTACTATTTTCAGATGCTGCCTGTGAAAATCCCTAGGGGGGAGTTGGAATGGATCCAACAAAAAATTTTCCACTCTTATCTGGATGAGAAGACCACCATTATATTGTCTTAAGGCGAAGGGGAGGGGGTACTGGCAGTGCCTAACTTGTACTGCTACTACCTGGAGGCCCAATTGGCAAATGTAGTGAGTTGGCAGGGGGAAGGGCAGAAATGGGTGCAAATTGAAGGTGGTCATACCCAAGGGATCCCCCTGCAATACCTTCTGTGGGGGGCAGGGGTGGATGTAGAAGTTCTTAGCCCATTTGTTTGCCATGTGGAGCAGTTGTGGAGACTATCCCACTGCTGTAAGAGGCTGCGGGGAAAAGTGTCCCTGCTGTGCCCGATTCTCTATAAGGATTTTTTGCTGGGGTTGGTGGATCCTTTTTTTCAGCGGTGGGAGAAAAGAGGGCCTCACTTCCCTGGTCCAGCTATAGATGGAGAACTGGATTCTTTTGAGGGTCTAAAGGAGCGATTTGGATTGGGCCCCCGGGACCTTTGTGGTTATTTGAAATTTCGACACTGGCTGTGTGGTGGGGCCTGGGGTCGGGATTCTTTTGGTACCCAACAGCTAGGCAGCGGGTTATATCCAGAATTTATAAATTATTGGGAAGCCAGAGGGTGGTCAAGGCCAGCTTTCAAGTAGAGTGGTAAAGGGATATGGGCTAGGGGCAGTTTAAAAAAAAAAAATGGGTGAAGAGCATATTTTGGCTCGCCATGTCGAAAATAGGTATAAGGTCTTGTACCACTGGTACTTAACACCGGTCAAGTTGTGGAAAATTACAAAACAGTATCCTGATAGCTGCTGGAGGGGGTATGGCACGGTGAGCACTTATAGGCACATGTGGTGGAACTGCCCCCACTTTACATGTTCAGGAGGAGGTCCGAGGGCTTGTGAGGGTGGAAGTAAAATGGGACTTGACAGGAGTGCTGTTAGGGGTAGGGGGATTGGATTGGCAGGGCGATAGGGGCTAAGTGTGCTTGCAGCGCGATGCAAGAATCTCCAGGAATAAGCAGGAATGAGTCTTCAAACATGGGTACGTCGGCGCCGACGAAGCCCGCACGGGAATGCTCCCCAGCATCCAATCAGAAAGCCTTTGGGAGCATCCCTCGCGCCTGCGCGGTGACTTCCCGCCTTTCCCACTGCCTCTCCTCAGTTTTCGTTTTTCCGGGGAGCCAACAGGACGTACCTCCTGTCACCGCAGAAACTTTTTTCTTTAAAATCCTTAATTTCTTGTTTTCTTGTGGTCGCGGCTGTCTTTCCCGCCGATACTGGTACCGCCGGTGCTTTATTCTTTTCTTTTCCAACTTAGAGAAATAACTTCTCCTCAGTTTTTTCTTTTATCTTTTTGAGGCCTAACAGGCCTTTCCAACATGGAGCCTTCTTCCCCTAAGAAGTGCCTTCACTGCGGAAACTTAGTTTTCTTTTTAGACTCCAGTGCCTGGTGTCTAACCTGTTTGGGTCCTGACCCCTTTTCCCCAGGTCCATCAGGCTTTAGTATCGGGAGAAGACCTTCCCTTTTTTGGGTATCTCTCGATGCCGTTTTTCCTCCTGAGGTGAGGACGCGGGTTTATTCTTCTCTCCAGGATCAGGTAACCCACAAACAGTCTGTTAAGATTAGCCAGTTCTTGATGGGTAGGTCTCATGCCCAGCATGATGACGGCTCCGGCCTTGCCCTCAAGACCCCATTGGCAATAAGACCCCGGCGGGAGTCTTCGGGCTCCAAAGCATTTACGGGGTTTCAGTTGTTCCTGGGGTTCACTCCTCACAGAACATACCTGAGTCATGCTCGGGGGTGGTATCCGCTTCGAGCGGTACCGATCCCCCGGCGCCTTCTACAGCCATGAATGTTCTGTATCAGGTGCCTCCCTCTCCGGGGTTTCAGAAAAGCCAACTTCCGCATCATTCCATTGTAGTGGAATCAGCAATGAGGAAGGTCAGAATCGGCACCGAGGATCGTCAGCTGGTGTCCTCGGTACCTTCGGGGCCGATCGACATGACCCAGACTGGCTTTCCTGCGTCCCCGCCATGCGCGGGGTTGGTACCGGCTTCGAGCGGTACCGCTCCCCTGGCATCGGCACCGGTGTCGAGTGCTCCACTCTTCACCAGGGGTCGTCGTCTGGTGTCCTCGGTACCTTCAGGACCGATCGACTCGACCCAGACTGGTTTTCCTGCTTCCCAGCCATGTGCGGGGTTGGTGCCGGCTTCGAGCGGTGCCGATCCCCCGGCATCGGCACCGGTGTCGAGTGCTCCGCTCTTCACCAGGGATCGTCGTCGGGAGTCCTCGGTGCTTTCAGGGCCGATCGATACGACCCAGTCTAGATTTCCTGTATCCCAGCCAACCGCGGGGTTGATACCGGCGTCGAGCGGTACCGATGCCCCGGCGTCGGCATCGGTGTCGAGTGTTCCACTCTTCACTGGGGATCGTCATCTGGTGCCCTGGGTACCTTCGGGGCCCACCGATGCGCCCCGGAGGGGCTTTCCTCTATCTACGCCATGCTTGGGGGGGGTACGGCTTTGAGCGGTACCGATACCCCGACATCGGCGCCAGTGTCGAGTGTTCCTCTCTTCACCGGGCGTCGTCCTCGGTACCGATCGATACGATTCCAATAGACCTTCAGGTAGCGGCATCGCCGATTCCACCACCGACGCTCGGTTCGATGCCCAGTCTGGAATCCATATCCAGTCTAGATGACTTGGTTCCGACGCATTTCGGAGCCGATCCATGTCGCCTCCGACTACGCAGTACCGGGGATAATCACCAAATCTCTCTGGTTACCTCGGTACCGCTTCGGCAACCTCCGATACCTGCTACGATGGCATTACCGTCCCCGATGCCGGTACCGGTGTCGACATCGTTTCCTGCAGTTCCATCGGTGCCATCGATCCTTTCTATGCCTAGCGTGGAATCGATACCGGGAACCGACGACGCAGTACTAACTGCCTCGAATCAGAACTGTCAGTATCGTTCTCCATCTAGCAGGATTCTTTTTATGCACCAGTCCAGTAGGTCTTCTGGTGTTCACGCTGCTCATTCAACCTCAGCCTACCCAGGAATAGTTCCTCTGGGAGATCCTTCTTTTCAGAAATTTCTCCTTGACATGGCAACCTTTCTTGCCATCCTATTCCTGGTCCTACTCTTGATTAAGATCCTGCAGAAAAGGACACCATAATGCTTCCTTTGCATCAGTCTTTGCAGGACCTTCTTCTGAGGATTTGGGAATCACCTTTAAAGGTTCCTGCGCCTTCTACAGCCATGAATGTTCTGTATCAGGTGCCTCCCTCTCCGGGGTTTCAGAAAAGCCAACTTCCGCATCATTCCATTGTAGTGGAATCAGCAATGAGGAAGGTCAGAAGCAAGAAGAAGCATTCTTCTTTCCCACCAGGTCGTGCATCTAAAGCACTTGATGCCTTTGGACGTCAAACCTTCCAAACTTCTATGTTGGCTTCAAGAATTATTTCATATATTTTTTATATGAGTCTCATACTTCAGGAGGTCACAGAGAAGTTATCTCTTTTGTCTCCTTTTTTGTCAGAACCTAAGGCCTCTGACTATTCCTTGCTTCTTAATCATAGCAGTAATATCTCTTGGTTTCTTTCCCAGGCTTCTCTAGACTCTTTTGAGTCTGTTAGCAGATCCTCTGCTATTGCCATTGGAGCGCGTTGTACCGCATGGCTGCAGGCTTCAGACTTGAGCAGATGGGCACAACATACACTGGGTAATTCTCCTTGTACTGGAGAAAACCTTTTCAATAGAGAAGCTTTACGTCAGGTTGCTCATTGCTCCACTGACTTTCCTGGTTCTGGAAACCATCGTAAGCCTTCTTTTTCCCCAGGACGTAGGAAATGTCCTACCAAACCGTCTTTCCCGAAGAAGAGAAAGTTTCATCCTTCTTCTGCCCATCCTCCCGGTGTACCCAAGCAAGGGACATCTCATCCTGGTCTGAAGTCTCCAGACTCTACCCAGTCTACTCATAACCAGCACCCATAGGTTCCTGTGTATTGCAATCTACAGTTAACTTCTCCTTAGCGAAAGTTTATTCTTCAAACTCTACACTGGTTTTTCTTTTCCAGTATGCTATGCTCTTGGGATACTTTTGTCCATGGGTTACAGACTTCTCCCTTTCTTACTACCACGAAGGGAGGTTACAACTATCCCATGATAGTTCTGTCCCCATATGGACATCTTTTCCCTCAGCTGACTTACCACATGGTAAGTCACTTTCCAACCCCCTCTCTTCCAGGGTCTCCCCTGCTTGAGTTGGTGCCATACTGAAACACTTCCTTATCTCCAGGAACAAGCAGGAATAAGTCCTCACATATGGGTACGTCGGTACCGACGGAGCCTGCGCGGGAAAGCTCCCCAGCTTCCCAGAAGAAAGCTTTTGGGAGCCTCCCACAGCACATGCGCGCTGCCTTCCCGCCTTTCTGACCAACTCTCCTCAGTTCTTCTTTTCCGCGGAGCCAGCAGGTCGTGTTCCTGTCACCGCTGAAGAAGTTCTTATTTTAATTTGTTTCTTTGGCCGCGTGTCTGCCTTCCCCGCTACTGCACCGGTACCGCCCGTCTTTTTTCTTTTCACTTAAAAAAAAAAAAAATTTTCACTACTTGGTGAAATTTTCTCTCTTTAGGCCCCAGGCCTAGAGAACAATTTTCCCTCATGGAAAAACCAGCTTCTGGTTTTAAAAAATGCACCAAGTGTAGCGGTACCATCTCAGTTACCGACACACATGAATGGTGTCTTAAATGTTTGGGGCCTGACCACTCCATTCTGGATTGCCAGTCCTGTTCCCTGATGTCTAAACGTGGCTTACAGAACCGAGCAGCCAAGTTTCATATGCTGTTTTCCACAGATACTCCAGCATCGACATCTTCCAGGTCTTCCTCTCCTGATGGATCTCAGGTAACCAAACATTCCTCTGGCAGGTCCTCAAAGGGCAAATCTCCCTCTAAGTATCGAGATGCCTCTGGGCTTGACCCTGAGGACCCTGCCCCAGCCAAACAACCCCGGCGGGAAGCTCCGGCTTCCAAAGCTTCTCCTATGGGGTTACAGGTTGACATCGATGGCACGGCCTCGACCGATCACCTGTTAGACTGCTCTGGGGTACCGGCACACTCTTCCGGTACCGACATCCAGGCAGTCGTGGCGTCCATGGATCATACAGTTCAATCCATGCAGCAGGCCATAATGGCTTTCATTAAGGCTGCGACGCCCACGGTACCGCAGCAAGCGGTACCGACCTCGGTTCCGGTACCACAATCGATACCGGTACCCAGGGCTTACACGTCGACCAGGATACCGGTTCCGGTTCCCGGTTCCGGGGTTTTTCCCGATACCGATCCGGTTCCGGGTACGATACTTCCAGTCTTCTGATGATTCCGATTCATCGGATGACTCTCCCGAAGTATCTCTTGCTCTTCCTGAGGAGCCCTCTTCTCCAAAGAGGAGAATGTCTCCTCCAGAGGATTTGTCCTTTCAAGACTTCATCATGGAAGTAGCTAAAGGACTCTCTATTTCAGTAACCTCTGAAAAAGAACCTAGAGCAAAAAAATTAGACATTTTGGGATACTCTAAGGTTCCCAGAGAGGCAGTCACCTTGCCAATTCATGAAATTCTCCAAGAACATTTGCTTGAATTGTGGAGACTCCTCTCAATCTTTCTCCTCATTCTCGTAGATTGGACACTATGTACCGTGTCCCTCCTTCTCCTGGTTTTCAAAAAACTCAGCTTCCTCACCATTCTATTGTGGTGCAGTCAGCTATGAAGAGAATAAAGAGTACCAAAAGACACTCTTCTACTCCTCCAGGAAGAGAATGCAGGACCTTGGATGCTTTTGGTAGAAAGATCTTCCAAGCTAGCATGCTTACTGCCAGAATCAATTCATACAGCCTTTATATGGGTATGTTTCTGAAGGAGGTTGCAGAAAAGCTGCACAACTTTCTCCCTTTTATTCCAGAGGATAAAAGAGAGGAATTCCTTCTTTGGCTTAAGCATACGCAAGACATCTCAAAGTTTTCCTTTGATTCCTTTGAGGTTGCCAGCAGAGCCTCAGGCATTGCTATAGCTGCTCGTAGAATTGCTTGGCTCCAGGCTTCTGATCTAGAACCCTGGGTTCAAGATGGTTTAGGAAATCTACCCTGTACAGGTGAAAACCTATTTGGCAAGGAGTGGCAGATTAAAGCCACTCAAATGGATGCAGAAAATGCTGCTCTTGATAGACTTTCTAAGTCTACCTCCACTCCAGCCAAGAAAAAGTCTTTTAAAAAGTCTTTTTACAAGAAGGGCAGATTTCCTTCCACTTCTGGTCTGCAGGTCGCTTTGCTACTAAGCGTCAGCAACCCAAACAGGCTAGGCCTAAACCTGCAGGGGCTGCTGCAACCCAGCAGTCCCAAGCCCCTCAGGGGTTTTGACTTACTGCTAGAGAACTTAACCTTTCTGGCTCTACAACAGCCAGAACCTCTCACCATTCCAGGAAGGTTGGCTCATTTTGCTCCCAGATGGGAGCAAATCACATCAGAGCAGTCGACCCTCTCCATCATCAGAGAGGGCTACAAACTTCATTTCTCAGACCTTCCTCCCTACACCATGGTGAGACATTTCAATTCTCCCACATCTCTCCTCGACCTTCTGGATCAGGAGGTAACCTCCCTTCTGGCCCAGAGGGCCATAGAAGAAGTTCCTCTTCTTCAACAGGGGTCAGGTTTTTACTCCCCCTACTTTCTCATCCCAAAGAAAACAGGGGGATACAGACCTATTCTAGATCTCCGAGAATTGAACAAATTTCTGTACAAGGAGAAGTTCAAGATGCTCTCTTTAGGCACTCTCCTTCCATACCTACAGAGTCAGGATTGGCTTTGTTCTCTAGATCTCAAGGATGCGTACACCCATATACTTATCCACCCATCCCACAGAAAATTCCTACGTTTTCTGTTCCAGGGAAAACATTACCAATACAGAGTCCTTCCTTTTGGTCTGGCCTCTGCTCCAAGGGTCTTCACCAAATGCATGGCAATAGTTGCTGCATTTCTGCGCACTCTGGGAGTCTTTGTCTTCCCATATCTGGACGACTGGCTCATCAGAGCTCCATCTCAGTCAGAAGCCCAGATTTCCCTGGACCGCACAAGGCGCATTCTGCAATATCTGGGACTGGTGGTAAACCTCCCAAAGTCCTAGCTCATTCCTACTCAGTCCCTGGAATTCATAGGGGCCTGGTTGGATACCACCACTGCAAGGGCCTACCTTCCTCAGGCCCGTTGCCAACGTCTAGTGCAGCTAGCCTCCCAGATTCAGTCAAAGAGCCACTTAACTGCAGGGAGATGCTACAACTGCTAGGCCACATGGCTTCCACAGTACATGTGGTCCCCTATGCTCGCCTACACATGAGAGCAGCTCAATGGACTTTGTCCACCCAGTGGACTCAAGCCTCAGGAGCTCTCTCAGACTAAATAGCAAATTCCAAACGTCTCCTTTGGTCTCTCCAATGGTGGATGTCCACTCAAAATCTGTTGCTGGGGTCCCCCTTCCAACCTTTGTTGCCCCAAGCAATCCTCACAACAGATGCCTCCCACACAGGTTGGGGAGCTCATCTGCAGGACTTCTCCACCCAAGGTACTTGGTCTCCACAGGAGACCTCTCTTCATATCAATCACTTGGAGCTTCGAGCAGTGTTCTTAGCTCTCAAGGTCTTTCATACCCTCCTCAACTACCAGACAGTCCTCATTCAAATGGACAATCAGGTAGCCATGTTTTACATAAACAAACAAGGAGAAACCGGCTCTCTGTCGCTTTGCAATGAAGCTCTCAGATTATGGGCCTTCGCCAGAGAGCATCAAATCCATCTCCTGGCAGTATACCTCCCAGGAATTCAAAACTCTTGGGCGGACAGACTCAGTCGAGTAATGCTTCCACACGAATGGTCCCTGCACATGGATCAGGTACTCAGAATCTTTCAGGAATGGGGTACCCCGGACATAGACCTATTTGCAAGTCCGTGGAATGCCAAACTTCCCCGGTTCTGTTCCAGAATTCCGTGTCAGGGAGTTCAGGCCAAGGATGCCTTCCTCCTTCACTGGGGTCAGGACTTCCTGTATGCCTTTCCACCCATTCCTTTGATCCCCAAGACTCTGTTCAAACTTCAGAGGGATCAAGGATCTATGATCCTCATAGCTCTACGCTGGCCACGTCAAGTGTGGTACCCTCTACTTCTGCATCTCTCCCAAGCCCCCTCTCTGGACTTGGGAGCTGCTCCAGACCTTCTGTCTCAGGAGGAGGGGACTTTGTGGCATCCAAACCCCAAGTCCCTTCACCTCAGAGCTTGGTTACTGAAGGCCTAGACCTTCAAAACTTCAGTCTTTCGCAACAAGTGCAGGATATCCTTCATGCTTCCAGGAAACCTTCCACTAGGCGTTCCTATGCTTTTAAATGGAAGAGATTTTCCATTTGGTGTGCTCAAAAGGGTCTTGACCCTCTAGCACTTCCTCTGAATTCTCTCTTAGAATATCTCCTGCATCTCTCCAATGCAGGCCTTAAGACGAATTCCGTAAGGGTCCATTTAAGTGCTATTGCAGCATCCCTTAAGCCTATCAATGGACAACCTGTTTCCTCTCATCCTCTTATTGCAAGATTCATGAGAGGCCTAACCTTAACTAAACCTCCCATTCGACCTCCTCAGGTGGCATGGGACTTGAACTTGGTTCTTGGTCAGCTTATGAAGCCACCTTTTGAACCCTTAGCCACTACCTCCTTGAAATTTCTTTCCTGGAAGGTTATTTTCCTTATTGCAATCACTTCTGCTCGCCGCATTAGTGAGCTGCAGGCCTTAGTGGCTAATCCACCTTATACAAGGTTCCATCATGATAAGGTAGTCCTTAGGACAAATCCTCACTTGATGCCTAAAGTGGTCTCACCTTTTCATCTTAATCAAGAGGTATATTTACCTGTCTTTTTTCCAGCTCCTCATGCATCCACTGCAGAGAGGAACCTTCATACTCTGGATTGTAAAAGAGCTCTTGCTTTTTACTTACACAGGACACAGCAACATAGAAAGTCTTCCCAGCTTTTTGTTGCTTTTGATCCTTCTCATCTAGGACTTCCAGTCTCTAAAAGAACACTGTCCAATTGGATTGCTCAGTGTATCTCTTTTGCTTACCAGAGTAAGAACCTTTCTCTGGAAGGCTATGTCACAGCTCACAATGTGAGGGCCATGGCCACCTCTATGGCTCATCGTCATTCTGTGTCCATCGATCAGATCTGTCGAGCAGCCACCTGGGCCTCGGTTCATACCTTTACAGCCCATTACTGTTTGGACAAGGACTCCCGCCGGGATGCCTTGTTTGGTCAGGCTGTCCTCAGACACCTGTTCCATTCTTGAACAACTCCTGCCCTCCTTCCCTCAATGGATGCCTGAGATCCATAGGAAGACGAGGAACCTTTCAGGGTCTCATACCCTTGGGGATCTCCCAGGCATCTTAGCTAGGGAGTCCCCATATGTGAGGACTTATTCCTGCTTGTTCCTGGAGATAGCACAGTTACTTACCTGTAACAGGTGATCTCTGGGAACAGCAGGAATTAGTCCTCACAACCCACCCACCTCCCCTAGGAGTTGTATCTTTCTCTCTCTTTGTCTTTCCTTTACTCTCTCTCTATTGTCTCAGCTTTAAACTTGAACTGAGGAGAGTTGGTCAGAAAGGCGGGAAGGCAGCGCGCATGCGCTGTGGGAGGCTCCCAAAAGCTTTCTTCTGGGAAGCTGGGGAGCTTTCCCGCGCAGGCTCCGTCGGTACCGACGTACCCATATGTGAGGACTAATTCCTACTGTTCCCAGAGATCACCTGTTACAGGTAAGTAACTGTGCTTTCTTCCAGTGTAGACTGTTTGTTTTTCCTTCAACGCGTGCTCTGAACAACTCATCAGACTGGAACGGAAATCTTCTCCGCTGCCTTTGTCTGTTTTCTCTCTGTTTTCATACAGGAGAATCCCCTCTGTTGTTTGGTTCAGTTGCTGTATATGCAAGAGTTCCAGTGATTACTTTAGTGCTCATTGCAAGCTACTTGTAACTATCTTGCATAATACTATTCACTGCAGCTTCTCTTCATCTAGCCATATCCTTTCCTAGGATATGGCGACACACCTGACTTCTGTCAGTTTTATCTTATAATTCTCCTTCACACTGCTCTCTGCAACCTTCAGAGAAGCTTTCTGCTATGGGCCCTTGCTACAGAGTATTGAACTTGTCTCTGAGGGTCTTTCATATACAGAGGACAAGTTTTTTTCTACGTGAATGTCCACGGAGTTTCCAATCTGGCCGGAATATACTCCTGTTCCTTCCAGCTTGGCATTATGTTTTCTACTCCACTTGGATAACGCATACTCTTTTACCATACATGATGCCACTGAACCCCTTGGCTGGGTCACTTTGGTATCCCCGTCTCTGCGTTCTTCTTGTCCTTTGGACATATCAGAGTCCTAAGGTACTGCTAACGTACTCTTGCCAGACTGCTGTTGTCCTCTGTGTTTCACGCAACCATGCTGGTTCTTCCACTGACCTACATTCCTGCTCCACAGAAATAGTTTCTCTATATTTCTTCAGATGGGTTTCACCCCTATTGGATGAATTTTTTTCCCATCACATTCCCCATGTGAATGTTTTTCTGTGGCTCGGTTGCAGGCATGTATTTTTAAAATTATTTTCCTGTATGTATGTGTCCTGTGCATACATGTTTTTATACCCTGGGTGGGCATCAGCCACCCCGTCTCTATCTATACATATATCTATCTACATTTCTATATGTAGATATATATATCACGCTTGTCTTGGCATATATATATTCTCATCTGTATAGATATGTATGTCTTTCCATATATATATCCATATATATATATATATATATATAGGTATGCGCATATTGGGAGATGTCCATAGCACCCTATGTCTAACCTATCTCCCTGACTGTCGGTGCTTAGGTTTTTATTTTCTTATGGGGTCCAGACAGTAAACTTGCTATTATCATACGGCTCTGTAACTGGGACTAGTTATACTAACAATTACTGCTGTGACGTCAACAGCTTCTATTTTTGTTATACATCTCCCTTTCTATGCAGTCTCAAACTTCAATGTCTTCCTATCTCTTACCAGCTAGGAAAGACAGTGTACATCTTCAGTATTCCTGGGTACACTTCTGTTCTCCTTGGGAATAGGGGCTTTTTTTTCATACCCTCTCTTCCCTTCCGGACTGGGCTTATTTTCCAGATCGGTCAGTTTTCTTCTTTTAGTCCTCAATGTTTATGACTCTGTACCTAAAAGAGTTCTCAGCTTTCCCATAAAGCTTTCCATTGGAGGCCTGCCGATCTTCTCCTGCCCCTGTTGACACCTGGGTCACATGCCCATTCCAGATTGGAACTTCTTCCTCACTGCTGTGGAGTTACCTCGAAGATTCCGCTACTGCATCTACTATCTACTTCCTACAATCCAGTAGGTAAGCTCTATATTGTGCTAGTTCATTAAATATTTTACTGGTACTTGACATACATTCTAAAGACTCTTTCCCTGTAGTCTTTAGATTCACTGTTCCTCTGCAGCTCTGCTCTATTCAACTCCTACCCCCCATCCCCCAGGGGATGCCGGAGATCCAGGTTTGGGAAATGCCGTCCTGTTCCAGGGATACGCATTTTATGGGATCTCCCTTGGCATCCGCAGCTAGGGAGTCCCCCATGTGTGAAGACTCATTCCTGCTTGTTCCTGGAGATAGCACAGTTACTTACCTGTAACAGGTGATCTCCGGAACAGCAGGAATTAGTCTTCACAACCCACCCACCTCCCCTAGGAGTTGTATCTATCTATCTCCTTTCCTCTTTCTCTCCTTCTGTCTCAGCTATGAAACTCAACTGAGGAGAGGCAGGCAGTGGGAAAGGCGGGAAGTCACCGCGCAGGTGCGAGGGATGCTCCCAAAGGCTTTCTGATTGGATGCTGGGGAGCATTCCCGTGCGGGCTCCGTCGGCGCCGACGTACCCATGTGTGAAGACTAATTCCTGCTGTTCCGGAGATCACCTGTTACAGGTAAGTAACTGTGCTTTATGCTTCATTGGAAGGCGGTGCAAGTACCTACTGTGACCTCTTGGCGGACTCTGATGCATACTGTATATAATATATCATGGAAAATCTAACTGCTATTCGACACAATAAGCTCCTGAAATCTGAAAAGATATGGGAGCCATTTATGAAAAAATATGTGGGATAGAGTGAAATATTGTTGTACATGGCTGGGGAGGGAGGGTGGATTAATGGGGTTGCTATGATGGGGAAATTTACTGCTGCTTGTTGGGGGACTATGTAAGGGGGGGGAATGGAAAAAGTGTTCCCTAATAAAAACTACATTAAAAAAAAAAGTGACTTCTACAGCATGCTATATAATTTTCATTGTTGGAATTAAATAGCACGCAGCTCTCCTGCCAGCAGATGGAGACTGAAAACTACTGGTATGATGATGTCACCCTGTAGGTTTCCTATGCAGTCCCTCGCCAGCCAGTATTTCTCAGACTCCAGTAGATGAAGGTTGTATGAACCCTGTGTAGTCTGCACTGGTCTAGAGGGAACCTGGCAAAATTTGGACCTAAGACGGAAGAGTAGTGCTGATCAAGAGAACCTAGTGTATCTCTGCCAGCCCAGGAGCTTTTGGGGTGCAGAACTCTCGCTGTCCTCCCTCACCCCCTGGCCGAGTCTTTGTAGGAGTTTTAGGGGTGCTACTGTGATCTCTTTTCCTTCTTCCCAACTTTCTGGGAGGAGGAAAGGAATGATGTACTACTTCTCTGCATAAAGGGAAAAAAGAGCCAATAGCAGTGAATGTCAAGTAGTTTGTGTTTAAGGGAGTAGTGGCAACATCCAGCAAAGAGGGAAACTCACCATGGTGAAATGAACGAATTTGACATGGGAAGATGTTTGGCAGCACATTGTTCCTCAGGCTGAGCCTGCCAGAGCTTTGCGGCCTGTGGCAGTTGTAGTGATGACCTCTGTGCAGCTAGCTCTTGCTGCAGTTGCGAAGCAGATCTGTTTTCAGTGTCAGAGAATCAGGTTTCTGCAAATGGCAATCTTGGTGATGAGTGCAGCAGTAGAGCTGGCAGGCCAGTGCCAAGAAGTTGCTCCCAATTGTGTAGAGAGCGTGGTTTGGCGTCCATGCTCTTATTGTCAAGAAGGGCTTCCAGTTTTAAGCCTGATGGAGGGCTGGGCTCCAAGTATGATCTCAAGCGCAGTTGGAAGCACTAGCTCTGTGTTGGGGGTCCCCTTTTTTGCTAGAGGTTGTGCTGCTACTACACCAACCTTGTTTTAGAAAAGGCTTGGCAGTGGAGTTTGAATCCCTGATGGATTTGTTACCTAGTTCTCCATCCTAAGGGGCTCCACCCTGTGCAAAGAAGTTCCATAGAGAGCCTAGAGCAGACTTTGAGGACAGACTCTCTGTAGCATAAGAAGATTCTCAGGATCTACTGGAGGGGACCACCTTGGCTTTACTGGAGGAGGGTGAAAACTGTGCAGGGAAGACCATACTATTGTGAACACTTCGCATAGGAATGCTTTACCATCACTGATCTCCTAGGTCCAGGTGGCCACAGGTCCAGTGGATCCTCTTTTGGCAGGCACTTGTGAGCTGTGCCAAGGTCCTTTCTGCTTTATCAAACGATAAAGGCAATATTGATAGCAAAGTGGTATTCCCTTGACACTGGTTAGAAAGTGGGAAGATCCGTGGCCAAACTGTATCCATGTCCCATGGAGGAGGAGAGGTTCTGCTTACTTGGGGATGGATGCCCTGGTCCTGGTGGTGTTGACTACTATTCTGGTAGATAGCGGAGCAGCTCTGAAGGATGCTGAAGACAAGTTGATGGATGTGCTGTTGAAGCAGTCCTTTGGAGCTTCTGCCTTGGCCTTGCTGGCGGCATTTTCTGTGGCCAGAGCCCATCTGAAGCAGATTCCAAGGCTTGCACAGAGGTCTTTGTCTGAGATGGCAAACTTGGAGTGTGGTTCAGCCCTCTTTGACTTGATTCAGACTTCAATCCAGAATATGGCTCTAGTGGTGACTGCTCGTCAACTGTTGTGGCTGTGCAGCTGGTCAGTGGGTGTGGCCTTGAAAGTCCCCTCAGCAGGAATCCCCTTAAGGGGAACTTGTTTGGCAAAGATGTAGAAACATGTGTCAGGCCTGGGAGAAGCCAAAATTCCAAGGCTCCCAGAGGCTAAATGTCAAAGAGCTGGGCGTTTCCCCTCTGCTTGAGGCCTTTTTCAGGATACTCTGTAATCTCAGCTGACCAGGAAAGTGTCTGAGCAGAGTTCGCGTTTTTTGTCAGAGACACAGAGTGAGTGCTGCTGGATTTCCATTTCAGATCATGCCTTTACTACGTAGGGTTGGGAGGCCCATGGGTTGGTGCAGTCAGTGGATGGTCAACTAAGACAATTTTTATTCCATGCTTGGGTCCATGTTACCTCAGATCAGGAGTCCCCAAGGTGATTTGTAAAGGTATTTCTCCAGGACCAAGCAGGAAGTCAGTCCTCACATATGGGTGACGTCGACGGAGCCCCCGTGCGGAGCATTTCCCCAGGTTTCAAAGAAAGCCTTTGGGAATGCAGCGCACATGTGCGGTCCCCTTCCCGCCCAAGGGTGCTATCTTGCTCAGTCTTCTTTTTTCCGCGGAACCCGACGGACATGTGTCCTAGTCACCCGGTTAAAAAGTTGATTTTTCCCTCGAAGATTTGTGGTTTTTTGCCAGTTCGACACCAGTTCCCTTTCCCGCCTGGGCACAGTACACCGGTATCGAGCCCGGAGCTGTTTTATTCGGTTTTTGTCCTTCGAGACTAGCGTTCGCGCTCTTTTTTTCTTTTTCACTGGCAGCCCGGTCTTTTGACCTTGCAGGGGCCATTTTTCCCCCGATGGCTGCCAGCGGGTTCAAGAAGTGTGATCGGTGTAAGAAACTGATGTCTCTTACCGACACACACGACTGCTGCCTCTGGTGCCTCGGGCCCGATCATGACCCGATGATCTGTGGCCTGTGTGGCAAAATGTCCTCGAAGGCGTTGAGGAGCCATCAGCATCAGCGAGAAAGGATCTTCTCTGACTCCGCGTCCGGCTGGGCCCGGATTTCGTCAGAGGCCTCGACATCTCGGGAGTCCGACCCCGAGCATCGTCGGGGCTCCTCTGAGCGAGGGTCTCCTTCACGGGAATACAAAAGGAAGAAGAGACCCGCGAAGGTCGTCCCGGGTCCTCGGAGCCGGAGAGGCCTGCAAAATTGCCTCGTGTGGAGCCGGAGTCCCCAAGTCACATGAGTGCTGTAGTCCTCGTGGACTCCCTCCGGGGAAGCCGACGTCGGCCCCGACGCTGTTGGGGGCCGAGTCAGGGGCTGCTGAGTTTCCTGAGCTCGGACTCAGGTTGACGGCCTTGGAGAGCAGTTTGGCTGCCTTCATGGAACAGCAGTGGGTGCTGATCGCCGGTCTGACCGGTGCATCTGCCCCGACCACCGGGACCTCGACGTCCAAGTCGACCCCGGAGGCTAAGCCAATCCTCGAGTCCATGCGGTCTCGAGTCGATCCTCGGCCAAGGTCTCCCTCGACCTCCCGTACGGGGCCGAGGTAGTCGACACCGGTACCCTCGGCGTCGGGGCAAATGGCATTGGTGCCCGCCCGGCCGGAGCCGCTCGATTCCTCCTCGGAGGGGTCGGGGTGGGAGACGGAGGACAAGGAGTCCCCAGACACTTTTCGGACCCGGAGCGTCCCACCGGAGTCCGAGCCTCGGAGAAGGTCCCCCCTGGAGGATACCCGGTTCTCAGATTTCGTGAGGGATATGGCCAAGGCCTTGGCCTTCTCCGCGGATCCCGAGGAGGAGCCTCGAGCCGAAGAGCTCGAGGCCCTCCAGTATGACTCTCCCCTGAAGTAGGCCTTTACTGTACCGGTTCCTCCGATACTGGAACTTCTGCTCTTCCGCATGTGGGAGGCACTGGCCTCGGCGCCGGTTCTCAGCAAACGGGTCGATTCCATTTATCGAGTCTGTAAGAGCCCTGGGTTCCAGAAGGCACAGCTACTGCACCACTCCATGGTTGTGGAATCGGCCATGCATCGTCTGAAGTGTCAGAAGATGCACTCCTCTGTGTCCCCCCGGCCGGGAGGCCCGGAACCTGGATGCCCTCGGTAGAAAGTGCTTCCAGGGCTCTATGCTGGAGTGCCGTGTCCAGACTTACCATCTGTACATGGGCATGTACCTCCGAGACCTGGCAAAGGAGATTGCCGGGTTCTCAGCTGGCCTCTCCGAGGAACCTTTGCAGAGGTTCAAGGCTTTGTCATCGGGGATTCGAGAGTGCTCAAAGTTTATATCTCGAGCAGCCTATGATGGCTTCGAGGCTTCGGCCCGAGTAGCAGCAGCCAGCATCGGTGCACGCCGTCAGGCCTCGAGCCATGGGTCCAGGACAAGTTGGTTGATGTCCTCTGCCGGGGTGAGAACCTCTTTGGCAAACCCATGGCTGAAAAGACAGCAGAAATCGAGACTGAGACTCTCACCAGGACAAGGCTGTCCAGGAAGACTTCTGCCCCTTCTCAGAAGAAGGGCTCGGGGGAAAAAGCCCTTTTACCTGAGGAAGGCCTCTGCCTACAAATCCTACCCTCAATTCCAGGCCTCTACAGCTCCCCAGCAGGGTCAGCAGGCCAAGAGGCAGGGACATGGGCCCCGTAGGCAGAAAAACCCCAAGCTGCCGCTCCGGCTCCTGCACAGCAGGGTGCGGGGTTTTGACTCCCACTGCATAGTCTCTCCCCCACAGCTGGCTCCACTCAGCACAGGAGGCCAGCTGAAACTGTACGCCCACAGATGGTTAGCTATAACAGGGGATACCTGGGTACTGAGCATAGTCCAAAAGGGCTATTTGCTCCACTTCAACCGGTTACCTCCCTCCTATTTTCCAGGGGAGCCTCCAAGACTCCCTATGCACAGGAACCTCCTCCTTCAGGAGTTGGCAAGTCTTCTACAGGAGCAGGCGGTGGAACCGGTGCCTCACCACCCGATAGGAAGGCTTCTATTCCAGGTACTTTCTGGTACCAAAAAGGACAGGAGGCCTCAGGCCCATCCTAGACTTGCGAAATCTCAACAAGTTCCTGGAGAGGGAAAAGTTCAAGATGCTTACCCTTGGAATACTGCTGCCCTACCTCCAGCAGGGAGATTGGCTATGCTCCTTAGACCTAAAGGATGCTTATACTCGCATCCTCATTCATCCAGACCACAGACAATATCTCAGATTTGTAGTGGGAGGAAATCATTTTCAGTACAGGGTACTTCCATTTGGCCTAACCTCCTCACCCAGGGTTTTCACCAAATGCCTGGCGGTGGTGGCGGCCTATCTCAGAAACCCCAGGGCATCTTTGTCTTTCCATACCTGGACGACTGGCTCATCAGGGGTCAGTCTCCACAGGAGGCCAGACAAGCCACCCTTCGCACTGTCTCTCTTCTCCAGCACCTGGGCTTCGTCATAAACTTTGCAAAGTCCACTTTGCTCCCCTCACAGGACCTAGAGTTCATAGGGGCAAGGTTGGATACCTTACAAGCAATGGCTTATTTGCCCGGGAACAGGGCTCACAGACTGATGGCTATGGCACAGCAGTTTCGCAGTGGATCTCTGGTCTCTGCCAGACATTTCCTGAGGCTTTTGGGCCACATGGCATCCACGGTCCATGTAACTCCAAATGCTTGTCTGCATATGAGGCCTGCTCAATGGTACCTCAAAGCTCAGTGGATACAAGCCACAGGAGACTTAAGAGACAGAATAAGAGTGTCCAAACTACTAGCGGCCTCCCTGCAATGGTGGCTGCATCTCCCAAACCTGATCAAAGGGGTACCTTTCCAGGCACCACCATACACACAGGTGCTGACGACCGATGCTTCTCTTCAAGGTTGGGGTGCACATTGCCAGGGGGCATGCACTTAGGGCCTCTGGTCCCCTTGGAAGACCATGCAGCAGATCAATCTGTTGGAATTACGAGCTATTCGATTGGCTCTGCAAACTTTCTCTCATGTCCTCCCTCATAAGTCTGTCTTGATTCAGACAGACAACCAAGTAGCAATGTTCTATGTGAACAAACAAGGGGGCACAGGATCCAGGCTTCTGTGTCAGGAAGCACAGGCCCTGTGCGCCTTTGCAGTCAAACAAGGCATGTTTCTCAAGGCAGTTTATCTACCTGGCCAAGAGAATCACCTGGCAGACAGGTTGAGCAGGATTCTACAGCCTCACGAATGGCATTTGAATTCCCTAGTGGTCCAGCAGATCTTCCTAAAATGGGGTCTTCCAACCATCGATCTCTTTGCCAGTCCACTGAACCGTCAGCTGCCCAGGTTCTGTTCCAGACAACCGCATCCTCTGCGAATAGCAGCAGATGCCTTCCTTATCTCTTGGTTTACAGGCCTGCTGTATACGTTTCCTCCAACGCCTCTAGTGGCCTGAACCCTATTCAAGGTTCTTCGGGACAGGGCATCGCTGATCCTGGTAGCCCCTAGGTGACTGAGGCAACCATGGTTTCCACTCCTTCTGCAGTTGGCGGTGGACACTCCACTCCCCCTAGGGGTGCAACCCGATCTCCTCTCTCAGGATCAGGGATCTCTCCTGCACCCCAACCTCCAGTCCCTCCATTTGATGGCCTGGCTGCTGAAAGCGTAGTTCTAACCCCCTTACATCTACCTAGGGAAGTAGAGGAGGTGGTTTTGGCCTCTAGGAGACAATCCACCTGGAAATCTTATGCCCTCAAGTGGCGTAGGTTCTCCACCTGGTGTGCTCAGCGTCACGAGGATCCATTTTCGTGCCTGGTACCAGTGGTGCTGCAGTATCTGCTTCACCTATCAGACCTAGGCCTTAAATCCAACTCTGTTCGGGTCCACCTCAGTGCTCTGTCAGCGCACCACTCACCGGTGGAGGGCCAGTCTGTCGGTCCACCCCTTAGTGGCCCGTTTCCTCAGAGGCCTGCTTTTGCTCAAGCCTCCGATTCGTCCACCAGCCCCTGAGTGGGATTTGAATGTGGTCTTGCAACAACTTACTCGCCCACCGTTTGAGCCAATGGCTACCTGTCATTTACGCTTCCTTTCCTGGAAGGCGTTGTTCTTGGTAGCTCTTACCTCGGCCAGGCGTGTGAGTGAACTACAAGCTCTGGTTTCTGATAGACCGTACACACTGTTCTACAAGAACAGGGTGATCTTACGGACTCATCCTAAGTTCCTTCCAAAGGTTATCTCCTCCTTGCACCTCAATCAGGAGGTGGTTCTTCCGACCTTTTTTCCCAGGCCGCATGCCAGCCGGGCTGAAATGGTCTTGCATACCTTGGACTGTAGGAGGGCGTTGTCTTTCTACCTTGATCGTATGCAGGGGCATCGAAGGGCTGTCCAGCTCTTCGTCTCTTTTGACCCTAATAGGCTGGGGTTACCTGTCTCCAAGCGTACCCTGTCCATTTGGGTAGCAGACTGTATCGCCTGGGCGTACGGGGCAGCCGGCCTCTCCTTGCAGGGTCGAGTCACGGCCCACCGTGTCAGGGCGAAGGCTGCGTCAGTAGCTCATCTCCGCTCTGTTCCGTTGGCAGACATCTGCCGGGCCGCTACTTGGTCTTCAAGCCAGACTTTTGCGGCCCATTACTGCCTTGAGAGGGAGTCCCGCAGGGACAGTGCTTTCGGACAGGCGGTACTCCGTAATCTCTTTGAGGTTTAGGCAACTCCTACCCTCTGGCCCTTGTGTTGGGCTACCGTTCGGGGGCGTTCTCAGAGATTCTTATCTCGCATGCTGAGGCTCTAGAGGGAGCTTATTTTTCAGCTTTGGGTTCTCGGTAGCCTAGAGCTGGGGAGTCCCATATGTGGGGACTGACTTCCTGCTTGGTCCTGGAGAAAGCGTAGTTATTCACCTGTAACAGGTGTTCTCCAGGAGCAGCAGGAATCAGTCCTCATGACCCTCCCTCCTCCCCTTGGAGTTGCAGTCCTATATATTTCATTTTATTTTTTTGCTGTCTTTTAGCTATGTCATCAGACTGAGCAAGATGGCACCCTTGGGCGGGAAGGGGACCGCCGTGCATGCGCGCTGCATTCCCAAAGGCTTTCTTTGAAAGCTGGGGAAATGCTCCGCACGGGGGCTCCGTCGACGCCGACGTCACCCATATGTGAGGACAGATTCATGCTGCTCCTGGAGAACACCTGTTACAGGTGAATAACTACGCTATCCCTTAACTGGCATGACCTTTCTCCCACGATTGTATGGTTTCCTTGCGCTGAAAAGGGTGCCAACAGTTCAGGACACCCTAGAAACACATCGCCAGCTCGAGGCTGTGATGTAAGTGTCTCCAGAATAGTGGGACTTAGAAAGGTGCACTATTTATTTGGTGGTGCCAAAGAGAGAAAGGTCCTTTCAGCTGAATCTAGTTTTGGAACAAATCAACAAAGCACTGAGATTTTGAATGGAAAACCCTGTGCTCAGTGATAGTGGCTGTACAGCAGAGAGAGTATCTCTCATTCTTGCAGCTCACAAAGGCATATCTATATTTCCATTCATCCAAGCATTAGAGGTATTTGTGATGCACAGTTTTGGCAGGAAGTTTCCAGTTTCAAGCCTTGTTTTTTAGCTTTGCTTCACTTCCAAGGGCCTTTTCCAAGGGCCGTGGCAGTGGTGATAGCGGCCCTGAAGAGGAAAGGTCTACTGAGGCAGTCAACTTTAAGAACAAGGAGCATCTGTCTCTATATCTGGAGTCTTTGTGGCCCATTTCTGCTACTGGGAAGGCTAAGGTTTTCCTGTGAAGGAATGAATGCTACAGTTGCAAGCTCAAATTAGGGGCCTAGTAAGAATACGGCATGTCAGACCTTGGAGTTCTCTGTGAACAAGCAGGAAGGAGGAAGTCACGTATGGATGACATCACTGACTGAGCCCTGCACAGAATGTTTCTCATCTTCCAAAGAAAGCCTTGGGAAGGTAACATGCATGCACGGTGTACCTCCCAGCCTGCTGTGTTGCTATCTTCTCCAGTCTTTTTTTTTCCGCGGAACCCTAGGATGTGTTACTGCAGTCCAGAAAAAAGTTTTCTTTTCTGGCCCTTGTGGGCTGGATTTCTTTGTTTTCTTGCTCCCTATCATCAGTTTAGTCAGTCTCACAGACTTGTTTCTTTTTTGTTCTTTTTTCTCACTTTTTAGTGTCTTTTAGCCCTTCAGTGTTGTTTTCCCACCCACGGCAACTGTCCAGTTTCTTTGCCAAAGTGGTATTTTTCGACTTGATTCATGAGGGGTTTGCTGCTCTCAGAGTCCCCGCTCAAGCCTCTGACAATGGCTTGGGATCTCAACGTGGTACTCACCCAATTGATGCGGGCCCCATTTGAACTGCTGGACCCGTGTCCCCTGACATTTTTGACCTGGAACGTCCTCTTTCTGGTGGCAGTGACGTTGGTGCAACGCATCAGCAAGTTCCAGGCTCTGGTCGCTCACCCTCCATACACCTGATTCCATCAGAATAGGATGGTGCTCCGCACGCACCCCCACTTTCTGCTGAAAGTGGGCTGTGCATTCCACCTTAACCAGTCGATAGTCCTACCAACTTTCTTCCCCCTGCTTCACGCTAACCAGGGAGAAGCAGCATTGTATACCTTGGGACTGCAAGTGGGTGCTAGCCGCCGCCTTGGAGTGCACAAAGGTGCACTGCCAGTCCTCCCAGCTGTTTGTCTCCTTTGACCCTAGTAAGCTGGGTGCTGCTGTCTGGAAGCACACACTATTCCTTTGGCTATCTGACTGCATCGCTCACGCATATTCCCAGGCTGGGTTGAACCTTGAAGGGTCATGTCATGGCTCACAACATCCGTGCAATGGTAGCATTGGTAGCCAACCTTTGCTTGGTCTCTGCAGAGGAGATCTGCAAGTCTGCGACATGGTCTTTGGTCCACACCTTGCAGCCCATTGCTGTCTGAATGAGGATTCATGACAAGAGAACAGTTTTGGCCAGGCCGTACTCCGGCATCTCTTTGGGTCTTAGTCAACTCCTGCCCACTGACCCTTCTGTCTGTCCAGGCTATCTGCTAAAACCTTTCAGGTCGATGTCTTTGGAGGATGCTGAATTGGACAAGTCCCTCAGTGGGACTTCCTTACTGTTCTTTCTGGCTTCTCTGGTTTCATTGCCATGTTGGACTGTTGATCTCCTCGGGTTCCGGTAGCCTGTAGCTTGGGAGTCCTATACGGGAGGACTGACTTCCTACTTGTTCACGGAAAAGTCAGTTACTCACCTGTAGCAGGTATTCTCCATGAACAGCAGGAATAAATCTTCACAATCCTCCCACCTCCCTGGGGAGTTGCCTTTTTGACTGCTATGTTATTAGACTGGAGAAGATGGCACCGCAGCAGGTGGGAAGGCAGGAGTACCTGCATGGCGTATCTCCTAAAAGCCTCCTTTTGAAGCTGGGGAGCGTTCCGTGCAGGGCTCCATTGGTGACGTCCCCATACATGAGAACCTGTTCCTACTGTCCGCAGAGAACACCCTGCTACAGGTGAATAATTACACTTTATCTCCAAGGGCAGCTGGCTGCCCTGATCTTAGTTCTGTAGGCCAGGGTCCACATGCATCTTCTGTAGAAAGCCTCCCTTTTTTGTTAGTCTGCACACGCTCAACAGCCTCAGAAGAGACTGCCCCTTCAGGGAGAAGCTGGAGCAAGTCTCTTAGTAGTTGAAGGAGGCAAATATATTTGTGTTGGCCTTGGAGGTCTTGGAATATATTTTGGTCTCCTCAAATGCAAGTCTGAGCAACTGGGGGGTCCATTGCTTGTCCCTGGTAGAGTCACAATGTTTGCTCAATTGTTGGGAACAAGGACAGTCTTCAAGACCTTTTTCCCTTTGATTTGCCACAAGATGGTGTGGATAATGTCAATCCATGCGTCTGTGATGGCTTACATCAACCATCAAGGTGGGATAAGACGTGATCTCGCAGCGACAGAATTAGTGCCTCTTTTCTGTTGCAAAGAGAGACATCTGGTAGCATTGTCGGCTACACTTGTGGCAGGAAGGAGAATTTGGTCTCTGGCAAAAGTAGCCTTGAAGCTGATATTGCAGTGTTGGGGGGGGGGGCAGGGGCATCCAGTAATGGACCTGCTGGTGCTGCAGTCTCTTCCAAGGTGGGCAGGTTTTAAGTCGCTGCAGGGATCACTTATTGAAAAGTATTGATATCTTAGTTCAAAGTTGGCCATGGAATGGCCTGCTCTATGTATTTTCTCTGTGACTACTGATAGGCAGAGTGGTGCAGAAGGTGGAGAGGTACCTGTATCTGCTTGTGTTAATAGTGACAGATTGCTTGCGAAGTTCATGGTATGTAGACGTGATCAAGTAGGCAGTGGAGAATCAATGTCCTTTACCGGAGCTGGAGATTCTCTTATTCTGGATCCAATTTTGAGGCCAGCTATGGGTCGGCTTGACTCTTAAGAGGATGTGATTAAGGAAAGGAGGCTGTTTTGCTGAGAATTTTTGTGACCTTTTTTCAGACTAGGAAGAGAGCTACATTTTTAGCTTGTAATGAATTTTGGAGGATTTTTGTGACTTTGGTCAAGAATGAGAGCAGGGTCCTTTCAGAGCCCCGCTCTCTGATATTCTGGCCTGCTTGCATGTAGGTCTACACAAAGGATTGGCATTGATTTCCTTGAAAGTTTGCATGACAGTGCTGGTGTGTTTATGGGGGCAAAGTCCTGGACAAACTGGTTTTTGAGAGGCATTTGTGGAGTGGAGGAGTAGCCTAGTGGTTAGAGCACTGGCTTGGTAACAAAGCAACCAGGGTTCAATTCCCACTAGCACTCCTTGTGGCCTTGGGCAAGTCACTTAACCCCCCATTGCCTCGGAAGAAAGGCCTGGCAATCTACTTCCGGTGACACTGCCAAGAAAACCCAGGAGCTTCTGGGTCGCCAGGAGTCAGGACTGACTCGAAGGCACACATTGCATTGCAAAGCATTTGTGGCCCCCCTGGCTGACTGGTAGCACCCCTGTGGGAGCTCATTTTGGCATTGCTGGTGGTGGTGTAAGACCCCTTAGAACAGTTCCTTCCTTTTTGCCCCCTAAGATGGTTTCTGAATTTGAGGTTATCCAGGCAGGTTTGTTTCCTTCCTCTGTTCTAGGATTTAGAAGACCAGGGAGATCTGAAGTCTTTGCTTTGTTTGGATGTCTGTATGGTTTTGCAGAAATGTTTCAATAGGACCAAAAGTTGTTCTTAAGTCAGTTCATTGGTTTGTGCTGCTTAAAGGTTCTAGGAAGGAAGAAACCACTTCGAAGGCATTACTTGCTGGCAGGATAAAGGAGTACTTTTTCATCAGTTATGTAGTCCAAGTTCGGACAATTCCACTGGGGTTGCGGTTGCAATCAGTAAGAACACAGGTGGTGTACTGGAAAGAACATGATTTGTTTATACCATTGGATATTTGGAAGGCGATCACTTGGTTCTCTTTGCACTCATTGTATGTCATTACAGGCTATATGTTCAGGTTAGTAGAGGGCAGTCTTCCCATGCTGGCTCTGCCATGTGGGCTCTGCAGGGGTACTTCCCCCTCCCGACTGGCTTCAGAGGTGGGCCACACCCACCAGGCTGCCTTTGGTAAACCTCTGATATTTAAAGAGGTATGTCCTACAGAGGGATAACAGCTTTTGAGCTCTGGTCTTTTCTCCTCTGTGTAGGTTGTAGTGGAATAATGAGTCAGTCGTCCCATGAAAGTTAAGATTGATTTTATGTATAGTAGGATCTGGGTTTTTTTTGTTTTCCTTAGTTTAAGTTAAGTTTGCCACGCTGACTCTGCCATGTGGGCCTGGTGTGGGGGGAGGGGCGCACCCGCCCCGGGTGCCCATGGGGCTTGGAATGCCACTGCTCACTATTTGGTGTTTTAATTGGCATTAAGCAAACCTTCCATTATGGGGTCATTTTATAAGCAACTTGAAGGTATTGAACATCATTTTATGTATTCAAGTAGATGCTTATAAAATTTGCGCTGGTAGATAAGCACATCTAAAAGCAGGTGCTCAGGAAACAGGACCTAGTTTCATGTCATATATGGATAGGCATTCCTTGGGGTGGAGTGGGGACAGGATTGGTTCTTATTTATGCACCAATTCTTTCCGGCACGTGCATGCACAAAGTTACTCCTGCATCAGAGTGAATGTAACTTTGTATGAAAGCTTTTAAGGAGGCAGTTATATAAAGCCACATAGATGGATATGCTGCCTTTATAAAATAGGTGCAACAAATGCACCTATATGCCTTCACATTTTATACACCCTATTATAAAATTATCTCCAGATGGATAACAGTCTGCCTTATCCTGGTTCTTCTACTTTTGGGTAGTACTATGAATTTTGATTTGGAGCAGAAAAGTATTTGTGCAAGAAATAGGTATTTGCAAAACAGCTTCTTGCCTTTCTGGTACAGCTTGAGCTAAAGTTTTCTTTCAGAAAGCTACTCTGGGAAAACCGCCATCCAGGAAACAGCATATTGAAGCATCTGCTCTGATTGGTTTCTGTTCCTCTTTATTGGTTTCTGTTCCTGATTATTGGTTTGCTAGGAGTTTATTTTCCAAATTTAGCATTCTGTTTCTCAAATAAAGTGTACAGAAGTGTTCAGTTAGATTATCTCTTTTTAATAGCAATTTCTTAGCACTATTAGAAACAAAAAAAAAATTTGTCCAACTACCAGAGTCCATCCCAAGGGCTGTGCGAGCAATGCTGCCGCACAGGATGCAAGTAGAGAAGGGGCACAGATGACATCACTGGGCTTCCAGAAAGCCCAAGAATATCAAGTTCCTGCGTGCGATTTGGTGGAGGGGGTTGCACAGGGCACATTTCTAGCTTGGTACGGTCCTGCCAACTACTATGGATTCCTTAACTTTTTTCTGAGTGTCATTGTGAATAATACAGTTGTGAAAATAAGGCTTAGCAAAACACAGCTATTGTAGGTTATAGCATATCTCCAGGAACAAGCATAAATGAGTCTTCACATATGGGTACGCCGGTACCGACGGAGCCTGCGCGGGAACGCTCCCCAGCGTCCAAAAAGAAAGCTTTTGGGAGCATCCCACGCGCATGCGCGCTGCCTTCCCGCCCATTCACTTCCCTCTCATCAGTTTTCCGCGGAGCCAGCAGGACGTATTCCTGTCACAGCAGAAAATTCTTCTTTTTATTCTTAGTTTTTTGTGGTCGCGTCTCCCTTCCCTCGACACCACCGGTACCGCCGGTGTTTTACTTTCTTTTTTTCTAAAGAATTTCTTCTTTTCTTCAGAAATTTTCCTATTTTTAGTGTCTGACACTTTCTAGGCCACTAGGCCTCTATCTTTCCATCATGGACAAGCCAGCCACTACCCTTAAGGAATGCTCAAAGTGTGGCGGTACAGATATGTTTTCAGACACACATACTTGGTGTCTAAAATGTTTGGGTCCTGACCATTGCACACTGGAGTGTCTTTCCTGCTGGAGCTCAAACAGAAGAAGTCTTCAGAATCGAGCACAACTCGATACCAGGTTCACATCGCACTCGATGTCACCAGCTAGAATATCTCCACAGGATCAGGTAACCAAACAAAAGTCTGTAAAGACTAACCAGTCCTCGAGTGGTAGATCTCCTTCCCAGTATCGAGATGGCTCTGGCCTTGCCCTCGAGGACATATTGGCAATAAAGCCCCGGCGGGAGTCTTCGGACTCCAAAGCATTAACGGGGCTTCAGGTTGTTCCCAGGGTTCTTACCTCGATGAACATACCTGCGCCATGCTCGGTGGTTGTGGCCGCTTCGAGCGGTACCGGCATCGGCTATGGTGATGGATGAAACACTCCTCACCGATGATCGCAGTCTAGCGCTCTCGGTTACTTCGGTACCGCTAGAGTTGCTGCAGACCGATCTTCCAGTATCGGTATTGGCTTCGGTACCGGTATCGACATGAGCATCGGTGTCGGTACTGTCCATGCTTACTTCGACAGACTCGCTTCCTTAAATGCCGAGCCTGGAATCGATCTCTAGCATGGATGATACAGTACCGACTCGTCTCGGTACCGACCTCGGGCGGTACCGAAGACATTACTTTAAGGAAAATCCGATGCTCCACCCTTTCAGGTCTTCCGATCCCGATGACTGGGATGAATCCATCGGTACCAAGGCTAAATCTTCAACAAGTCTAGCCTTTACTCCTCATTTTAGAGGGTCCTCCTCAGGGGAGATTTCTTTTCAAGCTTTTCTGCTTGATATGGCAAAGTTACTTGCCATTTCTATACCTGGTAAAGAATCCTTCCCAGGGGATTCAGAGATCCTGCAATCCCCCTGGATTCCAAAGGAGGTCATCATGCTTCCTTTGCATCAGATCTTACAAGATCTACTTTTCAGAATGTGGGAAACTCCTTTAACGGTATCACCACATTCTAAGACACTTGACTCCATGTGCAAAGTGCCACCTTCTCCAGGTTTTCAAAAGACTCAACTTCCTCATCATTCTATTGTTGTAGAATCAGCAATGAGGCGTATTAAGAGTACAAAGAAGCACTCTTCTTATCCGCCAGGTCGTGAGTCTAGAACTTTAGATGCCTTTGGACGTCGATGCTTCCAGGCATCCATGCTTTCAGCAAGAATTATCTCATATATTTTCTATATGGGATTATCTCTTGAAGAGGTCACAAAGAACTTAGTCTTTGAACCCTTTTCTTCAAGAACATAAAAGAGCAGACTTTTCCATATTAGTCAGTCATGCTCAAAATGTCTCTAAATTCCTTAATCGTGCTTCCCTGGACTGTTTTGAGTCTATTAGCAGAACTTCTGCTATAGCCATAGGAGCACGACACATAGCCTGGCTCCAAGCTTCAGACTTGGACAGATGGGTACAAGAAAAGCTGGGAAATACTCCTTGTACTGGTGAAAATCTCTTTAACAAGGATGCTTTATTTCAAGCTAAGCAGTTAAACTCTGATATTGTTACTTTCAGAAGATTGTCAAAACTTTCCTCTACCCCAGCTACTAAAAAATCTCCTAACAAACTTTATTCCCCTAGGGGGAAAAAGTTTTATTCATCTTCTACCCATCATTTATTTTATTTATTTATTTAGCAAGCATTTGTAGCCCGCTCCTTCCAGCGATCAGAAGCGGGTAGGATTACTATTGTGAAACTGCCGAATCAAGGCAGGTACAAATTTTGTTTACATACAGATTGTCAGAAAAGCACATCATACAGAGTTAACACTTCTTAGCTATGGGGGAGTTCATTTACATATACATAAATACATATATACAGGATAATCTTCTTGGACACAGTGGTCAGGGGCTGCTCCATCTGTGGGTTTAGTTCAGGTTGAAATGTGATTGGAAAATGTGCGTTTTGAGTTTCTTTCTGAAGTCTAGAAGGTCATTGCTAGCTCGTAGTTCTGGTGGGAGTTCATGCAGATATCATGCAGATATCATGCAGATATTTCCAAAGAAGGGCAACATCATTCCAGGCTAAGAAAACCAAAGTCTCAACAGGCTCAGCAAACTCAGCAGTCGCAGGGTTTCTGATTTTTTATTTCGTTAAATCTTTTTTCCTGTTGAGTTTCAGAACCACTACTTCTTAACTACAGAAGCATTTGTAGTTCTTCTCATCCTTATTAAGAGGTCAGTAATACACTGCCTTAATCCTTTACTTTAGGCATGAATCTCTTGCTAAGGGCAATCCATCCTTTCAGCTCTTAGAGCTATTGAGGATAATCATGCCCCACGTGACAAGTTTCTCCTCTCCTTTTAAATTAAACAGAGGAGTTACAACTACTTACAAGGTATACTATGCCCTTCACCTTGGCAGTTGTCCTGTACGAGGATATCTTATACTTTTGACTGCAGGGGAGCTTTACCCTTTTCATGGACTGCCAAATTGTAAATCTTCCCAACTCTGTATTACTTCTATCCCTCTTAGTTGGCTTTTTCAATCTAAGACTGATATTATTTCACTGGAGGGCTTACCTTTTAAGCCATAGGATTGTCCTCAATACCTACTCCAGTAAGTAATTTCCATACAGAGTTTCTCTCCTCTGCAATCTTTCAAATATTTCTTTTAAGACAGCTTATCAGACCATAATTGAGAGTTAGTCATTTCTAATTCTGTCTGTCGGTCCTTGTCCAATCTATAGGACCTATCCTTTTTTGCTGCCTTGTTGTTGTTGTTGTTAAGTGCCGTCGAGTCGGAGTCGACTCATGGCGACCCTCTGGATAGCTATCCTAAATTGTGTTCGGTCTTCAGTCAGGCGGCTCATTGTTGACAGGCTGGTACCCGTAGCTGCTGTTATTGTAGCGATCCATCTCATTGCTGGCCTTCCTCTTTTGCGTTGACCTTCTATCTTGCCAAGCATGATGTCTTTCTCTAATGATCTCTCTCTTCGCATGATGTGTCCGAAGTATGAAAGTCGAAGTCTTGTCATCTGAGCTTCTAAAGAAAGCTTAGGTTTGATCTCCTTTGCTGCCTTAATAACACATAATTCCAAGAGAGGTTCCAAAACCTACTTGGGCAATTTATTATTGCAGGCAACCAGCCTGTCTGCTATTCTTAGCCATCTTCAATTCTTTGGCTCCCACAGAATAGATTAGGTTGCACACTGGTAATTAAACAACCAGATCTCACCTGGGCAACCTACAACATGCTCTCTGCAATTCTACAAAAAGCTCTGCAACTATGGGCCTTTGCCAGAGAGCGTCAGAGCCATTCCTGGTGGGTAGCTTCCAGATGGTTGAAAGGCTTGCCCAGTCATGCTCCCACATGATCGTTTTTTTCCTACCTTTACCATCTTCTTTAAAATTTCCTTTTAGAGAAAATGAACCAGGGCTTAGATCACGTGAAAGCATAAAGAATTGCTTAATTCCCTGAGTTGTTCCACATCTCCAGTGGAACTTCTCCAACAGGGATGCATTTCTTTTCACTGCAGTCGGTCCTTATCTAGTGCATTCCTCTAATTCCCAATACTTCATTGGAGCTTATGCTGAACAAAGAACGCATTATACTCATATTGCCCTCATAGATGGGCAAATATGGTATTCCCTTTTATTGCGTCTTTTTCTCCACACTGAAGTTATATAGAAGGATCCAGACTTCTCGTCTTAAGACTAAGGTTTTCTCTGCACCCCTTCACGTAGATCTCCATTTCTGGTTATTCAAAGTCTAGAATTTTAAAGAGATCTAGACACCTATCCTTCTGACTAGGAAAATTCCACTGATTTCCATGTAACCTTCTTCATGGTTCTCCACGTATAACCAGTAAGGGGTTCTCTATCCATATTTTCAAGCAGGTCTTACCCCTTCTTGTTATTAAGTGAGTCTCTCTTTATATATAATATATATAATATAATATAATATATATATATATATATATTTATATATATATATATATATATATATATATATAATGTGTGTATATAAATACACATATCTCACTCTGAAAGATTTGTTACTGTCCATATTAATGCTGTTCCAGCATGCCATAAGGTTTAAATGGACAACCAATTTCTATGGTAATCACAAACTACCTTCTTTTACTGTAACCTCTCTGGTTACGTTACATCTGAAGCTCTCCATGTAAAGTCATCCTAAGTGACATCACTTGGGGAAGACCTTCCTGATCTTCAAGAAATTGGAGGCTACACCCCCTACTACAAATGTTTCTTCCTTTCATTTGGATAGAGGGGTCTCAAAGACCCATCCTTTTTCTGCAAACCAGTCAGATTTATCTCCTCTTTTTCCTAGAGTTTTTTTCTGCTCCAAGGACAAAGAGCTTCAAATGTTGGCCTACAGAAGCGTTAGCTTCTCATCCAAAGTCCAACCCCATTAAACTCTCCCAGTTTTATTTCTTCTGAGATTAGTTCTAGCCATTTAGGCTTCTGACCTCTGCCTGTATTGCGAAATTTATTTCCTCTACTTCACAGTAAGGTATTTTCTTTGAGGATAATGTACTGGTTTCTAGCACCAGACCATTACTCTCAACAAATGCTTTTGCAATATTTTTTGACTAAGGTCCACATTAGAAAATTGGAATCCAATTTTCACTAACATTTCTGATCTACACAAGGACTCCTCTCCGGACGCTTTGTTTAGTCAAGCGGTTCCACAGCACACCCTTCTCACTTCAACTCCTACCCTCCATCCCTTGGATCCCTCATGTTCTGGGAGATAGCATGGCCCATCGACTAGATTTGCAACATGCTGGGACCTCCTCCAGGCATCTTAACTTGGGAGTCCCCATATGTGAAGACTCATTCCTTCTTGTTCCTGGAGATAGCACAGTTACTTACCTGTAACAGGTGATCTCTGGGAACAGCAGGAATAAGTCTTCACAACCCACCCACCTCCCCTAGGAGTTCTCTCTCTCTCTCTCTCTCTCTCTCTCGTCTACTTCCCTCCTTCGGTCTCAGCTACAAACCCAACTGATGAGAGGGAAGTGAATGGGCGGGAAGGCAGCGCGCATGCTCGTGGGATGCTCCCAAAAGCTTTCTTTTTGGACACTGGGGAGCATTCCCGCGCAGGCTCCGTCGGTACCGATGTACCCATATGTGAAGACTTATTCCTGCTGTTCCCAGAGATCACCTGTTACAGGTAAGTAACTGTGCTATACCTCATTGTCCACAGATTTACAAACAAATCAATAGATGACAGAAGTCTATAACCCTTTCGCGTCCACAACAGATTACATAATTTAAGATAAAAAGAAATAATTTTCTGGAAATTTCGAATCTGGTGAAACATTTGGGGGGAAATTTGAAGGTTGCCATAAGGCAACCACAGCCATGAAAGGGATAAAGTATACTGTGCTTTTTCCTTAGGATTTGTAATGCAATCGTGAGAAGCCATCCACGGAGGAGTGATGTTTACAAATCAGATTTGGACAAAAGTTTGCCAAATATACAGGATGTTCAGACTGCCTTTAGCAAACTCAAGCACTTGTGTGTTAATGGTAAGTCATACTGAGGTTTTATAAATATTTTTGAAAGTAGAAGAGTTGTTTCATTGGGATAGACATTTTCATTTTGAGAAGACAATTCCATTGTCATGTAACCATGTATTGTCCAGATACACTGAAAAACAACACCTAATTAATGGGATATTGCAAGTTAAATTTTAAATAAACATAAAGTAAAGAGCCCAAATATGTAATATCATATTGTATGTTTTTTGTGTTTGATATACTGCATATAAAAGAAAAATTGGAAATGGTGTTTGGCTTTTGCATTTTTCTGATTTTATCAGATGTTTTCTGGGAATAGATTCTATAAATTAATCTTTTGAGAAAAAAATGACACCCTCCCCCACCCCCCAAAAAAAGAGGAAAGAAAACAAAACTTCCAGGAACAGAATATTATTCGAGAGCGAGAGTGCAAACCTATCACCACTGTTTCTGTAAACAAAGCTTTCCTGGTCCAGATTGCAGACTATTTTGAGTTGTTGAGTACTACCAACATTTAAATTATGGTTCTGGAAGATCCATGTACTTAGAGACAGAGTGGTAGGAGCAGTGGGTTAATATTGCTATGGCCAGGGTGATTTTGAAGCTGTAGAATAGACACTCAAATATCTTGCATCTGAAATTACATTTTATCATGTTCTGTAGCTGTTTGAAACTGTCTAGGTCCTTTACAAGTCTGCAGTCTTAGATTCCTTTGACACCAATGTGCTGATCAGCCTTTATCAGGAAGTTGCATATAATGCAAGGTAAAGTTTATTATGTTTTCTTAATAGAAACCATGTCAAACTGCACCACAGCCCTGACATAATCCACAAGACAGCTCCAATGAAATCTTTTACTTATTTTTGTCCTGTAAATTAGAACTTTGCTTGTCTGTTTTTATAGGCCTATTTCCAAACTGAGATTGTTCCTTAAAAGGACACTAAGCAATGATTGAACTTGATTGATTGATTTTATTTTATTTTATTTCAACTTCTTATATACCGCACTCTTTGACATCAGCGCGGTTTACAGATAACATGAAGAAACCAGAACAACAGGCTGTTTGGTATTACATATAACAGGAGTATCAACTTGGATAACATGGGAGAACTATTTACATGGAGTATATAATCTATTAACTAGATAACATGCTCAAACTATTTACATAAAATTAGCAGGAATGCTTGGAAAAAGGAGAGAGACTGTGGATTTGTGGGTTGTATTAGGGTGGGGCTATTATGTTACGCTTCATGTGGGGTAGTATTTGATGAAAAGGTGCAGTTTAAGGGCCTTTCTGAACTGGGTTAGGTTGGTTATGGCGCGGAGATCAGGTGGGAGAGAATTCCAGCATTTTGGTGCGCTAAACATGAAAGCTCTGTTTGACGTTGATAGGCTGCACGTTGTTATAGCCTTTGGGGTTGTTAGTGAGTTTAATGCTGCCTGTCTCCTATTTCTGTTTGATGGGACGGTTTGGATGAGTTTAGAAAGTGATGTGGACGATAAACCATTTATGGCCTTAAAAGTGAGAGTGAGGGTTTTGAATGTAAGTCTTCCGTGTATAGGGAGCCAATGGAGCTGTTTGCGGATAGGTGTGATGTGTTCATTTTTGGGTGCTCCTAGGAGAACCCTGGCAGCGGTGTTCATGGCAAGCTGTAAGGAGCTTACGGTGGATTGTGGGAGTCCTTGTAGAATGGAGTTGGCGAAGTCGAAATGCGGTAGTATCAGAGCTTGGTAGATGGTTCTGAAGTCTTCGTGGTCTAGTAGGGGACGTAGGTGTCTAAGCATGCGTATTTTGAAGTACACAGATTTTACGATATTGTTTGTGTGATTTCATATCGAGCCTATGGTCTAGTGTGACTCCGAGGTATTTTATTGTTTCCTTGGTGCCTAGGTCAGCTCCCTTGACACTTATGTGTGGTGGTGGAGTGAAGTTGGGGTCTCTTGTGATAAAGAGAACCTCAGTTTTCTTATGCTGAATGCGGAGGTTCTGTGACAGGAGCCATTGTGAGACTGCGTCGAAGCAGTTTGTTATAGGCAATAAATCCATTTGCATTGTGGAAAATGGCATGTAGAGTAGGATATCGTCAGCATATATCATACATTTCACATTGAAAGACCTGATGATATCGCAGATAGGCTGCATATAGATGTTGAACATGAGGGATGAAAGTGAGGACCCTTGCGGAACGCCTTGTCTTTGATGGAAGAGTTTTGATTCTCCTGTTGCAGATTTAACGTATTGCATTCTGGTATCGAGGTATGATTTACACCATTCAAGTGCCGAGTTGCATATGCCTTTTTCTTTCAGTCGACTGAGGAGGATCTCGTGATTTACTGAGTCAAACGCTGCTGCTATTTTTAGATAATGTATTTTCGTTCCTGTGCTCTTTCAATAAATGTCAAAACTCCTATAACACATTAATATATTGATATGCACTGAAAAAATTTACATTTCAATCTGGAATATTCTTCTAGTGGAGGTAATAGAGATGAGGACAGTATCTGAATTTAAAAAAGCATGGGACAAACATAGAAGATCTCTAAAGGAAAAAAGGGGACTATTGTAGTCGTTATGGAAGGGCAGACTAGATAAGGCCATATGATCTTTTTCTGCTGTCGTGTTTCTATAATGATGGCAGATAAAGACCAGCATGGTCCATCCAGTCTGCCCAGCAATACGGCAAGAGTAGGTGCACCTTTCGCTCTGTGCAGGCCACCCCTCCCCATGTCTTTGTTTAGGGGTGGACCCACCACTCCATGTAGGACACCCCTGTTAATTGAGAAGTTAGATGGTTCAGTTTATTTTGTTTTTATCCTGTTGCTGTAAAGGGATCCACTGTGCTTGTCCCATGCTGTTTTGAATTCCGTCACCGTGTTTGCCCCCACCACTTCCATCGGGAGAGCATTCCAAGCATCCACTACCCTTTCAGTGAAAAAATATTTCCTGACATTGCCTTTCAATTTTCCACCTTGCAGCTTCATGTTATGCCCTCTAGTTTTGCAGCTTCCCCGTCTTTGGAAGAGGTTTGTTTGTTCATCATTTCTCTTTAAGTATTTAAAGGTCTGAATCATATCTCCCCTGTCCCTCCTCTCCTCCAAAGTGTACATATTTAGGTCTTCAAGTCTCTTCTCATAAGGTTTCTTACGCAGGCTCCAAATAATTTTGGTCGCCTTCCTCTGAACAGTTTCCAGTCTTTTTACATCTTTTGCAAGATATGGTCTCCAAAACTGAACACAGTATTCCAAGTGAGGCCTCACCAGCGACCTGTACTTTGGCATAAGTACCTCTTCCTTTCTGCTGGTAATCCCTCTTTGTATGCAGCCCAACATTCTCCTGGCTTTTGCCACTGCCTTTTCGCACTGTTTTGCCACCTTGAGATCATCAGAGATAATCACACCAAGGTCTTTCTCCTGAACCATGCACACCAACCTCTTGCCCCCTATTGCGTACATTTCCTTTGGATTTCTGCTACCTAAGTGCATGACACTGCACTTTTTCGCATTAAATCGTAATTGCCAAGCATTAGACCATTCTTCCAGCTTTTGTAGATCTTTCCTCATGTTATCCACTCCCTCGGGGGAGTCCACTCTGTTGCAAATTTTGGTGTCATCTGCAAAAAAGGCAGACTTTTTCATTCAGTCCTTTAGCAATATCACACACAAATACATTGAGCAGTGCCGGGTCCAGGACTGAACCCTGGGGCACCCCGCTAATCACCTTCCTTTCATCCGAGTGAGCTCCATGTACCATCACCTTCTGTTGTCTGTCAGTCAACCAATTTCTAATCCAGTTTACCATCTTGGGACCCATCCCCAAGCTACTGAGTTTGACAAGCCTCCTATGAGGAACAGTATCAAAGTCTTTGCTGAAATCCAGATAGATGACATCCATCGCATGCCCCTGATCTAGTTCCTTGGTCACCCAGTCAAAGAACTCAATCAGATTTGTTTGGCAAGACGGTCCTTCAGTAAAACCATGTTGCCTCGGATCTTGCAACCTGTTGGTTTTAAGAAAGTTCACTGTTCGCTCTTTCAGGAGCGCCTCCATTACTTTTCCCGCCACCGAGGTAAGGCTCACAGGTCTGTAGTTCGACACTTCTTCCCTGTCACCACTTTTGTGTAGAGGTACGACATCAGCCATTCTCCAGTCCTGAGGAACCTCTCCTGTTTCCAAGGATCTGTTTAATACATCGTTTAACGGCCCTGCAAGAACCTCTCTGAGCTCTTTCAGTATCCTGGGATGTATCCCATCTGGTTCCATGGCTTTGTCCTCTTTTAGTTTAGCAAGTTGTTCCAACACCTCATCTTCTGTGACTGGTGTGGTATCTACTTCATTCCCATTTTTATATTTGGGAGTCACAGCTGGTCCATCTCCAGGATTTTCTTTAGTAAAAACAGAGCAGAAGTATTTGTTTAGCAATTTCGCTTTTTCTTTGTCACTTTCCACGAGTCCTTTCCCAGCACTTCTGAGTCCTGCAATGAAGTTACCTTAACATAGGGAAGGTGGAACGTAAGAAATCGACTAGGCAGTCAGTAATGTTGTATCCTCTAAACTGGTTAGGAAACGCCAGCTTATATCTTTATTGTAATGGTTGGCAGCCAATCCTTAATAAGAACTGGAGGCATGAAGGGCGGGAGGTGGAGAGATGGAAATAGATAGAGGCCTGGTCTTGCTACATCCTTGGGGGGTGTAAGAGTTCCCACACTCCTAGAGTTTGAAGATATTCTCACGATATACAGTGTTTGAAATAAAAGTTTGCTCTTGTTGAAAAAGAACTGACTTGTTTGCTTGTAATGAAAACCTCAAGATTCTGTGTATTCAAATTTAATTTGAGCTGATTATGATGGTCTCTATCGATGATACCTGAAAATGATACCTGAAAATCAGAAGCTCCTGCCCAATCGGGGCAGTGGGAGCACCACAGAAGCAGCAGCAGGGGCCTTAAAAGCAGCGTCCCAAGCCAAAGGGAGCTGCTTTTTCCCCTCTCACCACCCGCAGCGCACCGAAGCTCCCCCGATCGGGGTAGAGCGCCTGAGCGGGAAGCCGTCCCACTGAGAAGCTCCTGCCCAATCGGGGCAGTGGGAGCACCACAGAAGCAGCAGCAGGGGCCTTAAAAGCAGCGTCCCAACAGGGCGCGCCCGCACCTTGCGGGCCTCGCCAGAGGGCCCTTTGGCATGGCCCTTAGGCGAGGCACAAAGGCGAGAACGCAGCAGACTCTGCAAGAAATCACAGAGAACCCATATCAACAAGGAAAACACCGACCAGAAACACAGAAGCCCCAACAGCAAGACAAATCAACTCAGCGGCAACAAAAGGTAACATAAGATGGCTGGAACCCTTTACCTACCGTTGCTACTCCTCGCAACACAGCTCATCCCACAATACACGAACCCACCATGCAACCCTACAAACACACATTGGATCATACCCCAATACATCCTAACCTATATACTACACCAGGAGATCAAGCAGGCACAAAACACACACAAAACCTCAAAACGCAGCAAAATGGACACAACCAAAAGAAATACTTCCACTCACGCTCTCACCCCCACAAACCAAACCACATGCATCACCATAGACCTCATCAATGCAAGATCGATACGAAATAAAATAAACACTATCTCAGACCACCTGAATGACCAGCAACCGGACATACTATGCATCACGGAGACCTGGCTCTCACCAACCGACAATGTCCTTCTCAACCAGCTAGTCCCCGACTCACACACAGCATTCAACTGCCCTTGCACCCATAGAAGAGGAGGTGGAGCCATGATCATTGCAAAGACCAGCTTAAAGCTGAAAACTAAACTCTCGAGGAGCACAACACACTGCAATACAATCATCATAGAAAATGCAGACCTAGCAATATGCCTCTCCTACAGAGCTCCAAACTCCCCATCGGAAGAAACCTCAGAAATCCTAGAAGCAATATGTTCAGTCAACAACCTTCACAAACAACTCTTAGTACTTGGAGACTTCAACCTAAAATCCACCAGCAGAGGTGAAGCAGAAGCCTTCCTGAACGCCATGGACTCCCTACAGTTTACACAATTGATCAACGCACCAACTCATAGGCTCGGACACTCACCAGACCTTATCTTCACCCCGAATAGCCTAAACACCAGGAACCTCATAACAGGACCCCACATCACACCAGTACCCTGGTCAGACCATTACCTAATACGGATTCAACTACAAGCAAAAACCACAAGAAATCCCAACGAGAACCCACCACATATCAGAAGATTCAAATCCTTCAACAAAGAACAATTCACAAAAGACACACGAACTCTCCTCACCACCAAAACGACAGACATAGAAGAGTAAATCCTTGAATGGAATGACATCATATCAACGGCCGCCAAACCCCTCCAACGCAAAACACAGACCAGTGCCACAAGACCCAGCTCCACACCATGGTACTCCAACTCAATACGCATAGCAAAAAGAGAACTGAGACAACTGGAACGTCGTTGGAGACGCAATAAATCAACCCCCCTTCAAAAGCAATACCAGGCAAAACAAAACGACTACAACAACCTCATTAACAACCAAAAGAAACAATACCACACAAACCTCATCCTACAATCCACCAACAAACCCCGCGAACTCTACGAGGTAATAAAGAAACTCACCAAGGAACCCCTCAACAGAAATGAACAACAGATAGATCCTCAGACCTATGCAGACCATCTTACCACCAAATTCACCGCACCACCCAAAAGCAGCAACAAAACAACTACAGAAGGGACCCCCTCAAGAAATCAAAGCTGGGATACATTCAACACCCCGTCAAAGGAACAGCTATCGAAGATAATCACTGACCTCAACACCAGCACCGCCCCCACCGACCCATGCCCAGTATCATGGATTAAGGCATCAAAGGCAGAACTGACACAAACAATACGGAAGATCATACAAAAAACTCTCACAGAAGGGATAATGCCAAACTCACTAAAACTAGCCACAGTACGTCCGATCCCAAAGAAGACCATCCTACCAAAAACGGACCCCGCAGCCTACAGGCCCATCTCAAGCATCCCTTTCCTGGCAAAGATCATAGAGAAAGTAGTCCAACATCAACTACAACAACATCTAGACATACACCACCCCCTTGACCCACACCAACATGGTTTCAGACCTAACCACGGAGTTGAAACTCTACTGACACAACTATTCGACAGTCTGCTAAGAACGATCGACAACCCCAAAATGGGCGTACTCATGATATTCCTGGACATCTCCGCAGCATTCGACACCGTATGCCACTCAACCCTACTAACAAGACTCGAAGAAGCAGGCCTACACAACACCAACCTGAAATGGTTTACATCTTACCTAAAGGATAGACAGCTCCAGGTCAGATGTGGATCGACGACCTCTCAACCCATCAGCGTCACACAGGGTGTTCCACAAGGTTCAGCACTCTCAGCCCTGCTCTTCAACCTCTACATACAACCCATCTGCTCAATCATCAAGAACTTCAACATACAATACACCATATACGCAGATGATATAATGATATTCACACCAATCAATCTAAACAAACCTGACCACACCAACATAGCCAACTGTTTGGAAGAGATGACAACCTGGCTGCAAGAAAACAATCTAGCAATAAACTATAATAAAACCGAAGCACTGATCATAACAAGAGACCAAACATTCACACCCACGCCCTCCATCAATCTAAACAAGGCCACCATCCCAATAAAACAAGAAATAAAATACCTGGGAATAACCCTTGACAGAGAGCTCAACCTTCATTCCCACATCGCGCGAAAACCACCAGGAGTGCCTACATCAAGATGAGGACAATCAGACGACTTAAACCCATCCTTGCTCCCGAGCATTTTCGAACAGTCTGCCAGGCCATCATCACTCCCACCCTGGACTACGGCAACCACATCTACCTAGGACTCCCAAAGAAATCCACACAACCACTTCAATTAGCACAAAACACCGCTGCAAGACTCATAACGGACAGTACAAGCCACGAACATATCACACCCATTCTATACCACCTCCATTGGCTACCAATCAGCTCTCGAATCCGCTACAAAGTTCTCTTAACCACATTCAAAATAATAAACAAACTATCTGCAGACAGCCTGCAACAGCTCATAACAGCTGACGACAGCAAAAGACCAAGAAGAAAGGGAACATCAAACAATATCAGAACTCCAAAAGACTACACCAGGACAAACCAAGCCACATCAAAAAGAGCCTTCACCCTGGCAGCCCCCGCCATATGGAACTCTCTCCCAGACCATCTCAGTGCAACAAACAACATCAAAGACTTCAGAAAACAGCTCAAAACTGAACTATTCAAAAACCATTTCAAGGACCTCATAGAATGACTTTTGATCAACCAAGTCAGATAGCAAAGCCACCATTGTAAATATGAATCTGTAAATATGTATCATAAGCACACAATGTATATAGCTTCACATCAAATCAACCACACTCCCTCACACAGTACACTGCGACAAATCAACCACTGCATGCTACTGACAACCCCCCTTTCTTTGATTGTTTGCTGTGCCAACCGCTTTGATTTCATGAGAAAGCGGTATACCAAGTCCGTTTAAATAAATAAAATAAATAAAATATATTACATTGAATGGAAATGGGCACTAATTACTCTTTATAAAGAGGTTGGGGAAAAAAGCATTGCAATTTGTTAGGTAGCAAATAATATTGCATCAGAATCCGATCCATATTATGCACAGTCAGCATCTCGTGAAACATTAATCTGTGGCAAGACAGCTTTAACAATCAAGGGCAGCCTATTGGGGATGCAGAGGGATTCGGAGCTTTATTTGCATAAGTCAGTAGGGGCTGAAAAGCAAGGCCATGTGCAAAATGTTGTTCAGTGTAAGGCTGCCTTTAACAATGCCCGATGCTCAGCAGAGGTGTTTAAAGGTACATCTACTAAATAGTAAAATAAGACTGGCCGTACATTCAAGAACGTCAGTGCATGCTCTGCAGACTTTTCCAGACTCAAGGACTTGCATCTAGAGGAGAATCCTCTAATGCAGGGGTGTCCAAACCTGTCCTGGAGGGCCGGAATCCTGGCAGGTTTTTGGGATAGCCCTAATGAATATGCATGAGGTATATATGCATTAGAGCAGGGGTCTCAAACTCAAATTGCTTTGAGGGCCAAATGAGGACTTGTAGAGTAACCCGGGGGCCGCACAAGACGCAGGCCTCATTTGCATAAGGGCATCATTTGCATAAGGGCATCATTTGCATAAATATTTGCATAATGTTACCATACACTAACTTTTAGTAAACATGCCTCTTAATGAGTGTATGGATAAAGAAAGACTAAAAGATTTCTACATTACTATAAACCAGTGCCAACCGCCAGGCACATTAGGAACTACTAGAAACACTGCCCATTTAGAACCCATAGCAAACCTGCCGTGTCCTAACAGCACTACCAGGACTCACAAAGCACCATACCCTAACTATCAAAAGGCAACACTGCAAATATTAAATCAACACATTTCAGAGAATAACAATACATGACCTACTCGGGAAAGAGAACAAGTGGCAATGTCAAATAGGAATTACATAAACAGAATACCTCAGCTCAGTTACACATGCAGAACATACACCATCACCAAACAAGGAATCACAATTTAGAAACAGGAAGACAATTAAACTGGGAACCCCAAAAGCCAAACTTAGAATGTACAACACTGTAGAAATAAAACTATACATTGATTTCCTCTTGTATTAAATAAAGTGCAGACGTTAAAGATGCACATTTCCAAGAGCTGACATATTTCAGTTAATAAATTCAAAATAAAGAGATATTTTTCTACCTTTTGTGCATTTTTTTTTCAGTTGCAATTGTTCCAGTCACTTTCTTCTGGTTTCTTTGTGTCTTCTGCTAACTCTCCATCGTCTGCTGTCCATTTCTCCTTTCTTCTTTCCTAGTTTTTTTCCATTCTCTCTACATCTGCTTTAACATACTAATCATTCTCCTTTTGCTCTTTCCTCATTCCTATTTCATCCACTCAAATTTTACCCCTCCATCCTCAATCCCCACTTACTCTCCCAATACCCGGCCAATTGTAGATTTTTCTTCCCTCCCACACAAAATATATTTCCCCTCTCCATTTCACTCTCCCAGCCCCATCCCATTCTAATCGTCCCCCAACATCAACTCCCTTCTAGCTCCTGCCCAACCCAGCATCCGCTCCCTTCTAGTCCCCGCATCATCAGCCCATTTCCAGTCCTAGCTCCCTCCCCTCACAGCCCAATTCCTTTACAGGGCCCCCGCCCCATCAGGCCATTTCCATTCCAAGCCCCCTTCCACTCAGCCCATTACCATTCCAAGACCCTGTCCCCATCAGCTATTTGCAGTTCAAGCTCCCCCTTCTACTCGGCCCATTTCCAGTCATAGCACCCCCCCCAGTCCATTACCAGTTCTAGCCCCCCCCTAGCCCATTATCGGTCCTAAGCCCCCCAACAGCCCACTTCCAGGCCTAACCCTTCCATCGCCCCATCTTCATTCTTAGCCCCCCCATAACCCCATTTTCAGTCTTAGGCCCCCAGTCAGACCACCTCCAGTCCTAACCCCCATCTGTCCATTACCAGTCCTAACCCCCATCACCCCATTTTCAGTACTACCCCCCCCCCAGCCCCCATCAAGTCCTGCTCCCCCCCTACATCAAGTCCTGCTCCCCCCCTACATCAAGTCCTGCTCCCCCCCCTACATCAAGTCCTGCTCCCCCCCCTACATCAAGTCCTGCTCCCCCCCCCACATCAAGTCCTGCTCCCCCCAGCCACACATCAAGTCCTGCTCCCCCCAGCCACACATCAAGTCCTGCTCCCCCCCCCATCAAGTCCTGCTCCCCCCCCCCCCGGGAAAATTAAACTTTAAAAAAAAACCGGCTTCTGCTGCTGCTGCCGCCGCTGCCGTGGCCGGCAATAGCAGCAATATCGCAAGTCCCGCGGGCTCCCCCCCCACCCGGCAGATCCCTTCCTGCTTGCCTGCCAGTTCTCCGCTTCGGCTTTCAGAGCCGCGAAGGGAGAGCTTCTCCCTCGTGACTCTGTTAAGCCCGCTGGGGCAGATGGGAAATTTCCCATCTGCCCCGGCGAGCTTAACAGAGTCGCGAGGGAGAAGTTCTCCCTTCGCGGCTCTGAAAGCCGAAGCGGAGAACTGGCAGCATTGGCAGGCAAGCAGGAAGGGATCTGCCGGGTGGGGGGGAGCCCGCGGGACTTGCGATATTGCTGCTATTGCCGGCCATGGCAGCGGCGGCAGCAGCAGCAGAAGCCGGTTTTTTTTTTCCCCCCCCTATGCATCGCGGGCCGCACAAGGGTCTCTCGCGGGCCGCGTGTTTGAGACCCCTGCATTAGAGAGATCCTGCCAACCTGACTGGTTTGTGGCCCTCCAGGGCTGGATTTGGAGACCCCTGCCTTACACCTCTGTCATTTAAGATCGTGAGTGGGCAAGGTACAGATGTCCTAGACATCGAAAGGGTATATAGAATGTGTCACATTCCTCCTCGATTCTCACCACCACCAAAAAGGTGGCTAATAGACAATTTTTAGGTGGTGGTGAGAAGTGAGGAGGACTGTGACAAATTCTATCTAACCTTTTTGATGTCTTGGACATCTGCACCTTGTCCACTCACGATCTTAAATGACAGAGGTGTAAGGCAGGGGTCTCCAAATCCAGCCCTGGAGGGCCACAAACCAGTCAGGTTGGCAGGATATCTCTAATGCATATATATCTCATGCATATTCATTAGGGCTATCCCAAAAACCTGCCAGGATTCTGGCCCTCCAGGACAGGTTTGGACACCCCTGCTCTAATGGAAACCTTAAAATGTGGTGATGTGTTTGCAGATGTCTTGAGGCTAAAATAAAGACTCAAATGTTGGCTTTGTTTTATTTTTAAATTGTTTACTATTACTAAACAAATTTGTGAAAGTAGAGCACATTCTCCAGGAACAAGCAGGAAGTCAGTCCTCACATTTGGGTGACATTGGCACCGACGGAGCCCTCATGGAAGCATCCACCCAGCTTTCAAAGAAAGCCTTTGGGAGATACCACCATGCATGCGTGGTCCCCTTCCCGCCCAAGGGTGCCATCTTGCTCAGTCTCCTTTTTTCCACGGAGCCCTTCAGACGTCTGTCTGGCTTGTCCCTGGAAAAAGTTGATTTTTCTCTTCGAGTTTTCATACTCACCTCTGGTATCACACCGGTACTCTTCCCGCCACCTGACCTCATTGCCTCGGCATCGAGTTCGGGCCTATTTTTGTAGTTTTCATTCTTTCTTTTCTTTGGCATCTTCGTGCCTTTTTTTCCCCAACTGGCAGCCCGGAGAGTCTTCGACCTCGCAGGGGTAACTTTTTTTTCCCCCCATGGCTGCCAGTGGCTTTAAGAAGTGTGATTGGGAGGGCTTCCGGTGACATCAGGCCGCATGGCGGTGCGATTCTAGAGCTCCACTGCCTAAGCCTGTATTAAAGGTGAAAAACACACCAGAAAGTGAATGGGGCAGCCCAATGGTGTGAGATGATGGAGCAGTAGTGAGCGGATCACTGTATAATCGCCGGAGCCAGCAGCAGCGAAAGCCAGGGAGTCCGAAAGATTGGCTAGCGACGGAGAGGCCGCAATCGTGGAGCACGTGGCAGGGGAGAGAGGCAGCCTGAACACTGCGGTGCCATTGGAGGAAGCAACAGAGCAGCAAAGGGAGCAGAACAGCGCCGGAGAGAGAACATGCCGAAGCGATCGGGAACCGACGACAGTGCCGATTGGCAGCAGACAGCACCACAGTCGAGCAGCAGCAGTGAGTGGGGCAGTGCTTGCAGGCAGAGGGCTGCTAGGAACACTGAGAGGGCAAGATGGAGAGCACGTGGTGCATGAGAGAAGCGGCTGGGCTCCGGGGGCTAAGGAGATCCCGACAGAGATATTAGAGTGGCTTGAAGAGCAGGAGGGGGGAGAGTTAGCAGTGTGAAAGCAACAGCGTCGGGAAGGAAGGAGTGCAGGCTGGCAAGCAAAGCACTGAAGCCGGACACCCTGAGCTTGCTAAATTTTCTGAGGCCAATCTATCAATACTACCAATTCTAACAGTCTCTGGACAGGATGAGCAGTGAGGAAAATGGGCTCACAGAGTGCCAAGCAGTGGAGGAGTGGCCTAGTGGTTGGGGCAAGGTACTTCAGGCCGGAAGGTCGGGGGTTCAAATCCCACTAGAGGACAGCAACCTTGGGCCGGAAGGACTGGGGTTTCTAGTCCCACAGGTGCTCCTTGTGGTCTTGGGCAAGCCACTTAACCCTCCATAGCCCATGTTCCCTGTAAAATAGTTATCTCCAAGTTATAATGCCCTGTTCATTGTAATTTCAGTTTGTTCAATGTAAACCGCACTGATGCAGAATAGCGCGGTATATAAGAGAATGTAAATAAATAAATAAAGCTCAAAGGAGAAGGCCGTGAGGAAGATGGAGAAGTCCAAAGGAGGGTTAGCAGCTAAGAAAAAATTGGCGGAGTACAGATCCTCATGCACTCCCCTGAGAGGAGGAAAGGAAGGAGACGGGGAGGGCAAACGGTGGCAGAGCCTGAGGCAGAAGCTGGAGAAGAGCTGGAAAGCACGTGGGGCCCGGGAATTCCAGAAATGATAAAGACGTGGCTGAATGAGCTGAAAGAAGAACTTAAAGTGGAAATTTGTGGTGTAAAAAATGACCTAAAAGAGACTTTGCAATAGTTAAGACAAGACATAGGGGACCTAGGTTCCCAAGTGGAGGAAACGGAAACGCTGCCGGAACAACAAGGGGATCTGTTGGAAGAGATTCAAAAAGGATGGACAGAATTAAAGCAAGCGCAGGAAGAGCTGAAGGAGAAGATGGAGGATCTGGAAGATCGCTCACGGAGGAGCGAGGCATTCCAGAGAGCCCCCAATATTTGAATTGTGAAGATGTTATTCAAAAGGTATTTGCAGCGGTGTTACAAGCGGCGGCCTTAGATGAATGTGCAGGGGGTGAATCACTGCAAATTGAAAGTTTACACAGGGGGCTGGGCCCAAAGCGAGACAACAGACCAAGGGACATAGCGGTGTGCCTGCACTCCTTTAAAAGCAAAGAGTATCCTGAAGGCTGCACGGAAACTGGGTCATTTCCAATGGGAAGGACAAGTGGTGGAGTTCTTCCAGGACTTATCTCTGGGCACCCTACAACGTTGGAGAGAGATATGGGAGGTGATGGCATTCCTGAGGAGAGAGGAGGTGTGTTACAGATGGTTGTACCCTTTTGGACTGTTCATAACGGTGAAAGGCATGTCGAGAAGGGTGAGGAATAGCAAAGAAGCATAGGGAGTGCTTGGAGATTTGGGACTCGGTAACCTGCCAGGGGGCAAAGAGAGCCAAGCATCACTAAAAACTGGCACGATGTCCGAGGCCAGGGCGGCCAGTTTGCGATGGCAGAGGACACCAGCCCAGGGTCGAAGATCAGTGAGACTGACCAAAGGCAGCCCAGGAGTAAAGGATAGCGGCTGAAGAAGAGAGACCCAGAGTAATTGGCATCAGATGTTGTATTAAATGTACAGTGATGTAAAATATTGCTAAGAGTTTAAAGTAAGAGCTGTTTCTTGCAGGAGAAGGAAGAAGGGTGGGAGGAGTAGGAGGAGGTGGGTTGGAAGAGGGGGTGGAAGGTATAGAGGGCAAGGTCGGGTAGAAAACATCAAGTAGGTCAATAATGGGCAGCGATAAGGGGCTGAGGGGAGGGGGCAGAATGGTTGGTACGAGTGGGTGAGATGGAGTAGGGAGGTAGGTGGAGAGGATAAGGGGGGAAGAAAGGAGTTGGATCGGGAAGGAGGGAGGGATAGATCAGGCCATTGGAGGTGGGGAACCGGCCTACATGGGCAGCGATAAGGGGCTGAGGGGAGGGGGCAGAATGGTTGGTACGGGTGGGCAAGATGGAGTAGGGAGGTAGGTGGAGAGGATAAGGGGGGAAGAAGGGAGTTGGATCGGGAAGGAGGGAGGGATAGATCAGGCCATTGGAGGTGGGGATTAGGTGTGAAGGAAGGGGAAGGGCGTGGCAGAGGTCTGATAGACTGTCACCATACATGGAAGACGAGTCTCCAAGGAGGGGATGAGGGAAGGGATTGGGTTGAAGGGGGGGGGGAGGTGGGGGAGGGAGTGGGTGGTGGGGGGACATCAAGAGTTAGGGAAGGGCACTTTTAGCCAAGGGAGGGGAAGGGGAGGTTTTATCAAATGGTGAGTTAAAAATAATGTCACTGAATGTGAAGGGTCTCAACTCGCCTTTTAAGAGGCAGAAATTATATAAGGAGCTTCAGCGTCAAAGGGCCACAGTGGTGCTCTTACCGGAAACACATTTGACCAGGGCAACAGAACACATGGTCAGGCCAAAGAGCTATGGTCTGGGGGTGTATGCATCAAACACAGTAGAAAAGAAAAAGGGGGGTGGCGATATTGATAGACTCAACGATCAAGGTGGTGCTTCAAAACATCATTCAGGACAAAGCGGGAAGATATGTGTTGATACGGGCCAAAATAGGGGCGGAATGGTATTGCATAGTGAATGTGTATGCCCCAACTGGGGCACAAGGGGAAATTTGGAGGGCACTCAACGAAGAGGTAAGTAAGCTGGGGACAGGTACACTGATTTGTGGGGGAGACTTTAATATAACTTGGCATCTGGAAAAGGATGCTACAGGGAAACGGGAGGGCAGGAAAGCGGATAGGAATAAATATCACAAATCTGTGCAACAGCAATGCCTGGTAGACAGCTGGAGATTCCAACACCCCAGGAAGAAACAATTTTCATATTTTTCGCCGGTTCATGCTTCATATTCTAGAATAGATGCTATTTGGGTAACAAAAGAGGCGGTTGGGAGGCTTAAGGGGGCTGAAATGGACCCCATAATGTGGTCAGATCATGCGCCAGTGGTGGTGGAGTTGCAAGCGGAAAGGGAAGGGAGGGGGAATCAATTTTGGAGACTAAATGAATCTTTACTAGAAGATGAGAGAGTTAAGGAGGAAATTGAACGAGAAATAGCGGATTACTTTAGGCATAATGATAATGGGGAAGTGGCATGGGGAGGAGTATGGGATGGATTTAAAGTTGTCGTGCGAGGTGTCCTGGTTAAATGGGGGACGCGTATAAAGAAAGAGAAGGAAGACAGGGAGAGAGTGTTACGGCAGCGGCTTTTAGACTTGGAGGAATTAGATGCACACGACAGATGAGGAGGGTATCGTGGTCAAATATTGGCAGTACGAGCTCAACTCAACGCCATGCAGGCCGAAACAATTAGATATCAGATGCAACTATTGAAGCAAGAATTTTTTGAGAAGGGGAACAAGGCGGGAAGGTACATGGCGCTAAAGTTGAAACAAAGGAAATTAAAAGCACATATACTACAGGTGCGTGACTCGGGAGGGAAACTAGTCCAGCGAGATGGAGAAATCAGAGAGACTTTTAAAAAATTCTATCAAACATTGTATGCAGCAAAGAACGTACCTCCGGTGGAACGGGTGCAGAGTTATCTGGACTCGACCTTGCTACCGAGGTTGGGGGATGAGGCACAAGGAGAACTGAACAAGGTTATCCTGCCAGAGGAAGTTAGGATAGCTATAAAACAGCTGAAGATGGATAAGGCACCTGGGCTTGATGGGCTGACAGCAAAATTCTATAGAAAATTCGGGGAAGCATTAATTACCCCGCTAGTCCGGTTGTTTATTTTGCCAAGGGAAGGAGGAGTTCTGGCAGCGACGATGGGCTGGGCAGGTATCTCTTTAATACCCAAAGAAGGAAAAGATCTACAAGACTGCGCATCCTATCGACCTATTGCACTGCTGAATTTGGACGCTAAATTGTTAGCGAAGATATTGGCTAAGCGCTTAAAGTCATAGGGCAATTGGTGCATCAGGAGACAAGTAGCTGATAATATTCGGAAGACTTTAAATTTAATATGGTCGGTTCAGCAGAGTAAGGAGAAGGCGCTCTTATTGTCCCTGGATGCGGAAAAGGCCTTCGACCATGTCTCATGGGCCTTTTTATTTCAGGTGATGGGAAAAATGGGGTTAGGCGTGAACTTTATGGGGTAGATACGAGCATTGTATTACAGCCCAAAGGCGTGTGTCAGAGTGAATGGGGGTTACTCCTCCTTCAAGCAAGGAAGGGAAACGAGGCAGGGATGCCCACTATCTCCCCTGTTGTTCGCACTCTCAATAGAACCTTTCGCGGCCAGGATTAGGGAACACGCAAACCTGAGGGGGATAGGTATAGGGAAGCAAGAATATAGGCTATCACTTTTTGCAGATGATATATTGTTATGTGTGACTCGACCACGGGTCTCTTTGCTAATAATCGTGGGAAATAGGTGAATTTGGAAAGCTATCGGGATTTACTATAAACTGGACGAAGTTGGAAATACTTAATCTGTCAAAAGCTAAGGAGGAAAAGGAATTGCTGCATAAAAAGTACCCATTTAGGTGGGCGCAGCGTGCCATTAAGTATTTAGGGATCCATATAGGTAACCAAATGAGTTCAATCTATGATCTAAATTACCCGGGGTTATTTGGGCAAGTGGAGGGTTGGCTAAACACATGGGGCCAGGGATAGTTATCTTGGCTGGGGCGAATAGCAACAGTAAAGATGATGCTGCTGCCCAGGTTGCTCTTTCTTTTCCAAATGTTGCCTATAGGAGTGCTGGGGAGGAGAATGGAGCAAATACAATGGCAGGTTAATAGGTTTATATGGCAGGGTAGACACCCCAGGGTAGCTATGCGTACACTGCAAAGGGCTAAGGAGGAGGGTGGATTGGGGGTCCCCAACCTTCGGAAGTACTATGCCACAGCGCAGTTGAAGGCTGTGTATGATTAGCATAGGGGAAAACAGAAACCCTGGGTTCAAATGGAAGAGGAGTCAGTAAGGGGGGTGGGCCTAGAAAGGTTAGTATGGAGGAGGCGGTAAGGTTCAGGGGCGGAACCTTATCATTGAGCACACCCTGAATATATGGCGACAATACAGGAAGACATTAGCGCAAGATAAAGGGTATATACAGGGGATGACCTTGGAGGCGTGCTTCAAGGAGGGAAGGGGGCCAGACAGGAACATATTAAGGCGGTGGGCCAAGTTGGGCTTGACACATATTGCACAAGTAGTGCATAAAGAAGGGGATTAGGGATTTTGAAGGAATGCGGGATCTATATGGTCTTTCAACCCATGATCACTATAGCTATCTCCAGCCGAGTCATTTCTTAACACAGAGGAAGGTGTGGCAAGATTTATGGAGTGAAAGGGGGTGTTTTGAGGTACTATGCACTGGGCAAGTGGGCTGCAAAGGAGTTTTGTCAAAAATATATAAAAGCTGGGGGTGCTAGTGAGCCCAGTGAGGAATGGCTGGGTTTCTTTGAGGCTCCGTGCCTTGGGCATCCTGTCCCCTATTAATCTGGCAGAAATGTGAATTTTTTCAGTCTTCCCTCCTGCAGATCCGAGGGTTGGAATGAGACCCGATCTGAATTTTGTGTACTTTTGATCCCTCTTTGAGCTATGGACACAGTGATTGGCTTCATTCTGCACTGCTCCTGTTACTTTCCCTGAGTTGCCGGCGATCGCAGACAGCTTTTGATGATGGCGGTAGGTCAGATTGCTGCCGTAGTAACAGCTGCGGTCAGATCGCTGTGGTAATAAGAGCTGTGGTCAGCATGAAATTATCTTCCCGGTGAGGCTGGCTAAGAAGATGTGAGTGGCTGGCATAATTTCTTTCATCGGGGTTGGGGGCGATTGGTATACCTCAAAGCTCCATAATTAAAGCTCCCGCGGAGAGGTTCCAAGTAGCGGTCGAAAATTGATGTCAGTTTCTTTTTCTTCTTTTTTTTTCGGTGGCGGTTTTGGATGTCAGCGAAGTTAATTGCCCCCGGTAGTCTTTTTGAGTGCAGGATCGCTGAGGCGGGAAAACGAGTCGGGGCGGCCATTGCCTCATGGCAGTGACAGGGGGCACAGGAATGCTGAGAAGAGCGCCCACAGCAGCCATTTTCTGTCACTTTCACAAGGTCACTGTCAGGGCTCTGTAATGGAGTCTCTTATGTGTGGATATCAGCTGGGACAGAGCAATAATATGTGATTCGTGACAGGGGTGACCGTTTCTGGTGCTGTCTCCTCCTGTTTTATTTGTGGGGAATTACTCAGTCACTGTGCTTCACATCCTCAGAGAGAAACGGCTGCTGACCCACTTATCTTTTGCCTTCAAGTAAAGAACTATTTGGATTGGCTGCATGGAATCATGAACCATCAATGTTACTTTTCTGCAGATTTATGACTTCTGTTTCTCTGCCTTAGTGGATGACTCATACTGTGAAATCCAAATCTGCTGGACTGCCTATGACAGATCTGTATGTCTGTTGTTTGCGGAGCTCTGAGCTGTGATCCTTAGCTTCCTATTTTTTTTTTAGGCTATCCTTCTGTAAAATTCGCATAGGCTGAGTTATCCACTTTGCCTTCTGTGTCCCACTGCTGGCATTTGGGTGCAGGGACATAGCCAGGTCTGAACATATTGCGGAGACTGTTGCTATATTTACAATGTCAGCTAAGAATACTTACGCCACTGCCCTTTCCAAATTTTCTAGGAAAAATGATCAATCTACAGCTCATAATACGTCTGGTTCTGCTGGGTCTTCTACTTCGTCTTCTGAATCTAGTTCACCTCCAGTTCTGGGGGTTCAACCGGTTTCTAAGGGAGATTTATTGGAAATTTTACAAGAACTGCGTTCCTTCCGACTTGAATTTTTTAAAGCTATCTCCAACCTGCGTACGGATTATAAATCTCTAGATGATCGTGTTACCCAAATGGAATTGAATATCGGAGAACAAATGGATTCCACGGTGGAGCTTCAATCGAAGATGCATAAGTTGGAACGACTCTCAGCGGATTTGAAGGAAAGGCAGGATGATTTTGAAAATAGACAGAGGAGGAACAACATAAGAATTTGGGGAGTGCCGGAATCTCCCTCCTCTGCTGGTAATCATGTTGCATTAGTTCAAGAGATAGATGCATTTTGTGTGCCCGCAAGTGGTACTCCAATTAAAATTGAAAGAGCGCATCGAAGTGGTGGTGGAAAGGCTGGGGGAGATATCCGCACATGTCCCATCATAGCTTGTTTCCAATCTTCTGAGGATAAAGTTGAGTTAATGAGAGCACTTCGTGGAAAACGTTCCTTTTTCTTTAGAGACTGGGAGCTTCAAATTTACCAAGATTTATCTGCCTATACATTGGAACGGCGTCGAAGTTTCAAACCATTAACACAGATTCTGCAGCAGAAGCAAATCAGATATCGTTGGAACTTTCCTTTTGCTTTAATTTTTGAGTGGCACAATAAAACCCATAAAATTAAGGACTTGTCGGTCTGTATGGACTTTGTGGATCAGTTTCAATATGGTGAAAATCGTATGCCTCGTCAGCGTAACCTGCGATCGGATTGGGAAGTCTCGACACCTAAGAGAAGGAAGATTCCACGTTCACGATATCAGTCGGAAGCGGATGCTGATGACTCTGTTCTCAAAGCGATGGATACAGTGGCTCCTCCGTGACCTCTTTTGTCTTTGTTTCTATCTTCCATTGTCATGATGGGTTGTTCATTATGGGTGGGAGGGTATGAGGGTGGTTTCTTGTATTTTGCAGGAGGGTCCTCACTTTGCTTTGGATTTGATTGCTGTAAAACTGTGGGTATCTTTAACAGTTCTGAATGGATGTATTAGCCCGAGAGGGGGGGGGGGGGTCTGTACGTGTTTAGAGGTAAGCTTCTGGTTGGGGGGAGGGATGTCGATGGCGGGGCTTTCAATGTGGTGCTAGTCACCTCTTTGGCGACTTGGTAGTTGCTTTAGTTTTGGTATCTTTGGGAAGCTTTGGAGATGTCCTTTTATTTCAGGACTAGAGGGTGGGGGGTGGATGAAGGGGGTTGGGGGGTAGGGAGGGGGGCTGGCAGGTTGGGGGGGGGTGGATGGGTCATTTTTGGGTGAATTTAGGTCATGCGGGGATTTCTGGTCACAATAGATTTTTACACATCGATGTTGAAGGGGCAGTGTGGAACTAACTGGCTGTATCAGGTAAGAGTTTTAGTGCTGTTTATTATGCTTAAGTTACTAACGTGGAACGTTAGGGGTCTGCATCACCCCATTAAGAGACGCAGGGTACAAGCCCAACTTAATAGGAAAAAAGCAGATGTGTTTTTACAGGAAACTCACTTGGCCCCAGATGTTTCTTCCGGGTTATCCTCTAAGGCATTTCCGCAGGTTTTTTATTCTAATTTCACTGTGCATAGATGGGGAGTAGCGATTTTACTTTCCAAGGATTGTCCTTTTGTAGTTTCATCGCATGTTTCGGATCCGCTGGGGCATTTTCTTCTTATCTCAGGGTCTTGTAACGATTTTCCAATCACTTAATGTTTATGTTCCTCCCACAGAGATTGCGGTATCGTTGCATGATCTTCTTGATGTTCTGCGGATGTATGCTACAGGTGAAATATTGCTAAGGGGAGACCTTAACAGTATCACCTCAGAGATAGATAGATCAGGCCCTTGGGGAAAGGGGTCGGGAGGGTCCAAAGCTTTAAGGACTTTTCTGATGGATTCAGGTCTCCGAGATGTTTGGAGAGAACTTCACCCGGGTGAAAGGGATTATACGTTTTTCTCTCCCAGACATGACTCCCACTCCAGACTGGATTCCTGGTTGGTGTCACAATCGCTGCTTTCCGCTATTCCCAGAGTACATATTGGGGATAAGGGTCCATCGGACCATCATTTTGTAGCTCTAGAGTGGGCGGTAGCGGATCAAGAAACTCCCCTTAGAACTTGGTCTTTGAATAGACAGCTTTTGAAAAATAAGAAATTTGTGCAGCAACTCATAACCAGTTGGAAGGACTATTTGCAATTTAATGATTTTGCAATTTAATGATTCACCTGAGATTTCTAGTTCTTTGTTGTGGGACGCGGGGAAAGCAGTTATGAGGGGGGCATTTGATTTCCCTTTCTACTGCGTTTCGAAAGCAAACAATGTTGCAGCAGGATAATTTACGAGCTCGGATAGGGGAACTGGAGAAGATACATAAACGTACTCAGAATAAGAAAATCTGGTGTAAGTTAATAGATCAGAGAGGGAAATTAGCAGCTTTGGAAACTACTGAGATTGCTTCTCAGATGCAGAGAACGAAGCAAAATTTTTACGAACATGGGAACAAAGCAGGTAAGATGCTCCTATGGCAATTAAAGAGACAAAGGTTGAAAAAGAAAATCTCTGCTATTGTGGATGATACCGGTACCGTACAAAAAAAATCTATAGCGATGGCCAACTGTTTCGCTAAATTCTATCAGACTTTATATACATCGCAGTTTTCTGCGGATGGTAGTACTTTGAATAGCTGGCTTCTGGAATCTAATCTTCCTCAAATATCCGAAGAGGGTTTCCAGTTTTTGGAGAGACCTATACAGTTAGCAGAGGTGCAGGAAGCTATCCGAAGGTTGAAAAATGCCAAGGCCTCTGGACCCGATTTGATCCCGGCTGAAGTGTACAAAGTTCTCTCGGATCAGTTTGCCTCAGTTTTGGTCCGGGTTTATAATGAAATTTTAACCCTACGAAGATTACCACAAACTATGTATCAAGCTTCCATTATAGTGATTCCTAAAGAGGGGAAAGATCCAACACTTTGTACTAATTATAGACCTATCTCCTTATTAAACATAGATTATAAAATTTTGACCAAATTATTTGCGTTGCGACTGGACTCCCATATTCACGAAATTGTTCATCCGGATGAGACCAGCTTCATTAAAGGTAGATATGGTTTTGAAAATGTTCGGAGACTTCTTAATATTTTACTTGGATTGAAAAAATGTCAAGGAAAGTTTGCTGTCCTCTTTAGATGCTGAAAAGGCTTTTGATAGGGTGGAGTGGCCGTATTTATTCGCAACATTGCAGCATTTTGGATTTGGCCCTAATTTTCGGGGATGGATTGAGGCTTTATATAAAGCTCTGCAAGCGGTAGTACAGGTAAATGGTTTTCAATCGTCTCCTTTCATTCTGAGCAGGGGCACTAGACAAGGGTGTCCACTTTCTCCTTTACATTTTGCTCTTGCTCTGGAGCCCCTTGCGATCCGTTTGTGAGCTCAGGCAGCAGGACTTGGTATTACAATAGGGCCTCAAGTTCATATTGTTTCTTTATATGCCGATGATACATTGATTTTTCTTAGAAACCCGGATACTTCCTTACCATTAATAGCTGGTCTACTCTGTCAGTTTTCGTCTATGTCAGGGTTTAAGGTCAATTTTGCTAAATCGGTCCTGTTACCATATTCCACAGGTACGCGAGATGTAAGTGTGAGTTACGCGGATTCTTTCTCCATTGTTTCTCAGTTCCGTTATTTAGGTATTATTATTCCGGGAAATTTGGAGGACTTATATGTTTTAAACTATCCTCCTTTGTTGAAAGTGGTGAGAGCGGAGCTACTTCAATGGTAGGTAGAATAAATGTGATTAAGATGCTGGTCTTACCTAAGTTTTTATTCCTTTTTCAACAGCTACCTATCTCCGTGCCTAGAGAGTTTTTTGTAGAATTACAAGTGATTACTAAATTTATTTGGCAGGGTAAACATCCGCGGCTTAATTGGCAGACAATGGTTCAACCGAAGCATTTAGGGGGGTTGGGTCTTCCCAATTTTGAATTATATTATCATTGTTCCTGCCTTCGCATTCTTCATTTTTGGAGACATCATTCGGAATCTTCTTGGGCTCAAGCTGAAGCTTCTTGGCTTGCTCCTACTCCTTTATTGGTGATACCCTTTTTAGATACACGTTCCCGACATAAGCTAATCCTCCGACATGCTTTGCTGGATCCTGTATGGAGAAGTTGGGGAAAAGTGAGTGCCTCATCTTTGTTGCCATCCAAATTATCCCCTTTTACTGTGTTGGGATCCCTCTACTTTCTTGAGTTTGTGGGATCTGAGTTACGAACAGTTAGCGCTCTGGTTAAGGTTTCCTCCATGTATGATAAGGGGAAATTTTTGTCCCAGCAGAAACTGGAATTTCTCTTTGGAAAAGAGGTGTCTGTCTTTTAGTATCTTCAATTTAGGCATTGTTTATCGGAACGGTTGTACTCTTCTGCGGGAGCGAGAACTCCAAGGCAATGGGAAATGATTCTCTTTCAACGCTCTAGCCCAAAAGCTCTCCTGGCTAGATTATATAGAGCTCTTTTCTGGGATATTGCTGTTTCTTCTTCTCCCCCGTTTGCTCAAACACAATGGGAGCGGGAGTTTTCTGTGTCTATGGCGGACCTTTGGGATGATATTACTGAATATACTCTTCGGTGCTCCATTTCTTTGTCGCTTGTGAATACTCAGCTACATATATTTTTTCGAATGGCTGTCACACCTGAGAAATTGTTTTGGTGGGTAGATCGGATGATCCTCTATGTTGGCGATTATGTGGACAGAGGGGTACCTTTCTACACATGTGGTGGGAGTGTAGACACATTCAGGCTTTTTGGAGGGCAGTTCTTTTGCAAATTGCTGATAAATTCGGGGTAGAGATTCCTTGTCAGCCAGAGTTATGTCTTTTGGGATATATTTCGGAATGGATACTCCCTTTGGACAAGAGTAGATTAGTGAATTGTTTACTGTTAGCAGCTCGTTCGGTAATTGGGCGCTTTTGGAAGCGTTCGGGTGCTCCCACTTTGGTGGAATGGTGGATAAAGGTTTGGGATATCTACCGGATGGAAAGACTGACAGCTCTTTTTAAGGGATGGACGGATGATGTGTCGTCACTTTGGGAGATGTTTTTGCCTCTTGGTGGGGTAGACTCTATCTAGTTTTTCCTAGACATTATCTAGTTTTTCCTGTATATTATGATGTTTGGGACGGAGGTGGTGGTTGGTTCCTACTGTCACTCATTTTTGTAATGTACCGCAGTTTCGGTGTTTTCTAGTGACCGGTCTGTATGGGGCTGGAATTGCATGGTGGAGAGCGGGAGGGGGGTGGGGGGGGGTTGAGGGGGTGGGTGGGTAAAGTTTAGGTGTGGTAGTGGTACGGACTCGTTTTTAGGGCCTTAAAATATGGTTGGTTATTTACAGTAAGCGGGGATGGTTGTCTCCCCCTTACAAGGGTTCTTTAGGATAAAGAGTGAGTTAGACTTTTAGGGGTATTTTGGGATGCAGCTGTATTAACGGGTTTGTTATTCTGTTCTGATTTGTGCACAGCTTTTTTTTCTTCTTCTATTTCTTTTCTTTATTTCTTTCTTGCTTAATGCTCTTGCTGTGTGGAGAGCCATGGTATGTTATTCTTCCCAAAGCGGATGTTGGTTGTATAACTTGGTTATTTGGGGTTATCTAAGACTTTTTTGTCACTAGTTGTGCATATCACTAGGTAGTAGTATATGTTTGGGACTGGGCTTTTCTGTACATCTTTGGGAGAGTATGGTTGTTACTTGGATGGGTGGGGGGAGATGTTGTCGGGGACCGTTTAATACTGTATTATTTTGATGCTTGTATGGTTGTTCTGATACCTACCTAATAAAAATTATTATACAAAAAATATATAAAAGCTTACTGGAAGGGGGGTAGGTAAACTAGAGTACATGAAAAAGTGGGAAGCGGAACTAGGCGTGGAATGGGGAGAACAGATTTAGGATAAAATAGTTCAAACGGTAGTGGGTATCTCGATAGCAACCCAAATAAAAGAAAATGTATATAAAGTGTTGTACCGGTGGTACTGGACACCAATACGACAATGGAAGGTGGGGCTGGGACATTCAGATCAGTGCTGGAGGGGTTGTAAGGAGAGGGGTACCTTGATACACATGTGGTGGAGCTGTGGGAAAATCCACCAATACTGGGAAGAAGTGTTGGATATCATAATGGGTATGACAGGCATCCAATTAAAACGGCGGCCGGAGGTATGCTTATTAAACACATAGAGGAGGACATTCCGCCAAGAGTCAAGGAAGTGTTGCACCATTGTTTAGTGGCGGCAAGGGGGGAAATTGCTAAATTATGGACCGGGGTACGACCACCAAGGAGAAGGGATTTCATCCACCGAGTTGTAGACTTGTGTTTGATGCATAGACTGACGGGACTTAAGAAGGGGAGAGGCGATAAAATTATGGAGCAATGGAAACATGTGTTCACCTGGTTGGAAACACATGGAAGGGAGCAAGGGGGAAGGCAGCTCAGGGGTGCCAAATGTGTAATGTATATTTATAAGGGTCGTTCTGGGCATTGAGACCTGGGAGATCATTGAGAGAATGCTACATGAAAAGCAGTGTGAGAAGTTGTATGCAATGGATGAGGTTGATCATAATTGTAAGCAAAGACAACGCAATGTGCCTTAATGTTAAGGGAGGGATTAGAGGGGGAACTAGCAGGGGGGGGATTAAGTTAAGCTACAATTACTGTTGTATTAGAGATAAGGGATTTTAGAAATACATAATGCTATAGGGGTAAGGTGTAAAAGTATATTATATGTGATAAGCATTGGCTGTATGTTAACTTGAAAATTTAATAAAAGTCAAATGGAAAAAAAAAAGAAGTGTGATCGATGCTCTAAAATTATGTCCTTAACCGACCAACACGACTGCTGTCTCCATTGCCTCGGGCCAGATCATGACCCGGCAGCCTGCATTCTCTGCAAAAGGATGTCCAGCAAGGCTCTCAAGAGTCGCCAGCAGCAGCACGCCAAGTTTTACCCCGAGTCTCCAGTGCCTCCGAAGGCCAGGGCCTCATCTGAGGCCTTGACGCCTTGGGCAGAACGCTCCGAACCAGAGCCCTGTCGTGGGTCCTCCAGAAAGGGAGTCTCCCTCGAGGGACCCCAGCAAGAAGAAGAAACCCTTAGAGGCGGCGTCTTTGGATGGTTCTGACCGGCTGGGTGCCCCCCCCCTCCGGGCCCGGTCCCACAGTCCAAGGCGCTTATCCGAGGCTTCGGAGAAGGAGCGGCCTGCAAAGGTCCCCCGAAAGGAAGGACTCAACATCAGACCGGCCTCGGTCCCCAGACACTATACTCATCGAGGATTCCCCTTTGGGGGAGCCGGTGTTGGGCCCAAGTCTCTCAGTGCCATGCTGAAGGCTGCGGAGCCTTCAGGCCTCGAGTCCAGAATGGCGGCCCTGGAGCACAGTATGTCTGCCTTCATGGACCAGCAGCAGGCACTGTTGTGTGGCATGACCGGTTCATCCGCCCCGACCACCGGGCCCTCGACGTCCAAGACGTCCCCGGAGTCCGAGCCGATCCTCGGCCGAGGTCGCGATCCGATTCCCACTCGATGGAACCGCGATCTTCCCTGGCAAGTATGCTGGGCATCGGTCATGCTGAGCAGCCCTCCTACAAGTCCTCAATGGACTACTCCAAGTGAGAAACGGAGAATGAGGAGTCTCCCGACACCAGTCACCACCAAGACGTCCCATCTGACTCTCCCTTCTCGGAGCCCTGTCGGTGGTCCCTGCCGGAGGATATAGGCTTCCTTGATTTCGTCAAGGATGTGTTAAAGGCCCTGGCATTCCCTACCGAGTCTGAGGAGGATCCTCGGGCTGATGAGTTGGAAATCCTCTAGTACGAGGCTCCTCCGCAGGAATCGCTCACGGTGTCCATTCCTCCCATCCTGGAACAGCTGATGCTCCGGATGTGGGAGACACCAGCGTCTGTACTGGTGGTGAGCAAACGACTTGACTCGATGTATCGAGTCTGCTGGAGCCCGGGCTTCCAAAAGTCACAGCTGCCATATTTATTTATTTATTTATTACAATCTTTTATATACCGCGCTATTTGGCATCAGCGCGGTTCACATACAACAACATCAACAGAATAACAGGCTATTCCGTGTTTACAGCAAACAGGTATATAAACTTGGGTAACATAAGGTTAACTTATTACAAACATGATTATATAAAAGGTATCATGACAACACAAAAGTCCTAGCAATCTTACTGAGAAAGTGGGAGAGGCTATCTGAAGATAAGGTGTGTCTCTTATTTGGGGGGGGCTTTGGCTGGGGGTAATGTTTGGTGGGTAGTATATGAGGAAAAGGTGATATTTAAGTGCTTTCCTAAATTGGGTTAAGTCGGTAATGGCACGAACGCTTGGTGGTAAGGCGTTCCAGCATCTTGGGGCGTAGAATATAAAAGATCTGCTTGCCGTTATCTGGGTGCATTTTGTTACAGCCTTAGGAAGTATTAGTGTTTTTATAGCCGTCGGTCTTCTGGATCTAGTAGATAGAGTTACATGGATGAGATTTGAGAGTGAGGAGGATGAAAGTCCGTGGATGGCCTTAAAGGTCAGCAGTATGGTCTTGTAAGTGAGCCTTCCATGTATGGGGAGCCAGTGGAGTTGTTTTAATATAGGAGTCACGTGCTCAAATCTGGCGACTCCCTGAAGGACCCTAGCTGCGGTGTTCATAGCAAGTTGTAGAGGGTTAATAGTGGATTGAGGAAGGCCTTGTAGGATAGCGTTAGCAAAGTCAAAATGTGGTAGAATTAACGCCTGGTATATTGTCCTGTAGTCTTCTGGATCAAGTAAGGAGCGAAGATGCCTGAGAGAACGAATCTTAAAATTGCTCTTACTACATTCTCTATGTACACTTTCATATCAAGATGTTGATCCAGTGTGACCCCCAGATAACGAATTGTGGATTTTGTTTGCAGTTCTGCTTCTTTAACTCTTACATAAGGTGGTGGGATGAAGTTGTGGCCCCTTGTAATGAATAGAACCTCTGTCTTCTTGTGTTGGATACGGAGGTTTTGGGATAGGGGCCATTCAGAAACTGCGTCAAAACATTCTATCAGAGGGAAGAGATTCAGAAGTTCTGTAGAGAACGGGGTGTAGAGCAGGATATCATCAGCGTATATCAGGCAGCTCACATTAAAAGATCTGATGAGATTACAGATAGGTTGTATGTATATGTTGAAAAAGAGTGATGATAGTGAGGAGCCTTGAGGGACTCCTTGAGTTTGGTGGAAAGGTTCGGATGTAGCTGATCCAGATTTCACACATTGCCATCTTTCGGCCAGGTATGATTTACACCATTTTAGCGCATTACCACAGATGCTCTTCTCTTCAAGCCGCCCCAGGAGAAGTTCGTGATTCACTGAGTCGAAAGCTGAGGCAATGTCAAGAAAGATGAGCGCGAACCCCTGCCAAATGTTATCAATACCTGAGATTATGTTGCTGAAAAGGGTAGTAAGGAGAGTTTCTACCCCATGATACTCCCTGAACCCATGTTGGCATTGGTCGAATGGGGCTGCGGTGTCTAATGTGATCTTGAACTTGTCTTTGTACCTCTTTCTCGATGATCTTGGCTAATAGAGGTATGCTTGCTATGGGTCTATACGAATCGACTTTCTGGGGGTTTAGTTTGGGATTTTTTAACAGGGGTCTGATGGGGGTATATTTGAGGTCTATGGGGAAAGTTCCAGTTGTGAAGGAGAGGCTCATAAGTCTTGTGATGAAAGGACTGACTTCTTTACGTAGCTCTTTTATCCAATAGGCTGGGCAGGGGTCGGATTGTGCAGTAGTGGTATTGATGGATGCAATAGAATCTTCAATGCATTTTCTTGTTGGTGTGGAGAACACCGAAAGGGGAAATGTACAGGTGGACAGTTGTGGTGTAATTAATGAGATTGTATCTGTCTGGAGTAGTTTAGACTGAAGGAAGCCAGCAAATTCTTGAGGGTGAATCGCATTTTGTTGTTCTGGGGAGGGTTCCTTCGATAAAGTCTTAACTAAGTTGAACAGATCACGTGGCTTGTTCAGAGACCTCATATAACTTCATGGTGGTGGAGTCCGCCATGCGTCGGCTGAAAAGCCAGAAGACGCACTCCTTGGTGCCCCTGGCAGGGATGCCCACACCCTGGATGCCCTAGGCAGAAAGTGCTACCAGGGCTCAATGCTCATTGGCCGCATCCAGGCCTACCAGCTGTACATGGGCATGTACCTGAGAGATCTGGCGAAGTAACTCGCCGGGTTCTCAGCTGGTCTCTCTGAGGAACCCTTGCAGTGGTTCAAGAACCTGGCCGAGGCAATCTGATTGCTCCAAATTCATGTCTCGAGCGGCTTATAACGGGCTCAAGTTGGCAGCTTGAGTAGTGGCGGCGGGCATCAGTTCATTACGCCAGGCTTGGCTACAGTCATCCGACCTCGAGCAGTGGATTCAGGACAGATTGGTCGATGTCCCATGCCAAGGAGAGAACCTCTTTGGCAAACCCATGACCGACAACGCTGCGGAGCTGGAGACCGAGTTCATGACGAAGACCAGGCTCTCAAAAAAGACTGCTGCCCCTACCCGACGGAAGGGCTCTGGTAAAAAGTCCTTCTACCCGAGGAAAGGGGCTGCTTACAGAAACTGCCCACCTTTTCAGGTCTCCCCAGCTCTCCAACAGGGTCAGCAGGCCAAGGGACATGGCATGGCCCTCATAAGCAGAAGGCTCCAAAACCCCAGGCACCAGCTCCTGCCTAGCAAGGGGGGAGTTTTTGACTCCTTGAGCATAGCCTGTCTATCCCAAGGAGATCAGCAGCCCACAGGGGGACATCTGGCCCACTATGCCCAGAGGTGGTTGGCCATCACCACCGATTCATGAGCACTTCGGGTGGTCAAGGAGGGTTACCACCTCCACCCGACTCAAGACACCTCTCTTATTTCCCAGGAGAACTCCTCATGTCGCCCCTCCACTGGGACCTTCTACTGAAGGAGTTGGCATGTCTTCTCTAGGACAAAGCGGTGGAACTGGTGCCCCACCATCTCAAGGACAAGGGGTTCTACTCCAGGTACTTCCTTATGTCAAAAAGAACAGGGGGCTTAAGGTCCATCCTCAAACTGTGCAACCTCCACAAATTCCTGGTGAGGGAGAAGTTCAAGATGCTCTCCCTCCAGCCATACCTCCAGCAGGGAGATTGGCTATGCTCCTTAGACCTCAAGGATGCCTGTACCCACATCCTCCTTCATCCCAACCACAGACAGTACCTGCGATTCATAGTGGGGGGCAGGCATTTTCAGTACAGGGTGCTCCCTTTCGGTTTGGTCTCTGCCCCAAGAGTCTTCACAAAATGCCTGGCAGTTGTGGCCGCCTTCCTCCATCTCCAGGGGATCTTTGTTATCTCCAGGAACAAGCAGGAATGAGTCTTCACATATGGGTACGTCGGTACCGACGGAGCCTGCACGGGAATGCTCCCCAGCATCCAATCAGAAAGCTTTTGGGAGCATCCCTCGCGCCTGCGCACTGCCTTCCCGCCTTTTCCACTGCCTCTCCTCAGTTTTCGTTTTTCCGCGGAGCCGGCAGGACGTCCTCCTGTCACCGCAGAAACGTTTTTCTTCAAATTCTTTATTTCTTGTTTTCTTGTGGTCGCGGCTGTTTTTCCCGCCTCCACCGGTACCGCCGGTGGGGTTTTCTTTTCCTTTTCTTAAACTCAGGGAAATTCTTCCCTCAGTTTCTGTCTTAAATTTTTTGGGCCATCATGGAGCCGCCTTCTCCTAAGAAGTGCCTTCACTGTGGAAGCACAGTTTTCTTTTTAGACTCCAATGCCTGGTGTCTAACCTGTTTGGGTCCTGACCCTTTTCCCCCTGAACAATCAGGCTGCAAAACTGTGAGAAGAACTTCCCTCTTTCGAGTTTCCCTCGATACCGTTTTCCCTCCCGGAGTGAGGGCACCGGCCGTATCTTCTCTACAGGATCAGGTAACCCACAAACAGTCTGTTAAGGCTAGCCAATCCTTGAGTGGTAGGTCTCATGCCAAGCATGATGACGGCTCCGGCCTTGCCCTCAAGACCCCATTGGCATTAAAACCCCGGCGGGAGTCTCCAGGCTCCAAAGCATTTCAGGGGTTTCAGGTTGTTCCTGGGGCTCACCCCTCACAGAACATACCTGAGCCATGTTCGGTGGTGGCATCCGCTTCGAGCGGTACCGATACCCCGGCACCGGTGTTGAGTGATCCACTCTTCACCAGGGATCGTCATCTGGCGTTCTCGGTACCTTCGGGACCGATCGATACGTTCCAGATTAACTTTCCTGTATCTGAGCCATGCTCGGTGGTGGCATCCGCTTCGAGCGGTACCGATACCCCGGCATCGGCACCGGTGTTGAGTGATCCACTCTTCACCAGGGATCGTCATCTGGCGTTCTCGGTACCTTCGGGACCGATCGATATGACCCAGATCGACTTTCCTGTATCGACAACATCGCCGATACCACCACCGACGTCGGTACCCTCTAGACATGCATCGATGGACTCGCTCCCTTCGATGCCGAGTCTGGAATCGATATCTAGTCTAGATGACTGGATACCGACGCGTCTCGGAACCGACCCTTATCGTTTCTGGATACGCAGTACCGAGGATATTCACCAAGCGTTTCTGGTTGCCTCGGTACCGCTTGAGCAGCCTCCGATGACTGCTTCGATGGCGTTACCGTCTCCGATTCCGACTCAGCTATCGGTATCGATGTCGGTTCCTGCAGTTACATCGGCACTATCGATCCTCTCTATGCCTAGTTTGGAATCGATACCTGGCATGGACGATGCAGTACTGACTGCCTCAAATCGTGACTGCCAATACCACTATCCATCTAGTGGGGTTCTTTTTCTGCACCAGACCAGTACATCCTCTGGTGCTCAGGCTGCTCCTTCAACCTTAGCCTGCCCAGGGATAGTTCCCATTGGAGATCCCTCTTTTCAGAAATTTCTCCTTGACATGGCAATATTTCTTGCTATTCCTATCCCTGGCTGTGATCCTACTCAAGGCTCTCCTGCAGAAAAGGAAAATATATTGCTTCCTTTACATCATTCTTTGCAGGATCTTCTGAGAATATGGGAATCACCTTTAAGGGTTTCCTCACCTTCTGCAGCAACTGATGTTCTGTATCAGGTGCCCCCCTCTCCAGGGTTTCAAAAGACTCAACTTCCCCATCATTCCATTGTAGTGGAATCAGCAATGAGGCAGGTAAAAAGCAAGAAGAAGCATTCTTATCCGCCAGGTCGTGCATCTAGAGCACTTGATGCCTTTGGACGTCAAACCTTCCAAACATCTATGCTGGCATCAAGGATTATCTCTTATATTTTTTATATGAGTCTATCTCTCCAGGAGGTCACAAAAAAATTATCTCTTTTGACTCCTTTTCTATCAGAGCCTAAGGCTGCAGACTATTCCTTACTTCTTAGTCATAGCCAGAATCTCTCTTGGTTTCTTTCTCGTGCTTCTCTAGACTCTTTTGAGTCTGTTAGCAGATCCTCGGCTATTGCCATAGGAGCACGTCGTAGAGCCTGGCTCCAGGCTTCAGACTTGAGCAGATGGGCACAGCACACACTGAGTAATTCTCCTTGTACTGGAGAAAATCTCTTCAATAAGGAGGCTTTATGTCAGGTTGCTCTCTGCTCCACTGACTTCCCTGGTTCTGGAAACCATCCTAAGCCGCCTTCTTCCCCAGGAGGTAGGAAATGTCCTACCAAACCTTCTTTCCCTAAGAAAAGAAGGTTTCACTCTTCTCCTGCCCATCATCCAGATGTACCCAAGCAGGGGACACCTCGTCCTGGTCTGAAGAATCCAAACTCTAGCCAGTCTGAGCATACCCAGCAACCATAGGTTCCTGAAGGTTGCAACCTACAGTTAACCTCTTCTTAGCAGAAGTTTGTTTACTGTTTTTTTCTTTAAAGCTCTACACATGGCTTCCTTTCTTCAGGATGTACTGAGCTGTCAGGATATTCTTGTCTATGGGTTACAGATTTCTCCTCTTCTGCCTACCAAGAAGAGAAGTTAACTACTATCCCATGATAGTTTCTGTCCCAACATGAACATTTTTTTCTTCAGCTGACTCACCATATGGTAAGTCACCCTTCAGTTCCTGTTTTTCTACCCTCTCATCCAGGTTTTCTCCTGATTGAGTGGTACCATACTGTACACCTTTCATTCCAGTGTAGAGTTTTTCTTTGAATAAATTCTCTAGACAGCTTATCAGACAGGGACAGGACTACTCCTCTCCCTTTGTCTGTTCTCTCTGTGTTTTCACAGGAAGATTCCCTCTGCTGTCTCTTTCAGTTGCTGTTCATGCAGGAGTTCCAGTGATTGATCTACTGGTACTTTTCCATAAGTTTCCAGTCTGTCTAGCCTTAGTAGTGATTCCAAGATAGTCCTCATCTATCTTGGATAATCCTACTCACTTCAGGCTTCTTACATTATCTTCTTTCTGGCCATCTCCATTTCCTTGGATTTGGCAACACAGCTGACCTACAGTCAGTTTTATCTCCTAATTCTCCTGCATAATGCTCTCTGCAATCTTCAGAGAAGCTTTCTACTATGGGCCCTTGCTAGAGAGCATTGAACTTTGTCTCTGATGGCTATTCCATATAGTAGAAAAGGCTTATCAGTCATTTTCCATGACTGTGAGGGTTCTCCACACCCTCTTGTCTCCTGTTATAATACAGGATATAAGCTTTTTCTGCGTGAATGTCCAAGGAGTTTCCCAATCCTGCAGGAATATGCTCTTTTTTCCTTACAGCTTGGCCTCATGCTATCCTACTCCTCATGGACAGCACATATTCTACTAGTAACGCATGATACCCCTGTGTCCCTCCAGTGGGTCATCCTGGTATCTCCCTCTATGCGTTTTCTGTCCATTTACCATGTCAGAGTTCTACAGAACTCACGACTTGCTCTCTACAGACTGATATTATCCTCAGTTTTTTCACGCAACCATCCTGGTTATTTCACTGGATAGCATTCCTGCACCCTCTTAGCCCGGAGGAATAGATTCTCTATATGTCTTTTCAAGTAGGTTCCACCTTCTTGTTGTTAGATGACTCTTTCTCCTTCACATCTCTCATGTGAATGTTCTTATGGGGCTTAGTTGCAGACATGTATCTTCAAACTTACATATTCATGTATGTATATATCTCTATTTATTTCTATACATACATATGTCTGTAAGCTGTGTGTGCATGGGTTATGCCCCTATATATATATATATATATATCCCTCTATATCTGTATCTGTCGAGATGCTTTTTATAGGTAGATATGTATTACATACTATCTCCCTAACTGTCTCTGCTATAAAGGTTTTTACCTTCTTAGAGGTTCCAGACAGTGGGTTTGCATATCTTCGTACTGTCCCTCGGTATGTAGGGGCTGTTATGCACAAAACCACTACTGTGGTACTAGCAGCTTCCACTTTACTCTAGGACTCGCTATCTCTGAAGCATCATGCTTCAATTTCTTTCCTATCTCTCACCAGCTAGGAAAGACAGTGTAGATCTTCAGTAGTTCTGAGGTTTCAGCCCTTCACACATCTGTCCTCCTTGGGAATACGGGCTTTTTTCCATACCCCTTCTTCCCTCCAGGACTGGGCTACTTGTCCAAATCGGTCAGTCTTCCTCTTTTACTCCTCAATGTCAATGACTGTAGCTAAAAGAGTTTTCAGCTTTTTTCCATAAAGCTTTCCACTGAAGACCTGCTGTTCTTATACTACCCCAGTTGACACCTGGGTTACCTGCCAATTCCAGATTTGGACCTTCACCCTCACTACGTGAGGTCACCTTGAGGATCCTCTACTGAATCTCCAGTAGACTCCATCACGTTCTCTACTTCCTACAATCCAGTAGGTAAGATCCATTTTGTGATTGTTCATTAAATAATTTTAATGGTACTTATCATACATACCAAGGACTCCTCTCCTGTAGTCCTTAGCTTTGCTGTTTTCTTACAGCTCCTCTCCTTTCAACTCCTACCCACCATCCCTCATGGGATGCCGGAGATCCATGTGTGGGAACTGCAGTCCTGATCCAGGGGGACACATTTTATGGGATCTCCCCCTGGCATCTCTAGCTAGGGAGTCCCTATATGTGAAGACTCATTCCTGCTTGTTCCTGGAGATAGCACAGTTACTTACCTGTAACAGGTGGTCTCTGGGAACAGCAGGAATAAGTCTTCACAACCCACCCACCTCCCTTAGGAGTTGTATCTATCTATCTGTCTTCCTTTCCTCTTTCTCTCCTTTTGTCTCAGCTATGAAACTCAACTGAGGAGAGGCAGTGGAAAAGGCGGGAAGGCAGTTTGCAGGCGCGAGGGATGCTCCCAAAAGCTTTCTGATTGGATGCTGGGGAGCATTCCCGTGCAGGCTCCGTCGGTACTGACGTACCCATATGTGAAGACTTATTCCTGCTGTTCCCAGAGATCACCTGTTACAGGTAAGTAACTGTGCTTTCCCCTACCTGGACGACCAGCTCATAAAGGGAGGGACAGCCTCCCTTGGTGCAACAGGCTACCACACGCACCATCCAGGTTCTGCAGCACTTGTTTTTTGTCATAAACTACCCAAAGTTCCACCTCCTCCAAACACAGTTTCTGGAGTTCATCGGGGCAACGCTCGACACTCTCCAGTCTAAGGCAGCCTTGCCCAGGGACCGAGCCGACTGTCTCAGGACTCTGGCACAGAAAATACAATATCGTCCCTCGGTGCACGCCTGGCTTCTTCTGTGCCTCCTTGGGCACATGGCCTCCTTGGTCCACGTCACCCCAGAAGCTCGCCTCCACATGAGAGTGATGCAGTGGTGTCTCCAGGGCCAGTAGTCTCAGGCCACGGGACGCCTCGAGACAGAGTTTCTGTAACCCACCAACTGGCAGGTTCCCTAGTCTGGTGGCAATTTCTCCAGCATCTCGAGGTGGACATGCCTTTTCAGGTCCCAAGCCCCTCGAGGGTCCTCACCATGGACGCCTCCCTGCTCGGCTGGGGAGCCCACTGAGGGAAGCTCCGCACCCAGGACAACTGGTCACTAGACGAGAGCACCCAGCAGATCAACTTCCTGGAGTTGCAGGACATATACTTAGCCCTATGAATCTTCTGCCACCACCTGCGTTACCAGCCGCTGCTGGTCCAGATGGACAACCAGGTGGCGATGTTCTATGTGAACAAGCAGGGGGGGCACAGGGTCTCGTGTTCTCTGTTGTGAGGCAGTGGTCTTCTGCTCTTATGCAATCCAAAAGGGTATCCTCCTGCAGGCGGTGTACTTACCAGGCCAGGACAATCTTCTGGCCGTCAGGTTGAGTCCTTCAGCCGCACGAGTGGCAACTGGACCCCAGGGTTGCCAATCGGCTTTTACAGATATGGGGGGAACCTGTGATGGACCTGTTTGCCAGTCCAGACAACTTCCATTTGCCCCACTTCTGTTCCCAGCAGGCTCACCCCTCCAGAGTGGCAGTGGACGCGTTCCATATCTCATGGATATGGAACGCGTCAGAAGAGCTTATGTATGCCTTCTCTCCCACACCGCTAATCGCCAAAACTTTGTTCAGGACCCTCCACAACAGGGCCTTGCTCATCCGGATAGCCCCTTGGTGGCCCTGACAACCGTGGTTCCCATTGTTCCTCCGGTTGACAGTGGAGACCCCCATTCCCTGGGGACCTTTCCAAGACTCCAGTCTCAGGAGGGGGGGGGGGGGGGCTCTCTTCTGCACACCAACCTGCACTCCCTGTCACTGACAGCATGGCTGCTGAAATGGTGACTTTGGCCCCTTTCAACCTTTCGTTGAGATGGAAGTTTCTGCTGACTTCTCGCAAGGCCTCTACTAGGAAGGCTTATGCCCTCAAATGGTGCAGGTTTTCAGCTTGGTGCGCCAAGCATGGGTCTGACCCGTTCTCCTGCCCGGTGGGACTGGTGTTGCAGTACCTTCTCCACCTCTCACAATCCAGGCTCAGGTCTAACTCCATCCGGGTACACCTTAATGCCCTGGTGCGCACCACCACCTGGTAGATGGCAAGCCCCTCTCAGTCAAGCCTTTAGTAATCTGTTTTCTTCGGAGCCTGCTCCCATCGAAGCCCCCAATTCGCCCTCCGGCAACCGAATGTGACCTCAACGTAATGTTGGGGCAGCTCATTCGCCCACCCTTCGAGCCTTTGGCTACCTGCCACCTTCACTACCTCTCTTGGAAAGTGGCATTCCTGGTTGCGCTCACCTCTGCTTGCAGAGTTGGCAAGCTTTAGGCCCTAGTAGCAGAGGCCCCTTTTGCCAGGTTCTACAAGAACAGAGTGGTGCTTCACACGCACTCCAAATTCCTTCCGAATGTAGTATCGGCCTTCCATCTCATCCAGGAAGTAGTGCTCCCTACCTTCTTTCCAAGACCTCACTCCAGTCGAGCAGAGACGGTCCTTAACACCTTGGACTGTAAGAGGACTTTGTCCTTCTATATTCAACACAATCGGGGCCACCGCAAAGCTTCTCAGTTTTCATCTCCTTAGACCTCAGTAGGCTGGGGGAGGCAGTGACCAAGTGTACACTGTCCACCTGGGTAGCAGACTGTATCACCCTCGCCTATGAGCAGGCAGGGCTCCCTCTGGAAAGCCACGTCACGGCGCACCGTGTCAAGGCCATGGCGGCAAACATGCGCTCTGTCCCGATGGTGGACATCTGCCTGGCCACCACCTGGTCTTCAGTCCATACCTTCGCAGCCCATTACTGCCTGGAAACTGTGCTCCGTAACCTTTTTGGGGTTTAGGCAACGCCTACCCTCCGACCCTTCTGTGTTCAGGCTACTAGAGTGCTGGTTTCATTGGACACAGGGGTCCTACTGTGGTCTGTGGATACAGACTCAATTGCTGCTGCTTGTGGTTCCCCGTGAGGGGAGCTTCTGCTTTTTGCTATGGGCTTTCGGTAGCCTGTAACTGGGGAGTCCCATATGTGAGGACTGACTTCCTGCTTGTTCCCAGAGAAAACGTAGTTACTCACCTGTAACAGGTGTTCTCCGGAGACGGCAGGAACCAGTCTTCACACCCCTCCTTCCTCCCTTGGAGTTGCTCCTTTACCATCTTTACTTTTGCCGTCTTTTAGCTATGTCATCTGACTGAGCACAGTGGCACCCTTGGGCGGGAAGGGGACCACACATGCGTGGTGGCATCTCCCAAAGGCTTTCTTTGAAAGCTGTGGAGATGCTTCCATGAGGGGCTCCATTGGCGCCGACGTCACCCATATGTGAGGACTGATTCCTGCTGTCCCTAGAGAACACCTGTTACAGGTGAGTAGCTACGCTTTATGGTGTCAATGGTCCATTCTAAAGTTAACTTGTAAAATTGGTTTTAACTTCATGTTGTATTGACTTTGTGTTTCAAAATATTTTATTAAGCCAATTGCATGATGATCTATGCATGTTTATGTATTTGTTTGTTTGTTTTTATATTTTATATAGGAGTGGAGGAATGGCCTAGTGGTTGGGGCAAGGTACTTCAGGCCGGAAGGTCAGGGGTTCAAATCCCACTAGAGGACAGCAACCTTGGGCTGGAAGGACTGGGGTTGCTAGTCCCACAGGTGCTCCTTGTGGTCTTGGGCAAGCCACTTAACCCTCCATAGCCCATGTTCCCTGTAAAATAGTTATCTCCAAGTTATAATGCCCTGTTCAATGTAATTTCAGTTTGTTCAATGTAAACCGCACTGATGCAGAATAGCGCGGTATATAAGAGAGTGTAAATAAATAATAAATAAATACTGCGGTTTACATGAAAGATATGAATGTGTGTTGCAAATAACACAGATAACATGGTGATTAGATTATATGGTTTACATCTAACATGGTTTACATCTGAGGTAAAACTAGGAACTAGGAACATATTTACATTATGTAATTTCAGTTTGTTCAATGTAAACCGCACTGATGCAGAATAGCGCGGTATGTAAGAGAATATAAATAAATAAAATAAATTACAGGAGTTTACATCTGAGGTATAACTAGGAACATGTTTACATTGCAGGAGTTATAGAGTTTGCTGCATTAAGCTGTGAAGTGATTTCACAAAAATGAGTTTTACACCAACAATAATGTAAAACATCAACAATTACATGAAAATGTCAAGGGTTTGGCATTTTGTATTTTCCATGCAGAGCCTACTTTTGCAAAATCATGACTGAAAAAGTTTGAAAAAATCTCGTGAAATGTAGCAATGGATGCAGATGAACCAGTCATTCATTAGTAACTAACTAGCACTAAAAAAAATCACTCACCGAGGAAACATTTTGTGGATTAGTATATCGGCTTCTGAGTGCTTAATTTGTGTCAGCTATTTTAAACAACAGATTTGTCTTAAAAGGAAGATTTGTAGATGTTATTAAAGAACTTGGATATGCTTCCACCTAGTAACTCTGGGAGGGGAAAGCCTGAACTCACTGGATCTCACAAGCTAAGCAGGGTCAGACTTGTCTAGTATATATATATGGAGGATAGTCTGGAAGCCTGGGTGTTGTGGCTTGTAGAAGACAATGGCAAGGAAAGTAAGAGGTGCCATGAACATTCATCCTCAAGATTCAGAAATGGTGAGAAAGGATAGGGAAGCCAAATACGGGGTATATTTGCTAGGCACTTGATCTTTGAGCTCTTGTCTTGCAATGCACCTGAGGTGTGTGTCAGAATTTTTCATTGCACATCCTGTTATTTATCATCACTTGCATGTAGTTGCTGTAACAGTATTTTTAGTATTGCTTTTTGCAAAAAAAAATTGAATTTTCGTACTTGGCATATTGGAAAAGTATTCATTTCAAAAGGAATAAAGATTTGTTTTAAGATGAGCTGAAAGCTTCCCTATGAAAATGAGTTTCCTTCAATGAACTCCTATAATAATCATTTCTGGTTATGTAAGAACTGCCACCATTTTTGCCTAGTTGTTGAATTTAAATCCTTTGGTGCTTTAATCCAAATTTTTTGTACTGGCAAATACATAAAAACTATAAGTAGTTGCTTTGCACACCCATATCTCAAAAATATAGGATCATTTCTCATAACTTAGACTTCCACTCAGACAAAAAGAACCAAATCTCTTCTGACAGGCAAGGAGTTCATTTTCTGAGTTCTTATTTAGAGTTCATGAAATGCTTAATTTGAGAAAATCTACTGCATGCTCCTCCTGACAACTGCAGACTAATGGTGAAATCTTATTTGTTAGCACCGATATTATGAGATCATTTTAAGGTGATACTCCCTCACTCTGTTTAAAAATGTATACATTTTTTTAATTAATCAAATGTCCTAAAATTATCAAGAAAAGAAGGTTCTGATAAGTTGTGACTGTTTCTGATATTTTAAATAGTAACTGAAGCCTGTACCTTCAAATTTTTATTGTATGTGTTCTAGAACCATTTGAAGAAACTGAAGAAAAATGGTTGTCCTTGTTAGAAAGCACTAGGTGGCTGGAATATATCAGGTATGTGCAATCATTTCTAGGCCACTTTGTATGAAGGAAGAACGCCTTATGAGTAGATCTGCATCCCATCTGTCTGTCTATAACCTCATATCACAGGCAAAACTGGGGGACATAGGAACTTGTGATTTTGTGTGATTTTAAGTGTGGTTTGTGAGTTATCACTGTTCGATTTCATGCTGGTCAGTTTTTTTTTTTTAAACTTTTATTTTCATTTTGCAACAAACAAAAGAAACAACACACCAAAAAAGACAAAACAAGCATACAATAAGGAAAAGTAAACCCATTACCCCCCACCCCGATGCTTCTTCTCTACCCGATTATATCAGCATGTGAGCGCTTCCAATTAACAGTGATTATACATCAAACGATCAAAAGAGTATCTATAATACAGCATGATCATGAGACAAAGATATATACAAAGTCAGACAGTCAAATGAGAGCATTTAGCAAAATGTACATAGTCATTGAGCAGCTTCCATTGAGACCAATGAGAAGGAGTCTGAACGGAGAAAGCGAACAGACGAGGTATTTGTTCATATTTACTGTAAAGACAGGCATGATTCCACCAGTCATTGGGGCTCAAATGGGAGCTAAGTTTCCAGTATTACTTAATTAGGGAAATACTTAATTAGGGAAATAGCAATGCTGAGCATAAAGTTCGAAAGGAGATAAGCCATTTTTGGGAGAGAGGGGATCCCCGCAACTGGGCGAAGTCCCACTATCCTCCAAGAAAGGGGCTCCTGAGAGTGCGAGATAGACTAAATACGACCCCAGACCCGACGCCAGTAATACTGTAGTGCGGGATATTCATGCATAACATGAGGCAATGAACCAATGGCCGCAGGACGTGTCCAGCAACCATTGCCCTGAGTAGTGTTCCATTTGTCTAATCTGTGAGAAGTGTAAAAACACCGGTGGGCTAGAAAGGAGAGGGTCTGAATGAGTGAGGCGGATCGGGAACCCGTGTCCCTCTACTCCTGATAAGGCTCTATTGCTCCGAGATCAAAGTCACATGCAATTCTCTCTCCCATACTTTCTGCGCTATAGGGGTATCTCTAGGTATAGCATTACAGAAGGTTTAGTAAAATTGGATGCTACACCCGGTGAATTACCGAGAGGTCGGAAAGTCGCCAAGCAACCTTATATAGAGAATGCCGATGGCGGGAGTACTCTAGTGGATCAAAGGCGATGCTGAAGTTGCACTGACCAGAGTCGGGAGTCTAAGATTGCATAAGAGTAGTAAAGGCACCTAAAGTGTCTAAAAGCATTGGTGGATAGTGGGAGTCTGATGGGAGAGTCATACCAGGGAGAAAGGTAAGAGGAATCGGTTCGCGAAGGCCCGCTTCTGTGTCTAGCCACACAGGTCTGCTCGGTACTGGCTCTTCCAACCAACGAGCACCTTGTTTGAGAAGAAAAGATTGAGGGAACACTTGAGTAAATCGCCACCAAGTATTAATGGAGTATTGGCAGAGGCCGAGGCCAACTGCGCAATACTTGCATAGTAAGCAGGGTTGTCCACATTCGGGGCATAATGCAAATACACGTGAATTAACTATCTCCAACCTCAAGGTGTACACGGGCCCATCTACCCTTCTTGTCAGCGCTAATATCAGGTACAGTAGCATGCTAAGACTTCTTAACCAAAGTGGCTATCCCGTACCATTTGAAAACGGTGGGAGAATAGGCAGCTACCATGTGAGGCTTAGCATTGAGTTTCAGTGTTTCAGCAGAGTTTAAATGCGTTCCCTGAAGAAACACTAAATCAACATGCTCATGGCTAAGATAGCTAAGGATTTTCTTTCCGTTGAGTGGACCATTAATGCCTTTGACGGTGAATGATAAGATTTTACATAAGGCCATACAGAAAAGCCAAAAATTCTGAGCATGACAGCACACATAATTTCACTGTATCCCTCAAACTGACTGTATCTGGCTGTACACATGACATAGGAAAAATAAACTAATATAATACAATGAAGCGCCCTACATTAACAAAGAAAACCGCAGTACGGTAGAGGAGAAGCAAAACCCCAAAATTACTGGCGACCATGTGTCTGCGGGGAGAAACCCCAGAGAAGGCCAAATTTGAAAAAACACATAACCTGTAGGACTGTGCGTGCTCCGAATCCGACCGAGGCACACATCATGAAGGGATAGGAGACCAAAAAACAAAAGTCATATAGAGAAAGAAAGAAAGTCCAGGCTATTTCTGTGCTTGGCTATGACCGCCGCATCGGGCCCTTCAAAATGGCGGATAGAGCCGGCAAATAAGAGTCCAAACTTTGGGATTAGCGCATCTGCTCTGCTTCTTTGGAGTCTAAAAATGTTGATAGTAGATCAGGATCTTCGAACGTCCTGGTTTGGTTATAGAGAGTCACTCGGAGCTTCGCTGGATACAACAGGCCAAAGCGAGCCTGTAGCTGTTGAAGTCGAGGGCGAAAAGCAAGGAGTTTCTTCCGACGGTCAACGGTAGGCTTTGCCAAATCAGGAAAGAAGGAGACCTTACGACCTTCAAATTCCAAATGATGATTCGCTCGGGCAGCATGTAAAATTTGTTCCACTTGTTGATATCGTAGCAAGCTAAAGATAATAGGCCGGGGGGTCGTGCGGTTGAGCGCCATGTGAGCAGGAACACGGTGTGCACGATCGATTTCCAGTTCTTTATGAAAGGTGATCTTCAGCAAGGAGGGAAGAGTTTTGAGCAAGAATTCTCTTATATCTCCTGCTTCCACCCCCTCCGGCACTCCGAGGAGCCTCACATTGTTGCGACGGGCTCGATTATTGCTATCTTCTAACTCCTTTTGAAGATTCTGTATCTGACGCTCAGCCTCGTCCAGTTTGCCCAAGCGCACCTCGTGCGAGTCGAGGACCCCCGCCATGTTGTCCTGCCGTAATGAAAGACTTTCAAGTCGGTCTTGGAGCACTCCAAAGTCTTCTCGCATGGCTCGAAGCGCTTCTCCATTGGATTGCACCAATTCCTTCACGCCGCGTATTTCTTCCAAAATCTCCAGGTGCATCTCGGGGTTTTCACGAAATGGAACCATCTTCTGTGGGGAGGACACCTCTGTTTTGGAGCGTTTTCCGTGAGAAGAAGAAGGAGACCCGAAGTCCAAGCGCGCTGGTTTATGGGCCGCCATTCCCCCCGAGGTGCCCCGGTCAGCTCGGAGCGAAATAGTAAATTTGTGTAGGTATTAAGTCAGGATTCTAAGTAGGCCTCTCGGGAGCTTCAACGCAAAGCGTCCTACCCGCTGGACATCAGGCTCCGCCCCCACCATGCTGGTCAGTTTTAACATGTTATCTACGGTAACACCTAATTCTCCAGGACCAAGCAGGAAGTCAGTCATCACATATCGATGACGTCGACGGAGCCCCCATGCAGAGCATTTCCCCAGCTTTCAAAGAAAGCCTTTGGGAATGCAGGCACGCATGCGCGGTCCCCTTCCCGCCCAGAGGTGTCATCTTGCTCATTCTGCTTTTTTCCGTGGAGCCCTACGGATGCCTGTCCTTGTCACCCATGAAAAAAGTTGATTTTTCCTGCCTTGGGTCGAGTTTTTCATCGGTTCGACGTCTGTTCCTTTCCCGCCTGGACTCGGTACACCGGTGCTGAGCCCGGATCTCTCTTTTTCGGTTTTTGTCCTTAGACTGCGTTCGCACCTTTTTTCTTTTCCCTGGCAGCCCAATTTTTTTGATCTTGCAGGGGCCCTTTTTCCCCCCAGTGGCTGCCAGTGGCTTTAAGAAGTGTGATCAGTGCAAGAAACTGATATCTCTCACCGACACACATGACTGCTGCCTCTGGTGCCTGGGTCCAGACCACGCTTCTATGGTCTGCAGTCCCTGTGGCAAAATGTCTTCCAAGGCATTGCGGACCTATCTCCGAGTCTGCCTCTGGACGGGCCCGGACTTCGTCAGAGGCCTCGACATCTCGAGAGTCTGACCCCGAGCATCGTCGGGGCTCCTCTGAAAGGGAGTCCCCCTCGAGGGAGCACCGAAGGAAGAAGAAACCCGCGAGGGCGGCATCGGTGGACGCTCTTGGCTCCTCGAGGGCCAGGTCGCATAGCCCTGATCGCCGTCCCGGGTCTTCGGAGTCAGAGAGGCCTGCCAAGCATCCTCGTGTAGAGTCGGAGGCTCCGAGTCACGTGAGTGCTGTAGTCCTTGTGGATTCTCCTCCAGGGGAGCCGACGTCGGGCCAGACGCCATCTGGGTCCGAGTCGGAGGCTGCTGGGTCTCCTGAGCTCGGACTCAGGTTGACGGCCTTGGAGAGCAGATTGTCTGCCTTCATGGAGTAGCGGGTGCTGATCGCCGGTCTCACTGGCGCATCTGCCCCGACCACCGGGACATTGACGTCCAAGTCGACCCCGGAGGCCGAGTCGATCCTCGGCCGCGGTCACCCTCTGCTTCCATTCGGGACCGAGGTCATCAACGCCGGTACCCTCGGCGTCGGGGCGGATGGCTTCAGTGCCTGCCCACTCGGAGCCGCTTGATTCCTCCTCGGAGGAATTGGCGTGGGAGACGGAGGAGGAGGAGTCCCCTGACACCTTCCGGACTCGGTGCGTCCCTTCGGACTCACCGGGCTCCGAGCCTCGGACAAGGTCCCCCCCGGAGGATACCAGGTTCTCGGATTTCGTACGGGACATGGCCAAGGCACTGGCATTCCCTGCGGACCCCGAGGAAGAGCCTTGAGCCGATGAGCTCGAGGCTCTGCAGTATGACTCTCCTCCCAAGGAGGCCTTTACTGTCCCGGTTCCTCCGATGCTGGAGTGCTTGCTCTTCCGCATGTGGGAGGCGCCGGCCTCGATGCCGGTTCTAAGCAAGCGGGTCGATTCCATCTATCGAGTCTGCAAGAGCCCCGGGTTTCAGAAGGCACAGCTACCGCACCATTCCATGGTGGTGGAATCGGCCATGCATCGCCTGAAGAGTCAGAAGATGCACTCCTTGGTGCCTCCCGGCAGGGAAGCCCGGAACCTGGATGCCCTCGGTAGAAAGTGCTTCCAGGGCTCTATGCTTGCTTGCCGCATCCAGACCTACCGGCTGTACATGGGCATGTACCTTCAAGACCTGGCAAAGGAGATTGCCGGATTCTCTGCTGGTCTGTCCGAGGAACCTTTGCAGAGGTTCAAGGCCTTGTCTTCTGGTATTCGAGAGTACTCAAAGTTTATCTCTCGAGCAGCCTACGATGGATTTGAGGCTTCGGCCCGAGTAGCAGGGGCTGGCATCGGTGCACGCCGTCAGGCCTGGATACAATCCTCGGACCTCGAGCCGTGGGTACAGGACAAGTTGGTCGATGTCCCTTGCCGAGGTGAAAACCTCTTTGGCAAGCCCATGGCCGAAAAAGCTGCAGAACTCGAGACCGAGACTCTTACCCAGACAAGGCTGTCCAGGAAGACCTCTGCCCCTTCTCAGAAAAAGAAGGGCTTGAGGAAAAAGACCTTTTACCCGAGGAAGACCACTGCCTATCAAACCTACCCTCACTACCAGGCCTCTGCAGCTCCCCAACAGGGCCAGCAGGCCAAGGGGCAGGGTCATGGGTCCCGTAGGCAGAAGGCCCCCAAGCCTCCTACTCCAGCTCCTGCTCAGCAGGGAGGGGGTTTTTGACTATGCCAGCATAGCCTCTCCTCCTCTTCAGGGCACAGGAGGTCGGCTGACCCTGTACGCAGACAGGTGGCCAGCCATCACAGGGGATACTTGGGTGTTAAGTATCATCGAAAGGGGCTATCTGCTCCACTTCACCCAGATACCCCCCTCCTACTTTCCAGGGGAGCCTCCAAGACCCCCTCTGCACAGAAACTTACTCCTTCAGGAGTTGGAAGGTCTACTAAGGAACCAGGCGGTGGAACCGGTGCCTCACCACCTGGAAGGGCAAGGCTTCTACTCCAGGTACTTCCTGGTACCAAAAAGAACAGGGGGCCTCAGACCCATCCTCGACCTGCGAAATCTGAACAAGTTTCTGGAGAGGGAAAAGTTCAAGATGCTTACCCTTGGAATCTTATTGCCCTACCTCCAGCAGGGAGATTGGCTATGCTCCTTAGACCTGAAGGATGCTTATACTCACATCCTCATCTATCCAAGCCACAGACAATTCCTCAGATTTGTGGTGGGAGGAGAGCACTTCCAGTACAGAGTGCTTCCTTTTAGCCTCACCTCCGCCCCCAGGGTTTTTACAAAATGCCTGGCGGTGGTTGCGGCCTACCTCAGGAACCAGGGGATCTTTGTGTTCCCTTACCTGGACGACTGGCTAATCAGAGGCCAGTCTCCACAAGAGGCCAGGCAGGCCACCTGCAGAACCATATCCCTGCATCAGCACCTGGGGTTCGTTATAAACTTCCCAAAGTCCACTTTGGTCCCCTCACAAGACGTGGAATTCATAGGGGCCAGGTTGGACACCCTTCAAGCAAAGGCCTTCTTGCCTGTGGACAGAGCTCACAGGCTGAGAAAGTTGGCTGGTCAGTTTCGGGTGGACTCTCTGGTCTTGGCCAGAAACTTCCTCCGGCTCTTAGGTCACATGGCTTCCACAGTGCATGTCACTCCACATGCCTGGCTAGACATGAGGCCGGCTCAGTGGCAGCTCAGGATGAAGTGGCTGCAGGCCACAGGGAAGTTGTCAGACAGAATAAAGGTGTCCATACCCTTGGTGGACTCCTTACGCTGGTGGCGGCATTTCCCAAATCTGGTCAGGGGTGTTCCTTTTCAGGCCTCCCCACACACTCAGGTACTGACAACCGATGCTTCCCTGCAGGGCTGGGGGGCTCACAGCCAGGGAGCCTGCACCGGTGGCCCCCCAGCAGATCAGCCTGTTGGAACTGCGGGCCATTTGGCTGGCTTTGCAGACTTTCTCTCAGATCCTGTCTCACCAGTCTGTCCTAGTTCAGACGGACAACCAGGTGGCTATGTTCTATGTCAACAAGCAGGGAGGCACGGGATCCAGACTTCTATGTCTGGAAGCACAAGCTCTCTGCTCCTGGGCTGTCACCCAGGGCATGACCCTCAAAGCAGTCTACCTCCCAGGCCAGGAAAACTACCTGGCGGACAGACTCAGCAGACTCCTGCAGCCTCATGAGTGGCAGTTGGATCCTCTGGTAGTGCAAAAGATCTTTCTGAAGTGGGGTCTTCCGACCATGGATCTTTTTGCCAGTCCGAACAACAGGCAACTATCCCGGTTCTGTTCCAGGCAACCGCATCCCTTGAGAACAGCGCCAGATGCATTCCTGATTCCTTGGTCAGGGGGCCTGCTGTATGCCTTTCCTCCCACACCTCTGGTGGCCCGGATTCTATTCAAAATCCAGCAGGACCGAGCCACGGTGATCCTGATAGCCCCCAGGTGGCCCAGGCAGCCGTGGTTCCCTCTTCTTCTGCAGTTGGCGGTGAATATTCCACTTCCTCTGAGGTTGCAACCCGACCTTCTGACTCAGGACCAGGGGTCCCTCTTGCATCCCAACCTCAAATCTCTCAATTTGATGGCGTGGCTGCTGAAAGGCTAGTCCTTGCTCCTATCTAGGGAGGTTTAAGAGGTGGTGTTGGCCTCCAGGAAACATTCCACCAGGAAGGCCTATGCTCTAAAGTGGCGTAGGTTCTCTATTTGGTGTTCTCAACAGCAAGAGGACCCTTTCTCCTGCTCTGTCCAGGTGGTGCTTCAATACCTGCTCCACCTTTCCAACCTAGGACTTCAGTCCAACTCTGTCCGGGTTCACCTCAGTGCCCTCTCAGCTCACCACTTGCAGGTGGATGGACAATCTCTCTCAGGCCACCCTCTGGTGTCCCGCTTTCTAAGAGGCCTGCTTCTGCTTAAGCCTCCTATTCGTCCACCTGCTCCTGAGTGGGATCTCAATGTGGTCTTGCAGCAACTGACTCGCCCACCTTTTGAGTCGATGGCAACCTGCCATTTACGTTTCCTCTCCTGGAAGGTATTGTTCCTTGTGGCACTCACCTCAGCTAGGCGGGTGAGTGAGCTTCAGGCTCTGGTCTCGGATAGGCCGTATACCAGGTTCTATCAGAACAGGGTAGTCTTGTGGACTTATCCTAAGTTCCTTCCAAAGGTGGTATCCTCCTTCCACCTCAACCAGGAGGTGGTACTTCCAACGTTCTTTCCCAGGCCGCACGCCAGTAGAGCAGAGACTGTCTTGCATACCCTGGATTGTAGAAGGGCGCTGTCCTTTTACCTTGAACGTACGCAGGGGCATAGAAGGGCTTCTCAGCTCTTCATTTCCTTTGACCCTAATAAATTGGGGTTGCCTGTCACTAAGCATACGTTGTCCATCTGGTGGCAGACTGTATCGCCTGGGCATACAGGTCAGCCAGCCTCTCCCTGGAGGGTCGAGTCACGGCCCACCGAGTTTGGGCGAAGGCCGCATCAGTAGCTCACTTCCGCTATGTTCCGTTGTCAGACATCTGCCGGGCTGCTACTTGGTCTTCAAGCCAGACTTTTGCAGACCACTACTGCCTCGAGAGGGAGTCCCGTAGGGGCGGTACTCCGTAATCTCTTTGAGGTTTAGGCAACTCCTACCCTCCGGCCCTGGTTTTGGGCTACCGTTCAGGTGTGGTCTCAGAAGATTCTCTCACTGTTGCTGGGGCTCTAGAGGGAGCTCTATTTTTAAGCCTGGGTTCCTGGTAGCCCAGAGCTAGGGAGTCACCCATATGTGAGGACTGACTTCCTGCTTGGTCCTGGAGAAAGAGTAGTTACTCACCTGTAACAGGTGTTCTCCAGGAGCAGCAGGAATCAGTCCTCACGACCCTCCCTCCTCCCCTTGGAGCTGAAGTTGTATATAGTTCATTTTCTTTTTTGTGCTGTCTTTTAGCTATGTCATTTGACTGAGCAGGATGGCACCTTTGGGCAGGAAGGGGACCGCGCATGCGTGCCTGCATTCCCAAAGGCTTTCTTTGAAAGCTGGGGAAATGCTCCGCATGGGGGCTCCGTCGACACCGACATCACCCATATGTGAGGACTGATTCCTGCTGCTCCTGGAGAACACCCTTTTGCAGGTGAGTAACTAATTTTCCTGGGTAGTGGTTTCCAATGTGGAACCTTGCATCATGTAACCATAATTTGGGTTTTTCTTTCCTAGGTTCATAACAGTACACTTGTCCACATTAAATTTCATCTGCCCATTTGGATGCCCAGTCTTCCAATTTATCAAGATCCTCTTGCAGTTTTCCAATCCTCATGGGTTTTAACAACTTTAAATAGTTTTGTGTCTTCTGCAAATTTGATAACCTCACTCGTTATTCCCTTTTCTAGGTCATTTATGAATATGTCAAAAAGCAGCAGAGCCAGCACAGATCCCCGGGGTACTCCACTATTGACCTTTCTCCATTGTGAAAATTGGCCATTTTAGCCCTACCCTCTGCTTTCTATCTTTTAACCAGTTCCTGATCCACAATAGTACACTACGTTTGAAGCGGTCTATCATAATCACCAAAAACCTTTCAAGAAGCAGAACCTTTGAACAAATTTGTTGTCTAGTATTTCAGACAATGCCACTGCAGTGGTTACGTCAGTCATCAGGGCGGCATAAGAAGCGCCAGAGTGGCCCTGGAGATGAGTCTCCTGTTTGCTTGGGCAGAGAAGAACCTCCTAGCTTGTCAGCTCAGCACATTGCCATAGTGGACAATCTGGAAGTGGACTTCCTCAATCGGCACTCCCTGAATCCCAGTGGGTGGAAATTGAGTCGAGAAGCTTTTCAGTTGATTCTGTGCTGCTGGGGTCACCCCAAAATAGATCTGATGGTGACCTGCTCCACTGCCAAAGTGTTCTGCTTCTTTAGTCATTGCATGGAGATAGGGTCCGAGGGCATCGATGCCCTGACCCAGCCTTGGCTCAGTCAACAGCTGCTGTATGTGTTTCCTCCGTAGTCCCTGGTGGAGCGTGTGATTCAGCATATAGAGCACCACCTGGGCAGGATTGTTCTGGTGGCACTGGATTGGCTGTGGAGAGTGTGATTCGAAGATCTGATGAGGCTCCTTCAAATGCCTCCTCTTAAGCCGCTTCTGCTTGGGGGCTATTGTGGCAGGGACCGGTTTGTCCTGGAGGACCCGACTCCCTTGTTGCTTATGGCATGGCTTTTGAAAGGAGACTGCTAGTGCGTAATGGTTACTCTCCAGCAGTAATATCCACTATACTTGGTGCCTGGAGGAGTTCTACTAAGCTAGTGTACATATGGATATGGTGTCTCTTTGAGTGCTGCTGCTGCGTGCTGCACTTGGCTCCTGAGGTGGCCAAGGTGTGTTTTCTGTTGGCCTCTCGCATAGCTCCCTGAAGGTTCAAGTGGCAGCTTTGGTCTGTTTCCTTAGTCTGGTGGTGGGCAAGTCCTTGGCCTTGCACTCGGACGTCTCCCTTTTTCTCCAAGAGATTTGACGTCTGCGTCCCGTCCCCTCCCTTCAGTCTGTGATCTCTTTTTGGGATCTGTCTCTGGTGCTCAGGGCCCTGATGGTGGCCTCTTTTTAGCCATTGAAGGATTTGATGCTCAAGACTATCTTCTTGTTTGCGATTTGTTCCACACGGCAGATCTCTGAGCTGCAGGCTATGTTTTGCCGAGACCCTTATCTGTCCTTTTCAACTGAGGCCATTTTTATTCAGCCTGTACCTTCCTTCTTGCCTAAAACGCTTTCTCCCTTTCACGTGAACCAGGTGGTTTCCCTGCCCCCCTCTAAGGAGCCGTGCTGGGGGAAGGATACGGATCTTCGCCTTGTGGATGTCCAAAAAGTGCTTCTTCGGTACTTGGAAGTTATGAATTCCTTTTGTAAGTCAAACCATCTTTTTGTACTGTTTGCTAGCCGGCACAAGGGTGAGATGGGGGCCAAATCGGCCTTTGGGTGCTGGATTGATGAGGCTATTGCCTCAGCGTATCTGTTATGGAACTGGCAGGTTCCGGAGGGTATGTGTGCCCATTCCACCTGAGCACAAGCATCCTTGTTGGCGGAGCAGAGCTTGGTCAGGCAGCAACATGAGCATCTCCTTCCACTTTTGTCAAGCATTACCACTTGGATGTCCACGTGTGGGTGGACATGGCCTGCAGCTTGAGGGTTTTGCGAGCTGTTGTGTCTTCTTCCTTCCTAGTGGTGGTGTAGCTTTGGTACATCCCACTTGTCTGGACTGGTCTAGCAGGACGATATGGAAGGTGACATTTTACTTACCAGATAATGTCCTTTCTTTGAGTCCTACTAGACCAGTCCAGGGCCCGCCCCTGAAACTGTATTGCTCTGTTTTTTCTGCTGCGGGACCCTTGGGTCCACCCTGATCTTATACTTAGCTCTGCAAGTGCATCTCCTACTGAGAACCTTCTGTTTCTACTTTTCTGTACATAGTTCGTTCCTGTTGATTACTCATTTTTGCCCACATTTGAGATTATGTAAGGCTTGCTCTGTATCTTCCGTATGAGACGAATACTGAAGGGACCTCTGGTGGCTGAGTCGGATAGAGGCATTGGTGTGATGTCATTGAAACCTGGGCTTTTCATTGGTTCTTTGTCTCCACCAATCTGCTGGTAGGGGAACACAACCCACTCGTCTGGACTGGTCTAGCATGACTCAAGGAATGGATATTATCTGGGAAGCAAAATGTCACCTTACTCTTCCTCTTTATATTCTGCACTAGTGCAAAGCTGTTTAGCTTGTATCGCATATGGTTAACAGTAGCTTTGAATAAGGCATCATTAGTAAGAGGTCTCCTGTTCCTGAAGGCTACAAATAAATATTGTTTTCAGGATAACAAAAACACATAAATCAATCATAAGCCAGAGTTGCTGCATGTAAAGGAATTTTACAAATATTCGTTGGGGATATTTTGTAAACTTGGCCTGTTTGGTTTTATTTCCCTGAGGACTGGTATTTGAGACCTGTGAATGTTAGTGAAACGCATTGTGAGGGGTGTCTGTTACTTGCTACAGTTTATTTTGGAAAAGTTTAGTTTATATTAAGGATATTTGCTAGAGCTACTTTTGTGGAACTGTTCAGTTTCTATTGAGAAGTATGTCTGACAGATTTTTAGGAAGAGATTAATAAATGTAATGTCCCTTGTGAAACTGCACGGGAATCCTCTGCTCGCACTGCTGGCAGTAGGGAGAAGTGCTGTGATGTCACATATATTTATGAGATTCCTTAACAAAAATTCAATATTACAGCACCTCCCCATACCAGCAGCAGTGCATGTAGCTTTAGAGGAACGTTGATTGATTGAAAGCAACTACAGATTTTTGAGTGAAAGCGGTGTTCTGATAGAGAATCAGGCCAGGAAGTACTATTTTATTTATTTTATTTATTTAACAAACACTTATATACTGCACGTTCCGAAAGATCAGGTGCGGTTTACATAGAACAATATTAAGAATCAGTGAACAAAAACCTGTTCTTACATGAAACATAATCAAACTTTATACATTGGGTAAAACTGCTAGTACTGTTAAAAGTACTAGCAGTTTTAACAGATTATATGGTGCAGATTTAAGCATTTGATGGTTATGCCTAACATATATTTAATCATTTGATTAGATATGATTAAATGAAAACAGGAGAAATAACTTGTACCTTACCTAGTTGTCTCAATTTCATTATTACAGTTGTGGTCAACATTATTGGCACCCTTGCATTTTAAGTATGATGCGTACAGTATTTTGAAAAATAATTGGAAATACTCCAACTGTATGGCGTCATAATATTTTAATAGCATGTTCAAAGGTATACAACAACAAAACAGATGTCTGTGCAACTTACTCCTTTTGCATCCACAACAGAGTACATAACTTAAGACACAATTAAATAATTTTTCGGAAATAAAGATTCCGGTGAACAATTTGGGGGAAAATTTGAAGGTTGCCATATGGCAACAGTCATGTTTCTGAGAAAAAAAACCCAATATGACCTAGATAGGATTATTGGCACTCTTTGCTAATATTTGGTTGCACATCCCTTGGCAGTGATGACACCTCCAAAAGTATATCTGTCTGCTAGTAGTTTCTCCCACTCTTCAACTGTGATTTCTTCCAGCTCATGAATGTTTTCAGGATTCATTTTACCAATGGCAGATTTCAGCTCTTTCCCAAAGGCTCCTGATAGGATTGAGATCAGGAGTCATTGCTGGCCAGTTTAAAACAGTCAATTTGTTCCTTTTTAAGCATTCTTTTGTACTTTTGGATGGATGTTTTGGATCATTGTCCTGCTGGAGGACCCATGACCTTCAACCCAGACCTAGCTTTCTGACACTAGGTCGCACATTTCTCTCCAAAATACCTTGGTGTAGTCCTCTGACTTTATGATTCCTTTAATACAATCCAGGCCTCCAGTTACTGAGGCAGCAAAAACAGCCCCATAACATTATGGAACCTCCACCATATTTAATTGTAGAAAAGTTGTTGTTTTTTTTCCCTTAAGCTTCATTTCGTCACCTATAAATGTATTGCTGGTCTGCATTGCCAAAGAGCTCAAGTTTGATTTCTTAATAATAATCTGTTACAGAACATTTTCCCAGAAGGATTGTGGTTTCTCAAGGTAGTTTTGGGCAAAGATCAGGTGTGCCTTTTTATGTCTCTTTGAACAGTGGTGTCCTCCTTGGCCTTTGCCCATGAAATCCTTCTTTGTTTAATACGTGGTGTATGGTGCGGGTTGAAACCACCACTCCAGATTGTTCCAGGTCATCCTTAAGCTCTTTGGATTTTATATGTAGCGTTTTTCCAACAGTTTGCACCTAATCTTCAAAGACTTCTTGGATTAATTTTCCTCTTCCCACCACATCCTTGGAGATTTTGGATAGTTCCATGGGCAGAAAACCTCTTAAATTTGCAAACTGTAAACGCAGGAATCCCAAGGGCTTTGGAAATGGCCTTGTACCCCTTTGATGTTTGGTGGTGATGGCTTTACTGATGGTCTCAGGCAGCTCTCTTGCCTTCACCATTGTGAAATTGGACCAAGGAGTGAATGTGGCCGTTTTAAACATTAGAGCCGTCACTCTGGTTGATTCAAGTCATGTGAATACTGACAGTTGATCACAAGTGCATCTAATTTTACTCAATGAGAATGTAGTTCTTCTGTTCAAACTGATTTGAATTGTTTATAAGGGTGACAATAATAATGTCCTAGTAATGGCCCAGATTTTATACTATTTCCTATTTCCTTTTTTAATCGGTCTTGTTTTATTTGATTCTTTTATGTGTTAAATATGTGTGCATATGCAGTCCAAAGCCATTTCACTGGCCACGTTTTTAGGAGATATTGGACATTAAGGGTTGAACTGCAAGGCTGCCAATGTTCACCACAACTGTATTTCTGGTATAACAAATGTGGGTTGCATAGTAGCATAGGTTCTGTCTTTCAAAAGAATTTCAACCCTTCTGCAGTTATTTGGAAAAAATATATTCATGTGTACTTGGGTTTGCTAATTTTATTGTCTCTAGGATGTTTCTGCGACATTCTGCTGAACTGGTGTATATGATTGACGTTAAGCATCTATCAGTCATCCTGCAAGGTAATCCATTACATATCAGAAGTTGCCACTGTCATGGTTCATAAATCTGTAAAATGTTCAGCATTATGTCTAATTTATTTGGGCCCGATATTGAAATGAGCAGACTATGCACCGCTATGGCGCATAGTTGTCCCTACCGACCTCTTTGAATATCTGGGATAACCACACATGCCCTGGAGCTGCAGAAGCTAACCAGTTAGTGGCGATATTGCACTGCTGCCCGGTTAGCTCCCGCAGGTAAAACTACTCCAGCTTTTGCTTTTCCTAGTTTTACCCGCAGGTCATTAACTAGGTAGCAGTGCAATATTGCCGCTACCCAGTTAGCAACTGTTGCCACCTCTGCTCTGCCTCAGAATGCCCACAGCACCCCTCTGATGCTAAGCGGTTAGCATCCGGGGCATGTAGGGGAGATAATCAGGGCTATTCAGAAGCAGTAACCGTGTTAGTGCTGTTGAATATCCCATTGAGCGGCATTTACATGGGCCTTGTGTCCTTTATTACATTATTTCCCAATTCTGTCCTAGAGGCATACCTAGCCAGTCTGATTTTCAGGATATTTGTAATGAATATGATTGAGAGAGATTTTCATACTTTGGATCTCCTGTGTATGCAAATCTGCTTCATGAATTTTCATTGTGGTAATCTTGAAAATCTAACAGGATACTCCAGGACAGGGTTGGGAAACTCTGCTTTATGTACAGTACCTACACGTCATACAAGATATTGCTGCCTCACAAGATCATCTTTACTAAGCAAGCATTAAGAGCGTTTATTATATTTAATTCATGCCATTTCATTGGTAGGCAAAAGTGGGTTATTTTCAAATATAGTAGGTATTTCCCTGCCTCCAGAGGGCTTGCAATCTAATTTTTTCCTAAGGCATTGAAGAGTGAAGTGGCATAACCAAGGTTGCAAGCAGGGTCAGCCCATCCACTAGGCGAGCCAGGTGGCCAGCCCGGGTGGGCCGCTGCTGCTGCCGCAACCAATTCTGTTTGGTGGGGAGGCGGGCAACTGCAGTATTTCCAAAAGCAGTGGCAAAAACTGTCACATTTGGAAATACTGCTGTTGCCCACCTCCTCCTCCCTAGACTGAATCGGCAGCAGCTGGAGGGGGCAGCATCAGCGGTGGGGGCAGTGAGGCCGGGATTTCTGCCTGGGGCGGTGAGACGGGGGTTTCTGCCTAGGGCGGCAGAAACCCCTGGGCTGGCCCTGGTTACAAGGCATTAACAGTGGGATTTGAAGCCTAGTTTCCTTGTTTTTAGCCTACTGCTGTAACCACTAGACTGTTTGTTTATGTAGATACATGCTAAACTTTAGGCAGAAAACACATTTAATATTGAAGTGATCCTTCTTGCAAAATTGCTTAACTTTGCACAGAAGGAATTGCACCAGTTTTGTTTTTTTTCCTTCATGTACAGCTGCTTTGGAGAATTAGTAGCTGATTCCAGAGGCTGATTACATAGAGTAATTTTACAACCAGACATCTAGTCAAAGTTGTTACTGGGCAGACTAGATGGACCATACTGGTCTTTATATGCCATCATTTCATTTACTATTAAAAAAACAAAAAAAAAAGGAAGGGGCAAGTTTTGGAAAATGTTTATGCCTATGTGCCTTTATAAAATAAGCTCCAGAGTTCTCTGCTAGAGCACAAATGCTCTTGAATATGTGATTGATTATTATGTGTTTATAGTAAGTATACATGTACATCAAAACTCCTTCCCTCTTTTACCCTAACTGTGTCTCTGGAAACACCTATTTGTATATCATGTAAAAGCAGGTACATGTTTCTATGCATCTGTTTGTTTATTTTTTAACTTGTGCAATTTTATGAGCCATTTCCCACATGTAGAACTTGCTTTTCTTTTGGAAAATGCTTCATAAAATTACCCCAATAGTGTAAGATTTTCATTTAATCTTCTGGTTCTATCCTAGCTAATAGTTCACCTTTGGTTCTTTGTATGTTTGGCAGAGGATTCTTCTAAATTGCATATTTTTGATATAAACTTTCTTTGTGGTGGTCCTGATCTCTCTTGCCTTGCCATTTGTTTGCAGTCATTGTTTGTTTTTCTTTTAGATTATATACCGTACATAGACCAAACACTAGCAAATAGGGGGCACATGAGAAGCATGATTTATGGAATTCTTTCTAACCCCTCTGCATGTGTGTGTGTCTGTCCTGGAGAGAAGAGGGTAAAGTGGTTTGAATGGAGCAGCGCTCAAGCATTCCATTAGTTTTGGACAAAATAATAACATGAAACCATTAGATGTTGCTATCAATAGGCTTTAAAAGATAGATTTTACAATGGAACCATAGTGTGCCACTTTCACACAGCAACAGATATTGCCATGTTTCACCACCACTAGGTAGCAGTACACATAACAGCCAGTAAGTAGCAGACTATACAGTTCAGTCACTAGGTGTCACAGTAGAATTTATTGTTAAGTGCTCTTGAGTCAGTGTCAACTCCTGATCCTGTGGATAGATGTCCATGTTGTGATTGTCACCTGGGTTTTCTTGGCAGAGTGTGACAGGAAGTAGATTGTAGGCTTTCTGTGTGGAAGAAAGGCCTGGCAAAGCATGGTATGACACCGAAAATGAAATACATATCCATATCACTAAGAGCCAACTCTGCACGCTTAGGCATGTGGCAGCGAGGGGTGGAGTATGTCATGAGAAAAGCATGCAAAGCATACTTCATAGGGTTATTTCCAATCCCACTGCCTGTAAGTATGTGTGTGTTTGTGACTGGGAAAGTGAAGAAAGGGGGGAGAAGCAGTTTGAAAGGAGCAATTCCCTAACTACAGTGTTTGTGTATTAGTATTACTCTAGGAACAAGCAGGAAGTCAGTCCTCACATATGAGGTAATGTCAGTGCCGACGGAGCCCGCATGGAAGCATTTCCCAACTTTCAAAGAAAGCCTTTGGGATATGCTACTACGCATGCATGGTCCTTTTCCCGCCCAAGGGTGCCATCTTGCTTAGTCTCCTTTTTTACGTGGAGCCCAACGGACATATGTCCTGTTTCCCCGGAAAAATTCCTGCTAATTATCTTTAAAGTGAGTTTTTCCTGGTTAGCGTACTGGTTCCTCTTCCCTCCTTGAGCTGGTACTGACTCTTGGCTACTTTTTTTTATCGAGGTCTCCCTTGACCGGCGTTCACACCTTTTTTCGCCTGCAAGTCGTCGACCCTATCCAGGTGATCCCCACCATGTCCCCCAGTGGGTTCAAAAAATGTGACCGCTGCAGTCAAACCATGTCAGTAACCAAAACCTATGATTACTGCTTGTGCTGCCTGGACCCGGACCATGATAGCACCTCTTGCAACCTGTGCCAAGCCATGACACCCAAAAACAACAGGAAAAGGTCAGAGTTGCAGGAGAAATTGTTCCCTAGGTCCGACTAGGCCCCAGCATCCCCAATACCGAGCTCCAAGCCCAAGCACATCCCATGAGACCCGAGCATCCTCAGTCCCATGGCAGTGGCTCCTCCAAGAAGACCTCGGACCCAGAGAAAAAGAAGTAGTCGTCTTCGAAGTCCGCCGAGGTTGCACCAGAGAAACCCAGTCTGCTTTTCTCTGATCAGAGAAGAGCAGTGCTTTTTACAGTGCTCTGCTAGAGAAGTGGATATTTGTCTCCTGTGACACCTTGCTGTGAGTTCTAGCTGTTTATTAATTATTTATTGTTTGTCTAACTGTTTATTTAATTATTTATTGTTTGTCTTAGTGGTGTGCTAGTTCAGCCTTCTCAGCTATAACTTACCTTGCCTCAACTAACTGGGCTTTGTGTGGTAGCCAGGTTAACTGTTCATTTTAAATTAAATCTCTCTCCCCAGAACCTGCTGTGTGTTAAACATTTTTTCCTGTCCTAGCCTGCCTGAGTGAATCCTTCCCCTCCCCCTCCCCCCCCCCCCGCTGAGGTATTGTGTAGCCGCCTTCCTGTTTCCTCCACGTGTGCATAGTCTGTTTTAGTCTGCTTTTCTCTGATCAGAGAAGAGCAGTGCTTTTTACAGTGCTCTGCTAGAGAAGTGGATATTTGTCTCCTGTGACACCTTGCTGTGAATTCTAGCTGTTTATTAATTATTTATTGTTTGTCTTAGTGGTGTGCTAGTTCAGCCTTCTCAGCTATAACTTACCTTGCCTCTCTCAACTAACTGGGCTTTGTGTGGTACCCCCTTCCCTCCTGCTGAGGGTTCAGGACAGGGTACCTTGTAACTGCCCTCTTTAATAGGACTTATCTCCCTCCCTCCCTCCCCAGCACCCACCCACCCCTGGGGTAATTGTAGTTTTATAGGTACTTGCACATCTTAGAGGAAAGGGGCTGCTCTCAGGTGCAGCTCGTTATCCAAATCAGTCATACACAGAGGACCTGAGATTAATTACTTAAGCTTCAGGTACACAAGGTGTATTTAGGGGTATTAGATACACTTTTATTGGTATAAGCATCCACACCAATCCTTATTATATACAGAATTTAAAAGACCTAAACACAAGCTTTAAACTAAGATGCAGACAGAAGTCCAGCAACGAGATGGCGGTTCTCCGGTCTTTTGCATTGAGTGTCACATGTATGATTTTCTCCCAGTTGGTGAGAGGTCGGTCTTATGCACTAAGTGCAAAGAACTCTTTGCTCTCAGGGAACGAGTCCGTTCTCTAGAGGCTAGAGTAGCAGACAGAGAAGACATAAGAAAGACAGAGAAGTACATGGACGAGACCTACAGGGATATAGTCCTGAAGTCCCACCTCCAGTCTGGCAGCATCCCTGTTGCCATGGAGGAGAGAGGTCACGTGACAGGAGAGCATCACCCTGGTGTGGCAGGAAGTGATCCTGTAACTAGGACCTGTCCTCCAGGTGATGTATAACCCTCTCGCACCGAGGACGTTTCTCCAGGGCCATGTCCCCATGTGAGGGGAGGGTCAGGACAGCTGTTATAGTTGGTGATTCATTCATTAGGAATGTAGATAGCTGGTGGACGTGAGGATCGCCTGGTAACATGCCTGCCTGGTGCGAAGGTAGCGGACCTCACGCACTGCCTAGATAGGATCATAGATAGTGCTGGGGAGGAGTCTGCTGTCTTGGTACATGTTGGTACCAATGACATCGGAAAATGTGGTAGGGAGGTTCTGGAGGCTAAATTTAAGCTTTTAGGTAGGAAGTTGAAATACAGAACTTCCAGGATATAGCGTTCTCCGAAATGCTTCCTGTTCCACGTGCAGGACCCAAAAGACAGGCAGAGCTCCGGAGTCTCAATGCGTGGATGAGACAATCGTGCAAGGATGAGGGTTTTGGATTTGTTAGGAACTGGGGAACATTCTGGGGAAAGGGGGGGCTCTTCCGAAGGGATGGGCTTCACCTTAATCAGGATGGGACCAGACTGCTGGCATTAACCTTTTTTTAAACTAGAAATTAGGGGAAAGCCGACAGTCACCCAGGAGTGCATGGTTCGGACAAAGGTATCCTTGAAGGATACTACCAAAAGCAGTGAGGTTCCAAAAGGGAGTATAGTAGCCCAAATGCCCTTGAGTAAGGAGCAGACAGAGCATAAAGATTCCAAATTACCCCTGCCTACCAATAGCCAGATTAATATGAATAAAATACAGTCTCTAAAATGCTTGTATGCCAATGCTAGAAGTCTAAACAATAAGATGGGAGAGTTAGAATATATAGCACTAAATGAGAGGTTAGATATGATTGCACTCTCAGAGACATGGTGGAAGGAGGATAACCAGTGGGACACTGTGATACCTGGATACAAACTATATCGTAATGATAGAGCTGATCAAATTGGTGGAGGGGTTGCGCTCTATGTTAGAGAGGGCATTGAGTCAGAAAGGATTAAAGTTTTGCAGGGAACAAAATTTGCTGTAGAATCTCTATGGATTGAAATTCCATTTATGAAGGGGAAGGTGATGGCAGTTGGAGTATACTATCGACCGCCTGGCCAGAATGAACAAATGGATGATGAAATGCTCAAAGAAATCAAGGAAGCTAACAAAAGTCACAACAGAGTAGTAATAATGGGTGATTTCAATTACCCCGGTATCGACTGGGTCAGTGTCACAGCAGGACAAGCTAAAGAGATAAAGTTTCTAGATGGAATAAATGACTGCTTCTTGGAGCAGCTGGTTCATGAACCGACCAGAGGGGAAGCCATACTGGACCTAGTCCTTAGTGGAACGTCAGATCTGGTGCAAGAAATAAGGGTGTTGGGACCACTTGGCAATAGTGATCATAGTATGATCATGTTTGATTTAATTAGTGGAGGACAGATAGTAAAGGCATCCACAGTACTACCTTTTAACTTTCAAAAGGGAGACTATGATAGAATGAGGAATATAGTTAGGAAAAAACTAAAAGGAGCGGTTCCAAAGGTTAAAGACTTACAGCAAGCTTGGGTGTTATTTAAAAATACTATCCTCGAAGCCCAGACCAGCTGTATTCCACGCATTAGGAAAAGTGGAAGAAAGAAAGTCCAAAAAACTGCCAGCATGGTTTAAAGGTGAGGTCAGAAAAGCTGTTGCTGCCAAAAAAGCAACCTTCAGGAAATGGAAAAAAGAGCCAAATGATGAAAACTGGAAACAGCACAAGCACTGGCAAGTTAAATGCAAAGCATTGATAAGGCAGGCAAAGCGGGAATTTGAGAAGAAACTTGCTACGGAAGCAAAAACACGAAATAAAGACTTTTTCAAGTACATTCGTAGCAAAAGGCCTGTGAGAGAGTCAATTGGACCATTAGATGATAGAGGGGTAAAAGGGGGGCAGTAAGAGGAAACAAGGCTATAGCAGAGAGACTGAATGAATTCTTTGCTTCGGTCTTTACTGAGGAAGATGTAGGGATGTTACCCAAGACTGAAGTGGTATTTAAAGGTGATACTGCAGAGGAATTGAGAGAAATATCGCTACACCGGGAAGATATATTACAACTATTTGATAAACTGAATAGTAGCAAATCACCTGGACCGGATGGTATACATCCCAGAGTGTTGAAAGAACTGAAATATGAGATTGCAGACCTGCTATTGGTAATCTGTGAACTTTCATTAAAATCATCTGTAATACCTGAAGATTGGAGGATCGCCAACGTAATACCAATTTTTAAAAAGGGTTCCAGGGGTGACCCAGGAAATTACAGACCGGTGAGCCTGACGTCAGTACCAGGGAAAATGGTAGAAACCATCATAAAGAACAAAATTACACAGCATGTAGATAGTCATGGCCTAATGGGAGACAGCCAACATGGCTTTAGACAAGGAAGATCTTGTCTTATTTATCTGATATGTTTTTTTGAAGGTGTGCATAAACAGGTAGACAAAGGTGAGTCGGTTGATATAGTGTATCTGGACTTTCAGAAAGCTTTTGACAAAGTCCCCCATCAGAGACTTTTGGCGAAGCTAAAAAGTCATGGGATAGGAGGCAGTGTACTATTGTGGATCGGGAACTGGTTAAAAGATAGAAAGCAGAGGGTAGGGCTAAATGGCCAATATTCCCAATGGAAAAAGGTGAATAGTGGAGTACCCCAGGGATCTGTACTGGGTCCGCTGCTTTTTGACATATTCATAAATGACCTGGAAAAGGGAATAACTAGTGAGGTTATCAAATTTGCAGATGACACAAAACTGTTTAAAGTTGTTAAAAACCCAAGAGGATTGTGGAAAACTGCAGGAGGATCTGGATAAATTGGAAGACTGGGCATCCAAATGGCAGATGAAATTTAATGTGGACAAGTGCAAAGTTATGCACCTAGGAAAGAACAACCCACACTATAGTTACACGATGCAAGGCTCCACATTAGAAACCACCACCCAGGAAAAAGATTTAGGAGTCATCGTGGATAACATGTTAAAACCCTCCGCCCAGTGTGCATCGGCGGCCAAGAAAGCAAATAGAATGCTAGGTATCATAAGGAAAGGGATGGAGAATAAAACGAAGGATGTTATAATACCTCTGTATCGCTCCATGGTACGACCGCACCTTGAATATTGTGTGCAATTCTGGTCACCGTATCTTAAAAAGGACATAGCGTTATTAGAAAAAGTACAGAGAAGAGCCACCAAATTGGTGAAGGGGATGGAAGGCTACTCCTATGAAGAGAGGCTAAGAAGGTTAGGGCTCTTTAGCCTGGAGAAGAGACGGCTGAGGGGAGATATGATAGAGGTGTATAAATTAATGAATGGAGTGGAACGGATAAACGTGGATCAATTGTTTACGCTATCAGAGTATAGAAAGACTAGGGGACATGTAATGAAGCTACAGGGTAAACTATTTAAGACAAATAAGAGAAAATATTTTTTCACTCAACGTGTAATCAAACTCTGGAATCTGTTACCGGAGGATGTAGTAAGGGCTGTTAGTATAGCTGGGTTTAAAAAAGGTTTGGACAAGTTCCTGGAGGAAAGGTCCATAAACCACTATTAAAAAGGGACCCAGGATATCAATGCTTGACCCAGTACAAGCATTGTGGAACCTGTGTCTTTTGGGGATATTGCTAGGTACGTATGACCTAGATTGGCCACTGTTGGAAACAGGATACTGGGCTTGATGGACCTCGGTCTGACCCAGTATGGCATGTCTTATGTTCTTATGTTCTTAAACCGCCCAGAGGGACTCTGGTGACTCCAAGAAGCGCCCTACCAAGGTCCTCAAGAAGGATTCCTTGGCCATCGGAGACTATGCAAGGTTCCTCGAGGCTATAGTCCTAGTCAAGGACGCACTCGCTAGAGTGCCGGCACCAGGCCCGAGATCCTCAGTGCTCACGCCAAAGGCTGTAGAGACTTCTGGCTTGGAATCCAGAATCGCGGTCCTGAAGGAGAACATCATTGCTATCCTGGCCCTGCAGCAGGCGATGATGGCTGATTCGTCTGCCTCATCTGCCCCAATTACCCAACCCTCGACTGTGAGAGAGTCCCCGATCGTCGAGCCGAGCTCTGAGTGCCACCAGCCTCAGGTAAGCCCTTGGTGCCGGTCGAAATCCCGGCCCCATTCCTTGGTCCTCACCGGCTAGTGCCTGCGACTCTTACCCCAGGTCCTCTGCAGGCCTCCGAACCTTCTGTGCTGGCCTCGAAGCGAGAAGTTGCAGGGCCTCTGATTCGTTGTCACTGCTCGACTCCGAATGGGAGATGGAGAACGAGGCCTCTCTGGACACCAGACAGCACTGAGAGATCCCCTTGGAGCTGGTATCCTGGTGCAACTCTCCTCCTGAGGATGTGGCCTTCCACGATTTCGTCAGGAACATGGCCAGAACCCTCTCGGTGCAAACCGAGGTGGAGGAAGACCCACACACCAAGGAGATTCTCCAGCCAAGAAAACCCACACGGTGCCCTACAGCCGATCCTCGAGAGGCTTCTATTTTGAATGTGGGAAAACCCAGCATCTGTACTGGTAGTGAGTCGGCGCCTTGACGCCATGTACCGAATCCAAAAGGGACTAGGGTTCCACAAACGCCAGTTCCCACATAACTCCATGGTCGTTGAGTCAACCATGTAGAAGCTCAAGAGCCAGAAGACCCACTCCTCTGTTTCCCCTGGAAGGGAGGCCAGAACCCTTGATGCCCTCAGGCGCAAGTGTTATCAGGGCTTGATGCTGGGGTGCTGGATCCAGGCTTATGAACTCTCTACATAGGCATGTACCTAAAGGCTCTGGACCAAGAGCTGTCGGGGTTTGCAGCAAGCCTCGTCAGGGAATCCCTCCAATAGTTCCAGACCCTGGCCTCAGGAATGAAGGACTGTTGCAAGTTCTTCTCCCGGGCAGCCTACAATAACTTCAAGTCAGTGGCTTGGGTCACTGCGGCCGGCATCAGGGCCCGACACCAAGCCTGGCTGCAGTCCTCTGGCCTTGAGCAATGGATCCAGTGCAAGCTGCTCGACGTCCCCTGCACCGGGGAGAGCCTATTCGACAAACCCATGGCTGACAAAAAAGCTGAGATTGAAGCCGATGTCATGACTAGTCAGAGGCTCTCCAAGAAGACCCCATCCCATCCCTGCAAAAAAAAACCCATCGTGGAAAAGGACCCTTTTCCTGAGGAAAAAGGGGTCCTTTGCACAGGTTACCAGTATCAGCCCTTCTCAGACCAGCAGCAGGTTCTCACCCCAAAAGGACAAGGGGCTCAGAAGACAAAAGCACCTAAGCCCCAGACCCCAGCTCCCACTCAGGTTGGGGTGAGTTTTTGACTCCCAGAGCAGGGCTTCCCCCTCCCCCAGGAGACCTTCACCAGCCCACAGAGGGGTGCCTCATGCTCTTTGCCCAGGCCCCAATCGTTTTGGACCAGTGGGTACTGCAGGTGCTTTGGATACTTCCTCCACCTACAGCAGATTCCACCCATTTCTTTCCCGGAAAGCTGGTGTGACCCCTCTTTCTCCAGATCCTCCTGCTCGCAGAGCTTCTCAGGGACAACACAGAAGAACCTGTACCCAAATACCTATAGGGCAAAGGCTTCTACTCCAGGTACTTCCTTGTCCCGAAGAGGACTGGGGGTCTCGGGCCCATCCTAGACCTGCAAAACTTAAACAAGTTTCTGATGAGGTAGAAGTTCAAGATGCTCTCCCTTGGAACAGTGCTGCCTTACCTTCACCAGGGAGATTGGCTGTGCTCCTTTGACCTAAAGGATGCTTACATACACATCCTGATCCACTCCTTCCACAGGCAGTATCTAAGGTTCGTGGTAGGAGGAGGGCACTACCAATACAGGATGCTACCCTTCAGCCTGGCCACCTCACCAAGGGTCTTCACAAAATGCCTGGCAGTGTTTATTTTATTTATTTATTTAGTGTACACTTGTATCCCGCCACTTCCAGCGATCAGTGGCGGGATACAGTGTTAGTTGCCCACCTGCGTCTACAAGGGGCCTTTGTCTTCCCCTACCTAGATTATTGGCTCATCAGGGGCAGCATGGCTGCAGAGACCAGTCAAGCCGCACGACCTTCCTGCTGCAGCACCTGGGGTTCATCGGCTACCCCAAATCCCATCTCTCTCCAGCCCAGAGCCTAGAGCTCATAGGTGCTCAGCTGGACCCCCTACAGGCCAAGGACATTCTCCCCAGAGAAAGGGCAGAATGCCTCAGACAGCCAGTGTTAGAGGTAAAACACCGCCAGTCAGTGCCAGCTCGTCTTTCTCCTCCTGCTGGGCCATATAGCCTCCATGGTCCATGTGACCCTGCTAGCCCACTTACACATGCAGGCAGCTTCCTGGACAACACTTAGCTGCCCTGCTGCTTCTTGCAGCAACCGCACCCAGAGAGGGTGGCAGCAGATGCCTTCCTGATCCCATGGATGGAAGACCTCTATGCTTTTCCGCTGATCCTCTGTTGCCCAGACCCTCTTCAAAGTCCAGCACGAGGGAGCATCACTAATATTAATTGCCCCCAGGTGGCCCAGAGAGCCCTGGTTCCCACTGCTGTTCTCTCTGTTGGCGACACTCCTGTTCTCGCTGAACCGTGCACCGGACTTTCTGTCCCAGGAAGTGGACTCCCTCCTCCACCTCAATCTGAGGTCTCTCACGCTAACAGCATGGCTGCTGAAAGGATAGTATTGTCCCCTTTCAACCTCCCAAGGGAGGTCGAGGTGGTCCTGCTGGCTTCTTGAAAGCACTCCACCAAGCAAGCTTACGCCTTTAAGTGGCGCAAAGTTTCACTGTAGCGTGCAAAGAGACGGGAGAACCCGTTCTCTGCCACGTGCAATTAGTACTCCAGTACCTACTGCAGCTGTCCCACACTGGGCTAAAATCCAACTCTGTGAGAGTGCACCTGAGTGCGATGGCTGTACACTATCGCCCTATCGAGGGAAAAACCCTCTCGGGGCAGCCCCTGGTCTCTTGGTTCCTCCAAGGCCCTTGTCTGCCCTCCCACAGCGGTGGGACCTCAGCGTGGTACTCTCACAGTTCATCAGACTGCCATTCGAGCCTCTAGCCACTTGCCATCTGTGGTATCTTTCATGGAAAGTTGCCTTCCTGGTGGCTCTCAAATCCGCTTAAAGAGTAAGCGAACTTCAGACTCTGGTGGCAAAATCACCATATACAAGATTCTACAAGAACAGGGTGGTGCTCCGCATCCACCTCAAATTCCTCCCAAAGGTGGTATCTCCTTTCCACCTCAACCAGGAGATGGGTCTCCCCACCTTCTTCCCATGGCCTCATGCCAGTCGGGAGAAAATTATACTCCATACATTGGATTGCAAACTGACTTTGTCCTCCTACCTACAGCGGACTTGAGGCCATCGCAAAGCTCCTCAGCTTTTTGTTTCTTATGACCCTAGCAGACTGGTGCTTCCCGTGACTAAGCAAATTCTGTCCACTTGGGTGATGGACTGTATTGCCCTCGCTTATGAGCGAGCTTGGCTCTCCCTGGAACACTGGATCACAGCACATTGTGTGAGAGCGATGGCCACATTGTTGGCTAACCTGTGCTCAGTGCCGGTGATGGAGATCTGCAAGGCCGCAACATGGTCTTCATTTCATACGTACACAGCTCACTACTGCCTGGAGAGAGAGTCCCGTCGAGACAGTGCCTTCGGCCAGGCAATACTCTGTAGTCTTTTCGGGGTGTAGACAACTCCTGCCCTCTGACCCTTCTGTTCAGGATACCGGAATGATGATACCGCTGGATGCTAGGGTCTTGCAGAGTCTCTCTGTGGGGAATTGCCTTCTGCAACTCATGGCTACCCGACTTGGTCGCTGTTGGTGCTGTCGTGGTTCAATTCTCAGCAGCTTGGATCTAGGAAGTCCATATGTGAGGACTGACTTCCTGCTTGTTCCTGGAGAAAGCGTAGTTACTCACCTGTAACAGGTTTTCTCCAGGGACAGCAGGAATCAGTCCTCACAACCCTCCCTCCTCCCCTTTCAGTTGCCCCCTTTACCTTCTTTTATTTTTATACCTTCCTAGTTATGTCATCTGACTGAGCAAGATGGCACCCTTGGGCGAGAAGGGGGACCACGTATGCATGGTAGCATATCCCAAAGACTTTCTTTGAAAGCTGGAGAAATGCTTCGGTGCAGGCTCCATTGGCGCCAATGTCACCCCATATGTGAGGACTGATTCTTGCTGTCCCTGGAGAACACCTGTTACAGGTGAGTAACTATGCTTTCTGTTCTGCAGAAGCTGAACTGCTTCTCTCGTAGTTAATGCATTGGGTCATTTTTTTTTTGAGGACTATATTTCTCTGGAATACTTGATTTAGTCATGCTCATTTTTGAAAACTGAAGTCTTTTCACTGTTTCTTCTCCTCAAAGTAAACTTGGTCCTGTTCGTTAAATGTTTGGAGAGTGATTTTGCCCCCTGACAGACAGACATTCTCGACCCCTTTAGGTATAATTTCTTTCCAGTGTTCCGTTGGGTTGAAACAAATAAAAAGCTACTGCCACCATTGACTTCTCAGAGTACCCTGAATTGGTGCCATATGAGTAAAACTTGGCTCTCTTTCTGCAGGGGCTGAGTGTTCTATAAAGCAGCATTCCAGCTTAGCACATTCCAAGATGATGGAACCTAAAATGAAAATTAGACCCAGTCCTCTGCAATGTAATATTTTAGACCAACTGGTTGATGCCTGACTTTGTCCTTATTAAACAAAAGATTCCAAAGTACTGATGTAATACTTCTTCATTGGGCCATGTAAAACTAGATATAATGTAGTATTTGAACGAAGGCCATGCATGTCCATTCTTCATTTCAAGAAAGCACCTGTGTAATCCGAACAACTCATGTACTTTGCAAGTTATCTCAGCTGGTGCACTAAAAGGTATCCAGTTTTCTCCAGATCCAAAAACTTGTCCCCATAGAGCACAGAAATTTGCTGGTTAGTAGCTATGGCTGATGATACCCAAACTTCTGAAAAGAAATAATTTCAGAAGAGGTTAACACACTAATCTTGACCATATTTCTACCAGCAACAACCTTAAAAAATTAATATTTCTTCACAGCTCTCAGGAAGTATCTAAACTTGTTTATGTATAGAGTGGGAATACTCCTTGGCAGTCATGTCATTTGGATTAAATATGGAACTCTTCACATTGCATATCTTCAGGGGGGTTTTTAATCAGGAAATTTTAAACAGCTCTTTTAGTTGCAACCTATGCTCTACTTGCACTTTATGTGAATTTCTTAATTGGGTTCTGACCAACAGACTGTAAAATCAGAAGCAGAGTGGGTTTTAATACATTAGAAAGCAATTCTCCTTGGATATTATACTAGCAGGATCTAAAAGAAAAAACAACCCACAGTCAATCTGTTTTAATCAAAGCATTTCTTGGATCTTCCCCCTCCCCACTTCACTTTTCTGTCTTTCATGGGGTAGTGGGCTCTTCTAGGAGATAGGGGACATGGTTTTTGCACTGGAACTTATGAATGAAACAGGCTGGGGGAGGGGGGGTTCTCCCTTATAAGCAGTAAGCTTTCAACTATCCCCAGTCTTATTCTTCTTTTCCATGCCCTGTGATGCATGGTGAAGAAAGAGAGCAAAAATAGATGACAATTTGTTTCAGTTGACTAAAAGTCTTGGGAGGAACATAATTATTCAGTGCCATGAGCTAAATCCACATTGTCATCATGTTTACCTTTTTTTAAGTTCTCTTTTAACAGTGTTTCATTTTTATCCACAGAAGAGGAAGGAAGGGATCTCAGTTGTATTGTAGCTTCACTCGTTCAAGTGATGCAGGATCCTTATTTTCGCACCATCACTGGGTTTCAGAGCCTCATACAGAAAGAATGGGTCATGGCAGGACATCCTTTCCTGGATAGATGTAACCACCTAAGGCGCTCTGACAAAGAGGTAAACGTTTTGTGGACTGACCAACATATGAATCATATAAATGAAAAGCAATGTCTTACTATGGCTTTTGGTCAGAATTTAAATACATTGAAATCTTTATAAGCAAGGTGTTTCCCACGCATCCCTAGCCCAAATTGGACTACTTGATTACTCTCTGATTTTTTTTTAATTTTTAGTTGAGGCAAATCGTTACAAGATTCAATATTAGAGCAGCTCTAGGCAATAGAGTGTAGAGCTACAAGACAAACTGAAATCATGTACTGTATGTACATCCAACCATATCTGTTTCAGTGGTACTTGCTGCTGTTTGCTAGTGACCTGTGTATTGGAAAGAATGTGATGATATTGTGACATATTGTACAAAATCCAGTTATTGTTAAATATGATTTGGCTTCCTGCTCCTACACAGGGTTTATAAGTCGTCCTCCTTGGATCATTCTGCTAGACCAGTCCAGACAAATGAGTTAACGCCCCCAACCAGCGGATGATGAGACAGAGAACTACTAGAAGAGTTGTGACATCACTAGTAGTATGATACTCAGTACAGCTAGGGGCACCCCTTCAGTATTTCTCTGTTTCAGCAAATGGTGGTTGGAATTCAGTACAGCTCACTGTCTGATGGCTGCTGGACATTTGTGGACTTTTCCTGACTAGCCCCTGGGAGTACATGGGATACCCTGGTTAAGGGGGTGATTTTAATGGGGGGAGGGGGGACATCTGGCTAAGAGAGCCATTTCAGTTGCCAGAGTACCTCGTTGGCCGCCTGACCCTTTCTTCATTTTATTTCTTCGGTTTGTTTTTTTAAAATTAAACAAAAAAACCCAGAAAATTCTTCTTACTACTAACAATTACCGGGACTTCAGCAGGGCTCAGGCACCCGATCTCTAGTCTCTTTTCCTCCCCTCCCACAGTCCTAATTTGAGGAGTAGGAGACGGTGATGATCTCTACCTGAGGGGCTAAACGTTTGGCAGGATCAGCTGCATCTTGCTTGTAGCCTCTGCTGGCTCTCTCCACAGCAGTGCGTCCTTTCTGCAGCGTAGTTCCCTTTCAGCAGCCAGAACTCACGCGCACATCATGCCCACCTCTCTTCCCTGCTGTCTGGCCTTTGGGAAGAAACACCGCTTTTTGATAGGCTCTGTTCCTCCTGCACAGAACATCTGGAGGAGTCTTTGTTGGCACTGTCCTATGCCATCACTAAAGCTGCGGTCACGTGTTCACCGGCAGCAGCGGCGGGGCCTTCCAATGCGATACCGGCACAGGATGACTCTCTTCCGCCTGATCTCCAGGAACAAGCAGGAATGAGTCCTCACATATGGGGTACGTCGGCACCGACGGAGCCTGCGCGGAAATGCTTCCCCAGCTTCCCAAAAAGGAAAGCTTTTGGGCACATCCCACCGCGCCTGCGCGCTGCCTTCCCGCCTTTTCTAACTGACTCTCCTCAGTTTCTTCTTTTCCGCGGAGCCAGCAGGTCGAGCCCTGTCACCGCTGAAGAAGTTTCTTATGTTAGTTTGTTTCTTTGGTTGCGTGTCTGCCTCCCCGACACCGGACCGGTACCGCCGGTCTTTTCTTTCTTCTTTTACAAAAAAAAACAAAACCTTTATCTTTTTTCTTCACTTAGTATTATTTCTTCTGCAGGCCTTAGGGCCTACAAAAAGATTTTCCCTCATGGAAAAACAAGCCTCAGGCTTTAAAAAATGTACTAAGTGTAGTGGTACTATTTCTATTACAGATACCCATGAATGGTGTCTCAAATGTTTGGGCCCTGACCATTCCGTTCCGGATTGTCCATCCTGCTCCATGATGTCTAAACATGGGCTACAGAATCGAGCAGCTAAGCTCCATATGCTGTTTCCCACAGAGGCGCCAATCGACATCTTCTAGATCATCGTCTCCTGATGGATCTCAGGTAACCAAACATAAACCAAACAGGTCCTCAAAGGGTAAATCTCCCTCTAAGCATCGAGTTGCCCCCGGGCTTACCCTTGAGGATCCTGCCCCAGCCAAACAACCCCGGCGGGAAGCTCCGGCTTCCAAAGCTCCTCCTATGGGGTTACAGGTTGACATCGATGGCACGGCCTCGACCGATCACCTGTTAGACTGCTCTGGGGTACCGGCACATTCTCCCGGTACCGACATCCAGGCAGTCGTGGCGTCTATGGATCATACTGTCTAATCCATGCAGCAAGCTATCATGGCTTTCATTCAGGCTGCGACGCCAGCGGTACCGCATCGAATATCGATGTCGGTACCGGCACCGGTACCGGGCTCGATGCCGGTACCGCTTGCTTTGACATCAACCAGGATACCGACTCCGGTTCCTGGATCCGGGCGCTTCCCCAATACCGATCCGGTTCCGGGGACGCCCGATGTCGATACCGATCGATACGCGTATCGATCGTTGGAATCGGACAGACGATACTTCGATTCCTCTGATTCCGATTCATCAGAAGAATCTCCTGAAGTGTCTATTACTCTCCCTGAGGAACCTTCTTCTCCAAAGAGGAGAATGTCTCCTCCAGAAGATTTGTCCTTTCAAGACTTCATTTCAGAAGTGGCTAAAGGACTTGCCATTTCAGTATCCTCTGAAATAGAGCCTAGAGCTAAAAAGCTTGACATTTTAGGTTACTCTAAGGCTCCCAGAGAGGCAGTCACCTTACCAATTCATGAAATTCTTCATGAACACATGCTTGATTTATGGGAGACTCCTCTCACCCTTTCTCCTCATTCTCGTAGGTTGGACACTATGTACCGTGTCCCCCCTTGTCCTGGTTTTCAAAAACCCAGCTTCCTCACCATTCCATTGTGGTGCAGTCAGCTATGAAAAGAATAAAGAGTACTAAAAGACATTCTTCTACTCCTCCAGGAAGAGAATGCAGGACCTTGGATGCTTTTGGTAGAAAAATCTTCCAAGCCAGTATGCTAATTGCTAGAATCAACTCACATAGTCTTTATATGGGTATATTTCTCAAGGAAATTGCACTGAAGTTGCATACCTTTCTCCCTGTTATCCCAGAAGACAGAAAGGATGAATTCCTCCTTTGGCTTAAGCATACTCAGGATGTTTCCAAGTTTTCCAATAGGGCAGCCTTTGACTCCTTTGAGGGTGCTAGCAGAGCCTCAGGCATTGCCATTGCTGCTCAGAGACTTGCTTCGCTCCAGGCTTCTGATCTAGAGCCTTGGGTCCAGGATGGTCTGGGAAATCTGCCCTGTACAGGTGAGAATCTCTTTGGCAAAGAGTGGCAAATTAAAGCCACTCAAATGGATGCAGAGAATGCTGCTCTGGATAGACTTTCCAAGTCTACCTCCATGCCATTCAAGAAAAAGTCTTTCAAGAAACCTTATTTCAAGAAGACCAGATTCCCTTCCAACTCTGGGCAGCAATCTGCTGCTGGTCGTTTTCCAACTAAGCGACAGCAACCTAGGCAGGCCAGACCCAAACCTGCCGCAACTCCTGCAACTCAACAGTCTCAACCCCCTCAGGGTTTTTGACTGCATTCTAGAGAACTTAACCTTTCTGGCTCTACCCCAGCCAGAACTTCTCCCCATTCCAGGAAGGTTAGCTCATTTTGCTCCCAGGTGGGAGCAAATAACATCAGAACAATGGACCCTCTCCATCATAAGAGAGGGTTACAAACTTCTTTTCTCAGACCTTCCTCCACACACCATGGTGAGACATTTCAACTCTCCCACACCTCTCCTCGACCTTCTGGGTCAGGAAGTGTCTACCCTGCTTGCCCAAGGGGCGATAGAAGAGGTTCCCCTTCTTCAGCAGGGCTCAGGGTTCTATTCCCCCTATTTTCTCATCCCCAAGAAAACAGGGGGTTACAGACCCATTTTAGATCTCAGGGAATTGAACAAATTCCTATGCAAGGAAAAGTTCAAAATGCTTTCTCTAGGCATTCTTCTTCCCTACCTAAAGAGCCAAGATTGGCTTTGTTCTCTAGATCTCAAGGATGCGTACACCCATGTCCTCATCCATCCATCCCACAGAAAATTCCTACGATTTCTGTTCCAGGGACAACATTATCAGTACAGAGTGCTTCCTTTCGGCCTAGCCTCTGCCCCCAGAGTGTTCACCAAATGCATGGCAGTCGTTGCAGCATTTCTACGCACCCTAGGAATTTTTGTTTTCCCATATCTCGACGATTGGCTCATCCGAGCACCAACTCAGTCAAGCTCAGATTGCTCTAAACCGCACAAGACGCATTCTGCAATATCTGGGACTGGTGGTAAACCTCTCAAAGTCCCAGCTTTCTCCCACTCAGTCCCTAGAGTTCATAGGGGCCTGGTTGGATACCACCACTGCAAGGGCCTCAGGCCTGTTGCCATCGTCTACTGCAGTTAGCCTCCCAGGCACAGTCAAAGAGTCACTTGACTGCCAGGGAGATGCTTCAACTGCTAGGCCACATGGCTTCCACAGTACATGTGGTACCCTATGCTCGCCTTCACATGAGAGCAGCTCAGTGGACTTTGTCCACCCAGTGGACTCAAGCTTCAGGAGCTCTCTCCGACCAAATAGCAACCTCCAAACGTCTCTTTTGGTCTCTCCAATGGTGGATGTCCACTCAAAATCTGTTGCTGGGGTCTCCCTTCCAACAGTCATTGCCCCAAGCAACCCTGACTACAGATGCCTCCCAAACAGGTTGGGGAGCTCATCTAGAGGACCTCTCCACCCAAGGCACTTGGTCTCTACAGGAGACCTCCCTTCATATCAATCATTTGGAGCTTCGAGCAGTTTTCCTAGCTCTCCAGGTCTTTCATACCCTCCTTGGCTACAAGACAGTCCTCGTTCACACAGACAATCAAGTAGCCATGTTTTACATAAACAAACAAGGAGGAACTGGCTCTCTGTCGCTTTGCAACGAAGCTCTCGGACTATGGGCCTTCGCCAGAGAGCATCAGATCCATCTCCTGGCAGTATACCTCCCAGGAATCCAAAACTCTTGGGCAGACAGACTCAGTTGAGTTCTGCTTCCACACGAGTGGTCCCTGCATATGGATCAGGTACTCAGAATCTTTCAGGAATGGGGAACCCCGGATATAGACCTCTTTGCAAGTCCGTGGAATGCTAAACTTCCCCGATTCTGCTCCAGAATTCCGTGTCAGGGAGTTCAGGCCAGGGATGCCTTCCTCCTTCATTGGGGTCAGGACTTCCTGTACGCCTTTCCACCCATTCCCTTGATTCCCAAGACTCTGTTCAAACTCCAGAGGGATCAAGGATCTATGTTCCTCATAGCTCCACGCTGGCCACGCCAAGTGTGGTACCCTCTACTTCTGCATCTCTCCAAAGCCCCCTCCCTGGACTTGGGAGCTGCTCCAGACCTTTTGTCCCAGGAGGAGGGGACTTTGTGGCACCCAAACCCCAAGTCCCTTCACCTCAGGGCCTGGTTACTGAAGGCCTAGATCTTCAAGATTTAAATCTTTCTCAACAGGTGATGGATATCCTTCATGCTTCCAGGAAACCTTCCACCAGGGGTTCCTACGCCTTTAAATGGAAAAGATTTTCCATTTGGTGTGCTGACAGAGGTCTAGACCCTTTCGCACTTCCTTTAACTTCTCTGTTGGACTATCTCCTGCATCTCTCCAATGCAGGACTTAAAACTAATTCAGTGAGAGTCCATTTGAGTGCTATTTCAGCATCCCTTAAGCCCATCAATGGGCAACAAGTCTCCTCTCATCCTCTTATCTCAAGATTCATGAGAGGCCTCACTTTAACTAAACCTCCCATTAAGCCTCCTCCGGTGGCATGGGATTTGAATTTGGTTCTTGGTCAGCTCATGAAGCCACCATTTGAACCCTTATCTTCTACCTCCCTGAAATTTCTTTCCTGGAAGGTTGTCTTCCTTATTGCAGTCACTTCTGCTCGCCGCATTAGTGAACTACAGGCCTTAGTGGCAAATCCACCTTATACAAGATTCCATCATGACAAGGTGGTCCTCAGGACTAATCCACACTTTATGCCTAAAGTGGTCTCGCCTTTTCATCTCAATCAAGAGGTGTATTTGCCAGTCTTTTTTCCAGCTCCTCATGCATCTAGTGCAGAGAGGAACCTTCATATTCTGGATTGTAAAAGGGCTCTTGCCTTTTACTTACATAGGAACCAGCAACATAGAAAGTCTTCTCAGCTTTTTGTTGCTTTTGACCCTTCTCATTTGGGACTTCCATTCTCTAAAAGAACACTGTCCAATTGGATTGCTCATTGTATTTCTTTTGCCTACCAGAGCAAGAACCTTACTCTGGAGGGCCATGTTACAGCTCATAATGTGAGGGCCATGGCCACCTCTATGGCTCATCTACATTCTGTGTCCATAGACCAGATCTGTCGAGCAGCCACCTGGGCCTCGGTTCATACCTTCACAGCCCATTACTGCTTGGACAAGGATTCCCGCCGGGATGCCTTGTTTGGTCAGGCTGTTCTCAAACACCTGTTACATTCTTAATCAACTCCTACCCTCCTTCCCTGGATGGATGCCTGAGATCCATAGGAGGACATGGGACCCTATCCAGGGTCTAAATCCTAGGGGATCTCCCAGGCATCTTAGCTAGGGAGTCCCCATATGTGAGGACTCATTCCTGCTTGTTCCTGGAGATAGCACAGTTACTTACCTGTAACAGGTGATCTCTGGGAACAGCAGGAATTAGTCCTCACAACCCACCCACCTCCCCTAGGAGTTGTATCTTTCTGGTCTTTCCTTTCCTTTCTCTCTCTCTATTGTCTCAGCTATAAACTTGAACTGAGGAGAGTCAGTTAGGAAAGGCTGGAAGGCAGCGCGCAGGCGCGGTGGGATGTGCCCAAAAGCTTTCCTTTTTGGGAAGCTGGGGAAGCATTCCCGCACAGGCTCCGTCGGTGCCGACGTACCCCATATGTGAGGACTAATTCCTGCTGTTCCCAGAGATCATCTGTTACAGGTAAGTAACTGTGCTCTCTCTCACCACCTCGCACAGATGACATGAGAAGAGCATTAGAGGTGCGCAGAACGCAGGGGGGGGAGTCAAAGAGACTTTAAGGTTGTGGCTGAGTTTGATGCCATTTTTTGGCATGCCTGGTCGCTCTGGAAGGGCAGCCAGCCCACTCCTTCCCATTTGCCAGCTCCGGAGCAGACCTCCAGCCAAGCGCCTCAGTTATACAAGTGCACCCATGACACGGATGCCCCTCAGATGGTTTCCAAATGTCACAAGGGCACTTGAGGAGCTGGAGTCCCCAGATGAAGAGGAAGGAGCTCTAGGATCAGAGGCATCCACAGGCGAATCCGGGTTAGAGGGTGTCGAGATCCCGCTCCAGAATGAGGTGAGTGATGTGCGGGTTGTGCGCCTCTTCTGGCGGGAGGAGGTGGCTCCATTGATAACATAGGTTGCTGTGGAGCTCCGCATCCCTGAAGTCTCCGTGGGGGACCTCAGTCAGGCACAGACCCTATTTTCAAACGTGTCTGAACTCCGCCGTGGGCCTTTCCATTCCCAGTGGAGCTGCAACAAATGGTAGCAGAGGAATGGGACAAGCCAGATGCTACTCTTCACGTGGCCAGGTGCCTTGGTCAAATTTATCCTATATCTTTATTAGCATTTTTGATATACCGTTCGTTTAAGCTGGTCTCAGGAGGACCTGCAGCAATGGCCACAGTATCCCAAGGTAGACTCCTTGGTGACAGCCGTCACGAAGCACACCACAATTCCTATGGAAGGTGGTGTAGCCCTGCGTTACCCTCAGGACAGAAAGGTAGAAGGTCTTCTAAAGATGGCTTTTACTGCATCTTCCTTGAGGTTGCAGATGGCCACCTTCCATTGCCTTGCTGCCCAAGCCTTGGTGCACTGGATCCAGCTGTTATCAGTTGGGGTGAACACAGCCTGCCCTGGAGTCCGTCACTGCCTTTTTGGCTGACGCCTTTTAAGATCTTTTGCGGCTCAATGCCTGTAGGGTAGCAACGATGAATGTCACTCAGCACTTGCTTTGGTTGCAAAATTGGTCGGCTGATATGGCTTCCAAGATTCACCTGGCCGGACTCCCCTTCAAAGGCTCCCTCCTGTTTGGGAGGGACCTGGATAAGCTGGATAAAGGACCTCGGTGAGGTCAAGCCCCAGTGCTTACTGAGGAGAAGCTAAAGTCAAGCGCTTGTTCTCCACACCTTCGGCACCCAGAACCGGCTCTTGCAACAAAGGCTCACGGGAGCCACATTGTTACCATCATAGCCGCCCCCCTCCTATTCCTTGGGTGTGTGTGCCCCTTCCTTTCATGGAGAGCACCATGTAAGTCCCAAGCTCCTTCCTGCTTGTCATGCTGATGGATGGAAGGGCCCGTCTTCAGTGCTGCAGGTGGGAGGATGCCTGCGGTTCCTTCGGAGAGAATGGGCCCAAGTTAAATCAGATCGCTGGGTCCTAGACGTCAGCCAAGGCTATGCCTTGAACCTAGTCACACCCATTCATGACTGCTTCCTTGTTGTTCCCTGTAGATCTGCCCTGAAACATGGAGCCATTTTCAACACTCTTCAGCGGCTCTGGGATTTACAAGTCATTGTGCTGGTACCCCTGGAAGAATGCGGCATGGGCCGATACTCCATCTATTTTGTGGTGCCCATGAAGGATGTTGCGTTCCATCCCATTTTAGATTTGCAAGATGTCAGTTGCAGCCTGTGCATACCATGCTTCCACATGGAGACCCTTCAGTCGGTCATGCTGTCAGTACGCCCCAGCAAATTCCTGGTGATGCTAGACCTCACAGAACTGTATCTCCATATACCTATTCAGCCTGATCATCAGCGGTACCTCTGGTTTGCCATTATGGATCAGCACTTCCAGTTTTGCGCACTCACTTTTGGCCTCACGACAGCACTACAAACCTTCTCCAAGGTCATCATGGTGGTGGCCACAGCTCTGCAATGCAACAGTGTGTGTTCACCTTTACTTGGATGATTGGCTCATTCAGGCACAATCCTTCCCCGATGCAGAGCGGGCCATTCAGGTGGTGGTAGAGCAGTTGGAGTGCTAGGTTGGGCATCGATCATGAAAAGAGCTGTCCCCGCCTGTCGCAGACCCTCGAGTTCCTCAGGATTCACTTCAACATGGCACAGGCCAGGGATCACCTCATGCAAGATTGGTGTCACCACTTTGGGCAACAGCTCCACAGTTTTCTGGAGCTGGCCGCCCCGCAAGTTCGGGATTACCTACTCTTGCTCGGAGCCATGGTGGCAACTCTGGACATTGTGCCTTGTGCCCGAGTACATATGTGCCCTCTGCAGAAGACATTACTGGACTGGTGGTCTCCCAGCAGGCAAGACTTATCCATCCACCTTTCACTCCCGCGGTCGGTGCGGAAGATCCTATCCTAGTGGGCTTCCCCACCCATCTCCTCCAGGGGTTCCACTGGACATCCCCTCTTGGGTGGTGATGATGGATGCCAGTCTCTTGGGCTGGGGAGCTCATTGCCTGGATCACTCTGCTCAGGGATCCTGGTCACGGTTGGAGTCCAAGTGGGCGATCCACCGCCTCAAGGCACAAATCATTTGTGTGTCTCCATTCTACACTTCCATCCCCTGGTGAAAGGGAAAGCAGTCGGAGTACTTTCAGACAATGCTATGGTGTTCTCCTAAGTCACTTGCCAAGGTGGCACCAAGTGTCGTAGAGTAGCTTGCGAGATGCAACTGCTTTTCCCTTGGGCGGAAGCCCATCTTGTGACCCTCTCGGCCCAACACATCGCAGGGCAGGACTACATGCAGACCGACTATCTGAGTCGACATCACCTCGACCCCCAGGGAGTGGGAGCTGGTGCCGTACCAACAATGGACCTCACGGCTTCCCCCAGGAACACCTAGGTGCCAGCCTTCTTCAGCTGCTGTCAGACCACCAGCTTGGTTGGAGTGGATGCCCTCATTCAGCAGTGGCCTTTGGCTCGCCTGCTCTATATCTTTCCTCCGTGGGTCATGATTCCCTGAGCAATCCATCAGAGCGCCATCCACAGTTCATAGTTCTGGTGTCTCCGGACTGGCTTTGTCGTCCTTGGTATGCCGATCTGAAGTGATTGCAGCTAGATGATCCTTTCCCTCTCGGGAACCGCTGTGGTCTTCTTCGCCAGGGTCCTGTCCTCGTGGACGATCCCGGGCCCTTTTCGCTTACAGCCTGGCTCTTCAGAGGCGCTGCCTGCCATGTAAAGGTCATTCACTGGCAGTCATCGGTACCTTGTTGCCAGTTCGACGCCACTCTACCTCCATCACCTATGTTCACGTCTGGGCCCATTTTGAGTGCTGGTGTCAACCTCGTCACCCCTCTCCATGGAAAGCTCACCTTCCACAAATTCTGTCTTTCCTACAGCGGGGCTTCCAGACTGGCCTGTCATGGAACTCATTGAAGGTACAGGTGGCAGCCCTAGCTGCTTTTTGGGGTCCTATAGCGGGGCTTTCGCTGGCAGTGCATCGCGATGTTTTTAGATTTCTGAAGGGTGTGTGCGCCCTTTAGCTTCCAGTTCAGTCAGCAGTTCCCCCTTAGCAGCTATCGCTGGTTCTGTGGGTTCTTACTCCTCTGCCCTTTGAGCCACTGCAACGAGCCAAGCCTAAAGACATCATGCTGAAGGCAGTGTTCCTTGTCGCCCTTACTAAGGCCAGACCTTTGTCTGAACTACAGCCACTGTCCTGTCGGGACCCATATCTGGCCTTTACAGAGGAGGGCGTGACCTTATGGCCCATACCCTCCTTCCTACACAGGATCCTGATGCTATTTCATTTGATCATTTCTCTGGGAACAAGCAGGAAGCCAGTCCTCACATATGGGTGACGTCGGTGCCGATGGAGCCCGCGTGGAACAAATCCCCAGCTTTCAAAGAAAGCTTTTGGGATTGCTACCATGCATGCGTGGCCCCCTTCGCGCCCAAGGGTGCCATCTTGCCCAGTCTCCTTTTTTCCATGGAGCCCACCAGATGTCGGTTTTCATCCTGGAAAAAGTTGATTTTTTTTTTCGAGCATTTTTGCTCGTCTCCGGTCTTGTGCCGGTACCTTTCCCGCCCCGACCTCAGTGCCTTGGTATCAGGTCGATTCCTTTTTTGCTTAAGTTTTCATTTTTCTTTGGGCGTTTTCGCGCCCTTTTTTTTCTTCAATGGCAGCCCGAAGGGTTTTCGAGCTTGCTGGGGTTCTTTTTTTCCCCCATGGCTACCAGCGGGTTCAAAAACTGCGATTGGGGTGGGAAGATTATGTCCCTAACCGATATGCATGACTGCTGCCTCGGCCCGTACCGTGACCCGGCGATCTGTGGCCTATGTAAGAAAATGTTTTTGAAGGCCTTGAGAAAGCCGCCAGCAGCAGCAGGACAAAATTTTCCCTGTCTCCCCCATGCATCCGAGAGCCAGGACCTCGTCTGAGGCCTCGACGATTTGGGAGGAGCACTCTGAACCCAAGCGTCATCGTGGGTCCTCGGAGAGGGGGTCTCCCTCGAGAGAACAGAAGAGGAAAAAGAAACCCTCTAAGGCGGCGTCTCTTGATGGCTCCAATCGTCCGTTCTCCTCCCGGTGCCGGTCGCGGAGCCCCGAGCATCTGCTCGAGACATTGGAGAGGGAGCATCCAGCTAAGATTCCTTGAAAGGACCTGGTTGCGGATCGGCCTAGGCAAGTACACACTGTCCTCGTTGAGGATTCCCCTCCAGGGGGAGCCGGCATCGGGCCCAAGTGCATCAGTGCCCGTGCCACAGGCTGGGGAGCCTCTGGGACTGGTGTCCAGGATGGTGGCCTTGGAGCGCAGTGTCACTGCCTTCTTGGACTAGCAGCAGGTGCTGATGTCCGGCACATCCTCTGCCCCGGAGGCCGAGAAGACGTCCCCGGAGGCCGAGCTGATCCTCAAGGCCATGCAGGCCCAGATGGATCCTCGGCCGAGGTCATGCTTGGCCTCCCGCTCATCGGGGCCGAGGTAGTCACCGAAGAGTCTGCTGGGTTTGAGGTGTGTGGCGCTGGGGCCCTCGAAGCACGAGGAACACCGCGAGTCTTCCTCGGAGTCTCCGGCTGGGAGACCGAGGACGAGGAGTCCCCAGACACCCATCGTCATCGTGATGTCCCTTCCGATTCCCCAGTTTTTGAACCTCGTAGAATGTCCCCACCGAGGATATGTTTTTTTTGGGCTTTGTCCGGGATATGTCCAAGGCCCTGGCTTTCTCGATGGACTCCGAGGAGGATCCTTCAGCCGACGAGCTCGAGATCCTCCAGTACGAGGTTTCCCCTCGGGGAAACCCTCATGGTGCCCATTTCTCCCATCCTGGAACGGCTTATGTTCCGCAAGTGGGAGACGCCTGCATTGACAACTGTGATGAGCAAGTGACTCGACTCGATATATCGAGTCCGCCGGAGCCCTGGGTTTCAGAAGTCACAACTGCTGTACAACTCCATGGTTGTGGAGTCGGCCATACATCAACTGAAGAGTCAGAAGACGCACTCCTCAGTGCCCCCCGGCAGGGAGGGCCTGCACCTTGGATGCCCTTAGCAGGAAGTGTTACCAGGGCTCGATGCTGAATTGCCGGATCCAGGCCTGCCAACTGTACATGGGCATGTACCTGAGAGACCTGGCAAAGGAGCTCGCCGGGTTCTTGGCTGGTCTCTCTGAGGAGCCTTTGCAGCACTTCAAGAGGATGTCCAAAGCTGTCTGTGAGTGCTCCACGTTTGTCTCGGGTGGCATATGACGGTTTTGAGTCAGAGGCCCGGGTAGCTGTGGTGAGCATCGGTGCACACCGCCAAGCTTGGATGCAGTCATCTGACCTCGAACAGTGGGTACAGGACAAGTTGGTCGATGTCCCATGTCGGGAGGGGGGGGGGGGGGAAACCTCTTTGGCAAACCTATGACCAACAAGGCCGCAGAGCTGGAGATTTAGTTCATGACGAGGACTAGGCTCTCCAAGAACACAACTGCCCCTTCCCGAAAGAAGGGCTCGAGTAAGAAGCCCTTTTACCCGAGGAAGTCCACTGTTTACCGAAACTACCCCCCTTACCAGGCCTCCCCGGCTCCCCAGCAAGGGCAGCAGGCCAAGGGACAGCAGAAGGCTCCCAGGCTCCAGCTTCGGCCCAGCCTGGAGGGAGCTTTTGACTCCTGCAGCATGACCCCTCTCCCACTCGGAGCTCAGCAGCCTACAGGAGGTCGCCACAGGTGGGGAAATATCACCACCGATTCCTGGGCATTAAAGGTGATCAGGGAGGGTTACCTCCTCCACCTGAGCCAAGTACCTTCACACTGCTTCCCAGGAGAGCCCCTCAGGTCTCCCCTTCACCGGGACCTTCTTATGAAGGAGTTGGCAGGCCTTCTAGAGGACCAGACGGTGGAACCGGTGCCCACCACCTCAAGGACAAGGGGTTCTACTCCAGGTACTTCCTCATGCCAAAGAGGACAGGGGGCCTAAGGCCATCCTTGACCTGCGCAACCTCAACAAATTCCTGGTGAGGGAGAAGTTCAAGATGCTCTCACTTGGGACATTGCTGTCTTACCTCCGCCAGGGAGACTGGCTATGCTCCTTAGATCTAAAGGATGCTTATACTCAATCCTAATCCACCCAAACCACAGGCAGTACCTACGCTTTGTGGTGGGGGCAATCATTTCCAATTCAAGGTGCTTCCCTTCAGCCTAGCCTCTGCCCCCAGGGTATTCACAAAGTGCCTGGCAGTGGTTGCCGCCTTTCTCAGGCTCCAGGGGATATTAAGAACATAAGAACATAAGATATGCCATACTGGGTCAGACCAAGGTCCATCAAGCCAAGTATCCTGTTTCCAACAGTGGCCAATCAGAGTAGTTACTCACCTGTAACAGGTGTTCTCCAGGAGCAGCAGGAATCAGTCCTCACATATGGGTGTCATCGGCGCCGATGAAGCCCCAGTGGAGCATTTCCCCAGCTTTCTATGAAAGCCTTTGGGAATGCAGGCACGCATGCGCTGTTCCCTTCCTGCCTAAAGGTGCCATCTTACCTCAGTCAAATGACATAGTTTATTTTTCATTTTTGTGTGCTGTTTTTAGCTATGTACAACTGCAACTCCCAGGGGAGGAGGGAGGGTTGTGAGGACTGATTCCTGCTGCTCCTGGAGAACACCTGTTACAGGTGAGTAACTACTCTTTCTCCAGGACCAAGCAGGAAGTCAGTCCTCACATATGAGTGACTCCCCAGCTCTGGGCTACCAAGGAACCCAGGCTGAACAAGAGGAACTCCCTCTAGTCTCAGCAGCAAAGAAAGTCTTTTCAAGGACACAACCTCCACCGGTAGCCCAACAGAGGGCAGGAGTTGCCTAAACCTCAAAGAGATTCCGGAGTAATGCCTGGCCAAAAGCACTGTCCCTACGGGACTCCCTCTCCAGGCAGTAATGGGCTGCAAAAGTCTGGCTTGAAGACCAAGTTGCAGCCCTGCAGATGTCTCCCAAGGGTACAGAACGGAGATGAGCCACTGAGGCAGCCATTGCCCTGACACGATGGGCCGTGACCCTACCCTGCAAAGGAAGGTCAGCCGCCTTGTAAGCCCAGGTGATACAGTCAGCCACCCAGATGGACAAGGTACGCTTGGATACAGCCAACCCCAATTTATTGGGGTCAAAGGACACGAAGAGCTGAGTAGCCCTTCTATGCCCCTGTGTACAGTCAAGGTAGAAGGATAAGGCCCTCCTACAGTCCAGGGTGTGCAGGACTGCTTCAGCCTGGCTAGCATGAGGCCTAGGGAAGAATGTTGGAAGAACCACCTCCTGATTGAGGTGGAAAGAGGAAACAACCTTAGGGAGGAACTTTGGATGAGTCCTAAGGACTACCCTGTTCTATAAATCCTGGTGTAAGGCCTATCACAGACCAGGGCCTGAAGCTCACTGACTCGCCTAGCCGAGGTAAGGGCTATCAGGAAGAGTGTCTTCCAGGAGAGGACGCGTAGTGGACAAGTAGCCATCGGCTCAAAAGGTGGGCGAGTCAGTTGCTGCAAGACCACATTCAGCTCCCACTCAGGGGCAGGACGACGGAAGGGAGGCTTGAGCAAAAGCAAGCCCCTGAGAAAGCGGGACACCAAGGGGGGTGACCAGATAGACTGCCCCTCTACCAATGAGTGGTGAACTGCTAGAGCTGAGAGGTGGACCCGAACAGAATTGGACTTAAGTCCCTGATTGGATAAGTGTAGTTAAGTACTGAAGCACTACTGGCACAGTACAGGAGAAAGGATCCTCTGTACGTAGGTGACACCACACCGAAACCTCTTTCACTTGAGAGCATAGGTTTTCCTAGTGGACTGTTTCCTAGAGGCTAGGACAACCTCCTCAACTTCCTGAGGCAGGCCCCAGGGAGCCAAGACTTACCCTTGCAGCCTCCAGGCCATCAAATTGAGAGACTTGAGATTGGGGTGCAGAAGGGAACCCTGGTCCTGTGTGAGAAGGTCGGGTTGCAACCCCAGAGGTAGTGGAGGATCCACCGCCAGTTGAAGCAGAAGAGGAAACCAAGGCTGTCTCGGCCACCTGGGAGCTACCAGCAGGACCGAGGCTTTGTCCTGAAGAATCTTGAACAGGGTTCGGGCCACCAAGGGTGTGGGAGGAAACGCATAGAGGAGGCCCTGAGACCAAGATATCAGAAAAGCATCCGCTGCTATCCGCAGAGGATGTGGTTGCCTGGAGCAGAACTTCGGCAGTTGCTTGTTCAGTGGGCTGGCAAAAAGATCCATCAAAGGGAGACCCCATTTGAGAAAGATCTTCTGAACTACTGAAGGATGCAGCTGCCACTCGTGGGGCTGCAGAATCCTGCTTAACCTGTTTGCCAGGTAGTTGTCCTGGCCTGGAAGGTACACAGCCTTGAGGAGCATGTTGTGCTTGAGGGCAAAAGAACATAGGTCCTGGGCCTCCCGACAAAGGATCCTGGACCCGGTTCCGCCCTGTTTGTTCACATAAAACATGTCAACTTGGTTGTCTGTCTGGATCAGGACAGACTGAGTCAGGGTAGGAGTGAAAGCTCTGAGTGCTAAGCGAATAGCTCTGAGTTCGAGGAGATTGATCTGCTGCGCAGCTTCCCAGGGAGACCAGAGGCCCTGGGTGCACTTGTCCAGACAATGCGCTCCCCAGCCTTGCAGGGAGGCATCTGTGGTTAGCAATACTGTGTAACCTGGAATCTGAAAGGGCACCCCTTTCAGCAGATTGGGTGGGTGTAGCCACCAGTTGAGGGAGTGCAGAAATGGTCTGGACACTCTTATCCTGTCTCTGAGGTTGCCTGTGACCACTGAGTTTGAAGACACCATTGTGCAGGCCTCATATGGAGCCTGGCATTGGGGGTCACATGCACTGTCGAAGCCATGTGGCCTAGCAGTCTCAGGCAGAGTCTGGCGGAGACCAGGGACCTGCTGAGAAACTGACTTGCCAAGGCCATCAACCTTTGGGCCATGTTTTCTGGCAAGAATGCCTTTGCCAGGAGAGAGTCCAACCTTGCCCCTATGAACTCCAAGTTCTGGGAAGGGAGCAAAGTGGACTTTGCGAAATTTATGACAAACCCCAGGCGTTGTAGAAGAGCAATGGTCCTGAGGGTGGCTTGATTGGCCTCCTGACCTGTCTGACCCCTGATGAGCCAGTCCAGATAGGGGAAGACAAAGATGCCCTGATTTCTCAGGTAGGCCGCCACCACTGCTAAGCACTTTGTAAAGACTCTGGGGGCGGAGGTGAGGCCGAAGGGCAGCACTCTGTACTGATAATGGTTTCCTCCCACGATGAACCTTAGGTACTTTCTGTGGTCTGGATGAATGAGGATGTGAGTGTATGCATCCTTTAGATCTAAGGAGCATAGCCAATCTCCCTGCTGGAGGTAGGGCAGAAGGGTTCTAAGAGTAAGCATCTTGAACTTTTCTTTCACTAGGAACTTGTTGAGGTTCCTGAGGTCCAGAATGGGACGAAGGCCACCGGTCCTTTTGGGCACCAGGAAATACCTGGAGTAGAATCCGTGACCTTGCAAGTGGGGAGGCACAGACTCCACCGCCCTGTCCACCAACAGACCCTGAAGCTCCTGACGGAGAAGGTCTGTGTGCAGAGGAGGCCTTGGAGGCTCCCCTGGAAAGTATGGGGGTGGCAATTGGTTGAAATGGAGGGCATAGCCCTTGTGGACTATCTCCAGCACCCAACTGTCCCCGGTGATAAGGGGCCACTGGTGGGCAAAGAGGGCGAGACAACCTCCTGTGCAGAGTTGGGAGAGCAGTGGAGGAGAGGCTATGCTCAAGGAGTCAAAAACCCCCACCCTGCTGAGTGGTAGCAGGGGTCCTCTGCCTACGGGGGCTCATTACCCTGGCCCTTTGCTTGCTGACCCTGGGGGGCAGCTTGGGCAGCCTGATATTGTGGGTACTGTTTGTAGGCAGTGCCCTTCCTCGGGTAAAAGGGCTTTTTACCCGAGCCCTTCTTTTTATGAGAAGGGGCAGAGGTCTTTCTCGACAGCCTTGTCAGAGTGAGGTGCTCGGTCTCGAGCTGAGCAGCCTTCTCGGTCATGGGCTTGCCAAAAAGGTTTTCACCTCGGCAAGGGACATCGACCAACTTGTCCTGAACCCATGGCTCGAGGTCCGATGACTGCAGCCATGCCTGGCGTCGAGCCGCGATGCCGGCTGCCGCAACTCGGGCCGAAGCCTCGAAGCCATCGTAGGCGGCGCGCGACATGAACTTCGAGCAGTCCCGAATCCCCGAGGACAAGGACTTAAATCTCTGCAAGGGTTCCCCGGAGAGACCAGCAGAGAATCCGGCCAACTCCTTGGCCAGATCCCGCAAGTACATGCCCATGTACAGCTGGTAAGACTGGACACGGCAAGCAAGCATCGAGCCCTGAAATCACTTTCTACCGACGCCATCGAGGTTTCGGGCCTCCCTGCCAGGAGGCACCACGGAGTGCATCTTCTGGCTCTTCAGACGTTATATGGCCGATTCCACAACCATGGAATGGTGTGGTAGCTGTGCCTTCTGAAAGCCAGGGCTCTTCCAGAGCCGATAGATCGAATCGACTCGCTTGCTAAGAACCGGCGCCGAGGCCGGTGCCTCCCACATACGGAAGAGGAGCCGTTCCAGCATCGGAGGAACCGGGACAGTAAAGGCCTCCTTCGGAGGAGAGTCATACTGCAGCGCCTCGAGCTCTTCAGCTCGAGACTCTTCCTCGGGGTCCGCCGGAATAGCCAAGGCAGTGGCCATATCCCGGACGAACTCCGAGAACCGAGTGTCCTCCGGGGGGGACCTACTCCGGGGCTCAGACTGCGGTTAGTCCGAAGGGATGCACCGAGTCTTAAAGGTATCAGGAGACTCTTCATCCTCCGTATCCCAAGCCGACTCGTCCGAGGAAGAGTCGGGGTCCGACCCCGCGGGGCCCTGGAGCACCCGCCCCGACACCGGAAGCACCGGCGTCGACGCCCTCAGTCCCGAACGGGAGGTCGAGGGAGACCGCGACCGAGGTTGACTCCGAGCCACGATGGACTCGAGTATCGGCTCGGTCTCCGGGGTCGACTTCGACGTCGATGTCCCGGTGGTCGGGGCAGATGCGCCAGACAGGCTGGCCATCAGTGCCCGCTGCTGCTCCATGAAGGCAGACATTCTGCTCTCCAAGGCTGTCATCCTGAGACTCAGCTCGGGAGATGCAGCAGCCACCGACTCGGGCCCCGGCGGCGCCGGGCCCGACATCGGCTCCCTGGGAGGAGAGTCCACGAGGACTACGAGGCTTGCATGTCCAGCAGACTCCGGCTCCACACGAGGAACTTTGGCAGGCTTCTCCGGTTCCACAGACCTGGGGCGACAGTCGGGGGTCTTAGACCTGGCCCTCGAGGAGCCAGGGACCTCCTCCTCCGACGCCCTCGTGAGCCGTTTCTTCCTGTTGCGTTCCCGGTCGGGGGACCCCCTGTCTGAGGAGCTCTGACGGCGCTCTGGATCGGAATCCCGAGATGTCGAGGCCTCAGATGAGGTCCGGGCCCGGCCGGAGGCTGAGTCCGAGAAAAGCCTTTCCTTTTGCTGCTGACAACTTCGTAGTGCCTTGGAAGACATTTTTCCACAGGCCCCGCACGACTTAGGATCGTGGTCGGGGCCGAGGCACCAAAGGCAGCAGTCTTGTGTGTCGGTGAGAGACATTAGTTTCTTACACCGATCACACTTCTTAAAACCACTGGAAGCCATCGGGGGGAAAAAGAGTCCCCGCGAGGTTAAAGGACCGGCCTTCCAGGGAAAAAGAGAAAAAAGGGCGCGAACGCCAGCCACGAAGGGCAAAAACCGAAAAAGAAGAATCGGGCTCGATACCGGTGTACCGAACCCAGCGGGAGGGGAACCGGCGTCGAACTGGTAGAAAAAGAGCAAAAAATCGCTGAAAAATCTAATTTTAACCGGGAAAACTGGACACACGTCCGATGGGCTTCACGGGAAAAAAGAGACTGAGGTAAGATGGCACCTTTAGGCGGGAAGGGAACCGTTCGTGCGTGCCTGCATTCCCAAAGGCTTTCATAGAAAGCTGGGGAAATGCTCCGCTGGGGCTTCATCGGCGCCGATGACACCCGTATGTGAGGACTGACTTCCTGCTTGGTTCTGGAGAATAGGTCATACGTACCTAGCAGTTTCCCCAAAAGACACAGGTTCCGCAATGCTTGTACTGGGTCAAGCATATTTGTTTTCCCCTATCTTGATGACTGGCTCATCAGGGGTGCTACAGCCCCCGAGGTGCAGCAGGCTACAGCATGCACCACCCAGGTCCTGCAACACTTGGGCTTTGTTATCAACTACCCCAAATCGAACCTTTGCCTGTCACAAGAGCTGGAATTCATTGGGGTAAGGATCAACACCATTCAGTCAAAGGCCTTCCTACCCGCAAACAAGGCAGCCAGGCTCATGGCGCTAGTCAGATATACAGCACCATCCCTTGGTGCCAGCCAGGCATCTGCTGTGCCTCCTCGGGCACATGGCCTCCACGGTGCATGTCACTCCAGTTGTCTGCCTCCACATGCGAACAGCACAGTGGTGCCTCAGGGACCAATGGTCCCAGGCCACGGGACATCTCAAGGACAGAGTCTGAGTGACCCAGCAGCTGGTACAGTCCCTGATCTGGTGGCTATCACCCCGGCACCTCCCTGCTGGGCTGGAGAGCCCATTGCGAGGGATACCGCACCCAGGGCACTTGGTCCCCCAGACGAGAGCGCTCAGCAGATCAACCTCCTGGAGCTGCGGACCATTCATCTTGCCCTGAAGGCTTTCCATCATCACCTGGGCCACCGGTCAGTCCTAGTTCAGACAGACAACCAAGTGACCATGTTCTGTGTGAATGAACAGGGAGGCACGGAGTCCCGTGCCCTCTGCCAGGAAGCCCTGAATCTGTGTTCTTTTGCAGTCTGGTAGGTCATTCTCCTCAAAGCGGTATACCTGCCGGGCCAAGACAACTTGCTGGCCGACAGACTCAGCAGGATTCTCCAGCCGCACGAGTGGCAGCTGGGCCCAGGGGTTGCCAACAGGCTTTTCCAAACTTTGGGGGAACCGGTGATAGACCTGTTTGCAAGCCAGGACAATCACCAAGTACCCTGTTTCTGCTCAAGGCAGCCGCATCCCACCAGAGTGGCCACCGATGTCTTCCTGGTCTCATGGTTGGAGGGGCTTCTGTATGCTTTTCCTACGACACCACTGATCGCCAGGACGCTGTTCAAGATTCTCCACAACAGAGCCTCGGTTATGTTGGTGGCTCCAAGGTGGCCCAGGCAACTTGGTTTCCACTAATTCTGCAGCTAGCGGTGGAGGCCCTCATATCCCTGGGGTCCACTCCATGGCTCCTTTCCAGGAGGGGGGCTCTCTCCCACACCCCAACTTTGTTCTCCCTCTCGCTGACGGCATGGCTGCTGAGAGGGTGACTTTAGCCCCACTCCACCTCCCGAAAGAAGTGGAGGATGTTCTGTTGGCCTCGCGCAAGGTGTCTACCAGACGGACCTACGCCTTTAAGTGGCGTAGGTTTACACTTTGGTGCACTGAGTGGGGGGCCGATCCCTTCTCTTGTCCGGTGGTCATGGTGTTGCAATACCTGTTCCACCTCTCCCGAGCGGGGCTCAAGTCTAACTCTGTTAGGGTACACCTCAGTGCCCTAGTGGCGAACCAACATCAGGTGGCCGGGAAGCCCCTCTCGGCCCACCCAGTAGTGTCCTGCTTCCTAAGGGGCCTACTCCTGTCTAAGCCCCCGGTTCGCCCCCCAGTGACTGAATGGGTTCTCAGTGTGGTGTTGGGGCAGCTCACCCTGCTGCCTTTCGAGCCTCTGGCTACGTGCCACCTTTGCTATCTCTCCTGGAAGGTGGTTTTCCTGGTTACGCTCACTTCTGCCCGTAGGGTAGGTGAGCTCCAGGCCCTTGTGGCTGAGACACCTTGCACCAAGTTTTACAAGACTAGGGTGGTGCTTTGTACGCATCCCAAATTTCTTCCGAAGGTGGTGTCCTCTTTCCACCTCAACCCAGGAGGTGGTCCTCCCTACCTTCTTTCCCAGACTGCATGCCAGTTGGGCAGAGACTTAACCCTCCATTTCCTTGGAATAAAGGCCTGGCAATCTACTTCCAGTGATACTGCCAAGAAAACCCAGGAGCTTCTGTGTCGCCAGGAGTCAGGACTGACTCGAAGGCACACATTGCATTGCATATGCACACCTTAGAGAGGAAAATACTAAATGTGTAAGTTTACATGTTATTGTCTTTGTAATTCTCCCTTTAGTAAAAGACAGACATTTTTTTTCTACCTCCATCAGTGGTGTCGTGACCTAACTGGGGCTCATTAGAAAGTTTGTACTTCAAGAGCTACTCTGAGAGGGCCTACCATAGTTCAGAGAAATGGGAACCTGCTCCGTGAACTAACTTGCGTTTCTATAAGGTAGCACATCATGCTATAAAAAAAATAGAAAGAAATAAAATTGTATTGTTCCATAGTGTCCCTCCAGTCTAGACTATGAGTTTTCTCCCAGCAGATGGAGACTGAGAATTCCAGGCTTTTCATGATGTCATCACATGAGATATCGAACTCCTCCCACATAGCCAGTATCCTCAGTCTCCAGCAGATGGGGAAAAACTCTGTATAGTTGGGCTACACTGTTGTGGAAAAAACCTAAAGAGGGTCATTGTTTGGCAGGAGCCTTGGCCTCCAAGTTGCCAGAAGAGCATCTGGACATTGTGAGGACCCAAGTCCATTGAGTTGGGGGAGGACAGAGACCAAGAGAATCCCTGCCTTTATTCTACATAGCTGGCATCGGGACTCTGGCTTCAGTGGCAGGGCTCCATTTGCGGCGGCTAGCCCTTTAAATATGGCCATATTGCATTTGGCGGTAGCTGAGGGGGCAGTCTCTCCAGTGCAGCTCCAATCATTGGCTGTGTGCTTCGGGGGACCGTGTGGTGAGTGTTTGCTCCAGGGACGGTGACTGGCTTCGGGGCAGGGCATTTGGTGGCGCGGTTTCTTCTTACCTCCGTTTTGTTTTGCTTTGCTTTGTTTTGTTTTTGCAGTTCAAGCATCATCTTCAGTTGTGGCAGTGTTTTTTCCCACCTTTGGGGAAACATGCAGATGCCGTTGGGAAAGGCCCTTTGTGTAGGCTGTGGCCTGCACCAGGGATGTCTGTCACTCATGGGGCTCTGTAGGCCCTATGAGAAGGCTGATCGGGAGGCTGGGGACCTTTTGAGGGGTTCCCCCCCTAGCGGAGGGGGGGGGGCAGCGAATATGCCTCTCCTTTGTGCAGAAGAGCCCTTGAACACGGTGCACATGGCAGTTCCCATGGTTTTGGCAGGAACTGTGGCCATTACTGCTACTGCAGCTCTGCCCACAAGAGAGGCTCCTGGGAGCGCAGGATTTGGCCTCAGCAGGCCAGGAATCTCCCCAGGGGTGCTCCTGCAAGACGGGTGGAGCTCCTCTTATGCCATATTTAGACCTGATGTATATGCAGGCCAATCTTATGAAGCAGGGCCTGGTGGGGTGGCGGGAGTCTCCAGGGGTTAGCACTCGGGTCTGGGAAGAGTAAAGGTCCACTGGGGTGCAGCCGGACACACTAGTACCTTGGGGAGGCAGGATCCCAGAAGACCCAGAGATTGGCTGCATCTCAGATTGCTCCTTGGAGTCAGACGACCCACTGGGAGTGTCTTTCAGGACTCGGGGCTCAGGGATCCTCCATGGACCTTGAGAAGGGAGAGATTCATCCAGGAGAGGACCCCAGCATTGTCTGGGTCTTCCACAGGGAAGAGTTGGGGGCACTCATAGTGCATTTGCTGGGAGATCTCAATATCCCGTTCGAACCTCAGGCTCTGGATCCTCCCCTGGAGGATCCCTTGTTACAAGGCATCCGCACATCTGAGATGGCGTTTGCGGTCCATTGCGCCATCAAACAAATGATCGAAGAGGAGTGGGAGGTTCCAGAGGCTTTGTTGGGGGAATGGGCGATGGCCCTTCTCTACCTTATCTCTACAAGGGAGAAGGCGCTATTTCAGTTGCCTAAAGTGGATGCCTTTGTTTCTGTCATCACCATGAAGGCTACCTTTTCAGTGGAAGGTGGGGCAGCGTTGAAGGATGTCTAAGATAAGAAGTTCGAAATGTTGAAGTAAGCTTTTGAAGTGAACGCTTTGGCGTTGCAAGCTTCAGTCTGTGGGACTTATGTGATCAGAGCCTGTTTGCGCTGGAACCAGGCCCTCCCGGACTCCACACCCCCAGGATCACAGCAGGAGTTGAGAGCTGCATATCTGGCGGACGCGCATTATGACCTGGTCAGAGTGTCTGCCAAAACTGTGGCCTCCATAGTGACAGCTCGCAGTCTACCCTTGGCGGATGTGTCTTCAGGTTGAGTAAACTCCCCTTTTGAGGGAAGCTTCTTTTTGGAGAAGCCCTGGAGAAGTTGATGAAGGATTTAGGAGAATCCAAACCGGTTAGGCTGCCTGACGATAAGCCAAAGAGGGGAAAAGCCTCAGCGACATCCAAGAGTCAGCCTTGAGATTTTCAGCATTTTCGTGCCACATGCTTTGCACCATACCAATGGGCAAGATACCCCTCGAGAGAGCAGGTCTTTCGTGGGGGCAGAGGCTCCAATTGCATGTTCTATTCCACGTTCTGAGCTCGTTCTGATAAGAGGGCACCTGCGCCAGTTCTACTTTTCCTGGAAGTCATTCACGATGGGTATGCATTGGAATTCACTCGTCCACTCAAGGAGGCCTTTCTACCTTCTTGCAAGGCACCAGGCAAATGGGAAGCAGTCAGAATGACCCTCCAATGACGACTTCAGTCCAGGCAGTCATGCCAGTGTCCACAGATCAGTTAGGCTCTGGTCGATACTCCATCTATTTTGTGGTCACCAAGAAGGAGGGGTTGTTTCAGCCCATTCTGGATCTCAAGTATGTCAACCAAACGCTGCGAGTACCCCTCTTTTGTATGGAGACGTTGCATTCTGTGATAACGGCAGTTTGGAAAGGAGACTTTTTGACTGCTTTGGATCTCACGGAAATGTGCCTGCATGTCCCATTCTCCAGGAACAAGCAGGAAGTAAGTTCTCACAAATGGGTGCCGACGGAGCCTGCGTGGAAGCATCGCCCCAGCTTTCAAAGAAAGCCTTTGGGAGATGCACCACACATGCATGATCCCCTTCCCGCCCAAAGGTGCCATCTTGCCTCGGCTCCTTTTTTTTGCAGAGCCCTCTGGACGTCTGTCCAGTTTCCCCTGGAAAAAGTTGATTTTTTTTTTTATACCTTTCTGTCTGGTTTGCATACCGATTCCTTTCCCATCCCTGAACCAGCTTGCCTCGGTGTCTCTCCTCTCTCCATGGGTTCATTCCTTTATTTTGTAGGGTTTTTTTTCCTTTTCTTCGAGGTATCCCTCGACCGGCGTTCGCACCTTTTTTTCGGCCAAAGGCCTTTGACCGCTGCCAGGCGGCAGGGACCCCTTTTTCCCGATGGCCTCCAGCAGCTTCAAGAAGTGCAATCGGTGCAGCAAGATGATATTCCTCACTGATCTGCATGACTGCTGGCTCTAGTGCTTTGGCCCGGAATACAACAACTCTGAATATGAACTTTGCAGGACCATGACCCCAAAGGTCCTTGGGAGCCGTCAGCAGCAGCAGGAAACGTTTTTCCTGAATTGGCCCTCCATATGTAAAATATTTCTTTGCCCTTTGTATGATCCTGATGATATCACAATATTTCAAAAAGCCCTTACTGCTTGAACGGTTTCTTCAGACTCAATAAAAAGATTTTTCCGTTCTCTGTTAGCTCTGATCACCAAAATATCAAAAATAGAACAAATAAATATATATAAAAATATATTCAAATTTCTTAATGAGGTCTCAGTATTATAGTGGCTAGGGCTCGCAGACTAGCGCCTTAACGAGACCCTATGCCTAATCACATCAACGACCTCTAAATACATGCAACAGTTCCTGTTTTTCAGCGAAATAATCTATATAAGAAAAATTTTTCTAAAGTCTCAACTTCCCATTAAGCACCAAAAAAACCAAATAGATCTTTATGGTCTGTATGAATTGCTTTTCACGCTGATCAGGATCCTGTTGTATCGTATCTTATCGTGTATACTGATCCCAACGTCACATCCCCGGCACCGCTTAGACGTTTCACAATGCTGTTTCGTCAGGGGATCTTAACTTCATCTACAAATAAAAAATAAAGAATAAAAGTGATCACTCGCTATCCCACTACCTTTCCTTAAACTAAACTACCAAACTATACTCACATACATTAAAAACTGCGACCTACCAAGTGATGCTGCCCACGTTTCCTCTCTCGGTCTAGAAACCAACTATTACCAACACACTGCTGGTTGATCAAACGGTTCCGTAGAAACACCGCGCATGTCCGATAGACTCACCCCCCTCTCCTTTTAAAAGCCACGAACCTCTTCCTTCCGACTACGTCACCCCCCTCCATAAAGACATACCTTCCCATCTAATGCTCTCGGAAACTTTGTCTACTTACTTCCTCCGTAGTATTTACCGGCCCGTGAATGGCCTTCAGACTTATGTCTAATTGATAATTTCTATGCTCCTCTCGAGCCGTCTCTACCCTCTTCCTTACACTATCGCTAGATTCCTCCGTCCTAACAAAATGTCAACATCTTCTTCTGAAATACTTCTCGACCTTTCATACACAAGCTGCCCATTCAACAAAATTATTTAAACCCCCCGGCACCACAGTATCTAATGTGTAAATTAATCTCTGCTCCTGTAAAATCAATGTCTGATCTAATGTCTTTCCCCCACGACCCTGTACTACCTGAATCAAACATAGACATCTAAGTTGTGCAAATGTATGATTTTTCTGTAGGCAATGTGCCACCAGAGGAGCTTCAAGCACCTTACAATGTAAACGGCTTCGGTGTTCTCTCATTCTTACTCGGAACGGTCTGATCGTCTTTCCCACATAGCACAAGCCACAGGGGCAGATAATTGCATACACGACATTGCGGGACCCGCATGTGGTCATTTGTCTCAATGTGAAAACTGTCCCATGATATTCAAATACCGAAGTTTCTATCGTTAATTCACAAATATCACAGCCTTCACACGGCTTATGAACCCCTGTCTGATTGAATGACCTGCCTACTCCGGGTAACACCGCTGGACTAACCCATTCTTTTAGATTTCGGTGCCTTTGCCATACGCACCGAACTCGCTTGTCCTGAAGCCCCGGCACTGCGGCAAGCACATTAGCATGTTTTCTAAATATTTTTTGAATTCCCATACTCAAAGGGGAATACTTTGAAATAAAATTAACACTGGTATCATCAAATTCTGTGGTCTCACGTTGGGGCCTCTTCTGTAACAAAGCCGCTCTATGATTATACAAAGCCCGGGAATAAGCGCGCTTAAGGAGCGATTCTGGATATCCCCTCTGTCTAAAATCCCTAATTAACTGCTTAGCTCTCCGCTTGTATTCCGCCTTACTTGAGCAGTTTCGCCTAAACCTTAGAAATTGAGAGAAGGGCAATCCTTCCTTAAGGCGTCTGGGATGCATGCTGTCAAAACGTAAAAATGTAACCCTATCCGTGGGTTTTTATAGATGGTAGTTTCCCAACCAACTGACCCCCGGGTAACGCTAACATCAAGATATGTAAGTGCATGGCTATGATATGTGTGAGTGAACTTAATATTTCTGTCACATGTATCCAACCAAAGAAAAAAGGCCAGAACTGGAGGCCTGGAACATATTAAAGGAACCATGAAGTCAGAGGACTACCAAAGTATTTTGGAGAGAAATGTGCTACCTAGTGTCAGAAAGCTAGGTCTGGGTTGATGGTCATGTGTCTTCCAGGAGGATAATGACCCAAAACATACATCTAAAAGTACAAAAGAATGGTTAAAAAGGAACAAACTGACTGTTTAAATTGACCATCAATTCAATTGAGAACCTTTGGAAAGAGCTGAAATATGCCACTGGTAAGAGGAATCCTGGAAAACATTCATGATCTGGAAAAAGTTGCAGTTGAAGAGTAGAGGAAACTACCAGCAAACAGATGCATGAAACATAAAAATAACTACAAGGAATATTTGGAGGCTGCATCAATGCCAGTGTTGTGCAACCAAATATTAGTGAAGGGTGCTATTAATCCTGTCCAGGTCATATTTTGTTTTTGTCTCAGAAATTACTAGGTCTAAGTTGTACAGACATCTTTTTTTGTTGTATACCTTTGAACATACTTCTAAATTATTATAGTGGCATACAGTTGGAATATTTCCAATTACTTCTCAAGATAATGGTACACAACATACCTAAAATGCAAGTGTGCCAATAATGCTGACGGTTTGAAAAAGGTTTGGACAAGTTCCTAGAGGGAAAAGTCCATTAACCATTATTAAAATAGACTGGGGAATATCCAGAGCTTATTGATGGGATAAGTAGCATGGGATCTTTCTAGGCACTTGTGACCTACATTATACTGGGCTTGATCGATCTTTGGTCTGACCCTTATGGCAACTCTTAGTTCTGATGCTATATGTGCTCAGATACTTTCAAATTCTTCATGTATTATGGAATTAATTTAAATTTTTTTCTGTTGAAAAATACTTGAAATCCTTGTTTTTGTCTCCTTTTCTCATTAGTCTCCTTTGTTTGTATTGTTCCTGGATTCTGTTTGGCAACTGCTAGAGCAATACCCTGCAGCTTTCCAGTTCACAGAAACCTACTTGACTGTTTTGGGCGATAGTACACGGATCTCTTTACTTGGCACTTTTCTTTTCAACTCCCCACACCAACGGGTTAAACAGAGCACAGTGAGTATAAAGCTTTGCAGAAATGTTCTTTTTATCTTGTACAGCACTTTTGCTTAGCAGTAGCTGTTAGCAGTATGATGTAGGAATTTGATGAAAAAACATACACATAAAATGTTTCATTGTGGAAATCATAGAGGTGCTCAAGCACAACACAACAATCTGGTATGTAAAACCTGGATCAAGAGTCATCTTGTTCCATAGAGCTGACAATTTAAGGGTTTGTGCTGCCCAGGTGTGGTTTGTTTATGTAAAAAAAACATGTGATGTCCAATATCTGTTTAGCACCTGTTAAATTTAAGCTTTCATTTGACAGCAGCCATACAAAATAGAAATTTGTCAGAGAAGTACATATGAAGAATAGGGTGGAGTGAAGAAGTTGTCTCTGCAGATAGTTTCCATGTCTTTTTTCTGAGTCTGTACAAGTGTGTGACTGGGTCTATATTCTCTACCAACAAATCAGAGAAATAGAAGGCACTGAATAATAAACCAGGCCTCCAGAGAGAGGAACCTTTCTTATGAACTTGCAGAAGAAAAAGGCACAGAAAGGCCAGGAAAAAAGATTCAGAATCCTGTCTATATCTCAACCAAGAATTGAAATAAAATGCCATGAGAGCAAGCAGCAAGCGGTTGGGAGAAGAGCAGGATGGATAAAATACTCAGCTATAGAAACAGCCATAGAACTGAAGGACAGAGTGGGTTTGCAAACCAGGCTGCCTTATGATTTTAAGACACTTTGGAATTGTGAAGGGAGAGGAGTTTGCCAGGGAAGAGCAATAAAGTGAAACTCATTATGCAGGGGCTAATGAGTCTAACCCCTTTAGGACAGATATTGTAGTTAAGGCGATGGTGCAAACATAGAGAGGCTGGCAAGGAGGAAACAGAACAAGAACAACAGAAACTGCTGTCCAAAAATGCAGAATAAAAGTAGGTTTGCTGCTAGTCCTAGTCAGCTTAAGGAAAGAGGATCGATGAGAGAAACTATAATCTGTTCCATCTCTGTAACTGCAGAAGGGGAAGCACACCTGAACTATATCCTGAGCCGACCTCTGATGACATCACTGCATTAGATGGCGGCTTGAAATGAGTGCTCTGCCACAATCTCTAAGCTCTTTCCTCCCCTCTGAGAGCTTTAAGTGAACCCAGTGAGTTGTGCTAATGATTGCCCTGGTGGAGTGAGCTAATGGCAGTGAGAAATTCCCTGACTAGAAAACTTACCCATATACAGGACCAGGCAATTTGACGAGAACTGTTACCAAGATGAGATTTCTTTGGTTAGCAGTCTTGGCAAGGAAGAGGTAATGCAACAATTGTCTGTAGAAGAGGGGATGGGGAACAATCACTCACTCGCTCCAAGCTTTGTGAAAGGCTGGATAACATCAAAAAAGAGATTCTTAATATCCAAGGTGACTTTCAGAATTGTCTTGACAATTTTAAAATGGAATTGACTGAGCTTTGCCATCAAATAGATGACACTGAGCAAGACTGGAGAAGTGCAGCGAGGAAATGTCTGGCATTTCAACAGCAGCTTGCTGGTTTTGAAAAAAACATGAGTGGTTACTTACAAAACTCGAAGCCCTTGAGAATCTATCTAGGAGGTGTAACCTCTGATTTTGAAGGGTTTTTGATGAGTGGAGTTGCCAAATTTGTATAGCCTTATTGAAAGAAACTGGTGTTGAGTTGACAAGTGGTACAATAGAAATTAAATGGGCCTACCGGTCTCTCGGACCTAAGGAGCCTAAAAAACCATCAGACATAGTAGCCTGTTTTCTTGATTTTGTAGACAAGGAAAAAGTGTTTCACACTACTAAAATGCAAGACCATAAATGTATAAAGTTGAGATCTTTGCTTATGTTTCAGCCATAAGGCTTCACAAGAGGAGGGAATTTAGGGATGTTGCACGAGAGATGCAAGCAGCATACATCCACTACAGGTGGCTGTATCCCTTTGGACTGTCGATTACTGACAGCTGACTCACTTCTCCCCTCCGAATTTGCCTCTCTCCCTGTCGACCAGCAGGTGGACATCTGTATCTCCACTCTCTCCGCCGCTCTTGATGCTTTAGCTCCACTCCGCCCTTTGCCCCTCCACTCCTCCTCTCGCCATCCGTGGTACCATCTTGGCTTATACCTGCACTGTACCCATCTTCGTTGCGCGGAACGTCTGTGGCGGAAGAATCCCTCTGCCACCTCTGCCTCTGCGTTTCGTCAGGCACACCTTCACTACCGTTCTATGATAGCTTCTGCCAAGCAATCCTATTATTCTCAGCTCATAGCCTCTTCCTCAAATTCCTCTAAGCGTCTGTATCAGGTCCTTAAATCCCTTTCCTCCTCCTCCACCTCCGCTTTACCCGTCTCTACCACCCTCAGTTCAACCACCCTCGCCTCTTTCTTTACAAACAAAGTCCAATCTCTTCGCTCTTCTTTTCCCACTTGCCCTCCTCCTCTTTCCCCTTCCCCTAGCCCCTCTGACTTCCCTGTGCTGGACTCTCCCCCTCCTTCCCTCATACTTGGTGCACCTTCTGTCCTATTACCTCCGCCGAACTCATCAAAGCCATTTCCTCCTCCCACCAGACCTTCTGCCGTCTTGATCCCCTCCCTTCTTCCTGGCTCCTCAACCCCTCATTTGTCCTTATTCTGTATGCCTTAACCATGATCAGTTCCAGCCTTGCCTCCGGTCGTTTCCCCACCAGTTGGAAATACGCCATTGTTTGCCCTCTCCTAAAAAAGGCTACTCTTGATCCCGCTGTTCCTGTAACTAGCGCCCGGTAGCTAACCCCTCTTTTCTCTCTAAAATTCTTGAGAAGCTTGTTGTCCAGCAACTCGCTATTCATCTCAACTCCACCTTTTCACTCCACCTGCGCCAATCCGGTTTCCGGGCTGGCCACAGCACTGAAACTATTCTCCTAGCTCTTCTTTCTGAAATCCATCGTTCTCACAACTGTGGCAATCTTTCTCTTATCGTTTCACTGGACCTTTCCTCTGCCTTTGACGTCACTGATCACCGTACTCTCCTCTCACGCCTATCCGATTTGGGTATTTACGGCACAGTCCTGCAGCGGTTCCGGTCTTTTCTGTCCTCTCACACTTGCCGTTCACTCGGGGTCGGATGTCTCACCCTCATTTCCATTACACTGCGGGGTTCCCCAGGGTTCTATCCTTGCCCCCCTACTCTTTAATGTATTTCTTGCCCCTCTTGCTTTACTCATACAACAAGCTGGAATTTCTGCCTATATCTATGTAGACTATATTCTTCTGGTCCACCACACTTCATCCTCCACTCCAGATCTTACCCTGCTTTATGACTGTCTCTCTCTCATTGCCTCCTGGTTTGATCAAAATTTCCTTCACGTCAACCCTTCCAAATCTTCCACTATCTTGTTTTCATTCAATATTCTCTCCCCCCTCCCCCCTCCCCCCCCACTCGCTCTCCTGTCATGTCCACCCGCCCTATTCCCCTTGTCTCTACTCTTCGGTACCTGGGTGTCATCCTCGACTCCTCCCTCTCCTTCCATCATCACATTTCTTCAGTAGTCCGCTCTTCTTTTTTCCACCTTCGCAGGATTAGGGCTATCCGACCATTTCTCTCCACTTCCGCTATTACTACTCTCATCTTATCACTTGTGATCACCCGTCTGGATTACTGCAATTCCGTTTTCGCAGTTCTCCCTCGCTATCAGCTTCGCCGCCTCCAGTTAGTCCAAAACACTGCCGCCCATTTCATTACTTATTCATCTGCTTACACTCATGTCACTCCCTGTCTCCTTTCTCTTCACTGGCTACCGAGTAACGTCAGATTCATCTACAAACTTCTTATCACCACCCACAAGGTCTTACACACCAGCACACCACAGTACTTGGCTGATCTCATTCACTCCCAACTAGCCCCACGTCTTCTCCTCTCTGCTCACGGCAATCGTCTATTTCTCCCTTCCCTTTCCAGGCTCGTCTCGAACTTACCCGTCACTCTGCATTCTTCTTCCTTAGCCCTGCTTTATGGAACTCCCTTCCACACTCTCTCCGCACCGAATTATCTTTCCCCCGCTTCAAAGCACTTCTCAAGACACACCTTTATTGTCAGGCTTATGATCTCCCTGTTCCCGCCAGTGATCTCGTCCCCTCCACGCCAGGTTCCCTTCCTGCTGCAACTCACTAATGCTACATCCTACCCTCCCACAGTTCCCCTCCTCCCTGTCCTTCTGTCTCTTTCAGTTCCCTGGTTAGTCCTGTTCTTGTTCTGTCTCTCGTTTGTTTCCTCTTTTACTTTCCTATCTGTTAATGGCGTTCCTTTTCTTGCTTTATTTTCGGTAGCCAATTATTCTTTTTATTGTACACCGCCCTTATGCTTCGGCAAGGGTGGTATATCAAATGTCGCAAATAAAGATAAAGACGCTCATAAGATGCACACTGTGGCCGGGGCAGTGAATATGTTAGTGGCTATGAGTGTGAAGGGCCTCTGGGACCAGACTTTAGCAGCAACATGTGACCAAAATAGCCCCAAAATGGCAATGAGCTGGTAAAGGACGGATGTTCTGAAAGCAATCTGATGAATCTGCAAATTCATCCTTAAAGGGCTCATGATTCTGCAAGAGTAGTGTGGTGGACATGTATCTTGAATGTTACATACCGGAACCAGTGAGATCATCTCTGGGAGTGACTGGCCTTGAGTATCTCATCTGAGGTGGAACTCTATTGACTTTATTCGAGTTTGCAGTTCATAATTGTGTTTGTGAGAAATTGTTGGGTAGTGTTGAGATGGTTGGAGTTGTGTGAGTGATGAGTGGGCATTGGTAAAGGGGTGAGTTTGAGTGCGATCTTTGATTGGACCCAATGGTGTGAGAGCAGGATGAAAGGGAGGGGGAGGGAGAGGGATAAGGGTGGGGAGGGAAATGGGTTGATGGAGTTCATTCCCTATTTGTGAGAGGTTGTTATGGGTGTATGGGTTCAGTTGTTGGGCTATGGATACTTCAGTTGGTTAATAGGTGGGGGGAGGTTTAGTGTGATTTGAATGATGTGGATTTGTTTTGTGGTGTTGAATGTTCATGAATTGAATTCTTTCTTATTTTTCCAAACCAGCTTTTGTTAAAAGAAGTGATATGATTGAAATCTCAAGTGATGATTGTGCAAGAAACACACCTGCTGCCTAAATATGAACTCAAATACAAAAAAGAGAAAATTAAATGGCGTGGGGTTTCTCATTGTGAATGAGCTTAACCCACAAATATAGAAAGTCTGTCATGATGAAGAGGGATGATATTTATGCACCCAGTAGTGATCAAGAGATCTTTTATAAGCATATATCTGACAAATCGTTTCTATAAGCATATATCTGACAGATCGTTTCTGAGGGACCGTTGTTTATAGGGGGCGACTTCAGGCTCACTCTTGATTCCTCAATGGATAATGCAGGGGAAGGTGGTAGGAATTTAGGGGGCCAGCATGAAAAGCCTTTCTACTCAGATAAATTTTCTGGGCCATAAACTAGCATGTTCTTCATATGTCCCACAGGGTGGGACAGTTGATCAGAATGGGAAAATGTAAATGTCCTATGGGGTGGGACAGCTGAATGGAAAGGGTTACAAATTTGTTGGTTAAATTTGACCTTGTTAATATGTGGAGGCAGCAGCATGTGAGTGATAAACTAAATTTTTTTCTTATTGGTTCACTCTGCATATTTTAAAATTGATTACTGGTTATGGGAGGGAATATTAATCTCTATGGTCGAGTGATCTGATATTGATTCTATAACTTGATCAGTTCGTGTCCCGATTTTGTTTGATTTGGGTGGGCAGATTGAGTAATCAAAATTGCTTCCCTTTCTTGTCGGTGACAGCTTTAATTTTGGATAAACTGGTGAAGGACTAAATTCAAAAGGCAATTAAAGAATATCTTGATATTAATGATAATGGAAATCATCCACCAGGGATTATATAGGAGTGCTTAAAAACAGATACCAGGAGAAAGTTCATAACAGTTGGAATCCAGATGAAGAAGATAAAACTTTTATGGGCTCATAAGTTATGGGAGAAAATAGCTCAGTTATACGTTCTTGGACTTGGAGAGACCCAAGGTGAATAGACATCTATTGAATTGGAAGAGATAAAATTTCAACTAATGAAGTTAAAGGAGAAACATTTTGACTATGGGAATAAAGCAAGTAAACCTTTTGCCTTTAAGTAAAAAAACCTGTAGGTTAGGAATGCAGCCCGATGGAAAGGAGATCTTTGATTCCAAAAGCAATAGGCAGAGTTTTATGAAGATCTCTACCAACCAGACCACACTACTTCAGGGTTTCAAAATATTATCCATGATGACACCTAAATCTTTTTCCTGGGTGGTGCTTCCTAATGTGGAACCAAGCTTGCATCGTCTAACCATCGTTTTGTTTGCTTTAGTGATGGAGTCCTTTACCCACTGGGTGCAGGTTAATGATTATCTCCAGGAACAAGCAGGAATGAGTCTTCACATATGGGTACGTCGGTACCGACGGAGTCTGCGCGGGAACGCTTCCCAGCGTCCAATCAAGAGCTTTTGGAAGCATCCCAGCACGCCTGCGTGCTGCCTTCCCGCCTTTCCCAACTGCCTCTCCTCAGTTTTCGTTTTTCCGCGGAGCCGGCAGGACGTTCTCCTGTCACCGCAGAAAATTCTTCTTTTTATTTCTTAGTTTTCTTGTGGTCGCGGCTGTCTTCCCGACGCCACCGGTACCGCCGGTGTTTTCTTTTCTTGTAAAATCTCCTTTTCCACGGGATATTTTTTCTTCATAATGTCCCACGGTCTTTTAGGCCTTTTAGGCCTCTTCTTTTTCCTTCATGGAACCGCCAGACACTTTTCTCCAAGAAATATTCAGACTGTGGCGGTACAACTTTATTTTTAGACCCTCAAAGTCGGTGTCTAACCTGCTTGGGTCCTGACAACAGTTTGGTGAGAAGAGGTTTTCAATGTCGAGGTTCCCTCGATACACGGTTGCCCTCCAACTTCGGGGCACCGTCCCCTTCTTCTTCCACACAGGATCAGGTAACCCACAAACAGTCTGTTAAGACTAGCCAGCCCTCGAGTGGTAGGTCTCATGCACAGCATGTAGACGGCTCCGGCCTTGCCCTCGAGGGCCCACTGGCTTCAAAACCCCGGTGGGAGTCTTCGGTCTCCAAAGCAGATAAGGGGTTTCAGGTTGTTCCTGGGGTTCACCCCTCACAGAACATACCTCAGCTGTGTCCGGTGGTGGCATCCGCTTCGAGCGGTACCGGTACCCCGGCATCGGCACTGGTGTTGGATGAAACACTCCTCACCAGGGATCGTCATCTGGCGTCCTCGGTACCTTCAGGACCGGTGGATACTCTCCAGACTGACTTTCCATTATCGGTACCAGCACCGATACTACCACCGCCGTCGGTACCCTCCAGACGTGCATCGATAGCCTCGCTTCCTTCGATGCCAAGTCTGGAATCGATCTCCTGTCTGGAGGACGGGGTACCGACTCGCCTTGGTACCGGCTCTCGGCGGTACCGAAGGCTCGGTTCCGATAATTCAGATCCACAACTCTCGGTTCCCCCGAGGCCGATTGAGTTGCCACTGGTTGACCTTCCTTCACCGGTGTCAGACACGGTACCGAAATCGGTACCGATGTCCTCATTACCTTTACGGTCGGTGCCTTCCATGCTTCGCTTATCAGGCTCTCTGTCCTCGATGCCGAGTTTGGAATCGATCTCTAGTCTAGAAGACTCGGTACCAATAGATTTTGGTACTGACATCGATCGATACCGGTGCTTTGGTACCGAGGATGATGGCCGGAGGTTTTCAGTCACCCCGGTACCGATTGAACTATCACCGATGACTGCTCCGATGTCTTTGTCGGGCTCGATGCCGACATCGGTACCGGTATCGGCATCGGTACTGGTATCCACAGTAGCATCCTGGCCAACTCCTGCCATGCTTTTTTCAACAGGATCACTCCATTCTATACCAAGCTTGGAGTCGATACCTGGCATGGACAATGTGGTAAGGACGGTTGCTGCTCCTGATACCCAGTACCAGCAACCATCCCTTCAGCATTCCACACTGCACTGTGCAGGATCTTCTATTCCTATACATTTGAATACCTCTGTGGCTGCTCAGGCTAGTTCTTTAAATCTAACCTGTCCAAGAGAAATTCCTGTTGGGGATCCCTCTTTTCAGAGTTTCCTCCTGGATATAGCAAGATCTCTTGCCATTCCTATCCCAGGACATGATCCTGCACAAGGCTCTCTTTCTACCAAATCAAAGGAGAACATAATGCTTCCTTTGCATCATTCCTTGCAGGATCTCCTTCTAGGAATGTGGAAAACACCTTTCAGGGTACCCCCACCTCCCAGGGCAACTGATCTTGTTATATCAGGGGCCCCCCTCTCCAGGGTTTCAAAAGACTCAACTTCCTCATCATTCCATAGTAGTGGAATCAGCAATGAGGCGGGTAAAGAGTAAGAAAAAGCACCCTATCCGCCAGGTCGTGTGTCTAAAACACTAGATGCCTTTGGATGTCAAACCTTCCAGACATCTATGCTTTCTGCAAGAATTCTCTCATATATTTTTTATGAGTCTTTCTCTTGAGGAGGTCACAAAGCAATTACATCTTTTGTCTCCTTTCCTTTCAGATTCCATGAGTACAGACTATTCCTCACTGCTTAAGCATATCCAGAATATCTCTTGGTTTCTTTCTCGTGCTTCCCTAGACTCTTTTGAGTCTGTTAGCAGGACATCTGCTATAGCTATAGGGGCACGACGTAGAGCCTGGCTCCAAGCTTCAGACTTGGACAAATGGGCACAACAAAGGCTGGGACATACTCCTTGCACTGGAGAAAATCTTTTCAATAGGGAGTCTTTACGTCAGGTTACTCAGTTGTCCACTGATTTACCTGTTCCTAACGGTTGTTTTACCCCTTCCTCTGTCCCAATAGGTAGGAAATGTCCTACCAAACTTTCTTCCCACAGGAGAAGAAGGTTTCTTTCATCACTTGCCCATCATACAGATGTTCCCCAACAGGGGAAGCGTCGTCCTGGTCTGAAGAATCCAACCTCTCACCAGGCTCAGCAAACCCAGCACCTGCAGGGTTTCTGATCATTCATCATCAGATGCTTGTGACCCTTGGGGTTCGAATCTACAGTTGCTTCTTCTCAGTAGAGGCAATCCACCCCTTTATTCTAAACCCTACATATGGATCTCTTTCCAAAAGATATCCATTTTTTCTATATTTCTATGAGCTGTCAGGATGTTCATGCCTATAAGTCACAGGTTTCTCCTCTTTTTCCTGCTAGGGAAAGAGGTCTAACCACTATCAGATGATAGTTCCTGTGCCAGCATGTATTTTTCCTTTCTATAGACTTACTACTTCGTAAGTCTTCTTCAGCTCCATTCTCTTCACCCTCTTACCAAGTTTTTCCTCTGTAAGAGCGGAATTACTTACTGGGAGGCTTTCTCTTCAGCCTCTCTAGTTTTCTCACTTTCCAGTGCGGAGTTTTCCTCTCTGAGTTACCTCCTCTGTTTCAATCTTGCTTTGGGGCAGCTTATCAGACATGTCCAGAGTTTCCTACTTCTGTTCTGTCTGTTCTTTCTGTTTTGAACAGTAAGATTCTTCCTGCTGTCTTGCTAGCAGCTGCCTATGCAGGAGCCTTAATGTTTGGACTACTGGTTCTTGTCCACAAACAACCAGATTTGTCTTCCACTAACATTCTGTCTAGTCTTAGTAGTGGCTCCAAGTCGGTGCTTCATCTCTCTTGGAGACTATCTCACTACAAACTTTCTAGATTGTCTTCTATTTCTGCCATCTCCATTTTCCTGGTTTTGGCAGCATAGTTGGCAGAGATACTGGCTCTCCAGCAGCCAGTTCTATCTCCTCATTCTCCTGCATCATGCTCTCTGCAATTTACAGAGAAGCTTTCCACTATGGGCCCTTGCTAGAGAGCATGGTTTTTTTTTTCTCCAACAGCTATCCTAGCTGGTTAGAAAAGGCTTTTCAGTCATGTCACCCATGACTAGAAGGTTCTCCCTTCTTTTACTATCTCCTTTTTTTCATATAAAGGACATAGGCCTTCTCTTACGTGAAAGCTTAAGGAGTTGCCACTTCCCTGATTTGGTCCATAGTATTCCCAATCGGGGATGTGCGCGTCCTCATGGTAAGAACGCATGATACTTTTGCCCTTAAGTAGGTCAACATGGTATCTCTTCTCTAGGCGTCTTCTGTCTACTTACCATGCTAGAGTCCTGGAAGACTCCGGACTTGCTGGCTGCACATGGATATTATCCTCTGTTTTTCACGTAACAGTTCTGGTTATTTTTCACTAGCTAGCATTCTTGCAGATCATGACCAGGAGGAATAGATTCTCTATATATCTTTTCAAGTAGGTTCCACCTCCTTGTTATTAGATGAATCTTTCCTCTCCACATATCCTATGTGATCACTGTGCTGTAGGCATATCTCTGTTTAATTGCAGACACCCATATGTAGGCCTACATATCCATATTTATTTTTGTGTGTATTTTATGCCCTTCCATATCTCACTATAGATATATTTTTATATGTCTATCTATATATCTATATCTATCTATCTATCTATCTATATATAGAGAGAGATTTTATTATAGATAGATATGTATCCACATACTTATCTATCTCACTGTCACTCCTCATATAGCTATATGATTCTGACAGAGGGGCTTTACCCATATCTATGCTATCCAGCAGGTTTGGGGTTCTACACACACAACCACTCCTGTGGTAATCAACCATTTTTATACCATAACCTAAGGGTTTAGGTACCTCTGAAGCTCTCCGTGCCCAATATCTCTCCTAGCTTACCCCAGTTAGGAGAGACATTGTGGATCTTCAGTTAATCACAGGCTTTAACGCCTCAGGCATTTGTCCTCTCTTTTTGGGATACAAGGGGTTCCCATACCCTTTCTCCCCACAAGGACTGTGCCTGTTTGTCCAAATCGGTTAGCCTTTCTCTTTTTGCTCCTAAGAGTGAGCCACTCTCCCGCCAAAAGAGTTAGGTTTTTGTCATAAAGCCTTCCTCTGAAGGCCCACTGTTTTTGTACTACCCCAGTTTTTCTTACTGGGGTTACCTATTCCTTTCAGGATTCTGACCTCCACTATTTTCCGACAGGTTTACTACCTCCACTTTACAGTGAGGTCCTCTTCAAGGTTCCTCTACTGGGTTCCCAGTAGATCCATGAACCTCCATACTTCTGTGAAATCCTGTCAGGGGAGGTCCATATTGCAATCTTCTTTGCAACATCATTGATGACAATCATCATCCACACATGGAATCCTTCTCTGCAGTCCTATGCTAGGTTAGCTGTTCCACAGCATTTTTCTTTCTTCAACTCCTACCCTCCATCCTCAGGATGCCTGGTGTTCTGGGAGATAGCATGTTCCAACCTATGACATGCTGGGACTCCAGGCATCTCAGTTGGGAGTCCCCATATGTGAAAACTCATTCCTGCTTGTTCCTGGAGATAGCACAGTTACTTACCTGTAACAGATCTAGTGCAAGAGAAGGTTGTTGGGGCCACTTGGCAATAGTGATCATAGCATGATCGCCTTTGATTTAATTAGTGGAGGAGGGATAGTAAGGAAATCCACAGTACTACCTTTTAACTTTCGAAAGGGAGACTATGATAAAATGAGGAAAACAGTTAAGAAAAAACTAAAAGGAGCAGTTGCAAAGGTTAAAGACGTACATCAGGCTTGGCTGTTGAAAAATACTATCTTGGAAGCCCAGACCAGCTGTATTCCACGCTTTAAGAAAAGTGGAAGGAAGTCCAAAAAACTGCCAGCATGGTTTAAAGGTGAGGTCAGAGAGGCTGTTGTTGCCAAAAAAGCATCTTTCAGGAAATGGAAAAAAGAGCCAAACGACAAAACCTGGAAACAGCACAAGCACTGGCAAGTCAAATGCAAGGCATTGATAAGACAGGCAAAGGGAGAATTTGAGAAGAAGCTTGCTGCGGAATCAAAAACGCGAAATAAAGACCTTTTCAAGTACATTCGTAGCAAAAAACCTGTGAGAGAGTCAGTTGGTCCATTAGATGATAAAGGGGTTAAAGGAGCACTAAGAGGCGACAAGGCGATAGCGGAGAGATTGAATGAATTCTTTGCTTCAGTCTTTACTGAGGAAGATGTAGGGATGTTACCCATGACTGAAGTGGTATTTAAAGGTGCGGAAGAATTGAAGGAAATATCGATACATCGGGAAGATGTATTACAACTATTAGATAAACTGAAGAGTAGCAAATCACCTGTGCCGGATGGTATACATCCAAGGGTGTTGAAAGAACTGAAATACGAGATTGCAGACCTGCTATTAGTAATCTGTGAACTATCATTAAAATCATCTCTAATACCTGAAGATTGGAGGATCGCCAATGTAACACCAATTTTTAAAAAGGGTTCCAGGGGTGATCTGGGAAACTACAGACCGGTGAGCCTGACATCAGTACCGGGAAAAATGGTAGAAACCATCATAAAGAATAAAATTACTCAGCATGTAGATAGTCATGACCTAATGGGAGACAGCCAACATGGCTTTAAACAAGGAAGATCTTGTCTTACTAATCTGTTATGTTTTTTTGAAGGAGTGAATAATCAGGTGGACAAAGGTGAGTCGGTTGATATTGTGTATCTGGACTTTCAGAAAGCCTTTGACAAGGTCCCTCATCAGAGACTTTTGGCAAAACTAAAGAGTCATGGGATAGGAGGCAGTGTACTATTGTGGATCATGAACTGGTTAAAAGATAGAAAGCAGAGGGTAGGGCTAAATGGCCAATTTTCCCAATGGAGAAAGGTGAATAGTGGTGTACCCCAGGGATCTGTGCTGGGTCTGCTGCTTTTTGACATATTCATAAATGACCTGGAAAGTGGAATAACGAGTGAGGTTATCAAATTTGCAGATGACACAAAACTATTTAAAGTTGTTAAAACCCAAGAGGATTGTGGAAAATTGATAAATTGGAAGACTGGGCATCAAAATGGCAGATGAAATTTAATGTGGACAAGTGCAAGGTTATGCACCTAGGGAAGAACAACCCAAACTATGGTTACACGAAGCAAGGTTCCACATTAGGAACCACCACCCAGGAAAAAGATTTAGGCGTCATTGTGGATACCATGTTAAAACCCTCGGCCCAGTGTGCAGCGGCGGCCAAGAGAGCAAATAGAATGCTAGGTATGATAAGGAAAGGAATGGAAAATAAAACAAAAGATATTATAATGCGTTCCATGGTGAGACCGCACCTTGAATATTGTGTGCAATTCTGGTCGCCGTATCTTAAAAAGGATATAGCGATTTTAGAAAAGGTTCAGAGAAGAGCCACCAAAATGGTAAAGGGGATGGAAGGATACTCCTATGAAGAAAGGCTAAAAAGGTTGGGGCTCTTTAACCTGGAAAAGAGACGGCTGAGGGGAGATATGATAGAAGCCTATAAATTAATGAACGGAGTGGAACGGGTAAACGTAGATTGATTGTTTACCTTATCAGAAAAGACTAGGGGACATGCAATGAAGCTACAGGGTAAACTATTTAAGACTAATACCTCCACTCCTGCCCAATTGGGGCAGTGGGAGGTGCTCCTGCCCATATCGGGGCAGTGGGAGAGGAGGAGCTGAGCTCCCAGGAGGGCCTTAAAAAGCGGCGTCCCTACAGCGAGGGAGCCGCTTCGCTCGGAGAACACCCGGCTGCTCACTACCTCCACTCCTGCCCAATCGGGGCAGTGGGAGGTGCTCCTGCCCATATCGGGGCAGTGGGAGAGGAGGAGCTGAGCTCCCAGGAGGGCCTTAAAAAGCGGCGTCCCTACAGGGCGCGCCCGCGCCTGGCGGGCCCGCACCTGAGGGCCACGCCAGAGGGCCCTTTGGCGTGGCCCTTAGGCGGTGGCCATTGGCGTGACCCACTCCACGGAAAGGCATTGCAACGGGAAAGGCCCATACATCAATGACAACAGGATCACAATCGCCCTTGGCTTGAGCCCCCAGAGATGGGTGTGAGCTCGCCGACGCCACCAACCTAGCATCCCGAACCCCCCCTGGCCTCAACGAACCTGAAAAACACGGAATATCAACACCTCCGGCATCACTCTGCACAGCCCACCACACTGTGGACCAACACCACGTAAGTAGATCTCAAGGAATACTACTGCTAACCACTACCTACAAACTGACACAACTGACACTTAAATCCAGACTGTGGAATCTGTGGTAACCTGACTGTGAAAACCATCCACAGGGGTGCAGCTACTAATAACTGCCACCATCCTTGCCATCGTCATTGTGACAATTTAAACCTAGTAAAACCTAGTAAGACCAAGCAATGAGCACATTAGTAGATTTGTCCACATATAAGTACAAATGTTGCTAATGTTGATACTAATGTTACGCTGTTACCGTTGCTAATGTTCATACTGGCTGATTAGGCTACTAATATAGTGCTGCTATTGTTTGCCTATTCTGCTACTATTGTGCCATTTGTTTATACTGCCACATACTGCTGCTACATAGGGCTGCTACATGCTGCTGTGACATAGTGATATTTGTTTATACTGTTACATAGTGCTTTCACATAGTGCTATTCATTTATACTGTTACAAAGTGCTGCTAATGTTCATACTGTTGGTCGATACTGCTACTATTCCTAACGTGGACACTGTCACTAAAACTGCTACATACCCCTGAAACCTACACCTGCTACCGAAACGTTCGCCCGCTACTGTTGACACTTTACCCTGCGAGTACTCTTAGCCGTGCTAGTACTAACTATATCATCATTTACTGTCAATAACTACGCCTCCTATTGCTCCTAATATAGTTACCAGGAGTACTAACATAGCTGGCAGGCTAAAACTGCACTGAAAAAATTTACAATACATAGCTATAAAAATGAAAACTCTGCTCTTATACATTGGGTTATGCCTCCTTACGCTAATCCATGCATACACATTCAGTCCAAACCTATACCAATCACACCTATGCACAACACTCTACCTCCTCTACACCTTGCAAATGCCGCAACCTCTCCTACTCACACCATACATCCACAACAGAGACATAGTGACACTCACAGTGAATCACAAGACCTACACTAACAGTCACACAAGAAATCGGAGGCGCCACAGGCCTAAAGCAACATTGGCCCACACACACAATCAACCACCGACACAAGCCACTAACAATCTGGCTACACAAGAACTCCACAAATCATGTAATATCACCCTCATCAATGCTCGCTCCATCAGGAACAAGACCCACATAATCCATGACATCATCACAGACGAGAAACCGGACATCCTATGCATAACTGAAACATGGGTCACCGACACCGATGCAGCCATATTAAATCAAATCAGCAAACCTGGATACAACCTTTACAACTGTCCCCGAGCACACAAGAAGGGAGGAGGGATCCTCATCATAGCCAAAGACAACCTGCAATTCATAAGCACATATCAGTCCTCAAACACAAACATAGACCTCCTAAAGGTAGAAAACACTGCGGTATCCATCTGCTTGATATACAGACCCCCCTCACCACAACATGAGATTCTTGCCTCAGCATTAGAAAACATATCCTCAACGCAACCAAAAAAATTCCAGATCATACTAGGGGACCTTAACCTTACATCAACGACAACCACACATGCAAACACCTTCATGGAGGCTATGACCCAGCTAGGGTATCAACAGCTAATAACAGAGCCCACCCATGAAAAGGGAAACACACTAGACATGGTTTTCATACCTACAGGAGAACATAACAACGTTGAAAAGCCCCTGATTGAGATCATCCCATTACCCTGGTCAGACCACCACCAAATCAATATGCGGATAAAGCTTCCCACCGTGGCTAAAGACACAAAGGCAAGAAGAATAGCAACCCAACAAAGAAGATTTAACAAACCAAATATGGAATGTCTCATCAAGACCATCAAATCCCACGTAGACTTGGGAAAAACAGACCTCAATGAATTAACGCATAGCTGGGATTCCGGAATTCAAGCCATGGCGATCCCTAAAGAGAAACTCACAACAAACGCAAACAAACACAAATCGGAACCTTGGTACAACATAACGCTGTCCAAAATGAAAAGAGACCTTAAAAAACATGAAAGGAAGTGGAGACTTACCAAAACCAACGAGCTCAAATCTGTGTACCTCAACCTCCTCGCAAAATACAAGGAAGAGGTAAACAAAGCCAAGAGGATGCACCATACCAACATCCTAAGCAAAGCCATCAACAAACCACGTGAACTCTTTGAACTAGTTAAATCATTAACTAAAACAGCCCAACCCGAACATCAGGGTAGCCCCATACATCCACAAACGCTTGCAAACCACTACGAAAGCAAGCTCACCACCAAAAGCTCCACCCTCTATCTACACACCCCATGCCATCAAACAGAGGATGAGCCCAAACAGGCATGGAGTACCTTCCACAACATCGATATGCAACAATCCATAAACATAATAACCTCAATAAATACCACCACCTCCCCACTCGACCCCTGTCCAACGGCATGGATCAAAGCAGCAAAAAAAGAAAATAAACCAGCAAATATCCCACATCATAAACCAGTCACTAAGTCAAGGAATAATGCCTGCCCAACTGAAGCAATCAATAATAAGACCAATACTAAAGAACAACTCGCTCAATAAGGAAGATCCGACATCATACCGCCCCATCTCTGGCATCTCATTCCTCGCAAAGATCATTGAAAAAGCAGTACTCATACAACTTCAAGAACACCTTGATGACTGTGATACCCTAGATGCGCAGCAATACTGGTTCAGAAGAAATCATGGAGTTGAGACTCTTTTGATAGCGCTAATGAACAATCTCCTCGAAGGCCTAGAAGACAAAAAGAAAATGTTTATACTCATTTTCATTGACATCTTTGCCGCCTTTGACACTGTACACCATGGGATCCTCCTCAATAAATTGGAATCTATAGGAGTAATGGGAACCCCCCTCAAATGGTTCTCCTCTTACATAACGAACAGAAGGCCACAGGTACAATTCAACGGGGAGAAAGCTGAACCGTTCTCTCAAACACAGGGCATACCCCAGGGTTCAGCCCTATCGGCATTACTGTTCAACGTTTACATGCAACCCCTCTGTGACATCTTCAAAAAGCATAATATTAAATACCACATCTATGCAGATGATATTATGCTGTACACGCAACTAGATACCGAGGACCCTCATTATACTCCGCTCGAAAATTGTCTGGAGGAGATGTTAAGATGGCTACAAAACAACAACATGACAATTAACCATAAGAAAACAGAAGTCATGTATATATCCAGCAAACCAAACTTCAACCCCCCTCCCACAATCACTCTCTGCAACAACACGTATAGCACGAAGAAGGAAATCAAATATCTCGGAGTAACACTCAACTGCAACCTGAAAATGGAGACACACCTACGCAAAACGAATAAAGCCATCTTCCATAAACTTACAGTGATACAACCACTAAGGAAAATACTTGAGCCCAGTGATTTTCGGTCAGTAGCACAAGCCCTCATAATGCCACACCTAGACTACTGTAATGCCATCCTTCAAGGTCTGCCTAAAAAATCACTAAATATACTTCAGATGGCCCAAAACGTGACGGCCAGGATCATAATGGGAGCAGGCATTACTGAACACATTAGCCCCATCCTGATAGAACTACATTGGCTCCCAATTGCAGCTAGGATACAATACAAGATGTTAGTGACCACCTTCAAACTAATAAACAACATATCCCCATCATTCCTATCATCACTTATCAGCACGCAACCTACAAATAGGGACAGAAGAACTATAAGAACATAAGAACATAAGATATGCCATACTGGGTCAGACCAAGGTCCATCAAGCCCAGTATTCTGTTTCCAACAGTGGCCAATCTAGGTCATACGTACCTAGCAGTTTCCCCAAGGGACACAGGTTCCACAATGCTTGTATTGGTTCAAGCATTGATATCCTGGGTCCCTTCTTAATAATGGTTTATGGACCTTTCCTCCAGGAACTTGTCCAAACCTTTTTTAAACCCAGCTACACTAACAGCCTTTACTACATCCTCCGGTAACAAATTCCAGAGTTTGATTACACGTTGAGTGAAAAAAATATTTTCTTTTATTAGTCTTAAATAGTTTACCCTGTAGCTTCATTGCATGTCCCCTAGTCTTTCTATATTCTGATAAGGTAAACAATCGATCTACGTTTACCCGTTCCACTCCGTTCATTAATTTATAGACTTCTATCATATCTCCCCTCAGCCGTCTCTTTTCCAGGTTAAAGAGCCCCAACCTTTTTAGCCTTTCTTCATAGGAGAGTAGCCTTCCATCCCCTTTACCATTTTGGTGGCTCTTCTCTGAACCTTTTCTAAAATTGCTATATCCTTTTTAAGATATGGCGACCAGAATTGCACACAATATTCAAGGTGCGGTCTCACCATGGAACGATATAGAGGCATTATAATATCTTTTGTTTTATTTTCCATTCCTTTCCTACTCGGGCAACCTACAAGTCCCCACCAACTTCAGAACAGTGAAAACAAGTACGAGTCGTAGAGCGTTCTCATTCTCTGCACCAACTATTTGGAATCACCTCCCGTGTGAGCTGCGTTTAACCAAGGACATCACCAAATTCAGGAAGGAGCTAAAAACTCACCTATTCCGATGTCATTACAATCAGCTATGACCATCAACTGAGAGAGTATTCAAAACTGCTATATGTATAATTATGTAAATATGTATATATAGATGTAAGAATGTATAAGTCACCCCCTAAGACGCTAACCATGTGTGCTGTGACCCCAGTTCTTTGTTCATACCACCCCCCCCTAGTCTTGATTGACAATCCCCGAACATAAATCAAACCGCTGCTGATCGCTGGAAGTAGCGGTATATAAATGTGCAGTAAATAAAATAAATAAATAAAATAATAAAAGAAAATATTTTTTCACTCAACGTGTAATCAAACTCTGGAATTTGTTACCGGAGGCTGTTAGTGTAGCTGGGTTTAAAAAAGGTTTGGACAAGTTCCTGGAGGAAATGTCCATAAACCATTATTAAGAAGGGACCCAGGATGTCAATGCTTGAAGCAATACAAGCATTGCGGAACCTGTGTCCCTTGGGGAAACTGCTAGGTACGTATGACCTAGATTTGCCACTGTTGGAAATAGAATACTGGGCTTGATGGACCTTGGTCTGACCACTGTTGGAAACAGAATACTGGACTTGATGGACCTTGGTCTGACCCAGTATGGCATATCTTATGTTCTTATGTTCTAGGTGATCTCCAGGAACAAGCAGGAATGAGTCTTCACATATGGGTACCAACGGAGCCTGCGCGGGAACGCTCCCCAGCTTCCCAAAAAGGAAAGCTTTTGGGAGCATCCCACAGCGCCTGCGCGCTGCCTTCCCGCCTTTCCTAACCAACTCTCCTCAGTTCTTCTTTGCCGCGGAGCCAGCAGGTCGAGCCCTGTCACCGCTGAAGAAGTTCTTTATTTTATTTTATTTCTTTGGTCGCGTGTCTGCCTTCCCCGACTGGACCGGTACCGCCGGTCTTTTCTTTCTTTCTTTAAAAAAAAAAAAAAATCAATATTTTTCCTCACTTGGTGTATTTTTCTTCTTAAGGCCTCAGGGCCCACAAGAAAATTTCCCTCATGGAAAAACCAACCTCCGGGTTCAAAAAATGCACTAAGTGTAGCGGTACTATTTCTGTTACAGATACCCATGAATGGTGTCTTAAATGTTTGGGTCCTGAACACTCCATTCCAGATTGTCCGTCCTGCTCCCTAATGTCTAAACGGGGGTTACAGAACCGAGCAGCTAAGCTCCATGTGCTGTTTCCCGCTGAGGCACCGGCAGTAGCATCGACATCTTCCAGGTCGTCTTCTCCTGAAGGATCTCAGGTAACCAAACATAAACGTAGCAGGTCCTCGAAGGGTAGATCTCCCTCTAAGCATCGAGATTCCTCCGGGCTTGCCCTCGAGGACACTGCACCAGCCAAACAACCCCGGCGGGAAGCTCCGGCTTCCAAAGCTCCTCCTATGGGGTTACAGGTTGACATCGATGGCACGGCCTCGACCGATCACCTGTTAGAATGCTCTGGGGTACCGGCACAAGCTCCCCGGTACCGATCTCCAGGCATTCATGGCGTCGATGGATCAGAATGTTCTGTCCATGCAGCAGGCTATTTCAGCCTTCATTCAAGCTGCGACGCCGGCGGTACCACAACGAGCTCTGTTGTCGGTATCGGCTCCGGTACCGGCACCAGCACCGATACTGGTTCCGACCGCATCGACTAGGACAGCGGTTCCTTGTCCAGGGCTGTTTCTCGGTACCGATCCGGTTCCGAAAACGCCCGATGTCGATACCGCTCGATACGTGTGGGAGGGGGGAGGAGCAGCGGGCCGGGATAAAAAGAAGCCGCCGCCGGCGGGAAATCCCTCTGGCCATCTTCCTCCCCTGTGCGGGGAGAGCAACACCGCCAGGCCATCCGGCCTACCTGAGAAACCCCTCCAGCCCAGTCGGGGCTGTGGGAGGGGGGAGGAGCAGCGGGCCGGGATAAAAAGAAGCCGCCGCCAGGCGGGCCCGCGCCTGAGGGCCTCGCCAGAGGGCCCTTTGGCGTGGCCCTTAGGCGTGGAACAGGGTGGAAAGCTTCGCCAAACGATTGCAGCATCAGACCTCCAGCATCAGACCTCCAGCCACACAGCTCCCGGATACGAAACACGGAAGCACAGCACCACCTAAGAAAACACTTTATCAGAGACATACTTGTAACCCTCACAGGTACTGATCCTAACAGCTTTGCATAGCACTACCATTAACAATATTATGGCTTTACCATTGTCATTATATGTTCCCTATTGGTAGCCTATACTGTATATTAGCTTGTAGCTTATCCCTGTTAGATTAAACTGCATTATCTGTTCATTATCTGTTCACTATTGCTAGCTTTTACTGTGCATTTAAATTGTCTGAGTAATTGCTCCTCAGCTTGCCCTCTTATGAGTGTATCTCTGCTGCATAGTTCTACTAGTTACCCAGCAAAAGTACCAACATTTACTGCCATCTTTGTCTTATTTATCGTGTATGTACATCTTACTACCACACTACAACATGTAAGCATGTTTACTTTTACATGCGTTTGACATCACTATCTAGTGCTATATGCCCCTTTAATACTTACTAGTTATACTATTGCTGTGTAATCTACAGTGAGAACCTATCCATATTGCAATCACTCTCTCCTATACACACAAGATGGCCTCACACATCCTGACTCTTGCCAGCCTGTATCTCCTTACACATTGGCTGGGAATATCCAATGCACTATCTCTATCCCAGAACCATATCCCCATCTTGAGCAACTGTGGGAAAAGGTGGTCTGGACCCCACCCAAGTCACGACACACGTCGCTCTCACCTTATACACATTCCACTGCAACCTTCCAGGACACCCGACCACAAGAAACTAAAATACTGCCACAACCTAAAGTGTGCCATGATTAATGCACGTTCCATACGCAAGAAATGGCCCGTTGTCCTAGATATAATATCCCTGTATAACCTGGACATACTTCTGATCACGGAAACCTGGCTATCATCCGAGGATAACGTCATCCTCAACCAACTCCTACCTCCCAACTTCTCTGTACATATAAGACACAGAGAAACTAAAAAAGGAGGGGGAGTACTAATACTTACAAAATCAGATCTTCATTTCCATATCACTGAAGCCTCCAGTACAAGTGACCTGGACTCGCTTTCCATCAAAAACCAGCAATGTTCCATCACTCTACTATACAGATCACCATCTTCATCACCTGAGGACCTCCCCACAATTCTCGACCTTGCTGCCAATGCTCACAACCTCAACCCACCTATTTGGATAATGGGAGACTTTAACCTCCCTTCACTTCATCAAAGCCACGCAACTGCATTCCTCGAAGCCATCGAGAATCTGGGCTTTACACAAATCATCGACAAACCCACACACGATAAGGGCAATATCTTGGACATGGTGTTCGCACCTCACGCAGCCCTCGAGGAAAACCATAACACGATGTTGTCTATCATTGACGTCCCTTGGTCCGACCATAAACTTATCACTTTTCTAATACCCACCAGGAACAGCCAGCGGCACAGTACCCAAAAATGCTACAACACAGCTCGAACCTCAACAAGAAACTTCCGCGCATTTGACAGAGAGTTAATACTATCGCAAACCCAATCCCTCTTCACCATAACCTCATCGGACCCGGAAGAACTAGTCACCGCATGGAACCTCAACCTCAAGGCTATCTCACAACGTCCACAAAGCAATAACACATCCAAGAGAATAAGAAATGCGGCCCCTTGGTTCTCCCAAGAATTGAGAACTTCTCTAACACAACTACGTAGACTAGAGAAAAATGGCGCCGATCACTCTCCACACAAGATTTGACAGCCTACCAACTCCACCTAACAAGGCACAGGGAAGCGATCTCAATAAAAATGAAACAGCACCACACTGACACTTTGAAAAGATCTCTGAACAAGCCACGGGATCTTTTCAACTTGGTGCAAGCCCTTTCTAAAGAACCAACTCCTGAACAACACGTGGATATCCATCCACAAAAATTCGCTGACTATCTCCAGTCAAAGATCATACAGACCGACAAAATATCAACAGCCTCACTCCAAGACCATACCGGCATAACCCCTTTAAATAAGTTTTCCGCACCATCTAGAAAAAGCATTGAAGATACAATAGCTTCCCTCAATACCTCCACTGCACAAACAGACCCTTGTCCGGCTTTTTGGATCAAGGAGCTACGCAAGGAATTTAGTCCATTCATCGCAAAACTGACAAAACATTCCTTTACTACTGGTTCCTTCCCTACAACACTCAAACAAACCTCTATCAGGCCGTTACTGAAGAACACTAAACTTGATCCACAACAAGCCGAATCGTACAGACCAATAGCTAGTATTCCTATACTAGCAAAGATATTGGAGAAAGAGGTCCAAAGGCAAATCCAGGATCATATAGACTCCACAGCGCCCTTGGATCATTGCCAACACGGGTTTAGAGAATACCATGGAGTAGAGACACTTCTCACCTTCTTATTCAATAACATCTTCACAGGCATTGACAACATCCGACAAGGCTTTGTGCTCATCTTTTTAGACATCGCTGCAGCCTTTGACTCGGTTCATCATGAGATTCTCCTCAGACGATTGAAAGAAAAGGGAATTTGTAATACCGCACTCAATTGGTGCAGTTCCTATCTAAATGGCCGATGTCAATATGTTAAATCTGGAGCTGAAGAATCGAAACAATTCCATCAAACACAAGGTGTGCCGCAAGGATCCTCATTGTCATCTTTACTATTCAACATTTACATGCAGCCCATCTGCAACATCATTAGATCATTTAACGTGAGCTGTCTGATATATGCAGACGACATCCTACTATATATGCCTTTTTCAACCGTGCAAATGGACCTTACACCTCTTATAGAATGCTTCAATACCATATCGGATTGGCTACAAGCACAAAACCTCCGCATCCAGCACAAGAAAACGGAGGTATTATTCATCGCTAGAGACCCAGACTTCACCCCACCGACACATATAAAGGTAAAGGAAGCGGAATTACAAACCAAAGAAACAATAAAATACCTGGGGATCACTTTAGACCAACATCTGGACATGAAATGTCATATAAGCAACATTGTCAAAGCGGTCTATTTTAAAATCCGTTCACTCAGACATCTGCGCTCCCTACTGGAGCCAGATGATTTCCGGACCATATACCAAGCACTGATCCTGCCGCACTTTGACTTTGCCAATTCCATCCTACAAGGTCTCCCGCAATCCACACTAAACCCGCTACAACTGGCCATGAATGCTGCAGCAAGGATTCTTCATGGAGCCTCCAGAAGAGACCACGTGACTCCGATATTAAAACAGCTTCATTGGTTACCTATACACGGAAGGATTATTTTCAAAACATTAATCCTCTCATTCAAGGCAATCAAGCACCTTTCCTCCACAGCACTTACGGATCTCATCCATACAGTGCCACCCAACAGAGCTAGGAGGTCAACAGCCCTAAATTTATTAGCAACCCCGAAGACCTTGACAAAATGCAATAATACAACAGCAAATAGGGCCTTCAGCCTTTACGTCCCCAAATGTTGGAATGCACTCCCACCAGACATTCGAGCTATAGCAGACCTGACCCAATTCAGGAAGGCAATCAAATATCACCTCTTCCTCCAATACTACCCAACCAGCGATGAATTTAGTTAGCACCACCTAAGAATCACCGCCCTTTTGCAGCACATACTCACAAGGTATCAAGTATTCAAAACGGATTCATCATTTATTGAGCAACTCAACAATGTTATAGGAATGTTATAGGAATTTTTACCTCATGTATAGGAATTTTTTACCTCATGTATATAGCATACTCCATGTAAATAGTTCATGTATATAGTTCAGCCCCTGTTATCCAAGTTTATATTCCTGTTCGATGTAAAACCAAACAGAATGTGTGTATTGGTCACTTTGTTATACTGTAAACCGCGCTGATGCCGAATAGTGCGGTATATAAGCAACTGTAATAAATAAATAATAAATAAAACAAATTTCTATGCAAGGAGAAGTTCAAGATGCTTTCTCTGGGCACTCTCCTTCCATACCTTCAAAGTCAGGATTGGCTTTGTTCTCTAGATCTCAAGGATGCATACACACATGTTCTCATCCATCCATCTCACAGAAAATTCCTACATTTTCTTTTCCAGGGAAAACATTACCAATACAGAGTACTTCCTTTTGGTCTGGCCTCTGTTCCGAGAGTGTTCACCAAATGCATGGCAATAGTTGCTGCATTTCTACGCACTCTGGGAATATTTGTCTTCCCATACCTGGACGACTGGCTCATCCGAGCTCCATCTCAGTCAGAGGCCCAAATTTCCCTGGACCGCACAAGGTGCATTCTGCAGTATCTGGGACTGGTGGTAAACCTCCCAAAGTCCCAGCTCATCCCTACTCAGTCCCTGGAATTCATAGGGGCCTGGTTGGATACCACCACTGCAAGGGCCTACCTTCCTCAGGCCCGTTGCCAACGTCTAATGCAACTAGCCTCCCAGATTCAGTCAAAGAGCCACTTAACTGCCAGGGAGATGTGGTACCCTATGCTCGCCTACACATGAGAGCAGCTCTATGGACTTTGCCCACCCAGTGGACTCAAGCTTCAGGAGCTCTCTCAGACCAAATAGCAACCTCCAAACGTCTCTTTTCGTCTCTCCAATGGTGGATGTCCACTCAAAATCTGTTGCTGGGGTCCCCCTTCCAACAGTTGTTGCCCCAAGCAACCCTCACAACAGATGCCTCCCAAACAGGTTGTGGAGCTCATCTACAAGACCTCTCCACCCAAGGCACTTGGTCCCCACAGGAGACCTCTCTTCATATCAACCACTTGGAACTTCGAGCAGTGTTTCTAGCTCTCAAGGTCTTTCATACCCTCCTCAGCTACAAGACAGTCCTTATTCATACGGACAATCAAGTAGCCATGTTTTACATAAACAAGCAAGGAGGAACTGGCTCTCTGTCGCTTTGCAACGAAGCTCTAAGATTATGGGCCTTCGCCAGAGAGCATCAAATCCATCTCCTGGCAGCATACCTCCCAGGAATCCAAAATTCTTGGGCAGACAGACTCAGTCGAGTTCTGCTTCCACACGAATTGTCCCTGCATATGGATCAGGTACTCAGAATCTTCCAAGAATGGGGAACCCCGGACATAGACCTCTTTGCAAGTCCGTGGAATGCCAAACTTCCCCGGTTCTGTTCCAGAATTCCATGTCAGGGAGTTCAGGCCAAGGATGCCTTCCTCCTTCATTGGGGTCAGGGCTTCCTGTATGCCTTTCCACCCATTCCCTTGATTCCCAAGACTCTATTCAAACTCCAGAGGGATCAAGGATCTATGATCCTTATAGCTCCACGCTGGCCACGCCAAGTGTGGTACCCTCTACTTCTGCATCTCTCCCAAGCCCCCTCCCTGGACTTGGGAGCTGCTCCAGACCTTCTGTCCCAGGAGGAAGGGACTTTGTGGCACCCAAACTCCAAGTCCCTTCACCTCAGAGCTTGGTTACTGAAGGCCTAGACCTTCAAGAATTGAATCTTTCTCAGCAGGTGAAGGATATCCTCCATGCTTCCAGGAAACCTTCCACCAGGCGTTCCTATGCTTTTAAGTGGAAAAGATTTTCCATTTGGTGTGCTGAAAAGGGTCTTGATCCTCTGGCACTACCTTTAACTTCTTTGTTAGACTATCTCCTGCATCTCTCCAATGCAGGACTTAAGACAAATTCAGTAAGAGTCCATTTGAGTGCTATTGCAGCATCCCTTAAGCCCATCAATGGACAACCTATCTCCTCTCATCCTCTTATTTCAAGATTCATGAGAGGCCTAACTTTAACTAAACCTCCCATTAGGCCTCCTCCGGTGGCATGGGACTTAAATTTGGTTCTTGGTCAGCTTATGAAGCCACCTTTTGAACCCTTAGCCACTACCTCCTTGAAATTTCTTTCCTGGAAGGTTATTTTCCTCATTGCAGTCACTTCTGCTCACCGCATCAGTGAACTGCAGGCCTTAGTGGCTAATCCACCTTATACAAGGTTCCATCATAAGAACATAAGAACATAAGAAATGCCATACTGGGTCAGACCGAGGTCCATCAAGCCCAGTATCCTGTTTCCAACAGTGGCCAATCTAGGTCATACGTACCTAGCAGTTTCCCCAAAAGACAGGTTCTGCAGTGCTTGTACTAGGCCAAGCATTGATATCCTGGGTCCCTTTTTAATAGTGGTTTATGGACCTTTCCTCCAGGAACTTGTCCAAACCTTTTTTAAACCCAGCTATACTAACAGCCCTTACTACATCCTCCGGTAACAGATTCCAGAGTTTGATTACACATTGAGAGAAGAAATATTTTCTCCTATTTGTCTTAAATAGTTTACCCTGTAGCTTCATTACATGCCTCCTAGTCCTTCTATATTCTGATAGCGTAAACAATTTATCCACGTTTATCCGTTCCACTCCATTAATTTATACACCTCTATCATATCTCCCCTCAGCCGCCTCTTTTCTAGGTTAAAGAGCCCTAACCTTTTTAGCCTCTCTTCATAGGAGTAGCCTTCCATCCCCTTCACCAATTTGGTGGCTCTTCTCTGTACTTTTTCTAATAACTCTATGTCCTTTTTAAGATACGGTGACCAGAATTGCACACAATATTCAAGGTGCGGTCGTACCATGGAGCGATACAGAGGCATTATAATATCCTTTGTTTTATTCTCCATCCCTTTCCTTATGATACCTAGCATTCTATTTGCTTTCATGACAAGGTAGTCCTTAGGACAAATCCACACTTTATGCCTAAAGTGGTCTCACCTTTTCATCTTAATCAAGAGGTATATTTACCTGTCTTTTTTCCATCTCCTCATGCATCCAGTGCAGAGAGGAATCTTCATACTCTGGATTGTAAAAGAGCTCTTGCTTTTTACTTAGGACACAGCAACATAGAAAGTCTTTCCAGCTTTTTGTTGCTTTTGATCCTTCTCATTTGGGACTTCCAGTCTCTAAGAGAACACTGTCCAATTGGATTGCTCAGTGTATTTCTTTCGCCTACCAGAGTAAGAACCTTTCTCTGGAGAGCCATGTCTCAGCTCATAATGTGAGGGCCATGGCCACCTCTATGGCTCATCTAAATTCTGTGTCCATCGACCAGATCTGTCGAGCAGCCACCTGGGCCTCTGTTCATACCTTCACAGCCCATTACTGCTTGGACAAGGATTCCCGCCGGGATGCCTTGTTTGGTCAGGCTGTCCTCCAGACACCTGTTCCATTCTTAAACAACTCCGGCCCTCCTTCCCTGGATGGATGCCTGAGATCCATAGGAGGACGCAGACCCCTTTCAGGGTCTCATATCCTTGGGGATCTCCCAGGCATCTCAGCTAGGGAGTCCCCATATGTGAAGACTCATTCCTGCTTGTTCCTGGAGATAGCACAGTTACTTACCTGTAACAGGTGATCTCTGGGAACAGCAGGAATAAGTCTTCACAACCCACCCACCTCCCCTAGGAGTTGTATCTCTTTTCTATCTTTCCTTTCCTCTCTCTCTCTCTATTGTCTCAGCTTTAAACTCGAACTGAGGAGAGTTGGTTAGGAAAGGCGGGAAGGCAGCGCGCAGGCGCTGTGGGATGCTCCCAAAAACTTTCATTTTTGGGAAGCTGGGGAGCGTTCCCCCGCAGGCTCCGTCGGTACTGACGTACCCATATGTGAAGACTTATTCCTGCTGTTCCCAGAGATCACCTGTTACAGGTAAGTAACTGTGCTATCTCTGGGAACAGCAGGAATAAGTCTTCACAACCCACGCACCTCCCCAGGAGTTGTATCTCTATCTATCTTTCCTTTCCTTTCTCTCTCTCTGTCTCAGCTTTAAAACTTAACTGAGGAGAGGCAGTTGGGAAAGGCGGGAAGGCAGCACACAGGCGTGCTGGGATGCTTCCAAAAGCTCTTGATTGGACGCTGGGAAGTGTTCCCGCGCAGACTCCGTCGGTACCGACGTACCCATATGTGAAGACTTATTCCTGCTGTTCCCAGAGATCACCTGTTACAGGTAAGTAACTGTGCTTTATTGCAGAGATACGGGCGAATCCAAAGGACTGTAAGATCTCTCTGTTTGAAGAGATCCTTTTCATACTGACCAGTCCGTAAATCTGTCAGAGAAGTCACACAGGATTTAGTGGCTTTCAGTGCAGATACAGGCTTTAAGATTAATGCCATCAAATCAGAGATTCTAAGTGTTGTGCTTTCTGAGAAGGAAAAGCAGGAACGTTAGAGGAGTTTTTCCTATCAATGGGTAAAATCACATAGCAGATATTTGGGGGTAAATCTTTCATTGGATTTGGGCAGGTTATTTAGTTTAAATCACATCTCAGGAATGAGAGAGGTGGCATGGCCTGCACATGTCCTGGGTGGTTAGGCTTAAGGCAAGTAAAATGATGATGGCTTGTGTTATACTTTTGTTTGCTGCTCTGTCAATAGAGATTTCAGAAGTAACCTTTAGGTTAACCCACCGCAGGGTTTTTTATTATATTGGAATGAAAGACCCCCAAGGATGAGTTTTTCAACCCAGAGAGAGGAGTGGCCTCAAAAATCTCAAATATTAAATATTTCCAAGCTACCCAATTGAGGGTATTTTTGGAATGAAGGGAAGCAATTTGCTCCAAATTGTAGATGAAGTTGGAACAAAGTTTACAGGGAAACTCTGATGCTCAAGGCCCTACCATGGCAGCTGCCTAAGGAGATGAGGAAGTGCAGGTGGAAAGCCTTTTATTAAACTGTCATTGAATATATCCGAGGGTATTAAGAAACAACTCCTATTGGAGAAAACTATATTTTAGGCAAATCCCAATTAGGTAGCTACCTGAATTTTACTTGAGACAGCAAGAGCAGAGATAACTGCAAAGAATTGAGCCATGTTGTCTTTCCTACTTCATTTTATTTAATTTTATTTATTCTTATTTACCATTGCTGCCTCTGGGAGAAGCATATCATGTGGGACTTCCCTTTAGTAGAAAAGAGGGCTAGGCTGGGGATTTTTGGGATTGGCATAGTCTGACCTTTTTCTATTTTGAATATTTTTGTAGTTTTGACTAGGAGTTTTTTTGTGAGAAGGACATGATTATTGGCACCCTTAGCAATAATTCAAATCGGTTTGAACAGAAGAATCACATTCCCTTTGCAGTTAATCAACCAGTGAATGATGGATATAAAATTGGTCACATTCACTCCTTGTTCCATTTTCACAATGGTAAAGATGAGAGCTGCCTGAGGCCGTCAGAAAAGCCATTATCACCAAACATTAAACTTCAGAGGGGTACAAGATCATCTCCAAAGAACTTGGGATTCTTGTGTCTACAGTTCACAATGTTAAGTTTTCTTCTCATGGAACTGTCAAGAACCTCCCAGGACATGGTGGGAAGAGGAAAATTAATCCATAACATCTTCAAAGGTTAGTGCGAACTGTTGGAAAAACACTTTGTACAACATCCAAAGAGCGTAAGGCTGACCTGGAGCAATCTGGAGTGGTGGTTTCAACCCGCACCATATGCTGCACATTAAAAAAAAAAAAAAGGAGGACTTCATGGGTGAAGGCCAAGGAGGACCCCACTGCTCAAAGACAGACATAAAAAGGCATGCCTGATTTTTGCCCAGACCCACCTTGAGAAAGCACAGTCCTTCTGGGAAAATGCTCTGTAGACAGATGAAACCAAACTTGAGTTCTTTGGCAGTGCAGACCAGTGATACATTTACAGGTGAAGAAATGAAGCTTATAACGAAAAAAACACCCTTCCTACAGTTAAATATGGTGGAGGTTCCATAATGTTGTGGGACTGCTTTGCTGCTTCAGGAACTGGAGGCTAGGAATGTATTAAAGGAATCATGAAGTCAGAGGAGACTACCAAAGTATTTTGGAGTGAAATGTGCTACTTAGTGTCAAAAAGCTAGGTCTTTTGTTGTACCCAACATACTGTTAAAATATTATGATGACATATAGTTGGAAAATTTCCAATTATTGCTCAAGATATTGTAGACAACATACCTAAAATGCAAGGGTGCCAATAATTGTTACCACAACTGTACTTATTTGTATAGTGCTACAAGGCATACGCAGCGCCATACATGTAGGTGGAAGAGATAGTCATGGTAACATAGCAAATGACGACAGATAAAGACCAGCATGATCCATCTAGTCTGCCCAGTAAGATGGCAAGAGTTTTAGAATTGCACCTGCTTATCAGAGCTTATAATCTTATCAAGACTAACAACATCACAGAACTTGGGACTAGAGTATGGTAAGATACATATAAGTACTGAACAAATATTTGCTGCTTCTGTTTCTCTGTGACAAAAATATATTAGGTAAAAGTATGATGGTACCCTCTGTGTGCTGTGTAGAAGTTCAAAAGTTTACATGAAAAGTTGCAATACATGTCATGTTCCATTTAAAAGGTTTTCCAAGAAATTATTTTTGACTGCCATACATTTCTATAAGAATTCTTTTATTAATAAGCCAGTTATTACAATAACTAACTCCCCATGAGACAGAAATTTTTGAAATTGTTATATAATTGCTTTCTAGTATCATAATACTAATGAAACTTGGTTTCTTACAGCATGAGTAATATGAGAAGCTGAGTGCCATTGAGTCGACTCATAGTGACCCTCTATTACAGTACCACATTAAAAAAAATATTAAAAACACAGACATTTTTGGGATGATTTCTCCATACTTGAGCTTTTAGCGCATTTGGCACTTGTCTGTGACAGATTAGCTTGGTTAATGATGTGCCATCTGCTACTGATTTAGCTATTTATTTTCATGAGAATATCAGTTTTCTGTGTGAATCTGTTGGGGCAAAGCCTATGGAGTCCTGGAGACTTCCTTCATTATTACCAGCTGCTGCCTCATGGAATACTTTCTCTGTTTCCCCAGAAGAGGTAATGCATTTTGCTGTGTCTATGAGATCTACATGGTGTCCTTTGAACTCAATAAATTCATTCGAGAATCCATGTTAGGTTTTTTTATGTACAGTTGTTCAGGCCTCCCTATCGGAGGACTGGTTGCCCTCTAGTCATAAGATCCTCGGTTAAAGAATGAATCAATGGACTGGAATGACTTTTTCAATTACAGGTCAATTTCTTCCTTTACTGTTTTTGGCCTAGCTAATCGAGCAAATTGTTCATCGTCTTTCTTGACGAATATCTGGAGAAATGACAGATTCTAGATATTTGACAGCATGGTTTCAGGGTGAGTGGTAGTCCTGAAACCTTGCTTGCCTCCTTGATGAATGACATATTATGTGGTCTAAATGAAGGAAAATACAGCATACCTTGGACAAGAGATCTAAGCGAGCACTGCAGATTGTTTGAAGGATTTTGTGAGCATCCTTTTAAACTCTTTAAGTGCCATTTAAAACTATTTTGTAAATGGCATGTTTTGACTAGGTTTGTTATAAACAGAAAAATTATCTGGATTAAAAATACTGAATTATATCAGAAAACAGTACATTGAGTGGAACTCCACCTTGGTTTTATTCGGTTCAAGAGAGACTGTGTCCATCACTAGGAAGCCTGAGAATGGCAAGTCTGGTCGGAAAACATAAAAAGTCAACATATGATGTGGCGATTAAGTTGCAAGCTGTTCAAAGAGCAGAGGAAACAAATTCTCTGCTATTGACCAAGTTAACACCAGTTAAAAACAAGTGAGAGAATGGAGAGGACTTAAAGCTAAATTAAATGCCAAAACACGTAAGCTGTTGCATCAGTACGGACCTGCTCCGTTTACCTTTTTTGAGTGTGATTTGCACGATTTCGCAATGCTGCTAAAATGTCAGTATTGTGACTTGGGCAGCCATTCATGTATGTTCACATCAAATGGCAGTCAGGGAAGTACCATACTGAAGGTGTCAGTTCATTCACTGCATCAGCTGATTGGTGTTTCTGCTTTATGAATCAATATGATCTCTGCTTGTGATATTGCACAAAGATTCACACTGCCAAAGGACCTTGAAAAAAAGGTTGGTTTGTTCCAAATATTTGTAATAAAACTGCACAAAAAAGTACATTTATGAACTTTGTGACATAGGAAACATGGATGAAACACCAGTGACATTTGACATGCCAGGCAATCACACCATTGCTTCTAATGGTGAAAAAACAATGTTCGATATACAGAAAATGAAAGAAATCATTTTACTGTGAATCTCTTGTGTTTGTCAAACAGGACAAAATTGCATCCAGTTATTTTTAAATGTAAGATGCTCCTAAAAAGCATAAATTTTTCATGAAAAGCAAATTGTCCATGCCAATGAGAGAGGATGGCTAGAAGAAGGACAAGAAAATGGCTTTCGCAATGTGTTTGATTTATTTATTTATTTATTTATTTATTTATTTATTTATTACAATTTAATTACACTCCAAACTCAAAGATCTGAGAAATGTTTCAATAAAACACAAAAAAGAATATGCAACCTGATCCAGGCCCAAAGAAAAAAAACGTCCTTACTCATTTGGAGCATGTTTATGGCACATGTCACAGAAAAAATTAAAATTAACGGCAAGCTTTCCAAGAAACAAAAACTCGTAATAAAAATCTTTCAACTACATTCGTGCCTTGGCTTATCAGTGAGTGATGTGAATTCCTGATTTTTGGGGATTTACAATTGGGGTTGGCTTATACTGGAAAGGAGATTGATGGGTATGTTACAGCTTCTTAAAATAAGCAAGACACAATTTTCCCTTCTTTGTCTGGCCTATCACAGCAACATAGATTTTTTTTACATTCACAATTACTATCTTAGGCCTCTACCTATGTCTTATATCACAATCCATGTCTGTCTCTATTTGCATTAAAAGGAATGTAGCAAATCTTGTCCAAGCTAGTTTAAAAAAACAACTTTTTTTCTCTCTTGTACATTAAAATATCAGTGTCCCCTCCTTGACAAGGAATTTGCCTTTCATCATCTTTTTTTTCTTTGTGTGTTGCTGAAACCAGCTACTAATCTTCCTGTCACCACATTTACAGTTGTGCTGGTATTGTAGAAACGGTTCTGCTAAACATGAAGCCATTTCTAAAATACACATTCATGGACTGCAGGAGGAGTGATTTCAGAACGATACATATGGGAAAACTCAGTGGGAGAAACCCAGCAATGTATAAATGTAATTGTCAGTATTTCACAATGAGCATGTGTAAAGGTCAACACTTACGCATGTATCTGGGAGATTTTGCAAACATCAGCGTTCATTACAGAGAACACATTCTTTCCCCCATTTCAGTTCAGAGGGGGAAATAAACATTGGGGGATTAAGGGGATATCCTCCTTAATTCCTCCTATGAAAGGATGGCCAAAAGGAGCTCTCTTGAAATCTCTATTCGTGCCAGGGAGCAAGTGTGAGTTTGGATGTGGACAATTTTGGGCTTGCATGTGCATACCTCATATTTATTTATTTATAGTTCTTTTATACTGCACTCTTTTTCATCAGCGCGTTTTACATTAAAACAGGAATACTCCTTGCAATCAACAGACTGTTGAGTTTACATATAACAGGATAATACAACTGGGATTATAACTTTGGGGAAGTTTGTACATATTTGTAACTTGAAAAGAACCTATATACACAGTATAGAAATTCTTATTATCATCTTAAGGCATTTACACTTTTACTGTAAGTGTTGGAGGGTTGATGATGTGCTTTGGAAATGTAGAATGAAGAGATGGTGCTTTATGGCTTTTCTGAATTGCTTGAGGTCGGTAATAGCTCTAATGTTGGGAGGTAGGTTGTTCCAACATCTGGGTGCGTAATACGCGAAAGCCCTGTCTGTTGAACGTTTGTATTTTGTGGCCTCAGGTGGTGTAGCTAGGGTATTTGCCGCTGCTGATCTCCTAGAATGAACTCGAACATATAAGTACATCGTTCATGTCGCTCTTTCAACGATGTTTGAGTTCATTGGAACAGCTTAAGAAAAATTGTTGGTAAACGAGTGCAGCATCATCAGTAGTCTTGGAAAAAATAGTGAATGTTGATCCCCTGAAGAAACAATGCTAGTGAAACGCAATGGAGGTGCCTGAGGAAGGCGTTGGAATCTGAAAGCGAGACGGGAGCATAAATAAAATCATGATAGACGTTAAGTACCCTATGGGAATCGAAAATTATTTGGGAAATCATATGGTGAAAACAGTATTTTCGAAGAGTGAAGAATGTGATTACAACCCCATCGGTTTTCATACACTAGGGGGTATGTTTACTAAAACACTGGTAATGTGTGGGCCGCGCTAGTGTGCGGATGCCATATAAGGAGTGGGCGTTTCAGGCTGAAAAAAGCAAAACCGGGATTAATCATGCGCTAATGTGCGTGGCGCTCAAGTGCGCTCTGCACATTAGCGCATGAGAAAGTTGCGCGGGAAGCATAAGTGGCGCGCTGATGCACAAGCACAGGAACAGAGCCATAGTACAATGGTTAAGACACTGACCAATGGTGCAGGGATCATGGGTTCAATCCCCCACTGTGCCCATTGAAGAAGGCTGGCTGAGGCATTACCTATTATGGGGAAGATTGCTTTAGGCGGCATTTTATTTTTATTTTAATTATCTCTACTAGCAAACGCACTCTCAAAGCGTGTTAACATAAGGTGCCCCATAAGGCACATTTTAAAGTGCACTGTCCGCCAAGGCACCCTAGAATGTTGCTTATAGGGCGCTTTAGAGGGTGCCATATGAGTTACCGCAAGGTCACAGCACTGTTTTTGATGGCAGCACTGTGCAGTTTAAGGAATGAAAATCATAAGTAGGTGCACTGACATGCAAGGAGGAGCAGCAGTGGAGCACAATGGTTAAGACACTGACCAATGATGCAGGAGTCATGGGTTCAATCCCCCACTGTGCCTAATGAAGAAGGCTGGCTGAGGCATTACCTGTTATAGGTAATAGTGCTGTGGGGGGCATATTATTTTTATTTTAATTAGTGCTGGCAGCAAACACACCCTCAAAGTATTGTAACATAAGGTGCTGCATAAGGTGCCTCAGGGTACCCCAGAGGGCACATTTTAAAGTGCAGTGTCTGCCACGTCACCCTACAATGTTGCTGAAAGGGTGGCCTATAGGGTGCCCTATGAGGCACAGCAAGGTCATAGCACTGTGTTTGATGGCAGCACTGTGCATTTAAACGCATGGAAATCTGAAGTAGGTGCGCTGACATACAAGGAGGAGCAGCAGTGTAGCACAATGGTTAAGGCACTGACTGCTGATACAGGGGTCATGAGTTTGCTCCCCAGTGTGCCTATTATGTAAGGCTGGCTGAGGCATCAGCTTTGCAATGTATGTATTGTTTCCTGCAGCACTTTATTTGTATTTTCTTAATTGCTGCCAACAAACACGCCCTCATGTGCCGTAATTGAAGGTGCCGCATAAGGCACCCCATAGGGCACATTATAAAGTGCACTGTCTGCCACGGCACCCCAAAATGTCCCCTATAGGGCACCCTATAAGTTGCTCCACAGGATAACGTATAGTGCACCTTATATGGACGGTAACCATAAGGTGCCCTATAGGGCGCCCTATAAAGCGCCCTCTGAGGCACCTTATGGGTACAGTATGCTGAGGGTGTTTTTGCTGGCAGCAATAATATACATTAAAACTAAATAATGATTTGGACAGCCCTATCAAATAACCCCACTGTGGGTTTGAACCCACGACCTCTGGCTCCACAGGCAGTGAAGTAACCATTGGGCTACAGCTCTATAGCTGCTAGCAAGCCCCTGGCTGGCTGCAGAGGGACTGCATGTCACCACACAGACAGTCTGCTGTGGTCACAAGGATAGGGTTAGCACACACGTACCCATGATGCACTGCACATGCAAATCAGCTGTCCACAGATAAACACAAGATGGGGTATGCACCCCCACAGCACCTCGGCCTGGTAGGGGGAACTAACCATGTCCACCCCCACAGCACCTCGGCCTGGTAGGGGGTACTGACCGTGTGTTTTAATGGCACAGAGTAGCTACACACCGTCACATTGTGCGGGTACTGTGCTCACCCTGAGGGTGCGGTGAGGCGCCCAGCACCAGGTCCACAGCACCTTCCATGGCAGAAATAGGCCATGCTGGAGGTCCAAAGCAGTGTTAAAGTGTGAGATAGGTAGTTTCTGCAGAAACACTTTGGATATATCTGTCTCTCAGTCAGGTGTAGCCCCTATGGACCCCTAGGAGGTTTATGTACCACCACCCCCCTCCTCCAGGGCTGAGGGTGGTAAACAGGGTCTCCCATCAACAGATCCACATTCTACCCCCCTGCAATGGTGGCAGTAGAGGGGACCATCAACCCCGGTCCTGCTGGGGAACAGACACCCTACAGGGTAGTCAATGCAGCTCTGTACACATCCATAACGCAATAGCAGACAGACATTAGGCCTGGATATGCTAAGCTGCACCCCACCACTATCTGATATTCTCCTGCAGCAAGCCTTCAGCCGCTGCACCCTGCAAGGCACTCCATCAAGACACATACCAGCTGTAAACAGTCTGCTAGCTAGTCCATAGTGCATGTTCCTGGTGGAAATGCATGCATTCAGAACTGGGATGTCAGCATACACAACAAGCAGATAAATCAGTGACTGGGCCCCAAAAGGAAACCCATAAATATCACATGAGAGAAATACTATATAGCACTATGGGGGTGCCTAGCCATGCTGTCGTCACTGCACAGTCAGGGTGAGAGTGATCTCCCAGCAGGACATACTGAGGTCACCCTGTCTGTGTAGGTGGTGGCCGGGCACTAAAATATCCCAGCCAGTGCCCTATGCCCTGTGCAGATGCATCCTGGACAGGCCACCCTGTCTGGGCTATACCCATGGTACCTTGCTCCTCATTATGCATATTGGCAGGCCAATACTGGCAACAGTGCTGGCAGTGTGGGCTGTGGAAGGTGTTTGCAGCCACCACACACTGTATAGACAGACACACACTCCCACACCTATGCCAGCATTGTGCTACTATAGAGGAGTTTAGCAGCCCTGCCCACCACACCAGTCCTGGGCACAGTACAGGCATGGATATGGTACGCAATACTGTTGGGGGTCACTCCCCAGGGTGGTAAACACTGTCAGAGACCAGACCTGAAGCACACACCGCAGACATCAGAAAGAGTGTTATGATGGAGCTCAATCAGCAAACTGTGCTTAACGTAGGAATTTCTATCTGCCAGTACTCATAGCAAACGTTTGATAGCTGTGTATCGTATACCCAGGTGTAGGGTGGCATTGCTAAGGTATGCAAGTGCTAGTATTGGGAGATGCACGCAGGGCCCAATGTCCTGCCTCTCCAGGAGGCATTAGCCAATGGGGCCTGTGGGTGTGGGTGTGTCTGTCCCTGTTGGCTGCTGCTTTACGGCAGAGGTTCCCAACTCCAGTCCTGGTGTGGCAAACACTGTTCGGGTTTTCATGCTGTCCCTCATGAATATGCATGAGCTACATCTGCATACCATGGGGGTGGTGCATAGATATGCAGCACAGGCATCTTTATTAGAGGCAGCATGGAACCAGAATGGTGTGGGGCCCTCCAGGACTGCATTTGGGAGACTCTGCTTTAGGTAATGTGCCTGTTTATGGTGTCTGTGCTCGGTGGGGTAAAATATAGGTGTATTAACCATGCGTATGTTCTCAGCAATAAAGGTTTGTCCTTACTATCACGGTTTAGTTGTGGGAAAAATATGTGGACTGGATTGGCAGGAGCCCCAGCTGGGCTTTGAACCTGTGACCTTCTGTTCTTGCACACACTGTTTGTGTGCACTGCACCACCGTGTTGCCACAGATATGATGCATTCCCTGGGGAGTCCATGACTGTACATCCGACAGGGCCTGTTTGTTGCAGTGCACGGCAACCACCTGGACAGGGCTAGGCCATGGTCTGCTGTGGGCACCAGCCGCTGCCACCTCCACCATCAGTACCGCTTCATCCTTAGATTGGAGACAGCATAAACCCTGATGGATTTGTGGCTCTTCAGGACTGCATTTGGGGGATTCTGCCGTAGGTAATGCACATTTCTATGGTGTTGGTGCTGTGTAGGGTAAAATAGAGGTTTTTGACCCATGCTTATGTTCTCAGCAATAATGGTTCAGTCTTTACTACCATGTTTTCTTCATGGGTAAAATAAGGGGACTGGGTTGACAGGAGCCCCAGCTGGGCTTTGAACCTGTGACCTTCTAACTCCAAACACACTGGTTGTGTGCACTGCACCACCGTGTTGCCACAGAGACAGTGCATTCCCTGATGATACCATGACTGTTTGTCCGGCAGGGCCTGTCTGTTGCAGTGCATTGCACCCACCTACACAGGGCTAGGCCATGATCTGCTCTGGGCAGCTGCCACTGCCCCCCCTCCACCTCAGTACCCCTGTGCCACCATGCTGACATGCCCTTCTGCTGGTGGTGCTGGTGGTACGCAGTCTCAGGCCATCCTGTGTGTGGGTAGGCGGCTGCCTATGGTGCAGGTTCTGGGGTAGGGGTGCCTGCATATCTGTCCGCACGTCCCCCAATCACCGCCTGCCAATGTTCTGTGCCCTTGGGGGTACCTGCTGGGTACTATCCCCTGTGACACTGTGATAAACACTCTCGTGCCCATGTTGGGCCCTCATCAGTTGCTGTCTGGCTGCTGTTCAGTTTCAGCATTCCTAAGTGCCATCTAGGCATCTGCCTAGTCCGCACTGTGACCCAGCTGCACCACAGCATGTGCCGCCTGCAGCCCTCTGTATCCCCTTTCCCAGCATCTGTCCAATTGCCCATTCCGACCTGCCCGCCCTGCTGTTGTGGAAATGTGCATGCCATAGGTAACCTGTCCAATGGAGATGGAAACCCTGATCAGTGCTATTTCACTGTGGGATCATTCACCTTGTATGGGGACGGAGCATAGACCCTTCTAAAATTCATATTTATTTTTTGGGGCTTTCTTGGGAGTGTTTTTTGATGTTTCCCATTACTATCACTATTGCCCAGCTAGATTATAGAAACATAGAAACATAGAAACATGATGACAGAAAAAGACCACAAGGCCCATCTAGTCTGTCCTTCCATAACAACAACTACAACAGTCCACTTTCTACCTTTAGAGATCCTCTGTGTTGGTCCCATGCTTTTTTGAATTCAGTTACTGTCCTCATCTCTACCACCTCCACTGGGAGACTATTCCACGGATCCACTACTCTTTCCGTAAAGAAATATTTCCGCATATCACTCCTGAATCTATCTCCCTTCACCCTCATCCCATGTCCCCTCGTAGCAGAACTAGCTTTCAATTGAAAGAGGCTCTCTCCCTGAACATTTATGCCACGGAGGTATTTAAACATCTCAATCATATCACCTCTATCCTGCCTTTCCTCTAAGGTGTACATATTAAGATCCTTAAGTCTGTCCTCATATGCTTTATAATGAAGCCCATTAATCATTTTAGTAGCAACCCTCTGCACCGACTCCATCCTGTTCACATCCTTTTGAAGGTGCGGTCTCCAGAATTGTATTATATTTTGTTGGGGTCATTTTTAATGTTTATTTGCCTTTTTGTTCCGTGCACATGTATCACACTGCTCACGTTTTGTAGGTTTCCCTGGTTTTGCTGTACATTGCTGACAGAAATGGTTTCTCTTCCCTTTAAATCGGCTCTACCGCGAGGTTTTCACTCGCGGTATTTTTTTACTCGAATTTCAGCCCCGCTCCTGTGCGGGGAGCCTCTCCTCTCCCACTCTCCACCCATTGACCCCGTCTCTCCGCCCCTGGGGAGCCTTTCTCCGCTCTCCGGGAGCCTTTCTACGCCTCTATCGCTCATTTGTGGGCCTGTTAGTGCAGCGCGCACGTGTGCGGGGCACAAAAACGCATCATTAGCGTGCGCTAAGGTACCTTAGCGCGCCGCGCACTTGTGCGCCGTTTAGTAAACATACCCCTAGGTATTTTCGCTGGAGGTCATTGATGCTATTAGGCACTACCTATGAACACAGTGCGTGTCCATAAATGAGTGCCAAACGAGTCTGAGACCTTCAACGATATAGATACAAAAAATGTCAACTGTTTGCAGTGACTATAAGAGATAACCAGAATGTGATCAAGGTTCCATATTGATAATATTGAGCGTGTCTGTCTACTTCAGACATGATGCAGTCATCTGTGTGTAAATTTTGCCATTTCTAAAATGGCTGTTTTCATGTGGCCACGATCTACGTATGTATATGGCTGCTTTTACACATTGACATCGTGCCTAAGACTTCTAAAATAACCCTCTTTACTAATGTGTTCCCTCTATAATGGGATTCTTGTCAATAGCAAGCCTTCATATTTTGTCTCTAACCTTGTGCTGTCTTCTACATCTTACAATGCAGAGACACAAAATGGTTCATTGTTGAACGATGTTTACTTCTCAGGCCAGCTGCCAAAGCTAAAAACATTTTATCTTCTTTACTATTTATAACAAATTGCTGATGATAGCTAAACATCATATTTCAGTACCTTTGAAGCACAGCATATGGTAATAGAATATATACTTTTTTATTTAAAAATGGCTTCTCTAGGATATACATGTGCTTACTTTGAAAAAGGATAAGGATCTCTCGGAGACAGTAATGATAATCATATAAGTTGTGTTTGTTGTTTTTTTTAACAAAGTAATGCATGGAAGCTGTGGAAGAGTAGCCATAAGTTAGAGCAACTGCCTAATACCCAGAAGATCCAGGGTTTGATTCCCACTGGCATTCCAAGTCACTTTACCCTCCATTGCCTCGGAAGAAAAAGCCTGGCAATGTACTTCCGGCGATACATTGCCAAGACAACCCAGAGGCAGCTGGGTCTCCATGAGTCAGCACTGACTTGACGGCAGAAAAAAAAAATTAATAGAAGCTATGCAGCTACATCATTAAACACACTGAGAACAATAGTATGATTTGTTGGAAAGACATAAGCAGTGTTCTTCAGACGACATTAACAAAGCGATCTATTTAATGTCATCTGGCAGAAAATTTCAACTTTTTTGGCCCATGGTGAGTTAGAGTTTTGTCTACATTTCGACACTGCTCTTGAATCTGGTTAAATGGGCACATTTCTTAGGTGTAAATAAATTCATATGTTATACAATTAAGGGCCTTTTTACTAAAGGGCAGTAAGACTTTCCACATGTTAGGAGTGAACACTCAAGATGCAGGAAGAGTAAAAGATGTGTGTAACAGTCGGGGCCATGGCCAGCATGCCCCCCTTACAGATACCACACTGAAAAGTCCCATACTAACTGCAAAAGTGACAGCACATGCTAATTCCCAAATGCTACCTGTCCATGTCTGTTCTCCACCATAGCCTGCCCATGGGTTTCTTCCCTAGGCAGGCTATGGTGGAGAATAGACATCTCCAGGGGTTTCTTCCCTAGGCTTTCCTTCCCTGGATCTCTCTCCCATAGCTACCCTAGATTCTGTTGGTAGCATAGCTTTTCTGGCGACGCCAACTTCAGGACTTAGCAGGCTTGGGCTTTTCAACATTTAGATCCGGATCTCCTGGGGGAAATCTTCCTGATCTGACTTAGTGGAGTCGTCCATTAGCCAAGCCCATATTACTATGACGTTTTGGTAGTCTTGGCTGATCACCACTGGATATGGGAGCCAGGGCAGCACCAGAACCTCAAATGTGGCTTGCCCTGCTGGAGTCTTAAGTGAAACCTATGCCGTTGGATAATGGCTCTGGTCTCTATGTATACAGACCAGTGTTATCGTCTTTACATGTCAATTTGAAATAGGGTTAGTATCCCAGCGAATGAGGGTCCACACACTTCTGGAATCAAGGGCTGGAGATGGGTTCCCTTGGGCTTCACTGGAATCACAAAGTTCTGTGCCCCAGGGTGGCAAATATCCACAAAAGTGCAGGTATGAGGGGTGGTTAGGTTGACATCCATGGGTTCTTCCGTACCCAGGGGACATTTCTGAGCAAAGTCTCACCGGGTTCCACACCTAAAAACAGGTGCAAGGGTCGTAGTTGGGGTCATACCGTTGCCTAGAAGGTGACTTTGAGGGTCGGAACATGGGAACCAACATCCATTCTGGCTTCCCCTTTTGTCCTCCTGGGCTGACGGGTGACTACTTCTCCTTCTCACTGTCTGCTTCTGTCATTGGCTGAGCTTCATGATACCCCTCGGCTATTTCCAGTGCACTCTCCAGTGTAAGCTTGGGGTGCTGACGTACCCACTATTTCATCAGGGTGGTCAAGCTCTCCAAAAACTGCTCCAGCAGCACAATTTTGGCTATCTCCAGCCTGGCCTTTCCCTCCGGTTGCAGCCACTTCCATGCAAGCTCCTTCAATTGGCAGAAGAACCTCCAAAGGCTCTTTCATCAGGAGCCCTCCTTTTCTGAATTGCTGGCAGTAGGCCTCTGATGTATAGCCAGCCTGTTCCAATATGACAACCTTGAGAGCTGCATATGTAGCTTGCCCATCAGGATTGGCATCCTAGAATGCAGCCTGACTGCTACCCATCAGAAAATTCCCCAGGAAGCCCATGTTGCCTCCGGCCATGCAGGCAGTTTGTTCAAAGTTCACCAAAAAGTAGTCAGGTTCCTCTTCTGCCATCATTTCAGTAGCGCTTGGCCTGGAGGGTGCAGTGGTGGTCCCTGTAGGGCTTGAGTCTCAGCTGAGCCAGGGAACTCCTCTGTAACTCCCCTTGTACCTGAATAAGATCTTGTAGCTGCCGCTGCTGCTGCTGATGTTGTTGCCATTGCCCTTCTAGCAGGGCTTGTTGAAACTGTTGCAGACATTGTTGCTGCTTACCTTCTGTCAGAACCTGGAGGAGCTGCTCCATCCTGGCTTGTAACTGTTCTCTTACAACACTACTACAGCTTCCTCTTCTGCAGCTAAGTTAACCCTGCAGTATTCCAGCTCCAGCAAACTTTTAGTGGCCGAAACAAAGCCTCCAGGTCTGGCAATGACTATACCTTCTTCAAGCTCCTTAACTAGGGTGAGGCTAATCCTCAGCCCACACAAACAAACAGAAAAAATCCTGATCTGCTGTAGAGGCCCAACCCTGGAGGAATGTGGATTTGCCCTCAGTCACGTGGTTAGAGGAAATCCCACCTCTGCCACCATATGTGGTAGTGCAGTGGGCAGGGGTTTTCTTTAAAACATAGACCAAACAGCAATTCAAGGGAAAATAAAAGCAATTTTTATTCTGTCCCAACTTGTTAAACCTCCACAAGCAAAACCGAGAACAGACAGCAGTTAAAGTCAGCTTACTTCTATCCCAGTTTGTTAAACCTCCACAATGTGGTTCTCCTGGTTCTTCCTTCAGCCTGTTAAAGTTCCTACCTCAGAACTCCATTGCATGGCTTGCCTTGGAAGGACTCCCCTGGCCTCTCTCTCCCTGCTGCAGCCTGCTGGGTTCTTAACCACTCCCTGTGGGCTACATCCTCCCAGCCCTGAACTCTGGGCTGCAGACTCTCTTAAAGGGGACTGTTGATACTCCTTTTGGAGAGGGACAGGTAATATTTTATAGACCCCATCACAGGCTGTTAATATGAAAATTACCAGCAGGGCCAGCCCATCCACTAGGCAAGCTAGGCAGTCGCCCAAGAGGATGCCTGTGCTCAGGTAGAATGGGCACGCCAAATCTCCGGAACCAGCCAGTTCCATTACAGATACGCCGAGGCAAAGGCCTCCTTAATATAGCACCCCAAAGTTGACTTAGATGCCATGTCACCCTTGTGTGGGCCAGCAAACAGCACAAAAAGATGGTCAAACTTAAAAAAGGAATGTGTAATCTCCAAGTACCAGACTACCACAAGGTGAAGATCCTTATCCTTCCCCCCAACACCACTTTCCCCCCAACACCAGACTACCAACAAGGTGAAGATCCTTATCCTTCCCCCAAACACCACTTCTTAGAGAAGGAGGGCAAGCATACCACCTGGTTCAAGTGAAAGGGAGAAAGCGCCTTAGGCAAGAAGGAAGATACAGGCCGAATGCCGAGCAGCACACCATTGCTCAAAGAGGCACCGGATCCACATGTATAGTAGTTTGGTAGACCTCCTCTGGGCACCGAGCAGAGTAGAGACCACTGCTGGAGGGGTAACCCTTACATGTTAGCCTCTTTGTCACCAGGAATCCGGCATTTATTCCACCCCTGTCCATCAAGGTTCGCGACACAGAGCTCATATGCAAGACTACAGTAAGATACCTGGGAGTTACGCTTGATCAGCAGCTCAATATGAAGGCTCATATCAACAACATAACAAAATCGGTCTATCATAAAAGCCGGACCCTCCGCCATCTTCATCAGCTGTTAGAGCCTGAAGACTTTCGAACTGTCTTTCAGGCCCTAATAATGCCTCACCTTGACTATGCCAATGCGATATTGCATGGCCTACCAAAGAGCACAACCAACCCCTTACAACTTGCAATGAATTCAGCTGCAAGAATCCTTCATGGAGCCTCCAGAAGATCCCACATTACTCCAATACTAAAACAGTTGCATTGACTGCCCATACAAGCCAGGATCTCTTTCAAGATCCTAACTATGACCCATAAAGCCATCAAGAAATACCCAAATGAAAAGAAAATGTGTTTATCAGCTCAACTAATTAACCTTGAGTTCAGTAGCGATTTAGTACTATATCTAAGCATATCCAACACATGCAAAAGAGGTCTCAGATTATATGAGGCGTGAAATCAGCCAGACTTGCTGGAATGACAATGCCTTCTACAACATCAACGACCTCTATTCTTAATGCATTGTGTGGATTTATTTTTATATATATATATTTTTATTTTTATTTTTTTTTTAAACCTTTTATCTTTTGAATAAATTTTTTTGTTGGTATTTTCTTATATTTAAACTTTCCAATAAAATCTATATCCTTAATTAATTACTAATAACTTATCTATAGTTGTTTAAACATTGTAACATTTCTGTACCAGAAGACCATTGAAATTACAACCTTAGGAGAATTGTGGAGAATGAAGAGGTTGTGATCACCTGGGATATACCCATGCCAACCAATAAAAAGCTGAATGCAGGAGAATCGGTCATAGCGGTAAAGGAGAAAAACATAAGAAAAGCATTGATAATAGAAGTCAGTACCAAGTGATTATTCTGTTCACTATGTGGAGAGACACAAGATTCTGAAGTACCAAGAAAATATAAGTTCCTGTTCGGTAATCCAGTTTAGTCCTCCACAATCGGGTAGTGCCCCTCCTCCTGCAGCCTGGAGACTGGACCAATCAAGTCTTCTGTAGTATATATGCAGACGGAGCTCCCAGAAGCCCCCAGTGTGTCCAGTCTCCTTGCAGCTTGAGGACTTCTGTGCCCTTTCTGGGCACACTAAGTGACACTTGAAGGAGCAACACTAGTTAGTTAGTTCTTTTGGGGTTTTGTTTTTGGTCCTTTATTTACCATTTATTTACCATTTATTTGCTAGGTAGCTGTATCTTTAAAAAAAAAAAAAAAAGCATTGCACAGGGGACATCCTGGGGGAAGCCAGACCTGCTTGGGCTCCTGCCTTCCTGCCTGGGAATTTCTGAACCCTGGGTTGAGCTCTCCCCTAGGCTGTACGGGGAAGAGCCATACCTGATTCAGCATTGCCTGTCACTTGGAGAAGTTGGCTGAGTTCCTTGCTGTTTCCTGAGCTGGTAGGAATTTTCCTTGCTTTAACTTTTCAGCTCCCTGTTGTTTGCATTGTCAGAGGCTCTGTCGGCTCCCCTGGCTCCCAAATTGCACTTTTTCCTGATTTTTTTCGCTTGCCCTGTATTAGAGGGTCGTTTTCTTTCTTTTCCATATTATTTGGTTACCTTTGTATTTTCGCGCCCTTTTTTACCGCGGGTGAAAAAGTGCGGCGGCCATTTTGAATTTCTAAAGTGTGCTTTTTAAAGGCACTTTTTAACACTTGTGCACGGGTTCCCCTTGCATTTTTGGGGTTTCTTTTGCTGGCGATTTTGCTCAGGGCACCCCTAGGATTCTGGGGAGTGTTTTGTTGTCTGTAAAAAAAAAAAAACGTTTTAAATTTCAGTCTGTACTGTTTTACATAGGGTTGGTCCCTTTGGTGTGGGCTTCCCTGGTTCTGTTCCATTCTTTCCCGCTGAGCGGAGTTTGCCTTAGCATGTATGCCAAACCCCAATACGTGATTTGCGGGTCCCGCAGAGGTGCAGTGACTGACTCTGGCATCTGCAGGGGCTGCACCTCAGTTTCTTCAGACCTGGAATGTCTTTCTCCCACTGCTGTCTGTAGCTCTGTGGTAACTCGATTGATTTTTCTTGATTTTTCAGCGATTTTAGGCATTTTTCTCATGCCTGCAACCCTCCCACCTTCTCCTTTGACCTTTTAAGTTAATTCCTTAGTTTTTGGGGGTTTTAATTCACTCTTTTTGTGTTTTATTTTTGCTGGCGGCCATTTTGAATAGCTAATGAGCCTCGGTTTTGGGCGGGAAGCCAGATTGCTTTTCTGCTGGCTTCTCACAGCTATATTGCTGTTTCAGTTTTTTTCCACAACACTTGCTAGATGTCAGTTGTGCAGAGGTTACTTTTTTCTCTGCCTATGTATGAACATAAGGGATAGAAAGTACAGAAGGCATGGATAGAGAACAGTATGCAATTCAGAGCCACAGTACAATGCTGAGTCACTGACGAAGGGTGCAGGGCTCATGGGTTACATTCCCCACTGTGCCCAACAAAGAAGGCTGGCTGAGGCATTACCTATTATGGGGAATATTGTTGAATGCCTGTTCCTGCGGGACGCAGTTATTTATTTTTAGTTCTCCCTGTGCCTTATTCCGGTTACGCTGCATAGGCTGTCAGACGAGACACAGGGACCTCATGCATCCGCTCTGCTCTTCCCCCAGCATCTTGCTTCCCCAGATGACCTTGGGAACTCCGGAGCTTGGCTTCAGGGGAGCTCTCCATTGGCTTTACGCTGCACTGAGTCTTTACCACGAGAGTTTGGATACCTCCAGGAAGTTCAGGTATCATTTTTTGTATGAAAACTGTGAGTACTCTGTTTTTGTTTTTTCTTCCTCGCCTCAGCTGCTCTGGGATGATTTCAGCTGTATCGGGACCGGCTGCCTCTGAGTTTTGAAGTTCCTATTTTAAATTTTTAGTCCCCAAACTGCAGCCGGGTTACTTTGTACGTCCTACTGATTATTGTGCCTGTCTTATTCAATATACCATTTGGTTGAGGTTTTAAGTCAGTGTTTTGGATCCTGTCTGTTTTGGGCTCGGCCTAATTAAGCATGCTCACTGTAATTTTCCTACGGCTGGATTGCGCTTCTACATCCCTCCCCAGAAACACCTTTCAGCCCCTACCATGGAGGTCTGAATGGCAGCGGAGGGATCCCGCTCTAATTTCCCTACTTTCAGTCACTGTAATTGCCTTACCCTGACTTTGAAAGTTTCTCTATGCCAGCACAGTGAATGACTGCCAGTTCCCTTCTCAGTTCTGTGAATACCTGGCAATTTTTCGGTGCCAGCAGCTGTTTTGTTTTTCTCTTCAGTGTTTCTTTTTAGAGGAAACAGCTCTAAACAGCAGTTTCCACACATTTAATCATGCTGTGGAGGCACGTGGAGTTTCACAATCCGTTTCTTGAAGAGCCTTGGGTTTCCCTGAGCCTTCCTTGCTTTTTGTTTTCAATGCAAAAAAAAAAAAAAAAAGAAAGAAATAACACAAGAAGAGGAAAGGTGGTTTAAGTCTCTACAATGCCTTTTTCTCTGGCTGTATTATAGCTGAAATGTACTCAGCCGAAGGGAACATTAATAGCTTGCTTGTGTTCCACCTGCACGCTGCATCCCGGAGGTTTTCCCCATGCCCACTGCGTTGCTAGCTGGGTCCCTCAGCACCTTATCTCCCCCCTCCTCAGGGCCCCTGCTGCAGGATCTTCCACAGCCGCTGAAGACCACATTACACATTCCCATCTGGCCGTCTCATCAACGGTTTCTCCGCTTCGCTCTTCCGTGGGGCCCCTTCCAATTTCCGGCCATGCCGTTTGGTCTCGCCACGGCCCCCCGCACCTTCACAAACGTGATGGTAGTGGTCGCGGCGGCCTTGTGCAAAGAGGGCATCCTGGTCCATCCGTATCTCGACGACTGGTTGATTCGGGCAAAGTCCAGTCGGGAGTGTGTGCACGTCACGAGCAGGGTAGTGGCTCTGCTGCAGTCCCTCGGCTGGGTGGTGAAAGAATGCAAGAGTTGTCTGTGCCCGACGCAAGATCTCGAGTATCTGGGAGTGCGCCTCGACACAGCACGGGGCTTGGTGTGCCTGCCGGAGCGCCGCATTCGGTCTTTGTCCGACTCTTCAAGGGGATGCCCGCTCCGTCTGCATGGTGGTACCTGCAGCTCCTCGGTACGATGGCAGCAACCTTGGAGGTGGTGCCCTGGGCGCGCTTCCACATGCGCCCGCTGCAGAGTGCTCTGCTGCGCCGTTGGTCCAACCAGTTCGACTCATTGAACAGGAGATTGCCTTGCTCAAGGGCGGTTCGCCGTTCACTCCGGTGGTGGCTCTCCTCCGAGAACCTGACGCGGGGATTCCCTGGAGCCTCCACTTTGGGTTCCGTTCACAACGGATGCCAGCTTAACCGGCTGGGGGGCTCCCTGCGAGACCCGCTACGCTCAAGGGGAATGGTCTCCCCTGGAGACTTCTTGGTCGATCAATCCGCCTCGAATTACGGGCGGTGCGGCTAGCCCTCTTGGCCCTCGAAGCCCTAGTTCTCGACCGGCCGGTGCGAGTCCTCTCGGACAAGGCGACCAGCGTAGCTTACATCAATCGCCAAGGGGGCACCGGCAGCGTGGCCCTGGATTCAGAAGCGACGGCCTTGGTCAATTGGGTGCAGTCTCGTCTTCTGGCCATCCCGGCAGCGCATATTGCAGACGCAGACAATGGTCAGGCCGATTTTCTCAGCAGAGTGCGGGTGGACCCCGGAGGGTGGCAGCTAAGCCCGCAAGTTTACGCGCAAATAGTTCGTCGGTGGGGGCCGCCCATCATGGATCTCATGGCGACATTTCAATCGGCCAGGACAGGACGCTTCTTCAGCAGGCGAAGGGAGCGCATGGCCGAGGGGCTCAACGCTCTCATTCAGCCGTGGCCAACGTCCGGTCTTCTTTATGTCTTTCCTCCGTGGGCTCTGATCGGCCGGGTCGTTCAGCGCATCGAGGGCCATTGGGGTCGAGTGTTCCTGGTGGCCCCGGATTGGCCTCGGAGGCCCCGGTATGCCGATCTGGTCCGGTTGCGCGACGGCATTCCTTGGCTCCGGTCCGCGCGGCCGGATCTTCTTCTTCAGGGTCCTTTGCGGATGCCCCACGTGGGTCGATTCTCGCTTACGGTTTGGCCATTGAGAGGGCTCGGCTGAAAAAGATGGGTTACTCCCCCCGCGGTGATTTCTACCCTACGGCGGGCGAGGAAAAAGTCCACTTCTCTTACTTACGTTCGGATTTGGGGGATCTTTGAAGACTGGTGCTCCCGGCGTGGAGTCCGGGCGGCGACGGTTTCCGTTTCCGTCGTTTTAAGTTTCTTCAGGATGCTTTTGATAAGGGCCTTGCGGCTAGTTCCCTGAAAGTCCGGTTGGCGGCTATCTCTTGTTATCGAGGCAAAGTTTTAGGCCGTCTCCTCGGTTCTTATCCGGACGTACGTCGTTTTGTTACGGCTGTTGTTCATTTGCGGCCCTCCCGCAGGATTTTCGTTCCTCCGTGGGACTTGAATCTAGTGCCGCGGGCCCTGGTTCGTGAACCTTTTGAACCCCTGAGTAGGGCGTCTCTGAAAGATCTTACGCTGAAGACGGTTTTTCTTGTAGTCGTCTGTTCGGCACGGCGTATTTCAGATCTACATGCGTTGTCCTGCCGAGAACCTTTTTTGTCTTTTTCCCCGGTCTCTTCCTTTTTGCCAATGGTAGTTTCTCCTATTCATGTGAATCAGGCAGTGTTTCTTCCAGTTCTTTCTTCGCACTCTGTCGGGTCGGCGGACAAAAGTCTTCACCGTCTCGATGTGGATTGTGCACTTCGTCATTATTTGAAGGCTACCAAATTTTTTAGGAAGGCTGACCGGCTATTCGTGCTCTTCGGTGGTGCACGTAAAGAGGAAGCGGTGGCTAAGGCTTCCATTGCAAGATGGCTCATGGAAGCGTCGCGTCTGCGTATCTGTTGCAGCAGCGGTCTATTCCGGAGGGGCTACTGGCTCATTCCACTAGGGCTCAGGCGACCTCTTGGGCGGAGTATAGCCTAGTTCCGCCAGCAGATATCTGTAAGGCGGCCGCTGGTCGTCTCTGCATGCTTTCAGTAAACACTATCGTTTAGATGTGTCAGCGGCTCGGGATTCCTGTTTTGTTCGGCGGTTCGGCGCGCCGGATGGTAAGGTCCCGCCCGGTCTTGACTGCTCTGTTACATCCCGATTGTGGAGGACTAAACTGGATTACCGAACAGGAAATGGAAATTACACTAACCTGGTAATTGTAGTTCCTGGAGGGTCCAGTTTAGTCCTCCTTCCCTCCCGACTATCTGATATAATAATGCGGCGCGCTTTCCGAACGGTGGATCATAAGACGGTTCCTCTTGCCGTTCGAACCTTTTTTTGCAGCCGCGTTTTTGGCTATGGCTCTTTCTTTCTCAGGTGTTCAGTCAGCTCCTGAGATTTCTGATACGGAGCTGTGTTTTGATTTCTGGGGCGTCTGTTCCAGCGCAATACAGTGTTCTGACTTCCTCGTTTGGGGAGAAAGTTGGATATGTTGGTGGGGGGAAACAAATTGTTCCTTAATTATGTCATTTTCATTATGTCATTTTGTATATTAATCTAATGTGTTGCTTCGTTAAGTATGCTTTGTTACTAGTACACTGGGGGCTTCTGGGAGCTCCGTCTGCATATATACTACAGAAGACTTGATTGGTCCAGTCTCCAGGCTGCAGGAGGAGGGGCACTACCCGATTGTGGAGGACTAAACTGGACCCTCCAGGAACTACAATTACCAGGTTAGTGTAATTTCCATTTTAGATACAAATATTTCCCATTTTTCAGTGTGTCACAGATCTGATTAAAAGCTATTCCCAAGCACACCTTGGTAAGTTGCTTACACATTACACTATGAACTCCAGAAGGAAGTGCTCTTTGGCATGATGCAAATATTAAGACTGGAATCATATGTAAATTTGAGAGGTTGAGACTATACCCAACATATCCTGTCTTAGGTGTGAGGTTTATTACTTCATGGTGTCCACCAAATTAACCCATTTAGAGATGTTCCTAAGGTTTCCTTTTCAATTAATCTCCCTATTGTATGGCTCTCAAAAACATAGTTTGGCCGCCTCTGTTTATGTGAAAGACAGTTTCTGACTAGATGCTTTGACAGTAATGCTATATATTTATAGTGCTCCAAGAAACATGAATTAGTTTGTTAGGCTTCCAAGGATAGTATCATGATCTTTGCAGTTTTCCAAATCATGCCATGTTTTACTAGGTAGAACCTTACTAAGACACAGCATGACCCTGAACACTGCCTAGATCATGAATTTGTTTTATTTTGTTAAAGGTTTTCACATAGGATGAAAGTTGACAGTTTTTACATTTTACATTCTTTTTCATAAGCACTTCATATTTTCATATTTTTTTTCTTTAATTTTTCAGGAGTTTGCTATTGGCAAAAATATCCAGCTGGGTGATGAAAAAGGTCTCAAATTCCCTTCAGTATGGAACTGGTCACTACAGTTCACAACAAAGGATCGTGCCCTGTTTAATAACCCTTTATACATTGGAAAGAGTATACCATGTGCACAGAATGGGTCTCTGAAATACTTTAAACGAACAAAGGTGATTATAAGATACTCTAAAAATATTGCTAGTACAGGGATGAACAACTTTATCCAGCATGTTCATTTATCCTTACAGCACACATTTATGTTTAAATCTGAGTAGTAATTGTGGAGACAGCCTGCATACGTGCTTTTTCTTCTCTACAAGCATCAGCCTCACCATCTCCCCTTTGTTAGCTATTTTTTCTCTCTAACCATCCTTTTCCCCCTCACCCCCTTCTACCCTCTCCTTTTTTAATACTGTCTTAAGCAACTGGGCCCAGCTTTAGCATCAGCATCATGAAAGAATTAGTAGTAAATTTGAGAGACTGAGATCATACTCCATCTTAGAAGTGAGGTTCATGACTGTCATGGTATGCGCAAAACATAACAAAAACATGAAAAATGCCATACTTGGTCAGACCAAGGTTCATCAAGGCCTGTATCCTGTTTCCAACAGTGGTCAATCCAGGTCACAGGTACCTGGCAGGTTCCCAAAAAGGCACACAGGTTCCACAGTGCTTGTCCCGGGTTAAGCAGTGGATTTCCCGGGTTCTCTTTTAATAATGTTTTATAGACCTTTCCTCCAGGAACTTGTCCAAACCTTTTTTTTAAACCCATCTACACTAACAGCTTTTACTACATCCTCTGGTAATGAAGTCCAGGGTTTGATTACGCGTTGAGTGAAAAAATATTTTCTCTTATTAGTCTTAAATGGGTTACATTGTAGCTTCATTGTGTGTCCTCTAGTCTTTCTACTTTTTGATGGCGTAAACAACCAATCTGTTTACCCGTTCTACTCCATTAATTTATAGACCTCTTATCATATCTGCACTCAGCTGTCTCTTTTCCAAATTAAAAAGCTCTAATCTTTTAAGCCTTTTGTCATAGGGGTATCCTGGCATCCCTTTTACCATTTTGGTGGCTCTTCTCTGTACCTTTTCTAATTCCGCTATATCCTTTTTAAGATTCGACGACCAGAATTGCACACAATATTCAAGATGTAGTCGCACCATGGAACGATAGAGGCATTATAATTTCCTTGGTTTTATTCTCCATTCCTTTCCTTATGATTCCTAGCATTCTATTTGCTTTATTCGCAGCTGCTGCATACTGGGCAGAGGGTTTCAACGTATTATCCAGGATGACACCTAAATCTTTTTCCTGGGTGGTGGTTCCTACTGTGGACCTTGCATCATGTAAACATAGTTTGGGTTGTTATTTCCTTGGTGCATAACTTTGCACTTGTCCACATTAAATTTCATCTGCCCTTTGGACATTTAGTCTTTCAATTTATCATGGTCCTCTTGCAATTTTTCACAGTCCTCTTGCATTTTAACAACTTTGAATACATTTGTCTCATCTTCAGATTTGATCACCTCAGCAGCTTGGAGAATGAGCATGTCATTTTTTGATGACATCAGAGTAGTAAGGCAGCTGGCATCTCTCACCAGCCCCCAGTAATCTATTGACAAAGCAGACTCACAGGAGAAACAAATTAAGAAGCAAAACAATTTAAGCCAAACTATCTACTACTGCGGGCCCCCAACCCCCGTAGGGACCCCACTGCCCCTCCCCCGGAACGAGGAAGCTTACCCGTGGACTGTATCCCTGAAAGATCCAATGGTCCTAGATATGACACTGCCACCAATGGGTAACTGAGCATCTTATCTTAAGCAGCAAGGAAAAACATGACATATAGCACTCCTGTCAGCTCCCATGCTCTCCAACGCCTACACTGAAGCACAGCAATCCACCTGACCAAAACACACCACGGTAACATTCTTTAGGCCTGGAGTCGCAGCGCTGTATACTACCATCAAACAGGGAGGGTTCCAGGACTGTACTGGAGTTACTCAAGGAACGCCAGTTAGCAGATAAGGCCTAATTTATTTATTTAACAATTTTTATGTTTATGTTTATTTCATTTGATATATTTTTTTATATGGCCTTATCTTGAATAAAGGCTGTTTACAATAAAACTTTAGTTTACAGAGAACTTACAATGGGGAAAAACAACTCTTAACCGATTACAGATTAACTTCATTGGTATTCACAAAAGGGATGGGAGAAACTGGGAGTGTTAACGTTAAACTTATGCACAAATGTGTGAGTAAGAGTTCATGAGGGGGGGGGGGCATCAGGGTTCGTTGAAGTGCTCGATGAAAGAAGGGTCTTGAGCTGTTTTCAAAATTCCTTTGTCTGTGGTGATTCTCATTTTCTCTGGGAGATTTAACTTTCCTTATCGTTCTTCAGTCCAGTCCCAAACCTCTGGGATGTAACAGAGCAGTTTTATCGACGAGAGGGGCCCGTGATTCCAGCCTGAATTACTGCTGCTCCAAATCGGGTGTCCCCTGCCGCCTGCACATCCAAACAATAGTGCAAACGTGGAGGAAGGACCAAGTGACCGCCCTACAAATGTCCACCGGCGGCATTAGAGTGTACTCTGCCCAGGAAGCGGCCTGCACCCTCTTTGAATGCGCCCACAGCACCGCTGGCACAGTCTTTCCTTTCAACGTATATGCCAACGCAGTAGCTTCTCTAACACATCTGGAAATGAAGGCCTTAGCCACTGCCTCTCCCTTGCGTGGCCCTCCAAACAGCACAAGCAAATTATCAGACTTAGGGAATAGCACCGTTCTAGTCAAATAACACTGCAAGTCCCTCCTTACATCTAGCAAACGCAATTGTGGATCTACGTCTCCCTGCTGACCACCTGAGAGTGCCAGGAGGGAAACCGCCTGATTCAAATGAAACGCTGACATGACCTTATGCAAGAAGGGAGGTACTGGCCGGAGAACTACTTTCTTCTTTGAGATGAGAGTTCCCTGCACGAGAGTGCTTGAAGTTCCAAAATGCTACGTAGCAAGCACATCACCACTAGAAACATGAGAGTCAAATCTTTCAACAAGGAACTGCTTACTGGCTCAAACGCCTCCTTTGCCAGTGCCGCCAACACCAAATTTAAATCCCAAGGAGGAACGATTGCCTGCAGTGGAGGTCGAAGATGCTTCACCGCCTTCAGCAACCGCCCCACATCCCAGTGTATTCCGAAGGACATTCCTTGGATTTTGCCCCGATAACAAGAAATGGCCGCCACTTGGAAACTCAATGAACTAGAGGCTAGGCCCTTCTCAAATCCTGCTTGCAAAAAGGCTAGCGCATCTCATACAGAAGCCAAGAATAGTCAATACTGCCGCTCTTCACATCACACCTCAAAAATGTGCCAGACGCAGATATAGAACAGAGAAGTGGACTTCTTTCGGGCCTTTAGCAAAGTTGCTATCACCGGCCAGAATAGCCACATCTCCTCAACCGAGCCCTCTCAAGAGCCATGCTGTAAGCGAGAATTGATCCACCTGAGGCATCTGCAGTGGCCCCTGGGTCAAGAAGTCTCCCCTGACCGGCAACTGTCAGTGCTGGTCCACCATTAGTCTCACCAGGTCAGCATACCATGGACATCTTGGCCAGTCCAGGGCAATTAAGATCACCATTCCTCGGTGCACCTCAATTCGTTGCACGACGCGGTCCACGTGTGCCCATGGGAGAAAAACATATAGGATGCCCTCCATGGGTCACTTCTGTACTAGGGTGTCCAACCCTTCCGACATCCTTTCTCTCCTTCTGCTGAAAAACCGGCTCACCTTGGCTGTTGGCTGTTGCAAAGGTCGCAGTGAGATCCATGATGGGTATGCCCCATCTGTTCACCACCTGACAGAGCTTCCACTTCCTGGGATCCACACAAACCCAGCTGAGGTAGTCTGCTGTCACGTTGTCCGTTCCCACAACATGTGCTGCCGACAGCGCTTGCCGATGTTCCTCTGCCCACGTTAGTAGTACCTAGGCCTCGGCTTCCAAGCACACGCTGCCCGTGCCTCCCTGCTGATTGATGTAGGCCACTGTGGTTACGTTGACCGAGAAGACATAGACCGTTTTCCTTTGCAGTCAAGAACAGAACTTCTGCAGTGCCAGGATGACTGCACGCATCTCTAGCCTGTTTATGGACCAACTGGATTCCTGCAGTGTCCATTGCCCTTGAGCCAGGTGTCCTTCACAGTGGGCCTCCCAGCCCGATAGGCTGGCATCCATTGTCAATGAGACCCAGCATGGTGACTGAGGGGCATCCCCGCCACCAAGTTCTCAGGTCTGAGCCACCACTGAGCGCTATCTCCAGGAACAAGCAGGAATGTAGTCTTCACATATGGGTATCGTCGGTACCGACGGAGCCTGCGTGGGAACGCTCCCCAGCGTCCAGTAGGAATGCTTTTGGGAGCATCCCTCAACACATGCGCGCTGCCTTCCCGCCTTTCCAACTGTCCCTCTTCAGTTCTTCGTTTTCCGCAGAGCCGAGAGGACACATTCCCCGTCACCACAGAAAATTTCTTCTTTAAACTTGTTTTCTTGTGGTCGCGCCTGCCTCCGCACGACACCTACCAGTACCACCGGTTCTTTCTTTCTTTCTTTAAAAAAAAAAAAAAATATATATATTTTTGAACTGTTTCTCTTCAGAAACTTTTTCTTTTGGTGCTAGGCGCCATTTTGGGCATTAGGCCCCATTTTTCCCAAAAGATGGAAAAACCAGCTTGTGGTTTAAAAAAAAAAATGTACTAAATGTGGCGGTACCATCTCTGTCACCGACATCCATGACTGGTGTCTAAAATGTTTAGGCCCTGACCATTCTCCATCTGAGTGTTCCTCCTGTATCGGCCTCCAAAGCATCAACGGGGTTCCAGGATGCTCTCGAGGCTTCGACCTCAGCAGAACTACTGGTGCCATGCTCAGGGGTTCTGGTCGCTTTTACTGATACCGATACCCAGGCATCGGCAGCATCGATAGACCAGAGATTCCTCACTATCGAAGACAGTCTTGCAGCTCTCCTTACAGCTGCGGTACCGTTGACACCAGTGGTTCAACGGGCACCGGTACCTATGCCGGTACCAGCACCCACGGTACCGCCCCCGGTGGGAATCCTTCCCATGCAGACTTTTTCTGGCATCGACAGATCGGTACCGGACTAATTTGGTACCGACCGATACCGAGACCGTGCTTTGCATGAACATCGGGATCAGAGATACTTTGAATCCTCTGATTCCGATGACTCTGATAATTCTGCTGGTACCAGAGTGTTTCTCCCGGAAGACTCCTCTTCTCCCCAACGCAGAATATCTCCTCTGGAAGACATATCTTTTCAGGATTTTATTCGTGATGTGGCCCGAGGCCTTTCAATCACAGTAGCTCCTGAAAAAGAACCTAGAGCAAAGGAATTGGAAATTCTCCAATATCCTAAGGCTCCCAAGGAAGCAGCCACTCTGCCCATACATGAAATTCTTCATGATTTGATGCTCAGAATGTGGAAGACACCTTTGACCACATCTCCTCATTCTAGGAGACTCGATACCATGTATCAAGTTTCACCATGTCCTGGGTTTCAAAAGACTCTGCTGCCACACCATTCAGTGGTAGTGGAGTCAGCCATGCGTAGGATGAAAAGTGCAAAGAGACATGCATCCAATCCTCCGGGTTGTGAATGCAGGACTCTTGATGCTTTTGGGCATCAAACTTTTCAGGCTTCCATGCTTTCAGCTAGGATCAGCTCATATATTTTATATATGGGAATGTTCCTCAAAGAGGTCACAGGAGATTTGGAGCTTATGAGCCCCCTTCTCCCTGAGGACAAACGACAGGACTTTCTCACTCTGGTCAAGCATGCTCAAGATGTCTCCAAGTTTTTAAACCGTGCAGCCTTTAATTGCTTTCAGTGCATCAGCAGAACCTCTGCTATTGCCATTGGTGCACGTCGGATTGCCTGACTTCAGGCATCAGACTTGGAGATTTGGGTACAGGTTAAATTGGGGAACATCCCTTGCACAGGAGAAAGCCTCTTTGGCAAGAATTGGCAGGAAAAGGCTAATGAGATAGATACTGATAATCTCACTTTAGATAGATTGTCAAAATCTACAGCCACTCCAGCCAAAAAGAAGCTCTAAAAAATCCTTTTTCAGCAAAAAGAGGAAGTTTTATCCATCCTATACCCAGCAAGGGCAAGCTCAGGGTCAAGTTACTCAGAAGGGTCAACAACAACAATCCAGACAAAAGAAGCCAAAAGGCCTTAGAACTCAACCAGCTCCACAGGCCCAGCCTCCTCAAGGGCTTTGACTCCTTCATAGAGAACTTAGCCTTCCTGCCTCTGAAGGGGCCAGAACCCCTAAATATTCCAGGTAGGTTGTGTCATTTTGCCAAAAGATGGCACCAAATAACAACAGAAAACTGGACTCTGTCCATTGTAGGAGAGGGGTACAAGCTTCATTTTCACAGTATGCCCCCTCCTACAAGCGTAAGACAGTTCAGTTCCCAAACCTCTACAGGCAGTCTACTGGATCAAGAGGTCTCAACACTCCTTGCTCAAGGAGCAATAGAGGAGGTGCCCATTTTTCAACAGGGTGCAGGCTTCTACTCCCCCTATTTTCTTATTCCAAAGAAAACAGGAGGACACAGACCCATTCTAGACCTCAGAGAATTGAACAAATATCTGTTCCAAGAAAAGTTCAAAATGATTTCTCTGGGAACTCTTCTGCCATAACTTCAAAGTCAGGATTGGCTTTGTTCTCTAGATCTAAAAGATGCATATACTCACATTCTGATCCATCCAGATCACAGGAAATTCTTACGATTCCTTTTCAAGGGAAAACATTTCCAATACAGGGTTCTTCTCTTTGGTCTGGCTTCGGCACCAAGAGTATTCACGAAATACATGGCAGTAGTAGCTGCATTTCTGCAAACCCTGGGGATATTCATCTTCCCTTACTTGGACGACTGGCTCATTCGAGCCCCCACGGTTCCAGAAGCCAGATCTGCACTGTCTCGCACAATGTGAATCCTTCAATACTTGGGATTGGTCATAAACCTCCCAAAATCCCAACTTGCTCCGTCTCGGTCCCTAGAGTTCATAGGACTCGTCTAGATACCAGACAGTCAAGGGCTTTTCTCCCGCAACCCCGCTGTCTTTGTATAATACAGCTAGCTTCTCAAGCAGCGGTGAAGTCCTCCCTAACTGCTCGAGAACTACTACAACTATTGGGACATATGGCATCCACGGTTCATGTGGTTTTCTATGCTCGCCTTCATATGCGAGCAGCCCAGTGGACCCTATCCACACAGTGGACACAGGCCACAGGACGTCTTTCGGACAAAATATCAAACTCACAACGACTGATCTTGTCCCTACAATGGTGGCAATCACTGGAAAATCTTCTAGTGGGGTCTCCTTTCCAACAACCCCTATTCCAGGCCACCCTAACAGATGCATCACAGGTGGGATGGGGAGCACACCTGCATCATCTCTCTACCCAGGGTACCTGGACTCCACAGGAAGCTTGTCTTCACATAAACCTCCTGGAATTCAGAGCAATCTATCTAGCTCTTCGAGTATTCCATGCCCAGCTCAGCTACAAGACAGTCCTAGTCCAAACGGACAATCAAGTAGCTATGTTCTACGTGAACAAGCAGTGCAGAACAGGCTCTCTGTCGTTATGCAACAAAGCTTTACGACTATGGGCCCTCACCAGAGAGCATCAAATTCACCTTCTCGTGGTATATCTTCCAGGCATTCAAAACCTTTGGGCAGACAAACTCAGCCGAGTACTGCTGCCTTATGAATAGACTCTCCACCTAGACCAGGTGGCCAAGATATTTCAGATCTGGGGAACCCCAGACATAGACCTATTTGCAAGTCCACTGAATGCCAAACTTCTCCGGTTCTGTTCCAGGATTCCGGCTCAAAATTGCCAGGCAAGGGACGCCTTCCTTCTTCACTGGGGTCACGACTTCCTCTATGCCTTCCCACCCATTCCCCTCATCCCCAAAACAAGCTTCAGAGAGACAGAGGTCGTATGATCCTCATAGCGCCACAGTGGCCACGCCAAACGTGGTATCCCCTGCTTCTACATTTCTCTCAAGCTGCACCTCTGGAGTTAGGCTATGCTCCAGATCTCCTCTCCCAGGAGAACAGGATGCTCTGGCACCCGAATCCCCAGTCCCTGCATCTCAGGGCCTGGTTGCTGAAAGCTTAGACCTTCAGGATCTTAACCTTTCCCAATAGGTAAAAGATATCCTTCGGGCTTCTAGAAAACTTTCCACAAAGACGCTCTTACGCCTTTAAGTGGAGGAGTGGCCTAGTGGTTGGGGCAAGGTACTTCAGGCCGGAAGGTCGGGGGTTCAAATCCCACTAGAGGACAGCAACCTTGGGCCGGAAGGACTGGGGTTTCTAGTCCCACAGGTGCTCCTTGTGGTCTTGGGCAAGCCACTTAACCCTCCATAGCCCATGTTCCCTGTAAAATAGTTATTTCCAAGTTATAATGCCCTGTTCAATGTAATTTCAGTTTGTTCAATGTAAACCGCACTGATGCAGAATAGCGCGGTATATAAGAGAATGTAAATAAAATAAATAAATATATGTTCACAGAAGGGGTTAAACCCCCTTATGATACCTTTGGAATCAATACTAGAGCATCTACTTCATTTTTGAAATTCTGGTCTAAAGACCAATTCAGTAAGAGTCCATCTTACTACAAGTGCAGCTTCCTATAAGCCTCTAAATGGACAACCAAGTTCCTCTCATCTACTCATAACAAGATTTATGAGGGGTCTTCTATTAACAAAGCCTCCCATCAGGCCACCACCGGTGGATTGGGATTTAAACCTAGTTCTCGGGCAGCTCATGAAACCGCCTTTTGAACCTTTAGACACTACAACCCTAAAGCTTTTGTCCTGGAGGTCATCTTCCTAATTGCAATCACCTCTGCACGTCGCATTAGTGAATTGCAAGCTTTAGTGGCTGATCCTCCTTATACTAGGTTTCACCATGATAAGGTTGTTCTTAGAACTCATCCACACTTTATGCCAAAGGTGGTTTCGCCTTTTCATTTAAATCAATCAATTTATCTTCCTGTATTCTTTCCGAGGGGACATGCAATGAAGCTACAGGGTAAACTATTTAAGACTAATAAAATATTTTTTCACTCAACGTGTAATCAAACTCTGGAATTTGTTCCCGGAGGATGTAGTAAAGGCTGTTAGTGTAGCTGGGTTTAAAAAAGTTTTGGACAAGTTCCTGGAGGAAAGGTCCATAAACCATTATTAAGAAGGGACCCAGGATATCAATGCTTGAACCAATACAAGCATTGTGGAACCTGTGTCCCTTGGGGAAACTGCTAGGTACGTATGACCTAGATTGGCCACTGTTGGAAACAGAATACTGGGCTTGATGGACCTTGGTCTGACCCATTATGGCATATCTTATGTCCTCATGCCTCTAATGCAGAAAGGAACCTTCATACTTTGGATTGTAAATGAGCCTTGGCTTTTTACCTACAAAGAACACAGCAACATAGAAAGTCTTCTCAACTTTTTATTGCTTTTGATTCTAGTCATTTGGGACTTCCAGTCTCCAGGAGAACTCTGTCCAAATGGATTGCGCAATGCATATCCTTTGCTTATGAGAGTAAGTCTTCCTCTTCAAGGCCATGTCACAGCTCATAATGTGAGAGCCATGGCAGCCTCTATGGCTAATCTTCACTCTGTGTCTATTGATGACATTTGTCGAGCAGCCACCTGGGCTTCGGTACACACCTTTATAGCCCACTACTTCCTAGATAAAGCCTCCCATCGGGATGCCTTCTTTGGCCAAGCTGTTCTTCAAAATCTCTTCCAGATCTAATTCAACTCCTACCCACCAACCCTGGTGGGATGCCAGAGATTCATGGGAGGAAGCATGGCCCACCTTACTTGGGTGGCAGCTTCCTGGGGCTATCTCCCTGGCATCTTCAGCTAGGGAGTCCCCATATGTGAAGACTACATTCCTGCTTGTTCCTGGAAATAGCGTAGTTACTCACCTGTAACAGGTGATCTCCGGGAACAGCAGGAATTTAGTCTTCACAACCCACCCACCTCCCCTAGGAGTTGTCTCTGTCTCTCTTTCCTCTCTCTCTCTATCCTTTCACTCAGCTACAAACCTAACTGAAGAGGGGCAGTTGGAAAGGTGGGAAGGCAGCGCGCATGTGCTGAGGGATGCTTCCAAAAGCGTTCCCATTGGACGCTGGGGAGCGTTCCTGCGCAGGCTCCGTCAGTACCAACGATACCCATACGTGAAGACTAAATTCCTGCTGTTCTTGGAGATCACCTGTTACAGGTGAGTAACTATGCTTTCCTGGCCTCCGCCAGGCAGAAAAACTGCTGCAACAAAGGATGCCGCTGGTGCGACCACCTGCAGAACAAAGCCCTCTGCAGTGGACACATTATCTTTATCCTTTTTGTGGTATTTGATGTACTGCCCAATGCCAAGGCGTCTGAGTGGTTTACAATCTAAAACAAATTGCTACAAGAAAGAAGGAAAAGGAAACAGAACGCCATTGTAGGAGAAGAAAGAGAAGAGCAGATAGAGGAAGAAATAGAGTGCTAGACTAGAAGGACAAGGACGGCAAGGCAGAAAATTAGGAAAGAGAGGGAGGAAAGTCAAAGGCAAGGGTGAAGTGGGTTTTTAATATTGCCTTAAAGCGGGGAAAGGAAAGTTTGAGGCAAATGTCTGATGGGAGGGAGTTCCATAGGAGGAGTCCTAGGAAAAAAGGGGCAGAGGATCGGGTGGATTCCAGATGAGCAAGTGAAGGGGAGGAGAGAGAGAGCCGATTGGAATTAATCTGACGGAGGGGGCGGGAGGAAGTGTGAAGGCAAATGAGGGGTATAAGTGTGGATGACTTGATGAACCAGAGTAAGAAACTGACATTGAAGACGAAACTTAATGGGCAACAAGTGCAGGTGAATGAGCAGAGGGATAATATGATCCAAGCCTTTGGCTTTTCTGACAGCAGAGAATGTCTCCCCCGTCCTCACCTAGCCTGCGCCTCTTGGATGCTTCCTCTTCCGGCTCGGACTGCTGTCCTCTTCTTGCCTGTGTCCTGCACCATAGCCTGGCCCTTCGCCCCCCCCCCCCCCCCCCCAGTTGCTGCATACAGAACATCGTATGCATAAGGAGAACAAACTCGGGAGAAAAGGTTCCTGGGCCACTCTTGCCCCCCGAGATGTAGAGATTCTGGAAAAGGTGTAGTTTCTACCATATGGCTTTAAAAGAGGAGGCATGGTACCCATAGCTATGACCTCCCCTGCTGCCAAGCTGTGCCCCTCCTGGTTCTGCAAGGTACCCCTGCCCCTCCTGAGGGCCCTACCTGCCCCAACAGATCTTCAGAGCCATCCTGTATCTCCTCCTCAACCCCCTGGGCTTCTTTCTCGCAGCCTCTGCAAATGCCTGCATCAGACCCTTGCTGGGCTCCACATGCCACACACTGCATTCTTGCCAGAATGGTCCTCTCCGTTCTGACAGACCATTTCCTCTCCTTTGGCAAAATTGGTCCATTGTGGCGTGGGAGAGATGAGAGGAAAACCCGTGATTGCTCTCTCTTGTTTCCTTGAGAACTGCTTGTGTTTAGCTTCAAACTCCCACTCACCAGCCGGAACAGAGCCATCTGTACTTCCTGCCTGCCTAGAGCTAAGCCTGCATCCCACGGCTTCGGCGTCGAGGTGGGAGATGGAAGAAAGTGCTTCCCGCAGGCCTTTTTCACTGTTCACAGCTCCTCACCTGTTCACAAGTTCAGGAGCCACTTGATATCCGGCAGTGATTGGAGTCCCCCAGAGTCTCTCCTTTGTCCCCCGGGAGGGGGGGGGGGGAGACACTGTTTTCTCTCTTACTTTTTTTTTTTTTTGAGACAGGCAAACTCAGAAACCCCCCTCCCCCCCCCAAAAAAAACCAAGAAAATCTCAAATCAATGCCTAACCCTACCTAAACAATCCTTAATTGTCCCTTCAGTGAGTCCAGCCCTCCTGAACTACCACCTCCAGCTGCTTGGAGACTGAACTTACTGGGGGCTAGTGGGAGGTACCAGCTGCTTTAGTACTCTGATGTCATCAAAAGATGACATGCTCAGTCTCCAAGCTGCTGGAGAAGGTTGAGTACCCAGAGGTGCGGGACTGGACTGAAGGGACGATAAGGAATGATGCTTTTTTGGCATCATCAGCCTCTCTGACCTTGCCTCTAAACCATGCTAGCAGTTTTTTTGGCCTTCCTTCCACTTTTCTTAAAGTATGGAATACATCTGGTCTGGACTTCCAAGATAGTATTTTTAAACAAAGCCTATGCTTGATGTAAATCTTTAACCTTTGCAGCTGCTCATTTTAGTGTTTTCTTAACTATTTTCCTCAGTTTATCATAATCTCCCTTTTGAAAGTTAAACGGTAGTACTGTGGATTTCCTTGCCATCCTGCTTCCATTAAATCAAATGCGATCATGCTGTAGTCACTGTTGCCAAGTGGCCCCAACAACCTTATCTCTTGCACAAGATCCTATGTTCCACTAAAGACTAGATCCAAAATAGCTTGTCCGTTCATTAACCAGCTGTTCCAAGAAAGTCATTTATTTGATCTAGAAACTTTCTCCCTAGCATGTCCTGCAGTGATACTGACCCTGTTGACACTAGTGTAATTGAAATCATCCACTATTACTATGTTATAACTTTTGTTAGCTTCCCTTATTTCTCTTAGCATTTCATCATCTATCTGTTCATTTTGACCTGGCAGTCAGTAGTACACCCCCACTGCCATTGCCTTCCCCTTTTTACATGGGATTTCTATCCATATAGATTCTACAGTGTAGAACTAACCCATTTGAAGAAACTGCCCTGAGTGGCACAGCATCCACTGTTTTGGCAGCCACCGTTCATCTCTACCCTGATGCATGCCACAAGAAGAGGAAGAGGGATGCCAAGGAGTACGAGTCTGAGCACACGCTGTACACATGTATTTAGACACGGAACAGGAGGAGCCATTTTACAAATTTACACATGGGAAAAGTCAGCAGAGGCAACTCACATGTGTAACTTGGTATGCAAGTGTTGGCATTTACGCATGTATAGTTGCCATTTTGCAAACCTATGTCTATAAACGTCGCCAGTTAGCTACAGAGGTCACTATCTTTCATTTCAGTTTGGAGGGGGTTAAGGAGGATAAAAGGATAACTACTCTTTAAAAATCTTTATGTGCTAGAGAGCAGCTGTAAATCCAGAAGTGGACAATTTGTCATACACATGGATTCCCTGTATGAAATGGGGAATATACGTGTACGTTTTTGACCTGCACAGGTCATGCCCTAACCATGCTCCCTTGCAAGTTCTATGTATTATAGAGATCCATATGTAAATGTAGTCCTTTTTAAAATCATAATATTTGGATGCAATTTCCACATGTAGATGCCAGATTTTCCACATGGAAATTGCAAATCGGGTTTCTATAATAACCCCCTAATAAACGATGAAAGTTCTAGATTTTTTTTGTCCTGACACTGTTCAAGAAAAAATTTAGTAAATGCATATATACACTATGCATTATGTTATATTTTTTACTCACATACTAGAAAAGGCTTATAGAAACATAACAACAGAAAAGACCACATGGCCTATCTAGTCTGCCCTTCCATATCAGACCACTACAGCAGTCCCCTTTTATCCTTTAGAGATCCTCTGTGTTTCCCCGTGCTTTTTTGAATTCATACTGTCCTCATCAATACCACTTCCACAGGGAGACTATTCCACCCATCTACCACTCTTTCTGTAAAGAAATATTTCCACATGTTACTCCTATCCCCTTTCACCCTCATCCTATGTCCCCTCATAGTAGAGCTTGCTTTCAATCGAAAGAAGCTCTCCTGTGCATTTATGCCACGGAGGTATTTGAACATCTCAATCATATCACCTCTTTAGCACCTTTCCTCTAAAGAATACATATTAAGATCCTTATGTCTGTCCTCATATGCTTTATAACGAAGACCACTAACCATTTTAGTAGCCACCCTCTGCACTGACTCCAAACTGTCTATATCCTTTTGAAGGTGCGGTTTCCAGAATTGCACACAATACTCCAAATGAGGTTGCACCAAAGCCTTATACAGAGACAGTATCACCTCCTTTTTTCTGCTGGCCATTCCTCTCTCTATGCACACAAGCATCCTTCTAGCTTTCACTGTTGGCTTTTCTACCTGTTTAGCTACTTTAAGATCATCAGACACCATCACACCTAGTTGCTGCTCTTCTTTTGTGGATACAAGTACTTCACCCCCTATACTGTATTGCTCCCTTGGATTGCTGCAGCCAAAATGCATGACCTCACATTTTTTAACATTAAATCTCAGCTGCCAAATTCTAGACCACTCTTCAAGCTTAGCTAGATCCCTCCTCATGTTATCTACACCTTCCTGGGTGTCTACTCTATTGCAGACTTTGGTATCATCCACAAAGAGGCAAACCTTACCTGCCAGCCAGCCCTTCTGCTATATCACTAACAGAGAAGATAAAAAGAATCGGACTAAGGACAGATCCCTGCAGCACACCACTGCTTGGATTGCGTGTAATATGAGTTGATTTAAATAATAATCCCAGTTTTCCCATTTCTTCCTTTTTCCATCAAATTTCCAGGTAATTTGTCTCCGGGAACTTGCATGCACATGCATCCTTTCTTAGCTCTGAAGAGAGAGGCTTCCAAGAAATCCTATTTTAAATCACCCAGTTCGGTCTTTTGAATAAAGACTGCGCTGATTAGCAAGGTGCAGGTTGCATGCCCTGTCATTTCTACAGGAATGACTGGGGAGGGGGGGGGGATATCAGAATTATCAAAATCAGTTCAACCATTGTTGTGGCTTTGCAGAAATGTTCCAGTTGGTGAGCCAGTGTGCAGAACATGGTCTTTGTGAAATTAAAACCCACATGTAAAGAATTCACATTAAATGGCAAAAATCCCCTTTCTCTAAAAACTTTTGTGTTACTCTTTCTTTTCTCCCATGTCTCCGTCTTCAACATTTGCCTACCATTCTTTTCTCACTATTTTTTCTTCCCATGCCAAAGTTTGTAATTGTGATTGACTTTCTTAGTTTCTTGGGAAACTTGTTCATCCCAATATGAAGACAGCCTAAAATGTATCACCTTTTATTCTCTTCAGAACTACAGTTCAACATTACGAGGAGTGCCCACCTCTTTAAAGAATGGGATCATCAACGAACAGGAATTTTTTCCAAGGAGAAACTCGCTGATACTTAAACTGAAACCAGACTTTATTCAGCAAAGTGAGAACCAACTAAATGCTGTGGAGCAATATTTCAGAGACTGGTTTTCCAAGCCTGTGAATCTCCATGGTGTAATTCTCCCCCGCCTCTATGGACCACACATAAAATTGTGGAAATTGTGCTACCTCCGCTGGGTTCCAGAGGCACAGATTCGTTCTGGTGGCTTCATCACTGCATTTCACAGAATCTCTTTACTAGCAGATGAGATAGAATTGCTAAGCAGGAGTCTCCGACGATACAGGAGTTGCCCTTCTTTACAAATTAATTATCCAGAACTGGAACAAAGGTGGATGTATTTCAGAGCTGAAGGACTGAATGACACTTCTGTGAGCCCAGATTTCCTGTCGTCGTCTTTTCCATTTTCTCCAGTTGGGAACCTTTGTCGACGGAGTATTCTGGGAACACCTTTAAGCAAATTTTTGAGTGGTGCCAAAATATGGCTATCCACCGAAACACTTGCAAATGAGGACTAATTTGCCAATAAAGAAAAAAATATTTTTGGAGACCAGTTTGCTTAACTGCACCAATATGTTTTTCTTCAAGTAACACTGATAACGTCTTCATCTGAAGCTATAATTATTTTCATATACTGATAGCTACTTTAGAGATTTGCACAGATAAATTGAGCTTCATTCGCACAATTTATTTTTCCCCAAGGGGAAAATGAACTAGTTACTGTGTCATTTGGCATATCCAATCAGTCAGTTTTCTAATAATCTATATTTTTAGGTTCAAAGTTCCACTTATTTTCAGCTGAAAAAAACCAAGCCATCAAATTTTCATTTTTGTTTGCAATGTGTTTTTTCTGGCAGCTGTTATGCTAATCCAGTATCAGAACAGATTAACCACTGAGGAAAGATATCAGCAGAGGGAGCTGAGAATTGCTGTCAAATACGTTATTGGCATCTCTTGTAATTCCTTTTCTCAGGGTATATAATTTGAAAGTAGTTCTTCATTTTTAGTGATGAATTAATATACCATGCTAACCTTTTCTGATATTGGCATGCCAGGTTTACTTCAGTTAACTCCTAGGTATTGGTGCACTGTACTTTTTGATAGGGCTATGCAAAACCCTTCAATATTATGAGCTTGCTTTAAGTTCATAGGAAATCTCTTTAAGATGATGTGCACTGTTAACTGTAAAGTCTTTATTGTAGATGATGGTGTAATTACAGCCTTAGAAGTGCCTTTCATGGAAGTGTAGTAATGCTCAAATTTGTATAGGTGGGAAAAGTAACTCTTCTTTTGACTAAAATACTAAAATCATACTGCGTGCATAATTTTCATATCCTAGTTCACTGAACCAAACCCCCCTCAAAGTTCCACATTCATGCCCTTGGAAGAGTAATGGAATAGTATCTAGCATTTCTCCCATGATAATAAATCGGGACGTCTGTGTCTCCTAGATTCTTTACTCAGTTTACATTCTCTCCTGAAGTTAGGTCACAAGACATCTGGTTAGTTAAATAAAGTTAGCATAGAAGTGACATGCTCTGGGCTTTATTTTCTGTGTAAAGGGAGATTGTTAGCCAGTAAACTGAATTTCAGTGTGTGCAAAATAATGTCCCTTTCTTTACCACTATGTTGTCAGGTCTAGTGGATGTTTTTGTTTTACCTCAGGTACGCAAAATATAACATACTTGGTAGGAATAAGGCAGACTTGCTTTTACTAGTCTTTATAATACATATAAATCCTGTTTTCCCCCAGTTATAATCCATATTATGCACGGCATAGTTAAATTAACTGGAAAGCTTTTACACAAACTACTATGGGCTTATAGAAGTATTGCAGAAAGTAATGGTATGGTGTAGTGCTCATTTTCTTTAAATGGTTATGGAAGTTTTTTTCTGAAAATTTCCACACCACTATACATATCATATCTTTAGGCAGAAAAACATTTCTGAATCATTCTTGTAATTAACAAATGCCCAGCTGTTTACAACCATTGGTGTTCTGTTGTGTTCAGCTTTGGCCATCCTGTAGCAGGATATAAATTAAAGAACTGGCCTATCAAAACTCCAAATAAGCAATTAGGTTTTTCTGGCTTTCAAGGCAAAGCTTTTGCATATACAGAGAAATTAAGAGTAGTTCTGTAGCCCAAGCACTTCAGCAAGGTGCAGAACCTCATGCATCTATCTTGCATTATAAACAAGTCTTAACACAGCATTATTCAATTCTAGCCTGCCTCATGGCCAGGTTAAGCCACAGTCGTACACTATCTCATCATTTACTTTCATAGCTTAAAAGTCTCTATGGCTTCCCTAAACTGCTCAGATCTCCCTTTCCATTTCCTGGCACAAATATATTCTCCTTAAAAAAAGCTGTCATTTTTATGCTAGAAGCAGAAGCAGCTATTAATCTTGCCTCATATTCATTCAAGTGAAGAGATCAGACAAGCTGCTTCTATCTAGCATTTAAAGAACTTGTTTTTTAAGACGTTTAACCAGCAATGTTTTAAATAGTACACACCTGGCTGGACATTTAATTTATCTTTCACCTTAGCTAGACTTTGCACTTGTTGAAAACAGGAGAAATTTCCTTTAGTATGAGTATAGGCTCCCAGAAATATAAGTTAAAATAGCAAAGTGGTCTACCATTAAAATATTTTAACTTTTTAATCATGCAACTGATGCAGATTTGCACATAGTTTAATTGCACATGCATAGATTGTCCTGGAAACCTGACCATTTAGGTAGCTACTAAACATATTGTAATTCAGCTTATAATAATTGTTTGGTTTACTGTTTTGGAAGTACAGGTACTAATAATACTTTCAGATTTTAGTCTCATATTAAGCCTTTTGTTGTTGTGGTAATGCAACCCTGCTGTGCTCTGATTTTTACTTATGTTGTATAATTGTTTTAATTTTATTTTATTTAGTATGAAAAACTGCCAATGTCTGAACATGGATAGGTCGTTACTAAAGAGGCATTATTTTATATTTTACCTATAGCTACTGCTCGGTGTAAGTGTGTCTGTTTTATGGTAGTATGACTAATCTACCAGTTACTGCCATTCTGAAAAAAATACTTATAGCTTAAATCCTAGCTTACAATCCAGATGAAATCTGTGGTTTCAGTGTAACAGCAGTAAGGTGCAAAGTGCCTTATAAGTCAGGTCATAGCTGGAAAATTATACTAAAAACCAAAAAGAATTCTTATCTTTAGTTCATGAAAGGATAATGTTGCCTTGTACTTGCACCTAGGACAAGAAGATAGGTAGTTGTTTTAATTTAGTAATAGCCTCTGATAGCAGTAAAAAAAATTGGTAAGCTTAAAATATTTTATTTTATATTAAATGAAAGCCTTTGTGCCTACCACTGACTGTTACTTAAAGTAGAATTGCTGTGAACATTCTAAATCCTGTTGCTGAGAGGCTGGGGATGTGAAGGAATTGTGGGACTTTTGAAACAAATAAAGTTGTTCACATCTTTCTACAATATTCCTGTGTGCTGCTTCCATCTATAAGCCAATATGCAAAACAGAAATTTCAGTAGCCAAAATAAATAGGGGTGCTGGTTATAATAATTTTAAAAAGGCTTAGTTTATTTATGCAAGACACTGTATTAATTTATCTGTATGTTTTGGAAGGTATTTGACATTAGAACTATCTGAATCAAATGCTGCTATTCAGCCAGTATCAAAACTAGCCAAGTGAAAAGTATCGGACCCTGAATGATTAAGTGTAGTTACTCACCTGTAACAGGTATTCTCAGGGGACAGCAGGAATCAGTCCTCACATATGGGTGATGTCAGCGCCAATGGAGCCCATGCGTAATCTCTCTCCAGCTTTCAAAGAAAGCCTTTGGGAGATGTACCATGCATGCATGGTCCCCTTCCCGCCCAAGAGTGCCATCTTGCTTCAGTATGACATCATAGCACAAGACAGCAAAAAGGAAAAGCAACTCCACAGGGAGGAGGGAGGGTTGCGAGGACTGATTCCTGCAGCCCAGATGCCCAGCGAGGAGCCAATGCTCCGATAGCCAGAACACACCAGAGGGCTGGAGTTGCCTATACCCCAAAGAAATTACGGAAAACTGCCTGTCCAAAAGTGCTGTCCTGGCGTGACACTCTCTCCAGGCAGTAGTGAGCTGCGAAAGTGTGAACTGAGGATCAAGTGGTGGTCCGGCAGATTTCCAAGAAGGGAATGGAGTACAAGTTCGCTACAGAGGCCGCCATGGCCTGGACGCTGTGCACTGTGACATGGTACTCCAGCGAGAGACCAGCTTACTCATATGAGAAGGCGATGCAGTCAGTGACCCAGTTGGACAGGGTGCACCTAGAGACTGCAGCTCCCAACTGACTTGGGTCATAGGAAACAAAGAGCTGAGAAGCTCAATGGTGCTCCTGGGTGTGCCTGAGATAAAGGCAAGCGCCCGCTTACAGTCCAGTGTGTGGAGAACTGCTTCCGCCCTGCTGGCGTGAGGCCACGGGTAGATGATGGGGAGCACCACCTGCTGATTAAAATGGAACGGAGATACCACCTTGGGTAGGTACTTGAGGTGCGTGCGGAGCATGACCCTATTCTTGTAGAACCTAGTGTATAGTGGTTCTGCCACCAATGCATGAACTCGCTGACCCTGTGGGCAGAGGTGAGCACCACGAGGAACACCACCTTCCAGGAGAGGTACTTGGGGTGGCAGGAACCGAGAGGCTCAAAAGGTGGTGCGGTGAGCTTGGAGAGCATGACATTAAGGTCCCATTCTGCCATCGGTGGGCAGACAGGCAGCTTCAACAGAAGGTGCCCCCTCAGGAAGCGAGACGCGAGGGGTTGAGCAGAGAGGAGTTTGTCGTCAATGAGACGGTGGTGTGCTGCAATTGAGCACTGAGTTGCACACTTATGGAGTTAGACTTCAGCCCTGCCTGGGATAGGTGAAGTAGGTACTGCAGCACTAGCTGGATGGAGCAGGAGAAAGGGTTGACCCGATGCTCCATACACCAGACTGAGAACCTCCACCACTTGAAGGCATACGCCCAATGGGTGGAGGTTTTGCAGGAAGCAAGGAGGACCTCCTCCACTTCAGTAGAGAAGAGCTACTCTTTCAGCAGTCAGGTCTTGAGTATCAGGGACCCCAGGTTGGGTTGCAGTTGAGAATGGGGGGAACCAGGGGCAATGTGGCCAGGCAGAGGAGCAGGGGAAACCATGGCTTCCTGACCCATCGTGGCGCCACCAGGATCACTGTGGCCCTATTGCGCTGGATCTTGAAGAGGGTCTTGGCGATCTGTGGTGTGGGTGGGAAGGTGTAAAGGAGGCCCCTCCATCCAAGAGATCATAAATGTATCTGGTGCCAACTAGGAGGGGTATGGCTGCCAGGAACAAAAGCGGGGTAGTTATGCATTGGCTGGACTGGCAAAGAGGTCCATCCTCGGGAGCCCCCAGCGCTGGAACAGCTGGCTGGTCACCCAGGGGTCCAGCCTCCACCTGTGTGGCTGGAGAATCCAGCTGAGCCGGTCCAACAGGGTGCTGTCTTGGCCCGGAAGTAAACTGCCTGCCTGAGAATCCCATTGCTGCTGGCATACGAGCAGAGGCTCACGACTTCCTGGCAGAGCAGGGCTGATCCTATGCCCCCCCCCCTGCTTGTTTATGTAGACCATCGCCACTTGGTTGTCAGTCTGAACCAGCACCGCTTGGTGCTGCAGGTGGTGGTGAAAAGCCCAGAGAGCTAAGATTACAGCTCGAGGCTCCAGGAGATTGATTTGCTGGAGACTCTCCACTGGTGACCAGCTGCCCTGAGTGCAGAGGTTGTTGCAATGTGCTCCCCCACCCCAGCTTTGAGGCATCCATAATGAGGATCCTTTAGGGTGCGGGGGGCTGGAAGGGCATCCCAGCCAGCAGACACTGGAGGTTTTGCCGCCAGTCGAGAGAGCCAGAGGACGGGTGATGAGCACCCTGTCCGACAAGTGTCCCATGGCCTGGGACCATTGTGAGTGGAGGGCCCACTGGGCCATCTATATCTGCAGGTGAGCATCTGGAGTAACATGCACCATGGATGCCATATGCCTCAGCAGGTGGAGGTCGAGGCGGGCTGATGCTGAGCGATGGCGCTTTATGCTTGCAGCAAGCGCTTGGAGGCCTGTCCTGAGGGAGAACGACCCTGGCTTGAACGGTGTCCAGCCGAGCACCTATGAACTCTAGGTCATGGGTTGGCTGGAGATGGGACTTCAGGTAGTTTATGATTAAGCTGAGGCACTCCAGCAGGAGGATGGTGTGTGCTGTTGCCTGACGGGCCTCGATGGCCATAAGCCAGTCCAGATAAGGGAAGACTAAAACCCCCTGGAGCCTGAGGTGGGCTGCGACCACCACCAGGCACTTGGTGAATTCTCTTGGGGTGGAGGCCAGGCTGAAGGGCAGCACTCTGTACTGATAATGTTCTCCCCCAACCATGAAGCAGAGGTACTGCCTGTGTAGTGGGTTGAGGATGTATGTCTACGCATCCTTTAAATCCATGCTGGAGGTATGGCAGCAATGTTCCAAGAGAGAGCATTTTGAACTTTTCCCTCACCAGGAATCTGTTGAGGTCCTGCAGGTCGGGGCGGAACCCTCTGGTCATTTTTGGTACCAGGATGTAGCGGGAGTAGAACCCTGTGCCCCTGAGATGGGCTGGGACGGGTTCTACCGCCTGGTCCCCTAGAAGGCCTGCGAGTTCTTGCCAAAGCAGGTCCTGGTGGAGGGGGGTCCTGGGAGGCTCTCCCAGAAAGAATGGTGGAGATGGAGGAGGTAACCCTCTCTCACCACCTGAAGGGTCATGTGTTGGTAGTAATGGAGGGCCACCTGTAGGTAAAGAGTGTCAGATTGCCCCCCCCCCCCCATGTGCTGCAGGACTGTGCTTCCTGGGGGAAGAGAGGCTATGTTCAAGGAGTCAAAAGCTCCTTCCAGGTTGCGCCGGGGGCACAGGCAGGGGTTTGGGGGTCTTAGGCTTATGTGGGCCATGCCTGTGTCCCTTGTCCTGCTGGCCCTGTTGGGAAACTGGAAAGGCCTGGTATTGAAGGTAGTTTCTGTAAGCCTTCCTCTTTTTCAGGTATGAGGGCTTTCTACTCGGGGCCTTCCTCTTGGAAGGGTCAGTGGTCTTCTTGGAGAGGCTGGTCTTAGTCAGGAACTCGGACTGCAGCTCAGCAGCCTTGTCTGTCATAAGTTTGCCGAAAAGGTGCTCTCCATGGCAGGGGACATCAAACAATTTGTCCTGGACCCATTGCTCCAGGTCAGAGGACTGTAGCCAAGTGGGTATCCAGGGACTCGTTCTGTTTTCCAATCTGAATCTGGCTTGGAGGAGGAGTCGGGGGTTCTCTGGGACTCGGTTCTTGCATGACCTTGGGGCCATGGCGGCTTGGGGTGTCTCGAGGCCAGTGGTGCTCAAGGATTGGCTCAACCTCCGGTGAGTCCCTCATGGTAGAGGGCCCAGTGGTTGGGAGTGATGACTCAGAGGAACTGGGCATCAGAGCCTGCTGCTGGGCCATGAAGGCAGACAAACTGCATTTAGGGCCCGATGGCTCTGCAGCCTTTGGTGCGGGCACTGAGGACTTCGAGCCTGGTGCCAGCTCCATTGAGGTGAAGTCCTCGACCAGGATAGCTTCGGGAGTCTGAGACCGGTCCTAGGTCATTGACAGCTCCCCAGCAAGGCAACTTGTATGGCCTTGCTATCATCCTCGGCCTCTTGTTGAGGGCTGCAGAACTAGGGCCCGTGGGATTTCCCCACTTTCCCTGACTAGTCGCCAACATGGGAGTCTGAGGCTGCACATTCTGAGGTATACGAGGTCCTAGAAGGAGTCTCTGAGTGGGCTCTCGTAGAGGATGCTGGGGCTGAGTCGGACTTACGAAAAATCAACTCTCGCTGCTGCTGATGTTTCCTGAGGGCCTTGGGGGTCATCTGCTTACAGAGACTGCAGACCAAGGCATTGTGGTCCGACCCGAGGCATCGAAGGCTACAGTTGTGTGGATCCGTGCACGAGATGATATGAACACAGCAGTCACATGGCTTGAAGCAATTAGCCGAGACCATTGCAGGGAAGATGGCCCCCACAAGGTCAAATTCACCAGGCCTGGCCAGGAAAAGGGCGCGAACCTGCGTCAATTGAAAAAGTAAGAAAAAGAACCAGAAGACGCGATGCCGAGGCAGGTGGGCTCGGGGCGGGAAAAGGCAACGGTATGCTACTGGAGAAAGCAAAAAAAGTAGACAAAACTCATGAACCTTTTCCGGGGGAGCAGACACACATCCAGTGGGCTCCATGGAAAAAATGATACTCAGGCAAGATGGCACCCTTGGACAGGAAGGGGACAACGCATGCGTGGTACATCTCCCAAAAGCTTTCTTTGAAAGCTGGAGAGAGGTTACCACACAGGCTCCGTCGGCACAGATGTCATCCATATGTGAGGACTGACTTTCTGCTTGTTCCCAGAGAAAATAATATTTCACTTAAGATGTTATTTAAGATATTAAGGTTAAGAAATAGCCTGGACTTGTTGCTCAGGCCACAGCACTAAGCAGTATTGAACAAGAAATATGGATTCAGTAACAATGAAGGGAGGGAAAACAGCCACCTCTTTTGGCCAACAAGTGGCAGAGAGAGAGCACCTTGGAGGAGGCACCCCTCAGGCACACAAGTGTCCTTAGAGCTGCTGATTGGAAAGAGTTGTTTGAAGATGGAGGGCAAGAAAAGGGAGCAAGATAATGCTAAGAGACTAGATTTAGTCTCCAGTTCAGTCAGGGTTGGAGTGGAGGAGTAGCCTAATGGTTAGAGCACTGGATTGGTAATCCAAGAGATCGAGATTCAGTTCCCACTAGCACTCCTTGTGGCCTTGGGCAACCCTCTATTGCTTCTGAAAAAAAGGTCTGGCAATCTATCTACTTCCATTCATACTGCCAAGAAAACCCAGGAGCTGCTGGGTCCACCAGGAGTCAGCATTGACTCGAAGGCAAACATTGCTGCTTTTTTTTTTAGTCATGGTTATTGCTGCTATGCTGACAGTCTTGACTATAATCATTGTATTGGGACAAGAAAAGTAATCATCAGATACAAGAGATAAGTTAAACACTGCATCAGATTAAATTTTCAATATCAGTGTCTAAAAGTGATATTCTACTATATAACTTAAGGCAGCTGGGTTGCCAGGAGTCAGCATTGACTTGAAGGTACACATTGCATTCTTTTTATTGCAACTTTAGGCTGTAGACTGAAAGGTCTCCTTTACATGCATCTATGGCTTCTTGAATTTCCCAGGGTGACAAAAAAAATTGCCGCAGACTAAAATGAAATACAATCATAGGTGTAGTTTGCCTGCTTTGGGGGGTAGGGGTGAACCTTCTCCCCCTTCCCTCAGATCGGCATCAGTTTGCTGTCTCCACCTCCATCCTTCTCCCCCTTCCCCATACTCATGCACTTCCACATATACACACACTCTATCACCCTGTCAGCCCTCACCTGTAAAGTTGTAGCTGCAGCGGGGTGATACAAATATTTGAAAATGTTATTGTTTTTCTTAATCTGTTCTTATTTATTTATTTGTGTCTTTTATATACCACCCCTTCCAGAGATCAAGGGCAGTTTATATTGAACATAAGCAAACTTGTACATTGAACTTGTGCTTAGAACTAGAAACATTACATTGAACTGAATTTAGTGAATATACAATAAACATCAAGATTAATTCATTGGAACAATATTATAGTTAACATATTTGCATAAGGTGTTTGTACATGAGAACAGATCTACATAAGAAGTATGTGCACGGATTAGTATCAGCCAGTGTTAGTCGTTAATGTTGGGTTAGTGGGGACTGATTTTGTAGTATGTACGTTGTTAAGTTGGGGGTATTTTGTGACTCTTATCTGTTTTACCGAAATATTCTATAAAGAGATGGGTTTTTAATTCCCTTTGGAAGTCTTTAAGGCCATTGATGGCTCTAAGCTTATCCGGGAGGGCATGCCAGAGAATAGGTGAGAAATGAGTGAATGATCTGTTGCTTGTGGTTTGATTTGTTTTGCGGTAATTAGTTGGGACTATTAATGTATTTTTATTGCAGTTTCTTCTAGTTCTTTCCGAAGATGGGATTTTAATCAGTGATGAAAGAAACAAGGGAGCTATTTCTTTTGAGTTTGAAGGTTATTGTGAGAATTTTATATTTTATTCAACTCACTATGGGTAACCAATGAAGATCGTATAATTTTTATTTATTTTTATTTATTTAGTAAACATTTGTATACCGCTGCTTCCTACGATCAGCAGCGGTTTACTTTACAGAATCATAATGTAGGTGTGATGTGTTCTATTTATTTTAAAGATGATGCGTGCCACTACATTTTGTGCCATTTGTAGTTGGTTGATGGTTTGTTTAGGAAGGCCATGTAGAACACTGACAAGTCAAGGTGAGGCATGATCATGGCCTGTAGTACAGTTTGGAAGTCATTATTCAGGAATGGTCTGAGCTGTTAGATTGTTTGTAGTTTGTAGAGGATGGTTTTTGAGATTTGTTTTATGTGAGTAAGATTCTGATCTAAGGTAATCCCTAGGTATTTTACTTCTTGCTTTACAATTTATATCCATGTTCATGAGTTTTAGGCTTGGTGGTGGGGTGAAAATTTGGTTTCCTGTTATGAAAAGTATTTGTTTTCCTGTTATGAAAAGTATTTGTTTTGTTTAGATTTATGTGTAGGTTATGTTGCTTCAACCAATTTGTTACTTCGTTGAGGCATGTTGTGAGTTGATGAAAATTGGGATTTGTAATGTTTGTTGGAAGGTAGCACATTATGTCATCCACATAGATGTGGTAGCCTAGTTTGAATTTCCTAAAGATGTCACAGATGGGTTGAAGGTTTATATTAAAAAGTAAAGAGAGTAAGGAACCTTGGGGGATAACAGACTCCTGTTGATATGGCTGAGATGTGGGGCGTCTTATTTGTACTTGTTGAGTACATTACAATATATAGGATTGGAACCATTTGAGGATATTATCATTTACACCTATTTGGCGGAGTCATCTTTATTTATTTATTTAACATTTCTTATATACTGCCTTTCATGATATCAAGGCAGTTTACATTGAACAAACTGAAATTACATTTAACAGGGCATTATAATTTAATTTTTAATTTAATTAGCAGGTTTTATATACCGCCACTTCCATAGATCAGTTGCGGTTTACAATGAACAACAATTAACAAGCAAGGCTGTTTTAAAGGAACAGTAATAAGCATCATGCTGTTTTTACATATAACGGTGTTAACAATAAAATCAATTTCTATAATAACAGTAATGGGTTCAAACTATCAGAAACAGGTTGATAGTTGAGAACTATATACATTGAACATGTTTAGAACTAAAATACAGTTTTATCTTACAGTGTATTAGTACTTGTTCCTGGTCGAGGGCTGATTATCATTGTTGGTGCAGCTATCCCTTTTCATGTTGTGTTGGTGAGTTTGATACAGAAGCATAGTGTGTTGAGAATAGGTATGTTTTGAGTTTTTTCCTAAACTCCATGATTTGGGGTAATGATCGTAGTTCAGCTGGGATATTGTTCCACAGAATGGGGGCGGCATGGGAGAAGGCTTTCTTGTTCGTTGATTTTTTGGCTTTTATAAATTCCTTTGGTGTTATTAACTTATTTAATTGGTCTCTTCTTTGTAGGTTGTGACCGTGTTCCTTGGTGATTAGGTTATTTACCGTATAGGGTGCTGTATTGTTTAGGGCCTTGTATGTGGTTAACAAGGTTTTGTATTGTATGCGGCATTGGATTGGGAGCCAGTGCAGGGATTCTAAGATAGGCGTTATATGTTGGAAGGGAACTGTTTTTATGATGGTTTTGGCTGCTGCATTTTGAGCTAGTTGTAGTTTTTTTAAGTTTTGATTTGTTACACCTAGTAAGGTTAGGTTTGCAAAGTCAAAGTGGGGTGTTATGATCGCTTGTATTATGCGTTGAAAGTCAAGTATGTGTAATAGGGGGCGGAGTTGCTTTAATATTTTAAGTTTGAAATAGACTTTCTTTGTTATATTTCTTATCTGTGAGTCCATACTAAGGTGTTTGTCTAGTATAACTCCCAGATACCGTATTTCATTTTTTAGTTTGATATCATTGTTTTGCAGTGAGATGTGTGGTGGAGGGGTGAATGATGTGTTTTTGGTCACTATAAGGGCTTCCGTTTTTGCGTGGTTAATATATAAGTTATTTTCGTTTAGCCAATTGTTTATTTCGCTGAGGCAAGTATTGATCAGTAATGTAGGGATGTTTGGTATAGTGAAGGGTACATACAACATTATATCGTCTGCGTAGATGTGATATAATACATTGTGCTTTTTGAATATTTGGCAAATGTGTTTTATGTATATATTAAATAGGAGCGCTGACAGGGCAGAGCCTTGGGGGAGTCCTAGTTCCTGATTGTAAGTTTTTGATGTACGGTCACCGATGCGGACCGTTTGGGTTCTGTTGTTTAAGTATGAGGAAAACCATTTTAGGACCGTGGATTTTATTCCTATTTGTTGCAATTTACTTATCATCGTTGTATGGTGAACACTGTCAAAAGCTGCAGATATGTCAATGAAAATGAGCAGGAATGCCTGTTTTGTACTATCAATGCCTCTTACGAGTGTATCAATTAGGACTGTTAGCAGTGTTTCCACCCCATGTCGAGGGCGGAACCCATACTGCTGATTGTCAAGGGGTGCTGAGCTGTCAATGTATTCCTGTGTCTGGATTTGAACTGCTTTTTCGATCAGTTTAGCCAGAAATGGAATACTTGATATGGGTCTGTAGGACTTAGGTGATGATTTATCAAGAGTGGAGTTTTTTAAGATAGGGCGGATTTGAGCATGTTTTAGTGATGAGGGTAAGTATCCATTTTTTAGTGAGAGATTTATTATGGGGAGTATAAATTGGGAAAGTATAGATATTGAGTTTTTTAGCCAATTTACTGGGCACGGGTCCAGGAGTGAGGTTGTTGTATTAATATTTGTTATAATGTTTTTGAGTGAGACAGTAGTTAGGGGTTGGAAGTCCGTCCATTCATCAGTAAGTTGGATTTGAGATGGTTGGTTAGGACTTGGTAACTGGGGGTTGGATGTGATTTTATTCATGTAATAGTTTGCCATTTCCTGTGGTGAGATTTCTACAGTATCGTTGCTGGAATTATGGTTGTTGTTTGTTAATTTTTGTGCTATTGAGAATAGTTCTCTAGGCTTGTTTATTGAATTGTTTATTATAGAGGTATGATAGTTTTTCTTGGCATTGTTGGTTGCGTGTTTGTATGAATTAAGGAGAGTGATGTATGAGTCCTTATTAATGGTGTCTTTATTTTTCCTCCATTTGCATTCAGCTTTCCTTAGATTTCTTTTTAGTAGGTGTAATGTGTTATTATACCAGGGAGCTTGGGCAGCTTTAGTGCGGGTATTTTTTTTGGTCACCTGTTTATTAGCAGCTGCATTGTGAATGGTTTCATGCCAGTTTGATACTGCTGTGTCGAGGTCCTGCGGAGTGTTAGATAGTTTGGGGATTATTAGGTCTAGAAATTCTTCTTCATTATATTTTTTAAATCTGTGGGGTAGAGTGGATGTTTGTGTTCGTTTTACTGTCGTGTTGTTTATTGTGATATTGAAGTTGATGAGGTGATGGTCTGACCAAGGGGTTGGGGTGCATTTGAGGGAGTTGGGGTTATAGGATTTGTAGAGGACATCTGGCAACAATACCAGGTCAAGTATATTACCTTTGCTGTGTGTGCTGTTGGTTATTATTTGGTGAAAATCCATGTCTGTAGTTGTATCGAGAAAGAGAGAGGCATTCGATGCTGCTAAGGAGGGGAGGTATAACTTATAACTTGGAGATAACTATTTTACAGGGAACATGGGCAATGGAGGGTTAGGTGGCTTGCCCAAGACCACAAGGAGCACCTCTGGGACTAGAAACCCCAGTCCTTCCGGCCCAAGGTTGCTGTTCTCTAGTGGGATTTGAACCCCCAACCTTCCGGCCTGAGGTAACTTGCCCCAACCACTAGGCCACTCCTCCTTGTTAGTAGGATGTTGTGGCTGATGTTATCAAAGGCTGATGCTATATCCAAGAATACAATCACAAAGGCTTGTCTAGAGTCCTCCAGTATTTTAATGAGATTATCAAATAGAGCCAACAGGAGTGTCTCTACACCATGAAAAGATCTAAAACCATATTGGTGTTCATCTAGTGGGCAGTTTTGGTCAATAAAATCTTGGAGTTGTAACTGAACATTTTTTTTTCAATTATTTTAGCTTTAAATGGGAGACACAATATGGGTCTGTATGAACTAGGGTTTTGTTTATCTAGTTTTTTTGTTTTTTAATATTGGTCTAATGAACGCATGTTTTAGAGCTGATGGCATTCTTCCTAGGTGAAGAGATTGGTTGACAATGTGGAGTATGAATGGTGCCAATTCAGTGCGTGAAGCGTTTAGTCAGCTAAATGGACAGGGGTCTAGGCTAGATGTAATGTTTGTTTTTGTTATTGTGTTCTTGATGTGTCTTAGGTCAATTTTGTGGAATGTTTGCCATTTAGTGGAATGGGTGGCCTCAAGGTATGGTTCATTATAGAAACATAGAAATATGATGACAGAAAAATACCACATGGCCTATCTAGTCTGTCCTTCCATATCCATATTATGAGGGGTGTCAGGCTGTTTAAGTTTATTCATGTAATGGGTTGCCAAGGTTTTTGGATCTATGGGTATGTTGCTTGTTTCCATTGATGGTAGCTGAGTTAGCAATTTGACAATATTAAATAGCTCTCAGGGGCGATTGATTGCTTTTGTTAGGACCTTTGTGTGATATTCTTTTTTTGCATTATTTATGTTTATATGCCTAAAGAGTCGTCATATAGAATACTCTGTCAGGTTCTGATTTTGTATTCCTCCCTTTATGTTCGATCATTTTTAGTTTTTGCTTTAGTTTTACCATTTTTCTGAGAATCTATGATTTGTTTTGTGTTTTGCTATGGGTACCAATGCTGCATTTTGTATGGTATTATTCCAGTTTGTGATTATATTGTCTATTTCTGTTAAAGAGGAATCTAGTTGAGGTATGATCTGATTAAGGAAGATATTTTTATCAAAAGCTCTGAATCGTATTGATTGGGAGTTATTTTTGATTTGGGGTGTGTATATGTGGTAGTGTGAATTCAATAATGTAGTGGTCTGACCATGGGACATGTAATGATTGTGGGGGAATATAGAGATGGTTGTGAATGATATGTTTAGGGATGAAAACTAGATCTAGTGTGTTGCCTCTTTTGTGGGTGGGTGAGTGGATAATTTGTTGGAAACCCAGGTCTTCCATAGAGCTAAGAAAGTTTGTGACGTGTGAACTATGTAGGGAGGGGAGATTGAAGTCTCCCAGAAGTACTAGAGGTTTCTTTGCCATGCATGCATTCTCTGGTTTGGAAGCTAAGCTCTCAGGAGGAGAGTTTGTGGTCTATATATTAAGTAGATAGAGAGGTTTTTGTTTTCTATTTGTAACATATCCATTCCATTGGTATTGTGTATTGCTCTCATTGAAGCATTTAGTTCTTGTTTTATAAGCGTAAGAACTCCACCTCCTCGGTTTGTTCTTGTACAGTGGGAATAGGTTGTAACCAGGTATGCGTAATTGGTTGGTTAATACAGCATCTGTGTCTGTTAGCCAGGTTTCTGTACAACAGAATACGTCTGGATTGGTATCCTTGACAATGTCAATTATTGCAGGGATTTTGTTCCTTATAGAACGAACGTTAGGTAGCATTTGATGGGTTTAGGTATATCATGAGGTTTGGGGGTGAATTATAATCCAGTGTGTGGATGTTAACAAATCTATGATTGGGCTGTCTCTATCTAGCATATGTTCTGAAGTTAGTTGAGTAATTTTTTAGCCTGTGATAGATATGTATAATTGGTATGTTGTAATGTTGAATGGAAGTTAAAGGGTGTGTCTGTCCTCGACATGTTAATATAAGTATTGTCACAAGAATAGTGAGTATGTGTAGGATTTTACTGGTATCCATGATTGAAAAGAGGCTGCTATTGTTGAGAAATAGGGTATTTAAAGTATTAGGTTGGAGGTGTTATATCAGTGTTAACATCTATATACCTTTGCAGATACTAACAGATATCAACATTCAATAAAAGTTGTAGCTATGGAAAAAGTTGTAGATGTTATCAATGATCAATAAAAGGAAAATCTTTGACTGCTTTGTACACTTTATCATTGATGGTAATTGTGGAAGACTCAGAAGGACCAGTACATTGCATTTTATTTATTACTTTTGTTAACACTGTACCAAAAGGTTTCTGATAGTATTGGGTGGTTCATTTGAAAAGTATATGGCTAATACATGTATAAACTTACTTGCTGAAGAGTGGAGAGTCTTAATGCAGCTTTCTGTGTAGTCCGTTATGGTACATGCCTAAGGGCCCTCTGGTGCGTACGCCTATGAGTGCGGCTCCTTTTAAGTCTTGTGCTGAGCTGTTGCTGCAGGGCCTGATTGGCCGAGGCGTGGGGGGGGGGGGGAATTTCCTTCCCCTGCTCCCTGCCAACGATGATGATCAGCTGGAGAGAAGGCTGACTTCGTGAATTTGGCTCCTTTTAAGTCTTGTGCTGAGCTGTTGCTGCAGGGCCCGATTGGCCTTGTTCTTATCTTTGTCTCTTTTTTTTTCTTCTCATTTCTCTAGCCTTTTCTTATTGAATTTTCTTTATCCATGCTCCCCTCCGAATTTCTAAGTTTTAACTCCTATCTATTTCATTCTCTCAGCATTTCCTTTAGACCTTTTCATTCTTTTGTGATCTTTCTTTTGCTTATTTATAGGTTCCATTTTTTTTGTTTTCCCCCTTCTTTGTTTTTCTTTATCCTATGCATACTATTCCATTCTGCTCTCCTGCTCTCTCGCGTACATCCCTTCTCCTCTCCTAAATAAGAGCATAAGATATGCCATGCTGGGTCAGAACAAGGGTCCATCAAGCCCAGTATCCTTTTCCCAACTGCGGCCAATCTAGGTCACAAGTATCAGTCAGGTACCCAAAAAGGCACAAGTCCCGAGCAAAGTGATTCACAACACAAGGATTTTATTAGGCGTACACAAAAGCAGTGACCCAACACGGCCATGTTTCGGCTGAGCCTTCATCAGGGGTAATGGCTTAAAACTACAAAATAAAGCACATACATATAAGACTATAAAATGACCATGAGTAAAAATAAGAGAAAATGAAGTAGAGTTTAAAAAGTAAGACAATTGAAATCATTGCAAACAATCAAAACATCAAAGAATAATACAGTAAAAGCTAAATCATTAAAACTAAAACATCAAAAAAGAGAATATTGATCGTATATAATAGGGGATGAAGTTAAATCACTGCTTGTTTTTTATACAAATGAAGGACAAGGTAAAAACCAATCAAAACACATAAAGGAGAGAAGGAATTAAAAGGAGGAGTAAAACGTTCACTAGCCCTATCAAATGTAAAATTAAGTTATACAGGAATAAAATTTATAAATAGTATTAAAACCAAGAAACAATGTAATATTAAAATGAATACATCAAAGTCAGAATGTACATGAGAACAACAAGAATGGAGGCATATGTAAAATAACATCACAGCTTGTCCATACTGTGGGTACTGAGAAGCAGTGTTAAGGAGAATGTACTTACATACTGAAATATGGTTACACAGTACTGCAGGATATAGATCACTCCAATGTGGGTTTCCTACGGGGACAAAATTGATATCAATAACCAGTAAAACATGGAGGAGTAGCCTAATGGTTAGAGCACTGGCTTGGTAACCAAGAGACCAGGGTTTGATTGCTACTAGCACTCCTTGTGGCCTTGGGCAAGTCATTTAACTCTCCTTTTCCCCAGGAGAAAGGCCTGGCAATCTACTTCCGGTCACGCTGCCAAAAAAACCCAGGAACTCGAAGGCATAACCAGTAAAACATGCAGATGGTATGGAGTCTAGGGGTGGCCTCCCAAAGAAAAGCCGCCAGCCTTGGTGTCTAAAGAAAGATGGAAAACGTAAGGGTAAAATTAACTGCAACTAAGTGGTGCTGCTGTCTAATGAAGGTGATCAGTAAATTATTACAGAATCATCTCTCTGTGTGCTAGCCCATTGATTAATATAGAAATGAGTATGTGAGTGGTAAAAGTGATATGCTGTAATTATATGCATGAGGATCCAGAGGGCAATGTACTTATAATAAGCAAGGCATTTTCTCATGCAATTTAAGATTGTAGGAATTGTCAAACGGAATCTCCCAAATCGATACCATGAGCAGTAAAACTGGAACTAGATACGTAATCTGCCCATATCCTGAAAAACATGACTTGGAAATCTTATGAGGTTAGAAGCCTCCTATTTTTATTAAGTCTCCCGATGCAGTGCATGCACAGTACAGTTCATTGGTTATGAAATATAACATCGTGCAGGGGCATGCATGTAAAACGAATGGCCAATAAGGTAATAAAATGTGGAAAACACTAAGGGGCTTGTTTACAAAGCCGCGTTAGCGGTTTCCGAGCGTTATCGGAGCCGCGGCCCCATTGATTTCAATGGGGCTGCGGCTCCGATAACAATCGCAAACCGCTACCGCGGCTTTGTAAACAAGCCCCTAAAGCTCTCTTAGGATGATCAAGAGTGGTTTGAAAAACTTTCGGATAGTGTGAAGGACTGCTTGGTGGTGGCTATGTAAAGGGCTGTCGCCTGCCATTTGACAATCCTACAATCCTAAATTGCACAAGGAAATGCCTTGCTTATAGTACATTCCCTCTAGATCCTCATGCACACAATTACAGTATATCACTTTTAACACTCACATACTCATTTCTATATTAATTAATGGGCTAGCACACAGGGATATAAGTTTATTATAATTTAGTGATCACCTTCATTAGACAGCAGCACCACTTAGAAAATTTAAGGGTAAAATGAACTGCAACTATCTTTCTTTAGATGCCTGGGTATAATTTTCATGACTGCACACATTGTTTTTGTTTGGGAGGCTACCCTCTAGACTCCATATCATCTGCATGTTTTACTGGTTATTGATATCAATTTTGTCCCTGTAGGAAACCCATATTGGAGTGTTCTATACCCTGCGGTGGTACTTAATCATGTCTCAATACATACATGCATTCTTCTAAACACTAACTCGATATCCGCAATACAGACAAGCTGTGATGTGATGTTACGTTTACATGTGCCGCCGCCTCATGTACATTCTGATCTTGATGTATGTATTTTAATATTACATTGCTTTTTGGTTTTAAGATAACTTTTAGATTATTTATTATATATAAGTTTTATTCCTGTGTGACTTAACTGTACATTTGATATGGCTATTTAACATTTACTCCTGCTTCTTATTTCCTTTTTATTCCTTCTTTTTTATTGTTTTGATTGGCTTTACCTTGTCCTTTATTTGTATTAAATCACAGATTAGGTTTTACTTTATCCCCTTTTATATACCATCAATATTCTCCTCTTTTTTGATGTCATACTTAGTTTTTATTATTCTTCGTTTGTTTATAATGATTTCAATTGTTTTTTTACTTTAACTATACTTCATTTTCACTTATTGTTTACTCATGGCTATTTTATAGTCTTATATGTATTTGTTTTATTTTGAAGGTTTTAAGCCATTACCTTTGATGAAACTCCAGATTTGTGTGTTCCTATTTTGCAAGTGCAAAGTGCTTTGTTTTGGATGGTTCGGGTACCCAAAAAGAGACACAGATTTCATACTGCTTATCTCAAGAATAAGGAGTGGATTTTGCTCATCTTCTTTAATAATGGTTTATGGACTTTCCCTCTAGGAACTTGTCCAAACCTCTTTTAAACCCAGCTATACTAACACACCTAGTACATAAATTGCTTCAGAGGGTACATGTATTATAAGGGCCAAGGTCTATATAAGAAGAACTTCCCTGTACAGGTGCAGAAATCCTAAACCACACTGCTTCTTGATGTAGAACATTGCTACCTGTTTGTCTGTACACGTGAGAAGTGATGCTTTGATCCAGGGCAAAGAAGTGCCAGTGGCGTAAAGGATGGCCCTGAGTTCTAGTTGGTTGATGCAAAAATGGCATTCCTGGGGAAAGCCAGCCCCTGATTGAAATGCCTACCCAGCCTCAGGGGGAAACATCATGAGGCTATCGAAAAGGGCAACCTGTAGACAGATGTTGAAGATAAGTCCACCAAACGATGTTTCTCTTGATGTCATTCAAAATCATGATTCTCCTAGGGAGGAGGTGAGGGGTGTTTGGTTTTGCCTCCAATATCTCTTGAGATGCCATTGCAGAGATTTCATGTTCCATTTGTCATGAGGAACCATGTGGACAGAGGCTACTACAATGTGACCGAGAAGTCACAGCACAGTTCAATCAGTGGCCCTCTGAGCTTTCATCGGGGATCACACAATAGGATGGTGATCTGTTTTCTATCTATGGATAGATATGCAGTGACAGTAGCAATATGGAGGTTGGCACCAATGTAGCAGAGACACTGTATTGGAATTAGATGAGATTTCATCTCATTGATCATGAATCCCAGAGCCCTTAGTAGAGCAATGGTGCTATCTATAGTAATGGGAGAGGCTGACTTCGATTTAGTGGCAGTTACAGAAACATGGTTCACAGAAAACCATGACTGTGATGTAACTATACCAGGCTATACTTTATTCAGAAAGGACAGGGTAGGAAGAAGGGGAGGAGGAGTGGCACTATATGTAAAAAATAATATTAAAGCTTTGGAACTACAGAGCTTAAAAGGGAGAGAGGAGGCACTGTGGGTTAAACTAGAAAGAGGGAAAGAGAAATATATTTGCATTGGCGTGAAATACAGGCCACCCTCACAGGAGGAAGAAGTGGATGGAGAATTATTTGACGACATGCAGCATTGCCAGGAAAGGGGAAGTGCTACTCATAGGGGATTTCAATATGCCAGATGTTGCTTGACACATTCCTGTTGCAGTATCATCTAGAAATAAGGAGATCCTGGATTCTCTACAGGGAGAGCTACTCAGGCAACTTGGTAACAGAACCCACATGTGAAGGGGCCATACTGGACTTGGTGCTTACCAAGGATGAAAGTGTTTCTGATGTTATAGTGGGAGATCATTTTGCATCCGGTGATCACCAGATGGTGTGGTTCAGTATTAGGACTACGGCTGTTAAAATACATTCAAAAGAATGGTCCATTGAAGAATGGTCTAGAATTTGGCAACTGAGATTTAATATTAAAAAATGCAAGGTCATGCATTTAGGCTGCAGCAATCCCAAGGAAGCAATATAGTATAGGGACTGAAGTACTTTTGTCCACTAAAGAAGAGCAGGACCTAGGTGTGATTGTATCTGATGATCTTAAAGTAGCTAAACAGGTAGAAAAGGCAACCGCAAAAGCTAGAAGAATGCTTGGGTGCATAGGGAGAGGAATGGCCAGCAGAAGAAAGGAGGTGATAGTGCCTCTGTATGTCTTTGGTGTGACCTCATTTGGAGTATTTTCCTAAACTAACTTTGCCAAGATGGGCCAATACCTCAGGGAGTCGTTAGTGGGATGGGAACAGCTGGGGGATGTAGAAAAGCAGTGGGCATAACTGAAAGGGGATATTTTAAGTGCAACCAACCTTTTTGTTAAAATGGTAAATAAAAGTAAAAGGAAACGTTTTCGAAAGAAGTAACTGAAAAGGTGAAGAAAAAGAGGGAGGCCTTCATGAAATACAAGAGATCACAGAGAAAGGAAGACAGGCATCTATATTTGGATAAACTTAGAGAAGCTAGCAAAGTAGTCAGGAAAGCAAAGATTAAAAAAAGGAGGAAATCGCCAATGCAATAAAATGAGGGGATAAGACATTTTTCAGATATGTTAGAAGAGGAAGGACAAAAATGGTATTGTCAGACTTAAGGGTGAAGGGGAGGAATATGTAGAAGCTGATGAGGATAAAGCAGAATTGCTTTAACAAATATTTCTGTTCTGTGTTCATAGATGAAGAACCAGGAGCAGGACCTCAGAAAACACCCACAAACAGGAACAGAAGCATGGGGCATCTTGAACAATTTTCAGAAGATTGTGTTCGTGAGAAACTAGCTAAACTTAAAGTAGACAAAGCAATGGGACCAGATGGGATACATCTGGGCATACTGTAGGAACTTGAGGACATTCTAGCAGCTCCACTGCCTGACCTTTTCAATGCCTCATTGGAGTATGGTGTGGTACCAAAGGACTGGAGAGAGGCACATGCGGTCTCTTTACACAAAAGCGGAAGTAAGGATGTGGTTGAAAACTACAGGTTGGTTAACTTCGGTGGCAAGTAAATTATTGGAAGCGCTGCTGAAAGAGAAAATAGTGAGGTTTCTAGAATCCAGCGGATTACAGGATCCGAGGCAGCATGGATTCACCAGAGGCAGGTCTTGTCAGACAAATCTGATTAATTTCTTTGACTGAGTGACCATGGAGTTGGACCGAGGGAAAGTCCTAGATGTGGTGTATTTAGATTTCAGTAAAGCCTTTGACACCGTTCCTCACAGGCGACTTATAAACAAACTGAGCACCCTAGGAATGGACCCTAAAGTTACTGCTTGGGTTAGAAATTGGTTGTGCGGGGCGACAAAGAGTACAGGTAAATGGAGCTCACTCTGAGGAGAAAGAGGTTACCAGTGGTGTGCCCCAGGGATCTAACCTTGGTCTGATCCTTTTTAACACCTTTGTTAGTGATATAGTGGAAGGGCTGTCGGGTAAGGTTTGCCTCTTTGTGGATGATACCAAAATCTGCAATAGAGTACACACCCAGGAAGGTGTAGATTTATTTATTTATTTAATAGCTTTTCTTTCTTGCGCTCTTTAAAATCAGTGCGGTTTACAATTAACATTTTGTACAATGCGAGGGTGGATTTGCATTGTACTTACATTGAACAGGTATTGCAACTTGGATTTATAACTGCGGTAACTATATACAGGTTGAGCCCTCTGTCTCTATGCTGTTTAGCGACATGGCAGGCTCACATAATTATGTACAGATATTGCCCTTTATTTACAATTTTACAACCTTTATTTATTTACCTTTGTCATTGAGGACAAGATTGCTTAGCGACTATTTACAAGGGTACGGGGTTAACTAACGCTATTATTTATGGGTTATGCGGTTGTGCCAAGGGTGGGGCTGCATCATTGTGAGATGGGTGCGCTGGAGGTGTAGTCCTGGTGGTGGAGAGTGGCTGCTTGTGATCTGTCGTTAGAGTAGTGCAGGAGGAAGAGATGGTGCTTCAGTGCCTTTCTAAATTGGGTGAGGTCAGAGATTGACCGGATGGTGGTAGGAAGGGCGTTCCAACATCTGGGTGCATAGAACAGAAAGGCCCTGTTTATTGTTGCCTGAGAACATTTCGTTATTGCACTTGAAATTACCAGTGTGTTGGCGGCTGCGGATCTTCTGACATAAGGGATCTAGTTAAGCTTGAAGAATGGTCTAGAATTTGGCAGCTGAGATTTAATATTAAAAAATGCAAGGTCATGCATTTAGGCTGCAGCAATCCAAGGAAGCAATATAGTATAGGGGGTGACGTACTTTTGTCCACTAAAGAAGAGTAGGACCTAGGTGTGATTGCCAGCAGAAGAAAGGAGGTGATAGTGCCTCTGTATGTCTTTGGTGTGACCTATTTGGAGTATTGTGTGAAATTCTGGAGACCGCACCTTCAAAAGGATATAAACAGGCTGGAGTCAATATAGAGGATGGCTATTAAAATGGTTAGTGGTCTTCATTATAAAGCATATGAGGACAGTCTTAAGGATCTTAATATGTACACCTTATTGGAAAGGCGGGATAGAGGTGATATGGAGGAGTGGAGGAGTAGCCTAGTGGTTGGGGCAAGGTACTTCAGGCCGGAAGGTCGGGGGTTCAAATCCCACTAGAGGACAGCAACCTTGGGTCGGAAGGACTGGGGTTTCTAGTCCCACAGGTGCTCCTTGTGGTCTTGGGCAAGCCACTTAACCCTCCATAGCCCATGTTCCCTGTAAAATAGTTATCTCCAAGTTATAATACCCTGTTCAATGTAATTTCAGTTTGTTCAATGTAAACCGCACTGATGCAGAATAGCGCGGTATATAAGAGAATATAAATAAATAAATAAATATGATTGAGATGTTTAAATACCTCCATGGCATAAATGCACAGGAGGAAAGCCTCTTTTGACTGAAAACAAGCTCTGCTACGAGGAGACATGGGATGAAGGTGAAAGGGGATAGATTCAGGAGTGATATGCGTTAAGAGTGGTGGATCCCTGTGGAAGTGATAGAGATGAGGACTGTATCTGAATTCAAAGAAGCATGAGACAAACACAGAGGATCTCTAAAGGAAAAAAAGGGGACTGTTGTAGTGATTGATATGGAAGGGCAGACTAGATAGGCCATGTGGTCTTTTTCTGTCGTCATGTTTCTAAGCACTGTGGCTGGACTTGCTCCTGAGACGAACCAGTCATCAAGGTACAGTTACACAAAATGGCCTGTTTATGAAAGTGGGCTGCCAGCACTTTAAGTCATTTGGTAAACCTTCTAGACATTAAGGAAAGTCTGAAGGCAGGACTTGATACTGATAATGGACCCTTGGAAGACAAACCGTAAGAATCTACGGTGGATGGGGATACAACCATGGGCATCTTTGAGTTCCTAGGAGGCCCAACCCATTGCAATGACCAATCAGGAGCAGGATAGTGGCCAGAGAATTCATCTTGAATTTCTTCCTGGTGATGTAGAGATTGGGCGCCCATAGAGAGAGGACAGACCGCATGATACCTGTCTCCTTGGGAATGAGGAAAACATCAGAATAAACTCCTGTTCCCCACCATGGGGTAGGAATTTGATTCTCCCATCAGGCCAGGACTGGAGTTCTGCTTGAAGACATTGTATATGATGAGAAGGAATGTTGTTTTTGGCATGAAGGGGTGTTGGCGGCAGAAGACACATGAATTCTAGATGTAGCAGTGGTCCACAATCTTGACTGCCCAGCCTCTGTGAAGAATCTGGCTGCCTCCTACTGGCAGGTAGTCAAAAAGATGGGTTGGGTTTGAGTACTGGCACTGCAGCAGCTACCGGTTCTTTCATCCCCATGGCTGCTGACACAGCAGAGGGTTCTGAGCAGGCTGACTGAGCAGCAAAGGCCTCGCATACAGCTGATAATGTCATCTTGGATAGAAATACTGAAAAAAACTGTTGAGGATAGTGTCTACAGAAGTAATGTGGTTGAGTTCTGCAGTGTTGTAAGGACTACTTCAGAGTCTATATTCTTGTACTGCACATTAGTTATCTTTATCTGTGTGAACTGTATTTGGACTTTATCCTTAAATAAGGTGTCCCTCACATAGGGGACATTGGTGAGACAATCATGGTGATCTTTACAGAGCCCAGAAGCTCATAGCCATGTGGTTCTTCTGGTGTTTGTAGCTACAGAAGATGATCATGAGGTCATGTCGTAGAAGATGGAAAGTGCATTTCCTGGACCCCTAGCAAGGACATGCTCCAACATATCTGGAGATGCATCCGCAGTCAAGGCTTGTAACATCAGTAAATATTGGTAATGTAGCATTTGCATCTTACATGCAAGTATCTTGAGAGTTAGCCCTGAACTCTGATAGATCTTGCAGCCTACCATAGTGAGACGTTTTTGATCTCAGCCTAGTGGAGCATGACTAGTGGACCTAGTCTCTTCAAGGCAGCCTTGGAGACCACTAATTGGTGTGGCAGGTCCCCAGTGAGTTTATACTTGGCCTCTTAACTGATGAGAGGTGGTTTTGAGTGGTAATTGCATCTGCCAGGTGTTGAGTTGCAAAGTTTGAAGGATTTGTGCAACAAGAGGGCCAAAATCTCCTTTGGAGTGCTCAGCAGACCCCAAAGCCAATACCTCTGATAACTTTAAAGAAATTTGGGCTATGAAGGGTCTTTCTGGCCACATCCTGCAGTATGGACTGCTGTGTAGGTGATGTGGAGAGGGCAAGAGTGAAGGACATATTGGATTACTAAGGAGTTTGGCTCATGTGCACTGGAGGTTGTTCCAGGAGGAGGCACCCTCATGATGGTGGCATAGATTTCCAGGGAGCTTCACTTGCTGAGTTGACTGAAGTACAGGAGGAAGTGTACTTGTTGATGTGCTTGTGATACTCTGAAGCATCACTGTGGTTTCTAATGGGAATGTCTGCATGAGGAAAAGCAGAGAAGTGTGCTGAGGGGGCCCCAGTTTTGATGCAGTAGTTGGGGAAGGCTAAATAAAGAGAGCAGCATAGTACAGTCAGGCTCAAGGATTGCCCATGGAGGGTTTTTTTTGTCAGGGTGAATTACAGTATAACTCATCAGCTCTTCCTTAGGAACAACAGACCTATGCAGAGTCTTTTCCCCCAGACTGCTGATGTGCTGAAGTAGTATGTTTGGTTTTGGCGTGCTTTTTGCCTTGCCATAGCTCTTCAGCCAGTGGAGCCGTTGAGCATGGAGAGAAGCATGGGCCAGGTTTACATAGCCACTAGTCCCTAAATTCACTCTGCTGCTGGTAAGGTGGAAGCATTTGGTCACGCAGGCAACCTGTGTTTGTAGCAATTGGTCTTTCCTTCTAGTGCATGGTCCTGGCCTGGGGAGGGGGGCAACCTGATCTCGCTAAGCAGAAGTGTGAGATGATACTGGTTCAGTGGTGGTTTCTGACGGCATTCTTAAAAGGAAGAATGTTCTGTCTCTGAAGAGGGCACTTGCTAAAAAGCTCAGACAGAGTTCGCTTCTCTTTTCTTTTTTCCTGGCGTGCCAATGAGGCAGATCGGAGTTGGGTGGTGTTGGTCTGGTAAAGAAAAATGACCAGATTTCTTTTTTATACCACGCTCTTTAGAATCAGTGCGGTTTACACGTATACTAACAGGTACTTTTTCTTCCCTTGTCCCCGAAGGGCTCACAATCTAAGTGTACCTGAGGCAATGGAGGGTTAAGTGGCTTGCCCAAGGCCACAAGGAGTGGCCATAGGACTAGAGACCCCAGTCCCTCCGGCCTGAGGTTGCTTGTCCCCATGTGGGAATCGAACCCCTGGCCTTCTGGCCTGAGGTAACCTGTCCCAACCACTGAGCCACTCCTCTCTCATGTACCAGATAGGGGAAAGGAAATGATGGTGAGATTTAGGAACTCCCATACATGCTTAGATTAAAAGATCTTGGAGCTAGAGAGCACCACACATGCAGGCCATCCAGAGGACATCCCCCTTTATTTTATTTTTTATCATTTTGATTTTCATTTAATATATTACAAAGGAACACATTTTTCAACTGCTTTACAAAACCCTGTTATATCCTACATCTAACTATATCCATCTTCACAATATGTACCTGCTTACCTTTCTAGCCTTACTATACAATATTTAACAGTGTAGATTCCTCTCCAGTTTACCTGTACAATTTTTATTATTTTACTATTCCCTTCTACTGCCCTCCTCCCCCCTACCCCCGATCCTGTGGTATACCCCTCCTCCTGATTAACGGTTTCCTTTTATACTCTTAATTAGGATCATGTAACCACTCAATGTACTTTTGCCATCTCCTTTGAAAGCTCTCAATCCTGTGCACTTTATATACATTAATCTCACTCATGCTATTCTACTTAATATCTTTTCAGGTGCTGGTGCTCTCACAGACCTCCATCTCTTCACTATTTCCATTCACACTCCAATTGCAAGCATCTTCAACATATACACCATGTTGCTCTTCGGATCCCCCCCCCCCCCCATTCATCCATTAATATTCCCACTGGTGTAATATCTCCTTCCCAGCCCACCATCTCTCGCATGAGATCCTTCAGCTACTGCCATGTTTGCTGTAAGACTGGACAGCTCCACCATATATGCATATACTCCCCCCATCGCATCATTATATCTCCCCATCTTACACAACCTTACTGGGGTTAGATACATTAGGAACATCATCTTATAACAATCTTCTTGGATTGCTGATGAAACCACTGGTATTTTAACCCCCTCATATACTTTTTCCCATCTCTGTACATCCCAGTGACCCCCCAAGTCTGCCTCCCAGGCCCTCATATGTGTTCCTTGATCCATGGGATTACTCATGGCCTTATAAAGCCTAGAAATCATCCCTCTTGATAAGTCCCCCACCCTAAACATCTTCTCAAAGAGTATCTCTGTGCTTTTCAGGCCTCCTTTTATATCTTTTCTCCCTAAAAAATGTGCCAGTTGGAAACAGCCCAACCAATCACTCTTTGCTATTTGGAACTCTTGCTGGAGTTCAGCAAACGGTCTTAATTGACCAGCCTCAGTACCTGCCCCATACACTGTAACCCTTTCTCCTGCCATCTTTGGAATATCCCAGAACTTTCTTCCACTAAAAACCCCTCACATTGTGTAATCCGCTGTGCACTAATATTTCCTGATACCGCACTATATTTCATAATCTCCTGTACTAGTGCTGGTATCGATTTCTCAGGGTATCCTAGTGTATACATCACATCGTCCGCAAATACTGAAGTTTTATATTCCTCCTCATCCACCTTTATTCCATGTATTTCTTTATTCTGCCTAACGCTTTCAGCCAGTGGTTCTATTACCATTGCAAACAGCAAAGGAGAAATCGGGCAGCCCTGCCTTGTGCCCCTGCCTAACTTAAACTGCTCTGAATAAACCCCATTTATGCATACACGTGCCTTAGGCTCTTTGTAGAGTGCCTCTATCCATTTCTGAAAGTTCTCTCCCAATCCCATCTTCTTCATAACTGCAAACATAAAAGCCCATTCTACTCTCTCAGCATCTACTGCAATCATTATAGATTCTGTCTGCTCACGTTGCACTTGCCATATTAGATTCAACAATTTACGCACATTATCACTCACTTGCCTACCTGGAATAAAGCCTGCTTGGTCCTCCTTTATTAACCCTGAAATATATTTCTTCAATCTAGCCGCCAATATTTTAGCTAACATCTTAGCATCCAAATTTTATAAGTGAGATGGGTCTATAAGACTCACACTTCCCATGGTCCTTCCTGAGTTTAGGTATAACTACCACTCCAGCTGTTCCTTATCGGTCCTACAGTTCAGTCCTCCACCACTGGGTAGTGCACCTCCTCCTGCAACATGGAGACTGGACAAGTCAAACTTGTGACATCACTGGGTATATCCTGCTGGTCTTCTCCCATGATCCCCCAGTGTGTCCAGTCTCCATGCAGCATGAGGACGTAGTGAGCCTAGGTGCTGGGCTCACTTGAGAAGCAGTTTAGGAGCAGTTAGTCAGGATTTGATTTACCTTGCATTTCTTTTGCCCTTCTTTAGGTGTAATCCTGTAAATTGTATTCATTTTCATTTAATTTCACTTTATTTATTTTCACCTAGTCTGCCTTAGTGTAAAGGGGGGTTCTGTCCCTTTTCAAAGTTCACGCTGCCAGCTAGCCTCTCTGCTTGGGATTCTTCGGTCTCTGTGCCCGGTGATGATCTCTCCCCCAGGACTGTACGGGGGAGAGCTCTGTGGAACACCTGCATTTTGGCCGTGTCCATGCGGCAGATTCCCATCGCGGCGGGAGCCTCAGGCCGTTCGAGGTTCTTTAGCCGGTGGGCCGGGGCTCGCAGCGTCTGCTACTTCTGGTGGCGCAAGGCAGCAGCGTGTCTGGACAGCTCTTCACCCCGCATCTACAGCGGGGTAACTGCTGCATCCCGACGCCACAAGGGAGTCTCTCGAGTCCGCATGGAGGGGCTCTGAGCTCTTGCCGCCTCTGTGGTGTCTGGCGCCAAACGGGCCTGCTTCGGATTGGCGCTATTTTCTCGGCAGGGCTGAGGCCTTGTGGCGGAGAGCGGAGCAGCCCCGCGTTTGAGCAGACGATGCTGTTCCACGCGGCTACACCCAGATAAGGACTTCCTTTTGCTGTTACTTTTAATTTTAATTTCCTTTTAATTTCATGATAGTTTATAGTTCTTTGAATGCAATGTGATTGGTTTGGGTTTTACTTCTTGGGGGGTGCCTTTACCTTTGTCTGCATTCTGGCAGTTAGCGACGTCTGTCAGCAGCAGGTTTCCGTGCTAGGATTTGGCCATTCAGGGTCATCGGCAGCACAACCACCTGCAAATTGAGCCCTTTCTGAAATTGTCATTTACATAAGGATGCTTTTTCCATGTTTATACGCTTGGAAATTGTGCAGACAGCCTCTAAATGTCGTTATGCCATCTGCAAATTTGATTGCCATGCTTGCTGATCTCTTTTCCAGTTCATTTCAGTGCAGTAGATGTTACCAGATGCCAGTTCCAGTGCAGATCCCGAGACATTCCACTATTTACGGGTCTCCTGTGAGAAAACTGGCCCTTTAGTCCTATTGTGTTCCTGTTTTTGATCCATTTCCCATTCTATAATAGCACATCATCTCCTTCCTTAGGAGAAGTTCATAAGGGGCTTTGTCAAGTACCTTCTAAAACATCCAGATACATATCATTTGGCTTACTCACATGTTTATTAACCCTTTGAAAAGACAGCTTGGTGCTGCTTTTCAGAACAAGTTCTATCATTTAACTGGCAGTGAACTCAGATTCATTGGTCTGTAGTTTCCAAGATCGCCTTTGAAGCTCTTTTAAAAAAAAAAAAAAACAATTAGTGTTACATTAGTAACTCTTCAATCTTTAGAGATCATTAATACTAATGTTATGATTGAGCCTGGCTGATATTATGAATGATCACTATTAGACAAAAATTAGCTAGGTTAAGACACTTTGATTTGGTTTTCTGCACTATGTTATCAGAGCGCAGCTTGCCCATTTGGCGGGAACACTGCCCATCTGGGCCATCTGGGGAAAGGCCCCTGCTGGGGATCGTGAGAAGTGTTGCTGGATGGCACAGTCCGGGGCTTAGTGTTCCAGGGTCCTGGAAGAGTTAATAGCGGCAGTCAGGCCTCCCTGTCTTTGCTATGACGGTCACCTAGGTTCAAGCGTCCTGTGTTTTGGGTGACAGGAGTGGGACACCTGGACATGTGGTGCTGGATGTTGGATAGGCTCATACTTCTTAGGTGCACTCTCCTTGAGTGCGTCTGCATGTCCGTGTTCCGTCTGTGATCTCATGCTCAGGTGATTGTTGCAGCAATGACAGAGATCACTTGGGATATCGTGAGCGGGGTTGTCATGGTGTTGCATGGGGTTGCCAATGCAAGACGGGGCCATCCTGAGGAGTTTGGGCCTCAGTCATCAGCTTTCCCTTTGGTGGCCCGGCTGTCCAGGAGGCACCCCTCCAGATCCGCCGGTCCAGTTCTTCTCTGCCTCTTCTCAATGTGGGCAGGGGGGCTGGCAGATCTGGAAATTCACGTCCACTGCACATTCTACTGTTTTACCTCTGCCTTGGGGTTCTGAGGTCATATATTCCCAATCATTTGTTTGGTGGGGTGCTTCTGCTGTCTGTTGTGCAAGACAAGGTGGTCCACAGTCGGAGGCTGTCGTCTATTCCCCTTACCCCTGAAGGTGCTCACAATTTAAGTTTTTTGTACCTGCGGAGGTGTATGTTGTTAAAGGCTAGCAGGCGCACCTGTGGGACCAGAATCCTCGGTTCTTCCGTCCTTCCGTTGAGGTGCGCGTGTGGGGTTTACTCCCTTGGTCGGCTAGCAACTTGCTTCACCCATTGCGCCTTCCCTTTCCTCAAGGCATCGTTGCGTCCCACTTCTTCGTGGGGGCTCGCCGCAGGGCCTGGAGTTATGCTCAGCTGGTTCCAGCCAGGGCTGAGTCCTTGGGGGGAGGTTCCGATACTAACGATACAGGGAGTGCTGGGATCCGTTCAACCAGGTTTCTTCGGGCCCAGCGTACGTCGTCTTTTGCTGGCCGGTTTAGGTCTTCGGGTCGTGGCGGTGCTCAGAGAAGACCAGTAGGCTGCACAGTGCTTGTCTTGGAGCAAGCGCGGGATATCTGTAGGTTCATATTCAAAGCCGTCCGGTTACATGTCCCTCCATTGTGGAATGCTGTACTAGTAGGCATACTTCATATGCTGGGCTTACAAGTTGGCTTCCGCGCTGCTCGGCATCAGCCAAGGTGACTGCCGGTTTAGGCTGTGGATGTGGAGTCAGCCTGGAGGAGGGGCCTTGCGTTCTCTGGACAATGCCCTGTTCGGTTGTGTGCCTTGTGGCCCTTATGGAGTTGTAAAAAGGAAAAAAAAAAAAAAAAGAATAATCAAACAGGAAAGCCTTCCTAATTGTCCCCACTTCTTTTTTATAAGATTCTGTCCCTTTCTTCCGGGAGCTTGGCCGGAGCATGGTTAGACTCAGCTACATTTTGGGGATCCTTTATGTACAAGGCGTTTTAGTGTACGCAGCACGCCCAGTGTTCCATTGTCTGACTGGAACGGTACGCGGTACGTCAGCCGTGGCAGGCGTTTGCGGACACGGTAGCGGATCGAGCGCTGTAGGTGCTGTCTGAGATCTCCGGGATGGTGGCCTATTTCGATCGGCAGGGTGGAGTCGGTCGGGTGGTCAGGGTGGCCCGAGCGAAGGGACAGCGTGTGCAGTTGAAGCCTTGGCGGCCTGTGTTTCGGTGGGGACACTCTGGTGGCGAATGTCCTTAGCGGGGTCCGAGTGTTTGCCGGAGGAGTGAGATTGCATCAGGCGATGTGCGCGCCGCGTGTGCTCAGATGCGGTCAGCCCATATTGGACCTCATGGCGACCTGTCAGTCTGCGGCGACGGGTCGATGTTTAGCAGAGGACATATGAGGCTACTGGATAGCATTGACGCATTGGTACGGGGCCGTGGCCCGGTCCATTCTATGCCTTTCAGAGGTCATAGTGAAAATGGCCGACTGGGTCTGGTTGCTAAGATATGTGCTCTTCATTAGTCAGTGGGGACCATTACCAGTGTATTCTGCAACATTTGTGTGAGCTTGCATAATCTTTACTTGCAACCAATCAAAATAACTGTCCAAAACCAGTTGATGCAGTCACTACTTAAATTTGCCTCGCTTGACAGTAAAAAAAAAAAAAAAAAAAAAGACATATTTATTTTATACCGATAGGTCACTCACAGCATATTTGGCGATTCCTCGTACTGGTGTTAATCATGCAGATAATTTCTGCTCTAGTTGTGGTGATGTGACTTTTACATCACAAAAATGGCATATGACTGTGGCGGTTCAGAAAGCCTACAATTTATATTTTGGCTGCAGAATAAAAGATTAGGATAAAAGCTAGGCGCCACACATATGCTGCAATACATGTGTAGCAGATCTCAGGCTGTGGATGGATGGGAAAAGACCATCAAAGTCTTTTGCGGTTCCAATGATCTGGAGAGGGCCCATGGATCACGTCGGCGATTGCTACTTCTGCATGGTTCCTCCAATTCCGGAGGGCATATCCAGGTGATGTAAGCGGTTGGCCTACTGGCATTGCGTCGTGGGCGTGGCTACCAGAGTCTCCTTTCTTTTTTGTCACACCATGTAAGACTCCACATCTTCTGAAACAACGCTGGACTCTGGGGCACTTGACACCCTCTTATATGCCCTTGGTGGATCACGCTTGGTTTATTGCAACTCATTGCTTAGCTGCATTCCACATTCTCAATTAAAAAGACTCCAACTGGTCCAGGACATAGCTGTAGAGCTACTTTGTGTTGCAAAGAATAAAGCCCTTAAGAGGTGTGACAAATAGGGTGTTTGACGCTGGTGGTTTTTCCATTTCCCTCATTTTGCTTCCCACCTCTGTCTGGATGGACCTCGGTTCCGTTCTCCCTCGTGGAATCCGGCTGTGCCTGTCTATTTGTCGGTTTGGGACTTACGCAAGAACACTTTGCTTGTAACCTGCGTTTCTTGGACCTTAGGTGAAGGTTCCGTCGCTTTCTGGGAGGTCTCTTCGCTGCCTGTCCCTCTGTGGAGGCGGGTTCTGCGGGAGAGCAGCGGTTGCTAACACTTGACACCCTGGTGGGGTCGAGAGCCAAGGGGGAGCTCAAGCGGATTTTTCAGGCGGAGCTCCGGTAGCCTCCTCAGTAGGTCTGTTTCTAGGGCGTTCAGTGTGTTTGCGATGGCGAGTTTGTCTTTCTGAAGCACTAGCGCTGCTTGGGGCAGAGTTCTGTGCTGTTTTCACCAGTGAAGAGGATCCAAGTGGGCTCTCGGTCGTGTCTTTCTGGTTGGCTTATCGCCTGTTGACGTGAGGAGCGGGCTGGGGTCGGTGCCTGCTCTGTTCGTTTAGGGGCCGAGCCAACTGGATAGGTCCCTCCCAATGATTACTGCTCTGGTACATCCCAGTGGTGGAGGACTGAACTGTAGGACCGATAAGGAAATGGAAATTACACTTACCTGGTAATTGATGTTCCTTGAGGGAGTACAGTTCAGTCCTCATTCCCGCCCGGGGATGGATGTTTCAGACGCGAGGCGTCAGTTCCGAGTGTGCTTTCGGATCCTAGCGTCGGCAACGGGCTCTGATTGGCAGGTAATCGCGAGAGCAACCTTTTCTGCCTATACTCTTCCTTAGTTCTCCTTCCTTCTAGCTCTCTGTCTTCCGCTGTTTGGTGCGCAGGGGGACAGGGGCACGGAGGAGGGTGTTTTCGGCCTTTCTTTTTGGGGCCCTTTGATTTTAAAGTTGAAGTTTGAGCATAGCTTTGTATTTAGTACTTTAACTGGTTGTTTGTTTGCTCCTTTGAGTCTGCTTTGACAGTAGGTCACTGGGGGATCATGGGAGAAGACCAGCAGGATATACCCGGTGATGTCACAAGTTTGACTTGTCCAGTCTCCATGTTGCAGGAGGAGGTGCACTACCCAGTGGTGGAGGACTGAACTGTACTCCCTCAAGGAACATCAATTACCAGGTAAGTGTAATTTCCATTTTCCATAGAGCTTGGTAACTTATCCCCTTTCAGTACTTCATTAAGAACATCCCACATGATCGGACTAACCTCTCAGAACTTTTTATAAAACCGGGCTGTAAATCCATCCAATCTTGGCGCCTTACCCTCCTTCAAGCTCTTTATAGCCTCAACTACTTCTTCTCTAACTATCTATCTATCCACTTCTGTTGCTCTAAATCCAGTTGGTTCAATGTGGTCTCCGTCAGGTACCTCTCTATATCTATTTCCTCTTCTTGTTACTCTGATTCATAGAGCTTACCATAATATTTCCAAAATACTTTCTGAATATGTTCCGTACCCCGAACCCGCTTTCCCTGTTCATTCTTTATTTTCAGGATCTGCTGATGCACCCTTTTCTCCCTTAATTTTCTGGCAATATATCCACCTGGCCTATTACCCTGTATATAAAACTCATGTTTTAGTTGGTTTAACCTATAGGCCTCCTCAGCTTCATGTAAGGCACCTAGTTCTTCTCGTATTTTCCAAATTTGTTGTAGCCGCTTCCTTCCCCCTCTCTGCTTGTGCATTAACTCTTCTGATCTCAACTCTTTTAACAATTCCCACTATTTCTGTTCTTTTCCTCTCTTCTTTCTCACCGCCAAAGCTATGCACTGTCCCCTTACCACCGCCTTCAACCCATCCCATACACCAGCCGGCCCCACTTCACCCTCCTCATTATGACACATATACTCCCTTATAGTGCTTTGTATACTTTTTTGCCCTTCCAACTCATCTATAAGAGACTCATTCAACTTCCAGAAGCGCAAACCTCCACCTTCCTTTCGTAACCTCAAGGAAGCCTCCACCGGGGTATGGTCTGACCAACTTATAGGCCCAATCTCCACCTTCTTGACCTGTTCTATTATACTCCCATCTACCCATATCATATCTATTCTGCTGTATCTCTTATGTGGGTGAGAGTAGTGTTTATACTCCCTCTTATTCCCATGTATGTGCCTCCAAACATCCACTGAACCCAATTTATGCAGCAGTTTCCCACTTTACCCCCTTTGGCCCACACTTGTTGTCCCCCGTAGTGTCTATTCTGGGGTTCAGTGTTGCATTAAAATCCCCTCCTAATATTGCTGGATTTTTCAAATAAGGTTCCACCACTTCATGCAACTTCCCATAGAACTGCCCTTGCTGTATATTTGGTGCATAGATACTCCCCAATACTATGGGCCTTTCTTCTATTTTCCATTTCCACAAAATGTAGCGCCCTCTCGGGTCTCTCTCCACATGCTCTTCTTCCACATTCAATCCTTTTGCAAATGTGCCCACTCCTCCACTTTTCGGCGATTCCTGATTATGGGCCAGATACACTTTATCATATTCTTTACTCATCGACCATCTTTCTTGTACTTTTTTAAAATGTGTTTCTTGTATAAGCAGAACATCTGCTCTTATTCTGCTGCCCTCTTTCAATAGGGCCCGTCTTTTAAACCAGGAATTAAGTCCTTTCACATTTATGGTTACAATCTTACATTCAGCCAATTTTTTTTGATTACTACCCATAACTGCCAATCTCTGCACTTCCTCTTCTTACACACACAGGATCCGGGTACCCTCCCCCTTCCCACCCCTTCCTCCTCTCCTTTAGTTCCCTTCCTCCCGGCCTCCCCCCTCTCCTCATTCTTTCTACCATTTGGTAGCCTCCGCTTCCCCCCCAGACATCATCCTCCCCCTCCCACTCATGTTACACTTTTCACATTATACACTCTTCTTATCTTAATCCCCCCCTTTCTTAACACTTCACATTTAACTTTACCCCCCTCAACCCCTCACATCACAAACTCAGTCCAGCTTTGCAGCTTCTTGAACCTTGCTGCTGTTTTCCATATTTTTCCATTTCTCTTTCCTCTGCTTATTTACTCAGTCCCATGTCCTTTCTTTTTTGCATCACGCGTTTACTCTTTCTTTCTTTGCTCTCCACTCTCTGCCATCTTGTTGTCTTCCATTCACAGGTTTTCTCACTTCTTCCATCTCTGGTAAGCGTGTCACTCCTGCCTCCTTCATCTCTGCTGCCAACTGCACTGCTGTTAATGCCCGCCTTGTGATGCCTTGACTGGTGAATGCAATTCCCACGGGGTACAGCCATTTATATTTAATGTTCTCTTTTCTTAACCTCATTGTAAATCCTCTCCATTCTCTTCGGTGTTGTAGTGTGGCTGCAGCTAAGTCCACCAAAATTGCAACCTTATTGCCTTTCCACTCTAGGGGGCCTGCTTCCCTCACCTTATTGATTATTCTTTCCTTAATTTTAAAGTCCTGGAGGCAAATAATAATGTCCCGTGGTGCCTCCCCTCTCCTTGGGCCCAGAATGTGGTGCGCTTTGTCTATTTTAACTTCCAGTGTCTGCCCTCCATCCTTGGGGTCCTCCAGCACTGCCATACATATGTCTCGTGCAGTCTGCTCACTCTCTGTAATCCTCATGTTCCGGCACCCCCTTTATTCAGAGATTTTGCCTTCTCACCTGATTTTCCTAATCTTCCAGCTTTAGCTTAATCTGTTCCTTCGCAGCTTCCAAACTGTTCACTGCTTTGTTTATTGCACTCACATTACTTCGCACCTCTTCCACTTGCCCCCACTCTTTTCCCCAGCTCCTGCACATCAGCACGAAACTCTATTATGGCTGCCTCCGTATCATTTCTGAATCCCGCCATTTCAGACCTCAGCTCACCAAACCATGACCGAAGCTCTTCCTTTGAAATCTGCACCACGGCACTTCTGCTTTGCACCTCTTCCAAGGTACTCATCTGCTCTTCAGCCTCAGCCTATGCTTCACCTCCCATTTTTCCTCCTCCTCTCTGCTCTCTGACCACCACACACACATATTCTCTTATATCTGCCATCTTTTTCCTTGCTGTTGTCATTCCTCCAGCCTCCGCTCCCAGTGACCATTCCACTCCTCTTGGAGTGCTTATAGCGCTTTATCTCGGGGGCGATTAATCACTTTTGCGGGGATGAACAGTGAAGCTCATTTTCAGCCGTCCATGCGAAGCCATTTTCAGCCGTCCATCGGAAGTCTCCTTTATTTTTTTTTTTTATTGATTTAAAAATATTTTTATATCGCCATATGCTAGAATGCATTCCAGGCCATTCACAAAATGTAAAAAGGTCCTGAGACCCTAACATGCAGACCACTGAAGATGCTGCCCTCCTCTCCCCCAACCTGCTGCCCAGCCAACTTGACATTATGCATGCCTCTCTGCAGCCCCTACTTGAGGAAAACATTTTCACATCTTTCCAAAATGCTAAAAGGTTCTCTTCCTTCATTAAAACTGACTGGGAGCTTATTAGAAACATAGGCCATATGGTCTTTTTCTGCTGTCATATTTCTATCTAGTTTGCCCTTTCATATCAACCACTATAGTCCCCTTTTCTTCTTTTAGAGATCGTCTGTTTGTCCCATGCTTTCTTGAATTCAGATACTGCCCTCGTCTCTACTGCCTCCATTGCGAGACTATTCCATGTAACTTCCACTCTCTCTGCAAAGAAATATTTCCGCATATTACTCCTGAGTCTATCCTCTTTCACCCTCATACTGTGTCCCTCTGTTGCAGAGCTTTCTTTCAATTGAAAGAGGTTCTCTTGTGCATTTATGCCACAGAGGTATTTAAATGTCTATCATATTTCCTCTATCCCACTTTTCCCTCTAACATATACATATTAAGATCTTTAAGTTTGTCCCCATATGTTTTATAACAAAGACCACTAACCATTTAGTAGTCCCCCTCTGCACCATTCCATTCCTTTTGAAGGTGCAGTCTCCAGATTTGTATGCAATACTCCAAATGTTTGTTTGTTCAATTTTTTTTCTGCTGGCCATTCCTCTCCCTATGCACCCAAGCATCCTTCTGGCTTTCACTATCGCCTTTTGTACCTGTTTAGCCACTTTAAGATCATTAGAAACAATAACACCCAGGTCCTGCTCTTTTGTGGACAGAAGTACTTACCCCCTATACTGTACCATGCCTTTGGATATTTGCAGCCCAAATGTATGACCCTGCATTTTTTAGCATTAAATCTCAGCTGCTAAATTCTCATCTGTTCAAGCTTAGCTAGATCCCTCCTCATGTTACCTACTCCTTCCTGTGTGTCTATTCTATTGCAGATTTTAGTATCATCCACAAAGAGGCAAATTTTACCCCCACCCCATAGGGGCAGTCACAGAGAAACACCTTTCTATTTCTTCAACCCCACCAGCTGGTGGCCAGTGACCACTAGACACTGCTCCTGACTAGACCACAACTCCCGCACAGTCTGATGCCATGACAACAAATCTGTCAAATATCCAGGCCCTTTGCATCTTGGTGCCTTGAAGATCACCAGCAGGAGCTTAAACATGCACCACTGTTCAACTGGGAGCCAGTGAAGCTGAACAAACACATCAGCCACAGACACCTTGCGACTCCTCCCTGAGATTACTCTTGCTGCCACATTCTGTACTACCTGAACTTCTGCAATTGATACTTCAGTAACCCTATTTATTTATTTAACATTTCTTATGTACTGCCTTTCATGATATCAAGGCGGTTTACATTGAACAAACTGAAATTACATTGAACAGGGCATTATAACTTGGAGATAACTATTTTACAGGGAACATGGGCTATGGAGGGTTAAGTGGCTTGCCCAAGACCACAAGGAGCACCTGTGGGACTAGAAACCCCAGTCCTTCCGGCCCAAGGTTGCTGTCCTCTAGTGGGATTTGAACCCCCGACCCTCCGGCCTGAGGTACCTTGCCCCTACCACTAGGCCACTCCTCCACACCCTATGTACAACACATTACAATAATCTAACACGGACCTTACCAATGCTTGAGTCAGCAGGTGCATTGCCCCCTAATCTAAAAATGGGCATATCTGTCATACCAAATGCAACTTACTATATGCCACTTGGACTACTTTCAACACCTGAGAGTGGAGATCCAATCTCACAGCTATTGGCACTCCCAAGTTTCCAATTTCTATTCCAACTTTTCCCCTGCAGTTCTTGGCCATTCTGCACAGCCTGCTCCTCCCCCCGCCAACAATTCCGATTTCTAAGCATTCCTGACCAAACAGTTGGCCCACACCCACCTCCTCCAAACACCCATTGACTTTCCTGATAATTTCCTCCAATAAGCATTCTGAAACCACCACCACCTGGATGTTGTCCTCATCGAGAAAACACTGGAAACTATGCTTCCTCACAATCTGCCTTATTGGGCTCATAAAAATGTTAAGAGGCAGCGGGACAGTGCCAAGTTCTGCAGAATCCTACATGTCAGCTGCCGCACAGTTGTTGCTTGCAGATATGTTGGGGTGAGGAGAGGTGACCATCAAGGGTGTCTACTCTCCCTTGCTTGTTAGTGGAGAAAATGTAATAGATATAGGCAAACTATCAAGGTGTTCTTGGCAGTTGCTTTTAATCAAAGCACATTTTCTTAGTCGTTAAACTTAACTGCCATACTGGGTCGGCCAAGGTCCGTCAAGCCCAGTATCCTGCTTCCAACAGTGGCCAATCCAGGTCACAAGTACCCCAAAGTCCACAGTGCTCCTATATGTTCATATAGGGTTCCTTCTCTCAGTAACTTCTTCCTAACATAGCTCCTCATGTTCTAATGTAAATAGATGAGGCAACTGGGCTCAGTAATTAGCCATTACTCAACTTACCAATGAAGTTTATATAAGAACATAAGATATGCCATACTGGGTCAGACCAAGGTCCATCAAGCCCAGTATCCTGTTTCCAACAGTGGCCAATCAAGGTCAAACATACCTAGCAGTTTCCCCAAAAGACACAGGTTCCACAATGCTTGTACTGGGTCAAGCATTGATATCCTGGGTCCCTTCTTAATAATGGTTTATGGACCTTTCCTCCAGGAACTTGTCCAAACCTTTTTTAAACCCAGCTACACTAACAGCCTTTACTACATCCTCCGGTAACAAATTCCAGAGTTTGATTACACATTGAGTGAAAAAATATTTTCTTTTATCAGTCTTAAATAGTTTACCCTGTAGCTTCATTGCATGTCCCCTAGTCTTTCTATATTCTGATAATGTAAACAATTGATCTACGTTTACCCGTTCCACTCTGTTCATTATAGACTTCTATCATATCTCCCCTCAGCCGTCTCTTTTCCAGGTTAAAGAGCCCTAACCTTTTTAGCCTTTCTTCATAGGAGTATCCTTCCATCCCCTTTACCATTTTGGTGGCTCTTCTCTGAACCTTTTCTAATAATGCTACATCCTTTTTAAGATACGGCGACCAGAATTGCACACAATATTCAAGGTGCGGTCTCACCATGGAACGATATAGAGGCAATATAATATCTTTTGTTTTATTTTCCATTCCTTTCCTTATGATACCTAGCATTCTACTTGCTCTCTTGGCCGCCGCTGCACACTGGGCTGAGGGTTTTAACATGTTATTCACAATGATGCCTAAATCTTTTTCCTGGGTGGTGGTGGTTCCTAATGTGGAACTTTGCATCGTGTAACCATAGTTTGGGTTGTTCTTCCCTATGTGCATAACTTTGCACTTGTCCACATTAAATTTCATCTGCCATTTTGATGCCCAGTCTTCTAATTTATCAAGATCCTCTTGCAATTTTCCACAATCTTCTTGGGTTTTAACAACTTTAAATAGTTTTGTGTCATCTGCAAATTTGATAACCTCACTCGTTATTCTGCTTTCCAGGTCATTTATGAATATGTCAAAAAGCAGCGGACCCAGCATAGATCCCTGGGGTACGCCACTATTCACCTTTCTCCATTGGGAAAATTGGCCATTTAGCCCTACCCTCTGCTTTCTTTTAACCAGTTCTTGATCCACAGTAGTACACTGCCTCCTATCCCATGACTCTTTAGTTTTGCCAAAAGTCTCTGATGAGGGACCTTGTCAAAGGCTTTCTGAAAGTCCAGATACACTATATCAACCAACTCACCTTTTTCCACCTGTGTTTATTCACACCTTCAGAAAAACATAACAGATTAGTAAGACAAGATCTTCCTTGTCTAAAGCCAAGTTGCATGTCTCCCATTAGGCCATGACTATCTACATGCTGAGATTACTAATAGCAGGTCTGCAATCTCATATTTCAGTTCTTTCAACACCCTTGGATGTATACCAGCCGGCCCAGGTGATTTGCTACTCTTCAGTTTATCTAATAGTTGTAATACATCTTCCCGATGTATTGATATTTCCTTCAATTCTTCCGCACCTTCAAATACCACTTCAGTCATGGGTAACATCCCTACATCTTCCTCAGTAAAGCCTGAAGCAAAGAATTCATTCAGTCTCTCCGCTATCGCCTTGTTGCCTCTTAGTGCCCCTTTATCTCCTCTATCATCTAATGGACCAACTGACTCTCTCACATGTACTTGAAAAAAATCTTTATTTTGCATTTTTGCTTCCGCAGCAAGCTTCTTCTCAAATTCTCCCTTTACCTGCTTTATCAATACCTTGCATTTGACTTGCCAGTGCTTGTGCTGTTTCCAGGTTTTGTCGTTTGGCTCTTTTTTCCATTTCCTGAAAGATACATTTTTGGCAACAACAACCTCTCTGACCTCATCTTTAAACCATGCTGGCAGTTTTTCGGACTTCCTTCCACTTTTCTTAAAGTGTGGAATACAGCTGGTCTGGGCTTCCAAGATAGTATTTTTCAACAACACCCAAGCTTGATGTAAGTCTTTAACCTTTGCAACTGCTCCTTTTAGTTTTTTCTTAACTATTTTCCTCATTTTATCATAGTCTCCCTTTCGAAAGTTAAAAGGTAGTACTGTGGATTTCCTTACTATCCCTCCTCCACTAATTAAATCAAAGGCGATCATGCTATGATCACTATTGCCAGGTGGCCCCAACACCCTTCTCTCTTGCACTAGATCTGGTGTTCCACTAAGGACTAGGTCTAATATGGCTTCCCCTCTGGTCGGTTCATGAACCAGCTGCTCCAAGAAGCAGTCATTTATTTCATCTAGGAACTTAATCTTCCTAGCATGTCCTGCCGTAACACTGACCCAGTCGATACCGGTGTAATTGAAATCACCCTTTATTATTACTGCGCTGTAACGTTTGTTAGCTTCCTTGATTTCTTTGAGCATTTCATCATCGATTTGTTCATTCTGGCCAGGCGGTCGATAGTAAACCCCCACTGCCATCGCCTTCCCCCTTTTACATGGAATTTCAATCCATAGAGATTTTATAGCAAATTTTGTTTCCTGCAAAACATTAATCCTTTCTGACTCAATGCCCTCTCTAACATAGAGCGCAACCCCTCCACCAATTTGATCAGTTATATCATTACGATATAGTTTGTACCCAGGTATCAGTGTCCCACTGGTTGTCCTCCTTCCACCATGTCTCTGATATACCAATCATATCTAACCTCTCATTTAGTGCTATATATTCTAACTCTCCCATCTTATTTTTTAGACTTCTAGCATTTGCGAGAATGTATTTTATTCATATTAATTTGGCTATTGGTAGACATGGGTAATTTGGAATCTTTAAACTCTGTCTGCTCCATACTCTAGGGCATTTGGGCTACTTTACTCTTTTTTGGAACCTCTCTGCTTTTGGTAGTATCCTTCAAGGATACATTCTTCTGAACCATCTGCTCTTGGGCGACTGTCGGCTTTCTCCTATCTCCTTTTTAAAGGTTAATACCAGCAGCCTGGTTCCATCCCTTTGTAGCCCATCCCTTTGTAAGAGCCCCTCCTTTCCCCAGAATGTTCCCCAGTTCCTAACAAATCCAAAACACTCATCTCTGCACCATTGTCTCATCCATGCATTGAGACTGCTGAGCTCTGCCTGCCTTTTGGGTCCTGTGCGTGGAATGGGAAGCATTTCGGAGAACGCTACCTTGGAAGTTCTGGATTTCAACTTCCTACCTAAAAGCCTAAATTTAGCCTCCAGAACCTCCCTACCACATTTTCCTATGTCATTGGTACCGACATGTACCAAGACAGCAGACTCCTCCCCCGCACTATCTAAGACCTTATCTAAGTGGCGTGTGAGGTCCGCTAACTTCGCACTAGGCAGGCATGTTACCAGGTGATCCTCACGTCCACCAGCCACCCAGCTGTACACATGTCTAATGATTGAATCACCAACTATAATGGCTGTCCTAACCCTTCCGTCATGGGCACATGGCCCTGGAGAAACTTCCTCGGTGCGAGAGGTTTTTACATCACCTGGAGGACAGGTCCTAGTTACAGGATCACTTCCTGCCACACCAGGGTGATGCTCTCCTGTCACATGACCTCTCTCCTCCATGGCAACAGCGATGATGCCAGACTGGAGGTGGGACTTCAGGACTATATCCCTGTAGGTCTCGTCTATGTACCTCTCTGTCTTTCTTATGTTTTCCAAGTCTGCTACTCTAGCCTCTAGAGAACGGACTCGTTCCCTGAGAGCAAAGAGCTCCTTGCACCTAGTGCACACGTAAGACCTCTCACCAACTGGGAGAAAATCATACATGTGACGCTCAATGCAAAAGACTGGAAAGCCCCCATTTCGCTGCTGGACTGCTGTGTCTGGTTTCTGATCACTCGCTAGCATTTGTTATGCTACTTCGCATTTTCGCTTAAACCATGGGTCAGATCAAGCTTACAGCTCTAAATATTTAAAAATTCTGGTCTCAGCCACCATAAGATACAGAAATATTTTTTAAAAAAACAGTAGGCTATAGCTAAGTAATGGTATTTTATAACATGCAGGGCAATCTGTTCTATTATGAAGAAATAAAAAGCGAGCAAGAATTAGAACTTCAATTCCATTCATATCTCATTCAGCAATGGAAACAAAAGCCCTGTCATAGCTACAATTAATTTATTTTATTTTAAAAATGTTTGCTAGAACAAGTCTTCTGCTGTACAATAAGAGGCCTAAAGCAAATGCATGCTCCAAATCATATCTTCTAGCTGAGTCGTTTGCTCTTGGAGCCAACTGTAACAACATGACAGACTTCTACTTCAGCACCCAGCTTTTTCAATTCCGTCAGCCAGATCATCTGTTTGTGTGAAAGACGATCATTGGGGCCTTTAACTTCCACCAGCTTAAAAAAAAAAAGGCAATGTGTTATCCATTTTCACAGCAAGGTTGGGAAAGACTGAATAAGCATGAAAATCATAGTCCTCATCCCTCCATAATGATGATATAGCGAGCAACAGTTCTCACAAGCACCAAATTCTGTATAACTGCTTAAAAAAAATAATAATCATAAAAAGGCTGGTTTGTAGGCACATTGTCATTTACCTCAATTTAGATATAATATTGCTCTAATGGTGCTCCCTCTTCAGTTTGAAAGACTTCAGTCAAAACCACTGTGACGGTTTTCTTTTACTTAAAAAGAAAAGTTAGAAGCCTTAAGTCCCCCAGCAGCAGGATTCTTTTTACAATCTGCCATAGGGTAGATTTTGAGGGGATACAGTGTTGCAAAGTTTTCACACCTTTGTACATTTATCATAATCTACTGTCTAAAATGCAATTCAGAATTTATTAAAGTAGGAGTTTGTTTCACCTATCTTTACAACATACTATCAAATATGTATGTATCTATCTTTGTGAACTGCCTCGGATAGGCAGATATAAATAATAAGATGAACTCAACATGAAAGAGCAATTATAGAAATATTCAAAAAGTAACTAAGAATAAGATAACAAAAAATATTGCTTGCATAAATCTTCATGCCCCTCTTCCAGCAGTTAACTGTGAGCCATTTAGGATGCACATTTACTAACTTCATACAGGGGATGGTACAGTTTTTCTCCATGCTCCTTGGCAGACTAGCTCGAGTTCTTTTTGGTTGGCTGGGGCCTGCCTGTGAACTGCAGTCTTCGTCTCGGCACAGATTTTCTATTAGATTTAGGTCTGGGTTTTAACTGGGCCATGCCAGGCTAGTCAGTTTCTTCTTACTGAGCCACACCAGCATTATTTTTACTTTTTGTTTAGGATCATAATCCTAATGAAAGGTGCATCTTCTCCCTCATCCCCAGGTTTATAGCAGATTGGATCAGGTTTTCCTCTAGGATCTGCCTGTACTTTGTAATATCCATCTTTCCATCGCTGTGAAGCATCCTCACAACATAATGTTGCCACCAGCTTTATAGCAGGGATGGTACTAGCAGTGCTGTAGTGTGTTTGTTCTAGACCACACATATTGCTCAGCACAGGGTTCACAAAATCTTTACCTATATGCCTGCAGTGTCTCCTAGATGTGGTTTGCAAATGTTATGAGTAACACTTATTTTCTTCTTGCCACCCTCTCATACAAGCCATTTATATGTAGATAACTGTTAAAACTATTTCAAGATAACGTTTTCCAGATCTTTTAAAATGATCTTAGGTCTCCCAGTAACCTCTCACCATAACGGAAGAATGCCATACTGGATCAATGGAAGTCCAGCATATTGACAGTGGCCAATCCAGTTTCCCTGGCACCCCCCCCACCCCAGCTACTGCCTTGGGAGGCTAGGCCTGATTGAAGCAATGTCTTGGTGGTGCCAAATTAGGGTGATGGACCTGACTGTGCCAAAGGGGCTAGTTAAACATACTGAAATTTTCTTAGCCTTCCCCCATGCTATACCTTTAAAATAACTTTATTCCAGAGTTCTTTCAGCAGCTCCGTGTTCCACCTAGTTAGATGTTTTGCTACAAATTCAATTTATACAACAGAAGCAAATTCTTCAATCTAGGAATAGCTGAATCAGTTCAATTACTGTGATTTGACACAGGTAGGCTCTATTTAAACCAGGGCTTAATTTATAGACAAAAAAATGGAAGTGAATGGTGGAGCCAGGGGAGGGGGTAGAGTGACTTCTGTACTGCAAGTTCACCCCCTTCTCTGGAACTTTGCGCACAGGTTGTCTGGAAGGCCTGGCAATCTACTTCCGGTGACACTGCCAAGAAAACCCAGGAGCTTCTGGATCGCCAGGAGTCAGGACTGACTCGAAGGCACACATTGCATTTTGTCTGGAAGGGAAGAGCCAGTAGCACACTCTGGAGTCTGAAGTAGCAGAACTGCAGTCCAGTCATTTCTCCAGACATTAAGCCCTGATTTAACTTATGATGGGCCTTGTTAAGTCAGTATTTGGAAACAGAACTAATTTGTGTTTGCTGTGACAAAGGGCATGTGCAGACAATAATTTTTTGGTTTCTTATTCTTAATTACCTTTTGAATATTCTTATTATTCTTTCATGTTAGAAGAATAGAGTATGTTATCTCAAATAGCAAAGCAAACTCCTACTTTAATCTATATAAATTTGTATGGTTTAGGCAGCAGAATGAAAAATGTATGAGTGTGTGAAGACTTTGGCTGGGTGATGTTATGCTACTTACAAAAGCTGTGCTTGAGAATTTTCATGCAGGCTTAGAATTAAAGTAGTATACAATTAGCAAGCAGTTTAACCACCCTTTTTCTGTCAGCATGATAAAACTGGTCTTCTAACCAGAAATATAAATTTTAAGGACTTAAGTTTTAAACTCATTGTTATTTTGAAATGGCATGTTAACAAGTTGCTAGGTAGCTGCTTGGGGAACAAAAGAACTTTTAAAACACTGCAGCAAAATAAACAAAGTCAAGCTGTTAAACTAGCAGCTGGGGTCTGTCATACGAAACAAAAAAGAAAGGGAGGTTCTCAGCCAACTGTTGCTCATAGCAGAATAGCTTTTTGCAGCGAATCAAAGAACCATGCACTAGTACGAGTAATAAAAAGCTGTGTCTGGTTTCAGTACTACATCTATTTAAATCTCCATTGCCAAAACTGATACATTAAGCACAATTTAAAATAATTCATTTAAATTAAATCAAGATATTACCTTCATGTTTACATTACATCAAAAAAAATCTTCATCTCTGAAACTTTTGCATGGTGGCTGCCAAAAATAAATGCTTCCTCTTCATCTCTCCGGGCCAGTCCAGGACTGGACTGGCCCGGAGAGAATTCAAGGAAAGACAATTAGCAGGTAAGGCCTAATTTCTCCTTGCTCCCTGCCACGATCCTGCTCCTCCCCCCCCCCCTCCATGCCAAAAGTGCCTGCAATATCTGCATTTCTCCCGTGTTAGCTGCTACCATGGGGCTAATGCAGATTTGTCGCCGGGTGGTAGCAGCTAACACCCTTTAGTAGATATGCCTCTTAAGAAGAACTGGGTTTTTACCTGTAAGGTAGTAAAATCCTTAATTTATTTTGAAATAAGTACAAATTTGCCTTTTCAAATAAGATTTCTCATCTTAGTGCTAGAGACACAGGAAAATTAATTTCTGTACTTCTTTTTGCAGGCAAGAGTTCATGTAGTCAGAGGTGAATTCTTGTCTTTGAAAGCTTATGCCTCAATAAATCCATAAGATCCAGCAAATAAAAAACTGGCAAAATACACCATTGTGCTATTTTAACCACAATATATATGTGAGGTGGATACAAAACTAAAGAAAAATACATTCCCAAAAATGTTAATATACATATACAAATTAGTTTTATGAACAGCAAATGAAACATTATTACAAATAAAAACAAATCATATATTCATACTACCCTTACGATATATGCCAACACATAGCAGACAAATTTCACAAAAACAAAACAAACATATAGCGTAGTTACACACCTGTAACAGGTGATCTCCGGGAGCAGTAGAAATTTAGTCTTCACATACGGGTGATGTCGATACCAACAGAGCCCGCGTGGGCACGCTCCCCAGCGTCCAATAGGAAAGCTTTTGGGAGCATCCTACTGCGCCTGCAATGCTGCCTTACCCCCTTCCCAACTCTCCCTCTTCAGTTGAGTTTGTACCTTTGAGAAAAGGAACCTACAACTCCTAGGGGAGGAGGGTGGGCTGTGAAGACTAAATTCCTGCTGTTCCCAGAGATCACTTGTTACAGATGAGTAACTAGGCTATCTCCAGGAACAAGCAGGAATGTAGACTTCACATATGGGGCTCCCAGATGCTAGAGGGAATGACCTCAGAATCGGTAGGTTTGCCTCAGGGCAGAGTTAAAGAGATCATGGATCCTCCATGGATGTCTGTTATCATTCTGGAATGGAGGGTAGGAGTTGCCCTTAAGTCTGAAAGAGGTGCTGGAGAACAGCTTGACCAAACATGGCATCCTGGCAGGCATCCTTGTCTAGAGAGTAATGAGCATCAAAGGTATGGACCAAAGACCAAGTTGCTGCTTTGCAGATTTTGTCAATGCCTAGAGAGCGTAGATTTGCCATCAAGATAGCCATGGCATGAACATTATGGGCAGTGATAATACCTTCAAGGGATAGTCCTACTTTGTCTTAAGCAAATGAAAAGCAATCTGCTATGTATTTAGAAAGAGTACATTTGGATAGTGGCAACCCCAAGTGACTGGGCGCAAAGGAGAGGAATAACTGAGAGCCTTTACGGTGCTCAGCTGTCCTTTGAAGCTAGAATGCCAAGGCGCGTTTGCAATCAAGGGTATAGCGAGTTGCCTCTGTCCTAGACGAATGTGGTCTAGGAAAAAAGAAAGGAAGATAGACTGACTGAATCAAATGGAAAGGAGACACCACCTTTGCCATGAAATGGGGGTAAGTCCTTAGGATAATCTTGTCATCGTGGAACCTTGCGTAAGGTGGGTCTGCCACCAAAGCCTGAAGCTCACTAATGTATCCAGTTGAAGTGAGTGTTACAAGAAAGATGACCTTCCATGTCAGAAACTTTAACCAGGTAGTGGCTAATGGTTCAAAGGACGGCTTGAGAAGTTGCCCTAGAATGACATTGAGATCCCAGACCACTGGTAGTGGTCTAATGGGAGGTTTGGTGAGCAAGAGACCTCTCATGAAGTGTGCCACAAGTGGCTGTGAGGAAATTGATTGTCCATCCAGGAGATGGTGAGAGGCTGCGATGGCACTCAGGTGAGTTGGTCTTGAGACTGGAAGAGGATAGACGGAGGACATACTAGAGGAGCACCTTCACTGGAACTGAAAAGGGATTAAGGTCCTTCTGGGAACACCAGATGGAAAATCTATACCACTTGAAAGCATAAGAACATCTGGTGGATGGCTTTCTAGAGGCTAAGAGGATCTTTTTTACTTCCTGAGTAAGGTTAAGATCCTGTAATACTATGCTTTTCAGCAGCCATGCCATGAGGTGGAGAGACTGTGAATTGGGATGGAGCAGCATCCCCTCTTGAGAAAGGAGATCTGGAGAAGATTTGAGATCTAGGGGTTGAGTCTGAGATAGATGTAGTAGGAGAGGAAACCACAGTTGACATGGCCAACATGGGGCTATGAATATCATGAGGCCCCTGTCCACCTGGAGCTTGAAAAGCATCTTGACTACAGTGGTTGCCCAACATGGGAGTCCTGGTGCAGAAGCGGGGAAGTTTGGCATTCTGCAGAGTGGCAAACAGGTCTATCTCTTGAGTCCCCCAGATCTGAAAAATGAAGGATGCTGTCTCCGTGTGGAGAGACCATTCATAGGGAAAGAGGATCCGACTCAATCTGTCTGCTAAGACATTTTGCTCCCCTGGGAACTATACCGCTTTCAGGTGTATCTGATGAGTAATGGCAAAGGACCAGAGATGGAGAGTCTCTCTGCAGAGGAGCCAAGATCCTGTTCCCCCTTGTTTGCTCATATAGAACATGGCTACCTGATTGTCCGTTTGGACAAGGATCCTCTGAGAACTTAGATGTCCCTGAAAAATTTAAGGGCATTGTAGATTAACCAAAGTTCCAGTAAATTTATCTGGAGCTTGACCGCCTCCTCCTCCATCCAGAGGCCTTGAGTGGAGAGGGACCTTAGATGGGCCCCCACCCCTGTTCGGAGGCATCCGCTGTCGGGGTACATTGATGTGGAGGCATCTGAAAAGGTGAGCCGATGAGGAGATTCTCTGGGGAACACCACCTTAGAAGAGATGTGGCCCAAGGGGCAGACACTGATATTTTGTCTGAGAGATGGCCTGTGTCCACTGGGAAGCCAAAGCTCATTGGGCTGTGCACATATGCAGGCGTGCATGTGGTACTACGTGTACTGTTGAAGCCATATGACCTAGAAGCTGTAGCATCTCTCGGGCAGTGAGGTGATCTCTGACACAGGCCCAAGATGCCAGCTGAATGAGACGAGAACAGGGGGCTGAGGTAGAAATGCCCTTGACTGTTGAGTATTTAAGAGAGCTACTGTAATGTAGCTCTTGCTAATCTACCAGCCTATCAGCTTCAACGTCTACAGTTAGTACAAAATACAGCAGCTCGTATCATCTTACATGCTCGACGGTATGATCATATTACTCCTCTTCTTCATCACCTCCACTGGTTGCCTCTCCGTTTCAGATTTCAATATAAGATTTTGATTCTGACCCATCGGGTAATTCATACAAGAAATCCTCTCTATTTAGATGATCTCATCTCTCTCCATACCCCATATCGTCAACTTCGTTCATTGCATGCTAACAGACTATCACTACGTCCCCCCTCTAGAGCCCACTTGGAGCAGACTTGGCGGGCTGCCTTTTTCTTCCTCAGTCCCTCGCTTTGGAATGCCCTACCAGCTTCACTCCGTTTAGAGCCCTCATACCCCGAGTTTAAGAACATGTTAAAAACACATTTATTCCAGCAGGTTTTTGACGACCTCCCAAATGATACCCTTTAGTGATGTCCTTCCTTGTTAGTCTTTCATTGTCAACTTTGCTGTTGCCTTACTCCTCCTTCTTCTTTCCTATATTTTTATGGCGTTCTTTTCTTTTTTTTCTTTAGTGTAGACTTATTTTTCTTTTGTAAACCGCTCTAATGTCCTGACAATGGGTGGTATATAAAGTACTGAAATAAAGATAAAAGTTCCTATGAACTCTAGTGTTTGAGTAGGTGCGAGATGGGACTTTGGAAGATTTATCATAAATCCCAAGTGTTGAAGTAACTTGCATGGTATGAGAGAGAGACAGTTGAACCTCCTGGGAGGTTCCTGCCTTTATGAGCCAGACGTCTAAGTAAGGTAAGATAGATATCTATAGAGATCTTAGAAATGCGGCCACAACCACCATGCACTTTGTGAAGACTCTTGGGGCAGAGGCAAGACCCTGTACTGATGATGTCTTCCTTGAAACATGAAGTGTAGATATTTCCTGTGTTCTGGATGAATCAGGATATGTGTGTATGCTTCTTTGAGATCTAGAGAACAGAGCCTGGAGCTAGGGTAGGAGGGTCCCTAGAGAGACCATCTTGAACTTTTCACGGACAAGAAACTTGTTTAGGTTTCTAAGGTCCAGGATGGGTCAGTATCCTCCAGTTTTCTTTGGTATGAGAAAGTACGAAGAGTAGAAACCCACTCCCTGTTGGGATCTCCTCTATAGCATCTCCTGAAAGCAGAGAGGTGACCTCTTGTAGCAAAAGAGCAGTGAGAGGAGGCTGAGAAGGATATTCCCTCACCATTGTGGAGGGGGCAGAGTTGGTAGGTGCAGTTTGTACTCCTCTGCCACTATGGTCAGGGTTCAGTGCTCTGAAGTGATGAGATGCCACCTGTGCACGTAGTGACAGAGTCTGCTGGCAATGTTGGGGGGAGGGGGGTCTCCAGAGGCAGAGTGACTATGTTCTCTAGGAAAAAGTCAAAAACCAGGCACAGGTTAAGTTTGCGGAGCTCGTTGGTTTTTAGGAGTCTGGGGCTTCTGCTGCTTGGGAGGCTGTTACCTCTTCTGAGTACCTTGAGGTTGGTACTGCAAAGTAGGGATGTAAGAAGGGTAAAATTTCTTCTTCTTACTGAAAGTCGTCTTTGTAGCTGCTTTCTTCTTAGCCAGGTTAGCAGTGGTTCTAGAAAGTCTGTTTAGGGTACTATTCTCAGACTCCAACTGAGATGCCTTGTCTTGCCAATCTTTGCCAAAAAGATTTTCACCTGTGCAAGGAATATTGCCCAGTTTATCTTGAACCCATTGTTCAAGATCTGACACTTGAAGCCAAACAATCCAGCGTGCTCCAATGCAGATTGCTTTGAGTCTACCAGTAGGGCCACCTCAATCAAAAGTTGCCCTATTTACAAACTTTGACACATTTTGGGCATGTTTGACCAATGTGAGATAGTCAGCTCTCTTATCAGGGAGAAGAGGAGTCATTGACTCAAGATCTTTAGTAACCTCCCTAAGGAACATACCGCTATAGAATATGTATGAACTTATCCTGGCTGAAAGCATCGAGAGTCCTCGCTTCTCTACCAGGAGGGTTCGAAGAATGTGTCTTTGAACTTTTAATTTGATGCATTGCCGAGTCCACCACCATTAAGTGATAAGGCAACTGAGTCTCTTGGAATCTAGGAGACTCCGGTACTCGATACATGGTATCAAGTCATCGAGTATGGGGAGAGATGGTAAGGGGTGTCTCCCACTTCCAGAGAATGAGGTCCTGGAGGATGCAATGAACTGGAAGGGTATTGGAGGATTTCTAATTCCTCAGCCCTAGGTTCTTTTCCAGATATTACTGTAATGGACAGGCCCCAAATAAACTCCTGAAAGGACATGTCCTCAGGAGGGGACATGTGGCATTCTGGAGAGGGAGATGGATCCTCCATTATACTTTGAGTTGTTTGGGTATCAACTGATTCCTCATCGGATGAATCGGAAGATTCAAAGTATCAACGAAAGCAATGTCCACGCTCCGCTAAGGCCCGGTACCCATCAAACTCTGTATTGGCTCAGGGAATTTGTCTGGAAGAGCCACTGGTACCAAGGATGGACTCTAGGGAAGGTATGGGTTGTAGCAGTTTGATCGGTACAAACCCCAATGCGGACTGCATCGGTACCATTAGTATGGGTTTGATTTGAACCAATGCCACTAGTAGGGCCAAGCTGCGCTCAATGGTGTGGATATGCCAATCCATAGAGCCTGCTGATGCTTGGGTTTCTGTACCAGAAATACAGGCTACCATCCCAGAGCATGGCACCAGGGGCTCTCCAGAGGTAGAGGCCTCGGGAGCATTCTGGGACCCCTCGATGGCTTTGGAGGAAAGGTCCACCTGCCGGGGTAATTTGGCTGGCCAATCCATCTCTAGGGCAACGCTCAATGCATCTTGATTCTTTGAAGATATACTGATCCCGCAAGGGTAGATCTCTTTCTAAGACTGATACCTGAGATCCATGAGAGAAAGACTATGCCCTTGATGACATAGATGCTAAAGACACTGCATCTGAGGCAAAGAGTGTGCCTAACTTTGCAGGCCTCTCTTTGTCATCTTTCTACATAAAGGACACACTGAAGGCTGGTGGTCAGGTCCAAGGCATCTGAGAAACCAGTCGTGAGTGTCGGTAGCCAAGATGGTACCACCACATTTAGAACATTTCTTAAAACCACTAACTGGTTTTTCCATTCTACCGAAGCAAATGGTAGGCTTAAGGCCTAAAATGGCATTGATGCACCCAAGAAAGTTCTAATTCACTTTTTAGAAAAAAAACAAAAAGAAGAGAATAGAAAAGAAATAGAAATTACACTTACCTGGTAATTGTGGTTCCTTGAGTGACTCCAGTTTAGTCCTCCACCTCTGGGTAGTGTACCTCCTCCTGCAGCTTGGAGACTGGGCATGTCAAAATCGTGACATCACTGGATATAGCATGCTGGTCTCTCCCATCAGCCCCCAGTGAACTATTGACAAAGCAGACTCAAAGGAGCAACAAATAAGTAGCTATCATAGTCATTCAAACTTTAAACTCAAACTGAACGTATAACATACCAAATTTAACCACTAAACCCCCTCTGCTGACAGAGGGAAAGTGCTTTTTGCACCCTCTCTTGTCCGCTCTATGCCTAGCCAGGGCCAAGAGAAAGAAGAACAGACAGAAAAGAAATAGGACAAAAACGGAGACGAGTAAGAAGCAAATAAAGGCTCTACTCACCTGTAGATTTGCACTTCTCCCAACTGAACCACCACCAAAAACCAAAACATCCCCAGGCAGGAATGAGGACCAAACTGTCGTCACTCAAGGAACGACAATTACCAGGTAAGTGTAATTTCTATTTCCTTATCGTTCCTCCAGTTTAGTCCTCCACCTCTGGGATGTAACAGAGCAGTAATCATTGGGAGGGACCTTTCTAGCCGGATCGCAACACCGCCAACCCGAAACAGGCATCGTTTGCCGCCAAGACATCCAGGTGGTAGTGCCTACTGAAAGTATGAAGAGAGGACCAAGTGGCCGCTCTACAAATTTCCACCGGCGGAACCAAACTGTGTTCCATCCATAATGCTGCTTGTGCTCTAGTAGAGTGAGCTCAAAAACCTGCTGGCACCGGAAGACCCTGCAACAGATATACTGACACAACTGCCTCCTTAATCCATCTGGAAATAGATGCTTTCGCTGCTGCCTCTCCTTTGCAGGGACTTCCAAACAACACGAATAGAAGGTCTGATTTGCGAAACATTTCTGAGACTTTTAAATACTGTCACAGTACTCTTTTTACATCTAAACGGCGTAAACTACGGTCCGAGACGCTCCCCTCCACTGAGCTTAAAGCTGGGAGAGAAACCGTTTGGTTCAGGTGGAACGGAGAAACTACATAGGAAAATGTGGTAGGGAGGTTCTGGAGGCTAAATTTAGGCTTTTAGGTAGGAAGTTGAAATCCAGAACTTCCAGGGTAGCGTTCTCCGAAATGCTTCCCGTTCCACGTGCAGGACCCAAAAGGCAGGCAGAGCTCCGGAGTCTCAATGCGTGGATGAGACAATGGTGCAGAGATGAGGGTTTTGGATTTGTTAGGAACTGGGGAACATTCTGGGGAAAGGAGAGGCTCTTCTGAAGGGATGGGCTTCACCTTAACCGGGATGGAACCAGGCTGTTGGCTTTAACCCTTAAAAAAGAGAGAGAGCAGCTTTTAAACTAGATAATGGGGGAAAGCCGACAGTCACCCAAGAGCAGATGGTTTGGAAGAATGTATCCTTGAAGGATACTACCAAAAGCAGAAAGGTTCCAAAAAAGAGTAAAGTAGCCCAAATGCCCTTGAGTATGGAGCAGACAGAGCTTAAAGATCCCAAATTACCCATGTCTACCAACAGCCAAACTAATATGAATAAAATACAGTCTCTAAAATGCTTGTATGCAAATGCTAGAGGTCTAAAAAATAAGATGGGAGAGTTAGAATATATAGCACTAAATGAGAGCTTAGATATGATTGGTATATCAGAGACATGGTGGAAGGAGGACAACCAGTGGGACACTGTGATACCTGGATACAAACTATATCGTAATGATATAGCTGATCAAATTGGTGGAGGGGTTGCGCTCTATGTTAGAGAGGGCATTGAGTCAGAAAGGATTAAAGTTTTGCAGGAAACAAAATTTGCTGTAGAATCTCTATGGATTGAAATTCCATGTAAAAAGGGGAAGGCGATGGCAGTGGGGGTGTACTATCGACCGCCTGACCAGAATGAACAAATGGATGATGAAATGCTCAAAGAAATCAAGGAAGCTAACAAAAGTTATAGCACAGTAATAATAATGGGTGATTTCAATTTACCCCGGTATCGACTGGGTCAGTGTTACGGCAGGACATGCTAGGGAGATAAAGTTCCTAGATGACATAAATGACTGCTTCTTGGAGCAGCTGGTTCATGAACTGACCAGAGGGGAAGCCATATTAGACCTAGTCCTTAGTGGAACACCAGATCTAGTGCAAGAGATTAAGGGTGTTGGGGCCACTTGGCAATAGTGATCATAGTATGATCAGCTTTGATTTAATTAGTGGAGGAGGGATAGTAAGGAAATCCACAGTACTACCTTTTAACTTTTGAAAGGGAGATTATGATAAAATGAGGAAAATAGTTAAGAAAAAACTAAAAGGAGCAGTTGCAAAGGTTAAAGACATACATCAAGCTTGGGTGTTGTTGAAAAATACTATCTTGGAAGCCCAGACCAGCTGTATTCCACGCTTTAAGAAAAGTGGAAGGAAGTCCAAAAAACTGCCAGCATTGTTTAAAGGGGAGGTCAGAGAGGCTGTTGTTGCCAAAAAAGCATCTTTCTGGAAATGGAAAAAAGAGCCAAACGACCAAACCTGGAAACAGCACAAGCACGGGCAAGTCAAATGCAAGGCATTGATAAAGCAGGCAAAGGGAGAATTTGAGAAGAAGCTTGCAGCGGAAGCAAAAACGCGAAATAAAGATTTTTTTCAAGTACATTCGTAGCAAAAAACCTGTGAGAGAGTCAGTTGGTCCATTAGATTATAGAGGAGTTAAAGGGGCACTAAGAGGCGACAAGGCGATAGCGGAGAGACTGAATGAATTCTTTGCTTCGGTCTTTACTGAGGAAGATGTAGGGATGTTACCCATGACTGAAGTGGTATTTAAAGGTGCGAAAGAATTGAAGGAAATATCGATACATCGGGAAGATGTATTAGAACTTTTAGATAAACTGAAGAGTAGCAAATCACCTGGGCCGGATGGTATACATCCAAGGGTGTTGAAAGAACTGAAATATGAGATTGCAGACCTGCTATTAGTAATCTGTGAATTTTCATTAAAATCATCTGTAATACCTGAAGATTGGAGGATCTCCAATGTAATGCCAATTTTTAAAAAGGGTTCCAGGGGTGATCCGGGAAACTACAGACCGGTGAGCCTCACATCAGTACTGGAAAAAATGGTAGAAAATATCATAAAGAATAAAATTACTCAGCATGTAGATAGTCATGGCCTAATGGGAGACAGCCAACATGGTTTTAGAGAAGGAAGATCTCGTCTTACTAATCTATTATGTTTTTTTGAAAGTGTGAATAAACAGGTGGACAAAGGTGAGTCGGTTGATATACCTTGTAGTGTATCTGGACTTTCAGAAAGCCTTTGACAAGGTCCCTCATCAGATACTTTTGGCAAAACTAAAGAGTCATGGGATAAGAGGCAGAGTACTACTGTGGATCAAGAACTGGTTAAAAGATAGAAAACAGAGGGTTGGGCTAAATGGCCAATTTTCCCAATGGAGAAAATTGAATAGTGGTGTACCCCAGGGATCTGTGCTGGGTCCGCTGCTTTTTGACATATTCATAAATGACCTGGAACGTGGAATAACGAGTGAGATTATCAAATTTGCAGATGACACAAAACTATTTAAAGTTGTTAAAACCCAAGAGGATTGTGGAAAATTGCAAGAGGATCTTGATAAATTGGAAGACGGCATCAAAATGGCAGATGAAATTTAATGTGGACAAGTGCAAAGTTATGCACCTGGGGAAGAACAACCCAAACTATGGTTACACGATGCAAGGTTCCACATTAGGAACCACCACCCAGGAAAAAGATTTAGGTGTCATTGTGGATAGCATGTTAAAACCCTCGGCCCAGTGTGCAGCGGCAGCCAAGAGAGCAAATAGGATGCTAGGTATCATAAGGAAAGGAATGGAAAATAAAACAAAAGATATTATAATGCCTCTATATCGTTCCATGGTGAGACCGCACCTTGAATATTGTGTGCAATTCTGGTCGCCGTATCTTAAAAAGGATATAGCGTTATTAGAAAAGGTTCAGAGAAGAGCCACCAAAATGGTAAAGGGGATGGAAGGATACTCCTATGAAGAAAGGCTAAAAAGGTTAGGGCTCTTTAACCTGGAAAAGAGACGGCTGAGGGGAGATATGATAGAAGTCTATAAATTAATGAACGGAGTGGAACGGGTAAACGTAGATCGATTGTTTACGTTATCAGAATATAGAAAGACTAGGGGACATGCAATGAAGCTACAGGGTAAACTATTTCAAACTAATAAAATAAAATATTTCTTCACTCAACGTGTAATCAAACTCTGGAATTTGTTACCGGAGGATGTAGTAAAGGCTGTTAGTGTAGCTGGGTTTAAAAAAGGTTTGGACAAGTTCCTGGAGGAAAGGTCCATAAACCATTATTAAGAAGGGACCCAGGATATCAATGCTTGACCCAGTACAAGCATTGCGGAAACTGTGTCTTTTGGGGAAACTGCTAGGTACGTATGACCTAGATTGGCCACTGTTGGAAACAGGATACTGGGCTTGATGGACCTTGGTCTGACCCAGTATGGCATATCTTATGTACCTTTGGCAAGAACGACGGAACTGGCCGCAACACCACCTTTTCCCTGGCATAAGACAAAAATGGCTCTTGACATGGCAGTGCCTGTAATTCCAAAATTCGCCTCACTGAGCAGATAGCCACTAAAAACAGTCTTCAACCGATGCCTGACGTAAAGGCTCAAATGATTCCTTGGCCAATGCCCCCAAAATCAAATTGAGATCCCACGGTGGAACCGTGATTCTACGTGACGGCCACAGTCGGGACACTGCTTTAAGAAAACGCAACACATCTGCATGCGAACCAAGAGCCACTCCCTGAACTTTGCTCTATAGCATGACAAAGCAGCTAACTGCACTCTCAAGGAACTGGCTGCCAGTCCCTTATCAAATCCGTCCTGCAGAAAGCATAACACCATGGGAATGGATACTGTAGCCGTGCGTACCTGCCTCCGCGAGCACCAGTCCTCAAAAATACGCCATATGCGCACATAAGCAAGAGGCGTGGACTTTTTTCTTGTTCGAAGCAAAGTAGCGATGACTGCCGCTGAATAACCTTTCTTTCTCAACCTTGCCCTTTCAATGGCCATACCGTAAGCGAGAACCGATCCAGCTGAGGCATTCGAAGCGGACCCTGTAGCAACAGATTCTCCGATGTCGGTAACCTCCAGGGAGTCCCGTCGAGTAACCGAATGAGATCGCCATACCACTGGCGCCTCGGCCAGTCCGGGGCCACCAACAACACTTTTCCACAATGAGCTTTGATGTGCTGCACCACACGACCTATGAGCGCCCACGGAGGAAAGACAGAGGAGACCTGACGACGGCCAATGCTGTATCAAGGTGTCAATTCCTTCCGACATCCTTTCCCGCCGTCTGCTGAAGAAACGACTCGTCTTTGCTGACAGGTTGCCATGAGATTCATTATCGGTGGTCCCCTTCGTCGAACTATCTGGGCGAACATGTCCAGATGCAACTCCCATTCTCCGGCATCCACTCTGACTCTGCTGAGAAAATCTGCCATCACGTTGTCCTTCCCAGCAATATGTGCTGCCGAGATCGCTGGTAGTCGAATCTCTACCCAAGAGAACAGTGCCTCTGCTTCTTCTTCCATGGCCACACTTCCGGTACCGCTCTGCCAATTGATGTAGGCCACCGTCGCGGAGTTGTCGGACAGCACTCGAACCACCCGACCTATCACCACTGTTTCGAAGAAATGTAACGCCTGATGGACCGCCCTCAGCTCTAGCCGATTGATCGACCACTTGCTCTCTTGTATGGTCCAAGTGCCCTGCGCGAATAGCTCTCCGCAATAAGCTCCCCATCCCGCAGGACTCGTGTCTGTCAACAAGGGATGCCACTCCGGCTGTTCTAGAGGCATTCCTGCCTTCAGAGATCCTGGAAGCAGCCACCACTGAAGGGACTGCTGGACCCGAATCGGGCAGGGAAGCCGTTTGTTCAGCGAGTCGGACTGATGCGACCAATGGCGAAGAAGCACTCTCTGCAATGGGTGCATATGAAATCTGGCCCATGGGACTATTTCCAGTCACCGCCATTGTCCCCAGCATGCAAAGATAACTCCATGCTGTGGATGCCAGAGCAGACCAGAACTTGCACACCAACTGTCGAAGCACTTGTACTCGGCGACATGGCAGAAACACCATTCCTTTCTGAGTGTCGAACCTCACCCCGAGATATTGGAGGTTCTGGGACGGAACCAACCGGCTCTTGGCCGAATTGACCACTCAGCCGAGACTCTGTAGAAACTTCACCACTATGTCTGTAACCCGAATGCTCTCAGCCTTTGCCCGAATTAACCAATTGTCGAGATAAGGATGAACCAGAATTCCTTCCTTTTGTAACGCTGCCGCAACCACCACCATGATCTTGGCGAAGGTCCGTGAGGCCATTGCCAGCCCGAACGGCAATGCTCAGAACTGATAATGACCCCAAGGAAAAGCGAACCGCAGCCACTTTTGATGAATCTCTCTGATTGTAATGTGTAAATATGCTTCCGTGAGATCGAGGAAAGTTAAATACTCTCCTTGGCGCACCGCCACAATGACCGATCTCAGCGTTTCCATCCTGAAATGTGGTATTCCACAACCCTAAAGATATAATATTAAAAAAAATTGTTGGACTTAGTGCCTTGAGAGAAAAATCTCTTCTGTAGCAACAATGTCCTTTTTATTCATTTTAATGAGCTAAAAATGCAACTCACTTTCCACAGTCATAGTGAAAACATAAGGAGACTCACATGCAGTGATCACCTTTAAAACTCTGAAATAGATTTAATTATTGCCAACTTATCTCAGTGTTTGTAGATTCTCCAACTGTTTGTATCAGCTGCAATGTGCTATTTCCGCTCAGACCTCACCAAATCGTGTAGTCCCGCGGTTTGCACCATAAATCATTCCTTTCTTCTTTGTAAACATGCCGTTCAAGATTTCTATTTCTTCATAAGAACGGCTTTAATTCAACAGCATAGGCAGCATAAGCTACAAAGCGCCATGTTTCAAATCTCTGAGTCCTCTCGATCCTTCATCAGGCTCCCTTTCTGGCTGAATACCATATCACCATTTTCACTCACTCCATATAAGGAAACTCTCTCTGACGTCAATCCAAACAAAATCCAATCATCTGTTGTTGTTAAGTGCCGTCGAGTCGGAGTCGATTCATGGCGACCCTCTGGATAGCTATCCTAAATTGTGTTCGGTCTTCAGTCAGGCGGCTCATTGTTGACAGACTGGTACCCGTAGCTGCTGTTATTGTATCAATCCATCTCATTGCTGGCCTTCCTCTTTTGCGTTGACCAAGCATGATGTCTTTTTCTAATGATCTCTCTCTTCACATGATGTGTCCAAAGTATGAAAGTCAAAGTCTTGTCATCTGAGCTTCTAAAGAAAGCTTAGGTTTGATCTCCTCTAGTACCGAGATAACCAATCATCTATTAGTATACTAAACTGATCTCTGAGTGAGCCAATCTCTTGCTCGAGTTTCATTGGGTTACCCAGGTGAATCATACCAAACTCCACTAATCGATTTCCAGATTTAAACCCTGAGGAACTACCGTGTGTAATCAAAATATCCACTTTTGCTCCAGATTTTGCAGACACTGTATCCTATCCCCCCCATGTCATAAAGGAGGCACTTGATCAATGATACGTCATTTATAGTCCTGAAAAGAGTGTCCTTTTAAGCCATAGTGTTGACCTACCTGTTGAAGCATAAGCCTCTGCCTAGGAGTTTGTGTGCACATTCAACCAGAGCTCAAGTGGCTTCCTGGGCTGAGTTTGGTCTCGTTCTGCCTGTCGACATTTGCAGGGAGGCGACTTGGTCTCCGTTGCATACTTTCATGCAACATTACCATTTGGATGTGGAAGCTCGGCGCCAGTGTACTGCAGACTGGGCTAACGGGTCCCTCTTGTCGTTGAGAACTGCTATGGTACATCCCACACATCTGGATTGGAGGGATAAGGAAGGTGAAATTAGACTTTACCTGCTAATTGTCTTTCCTCTATTTCCTCCAGTCCGGTCCCCGCACATTCTGATGTCCTCCTTTCCAGATTACCGTGCAAAGATAAGCCTGGACCTGTGTGTTCAGGAGATCTATAGAAGACTATTGTCAAATTTCTGGAGGAGCTTTGCTACATGGTTTTGGGGTTTTCCCCAGGCAGCCGTTGATGCGGTGCTGGCCATGTCTCTTAATCTTATTCTTTCTCAGTCTGTGCACAGTTCTTTAAGCTGTTAAGTTCCATAAAAATATAAGAGATTTTTTTTTACTAGTAATCTCTTTTGTGCTCTTTGGAGTCTGCTTTGTCAACAGGATATTAGTTCTGGAGTCAGGGTAAGGAGCTCCTCTATTGTGACAACACAGACCTGACATGCTCAGTCTCCAGCTGCTGGTCGAGGGAGATAACCCACACATTTAGTCTGGATTGGAGGGACCAAGGAAAGACAGATAATAAGCAGGTAAGGTCTAATTTCAACATGGATCAGAATGCCCAGCATGAAATCAAAACTAAAAGTGAAAAGTATTAATAGAGCAGTAAAAACAGATTCTGGCCCAATGACAACAGAATGGGACAACCTCACATTCGGCTGTCTAAAAAATACAATTACATATGCATTACAGTAGAAATTTATTTCAATGATCTACAAAACATACTTTACACTTTCAACATGAAAGAGCAATTACAGATATATACTCAATAGAAGTCAGTAAATCTTATCTATAGAAGTGATGAGTGACTGCTTTCACATACTCCTGGCACTAGGCATTCTTTCACAAAATAACCTCAACATCCTAGCCTTGGCCATAACTTTCACCATCAAGGTTTCCTCAGGGATTTCATGAAACTAAACATGCAAGTCCACCATGTTTAGTTTCATGAAATTCCTGAGGAAACCTATGACCAAGGATGGGAATTGGTGGTTATGTGAAAGGACAACTAGTAGAGGAGTATGTGAAAGTAGTCACTCCTCATTTCTAAAGATAAATTTTACCGGCTTCTATTGAGTATTAAGGAGAAGATTAAAAGACTGAATTTTGGAAGTCATCAGTAAAAAAAATATTATTGGAAACAGGATACTGGTCTCAATGGACCTTGGTCTGACCCAGTATGGCATTTCTTATATTCTTATATACAGTAATATTGAAAAATACAAACAATTGCATAGACTGTAGAGAGCAATGATGACTGGAGCACTTAAAATTTGATGGTGCTGTCAAATTGAGCTCCTTTTATGGAAAATATAAACATTTATTTGATTGTGAATAGTACTGCTAGAAAGCTTTCTGTTTCCAGCAATAACAGATTTGTGTGGGGAGACGTGCTTGGAATATTGAATTGTTTTTGAATAAACTAATGAGTAACTGGTTCCTGAAAATTTGGTGTATTTTTGTAAGAACAATTTTTGCAGAAGAGTTGTGGATTTGGGGTTGTTAGTGTCCATAAAAATGTCATGTAAAAATATAATACAAATATTATAAAAAATAAAATGCCCAAAAACATTAATAATAGTATAAAGAAACAAAGCAAAACAACATCCAGAAAGGCATAGTATAATATTACCAAAAACAATGTAGGGACAATGTAAGGAGTTTGGAATACAATAAGTTGAGTTTTGTGTGTTCTGCTGAGAAAACTGGGTTTTTTTGTCAAATAGCATTCTGCTAATAAATAACTTTAAGAATGGTTTCAGAGTGTGTTTCATTGTGCACAGGCAACCCTTAGAATGCCTCACTGAACCGTGGTTGCTAAGTGACGTCTGTAACTAGACAAGGAGGAATTTTACAAGCAGCACAGACTTATAATAAAATTGTCAGTTTACTTTTCTAAACATCCTGATTTTAACGATTATTGTTACAAAGCCCTGCGTCACTTGTTAATGATTTTTTTAAAAAGTAATTTCATACTTAAGATTGCAACCACTAGTTACCTTAAATTTGCTCTCTTGAGTGTTCCACACAACCAGATCAGGAAGGCCCCCTCTGCAGTGCCGAAGATCTTTTGACAATCGTTGGCAAACACCACTTAGAAAGGGTCCTCCAAAACAGGACACCAGGTTCTGTAAAATACAAAAAGAATGGAAAACTGTAGAAATATTTGACTTATGAAATCATATTTTAGGAGGTAGTGGATTAAAATGCACATATGGCTATCCAGCACTAGTCATTGCAATGAAGACGGTGGAGATGGGAGAATAAAGATCCAAAGCTGAGGCATCACACTTTCTGCTACAGCTGCATGGATATTTATCCCTTTGAAAATGGCCCTCATTTCATCTGAGGTCCCCACCTTTGCCTGTATAAGATGAGTGGGCAAAGTCCTCAGGTAAATAAAGTGTAGTTACTCACCTGTAACAGGTGATCTCTGGGAACAACAGGAATTTAGTCTTCACATATGGGTATCGTCGGTACCGATGGAGCCCGCGTGGGAACGCTCCCCAGCGTCCAATAGGAAAGCTTTTGGGAGCACCCCACAGCGCATGCGTGCTGCCTTCCCGCCTCTGTACCTCTCTCACTTCAGTTGAGTTTATAGCTGAAACCAAAGGAGAGAAGTAGAGAAAGAGATAGATAGAGACAACTCCTAGGGGAGGTGGGTGGGTTGTGAAGACTGTTCCTGGAGATCACCTATTACATGTGAGTAACTATGCTATCTCCAGGAACAAGCAGAAATGTAGTCTTCACATATGGGGACTCCCCAGCTGAGAGATACCAAGGGGTGACCCCAGCAAGCTGCGAACCCAGGTGAGATGGGTCATGCTTCCTCCCATGGACCTCTGGCATCCAAACCGTGGACTGTGGGTAGGAGTTGTATCAAGTATGGAAAAGATGTTGGAGAACAGCCTGGCCAAACGAGGCATCCCGACGGGAGTCCTTGTCTAAGCAATAGTGGGCTGTGAAGGTGCGTACCGAAGCCCAAGTGGCTGCTTTGCAGATGTCATCAATAGAGACAGAACGAAGGTTAGTCGTAGAGGCTGCCATTGCTCTCACATTGTGAGCTGTGACATGGCCTTCGAGAGAAAGTCCCTTACTCTGATATGTATAGGATATGCAATCTGCAATCCAATTTGACAGAGTTCTTTTAGAAACTGGAAGCCCCAAATGACTAGAGTTGAAAGCCACAAAAAGCTGAGAAGATTTTCTATGTGGCTTAGTTCTTTGGAGATAAAAGACTAAGGCTCTTTTACAATCCAATGTGTGAAGATTCCACTGGAGGCATGAGGCCTAGGGAAGAATATAGGAAGATAAACCGACTGGTTTAAATGAAAAGGCGAAACCACCTTTGGAAGAAAATGGGGATGAGTCCTAAGAACATATATATATAAGAACATAAGATATGCCATACTGGGTCAGACCAAGGTCCATCAAGCCCAGTATCCTGTTTCCAACAGTGGCCAATCTAGGTCATATGTACCTAGCAGTTTCCCCAAAAGACACAGGTTCCGCAATCCTTGTACTGGGTCAAGCATTGATATCCTGGGTCCCTTCTTAATAATGGTTTAACCTTTCCTCCAGGAACTTGTCCAAACCTTTTTTAAACCCAGCTACACTAACAGCCTTTACTACATCCTCCGGTAACAAATTCCAGAGTTTGATTACACATTGAGTGAAAAAATATTTTCTTTTATTAGTCTTAAATAGTTTACCCTGTAGCTTCATTGCATGTCCCCTAGTCTTTCTATATTCTGATAACGTAAACAATCGATCTACGTTTACCCGTTCCACTCCGTTCATTAATTTATAGACTTCTATCATATCTCCCCTCAGCCATCTCTTTTCCAGGTTAAAGAGCCCTAACCTTTTTAGCCTTTCTTCATAGGAGTATCCTTCCATCCCCTTTACCATTTTGGTGACTCTTCTCTGAACATTTTCTAATAACTCCATATCCTTTTTAAGATACGGCGACCAGAATTGCACACAACATTCAAGGTGCGGTCTCACCATGGAACGATATAGAGGCATTATAATATCTTTTGTTTTATTTTCCATTCCTTTCCTTATGATACCTAGCATTCTATTTGCTCTCTTGGATGCCGCTGCACACTGGGCCGAGGGTTTTAACATGTTATCCACAACGACGCCTAAATCTTTTTCCTGGGTGGTGGTTCCTAATCTGGCACCTTGCATCGTGTAACCATAGTTTGGGTTGTTCTTCCCTATGTGCATAACTTTGCACTTGTCCACATTAAATTTCATCTGCCATTTTGATGCCCAGTCTTCTAATTTATCAAGATCCTCCTGCAATTTTCCACAATCCTCTTGGGTTTTAACAACTTTAAATAGTTTTGTCTCATCTGCAAATTTGATAACCTCACTCGTTATTCCACTTTCCAGGTCATTTATGAATATGTCAAAAAGCAGCGGACCCAGCACAGATCCCTGGGGTACACCACTATTCACCTTTCTCCATTGGGAAAATTGGCCATTTAGCCCAACCCTCTGCTTTCTATCTTTTAACCAGTTCTTGATCTACAGTAGTACACTGCCTCCTATCCCATGACTCTTATCCTGAGGACTACTTATCATGGTGAAACCTTGTATAAGGAGGGTCAGCTACTAATGCCTGTAGCTCACTAATGCATCTTGCAGAAGTGATGGCAATTAGGAAAATAATTTTCCAGGAAAGAAATTTTAGGTCTGAAGTGGCTAAAGGTTCAAAGGGTGGTTTCCTAAGCTGACCAAGAACAAGATTTAGATCCCATGCCACCGGTGGTGGTTTAATTGGAGGTTTTGTTAAAAGTAGGCCTCTCATGAATCTTGATATAAGTGGATGAGAGGAAATAGGTTGTCCATCGAAAGGTTTATGAAAAGCAGCAATAGCACTAAGATGGACCCTAACTGAATTGGTCTTCAGACCAGAAGTTGATAATTGTAGAAGATACTCTAGTAGCAACTCTACAGGTACTAAAAAGGGGTTAAGTCCCTTTTGTGAATACGACAGAGAACCTTTTCCACTTAAAAGCATAGGAACATCTTGTGGAGGGTTTTCTGGAAGCCAGGAGGATATCCTTTACTTGTTGAGAAAGGTTAACATCCTGGAATTTTAGGCTTTCAGTAACCAGGCCCTGAGATGTAGGGACTGGGGATTGGGATGCAGTAAGGATCCGTCCTCCTGCGACAGGAGATTTGGAGCATTCCCCAACTCCAGAGGAGTGGTTTGAGAGAGACGCAGAAGAAAAGGATACCATGTTTGCCGTGGCCAACGTGGAGCTACGAGTATCATATGACCTCTGTCTCTCTGAAGTTTGAATAAAGTCTTGGGAATGAGGGGAATGGGTGGGAAGGCACAGAGGAAGTCCTGTCCCCAGTGGAGTAGGAAAGCATCTCTTGCCTGACAGTTTTGAGCCGGAATTCTGGAACAGAATTGGGGTAGTTTGGCATTCTGTGGACTTGCAAAGAGGTCTATATCTGGTGTTCCCCAGCTATGAAACACTCGAGCAAGCTGGTATGAGTGGAGGGACCACTCGTGTGGCAGCAGTATTCAACTGAGTTTGTCTGCCTACAAGTTTTGAATGCCCAGAAGGTATACCGCACAAACAGGTGAATTTGTAACTCTCTGGCGAGGGCCCATAGTCGCAAAGCTTCATTGAATAGCGACAGAGAGCCTTTTCTGCCTTGCTTGTTCACATAGAACATAGCTACCCAATTGTCGGTTTGGACCAGAACTGTCTTGTTGCTGAGATGGCCCTGAATAGCATTGAAAATGGCTCTCAGCTCTAGGAGGTTTATGTGAAGGGAAACCTCCTGTGAGGTCCAAAGACCCTGAGTGGAGAGACTGTGCAAGTGGGCCCCCCAACCCATCTTGGACGCATCTGTCATCAGGGTGGTTTGGCATAGAGGCTGCTGGAAAGGAGAGCCTACAAGGAGGTTTTCCAGGGATTGCCACCATTTCAGGGACAAAATCAGACGTGTGGTAGTTCTGATTTTGTCTGTTAGTTGACCCGAGGCTTGTGACCACTGAGAGAAAAGGGTCCACTGGGCTGCTTGCATGTTGAGGCGAGCATAGGGAACCACATGGACAGTGGATGCCATGTGTCCCAGCAGTTGAAGCATCTCCCGAGCAGTAAGGAATACCTTCATAGATGCCAGTTGTATTATACGTAGACAGCGTGGCAGGAAAGCTTTTGACTGCCGTGTGTCTAGACGAGCCCCTATGAACTCGAGAGATTGAGAGGGGGTGAGATGTGATTTTGGGAGGTTTATGACTAGTTCCAAGTATTGAAGAATTCTCATTGCTCAAGAAAGAGCAAAGCTGGCCTCTGGAGTTGTCGATGCTCGAATGAGCCAATCGTCTAAGTAAGGGAAGACAAATAGTCCCAGAGTCCTCATAAATGCTGCTACCACTGCCATGCATTTTGTTAAGACTCTTGGAGCAGAGGCTAGTCCGAAGGGAAGAACTCTGTACTGGAAGTGTCTTCCTTGGACCAGAAATCGAAGGAACTTCCTGTGATCTGAGTGGATGAAAATATGCGTGTACGCATCTCTTAGATCTAGAGAACATAGCCAGTCCTGACTTTGGAGGTATGGTTAACGTGTTCCGAGGGAGATCATTTTGAACTTTTCTCGGAACAAATATTTGTTTAATTCTCTGAGGTCTAATATAGGCCTGTGTCCCCCTTTGGAAAAAGAAAGTAGGGGGAGTAAAACCCTGTCCCCTGTTGGGGAATGGGTTCTTCTTCGATTGCTCCTTGAGCTAGAAGTGATGTGACCTCCTGTCACAAGAGGTCGGTGGCAAGGGCCTGAGAATTGAACTGCTTTACTATTGTAGGTGGGGGCAAGTTGAGAAAATGAAGCTTGTACCCCAGTTGTACAATGGACAGAGTCCTATTTTCTGATGTTATTTGTTGCCATCTTTTGGCAAAATAGCATAGTCTTCCTGGAATGGTCAAGGGTTCTGGACCTTTTAGGGGCAGAATGACTAAGTTCTCTAGATAGAAGTCAAAGACCCTGAGGGGGCTGGGTCTGTTGAGCCAGTTGAGCTTTTTGAGCTTGAGGCTTTTTTTGCTATCTGTTCTGTTGTTGCCCCTTCTGGCGAACATGGAGCGGACAGTGAGTTTGATGGGTGTAAGATTGGTAAGACTTCTTTTTCTTACTGAAATAGGGTTTTTTGAATATTTTCTTCTTTGATGGGTTGGCTGTAGACTTTGACAAACTGTTTAAAGTAGTATTGTCAGATTCAAGCTGATTAGCCTTGTCCTGCCAGTCCTTGCCAAAGAGATTTTCTCCTGTGCAAGGAATGTTTCCCAGCTTTTCTTGCACCCACTGTTCTAAGTCTGATGCTTGAAGCCAAACAATATGACGTGCTCCTATGGATATAGCAGAGGTTCTGCTAATACATTCAAAGCAATCAAAGGTAGCATGGTTAATGAATTTTGAGACATTCTGGGCATGCTTGACCAGAATAAGGTAGTCTGTTCTTTTTTCCTCTGAAACACAAGGACTAAGGAGCTCTAAGTCTTTTATGACTTCTTCCAGGAACATTCCCATATAAAGAATGTAGGAACTGATCCTGGCTCCTAGCATGGAGGATTGAAAGCATCGACGGCCAAAGGCATCGAGAGTCCTGGATTCACGGCCTGGAGGATTAGAAGAATGTGTTTTAGCACTCTTGATCCTTCGCATGGCCAATTCCACTACCACTGAATGGTGTGGTAACTGAGTTTTTTGAAAACCAGGACAACTTGGCACTCGTTACATAGTGTCAAGGCGTCGGGAATGTGAAGATATTGTTAAAGGAGTTTCCCACATTCTCAACATTAGATCATGTAAGATCTTGTGAATGGGAAGCATAGCTTCCTTGGGAGCCATAGGGTACTGTAGAACTCTTAATTCTTCCGCCCTAGGTTCTTTTTCTGGAATCACAGGATTGCAAGACCCTTTGCTAAATCACGTATGAAATCCTGGAAGGACATATCCTCTGGAGGAGACATCATGCGTTGAGGAGAAGGAACTGAATCTTCTAATAGATTCGCTTTGGTACCGGTAGAATCGTCAGAGTCATCTGAATCGGAAGACTCAAGCACCGGATGCTCCTGTAATGCATGGTATCGGTACCGCTCAAAGTCGGCACCGAAATGTCTCGGTTCCTGAGCCCCGATACCCGAGATCGGCATGGGGAGAAGCAGTCCTGTCGAAGCAGGTACTGCTGGTACTGATACCTGTTGAACCATCTCTTGCAGTCTTAGTGGTACAGAAGTTGCTAAGAGGGCCGCTAGACTGCGTTCGATAGCGAGGATTCTGGATCCATTGCTCCTGTCGATGCCTGGGGGCTGGTACCGGTGGAAGCGGCTATGACCTCAGAACATGGCACCAGTAGTTCTGCAAAGGTGGAGGCCTCTGGAACATCCTGGAGCCCCGTTAATGCTTTGGAGCTCGAAGACACCCACCGGGGCTGTTTTACCGGTGAAGTATCCTTGAGGGAAACGCCAGTGGCATCTCGATACTTTGAAGGAGATTTACCCTTCGAGGACCGGCTAGTCTTAGAAGACTTCAGTTTGGTTACCTGAGATCCATGGGAGGAAGATGAAGCTCTGGAAGACGTCAATGCAACTGACATCGTGTCTGCGGCAAAAAGGGGACCGAGTTTTGCAGCTCTATTCTGCAGGCCCCTTTTGGTCATCCTTGTGCAGGAGAGAGACTCCGTTGGACAATGTTCAGGACCACTGTTCCCTCTAAGCTGTGCGCGCGCACACACCTCGCTGAGCGAGCGCACATACTTTACAACAGAGCGCACAAAAATTACGGCTCTGATTCTGCTAGAAAACAACACAAACGTCTTAACATTTAAAAGTTATGATTGTAATTACTAGAAATTTCCCGCTTCATTTAGTAATCGTCCATTTTCATTTAATTTGATTAAAATCAATGTGGTGTACATACTGTATTCTGATGTGTAGTCAAATTTTAAAGTATATAACTCCGAGTGTCGTTATGTGGCACACAAAAATGTAACCCTCCTTCAAAAGCTGCACACAGCTGATATTTTATGCGCACACAGCCTACAGAAAATTAGAGGGAACATAGTTCAGGACCCAAACATTTTAGACACCAATCATGGGTGTCGGTGCCGGAAATGGTACCGCCACATTTTGAGCATTTTTTGAAACCACTAGCTGGTTTCTCCATGCTTGAAGAAAAATGGGCCTAGTGCCCAAAATGGCGCCTAGCACCAGAAACAGGGGAAGATCCCTGAAAAAAATACAAGTTTCTTTTTTTTTTTTTTTAAGGAAAGAAGAAGAGAACCGGCGGTACCGGTAGGCATCGAATGAAGGCAGACGCGACCACAAAGAACAAGAAATAAAAGTAAATTTTCTGCGGTGACAGGGTACCACGTCCTGTCGGCTCCACGGAAAACGAAGAACTGAAGTGAGAGGTACAGAGGTGGGAAGGTAGCACAAATGCTCTGTGGGATGCTCCCAAAAGCTTTCCTATTGGACGCTGGGGAGCGTTCCCGCATTGGCTCCGTCAGTACCAATGATACCCATATGTGAAGACTACATTCCTGCTTGTTCCTGGAGATAATATTAAACACATGTATAAAAATGGGAAAAAAGGGCAACATCTGAAAAGCTATACATATATATATAAAGGCCCATAGAATGGGAAATAAAGTTTTGAATCTAGTGGCTGTAAGGGACGAGGCTGACTTTGATTTAGTGGAGACATGGTTCATGAAGAACTATGGTGGGATATATTTATACTGGGCTATAATCTAGTCAGGAAAGACAAGATAAGAAGAGGAGTGAAGCTGTATGTAAAAAAAATATTAAAAGCAACTCAATTGCAGGGCTTATGAGGTAAGGAGGCATCATTGTGGGTTAATCTGGAAGAGGGAATGGAGCATTTATTTATATTGGTATAATATACAGCTCTCCTTCACAGACAGAAGAAATAAAGAGTTAATCAAAGGCATTGACAGTATTGCTATGAAAGGGAAGTGTCATTAAGTGACTTCAATTTGCTAGAGGTTGAGTGGGACATCACAGCTGCAGGGTCATCTAGAAATAAGGATACTCTGGATTCTCTACAAGGAAAATTGTTCTGGCAACAGAACCCACGCAGGAGGGAGCAATACTAGACCTGGTGCTTACAAAAGGGAGGCTATTTTTGCTGTTGTGGGTGATCATTTGGCATCCAGTGATCACCAGATGATGTGATTCAGTATTGGGACACAGGTGGACATGATTTACTCAACGTGAGGGTCCTAGACTTCAGGAAAACATTGTCAAGATGAGGGTATATCTCAAGTAGCAACTAGCTGGATGGGAACATCTGGGGGAAGTAGAAAAGTAGTGGGAACACTGAAAGGCTGTATTTTAAGAGCAACAAATCTTTTTATTAAGAAAGTAAATAAGAGTAAAAAAAAGCCACTATAGTTTTCAAAAGTAGTAACTGACAAAATCAGGGAAACAAAAGGTTATAAATTACAAAAGATAAAAAAAAGGAAGACAAAAATATCTGGAGAAGTTAAGAGAAGCTGATAAAGCAGTCATGAAAGCAAAGCTGCAAATAGAAGAAAAATAGCCAATACTATAAAATGGGGGGCGAGATTTTTTTCAGATATGTTAACGATAGGAGGAAGTATAAAAGTAGCATTCTGAGACTCAAAAGTGAAGGGTAGGAATCTGTAAAGGCTAATGATAAAGCAGAATTACTTCACAAATATATATGTTCTTTGTTCACAGATAAAGGGCTGGAAGTTGGACCGCAATATAAATTCAAATAGGAATGGAAGTGAGGTGCACCTTGAACGATTTTCAGAAGTCTGTGTTCATGAGGAGCCAGCTAAACTCACAGTAGACAAAGCAGTGGGGGCTTGATGAGATACATCCAAGGGTATTAAAGTAATTTAAAGAAAGTCAATATTTCTTTAGAGTTGGGAATGGTTTGGGAGGACCTCAGATGGATAATGTGGCTCTGTTCCATGAAAGTAGAGGGAAGAGGCTGGCCTTGGTAGTAAGTACAGTCAAACCTCGGTTTTCATGATTAATCCATTCGAAAAAGTCTAAAACCGAATGTATGAAAACTGAGGCAATATTTCCCATAAGAAATAATGTAAATCCAATTAATCCGTTCCAGACACCCAAAAATATTCACAAAAAATACATTTTATAGAGAATAACTATATTTTTACATACAGAAAACAATGAGAAATAAATATAAATGACTAATGAAATGGATAAAGAACAAAGCAAGAAGGATCCACAAAAAAAAAAGCCTCCAATAAAGGCGCCAGCCACAGTCACCGGAAACACCACTCTCCCGCTCAGGCAACCTGGAACGCAGAGCTGAGCATGCATTCCAGCCATGTGGCAATGGCTGCAGCAGCACGGGCCCCCAAAGTCTCAGCCAGGCAGCAGAACACTTCTCTCACCTGCCCGATCCTCACAGGACAGCACACACACAGAGATTCTCTGATCGCCGACTCTCTCCTCCGCCTCCGATTCTCAGCAGCAGCAGGACTGGCAAGTTTGGAAGACCCCTTTCAGCAGGGAGTCCCATCAGGGAATCCTAATTGAGCGTCGGAAGCATCAGACCAGCAGAACAGCTCCCAGCACTTCTCTCACCTCACCGGACAGCACACACACAGAGATTCTCTGATTGCCGACTCTCTCCCCCGCCTCCGATTCTCAGCATCAGACCAGCAGAACAGCTCCTACTGTACTGAGCACCTCCCCCTCTCCGGTACAGACCATTTTAAATTGTACGAAAACTGAGCGGATGTACGAGAACCGGGACAAAATCGCAACGAAAAAAGTCATCGAAAACCGAAGCTAACGAAAACTGGGGCATACGAAAACAGAGGTTTGACTGTAATATAATTTCTAGAATCCTGTGGATTGCAGAATTCAAGGTAGCATGGTTTTACTAGAGGCAGATCTTGTCAGATAAATCAAATCAATTTCTTTAATTGGGCAACCAGTGAGTTGGATCAAGGGAGAGCACTAGATGTGGTATACTTTGATTTCAGCAAGGGTTTTGATGTGGTTCCGCATAGATGACTCAGATGCAAACTGAACACCCTTAGTATGGGCCCTAAAGTGACCTACTGGGCCAGAAAATGCGAGAGAGCAAGGAGTTAAGTTGTAAATGAAGTTCCTTCTGAGGATAACTAGTATGCCACAGTGACTGGGGTCCTTGATCCAGTTCTTTTCAACATTTTTGTAAGCAAAATTATGGAAAGAATATCAAGAAAGGTTTGTATCTTTGTGAATGATACCAAAATCTGCAACAAAGTCAACCCTTCAAAAGGTGTAGCTAACATCAGGAGGATCTAGCAAAAGCTAGAAGGATGCTTGGGTGCAAAGGGAGAGGAATGGCCAGGCCAGCAGGAGAAAGCATAGTTACTCACCTGTAGCAAGTGTTCTCCATGAACAACAGGAATATGTCCTCACATATGGTGACGTCACCAACGGAGCCCCTCACAGAATGCTCCCCAGCTTTCAAAGGAAGCCTTTGGGAGGTACGCTGTGCATGTGTACCTGCCGCGGCACCATCTTCTCCAGTCTAATAACATGTTGTTGTTGTTAAGTGCCGTCGAGTCGGAGTCGACTCATGGCAACCCTCTGGATAGCTATCCTAAATTGTGTTCGGTCTTCAGTCAGGCGGCTCATTGTTAACAGACTGGTACCCGTAGCTGCTGTTATTGTATCGATCCATCTCATTGCTGGCCTTCCTCTTTTGCGTTGACCTTCTATCTTACCAAGCATGATGTCTGTCTCTAATGATCTCTCTCTTCGCATGATGTGTCCAAAGTATGAAAGTCGAAGTCTTGTCATCTGAGCTAATAACATAGCAGGAGAAAAAAGGCAACTCCCCAGGGAGATGGGAGGGTTGTCAGGACTTTATTCCTACTGTTCACAGAGAACACCTGCTACAGGCGAGCAACTACGTTTTCTCTGTGAACAAGCAGGAAGTAAATCCTCACTTATAGGACTCCCAAGCTGCAGGCTACCGTAACCTGAGGAGATCAACAGCCCAACAGGGGCAATGAAAATGGAGAAGCCGGAAAGAACAGTAAAACAGTCCCACCAAGGGACTCATCTGATTCAGCATCCTTAGAAGACATCGACTGAAGGGTTTTAGCAGGTAGCCTGGATGAACAGAAGAGCAGGAGTTGCGACATCTCTTTGGGTCTTAGAGGCAACACGTCCTGTCAGGAATCCCCATCCAGACAGTAATGGGCTGCAAAGGTATGGACTGAAGACCATGTCACAGCCCTACAGATTTCCTCTGCAGAAAAAGTGCAGAGGTTGGCTACCGATGCAGCCATCGCACGGACATTGTGAACCGTGACCCTCAAAGCTCAACCCAGCCTGGGAATAAACATGAGCGATGCAATCCACTAGCCAAAAGGATAGTGTGTGCTTCAAGACAGCAGTGCCCAGCTTACTGGGGTCGAAGGAAACTAACAGCTGAGTGGACTGGCAGTGCGCCTTTGTGCACTCCAGGTAGAAGGCTAACATGCGCTTGCAGTCCAACGAATGCAACATTGCCTCTCCCCAGTTAACGTGAGCCTGGGGAAAGTCTGTAAGACTATCGACTGGTTGAGGTAGAACGCAGAGACCACCTTTGGAAGAAAGTGGGGGTGCGTGCGGAGCTCCACCCTGTTCTGGTGAAACCTGGTTTATGGAGGGTAAGCAACCAGAGCCTGAAGCTCACTGATGCATCATGACGTTACTGACACCAGAAAGAGGACCTTCCAAGGTCAGAAACTTCAGAGGGCATGAGTCAAGTGGCTCAAATGGGGCCCACATCAGCTGGGCGAGAACCATGTTGAGATCCCAAGCCACCATAGGCAGCTTGAGCAGGGGCTTTAAGAGGAGCAGAGCCCCTCAGGAATCAAACCACAAGATGCTGAGCTACAACGGTATGCCCCTATCGTGCTGAGGTGAACTCATACTGAATTGGACTTCAGGCCGGAGTCTGAGAGTTACAAAAGGTACACCAGCAACTGGTCCATGCCACAGTAGAAGGGGTCCAGTGCCCTGCTCGTGCACCAGGCGGCAAAACCTCTGCTACTTTAGTACATATGCCTTGCAAGTCAAGGCCTTGCAGGATGCCAGACGGATGTTGGTAACACCCTCTAGCTCAGAGAGGACTACTTGCTCAGCATCCATGCCATGAGGGCCAAATGAGCATTCATTAGGGTGCAGCAAGGTTCTGCCCTCCTGTGAGATGAGGCCTGGGATGAAGAGGCTTCCTCTGTGAGAGGTGCAGCAACAGTGGGACCCACAGCTGCTGAGGCCAGTAGGTGGTGATGGGGATCATGGAGCCCTTGTCGGCCTCCTGGAGCTTCAGGAGGATTTTCACCATGAGTGGTATCAGGGGGTATGCATACAGCAAGCCCTCCTCTGCTGTGGAGAAGAAAGACATCAGAGGTCAGGCAGTTGCTAGCTAGCTTCCAAGAGCAGAACAGAGCCACCTGAGCATTGTGCGCTCATGGCGAAGACCGTCCACCACTGAAGTGCCCCACTCCTGAACGATACGGTTTACCACCACCCTCTTGAAAATCCACTCATGCAGCTGAAGCACCCAGCTGAGGTGATCGACTAGACCTCTGAGCTTGCTGGGCAGGTAAATCGTCCGGAGGTCTATGTCATGGAACAGGGTGAAACTCCACGGTCGAACAGCCTCCCAATATATTTATTTAGTTAGTTAGTTTTGTATACCACCTTATCATTCAATATAGGGGATATGAACCTGTGCCCCCTGCTTATTCACGTAGAACACTGCCACCTGATTGGCTAGGTGTGATCAGAAGGTACGGAGGGCATTTGCTATCGCCTGGAGCTCAAGAGAGTTGATCTGAAGCAGGCACTCTAGCTCATACCACAGCTCTGAGTGTACAGACAGTCCAGGTGCGCTGCCTAGCTGAGCTTGGATACATCCATTGTGAGCGTCTTGCAAGGGGCTGTTGCTTGGAATGGAAGGCCCTTCAGCAGGTTCCCTGACTCTACCACCAGTCGAGGGACCATATCAGGGGTGTGGTGATCGCAACCCTGTCCCAGAAGCGGCCTGTCGCTTGCTTCCATTGCATGCTCAGGGTCCACTGGGTCTGCCGCATGAAGAGACAGGCCTGAGGTGTGACATGCACCGTAGCAGCCATGTGACAGAGGACTCTCAGCATCCTATAGGGCTGTTGTGTGGCGCAGGTGCTGCACGTTGCCTGCCACTGCATGCTGTCTGCCAGTAGAAAGGCCCACACCCAATTCATGTTGAGGAGGGCCCCAATGAACTCTAGCTGTTGCGTGAGCTGGAGGTAAGACTTTGAGTAATTGATCACAAAGCCCAGCTGCTCGAGCATCTGAATGCTGGACGCTGTCTGGTGTGGAACCTTTGATGAGCCAGTCGTATAGGAATGGGAAGACTAAGACCTCCATGTTCCGAAGGTAGGCAGTCACAACCACCAGGCACTTTGTGAAGACCACGGGGTTGAGGCCAGCCCAAAGAGAAACACTCTGTACCGAAAGTGCTGGCCGCCCAGCATCAACCATAGATACTGTCTGTGACTTAGATGGATTAGGATGTGTGTGTACGCATCCTTTAGATCCAAGGATCATAGCCAATCGTCCTTCAGAAGGTATGGGAGCAGCATCCCTGATGAGACCATCTTGAACTTCTCGCGCATGAGGAACCAGTTCAGGTTTCACAGGTCCAGGATGAGCTGAAACACACGTGTCTTTTTGGGAACCAGGAAGAATCTGGAACAGAAGCCCCAACTGACTTGAGCCGGGGGGAACCAGCTCGATGGCTAAGTCAGTTAACAGAGTGGAGACTGCTTCCTGCAACAGGCTCTGGTGCACAGGGTCAATGGGGTATTCCCCAGGGACGTACGGGGGGGAGGGGCAGCTGGGTGAGGTGCAGTCGATATCTGCTTTGGATGATCTGCAACACGCAGGTGTCCAAGGTGACGAGAGGCCACCAGTGAACAAAGTGGGCAAACTGCCCTATACCTGCAGGGGTATCCTGGCAGACAACAGACAGCTGGCTCTGCTCCTGAGGAACCTCTCAGAATCCCGGCCCTAGGACGGGCTGTACCTTCGGGGTCTTTTCAATCAGCTGCTGGTGAGGGGTCTGTGCCTTGGGCCATGCCTGCAGCTGGGCTGGCTAATATGGACGCGAGTAGAAGGCTGCCTTAGCCTGATGTTTCTTCTGCGTGAGGGCCTCGAGAGAGTGTCACATGCTCCTTCTCGAGCTACTCTGCCTTCTCTTTTACTGGCTTCCCAAAGGGGTTCTCTCCACGGCAGAGAACATTGGCGATCTTGTCCTAGACCCATTATTCCAGGTCAGAGAACTGCAGCCATGCCATCTGGCGGGCAACCATGCCTATCTCTGCTACCCTGCCCGTGGACTCGAAGGCATCATACACCATGAATTTGAAGCAGTCTTTGCCATGGGCCACCCAAGGTCCAAAAAGCCTTGCAACTGTCGCTGGGGACAAGGGCGGTAAAGTCCACCAGGTCCAGGATGATATCCTTGAGGAACATGCTCATATAGTTATTTAACAGTTTTTCTATACTGCTGTATCTCCAAGTCTAAGAGATTTACATGATAACAGAATTGGCCAACAGGGCTTTACATGGAACTTTCTAAGAACTGTAACAATAAAGAATATTTATAACAAAGAAAATTGTAATGTTAAACTATAATATTCATGTAGCCATAGGAATGTAAGTGAGCTGGAAGAAGGGGGGGGGGAATTTGTTTAGAGTGTGAAAGGTCCACTTAGGCCAATTGGTTAAGGCTGAGTCAGTAAAGTGTCCAAAGAATAGGTGGATTTTAAGTTTTCTTCTGAAGTCTGCCAGGTCGTTTGTGGAGTAAAGATCATCTGTCAGTGCATTCCAGAGGGTTGGGGCGAACATGGAGAAGGCTCTCTTGGATGTTGTGTGATTAGTCTTATTTATTATGGATGTGTTCTCTCCTGGATCTGTTTGGTATTTTTTCAATGATGGATTGAAGGTAGCTTGATGTCAATTTGTGGTTGATCTTGAAGATTGTGAGTAGGGCTTTGCATTTTACACATACTTCTATGGGTAGCCAATGAAGGTGTTTAAGTATCGGGATGATGTATTCAGCTCTGGAGTCATTGCAAAGGATTCTTGCAATGGTGTTTTGGGCTAGTTGTATCGGGTATAGTGTGCATTTAGGCAGGCCTTGAAAGATGATTTCTTGCAGTACTGAGCAGAAGTCGTGGGGTTGAGCAGAGGTTTGAGGCGTTATGCAGTTTTGAGTTTGTGATAGATGGACCTTGTGATTTTCTTGATGTGCGGGATGAGGGTCAGGCCTTGATCAAGTGTGATCCCTAGGTGGCAAACTTCTTGTTTGACTTGCAGCTGAGTTCCAGCAATGGTTTTGGTAGGAGGCGGTATAAAGTGGTTGCTTTTTATGATGTACAGTACCTCTGTTTTTTTGTAGTTTATTGTCATAGTATGTTTAGAGAGCCAGCTTGTGATGGTTTTGAAACATTTCTCAATCTGAGGTTATGGGGTTGTTGGTCAAGAATGGCATGTACCAGGATGAAACCCTATCCAGGATTCAAGCCTCATGGCCCAGGGGCACCGAAGAGTGCATCTTCGTGCTTTTGGCCTGCTTCAAGGCTGCTCAACCATGATGGAGTTATTTGGTAACTGAGGTTTTTTGAAGCTTGAAGCTTGGGGTCTTCTGGATCCAGTACTGGGAATAGTGTCTCTGGCTGATGATGAGAACTGTGAGAGGAATTTTCAACAGCTTCAATCTTTGCAGGACATGGTGTACAGGAACAGTCACTGCTTCCCTGGAGGACGAGGGGTACTAGAGCAACTCCAGTTCCTTCGTCCTAGGTTCCTCCTCCAATTCCAGAGAGGAGATGGCCTTGGCCATGTCCCTGATGAGGTCTTGGAAGGATATGTCCTCCGGGGGTGACTTGCATCACTCGAGGGGGACGTCTGAGGACTGTCCAAAGCTGTCAATTCCTCCTCAGACTCCCATTCCAATTCGGATTACAAGAGGAAGTTGAAGTAGTGCTGGGTCTCTTCCTCCCGCCTGCTCCTCTGCGCGTGAGAGAGGATGGATGCTAGTGGCCCCTGTGTCACCCAGTGGACCGGCACCAGTGCCCTTGGGCATCGATGTCTAACATGCTGGATAGGGAGATTGCCCTGGGAACCAATATTGATGCCAATCTCCCATCTGAAGTCCCTACCTCAATGGGCAGTGCATAGGTTTCCTGAAAGGGCTGGACAGAGTGCAGTGACGACACTCTCGGTGCCGCAAAGCCTGCATTTTGCAAGTGAGCTTCAAGGGCTTGAAGGCGTTGCTCCAGAACCACCATCTGCAAAGGGGTTGATGCCGCAGCCACCAGCAGGGACTCCACAATGATTGGTGCATTGGGAAACATTCGGCTGCCCTCCTGGGCAATGGGGGTCAACTCCTGCTGCCGGGCAAGCTTGGCCAGTTGTTCCCGGCCATTGCTCTCCACATCACATTGAGGAGGACTGTAATGACGGTGCACCCGGATTTTCTTCCGATGCCTGCCCTTCGACATTGATGGGATTTCATTGGTGAGTCTCTCATTGCTCAGGCTCCTCAGCCCCAAATGGGCATGGAGTTCCTTCCCCATGGACACCTCAGTAGCCTTGGAAAGCATTGACGACAGGGTCAGGGCTGAGGATGCTTTATCCGACCCTTTAGTCCTTGGCATGTTATCTGCAAACAAAGCTCATAGGACACTGGTTGATGATTGGGTCCAAGTTGGCTGCCATCATGGTGAAGAAGAAATGTAATCCTAGACGCTTCTCAGAAGCAAACTGAGAACCCACCACCACCTCTTGGCACTTCTATGGACAGAGAGGCTTCATCCAGAATGAAACAACACGCAAAGTCGTCTCCCGGAAGACATTTGACCGCACAACCAAACGACACAGGAAAACTACAGCAAACAGGAGACAAAGTTGCAAGATAAACCTACCACAGAGAGTTGGAGGAAAACAGATTTGACTTTTAACCATTATTAACAAGGATCTTCTGTCAATATCGAACAGCAGAGCAGGAACGACTACTCCCCCCTGCTCCCTTGTGCATGGCCCTTAGTCGTGGAGCACAAATGGGAAAAGAACAACTGCAGGCATTCAGAGTCATCTCAGACCCCCCTGAGCAGGAAAAATCCTCTTCTGGACTACATATGAGCAAAGAAACTGTAAGTAGCAAACCATGGGGAGGGAGTACCTAGAAGAAGGGATATATCTCTACCCCCTCACCTCACTGTGTAATGTCACAAGTCACACATCATGGCACAGGGTCACAAAAATCCTGCCACCCAAAATATCCATCCCATCATTATCCTCCTCCTCCTCCTAAGGGCTTTCCCCGATACTGCCACTGCATCAACAGCCCTACTACACCCTTCACAACACATACTACAAAAATCTACATGGCAAAACACATTCCGACACTCATACAAGAGACCCACTGGACATAAAAATCCAACTATCACCACCTACAACCGACCAACACAAACAGCACATACAGAACTCTCAGATTAACATAGCACTCATCAATTCCAGATCTATATGTAACAAGACCAACACTATTATAGACCACCTTCAATCACACCAAACAGATATTCTCTGCATCACAGAAACCTGGCTGAAAAGCACCGACCAAATTGTCTTAAACCAAGTAACACCTGGTACCCACACTGCATTCAACTATTTATTTATTTATTTATTTAATTATTTAACATCTCTTCTATACCGCGCTATTAAAATCAGCGCGGTGTACATCGAACAAAATATACTGCAATGCATACATGTAACATTGAGTTTACAGAGAACAAGGGAATATATAACATGGAATAACAGGGATAACTATGTACAATCAACATTATACTATATATATGCTTTTACTATATACCATATTTAAACTCGAGTGGATATTGTACATGTATTCATGTAGGTGGCACGGGTCAACAGTAGTAATGTGAACTATCGTGGGGTCTAACCATTTTCTGGTTGTATTACGGTGCTAAGGTGTTTGATGTAAGTGGGAGGCCTGTTGGTTGTGTGAGTGTCCATGATCACTTCTGGGTAGTATTTTGTGAATAAGTGATGCTTCACGGCTTTGCGGAATTGTAATAGGCTTTTGATGCCGCGGATTTCATGGGGAAGTATATTCCAATTCATGGGTGCGAATAATGAGAAAGCTCTGTTTGATGTAGCTTTAGTACATGATGTCATCATCTTGGGAACTATTAATGTATTCATAGCTGTAGTCCTTCTGTTTCTATTTTCGAGGGTGTTATGGATTAGTTTGCTGATTGGTGTCAGTGGGTAGTTATTCATGGCTTTGAAGGTCAGGACTAGTGACTTATATGAGAGTCTGGCTTGTAAAGGTAGCCAGTGTAGGTCTTTCATGATAGGCGTTATGTGAGCAGATCTTGGTGACCCAGAGAGGACTCTTGCAGCTGCATTCATAGCCAGACGAAGTGGATTTAAGGTTGATTGAGAGAGCCCGTGGAGGATGATGTTCGCAAAATCTAGATGTGGGAGGACTAGTGCCTGGAAGGTTGATCGGTAATCAGTATAGTCAAGTAGGGGGCGGAGGTGGCGTAGCGTTCTGATCTTATGATATATACTCTTTGTCACATTCTTCACATGCATTGTCATATCCAGGTGTTGATCTAATGTGATGCCGAGGTATCGGATTGTGGGTTTGGACGTCAGTTCTATGTTGTTGACCAGCAGCGACGGAGGAGGTACGAACTTACGATTCCTTGTAACAAATAGGACATCAGTTTTGCTATGATTGATGATGCCCTCAAATCAACAAAAGAGGAGGGGGGTGCTAATCCTGGCCAGATCTGACCTTAGATTCAAAACCTCCAATTCAACAAGCACGGACCACTGCAACATAATCACTATAGAGAATAGGCACCTAGCCATCTGCCTCACCTATAGAGCCCCTAAAGCCAATGACGATGAATTATCCACCATACTTGAAACGGTCTGTGCAGCCAACACCCCCTATAAACCACTCATACTATTGGGAGATCTCAACTTCAACTCCACACCCAGCAAAGAATCTACAGCATTTCTAAGAGCAATGGAATCCTTGCAGCTCACCCTAGTGCACACTGGTCCCTCCCATTGCCTAGGCAACACCCCTGACCGCATATTTACCCCATGAACCTCCTGGAACAAAACAATGTAATGAGTCCCCAGGTCACACCGATACCCTGGTCCAACCATCATGCTATTTACTTCAAGTTGCACATCCCACAACAAAGAGCAACACAGAAAACACCTCAAGCAGAAAGAAGATTTAAAGGATTTGATAAAGACCATTTCCTCAAGGAAATCCTCTATAATCTCCCACAAGACTTCACCAATCTGGACGAAACAATAGAAAATTGGAACACCACGATTGCTGCAGCAGCTAGAGCCCCAGAGCGAGTAAACCACAGTAGCATAGCAACAAGAACCACATCAGCTCTCTGGTACTCTGCCGAAATAAGGGAAGCGAAGAAGACACTACACAAGTTGGAACGGTGCTGGTGGCAAGACAAGACGGAAATCACTTCAAAACAATATTAAACAAAACAACTGGAATACAACAACATAATCAACCAACACAAGCAAAAATATCACACCAACCTCATTCTCAGATCCAGTAACAAGCCCAGAGAACTCCGCACGTTGACAAAGGAACCATCCTAGACTGGAGATGAAATTATCCACCCTCAATCTTTTGCAAACTTCCTCCTCACCAAGCTCAAACCCCCTACGAGAGACCATACCACAACTGGACCCCACAGACAGCACAGTATCAGCACCCAATCACAAATGGGGCAAGTTTTAATATCTACAACTGATCAAGTTGCATGCACTATCGCTGAACTAAACACCTGCACTTGCACCCTCTGATCCATGTCCAGTAAGATGGATCAAATCAACCAAAGATGAGCTCGTCCAATATATCCACAACATAATAAGCTCCTCGCTAACTCAAGGATACATACCCACCACCCTCAAACTGGCAACAATCCAACCAATCCCCAAAAGCAAAGCAGCAGATAAAGCAGACTCCGTGTTATACCACCCCATATCCAGCCTTCCATTTCTATCAAAAATCATTGAAAAGATAGTACAGCGAAAATTACAAGACCACGTTGACTCAAATGTTCCTCTGGATCCCCACCAACACGGATTTCATCCCAACCACAGTGTTGAAACCCTTCTCATGCAGCTGATTAACAACATAAAAAAAGGGCATGGCTACTTATGTTTATTGATATCTCCTCAACATTTGACACAGTAGCACACGGCATCCTACTAAGCAGACTCAAAGACACCAGGGCTCCACGGTACACCTCTAAAGTGGTTTCAGTCCTACATCAATGATCGTCGTCAGCAAGTCAAAGTAGGAGCAAACACCTCAATCCCGTTCGTCCCAGAACAAGAAGTACCTCAAGGATCCTCCCTGTCAGCACTACTCTTCAACCTCTATGTACAACCAATCTGCAGAATCTTCAATAAACACAACATACAATATGCCATATATGCAGACGATATAATGGTGTATACCCCTATCCACCTAGTCCCAGACTACACAAATATGGCAGAAATGTATACAAGAGATGAACAACTGGCTATTAAGCAACAATGTAAGCATCAACTTCAAAAAGACTGAGGCTCTAATTATCACAAGAAACTCCTCATTTATCCCCCCAAGTGATTCTTTGGCAAATACATCCATACCAGTAAAAAAAAAGAAATGAGATACCTGGAAATCACCATGGTCCGCATCCTGAATCTAAAAGCACACATTAACAAGATCACAAGAAACACATACCACAAAATGGCCACCATCCGCAGACTAAAACCTCTCTTCAGCCAAAACTACTTCCACAAGTCTGTCAAGCGATCATTATACCTATATTTGACTACTGCAATTCCATTTTCAACGATCTACCAAAACAAACCACCAGACCTCTACAATTGGGCCAAAATGCAGCTGCATGAATAATTTCCGGCTCTGCAAAGTCTGACCACATAACGTCTATCTTACATCAGCTACACCGGCTCCCAATCACCTCATGTGTCAGATACAAAACGACTCCGAACATCTTTAAAATCCGACAAAACCTCTCAGCTGATATACTCCAAGACCTAATATGCACACAACCGAGCAACAGACCACAAAGATAACGAACCATAGACAGCATTCGAACACTAAGTTCATTCAACAAAGCCAACAACTCTACGACCAATAGAGCTCTCTCGCTACCAGCACTCGCCATCTGGAACTCCCTTCCGGAACCACTGAGGAACACCATGGACTTAAAGGACTTCAGAAAGAAACTGAAAACATTCCTCTTCATGGATTACTTCAGTGGTTTACGCAGCAATCGATAACCCATTAGCCTAACACAGATACTGAACTTATTTATATTGTGATATATTTACATAGAATAGTCAGTAAGTTATATGTTCTAGCATGTCCCCCTAACCATACCATGAGTTCTCTGTAAAGTTTGTTGAGTTCTATTGCAAACTGCTTTGATTTTATGATAAGGCGGTATAAAAAACTTGTTAAATAAATAAATTATAAGCACCAGTTGTGGTGATCAGTGACTGAGATGGTCTTGCCACACCTAGTGCATTTTTTTAAAGTCACGAGCTAGCCTAGACATGCTGAAAAATACCGTCACAGCCAAGTTAAACTGGAGAGCTTCCATGGGTGGGAAAACAATTCCAAAGGGGTAAAAGTCACTAAAAGTGAAAAAAGACAACATCAGGAACACCTAAGTTGGAAGACCGACTGATGGCAGGCGGCAAAGCTGGCCCAGGAGAGACAGAAGAACACTTTTTCCCAGACTGCAGGAACACATCCTAGAGGCTCTGTGGAAAAAAGAAGATGGTGCTGCAGCAGGCAGGAAGGCAGCTGCATATGCGCAATGCACCTCCCAAAGGCTTCCTTTGGAAACTGGGGAGCGTTCCATGTGGAGTTCCGTCACCCATACATGAGGACTTAGTTCCTGCTTGTTCACGGAGAAGTGATAAACACAGAAGGTAATCCTTTTTCAATTGAAACAAAGCTCTGCAAAGAGGAGGCATAGGATGAAGGTAAAAGGTGAGAGATTTATTTTTATTTATTTTTATTTATTTTATTTAACACTCATTTATATACCGCATCTTCCAGAGATCAGATGCGGTTTACAGTAAACAACAATCAACAAAGCAGGGTTTGTTTTACATGGAACGTTTAGGAGTAATGCATGGAACAGCCTCTCAGCAGAAGTGGTAAAGACAACGACTGTATATGTATTCAACAAGGCAGAGGACAAGCACAAAAGAATCTGAGGAAGAGGAAGGGATTGTTGAGTGAGTAAGGATGGGCAGACTAGATAGGCCATATGGTCTTTAAGTGTCATAATTTTCCATGTAAAAGGTATGATGAGACCAAAGGCACAGAACAGTGCATCTCCAATATAAAATTGTACGTACTAGAAAAAGAAAGAAAGAAAAAAAAAAAAAAAAAAGACAAAGCACCAGTTCCCCAGCACTGATGGTAAACTCTTGAAAGCATATAGGAGAAAAGTCTACCACGTCTCACTCTTTTTCATAGTAATTAAATACAGGGAAGAGCATCAGCTATGCAGCACTTTGCACCATGATGGCAGTCAGGTCAAAGCAATGCTTTAGTCACAACATGTTACAGCACTCAGGCTAAGCTTTATTTTCACTCTAACACAGCTTCTCTTTACTGCGCATTTCAGCTGTAATATTTTCTGTCAACATATGCATGAGCAAAAAAACCCCATACTTGCATGTAATTTAATACTCAAAATGGAAATGCCTACTGATTTCCCAGCTAGCTGTTGAGACTCCTGGCATGCAGGGCCAGAGCATTACCTGAGCTTGCTGCAAGGACGTAAACCGATCCCAGTTGATCAAAGCTGCTGCTTTTCCCTCTTGAGCACTCCAGACTTCAGCAAGCAGCTGTGTCAAAATCTCTGAGGAAGCTTCTTGCAGCATGTGGAGTCTACGCTCAATTGGAATCCTCCTGTTCTCAAAGAAACTGTCGGTGTACAGATCTAATGGGAATACCTGCAAGAAAAATCAAATGTATGACATGTAAATTGTTTCAATGACTCAATTCCAGAAGAGATTAGTTTAGGATGCACTCCAGGTGTATCATCAAGACTTCAAGAGAAGAAGAAGAGCAGCCAGTTCCTGTGAACGCAGAAGATATGTACTACCTTTCTGCTCTTGGCCAGCGGGATATCTTATTCAGCAATAAAAAGATTACAGAAGACAGATAAAAAAGGAAGTGGTAAAAATTAAATAATATGAAAAAACAGACATGAAAACAAGAATCCAGGGGGGGGGGGGTGGGAAGAAGGCCTGTGAGTAAAAACTAACCAGAGGCTTGCCTGATACCCAGTTTTCTACTGAAAAACTCTGGAGCAAGTTGATCCGATAGATTAATGAAGAAAATTAACTTGAAGGGCCAAAACAACTTGATTACAGAACTAAGATGGTAAAAAGATGACATTCCAGCTAAGACCTGAAGGAAAATTAGCACAAAGCAGTATACAAAAGCCATGGAACCTCCTGAAACATGTGGCTGGGCCAACAAAAATAAAACAAACAAAAAATCCCAAATGCAGCCCTGCAGTTAGACACTACTGATGAGCAGGAGCTAATAGTTCAATCAGGAATTCAATCCACAAATGTTCCAAAGCTGGAAGATGCAACTGTGTTGACATTCATTTCAGATGCCAGTATTCCTTCATAACACAGGGAGGCTGCTGCAAGGGTCCACAGCAAATATAAAAAGTCGGCAAAACAAGTTATAAATATTTTAAAATCCATCTGACTACTTATGTCTAGCTTTTCTAGAGTCAGTGGCCAAACAGCTAAGGATGCTGCTGCCCAAATGTAAAAGTAAATTATTGGCTGAATTAAAGCCACAGTGTTTGTTTTCAAAACCATAAAGAAAAAACACTTGTAATCTAAACAACAATTCATTTGTGTATGTAGGCAGCAGCCTCCTTAGCTCAGGTTTTAAGTGATCCCTGTCTGAAGAGCAGGCACCTTGTTATCTCCAGGAACAAGCAGGAATGCAGTCTTCACAAATGGGTGACATTTGTACCGTTGGAGCCCGCTCCCCAGCATCCAATTGGAAAGCCTTTGGGAGCACTCCACTGCACCTGCACATCTGCCTTCCCAACTCTTCTCTTCAGTTCTTCATTTTCTGCAGAGCCAGCAGGTTGTTTTCTTCCTGTCACCACTGAAAAATGTTCTTTTTTTTGGTGTTTTATCTGTGCTCTGCCTTGCCATCGATGACAGTACCTTCCCTGATACAGGCTCCGTCATTTTCTTATTCTTTTCTTTTACTATTCTAATTGGTGGTGCACCGCAAATTTAGGCCTCTGACTATTTTTCATGCCACAATGGAAAAACACTTCAGTAGTTTTATGTTCAAATATGTTTTATTATTTACAGCATGAAAAACATTACAACAGGCAAAGCAATGATAAACCAATGTGACAACTGAAACAGTAAGACAAATAAAACAGGCAGCGCCCACTTCGAGCAATCATGGATAATAAGAACGATAGAACAATAGAACCTCCCCTCCCTACCAGGGAGGGGGGGCATCTCAAATCCACACTGCGGGGATAATTATTAAACCATAGGGGGTGCCATGGGTGCAAGAGGAATAGGAAATAATATGATCGCCAATCTTAAACCTTACGGGCCTCATCCCCCCCCACCCCCCTCATGGCTGCCGCTGACTTTGGGGTACAGATCCAGGGTTTACTCTTCTCCCAGATCTATATCCTTGCGGAGTAACCTAGCTATGACTCCCCCCCTAACCCCCCCCCCAACCCTATACAGTCTTCGTCTAACGTGTGGAAGTGGGTGGGTAATTGGAGATGATAGAGAGAACTAGAGAACAGAAGGGGCTTAGTGTTCTTGATTTCCCAGAACCTCCAACTAGCAATCAGCCTAGTAGTCTAGCTAACTTTGAGAAGTGGGGAAAAGGCAAAGGAAGCAAACAGAAAGTACGGACAGGAACAACGGGAAGGATAGAGAACAACACAGAGGTAGACCCCCCGGCAGAAACGCTCCCGGGCCCGTAACACTCCAAGACCGCATTCGCTGCAGGGTTTGTGGTGGCAGGACTTCCCATAGAGAGATGATAGCTTGGTTCAGTTCAATGCCCCCCCAAGACGCGGTGGCGGGCCCCCGCTGGTAACAGTTGTAGGTGGGGTCCCCAGCTCCGGAGGAAGCGAGCCCAGCGCTGCTCGTTACCAGCTGCTGCTAGTCGCTCCATGAGGAGGAGCTTGTGGAGTCTGACCCGCCATATCCCATATACCGGTCCCCGGACATCTAGCCAGCGCTGCATGATAGTCATTCGGGCGGACATCAGCACCAATCGCAGCCAACGCAGCACCCAACTTCCCAGCAAACTCCCCCAGTTAGCTTCCCATATATCCAAGACCAAGTGGCGTGCGGTAAGCGGTTCCATTTGTGGCACACATCTACGGATGTGTGATACCACCCGCCCCCAAAACAGCTGGGCCCTGTGGCAGTGCCAGTACATATGTCCCAACGTCGCTTTAGCGGCCCCACACCTGGGGCAGTCAGGACTTGCCACAAGACCCGCCCTCCATGCCCGAACGGGAGCAAAGTAAAGGCGACGTACCAGGCGATATTGGGTGTCCCGATGCAGGACCTGAGTGCTCACAGTGGAAATGGCCGCCAGCCCACTCAAGGATTCCTCCCCAATGTGTTCACCTAAATCCGCCGTCCAGGTCGCCGCCAGAGCATCAATAGCACTCGGTGGCAGCCCATCCCACAACATCTGATAGAGTAACGACACGCGAGTATGCTGGGTACCCCCCATAAGGGTTAGCTCAAGGTCCGAGCATATTGGTCCTCGCAATGCTTCTTCCGGGATCGTACGAATGTAGCTCCGGAGCTGTGTATACTGGAACACATCCCAGACCCCCAATGGGCACCGACGTCGCAGCTCCGCGAAGGCCACCAACGTACCCTCTGGAGATAGTACATGCTCGAGGTTCACCAGGCCTAGGTCTTCCCAGACTCGGAAATGGCTCCGTCCCATGCCTGCTGCAAAATCCGCATTACCCCGTATGGGAAGTTATGGGGTATAGTAGGCAGAAATCAGATGACCTGCACAGAAAAATTGCCACGCCCTTCGAAACGGAACCAAAAAGAGATCCCTGATAATCGGTGCCACCCCGCGCAAGGTCCGAGCGTGTAAGACATACCGAGGATGTAGGGGCGCCAACAGAGCCACGAACTGTTCCGTCGGAGTCCAGTCAGACAGATCCCACAGCCAGTCCCGAACGTGGCGTAATAGGCAGGCCATATTATACCGTCGGACGTCGGGAAAACCCATCCCTCCCAAGGATCTTGGTTGTTGTAAAACGGCCAGGCGAACCCGGGGTTTACGGCCCCGCCACAAGAATCTATTGAAATGACGTTCTAACTGGCGAAGGTCCGCCCGCCGTAGAAGTAGCGGGAGGGTCTGGAGGGGGTAGAGAATCTTAGGAAGCAGGGTCATTTTACATAGAGCCACCCTTCCCCCCAACGATAAGGGGAGATCTTTCCAACGATCAACACACTTGGAGATCTCCTCCAGGATCTTAGTGACATTTAACTGGTAAAGGTCCTCCCCTCGCGCCGGCAAGTATACCCCAAGATATTTAAAATGGCCTGACTCCCATCGCAGAGGAAACGGTCCCTGCCATCCTAGTCGCCCCGCAGGGTTTAAGTATAGGGCCTCGGATTTGTCTAGATTAAGGCGGAGACCGGAGGGGACACTATATTCCTGGATAAGCCGCAACAAATGTGGCAGGCCCTCCTGCGGGTCCCCCAAATGCACCAGCAAATCGTCGGCGAAGGCAGCCACCCGAAATTCATCGTTCCCCACCCGAATGCCCCGAAATTGGGGGTCATCTCGTATACGACGTAGCAGGGGCTCCAGCGACAGTACAAAGAGCAAAGGCGACAGCGGGCAACCCTGCCGAGTCCCTTTTTGAATGGCGAATGCAGGGGACATGACTCCATTGACCATTAGGGCCCCTAGAGGGTCAGCGTATAACAGTTTAACCACGTCAACAAATAGGCCCTCAAACCCCATCATTTCTAGGGTCTGGTGCATAAAGACCCAACTAACCCGGTCAAACGCCTTCTCTGCATCGAAACTAACAAGCAACGATGTCTCCCCAGCCAGTCGCCCTGCGCTAATGGAAAGCAGAATCCGCTGTAGATTGTATGCGACCTGTCGCCCCCGAACAAACCCGGCCTGGTCTCGGTGTACCAGGGAGGGCAGAATGTGCGACAGCCGATCCGCCATAATCTTGGCCAAAAGTTTGGTATCTACATTTAATAGGGAGATGGGGCGGTAAGATCCGGGCAGAAGCGGGTCTCGTCCTAGTTTAGGCAGGATGGTAATCAACGCCTTATTGGGCTCAAACGGAAATTTCCCGCGTCTCACTAGATCCTCAAAGTATCCAATAAGGGGGACAACCACCATATCGCTCAGGGCCTTATAAAATTCACTTCGGAACCCATCCACCCCCGGAGCTCGTCCATTCTTGAGGTGTCGAATGGCTGCTTGAACCTCCTGGCCGGACAGGGGCACATTGAGGGCAGTCAATTGCTCCGCCGTCAGCTTATGTAATCCACAGCCCTCAAGGAAGGAGCGCCCCACCGAAGTCCCGGTCTCCTCCTGAGCGTATAACTGCTGATAAAATTCAGTGAAGACCTTTTCAATTTTAGCAGAGTCACGGGTAACCTTGCCATCAGGTTGTCGTATGGCCCCTATTTGCCGAGAGCCACCAGGGGGTTTCAGTAGTGAAGACATCAGCTTACCGGCCTTGTTCCCAAACCAGTAGAGTTTATAGCGGTAATACAACAGCGATTTGTACGCTCGTTGGTGAAGTAACGACTCTAATTCTGTTTGTACTTCCCGGAGTCTGCGTATATGGGCTCCCCTGTGTGAACTCGCGGCCTCCCGGCGCACTCGGCCCAATTCCTTTTCCAGCCCAATGATCTGTTGGTTGAGTTGCCGTCGTCGGCGACTCTGGTAACTGATAATATCCCCCCGGAGTACCGCCTTGCCGGCCTCCCAAAAGAGAGCGGGGGAGATATCCGGTGAGGCATTGAAAAGTTCGTATTCTTTCCAGCGCTCCTTCAAAAAGGATTCAAAATGGACATCGCCACAGAGCTCCAATGGGTATCTCCATATTCTACCTGCACTAGGGCGGCTCCTCCGCAAATCCAGTATCACCATAGCATGGTCGGAGATAACAAGGGGGCCAATATTGGCCTTGGAGACCCGGCTGAAAAGGGAGTCCGCTACCAAGAAAAAGTCGATACGTGACCACGTACCATGTGCCCGAGATAGATGTGTGTAGTCCCTGTCTCCGGGGTGCAACACCCTCCAAATGTCCATAAGGCCATACGCGTCACAGAGACCCCGGAGCCTACGGCGCGCCCGAGGATTCCCACTCTCCGAGGGGCTCGACCTATCGAGACTGCTATCCATGGTGACATTGAAGTCGCCCCTATGATGGCCTCATAGCCACTAGAGTCTGCCAGCAATTGAGATAGATCCTGAAAGAAGGTAGCCTCATAGACATTAGGACCATATACCGAACAGAGAAACACCTTCCTCCCAGCCACGCTTCCCCACACACCAACATAGCGGCCGTGCGGGTCTACAACCACCTTTTCTTCTTCCCAGGGAATGGATTTGGCCACTAGAACCACCACCCCCCGCTTTTTCCCCACAGCCGGGGCCCCGTAGACATGGGCTTTAAAGCCAGATCCCAGTTTCTGGTGCTCCCCCCCAGTTTGATGGGTCTCCTGCAATAGAATAATGTCCGCACGGTGGCGCTTTAAATGTTGTAGAACTTTGGAGCGTTTCACCGGAGAGCCCAGCCCACAAACATTCCAGGAAATAACCCGAGTAAAATCAACCATAACAGTTAAAGGAGACAGAAGACCAGTAGATACTCACCCAGTAATTTAGCGAAGGAGAGCCCCCCCAGCCAAGGGCCCCCCTCTGTGTCAGTCCGCACCACCTCCTCCAGCGCACCCAACTATAATTCCCACACTTACTCTCTCCCCCATCCATCAGTCCAGTTTTTCCCCTATCTCCACACTCACTTCCGAGTTCCATGTCAATGCTTCTCCCCCCTTCCCCGCACCCCCCCGCCCCCCCTTCCCTTAGCGTCCCCCCATCCCCCCTCCCTCCCCTCACAATCACTTCCATCACTTTCACACTAGCCTAAGCTAGTCCCTCCTAAACTTCTGTGGCATGTAGGCCCCCCGCCCCTCCCCAACTGCTCGGTGACATCCCCAGTTCTATTTCCTATTAAACCCCGCTGCACCCCCCAGAGCCTAACTATCTCAAGAGAGCAGGAGTGACCATGGTTCAGCAGCGTACAACCAAAACCAGCAGAGCGGTCAATTACCCGACAGCCTCTCAGACCCCCTGCACCACTCTGAAATATATGGCACGGTTCAATACATAAACAATTCCGTGCAGAGGGCGTCTGCCTGAAGTGCTCATGACGCAGTTGGCATGCGCGTCCATCAATTCGGCTATTGCTGGAGGTAAACCCCATTGGAGACCGGGAGGGCCGACAGCAGCCCTCACGGTATCCAGAGCCTCCCATCGGGGTGGGAATAGTAGAGTGATCTGGTCTGCTCCCCGAGCTGCATGCCTCTACAGGCTATAACCCAGCAGTAGGGCTCTGTGTACCCCTTAACATGAGCACAGCACAGAACAACAGAGCGTCTAACAAATCTCTTTCGTGCTGTGCCTTCCGTATCATTATTGGAACAGGGAACAGGGAGCAGACCGTAGGTAGGGAGAACGGTGGAATGGTGGTATCCCTTGCAGAGGAGCAGCGGCCCACCGGCATTTTCACTGATGCACGATGGTGCCGCCCCTCCCCAGCCCCGCCTCCCAGGAGCCCCTCCCCCGGGTAGGCACCACACCGCCACTGGGAGTTCGGTAGCAGATCCCTTCCTTCCACCAAACATTCAACTGTACCTAACTTCCCGGGGGCCCCAGATTTCCGGCTCACCCAAGAGACAAATTGCAATCGTTACTAGTAATCTAAGACAGGCAACAAAGTAAAACTTTGAACAGATACAACTGTAGCCAACCAGGGTACATACTGCTGCTACTGTAACAAAAACTAAATACAGAATAACAGATTGAGTTGGGTATTCCTGTGGGGCCAGTCTAACATCACTCGTTCTCCTCGGGCCTCAAGAAGTGATGGCTGTTTTGATAGCATAGACGGAAGTGGAGTTGGTGAATGTCCCATAGGGTCAGGGCGGCTGCTCAGCCGCAGTCCAATGCTCGCTTCCCTCCAGCCAGGTCAGCAAGGCAATAACCCCACTCCGCAGTCTACTAGTTTGTGAGAGGCCATGTGATACTTATAGTAGCATCGTGAGATATAGGGGAAGTTCGCGACGTTAGTATGCCCTCACCCTCTCAGCTTAATAACTGTTGTAAAAGTACAGCCCGTGCTCCTCTTCAGGCAGGAAAATATTTCCTGTGTAATTTGGCGGTAGCGTGATGCTCTCACATTCCGGTTAGCCCAAACTGTTACAGAAGTCCCGGGCCTCTTCGGGAGAGTTGAACACGCAGTTCCCTCTTTCACCATGGATTCGCAAAATTGCTGGATATGCAAGAGTGAAGCGAATCCCGCGTTCTATGAGCTTGCTACAGGAGTCTTTGTAAGCCTTGCGTTTGAGGGAGACACCTGTAGAATAGTCCTGGAAGATCAGAACCGGGTTGTTGGAGGCTTCCCTCCGCCGCAACTGTCGGGAGGCCCTCAATACCTCGTCTTTCTGCGCGGAGTTGAGGAATCGGGCAATCACCGCCCGCGGGCGACGGTCTCCCGCCCTAGAGGGCCCCAGGCGGTGGGCGCGCTCCAGCACTACCCGCCCGACGTCCTCAGGTAGATTCAGAGAGGTGGCGATCCATCGCTCCAAATATTGCCGCAAATCTCGTTCTGCAATAGCTTCTTCGATTCCAATGAACCGCAAATTGTTGCGGCGACTGCGGTTCTCCAAATCTTCTAATTTTTCCTGGTGTTGGACTATGGTCTCTTCCAAGCTCCGAATCCGGGTGATGTCTTGCTCATGCTGGTCTTCCAGGGAGCCGATCTGATTTTCAGCATGCTCAACCCGCTTTGTGAAATCCGCCACTGCCTGAACCACCTCCTTCATCTGAGTGGACAGGCCTCCCAATCGTCCTTCCAGGGCCCCCACCACTGCCCTCGACACCTCCGCCACCAGCGCCGTATTTTCTGGGGGTCCCGGGAGCTCGTGCCTGCTCTCCGCCATCTTATCTTCCCTGTCGCGTGCTCTGGTTCTGCGGGGGATTCTCGTGGCCATACACCAGATTTCTGTGTGTGGGAAGAATTAACACTTCCTCCACGTCCCCGCAAAGTTGCTCCCCCACGCTGGCTTAAAATTAAGAATATTAGCGCAAGTATTCGGTATGGGGGAGGGCGCGGGCTCCGGAGCCGAGATAGACACGTCCACTCAGCTCACCATGCCACCGGAAGTCTAACACTCCAGTAGTTTTAAAAAAAACATATACCAAATGCTCTGGTACTCTCTCAGTCCCTGATAAACATGACTGGTGTTTAAAAGTTTTGGGCCCAGACGATCTACCAAAAGAATGTCTGTTGTGCCAACAAATGACAAAACGAGGGCTAAAGAACAGGGCTAATAAATATGATTCTATTTGCCCCGGACTCTATTTCTGTTGCCTCTCCATTGTCGAAGACGTCAGCCTCCTCTCATTCTCAAGTCTTTTCAAAGTCCAAACATAAGTTTAAAACAAAAGCATCAGCATCAAAATAAGTCCTTACATCGTCATCGGGATTCAACAAAAGGTGCATCCGATGCTGACCGGCCTGCCAAACAGCCCCAGCGGGAGGACCAACCCTCCAAAGCACCACGCTCCAGGATGCTCCCGAGGCTTCGACCTCTGGAGAGCTACTGGTACCATGCTCGGGGATAGTGGCTCGAAGCCCCATATGCGATTCCACCCAAGCATCGGTCTCCTCCCTCGATCAGCATATCTTCGCTATCAAAAGGAGCTTGGCAGCACTCCTGGCAGCCTTGGTACCAGTGGTATCAACAACTCCAGCGACACAAGCACCTGTTCTTACCTCGAGACCAGTATCTCCCGGTACCATGCCAGCCCTCGAGCCTATTTTGAGAGATCCTCTCCCTCCGATACCAGCATTGTAACAGATAGGCAACATTGGTTCAGTTTCCAGTACCAATACAATTCTGCTTGAGCACCGACATTGGGCCTTGACATTGGCACGGAATTGTCGATACTTTGACTTTCTTTTGGAATCAGACTCTTCCTCGTCCGATTCTGAGGACACATCTGAGGATTCCAGGGCCACCCCTCAGACCATTGCCCTCTTCATGAGCAGCATCAGTCCCCGCCAGAGGACATGTCCTTTCAGGACTTCATTAGGGATATGGCGGTAGGTCTCCAGATAACTATGACATCAGAGACAGAACAGAGAGCAGAGGAATTGTAAATCCTCAAATACTCCTTGGCACCCAAGGAGGCAGCCATGTTACTGGTGCATTCAATCCTACAGGATGTAATGCTACATACGTCAGAGGCCCTGTTAACGGTTCCTCCTATCAGCAAATGGCTTAATACCATTTACCAAATTCTGACATCTTCTGGCTTTCAAAAGCCAGTTACCACACTATTCCATGGAGGTGGAATCAGCCATGTGACACATCAAGAGTTCGAACACTCATTCCTCCATGCTTCCAGGCGAAGATGCTAGAAATCTTGATGTCTTTGGGCGTTGATGTTTTCAGGCATGCATGCTCATGTCCGGGATCACTTCATACATGCTCTACATGGGCATGTATCTCAAGGATATCTCCAGAGATTTGGAGAATCTTGCTCCTTTCCTTCCTGATGACAATCAAGATGTATTCCTGGCCTTAGTCAAGCAAAATCAGAATACATCCTAGTTCCTTACAAGAGCATCTTTAGATGCCTTTGAGTCTTCCAGAACCTCAGCAAACTGCATGGGTGCTCATAGAATGGCCTGGCTCCAGGCATCGGAGCTCAAGCAATGGGTTCAGGATAAATTAGCCAATATTCCCTGCTCTGGAGAAAACCTCTTTGGAAAGGGTTGGAAATAGAAGGCTGGAGAGTTTGAGGCAGATGATCTCACCCTCAAAAGGCTCTCCCAAAAGACTTCTGACCCCTCCAGAAAGAAAGCCAATTCCAAGAAGTCTCTTTTCTAAAAAGAAGAGATTTTACCCGTCTTTTCCACCTCAGGCTGCTTACCAATCCCAGCAGCAACAACAACAGAGGCAACAGGGCCCTTGTCAGCCCAAGAAGCCTAGGGCATCTAAGCCACAACCAGCTGCTCCACCACAGTCAGCACCTGGGTTTTGACTTTTTTCTAGAGAGCATAGCCACTCTGCCTCGGCAGGGTCCCCAGCCCCTTCACATAGCAGACAGACTTTATTCTTACACCCACAGGTGACATCTCATCACATCAGAACAATGGACTCTCAACATCATCCAAAGGGGTTATCTTCTGCATTTCCAAAGCTTTTCCCCTGCTACCTTCATGAGGAATTATCCGGCCAACCTCCTTTCAATAGAAGTAGCCGCCCTGTTAACTCAGGGTGCTGTCAAAATAGTTCCTCCCCTCCAAGAGGGCAGGGGCTTCTACTCTTCTTACTTCTTTATTCCCAAGAAGACAGGAGGGTTCAGGCCCATTCTCTATCTTCGAAATCTCAAGTTCCTTGTTCAAGAAAAATTCAAGATGATTTCCCTAGAACTCTTCTACCTTACCTTCAGAGAAATGATTGGCTATATTTTCTAGACCTCAAAGAGGCATACACTCATTTGCTGATCCACCCTCTACAAAGGCATTATCTGCAGTTCTGGGTTCAACAAATCCATACCAGTATCGGGTGCTTACCTTTGGGCTAGCATCTGCACCCTGAGTATTCATAAAGTGCATGGAGGTACTTTCTCTTCCCCTTCTTAGACGATTCCCCAGAAGAGATAAAGCACAGTTACTTACCTGTAACAGGTGATCTCTGGGAACAGCAGGAATAAGTCTTCACATATGGGTACGTCGGTACCGACGGAGCCTGCGCGGGAACGCTCCCCAGCTTCCCAAAAAAGGAAAGCTTTTGGGAGCATCCCACAGCGCCTGCGCGCTGCCTTCCCGCCTTTCCTAACCGCCTCTCTCCAGTTCGAGTTTTAAAGCTGAGACAAAGAGAGAGAGGAAAGGATAGATAGAGAGATACAACTCCTAGGGGAGGTGGGTGGGTTGTGAAGACTTATTCCTGCTGTTCCCAGAGATCACCTGTTACAGGTAAGTAACTGTGCTATCTCCAGGAACAAGCAGGAATGAGTCTTCACATATGGGGACTCCCCAGCTAGAGAGGCCTGGGAGATCCCCAAGGTTGTGAGACCCTGAGAAGGGCTCTACCTCCTCCCATGGATCTCAGGCATCCAACCAGGGATGGAGAGCAGGAGTTAATTAAGCATGGAACAGGTGTTTGAGAACAGCCTGACCAAACAAGGCATCCTGGCGGGAGTCCTTGTCCAAACAGTAATGGGCTGTGAAGGTATGAACCGAGGCCCAGGTGGACGCTCGACAGATCTGGTCGATGGACACAGAATTTAGATAAGCCATAGAGGTGGCCATGGCCCTCACATTATGAGCTGTGACGCCCTCCAAAGAAAGGTTCTTACTCTGGTAGGCGAAAGAAATACACTGAGCAATCCAATTGGACAGTGTCCTCTTAGAGACTGGAAGTCCCAAATGAGAGGGATCAAAAGCAACAAAGAGTTGAGAAGACTTTCTATGTTGCTGTGTCCTTTGTAAGTAAAAAGCAAGAGCTCTCTTACAATCCAAGGTATGAAGATTCCTCTCTGCACTTGATGCATGAGGACCTGGAAAAAGACAGGTAAATACACCTCTTGATTAAGATGAAAAGGTGAGACCACTTTAGGCATAAAGTGTGGATTGGTCCTAAGGACTACCTTATCATGATGGAACCTTGTATAAGGTGGATTAGCCACTAAGGCCTGCAGTTCACTGATGCGGCGAGCTGAGGTGACTGCAATAAGAAAGATAACCTTCCAGGAAAGAAATTTCAAGGAGGTAGTGGCTAAGGGTTCAAAGGGTGGCTTCATGAGCTGACCAAGAACCAGATTCAAGTCCCATGCCACTGGAGGTGGTCTGATGGGAGGTTTAGTTAAAAGAAGGCCTCTCATGAATCTTGCAATAAGAGGATGAGAGGAGACAGGTTGTCCATTGAGAGGCTTGAGGGATGCTGCAATAGCACTCAAATGGACCCTTACTGAATTCGTTTTGAGTCCTGCATGGGAAAGATGCAGGAGATACTCTAATAAAGAATTTAACAGTTTTGCTAGAGGGTTAATACCCTTCTCAGCACACCAAATGGTAAATCTTTTCCATTTAAAAGCATAGGAACTTCTAGTAGAAGGCTTTCTGGAAGCATGAAGGATATCCCTTACTTGCTGAGAAAGATGCCAATCTTGAAGGTCTAAGCCTTCAGCAACCAAGCCCTGAGATGGAGAAATTGGGGGTTTGGGTGCCACAACGTTCCTCCCTCCTGAGATAGGAGATGTGGAGCAGACCCCAGGTCCAGGGAGGGAGCTTGAGAGAGATGCAGAAGTAGAGGGTACCACACTTGGCGTGGCCAACGTGGAGCTATGAGAATCATAGTCCCTTGATCTCTCTGAAGCTTGAACAGGGTCTTGGGAATTAGGGGAATGGGTGGAAAGGCGTACAGGAAGTCTTGACCCCAATGAAGGAGGAAGGCATCCCTGGCCTGAACTCCCTGACACGGAATTCTGGAACAGAATCGGGGAAGTTTGGCATTCCACGGACTTGCAAAGAGGTCTATGTCCGGGGTTCCCCAAATTCGAAAGATTCTGACTATCTGGTCCATATGAAGGGACCATTCGTGTGGAAGCAGAACTCGACTGAGTCTGTCTGCCCAAGAGTTTTGAACTCCTGGAAGGTATACTGCCAGAAGATGAATTTGATGCTCTCTGGCAAAGGCCCACAATCTCAGAGCTTCGTTGCAAAGCGACAGAGAGCCAGTCCCTCCCTGCTTGTTCACATAGAACATGGCTACTTGGTTGTCCGTGTGAATGAGGACTGTTTTGTAGCTGAGCAGGGTATGGAAGACTCTGAGAGCCAAGAAGATTGCTCTGAGCTCTAAGAAGTTGATATGTAGGGAGGTCTCCTGTGGGGACCAAATGCCCTGGGTGGAGAGGTCTTGAAGATGAGCTCCCCAACCCTTTGGAGAGGCATCTGTTGTAAGGATTGCTTGGGGTAACAACTGTTGGAAGGGGGACCCCAGCAACAGATTTTGAGTGGACTTCCACCACTGGAGAGACCAAAAGAGGCGCCTGGAGGTTGCTATTTTGTCTGACAGATTTCCAGATGCTTGGGTCCACTGGGTGGACAAAGTCCATTGAGCTGCCCTCATGTGAAGGCGAGCATAAGGGACCACATGCACCGTGGATGCCATGTGGCCTAGCAGTTGTAACATCTCTCGAGCAGTTAGATGGGTTTTTAACTGAATCTGAGAGGCTAACTGCACTAAGCGTAGGCAATGGGCCTGGGGAAGATAGGCCCTTGCAGTTGTGGTATCCAGCAAGGCCCCTATGAACTCTAGAGACTGAGTAGGGGAGAGTTGGGACTTTGGGATGTTTATAACTAGTCCCAGATACTGCAGGACACGCATTGTGCAGGCTAGGGAAGTCTGGGCCTCTGACTGGGATGGAGCTCGAATGAGCCAGTCGTCCAGATATGGGAATATGAATATTCCTAGAGTGCGTAGAAATGCAGCTATTACTGCCATGCATTTTGTGAACACTCTTGGAGCAGAGGCCAGACCAAAGGGAAGCACCCTGTATTGATAGTGCTTTCCCTGATAAAGGAACCAAAGGAACCTTCTGTGTGCTGGATGGATGAGTATACAGGTATACGCATCCTTGAGATCTAGAGAACAAAGCCAATCCTGACTCTGAAGGAATGGAAGGAGAGTACCCAGAGAAATCATCTTGAATTTCTCCTTGCACAGGAATTTGTTCACTTCTCTGAGATCTAATATGGGTCTGTAACCCCCTGTTTTCTTTGGAATCAGAAAGTAGGGGGAGTAGAACCCTGAGCCCTGTTGAAGAAGAGGTACTTCTTCTATTGCCCCTTGGGCAAGAAGGGTAGAAATCTCTTGACCCAGAAGGTCAAGGAGAGATGTTGGAGAATTGAACTGTCTCACCATGGTGTAGGAAGGAAGGTTTAAGAAATGAAGTTTGTACCCTTCCCTTATGATGGAAAGGGTCCACTGCTCTGCTGTGATTTGCTCCCATCAGGGAGCAAAGTGAGCTAACCTTCCTGGAATGGTGAGAGGCTCTGGTTCTTTTAGAGCCAGAAAGGCTAAGTTCTCTAGGTGCAAGTCAAAGGCCCTGAGGAGGCTGAGGCTGTTGGGCCACAGTAGGCCTTGCAGCCTTAGCCTTGGTCTGTTTAGGTTGTTGACGCTTTGCAGCAAAACGACCTGCAGAAGATGTCTGCTGACCATAAACAGGATATCTTCCCTTCTTGGGAAAAAATGTCTTTTTGAACAACCTTTTCTGGACAGGATTAGAGGTAGACTTTGAAAGTCTATCCAAAGCAGAATTTTCTGCATCCATCTGAGTGGCCTTTGCTTGCCAATCTTTGCCAAACAGGTTTTCACCTGTACAAGGAAGATTTCCTAATCCATCTTGGACCCAGGGTTCCAAATCAGAAGCTTGTAACCAAGCAATTCTGCGTGCACCTATGGCAATGGCCGAGGCTCTGCTGGCCCCCTCAAAAGAGTCAAAGGCTGCACGGTTAGAAAATTTGGAGACATCCTGGGCATGCTTAAGCCAGGTAAGAAAGTCTTCCCTTTTATCTTCTGGAAGAAAAGGGAGGAAAGTTTGCAGATGATCTGTAACTTCTTTCAGAAACATCCCCATATAGAGACTATAGGAGTTGATTCTGGCAACAAGCATACTGGCTTGAAAAAGTTTCCTGCCAAAAGCAACTAAGGTTCTACATTCTCTTCCTGGAGGAGCAGATGAGTGCCTCTTTGCACTCTTTAACTTTTTCATAGCAGACTCCACCACAATAGAATGGTGAGGAAGCTGAGTTTTATGAAATCCAGGACAAGGAGGGACACGATACATGGTATCCAACCTATGAGAATGAGAAGAGATGGTGAGAGGAGTCTCCCTTATGCCTATCATGTGGTCATAAAGGATCTCATGAACTGGCAAAGTGGCTGCTTCTTTAGGAGCCTTGGGATATTGCAAAATATCCGATTTTTTGGCTCTAGGCTCTGTCTCAGGGGCTACTGAGATAGAAAGCCCCTTGGCCACTTCCCTTATGAAGTCTTGAAAAGACAAGTCTTCTGGAGGGGCCTGAGGAAGAAGTACCGATGCTTCGATAGAGGCCTCCGATGCATCAGAGTCTTCGGAGGAATCGAAGTATCGCCTGTCTGGATGCTCTTGTAAAGCCCGATACCCATACTGGGTGGTATCGACATCGGGAGTCATCGGTACCGGATTGGTACCTATAGGCATCATCGGACAGGGTACCGCTGCAGTCGACACTGAAGCCGATGTTGATGCAAGCAGTACCGGCACCGGAACCGATATCGGAGCCGGTGTCGGAGCCGGTACCGACAACGGAGCTTGTTGCGGTACCAGCGGCGTCGCAGCTTGTATGAATGCCGTAATGGCACGCTGCATAGTCAGAACATTCTGATCCATCGACGCCATGAATGTCTGGAGCTCGGTACCGGCGGATTCCACCGGTACCCCAGAACATTGCAACAGGTGATCATCGGTCGAGGCCGTGCCATCGATGTCAACCTGTGACCCCATAGGAGGAGCTTTGGAAGCCGGAGCTTCCCGCCGGGGTACTTTTGCCGGTGCAGGATCCTCGAGGGCAAGCCCGGAGGCATCTCGATGCTTAGAGGGAGATCTACCCTTCGAGGACCGGATGGACTTATGTTTGGTTACCTGAGATCCATAGGAGGAAGAAGCAGCCCTGGAAGACGTCGATGCCACTGAAGCTGCATCAGAGGGAAACAGTGTACTGAGCTTGGCTGCTCGGTTCTGTAAACCTCTTTTAGACATCATGGAGCAGGACGGACAATCCGTGATGGAATGGTCAGGACCCAAACACTTAAGACACCAGTCATGGGTGTCGGTAACAGAGATGGTACCGCTGCACTTAGTGCATTTTTTAAACCCGGAGGCAGGCTTTTCCATGAGGAATTTTCTGTTAGGCCTAAGGCCCAACGAAGAAAAATACACTGAAGTGGAACGGAAAGTATTTTTTTTTTTTTTTTGAAGAAAAAGAAAGAAAAGACTGGCGGTACCGGTCCGACGTCAAAGAAGGCAGACGCGCGACCAAAGAAATAAAATAAAATAAAGAACTTCTTCAGCGATGACAGGAACACGACCTGCTGGCTCCGCGGAAAAGAAGAACTGGAGAGAGGCGGTTAGGAAAGGCGGGAAGGCATTGCGCAGGCGCTGTGGGATGCTCCTAAAAGCTTTCCTTTTTTGGGAAGCTGGGGAGCGTTCCCGCGCAGGCTCCGTCGGTACCGACGTACCCATATGTGAAGACTCATTCCTGCTTGTTCCTGGAGATAACTAGCTCTTCATCGCACCATCACAGTACTCCAAAGTCTGGAATTTGTTCTAAATTTCCCCAAATCCCACCTGGTGCCATCCCAGCAGCTCAGATTCATCGGGACGCTTCTAGACACTTGTCAGGCATGAGCTTTTCTCCCACAGGATCGCTCTGTTCGTCTCATCGAGCTGGCCCATGCTATAAGAAGCCACACAGTGGTCACCGCTAGAGAGATGCTGCGCCTTCTGGGTCACATGGCCTACATGGTCAATGTCATTCCATATGCTGGGATACACATATGACAGGCTCAATGGACCCAAGAAATCAGGCGTCTCACCTCCTCTGGTCAACTCCCTTCAGTGATGGTGAACCCCTCAAAACTTACTCAGAGGGTCACCTTTTTGGATGCCTCCACCTCAATACACCCTGACAACGGATGCTTCAAAGCTCGGGTGGGATGCACATCTGAACAGTCTCACTACACAAGGGCAATGGACACAACAGGAATCTCAGATGCAGATCAATCTCCTTGAGCTTCATGCTCTCACACATGCCCTTTGGGTTTTTCAACTCCAACTTTAAGGGAAACAGGTTTTAGTCCAGACAGACAACCTGGTGGCTATGTTCTATGTGAACAAACAGGGAGGAAATGGGCTCTTATCTCCTCTGCCAAGAAGCCCTTCATCTCTGGTTCTTCTCAATTGCACACCACATCCATCTCAGGGCGGTGTATCTCCCTAGCGGATGGGCTCAGCCGCATCCAATGTCCACATGAGTGGATTCTAAATCAAGAGATGGCCTCCTGGATCTTACACCTATGGAGGACCCTCAGAATAGATCTGTCTGCCACACAGGAAAATGCATGACTGCCACTATTCTGCTCAAGGCTTTCCTTCCTTCGCAGTCAGGCGACGGATGCCTTCCATCTCTACTGGGGCAGGGACCTGCTTTTTGCATTCTCACCCATCCTCCCTAATCCCCAAAGTCCTGTTCAAGCTGCAGGCCAACAGGGGGCTCTATGATTCTACTAGCCCTGCCAGCCATGGTTTCCTCTGCTGCTTTGTCTAGCACAGACTCCACCCCTCAGCTTGGGGCAAGCACCCAACCTCCTCTCTCAGGAATATGGGACGCTCCTCCATTCTAATCCACGGCGTGGCTGCTGAAAGCATAATGACTGATGACCTCAACCTTCTTCAACAAGTCAAGGACATTTTACTTGCATCATGCAAGCTGTCTACCAGATGTTCTTATGCCTTCAAATGGTGATGGTTCACCATCTGGAGTACCCCGAAACACACTGACTCTTATGTCTGCCCAGTGAAATTTCTTTTACAGTATCTCCTCCACTTATCCACTGCAGGGCTTAAGACTAATTCGGCTCGAGTGCATCTTAGTGCCATTGCAGCCTACCATAGGCCCATTGCCTCGCATCTCTTGGTGCAATGTTTCATGCGGGGTCTTCTGTTGTCCAATCCACCCATCAAACCTCTGCCAGTGGTGTGGGACCTTAATGTGGTCCTAGCACAGCTTCTAAAGCCTCCCCTTTAGTTACTACTTCTTTGAAATTCCTCTCCTGGAAGGTCAACTTCCTCATTGCCCTCACCTCTGCTCGCCATATAAGCGAGCTGCAGGCCTTAATGTTGGATCTTCCATACACTCGCTTCCACCATGACAAAGTAGTTCTCCGGACCCATCCACACTTCCTTCCGAAGGTGGTCTCAGTTTTTCATATTAATCAGTCTGTGATGCTCCCAGACTTCATGCCTCCAGAGCTGAAGCAGCGCTACACATGCTAGATTGTAAACACGCTCTGGCTTTCTACTTGGACAGAACCACGAATTTCAGAAAATCCTCTCAATTATTTGTCTCCTTTGATCCAAGTCACCTTGGACGTCCAGTGCTGAAATGCACCCTATCCAAATGGATTGCGGACTGCATTTCTTTTGCCTATGCTAAGGCAGGCCTCTCCCTTGTTGGTCATGTCACTGCACACAATGTAAATAGTTAATGCCAATGTTTCAGTGTATGTTACATCTTCAGTTCTATGTAAACCGCCTTGACTCGGAGAAAGGCGGTATATAAATACAGCTAAATAAATAAAATAGCAACCTCTGTTGATAACCTTCGGTCTGTCTCTATTGAAAGAGATCTGTCGAGCAGCTACCTCGTCCTCCATTCACACCTTTGCTGCTCATTACTGCCTAGAAGGAGACTCCCATTGGGATGCTGTTTTTGACCAGGCTGTCCATCAGCATCATTTTAGGACTTAATCTCAGCTCCTGCCCTCCGTCCCCGACTCTTCTAGCCATGATCTTGCAAGCTGTAATAAAGTCCAATGGGGCCACTCTGTATCTATACCCTTTGGCTCCATCCTCTAGCCTCATGGTTGTCTGTTTTAGGCTGATGCCTGGGAGCTAGCGAGTCCCATGTATGAAGAGTACATTCCTGCTTGTTCCTGGAAATAGTGTTGTTACTCACCTTTAACAGGTGATCTCTGGAAACAGCAGGAATCGGTCTTCACAATCCATCCTCCTCCCCTAGGAGTTATAGGGTATTTTTTATTTTGCCTCGATTGCTCAGCTACAAACTCAACTGAGGAGAGGAGTCGCGAAGGCAGATGCTCAGGCACAGTGGAGTACTCACAAAGGCTTTCCAATTGGACACTGGGGAATGTTCCCATGCAGGCTCCATCGGTACCAATGTCACCCACATGTGAAGACTGATTCCTGCTGTTCCCGGAGATCACATGTTACAGGTGAGTAAGAACGCTTTCTTAACTCAAAAGCTTTTTTTTTTCCTAGTTGTATATCATGTTTGTCTGTTTCAACTAGATTAATAGTCCCTACTCCATGGAGCTTAATGTGTGTCAGTAAAGCACTAAATGCACCTAATAAGCATTATACAAATGATAATTTTGCAGTGCACTAATACAACACAGCTGTCAGTAACTAGTCAAATATGAATTAAGGAAGTGTAATAAATAAGTATTCATAGAACATAAAGAAATGCCATACAGGGTCAGACTAAGAGTCCATCAAGCCCAGTATCCTGTTTACAACAGTGGCCAATCCAGGTCACAAGTACCTGTGAGGTTCCCAAAAAGGTGCACAGAAGGGACTCTGTGATGGCTGCTGCTGCCATTACTGTCACTACTGCTTTTATTATATCTTCTAGCAACAAATTCCAGAGTTTGGTTACGTGCTGAGTGAAAAAAATATTTTCTCCAATTCGTCTTAAATGTGCTACACTGTAACTTCATTGCATGTCCCACACTGTAACTTCATTGCATGTCCCCTAGTCTTTCTACTTTTTGAAGGAATAAATAACCAATCTACATTTACCCGTTCTATTCCATTCATTATTTTATAGACCTCTATCATATCTCCCCCTCAATCATCTCTTTTCCAAGTTGAGGAGCCTTACCCTTTTAAGCCTTTCCTTGTAGTGATATCCTTCCATCCCCTTTACCATTTTTGTCACTCTTCTGTATACCTTTTCTAGTTCTGTTATATCCTTTTTAAGATATGGTGACCAGAATTGGTCTGTGTGTTCCGTAAGTGCAACCGAGATCAGATATTCTGGGAATAGGTAGTTTCTGTGGAGCCCTTCTACTAAAGTGTGGTAGGTTTTTAACTTACTGCAGATTAGGAGGAAAACTCAAAATGCAGTACGTGAACAGACTACGTGATAACTATCAAGGGCATGGCCAGCATCTCCCCTACAGTTACCCTTACCACAAGTCAAGTTCATTTGCAATTAGCATGGGCATATATTATGCTTCCTCTTGTGGCATTAAGAGTAGCTCTTATGCAGGTTGCCTGAAAACCTTCTCAAAAGAACAAAACAGTCATTCTACTGCTATTAAAAATGTACCAGAATAGTTTAATAATGCTTCTCAAACGTTTATCCCATATGACCCCACTTTAACAACTGAAAAGTCATGCGACCCCAAATGATGATGAAATCAAAATAGCAGATCTCCAGCCTCCTTCCCCTCCCCTCATCTAAAGCAGGACAGTAATGACGGCAGCAGCCATCACAGGGTCCCTTCTGTCAGTGTGCACTTACAGACCCCTGCACTCATCATGGCTTTCCAGTCTAACAGGAAGTTTACCAAGGGAGGGAGGGGCAAGAGCCTATGAATATTCACTGGCTCACAGACCACATGCTGATTGGTGACTGCCACTACTTGGCATAGATCACAGTGAAAGTCCAGAGAGAAGGGGAAATGACTATGGCTATGTCTCTGTGACCCCATTTGGGATCCTGATCCCAAGTTAGATCAGTGGTTCCCAAACAGACCATTTCCAACAGCTCTTTTCACTTTCTTATTTAGCATTATGTTAAAATGGTTTGGGGTCATTTTAGAAGTTCTATTCGTGCGCTGGACATCTGAAAACATGCACTTAGACATTCAAATCATGGAGACATCCCCAGAGCTATTTTAGAAAGCCAGTTATATGGACATCCCCAGCGCAAGAATATCCATGTAGCACAGGAGCATGATGGAAGAGTGTCCTGGGTAGAGCAAGGGAGATGCACGTCACAGTGCAATTTCAGAATGATACAAGCACGTCTGGCCCTGGTTGTTGATCCATGCCTATGCCTCTCCTGACCAAGAATGAGGTGCAAAAAGGTGTTCGTTGCATGGCTGCAAAGCTTCCAGGAGGAACAGCAAAATGTGCTTTCATCACCAGTTAATATTTCCTAGCTGAAGAAACCTGCATGTAAATACATACTCCAAATATATTACAGGCGCACTGCTGCATGTCTGAGTATCTGAAATAGGAGACCAGGACATGCTAGTCTCAGCACATAGTCATCCTCTTCTGAACCACCCTAGCTAGGACATCCAAGTACCCAGTTCTACAGGCATGCAATCTGGGAATGTCCCCATATATAAAATGGTCTACACCTGTGCATGTATCTGGCATTGCTATCTGCGCAGGGCCTATCTCTAGCATTGGTTATTGAGACATTCATTTTTCAGGGTGGAGATGGAGCAATTTCAGAAGGCACTTATTCACTGCTCCCACTCTCCCAGATTTTTGGATGGTCTTCTCTGGACGTCCTAGATTTTTCCTAGATGTCCTTTCTAAAATATCATTTGTTATATTCAACAAGGAACTAGATAGTTAAAGTGAACCTCTGTTATTTTAACATTTATGCCAAAGCTTTACATTCTTGAAATATTTAATTCTCACATGAAACTGCCTATAAGCAAAAGCAGCTGCACAATTTGACTGCACTGAATTTTTTAAATGTAAAGAAATATTAAGGTTTTGCTTTTTTCCTGTGTTTTTTTTTTCTCCTAGCCACTCATAAAACATACATTCACTGACTGGCCTGTCAGGGGATAAAGCACAGTTACTTACCTGTAACAGGTGATCTCTGGGAACAGCAGGAATTAGTCCTCACATATGGGTACGTCGGAACCGACGGAGCCTGCACGGGAAAGCTCCCCAGCTTCCCAGGAAGGAAGCTTTTGGGGCCTCCCACAGCGCATGTGCGCTGCCTTCCCGCCTTCCTGACCAACTCTCTTCAGTTCGAGTTTAAAGCTGAGACAATAGAGAGAGGAAAGGAAAGAGAGAGAGAGAGAAAGATACAACTCCTAGCGGAGGTGGGTGGGTTGTGAGGACTAATTCCTGCTGTTCCCAGAGATCACCTGTTACAGGTAAGTAACTGTGCTATCTCCAGGAACAAGCAGGAATGAGTCCTCACATATGGGGACTCAGCTAAGATGGCTGGGAGATCCCCAAGGGTATGAGACCCTGAAAGGTTCCTCGTCTTCCTATGGATCTCAGGCATCCATTAAGGGTCGGAGGGCAGGAGTTGTTTAAGAATGGAACAGGTGTCTGAGAACAGCCTGACCAAACAAGGCATCCCGGCGGGAGTCCTTGTCCAAGCAGTAATGGGCTGTGAAGGTATGAACCGAGGCCCAGGTGGCTGCTCGACAGATCTGATCAATGGATACAGAATGAAGATGAGCCATAGATGTGGCCATGGCTCTCACATTGTGAGCTGTGACATGGCCTTCCAGAGAAAGGTTCTTACTCTGATCAGCAAAAGAAATACACTGAGCAGTCCAATTGGACAGTGTTCTTTTTGAGACTGGAAGTCCTAAATGAGAAGGATCAAAAGCAACAAAAAGCTGAGAAGACTTTCGATGTTGCTGTGTCCTGTGGAGGTAAAAGGCAAGAGCTCTTTTACAGTCTAGAGTATGAAGGTTCCTCTCTGCATTTGATGCATGAGGAGCTGGAAAAAAGACAGGTAGATATACCTCTTGATTAAGATGAAAAGGTGAGACCACTTTAGGCATAAAGTGGGAATTTGTCCTAAGGACTACCTTATCATGATGGAACCTTCTATAAGGTGGATTAGCCACTAAAGCCTGCAGTTCACTGATGCGGCGAGCAGAAGTGATTGCAATAAGGAAAATGACTTTCCAGGAAAGGAATTTTAAGGAGGTAGTGGCTAAGGGTTCAAAGGGTGGCTTCATAAGCTGACCAAGAACTACGTTTAAGTCCCATGCCACCGGAGGGGGCCGAATGGGAGGTTTAGTTAAAGTTAGACCTCTCATGAATCTTGCAATAAGAGGATGAGAGGAAAGAGATTGTCCATTGATAGGCTGAAGAGATGCTGCAATAGCACTCAAATGGACCCTTACAGAATTGGTTTTAAGTCCTGCATTGGAAAGATGCAGGAGATATTCGAGTAAAGAATTCAAAGGTAGTGCTAGAGGGTTAAGACCTTTGGTAGCACACCAAATTGAAAATCTTTTCCATTTAAAAGCATAAGAACGCCTGGTGGAAGGTTTCCTCGATGCATGGAGGACATCCTTCACCTGTTGAGAAAGATTCAAGTCTTGAAGGTCTAGGCCTTCAGTAACCAAGCTCTGAGGTGAAGGGACTTGGGGTTTGGGTGCCACAAAGTCCCCTCCTCTTGAGACAGAAGGTCTGGAGCAGCTCCCAGATCCAGGGAGGGTGTCTGGGAGAGATGCAGAAGTAGAGGGTACCACACTTGGCGTGGCCAGCATGGAGCTATGAGGATCATGGATCCTTGATCCCTCTGAATAGAGTCTTGGGAATCAAGGGAATGGGTGGAAAGGCATATAGGAAGGCCTGACCCCAATGAAGGAGGAAGGCATTCTTGGCCTGAGCTTCCTGACACGGAATCCTGGAACAGAACCGGGGAAGTTTGGCATTGTACGGACTTGCAAAGAGGTCTATGTCCGGGGTCCCCCATTCCTGAAAGATTCTGAGTACCTGATCCATGTGCAGGGGACCATTCGTGTGGAAGCAGACCTCGACTGAGTCTGCCCAAGAGTTTTGGATTCCTGGGAGGTACACTGCCAGGAGATGGATCTGATGCTCTCTGGCGAAAGCCCACAGTTTTAGAGCTTCGTTGCAAAGCGACAGAGAGCCAGTCCCTCCTTGTTTGTTTATGTAGAACATGGCTACTTGATTGTCGGTATGAACAAGGACTGTCATGTTGATGAGGAGGGTATGAAAGACCTTGAGAGCAAGGAAAATTGCTCGCAGTTCCAAAAGGTTGATATGAAGGGTGGTCTCCTGTGGAGACCAAATGCCCTGAGTGGAGAGGTCTTGGAGATGAGCTCCCCAACCTGTTTGGGAGGCATCTGTAGTGAGAGTTGCTTGGGGTAACAAAGGTTGGAAGGGGGCCCCCAACAACAGATTTTGAGTGGATATCCACCATTGGAGAGACCAAAAAAGACGTTTCGAGGTTGCTATTTGGTCTGAGAGAGCTCCTGATGCTTGGGTCCACTGGGTGGACAAGGTCCATTGAGCTGCTCTCATATGTAGGCGAGCATAAGGCACCACATGAACTGTGGATGCCATGTGGCCTGGCAGTCGTAGCATCTCTCTGACAGTCAAATGGCTTCTGGACTGAATTTGAGAGGCCAAGTGCACTAGACGGTGGCAACGGGCCTGAGGAAGATAGGCCCTTGCAGTGGTAGTATCTAGCCAGGCCCCTATGAATTCTAGGGATTGAGTAGGGGTGAGTTGAGACTTTGGCAGATTGATGACAAGTCCCAGATACTGCAGTATGCGTCTGGTGTGGTCCAGGGAAGTCTGAGCCTCGGACTGAGATGGAGCTCGGATGAGCCAGTCGTCCAGGTACGGGAAGACAAAGATTCCCAGAGTGCGTAGAAATGCAGCTACTATTGCCATGCATTTGGTAAATACCCTTGGAGCAGAGGCTAGACCGAAGGGGAGTACTCTGTATTGGAAATGTTTTCCCTGGAACAGAAACCGTAGGAATTTTCTGTGGGATGGATGGATGAGTATATGTGTGTACGCATCCTTGAGATCTAGAGAACAAAGCCAGTCCTGACTCTGTAGGTATGGAAGGAGAGTACCTAGAGAAAGCATTTTGAATTTCTCTTTGTATAGGAATTTGTTCAATTCTCTGAGATCCAGAATGGGTCTATACCCCCCTGTTTTCTTGGGAATGAGAAAATAAGGGGAGTAAAAACCTGACCCTTGTTGAGGAAGAGGAACCTCTTCTATTGCCTTTTGGGCGAGAAGAGTGGTCACCTCTTGGCCCAACAGGTACAGGAGAGATGGGGGAGAATTGAATTGTCTCACCATGGTATGGGGAGGAAGGCTGGAGAAATGTAGTTTGTAGCCCTCTCTGATGATAGAGAGGGTCCACGGTTCTGATGTGATTTGTTCCCATCTGGGAGCAAAATGAGCCAACCTTCCTGGAATGGTGAGAGGTTCTGGTTGTTGCAGAGCCAGAAAGGTTAAGTTCTCTAGAATTAAGTCAAAAACCCTGAGGAGGTTGGGACTGCTGGATTGTAGCAGCCCCTGTAGCCTTTGTTCTGGCCTGTTTAGTTTGCTGCCGCTTAGGAGCAAAGCGAACTTGGGAAGATTGCTGGCCAGTATTTGTGGAGAATCTGGTCTTTTTATAGAAAGTTTTCTTAAAAGGTTTTTTCTTGGCAGGGGTAGAGGTAGACTTAGAAAGTCTATCTAAAGCAGCATTCTCTGCATCCATTTGAGTGGCTTTGATTTGCCACTCTTTGCCAAACAGATTTTCACCTGTACAGGGCAGATTGCCCAAGCCTTCTTGTACCCAGGGTTCCAAATCAGAGGCCAGGAGCCAAGCCAGTCTGCGAGCAGCTATGGCTATGCCAGAGGCTCTGCTTGCCCCCTCAAAAGAGTCAAAGGCTGCTCTGTTGGAGAACTTTGAAACATCTTGAGTGTGCTTTAGCAAAAGAAGGAATTCCTCCTGTTTATCCTCTGGGATAAAGGGGAGAAACTGACGTATCTTTAATGCAATCTCTTTCAAAAACATGCCCATATAGAGGCTGTATGAATTGATTCTGGCAATAAGCATGCTTGCTTGGAAGAGTTTTCTCCCAAAAGCATCCAGAGTCCTACATTCTCTTCCTGGAGGGGTAGAAGAGTGTCTTTTGGTACTCTTTATCTTTTTCATAGCAGACTTCACCACAATAGAGTGGTGAGGAAGCTGAGTCTTTTGAAAACCAGGAGAAGGAGGAACCCGATACATGGTGTCCAAACGTCGAGGGTGAGAGGAGCCTCCCACAAATCCATCATGTGTTCTTGAAGAATTTCATGTATGGGTAAGGTGGCTGCCTCTTTGGGAACCTTAGAGTATCCTAAAATATCTAATTTTTTTGCTCTAGGTTCCTTTTCAGAGGATACAGATATGGAGAGTCCTTTAGCTACTTCAATAATGAAGTCTTGAAAGGACAAATCCTCTGGAGGAGACATTCTCCTTTTTGGAGAAGAGGGCTCCTCAGGAAGGGTAAAAGAGACATCAGCAGAATCATCTGATGTATCAGAATCTTCAGAGGATTCAAAGTATCATCTATTTGCTTCCAAAGATCGATACGCGTACCGATCGGTACCGACATCGGGCGTACCGGGTATCGGAGCGGTATAGAAGAAAGCTCCGGAACCGGAGACCGGAACCGGCATGCTACTGGAAGTAGATGCTCTGGGTACCGGTATCGGAACCGATTGTCGCGGTACCGATGGCGGTGCAGCATTAATGAAAGTCAGTAAGGCCTGCTGCATGGATTGTACCGTAGTACCCATAGCCGCCACAACTGCCTGGAAGTCGGTACCGGTGTTAGCCGGTACCCCAGAGCAGTCTAACAGGAGATCGGTCGAGGCCGTGCCATCGATGTCTACCTGTAACCCCATAGGAGGAGCTTTGGAAGCCGGAGCTTCCCGCTGGGGTTGTTTGGCTGGGGCAGGGTCCTCAGGGTCAATTGCAAGGGCCTCTCGCTGCTTAGAGGGAGATTTGCCTTTTGAGGACTTGCCCGAAGAATGTTTGGTTACCTGAGATCCATCAGGAGAAGAAGACCTGGAGGATGTTGATGCTGGAGTATCGGTAGAAAACAGCATATGAAATTTAGCTGCTCTGTTCTGTAAGCCCCTTTTGGACATCAGAGAGCAGGATGGACAATCCGGAATGGAATGGTCAGGCCCCAAACATTTAAGACACCATTCATGGGTGTCTGTAACTGAAATAGTACCGGTACACTTAGTGCATTTTTTAAAACCAGAAGCTGGTTTTTCCATGAGGGAGACCTGAGAAGGCCTAGAGGCCTCACAGAAAAAATACACCAAGTGTAGAAAAAGTAATTATATATATATATTTTTTTTTTAAATAAACGAAAAAAAGACCGGCGGTACCAGTCTGGAATCGGGGAAGGCAGACACGCGGTCAAAGAAACAAATTAAAATAACAATTTCTTCAGCGGTGACAGGAACACGACCTGCTGGCTCCGCCGAAAAAGAAGAACTGAAGAGAGTTGGTCAGGAAGGCGGGAAGGCAGCGCGCATGCGCTGTGGGAGGCCCCAAAAGCTTCCTTCCTGGGAAGCTGGGGAGCTTTCCCACGCAGGCTCCGTCGGTTCCGACGTACCCATATGTGAGGACTTGTTCCTGGAGATAGAGAACTACTAAAGGCTGATACAGATGGTAACATTTTACTTACCAGTTAAAGCACAGTTACTTACCTGTAACAGGTGATCTCTGGGAACAGCAGGAATAAGTCTTCACATATGGGTACGTCGGTACCGACAGAGCCTGCGCGGGAACGCTCCCCAGCATCCAATCAGAAAGCTTTTGGGAGCATCCCACAGCGCCTGCGTGCTGCCTTCCCGCCTTTCCCAACTGTCTCTCCTCAGTTAAGTTTTAGAGCTGAGACAAAGAGAGAGAGAGAGAGAGGGAAAGGAAAGAGAGAGAGAGAGAGAGACAACTCCTAGGGGAGGTGGGTGGGTTGTGAAGACTTATTCCTGCTGTTCCCAGGATCACCTGTTAGAGGTAAGTAACTGTGCTATCTCCAGGAACAAGCAGGAATGAGTCTTCACATATGGGGACTCCAAAGCTTTAGATGCCAGGGAGAGAGCCCATAAGTTGTGTGTCCCTGGAACAGGGCTGCACTTCCCCACCTGGATCTCTGGCATCCCATGAGGGATGGTGGGTAGGAGTTGATTAAGTATGGAACAGGTGTTTAAGAACAGCCTGACCAAACAAGGCATCCCGGCGGGAGTCCTTGTCCAAGCAGTAATGGGCTGTGAAGGTATGAACCGAGGCCCAAGTGGCTGCTCGACAGATGTCAACGATAGATACAGAGTTCAGATGAGCCATTGAGGCTGCCATGGCTCTGACATTTTGCGCTGTGACATGGCCCTCCAGAGAAAGGTTCTTGCTCTGATAGGTGAAAGAAACGCACTGGGAAATCCAGTTGGAAAGTGTTCTCTTGGAGACTGGTTGTCCGAGATGAGAAGGATCAAAGGCAACAAAGAGTTGGGAAGACTTTCTATGTTGCTGTGTCCTTTGTAAGTAAAAGGCCAAAGCTCTTTTACAGTCCAGGGTATGAAGGTTCCTCTCTGCACTTGATGCATGAGGTCCTGGAAAAAAGACAGGTAGGTAGACCTCCTGGTTGAGGTGAAAAGGCAAGACCACTTTAGGCATAAAGTGTGGATTAGTCCTAAGGACCACCTTGTCATGATGGAACCTTGTATAAGGTGGATTAGCTACTAGTGCTTGCAATTCACTGATGCGGCGTGCAGATGTGATTGCAATGAGAAAGATAACTTTCCAAGAAAGGTATTTCAAGGAGGTGGTAGCTAAAGGTTCGAAAGGCGGCTTCATAAGCTGACCAAGAACCAAATTTAAGTCCCATGCCACCGGGGGTGGTCTAATGGGAGGCTTTGTTAAAAGGAGGCCTCTCATGAATCTTGCTACAAGAGGATGAGAGGAAATAGCTTGTCCATTTAGAGGCCTAAAGGAAGCTGCAATAGCACTCAAATGGACCCTTACTGAATTTGTCTTAAGGCCTGCATTAGACAGATGAAGGAGATACTCCAGCAACGATTCCAGAGGTATGGCACGGGGGTTAAGACCCTTTTCAGAACACCAGATTGTAAACCTCTTCCACTTGAAAGTGTAAGAACGTCTAGTGGAAGGTTTTCTGGAAGCATAAAGAACATCTTTCACTTGTTGAGAAAGATGAAGATCCTGGAGATCTAGGCCTTCAGCAACCAAGCCCTGAGATGTAGAGACTGGGGATTGGGATGCCATAACCTTCCGTCCTCTTCAGAGAGGAGGTCTGGAGCAGACCCTAACTCTAGGGAGGGAGCTTGAGAGAGATGTAGAAGCAGAGGGTACCACACTTGCCGTGGCCAATGTGGAGCTATGATAATCATGTGGCCTCTGTCTCTCTGAAGCTTGAACAGGGTTTTGGGAATTAGGGGAATGGGTGGAAAGGCATACAGGAAGTCTTGACCCCAGTGAAGGAGGAAAGCATCCCTTGCCTGAGCCCCCTGAGCCGGAGTTCTGGAACAGAACCGGGGAAGTTTGGCATTCCACGGACTTGCAAAGAGGTCTATGTCCGGGGTTCCAAAATTCTAAAAATTTTGGATACCTGGTCCATATGTAGGGACCACTCGTGTGGAAGCAGAACTCGACTGAGTCTGTCCGCCCAAGAGTTTTGAACACCTGGAAGATAAACTGCCAGAAGATGGATGTGATGCTCTCTGGTGAGGGCCCAGTCGCAAAGCTTTGTTGCAAAGCGACAGAGAGCCAGTTCCTCCCTGGTTGTTTACATAGAACATGGCTACCTGATTGTCCGTGTGGATAAGGACTGTCTTGTGGCTGAGCAGGGTGTGGAAAACTCGCAGAGCAAGGAAGATTGCTCTGAGTTCCAAGAGATTGATATGTAGACAAGTCTCCTGTGGGGACCAGATGCCCTGGGTGGAGAGGTCCTGAAGATGAGCTCCCCAGCCCATTGGAGAAGCATCTGTTGTAAGAGTTGCTTGGGGTAGAGGTTGTTGAAAGGGGGATCCCAGCAACAAGTTTTGAGGGGACTTCCACCACTGGAGGGCCAAAATGAGGCGACTTGTGTTTGCTATTTTGTCTGACAGGCAGTCTACTGACTGGGTCCATTGGGTGGATAAAGTCCACTGAGCTGCTCTCATGTGAAGGCGAGCATATGGTACCACATGTACGGTGGATGCCATGTGGCCTAGCAACTGTAACATCTCTCGAGCAGTTAGTAGGGGTTTCAACTCTGCTTGAGAATCTAACTGCACCAAGCGAAGGCAGCGGGCCTGGGGAAGATAGGCACTTGCCCTTGTGGTATCCAGCAATGCCCCTATAAACTCCAGGGACTGAGTAGGGATTAAATTGGATTTTGGGATGTTTATTACCAGCCCTAAATACTGAAGGATACGCATTGTGCAGGTGAGAGAAGTCCTGGCCTCTGATTGAGTGGGAGCTCGAATGAGCCAGTCATCCAGGTAAGGGAAGACGAATATTCCCAGGGTGCGCAGAAAAGCAGCAACCACTGCCATGCATTTCGTGAACACCCTTGGTGCAGAGGCCAAACCAAAAGGGAGCACTTTGTATTGATAGTGCTTTTCCTGAAAAAGGAACCGAAGGAACCTTCTGTGAGATGGATGGATGAGAACATGAGTGTACGCATCCTTGAGATCTAGAGAACAAAGCCAATCCTGATTCTGAAGGTATGGCAGCAGAGTTCCTAGAGAAACCATCTTGAATTTTTCTTTGACTGGGAATCTGTTCAACTCTCTGAGATCTAAGATGGGTCTGAAGCCCCCTGTTTTCTTTGGAATAAGAAAATAGGGGGAGTAGAACCCTGTGCCCTGTTGTTGAAAAGGCACTTCCTCTATGGCCCCTTGGGCAAGAAGAGTGGCAACCTCCTGCTCCAACAGGTTGAGGACGGAGGGTGGAGAATTGAACTGGTGCACTATTGTGAGAGGGGGCAAGCTTGAAAAATGAAGCTTGTACCCCTCTCTGATGATGGAGAGTGTCCAATGCTCTGCTGTAATTTGCCCCCATCTGGGAGCAAAGTGACATAACCTTCCTGGAATGGTGGAGGGCTCTGGTCCTTCTAGAGACAGGAAGGCTAGGTTCTCTAGCAGAAAGTCAAAGGCCCTGAGGGGGCTGAGGTTGCTGGGCTGGAGCAGGCCTCGCAGCCTTTGCTTTACTCTGTTTGGAGGATTGCTGACGTTTGGAAGGGAACTGAGCTGCAGAAGATGCCCGCTGACCATAAGCAGGATAGAATCTTCCCTTCTTAGAAAAAGGTGTTTTCTTGAACAACCTTTTCTTAGCAGGAGCAGCTGTAGATTTGGATAGCCTATCCAAAGCAGAATTTTCAGCATCCATCTGATTGGCTTTTGCTTGCCAATCCTTACCAAACAGGTTCTCACCTGTACAAGGGATATTTCCCAATTCATCTTGAACCCAGATCTCCAAATCAGATGCTTGAAGCCAAGCAGTCCTACGTGCACCTATGGCAATAGCTGAGGCTCTGCTTACGCATTCAAAGGAGTCGAAAGCTGCACGGTTGGAGAATTTGGAGATATCCTGGGCATGTTTGAGCCCAGTGAGAAATTCCTGCCTTTTATCTTCAGATATAAAAAGACTTAATGTCTGCAAATGGTCAATGACTTCTTTTAAGAACACTCCCATGTAAAGACTATAGGAATTAATTCTCACAGCAAGCATGGAAGCTTGGAAGACTCTTCTTCCAAAAGCATCCAGGGTTCTACATTCACGTCCTGGAGGATTAGAGGCATGTCTTTTGGCACTTCTAATCATTCTCATTGCAGACTCAACCACAATAGAGTGGTGAGGAAGTTGAGTTTTATGGAAACCAGGACAAGGAGGGACACGATACATGGTATCCAACCTGCGAGAATGAGGCGAGGTGGTTAGAGGTGCTTCCCACATCCTCAACATGAGATCATACAGAATCTCATGAATAGGTAAGGTAGCTGCCTCTTTAGGAGTTTTAGGATATTGTAAAATATCTAACTCCTTGGCTCTGGGCTCTGATGCAGGAGCCACTGTAATAGAGAGACCTCGAGCCACCTCTCTGATAAAGTCTTGAAAAGACAAATCCTCTAGAGGAGACATCCTTCGTTTAGGAGAGGACTCCTCCTGTGGAAGAAGCATCACTGTATCGATGGACTCCTCAGAATCCTCAGAGGAATCGAAGTATCGTCTGTCGGGATGCTCTTGCAAAGCCCGATACCCGTACCGACCGGGACCGGGAATCACCGGTACTGGGGTATCGGTACTGGAGGGCTTTAGAGGACAGAGTACCGGCATAGCGGACACCAATGCCGATGTCGATGCCACCGGTACCGGGATCGGTGCCGATGGCGATGCTAGAGCCGGTACCGGCGGAGTAGTCTGTTGCGGTACCACGGGCGTCGATGCCACAAGGAAAGCCGCCAGACTGCGTTCGATGGACAGAATCCTCTGATCCATCGACGCCGCCAATGCCTGGAAGTCGGTATCGGTGGAAGCCACCGGTACCCCAGAGCATGGCACCAGGAGATCTGTCGAGGCCACGCCATCAAGATCATCCTGGAACCCCAATGATGATGCTTTAGAGGCCGAAGCCTCCCGCCGGGGTAATTTTGCCGGTGCAGGATCCTCGAGGGCAAGACCAGAGGCATCTTGATGCTTAGAAAGAGATCTACCCTTCGAGGACCGACTGGATTTATGTTTAGTTACCTGAGATCCATGTGAGGAAGAAGAAGCCCTGGAAGACGTCGATGCCACCGAAGCCGCATCAGAGGGAAACAGGGTACTGAGCTTGGCAGCTCGGTTCTGCCGACCTCCTTTAGACATCATGGAACAGGACATACAATCTGTTCATGGGTGTCGGTGACAGAAATAGTACCGCCACATTTTGTGCACTTTTTAAAACCTGAGGCAGGCTTCTCCATATTTAAGGAAAAAAAGTTTTGGGCCTAAGGCCCAAAACTGAAGTGCACCTGAAGAAAAAGAACGGTAAAAAGGGGGTTTTTTTTACAAGAAGAAAAGAACAAGGACCGGCGGTACCGGTACAGCGTCAAAGAAGGCAGACGCGACAGAAAAGAAATAAAGAAAAAATAAGGAAATTCTTCTGCGGTGACAGGAACACGACCTGCTGGCTCCGCGGAAAAAGAAGAACTGAGGAGAGACAGTTGGGAAAGGTGGGAAGGCAGCACGCAGGTGCTGTGGGATGCTCCCAAAAGCTTTCTGATTGGACGCTGGGGAGCGTTCCCGCGCAGGCTCCGTCGGTACCGACGTACCCATATGTGAAGACTCATTCCTGCTTGTTCCTGGAGATTGTCCTTTCCTTGAGTCATGCTAGACCAGTCCAGACAAGTGGGTTGTGTTCCCCTACCAGCAGATTGGTGGAGACGAAGAACCAATGAAAAGCCCAGGTTTCAATGACATTATTCCTATGTCTATATTCATCTCAGCCACCAGAGGTCTCTTCATTATTCATCCCAAAGCATGGGGGGGGGGGGCTGTCCCAAGGGTTTCTGCAGCCCCAGGCCGTGCCCTGCCCCACCCTCCCGATACTGAGCCGTGCCATGCTACCGCTGATTCTGGCAGCAGGGGGGAGGGCAGCTATGCTTGACAGCAGGCCTTGTCCTTCTGCACACATGGCCTGCCATGTCTGAACCCTTAATGTTATGTCGAAGAGGGGTCAGAAGTGGCAGGCCATGTGTGCCGAAGCACATGGCCTGCTGCTGAGCTTAGAGAAAGACTCTTTGAACAAGCAAATGGTGTAATGCGCATCGTGTGTTTTTTAGTGTACCACGTGACAGAAATAAGGTGTGTTCTCTTTTCAAGAACCCTTGAAGAAGGCTTTCTAGCCGAAATGCATTGGGGCACAATAAAAAGATTCTTCACCTGAATCAAACTGTCACCAGTCTTTGTGTACATGCCTGGCTGGTTCTCTGTCTAGTGTGCAGGTACCTGTTGCTGAGCTTAACCACCCCCCCTGCCACAGAATTGAAAGTAAGCTTGTCTGTACAGGGCGGTGTACACAACCAGACTGTCTAATAAAACCTGAGAAAGAGTTAAATTGTTCAGAACTTCGCCTAGAAATAAACTTCATATATTTGCTTACTAAGTAGGTGAAGAGGTACAAGTCCTGTAAGCTATGTGAAATAAGAAAAAGGGCAGTCTGTCCTCCAGCCTTTCCGTCTCAGGGTTACCAGATATCAAGCAGTCGGCAGTAAACAGTTATGTCTTGGAATACATGTATGTCTCCTCATACTGACCTATGCTGATTAGAAATTGACCTATGATGTGATGAATACGTAATACCTGACGTAGAACAATAAAGTGAAATTATGTTGTATCATCCAAAAGAGCCTTATAAATAAAGTAAACCATAGCTAATACAGTCAAACCTCGGTTTTCATGATTAATCCGTTCGAAAAAGTCTGACTAAAACCGAAACGTATGAAAACTGAAGCAATATTTCCTATAAGAAATAATGTAAATCCAATTAATCCGTTCCAGACACCCAAAAATATTCACAAAAAATACATTTTATAGAGAATAACTATATTTTTACATACAGAAAACAATGAGAAATAAATATAAATGACTAATGAAATGGATAAATGAACATTTAACATCACTGAAAGCAAGCTAAGTACAGTACTGTACAGTACAGTATGTTAACATCTGGCCTTAGCCACCCCTGACAAGCTGCTGTGCCCAGCTCTCTTCGGAATCACATTGGATTCAGTCCATTAAAATACCTTTACATTATCTGCTCAATGCTTCAGAATGGCAGAAAATCTTAATGATATAGCTTCAGACGTACCCTGCAAGAGAGAGAACTGCCTCCCACATTCATGCAACATCTCCTGCTTACGTTGACAGCTTTTCTTCCCTGCTACCTCCGAGCCTGAGGGGGTGCTCCAGAGAACGGGCAGGCGGTGGACGAGATCGGGGCCTTCCTCTCTGCGCAATCCTTGCCTCTCTGACTCTGACCAGGCTCGAGGATGTGTTTCATTTACGTGCTCAGCTGGCTTTCGCTTCTCATCATGCTGGCGATCGGTGAGTCCGGGGGGCAGTGCTGCCGGGACCGGGTGGGCGTTCTGGCAGTGTATACAGACCGGTGTACAGCGCAAGGGTGTATGTATTTACAGTACTGTACTTTACGAAAACCGAGGCGATGTACGAGAACCGGGACAAAATCTCAGTCAAAAGACGTTGAAAACCGAAGCAATGCATGAAAACCGGGACAAAATCTCAGTCAAAAAAAGACGTTGAAAACCGAAGCGTATGAAAACCGGGGCAAATGAAAACCGAGGTTTGACTGTAGTTAGAGTAAACAAGGAGAACTTGTTTCTATTTGTTTCTCTCCGCAAAGCTTTGGTGTATCTATATATATAGAAGTGTGTGGTATTTTATTGCTGTCTCTTAGATTTCCTTCTCATTGCTTTGAGTGTGGTTTTCCGTTACTCCAAGAGCCCTGCAGTGTTGCTGGTGAGGGGGGCGCAGAGTATCTTTCAAGAATCAGCGGTAGCACACCGCGGCTCAGCATGGAGGGAGGGTGCAGGCCATATGTGCTGAAGAAGAGATTGGTCGCCTAGCTCACCTAGTGGACAGGCTGGCCCTGCATATGGGAGATACATAACAAGCCTCAAACTACCTTAATTGTGGGTAACAATGAGTAATCAACAGTAGAGAACTATATACAGAAAAGTATAAACAGAAGATTGTCAGCAGAAGATGAACCTGCAGAGCCAAGTATAAAAATCATAATGGACCCAAGGGTACCGTAGCAGAACAGAACAATACCATTTCAAGATCGGGCCCTGGACTGGTGTAGCAGGACTCAAAGAAAGGACATTAACTAATAAGTAAAATGTCACCTTCCATATCATCCTGCTAGACCAGTCTAGAAAAGTGGGATGTACCAAAGCTACACCACCACTGGGCAGGAAGAAGACACAGCAGCTCGCAAGACCCTTGAGCTGAAGGCTGTGTCCACCCGTGCATGGACATCCAAGCGATAATGCTTGACAAAATTGGAAAGTGATGCCCACATTGCTGCCCAACTGTCTGCAGGGGCTACCAAGCTCTGCTCCACCCACAAGGTTGCTTGGTGCCTGAGTAGAATGGGCACGCAAACCCTCTGGAACTGGCCAGTTCCGCAACAGACAAATCATCTGGTTCACATAAAAAGGAGAGAGCACCTTAGACAAGGAAGGCAGGCACAGGCTGAATGGTAATGGCCTCCTTCGAAAAGGACAGATAAGGATCTTGCCAAGAGAGCCTGCAGCTCGGAAATCCACCATGCGGAATAAATTGTGACTAAGAATGCAGTCTGGAGCATCAATCCTTTAAGGTAGCATTCTTCAATGGCTCAAAGGGGGCCGCCCTCAGGGCCCTGAGCACCAGAGACAGATTCCAGAAAGAGAACGGGATCACAGACCAAAAGGGAGGATGCAGACGCTGAACCTTCTTGAGAGAACATGAGGCATCCAGGTGCAAGGCCATGGACCTACCTGCCACCGGACCAAGGAAACAGTTCCCTGAAAGTTCAGGTGGCAGTTTTGGCCTAAGTGAAGAGACCTCCTCTAGGCCATCCTGCAGAAAGGCCAACAAGAAGGATGCCCTGGCTGCCTCAGGAGCCAACTGCCACGCACCACACCAGCACTCAACGAGGCATCATATCTGTATGTATGCTAGCTTGGTAGACCTCCAGACACCAAGCAGAGTAGAGATCACTACTGGATAGCAGCCCTTATGCGCTAACAATCTGCTTTCAAGAGCCATGCTGTAAGGAAGAAGGGAACGGGGTTCTCCAGGATGATCAATTCCTGTCACAATAGGCCTTCAGATGGAGGCAGCCAAAGAAGAGGTGCCTGCAGGAGCTGCATCAGGTCTCTGAACCACACTCTCCATAGTCAATCTGGCACTACCAGAACAATCCTACCCAAGTGGCACTCTATACATAGAATCACATGCCCCACCAGGGGCCATGGAGGAAACATGTACAGAAGCTACTGAGTTGGCCAAGGCTGGGTCAGGCATCAATGCCCTCGGACCCCATCTCCATGTGTTAACTGAAGAAAGGGCATACGTTGGCACTGGAGAGGATCAACATCATATCCTTTTCAGGGCAACTCCAGCAGCACAGAATAAATTGAAACGCCTTCTAACTCCCACTCTCCAGGATCCAGAGTGCTGGCTGAGGAAGTCCGCTTCCATAGTGCCCATACCGCCAATGCGCTGGACCGACAAGGTTAGGAAAGTCTTCTCTACCCAAGCAAACAGGAGATCTATCTCCAGAGCCATCCCGGCACTCCTTATGCTGCCTTGATGAATGACATAGGCCACCGCCATGGCATTGTCTGAAAACACTTGAACTGCCTTGCCTCAACTAGGGGCCAGAAATGCCAACCTGATGGCCCTAGCCTCAAGACCGTTGATTGGCCACACTGCTTCCCTGGGGTTCCAATAGCCCTGAACCATATGATCTTGGCAATGGGCTCCCCGTCCCAAGAGACTGGCATAGATCATCAGCAAGATCCAGAATTGTCCAACAGTATGCACTTCCTTAGATGACATGGCTGTCGCCGCCACCACTACAGATTGGCCTTCACCGTCAACAAGAGCAGAAGCCTATGCTCGAGCTCCTGAGAACTCCGAGACCATCAAGTTGTCAAGGCCTCCCAGAGCGGTCGCATGTGAGCACGTACCCACGGCACCGTCTCTATGGTCGCCACCATCAATCCGAAGCACGGAAGATATCCCAGACTCTGGGAGCCTGCTGCGCACAGAACTGCACCAGGCAATCAGTCTTCTGATCTTCTCCTCTGGCAGGAAAACTCTGCCCGCTCGAGTGTCTAAATGTGCTCCCAGTAACTCCAAGGACTAGAAAGGCAAAAGCTGGCTCTTTCCTTGATTGAGGCTTTCCAAAAGGATACCACTCAGGAAGCCACCGAAGACACGTCTGACAGGAAATGGGCTCAGATGAGTCAGTCATCCAGAAAGGGATGGACACAGATCCCTTGGCGCCGCAACCGCCATCACCATGACCTTGGGGCAGTAAATAGCCCAAAAAGGTGAATGGCGAAGTGATAGTGACAGCCAAGCACAGCAAAATATAGATACTACTGCCAATCTCCAGGAGCGACTCAGAAGCTGCCATGCAGGAAGGGCAGAGTCCAGAATCCAAAGATGAGGCTCCTCACTTGTCACAGGTCAAACAAGTTTCCTGGAAGAAGACAGAGAGTTAAGGTATCACAAGAGTGCGCATTAAGGCTGCATAGCCCGCAAGCATATGTTAACTGCACTTTTACGTTACATGCGTTAAAAGTGCTAGGGAAAGAAGTGCATGTTGGAGCCGCTTGGAAGGAGCATGCATTAGGATTGCGCAACTACCAGGTGCACAATAGGCATAAAACATTATTAACATGTGCAGAAAATGGCAGGAAACCCCCACACAGCGCCAATGGTCGCTAACAGTCCACCCCAAATTGTGTCCCTCAGAGATGGACCGGGAGCCCCCAACAAGGACAATGACGAGGTCAAGCCTTGCTACTCACCCTGAGCTCTACTCCTCTGAAAGCTGTTTCACTGGCTAGCTGTGCAGCACTTTGTATGAGGTGGCTGGTCTTCCTCTGAATCGTCTTTCTCCCCTTCAATCTTGTCAAAATTCAGCTGCACGGCTTATCTTATGCCAGTGTCACTATGCTCATGTAACTCCTCTTCTCAAGTCACTTCTCTGGCTCCCTATCCCTTTCCACATCCAGTTCAAACTTCACCTACTTACCTTCAAGTGCATTCATTCTGTGGCTCTTCATTACCTTTTCTCTCTTATCTCACTCTATATTCCTCCTCAGAAACTCTGCTCCTCTAGCAGATCCCTTTTATCTAAGTCCTTCTCTTCCATTTTGTTCATTCCACCTTGCTGCTCCATATGTCTGGAACAAACTACCTGAATCAGTGCGTTGGGCTCCTTCTCTGGCCATATTCAAGTCCAGGCTGAAGACCCCCTCCTTTGAGGCTGCTTTTGGATCCTGATGCTCCTCATTCTCTTGCCCACTACTTATGAGTATCTTGCATACTCTATTCCGTAGTTTTGCAATGTTTTTCCATCTTGATTAGACTGTAAGCTCTGATGAGTTGGGATTGTATCTTACATCTATATATACAGTGCTGCGTACACCTTGTAGCGGCTATACAAATGACTAGTAGTAGTAGTATAGCAGCATAGGAGTGATGTCATTGAAACATGGGCATTTCGTTGGTTCTTTGTCTCCACTAATCTGCTGGTAGAGGAACACAGCCCACTTGTCTGGACTGGTCTAGCAGGATGATATGGATGTTCAGATTTTTTCATATTTTACTTTTCCCCAGAAGCATTACATATAAACCGCAGAGAGGTCAACTGAACTGCTACTCTAATGTGCAAGATTATGTATCTAAAAGCAATACATGAGTCAGAAAGTAGTTTTAGTATGACTAATAATTGAGATATTTCAAAGGGATAACAGAACAGACAGACAAGATTTTTGCCTGGGGACATCATGGGCCCGATATTGAATTGGACGAGCTATGCACTGCGTTGGCGCATAGCCCTGCCTGCTCACCCTTAACCCCAGATTTTCAATGCCGTGCCAAAGGCATTGAATATCTGGTTTGGGTGCCCTGGGGAAACCGCCGCACAACCTAGCCAGGTAGCAGTGATATTGGACTGCTCCCTGGGTAGCGGTCCAACATTGCCACTACCTGGTTAATGCCATTCTCTGCCCCGGAATGCCCCTAACATGCCCCGATGCTAACCGGATAGCATCGGAGCATACAGGGGGCATAGACGGGGATATCAGATGACACTAACCTTGTAGGTGCTGTTGAATATTCCCATTTAAGGCATTTACACGGTTTACTGAGCTGTAAACCGTGTAAATGCCTTTCGAATATTGGGCCCCATAACTTCTGGCTTTTACAGCAGGTAACTAAAATGAAATTTTTATCATAATGTATAAGTAGTGCACAATACAAAACTTTTTAACAAAGTATAAGTGGTACAAAAATTTCCATATTTCATGAGGCCAACAGAACAGCAGCTACCAACAAAGCTAGCTTTATTGAGAAAACATTCTCAATCAGTGTTATCTTTCTTAAAATTTGGCTTATTAGATTTCAGTTGTTAGAAACATCTATTTTCAAGAACTCAACATTTGGAATGAAAATCAATTTCTTTTGGATACCTGATATGAATTTCTGAAGACATCTGGTATACCATCCATAAAGATTATATCCCACATCAGTAAGCAATAGAGAGTGCTGAACGTGGAGCCTTCACCATGAATTCCTAAAAGAAAACAAACATGCAGTGACTAAAATCTAACGTCAGAGCCAAATGCTTTTTAAATTGTAGCCAAATATTCACTGTCCAGGACAGATGCTCTATTACATGAGCATTAGGAGATTATTTAAAATGAAAATTTACATTAATTGGCAGTGTTTCAAAAGTTGGAAATGCAAAGCATGTGGCAGGCCACTAAATCAGAGGAAAGCAAGTGGGAGAGCATGCAGAGCAGAACTCATGGAATTCTTTCCAATCCTCTTTGTGTGTGTATGTCTTTGAAGGAGATGGGGAGTGGGGGCAGTCTGAATAGAATAGTAACCAAACATTCTATGGGTTTGGAAAGAATAATAAAATGAAACCTCGTGTGATAATATATAAAACCGTTAAGTCTATAAGGTACCATCTGCCTCTTTCATCTAACAAATTTATTAAGGCTTGAGCTTTTGAGGACAAGAGTCCACTTTGTCAAATGGTACTGTATTCTCTTTCTGAATTTTCAATATAAAGAAGAGGTTTTGCTTTTCTCTGTGTTTTTATTCTCGTAACCAAGTGCTTCTCAAACGTTTTTCTGGCGTGACCCCATTTGAGCAGCAGAAAATTCACATGACCCCTCCTAAATGGTAACAAAATAAAATTATCACTCAAACATATACATATGTAAATTTATGCTTTTTAAAATAATTATCTGATACACTCACAATGCCTGACAGTAATGAAACAGCTTCTTGAACATTTGCAGTGCATGTGTACAGGGGCTACATGGCTGGAAGGTTGTGTATTCAGGAGCAGAGGCTGAGTGACTGGGGGACTGAGTGTGTCTGTAACGCTGAAGAAGGAGCAGCCTGTTAGCGAGTTTCCCTCCAAATGTTCTGCCCTGGGATGAGCCTCAGCTATGAATGAGCACCTGTCCTGACAAATGTATATTACAAAAGTTGACATATTCATAGTCTTGAAGGACTAGAAAAGGGGACTGTTACTTCTGGAGAGAGATCTGCAATTGTGAGTATATACTTCTAGGAATTTTCTGAAAGGAATTCTTTCTATTAAAGCTAATTAGTCTGTGAGCCCACTATTTTTTGTTAAATCAGTCAGGGCCTAGTAGCAGCAGTTTAAGTTTAAATTTAAAACACAGAAGAGAGCTTTCTGGTTAAATTTGGAACTCAGCAGAGAGCTTGTAGTTTAAATTTAATAGTCACTCAGGGCCTAGCATCAGCAAAGTACTTTTAGTTTAAATTTAAAACACAGAAGAGAGCTTTCTGGTTAAATTTGGAACCAGCAGAGAGCTTGTAGTTTAAATTTCATAATAAGTTAGAGCCTAGCAGTAGCAAAGAGCTATAATTTAAATCAAATAAATAGAAATTACACTTACCTGGTAATTGTCGTTCCTTGAGTGACGAAAGTTTAGTCCTCCACCTCTGGGTTGTGCACCTCTTCCTGCAGCTTGGAGACTGGGCATGTCAAAGTCGTGACATCACTGGATATAGCCTGCTGGTATCTCCCATCAGCCTCCAGTGTACTATTGACAAAGCAAACTCAAAGGAACAACAAATAAGTAACTATACCATAACTTTAAATAACGCCCCATTCCTCAACCTGAGGAACCTTTTCAACCATATCCGTCTTATATTTTCTTTTTTTTTTTTTTTTAAACTTTACATTCACGTCCCCCCTATGCAAACACGTTTCCTATACCATCCCCTCATTTAAATAAGAGAGAAGGAAGAAACAACAGAGAGGGATACTCACTGCGATCTAGAAACTGAAAGGATCTGTCTACTCCTTGAGATTGATGCTCCACTCTGCCTGAAAATAAACGCTGAAGAAATCACACCCCTGGGCGGGAATGAGGACTGAACTGTCGTCACTCAAGGAACGACGATTACGAGGTAAGTGTAATTTCTATTTCCTTATCGTTCCTCCAGTTTAGTCCTCTACCTCTGGGATGTAACAGAGCAGTAATCATTGGGAGGGACCTATCCAGCCAACTCACCACACCGTCGACCCGAAACAGGCATCCTTTACTGCTAAAACATTTAGGCAGTAGAGGTTACTGAGGAAATGAAGAGACAACCTGGAAGCTGCTCTACCAATCCCCCCTGGTGTAATGACACAGTGATTCACCCATGAAGCTGCTTGCGCCCTGGTAGCAAGAGTCAGAAAGCGCCCCGGAATCATACAACCTCGCCACCAGAAAGCTGAGGCAACCACCGCCTTAACCCAGTGCGAAATGGCCGCCTTTGCTGCTGCTTCCCCTTTCTGGGGACCTCCAACCAACACACAAAAACAAAGAAACGAATGCCGCACCCTGCATTTTATGTTTCCTATCGGCGTAAGCTACGAATAAAAACCTCCCCTTCCAGAAAAACCGAGAATTGGAAGAGAAACCAATAGGCTCAGGAGAAAAAAATCAGATACCACCTTTTGGAAGGACGACGGGACTGCTCGCAAACACCACCCTCTATCCAGAAAGGGTGAAAACGGCTCATTACATGACAATGCCTGAAACTCCGAAACTCGTTGCGCCGAACAAAGAGCTATCAAAGCCACTGTCTATAACAGCAAATCCTTTACCGACGCCTGGAGTAAAGAATCAAAGGGCTCTTTAGTTAACGCCTCTAAGGCCCAATCGGGATCCCCCGGCAGCACCCGAACTCTCCTTGAGGAGCGCAGTCGGGTCCCAACTTAAGGAAACGCTACACATCGATCCGAACACCTAGCGCTATTCCCTCCACCGAACCTCTACAGCCAGAAACAGTCACCTGCTGCACCCTCTAAGGAACTGGCCGCTAGTTCCTTCAGACACTGTCCTGCAGAGAACTTAGACCAAGGATACCGACACTTTTGTTGCCCGGACTTGCCACCGTGAACAGCAGCCTTCAAAAAGGCGCTAAGCACGGACCTATGTACCAGAAGCAGCCTGCCTCCCTGCTCTCAACAAGGTGGCGAAGACTGCCGCAGAATAACCCTTCTTCTTCAGCCCTGCCCATTCAAAGGCCAAACCGTAGGTGGGCACCGATCCACCTGAGACATTCGTCGCGGACCTAGCCGCAGCAGAACGCCCGCTACTGGCAACTTCTAGGAAAAGCCTGTCGAGTAGGCGAATGAGATCAGCATAGTACGGCCGTCTTGTCCAACCGGGCGCTACCAAGAGTACCTTTCCCCGAAAGCCTCGATACGCCAACTAGTTGCCCTATGAGAGCCCACGGGGAAAGGACAAGACAAAGACTTAAATGGGAGCTTACGGAGCCTCGACTTGGACGAACCATCAGCCGCCCCATTCCTCCACCAGAGAGATCTCCGGGTGAACCCCAAGGAAGCCAATAATATTAGCTAGCACTCGAATTAAGCCATAATGCACATTTGCCACATAAAGCAAATCAGGCTCTAGTCGATTCAACTCCCTGATCCTTTCCTGTTCCAGGCGAGTAGACTGCCGTAAACACTGCAACCACTTGAAGCATCCTCTCGCCTCCCCAGGCTCCACAAATGGGAGCTTGTAAGGACAGAGCATTGCCCCCAACGATTGCTTCAGTGAACCATCTACTTTCCTATCTTGCGCTAAAGAAGATGGCTGGGGCTCTCTTCCATACAGTGAGTCCACACCCCCTGGTAGTGCAAGGTGTGCACCCACCCACGCAGTACCCAGGCCTGCCCCTGCTTAGCCTCAAAATGTCAAACAAGAACAGGCGAATTCAGGACAGCTGAATACTTTCTTTTTTTTTTTTCCACAAAGACATCTCTTAACAAAAAATTTCTTCAGCATATGTTAAGAGACACTCTTTCCGTGCCAACAATATGAAGTAGAAAGAACTCCCAAACACAGGCATACTAATCCACGGCCTTCCTGCTAGAGTAACGCCCAATTCCGTCTGACTGCACAAAGATGGACTTTATATTTTAAGTTCAACTAGCAACTGGTGTTAGGAAATACAGCTTTCTCATTCCGCAGTGGCAATTGAGTCAGCAATGAAGAAGCTGAGAAACTGCAGACAAGTTCCCATTATACCACCTGGTAAAGACTCCACTTTTAGACCACTGAAGCAAAAAAGCATGCGAGAGTGCCTTGTGCCCTGCCAGTAGCTGATCGAATTGAAATGACTCAGTGTATGCAGGGCATTTTCCAGAGAACGCAAAGTCCCTCATCCAGGCTGACTCCACATTCACAGTCTAAACCGGCAGCCATCTTGGCTGATGCCAATCAGCGCGGAAGCCATCTTGTAAGCCCAGCATATGATGTATGCCTACTAGAATCTGAGCTGCTGCCATTGCTGCTAGAGAACTAGCCTGGCTGCGTGCGTCTGGCCCCCATTAAGGCATTCACTGAACACTCGCAGAGACTCTCCGTACTGGAGAACCTCTTATAAATGGAATGGGAGCATAGATAGCTTCAAAGGCTAGAGTTCTATTTTGCAACCTCTCTCCGCTGAGCTGCCTTTTCCATATGTAAAATTAAACCACATATAGCCAAAATTAAGACATTACAAATCTACCATAAAATCGTATAATTTGGGCAAAGCCAAACTAAACGGGAATATTTTCCATTAAGAAACCACACAACTATAAAACCCCTCTCATGACATAATGCTTATGGCAGAGCATTCCACATCTGTGGACTGGCCATGGCGCTCACCCAAGCACCTGTTACAACTGTCCAAGAGAGTTATCACCATAATTCCTTTTGACTTGAATATGTTTACAGCGGATCATAGTGCTATATCACAGCAGCTAAACCAAAATATTACCCTGCCATATAAACCAACTTTAACGCGTTATAGGACCTTCTATGGATAGCGGAAGGAGATTCTTGTAAATCATTTTATTTTTTTTAAAGTATAGGACTCCAAAAACCAAGTTTCCGCTGACTCCAATGAAATCAAAGCAGATCAGCTAAAATTACACAGGTACACTAAAAAATTTTTTTTTTAAACTGCCTCTAATGTTTCGATTGATTTTTACGTTTTTTGGTGCGCTGAATCCAAATCTGGTAACCAATTTGCTCCATCACGTACAGATTTTTTGCTACATTGGGTTAGCAGTTTGAGGTGAACGTTTCAGATGGAGTGCGATCGAGATAAAAGTTTCTTGGATGAATTCTTTATACTAATTGTTTAGTAGTTATTCAAATAAGAATAAAGAAAATTGTAACAAGGCAGCACATAAGAATAGAGTAATGTCAACAAAACACACTGTGATGGTAGCAAAATTGTCTGCACTTAAAACAGCCACATACATGTGCACAAACATTGAGCATATAAGAGCGAGGTTAGACACAAAGCAAAGCAAAGAAATGTGCAAAAAATGTTGTACAGGTATGTATGTAAGAATAGAAAACGCAAACCGCACCATTGCAATACATGAAGACAAACACCCGATGGTGTGAAAATAAAATTCTAATAAATGAGATCCGACACTGTGGTAATAACTAGCAAATTTTTATTTCAAAGTTTAGTAAAAACACGATATTTGTCAACACAGTTTAGATTTTAAAGTCATTCTTGGGTCAATCAATCTCCTGGTGGGCCTGTTTCTTCTTCCCCCGAATGCTTCTCTTGGTGCGCTGCTTGGCGTATTTTTCATCTGGGGTTTCCCGCAGCAGCAACCAGCAGAAATCAGCCATCATAGTGGTGTTCCATCTTCCTTGGTACCTTCTCTCTGCGTCCTTGATGTCCTGGTGAAACCTTTCACCTTGTTCTTCACTGTACGCCCCCAAGTTTTCGGGAAAGTAGTTCACATGGGAGTGCAAGAAATGGACTTTCAGGCTCATGTTACAGCCTTGTTCTTTGAAGGCATTGAGCATCCTGGCAACAATATCCTTATAGTTCTCATCCCGCCTGTTCCCCAAGAATTTGAGAACATCATCCTTGAAGGAATCCCAGGCTTCTTTTTCCTTCTCAGACATCGTTTCAGCGAATGCTCCATCTGAAATGAGTTTCCTTATATCAGGGCCAACAAACACTCCTTCCTTTAGCTTTGCTTCAGAAAGTCGGGGGAACTTTGAGCAAAGGTACCGAAAGCACTCACCATCTTTTGGAAGGGACTTGATGAATTGCTTAATGAGACCCAACTTAATGTGGAGAGGTGGTAATATAATTTTATCACGAGGTACCAAGCTCTCATGAAGAACATTTTTCTCACCGGGTCTCAAATACTCCCGAATTGGCCAGTCTTTTTCCCCAAGTGTAGGTCGTGGGCCCGGCTATCCCACAAGCAAAGGAAGCAGGGATATTTGGTGAAACTGGATTGCTGCCCTAATAGCATGGATAGAAATTTAAAGTCTCCACAAATCATCCACTTATGCTCATCATAACGAATCTTCTGAAGAATCAGGGCCAAATTCTCGTATTTTTCTTGGAGAATAACAGAGTGAGCAATAGGAACTGAAGCGAATGTGTTGCCATTATGAAGAAGAACACCTTTTATGCTGTCTTTTGACGAATCAATGAACAGCCGCCATTCAGCAGGATCATACTTGAGTTTAAACTTTTCCATCACTCCGTATATATCGCTGCAAAATACCAAATCTTCCTCTTTGCTGAAATACTTCAAAAATTGTGTCTTGCGGTTGCGGTACCAATAAAAAGTTGTTCCTGGTGACAATAGATTTTTCTGTTTAAGCCGAGAACCTAGCAGTTGGGCAGCATCTTTTGGGAGTCCTAAATCCCGGACTAAATCATTCAATTCAGCTTGAGAGAAAAGTTCAGGTTTCGGATCTGGTTCAGTTTCAAACTCGGAAGTACTGGACTCATCGGGAAAAGCCATCTGATGAGTCTCATCATGATCAGAACCGTCCACACAAATATGATCCAAAGATTTTGGTGGTTCAGGCACAGGTACTTCGTTGCTATGAGGTATAGGCCTAATTGCTGAGGGAAGGTTGGGGTAACTTATTACGTTCTTATTTTTTAAGTTGTATCCCTTCACAATGCAAGAGCAAAAATAGCAGTCACTGCTGTGGTCTCTTTGTTCACGCCACATCATAGGTATTCCGAAACGAAATGCTTGTTTTTTACCTTTCATCCATAAGCGTAGATCTTCCTCACATGTCTTGCACACTTTGTGAGGAGCCCACGGTTTGTCTTGATCGCCTAACTTCAAACCGAAATAGGCAAAATATACTTTTTTAATAAATGCAGAAATGTTCCTCTGCTGCTTTTTCACGGTATATTCCCCACAAATAAAACAAAAACTGTCCGGAGAGTTGACGCAACCTCTGGCTCTGTGAGCCATCACAAATACACAGCACTGCAAACTACAACTGTAGTGAACCACTTCGGAATAAAGCTGGATTACGACTGAGCAAACAAAAGGTAATAATGAACTTGCAAGAAACTGAAATTTGACAGGAACGTTCATGTCACAACCACCGTGTTTGAGCGAGCGAACGAGGTGAGGCGAACAGGAAAGAACATGCGCCAGCGCGAGTACTGGATTTAGCCCCCCGCCTCCCAATTGTCCTGTTAATGTATAAAATGAATACAAAACACTCTAAAATATCATGAGGGAGTGTTTCTAGTTAGTTAACCATTACAACCTCTATTTTGGGCCAAGAAAATAAACTGCAGTCGGCTAAAAAGAAATTATGTGAACATTCCTTATATGGGTAAGAAATCTAATTTTGCAAGAAAACGTGACGTGATGGAACATTTTGGCTATTTTTCCTGGATTCAGCACCCCAAAATCTATAGGAATCAGTTGCAAAACTGGAGGCAGTTTTTTGGTAGTGTACCTGTGTTACCCGAACTGCTCCTATAGCTTTGCAAGAAGCTACCAGCCCCCCGCTGCACCCAGTTTTCCTTCCCCCCTTATCCTGAGGGATTCAGCATTGCAAGACGTGTTGCGCACCCCCTGCCAGCCTGCTGCGTCTGCCAGGGAGCTGAAGAGCAAAATAGAAAGTAGAACCCCTGGAAGCAAACAGTGTCCTGACCTTGGGGTTCAGGATGCAAAAGGCCACTGAATAAATCAACAGTGTTAGCTAAAAATGAACGAGGCTTTCTCTCACTAAAGAGAGTTTCTTTTTCTTTTTGAAATCCCACCGAAGTCCGTGGGACCCAAGCTTTCGAACACAGCCCCTAACGCTGTGCATTAACCACAACCAGAAAAATGAAATGAAATGAAACCCTGCTCTAGAAATAGATGAGAATTTCCTGGGAAGGGCATGCGAAATGGAGCTATGAAACACACAAGCACCCCCCGGCCTTCCTGCAGTCAGAGAAATAGCAGTGGAATACACCGACAACCTTGCAAATGGAGGTCTTAGAGGTTGCTGCCTGTGTGAACCTGATGAGTAATACGATTTTGTATTTTACCCCCCCCCCCCCCAGGGATGGGGGCACTGAATACTATATGTGATTCATGAGCAGCGATACCATCCGCACCAGAGCCCGACAAACGATACAGACGTTAAGAGCTTTCAATCTTGGTCATATAATCTTGATTTGCAGAACATCGGGGCATCCAGGAGAGATCACGTAACACCCCTTCTAAAACAGCTACACTGGCTCCCCATTCAGGCAAGGATCAGTTTCAAGATCTTACTGCTAACATTCAAAGCGGCTAAGGGGCTCACCTCTTCCTCTCTCTCCAACCTCATACAACCACTTGCACCAAACAGGCCACGAAGAACAGCAGAATTAAACACACTAGTTATCCCAAATGACACCACAAGATGCACTAGATCAACAGCCAACAGAGCCTTCCAATTCTGCGCCCCATCTCTATGGAACACCTTACCAGCACAAATCAGAGCAATACCTAATCTAAGTCAGTTCAGAAAGGCTTTAAAGCATTTCCTCTTCCTTAAATATCTCAATGGCAGCTCCGAACATAACCCCCAGGTGAATAGCAGAAGTGGTCAAACAGATAGACCCCGCAACAGACCAACTTCACAATGTAAATAGCAAGTTGTTCCATATACTATTGTACCACTGTTGTATATAGTTAACCAGGATATCCTTTATCAGATAACCCTGCATTGTATTTAGTTTCCCCTATTTCGCCAAGTTATACTTCCTGTTAAATGTAACGACCAGACACGTGTAAACTGTCGGATGTTTTCTGTTCAATGTAAACCGCGCTGATGTCTAATAGTGCGGTATATAAGAATTGTTAATAAATAAATAAATAAATAATTTATTTTATTTATTTACATTCTCTTATATACCGTGCTATTCTGCATCAGTGCGGTTTATACTGAACAACCTGAAATTACATTGAACAGGGCATTATAATTTGGAGATAACTTTTTTACAGGGAACATGGGCTATGGAGGGTTAAGTGGCTTGCACAAGACCACAAGGAGCACCTGTGGGACTAGAAACCCCACATTACATTACAGCTGTTTATTTAGTCATAAACCCCTGAGAGCCCATGAGGTGGCTCTGTGGGTATTTGTTCCCTGACTTGCAGAGAATGATCAATTTGATAATGGCTGGACACACACACACAGTCATAGAAAGGCACTATTGAGTGTACCAGCTGCCCTCTGGTGGCCATAAACCGTAGCACAGGCACTTCTTGGTTGACAGTTTAACTGTCAGTCTAATTTTTTATATCCTAAGGTTTCCTAAACCTGTCCCTGTGAATTTTGGGCAACTTTCACTATAGAATACATAAAAGCACACTTCCAGGCTGTCCCTCCTTCCAACTACAAGTTAGGGCTCTGCTCTTGAACCTAAAAACTGGCAATTTGCCTAATATCCTGGGACTTAACATGCTCCTCAGAGACATGATTAGGAGGGAAAGAACATGTGGTATCAGGGATCAATGCCAAAACTGCTGTCCTATAAAACTAAGAATAAACTTAAAAATAAAGAGGACTGACAACAGCCCCCTTAAGGCTGAGGAACCCCCCAAAGCCTCAAAAATCCTACAAACAAAAGAAAGAAACACTAGGCCCAAAAATCTAGCTATTCCTCCTGTTGTCTTCCTCACACAGGCAGCTCCCTGCAGCTTTCGCCATGCGGACCAAATACCTAGAGAGAAAATGGCCGGCCCTTCGCCAAAGAATTTTGGCACCAAGAACAACAGCCGCTGCAAAAAGGAGGCCTCAGTAGACTGACAGAGCCCGAAGGCCTTACCTGCAGGGCAGAAAGCCACACAGCCTGCTCCTACCACCTTGAATTCCTCCGATTCTCAAGCTGCGCTGATGCGCCTGGCAGCCGCGGCGAGGATCGCTCAGCTGGTTCCAAAGAGTAAAATTAAAATCCCGCAGCAACGGAGAGGCTCCGTCTCACACAGCTTCAGTGTGGCTGTACGGGTCCCGGAGATCTCTCCCGTATAGTCAAGGGAGAGAGATCCGCACCGGCAAATGCCTGTAGCAAGTGAAAATAACTGAGAAGGAGGGAAGGCGAGAGCTGCTACTAATTTAAAGAGCCAGGCTCAAATTTAAAATTACTGTAAATAAGGAAATTTGCTCCTAACTAAAGGGAACTAATCCCTGATTGCCAATTAACCAAAGGTAACTGAATTAAAAGTAAAATTAAAAGTAAATTAAAGGTAAAAATCAAAAGTAAAATCAGAATAGAATTTGTCACACTAAATGCTCCTTATCTGTTCCCCCCAAGTGAGCCCAGATGCTAGGCTCACTATGTCCTCCTGCTGCATGGAGACTGGACACACTGGAGGCTGATGGGAGATAACAGCAGGCTATATCCAGTGATGTCACGACTTTAACATGCCCAGTCTCCAAGCTGCAGGAAGAGGTGCACAACCCAGAGGTGGAGGACTAAACTGGAGGGACGATAAGGAAGAATACAGATTAGCACAAAAGGAAAAACAGGGTCAGTACTCTTTGAGCAGCAAATTAAGTCTTCTGGAGACCTTTACAAAGAGGCCTTCTACCTAGGGGGCAAGAGACCTGTGAAACTGTTAATCATCCAGGAAGTTGGTCACAGCTTACCTCAGCAGCACAGGCATAAACAGCTCAACCAGAGCTCTGTGATCCTCAGTCTTGAAGGACTAGAAAAGGGGACTGTTACTTCTGGAGAGAGATCTGCAATTGTGAGTATATACTTCTGGGAATTTTCTGAAATGAATTCTTTCTATTAAAGCTAATTAATCTGTGAACCAACTATTTTTTGTTAAATCAGTCAGGGCCTAGTAGCAGCAGTTTAAGTTTAAATTTAAAACATAGAGAGCTTTCTGGTTAAGTTTGGAACCCAGCAGAGAGCTTGTAGTTTAAATTTAATAGTCACTCAGGGCCTAGCATCAGCAAAGTACTTTTAGTTTAAATTTAAAACACAGAAGAGAGCTTTCTGGTTAAATTTAGAACCCAGAAGAGAGCTTGTAGTTTAAATTTCCTAATAAGTTAGAGCCTAGCAGCAGCAAAGAGCTATAATTTAAATCAAATAAGAATATAGCTTACCTCAGCAGCACAGGACAGGGTACTGTGTAGCAGCCCTCTTTTAATAAGTGTTATTACCCACCCACCCCTGGGATAATCGTAGCTTTATAGGTACTTACACATCTTAAAAGGTGCTCTCAGGTGAAGCTCGTTACCCAAATCAGTCATACACTAAGGACCTGAGATTAATTAAGCTTCAGGTGAACAAGGTATATTAAACGTATTAGGTACAGTTTTATTAGTATAAATATCCATAGCAACCCTTAGTAAATAAAGAACTTAAAGATCTAAACAAAAACTTAAAACTAAGATGCAGACAGCAGTGAGATGGGGGCTTTCCAGTCTTTTGCATTGAGTGTCACATGTATGATTTTCTCCCAGTTGGTGAGAGGTCTTACGTGTGCACTAGGTGCAAGGAGCTCTTTGCTCTCAGGGAACGAGTCCGTTCTCTAGAGGCTAGAGTAGCAGACTTGGAAAACATAAGAAAGACAGAGAGGTACATAGACGAGACCTACAGGGATATAGTCCTGAAGTCCCACTTCCAGTCTGGCAGCATCCCTGTTGCCATGGAGGAGAGAGGTCACGTGACATGAGAACATCACCCTGGTGTGGCAGGAATTGATCCTGTAACAAGGACCTGTCCTCCAGGTGATGTAAAACCCCTCGCACCGAGGAACATAAGACATGCCATACTGGGTCAGACCGAGGTCCATCAAGCCCAGTATCCTGTTTCCAACAGTGGCCAATCTAGGTTATACGTACCTAACAATATCCCCAAAGACACAGGTTCCACAATACTTGTACTGGGTCAAGCATTGATTCTCCAGGGCCATGTGCCCATGAGGGAAGGGTTAGGACAGCCGTTATAGTTGGTGATTCGATCAATAGGCATGTAGATAGCTGAGTGGCTGGTGGATGTGAGGATCGCATGGTAACATGCCTGTCTGGTGCGAAGGTAGCGGACCTCACGCGCTACCTAGATAAGGTCTTAGATAGTGCTGGGGAGGAGTCTGCTGTCTTGGTACATGTCGGTACCAATGACATAGGAAAATGTGGTAGGGAGGTTCTGGAGGCTAAATTTAGGCTTTTAGGTAGGAAGTTGAAATCCAGAACTTCCAGGGTAGCGTTCTCCAAAATGCTTCCCGTTCCACTTGCAGGACCCAAAAGGCAGGCAGAGCTCCGGAGTCTCAATGCGTGGATGAGACAATGGTGCAGAGATGAAGGTTTTGGATTTGTTAGGAACATTCTGGGGAAATGAGGGGCTCTTCCGAAGGGATGGGCTTCACCTTAACTAGGATGGAACCAGGCTGCTGGCATTAACCTTTAAAAAGGAGATAGAGCAGCTTTTAAACTAGATAACAGGGGAAAGCCGACAGTCGCCCAAGAGCGGATGGTTCGGAAGAATGAAGGATACTACCAAAAACAGAGAGGTTCCAAAAAAGAGTAAAGTAGATGGAGCAGACAGAGCTTAAAGATCCCAAATTACCCATGTCTACCAATAGCCAAATTAATATGAATAAAATACAGTCTCTAAAATGCTTATATGCAAATGCTAGAAGTCTAAGAAATAAGATGGGAGCGTTAGAATATATAGCACTAAATGAGAGGATAGATATGATTGGAATATCAGAGACATGGTGGAAGGAGGACAACCAGTGGGACACTGTGATACCTGGGTACAAACTATATCGTAATGATAGAGCTGATCAAATTGGTGGAGGGGTTCCGCTCTATGTTAGAGAGGGCATTGAGTCAGAAAGGATTAAAGTTTTGCAGGAAACAAAATTTGCTGTAGAATCTCTATGGATTGAAATTCCATGTAAAAAGGGGAAGGCAATGGCAGTGGGGGTGTACTATCGACCGTCTGGCCAGAATGAACAAATGGATGATGAAATGCTCAAAGTAATCAAGGAAGCTAACAAAAGTTACAGCGCAGTAATAATAATGGGTGATTTCAAATACCCCGGTATCGACTGGGTCAGTGTCACGGCAGGACATGCTAGGGAGATAAAGTTCCTAGATGAAATAAATGACTGCTTCTTGGAGCAACTGGTTCATGAACCGACCAGAGGGGATGCCATATTGGACCTAGTTCTTAGTGGAACACCAGATCTGGTGCAAGAGATAAGGCTGTTGGGGCCACTTGGCAATAGTGATCATAGCATGATCGCCTTTGATTTAATTAGTGGAGGAGGGATAGTAAGGAAATCCACAGTACTACCTTTTAACTTTCGAAAGGGAGACTATGATAATATGAGGAAAATAGTTAAGAAAAAACTAAAAGGAGCAGTTGCAAAGGTTAAAGACTTACATCAAGCTTGGGTGTTGTTGAAAAATACTATCTTGGAAGCCCAGACCAGCTGTATTCCACGCATTAAGAAAAGTGGAAGGAAGTCCAAAAAACTGCCAGCATGGTTTAAAGGTGAGGTCAGAGAGGCTGTTGTTGCCAAAAAAGCATCTTTCAGGAAATGGAAAAGGAGTCAAACGACGAAACCTGGAAACAGCACAAGCACTGGCAAGTCAAATGCAAGGCATTGATAAGGCAGGCAAAGGGAGAATTTGAGAAGAAGCTTGCTGCGGAAGCAAAAACGCGAAGTAAAGATTTTTTCATGTACATTCGTAGCAAAAAACCTGTGAGAGAGTCAGTTGGTCCATTAGATGATAGAGGAGTTAAAGGGGCACTAAGAGAGGACAAGGCGATAGCAGAGAGACTGAATGAATTCTTTGCTTCGGTCTTTACTGAGGAAGATATAGGGATGTTACCCATGACTGAAGTGGTATTTAAAGGTGCAGAAGAATTGAAGGAAATATCGATACATCGGGAAGATGTATTACAACTATTAGCAAATCACCTGGGCCGGATGGTATACATCCAAGGGTGTTGAAAGAACTGAAATATGAGAGAGCAGAACTGCTATTAGTAATCTGTGAACTAACATTAAAATAATCTCTAATACCTGAAGATTGGAGGATCGCCAATGTAACACCAATTTTTAAAAAGGTTCCAGGGGTGATCCGGGAAATTACAGACCAGTGAGCCTCACGTCAGTACCGGGAAAAATGGTAGAAACCATCATAAAGAATAAAATTACTCAGCATGTAGATAGTCACGGCCTAATGGGAGACAGCCAACATGGCTTTAGACAAGGAAGATCTTGTCTTACTAATCTGTTATGTTTTTTTGAAGGAGTGAATAATCAGGTGGACAAAGGTGAGTCGGTTGATATTGTGTATCTGGACTTTCAGAAAGCCTTTGACAAGGTCCCTCATGAGAGACTTTTGGCAAAACTAAAGAGTCATGGGATAGGAGGCAGTGTACTATTGTGGATCAGGAACTGGTTAAAAGATAGAAAGCAGAGGGTAGGGCTAAATGGCCAATTTTCCCAATGGAGAAAGGTGAATAGTGGTGTACCCCAGGGATCTGTGCTGGGTCCGCTGCTTTTTGACATATTCATAAATGACCTGGAAAGTGGAATAACGAGTGAGGTTATCAAATTTGCAGATGACACAAAACTATTTAAAGTTGTTAAAACCCAAGAGGATTGTGGAAAATTGCAAGAGGATCTTGATAAATTGGAAGACTGGGCATCAAAATGGCAGATGAAATTTAATGTGGACAAGTGCAAGGTTATGCACCTAGGGAAGAACAACCCAAACTATGGTTACACGATGCAAGGTTCCACATTAGGAACCACCACCCAGGAAAAAGATTTAGGCATCATTGTGGATACCATGTTAAAACCCTCAGCCCAGTGTGCAGCGGCGGCCAAGAGAGCAAATAGAATGCTAGGTATGATAAGGAAAGGAATGGAAAATAAAACAAAGGATATTATAATGCCTCTATATCGTTCCATGGTGAGACCGCACCTTGAATATTGTGTGCAATTCTGGTCGCCGTATCTTAAAAAGGATATAGAGTTATTAGAAAAGGTTCAGAGAAGAGCCACCAAAATGGTAAAGGGGATGGAAGGATACTCCTATGAAGAAAGGCTAAAAAGGTTAGGGCTCTTTAACCTGGAAAAGAAACGGCTGAGGGGAGATATGATAGAAGTCTATAAATTAATGAGCGGAGTGGAACGGGTAAACGTAGATCGATTGTTTACCTTATCAGAATATAGAAAGACTAGGGGACATGCAATGAAGCTACAGGGTAAACTATTTAAGACTAATAAAAGAAAATATTTTTTCACTCAACGTGTAATCAAACTCTGGAATTTGTTACCGGAGGATGTAGTAAAGGCTGTTAGTGTAGCTGGGTTTAAAAAAGGTTTGGACAAGTTCCTGGAGGAAAGTTCCATAAGCCATTATTAAGAAGGGACCCAGGATATCAATGCTTGAACCAATACAAGCATTGTGGAACCTGTGTCCCTTGGGGAAACTGCTAGGTACATATGACCTAGATTGGCCACTGTTGGAAACAGAATACTGGGCTTGATGGACCTTGGTCTGACCCAGTATGGCATATCTTATGTTCTTATGTTCTTATGCTGGCACTGGGCTTGTCCTTTCTGTTGTCGCCCATGCTGAGGACCATGGTAGGACTTTCCCTGAAGACTTTTTCCTAGAAGGATCATATGTTTATATGGAGAGTTGGTTCATCGTTAGCTGCTTCCTCTCCAGCTCTCCAGCCTTGCCAAAGAGATTCTCGCCCCGACAGGCAACATCTGCTAACTTGTCTTGCACCCTTTACTCTAAATCAGAGACTTACAGACAAGCATGGTGGCAGGCTCAGATGCTCAAAGCGGCCACCTGGGTGACCGGCTCGAATGCATCATAGACCATCCTGGTCATATACTTGAGCATTTCCGTGGCCTCGTCTCCAAGGACAAGGAATGTTCCGAGGTGCTCTTCTGAAAGGACAGTGGAGAAATCCGCCAAATCCTCCTTGAAGGTACATGCACATATAGAGCTGGTAGGCATGGATGTGGGCCACCAGCACAGACCCTTGATAACACTTCCTTCTGAAGCCATCAAGAGACCAAGCATCACGGCCAGGTGGCACCAAGGAGTAAGTCTTAATTCTCCTCATTGCTAACTCCACAACAATAGAGTTGTGTGGGAGCTGTGGAATGAAGGCATCAGCTCACCAGGGGCACCATGTGGGGAGTTTGCCAGATCTGGAGGAGCACCATAATTTTATTTTTATCTAAATTAGGCTTATATACCACTTTTCTACAAGTCATAGTGGTGTACTGTATATAATACTTCCTTGTCCCCAAAGGGCTCACAATCTATGTTTTTTGTACTTGAGGCAATGGAGGGTTAAGTGGCTTGCCCAAGGCCACAAGGAGCACCTGTGGGACTAGAAACCCCAGTTCTTCCGGCCCAAGGTTGCTGTCTTCTAGTGGGATTCAAACCCCTGGCCCTCCAGCCTGAGGTAACTTGTCCCAACCACTAGGCCACTCCTGGCCTCCTTGGGAGAGGAAGGGTATTGGAAGATGTACAACTCCTCCAGCCTCGATGGTAAAAGACAAAGTCTTGCCCATGTCCCTCACAAACTCGTAACAGGACATGTCCTCTGGGGGGGACTTCCAGCGTTCGTATGGAGGCGAAGGGTCTGAGGGTATGTCCCTATGGTGCTCGACTACTGGGGCTCCTCCTCAGTCTCCAAGACATCGGAATCGGTGAGGAAGTCAAAGTATCAATGTGAATCCTCATGACACCTTTTACACTCGGGGCTCCATGGCTCCCAACGGTCAGACCCTGAGGCGCTCGGGGTGGGGGGGGGGAGAGCCCTGGGCACCAAGAGGGGCCTCAGACACCTGCCCAACCTGTTTCCCCCACCGGGGAGGGCATGGGCCTCAGGCTGAACCTCTGATGGTGAGGGTACCACTGTGGATGGAGCAGTCATTGGCACAGAGGAATCTGAGGTCATCAGGTCTCAGGCAGCCTGCTGGGTGAGGAACACAGTCAGGCTGTGCTCAAGGGCCTACATATGCTCCGCAAGGAGCACCTTGTCTGAGATGGAAGAAACCCATGCAGCAACCATGATCACTGGTACCAGGTCCCTCAGTGGGGACTCCGTGATGGTCACGGCATCAGGAGTCACTTGACGGCCCAGCTGGGTATCGGGAGACAGCTCCCAACCATCTCCCTCAGAGTCCCATTGAGGGCTTTGATGCCAGTGCCCATGGGTTTTCACCCGGCTCTCAGCATCATCCTTCGACAAGGCTGAAGTCTGGTCCTTCTGGAGGCAACCCTCATCAGAAGATAGCCCCTGATATAGGGTACGCGACCCCTTGACTTTGAGTAAGCCTGGTCATCATGCGAAGCCGAAGCCTCGGCGAAGGCCTTCGAGGGAATCAATTCTGAAGTCTATGCTGGTACCAACTCAGAGGAACCAAATAGTGATTACTGCTGTTTTTCTTGATTACGGAGCCCCATGCACGTTATCTTCAGACAGAGAGCACAGATGGAGTTTTCATGGTCAGGCTAGAGTCACTGAAGACACCAGTTGTGGTGGTCCATTATGGAGATGGTCCGACCACACTGGGCAAACCTTGACTGAGTTAGCTGGGCAGGTGCCTGTATGATCGGAATCGGAAGCACGTACGCTTAGATGGGATTCTGATCCCACAGGGGCTAGAAGTGCCCCACGGGATCAGAATCCAACCGGCCGCACAGAGGCCGGGACGACCACAATTGAATAGGCCTCCACATGGCCTTTCCCAGTCTGCCCTTCCATACCAACTACTATAGTCCCCCTTTCTTTTTCTTTTTTTTTTTTAAAGAGATCTCTATCCCTCCTCACCTTTTATTCCCAAAACAAGGAAAATGTTGAATTAAATATCCAGGGAGGACATAAATCAAACAAGAGTGCGCCTTCTTCTGTAGTGAGCCATGTTTCAGTAATAAATGAAAACCCTAAGAATCACTAATTAGGTCTCTAATAAATGCTTTATTTCTTACTGACCTAGCATTAAAATAAAAACAGGGAACTGGGAGCCTCCTTTGAAATTACCACCTTGGGTAATCGCATTATTAAAATCAACTTACAGAGTTGCCAAGTTACCCAGTTCCAGGAGTGAGTTTTTTGGCCAGTTCTGGTTTTAAATTTGCATTGCAATGCAGTATGGTATTTGTAATCCCTAATTTAACCCATTGAAATCAGTGCCATAGGTCCTATAATGTATCAGAATGAGCTTGACAGAAATCCAGGACTGGCTTAAAATATCACTCCTGGAACTGGGTAAACTTGGCAACTCCAAAATTAGAGGGCTATCTACCCATGGTTTCCTGTTATATTTAAATCTGAGCAAGAGTATCTATCTAGAGTTCAACGAGGTGGGTTTTGTGAGGATGAGGACAACAGAAAGGGTTGTATGGAGATTGGGGTTTCATTAGTTATATCTCTTTGTTGGTCTGTTAATTGCAATTACGGTGAGTTTCTTTTATTTTTTTTTTATTGTCATTACTGGAATGGAATTTTTAGATATTGTGATAGAGCTTCAGATGCCCCCTTGACAGAGTGTGTAGTGAAAGGAATGAAATAAAAATAAAAAATAAATTGCATAAAAAAGGCTAAATCATTCTTCTGGCAATACTCTAGGTCACTTTCAGTACTTATTGCATAGTATTTCATTTCACTTTTCTCTGTACTGTACCGTACCTCTGTTTAAATGCAATACGTTTTATCAAAAGGTAACTGATAAAATTACCCTGGTCAAAGCCCTGCTGCCTGTAATGAGCCAGTGCCAACTCCTCAACTGAGCACATGACAGTTGACACAGTAGTATCTTCTCCCATCTCATCATCTTCGATATCCTCCAGCAGAAAGACAGATTTTCCCATGCCACTCTGCGGACACATTCTTCCTTTTATAGTAACCTAAATTAGAAAGGTAAACCTTTATGTTAAATCCTACTGTTCTTTAAAAGCGTATACTTAGACAAAGTTCCCATACGTGCACACAAATGATCTGCAGCTCCAAGGAAACAGCAGTGAGGGGTTTCTTCAGAGAGAAAGCAGGAGCTGTGATGCTTGCGTGGAGTAGCCGCCTAGTGGTTAGAGCACTGGCTTGGTAACCAAGAGACCAGGGTTTGATTCCCACTAACACTCCTTGTGGCCATTGCCTTAGAAGAAAAGCCTGGCAATCTACTTTCAGTCACCCTGTCAAGAAAACCAAGGAGCAGCTGGGTTGCCAGGAGTCAGTATTGAAAGGCACACATTACATTTTTGCATGTTTGATGCCATTAACCAATCCTCTTTCGCTAGTGATCTAGGTGACAAATCAAAATACTTTTATTGCAAACATACTACCCTATACAGTAGTGGCCAAAAAATTAAGGCAGAGTCCAAAATATCAGAATTTTATTAGAAAAGTACGTGTTACTGTCACTTTCATGGTCAAAAGCTTTAAGAACCAAAGATATGTATGTCATTTTCAAAGTTTTATTCGGGAAACAATGTATGTGTCAATATTTGATAGGGTGTCCATGATTTTTCAGCACAGTCTGGATTCTTGTAGGCATACTGTTAACTAGCGTTTTACAGTATGCCGGAGTGATTTTGTTGACCCATACATGCTGGAGTATGTCCTTTAAATCTGCTTCTGAAGTTGGACGGTGTGCTGCCACCTTTTTCTTCATAAGATTCCAACAGTTTTCAATTACATTGATGGCCAATTTGGCAGCAGTTTGATCTTGTTGTCCACGAACCATTTTTGACTGTTTTTGAAGTGTGGCACGGTGCCGAGTCCTGCTGAAATATAGTTGTGCCAGTAACATTCATGTGTATTTTAACTTTACTATTTTTTCACCTTTCTCAAAAATGTGCAGGCCACATCGTCCATTCGCCGAGATACCACCCCATACCATGACCGATGGTGGGTGTATAACAGTCTTGATCGTGTACTTCGGATTTAGTCTCTCGCCTGCTGGTCGACAGACGTAGTTGTAACCACTCCCACGTACTTGTTGAAATGTACTTTCATCTGTGAACATTACCCTCTCCCACCATTCAGCAGATTTGTCTTTCATCTTGCTGCAAAACTATGCGGGCAGCAATTTGTTTCCTGGTCATCATAGGCTTATTGGCAGGTCTTCTGGCCACGAGTTTGAATTCATCCACAAGCCGTCGTCGGACAGATCTAGCACTTATCTTTATTCCTCGATCATTAGCTAACTGAGTCACACGTTGAGATGAAGTATGTGGACTAGATGTAATAATGCGTTTGAGGAATCAGTCATCTCATTCAGTAGTTATCCGTCTGCGCCCACATTTCGAATGACGTGTAGCCATCTGATTTCAGAACATTCTGAACTGCACACCTTGATATGTGCAAATGTTTTGCAATAGCACATTGCGAATAGCCTTCAGCATGGAGTGTGACAACTTGTCCCTTTACAAAGTCATTAATATCACACTTTCTACCCATCTTGATTGTATATTTTACATGTAACTTCCAATCTTTTCCTAGTTGTAAAAATTCAAAACTTCATCCAAGAAACCTACTACAAAGTGTAAGTAAACTAAAATGGATGCCAGATGCATGGCGTGACTAATCGCCATGCTGAGTAACTAAGTAAGCACGTGTGACATCTCCACAGTACATTATTTAACAATAAATTGTAGAAAAAGATACCTGCCTTAATTTTTTGGCCACTACTGTATAATATTTTTCTTCTGTGTCTGATGACCATGCTGACACAAATTCTGGTGAGAGTGAAGGGAAAGGAAACTGTTAAAAGTGGTATTGTAACTCTTTACAGTGGGAAAGAAAACAGACCATACAAATGGGAGCATGTGAAATCCTAAACATTTTTTTCCTGATGTCATCAAGCCTGCACCCCTCTCCCCCCACCCCTATAAGTCCTCATAACTCTCTCTCTCCCCATCCCAAACCAATAGGTTTGGAATTATTAATCTAATTATTCATCTAATTTCATTCAACTTTCAGCCCACGGATAGTACAGCACTCAGTGACCCCCAGCAAACAGGAAGCTTGCATATATTTGGATCAACTTGCTTAAACTATAATCCATACTACACTGTGATGACATGAAGCATTTTAATACTGCCCTGTTTTTTTTTACAAATATTTTGAAAGTTGCCCTATCACACTGGCTAATGATCTACCACATGCAATTTTCTGTACCAAAAAGGAGGCAAACCAGTCATCATGAAATGATCATACGTCTTCTTGTTTAAACAAAAAAGCACTCAGAAACCAAGGTTTGTTTCCAGGTTGCTTGTTGGTACAACTTTAGTTTTATGTTACTATTACTACTACTATTAATCATTTATATAGCGCTACAAGGAGTACGTAGCACTGTACAGATACACATGAAAGACGGTCCCTGCTCGTCAGAGCTTACAATCTAATTGAGACAGACAGCACAATAGTTGAGAAGAGAGATACAATAGAGAAAGACAAGGGATCAGGATCCAAAAGCAGCCTCAAAGAGGTGAGCCTTTAGCATAGACTTGAAAAGGGGGAAGAGAAGAAACCTGACATACAGATTTAGGTAGTTTATTCCAGGCATAAGGAGTAGCAAGATGAAAGGATTGAAGTCTGGAGTTGGCAGTGGAACAAAAAAGCAAAAAGAGAAGCAAGCCAGTGGAAGAGGGGAGTTCACGAGGAGAGGTGTAGGGGGAGAGGAGCGAGGAAAGGTAGTGAGGAGCAGTAGAATGAATGCATTTATAGGTCAGAAGGAGAAGTTTGAAATGGATACGGAAATGGAAGGGAAGCTAATGAAGTGATTTGAAAAGAGGGGTTATATGAGTGTACCAGGGCTGGCGGAAGATTAGCTGCACAGCAGAGTTCTGAACAGATTGAAGAGGAGGGAGGTGACTCAGAGGGAAACCGGCAAGGAGAAGGTTACAATAGTCGAGACAGGAGCTGACTAAAGAGTGAATGAGTGTTTTAGTAGTGTGTTCACAAAGGAAGGGACAAATTTTGGCAATATTATAGAGAAAGAAATGACAGATTTTAACTATCTGCTGGAGAAGGAGGGAGGAGTCAAAGGTGATCCCAAAGTTGCAGGCAGAGGAAATAGGAAGTATAAATGTTATCAACAGAAATAGAGAAAGGGGGAAGAGGGAAGAGGGTTTAGGGGGGAAAATAAGAAGTTCGGTTTTGGACATGTTCAATTTCAAATGACTGTCAGACATCCATAAAGCAACAGTAACAGCTAACTCAAAACTCAGTTAATTTATAAAGCTTTGAGCAGGTGTATAGCATCATTTTACAGCGTAAGACATCTGCTTTAGATAACCATTCCTCAAAAATGACTATATAATTAAGCCAGTAAAGTGAGAAGGCGAGAAGAGAATAGTTATCAGGAATCAAATGCCACAGAAACAGGAAAAATATTTAATGTACTCCAAAATCAGCAATAGCAGTAGTTGTACTCACATGGGTGACATCTTCAACCACTGTCATAGTTAGATCACGGAAGAGGTGTCTGAATTTTTTGCAATTTGCAGAGTCTCTCATTCTCAGTGCCCGCTGGCACAGAGCAAGCCGATGGCCCGTCCTCACGAAAGGGTCAGATAAACCTTCTCTAATGCACCCAATAGCCTGATGCACACAACAAGAGAGCCAATGAGAAGCTCTTATTGTTTAAAATGTTTTATAATTTTCAGACACATTTTTAAACTGGTATACTGAAATGCATCTCTGTTAGGTCATGAAGACCATATGGCTAACTAAACAAACAGAGAATAAGTAGACACCTTTCATCTCTGTCTACGGCTTCCTCAGTTTTCAGACAAAGACGGGCAGCAGCCAATTCTGGTACCGCCTCTGTTGCAAGCCCATCTTTCACTAGCACGATTATTTCAGTTTTTCCAGTCAACAACTGACCAGCAGCTCCTACTCAGAGCTGCTCCTTCTCCTGGACACCATCCATCTTATTTGCTCCATACACGCTCCCAGCAGCTTCTTTGCTGACTCTTCACTCCATTACTTGTTGCTCAACTACTCCACCAGTTATCTCCCACAGTGAAAGCCCACACATCCCTCCTGTGGCCTCCATGCTGGAAGCATCATCCTTCTGAACTATGGTGCGCTCTGGATATAGGGATCCCCAAGTGGTTTGAAATGCACAGGACTGCATAGTTCAAAGAGATGACAACTGAACAATGCAAGGCTCCATACATATCAAGTGCTTCGCAATTCAAAAAGAGAGTGTTTCTAGGAGGCAGGGGGTCATAGGAGGGAGGAGTGAGGCAGGAAGTTTGTGCAGCAGCTTCTCTTGAGTCAGTGGCCAATGCCTCTCTTCTCCCGGCACCCCCTATTGCTGCTTCTTCCCCTGCAGTCCGGCATTGGGGTGATAAAAAATCAGAACCAGCTGCTGGCTTTCAATTCAAAAGCTGAGCTTGAACAGCTGGTGGGGAGAGGGAAAAAAGGCTTTGACAGGCATAAACCCTCCTGCTGCCACCATTTCCCTCCAGATACGTTTCTACTCTGGCAGCAGGCATTCAGCTCCTAGTCCATGCACTCCCTTGTTTGTTTATTTGTAAAAATGTGATATACCGTTAATGATTAGCGCATCATAATGGTTTATAATAACCATTGATTTCAAATGGAAGACAACAACAAAGAAAAAAAATAATACAGAAGACAAATTGGGGAAGGGTAATGTGGCAGCAAGACAATTTCAGAGGAGACTCATGTAGCAGGAAACAAAAAGAGGAGGGGAAAAAGAAGGAACAGGCGGGTCCTTTAAATCAATCACTGGTCAACAAATTTTTACAAAAGTCATGTTACTGAAATAAAAATAGTCATTTCTTTTTTATATGCTGAACATGAATATGACAGTGAAATTGCAAAGTTGGCTCTAGTTTCTCTGTAATCTACAAGAATTAATGTTTACATCACGAAATGCATGTCAATAGTAAATATAACAGGCCTTCGGTTAATACCTGTAAAAAAACAAGTCATAAACTACTTCTTAGATTTTTTCGCCTGTCTCTTGTACAGCTGTTCGGGAGCTTCTCTGGGGAGTGTCCAGCAGTAGTCAGCCAGCATTATAGTGGACCATTTTCCCTGGTATCTTTGCTCCATCGTTGCGATATCCTGGTGAAAACATTCGCCCTGTTCATCACTAACCATACCACAGTTGTCAGGAAAGAAATCGAGATGGGAATCAAGGAAATGGATCTTTAGAGACATATTGCAGCCAAGTTTCTGATACTGCATCAGCATGTCTTCTACTAGTTCCTTGTAGTTTTCTGCCCTAACATTCCTGAGAAAGTTTGTTGACACTAGGTGACAAGCATTCCATGCTCGTTTCGCATCACCCTGCAGCAAGTTGTTGAACCGGTCATCTTTAAAGAGCTCTCAAATCTGAGGACCCACAAAAACTCCCTCTTTAATCTTTGCTTCACTGAGTCGAGGGAATTTTTCATGCAGGTATCGGAAAGCTGGAAAAGTGCGGTCCATGGCTTTCACAAAGTTTTGTGAGCCTCAACCAGAGCTGGGTGCTGGATATTCTTCTCTCCAACTGTTACATTTTGTCTGCGATTCCATTCCTTCCGCAAGTAGTGCCAATCCCTTGCTCAGCTATCCCACTCACATAAGAAACACATGTATTTTATATATCCCTGCTGCAGTCCCATTAAAAGGGCAACTACCTTCAAGTCACCACAGAGGTGCCAGCTGTACTTGTTATAGTTAATGGATGCTTTAAGTTATCGTATGTCTCTTTCATGTGGACGGCATGCGCTACTAGAATAGATGGAAGACGGTTTCCATTGTTCAAAAGCACAGCCTTCAGACTCAGTTTCGAAGAGTCTATAAATAGTCTCCAGCCTTGTGGGTCATGAGTGATTTTTAAGGCATTCATGAGGCTTTCAATATCGGAACAGAATACCAGATTACTTTCCTTTCCGACTGCGTATAGTACACTGCTGATGTCAGATGGCTTCAGCAGCCATCTGGCAGTAGTATTGCATTGCATCAGAAAATGATGCAATCAACTCTGGATGATGTGTGCATGCTGGTATTATGCAATGTGATGCAATATTACATCATTCAAGGCTTATTTGGGATGCTGTTGATGTCCTACTAGATAAATTTACACAATGAAACATCAAAAATGAACTAAATGAAATATCTTCAAAACGAGAGCCAATACATTTTTTTAAATATTATATTCGTGTTCAGCTCACCAAGATACTACAGATTAGGCCTTTTAAAGTCAGTAATGATTTCAATGTTGACCAGTGTAATGGGCCATTACTGTGTGAAGAACCAGGTCGTCAGACCACCGGGCTCCTCCCTGAGGATACCACACTCCTGCTGCCCTCTGACATGGAGGCTATCAGTTTTCCCACACACCTCGTCCCACTGGCCGTGGTGGTGGTGTTGGGTTTCTACTTTCTCCCTCCTGCCAATTCCAACCCCTCCTGCTGTCTCAGTCTCACTCCTTTCTCTCTTTCGAAGTCCACTCCATCCGCCTCTTCACTCCACTTCCTCTCCAGGTAGCTGTTATTTATCGACCTCCTGACAAGTCTGCTTCTACCTTTCTCACTGACTTTGACTCGTGGCTCTCTTTCTTTCTGGACTCCTCTTCCCCCACTCTTATTCTTGGGGATTTTAACATTCATGTCGATAACCCCTCTGATCCTCATGCTCTAAAGCTCCTCTCCCTCACCTCCTCGTTTGACCTCCAACTTTGCTCCACTGCCCCCACTCACCAGCATGGCCACTGCCTGGACCTGATATTTTTCTCTAGTTCCTTACCCTCAAACTTCCATAACTCAGTTCTTCCCTTATATGACCATCAACTTTTAAGCTTTAATCTTCATCTCCCACTGCCTCAGCCCCGTCCTGTCCCCGCCAACCTTTTTAGAAACCTTCATGCTATTGATCCCTTGACTCTCTCTTCCACCATTTCTCCATCTCTTTCTTCCACTATGTAATCAAAGTCTGTTGACGAGGCAGTAACTTCCAGTAATGCTGCACTCTCCTCAGCTCTGGATGCTCTCGCTCCACCCACCCCACGTCCTGTGAGACGTTCTCCACCCCAGCCCTGGCTTTCATCCACTACCTATGTTCCTGTGCCCGTTCTGCCGAGCGTGCTTGGCTCAAATCCCGCTCCCCTGAAGATCATCTACACTTCAAATTCATGCTTGTCTCCTTCCAGTCAGCCATAGCTCTTGCCAAACAAGACTACTATGTCCATCTAACTCTCTTGCCTCTGATCCTCGCCATCTCTTTACTACTCTCAGCTCTCTACTTAAAGTGCCTCCGATTCTTCCCTCCCTTTCTGCCCAAACCCTAGCTGACTATTTCCATGACAAAATCCACAAGATCACTCTCCAATTCCCCATAAACTCAGCTATTTCCCCTCCTCCCCCTTTCCACTCCCAACTCTCTCCCCCCTCCCTTGCTACCCTCTCTTCCTTTCCTGTCATCTCTGATAAGGAAACCGCACACCTTCTTTCTTCCTCCAAACTCACCACCTGCTCCTCTGATCCTATCCCCACCCGCCTCCTAGGCCCCATCTCCTCCACCGTTGTCTCCTCCATCTCTCATATTTTCAACCTTTCACTCTCCACTGCAACTGTCCCTGCAGACTTCAAGCATGCTGTGGTCACACCTCTCCTCAAGAAACCCTCACTTGAAAGCTCACCTCTTTGCTGCTGCTTTTGGATCTTGACTCACCTGATCTCCTTTTCTCTTCCTTGTTCTACCCCTGCCTACATCTCCCGTGTTTCGTGCGTTTTGTCTTGACTAGATTATAAGCTCTGATGAGCAGGAATTGTCTGTTACATGTCTGTGCTGTACAGCACTGCATATGACTGGTAGAGCTATATAGATGCTGAGTAGTAGCAGTAAAGATAGGAAGGTGAACCAATATAATATGAATTGTGTAGTAGCAATAAGCCATTGTCATCCAGTCATTGCCTCTGCTCTTTACTCACATGTAGTGGATGGTGTCAGAGCACAGAAGTCTTATTTGTACTTTTCTAAAAGTTTCACTGCCTATTGATCAAATAAAGTTATATGAACACTATTTTCCATAATGCTAAAAAAAAATCCCACCACCAATGAAGTGAGTTACAAGTATATTTTGACTCAGTCTATTGCTGTTTTTTTATTTTATATTTATTCATTTTAAACTTTCACTTCACACAAAGTGAAAGGGGGGGGGGGGGAAGGAAAATTACATCTAAAAAAACAACAATTTTCACCCACAATCCCAAACAATAGCCCACAAAAACCAAGGACACAAGAGGATCCAAGTATCAAAAAGGGAAAAAGGGAAAAAGGAAAAGAAATTACAAAAGAAGGACACATCCCACAATGAACCAACCCAATGGACCACAGGAGTGCAGATGGGACCACCACCTGTATTTTATTCTCCCCTCCTTTCCCACTATAAAATCAACCAGCTGCCTTGGTTCAAAGAAAACATGATTCTTATCCTCACATTGAACTAAACATATACAAGGAAAACGTAACATAAACAACAACCCCAAGGCCAAAGCTCTGAGGCGCAGTGCCAAGAATTCTTGGCGTCGCCTCTGTGTAAACCTAGAAAAATCAGGAAATATCCTAATCTTTCAGCCAAAGAAAAGCTTATCCTTAGTGCAGAAATATAGCTTTAGCACAGAATTGCGATCATACTCAAGGGCAAACTTTAGAATCAGGGAGGTTCTCTGGATAACAACCTCCAAAGAGAACGCTAAGAATTCAGTGAGGTCTACCCCCATAGATTCCCCCTGCTCCCCAGACCATTTGCCAGGGGAGAGGTATTGAGCCCTAACAAGTGGCAAATTCCCAGAGTCCATCCCAAGCACCTCAACCAAATACTTTTTAACCACATCAATTGGAGGTATAAAGGGAAGACCTAGGAAAAATTATCAACCAGAGATTATTCCGGTGCACTTGGTTTTCTAAGTGCTCCATACATTAAGAGACAATATTACTGTGCACTTAGAAAACCAAGTGCACCGGAATAATCTCTGGTTGATAATTTTTCCTAGGTCTTCCCTTTATACCTCCAATTGATGTGGTTAAAATTTGAACAGCATTTATTTTAACAACGAGGGCATCAGTTCTTCTGATGATAGAGTCAGTTGCCTGAGAGCGTTCCACCATAGTCTGTGCAGCAACAGTTAAATCACCCACAAATCTATCTGAAAAGGTTTGTAAGAGGAAAGCCTCTGCATGGAGTCCCATAACGACTCCATAGTCACAGCCTTCGGTCTCACAACCCCACAAACATCTCTCCTGGAAGCAGTCTCACCCAACTCCTGCACGATGTCAGCGGCACCTTGGAGAAGCATTCGAAGTCAGACTCTCTGCCCCATCCAAGTGGGGAGACAATACAACCACCGATGGACCTCCTGGCAGGAATACTCCAACACCTACTGCAGTCTGCAAGGACGCCAATACGCCAAGGTTGGGAGGCAGTGTTCGCACAATGGGGCTTAGTGATGCCCTGTCACTGCTGCCTGCATATTGCCTGTCAGGCAGACCCGATGAAGACATCACTGCAGAAGCTGCCGACACTCCAAAGTCGTCCAGGGTAGTCTGGCAAAGGGGCACAGAAGCGATGCAACCAGGAGCAAGTTTTCCCTTCCCTTTCCTCTTACCCATCGCAAGGAGAGACAGAGAAAGCCTCACAACCACCAACAGCACTGCAGTAAGCCCAGAGCGTCCTCAGCCATGTCGCATCAAAGCGCCATCTTGGATTGACCAAAGTCTATGCTGTTAATTAATGATGGCATGGTCTGCATAAATCTATCAAAAAGTAGCATTTTATTGTTTTACACCTGTTTGTGTTGCTCCTTTCAGCTCTAAATAGGCAGCAGGACATGCAACATGGCTAAAAGGATAAGACTTAAGGGAAAACCTGGATTTATAAATATGGTAATTAAAACTGATGGGGGACTGGCAATAGACAATAACAAAAATGACTCTCTTCCTGCCTGTTGGGCTGGAGGATAAAAACACCCTAATGGCTTTTTACTAGAACTATATTAGAATTTTTTGCAACCTCCTACCTACCCCCAGTTTCTTTCTTTAGGGGAGAGGAGAACTCCTTAAATCAGTGCTTCTCAACCTTTTTCATTTTGTGGCACACTTGAGTTTGTTTAGTCTTCCAGGCACGCAAATAAAATTTCGCAAGCACGACTGGTGCTTGGGTACAAGGTCTTGCGTCACTTTGCAATTAGCTTTTAGGCCCTCAACCCCTCCTCCTCCCCCAACATTTTATTATCAAACTCAATTGTAATTGTCTCAACACAATCCCTACTCGAACAATCCTATAAAAATGCATATTTGGACATCATAGTTTTAAACATTATACTTTGTTTTGTAACTATATGCATAACGAGGAAGATTTGAAAAAGCCACTTACAAGGGTAAATAGACTATTTACACATCTCCCATTCTTCCTGAAGGTAAAAGTACACACTAATGACTGAGTTTGTGTGGCTGCCAGGACCAATTACTTTACTTTGATGGAAATTGTTTTTTGTTGTCCACTCCCCCAAGAACTGCTGTCCTAGGTGGCTGCCTAATGGGCTAGCAGTTGGGATGGCCCTAATTTCATGATCCTCATTGCTCAGTCCCTCCCATCAGCAGAAAAAGAGCAGCATTTTTAATCTGTGAGTGCCTCATTCTGCCAGATTCAGACACCTGATTAAAGCCAGTAGAGGAAGCACATAGGTAAGACTCCTCCGCATATCCTGGCTTAAGCATGAGGTTCCTTACCATCATGATATGTACAAAACTAACACATTAGGAGAAACCTTGTAAGAAGTGCTGCTGTCCTACCGATAAGGGAGGGGGGTGGGAGGGAGTAGTAAGCAAGTAGTTCAGTTTTGTGAGGAGGATAAGAGGAGTCCAGTGGAGAAATGAAATGAGAGTCAGAAGCTGCAAAGATATCTTATATATGGGACATGGAACGTATGAAGCGTGAACCAAGGGAAGTTGGAGGTGGTCAAGAATGAAACGTGTACAACTCAATCTGTTGGGTGTCAGCGAACTGAAATGGACTGGCATCAGGCACTTTGCATCTGATGATGAGGGAGGAGTGGCCTAGTGGTTGGGACAAGGTACCTTAGGCCAGAGGGACTGGGGTTTCTAGTCCTGTAGGCACTCTTTGTGGCCTTGGGCAAGCCACTTAACCCTCTGTTGTCTCAGGTACACATGTAGATTGTGAAGCCTTCGGGGGTGAAGGAAAGTATCTAGTACTTGCTTGTAGTGATTGTAAACCGCTCTGATGCCTGGGCGGTATATCAAGAAATTGGATAAATATAAACATGATCACATGTTCTACTATGCTGGAAATAAAAGACAAAGAAGAAATGTTGTTGCATTTATAATCAAGAATAAACTTGCAAGAACTGTAATGAAATGCAATGCAATCAATGAACACTTAATTTCTATTCGTCTACGAGGAATGCCCATGAACACAACTATAATTCATGTATATGCCTCCACAACAGTTGCAGTAGAGGATGAAGTTGATGAGTTCTATGAACAAGTATAAGCTGAAATTGACAGGACATACAAACAGGATATCTTGATAGCCATGGGTGACTGGAACGCAAAAGCTGGCAACAAAGAAGGCAGCAAAGTGGTTGGAAAATATTTATTTATTTAGCTATGCTTATATATTGTTTAGTCTGAGAGTCAAAGCGGTTTACAGAAAACTACAAGCCAACATGGTTTTACATAGAACTGTAACTTAAATTAGGGGAGGAAAAACAAAAAATAATTTAGAGGGGTAAATTTGAAAGGCGATTAGTACAGATATATAAAATGTTTGTAAAACTGGCATCCACTATTTAGTATACTAAGCGTGAAGAGTCTTGTCAATTACAAAAAGTTTGAAAAAAAGGAGTGTCTAGGTTCTTTCTAAAAGTCATTAAGTCATTTGTGTTTTAAGAGCGCCAGGGATTGCATTCCATAAAGTTGGTGTAAAAAGGGAGAAAGCTCTTTTCGATGTTGAACAAGTGGTTCTGACAATAAGTGGGGGTATACATAGCATATTTTTTTTTGTTTTTTAGTGCCATCAAGTCAGTGTTGACTCATAGCGACCCAGCTACCTCTGGGTTTTCTTGGCATTGTATCACCGGAAGTAGATTGCCAGCCTTTTCTTCCGAGGCAATGGAGGATAAAGTGACTTGCCCAAGGTCACAAGAAGTACCAGTGGGAATCGAACCCTTGATCTTCTGGGTACTAGGCAGTTGCTCTACCACTAGGCTACTCCTCCACATGGTGTATTAGTGGAGTTAAATCTTCTGTTCCTGTTGTTGGGTGTTTTTTGTATAAATGTTTCAAGATGGTTAACGGAGAGGATGTGGAATCACTTTAAAGATTGTCAACAGAGATTTAAATTTAACTCTTGCAATAACAGGTAGCCAATGTAGCTGTTCCAGTATGGGGGTGATGTGGTCAGCTTTCGACTTGTTGCAAAGAATACATGCTGCTGTATTCAATGCCAGTTGCAGGGGGTGAGTTGTTGATTTAGGAAGGCCCTGAAGGATATGTTGCAGTAATCGAAATAAGGAAAAGTAAGGGCTTGAAGAACATTGCGGAAATCATTATACTCCAAAAGGTTTCTGAGATGCAATGTGGTTCCAAGCTTGTAGTATATGTTCCTTGTAATGTTATTAATGTGGGAGGATAGGGAGAGATGCTTATTTATCTATGATAATTCCAAGATAATGAACTTCATGTTTAACCTATAGTTGAGTTTCGTCAATTGTTATAAACGTAGGCGGAGTAAAATTGGTATTTCTAATGACAGAAGTACTTCTGTCTTCTTGTGATTTATGATGAGGTTATGCATGGACAACCAATTGGTAACAGCTGTAAAGCAGTCCTTTATGTTTGTAAGTATGGACTTGATTATGTCAACAGGAGCATACAGCATGACACCATCTGCATAGATGTGGTATAATACATTGTATGCTTTTATGATTGTGCCTAGTGGTTGTAAAAAGATGTTAAAAAGGAGGAATGATAATGCTGATTCCTGTGGAACTCCTTGATGTTGAATGTAGGGGGCTGATCTTGCTTTTGTAGTTGTCGATTAGAAAAGTAGGATCTAAATCAGTTGAGAGTGATACCTTTTAGTCTAATAGACACTAATTGCTGAATGATCAGATTATGTGGTATCGAGTCAAATGCTTCTTTGATATCTACAAAGATGAGTATGAAACTCTTGTTAGGCCTTTCAGTACCTCTAATGATATTGTCCATAAAGGCAGCCATTAGAGATTATGCAACATGATTGGGTCTAAAACTATATTGTTGTGATTCCAGAGGGAGGCGAGAGTCTACGTGATCCTGGAGTTGAAGCAATATTATTTTTTCTATTACTTTTGCTAAAAATGGAAAGCTGGCAATTGGTCTGTAAAGGTTTGGCTGTTTAGGGTCATTCCCTGTGGCCTTTCTAACTGGGCAGATGGAAGCTTCACCAGAGGCAGGTCTAACTGGGCGGATGGAAGCTTCACCAGAGGCAGGTCTAACTGGGCGGATGGAAGATTCACCAGAGGCAGGTCTTGTCAGACAAATCTGATTGATTTCTTTGACGGGTGACCAGGGAGTTGGAACGAGGGAGAGCCCTAGATGTAGTGTATTTAGATTTCAGTAAAGCCTTTGACACTGTTCCTCACAGGCGACTTATAAACAAACTGAGCACCCTAGGGATGGACCCTAAAGTTACTGCTTGGGTTAGAAATTGGTTGGGTGGGAGGCGACAAAGAGTACAGGTAAATGGAGCTCACTCTGAGGAGAAGGATGTTACCAGTGATGTGCCCCAGGGATCTGTCCTTGGTCCGATTCTTTTTAACATCTTTGTTAGTGACATAGCGGAAGGGCTGTCGGGTAAGGTTTGCCTCTTTGCGGATGATACCAAAATCTGCAATAGAGTAGACACCCAGGAAGGTGTAGATAACATGAGGAGGGATCTAGCTAAGCTTGAAGAATGGTCTAGAATTTGGCAGCTGGGATTTAATGTTAAAAAATGTAAGGTCATGCATTTGGGCTGCAGCAATCCAAGGGAGCAATACAGTATAGGGGGTGAAGTACTTTTGTCCACTAAAGAAGAGCGGAACCTAGGCGTGGTTGTGTCTGATGATCTTAAAGTAGCTAAACAGGTAGAAAAGGCAACGGCAAAAGCTAGAAGGATGCTTGGGTGCATACGGAGAGGAATGGCTAGCAGAAAAAAGGTAATAGTGCCTCTGTATAAGTCTTTGGTGTGACCTCATTTGGAGTATAGTGTGCAATTCTGTAGACCACACCTTCAAAAGGATGTGAACAGGATGGAGTCGGTGCAGAGGGTGGCTACTAAAATGCTTAGTGGTCTTCATTATAAAGTATATGAGGACAGACTTAAGGATCTTAATATGTACACCTTAGAGGAAAGGCGAGATAGAGGTGATATGATTGAGATGTTTAAATACCTCTATGGCATAAATGTTCAGGGGGAGAGCCTCTTTCAATTGAAAGCAAGTTTTGCTACGAGGGGACATGGGATGAGGGTGAAGGGGGACAGATTCAGGAGTGATATGCAGAAATATTTCTTTACGGAAAGAGTGGTGGATCTGTGGAATAGTCTCCCAGTGGAGGTGACAGAGATGAGGACAGTAACTGAATTCAAAAACTCATGGGAAAAACACAGAGGATCTCTAAAGGAAAAAAGGGGACTGTTGTAATTGTTGATATGGAAGGACAGACTAGATAGGCCATGTGGTCTTTTTCTGTCATCATATTTCTATGTTTCTAAGCTGTTTTCAATTCTATTGGTAGATAACTTTGATGTAGCGATAGAAGAACAATCTAAAGAATAAAGGGGGATAGTTCAGTGCAAGCAGCTTGGATCTAACTAACTGGGCATGGATCAAGGGGAGATGTGGTGATGTTAATGATCATGATAGCTTTATCCAATTGTTTGGTTGTAACGGTGGAGAAAGAGTCCAAGATGTTCTTGCTGTCCAAAGGGCCAGGACCAAACCCTGGAGCACCCCGCTAATCACCCTCTTTTCATCCGAGTGAGCTCCATTTACCATCACCTTCTGTCATCCGTCAGTCAACCAATTTCTGATCCAGTTCACCACCTTGGGACCCATCCCCAAACTACTGAGTTTATTGATAAGCCTCCTATGAGGAACAGTATCAAAGGCTTTGCTGAAATCCAGGTAGATGACATCCATCGCATGCCCCTGATCTAGTTCTCTGGTCACCAAGTCAAAGAACTCAATAAGATTTGTTTGGCAAGATCGTCCTTTGGTAAAACCATGTTGCCTTGGATCATGCAACCTGTTGGTTTTGAGAAAGTCCACTATTCGCTCTTTCAGGAGCGCTTCCATTACTTTTCCTGTCACTGAGGTAAAACCTCGACTCGTACCCACTTCCCACCTCTCTTGCCATTTCAACCTAGGATCAGCCAGGCCTGGCCTTCAGAGGTGCACTGTGCTACTGCCCCTGCGCTACCAGGACATGCTTATGCAAAGTTTTACCCACAGGGGCATGCAAGACATGATCCATAGCCAGGTCTTGAACCCGTGACCCTCGGTTCATATACACACAGACTGTGTGTTGAATGTATACCATCTGATCCAGGTGATTTACTACTCTTCAGTTTATCAAATACTGGTAATACATCTTCCAAATTTATTGATATTTCTTTCAATTCTTCTGATATATCACCTTTAAGTACCATTTCAGACATGGATAACTTCCCTACATCTCCTTCAGTAAAGACCGAAGCAAAGCATTCAGTCTCTCCACTATGGCCTTGTCCTCCCTTAGTGCCCATTTACCCCCTCTAACATCCAATGGTCAATCTGACTCTCAGAGGCTTTTTGCTAGAAATGTACTTGAAAAACGTTTTTATTATGCGTTTTTGCTTCCACAGCAAGCTTTATTTCAAATTCTTTCTTTGCCTGCCTTATCAATGCCTTGAACCTAACTTGCCAGAGCTTATGTTTACAATTTTCATCATTTGGCTCCTTTTTCCATTTCCTGAAAGATGCTTTTTTGCTACAACAGCCTCCCTGACCTCACTTTTAAACCATGCTGGCAGTTTCTTGGACTTCCTTCCACTTTTCTTAAAATGTGGAATACAGCTGGTCTGAGCTTCCAAGATAGTATTTTTAAACACCCTTTCTTGATGCAAATCTTTAACCTTTGCAGCTGCTCCTTTTTTTAAAACTTTTATTTATGGAATTTATCAAATACAGCAAGAAAATATAATTCCTTACATGAAATGCAGTGAATGAAGTAAATTAAACAACATCGTACAGAACAAAAAAAAAGAAAGATAATATCAATATCATACACTGTATCTAGACCACATAATTGAGAGGAGGAGGGTGCAAACAATCTTACCACAACAGAGACTTGGAAGATATTTTAGGAAATAGCAAAAACCCAAAATCAAAATGGTGATAGGCCTCCAAAACACATACATGGAGGACAGAGATAACTTATAACCACCCATTACTCAGTTGTGACAACACAGCGAGCCTGGCATTAATAAATTTATTCAGATCCGCTGAGTCCGAAAAAATATATTTAACACCATCAATAAGAACCAAACATCTACAGAGGAACCGTAGAAAGAAAATACCCCCAATACTTAACACCCCAGGTTTATACTGGAGGAACTGTTTCCTCCGCTTTTGAGTATCTCTAACGAGGTCTGGAAACATAGATATCTTACAACCAAGAAAGGTATCTAATCTTTTCTTGAAAAACATTTTCAGTAACCAATCCTTAACAGTAACCAATGCACATTGAACTAAAAGGGTGGAAGCAGTGGGAATAGTAGCATCACGCCCAGAATTCTCCAATAAGCCAGTCACATCCAGAACGTCGAAATTAACGGTAGAGACAGGTATGGATGCCTCAGCTTTTTTCCGGGTAGGTAGATAATATACCTTACTAAGAGGTGGAATCAAGTCAGGAGGAACTTTCAAAATTTCCATAATATATCGTTTAAACATGTCCACGGCTGATACATCTAGGAGACTAAGAAAATTCAGAACCCTAAGGTTAACAGCCCTGGAAGCATTTTCCAACACTTCCAACTTATATTTTAAAGTAGCATTCTCCTTTACCAAAACCGAGGACATGTCTGAAACAGTATCAAGCTGAGAACGCAGAGTAGAATGATCAGCCTTAATCAGCTCACACGTAGATACAACAGACTGGATAGTTTCCTCATTTTTCTGGATGGAAGCAGCATTCATCCGAATCCGGGTAGGACAACGCCACTGTCTGAGAGTTTATCGAAGAAGAAAGATTAGCAATAGCGTCCAAATCACCTCCAGCGTAAATACCTTGGGGCGAGTAAGAGGAGGTAGTTCCGGTAACAGAAAAGGCTCCAAATGCGTAGATAGATTATCCAACGGAGTATTCAGCTCCAAGCTGCCGCCCGAAGTCTCACCGAGACTATCGGGAGTCAAAGAGGCCGCACTCACAGCGCGTGCCCTCACCTCAGCCGGCTCCCCCCCCTCGGGGAGCACCGGCGTCACACAGGCTGGGGCGGACTCGAAGGCAGCGGGGCGTGGTGGAGGAGTCCTCACTGCAGGATGTATCAACCTCCGACGGAAGCGACCGATCCTCTGCAGTCGGCGCCGCCAAGCCGGCTCGAATCTCCTGGACCTTCTCCGGAGGAATTTTGACGAACCGGTCCATAGGACCCGAACTGGGCAGTTGAGGTGCGGAGGGAGCAACCCTCAACTTTCCCTTTCTCTTAAGCATAAGCTCAAAGAAACGCTACCACGGCCATCTTGGAATTAGCTCCTCCCCTGCAGCTGCTCCTTTTAGTTTTTTCTTAACTGCTTTCCTCATTTTATCATAGTCTCCCTTTTGAAAGTTAAAAGGTAGAACTTTGGATTTCCTCGCTGTCCTTCCTCCATTTATTAAATCAAACGCAATCATGCTATGATCACTATTGCCAAGAGGCCCCAACATCTTTATCTCTTGCACCAGATCTTGTGTTCTATTAAGAACTAGGTCCAAGATAGTTTCCCCTCTTATCGGTTCACGAACCAGCTGCTGTAAGAAGCAGTTATTTATTTCATCTAGAAACTTTATCTCCCTGGCATGTCCTGCCATGACATTGATCCAGTCAATACCGAGCTAATTGAAATCACCCATTATTATTATTGTGCTGTAAATAATGTTAGCTTCCCTGATTTCTTTGAACATTTCATCATCCATTTTTTCATTCTGGCCAAGCGGTCGATACTTCAATCCTGTGTGGCTCAATGCCCTTTCTAACATAGAGCACAACCCTTCCACCAATTTGATCTACTTTATCATTGCGATATAATTTGTACCCAGGTATCACAGTGTCCCACTGGTTGTCCTTCCACCATGTCTCTGAGATACCAATCATATCTAACTTCTCATTTAGTCCTATAATTCTCCCATCTTATTTTTTTAGACTTCTAGTATTTGCATACAAGCATCTGGTTACCGGTAGGCAGGGATAATTTGGAATCTTTAAGTTCTATCTGCTCTGTACTTAAGGGCATTTGGGTTAATTATCACAAATCGCTCTGATCCCACATGCCAGCAAGATTCTACTCAAGATTATTCAGCAGACACTACAACCATACCTGAAACTAGAACTGCCTGAAGTGCAAGCAGAGTTCAGGAAAGGGCAAGGAACGAGAGGCATCATCACGGATGCGAGATGATCTTTGGAAAAAAAACAAAAGAATATCCATATTTATTTTATTGACTACAGCAAGGCTTTTGACTGTGTAAACCATGAGAAACTCTGGGCCACATTAAGAAGCATAGTTATACCAGAACACCTGATCTAACTGCTGCTTCTTGATCAATGTAAAGGTTGTGCAAGAGAACTAACGGAACAAGGAGAAACAGAATGGTTTAAAATCAGCAAAGGTGTATGACAAGGGTGCATACTTTACCTCTACCTGTTTAATTTATATACAGAACAAATAATTAGAGAAGCAGGACTCTACTTTATGGATGCTATCCCTGTATTCTGGGGCAGACGCCCTGACAAGCTCCCTCAAACACGCTGTCGCTGCCTCTCTAACCTCTGTCCATGCCTAAGACTTCCTCCTCCTCTCTTATCCTCTCCACCACCCCCCTCCTCTAAGTTTCCCCTCTCTATTGGTCTAGTCAACTGTCGGTCTCTGCGTAGCAAGACTCTCCTCATCCAGGATCTTGCCCTTAGCTCCTCTTTCGATCTACTTCTTCTAACTGAGACGTGGCTCAGGGACGGGGAGGATGCTCTCCTTGCCCGCTGTCTTCCCCCCGGCTTCTCTGCGGTTTCCACTTCACGTCAAGGTAAACCTGGTGGTGGTGTGGCTGCTCTGATACGGCCCACCCTTTCCTTTACTCAGCTCTTCCCTCCATCGCTCCACTACCCAGAAGCCCTTCTGCTCCATCTACACACTCTTCCCCCTATGCACGTGCTTCGTCTACTCCCCCCCTGCTCTTCGCTCTGAGCTATGGGATTCCCTTCTCTTGACTATTACTGATCTTTCTCTCGCTTTCCCTCATCTGCTTATCGCTGGGGACTTTAACTTACATCTGGACTCACCTACTTCGACCAGAGATCTCTCCTTTATCTCTCTTCTACAGGATTTATCCCTCACGCAGCACGTGCCTTTTCCTACACATCAGGCTGGCCACACTCTTGATCTTTTTCTAACTTCCTCCTCTTCCTCTCTTACTCTCTCCAATCTTTCCTCATTGACTCTCCCTTGGACAGACCATGTCTGCCTCTCTGTTTCATGCTCTCATTCCCCCTTCCTCTCCTCCTCTCCCTCGCCTCCCTCTACCCCCCCTCCTCCACAGCTCTCCCGTGCCCTTTCATCCCGCACTATTCACAAATTTCCCACAGCAGCCGAACTCTTTCCCCCTGACTTCTCCCTTCTCTCTCCCAACTCTCAAGCCACCCTCTGGTCATCAGCTCTCTCGACGGCGCTTGACCATATCGCCCCACTCCGTCCTCAACCACGCCACCGCCATCCCATGCATCCGTGGTACCATGGGGGTCTACGGCTCTTGCGCACACAGCTCCGTAGAGCGGAGCGACTGTGGCGTAAGAAACCTTCACCCACCTCACTTGCATTCTTTAAATCCACCTATTCCCACTACCGTTCGTCCGTCCATCTTGCCAAACGTACCTTTTTCTCTAATGCTATTCTCAATGCCCCGAATCAGACCCGGCACCTTTATTCCACCCTTCGGTCTCTTACCTCCCTTCACTCCCCAGCCTCAGCTCCTCTGGCTCTTCCTTCTCCTCAGCCTTCCCTTCTAGCTACCTGCTTCAGTAATAAGATCTCTTCCCTGCGAGCTTCTTTACCTTCAGGTCCCGCTCCAATTCTTTCTCCTCCCCCCACTGCCTCACCCCCACCCATTTCTCAAACTTCCCACTGTTGGGCGTCCTTCTCGCCGATCTCTCCCTCTGAACTTCACCATCTTATTTCCTCCTCAATAAAGACTTCCTGCTCTCTTGACCCCATTCCTTCTTCCTGGCTCCTTGAATCCTCACTGGGTCTCCTTCCCTATATTCTCATTATGTTTAATTCCAGTCTTTCTTCAGGGTCCTTCCCCCACTCTTGGAAGCATGCCTTAATTCGTCCTCTCCTTAAAAATCCTTCACTTGATCCCCTGGTTCCCGCCCACTACCGTCCTGTATCTAACCTTCCTTTTCTGTCAAAGCTCTTGGAGAAATTCGTCTTTGCACAACTGTCACATCACCTTGATTCCACTAACTTCCTTCACCCTCGTCAATCAGGTTTCCGTCAGGGTCACAGTGTTGAAACTATTCTTCTTGCCTTTACTAATGCACTGCATGTAGCTCATGATCGCGGTGATATCTCGGTGGCGGTTGCACTTGATCTTTCAGCTGCGTTTGATCTAGTTGATCACTCCCTCCTTCTTCTTCGTCTACGGGAAGCGGGTCTTTGCAGTACTGTTCACCGCTGGTTCCATTCCTTTCTCTCCTCCCGTTCATGTGCAGTCCTGTCGCCTTCCCCTTCCTCTACCCCCCCCCCCCCCCCTTCTGACTCCTTTCCTCTTTCCTGTGGGGTACCTCAGGGTTCTGTCCTGGCTCCCCTCCTCTTCAACCTTTTCTTAGCCCCCTTGGCCCTCTTAATTCAACAGTCTGGAATATCTGCCTTTCTCTATGCCGACGACATTTTATTACTCCACCACACTTCCCCATCCTGTCCTGATCTCTCCACGCTTAATTCCTGTCTTTCCACTGTGGCTGATTGGTTGACTCGTAATTGCCTCCACCTTAATCTCACCAAGACTGTTGCTATCTGGTTTTCTCACAACAACCCACCCCCCACATTGGCCCCCTCCTTCTCTGGCTCTCCTGTTCCCTTAGTCTCTTCCTTTCGCTACCTTGGGGTTCACTTCGATTCTGATCTATCTTTTCACGCTCATATATCTCATGTCACCAAGTCATCCTTCTTCTTCCTCCGACAAATCCGTGCAGTCCGTCCCTTCTTATCCCCGTCTGCTCTCACCACTCTGTTGCTATCCCTGGTCATGTCACGGGTGGATTTCGCAAACTCACTTTTCGTCGGCCTTTCCAAGTCACAACAGTCCCGGTTACAACGTATTCAGAATACTGCTGCCCATCTGGTTACCAATTCCTCCCCCCGTGATCACATAACACCCCTGTTTCGTCTTCACTGGTTGCCTTTTCCCCACCGTGCTCATTTCAAGCTGCTCATCCTGGTTCATAAAGCTCTTCATACAGGCACCCCTCAATATTTAACAGACCTTCTCTCCTTTCATTCCCCTAGGTACACCCCTCGCTCCTTCCATCTTAACCGCCTCACTCTTCCCTCCCCCTCCCGCGCCCACTTACAATCTACTCGTTCCTCTGCTTTCTTTTTTGCTGGCCCCGCCCTTTGGAACTCCCTCCCCTCTTCACTCCGCCTGGATCCTCACCACCCCACATTTAAACAAAACCTGAAAACCCACCTCTTTTCCCTGGCGTTTGATATCCCCTCCCCTTTTGTGTGAATCCCATTTGTTCTATCCTCTGCTTTCCTTGTGATTTGTCTCTACTTATGTTCTGGCCTTGTCTTTCCTGCTTTTATTGCTTTTCTGTCCAGGAATTGTATTTCCTTTCTATTTCATTGGCTTCGGCCTTTTTTTAAAAAATTTGATTTTATTGTACACCGCTTTGCTTGCCACTGAAAGGCGGTTTTTATCAAGTGAAATAAAACATAAAACATAAACATAAACATGAAGACAACAGGGTTGTGAAGATTGATGGAAGACTCATCAACAATCTTTGCTATGCTGATATCAAATCACATTACTGGCTGAAAGTGAAGACGATCTGAAGCATTTGCTTCTGAAGATCAAGGAACAGTCTTAAAATGGGTCTGCACCTTAATGTAAAGAAGACAAAGATCCTGACAACTGCCAAAAATCAACAAGTTTATCATTGATGGAGAAGAAATTGAAATAGTTGACAACGTTAACCTACTTGGATCAACTATTAATAAAGAAACTACAAGCAGTCAAGAAATCCGACAACGCATTGCTCTTGGCAGAATGGCTATGACGGACCTAGACAAGATTCGCAAGAGCAAAGATGTCTCTCTCTATACAAAGATTTGACTTGTTCAAGCCATGCTATTTTCAATAAACGTCATATGAAAGTCTGAGAGTGAAAAAGATAGACAGAAAGAAAATCAATGCTTTTGAATTATGGTGCCGGTGAAGAATACTGTGTATACCATGGATTGCCCGAAGAACAAACCAGTCAGTACTAGAGGGAATCAGACCTAAGCTTTCTTCAGAAGCTCAGATGACAAGATTTCAACTTTCATACTTTGGACACATCATGTGAAGAGAGCGATCATTTGAGAAAGACATCATGCTTGGCAAGGTAGAAGGTCAATGCAAAAGAGGAAGACCAGCAATGAGATGGATCGATACAATGACAGCAATTATGGGTGTCACTGTATCAACAATGAGACGCCTGACTGAAGACCGTTTAGGACAACTTTATCCAGAAGGTCACCATGAGTCGACGCAGACTCAACGGCACTTAACAACAGTGGACTCTCCATGAAAAATTGTAGTAATCTATTCTCAAGCTATACGTAAAAGCGCATTCTTTCAGTTCTGCTACACAGAGCAGATGGGTATGTCCTGCCTACAAGAGAACTAGTTATATACCAGAAAAAACTCAGATTAGCTAACACAGTCAGATCGTTCCCAACATGTAAATTCTGTGTAGAAGATAGATTCAAGACAGAGATTTTGCACTGGGTTCCAGAGTATCTAGCTTACTGCAGGGAGCTTATAGCTACTAGATCACATATTACAATCACTAACCTGAAAAAAATAAGTTGTTTTCCTACATCTAGGATAGAAGAGAAAGGGACTGGAGCAGGAAGAGTAGGGGTTCGACTTTGATCTGGTGTGTTTGCTCCAGTCAGTCACATCCTCTCCTGCTGTCCTGGAATGACAAGAGGGAAGTGGTGGATTAAGGGGCATATTATCTCTTTGCTCTATCTGCTCCAAGCTTATCTGTTGTCTCCTTCTCTATATTCTGCTTGGGAAGAGATGGGGCTGGAAGCAAATGACTATTTTCAGGGGTACTCTCCAAATGAGATGGGACAAGTGCCTCATGAGCCCACGATTAGCTACATCCCTTGCTGTCACCACCAAGGCACACTGGTTGTGAAGCACTACCTTAAATCATCATATGATCATTTTCAAATATATGAGCATTTATTTCTGGTTGAAAGGCTATGACTATTCATACATTTTTCTTCCCAATCAAAGCCTCATACTTCCATCCTAAATTTATGCAAGCTGTCAGTTCAGAGAAATCAGATAATTATGGCCTAAAGTGAAGGGGCTGTGCCAGTCAACATATAGTGCAGGCTGGAAGTGAAATGAGTATAAAGGGCAAGCAATGAGAATACAAAGGACTACTGTTGATATTCTGCAGTGCTAAATGGCTCTTTGATTCCTTGCCTTGTACAAAGGAACTGGAAGTAAGCAGTATTGCTGCCAGCTTCCTCACGAGGGAACTATGTCACAGTAATTGCAGAATTATGCAGCATCAGGTTAATTTTTAAGCTGCAAATTTGGCTGGCACAGAGCAGTCATAATACTTTCCTTCTAGCTTCCCTTCTTTGCATTTACTAGCCTATACGAATTTCATATGCAAACACAGTTGCATTAAGAGGGCATAAAAGAGTCCCTTATAGAGAAATTAGGTCTTACCTGCTAATTTTCTTTCCTCGAGCCCTACTAGACTCTTTGGTTTATGCTTCCCAACAACAGGTGAAAACAGAGCAACACTGGTTTGATGACAACGTCCTATAAGGGGATCTATGAAGCTTCATTTGATTTGCAGCTTGTCATACTGTGAGGGCTTGTGTGCATCAGTGATGATGAGGACTAAGCTATCAGTAGCTTAACTACTGGCAGAGTCTCCCAAGATGGACAGGTCTCAGCTGAAGTGCCAGAACAAGGCAAACCACTCATCTGGGCAGCAGCAGAATGGGATGGTGTTGGTGGTGAAGGATCACATTTCTGTGACAACAGCAACACTAGAATTACCTGCGCGGAAGAAAGGCCTGGCAATCTACTTTCGTATCTTGCCACGAAAACTCAATGGATAGTCACAACAAAACAAATTGCACTATAGTGCTGGAAGATGAGACCCCCAGATCGGACGGCACTCAACTGGCTACTGGGGAGGAGCTGAAGAAACTTCAGAGTAAAGCCAGCATTTATGATGTGGCTTGATCAAAGCCCTCAGGACCTCTGACTGCTGATGTAGCTGTGCATGAAATGAGTCAGAAGCTGCAAAGATGTCTTACATATTAGGACATGGAACGTACAAAGCATGAACCAAGGGAAGTTGGAGGTGGTCAAGAATGAACTAGAACATGTACAACTCGATCTGTTGGGTGTCAGAGAACTGAAATGGGCTGGCATTGAGCATTTTGCCTCTGATGATCATATGGTCTACTATGCTGGAAATGAAAAACAAAGAAGAAATGGTGTTTCATTTATAATTAAGAAAAAATTGGCAAGAACTGTAATGAAATACAATGCAATCAGTGAATGCTTAATTTCTATTAGTCTACAAGGAATGCCTTGTACTCTGGTAGCTTGAGGTTGGAGAAAGATGGATAGAATTCTACAAGACCAATGATCTATTCATCTCAAACACCTTCTTCCAGCACCACAAGCGGTGACTGTATACATGGACTTCACCCAATGGATTGTACAAAATGCGTAGTTACCTACCTGTAACAGGTATTCTCCAGGAACAGCAGAAATCAGTCTTCACATATGGGTGACGTCGGCGATGAAAGAAAGCCTTTGGAAGATGCCACCATGCAAGCGTGGTTCCCTTCCCGCCCAAGGGTGCCATCTTGCTCAGTCAGATGACATAGCTGGGAAGGCATAAAAATAAAATAAGGTAAAGGAGGCAACTCCAAGGGGAGGGGGGAAGGTTAAAGGACTGCTGTCCTTGGAGAACACTTGTTACAGGTGAGTAACTACACTTTCTCCAGGAACAAGCAGGACGTCAGTCCTCACATAATGGGACTCCCTAGCTCCAGACTGCCGGGAACCGAACCACGACATCACCAGCAGCAACTGTGGCAGGGTAGCCACGAGTTGCAGAAATGAGTCTCCAATTGAGAGACTCTGCGAGACCCTAGAGTCCAGAGGGGCCATCACTCGGGTAGCCTGAATACAGAAGGGTCGGAGGGCCAGAGTTGCCTACACCCCGAATAGATTGCAGAGTACCACCTGGCCAAAGGCACTGTCCCGACGGGACTCACTCTCCAGGCAGTAGTGAGCCGCGAACTTGTGAAATGAAAACCATGTGGCGGCCTTGCAGATCTCCGTCACCAGCACTGAATGCAGGGTTGCCACCGAAGTGGCCATCGCTCTCACGTGATGCGCTGTGATCCAATGCGCCAGGGCGAGTCCAGCCCGCTCATAGGTGAGGGCAATACAGTCCACCACCAAGTGGACCAAGTTCGCTTAGTCACTGGGAGCTCCAGCCTACTGGGGTCATATGAAACAAAAAGTTGAGAAGCTCTGCAATGGCCCTCAGTCCGTTGAAGGTAGAAGGACAGGGCTCTATTACAATCCAAAGTATGGTGTACGATCTCCTCCCACTCTGCATGGGGCCTAGAGAAGAAGGTGGGGAGGACCACCTCCTGATTGAGGTGGAAAGGGGATATCACCTTTGGGATGAATTTGGGGTGTGTGCGGAGCACCATTCTGCTCTTGTAGAACCTTGTATAAGACAGCTCTGCCACTAGAGCTTGGAGTTCGCTTACTCTGCGAACGGATGTAAGCGCCACCAGGTAGGCAACTTTCCAGGAAAGATACCGCAGGTGGCAAGTGGCCAGAGGCTTGAATGGCGATCCAGTGAGCCGCGAGAGCACCATGTTGAGGTCCCACTCCGCTGCCAGGGGGCGGGCGGGAGACTTAGACAGCAAGCAGCCCTGGAGGAATTAAGAGATCAGGGACTGAACCAAGAGGTGTTTTCCCTCGGTGGGGTGGTGATGCGCTGCAATTGCACTTAGGTGCACTCTGACCAAGTTGGACTTCAGTCCAGCCTGTGATAAATGGAGCAGGTACTGGGGCACCACTTGCAAGGTTCTCCTGCCTCTCTGTGCACCACACTGAGATCCGGTGTCACTTAAAGGTGCACGCTCGTCTTGTGGAGGGCTTGCAGGAGGCCAACAGGACCTCCTCTACTTCTCATGAGAGATTAAAGGGAGCCAGAGCTACCCTTTCAGCAGCCATGCTGTTAATGTCAGGGACCCCAAGTTGGAGTGTAGGAGGGAGCACTCCTCCTGAGACAAAAGGTCCAGTGCACAGCCCAGCAGGACCAGGAGTGTCGCCAACAATTTGAGCAGTAGTGGGAACCAGGGCTGCCTGGACCATCTGGGGGCAATTAGTATCAGTGATGCCTCCTCGCGCTGGAACTTGTCCTGTGACCAGCGGGGTCAGCGGGAAGGCAAAGAGAAGGCCTTCTGTCTATGGCATTAGGAATGCTTCCTCCGCTACTCATGACGGATGCGAATGCGGTGAGCAAAAGCAGGGCAGCTGCGTGTTGCCCAAGGTAGCAAGGAGGTCCATCAGGAGCAGCCCCCAGAAACAAAAGAGCCAAGAGACTGCTCTGGGGTTCAGACGCCACTCATGCAGCTGAAGGACTCTGCTCAGCCTGTCCTGGCCCGGGAAGTAGAATGCCCGGAGGAGAATGCCATTGCAAGTTGCATAGGAGCAGAGGGCTACTGCCTCCTGGCAGAGGAAATATGACCCCATGCCCCCTTGCTTATTGACACAGAACAATGCGACCCGGTTGTCCATCTGGACCAGTACCATCTGGTGCCACAATTGATGGCGGAACGCCCAAAAGGCCAGAAAGATCGCCCTGATTTTCAGGAGATTGATCAGTAACTGAGATTCCGCCTGGGACCAGCAGCCCGGTGTGCAAAGATCCTCGCAATGGGCACCCCAACCAAGGTCTGAGGCGTCCGAGATCAGGACTCTCTGTAGGGAGAGGGGGGTGTCTAGAAGGGCATCCTGGCCTGGAGGTGGCAGGACAGCTGCCACCAATTAAGGGATTCTGCTAGCTGGTGGGTTACTCTGACCCTGTCCCATAGTCTGCCAGTGGCTTGGGTCCACTGAGAGCGTAGGCACCACTGAACTGCCTGCATGTGTAAGTGGGCTAGTGGAGTCACGTGGACCATTCAGGCCATATGGCCCAGCAGGCAGAGGAGTAGACGGGCCAGAACCAATTGCCAGTGCTGCACTTGAGCTGCTAGCTCCTTGAGGCATTCTGTCCTCTCTCTGGGAAGAAAGACCTTGGCCTGCAGAGTGTCTAGCTGAGCTCCTATGAACTCCAGGCTTTGGGCTAGGGTCAGATGAGACTTGGGGTGGTTGATGACGAACCCCTGATGCTGCAGTAAGAGGATAGCATGCCCTGTGGTCTAGTATGCCTCTATGGCAGTGCTGCCTCTTATGAGCCAGTCATCCAGGAAGGGGAAGGGGAAGGCGGGCTGAGACCACTGCTGGGCATTTGGTGAACACCCTTGGTGAGGAGGCCAGTATGAAGGGCAGCACCCTGTATTGGTAGTGCCCTCCTCCCACCATGAACCTTAGGTACTGCCTGTGGGAGGAATGGATTAGGATGTGTGTGTAAGCATCCTTTAGGTCCAAAGAGCAAAGCCAGTCTCCCTGGTGGAGGTAAGGCAGCAATGTTCCAAGGGAGAGCATCTTGAACTTCTCCCTCACCAGAAATTTGTTCAAGTTTCGCATGTCTAGGATGGGCCTAAGGCCTCCAGTCCTTTTTGGGACAAGAAAGTACCTGAAATAGAAGCCCTTGCCCCAAAAGTGCTTGGGCACCGGCTCTACTGCATTGTCCTTGAGGAGACTTGCCAGTTCTGTGAGGAGCAAGGTCTGGTGAAGGAGGGGCCTCAGTGGTGCCTGCTGTAGGTGGAGGAGGTAACCCTCCTTGATCATCTGCAGAACCCAGAGGTCTATGGTGACTGCGGCCCACCTGTGGGCGAAGAGTGCCAGGAGCGCCCCTGTGGGTTGAAGGCAGCCTCTTGAGGGAGAGGGGGCCTTGCCATGGGAGTCAAGAGCTCTACCCAGACTGAGCTGGAGTCTGTGACTTAGGGGTTTTGGACTTCTGGGTCCTGTGCCCTTGTCTTTTGGGCTGGATACCCTGCAGAGACCCTGAGTAGTCTTGGTATTGTTGGGTATGAAAGAAAGCTCCCTTCTTTCTGGGGAAAAAGGCTTTTTCCAGGTGGTTTTCTCTGGGAATGCCCAGAGATGTTTTTGGAGAGCCTCTGTCGAGTCATAAACTCTGCCTCGATCTCGGCAGCCTTGTCAGACATAGGTATGCCAAAAAGATTTTCCCGGTACAGGGGACATCAAGTAGCTTGTCCTGGACCCACTGTTCGAGGTCAGACGACTGCAACCAGGCTTGGCATCAGGCCCTAATGCCAGTGGCCGCAACTTGAGCCGACGACTCAAAGCCATCATAAGCTGCTCGGAGAGAGGAAATTTGAGCAATCCTGCTGAGGTCAGGGTCTTGAACCACTGGAGGGGTTCCCCATCGAGGCCTGCTGAAAACTCAGTAAACTCCTTGGCTAGTGCCTTGAGGTACATGCTGATATAGAACTCATAGGCCTGGACTCTGCACCCTAGCATCAAGCACTGAAACATTTGCGCATGAGGACATCGAGGGTTCAAGCCTCCCTACCCCGGGGGATGGAGAAGTGGGCTTTCTGGCTCTTTAGTTTGTGCATGGTCGACTCGATGACCATGGAGTTATGCAGTAACTGGGTTTTATGAAACCCTGGGCTCTTAAGGATGCGGTACATCGCATCGAGCCGGTGGCTGACAATGGGCACAGACACCGGTATTTCCCACATCCGAAGGGGCAGCTGCTCGAGGATCGGTTGCACCGGCACAGTGAGGGTCTCCCAGGGAGGGGCCTCATACTGGAGGATCTCCAGTTCCTCAGTTTGCGGATCCTCCTTGGCCTTTGTCTCCTTGACTGACTGGCTAGTATGCAAACTCAAGCTAAAGTTGAAAAAGAGCAAGCCACTTATGAATGTAGCAAAATATGACCTTGAGAATATAACACCAGAATTTAAAGACTGCCTGAAAAATAAATTTGCTGCATTAGATACAAATGACAGAGCTCCAGAAGAGTTATGGGATGACATCAAGAAGGCTGTGTTGGAAGAAAGTGAGAAGTCTCTACAAAAGGTGAAAAAGCAAAAACAACCAAAATGGATGACCAAAGAAACTCTGAAAATTGCCCAGAAAGACAGAGAAGCTAAAGCTGGAAGAGAAACAGAAGCAATAGCAGAACTCTGAGATTTCCAACATGCAGCAAGACAAGGCAAGGGGAAGTACTACAATGATGCATGCAAGGAAATAGAAGCTGAAACTATTAGAGGAAGAACAAGATTGGCTTTCCTAAAGCTACCAGAGTTCAAGAAAACATTCCAGCCTCAAATTGGAATGTTAGAAGATGCATGTTGAATGATGCTGAGAAGATCAAGAAAAGGTGGAAAGAATATATAGAGTCATTATCCGATAAAGATCAAGTGGACCAACAGCCGTTTCAACCTTGATCAGGAACCACTGGTGAAGAAAGAAGTCATCGAAGCAGCATTGAAAGCCTTATCAAAGAACAAAGCACCGGGCATTAATGGCATTCCCATTGAAGTATTACAGCAATCTGATGCAGATGTTGCCATACTTACAAGGCTCTGCCAGGAAATTTGGAAAACATGATCATGGCTTACTGATTGGAAAAGATCTGTGTTTATACCAACTGATAGTGGAAATTATCGCACAATCATTCTGATCCCACATGCCAGCAAGATTCTACTCAAGATTATTCAGCAAAGACTACAACCATAGCTGGAACGAGAACTACCTGAAATGCAAGCAGGATTCAGGAAAGGGCAAGGAACAAGAGACATCATCATGGATGTGAGAAGGATCCTTGAGAAGACAAAAGAATACCAAAAGAATATCTATGTGTGTTTTATTGACTACAGCAAAGCTTTTGATTGTATAAACCATGAGAAACTCTGGTCCATATTAAGAAGCATGGGTATACCAGAACACCTAATCATTATTTTGCACCACCTTTACATTGATCAAATAGCAACACTTTGAATGGAACAAGGAGAAACATAATGGTTTAAAATCAGCAAAGGTGTACGACAAGGCTACATACTTTCCCCCTACCTGTTTAATTTATATGCAGAACAAATCATCAGAGAAGCAAGACTGTATGAAGGACAACCAAGGTGTGAAGATTGGTGGAAGACTCAACAACCTTCGCTATGCTGATGATACCACATTACTGGTTGAAAGTGAAGACAATCTGAAACATTTGCTTCTCTAGATCAAGGAACAGTCTTAAAATGGGCCTGCACCTTAAAGTAAAGATGACAAAGATCCTGACAAATGGCAAAATCAGTAAGTTCATTGTTGATTGAGAAGAAATTGAAATAGTGGACAGCTTTAACCTATTTGGATCAACTATCAAAGAAACAAAAAGCAGTCAAGAAATCAGTTGACACATTGCTGTTAGCAGAATGGCTATTAAGGACCCAGACAAGATTCTCAAGAGCAGAGATGTCTCTCTCTGTACAAAGATTTGACTTGTTCAAGCCATGGTATTTTCAATTATGTCATATGGTTGCAAAAGCTGGACAGTGAAAAAGATAGACAGGAAGAAAATTGATGCCTTTGAATTATGGTGCTGGCGAAGAATATTTTGTATACCATGGACTGCCTGAAGAACAAACTAATCCAAAACGAGGGCTAGAAATGGCCAAAAACTCCCAAATCAAAGAAAGTAAAGCAAAAGGAAAATGGCTTATCCCCGGGTTACCAACTCAAAATGGCCACCACCGCAGTTTTCCCGCTCTTTACCATGCGGCCAGGCACCCTGACAGAAGTAAAGAAGCCGGCGGCCTACCCCAGCGCCCAACGCGCTCACGGCCCCGTGAATTAAAAAAATGACAGTTCCCGTAGTCACCGCTCCGTCCACAGAGAGCGTCGAATCATCAGCCGCGCCGGAGCTCAGCCGTGCCGCGGCTTCCGCTCTGACGCCCGAACACAAGCAGGACTGACTCACAAGCCTGCGGTGCTGCCGGTAAGCCTTCTACCTGCTCCTCACCCTTAGAAGCGGGTTCGGGAGTAGGGAGGCACACAAAGTAATGCAGACAAGGGCACTGCAGCACTGCTCGTTTAAGCCCCGGGGCCGGGAGGGAGGGGGGGAAGGGGGGGAGAGAGAGAGAGGGGCTGAAGAGGAGATGGAGCCAGAGGAAGAACTCTTCAGCAAAAGCCCCGCTCCTGCAACAAACAGTAAAGGACCAATTAAAAGAACCTAAGAATTAAAACTCAAAAGAAAAGTTAAACCCAAGCACCCCAGAAATTAGAACAGGGGATGTATCCAATTTACTCTGCTTATTTGCTTAGACTAAGCCCAACCTAGGCTCAGAATCTCCTTCAGCTGCTTGGAGACTGAAAGTACTGGTGAGAAGGGGCGGTCCTTGCCTACTTATACTGGTGCCAGCAAAGCGATGATGTATTTCAGTCTCCAAGGCTGCTGGAGGAGATTCTAAACTCTATGGTTCCGGGACTGGACTAGAGGGACAAAAAGCATGAATATTTTGTATACCATGGACTGCCCAAAGAACAAACTAATCAGTACCAGAGGAGATCAAACCTAAGCTTTCTTTAGAAGCTCAGATGAAAAGACTTCAACTTTCATTCTTTGGACACATCATGTGACGAGAGAGATTGTTAGAGAAAAGACATCATACTTGGCAAGATAGAAGGTCAATGCACAAGAAGGCCAGCAATGAGATGAATCGATACAATAACAGCAGCTATGGATGCCACTCTCAACAATGAACTGCCTGACTGAAGACCAAGCACAGTTTAGGACAACTCTCCAGAGAGACGCCATGAGTCAACACAGATTTGACAGCACTTAACAATAACATGAAGCTTTCATCCTCTAAGTATTCCTGAGAGAAATAATATTACAACTCTGAACTCTACATCTCTCAAGAGCATAGAAGGTTTTTAACAAACAGAATCACTGGCTTAGTCTCTATACCCAAGATTCTATACACCAATACACTGGAAAATAACCTGATCATAAAAGATAAAGGAAAAATCTGAAACCCCTTAATGTATCAATAGGCAAGAAAGCAGACTAGGGAATCTTCAAGAGAGGGTTCTAGACTAGAATGGTGGAACTCGATAAGAAAATGAGCAGTTAAGCTCTAATTATCCCACCAGACCAGTCCAAATGCGTGGGATGCACCCAAGCTACTTCTATAGTGGGTGGGATGCTAACAAGCCTGCCTTCAAGAAACTTGCTCCAAAAGCTGCATCTCCCAGCCAGTAATGCTTCACAAAAGAAATGTAATGAGGACTGTGGGACTGCTTTACAAATTTTCTCTTGAGAAACCAACTGATGCTCCACTCCTGAAGAGGCCTGAGCGCTAGCTGGATGTGCCATAAGGTAAAGCAAGAACAACAGAAAGAATGATACCATGGCCTCCTTAATCCAATGAACCACTTAAGCTTTGGATGTTACTTCACTTTGGGGTATGTTTACTAAAACACTTTAGCAGTCTTTGTAGAACTAACGTGGGATCGTCGTGCCAGGAAGACAGCTATTGCAGGCTTTTTTCCATGGTAGCTGCATTTCCTACAGAGGCTTCTCGAATGGACAGGATGTGGGCGGAGAGCGGGCATTCTAGTTTCAAGCAGCTACTGCGGGCACTCACATTGTGCAGTACCTGCTCTTTCTGCAGGCTTCGCAGATGCAGCATCGCTATCTCAATGGGTGGCGATAGCTGTATCCACAAAGCTGGCCCTGCATAATTCCAAGACTTTCTCCTTGGTATCTGCAGAGGAAATGCTGGGAACGCTCCCTGCACATATCATGGAACATTTGCATCTAACACCTGTTTTTTGCAGGTGATCTGCAGAAAGAGTAGGTCACCTTCAAATACTACCACGAAGTCCTCCAAACACCCAACACATACAGCTGATTCATTGAAATATTGAAGCCATCTTGAGAAAAAAGGATGGTACTGTCCTAATCATCACTCCTCCCTCAAGCACTACTAGGAGGGGCTGCCACACAAGAGAGCTTGCAACTCCAAAATCCTCCTGAATAAACAAATGGCCACCAGAAGTTCCATCTTGTGCATGTTTTTAAGCATCACCTCTCTGAAGCTCAAAGGACCAACACCCTAATTCAATACTTATAGCCCCACACTCTACAGTATAAGATATCTAGGCAGGTCACAAACATTATGAGTAGTGACGTGTCCCTCCAATGAGAGTCCTGCTCTAGCATAAGCAAATGAGATGCAATCTGCTATCCATTTTAAGAGGGTACGTTTCGGTACCGGCAAACCCAGGTGAGTAGGATCAAAGGAGATAAACAACTGCAAGGCTTTACGATGATCTCGAGACCTCTGGAGATAAAAAGCCAAGGCACGCTTGCAGTAAAGCGAATGTAGTGTTGCTTATGCTCTAGATGCATGTGGTGTAGGAAAGAAAACAGGAAGGTAGACTGACTGATTCAAGTGTAAAGGAGAGATCACCTTTGGCATGAAATGTGGGTGAGTCCTGAGGCAACTTTGTCATGGTGGAACCTGGTGTAAGGAGGGTCTGCCACCAAAGGAAATCGGCCTTTTATTATTTAGCACCCTCTCTCTGGAACTCTCTCCCCACCAACCTCCGTACAGAAGAATCCTATTCCAAATTCCGCTCCCTTCTGAAAACTCACCTTTTCTCTCTAGCTTTTCCCCTCTAAATCTCTCTTTCTCTGTTTTTCTGGCTGCAATCTGGATATCTATTTTGCCCTCTTTTCTCTCCCCTCTATCATATCTTGTAATTTTATCTTTTTAACTATTGTTTTTATATTGTAACTTTTTATTCTTCTAACTATTGATTTTATATTGTAAACCGCCTCGATGTTATGGGAGGCGGTATATTAAATGTACAATAAACAATAAACAATAAAGCCTGTAGCTCACTGATGCGTCTAGCTGAAGTGAGGGCAATGAGGAAGATGACTTTCCATGAAAGATGCTTTAGTGGAGTCGTTGCCAAGGGTTCAAAGGGCGGCTTTAAAAGCTGCGCTAGAACTACATTGAGATTCCACGCCACCGAGGTGGTTTAATAGGAGGCTTGGTTAACAAAAGACCCCTCATAAAGCGCACCACCAACAGTTGTGAGGAGATGGGCTGGCCCCCCCAAGGGATGATGGGAGGCAGCAATCATGCTTAGGTGAACTCTCACCGAGTTGGTTTTGAGACCAGATGAGGAGAGGTGGAGAAGGTATTAAAGAAGTTCCTCCACTGGAGCAGAGAAGGGATTGAAATCCCTCTGGGAACACCAGATAGAGAACAGACGCTACTTAAAAGCACATGAACGCCTAGGAGATGGTTTCTGCAGGCTTTACCTCATGCGTGAGGTTAAGGTCCTATAAAGCTATGCTTTCAGCAGCCAAGCTGTGAGATGAAGTGACTGTGGATTGGAATGGAGCAGCGTCCTCTCGTCCTGGGAAAAGAGATCAGGCGCCGATCCGAGATGTAGAGGTTGTATCTGAGACAAATGTAACAGGAGAGGAAACCACAGTTGATGTGGCCAGAGCAGGGTTATGAGGATCATGAGTCTTTGTGAAAAGCATCCACCTGCTGATTGCTGGACATAGGAGTCCTAGTGCAGAAGCATGGGAGCTTGGCATTCTGTGGAGTGGCAGACAGATCTATGTCCAGAGTCGCCCAGGTCTGAAAGATGTAGGATGTTGTGTCCAAATGGAGAAACCATTCGTGGGGAAGAAGGATCTGACTCAATTTGTCTGCCCAGACATTTTGTTCCCCTAGGAGAAACATCACTTGGAGGTGTATTTGATAAGCAATGGTGAAGGATCAGAGTTGAAGGGCCTCCCATCAGAGGAGCCAAGAGCCCGTTCCCCCCTGCTTGCTCACACAGAACATGGCCACTTGATTGTCCATCTGAACCAGACCCTGTGGGATCCTAGGTGATGTTAAAACACTCTGAGGGCTTTGAAGATAGCCTAAAACTCCAGTAGATTGATCTGGAGCTGCAACTCCTGCGCTGTCCAAAGACCTTGTGTGGAGAGTGAGCCCAAATGAGCCCCCCAACCCAGTTTGGAAGCATCCACCATTAGGTTGCATTGATGTGGAGGCATCTGAAAAGGTGACCTGACAAGGAGATTTTCTGGGGAACACCACCATTAGAGGGCTGTGGTGAGAAGGGCAGTGACTTGAATCTTGTCCCTGAGACGGCCCGAGGTTTGCTTCCATTGGGTGGTAAGAGTCCACTAGGCTGTAGGCATATGTGGAGGCCATATGCCCCAGAAGCTGCAGTATTTCCCAGGCAGTCAGACTGTCTCTGAGTCGCACCTGGGATGCCAGCTGAATGAGGTGAGAACAACGGGACTGGGGTAGAAATGCCCTTGACCGTTGTGTGTCCAGGAGAGTTCCAATTAATTCCAGTTCTTGAGTTGGAGCAAGATGGGACTTTGACAGATTTATGACACATCCTCAGTGCTGCAGTACCTGCATGGTACGAAGCAGAGATAGGCGAACCTCCTGGGAGGTGTCTGCCTTTATGAGCCAGTCGTCTAATTAAGGAAAGACAAATATCCCTAGAGACCAATGTTCCCTCTAATTTTCTGTAGGCTGTGTGTGCATAAAATATCAGCTGTGTGCAGCTTTTGAAGGAAGGTTAAATTTTTGTGCGCCACATAACGACACTCGGAGTTATATACTTTAAAATTTGACTACAGAATACAGTATATACACCACATTGATTTTAATCAAATTAAATGAAAATAGATGATTACTAAATGAAGCGGGACATTTCTAGTAATTACAATCATAACTTTTAAATTTTAAGATGTCTGTGTTGTTTTCTATCAGAATCAGAGCTGTAATTTGTGTGTGCTCTGTTGTAAAGTATGTGCGCTCTCTTGGCAAGGTGTGTGCGCACGCACACGCGCACAGCTTAGAGGGAACAGTGCTAGAGACCTTAGATATGCGGCTACGATCAACATGACCTTTGTGAAGACTCTTGAGGCAAAGGCAAGACCGAAAGGAAGGACTCTGTATTGATAATGTTTTCCTTGAAAGAGGAAGTGTAAATATTTCCTGTGTCCTGGATGGATGAGGATATGTGTGTACGCTTCCTTTAGATCTAGAGAACAGAGATAGTCCTGCCTCGGGAGGTAGGGAAGAAGAGTCCCTAAAGAGACCATTTTGAACTTTTTGCAGACTAGAAACTTGTTTAGGTTTCTGAGGTCAAGGATGGGCATGTACCCCCCCCCCCCCCAATCTTTTTTGGTATGAGAAAGTACGGAGAATAGAAACCCATTCCCTACTGAGGTGTGGGGACCTCCTCTATGTCACCCTGTGATGGAAGAGAAGACACCTTCTGCAGTAGGAGAGCAGTAAGAGGGGGTCGAGTATGATATTCCCATACTAGGGTGGAGGGGAGCAGAGTTTGGAAATGAAGTCTGTGCCCCTCATTCACTATGGTTAGTGTCCATTGCTCTGAAGTGATGAGATGTCACCTGTGGGCATAATGACGGAGTCTGCCGGCTATGTGGAGGGAGTGCGGGTCCTCCATAGGTAGGGTGGCTATGTTCTCTAGGAAAAAGTCAAAAACCAGGCGCAGACTGTGGCTGCGGAGCTGGTTGAGCCTTAGGTGCTTGTGGCTTCTTCTGCCATTTGGGAGGCTTTTGCCTCTTTTGAGGACTTTGAGCCTGGTACTGAGTGGCAGGATTATAAGAAGCGTAGAACTTCTTTTTCTTATTAAAGAAGGTCTTTTTTGCAGTTGTCTTTTTCCTAGCAGGGTTGGCTGTAGCTCTAGACAGTCTATTCAGGGTGGTATTCTCTGATTAGAAGCCTTTTCTTGCCAGTCCTTGCCAAAATGGTTCTTACCTGTGCAGGGCATATTGCCCAGTTTATCTTGAAGCCACTGCTCAAGATCTGAGGCTTGCAACCATGCAATCCTGCGTGCACCAATGCAGATTGCGGTAGCTCTGCTGGTGCACTCAAATGCATCGAAGGTTGCTCTGTTAAACTTTGAGACATTTTGGGCATGCTTGACTAGAGCAAGATAATCATCCCTCTTATTTGGGAGAAGCGGGGCCATGGCCTCAAGGTCTCTGGTGACCTCCTTTAGGAACATCTCCATGTAGAGTATGTAGGAGTTAATCCTGGCTGAAAGCATGGAAGCCTGGAAACATCGGAGTCCAAATGCTTTGAGGGTTCATGATTCTCGACCCAGAGGCTTAGAAAATGTGTCTTAGAACTCTTAATTCGAAACATCACCGATTCCACCACCATGGAATAGTGGGGAAGTTGTGTTTTTTGGAAGCCAGGACATTCTGGTACTTGGAACATGGTATCTCAGCATCAAGTATGGGGTGAGATCGTGAGGGGAGTCTCCACATCCGGAGCATCAGATCATGGAGAATGCGGTGAACCGGAAGGGTGGCCGCCTTCTTAGCAGCTGTAGGGTATTGGAGGATTTACAATTCCTCAGCTCTAGGCTCTTTCTCCGATGTAACTGTTATGAAGAGACCCCTGGCTAGGTCTTTAATAAACTCCTGAAAAGATATGTCCTTGGGAAGGGACGTGCGTCGTTCCGGTGAAGGAGAAGATTCCGCGGGTAGACTGTGCAGTCGTCAAGTATCGAGTGACTCATCATCGGAAGCCTCTGATTCGGAGGATTCAAAATACCAGCAGGACTGATGCTCCTGCTCTGCTAGGCATCGATACCGGTTGGGGTCAGTATCTGGGCAGGGAAGCTGCTTGAATGCGGAATTGATACCGGAAATGGGACTCAAGGGCAGGCATGGGAGGCCAAGTCCAGAGAGGTCAGAAAATCTCCCTGCTGCACCACCACTATCACGGAGAGAAAGTTTTCCATGCAAAAACATAGGACCCTTAGGGCCCTGCTATCTCCTTTCAGATTGAGAATAGGCCGCTAAGAGCCCTCCTCCTTTGGGATCACAAAATAAATGGAATACCGTCCCGAGCCCCAGTCTTTGCGAGGGACCGGTATGATCACCTCCATCCATAACAGGCACTCAAGTGTCTCCACCGCCTAGGCCTTGTTGGAAGCCCAGCACAGCGACATCATAAAAGTATCTGGGAGAGGCCTGGTGAATTCAAGGGCATAACTATCCTAGATCACCCCCAAACACCCAGGCGTCCGATGTAAGCTGCGCCCAAGTGGGAAGGAACCATTGTAGGTGACTGCCCACCAGTTGGATCCTTGCCAGGATCCCCGCACCTTCATTGGGAAGACATGGCATCCCCAGGAGCCCCGGAGGCTCCTCTCCAGCCTCCATGGGGACCCCCGCAAAAGGATGGACTCTGCTGAGAAGCTGTGACCTCTGCGGATTAGCCACTCGGGCAGGCAAGAAACATGTGAGAATCTCAATCTTTTCCAAAACAGCAACTTCCCTGCAAAAGGGAGCTTGCTGAGCCTAGCCTTGAAGACCACATCTGTCGACCAATTGCGACACCAAAGCAGTCAGCATGCTGAAACCATACTCACCATACTCTCGGCCAGATCCTAGGGCAGGCCCGCTAGCTAAGCTGACCCTGGCTCTGAGCAGCCTCCACCCAGCCAGCAGGATCTGTTCCTGCCTCCTCCAGTATCTGCTGGGACCACCAGAGACAAGTCCAAGCCATGTAAGCCCCACATATGGCCCCCTGTACAGCCAGTGCTGACACTTCGAAGGCCTGCTTCAGCAGGGCCTCGAAAGCCTGTCCTATGGATCCTTCAGAAATGCACAACCCTCCACTGATATGGTGGTCTTATGGGTCACTATGAGGGCATCCACCCTAGGCAAGCACAACTTCTCACTCTCCTCTAGGAGAATTGGGTACAGCCATCCCATATTCCGACCAATGCACATGCCCGCATAGGGAGTGTTCCACTCCTCTGCAATCATCACCTTCAGGGCCCTATGGATCAGGAAGGAACGTGGGGGCTTTTGGATGCCTTCCATAAGCGGGTCCTCCAAGGGCTCCAACCTAGGCTCCTTCACAATTCGCAGTACAGCCAGGGACTCCAAAATAACAGAGGGGAGCTCATCTCAGTGAAAGATCCATACCACTGTGGGATCTTCCCCCATCGGGAGTTCTTCCTCCTGCAACTCCTCCAGAGACTGCTCCTCCAGGAGGTCTGCCATCTCTTCCAAGGGGTCCATAGAATCCAGTGACCTCACAGAAGCAAGCTCCAAGTCACAGGCCTCCGGTAGCTGGTAGAGACATTGCAATTCATGAAAACTGCACTCCATTCATCTGTGTTCCACCATTTGTCCCACTACCTGTAATCCCTGCTCCTGCTAGTCCCGATACACCTCATGCAACAACCCCAGGCAGAGGTCCTCATTAAAACAGATGGGACTATACCATTATAAAGGCTGATGCCCGCAAAGCGTTGCATGGTAAGGAAAGCACACCTGCAGGATTGTCGCTACAAAGGGAAATATGTCCCCCCCAACCCCTATTCCGCTTTGGTAGCCATACAACCCTACTCAGGGGGTGGGGCCATTCAATTCCTGCTCCATTTGAGCTCATTGCTTCCCCATCTCCCCCTTCCCCCACTCTAGTAACCCACTCAACATTGCGCCTACATAATACAACTGCAAAATTGTGGACTGCTAGGCCCCCCCCCCCACCCCCTTCCCTGCATCAGGACTTTTTGTGCCACCCGCAGGAGCCTCTTTCTCCAAATGAAATCAAATATACGCAGTTGCCAAATTTGCAATGCCACCTCTGGAACTCTCACAGGAAAAACCACAAAGAGGTACAGCAGTCGGGGTAGAACATTCATTTTAATCGTGGCTATCTGACCTATCCAGGACAACATAAGTTGCTTCCACTGTTCCAAATCCTCTCAAATTGAAATCCACAGTTTACCATGGTTCTATTTATATAAATTCTTCCCAATCGAGCTCTACCTCTACCAACAAATACCAAATAGCCCTCTTGGCCCACTTAAAAGGATAAGCATCCTGGAGTTGGGCCTCCAGATCTCTGCATAGCTGCAGCTTGAGAATCTCCATCTCGGTCATGTTCATCTTATAGCCAGAGGCAGCTATATTTTCTAATTTCCCTCCTCAGATTGGGGTGCAACATCAACGGTGTAGCTAATGTATAGATTACATCATCCACAAAGAGACTGATCCTATACTCCCCTTCGCCCACCCAAATGCTTGCAATATCCACATTAGCCCTCACCTGTTCCGCTAAAGGCTCAATTACTAATGCAAAAATGAGCCGGGATAGTGTGCAGCCCTGCTTAGTTCCATGTCCAAGTGCCCCATAAATTCCCACTCTACTCGGTCAAATGCTTTTTCAGCATCCATCACCATCACCATCACCAGAAAGTCTTCCGAACCCCTCTGGGCCTGCCAAATCAGATTAAGGAGCTTCCTGACATTATCCTTCACTTGTCGCCTTGGGATAAAACCCAGCTTGGTTCTCTTTGACCTGCTTCACTATGACTCCTTGCAGGCAATTGGATACCACCTTGGCCAGCACTTTCACATCTAGACTGATCTAAGAAATCAGCCAGTAGGACCCACAAACAGTTTTATCCTTCCTGGGTTTGGGTATCACCATAATCCCAGCAGCATACATCGTTTAAGGTACCCTTCGCCCTAAGTGTATAGTGTTGAAGACCCTAACAATCCATGGCACCAGCCGCTCCTGGAATGTTTTAAAGAAGCGACAGTCAACCCGTCCAATCCCAGGGCCTTACCGGTCTTCATACAACCCAAACCTCCGCCTCTATTCCTCTTGGTCCAGCTGCTCAGAGTGCACCTTGGGCTCATCTCTTTGCATTAAATCTTAACTGTCAAGCATTACACCAATGCTTTCCAAACTTTTCTCTCATCTGACTCCATTTTAGCAACTGAAAATTAACATGACCCCAGATAATGATGAAATCAAAATAATAGCTCTTCAGCTTCCTTCCCTTCCCTCCACTCATCGAAAGCAGCAGCAGCAGCAGTCAGTACAAGATCCTATGGGTCAGTGTACAGTGTATGTTTACAGACCCCAGTACTCAGCATGGGTTTCTAGTCTAAAAGGAAGCTTACTCAGGTAAGGGCCTATGAATGTTCACTGGCTTATAGACCATATGCTGACTGGTGACTGCCACTACTTGGCATGTCACAGTGCAAGTTGAGAGAGAAGGGGAAACAGCCATGTTTCTGTGACCCCATCCACAGATGTGACCCCATTTGGGTCCCGGCCCCAAGTTTGGAAACCACTGCATTAGACCGATCTTCCTCATGTTGTCCACTCTCTCCTCAGAAGCATTCACTCTGTTGCAAATTTTCATGTCATCTGCAAAAAGGCAGACTTTTCCATTCAGTCCTTCCACAATATCACTCACAAATACATTGAACAGTAAATGTTCGAGGACAGATCCCTGAAGCACGCTACTATGCACCCTCCTTTCTTCTGAGTTCCAATCACCACCACCTTCTGTCGTCTGTCAAACAATTTCTGATCCAGTTCACCACCTTGTGACCTATCCCCAAGCTGTTGAGTTTATTGATAAGCCTCCTATGAGGAACAATATCAAAGGCTTTGCTGAAATCTAGGTATATCACATCTATTGCATGCCCTTGATCTAGTTCCCTGGTCACCAGTCAAAGAACTCAAACAAATTTGTTCGTCATGATCTTCCCTTAGTAAAACCATGTTGCCTCAGATCATGCAATCCATTGGTTTCCAGAAAGTCCACTATTCTTTCTTTTGAGAGAGCCTCCATTACTTTTCCCACCACAAAGGTTAAGGCTTACCAGCCTATAGGTTGTCACCTCTTCCCTATTGCCATTTTTGTGAAAAGGTACCACATCAGCCCTTCTCCAGTCCTATGGAACCTCTCCAGTGTCCAAGGATCTATTAAAAACATCCTTTAAAGGCCCTGACAGAAACTCTCTGAGCTCTTTCAGTATATCCCAGGATGTATCCTATCCTGTCCCATGGCCTTGTCCACTTTCAGTTTTGTAAGCTGTTCAAAAATATCTTCTTCTGTGAATGGTGTGGTATCTACCCCATTTCCATTTATATATTTGTCAATCATGCATGGCCCTTCTCCAGGATTTTCTTTCATGAATACAGATGTATTTGTTTAGTATTTTTGCTTTTTCACTGTTACTTTCCACAATTCGTCCTTGGCACTTTTGAGTCTTGCAATTCCACATCTGATCTTCCTCTTCTGAATATACCTGAAGATTTTTGTCTCCACGTTTTACATCTTTAGCCATTTTTTCTTCCGCTACCCTTATTTGTCTCTTTGGGGCTTGTTTACAAAGCAGCGGTAGTGGTTCGCGATCGCGATCGCAGCCGCGGCCCCATTGAAATCAATGGGGCCGCGGCTCCGATTACGATCGCAAACCGCTACCGCGGCTTTGTAAACAAGCCCCTTTGTATCTTTTAGGTTCATCCTGTATTCTTTTCTGTGTTCGTCTTTTTGTGATCTTCTGAATTTTGTGAAAGCTGTGTATTTTGCCTTTATTTGTGCAGCTACATCTTTGATGAACCATATAGGCTTCCTTTTCTTCTTGTTTTTATTTACTTTCCTTACATATATATCAGTTGCCCCTTTTATTGACTCTTTCAGTTTAGCCCACTGCAATTCCACTTCCCTTATCTCCTTCCACTCTGCCAACTTCTCCTTCAAGTACTTTCCCATTTTACTGAAGTCAGCGTTTTTGAAGACTAGGACGTTGCGTTTGCTGTGATTGGACTCTCCCTTGGCTTTTACCTCGGATCACACTGTGTGATGATCATTGCGGCTCAAATGGGCACCCACCCAGTCAACACGCTATCTCTATTGGTGAGTATTAAATCCAGCATCAAACTTTCCCTGGTTGGTTCCATTACCAGTTATCTGAGCAATGCTTCTTGGAAGGCATCCACAATCTCTCTACTTCTTTCCAGATTTCAGAAGGAATACTCCAATCCACATCTGGTAGATGAAAGTCACCCACTATAATCATGTCTCCCTTCATAGCTACCTTTGCAATATCAATGATCAATGATCCATTTCCTCAGTTTGAGTTGGAGGTTGTAGTCTGCATCAATGTAGATGATAGAAAGAGGAGATGGCACCAACACAATCTACAGTGCTTCTTCTTTTCCCCATGTCCCCTGCATTTCAGCATATTTAATATTACCTTTGACATATAGGGCTACTCATTCTCCTTTTCTGACTTCTCTATCTCTTCTATGTTCAATTTTCTTTAATGGGACACTCAGAGGCAATACATATTACATTCAATGTCGGTTCACAGTGGTACACTGAAGTCATAAACTGTTGGTAACAGTAACTAGTGGTTACATAATAATAAAATTGATGTCATATCTTTAGACATAGACCTCTTACTGTCCCATATTTTCTACTTTTTCTCCCCCCTCCACCCTTATTCCCACTCTAACCAAAAACAAACCACCACACAACATATTTCACAACAAAATTTTCAAATTGAGAAATAAAATAAATAGGAGTCCATAGAGACTATAAAGAGGCCAGATGAAGAGCAGGAAACAAGCCTAAGCAGGGGTGAGCGAGGGAGAGTCAATAGGCCCAGCCCCCCTCCCATAATACATTATTATTACATCTCTTACACTTCACCCTCTGAGTCTCCCCCTGATTTTAATCGATCTTCTCCTCCTCCACCCTACCCTCAGCCCCTTCATCAATCCCTACCCTCCCCCCCCCCCAACACAGGCAACACAGTGAATCTTTAGGTTCTCAATGGGCCCATTTTCCATGTGGTCCTCAACCATCACGATCCGGAGCAGGTATAGGGGAGTCCCTGGGTTTATAGCTCTTCCGCTTCTACATGCCCCAGGCAGTGGTTTAGCACTCAACTTCGTATTCTAGTAGGTAATATTTGGATATAGGGTTCCCACACCAGTAAAAAGTGCTCCCATTTCTGGGCATCTCCTACCGATCGTTCTCGCTCGCAGTGCATAAGCTGGTATAATGTCCTCTTCTAAGGCTTTATTGAGGGGCCCTCTGGGAGCAACCAGGTTCACAATATACTTTTACGTGTCAACAACAAGAGGCATATCCATTGAGACTTCAGTCCCCACCATTCTGCTTCACCATATTCGCATTGTGTTAAGTCTAAAACTGCTCCTCGTGCGTTCAGGGGTACTGGCTTCCCCAGTGTTTTACTCAAATAATTGCCTATCCACTTCCAAAATCTCTCTATCACAGAACATGTCCAAAACATATGACCGAGTATTGCTCTAGCACACTGGAGGCAATCCAGGGACTCCACAATGCCCACCCTATATGCCCTCAGAGGTGCATAATGAAGTCTCCGTAGGATATGGAACTGAGTTTCCCTAAGATCCGTGCTTGTAGTTAATTCCAAAGTCTTCATCAGGGTGCAGAGAACCTCAGACCCATCTAGTGATGCCTCCAATTCCCTTGCCCATTGGCCCACCACTACTATCAGATCTGGCTGGGGGTCTGGTCAGTTAAATTCCTATACAGAGCTGCAATACGAGTTTGCCTCTCCATTCCAGCCATTAAAACTTCTTCAATCTGAGATACAATACTATGTTTGATCGCTTCCTGAGATAGCAAGCACACAACTCCGTGCTTGTAGGTAACGAAACACATCATTCTCCTTTAGGTTGTATCGCTCCTGTAGTGTAGAAAATGGTTCTTGCCTGTTTCCGATACCAATTGCTCTACCCCCTCCAAGCTCTGTCTACACCAACGGCTATATGTGCGGCCCGAGAGACCTGGTTGGAAAGATAGATTTCCCTGCCATGGAAGGTATGGCGCTGTCTCTGGCTTCTACCCCAACTTACTACAGAGCATGCGCCACTCTCTGTTTACACAGAGTTTACCATAGCATTATGTGGAGCTAAGGCTTGTATGCAGACCGGTGTCAAGTGTAGCACGTATTTAAGAGACAGTGGGTCTACCAGCGATCTCTCCACCTCCAGAGGATGTAATCCTCTGTAGTGTATAGCCAGTCCTTCAAATGGCAGCACACATGCTAAGTTGTAGCTCATCAAGTCCAGAAGACCCAATCATCCCTTCGCCCACAGCTTTTTCAGTGCTGCTAATCTCAGTCGAGCTTAGCAGCCTCTCCACAAAAACTCACCCAATACTTGGTCTAAGCGTTTTTGCTCCTTTGGTCTCAGAAAGATCGGCAAAACCTGCAAAACATATAACCACCTAGGGAACACTGTCATTTTATAGAGGCTAATCCAGCTACTCAGTGATATCAGTAGGTCTTTCCATCTTCCTAATTTCGTTTCCAAGTCTTTAAACAAGACCAAAATATTGACTGCATATAAATGTTCAGGCACCACCATGATCCAAACCCCCAAATATTTAAGTTGGCTATTCGCCCACTTCAGCGAAAACTGGCCTGGCCATTCCTGTTGAGCTGCAGGTAGGACCGACAAAGTTTCCAACTTGTCCAAGTTCAGCTTCAGGCCCGCAAAAGTTCCATAGTTGCAGAATTCCTCTAGCAACATCCCCATGTTACCCATTGGATCTCTCAGGCATACCAGCAAGTCATCAGCAAAGGCCAATAAATGAAATTTTTCCTTCCCTAACTGCAAGCCTACCAGAGAGGGATGTGTGTGGAGGCACTGCAAAAGCAGCTCGAGCTGCAGGGCAAACAAAAGTGGAGATAGAGGGCACCCCTGTCTGGTGCCTCTCTCCAGCGGGAAGGTCTCTATAATATGCCGTTTACTATCAATGCTCCATATGGTTGGGTATACAGAAGGCTAATAATATCCACAAAGTGTCCCGCTATTCCGAACCACTCCAACACCACGTACATATATTCCCATTGGATTCTATCGAACGCTTTCTCTGCATCAAAACTAATAAAGATGGCTGGCAGGTGACATTTGATAATTTCAGATTGAGCCGCTAGCTTCTTCCTCACATTGTGGGCTATAGCCTGACCCTGCACGAATCCCACCTGTGATTCTCCTATTAGCTGAGGGAGCAGAGGAGCTAAGCACTCGTCCATTATCCGAGCGAGAATTTTGATATCGACATTAAGTAAAGATATCAGTCGATATGAACCTAGTAGCGTGGAATCCTTACCTGGCTTAGGGAGCACTGTGATAAGAGCCTGATTGGTCTCATATGGAAAATCACTTAACTATGTTCGCAAAATAATCTGCGAGAGGTATCGCAGCTTTGTCAGACAGGATTTGGAAGAACTCCGCACGATACCCATCTGGGCCTGGAGCCTGTCCCTTCCTGCAGCATTTTTTTTTTTTTTTTAGTGCCATCAAGTCAGTGTTGACTCATAGCGACCCAGTTACCTCTGGGTTTTCTTGGCAATGTATCACTGGAAGTAGATTGCCAGCCTTTTCTTCCAAGGCAATGGAGGGTAAAGTGACTTGCCCAAAGTCACAAGGAGTGCCAGTGGGAATTGAACCCTTGATCTTCTGGGTACTAGGCAGTTGCTCTAACCACTAGGCTACTCCTCCACTCCTCCTGCGGCATTACCGGGCCGTTAAGCCCCATTACATCCTCCTCTCTCAACTTTGGCAGGGACAGGCCTTTCAAAACTTTCCTGGCCTCTTCCCTCTCACATGGCTCTGCCTTGTAGAGTCTTAAATAGTAATCCCTAAGATTCTCTTTGAGTTCCAATTGGGCCGTCTGAAGCTTCCCTTCCCTGTCTCAAAGGGTACTGATGATTCTTGTTCCCTCTCGGATTTTACCAAAGCTGCTAATAGTTTCCTCTTTTTATTCCCATATCAGTATAAATGGTAGCGGTAATAGAACATAGACTGGTACGTCTGATGGTGTAGTACAGCATGCAACTCAGTCTGGATGGTTAGCATGTTCGTTCTGTGATCTTCTGTCTATGCAACTTAGACACAGTAATTTCTGAGAAAAAAAAATATGACCTGGTCAGGATTAATGGCACCCTTCAGTAACATTCGGTTGTACAACCCTTGGCAGCAAAACAGCCCCACAACATTATGGAACCCCCACCATATTTAACTGTAGGAAGGGAGTTTTTTTCTTATAAGCTTCATTTCTTCACCTATAAATGTAATTTATCACTAGTCTGCATTGCCAAAGAGCTCAAATTTGGTTTCATCTATCCATAGAACATTTTCTCAGAAGGACTGTTTCCCCTCAAGGTAGGTTTGGACAAGGATCAGGTGTGCCTTTTTATGTCTGTCTGTCTTTGAGCAGTGGGGTCTTCCTTGGCCTTCACCCATGAAGTCCTCCTTTGTTTAGTGTACAATGCAGGGTGAAACTGCCACTCCAGATTGCTTCAGGTCATCCTTAAGCTCTTTGAACGTTGTATGTGGTGTTTTTCCAACAGTTCACACTAACCTTCAAAGACTTCTTGGATTAATTTTCTTCTTCCCACCATGTCCTGGGAGGTTGCTGACAGTTCTGTGAGCTGAAAACGTCTTAACAACACTGCAAACTGTAGACACAGGAATCCCAAGGTCTTTGGAGATGGCCTTGTACCTCTTTTGAAGTTTGATGTTTGGTAATAATGGCTTTTCTGATTGACTGTTTCAGGCAGCTCTCTTGTCTTACCATTGTAAAAATGGAATAGGGAGTGAATGTGACCATTTTAAACATTAGAGTCATCTTTCATTGGTTGATTCAAGTCATGTGAATACTGACAATTGATCACAGGTGCGTCAAATTTTACTGCAAATGGGAAGATTAAATTAGACTTACCTGCTAATTGTAATTCCTAGAGGAACTCCAGTCTAGTCCCGGAAACTCTTGGGTTGTGTTCCTCTTCCAGCAGCCTGGAGACTGAGAAACGTCATTCTTTTGGTGACACTGATATAAGGACATAGGCACCGCCTCCTCACTCCAGTAACCTATTGACAAAGTAGACTCACCAGAGCAACAATTAAGTATTAAAACACTTATTAACAAACTATAAACTTGCCTAACATCATAAACTGTAACTGTAAACCTCCCTATGAGGTCTTAGTGGGACTGCAGAGATCCTCGCTCCTCCCTCACGAAGAGACTCAACCTTCCTAAAATTCCCTTCTTACCCTCCCCGTGTGGATCAGAAGCCCCACAAATTAGTCTTTCTCTTACCTGTGATATCGATTGCTTCAGGCTCCAACCCCACAACAACATGGGGACGGGATCTGAGACTAGATTGGAGTTCCTCTAGGAACTACAATTAGCAGGTAAGTCTAATTTAATCTTCCTCATCGTCTGCTAACTGTACCCTTAAGGAAGAGGCTGCTAACCCCTTCTGAAAACCATCCTGCATGAAAGCCAAAACCTGTGGCACTGACGCTCGTAAGGCCTCCCAATTCCTATCTATACACCAAGCTTCAAAGATACGCCACACTCGAATATATGCTAAAGAAGTAGATCTCCTACGAGCCCCTAAATAAGGTAGAAATCACCGCTTCCGAGTATCCTCCAGCTCTCAACCGTGCCCTTTCAAGAGCCATGCCGTAAGCGAGAATCGATCCACCTGAGGCATGAACAATGGACCTTGCGACAAAAGATCCTTCCTGACTGATAAACGCCAAGGCTTTTCCACCACCAGCCTCCTGAGATCCGCATACCAAGGTCTTCTTGGCCAATCCGGAGCGATCAGTATCACCAAATCTCTGTGACTCTCGATGCGTTGCACTACGCGGCCTATTAACACCCACGGAGGGAAGACATACAAGAGACTCTCTACTGGCCATTCCTGTATGAGAGCATCTAGACCCTCCGATATTCTCTCTCTCCTTCTGCTGAAGAATCGACTGGCCTTTGCCGAATTGAAAGTCGCCATGAGATCCATTATCGACGACCCCCAGCGCCTCACCACCATCTCGTAAACCTCTGGATGAAGCGTCCACTCTCCTGGATCTACCTTTACTCGACTCAAATAATCGGCTTCCACATTGTCTACCCCTGCCACATGCGCTGCCGACAGAGCCGGAAGGTTTCGTTCTACCCATTCGAACAACCGTTCTGCTTCGGCCTCCAAGGGCGCACCATTGGTTCCTCCCTGCCTGTTGATGTAGGCCACTGCGGTCACGTTGTCGGAAAACACTCTGATCGCTCTTCTGTGCAGATATGGCTGAAACTCCAGCAACGCTTGCGCTACCGCTCGCAGTTCCAACCTGTTGATCGACCACGCTTTCTCCTGTTTGGTCCACTGTCCTTGTGTGAACCTTCCCTGAAAGTGAGCCCCCCAGCCTAGCAGACTTGCATCTGTAGTTAGAGACAGCCAGCTTGGCGTTTCCAAGGGCATGCCCTTTTCCAGGGACTCCGGAATCAACCACCACTGCAACGCTGTCCGCGCCACCTCTGGACAGAGTATCCTCCGAGACAACGGCTCGTTCTGGTGAGACCATCTTCTGAGTAACACCCTCTGCAACGGCCTCATATGGACCCTTGCCCAGGGCACCAACTCGATCATCGCCGCCATCGTACCAAGGAGCTGCAGATAATGCCACGCCGTCGGTCGCAGCCTGCTGAGAAATCGCTGGATCAACATCCTTAACCTGATCGCTCGATGCGGAGGAAGGAAGATCCTGCCCGCCGCCGTATCGAAACGCGCCCCAAGGTATTCTAGATTCTGAGATGGAACCAAACTGCTCTTGGCCATATTGACCACCCAACCTAAACTCTGCAGGCGCTTGACTACCTTGGACGTGGCCACCTCGCTCTCTGCTCTTGACTTCATTCAAATTAACCAGTCATCCAAATATGGATGAACTAGAACACCCTCCTTTCTCAGCGCCTCTGCTACTACCACCATAACCTTGGTAAATGTCCGCGGAGCCGTTGCCAACCCGAACGGTAACGCTCGAAATTGAAAATGCCCCACTGGCACTGCAAACCTGAGAAACCTCTGATGTTCCTGACGAATCGGAATGTGAAGGTACGCTTCTGACAAATCTAGGGATGTAAGAAACTCGCCTTCGCTACAATGACCGACCTGAGTGTCTCCATATGAAAATGAGACACACGGAGGCACCGAGTCACTCTTTTAAAATCCAGAATCGGTCGATAAGTCCCTTCCTTCTTTGGAACCACGAAATAAATGGAGTATCGACCTAAACCGCATTGGTATGAAGGAACTGGCACTACTGCCTTGAGAGCCAGCAGCCTGTCCAACGTTTGCTGGATCGCCCCCTGATTGCGAAGTGCCTTGCAAGGGGACTGCACGAACGAATCGGTCACTGGCCGTTGAAACTCCAAAGCATGTGTTTATGTTTATGTTTATTCCATTTGATATACCGCCCTTCAGGAGAGACAGAGCGGTTCACAGTATACAAAAACAATTTAAAGAAGACGCGGGGCCAGAAAGGAGGAAAAGGAAGTTACAATTAATGATAGGAAAGCAGGAGAAAAGAAGGGGACAATACAGAACTTAGGGGTTAGGGGTCACACAGAAGGGGGAGGGAAGGTCAAAGGCCAGGGAGAAGAGGTGGGTCTTTAAGTCTCGCTTAAAGGTAGGGTGATGGGGCTCGAGTCGGAGGAGGTGGGAAGTGAGTTCCAGAGGGCGGGGCCTGCGAAGAAGAAGGCTGAGGAGCGGGTGGACTGAATCATTTCCAACACCCACTGATCTGATGTGATTTGGACCCAGGCAGCGTAAAAGTCCTGCAAACGACCTCCCACCGGGAGTTCCACTTGGGTCCCCCTGACTTCATTGCGGCTTTCTGAGATTCGACGAGGAGGCAGCAAAACCTCTGCTCGCTCCTTGAAACCCCTGGTTTCTATAGGGAAAACGTCCCCTCTGACTCTGAATGAATCTCGAGGAACGAAAACGACAAAAATCCTTCTGAGGCATACTAGTCAACGGCGGAAATCTGGCCTGCTTCTGCTTGTCCTCCGGCAGCCTTCCACCCTTGGAGTCTCCTAAATCCTTTACTATTTTGTCCAAATCTTCTCCAAAAAGCAGCTTTCCCTTAAATGGAAGCTTACTCAACCTGGCTTTAGAAGACACATCCGCTACCCAATTGCACAGCCAAAGGTATCTCCGCACTGCTATTACTGAGGCCATACTGTTCGAAAGCCCCCGAATGAGGTCATAATGAATATCAGCGAGATAAGCCACACCCGACTCCAGTCAAGCCGCCTCACCTGCCGACTCTTCAACCTGCTCTCCCTGGACTCGCTGCGACCAACGGAGACAGGCGCGTGCTACCCACGCCCCACAAATGGACACTTGAATGGACAGAGCATTCACCTCAAAAACCTGCTTTAACAAGGCATCCAGCTTCCTGTCCTGGGTATCCTTGAGAGCCACACTCCCTTCAACAAGAATGGTCGTCTTCTTGGTCACCGCCGATATAGCTGCATCCACTCTCGGTGACTTAAAGAGTTCCTTATCGTGGTCCACCAGCGGATAAAGATGAGACATAACCATATACCCTTTGATGGTTGCCTCCAGTATGTCCCCCTCACCTTGAATCATTTCCTTTATCACTCTGTGCATGGGAAATGCTCTCCGAGTTTTCCTAAATGCCTGTAACAATGGATCTTCCAATGTAGCTTCCTTCGCCGGCCCCGACACTGGAACATTAAGTGCTTTAAGTGTCTCTGAAATAAGGGTAGGCAATTCTTCTCTCCGAAATAGCCTCACTACCCTGGCCTGGTCCTCCTGCTCCGTGATTTCTCCTTCTTGCAATTCCTTGTCCATCTCCAGCTCTTGCTCCCCATCTTCAGTGTGCAGATCTTCCGAAGATACTGACTGCTCCTGCTTCTCTCTTTCCTGTCTAGACTTTTTGGGCAATACCCCGGAAGGTCCCACCGAAAGGGGAGTCCCTGGTCTTTTCTGCCCCAGATCCAGGCCTGGGGAACCAGGAGAAGCCTCTCTGTGAGGGCCCCCGAACGCCTTCTGAATAAGCGCCACAAAGTCCGGGGAAAAAATGGACGACAAACTACCTGATAAGAAGGCCTGAGCAAGCGGTATATCTGGTGCAGTAGAAGGCCCCGCCATGGGCTCCTTAGGATCCAAATCGGAGGAGGACGGCCCCTGCATCCGTACCTCCTAATCCTCCTTTTCCACATCCAACTGCTGCTCCGCCGTAGCCGCTTGACTACAGGACTTACAAACCCCTGTGCCCGAGACTGAAGACTTCTTTACTCCACAGAGTAAACACAAAGTCTTTGAAGGCATGCTGACCACGTGGCTATCTGGCCAAGAGCCCTTGAAGCCCCGTAGCCCAAATCAGGGCCCTTCAAAGGAGGCGATAGTAACCCACAACTGAAAGCCCCGAGAACACTGAGGCACTTTTTTTTTTTCACTTTAAACTACTCTGAATACGTGCAGGAGTACTCCGAAGGTGAACTGCGCCGAAATCAAACCAAAACGAAGCTTTGCTGCTGAAATAAGCAGTTTAGTATCCCCGGAGAACCTACCATCTCTTCCCGCGCAGATCGCACACGGTGCGGGCCGGCTGCCCAACTCCGGCAGTGAAACACCAAACAATCACCTCAATGCCACCTCAGCCCGGCGTCTTACCTTACCGCCGGGAACAAAGAAACGTCTGTGGCTCTCCGTTGACCCACCGGAAATGACTGCCTGCACCCCCAGGGCCTCCTCCTCCCCGATCCGATTTAACTGGTCCTGAATCACACCGTCGCGATGTGGCCGCAGCTTCCCCAAGTCGGCACCCGAGCGCTAACAGGCAAAACTTCTGCGATGCGCTCGGGATGCCTCAGCTCCCGGTTGCTCGTCTTTACCGTTATCAGACTGCAACCGGAGTTTGTTCCCCTCGCTTTTACAGCACTAAGACAGAGAGGGAGGGGGAGGGGAGAGCTCTCTAGCAGACACCAAATTTAAAGGTACAGTCAAAGAGCTGTACTAACAGTTAAATTACAAGCTCTGCTGAAAGTCAAATTAAATTAAATTAAATTAAACTCAAAAATAAATGTCCTTAATTGTTCCTCAAGTGAGCCGGCACCTCCAGGCTCACGTCCTCCAGCTGCTTGGAGACTGAGATAACTGGAGTGAGGAGGCGGTGCCTATGTCCTTATACCAGTGTCATCAAAAGAATGACGTTTCTCAGTCTCCAGGCTGCTGGAAGAGGAACACAACCCTAGAGTTTCCAGGACTAGACTGGAGGGACGATGAGGAATATGGTTCTTCTGTTCAAACTGAATCTAATTGTTTATAAAGGTGACAATAATCATGTACTAGTAATTTCCTTTTTTTAATTAGTCTTGATTTATTTGACTCTTTTATGTGTCACTGGCCACTTTTTTTAAGGAGATATTGGACATTAAGGGGTTGAACTGCAAGGGTGCCAATAATATTGACCACAACTGTAAATGTAAACATGCTCTGCACCCACAAAAAAACCCTACCTCCACCCTAACAGGTGCAGATCAGAAATAGGGTATTTCTCTATGGAAGTCACCATACAAAAAATATTCTGTTTCATACATCATCTGAATAACAGCAGCATAGAACTCTCCACTCCCAGACACATTGTGAAATAACACAAAGCCTGAAAATATCCTCACTCAACATGTAGCAAACTTGCCATGCCACAGCAACACTAATTCCTGTGACTCAAACTGCAAGAACCTTACCTATGAATAGACAGCACTACAAATATTACATTGGATGCCAGAACACCAATGTACCTACTACTGGTAAAACAGAAGAAGATGGACTGCTACATATCTCTACATAGAAATTATATACTAATATTGCACCTTCGTCACATGCAAACACAGACAGACCCTCACAAAATAAGAGGACAAGAGGCCACAAATTAGAAATGGAAACATGAAAACAAAATTTGAACTGGGAACCCCAAGTCGTCAAACCCGGCAGGTACTGCAACACTGGAAAAATAAAAACAGGAATGCATTTTCTCTTGTACTGAACACAATACAAAGACATCTGTTACGCACATTTCCCAAAAGCTAACATACTCCACTTAATAAATTCAAAATAAAATATGTTTCTACATTTGTTGTCTGAACATTTTATGTTTCCAAGCACATTGATCCCAGTTTTTCTCTTCTGCTTTCTTCATCTGTCTTCTACTAACTCTCTTTCGAGTGTCTATTTGCCTATTTTTTTCTTATTGAAGTTTTATACTATTGCTACAATCAAGAAAACAAAGAAAAAATAGTACTCAAATAAGATTAAGGAAACTGTACAAGCCCGCATCATGAAAAGGCAATTGTGTGGAAGAGAGGATCACAAAATATCAGATTACCCCTTTTACATCCTCAAGTAAAGGAACTAAAACAATTTAAGATTTCTCTAACAAAAACCTTTCAAGCTGTGAAACCTCTAGAAAAACATATTCTGGTAACAAGTATGATATCAAACACTTGCAACGAAATTTTAAATAAAACATTGCAATGAAGTTGTGGGGAGGATCCAAGATGGCCGCTTGAAGGGAGTGCCGTGCTGCAGCGATTTCATTCTATGGGGAAAAGGAAAGCTAAAGGGGCTAAGAAGCCCTCTTCTACCCCAGCGACCTCGACCCCGTTACCTTCTCAGTCGGTTGGACCGATTGATTCCTTTTTACTGCCACGGCAGCAGTCTCGGCAGACGGCGACAGGCGGCCCTAGGGAACTCTCGGCTGAGTTGAGTTCAGCGGGAGGATCCGGGCCAGACATCTCCTCGCCGGAGCAGTGGCGGCCCCTTAAAGAGCCTTTGCTGGAAAGGTGCCTGGTGCCGACGGTGATTCCTCCCCTGGCGACTAGCAGGGGAGAGGAGAGCGGAGGGACGTTAGTATCGGGGAACGGCACGTTTGCCGCGGTAACCTCTCCTACACCAATTTGTCACCTTTGGCGGCATCGGGGTCTCCTGCTACGTCTGAAGTGGAGCGGCGGACTGTGGAAGCTGGAGCGGGAGCGTCTGTTGCTGCTACCTCGGCGCTTCTCTCCTTTGAGAAACCTGCAGAATTCACTCTGGAGTCAATCTGGTCTGCAATAGTCAAGTTGGGTGAATTACTGGTTCCACAGATCTCTACCCTGAATTCCCAGCTACAGGAACATACAGGTCTTTTGCAGCAACACACGGTGGAGATTACCGCGATACAGAGCTCTGTCTCGGAGCTACAACAAAAAGTAACTCAGGTTGAAAACTTGGGATTGGGCTGGCAGAAAGATCTTGGGGCGACACAGTTGAGAGTGGAAATGTTGGAAAATATGGCTCGCTATCCTAATTTGCGACTGGTTAATTTTCCTAAGGCGCAGTCTGTTGGTTCAAAGGAAATGCTTAAAAAATATATGCTTGAAGTATTGGGAGTTCCGGTTGAATCACATCCACCTCTGGTCAAGGCATATATTATTTGTCTGTTAGGAAAAAAGTGGAGGGTGGTGGAAATATACCTGGGGTGGATGTGGTTGATTCTTTAGATGTGTCTGCTATGTTAGAAACCTCCTTAATTGATACAGTTTCTCCTGCTACTTTAATTGTAACTTTTGCATTAAATTCTGATAGGGACTGGTTCCTTAAAATGTTTTTTCGTAAACGTGAAGTTGTCTTCTTGGGTTTGTCTGTTCGGGTTTTTCCCGACTTCTCTAGGGAGACTCAGAAACGTCGGCGAGAGTTTTTGTTATTACGTCCAGGTATATTATTATTGGGGGGTCAGTTTTTTCTTAAGTTTCCCTCTAAATGTCTGATTAAATTGAATTCTGCTATGTATGTATTTTTTGAACCATCCCAGTTGCTTGCTTTCATTAATGCCCACCGCCCCTCAGACGCAGTATAGGTTCTACTGCAATTTAATATCCTGACTGTTACCCTTCAGCTGTTTTCCTTCATTTTAGGTTTTCTTTTCTTTTTCCTTAACCCTAATTGGATCCTCTCTTTAATGTCGGGGGCTGTAGAAGGTACAGAAATGATATATTTTCTTGCTATGTCTATTTCTTTATGTTTAAATGTTTGTTCTCTGTATCCTTATTGCCATTCAAGTTGTATTGCTTGGATTAATTGTAAAATTCATAAATAGAAAAATAAAATAAAATAAAATAAAATAAAACATTGCACCAATCTCCAAAACTCTAGGTTTTAACCTTAAAAACACTTTCCAACGGAACTGAGTAACACATACCACATCTGGGAAAACCAATAAGGTCTGTCCACAGAATGGAACAGCTTTCTTAGCAAAATATAATTTCAAAATAACTTTTTTTACATTTTCCCACAGAGAAGGATACAAGCAGAATCCTCCTCCTCGAGACAATGTTCAAGGAAGACTCCAAAAATTGTGTCAAATCCATCTCATCCACATTAACTAATTCATCTAGTTCATCTAAATCTGCCCCTGGAGATAAGGAAACTTTATGAGGTAAATAATAAATATTGGAGACCGAAGACTCCACAAGTGTACTACATAACAATACATCTTTCACATATTTTTTAAATAATTCCAAGGGTGATAATAGACGACCACAGGAAAATTTAACAACCTGAGGTTTCGAGCTCTAGCATTCGTTTCCAGCAATTCCAACTTATTATGTAGAAACAAGCTATCCTTAATAGAGGAATTAATCACAGCTTGCAGGGCTCCGACGCTAACCTCCAATTTGGAAACACGCCCCCAAACGTCCGAAAGAAGATCCCCATGTTGGTGCAGCGTCTAAGCAGACTCCTAAGAAAAGGGGCATAATTGTGCTAGCGTGCCTTTCAGAACCCCTTCTACCCTAGAAATAGCAGATGAGATATCCCTCATAGAGATATACCCCAAGTCAGAACTCCCAGTCCCAAAGCAAGTAGTTGAAGCAGATAACATAACAAGTATAGGATATTTCGGGTCTGCACCGGGAGAACTCTCTGGGGGAACAGTCTGTTCCAAGGGCAGAGTAGCTGAAGATGATGCAAATACACCCCGCACAGGGGAAAGTACAACCTCACTAGCAAAAGCTGTAACCTTCAGTTGAGGAGGAGGAGTACGAAACCCAAAAGTCAGAGAAGTGTCCGAGGATGATGAATCCCCCACAATCTGAGTTACAGATATTCCGAATGTGGAAGTACTCACCAAGTGTTGATCCATCGGACATTTCACCACACCCAAATCAAACTGCATCCTACTCTTGGCTTTCCTCTTACCCATTGAACGCAGAATACTGGGAAGACAGAAAGTCCTCAGATGCTCCTTTTAAGCTTATAAGGGGCTCCCAAGGTCATGCCCCTTAGGGCACATACCAAAAGGCATGCGTCCGAGTCTGTATTCCTGTTGGTACGTAAATAGGCTTTATTCCCTAACACGCTGGAGGGAGGTGCAATGACACCAAGACCTGCCGTGCTGATCTCTGACCTCTGGCTGTCCAACAGATGCCTTCCACCAGGCTCCCAGTGCTAGCAGGCTTTATCCCCGATGCACTGGAGGGAGGAGCAATGACACCAAAACCTGCCACGCTGATCTCCGGCTGACCACACAGCTGCCTTCCCTTCATTTGTCTTTTCTTCGCTGTCCTGTCTTCCTTCATTTTCTCTCTACATCTGTCTCTGACATATGGATCATTCCTTTTATTTCTTTCCTCCATATCTTTCTTTTCTGCCTCTGTCCATTCAAATTTCACCCTTTCACCATCCAGTTCTCCTTTTAATTTTTATGCACCTATAAAAACTTTCCATTCCCTTCTCTCATCCTCTACCTAGACAACATTTCCTGTCTCACTCCTCCTCCAGTTTCTTATTCCCTTCTGTCTTTTATGCACCTCCCATAACCACATTTCTATCCTCTGTACTCACCATCAATGTTCCCGCTAACCTGCGCTGAGAGTCCGCCGCCAACATTCCTGCCGGCGGGGGGAGGTGCAGAGCGATCGACGCTCTGCCCCTCCCCCCACTGGCAGGAATGCCGACGGAGGACCCGGCGCAGATTAAAGAAAACATTGCAAGGGTGCTGTGGCATGCATTAGACACAGGTTCTAACACACGCCGCAGCACCCTCGCAATGTTCTCTTTAATCTGCACCGGGTCCTCAGCTGGCATTCCTGCCGGTGAGGGGAGGGGTAGAGCGTCGATCACTCTGCACCTCCCCCCGCCAGCAGGAATGTTGGCGGCGGACCAAGTGCAGGTTAGCGGGAACATTGCTCACCATTCTCCTCTCATCTCCTTGACAACCCCCCGCCATAGCCTCCTCCCTACCTTACTCCTCGCCCCCTCCCCCGGCAGCTCAGCATCTCCTTAAAGCCTCATAGAAACATGATGACAGAAAAAGACCACATGGCCTATCTAGTCTGTCCTCAGCCTCTCTCCATCCTCTCCCGTTAATAGTTCCACCCAGCAACTCCCCATAGCCTCTCCTTCTCTCCATCTACCCACCCTTGTAGCCTGGCATCTCCCCAGGTCTTCCCCTCTCTCAACCTACCCCCACCAACAGTGCAGCCTGACACTTCCCCTCTTCCCTCCCCCCCCCCCAACAATGAAGCTTCTCCCCTTTCCTTTGTGGAGATGCAGCCACAGCTGCACAAGTCCCAGCATCCTTATTTTTTTTTATGCTGAACTGTACTCCTTTCCCGTGTCACAGCAGCATGGGGCTCTTATTATGATTTCAGGTCCGCTGTGCTTTCTGTTGCTTACAACACCGCCCCTTTGAAGATGCAGCCCTGCTTCTGCTAGCTCTGCAATAAACCTCCTGAGTGCCTACGATACACTGGTTAAGAACCTCTGACCCGTGGGGCACCCCAGGGATCTGTGCTCTCCCCACAGTTTTTCAACTTATTTCTGAATCCATTGGCTCTCTCATCCAAACTTCATGTATTTCATATTATACTATGTGGATGACATTCTACTTTTATACTACTCAGATACCCCTCTTCCTGACTTGTCCCCGTTAAATACTTGTCTAGCCCAGGTATCCAGATGGCTACATAGTAACTCTTTAAAACTAAATGCCAAGAAATCTCTTCTCATGTGACTTACCAGGACTGCCTCTACTCCAACAACTACTCTCATTTTAGAGGGGGTGCCATTTCCTCTCTAGTCTTCTATAAATTACTTGGGTGTTATTCTCGATTCTCAGCTATCGTTTTCACTGCAAATCACACAAGTGGTAAAGGCTTCCTATTTCACTCTCTGTCGTTTGTGCAATCCGTTCTGTTTTTGACTTATTAGCCCAAACCAGTTCTACTGTCTACAATTATCTCACAGTTAGATTACTGTAATATTGTTTATTCAATGTTCCCACAGTATGAATTGAAATGGTTGCAATCACTCCAGAACACAGCGGCACGTATTCTTTCTCACTCTAAGAAATTTGTTCATGTCACCCCTCTTCTCATTGATCACCATTGGCTCCCAGCCTCCTCTCGTATCAGGTGCATAACTCTTCTTTTGACTTATAAGGTTCTTCATAATTCTGCTCCAGAATATCCATCTGCACTGATTTATCTCTATGCCCCTTATCCACTGTCTTCGCACATTCCATGCAAGCCAATTTCATATTCCTCTACCTTCTAAAGCAAAGTATGAGTCTATGCATCATTCCGCATTTTTCTTTACAATCCCCTCCTCTGTGGAATAGCTGCTTACACATGTGCATTTGGAGCCTGTCCTCTGGAATTTCAAAATGAAGACCTACCTCTTTAAGCAGGCTTTTGGAACTGGGGGTTAAGATCATTTCAGCAAAACGCTGGAAGAGGTGGTATTTTATCCTCTGTATGCCCTTCCTACCCAACCAGCAGATTTAAGATACTGGTTCTTCTATGTGTGTTATTTCCTCTTTTATCTATGCATAATGGCGCTCCTAACTAAGGCTTGTTTTAGTGTTAATTTTATTGAATTTGTTTTATTTTAATGGAATATAAAGCGCTATGACTGCTTGTAGAATGGCGGTATATCAGACTAAACTATAATTGATTGTAGGCCCCGAGCCTCTCTGGGAATAGAAGTGAGTTGCATCAGAGAGATTTTGCCATTGCCATATTGAAACTTACACATTAGAGTATGGTCTTTATTTGAAATATTAGTTATTGATACAAGTGTCTTAATATAAAATGTCAAAAGTTTAAAAATACAAACATTTCTTAGCATATTTTTATTATCATCAGATAATTAATCCTGCATCTTAGTTACCTTCTGTGTATGTTTCAAATGCTGGTGCAAATTGAGGGCAAGTCGATCCCACCATCGTCCTCTGCTGTCGGGACAGTAAATATTCTGAGACAACAGACTCTCAAGCTCACCCACAGCTTCCTATGGTAACACAAAACATTCACATCAGACAATGTATGGAAGCAAATTCAAGGTGGACTAACTAATTTTTGAAATCTGTTCTCCCACCATAAACTTAGGGGTCTGTTTACTAAATAGCAATAGCAGCGATCATTATTCAATGGGGGTCACGGCACCGATTTCGCACGATTGCCACTATTGCTGTTTAGTAAACAGAACTCTTAGTCTTGAGTGTATTCCTGGACTTGTTAAGCAGTGCTACTGTACAGTGCTCTTCCACACGTTATTTGGGTATAGAAAGAAAACTGATACCGTAATAGAGAGATAATATTCTGACACTGGCACTAAACAACATTCAGGTTCTTGGGATTTCACAGTTACATATAGGCATATAAGGTAGCACAGACAATTGTGAGTCGCTTTGTAAACCTCAAAGGTAAAATTGTTTATTGCTGTTGTTTATTGTTTATTTATTCTTCATATACCGCCCTTTGTTACATCAGGGCGGTTTACAAACAAGTAATAACATTTAAAGGTTGGCACATAGCCCAGGAGTGGAAAAAAGAACTACAAAAAACAACAGGAAAGAGAAAGGAGTAGGAGACAAAGACTGGACATAGAGGGGAGAGTGGACAAACATGCATAAACTAGGTCAGTGATGGCTGTCAGAGAGATTATATGCAATGAAGAATAAATGTGTCTTCAGAAGGTATTTGAATGTGGAGTAAGTCTGTTCCTGACGGAGTGGAGTGGGTAGAGAGTTCCAATGGGCAGGGCCGAGGAAGAAAAAAGCAGAATGATGAGTAGACTGTAAGTGAGCATGTGAGGGAGAAGGAAGGTGAAGATGATTTATATGAAAAGAATGGAGACTGCGAGAGGGAGAATGGAAATGAAGCAGATCTGCTAGGTACTGTGGCGGGTGAGTAACTTGGTGCACTAGGGTGAGAATCTTATATTGGATATGGTGTTCTACAGGAAGCCAATGCAGTTGGAAAAGTAGGGGGGGGGGGGGGTAATGTGATCTCTGCGTGAGGAATGGGTTATGATCCGAGCTGCAGTATTTTGTATAAGTTGAAGACAGTGTAATTGAGTACGAGTGATACCTGCGAAAATAGAATTACAAAAATCTAGACGAGTTGTAACTGTAAATAGAGTAATGGTAATCAGGGCAGAGGAGGAAAGAAAAGGACGAATTGAAAGTATTTGGCGGAGGAAGAAGTATGATCTCTTAGCAATGTGAGAGATGTGGTCCCGAAAGGTGAAATTAGTATCAAGAACCACCACCAAATACCGGAAAGAGGAAACCATGGGGATTGCAGAGTTTCCGAGAGAAGGGGTAAGTGAAGGACAGGGATTCCCAAAGGTGAACCACATGGAAGAAGTTTTTGCTGAACTGGAGTGGAGAGAGTTCGAAGATAACCAGTCAGCTACAAGAGCGAGGCAAGAGTTCAAAGGACCGAGATCAGGGTGAAGTGAATTAGTGTGATGCAGTATGAGGACGTCGTCGGCATAGAAGTAAGCTGACAAACCGGATTGTTGGATGCAGAGGGCAAGGGGTGCAAGGAAAAGATTGAACAAAAGTGGGGCAAGGACTGACTAAAATACTATGCAGTGTGATGTAAGTCCAGCAATAAAAATAACACTGCAAAAACTAGAAGCAAATTGATTCTTTCATCATGAGAACACAAAATAGAAGGGCCTATTTCCCGGAAAATACCCAGATTGGGTCCCGTTTTTATGAAACAGCAATCCAAATATCAACTCACCTCTAAACTTCAACTCTTCTCATTCTCTGTGTGTCCCCTCTAGGGCACTCTACTAACATCTTTTCACTTTAGCTTATATAATCTCTTCTTTTTTTTTTTGTAACTTTCCTTTTATTAGTTTTTGAAAGGTTCACATTTTACACAGCATAATAACAACAATAACAGCCCCAACAAGCACAAGCCCCAACCCCCCCTAACAGAAAACTAAGCAACCCCATCCACCCCCCCAGCAGGACCCAACATCAAGTTCAGGTTTCACAGCATTAACCATAGTGACTACATGGAGACCACAGCCAGTCAGCGTGGACACACTCCCTTCCCATTAATCCCTCCCAATACCCTCAACCCCCACCTCCCCCCCCCCTTCCCGCTTCCCATGTTCTCACCCACTACTTCCAGCAGCTACTTTCCCCCCCACTTCCCCCCCCCCTGCCAGTTCAATAGCCACCCATCATATCCCTGCCACATCAAACGAAAGTTCTACAGCTTATGTTTACTACAGGCCTCGATTTCACACATGCCCCGCAACCCACTTAGTCTCCCAACAATATCCCTCCTAGTGGGTACATCCGGACGCTTCCAACGTACCAGAAGCTCCCCCCTCGCCGCAGCAATACAATAGCCAATCATCTGCTGCATGCCCCTCTCCCCCTCATCCTCCAACTCATTCAGCAGAACCATGGCAGGTGTTAGAACAACTGGAACCCCCGTCACCTCCCAGATAACCCGTTCCCAATCAGCCCACATACCCTGCACCACCGGGCAATCCCACAACAGATGATACAGATCCCCCTTTCCCATGCACCCCCTCCAACACTCCCCCGATTCCCCTTTACCTAGGGCCCGCAACCTCCACGGTGTCCAATAGGTTTGATATCTGATTTTTAAGCTACTCTCCAGGTAGACCGTCCCCGGTGCCAGGCGTTTAGTCCACCCATAAATACCCTGCCACCGTTCTCTAGTCCATTCGCCCCCAATAACCTTCTCCCACGCCACCTCTCCCCGAATACTCCCCCCCACCCCCCCCTGGTTAATCAGCTCCCCATAGAGTTGGGTGATAGCTCCCCTCCGCCGTCCTCCCGCGAACAGGATCTCCACCCTCGTGGCCGCCCGAGCCAAATCACCCTTGTCTTCCTTCCTTCCCACAAAAGACGCCACCTGTAAATAGGCAAAGAACCCCTTACCCCCCAGCCCAAATTCGCTTTGCAACTCCCCCCAACTCTTAAGCTCCCCCCCTGAATGAATCAACTGCCCCACATACCGCAACCCCATCCCCTCCCACTCCCCAAACACCCTTCCCTCTCTCCCAGGTCCAAATTCCCGAACTCCCGAAATGTACATACTCCGAGTGTACCGCTTTCCCCCTAACAGCTGACGCTTCGAGCGCAACCAAAGCTCCTTCGTCAATGTCCTAAAAGGGTTACCCTCCCTCCCCCCTCCACTGTGGCCCCCGGATCCCACATCCACTTCGCCAGGCTCTCCGTCCTATCATGCTCCTGTTCCAAGTGCACCCACCGGGGAATCTCTTCCACCCCTTGCCAACTCTGCAGTACCCGTAACTGAGAGGCCAAGTAGTACTTCTCCAGCCAGGGCACCCCCATCCCCCCTTCCTTACTATTTTATTTATTTATTTATTTAACATTTCTTATATACCGCGCTATTTGTCATCAGCGCAGTTTACATCAAAACAATAGAACACTTGACCAGATACATTGGCCGTCGTTTACATAAAACGGGGAGTTAACATGGATGAGAACTTGGGGAACTATTTACATTCAGGTTTATAGCAAACTTAGGAAACTATGTACAAATCGATTGTATTACATATTAGGTATGATTACAGTGTTTTACATCATGTAGCGGCTGTATGATATAGTGAGGGTGTGTGGGAGGTAATGGGGTATCGGGATGGCTATAATGTAAGAGAAAAAGGTGGTGTTTGAGGGCTTTTCTAAATTGAATAAGGTCTCTAATAGCTCTAATGTGTGGGGGGAGCTTGTTCCAGCATACGGGGGCATAGTTCCTGAAAGCCCTATTGGTGGTGATCTGGTTGAGTTTTGCGGATTCAATTGGTATAAGTAGCATGTTGGCAGCCTGGGATCTCCTGGATCTGTTGTCTGGAGAACGCGTTATGAGGTCGGAAATGGATGGGGGAGCTATCATGTTGAAGGCCTTGAAGGTAATGAGGAGGGTTTTGTACAGGATTCTACTGCTTATGGGAAGCCAGTGTAGTTCCTTTAGAATGGGGGAGATGTGGTCGACCCTTGAGGTTCCGTAGAGCACACGGGCTGCCGCATTCATGGCTAGCTGTAATGGTTTGAGGGAGCTCTTTGGAAGGCCATGTAGAACTATGTTGGCATAGTCGAAGTGCGGTGTGACTAGTGCCTGGAAGATGGTGCGGAAATCCGCGGATTCCATCATGGGCCTAAGATGCCGTAGGGTTTTTATCTTGAAATAGATGGTCTTGACAGTGCGTTTGATATGTTCCTTGAAGTTGAGTTGTTGATCAAGAATTACCCCGAGATATCGTATGTTGGATTTGATTGGAAGTTCCGCGTCTCTGACTTTGAGTGTTGGTGGCGGAGAGAAGGCTTTATTCCTTGTGATCATTAGTACTTCCGTTTTCTTGAAGTTTATCCGGAGGTTCTGAGTGAGTAGCCAGTCAGTTATTGTGTTGAAGCAGTCAACTAGCACTGTATAGTCGGGACAATTGATGACAATGGGTGTGAATAGCAGGACATCATCGGCATACATAAGACACGATATGCCAAATGAACGGGCAATGTCACAGATTGGTTGCATATAGATGTTAAAGAGCAACGCGGAGAGGGAGGATCCTTGGGGTACACCTTGGTGCTGTTGGAAAGGTTCGGAGGTGGTGCTTTGAATCCGGACTTGTTGACATCTGCCTTCGAGGTAGGATTTACACCAGTCCCACGCTTGATCTCGGATTCCCTTCTCATGTAGCCGGGTGAGAAGCTGCAGGTGGTCTACGGAGTCAAACGCTGCTGATATATCAAGGAAGATTAGTGCGAAGCCATTCTTTATACTGTCAGTTCCATTGATCAGTGAACTGGTTAATGTTGTCAGTAGGGTTTCGATACCGTGTGCTTCTCTGAATCCATGTTGAGAGGGATCCAGTGGTGAGGAGGAGTCAACATGCTGCTGGATCTGTCTAAGGGTTATTTTCTCTAGGATCTTAGCCAGAAAAGGGATACTGGAGATTGGTCTGTAAGATTCCTCTTTCTTTGGGTCAAGTTGATTGTTTTTTAGTAGTGGGCGGATGGATGTGTGCTTGAGCGCATCTGGGAAGACTCCTGTTTCAAATGACAACTTGGTGATGTTGGCTATGATAGGGCTGAACTCCGTGCGCATTGTCTTGATCCAGTGCGCTGGGCAGGGGTCGGTTGGTGCGGTCGTGGCGTTGATTGATGCAATTACTTCTTCAATGGTCTTTGTTGATGGCGGTGAGAGTTTGGTGAGTGTGGACTGGGAAAGAGTGGTTTTGGGATTTGTGGTATGGTTAAGATGAGGTGATGATGCCATTGTAGTTACCTTTATTGATTTTGATTGGATGTAATTCGCATATGCTTGTGGCTGAATACCTTCTTGTTGAGGAGGGGAAGGTTGGTTGGTAAGGGATTTCACCAGCTGGAAAAGGTCTCTTGGCTTATTTAGTGAGCGGCTGAGAATTTCTGCATGGAATTGTTTCCTTTTGGCCCACGTTGATTCGCGATGGGTCTTCAGATATTGTTGATAGATGGCTTGGTCTGAGGTATTTCTAGTAGCTCTCCATTTCCTTTCGAGTTTTCTGAGTCGGAGTAGGGACGCTCGTAGTTCCGGGGAAAACCATGGGGCGGCGTGTTTCCTGGTGTCTCTTCTGTCCGATGCGGTTTTTTTGTTGTTGGCAGGTTGTTGAGCGTAATGGGAGAGGGTCTCGTTCCAGTTGGACATCATGTCATTCAGGTTGGTTGCTGGTTGATCAAGTTTTGGGAGAACGTCACTAACGATTGTTTCCCTGTTGAGTTGCTTGAAGCGTGTGGTTCCTGATGTTTCCGTTGCACTTGGGCGGTGGCTCGTAGAGTGTTGCGTTGGTAAATGGAATGTTATTAGATTGTGGTCTGACCAGGGGACTGGTGAGATAGTAAGGTCAAATTGGTTTGATGTACTCATGGCTGTATGTGGGATGAATATTAGGTCAAGGGGGTTTCCTCCTTGGTGGGTGGGATCAGTTATAGCCTGCTTGTAGTTGAGGTCAGCCATTGCTTCGAGGAAGGCTTTGGCTAGGGTGGGTTGAGTGGAAGCAAGATTAAGGTCTCCTAGTAGCCAGTTAGGTTTGGAGGGGTCTTCTGGATTACCTGCTAGGTCAATGATGTCTGAGAGCTCATCTGATCCAATTCCTGGGGTTCTGTAAATGAGGTTAATAGTATTGTATTTGCTGGTGATGGTTAGTGTATTCAGGAGTTGCGTGCTCTTGGTAAGGCTAGTCCGGTATTGTAACAATGTTTTTGCAAGGATCAGTACACCTCCTCCTCTTTTGTTTTCCCTATTACAGGTATAGATCGAAAAGTTAGGTGGTGTAAGGTGATTCAATATGACATTGTCGGATTCAGAGATCCATGTTTCTGTGACCATTAGCATGTCTAGATTGTGCATAGTGATTAGGTCAGTGATTACCGGCCATTTATTACGGACCGAACGTGCGTTGATAAGGGCGCACCTTAGTTCTTGTTGATGCTTTGTGTTTTTATGTTTTGTGGAGTTTGAGGTCTCTATGGCTATATATATTAAGTGTGACAGTCTTCTGTGTGAAGGGTTTGAGTGCCGGTGGTATTGGTTGTTGTATGTTTTACCGTTTGCACTCTTTAGTAGTTGGATGGGGTTGCATCCATCTGCCAATACAACTGATTCATAGAGTGTGCTGACCAGTGTATAGAGTAGGGCAAAAGTAAGTAATGGGTAAGCCATTTATGTTTCCGGAATGAGACGTTTCTAGGTTACTGGTGTTTTGTGATGTTGTATGTGTTTTTCTAGTGATGTGTTGTGTTAGTGGAGGTGTTTAGCACTTCAATGTAGTGATTCAGTAGAGCAGTACAGTGTAGCAATATAGTATAGCAATATAGTGTGGTAATGAGGTATATCAATTCGGTATAGCAATACAGTGCAGCAATATAATGTATCAATACAGTGTGGCAATGAGGTATATCAATTCGGTATAACAATACAGTGCAGCAATATAATGTATCGATACAGTGTAGCAATGAGGTATAGCAGTTTAGTAGTGCAGCAATATAGTGTGGCAATGCAGTATAGCAATTAAGGTGTAGCGATGAGGGGTAGCAATATAGTGCAACAATACAGTGTAGCAATTCAGGTATAGCAATGAGGTATAGTAATTCAGTTAGGTAGGCACCATGTGTCGACTAGTTTGTACCTTAGGTCCTCTGAGTTATTCGTCTTGCATCCAGTTCTTACGCTCTGTTGCTCTGGTGGTGAGGAAGGCTGTGCTGGCAGTAGAACGTTTGAGGAGAGACAGGGCTGTGGAGAGGGGGCGAGCTCGACCGAGGGGAGCTCAAGCTGCTGATCTGTGAGTAATGCGTGCACTTTGTGCTGGGTCTTATGGTCCCGGCCTGTAGCTGTAGAATTAGGCTGTGAGGTGGCGGCGGCACTCTGTGTCCGATGTTGATTCGACGGTGTCTGAGATCGCTTGTGCGGTGTGGTGATCGCTGTCCTGCGGTGCAGATTAGGCTGTTGCTGCACTGGTGGGGTCCTCGCCTAAGGGCCACGCCAAAGGGCCCTCTGGCGAGGCCCTCAGGCGCGGGCCCGACAGGCGCGGGCCTGCCTGACGGCGGCTTCTTTTGGGTGCGATCTGCCCCGTTGGCTCCGCCTCCCACAGTCCCGATTGGACTGGAGGCTCCTGGGCAGTGGAGATGGCGGTTCCTGCCCAGGTGTGCTCTACCCGGCTCGGGGAGCACGGAGCTGGGCTGGCGAGGAGAGAGGCTGGCTGCTGGACGGCGGCTTCTTTTGGCGGCGATCTGCCCCGTTGGCTCCGCCTCCCACAGTCCCGATTGGACTGGAGGCTCCTGGGCAGTGGAGATGGCGGTTCCTGCCCAGGTGTGCTCTACCCGGCTCGGGGAGCACGGAGCTGGGCTGGCGAGGAGAGAGGCTGGCTGCTGGACGGCGGCTTCTTTTGGCGGCGATCTGCCCCGTTGGCTCCGCCTCCCACAGTCCCGATTGGACTGGAGGCTCCTGGGCAGTGGAGATGGCGGTTCCTGCCCAGGTGTGCTCTACCCGGCTCGGGGAGCACGGAGCTGGGCTGGCGAGGAGAGAGGCTGGCTGCTGGACGGCGGCTTCTTTTGGCGGCGATCTGCCCCGTTGGCTCCGCCTCCCACAGTCCCGATTGGACTGGAGGCTCCTGGGCAGTGGAGATGGCGGTTCCTGCCCAGGTGTGCTCTACCCGGCTCGGGGAGCACGGAGCTGGGCTGGCGAGGAGAGAGGCTGGCTGCTGGACGGCGGCTTCTTTTGGCGGCGATCTGCCCCGTTGGCTCCGCCTCCCACAGTCCCGATTGGACTGGAGGCTCCTGGGCAGTGGAGATGGCGGTTCCTGCCCAGGTGTGCTCTACCCGGCTCGGGGAGCACGGAGCTGGGCTGGCGAGGAGAGAGGCTGGCTGCTGGACGGCGGCTTCTTTTGGCGGCGATCTGCCCCGTTGGCTCCGCCTCCCACAGTCCCGATTGGACTGGAGGCTCCTGGGCAGTGGAGATGGCGGTTCCTGCCCAGGTGTGCTCTACCCGGCTCGGGGAGCACGGAGCTGGGCTGGCGAGGAGAGAGGCTGGCTGCTGGACGGCGGCTTCTTTTGGCGGCGATCTGCCCCGTTGGCTCCGCCTCCCACAGTCCCGATTGGACTGGAGGCTCCTGGGCAGTGGAGATGGCGGTTCCTGCCCAGGTGTGCTCTACCCGGCTCGGGGAGCACGGAGCTGGGCTGGCGAGGAGAGAGGCTGGCTGCTGGACGGCGGCTTCTTTTTGTCTATGTCTAAACATTGTGATCCGCGCTACCCGCGGGCGTGTCCCTCCCCAGATAAACTCCATTATAGCTTGCTGGGCTTGTTTCAAATAATTCCGCGACACCTTGCACGGTAGGGAACTAAACAAAAATAGGAACCGGGGTAAGACATTCATTTTTATGACAGCTATCCGCCCCAGCCACGTGAGAAACAACCCCTTCCACTTTTGCAGATCTCGGTGCACTTCCTGCAATAGTCCTCCGTAATTAACAACCCCCAACCCCGCCATATTCTTCCCCATCTGAATTCCTAAGTAGCGATAGTGGTCGCTCACCCACTTAAACACAAACGCCCCTTTCAAGCCAGCCACCGTCTCCCCTCGTAAATTAAACCCCAATAGCTCAGATTTACTATCATTAATCTTATATCCCGCCACCTTACTATAACCCTCAATCTCCTGCATTAAATTCGGTAACGTCACCAGGGGCTCCCGAAGCGTAAAAATTACGTCGTCCGCAAATAGGGTAATTTTAACTTCCTGGGAGTTCATTAGGATCCCCTTAATATCCGGGGACCCCCTAACCCTCGCTGCCAGCGGCTCGATGACCAAGGCAAAGAGCAGAGGGGACAAGGGACAGCCCTGCCTGGTGCCCCTCCCTAAGCGGAACGGTCCGGAGTAACTGCCATTTACCCGCACCCTGGCCTGCAGCCCCGCATACATCGCCTGAATCCACTGAACAAAATGAGGACCCAGCCCCACTTTCTCTAGCACACTAAGCATAAACGGCCACTCCACCCGGTCAAATGCTTTTTCTGCATCCACCGACAGGAAAATGGCCCCCTGACCCGTCCGTTGCACCTCCCAAGTAAGGTTGCAAATCTTCTGGATATTGTCCCCGCCTTGCCGCCCTACTATAAAACCGGTTTGGTCAGGGTGTATCAAAGTAGGCATCACCCTAGCCAATCTAGTGGCGAGAACCTTCGCCAGCAATTTAGCATCCACATTTAATAGTGAAACGGGCCGGTAAGACCCACACACCGTTGAATCCTTGCCCGGCTTAGGAATAAGAGTTATCCCAGCCTCCCTCATGGAGCATGGGATCTCCCCCCCTGTCAACGCTATTAAACACTTCTACCATCAAAGGCCGCAAAGTGGATCGGAACACTTGATAAAACCGCCCCGTCAACCCGTCTAACCCCGGAGCTTTACCCCGTTTTAACGTGCTGATCGCCGCATCCACTTCCTGCTCCGTGATCGGTCTATCCAACCACTCCGACTCCTCCTTTGACAAAGTGGGCAAGTCACACTCCTGCAAGTACTCCTCACATTGAGCTTTCCCACCCGCCACCTCACTAGTGTATAGCTTGGTATAGTAATCTGTGAACGTCGCCCGAATTTCATTATTCCCGTGCATCATCTTCCCCCCCACTCCCCGGACGCCCCCAATATTGTTTTGCTGGGCCTTACTCCGCAGCCTCTGTGCTAATCTCCTCCCCAACCTATTGCCCCCCTCAAACCAGCCTTGCTTCAAGACCCGCAGCTCATAGGCTATTTCACTCGCACGCAATCTTGCTAGTTCCCCCCGCAACTCCTTCAATTTCCACGCCACCTCCTCCCCTCCCATCCCAAGACTCTGCCTCTCTAGGCGGCCAATATCCTGCAACAACCGATGCTCCCGTTCCCCCCGACTCCGACGCTCCCGGGCCGCTGCCTGAATTAAGTGCCCCCACACCATGGCCTTAAGGCCATCCCACACCACCCCTAAGGCCACCTCACCATTCAGATTAAACTCTTGATATTCCTTCACCACCTCCCCCAACCGTTCAATCACTGCCGGCTCTTCCAGCAGAGCCTCATTAAGCCTCCAAAATTTAACTCCATCATCCACATACCCCAAACTAAATTTGACCCACACAGGGGCATGATCAGTCCACGTGATAGAACCATGCTCAGCCTCTACCACCCTATTCAGCCATCCCCCCCCCCCCGCCCACACCATGTCAATCCGACTATACGTGCCATGTGGCGCTGAGTAGTAAATGTAGTGCCTACCCCCAGGATTCTGACTCCTCCACACATCCTCCACCCCCAAGCACTCCTTCAGGTGTCGCAGCTTGACCCTATCCACCCTCTTACCCAAACCACTACCCCCCCCCCATTATCCAACCGCGGGTTGATAGTCAAGTTGAAGTCCCCCCCAATAATAATAGGGGCCCCGCTCAAACCTCCCAATTCAGTGCGCATCCTTTCAAAAAATTCCCCTTGTTTCTCATTAGGTCCATACAGACTCACTATCCAAACCTGTTCCCTCCCTATTTGAATTTTAATTCCCACCGCTCTGCCCTTCTTATCCCTATATTCCCCCACCACCCGATTCACCCACTCCGCCCCTCCCAGAATGCGCCCCCCCCCTGCCCTGCCTCCGCCCGCTGGCCAGCCAACAGTGCCCAAGGGTAACGCTTCGACTGCACCAGCCGTTCCTGTCCTACCTTCACATGGGTTTCCTGCATGCAGATAAAATTCGCCCGCAACCTAGCCCCCTCCCTCTCCACCAGTCTACGCTTCCTCCAGGTTCCCAACCCCGCACAGTCATTGTAGCCACTACCAGGTGTTGTGACCCCACTTTGGTCCCTCCTCCCCCTCCCCCTCCCATTCCCCCCGGCCCACTCCCCCCTTCCCCCTCCTCTATCCTCAACCTCAAACCCTTCCCCGTCCCTCCCCCCCCTCCCCCACCAAGTCCCCCCTCCGTCCCCTGGAGGTCTCCATCGGAGTAGTGCCCATCAGCCAGAGGCAGCTTCCACTCCCTACCCCCCTCCCCGACCCCGCTCCCTTCCCCGCTTCTACCCCAAGCCCACCCTCTGTTCCCACCCACCCCAAACCACCGCCTCTCCCCTCCAGCCCCAACATTCACCCCGTCAGCTTCTCCACCCCGCCCCCCCAACCCCCTCCGCCCCCTCAATCCTTCACCCCCCATCTCCCCCCTCACACAGTCCCCCCTCCCCCTCCCCCCAAACACCGCCAGCTCCCCCACAAAATACAGTTATCAACACAAGCATCAAACCAATTCTGCCCCATAAAGGCACTCATCTAAACACGTAAGAGCAAGACAAGAATAGTCCCCGGTTCTTCAAGTGTCCACATCTCTGTCGGTACTGGCAGGGTGCTCCTCTGATACCACCTCCGGACTGTGGCGTCTCTTCTCGGCGCTCCTGCAGCCCCCCTGCTCGGCCTCACCAGACCCATCTTCTTGCACTGTCCTCATTAGACCACTGCCCAGCCCCGCCATTTTTAGAGCTACCATGGCGTCGGACACCGAATGAGCCTTCCAGTTCTTGAGCCCCACGGTGAAGAGGAGGCCAAAAGGGTACAACCATTTATAGAGGACGTTCTCCTTCCGCAGAATGGCCGTGACCGGCTGCATGTCCCTCCTCCGCTGTAAAGTCCCAGCAGCCAGGTCCGGGTAGATCTGTAAATTGTATCCTTGCCAAATAAAGTCTTTACGGGTGCGCATAAGGTTGAGTATCCGTTCTTTAAGTTTGTAATCCTCCATACATAAGACCAGATCACGTGGTCGATTAGGCCTACTAGGGCCCAGTGCACGGTGGGCTCTGACAAGCTTCAATTCCACCTGCCTGCTCAGTCTCTTTCCCCTGGTCCAGTAATATATTCCGGAGCACTGCTTTTGCCACCTTCTTGCTATCCACGAACTCCTTTTCCTCCGGCACCCCTCGGATGCGCAGATTATTCCTGCGGGACCTGTTCTCTAAGTCCTCGACTTTCAGCAGAACCAAGTCCTTCCAGGCCTCCAGATCCTTAAGCGAGCGTTCCATCCCTTTCTGCCGGGTGTCAAGCCGTTCCAGCTGCTGCTCATGCTCCTCCAGTCTATTTCCCATCTCACCCATCTCCTCTCGCAATGAGGAACACATTTCAACCACCTCCGCTTTTACTGCCTGCAATTCCGTTGTAAGCTCGCCGAACCAGCCACGCAGCTCTTCCCTCATCACATTCTGTATTGCCATCTCCGTTGTCGCTGGGGCCTCACTCCGCCGTCCCTTACTGACTGGGGTGTCGCCAGTTCCCGCGCTTTGGCCCGCCATTTTCTTCTCCCCAGCTGTGGCCTTTGCGCCTCCATACGCGAACTCTTTCAGGTCCGCTGCTTTTTTTCTCATCGCCATACAAGTCTGCTGGCGTCCCTCTACCACCACCAGCTTTTTGCTCCCGAAAACCCAAGCTCAAGTAGGGGAAATCTGCCAAATCGTAAGCTGCCCTCTGGAGCTCACCACCTATGCTGCCATTCTAGCTGATGACGTCACTTCCTCCTCCTATATAATCTCTTCTACATACATTTTGTGTACGATACAAAGAAAAGCCAGAATTCAGCAGGTGCTTGGTCCTGAGTAGATGTCAAGGCCGATTCCACACTATTCTGCCTGTCCTTGACTATATGAATCTTCGATTTGGGATGCTGGCTAACTGATGTAGTATTGGTGGGTCCCTCCCTTTGCTAGCTTTTCTTGTTTGATTTGATACTATCTGAAGACTGGCCAGTTAAGCACTGGCCTGCACAGCCTTCCTAATCTTGGAACAGCTGTGTGTGTAAAAAGGGATGTTACTTAACAGACATCATCTTAAGGTCACCTTACTATCCCTGCCAGTCAAAGATCTCACTTTCACTTTTATATCCAGAGTGAGGTCTCATTTCATCCCTCCAGTCCAGTCCAGTCCAGTCCAGATGCATGGGACATAACAAAGCAGTACTAACAACAGGCGGGACCCAAAACCCTGGTCTTTAAAACCCTTGCTCCAAAAACTGCATCCTGCCACGCTTAAACATCAAGCCGGTAATGACGCATGAAGGAATGAAGAGAAGACTAAGTAGCTGACCTACAGATGTCCCGATGCAGAGCGAGACTAAACTCTGCCCAAGAAGAAGCCTGGCTGGAAGAGAAGAGGGAGAAAGACTTAGACCTCCAGGGCCCACAAAGACTGCCCAGAACCTCTGCCTTTCCAATTTTCAGCCAGATTACGCTCATCTGCATCTGCTGGAGACTGAGAAATACTGAAGGAGCTGTATAGGCACAGGCTTCTTATGTGTTGAGTTCAAGATCAGTGTTTCTATCTCAATCTCCATCTACTGGTAAGGGAACGTAACCCACGCATCTGGACTGGAGGGACGAATAGGGAATATTTGTTCATTACAATTTTACCTCATACATATGCAACCTCTGTAGAATCTCCACTCCCCGGGATAGAATTCTTGTGTAAGTCCACCCAACTGTGAAACAACGCAAGTACACAGGCAGCTGCTCATGGTACCTGAAAACAATGCAAAGAGCAGCATATATAAGAAAGACAGCCTCTCCAGTTGTATAGTGAATAAAAGGATTTTAAATTAGTAACTAGAGAGGAGTTGGAAATCGGGGAATAGTAAAACTGATATGCTGAGGTCTATATTATTGTACCCTACTCTTTTACAGGGACTACTAGAGGGGCACTGTAAAGTTTCACCAGATGTTGGTTTGAAGACCAGATCCATAGCTGTAGCCAAAGAAACATTCTGTGAGGGGCTCTCTTCCCTTTATACAGCATCCTTCATGGATGAACACTATAGGATTCTTGCAATAGTTACACACATGGAAACAAGAGAAAATAAATTATAGCATTTACAGACAAATGAACTCTGCTGAAAAGACAAAAGGCCCAGTAAGTATAGTACAAGATCCTCTGTTTACCAAAAATACCAACCCAAATTTATTTATTAAAAATGTGCCAGCAAGACAGATTATTTTTCCTTTCTGGTTTCAAGCACTGTGTTACCTTAGGCATGGGCGACTCTTCACTTCCTGCCAGACTTCCCTTGCACATTTATACAATTGGTGAGCTTCTTCCCAATTTCCACTGGTCATGGCAGCTGCTACATCAATTAACTTATGCATGGCCCCTTCATAACTAATAAAAACATGGTACATAAACAGAGCAGTGACTTTCAGAACAGCAAATAAAATCTGTTCAGCATTTTGCAGTAAAGAACATGTTATCTGAAAACTTGTCAAGATAAATGTGTGTGATTTCCCTCTACCAGAATAATGTCTTTTGTGCAGTGCATCACATTCCACTGGTAAGACCATAACAGTCACCTCAACTATATAACACCATGGACATCTGACTATAAAACCCCATGGGAAGCCAGAAATTCTTTTCTCAACCAAACCACCAAAACATTTCTCTCTGTAGCACTGAAGGGTGCTTAAGCAAATGGAATAAACAAACATATTTGCAGCTTGTGTGTAACTTAAAAAAGAGGAACTTCATCACAACAAATCAGATTGTCTATTGTGTTGCTGAAAGTACTATGTACCCTTCCAAAGTACAAAATCACTTTACAAATTCTTTTGTTTCCGCTCTGATTTTAAAGCTCTAGCAATTGCATTGCCTGCCGACTCCTATTAGGAAGCAGGTAACGGAATGCAATCACACTGATCTCATCCAGGGGCAATGAGAGGGCACTGATCAGGGTATTGCTAGCTTCTGACCCTTATCGAGGTATAGGTTACAGAGTATAGTCACAGCAATGTGATCCAGGAGCAATAATGGGGCATGAGTGGTGATAGAGGGAAATACAGAAGCAGACTTTGTTTGCCTTTCAGAGATACCAGGAAGCAGACCCGAGTATCCATGTGACCCAGAGGGTCTGGGAAGGTGGTAAGAGGAGGAGAAGGATAGAAACAATTTTTGCTACCCTCCTATATCCATCAGAGAGCATATCACATAATTGTGAATGTGCTCTGTGCTTCACGGAAAATCAAGGGGTACATATGTGGAGGGGATGGGGAAAGTGCTTTTGGTTCTTCCTATAACATTTCAATTTACTTTTGCTCCAGAAAGAATCTAACAATTTTTAGCTAAAGTATGCTGCAATGCTATTTAAATGACAGATAATGGCATCCAGGGCAAGGGTTACTTCTAGCACCTTCCTTACGGTTTAGTTCAGGTGTAATGACAGCGCCACAATAGACTCTCCCCTAAAAAAAATAAAAAGTAAACACAAACACATAGCTTAGCACCCAGGTCAATTGCCATGCTTGTCCACCCCCTGCAACAGTCCTGTAAATGAAGCTATTACTACTAGAACTATGCCAGGAAATCAATGTGAAAACATTAATTTTGCTTTCTCTTAAATTTTCTCCCATTTTAATAACCACCATACATATAGAGTCCAATCCATGAAGGGACACGTCCGGGCTGTCCAGATGTCCTGGAGCAGGACAGGCTCCTTTGTACCCAATTCTGTACTGCAGGAGCTAGACGACCCCGAGGTAGCAGGATCAGGGATCAGGCACTGGGACAGCCCAGTGTGCACCTTCAGCGGCCACGGGAGACATCCAGGTGGCAGGACGGCCAGGACCCCTCTGCTCTTGCAAACCAGACACCCCCCGGACTAGGTTTCCCGCCAGTCTGTCAGGCCCAGGATTGGGTAGCAGGGCCTCACCTTCAACTGCGCTGTTGCCCCTAGAGGGCTGCTGGGCAAGTGAGAAGGGGTGCCCCATGCTTATTCCACACCTCTGAGGTGGAATAAGCTGGCTGTCCTCCCAGCGCTCCACGGATGTACAGGGCAGTGACCTAAATCAGCCCTGTACGTCCAGGTGTCTGGCCCACCTACGATCTGCCCATGCCCCACCCCCATACCACCACTGTCCTGTTCTTCCCACACAGCTGCTCTGTGCATGCAGGAGGAGAGGAATGTGGAATTGGGGGACAGCTTGCGGGACTGCACATCTTACCGGGACGTATAGACCCGCAAGTCACTTTACAGAATCGGGCCCATAGGGGGTTATTTTAAAAGCATTCCCACATCCAACAGGCAGCAATGAGATGTGTAGATTGAAATAAGGTCTCAATGCCATTTTAGAACCTACTTTTTGTAAATGCTGGAATGCTCACTATGGGGATCATTTTAAAAGCCTTAGTCGTGATTTGGACATCTGAAAATATGCACATAGATGTCCAAATCACAGAGACATCCCCAGAGCCATTTTACAAATGGCTTTTAAAGGCGTCTCCAATGCAGGGATGTCCAAATAGACAGGAGGAATGGCGGGAGGCGTGTCTGGAGCAATGCAGTGGATGTCCCTGTTCGATCTCAGAAACATTCGGACGTCTGCAGGGACGTCCAAGTTTAGACCTGCTCCAGGCAGGAATAGGCAACAGGAAACATCCAGAGAGTATATAGATGGAGGGTTAAGTGATTTGCCCAAGATCACAAGGAGCAGCAGTGGGATTTGAACCCTGGATTCCCTGGTCCTAGCCCACTACTCTAACCATTAGACATCCTCATTTTCAAGTACTATTCCAGGGATGTCTATGTAGATGTCCCCGCAGACATCCATTTCAGGCATGGCCATGTTTGTGAAATCATGCCTTAAATTTTTTGTGTTTGCTTCCCCCCCCCCCCCCCCCCCCGACATTCTGGTATGCCTGGAACAAACTACCTGAGTCTGTTCGTCAGGCGCCTTCTCTGGCCCTTTTCAAATCCAGGCTGAAAACTCACCTCTTTGCTGCAGCTATTGGATCTTGACTCACCTGGTCTTCTTTGTGTTTCCTGGTCTCCTTTGTGTTTCATTCTCCTTTGTGTTTCATTCTCCCTAGATGTATCCCATGTCTACAGCTACTGTGTTGTCTGTCTTGACTAGATTGTAAGCTCTGATGAGCAGGGACCATCTTTTACATGTGTCTGTGCAGCACTGCATACATCTTGCTCAGTAGTAGTAGTTATAGTAGTATGTCTGTCCCAGATTTTACAAAGGACGTCTAAGTGCAATGTGCCTTTATGTCTACAGAGCCAGGGGGAGTGGTAAGGGTAGGGTCCACTATGTAGATGTGGATTCCTGATTTTAGAATGGGAATCCATATCTTGAAAACAAAAACATGGACATTGGCATTTACATCTGCCCCTCAGCTGACAGTCAGATGTAAATGCTGACATCGGAGATCCCCCACAGCAGCACATTCAGTCCCTCCCCCCCTCCCGAGGCACTCTCCTCCAAAGGCCCCTCCCAACCAAAAGGTTGAAAGTCGACACCTCCCTTTGAAAGCTCCCCAATGACCATCCCTGGGCTTACCGAGGTATTGGTAGTCAGCGGGAGCAGCGAGGCCCACTCGCTCCTGCTCTGCACAAGGCCCCTCTTCAGAATGGCGGAGATGACCCCTAGCAGTAGAACCACGAGCTTACTGCTAGTGGTCATCAGCACCATTTTAAAAAGAGACCTCAAGTGGGTCTTGCTCCTGCTCCAGCTGAGAGCCAGTGCTCCAGTAAGCCAAAGGATGGTCATCGGGGGGGGGCATATCGGAGTCAGGGGCAGCCAGGGGGCCGGACCTGTAGTGCTGCATCAGTATGCCTTTGTGCTGTGTGGCAACTTTAGGAGGCTGCATCCATATCTAAGTGGGGGAGATTTCCATGATCTTTTTTCCCCACATGCAGACTCCTAAAATCACTGCTCCTGTCAGATGTGCAAGGACAAACCCATGCAGTCCTGCAGCTATATTACAAGGGGCTCTATGTTTAGCAGAACTTCTTATGAACACTGATCTAATTCTCTACATCCTGAGATAGACATGGGATTGTCCCTCTCCATGTCCAAACATTTAAGAGACCCAAGTGTTGTGCCCTCAAGTGCCTTGGAGTTCTGCTCCGACGCAACTTATCAAAGTACATTTGAGAGCGTGTGTTCTCAACTCAATCCTTAGGGCACACCTAGTCAGTCAGGTTTTTAGGATAACAACAATGAATATGCATGAGAGAGACGTGCATACAATGGAGGATGTGCATACAAATTTCTCTCATGCATATTCATTGTAGTTATCCTGAAAACCCGATTGGCTAGGTGTGTCCCAAGGACTGGATTGAGAACCCCTGGGTTAGAGAAACAGTTCTGTCATGGAGTTGGTGCTTTACTTGGAGGCTTGCATTAATTCTGGTGCCTACCTAAAGGCTATGGACTCTAGCACTAGTTATTTAAGTCAATGAAGATGACACTTTTACAACCTTGCCATCTGCTAGGTCCAGCAATAACATTTCCCTGGAATAAAAACACCTTATTACTGTAATGCAGTTTTAGTATAAGTAAATTTTCAGATTGCCAAAATACATGCAACAACTTATTTTCAGTTCTAAGCATGTTATTAGCCCGGTTTCCTCTATGGAAACAAATTTTATAAAACCATATACTGTAGGTGTGTCCGTCACCCTACATAAATGCATCCTTCTAATTATTTTTGAACTGTTCATCCAATTTCTGCTACATACAGCTAGGATTGCAAACAGGCTTGATCCAGTCCTGGGGTTACCTCACTGCATGCAGGGACTTGTAGCCTTGCTTTTCTTATGATGTGCAACAGAGATATCAGAACTACAGGTCCAGACATGCAATTGGGTAACTGCAGGACTGGATCATAAATGTCAGATGAATCTGGAGCCAGTTGACAATCCTCATACAGCGGAATCCCTACTTGCATTTTTCTTATGTCCTCGATGCAGCCAATACTCAAAATCCCTTCTACAGCAACGAGCCAGATCAGTTCAATTGTAATCTCAAAGAGATAAGTGCATATTGTGATGTCATCAAGCATTTTTAAAGCTGGCTTGTTCTTGGTTAGTAAACAATCATATGCAAATTTCTTTAACAAAAAAAATTAGGCATCATGAAATGTTCATGTATCTTCTTGTTTTAGGTGACAGTTTACAACAGATAACAAGTCCTACTGGCAATTTTTATGCTTAAAATAAATGGAGAAATTTCACTTACCGTTAATTTCCTTTCCTGGAATCTGCTAGACCAGTCCATACAGGTGGGTTATATCCCCCTGCCAGCAGATGTTGGAGACAGAGAAGTTACCAAAGGCTTCAGTGACCGTGCCCTGGCACTAACCAGAGAACCCCTAAGGGTCGTCTTCAGTATATCCTTGGAAAAACAGAACCACCGCATCGTCCCATGCGACAAGGAAAATCACCAAGAACTATTTGCACATACCGGATAGCACAACTATAAACACGAATCGTGTAGGTTATTTATTTATTTATTCAGCAGTGCATATATACCACTTTTCACCAGGTCAAAGCGGTTTACAACAAATAAGAGGGGATACATTAAACAGATCTATTCATATTTACGGGGGGGAGGGGGGTATACCATCACCAGGGGAGTTCAACATATTTACATTCCTGAATTTGGTGTGCATCAGGGGTATTAGTCTTATTTACAGTTCTGGTCTTTCTCTTCAGTCTCAACCTACTTAGTGGTCTTCAGTGGGTGCTGTTCCGTTCCGATCCTATGTGCTTCCAGAATAGATGAGTTTTTAGCTGTTTTCTAAATGCAGAGAGGTCCTTGTTGCTACGGATTTGGGTTGGAAGAGAGTTCCAAAGTGAGGGGGCATACAAATCAAATGCACGGTTACAGGTTTGGAGATTGAACTTTGTCCTATCATGTGGCACAATGAGTGCATTGTTTGTGGCCTGCCGTGTAGATATTCCGGGGTTCATCCATGGAAGCAGGGTTTGTAAATGAGTTGGTGATTGTTGGTGAAGCATTTTATGGATCAGTACCAGTGTTTTATATTTTATCCGTGCTTCCAGTGGGAGGATGTGGAGATCTCTCAGGACCGGGGTGATGTGATCATGCTTCTTTAGTCTCTGAATGATTCTGGCCAAAAACAGCTGTCCGCAAGGCACAAGGTGGGTACTGGACTAGTCTAGCAGGATTCCAGGAAAGGAAGTTAACAGCAGGTGAAATTTCTCCTTCCAATTCATCCTGCTAGACCAGTCCATACAAGTGGGAAGTACCCAAGCTACAGTACCATAGGGTGGGAAGAAACAGTCGCCATCACTACCTTTGCTCCACACTGCACCGCATCACAGGCGTTGAAATAGAGGTGATAATGATGGACAAAGGTAGACAGGGAAGACAAGGTAGCTGCCCGACAAATGTCTTGGAGTGCAACCTGTGATCATTCCAATCATGAGGTCACTTGAGCCCGCGTGGAATGAGCCCCAAAGACCAACCAGCACAGGTCAACCATGTAAAATATACGCAGACTCAATAGTGCGCTTGATACATCAGCCAATTGTGGCTTTGGAAGCCAGAAGACCCTTCCAAGAGCCTCAGTCATCTTGAGATAGCAATGGAGGACCCTGAGGACATCCACCAACCGAAGCTCAGGAGTGCTGCTGACAGCCTGTTCCTTGGAAAAGGAAGGCAGCAAAATTGTCTGGTTGAGATGGAAAGGCATTAATACCTTCAGTAAGAAAAATGGGACAGAGTGAAGTGAAACCCCACCGGGATAGAAGGTTAAGTAAGGGTCCCAACATTCTCTGGGCCAAAGTGATGGCCACCAGGAACACTGTCTTGAAGGACAGCACACAGAGTAGCATCCTTCAGAGGTTCGAAGAGGGCTTCATAAGGCTGTTAAGCACCAGGGGAAGATCCCAAGAGGGAATGATCGGATGTAGGGGAGGGTGCAAGGCCTGCATCCCGTGGAGGAAGTGACCGACATCAGCATGGGAAACAATGGAACGGCCTGACATTAGCCCCCAAAATCAAGTAACGGCAACCACTTGTATGCGTAAGGAGTTGAGCACCAACCCCTTCTCAAAGCTCTCTTGAAGAAAGGCGAGGAGATCTGGGATTTGTATGCACCATCGTGAAAGAGACCATTAAGCACACCAGGTCTCGAAGAGATATCAAACCCTGGCATAAACCATTCGCCGGTGTCTAGGGAGTGGTGACTGAGGAAGTACGCTTGAACATTCGACACCCGCAATATGCTAGGCTGACAAGGCTTGAAGGTCAAGTTCTGCCCAGGGAAAGAGGAGACTCATCTCCTTGGCTGCTCAGGAGCACTTGATGCCCCCCTGTCTGTTGAGACAGGCCACAGTGGTGGCGGCGGCTTTGTCGGACAGAACCCAGACTACCTATCCTCGGAGGAGTGGGATAAAGGAGAATAGCACAAGGTGCATCGCTCGAGCTTCAAGATGAGTGATGGTCCAGGACAACTCCCGATGGCTCCAAGAGCCCTGAGTCATCTTGTCACAGCAGTGAGCCCTCCAACCTGTCAGGCTGGCATCGATCATCACCACCACCCAGCATGGAGTGTCCAAGGGCATCCTGCATAGCAAGTGAGCTGGGGGCAGCCACCACTGGAGAGATCTGCGAACCGCCCATGGGAGCAGCAGGCTAATGCTGTAATCTTGAGACACAGGAGACCAGCGGCTCAAAAGAGCGCTGCAGGGGCCGCATTTGGGCCTGCCCCCAGGGAACCATGTCGATTGTCGCCACCATGGCATCCAGAAGTTGCAAGTAGTCCCAGACCTGGGGGCAGATCTGCATTAGAAAGAGGTGAAGCTGGTGCAAGATCTTCTTGAACCATTCACGCATCAGGTAGACTCGCCCTTGTTGAGTGTCAATATGGGCCCCCAGGAAGTTGAGGGTTTGTTGCAAGGGGCAGAGGAAGCTCTTGGCATGATTGACCACCTAGCCAAGGGTCCGAAGAAAGCTGATCACGTGGAAGATGGCGTTGACGGCCTCCATGTGAGGACTTCGCCCCGATAAGCCAGTTGTCCAGGTAGGGGTGTACCCGAATTCAGTGCTTCCAAAGAGCCGCTGTGACCACAACCATGACCTTGGAGAAGGTGCGAGGCGCTGTTGCTAATCCAAAGGACAGTGCCTGAAACTGACAGTGGTGGCCCATAACGGCGAAAAAGAGAAAATGTTGCCGATTGTCGTGGATAGGAATGTGAAAGTAGGCCTCCGCAAGATCCAGGACGCACCACCTGAATGACAGAGCGGAGCGTCTCCATGCTTTAATTCCAGAATGGGAATCCAAAATCTGTCCTTTTTCGGAACCACAAAATAGATGAAATAGCAGCCCAGCTCTCTTTCTGCCTTGGGCACAGGAGATATAGCCTGAAGATGTAGAAGGCACTGAAGAGTGGCCTGCACCGCTGACTGCTTGGTGGCGGAGCCGCAAGGGGAAATGACAAAGGCATCTGTGATGAGTCATGCACACTTGAGCATATTAATGAAGCGCACAATGTCGGAACCCACTGGTCGATGGTTATTCTGGCCCACTCCCGGTAATAGAAGGACAGCTGACCTCCAACTGGCAGCGTCCCAGAGCGGGCAGGAGGCCGTCAGTGAGAGAAGCGAGTAGCTCTGGAGAACTTGGAGGCAGAGGAGAAGGAATCCTTGTTTTGGCAGAGGCCTCGAAAGGGCAGTGATCGAGAGCTGGATCTGGCTGAGGTCATGGATGAGGAGACTTTCCCCAGGCGGTATTTTCGAGCATCTCGAAAACGAAATCGTGGCGTGAAAGAGGATGATGCTGTGGAGCCCAAATGACAAAAGGATGCATTGGGCTTGTCCTCAAGACAGACACTGTGGCTTCACTTCACCTAAGTCCTTAACAAGTTTCTCAAGGTCTTCCCCAAAGAGGAGCCTGCCCCTGAAGGGGAGCTGTACCAACCGATCTTTAGAGGTGACGTCAGTCGACCAATGTCGGAGCCACAACCAACGACAGGTTACCATGCCTCCAGACACAAGAACGGACGACCAGGCGCAGAAGGTCATAAAAGGCATCCACCAAGAAGGCCATCACTGACTCCAAGTGTGCCACAGAAAGATCTTCCGGCAAAAGCTGAATCCAGCGCAGAAGAGCACATGCCACCAGACCTCTGCAAGAGGCAGTTTGTAGGGCTAGGGAAGGAACTGAAAAAGTTATTTTCAAGACAGCCTCGACTCTGCGATCTTGTTGATCGCGCAGGACAGCACCTTCAACTGGGATGATCGTATGCTTAGTTATGGCTGTAATAATAGCATCCACCATCAGGTAGCGAATCCATTTATCTATGTCTGCAGGAAACCACTATAATACCGGCCCAACCGCTAGGCTGTAAGCAAGGAGGCATCTGGAGAATCCCACTCCAGGGAAACCATTTGCTGAAGCTCCAACGGGAAGGGAAAAGCCCTAGAGGGCTTGCAAATTCCTACAATGATGGGATCCACCTGCGCCTTGAATGACAGAGCCTCTGGCTGTGTGGAAGGGTCCAGTATGCGGAGAGCCTCCATAATTTGTGTGATGAGAGTGGGAATTTCCTCTTTGTGAAAAAGACAGATATTGTGAGCCTATTCAGATTCGTTAGGCAGGTCCTCCGATGGAGACCATTCCCCCTCCTCTCTATCAGATGCACTATCTGTATCATCCGTGGAGAGCTGTCTGTCCTCAAGAGGCACAAAGTCTCCTTCCCCAGAGGCCTATGCCACCACCCGAGATGTGTGGTGCCTATCTAAAGCTGCAGTATCTTTCCTGGAGCGCTTCCTAGCCGGATGCTCCTTGCTAGCGGAAATCTACAAAGAGGCGGGTACCCCAAAGGAACCAGGTTCGGGCTCTGTCCTCTAGAGAGTCCATGCTTGCTGGAACAGATGAATGAACTGATCAAATTCATGATCAGTACCGTCCTGAAACTGTGCTTTCTGCTGAGGTAACAGGAGAAGTGGGGGAGAGAGCTGCAAAGGTCCTGAAGAAGCCACTGCATCTAGAGCAGGACCAGAGTTAGCAGAAGGCAGAGGCTGTGATGAAACCTCCCCTGGAGAAGAAGAAATGGTGATTTGAGCCTCTGGGCTGACATGGGAAGGCTCCAAACACAAGGCACACAGCCGATCCATGAGGAATAGGCGTTTGCGGCCGCAGGCCAGACAACGCAGTAAAGTCGACAGCATTGCTTCCCAGACTTGAACCGATGAGGAAATCTGAGCAGCTGCGGAAGAAACAGGCACGCATGGAGATTATAGGCAGGAACTCGTGCAGCCAACTGAAAAGAAAATGGCCACCGCAACCAGCAATGTCACAGGCAGGGAGCCCAAAATGGCAGGGAGCAGCGGTGTCAGCGACTGAACGGGAAGCCCCTGAAATCGCCAAAAAGCAAACAATCACCCCACCAGAGAGGGAGACAGCAGAATTTGTCCAAAGAAGTGCAGGGGGGTGGGGAGAGAGGAGGCCGCACAGCGAATACCACTGCTGTAGGAGAGCCAGTCAGAAAGCCTGTGAAGGCACTGAAGCGGTTCTTTTCAGAAGCAGTCCCTTCTGTCGATTTTTTTTCTTAATTAAGTGTTGAAACTAAGACAAGCGGTCTTGCTGCTCAGGAATCCTGATGGCTCCCTTGCTAGGCTCAATTGGTCCTCCTGACCAGAAGGCTTCCCCCACCTCTCCCTCCCCAGCCGTGGGCAGCTCTACTGATCCTCTTGATCAGAAGCTGGACCCTGGAAAGGTGTGAGAAACTCCAGGGGAGACACCTTTTGTGTGCGCTGGAGACGTCCACCAAAAGAAAACTTGCTATAACTATTGACAGAAAAATGTCAGGGGCAAGGAAAAAGACATCCACATCTGCTGGAGACAGAAATACTGAAAGCGACCCCTATGGGTACTGTGGTTAGTGCCAGGGAATGCTCACTGAAGCCTTTGGTAACTTCTCTGTCTCCAACATCTGCTAGCAAAGGGACATAACCCACTTGTATGGACTGGTCTAGCAGGATGAATTGGAAATAATTCTTTAAAGCAAAAATATAAAATAAAGAAATAGTTTATATATCTTTTCTCAGTCCAATAAGCAGTAAATCACCAGCAGCACCACTAACCGAAAACAAACATTAATCAATGCTTAAGGATTTGCTGTTTCTCTGCTAGTGCTCACCTGATGAGATCTTCCCTATCCTGGAAAATTTTAACTGTCCTAAGTACGGTGTAGGTGGGGAATGTCATACGGCCCATGTTTACCATGAGCACTGTAGAAAGTTGAGCTTGACCACCACTGGCAGCCTCTTCATCCTCCATTGAATCAGTCAATGAAAACAGCAGCAAGATCCGAGAGAACACAGCACGGGGACCTCTGCAAATCCTAATACATCTTCCAGCTAGCTCCTTGGCCCTGGCAAGAAGCAAACAGAAATCAGCTACTTGATTGCAATCTTTCAAAAAGAGATAAATAATTGTTCTTTGCATCAAATAAACTAATCACAACTAAACACGATTTCTCACACTCTGAATCATGCCTTACCAGATATAATAATTCACACAGTTGATTAATTCTCACATACTAAAACCCAAAGGCTGGATTTTCAGCCCACATAAATTAAGCCCTGTTACTTAACTAACAGTGGACAGTGAAAAAGATAGACAGGAAGAAAATTGATGCCTTTGAATTATGGTGCTGGCAGCGAATACTGTGTATACCATGGACTGCCCGAAGAACAAACCAGTTTGTACTAGAGGAGATCAAACCTAAGCTTTCTTTAGAAGCTCAGATGACAAGACTTCGACTTTCATACTTTGGACACATCATGCGGAGAGAGAGATCATCAGAGAAAGACATCATGCTTGGCAAGATAGAAGGTCAACGCAAAAGAGGAAGGCCAGCAATGAGATGGATCGATACAACAGCAGCAGCTACGGGTACCAGTCTGTCAACAATGAGCCGCCTAACTGAAGGCCGAACACAATTTAGGATAGCTATCCAGAGGGTCGCCATGAGTCGACTCCGACTCGACGGCACTTAACAACAACAACTTAACTAAATCTGTATATTCCATATTTACTGCCAGTATCTGGATAATTAGCAGCACCAAATATATGTGCTGAGTGGTGATCACACCAGCACTATTTTGGGTAGATTTAGGCTTGCTACTGAGCAGAAAGCCTATCCAGATAGTGGTTAAATATCACTGCTATCTAGATAAATCCTGGTGCTACATGTTCTCCTCCTCTACTCCAATCTTTTATCCTGATAATATCCAGCTGTTCAGTGATTTAAGTGGCCAGATATTATCCGGATAGCTTTTAATAAATACATGCATAGAGGCATTGGTCAACTGGTAACCAATGCATAACTCTTTGAATACTAACCCACAAGAAGTTTCCAAATCATAGTATTATGTAAAAATGAGCTTTAGAGATCTGTAATGAGCAATTTATTCAGCAGGAATCATCTGCCCAGGAACACACATTTATTTTTAAACAACATGCTCTGCTTATGCTAACTATAGACAAAATAGATGGGATTGACATCTTCTATCAAAGAGGACTTTCTCCCTGATGGGCTGGATAGTAAAACATTCTGATGTCTTTTGCAGTACCAGGGGCATGCTGTGATTTATTTAGTTACCTGGGTTACATTTATTACTTTTAAACTTTTAAGGATGTCTATGTTTTTTTATTGATGTCAGCACCTTTATGATGATTTCTATGCATTAGTTTTGTTTGCAGAAAAATAAATTTATGTATTTAATTTTCTAGACACATTTGTAACATCTGAATGCTTTGGGTCTGATTTTATTTATTACTTCATATACAAAAATATTATTAAACTGCATAATTCATTGGACATACATAAAAATACAGTTTGTGCTGTTGCGACTATCCAACATATAGTGCTGGCAAATGAGCTCTCCAAGTCGGAAGGCACAATGACCAGTGCTAATTCGCACAATTCTTATTCCAATGATAGCCATAGAGAGAACTATAAGGATCCTTATTACAGAAAGCCAAAATACCACCTTTTAAGAATCACTGTCCCTATGCCAGGCTGACTCTTGCCCACGCTGAAAACAGAGCGCTGCTTTGCCAGCTGAAGGAAACCTTCTACCAGCTGCTGCTTCTGACCATTGGGGTTTGCCAGGTGAAAGATCTTTGCCAGCAGTTTTAGCTCAGACGCAGACAGCAGTTCTAGTACTTCAGAAAGTTCTTGTAATTCGGACTCTAAAGGTACAAAAATAAACTTGTAAAAATATAAATTTTGTAAAATGTGCATATATATTGATATATCAAGATGGGATCCAAGTAACCTCAAAAGCTAATGTACTAAAAAATATTTTGATATGATTTTTCATATGTTAGTTCAATAAAAGATTTCCCATCCTAGCAAGATTCCAATTTCTCTAGGACCAGACATCGCCCATCAATCTTTTAGACATGCTGTTGTTAAGTGCTTTCATATAATCTAAGATATGCCATACTGGCTCAGATCAAGGGTCCATCAAGTCCAGTATCCTGTTTCCAACAGTGGCCATTCCAAATCTCAAGTACCTGTCAGGTTTCCAAAGGTATTAACATTCTATGCTGCTTGTCCCAGGGATAAGCAGTGGATTTCCCCAGTCCTCTTTAATAATGGTTTATGGACGCTTCCTCCGGGAACTCGTCCAAACCTGTCTTGAACCCAATTATACTAACAGCTTTTACTACATCCTCTAATAATGAATTCCAGAGCTTGATTATGCACCAAGTGGAAACACATTTTCTACAATTAGTCTTAAATGTGCCGCAATGAAGCTCCATTGCACGTCCCCTGGTCTTCCTATTTTTTGAAGGCGTAAACAATCGATCTACATTTATCCTGTTCCACTCCATTCATTATTTTATAGACCTCTATCATATCTTCTCCCAGCAGTCTCTTTTCCAGATTGAAGAGACTTAACATTTTAAGCCTTTCCTCGTAGGGGCATCCTTCCCTCACCTTTACCATTTTAGTGGCTCTTCTCTGTACCTTTTCCAATTCTGCTCTATCCTTTTTAAGATATGGTGAACCAGAACTGCAATATCGCCACTGCCTGGTTAGCGACGAGTGCCACCCCCAGAATGCCCGCTGCTACTCGGTTAACATCGGGGTGTGTGCTGGCATTAATCAGGGATATTCAGCGGCACTATATCCCTCTAAGCGGCTACACGGTTTACAGGTCTGCAAACCGTGTAAATGCCTTTGAATATCAGGCCCTACATGATTTATAGCAAATTTTACTTATATTACACATCTGGTCCTAATCTAATCTAATACAGATTTGTATACCGCAACTATCCCAATCAAAAACAGTGGTTCTGTGCAGTTTTACAGCAAGAAGAAATAAACATAAGATGAAAAAAATAAACATATAAAGTCACCAACTAATTAGATTTGAACAACCAGGTTTTCAGTCTTTCAGAACTGAAAAGAAGATCATCTATTTTTTAATTGCCTTGGTAATTCGGACCAATGCAGCACCGACACATAGGGAATGGTGGCATACACCCTATGGCATAAATTAATGAGGCCGCAACTTTCATTTCTTCAAAGAATTCTACAAAACTGACACACCCCATTGTTTTACACCGATATATACATTTACATTCACATTGCATTAGCATCTGTTTACCATTAACTTTCCTTCCCCCTTACTGGAACTGTTGCTTGTGATGGATTTTTTTAATGACTGTATGACTTCACTCCAGATAGAATAATATAAATTGTGTCCCCCACAAGAACATGAACTTCTTTTTCATGAGTGGATCAAACACAGAAGGTTTCAATGACAAATATATCGGTTTAATCATTTCTCTAGAATATTTTCAAATGTTGTCCTTGAGACTTTAAGAGCATGTATACTGTAGGTTGACTTGTAAAAACATATCACCCCTTTCATGCATGCCAGTTGCCACAGCTCCCATTTATTCTAATAGGGCTTATTCACTATATTGTGTGTTATTATGGGAGTGCACTTTCTTGAATAGGTCTTTTGGTCAAGAATCTATCACCACAGGTTTGCTTGCCTTTCATTCCCTTGAAGGAAGCACTGCATATTGAAAAATGGCCATGTTGGGACTTTAGTATTAATCTCTGAATCACCTCTTTTACAGTTAGTTTTATGAGTTATTGTATTTTGAATAAATCAACTGTGTACATTACATATATAAGTGATTTTATACAAGTTTCTCAAACCAGTCCTGATGTACCCCTAGCCAGTTTGGTTTCCAGGATACCCAAAATGAATAGACACGAGATAAATTTTCATGCATATTCATTGTGAATATCCTTAAAATCAGACTGGCTAAGGTATACCAGGACCAGCTTAAGAAACACAGTTTTAGAATATGTTGTATTAACTCTTACTTATGCATATTCATGTATGATTATTATTTTAGATTCACACCAAACAGTGCTGTCTTGCTTCTATTTCAGTCTCAGTCTGTTCATCTCAACAAACCTTTTAGTATAACTGCTTGGGTGCAATGCTATGCAGAATTTTGTTATCAGAAATTTAGCCTTACCTATCTTCTGTTCTGCTCCTCCATATCAGTTAAGCGTCTATCAGACTCAGGGCCAGATTGAGGCAAAGGTAAACCAGGCATATGCCTAAGACCCAAATTTTTCAGATGCACTGTCAGATGTGCTCAGGTAGGAGTCTAGGGTTGCCAACTGTCTGGAGTTTTTCAGGTCTATGGTATAATTAGAACTTAGCTGCTAATTTTCTTTCCTCGAGTCCCTCCGGACCAGTCCAGACACATGAATTATGCACTCCTACCAGCAGATGGAGACTGTGAATAAATTGGTTTGATGATCTCGCCACATAAGAGTCCTGCACAGACCTTCTCCGACCAGTTATTTCTGTAATAAGCAGACTCCAAAGAAAAGATTATGAGGCAAACTTGCATTCCATACTTTGTCAAATATACTCATTAAAAGACCACACCAGTCCCGAATAAGTCCAGAACAGAGGATGAAACCCATTATTTCCTTGGGTTTTCTGTCTCTTCTTTTTTTTTTAAAGCCCAAAATGGTCCCAAGACAGACTTGCTGCCCCATAACCTGCAAACCGCACAGAACAAACAAGCTGTAGAAACACAAACATGGCCTGGCCACACCCTCAGCAGCATACTTGCGCACTTCAAGGTGGCCAGGCAATGGAAAAAGAAAAACATTTATATAGAGTGCACGCGATCCTCTCAACCAAAGCCAAACATTAACCAGACATTTCTAGGGCGGGTCCTGGACTGGATTAGATTGGAGGGACTCAAGCAAAGAAAATTAGCAGATAAGTTCTAATTTCATCTTCCTCATTGTCCCTCCAGGCCAGTCCAGATGTGTGGGATATAACAAAGCAGTACCTAACGCTGGGAGGGGAACAAAAGGACCTGGCATACCAAAATTTGTACCCAGCAAAGTACAACCATTTTCATGCTGGAGCCTCCCAAGTAAAGGCTGAGGAATGGCCCAGCTAAGCCCATGAAACATGAACAAGGGTGCTCAAGCTAGACCAAACACCAATAAGAAATTTGATGTTAGTGGAAGATAAGTCTGCATACTTCCAGGATACCCACAATGAATATGCACGAGATAGATATGCATGGAGGAGTGGCTCAGTGATTGAGACAGGTTACCACCGGCCAGAGGGCCGGGGGTTCAATTCCCACATAGGGACAAGTAACCTCAGGCTGGGGAGGAACTGGGGTCTCTAGTCCCATGGCCATTCCTTGTGGCCTTGGGCAAGCCACGTAACCCTCCATTGCCTCAAGTACGCTTAGGTGTGAGCCCTTTGGGTACAAGGGAATAAAAAGTACCTGTTTGTATATACAGTATCTGTAAACAGCTCTGATGCACATAGTAAAGGGTGGTATATCAAATGCCTAAACCATAAACCATAACCAAAGGAGTGAAGAATGACCATGACCACACCAATAACATCTTCGCATATGCAAAAATCTTTATTTAAAACCAGACTTGGCCAAGTTTTGGCACAAATGTCTGCGAGAACGTGTCTCATTAGCTTGACAAAAAGGTACAAACAGTAGCCTATACAATCAAAAAACAGAACTAAAGTCGGTCAGAATCACTGAGAAGCCTGTGCATCAAACAAAGCGCAGGAGTAGCAAAAGAGTAGTGGAAGAAAGGTCACCATTATGGAATTGACTGATCAAACCACAGACAACTGCTGAAGACCTGTGAATTGCATCAAGCCCCGCAACCACTACTAGCACACCAAGACGAAAACTTCCATGAAGAACCTTCATCATGCAACACAAAGTCCAAGGATTAATGTCCAAGCTCCCTTGTGCCACTCCAGAATCCCAAAAGACTGCCTCAGAAAACTTCAATATCAAGGACTTACCAAGTCAACTACAGCACTGAACATGGAACTGGCTACCCAGCCATGGACCAAACGCGTCCATGCCACATCTACCCAATGCCTCAGCCAAATACCAACAAACCCTAGAAGGGACCAAGAGCTCCTGGTGTGGGGAAACAATAAACCATTATAAAGAAGGGACCCAGGATATCAATGCTTGACCCAGTACAAGCATTGCGGAACCTGTGTCTTTTGGGGAAACTGCTAGGTACGTATGACCTAGATTGGCCACTGTTGGAAACAGGATACTGGGCTTGATGGACCTTGGTCTGACCCAGTATGGCATATCTTATGTTCTTATGGAGCATGGAGGCCTAAGCCTTTCCAACCAATGCAGCTGAAACAGGAAAGGAAAAGAGGGTCTGCCCTGTACCTGTCACACCCTGGCAACTGCAGACATCGGGCATAACTGGCTCCCAAATTACTACTACCACTACTATTGATCATTTGTAGAGCGCTACAAGGCATTCGCAGCACTGTTCAGAAACATACAAAAGATGATCCCTGCTCATCAGAGCCTACAATCTAGTCAAGACAGACAACACAACAGCCGAGGAGAAGGATACATCTAGGGGAATGTTAAAGAAACACATAGGAGGCTAAGCGGATCAGGATCCAAAAGCAGCCTCGAAGAGGTGAGTTTTCAGCCTGGATTTGAAAAGGGCCAGAGATGAAGCCTGCCATACAGACTCAGGTAGTTTGTTCCAGGCATAAGGAGAAGCAAGGTGAAAGGAATGAAGTCTGGAGTTGGCAAAAGAAAAGAAGGGCACAGATAGAAGCGATCTGCCAGAAGAGCAGAGTTTCTGAGGAGGGGTGTAGGGAGAGATAAGAGAGGAAAGGTAGTAAGGAGCAGCAGAATGAGTGCACTTATAGTTCAGTGGGAGAAGTTTGAGCAGCTATGACTGGTGAGAGAGTTTCTCAACCGAAGCCCAGCCCTCATGAGATCCCTCCCCCAGGAGAGAGCAAGGAGTTTCCTTTGGACTGAGACACTGCACCCCTAAGGACCAAGCCGGAACCTCACTCAGCCACAGACAAAGAGCAAAGGCAGCAAAAAGCACCTAAGGCGACCACCTTGAGGGCCCTTACTGACTGCTCCAGAGGGCCACCTGGAAGAACTGAAAGGCATACTGAGCTGGGTTGTCGCTCCAACACCTAGGACCCCATGGTAGTTCTGCAATGGCTTACTGCAAATAGAGGAATCAGCCCTACCTTGCCAATCTCCCCCCAAAGGGCAACTAGGGTGGTGGACCATGCTAGCCTCTCTAATCATGGCTGTAGCAGTCATCATGAGACCTACTGAAAAGCGCAAGAAACCATTACGGTCTGAAGAGCCTTACCTTATACTTAGACTTGCCCAAGGCCACAAGGAGCGCCAGTGGGAATCAAACCCGGATCCCTCGGGTACTTGGCTGTTGCTCTAACTACCAGGCTATTCCTTCATGCCAGAGCTCCCCCCTTGGAAACGAGGGAGGCTCTCCCGACTGGCTAAAATGTGATATGTGATCCTGCATTGGGGCTCCTTGCCCTGAAGCGCCTTACGTGCCTTCTCACATACAGAGGCCACACGAGAGCGAAAGCTGGTCACCACAGTGAAACGTAACCCCTCACTAACAACCCTGTTCAGGAGAGAACCCAAAACATGACCCTGAGCTCTGCTCACTGGCAACCACCTACTGTGTACTATGGCCCTTGTCGTAGGATCCCCATGACCTTAGGGGACCGACCTCATTAATCCTCCCCCCAAAAAAACCTGGAGGGGGCAAACACGCACCCCACTCAGCCAGAAATTCCGCAGGTTAAAATCTTGTCCAAGTCCCAGGGAAAGGCAGACAGACTAACAAACCAAACAATCCAGTCCTCAGTGGAGAGTGAAGAACAGCCCTAAGGTGAGTCCAAAAGGACAGCTACTGCCATTTGCTTGCTGACCCCACCCAACGGGGGAAGGAACAAAGGATAAATACATTCAAGGAGCCCAAAGGAACACAGGAGAGAAGTAAGACTTTCAACCCTACTCTTTCCCCGCTCAGCCACAGACAAATATGACAAATACCAAGCAATAGTATCTGTGAAGCGTACCATAAAGAGGGTTTTGTGCACGTTTTGTTTTGGTAAAGATTCTTAATTAATACGACAGGCTTTGGGAAAGGACCCACACATCATGTCTACCCTAGGAGGGACACACTCCAATATTCCACACAGCCCAAGGGAGAACCACATCCTACTGCCTACCGATAGTCTTGCAAAACATAGACGCCCAGCCTAGTACCTGCACGGCAAGAATCCCAAACACTATACCAAGGATGTACCTGGATGCACCTCATCCTGAAGAGTTATTACCATTAAGACCCATAACAACGAACATTAAAGATGACCATGGAAACTACCGCTTACCCCAGGATAAGCAATGTGAAGGCTGTAAACCCTTTTGGAAACCGGATCGGTACTTGCAACTGGAATTTCTTCCTGTTGGAACCCAGATACCGGACTTGAGGGACCTCTAGTACAACCCTTTATAGCACAGCTTATGTCCTCATCACCAGAGACAGAGACAACAGTAATTCCATTTCTGGTTTGTTTGTTTTTTTGGGGGGGGAGTTAGTGGGTTTTTTATTTTTATTTTTTTACATGGTCCCCTTAGTGGCCTGTCCCAAAGACCTACTCTGGGACTAGTCCATCATATGTACCGCAAGAGATGGAGAAATGATGCTGTCCCCAGTTTGTGTTGTCTGTTCATCTGGATTAGATTGTAAGCTCTGGTGAGCAGGGTCTGTGTCTTACATATATATGTACAGTGCTCCATACAAATGGAGCGCTAAACCAATAATTCCTGCTGTCCCTGGAGAACACCTGTAACAGGTGTTCTCCAGGGACAGCAGGAATCAGTCCTCACACATGGACGACATCAGCGCCAACACAGCCCGCATGGAAGCATCTCTTCAACTTTCAAAGAAAGCCTTTGGGAGATGCCACCATGCATGCATGGTCCCTTCCCTGCCCTAGGGTGCCATCTTGCTCAGTCAGATAACATATCTAGGACAGTAGTAAAAATAAAACAACAGGTAGGGAGGCAACTCCTAGGGAAAGAGGGAGGGTTGTGAGGATTGATTCCTACTGTCCCTGGAGAAAACCTGTTACAAGTGAGCAACTACGCTTTCTCCAGGAACAAGCAGAAGTCAGTCTTCACATATGGGACTCCTTAGCTCTAGGCTGCCAAGGACTGAACCATGATAGCACCAACGGCAACCAAGTCAGATAGCCATGAGTTGCAGAACGCGAGTCCCCAACTAAGAGACTCTGCAAGACCCTAGCATCCAGCAGAACCATCACTCCGGTAGCCTGAACACAAAAGGGTCAGAGGGCAGGAGTTGCCTAAACCCCAGATTATGGAGTACCGCCTGGCTGAAGGCATGTCCCAACAGGACTCACTTTCCAGGCAGTAGCGAGCTGCGAACATATGAACTGAAGACCATGTAGCAGTTTTGCAGATCTCCATTACCAGTACTGAGCGCAGGTTCGCCACCGATGTAGCCATCGCTCTCATGCAATGTGCTGTGATCCGGTGCTCCAGGGAGAACCCAGTTCACTCATAGGCGAGGTCAATACAGTCCGCTACCCAAGTGGACAGAGTTTGCTTAGTCACAGGAAGCCCCAAGTCTGCTGGGGTCGTAGGAAACAAAAAGCTGAGGAGCTTTGCAATGGCCCTGGATCCACTGTAGATAGAAGGACAGGGCCCATTTACAATCCAGTGTATGGAGTATAGTTTCCTCCCAAATGGCATGAGACCACAGAAAAAAGGTAGGAAGGACCAACTCCTGGTTGAGGTGGAAAGGAGATTTATTTATTTAGACAGAATTGTATATCACCTTATCCTTCAATCAAAGTGGTCACATCACAATTGGAGGGTTACATTTAACACGAAGGTACTTAACAACATTATAAAATGAACTCATATGTCTAGTTGGTATGAATGGGTATCGAGTTGGCGGAGGTAGTTGCACCTATTGGAGGAATTTGGGGTAGGTATCAAGTTGGCAGAGGTAGATACCACCCTTTGGGGGAATTTGGGGTGAATGCAGAGCATGACCCTTTTCTTGCAGAATCAGGTATATGGTGGCTCTGCCACTAGGGCCTGAAGCTCACTTACTCTGTGAGCGGATGCGAGAACTACCAGGAAGGCCACCTTCTATGAAAGGTACCGCAGATGGCAAGTAGCTAGCAGCTCAAATGGCGGCCTGATGAGCTGTGAGAGCTCCACATTGAGGTCCCATTCTGCTGCCGGGGGGCTGATAAGCAGCTTAGACAGCGGGAAGCCCCGGAGGAACCAAGAGACCAGGGGCTGACCCGAGAGAGGCTTCCCTTCAATAGGATGGTGGTGTGCAGCAATCACATTTAGGTGCATCCTCAATGAGTTGGACTTCAATCCGGTGTGTGACAGGTGCAGTCGATATTGGAGCACCAGTTGCACTGGGCAGAACGGGTTCTCCCGCCTCTCTGCACACCATACCAAGAATCTTCGCCACTTAAAGATGCATGCTCACCTCATGGAGGGCTTGCGGAAGGCTAACAGGACCTCCTCAACCTCTCGTGGGAGATTGAAAGGGGCCAAGGCTACCCTTTCAGCATCCACGCTGTTAACATTAGAGACCCCAGATTGGGGTGCAGGAGGGAACACTCCTCCTGGGTCAGGAGGTCCGGAGCACGGCCCAGCGGGACCAGGAGTGCCACCAACAGGGAGAGCAGCAGCAGGAACCACGGTTGTCTGGGCCACCTGGGGGCAATTAGTATCAATACTGCCCCCTCATGCTGGACCTTGAAGAGGGTCCTGGAAACCAGAGGGGTCAGCGGGAAGGTATGAAGGAGGCCTTCCGTCCACGGGATCAGGAAGGCGTCCACCATTACCCTTGCCATGTGCAGCTGCTGCGAGCAGAAGCAGGGCAGCTGTGCATTGTCCAGTGTGGCAAAAAGGTCCATCACGGACATCCCCCAGAGCTGTGAGGCCACCCTGGGGTTCAGGCGCCATTCATGCGGCTGAAGCAACCTGCTGAGTTTGTCCGCCAGGAGGCTGTCCTGGCCCAAGAGGTGAACTGCCCATAGAAGCATGTTGTTGCGAGCTGCAAAGGACACGAGGACCACTGCCTCCTGGCAGAGGGAGTACGACCCCGTGCCCACCTCCTTGTTGACATGCAACCTGGTTGTCCATCTGTACCAGTACTGACTGGTGTTGCAGGCAGTGGCGTAACACCTGTAGGGCCAGAAAGATTGCCCTGAGTTCCAGAAGATTGATCTGTAGCAGGGATTCCTCCTGGGACCAGCTGCCTTGCGTGTGACGGTCCTCGCAGTGTGCATCCCATCCAAGGAAAGAGGTGTCCGTCGTCAGGACCCTCTGGGGCAGGGGCGCATGGAAAGGCATTCTGACCTGGAGATGGCAGGGAAGTTGCCAATAGTTGAGGAACTCCACCAGCTGGCGGGTTATCCTGATCCTGTCCCGCAATCTGCCCATGGCTTGTGTCCACTGAGTGTGGAGGCATCACTGGGCTGTTTGCATATGTAGGCAGGCTAGCGGGGTCACATGGACCATGGAGGCCATTTGGCCCAGAAGATGGGCTGGCACCAAGCGATGGTGCGGCACCTTTACCACTAACTCCCTGAGGCAGTCTGCCCTTTCCCTGGGCAGAAAGGCCTTGGCCTGCAGGGTGTCCAACTGAGCACCTATGAACTCCAGACTCTGGGCTAAAGTGAGATGAGATTTGGGGTAGTTGATGATAAACCCCAGGTGCTGTAGTAGGAGAGTTGCGTGCCCTGTGGCCTGATAGGCCTCTGCGGCCTTGCTGCCCCTCATAAGCCAGTTGTCCAGGTAGGGGAAGACGAAGGCTTCTTGCAGACGTAGGTGGGCAGTGTCCACTGCTAGGCATTTTGTGAAAATCCTCTGTGAGAAGGCTAGGCCGAAGGGTAGCACTCTGTATTGGTAGTGCCCTCCTCCTACCACAGATTTTAAGTACTGCCTGTGGAAGGGGTAGATCAGGATGTTCATGCAAGCATCCTTTAGATCCAAGGAGCAAAAACAAGCAAACAATCTCCCTGGTGGAGGTAGGGCAGCAGTGTTCCAAGGGAGAGCATCTTGAACTTCTCCCTCACCAGAAACTTATTTAGGTTTCACAGGTCTAGGATGGGCTTGAGGCCCCCAGTCCTCTTTGGGACAAGGAAGTACCTGGAGTAGAAGCTTTTGCCCCACAGGTGTCTGCGTACAGGTTCTACTGCATTGTCCCTGAGAAGACCTGCGAGCTCTGTGAGCAGCAAGGTGTGGTGAAGGAGGGGTCGTACCAGCTCTCCTGGAAAGAACCTGGGTGGAATCTGCTGCAGTTGGAGGATCTGGGTGGAATCTGCTGCAGTACCCACAGGTCCAAGATGATTGAGGCCCATCTGTGGGCTGGTGAAGGTCTCATGGGGGAGGGGAGGCCCTGCCCTGGAAGTCAAAAGCTCCCCACAGGCTAGAGTAGGGCTGGTACTGATGACCCTTTGCAAAGGCATCCTTTTTCACACTCAGGAAAGGGGCCTTTTTCTACAACGTCTTTTTGCGGGAATGGGATGAGGTCTTCTTGAAGAGCCTGTGACAGGTCACAAAGTCGGCCTTGATCTCAGCAGATTTGTCGGCCATGGGTTTGCCAAAGAGGTTCTCACTGGTATAGGGGACATTGAACTGCTCAAGGTCAGAGGATTGCAGCCAGGCCTGGCGCTGGGCCCTGATGCCAGCCGCCATAAATAGAGCCGCTGATTCGAAGCTATCATAGGTGACCCGGGAGAGGAACTTAGAATAGTCTCGCACTCCTGAAGTCAGGGTCTGGAACCATTAGAGGGGTTCCCCGACAAGGCCTGCTGCAAACACCGACAGCTCTTTGGCCAGTGCCTTTAGGTACATGCCATGTAGAGTTCATAGGCTTGGATCCGGCAACCCAGCATCGAGCCTCGCTAACATTTGTGCCTGAGGGTGTCAAGGACTCGGGCCTCCCTACCGGGAATGACTGAGGAGTTCTTCTGGTTCTTGAGCTTTAGCATGGTTGACTCAACGACCATGGAATTGTGTGGAAACTGAGGTTTGTGGAACCCCGGTCATTTCCGGATGCGGTACATTGTGTCGAGTTGCTGGCTAACTATTGGCACAAATACCGGGGTCTCCCACATTCGGAGTAACAGCCTCTCGAGGATCGGTTGTATGGGCACAGTGAGGGTTTCTTTGAGTGGAGTTTTGTATTGGAGAATCACCAACTCCTTGGTGCGCAGGTCCTCCTCCGCCTCGATCTGCACCGAGAGGGTCCTGGCCATATCCCTGACTAAATAATGGAAGGCCACATCTTCAAGAGGAGAGTGGCATAGAGGCGCTGGAGGAGACAGGTCCAAGGGGATGTCTCGGTGCTGTCTGGTGTCCAGGGGCGCCTCGTCCTCCGTCTTCCACTCAGAATCAAGAGGTAACGACGAGTCCGAGGCCCTGCGACTCCTTGTGTCAAGGCCAGCGCAGAAGGGCCGACAACCTGCGGAGGACCTGGGGTCCGAGTCGTGGACACTGGCCAGCGAGGACCTGAGACCCAACGAACGGGTCTGGGACCTTGACCAGTGCAGAGGGCTGTCTCGAGGCCGGGAGCACTTGATGCTCGGCTAAACGACCGAGGACTCCCTCGCGGTAGAGGGCCCGGTCAATGGGGCAGATAAACTGTCCATCGCCGCCTGCTACAGGGCTAGATTAGCAGTGATGTTCTGCACCAGGGCCGCCATTCTGGTTTCCAAGCCAGAAGGCTCTGCAGCCCTTGGCATGGGCACCAATGATTTCGGGCTCTGTGCTGGCACTTTTGCTAGTATATCCTTGACGAGGACTACAGCCTCGAGGAACCTCGCACGGTCTCTGCCGGTTTAGGAATACTTCTCGAGGACCTTGGTGGGGCACTTCTCAGAGTCATTTGTGTCCCTCCATGGGTTTTCTCAGAGGCCCCATGGCCATATGACTCCGAGGATGCCCTGGCGTCTTGGGATGTGCTGGGCTTGGAGCTCAGTGCCGGGGAGGTGAGTGCCGAGTTGGACTTGGGGAACAACTTTTCCTGCAACTCTGACCATTTCCTGTTGGTTTTGGTTGACATGGCCTGGCAGAGGTCGTAGGAGGTACTGTCATGGTCTGGGCCCAGGCAGCAGTCATGGACATAGTTTGACTGCAGTGGTCACACTTTTTGAACCCAACGGGAGGCATGGTGGGAGACACCCGGATGGGGTCAATAACCCCCCCCCCCCCGAGAAAAAAAGGCACGAACACCAATCGAAATGGGCCAAGAGTGCACCCATTACCCTCTGAATTCTTCTGTTTGAATACTAAAACAATATTTAAAAAAAAAAAAAAGAAAAAAAAAAAAAAAGGGCCTGAGAACAGCACCGGGAAGCGCCAACTCTAGGTGCAAAGAGGAACTGGTACCCCTACTGGAAAACTAAGTTTTAGGAACAGTTTTGTCAAGGATATTTCTGGGGGAACAGGATATACATCCATTGGGCTCCGTGGAAAAAAGGAGACTAAGCAAGATGGCACCCTTGAGCGGGAAGGGGACCACACACATGTGGTGTCATCTCTCAAAGGCTTTCTTAGAAAGTTAGGGAGATGCTTCCACGCGGGCTCCGTTGGTGCTAACATCACCCATATGTGTGGACTGACTTCCTGCTTGTTCCTGGAGAATAGCTAATGCCTTGAAGAGAACCAGCATATAAAGTAGGCGCCGAGGATGCCACAAACCAGGAGCAAGCTTCGCTTCTGAAGGGACTTCATGCAGAATAAGGTCACTGGAACAAGTCAGAAGAGCAGCTAGCTCGAGAAGCTTACCATCTCAGATATTCCAGCCAAGACACACCCAACCTATGCTGAGATGCTCAGAGGATGGCCCATCTGACTAGTCTAAAAGATATCAAAGGGGTCCAGTAAGACCACCCCCCCCCCCACCTAGAAACAGTGCACCAGCTCTGACCACAGATACCGCTCAGAACACCACTATCTTATGTGTCCCAAACGCAACCAGCTTTGGTCACCTCTCCCTTCCACAGTGTGTGAGCCAACAAACAGGAAAAAGAAAGAAAAGAAATGGGAGAGATCGATGGAGCCCAACAGGCCCCAGTTCATTCCTGCTTTCTATGCTTCGTGACCCATAACACCAGACTCAAGGGAGTAGAAGTACACCCAGAAACTTTGCATATTAGGAAGTCTGGCCTGTCCCTAACTATCAGTTGCTAAATTCTTTTGAAGGGCTCCTAACCGATTCTCTATAAAGAAATCCAGGACGGAGCTGCCATATGCAGTCAGTAGTTAGAGAGGGGGAGCAAAAAAAAAATGGTGGGCTTTCCTGTCAAAAAACATCCCTCCGAGGCCCCCAGGCCGCTGCAGCGCTTCCTTACCTTGGTTCTGCTGCCAGCCAGAATCTCTGTGTCCCAGAGTGTAAATGCGGAAGCTAGTTCTTTTTCTTGATTTAATCTTTTTTTTTTTTTTTACTGCTGCCGCACAGTGGAGCAACACCAGGGTAACCCTTCTGAGCAACTCCTTGGTAGGGCCTTGGACCCCACTAGCTTGCAAAAGGGGCTGGGAGCTTAATGCCTGGCAGTTTCCTAATACTTCTCCCGGGCACCGGTATCGAGAACGGGGCCAGGATGACCGCAGCAGTTCAGAGGGGGTTTTTTCCCCCACTGGGAACCTCAGCACTACCGCGCACCAGAAGGGCAATCATCCTGCTGGCAGCCAACTAACTGCCACATCTGCGTCAGTGCAGAGAAAAAGCTCCCGCCGATAGCATGGCTGCACTTCTACAACAGCCTCTAACCCCAGCGCAAGGGCCATCAGCCGCCGAGGATCCGTGGGACTGAACAAGCCGAAATGGCCAGTGGCCTGAGCCAGACTGCTGTCCAATCCCACTCCCCGTCACTGGCATGTGCACCAGACCGGGCAGCCAAGACACCTTGAGGTTTATAATAGGCAGCCAGATTTATCTCAGAACCAAAAGAGAAAAGCTTTCCTTGAAGGGAGGAGTGGCTCAGTGGTTGGGACAGGTTACCTCAGGCCAGGGGTTCAATTCCCGCATGGGGACAAGTAACCTCAGGCCAGAGGAACTGGGGTCTCTAGTCCTATGGCCACTCCTCGTGGCCTTGGGCATGCCACTTAACCTTCCATTGCCTCAGGTACACTTAAATTGTGAGCCCTTCGAGGACAAGGGAATAAAAAGTACCTTTTAGTACATATATACATACATACATGTAAACCGCTCTGATGCGCAAGTAAAGGGCGGTATATCAGGTGCCTAAACCATAACCACTGCTGGTTGTAAACTGCCACAACTGCCTTAGATGAGGGAAAAGAAAACCCCTGTTGGAACCAAGGAGGCTCTGCCCTCGCTGTAGTGGCCTCTACCCCAACTAAGGGGACATTAGCCATAAGCGGTCCAAGCTGTCACCCAAGGCATTCATGCCCACCCCACTTTCGCGTTTTTTTTTTTTTTTTGCAAGATGAAAAACAGACTACCTCTCCTGGTCCCCTCCCAAAGGTTGGGGAGGAGGAAGAGGGGGGAAAAAACCTCTCTGAAGTAGACACCACTAGCTCCTCTGAGCATCAGAGGAAGGGTGTACTGTGAGGGGAAGGGGAGGGACCTGGCACCACCAGGTTCTGCATCCCAGGAGTCTGATATCAGCAACGGCCGACCTGCCCCAAATTCCTCATCTTCCATTCAATTCAAACTGCGCAGGGTATAGACAACCTTCATCTTCTCCATCTGCTGGCAGGAGTGCAGGGTATAGACAACCTTCATCTTCTCCATCTGCTGGCAGGAGTGCAGGGTATAGACAACCTTCATCTTTTCCATCTGCTGGCAGGCGTGCAGGGTATAGACAACCTTCATCTTCTCCATCTGCTGGCAGGAGTGCAGGGTATAGACAACCTTCATCTTTTCCATCTGCTGGCAGGCGTGCAGGGTATAGACAACCTTCATCTTCTCCATCTGCTGGCAGGCGTGCAGGGTATAGACAACCTTCATCTTCTCCATCTGCTGGCAGGCGTGCAGGATATAGACAACCTTCATCTTCTCCATCTGCTGGCAGGAGTGCAGGGTATAGACAACCTTCATCTTCTCCATCTGCTGGCAGGAGTGCAGGGTATAGACAACTTTCATTTTCTCCATCTGCTGGCAGGAGTGCAGGGTATAGACAACCTTCATCTTCTCCATCTGCTGGCAGGAGTGCAGGGTATAGACAACCTTCATCTTCTCCATCTGCTGGCAGGAGTGCAGGGTATAGACAACCTTCATCTTCTCCATCTGCTGGCAGGCGTGCAGGGTATAGACCACCTTCATCTTCTCCATCTGCTGGCAGGAGTGCAGGGTATAGACAACCTTCATCTTCTCCATCTGCTGGCAGGAGTGCACACATCTGGACTGGATTGGAGGGACAATGAGGATACACATATTTTTATTAACATCTAGAGGACAGAAGGATAGCTAAAGTGTCTGAATCATTTCTAGACTTTAAATTACTATTTGCAGCTTTCCAATTCTCTCCCCTGGGTGAGTGAGTCTGCCCTGCCTACTTACAGGATCACCAGTAGCAGACACTTTGGGTAGGATCCAACCAATAGGGAGGCAGAGCACTGGAGGCAGCTGAAATCTGGCACCATAAGCCTTCATTTGCAATTACTTGGGGATTGTTCCCCATCTTTTTTTATATCTCCCATCCTTAACATAACTAATTTGGTTAGTGCAGTGATGTCCGCAGGCCAGAGATCTTCAAAAACCCTACAATCATAGGCCATGAATTCAGCCACCAGGCATCATGCTTAACTAGCAACTAGGACACCCTTCCTCCAGGGGCTGTGAATGTTGTCTCTGCAGCACCCAAAGTCCCAATCAACCTGAGGTGCAGAAAATAAATTCAGGGGCCTTCCACATAGCATGTTTGTGCACAAGGTACACATTGCATTGCACAACACTTACCAGCAGAGCCTCAGTATTTTTATAAATAATATTTCTTGTAATAGTTGATCTTGAGACTAGCAAAAGTTCATAGACACAACAATTTAAACTGTGTTTGAGTATGTTTGGGCATATTCGGTACCCTAATTGCTAGTACAGCCTCTGATAAATGGATACTGGCATTTTATAGGTTTTTAGGTGATCTTGTATTATTCCTGATTTACATGGAATGATTTGATATCTATAGAAAGGAGGAACTATTTTATAGCATTTAGGAATGTATTAGAATTTAGGAAAATTAGAAAAAAATGTGGCTCTTCCAAATAGAAAGAACATGTACCAACTGAATCAAAACATTCTTCTTCTTCAAAATAAAAACATTTAATATAATTTGCCTTTTATAAATTCATGCAGAATCTTAAGTACAGTGCCTCATCCTTGCTTCATAAAATCTGCAGTGATGATGAAGGCAAGCATAAACCAAGATAAAAATAATGCCCCTAAGCAAGGCCAGCCTGCCCACTAGGCAGCTGCCTAGGGTGGAACGGCACCAACTGCAAGCCATGTGCTTCAGCCTGCTGCTTCTGATCCCCCTCCAACAGTAAGCTGAGTCAGAAGGGGGTCAAAAGCGGCAGGCCTTGTGTGCCAAAACACATGGCCTGCCATGGGCACAAAGCCGCCGCAGCCCCCCTCCACCCCACTGAAGACAGAATTGGCGGCGAGGTTCGGTGCGGGGGGGGGGGGGGGTCGGCACAGCTCAGCACAGGAGTGGGGGGCACAGCTGGGACTTCTGCCAGGGGTGGCAGAAACCCTTAGTCCAGCTCTAGCCCCCAGCTTATTTTAATATCAGTTACATGGAATTCCTGCACCCATCTGGTCAGACAGCAATCTCCACTTTCCTCCTTCTTTAGACAATAGAAACACAACCACCACTTGGATGCTTCTGAGCTTAAGTACTACAGCAAGCATGAGGTCCTGCTGCCTTAGCAAACATGCTATATGACAACAGTTAGTTGGTAAAAGGGTTGCTGCATCATTGTAAGATTTAAGTTCAATTCACATATATACAGGCACCCTTACCTGCCTGCAGAAAACCACATGTTACCAATTCTTCTATGACTGGTAGTAAATCTTGACCAATCTCTGCATATTCTATCTTACTGGATTTCAGCCAATTCAGTTTGCGTTGAAAAAGTCTTACATACAGCTTTTGGCTCCCATCTTCAGTTGTTTGTGGAGGTTGTTTTTTTTTTTAACCAGAAATATAAAAAAGAAAAACCATTAAACATCTACTTTATATTGCAACATCTTAAGACATTCCACAAACACACCATCCTTGGATGTAATAATATGTTACTGCACACACCCCATCACGCTTAGAAAATGTGTTTTTGATCACATACCTGAAAATGGATTACTGCCCTTACAGAACAGGCTGTAATGGATCTATATAAAAGACAGTTTGTTTCGGTGATGTTTGTCGCTTCTGTCACCTTGTACACAATCATGTGCAGAAAACACCTACAGATCCAGCTGATCAGAATTGAGAGCATTAACTGGACTACACAAACTGCCTATTATCTATATGTGTGTTGGCGGCACACAGCAACCCACCTGCATAGAAGACCATAGCACTGGAGGGTATGAGCCACATAATGAGACCGCACAACTGACAAGGCGGCCCGGATCACTAGCAGAGGAGGTCTTGGCAATCGTACAGCTATCAGGAAGACCAAGACACCCTCTCCATCCAGGTTCCTTCTCACTGAGTGATAGGCTTTAAAAAAGTGAAATTAGACCTTATCTGCTAATTAGCTTTCCTTGAGTGACTCCAGTCCAGTCCTGTACCTCAGGGTAGTCAACCTCCACCAGCAGCTTGGAGACTGAGCATGTCATTTTCTTGATGACATCAGTGTACTTAGGCAGCTGGTTCCACCTACCAGCCCCAGTAACCTATTGACAAAGCAGACTCACAGGAGCAACAAATAAGCAGATCAGAAAAAACAATCAAAACCTGGAGATAAATCCCCCCTTCACCCTATCGGGGGCCCTCCTCCGGAGCAAGAAGCTTACCTGTCCAATCCAGACTTGAGAGTACAACCAACTGGAAACTGTAACCTGAACGCTTGCTTCCTTTATGGTTTGATTTGTCTTTTTTTTTTTTTTAACATGAACACTTTGCTCATACAACACAGCTCTCCGATAGAGACTCCCAGCCTCTAACACCTCCGTCTGTAAACCTCAGAACCTAAACCGTAATAACCTTCTTCAGGTCCGGGGTAGCTAATGCCTCTACACCCTAAGGGAGGATTCCTGGACTGGACTGGAGGCATGCAGGGAAAGCTAATTAGCATTTAAGGTTTAATTTCACCTTCCTTATCATCCCTCTAGTCCAGTCCCGTACGCTCAGGGATGTAAGATAGCAAGCCTGATGATGGGAAGTGCCCGCGAGTCCAGCCTGAAGTACTGCCGACCTGAACAGAGCATCCCCTGCCGCTTGCACATCCACAAAGGTGTGGAGGGAGGACCATGTGGCCTCCCTACAAATATCTTCTGGTGGGACTAACCCATGCTCTGCCCATGAGGCCACCTGAACCCTGGTCGAATGAGCCCGCAGCCCCGCTGGCACAGACTTCCTTTTCAGCATATGCTGACGTGATAGTCTCCTTAATCCACCTAGAGATGGATGCTTCTGTCATTGTTTCCCCTTTGCGCGGACCGCCAAATGACAAACAACCATTCTGATTTCCAAAACGGGGCAGTCCTCTTCAAATAACGCCTCAATACCCGCCGGATGTTCATAAGGCGTAGCCAAGGATCTGCCATCTCTTCCGATACCCTTGTAAGTGCCGGCAGAGTGACCGGCTGGTTCAGGTGAAACACCAATAGGACCTTGGGTAAAAAGGAGGGCACGGGAAGGAGCACCACCTTTTCCTTTGAGATGGAGAGAAAGGGCTCCCTACAGGACAGAGCCAGAAGCTCCGAAATTCTCCGGGTTGAACAAATGGCCACCAGAAAAACTGTCTTAAGCATCAGGTCTTTGAGAGGACATGAGCTCAAAGGCTCAAAAGGCTCTCCTGTAAAAACCGATAACACTAAGTTGAGGTCCCAAGGAGGGACCACTGACCTCCATGGTGGGCGCAGCTGCTTCACCGCCCTCAGGAACAGAGTGACATCCGGGAGCGCTTCCAACACCCCCCATTGGATCCTGCCACGGGAACAAGTGAGAGCTGCCACCTGACCTTCAAGGAAGCACATGCCAGGCCCTTTTCAAAACCAGCGTACAGGAAGGACAGTTCTTCTGGCCCTGGTGCTGACCCAGTTTACACTGGCGCTCATCACACCAGGCCTCAAAAACCCACCACACTATGATGTAAGACAGTGAAGTAGACCTTTTCGGGGCCTTCAGCAACTTTGCAATTACTGACCCCGAATAGCCTCACTTTCTCAACCAAGCCCGCTCAAGAGCCATGCTGTAAGCAAAAATCAATCCACCTAAGGCATCCGCATCGGCCCTTGGAGCAAGAGGTAGACCCTGCATGGCAACCACCATGGTAGATCTGCCTTCAGATACACCAGGTTGGCATACCAGAGGCATCTCAGCCAGTTGGGAGTCACCAGGATTACCATTCCCTGGTGTGCCTCGATCTGCTATAATCACTCGGCCTATGAGAGCCCACGTGGGAAACACAAAGCAGCCCCTCCGTGGGCCATCTTTGCACCAGAACATCTACAGTCCTTCCCATATTTGCTCCCTTCTTCTGCTGAAGAACCGGCTCACTTTGGCCAATGCCAATGTAGCCATAAGATCCATGATGGGCATGCCCCAGTGCTGCATTATCTGTCTGAAAACCGCATCATTTAGGGGCCACTCTGGGGTCTAAGCAAAACCGACTCAGGCAATCAGCTATCACGTTTTCCAACCCCGCTACACGCGCTGCCAAAATCTCTTGAAGATGCTTCTCTGCCCATCCCAGCAATGCCTCGGTTTCCAGGCAGGCACTGCTCATGCCACCCTGACGATTGACGTAAGCCACCATGGTGGAGTTATCTGAGAAGACCCTTACTGGCTTTCCCTGCAGGAAAGGATGAAACAGCTGCAGAGCGAGGAAAACCACCCGCATTTCCAGCCTGTTGATGGGTCAAGATGCCTCTTCTGGGTTCCAGTCCCCTTGAGCAATGTGCCCCTCACAATGAGCCCTCCAGACAGAGAGGCTCGTATCTGTTGTCAACGGAATCCATTGCAACATTTCCAGTGGCATCCCTGGCGCAAGCTTCTCAGACCGTAACCACCACCTGAGAGCCAACCTGGTCAGCTTCGAACAAGGCAATGGCTGCGTTAGAGGGTGTAGCTGCTGCAACCAGCAGCGCAGCACGGACCTCTGCAAAGGCTGCATGTGGGCTTGTACCCACGGTACCAGCTCTATGGTCGCCACCATGATCCGCAACAGCTGCAGATAATGCCACGCCTTCGGTGCCGACATCCGGAGGAAGTGGCATACCACTTGCTGGAGCCTCTGCACTCTTTGCTGCAGCAGAAACACTTTGCCACAACTGGTCCTGAAGCGGGTCCCCAGGTACTCGATGTTCTGTGATGGATCAAACCGACTCTTGGCTACCACAAAATAAATGGAGTATCAACCGCACCCGCACTGGTCCTGGGGAAGCCTCTCCACGATCCCCAACTGCAGGAGCCACATCAGGGTATCCTAGACAGCCTCGACCTTGCCAAATGCTTTGCATTGAGACTGTATGAAGGAGGCAGCCAGAGGCCTGGCAAACTCCAATGCATAGCCTTCCCAGACCCAATGGTCAGAAGTGATCTGGACCCAGGCAGGGTAAAAAAGCCCGCTGCCGACCTCCTAAGGATTGCACTCCCGCTTGAGTCCCCCTCGCTTCATTGTGTCTTTTTCAGGCACGAGGATGGGGAGGCAGAGTAATAACTCCACCTTGCTCCTTGAAACCCTCAAAAAGCTTGCCCCGCAGGGAGAACCATCCCCTTTGATAGGGTGCAAAATGCAACGCCCGGAACCACCGGAAATCCCTCGACTTCCTCCCCCCCCCCCCCGTACCTGTGTGGAGGAGCATGTTTGCTTTTGCTTCTCTTCTGGCAGACATCTCCTCTTTGATTCTCCGAAGTCCTTTACTAACTTCTCCAATTCTTCTCCAATTTCGCAGCCAGAGATAGCGGCATGCCACCACTACCAACGCCATACTCTTTGATAGGCCTCTAATGAGATCATAGAAGGCGTCTATGAGGGCAGCGGATGGCTCTTGTAATTCTGCATTCGGCTCCAGCACCCCCTGCGTCCAGCATAGGCAAGCCCCACACACAGATGCCCCACACACAGATGTCTGCAACGAGAGGACATTGATATCATAGTAACATAGTATATGACGGTAGATGAAGACCAGTTTGGTCCATCTAGTCTGCCCAGCAGGGCGGCAAGAGTAAGTGCACTTGCCACTCCATGCAGGTCACTCCTCCCCATGCCTTTGTTTAGGGGTGTACCCACCGCTCTGTGTAGGTCACCCCTATTTGTTCAGATATAAGAGATAGTTATGCCTATTTTGATTTTATCCTGTTGCTATAAAAGGATCCACTGTGTCTGTCCCATGCCATTTTGAATTCTGTCACTGTGTTTGCCCCCACCACTTCCATCAGTAGGGCATTCCAAGCAACCACCACCCTTTCAGTGGAAAAGTATTTCCTGACATTGCCTTTCAGTTTACCCCCTTGCAGCTTCATGTTATGCCCTTTAGTTTTACAGCTTCCCCGCCTTTGGAAGAGGTTTGTTTATCCATTAATACTCTTAAGTATTTAAAGGTCTGAATCATATCTCCCTTGTCCTTCCTCTCCTCCAGAGTGTACATATTTAGGTCTTCAAGTCTCTTTTCATAAGTCTTTTGACGCAGACTCCAAATCATTTTGGTTGCCTTCCTCTGAACCGCTTCCAGCCTTTTTATATCCTTTGCAAGATATGGTCTCCAAAACTGAACACAATATTCCAAGTGAGGCCTCACCAGCGACTTGTACAGTGGCATTAGTATCTCTTCCTTTCTGCTGGTAATACCTCTCTGTATGCAACCCAGCATCCTTCTGGCTTTTGCCACCGCCTTGTCACACTGTTTTGCCACCTTGAGATCGTCAGAAACAATCACTCCAAGGTCCTTCTCCTGGTCCATGCACATCAATCTCTCGCCCCCTATTCCATACAATTCCTTTGGATTTCTGTTTCCCAAGTGCATGACACTGTACTTCTTCATATTAAATCTTAACTGCCAAGCATTAGACTATTCTTCCAGCTTTTCTAGATCTTCTCATGTTCCCCACTCCCTCAGGGGAGTCCACTCTGTTGCAAATTTTGGTGTCATCTGCAAAGAGACAGACTTTTCAATTCAGCCCTTCGGCAATATCACTCACGAATATATTGAATAGTACCAGTCCCAAGACCGAACCCTGGGGCACACCGCTAATCACCTTCCTTTCATCCGAGTGAGTTTCGTTTACTGTCACCTTCTGTTGTCTGTCAGTCAACCAATTTCTGATCCAGTTTACCATCTTGGGGCCCATTCCCAAGATGTTGAGTTTATTGATAAGCCTCCTATGGGGAACAGTATCAAAGGCTTTGCTGAAATCTAGGTAGATCACATCTATCGCATGCCCTTGATCTAGTTCTCTGGTCACCCAAAGAACTCAATCAAAATGCCTGCTTCCTATCCTACACATCCTTGAACAGTGCACTGACCTCCACAGGGATCGTGGTGTTCTTAGTTACTGCAGAGACCAAAGCATCCACCTTCAGGGAACGGAACAACTCCCATGGTAGGGGGTAAGAGGAGGGTCATGGATCTAATTCCCCTCAGCCCTGCCTCCAGAAGGTCTCACTCATCCTGGATCATTTGCTTGACCACCCAATGCAAGGGAAATACTCTCTGCAGTTTCTGAACTGCCAAAAATAAAGGGTTTTCCAGTGTTTTCTCGTCCTTCGGAAGCTGTCCCATCGGCATATTCAGCATTTGACGACTGTTATGAGCACCGCCAATTCTTCCTGACGGAAGATGCAAACTATGCGAGACTCCTCTTCCTGTGGGATCTCCCCCTCCTCCAACTCCTGCGGCCGTGCCCAATTCTGCATTCATGTCCAAATCCTCCTCATATGAGAGGATGGATCCTAGATCTTCAAACGGGATGCCCTTGAGCCTGTACATGCTTCTCTGTGGCTCTTCATCCAGATCCTGCTCTACCTCAGCCACCTGCCTCTTCCTGCTCCTGCCAGGCACAGAGGCGGTACGATCGTGTCCCCGCTGCCTCATACAGAAAGCCTTGTGCATGAGGAGGACAAACTCCGGTGAAAAAGCTCTGTGGACGGCATCAGCCCCCAACTCCTGAGAAGTTGAGGGTTTTGGAGAGTGGCGTCCCTTGCTATATGGACTACCAACTACTCCTTAGTTGTCCCTACAGTGAGTCCAGTATCTGGGATAACCTGCTCCAGCTGCTTGGAGATTGAACTTACTGGGGCTGGTAGGTCGAGCCAGTTGCCTAAGTACACTGATGTCATCAAGAAAACAACATGATTAGTCTCCAAGCTGCTGGTGGAGGTTGACGACCCTGAGGTATGAACATAAGATATGCCATACTGGGTCAGACCAAGGTCCATCAAGCCCAGTATCCTGTTTCCAACAGTGGCCAATTTAGGTCATAAGTACCTAGCAGTTTCCCCAAAAGACTCCGGTTCCACAATGCTTGTATTGGGTCAAGCAGTGATATCCTTGGTCCCTTTTAATAATGGTTTATGGACCTTTCCTCCAGGAACTTGTCCAAAACTTTTTTAAGCGCAGCTACACTAACAGCTTTTACTACATCCTCCAGTAACAAATTCCAGAGTTTGATTACACTGGTCAACACAATTTTTTGTCACAGACCCGCTCTGACCTGTTTCATATGTAATTTTTCCCATTATGCTATCAGAATTTTTCTATCACCCATACTTCAGGAGATATCATCAAGTAAAGCGTGTACATTACTGTAAATTAGCCGTTACAGTTTTGTTTCAGTAAACAAAGGTTGAAAACCAAAAATTCCATCATAATTATTATTGTATGTTGTCAGCCACAACCAAAAATGCTGAGTCATGTAGTTATAATATAATTAATTAACTGGGCCCCTTGCCCTACTGGTCCGGCTGATACAAGCAGAAAACGCTGAGTATGCTTTCTGTCGCCGTCAGCGATTGTGGTTTGTATTGTTTGAAAAAAAACAGAATCTGAATGGATGTGAATTTGCCTTAATCTATTTCATAAACAGCAGTTGGTTAATAAATATTATGGTTATCGCTTGTAGTTGTTTAACAATGCCTCGAAAGCGTGTTAATCGTCCAGATTTATTTTGCTACATTTGCGGTGAGGTTACTTTTAAGAAGCAGAGAAAACGTTTTACTCTGCTTGTTAAGACATGTTATAAGCTTGACTTTGGATGTCAAGTCGGTGACCAGGACAAAAATTGGGTGCCTCACGTCTGCTGTATTACCTGTGTCAGACTAACAGGTTGGGTAAAGGGTGTTCGACACATTTATTTATTTATTTTTTTATTTATTTAACTATTTCTTTTATACCGCCCCTTCCAGAGATCAAGGGCGGTTTACATATAACAAATTAACAGTCATGTACACAGTTTGTATACATTTTACATAGAACATAGAACAATAGAAATCAACTATTTACATTAAACAGTAAATATAACATTTATAGGTATTAAAGCAAACACATTAAACTTTATACAAATGAATATTTACAGTGTGTGGTGTGTGTGGTGTGTGGGGCAGGAATTGGTGTAGGTGCTGGAATTTAGTTCCTTTTTTCGTCTTCAAGGTGTGAGGGGGGGAAAAGTCTTGTGGTTACATTGTTGGGTTAGGGGATTAAGGGAGTTTGTGTATGTGTGACCATGTTTGTTGTGGAGCTGGCTTTGGGGGTATAGGGGATTTCGAAGTGTTCAGTGAACAGGTAGGTCTTTAATTCTTTTCTGAATTGGGTGAGGTCTCTTATGGTGCGAAGTTCAATAGGGAGGTCGTTCCAGAGTGTAGGGGCAGTGAATGAGAATGCTCTGGAGCTAGTGGAATTCTTAGTTTTACGGATGGCTTTTGGTATGATGAGGGAGTGGGCCGCGTTCTGTCTGAGGGTCCTTGTCGATGTTGGAGATTGCAGTAATGTGGATAGGTGTGAAGGGGTTATGTCATTTATGAGTTTATAGGTTGTTAGGATAATCTTATATTTGATTCGGCTGTTTATAGGGAGCCAGTGGAGTTCCAGCAGTATTGGGGTTACGTGGTCTGTTAGGCGAGCTTTAGAGATTACCTTTGCACAGATGTTTTGTGCTCTTTGGAGAAGGTATATGCTTTTTTGGGGGAGGCCTATTAGGAGACTATTGCAATAGTCGAAGTGTGGGGTGATCAGTGTACTTACTACGGATCTAAAGTCTTGTGTTTCAAGGAGTGGCCTTAGGTGCTGAATAGTTTTGAGTTTATAGAAAATGGTTTTTACTATTTGTTTTATGTGTGGTAGCATGGTGAGGGTGTGGTCTATTATTACTCCTAAGTATTTTACCTGTTTTCTGACGGGTATGGAGGTTTTGTTGATTGTGATTGTTTCTGGGTATGTGTTCTCAGTCGTGGGTGGTCTTGTCACAAACATTGCCTCAGTTTTTTGAGGTTTATGCTAAGGTGGTTAGTTTCCATCCAGGAGGAGGTCTCAGCCATGCATTTGGATAGCGAGTCATATGTAGGGTTTTTAGCATTTATGGGGATAGCTAACATGATGTCATCGGCATATATAAAATGGTTAATCCTGTGTTTTTTAAATATGTCTGTTATCGGTTGCAGGTACAAGTTAAATAAGAGGGCTGAAAGGGCTGATCCCTGGGGTATTCCCTGTCCTTGAGGGAATGTTTCTGATGCTTGTTGGTCAATTTGGACTCGTATTAATCTATGTGAAATATAGGATTTGAACCAGTTAAGGACAATCCCGCCTATTCCTAGGTTTTCTAATCTGTTGATCAGTGTCATGTGATTAATGTTATCGAAGGCGGCAGAGATATCTATAAATAGGAGTAAGAAGCCTTGATGTTTGTCATCTGTGCCCTTGATGAGGAAGTCCATAAGGGTGATTAGGAGGGTTTCTACTCCATGGAATGGGCGGAAACCAAATTGGTGTGAGTCAAGGGGTTTGTGTTCATCAATGTGTTCTTGTAACTGAATTTGAATTGTTTTCTCTATTATTTTGGCTATGAATGGAATGCTGGCTATGGGTCTGTATGAATTCGGGTCTTTTGAGTCGAGCTTATTATTCTTTATTATTGGTCGGAGTGTTGTGAGTTTTAGGGCATCAGGCATGATGCCCTGTGAAAGGGATTGGTTAACGATGTATTGTATATTTACCACCAGTTCATCTCTTGCACTCTTAATCCATGACACGGGGCATGGATCGAGTGGGGAAGTGGTGGTGTTTATCATAGTTATGATTTTGAGGAGTTGTTTTTGTTCTACCAACTGGAAACTTGTCCATTCATGTGAGATTTTCGTGTTTGATAATACAGGAGTTGAGGTAGTGGTTTTGTTTTTTAGTTTTTCTGCAAAATGTTTTGCTAGTGTTTGTATATTTATTGCTTGTTGTTTAGGTTCGGTGTTATTAGTTTTGGTTAATGTTTTTACTATCGCGAATAACTCCCTTGGGCGGTTGATGGATGAATTTATTACTTTGGAGTGGTAGTCTCTTTTTGATTTGTTAATTGCGTTTTTGTATTCCATAAGTAAGAGCATATATTGGGATTTGTTTTCATCAGATTTTAGTTTTCTCCATCTCTTTTCTTGTCTCCTCAGTTGTTTTTTTAGTTTTGACAGCTCTTTTGTGAACCATTTTTCTGTCTTTTTTGTTTGTTTGTGTAAGACTTGTGTGTGGACAGCTGCTTTTTGAATAGTTAGATTCCAATGTGTTATGGTTGAGTTGATGTCTGGTGAGCTTGTGTCTAGTTTGGGTAGTACTTTATCGAGGAATGTGTCTTTGTCAAAGCGTACGAAGCGTGATGTATGTGGAGTTGTGCTCCCGTTGTTTTTTGGGATTTGTGCTGGTAGCTGGATTTTGATAAGATGGTGGTCTGACCAGGGTACTTCAGTTATACTCGGAGTGGTATGTAGTAAGTGACTGTAGAGTGTGGCTGGGAGGAAAATTACATCAAGTATGTTACCTTTTTTGTGCGTAGGAGCATGTATTATCTGTGTGAACCCCATTTGTGACATAGCGTCTATGAAGTTATCTGACTGTGAATGGTTCAGTGATGGAAGGTTCAAGTCCCCAAGGAGTAAAAGTGGTTTGCTTTGTGATGCTGTACATGCAAGTTCTAGGATAGGGGTGAGGTTTTTCTGATCGGATGATGGGGGTCTGTAGATGAGGGTGAGAGCCATAGTTTTATTTTCTATGTTAATGATGTCCATTCCATCTATATTATTTAGGTTTGTTAGGGTGAATTTTAGGTAATTTTTGGTGAGAATCATTACACCCCCTCCTCTTTTTATATTCCTTTGGCAATTGAATACGTCATATTGATATGTGGTTAGCTGGTTTAGTAGTATAGTGTCTGTAGGTGAGAGCCATGTTTCAGTAATACAGATAATGTCAGGGGATGTATCGTTAATTATGTCATTAATTATAGGTATTTTGTTTCTTATGGATCGTATGTTTATTAGGATGAGTTGTAGTTTGATGTTTGTATTGTCATTTTGGTCAATTTTATCATTTATGGGTTGTTGCTTTATTTGGATGAGGCGGTGATGGCGTTTGTGTGAAGTGTGGCGCGAGTGGTGATCATGAGAGTTTGTGTATGTAGAGCTATATATTGGGTTCTGGTATTGATTGTACGTGATTGGGAAATTATTATAAGGGTTCCGGTTATGATTGTAGATGATTGGGATGTTATTGTATGGATTTTGGTTGGTTTTGTAAGTGTATATGTGTTGAGTTAGGAGGGTTATTAAGAAGAGAGTGAAAAGGAGATTTGTAATCTTAGTAGGAGACATTTTGTTCATTTTATGAGGTAATGGGTAGAGTGGGAGGGAAGTAGTTGGAGGTATGTAGTTGGAGGGAGGGAAATTATTACTGTTAATAGTATCTCAAGCTAACAGTGCAGGGAGGGTATTTACTACTGGCAACAGTGTCTTGTAATAGCAATGCAAGAAGAGATAATTACTACTGATTGCCGTGGGTAAATATTACTAGCAATAGTAACTCACAATGATCATCACTGGTAACAGTATCTCACAATGATTTCTACTGGCAAGAGTATCTTACAATAATTACTGCTGGCAAATGTATCTCACCATGGTCAATACTCACAACAGTATCTCACAATAAATTACTACGGGCAAGAGTATTTTACAATAATTACTGCTGGCAAATGTATCTCACCATGGTCAATACTCACAACAGTATCTCACAATAAATTACTACGGGCAAGAGTATCTTACAATAATTACTGCTGGCAAATGTATCTCACCATGATCAATACTCACAACAGTATCTCACAATAAATTACTACTGGCAAGAGTATCTTACAATAATTACTGCTGAAATAGCTTCTCACAATAATCAATACTGGCAACAGTATCTGACAATGATCAATACCGGCAACAGTATCTCACAATAATTACTATTGGCAACTGTATCTCATAGTAACAGTGTAAGAGGGGTAGTTATCATAGGTAGCAGTATCTCACAATGATCACTACTGGCAATGGTATTTAATAAGTTGTTGTATTCTTGTTGTACGATTACATTCCTTGTTTGTCTCTATCAGGCCTCAACATACAACCACTCGAAAAGTACCTTAAAAGTCCATGCAAGTAGCTCCGAATTGGGTGAGTGAAGCTGGTGCTGTTACCTTATTGCCGGCGGCTCTATTCCCGACTGAGGATAGGTGCCGCTGGTGGCAAGAGTTCTTCTGGTGCTCCTTCTCTCAGTCCCCGCCTAAGGGCCACGCCAAAGGGCCCTCTGGCGAGGCCCTCAGGCGCGGGCCCGACCAGGCGCGGGCCCGCCTGGCGGCGGCTTCTTTTATGCGGTCCGCTGCTGCTCCTCCCCCTCGCACAGCCCCGACTGGGCTGGAGGGGCTTCACAAGCAGGCTGGATGGCCTGGCGGCGTTGCTTTCCCCGATCAGGGGAAGAAGATGGTGGAGAGGCTTTCCCGCCGGCGGCGGCTTCTTTTATGCGGTCCGCTGCTGCTCCTCCCCCTCGCACAGCCCCGACTGGGCTGGAGGGGCTTCACAAGCAGGCCGGATGGCCTGGCGGCGTTGCTTTCCCCGATCAGGGGAAGAAGATGGTGGAGAGGCTTTCCCGCCGGCGGCGGCTTCTTTTATGCGGTCCGCTGCTGCTCCTCCCCCTCGCACAGCCCCGACTGGGCTGGAGGGGCTTCACAAGCAGGCCGGATGGCCTGGCGGCGTTGCTTTCCCCGATCAGGGGAAGAAGATGGTGGAGAGGCTTTCCCGCCGGCGGCGGCTTCTTTTATGCGGTCCGCTGCTGCTCCTCCCCCTCGCACAGCCCCGACTGGGCTGGAGGGGCTTCACAAGCAGGCCGGATGGCCTGGCGGCGTTGCTTTCCCCGATCAGGGGAAGAAGATGGTGGAGAGGCTTTCCCGCCGGCGGCGGCTTCTTTTATGCGGTCCGCTGCTGCTCCTCCCCCTCGCACAGCCCCGACTGGGCTGGAGGGGCTTCACAAGCAGGCCGGATGGCCTGGCGGCGTTGCTTTCCCCGATCAGGGGAAGAAGATGGTGGAGAGGACACATGAATTTTGCTGTTCCAATGATCTGGAGGGAACCAAGAGATCAATTGACAGATTGCTACTTTTGCCTTACAAACATTGCAGGCATTACTTCAAAATCAAAACACACTGTAAATTACCCAAATTTACCATCTGCCTTGAGGCCTGAGCCTCACTGTCAAGAATTGCCGGTGACAAAACCTCCAGAAAATCTTTACAGTGAATGAGGATGAAGAAGAAGAAGAAGAACCAATGAATGCTGATGATGTTGACGATGATGTCGATACTGTAATGCAGGATCCAAGCTTTGAGGCATCCGGTTCCTCTTCTGAACCACATTTACTGGACCAAGGCGATTTGAATGATCTCATCAGAGATTTGAATCTTTCAAAGCGACAAGCAGAACTGTTAGGGTCACGATTGAAAAGCTGGAATCTTCTTCAGAAAGAAACCAAAGTGTGCACTTTTAGAAATAGGCATACCGAGTTTGTGGATTACTTTGCCTTTGAAGATGGAATTGCTTTTTGTTGTGAAGTTAAATCCCTGATGGAAACATTTTGTCCGGATTATAGAACAGCGGATTGGCGACTATTTATTGATTCTTCTAAATATAGTCTAAAACTGTACTTATCCACAACAGAAATACTTTACCATCAGTTCCAGTAGCTCATGCCGTCAATATGAAAGAAACTTACAGCAGTATGCATCTCCTGCTAACAAATATCAAGTATGAAGAATACAAGTGGAATATTTGTGGCGATTTAAAAGTAATTGTCCTCTTGCTTGGACAACAGCTTGGTTGGGCAAAGTATTGTTGCTTTCTGTGTGAGTGGGACAGCAGGGACAGGAAAAATCATTACATCTGGAAACAATGGCCAAAGAGAACATCGCTAGTCCCAGGCCAGAAAAATGTTGCACATGACCCAATTGTGGAGCCGAATAAAGTATATCTACCTCTACTCCATATAAAGTTGGGTCTTATGAAGAACTTTGTTAAAGCCATGGATAGAAGTGGACTTGGATTTGCATATCTAAGAAAGAAATTTCCACGAATCAGTGAGGCAAAGATCAAAGAAGGGATCTTTGTAGGACCTGATATTAGAAAACTGATGAAAGAAGAAAACTTTGACGGTCAGTTGAATAAAACTGAAAGAGCTGCATGGGAGTCCTTTAAGACTGTTTGCCGCGACTTCTTGGGAAATAAAAAGGCAGACAACTATGCAGAATCAGTGGATACTCTACTGAAATCTTACCAGAAACTGGGATGTAACATGTCTTTGAAAATGCACTTCTTGCATTCAAACCGGGATTTTTTTCCTGCAAATCTAGGAGCAGTCAGTGATGAACATGGGAAAAGGTTTCATCAGGACATTTTGGTAATGGAAAATAGGTACTAGGGCAAGTGGAGCTTGCAGACTATTGTTGGACCCTTAAGAGGGATGTTCTTGAGGCGCAATACAGCAGAAAATCATATATAACTACCTTTTAGGAGACATTACGTTACAATATACATCTATATACATCTAATATAAATATGAGCAACATAGTCTAAATTTAAACTGCATGTCACTCAAAAATGTTATGTGATGGAGAATTTCTAAGTACATATCCGAGTTCGTAACCAAAAACAGTACTAGAATCAACCATTTTCATTTCTGTGACAGAAAATGTTTTGGATTTTGTTTACCAGTGTTATACATTGAGTGAAAAAAACATTTTCTCTTATTAGTCTTAAATAGGTTACCCTGTAACTTCATTGCATGTCCCCTAGTCTTTCTATAGTCTGATAACGTAAACAATCGATCTACGTTTACCCGTTCCACTCAATTCATTAATTTATAGACCTCTATCATATCTCCCCTCAGCCGTCTCTTTTCCAGGTTGAAGAGCCCTAACCTTTTTAGCCTCTCTTCATAGGGGTATCCTTCCATCCCCTTTCCCATTTTGGTGGCTCTTCTCTGTACCTTCTCTAATAATGCTATATCCTTTTTAAGATAAGTCGACCAGAATTGCACACAATATTCAAGGTCCGATCGCACTAAGGAACGATACAGAGGCATTATATCATCCTTTGTTTTATTCTCTATTCCTTTCCTTATGATACTTAGCATTCTATTTGCTCTCTTGGCTGCCGCTGCACACTGGGTGGAGGGTTTTAACATGTTATCTACAATGACGCCTAAATCTTTTTCCTGGGTGGTGGTTCCTAATGTGGAACCTTGCATCGTATAGCCATAGTTTGAGTTGTTCTTTCCTAGGTGTATAACTTTGCACTTGTCCACATTAAGTTTCATCTGCCATTTGGATGCCCAGTCTTTCAATTTAACAAGAGCCTCTTGCAATTTTCCACAATCCTCATGTGTTTTAACAACTTTAAATAGTTTTGTGTCATCTGCAAATCTGATAACCTCACTCGTTATTCCTATTTCCAGGTTATTTATGAATATGTTAAAAAAACAGCGGACCCAGCACAGATCCCTGAGGTACTCCACTATTCACTTTTCTCCATTTTCTCCCAATCTAGAAATGCCCGCACACTGCAGTGTAAATAGATTATGTATATAGTTAACCCAGTTATCCAAGTTTGTACTCCTGTTCAATGTAAAACCTGACAGTTTGTCGTAATGGTCGTTTTGTTATGATGTAAACCGCGCTGATTCTAAATAGCGCGGTATATAAGAAACTGTAATAAATAATAAATAATAAATAAAAATTGTGAAAATTGGCCATTTAGCCCTACCCTCTGCTTTCTATCTTTTAACCAGTTCCTGATCCACAATAGTACATTGCCTCCTATCCCATGATTTTTTCGTTTTGTCAAACGTCTCTGATGAGGGACCTTGTCAAAGGCTTTCTAAAAGGCTAGACAGACAAAGGTGAGTCAGTGGATATAGTGTATCTGTTTATTCACCTCTTTAAAAAAACATAACAGATTAGTAAGACAAGATCTTCATTTTCTAAATCTATGTTGGCTGTCTCCCATTAAGCCATAACTATCTACATATTCAGTAATTGTGTTCTTTATGATGGTTTTCGCCATTTTTCCCGGTACTGATGTCAGGCTCACCAGTCTGTAGTTTCCATTATCACCCCTCGAACCCTTTTAAAAAATTGGTGTTACATTGGCCATCCTCCAATCTTCAGGTATTATAGATGATTTTAATGATAGTTCACAGATTACTAATAGCAGGTCTGCAATCTCATATTTCAGTTTTTTCAACACCTTGGATGTATATCATCCGGTCCAGGTGATTTGCTATTCTTCAGTTTATAAATAGTTGTAATATATCTTCCCGGTGTAACAATATTTCTTTCAATTCTTCCGCAGTACCACTCAGTTATGGGTAACATCCCTACATCTTCCTCAGTAAAGACCGAAGCAAAGAATTCACTCAGTTTCTCTGCTATGACCTTGTCCCCTCTTACCCCTCTATCATCTAATAGTCCAACTGAATCTCTCAAAGGTTTTTTACTATGAATGTACTTGACAAAGTCCCTATTACACGTTTTTGCTTCTACAGCAAACTTCTTCTCAAATACTCTTTGCCTGTCTTATCAATGCCTTGCATCTAACTTGCCAGTGCTTGTGCTGTTTCCAGTTTTCGTCATTTGGCTCTTTTTTCAATTTCCTGAAAGATGCTTTTTTGGCAACAACAGCCTCTCTGACCTCACCTTTAAACCATGCTGACAGTTTTTTGGACTTCCTTCCACTTTTATTAAAGCGTGGAATACAGTTGGTCTTGGCTTCCAAGATAGTATTTTTAAACAACACCCAAGCTTAATGTAAATATTTGGCCTTTGCAACTGTTCCTTTTAGTTTTTTCTTAACTATTTTCATCTTTTTATCATAATCTCCCTTTCAAAAGTTAGAAAAGTTAGTACTTTGGATTTCCTTACCATTCCTCCTCCATTAATTAAATCAAATGCGATCATACTATGATCACTATTGCCAAGTGGCCCCAACACCCTTATCTCTTGCACCAGATCTACTGCTCCATTAAGGACTAGGTCCAAAATGGCTTCCCCTCTTGTCGTTTCATGAACCAGCTGCTCCAAGAAGCAATCAGTTATTTCATCTAGAAACTTTATCTCTCTAGCATGTCCTGCTGTGACACTGACCCAGTCGATACTGAGGTAATTGAAATCACCCATTATTATTACTGTGCTGTAACTTTTGTTAGCTTCCCTGATTTCTTTGAGCATTTCATCATCCATTTGTTCTTTCTGGCCAGGCAGTCGATAGTACACTCCCACTGCCATCGACTTCCCCTTTTTACATGGAATTTCAATCCATAGAGATTCTACAGCAAATTTTGTTTCCTGCAAAACTTTAATCCTTTCTGACTCAATGCCCTCTCTAACATAGAGCGCAACCCCTCCACCAATTTGATCAGCTCTATCATTACGATAGAGTTTCAACTCAGGTATTACAGTGTCCCACTGGTTGTCCTCCTTCCACCATGTCTCTGAGATACCAATCATATCTAACCTCTCATTTAGTGCTATATATTCTAACTCTCCCATCTTATTTTTTAGACTTCTAGCATTTGCATACAAGCATTTTAGAGACTGTATTTTATTCATAATAATCTGGCTATCGGTAGGCAGGGGTAATTTGGAATCTTTAAGCTCTGTCTGCTCCGTACTCAAGGGCATTTGGGCTACTTTTGTCTTTGTTGGAACCTCTCTGCTGATATGCCCTAACTTCATTCTTTTGGTAGTATCCTTCAAGGATATATTGTTCTGAACCATGCGCTCTTGGGCGCCTGTTGGCTTTCCCCTATTATCTAGTTTAAAAGCTGCTCTCTCTCCTTTTTAAAGGTTAATGCCAGCAGCCTGGTTCTGTCCCGGTTAAGGTGAAGCCCATCCCTTCAGAAGAGCCCCTCCTTTCCCCAGAATGTTCCCCAGTTCCTAACAAATCTAAAACATTCATCCTTGCACCATCCTCTCATCCACGCACTGAGACTCCGGAGCTTTGCCTGCTTTTTGGGTCCTGCGCGTGGAACGGGAAGCGTTTTGGAGAATGCTAATCTGAAAGTTCTGGATTTCAACTTCCTACCTAAAAGCCTAAATTTAGCCTCCAGAACATCCCTACCACATATTCCTATGTCATTGGTACTGACATGTAGCAAGACGGCAGACTCCTCCCCAGCACTATCTAAGACCTTGTCTAGATGGCGCGTGAGGTCTGCTACCTTTGCACCAGGCAGGCATATTACCAAGCGATCCTCACATCCACCAGCCACCCAGCTATCTACATGTCTAATATTCGAATCACCAACTATAATGGTTGTCCTAATCCTTCCCTCATGGGCACATGGCCCTGGAGAAACTTCCTCGATGCGAGAGGGTTTTACATCACCTGGAGGACAGGTCCTAGCTACAGGATCACTACCTGTCACACACGGAACTGGACTGGAGGGATAATAAGGAACTAAATTTTCTTTGTAGATGGATAGCAATGAAAATTAATGTTTAAGTTGAAAACGGTGGTGATCGTTATTTTAACATTAACTTTCACTGATATTCTTCACAAGGAAAATTAGGTTTTAAAGTCCTGTTTAAAATTCTGTTTGCTTTTCTCTCAATATTTAAAAACATTTTTTTGGTAGTAAGAATTCTCTGTTAATGAGGGGTTTATTTTGAAATTAATATCTTCTACTTCCAAACCACCTTGGCCTTGCTTTTTTTCCATGTTCTCCTACGTATCATTCCTAATCACTTGAAAGTAGAACACATATCCTTATCTGTAACACTCTCCTTACCACATCAAATCTCAGATAGCAGATAGAAAGCAGGCTACGTCAGTGGAAAAAAAAAAGCCTCAAACTAAGGGCCCCACAGGAATAAAACAGACCATGCAGCAGATAGCATGTGCTAATTGTTAGTAAAAGGAGCCTTAAGTAACTATCGTCTAACAGCATGTCTAAAGCTGAACTGAAAAGGTTTATATGTTGAGAAAGTGTAGTTACTCACCTGTAACGGGCGTTCTCCAGGGACAGCAGGAATCAGTCCTCACATATGGGTGATGTCATCACTGACAGATCCCACGCGGAGCATTTCCCCAGCTTTCAAAGAAAGCCTTTGGGACATGCTACCACCCATGTGTGGTCCCCTTCCTACCCAAGGGTGCCATCTTGCTCAGTCAGATGTCATAGCTAGGACGATAGTAAAAATAAAACAATGTAGGGAGGCAACTCCCAGGGGAGGAGGGAGGGTTGTAAGGACTGATTCCTGCTGTCCTTGGAGAACACCTGTTACAGGTGAGTAACTACACTTTCTCCAGGAATAAGCAGGAAGTCAGTCCTCACATATGGGACTCCCTAGCTCTAGGCTGCTGAGGACCGAACCACGACAGCACCAGCGGCGACCAAGTCGGGTAGCCGTGAGCTGCAGATGAGTCTCCACAGACAGACTCTGCAAGACCCTAACATCCAGCGATGCTATCACTTCGGTAGCCTGAACACAGAAGGGTCGGGGGGCAGGAGTTGCCTACACCCCGAGAATAATACAGAGTATCGCCTGGCCGAAGGCATTGTCCCTGCTGGACTCGCTCTCCAGGCAATAGTGAGCTGTGAATGTATGAATTGAAAACCATATGGCACCATCACCGGCACGGAGCGGAGGTTGGCTACCAACATGGCCATTACCCTCACGCAATGCACTGTGATCTGGTGTTCAAGGGAGAGGCCCCCTCGCTCATAGGCAAGAGCAATACAGTCCACCACCCAAGTGGATAGAGTTCGCTTATTCACAGGAAGCCCCAGTCTGCTGGGGTCATAAGAGACGAAAAGCTGAGGAGCTTTGCGGTGGGCCTGGGTCTGCTGTAAAAAGGACAGGGCCGTTTGCAATCCAGGGTATGCGGACATGAGGCCGCAGAAAGAAGGTGGGGAAGACTACCTCCTGGTTGAGATGGAAGGGAGATACCACTTGGGAGGAATTTGGGATGTGTGCGGAGCACTACCCTGTTCATACAGAAGCTTGTATATGGTGGATCTGCCACCAGGGCCTAGAGTTTACTCACTCTTTGAGCGGACGTGAGGGCCACCAGAAAGACTTCTTTCTATGACAGGTACCGCAGGTGGCAAGTAGCTAGGGGCTCAAATGGCAGTTTGGTAAGTTGGGAGAGCACCACGTTAAGGTCTCACTTTGTTGTCAGAGGACGGAGAGGGGGCTTAGATAATAGGAGGCCCAGAGGAACCTGGAGACCCGAGATGGGTTTCCCCTCGATAGGGTGATGGTGAGTGGCTATGGCGCTCAGATGCACCCTCACTGAATTAGACTTCAGCTCGGTGTGGGACAGATGCAGTAGGTATTAGAATACTGTTTGCACATGGAGGGAGAAGGGGTTTTCCCCTCTTTCCACACACCCAGGTGGTGAACCTCCTCCACTTAAAGGCATAGGCTCATCTGGTGGAGGGGTTTTCGGGAGGCCAATAGGATCTTCTCGACTTCTCTCAGAAGGTTGAAAGGGGCCAGTGCTACCCTTTCAGCAGCCATGCTGTTAGCGTTAGGGACCCCAGGTTGGGGTGCAGGAGTGAACCTCCTTCCTGGGACAGGAGGTCCGGAGCTCGGTCCAGCAGGACTTGGAGTGCCACTGACAGGGAGAGCAGCAGTGGAAACTAGGTCTCTCGGCCACCTGGGGGCAATTAGTAGGCTGAAGTCCTCTCGCTCTGGACCTTGAAGATGGTGATGGAGACCGGGATGGGGGGGCGGGAACATAAAGTAGGCCCTCGGATCACAAGATCAGGAAGGCATCTGCCGCCACCCTCTCTGGGTGCAGTTGGCACAAGCAGAAACGAAGCAGTTGCATGTTGTCTAGAGAGGCAAACAGATCCATCACGGGCCTGCCTCAGAGGTGGAAGAGCCTCTTGGCCATCCTGGGGTTCAAGTGCCACTCATGCAGTCAAAGGACTCAGCTCAGTCTGCCCGCTAGGCAGTTGTCCTAGCCTGAGAGGCAGACTGCTCACAAAAGCATGTTGTTGCGAGCCGCAAAGGAGAAGAGGACCACTGCCTCCTGGCAGAGGGAGTACAAGCCCATGCCCCCCTGCTTGCTGATAGAGAACATGGCGACTTGATTGTCCATCTGGATCAGTAAAGACCGGTGTCGCTGGCGGTGGTGAAATGCTCGCAAGGCTAGGAAAATTGCCCCAAGCTCCAGGAGATTGATCTGTAAGAACGACTCCTGAGACCAGCTGTCCTGTGTGCGAAGGTCCCCACAATGCACCCCCAAACCCAGGAAGGAGGCGTCCATGGTCAGGGTCCTCTGAAGCACTGGTGCCTGGGAGGGTATTCCTGCCTGGAGTTGGCACAAGTTTTGCCACCAGTTGAGGGACTCCGCCAACTGGCGGGTAACCCTGTCCCTGTCCCATAGCCTGCCCGTGGCTCGAGTCCACTGTGAGCAGATGCACCACTGAGCTGTGCGCATGTGCAAGCGGGTTGAGGGCGTGACATGGACCATCAAGGCCATATGGCCCAGCAGGCGGAGGAGGAGATGAGCCGGTACTGACCAGCAGCATTGTACCTCTCCTGCCAGTTGACTGAGGCATTCTACCCTCCCTCTTGGGAGGGCGGCCTTGACCTGTAACATGTCTAACTGAGCACCTATGAACTCCAGGCTTCTGGTTGGAGAGAGATGGGATTTGGGGTAGTTGATGACGAATCCCAGGTGCTGCAGAAGGAAGGTTGCACACTCTGTGGCCTGACTGACCTCCAAGGCAATACCATGCCTGATTTAGCCAGTCATCTAAGTAGGGGAAGACAAAAGCCCCTTGTAGATGCAGATGGGTGGCTACCACCACCAAGCATTTAGTAAAGACCATTGGTGAGGAGGCCAGGCCAAAGGGTAGCACCCTGTACTGTTAGTGCATTCCCCCTACCACAAACTGTAGGTACTGTCTGTTGGAGGGGTGGATTAGGATGTATGTGTGTGTATGCATCCTTGAGATCCAAGGAGCACAGCCAATCTCCCTGGTGGAGGTAAGGTAGCAGTGTTCCAAGGGAGAGCATCCTGAACTTCTCCCTCACCAGAAACTTATTTAAGTTTCTCAGGTCTAGTATGGGCCTGAGACCCCCCGTTCTCTTTGGGACAAGGAAGTATCTGGAGTAGAAGCCTTTTCCCCAGAGCAGACCTGTGAGCTCTGAGAGCAGAAGGGGCTAGTGAAGGAGAGGTTGCATGGCTCTCCTGGAAAGAACCTGGGTGGTACCTTCTATAGGTGGAGGAGGTATCCCTCCCTTACCACCTGGAGTACCCACTGATACGAGATAACCTCGGTCCACCTGTGGGCAAAGAGTGCCAGGCAGCCCCCTGTGAGCTGGTGAAGGTCTCCGGGGGGGAGGGGAGGCCCTGCCCTGGGAGTCAAAAGCTCCCCCCAGGTTGGGCAGGAGCTGGGGTCTGTGGCTTCTGAATCTTTGGTTTCTGGGCTCCATGGCCTTGTCTTTTGAGGCAAGAACCCTGTTGCTGGCCCGCGAAGGGCTGGTAGTGATAACTCTGTTGGAATTGCCCTTTTTTCCTCAGGAAAATGGATCTTTTCCCCAATGGTTTCTTACGGGGAAAGGATGAGGTTTTTTTTTTTTTAGAGCCTCTGTCGGGTCACCAGATCGGCCTCAATCTTGGCTACTTTGTCGGCCAAAGGCTTGCCAAACAGGTTCTCCCCTGTGCAGGGGACATCAAGCAGCTTGTCTTGGACTCATTGCTCGAGGTTTGAAGACTGTAGCCAGGCCTGGCGCCGGGCACCAATGCCGTCCGCTGCGACCCGGGCTGCTGACTCGAAGCCGTCGTAGGCTGCCTGGGAAAGGAACTTAGAGCAATTCTTGATCCCAGAGATCAGAGCCTGGAACTGTTGGAGGGGTTCCCCGGCCAGTCCCGCTGAAAACCCAGACAACTCCTGGGTTAGAGCCTTCAGATACATGCCTATGTATAACTCATAGGCCTGGATCCAACACCCCAGCATCGAGCCCTGGTAACACTTGCGCCCAAGGGTGTCGAAAGCTCTAGCAGCCATTCCAGGGGGACAGACGAATGGGTCTTCTGGCTCTAAGTTTTTGCATGGTTGACTCGACAACCATAGAGTTACATGGGAGCTGGAGTTTTTTGAACCCCGGATCCTTCCGAACGTGGTACATGGCATAGAGGTGCTGACTGATCACCGGCACCAATGCCAGGGTCTCCCACATTCTAAGCAATAGCCCCTCAAAGATCAGCTGCACCAGCACCATGAGAGTCTCCTTGGGTGGAGACTCATACTGGAGAATCTCAAGCTCTTCCAGTGCGTGGGTCTTCCTCCACCTCGGTTTGCACCAAGAGGGCTCTGGCCATATCCCTGACAAAGTCAAGGAAGGCCACATCCTGCAGAGGGGAATGGCGCTGGGGCACCATTGGAAACGGGTCAGAGGGGATGTCTCGGTGCCATCTGGTTTCCGGGGATGCCTCGTCATTGGTCTCCCACTTGGGCTTGAGGGGTGATAAGTCCAAGGTCCTGAGACTCCTTGCCTCGAGGCCTGCATCAAGGTGCCATGGGTCTCCAGAGGAACTGGAGTCCGATTTTCAGAAATTCACTGGGGAGGATCGGATGCCCGAGGAACGGGACCTCGACCTCAACCGGGGCAGAGGGCTTACCCGAGGCCGGTAGTGCTCGGAGCTCGGCTCGACAACTGGGGACTCCCCTGCAGTCGAGGGCCCGGTCATCGGGGTAGATGATGCGGATGAACCAGCCATCAATGCCTGCTGCACGACCAGGATAGCATGCTCCAGTGCCGCCATTCTGGTTTCCAAGCCAGAAGGCTCCGCAGCTTTTGGCACAGGTACTGAGGTTCTCGGGTCTGGCGCCAGCACTCTCGCAAATGCATCCTCGACAAGGACTCGCAAAGTCACTGCTGGCCGAGGAATCCTTCTTGAGAACCTTGGTAGGATGCTTCTCGGAGTTGCCCAAGTCCCTCCGAGCGGTTTTGCCAGGTTTCAACAGTCGAACTTTGACGGACTCCAAGAATTTTTTTCTTCTTTCTCTTGGGGTCCAGGGTCTTCTCGGAGGAGTCACCGTAGGACACCAAGGACACCCGGGCCTCAAGGGAAATGCTGGGTTTAGAGATTGGCATCGGGGAAGCAGGTACCGAGTCGGATCTTGGGAATAGTTTCTCCTGCAACTCAGACTGCTTTTTATTGGTCTTAGGCATCATGGCCTGGCACAGGTCACAGGAGGTGCTGTCATGGTCTGGTCCCAGACAGCGAAGACAGCAGTCATGGGTGTCGGTGACTGATAAGGTTTGACTGCAGTGGTCACATTTTTTGAGCCCACCAGGAGACATGGTGGGGAGCACCCGGTCGGTCGACGACCCCGGGGCAAAAAAAGGCACAAATGCTGGTTGAGGCAAGCCTTCATCAAAAAGGAAACGGGAGCAGAGAACAGCGCCGGCTCGAGGCAGGAAAAGGAACCAGTACGCAAACCGGGAAAGCTCATTTTTAAGGATATTAGCAAGGATTTTCTCCTTGGGCAGGAAGGGGACTACGCATGGGTGGTAGCATGTCCCAAAAGCTTTCTTTGAAAGCTGGGGATGTGCGCCGCATGGTCTCCGTCAGCGCCGTCACCCACATGTGAGGACCGACTTCCTGCTTGTTCCTGGAGAAATTTGTACCTCTAAACATGTTTAAGCACATCAAACAGATCATTCTATGTGGACTTACTCTCAACTACAAACATACAGGAAGATTTTTTTATTCTTAAAGTGCTCCTTATTTATGTTACTGAACAAACTTAATAAGCACAGTGGGCGGGGGAGGGTCAATATTCAAAACACCAGCTGCACAGAAAAATAAGCAGATGATTTATCAGCTTAGTTTTATGCCCAATATTCAGTAATCCTATTGGTTTAGGTAGTACCACACAATATGCAGGTCTAAACTTAAATAGTGATGCTATCCTTAAACAGGTAAGTTATTTGGGCTGACCCTCCAAATAAATAAATATATCCAAACAGTGGATGAATATTGTCACTACCAGGATAAACTGGGGCCTCATCCCAGCCCCTCTTTTTACTAAATGGATACAGTTTGGATGGACATCAAATTGTCTGTTCAAAATTTAAGCACTTGATGGCCTGGAATTTAAAACAATTTGCCCGTGTGGTTAGAATTGACTGCTGACATCATAAGTGCTTTTGAATATTAACCCCAGTCAGTTTATGTAAAGTCATTTTTATTGTTATCACAAACGCATACAGTCAACATACTGATAGTCAACATATTTACAGTCAATCGGGCCAGCAAATGCCCCATGATGCCATCAGCAAAAGTAAATGCAGGTACAACCAAAGTCAAGAGAACACACCAAATGAAATTCTAAAATCAACAGAAGCCAAGAATTATAATCCGCACTTAGTCTTGAGCACAGGTAATTTCAAAGCGTTCAACACAGAGAACAACAGTGCTCTAACTGCCATGGCACTAAGCGGCCATATCTGAAGCCCCATGGGTGATGTTCTTACAGCAATAGAGAAACAGCCTTGAAGCCCCTCAAAGCGAGGACCTCCTCTGGACCTCCCCCTCCCTCCCCCCCTCTCCCAACCCACCCTAAGCCACCCATCCCCCGCCTTAACTAAAGCCTACACCACACCCCCCAATTCTCCCCAATATTCGTCAGCCGGGCATCCCTTTCCCATATTGGGGTCTCCTCCAATGACAGCAACCATTTCCTAAGGCGAGTCCCGTTCCCGATTGGGGTCTGAACTCGTGGTTGGTAATAATGGTGCCCAAATGGTTTGAAAGCGGATCCAGGCTTTATTCCCCAGAAGTCGTGCCGTTCTACCTTCCATACTCCTAAGGTCACCCACTAGTCGCTCCCACTCCACTATCCCTGGCCCGCCCTCCGCTAACCAATTTCACAAAATACAGTGTTTGGCTACTGCAAAACTCTTCTCACACAGCCTCCTCTGGGCAGCCGTTCCCTGAATCCCCACCCGACCTACATTAAATAAACACCACAGCGGGTGCAGGTCTACAGCCCCTCCCACCCAGATTGCCAATTTACTCCTCACAACCCCCCCCCAAAAGATTTGAATTACAGGGCAGAACCAAAACCGGTGTGATAGGGTGCCCGGGTTCCCTCTACAGAGACCACACACATCTGACGCCAAAAGTCCCATCTTCATTGCTCCAGTTTCAGGAACATACGCCCGCCACAGTAGTTTAAATTGCATCTCGCGGTATCTAACAGCCTCTGAAAGTTCTCGGATTCTATGAAAAGCAAGCTCCACCAAATCTATCGCGAGGTCCGCCACTCCATCCCGTTGCCATCGCTCCACCAGCGACACCAGTCTCCCCAAGTTTCCAGGGGGAGCCAAGAGTTCCCGCAGCTGCCCAGTGGTACAATACTCTTGACATTGTGCCATTACTGACCAAAGACTATGCGCCCGAGAGAACAGCTCAGGTCCCCCAGGGATACTGCTCACATAATGCCGTACCTGTAAATAGTAATAAAATGTCTCTTTCTTCAGATTATACTTTCTCGACAAAATTTGAAAAGAATCAAGTTGGTCCGTATTCTCCATTCGCAACTGCCCAAGATACTCGAGACCCGCCCGCGACCAGAGTTGGCTCACCCCGCTGGCAATTCCCGGCTTAAAATTCCCATTGCCTCTCAGAGGCAGACAGTTCGTGGCGTTCCAAGGTCGACCGCAGGTTCGACATAAGAATTTCCAAACCACACGGAGCGTGCGGAGATAGGGGGACGCTCGCCACGCCAACGGGAGCGCCATGCCCCCACAGTGGAGCAGATAAACTCTATACCACCTCTCAGAGAATTGATCGAGCAAAGCGATCGGTAGCCTCTCAGCATTCCCCAGCACCAGGTCACTCAGTCGCCGCGTGACATAACAGAGATTATAAGACCGCAAGGGGGTGAGACCTAACCCCAGTCAGTTTAAAACATTTATATGCACATATAGCTCTAAACTACTTTCAACTGAAAAATTTGTCTCCAATTGTCAATTTTTTATGAATACGAATGCCTCTAACCAATTATTAAGATGAAAGTCAAGCCAATGGCTCAGTGGCAGTGATGAGTGTTACCTGACGTTCATTCCTAGCTTGGTTTCTGCTCCTGTTCCACATGTAACAGGCAACTAGCAGTGTAATGAAAACAGGGTTTAAAACCATCATAAAACAGCAACACCTAAAGGCTGGCTTAAAAGCATATGCATTCCAGGGGGAAACTATGGTCAATGCAAAGACCAGGCTAGAAGGGAAAGTTATAAAATGAGAGGGCAGGGGTGTGTGGGGGGGATCCCAGGTAGCTGGACATAAAAGCTCATGGAACTGTGTTGCTGGTTAAGAGCCAGGTCTTATTGAGCTGGCAGCCCAAAAAGATCTGGAGGAAGCTGTCAAGCACCCCTCACTCCCCCAGAAAACAAAATACATTACCTGAAAGCTCATGGAATTTGGTAATGGTGCTCATGTCCTCTGCATTAAATAACCTTAAGTCATCTTCATTCTCCATAATCGTCTGCATAACCATGAGGAAATTCCTCAGGTAGTACGGTTGCCATGAAACATCCGACACAGAACTCTTGTTCTGGACATCTTCATTTTGTATTTTGAAATTTTCAGTGTTATTAGCTTTACATCCTGACTCCTGGAAAGCCTTTAAAAAATCATTTAACATTATTCCATTTTCTAAAGTATTAAGACTTTCCATGGGAAGTATTTCTCTATTGCTGCTGCAACTGTTAATATGATCAAAAACTTCCTCCTTTGAACCACAGAAAGAAGAAATATTTATCTGTGTCCCTGCCGTTGTTTGGGAATGATTAGGCGACCTAGCCTGACAGCTACTTGAATGCACTGCATGACTGCCTTCCCATTTAGGAACCGCTGCCTCAGAACTTTTTTGCATTCCAGTTAGATTTCCTTCTAAAGGTGGAAAAGTATTTGCAGGAATTCTCATAGATGGCAACATTATTAGCGGCATACTCTCAAGGCAGGTATCCTTTTCCATTTTGCTATCCACTTGTTTACTTTCCTGATTTTTACATTCTACAGCCAAATACTCTCTCTCAGTGTATTCCGTAACAATGCTTAAGCCGTTGGCCCTTGCAGGATATTTAGGCTCTTCACACCAATTTTCTTTCTGAGAATCATTCAATAAACCAGAATCGCCAACCCTTTCTTCAGAGTTATTGGCCCCACAATACACAGTCTTGGCTGATGAAGTCTCTTCTCTTTTTGAGCGTTTGCTTCTACCTTGCATTTGGAAGCTCCTGGACAGTTTAGATGACAAACTCCCCAAGGACACAGTCTTTACTATATTAACTCTTGGTTCTTCTGAAGCAACACATCCCTCAACATTTTTCTTAAAGTAAGGGCTAGCCTGCCTCTTTCTATCTTCTTTTAGTCTTATGGAGTTGCTCCTAATGGGACTAGTCTTTGTTTGTAGCCTCAGGGCTTTCTGTGGTGAGTGCACAGGAAGACTTGTATTGGAGCCCTCTGCTGCTGAGCTCGACGTCACAGGCATGCTGGTCTCTGAATGAACTAGAATCACATCATTGTCATCACTATTTTGAGTCTTTTGGCAAACATCATCTAAGTGTTTGTTTATCCCATATCTTGGGACCATTGTACCACAAATAGGGCAAGCAAGTCTGGCAGGCTGTGCATTATTAAAAAAAGCAAGGATAGAGGGAGCTCTGGCTGCTGCCGTTTTACTTGTATCACTTTCATTTTTCTTTATTTTACCAATGGATAGGGTTCTGCAGGCTCTTTTCTTCACTGGAGGTTTTATTTCTGCCATTCTAGGGCAATGCCCATAAATTACAGGAGCTACCTTATTTAATAGGAATGACACACTTATTTAGGAACTTAAATTTTCTTGACTTCATTATATCTGTCTGTGCGTCTCTTTAAATTTCCTGTGAAGAAAAAAAACAGATAAGGACTTCAGAGATTTTTAATTGCGCATTTATCACCACATATAATGAGTGAAGATGACAGAGAAGCAAATTGTGATATAAGTTAATATGGCCCTTACCTCATGCAGTACTGATCTGTGTTACCAATATTTCAAAGGTAAATCAGAGAGCCATGGTCTCTCTTCTTATTCTAAATATTTTTTCAGGAATAATGAAAGTATTCATGACTAGAGATCTCCTACTACAAAAAAAATTTATATCAATGTCATTCTGATATTTGCATACATTTCTGAAATGCATACTCCAGTCTTTAGTTATTTATTTAACATTTACTTATTTAAAATTCTTATATACCATCTTCCATGTTTCCTAGGATGTAATCAAAGTGGTGTGCAAGACTATAAACATCAACCAACTTACCTCCTCAAGGATGGACATTCATAATTGTTCTAGATTCCATCGCAAGGATGGAGGGGTACTCATTCTCTGAAACAAGCATCTGAACCTCAAACTAATTACCTCACAATCATCCTATACTCTAAACATCCTACTAATGGAGAACACACAAATAACAATATGCCTAATACACAGGTCCCTAAACGCTGTCTGATGAGCTCTCAGCTATACTAGATCTGGCCTGCACCTATTCTAGCAGATATAAACCTTTCAACATGCTCAGAGACTTCAACTTGACTTCATCACCCGCAACACAAGCCAACTCCTTTCTAGATGCTTTAAATGTGATGGACCTTACCCAAATCATAGCAGGACCAACAAATATTGGTGGAAACACAGTAATGCAGATGCATTCTCAGTGCTAGTAACATCGATAATAAAATCATATGTATGAGGTCATTTGTTAATGGTGTTAGGAAACATTATCTGTTGTAGAGCCCATTTTCTTCCCATACTAATACTGTTAGTAAAGACCACCTTGTCATTAGTTCTTAGAGACAGAGAGATTATTTGTCTACGATTTGTCTAAATAAATAAATAAAGATCAAACTAGATAAAAGAGTTTGGAATACAGTTTTCAAATCAAAATAAATATATTTATGAGATCACTCCTCCTTAATCATTACATTGAAGCAATGACAATCCTAGACCTATAGCATCGCTTCAGCACACTGAATAATGCAGTTTAGCAACAATACAAGGCTGAGTCACATCACTGCTGTTTTGGTTTAGGAAAAAATAATTTTCTAATCAACTGCTAACAAAGCAATATGATTAATTTACCATGATGTCTTGTTTCCTATACCAGTGCATTCATCTGCCTCAACCCTCTTACAAAAGCCCTACCTTGCAGCAGTGTTCCTACTTTTTAGGACTATCCCAGGGATGGTAACGAAAGAAAAACTATCACCCTCTTCGAGAATAGGATGACCTTTTGGAGCTATGGACCTCAGTATCACGTTATACAGAAGTGAGTTATTGTTACCTATAAACATAACATGTATAGGTCTGCTTAATGCATGTATGCCCAGTATAACACATAGTAACTGTTTCACTTACTAAGAGCTCTCTGGATTTATACTTAGGATTTTTGTCAGTCCCGGGTCTGTAGTACAACTCCGGAGCGCGGTTTAAAGCTCTAATACTGTCCCCGCACAGATGAGTTTATTATTCATTGACACATGTGAACACGTTTTTATACAGAACTTTATCAGATAAATAGTTGGAGACTTCTCAAACCCACATCCAAAATCTCAGCGCTACTAATCTAATAACCGCCACAAGAGCTTCACGTTCTCAATCACTGTGCTTCCCATACCCGGCCGCCTTCCCCAGGAAGGAGGCCGCCATAGTTGTACGTCATATCATGCAACTTTATTCAGGTGCTCGTCGGAGACAATCGGACAAAACAGAAAGGAGGCAAGGGGCGGAATCAGTCAGAGGCGTGGAGGGAGCGGGAGGGTTTGCGTCACTACTCACTACGGCCTAGTACGCTCTGGACTCAGCTGCTGCGCGGCCGCGGACACAAATGCGGCTTTAGAGAGGGTCAATCTTTCTTGCCCGCTGCGATCTTGTTAGTGTTATGTTACCCGTAGCAGATTCACTGCTACTCGTGGGATAGAATGAAATCTTTGCGAGCCGGGCAGCCTCCCAGTTTACTACTAGTTCTCGTTAGGTTTCCCACAAGAGCATTCACCAATTTAACTCAGGCGGGCCTGGAGCTCCTTGCGGACATAAGATGTGCCACGCGGAGTCAGTCCCAACTGGTCCAAAAGGTCCCGCATCCTGTACGTGTCACTATAGCAAGTGCAACCGGCAGGATCCGAAAGAGTACATCCATCCCTTCGTTGTTCACACCTAGCTATAAAGCAATGACTTTCCCACCATGCATCTTTACGCATATACAGTAAATCGTGGTCATTTAAGTGGTTTATGCATTAAATGACCACTTATGTGTGTAGTCTTGTCAGTCCGTATTCTGAAAGTACACATCATTAACCGATGGCCTGTATTTCACTGTAAGCATGCACAGGGCAGAATTTGGGCACTATGTAGGTAGAGCGCAATTTATACCTATAAATTATTGAATGCCCTAATTTAGGTGTTCCTGCAAAAACGGCATAGGCATTCACACCGTCCATAGGGTTGGTGGATGTGCTCATATCTTACATTTACATGCTTTTTCACCACTTACACCCCTATTCTATAAAGTACACACATACCTTATATAACAGTCAAGAAATCGGACAATGCATTGCTTTTTGGCAGAATGGCTATGAAGGACCTAGACAAGATTCTCAAGAACACAAATGTCTCTCTCCATACAAAGATTGGACTTGTTCAAGCCATGGTATTTTCAATAACATCATATGGATGCAAAAGTTGGACTGAAAAATATAAACAGGAAAGAAAATTGATGCCTTTGAATTATGGTGCTGGTGATGAATACTGCCCGAAGAACAAACCAGTCAATACTAGAGGACATCAAACCTAAGCTTTCTTTAGAAGTTCAGATGACAAGACTTTGGCTTTCATAGTTTAGGCACATCATGCGAAGAGAGAGATCTTTAGAGAAAGGCATCATGCTTGGCAAGGTAGAAGGTCAACACAAAAGAGGAAGGCCAGCAATGAGATGGATCGATACAATAACAGCAGCTATAGATGCCAGTCTGTCAACAATGAGCTGCCTGACTGAAGACCGAACACAATTTAGGACAATTATCCAGAGGGTCGTCAAGAATCAACAGCGACACGACATCACTTAACAACAACAACCTTATATTATAAAATAGGGATGATTTATATTTAAACTCATGTAAATCTAGCCCTGCCTTATAGAATTATAGGAGTAGCCTAGTGGTTGGGGCAAGGTACTTCAGGCCGGAAGGTCGGGGGTTCAAATCCCACTAGAGGACAGCAACCTTGGGCCGGAAGGACTGGGGTTTCTAGTCCCACAGGTGCTCCTTGTGGTCTTGGGCAAGCCACTTAACCCTCCATAGCCCATGTTACCTGTAAAATAGTTATCTCCAAGTTATAATGCCCTGTTCAATGTAATTTCAGTTTGTTCAATGTAAACCGCACTGATGCAGAATAGCACGGTATATAAGAGAATGTAAATAAATAAATAATAAATAAATGTCCAATAATGGTTTATCAAGTTTTCCTCCCAGATATGCTAATTACCTTAAGCTGTGGAATTTGTTGCCAGAAGATGTAGTTAAGTGTAAATTGTGTGAAAAAATCCTGTATTTTAAATGTACTAGCTACTAGTTTCAATCTCTTAGTTTTAGTACTATTTGAAAAGGTAGTTCTACTCCACTGACATCTTACCTCCTTTTCAGCCCTCTCTTCTCCAAGCTGAAGAGCCCTAACCCGTTTAGCCTTTCTTCATAAAGGGGATGAAACAGCTCCCCTATCATTTTATTGCTGTTCTCTGGCTATATATTCTTTTTCAGGGCTTCTTTTCTGCAGGTGCTTATAATGATACTAACTGTTTTTATGACTACAGGGGTACACAGAACTGTAGGGTGCCGATAAGTATTTGGTAGAAGAAAGGCCTAGCAATCTACTTCAGGTAGCACCTTGCCAAGAAAACCCAGGGGCTGAGTGACTAGGAGTCAGCATAGACACAATGGCACACATTGCAGAATGTGTCCCAGCTTATAATCAAAGCGGGTCTCTGAGACAATGGGAAATAGTCTTTTGCCCAAGGTCACACAGAAGGTCAGTGGCAGAAGCAGGATTTGAACTCTGGCTTGCTTGCTTCTCACTCTATTGCCATGACCAGTTATTCCAGTAAAGAGTAGCTGTAGCTGAAACAAAAAATAAGATTTGTGTAATCATCAAGACCTAGAATATAATGCCAAGTTATATAGTTATACAGGACTGCTCTGTAAGAGGTAATGTTGTGGTGATCATAATTGTTGAGATCAATTATCAGAGTCCTGGGAGAAGGTGCCCTGGTGCATGAAAGTTAATTGAGGTCAGCCTAAAGCTGAAGGGTCTAAGGCAGTGGTTCCCAAACTTGGGGGGAAGGGAGGGTCAGGCTTCCAAATGAGGTCACATCACCAATGGATAGGGTCACAGAAATATGACCATTTCCCCATCTATCTGAACTTTCACTATAACCTATGCCAATTCACCAGCCAGCATGTGGCCTGTGAGCTAGTGAACATTCATAGGTCCTTGCCCCTCCTGGGTAAGTTACTTGTGAGGCTGAAAACCCCATTCTGAGTACTGGGATCAGTGCTGACAACTGCTACTGTTGCTGCTGCCTTCCTGCTTTAGATGAATGGAGGGAGGGGAAGGAGGCTGGAGATCTGACAGTTTGATGATATCATCATCATGGGTCATGTGAATTTTCTGTTATTAAAATGGGATCATACAAGATAAATATTGGAGAAGCACTAGTCTAAGGTGTGCATTAGTCCTAAGGGCCTGTACATTTTTATTATTTCCAGCCCAGTGGAAATCAGAAATATATAAAAGGGATCCAGACTGTCTGGCTGGCTGTTCATCTGTCTGAGGACAAAATAACTCCAAAATTTTAACAGAAGCAGATGAAACTTAGCATGTAAGAAAAACTGGAAAAAGACACATTGAGTTTGAAAATGCCAGGGCTTCCAGCAAAATAAGCCCCTTAAGAACTAGCTCAATGTATTTCTAGGGGAAGAAGAGTTCCAGCTTCTGTAGCTTATTAACTTATATACACGGAGGCATAACAGGTACAGAATTGCTCCTTTCAAACTCCCCCTCCCCCCCTGCACTCTATCCCACCACAAAAAATGCCCCCCCCCATTACTCCACCACACTGCACTCTGCCCCAACCCACAAAAAATACTCTCTATCAACCCACTAAATACTGCCACCAAAAAAAATATCCCCCACAACTGCCTCATCAGTCTGCAAACTCGCCCAGTAAAGTCACTAAAGAGGCTAAAGCAACATTGTTGTTGTTCTTGATTAGATGTAATACATTCTTCAGCACTGAAACAGTCTATATATGCTTTTTTTTTCCTCCGGCAAGTCAAATTAAAACAGCTTACTTTTTCCCAGGTGTTTTTCTTCCAGCAAAACCAGCTGAAGCAGAGTTAACACTTATGGGGCCTATCTACTAAACCATGCTAGCCCTGCAGTAGTAGCTAACATGGAAATACCACCCCCATGGTAGCAGCTAATGCAGTGGAAAGGCAGATAGCGCAGGCGCTTTTCTGTGATATCTGCATTTCGTGTGTAATAATCATGGGAAGGCAGGATCAGAGCAGGGAGTAGGTGTGCCGATCGTTTGCAACGACTACATGAAAGCTTGTCATGTGATGGCTGCCAAAACCAGGCTGATCATAGCTGCAAATAATGCCACCTCAAGAGATGGCGTTATCTGCAGCCACTGCCAAGCAGCAGCAGCAGCTGCCATCTCCTCAGCACCTTATCCCCCCCCCCCCCCCAACCACCAATCTGTGATCATTGCCAGTGCCATGAATGGATCAATCCATGGCATCAACAATGTGAAAGGGCTGGACTCCAACCCTCCCTTCAGCACCAAACTCCTGGACAGCTCCCAGTACCTATGAGAACTGTCCAGGGATATCTAAGGCAGCCCTATAAAAACCTTCATGTCTGGCTAGCCAGTCAGCAACCCTCCCCCCTATTTACTTATGTAAACCAGGCAAGCCAGTCTGACCCCTCCCCCCACAAAAAAAAGCTGTTTACTCTATGAACAGAATCGGGGTCAATGCCCAAAATATGTAAGTACTTACAAATTGTTGATAGATTTTGAAATCATCTTTTTCATCAGCATATATGACTTGATCCTTGTCATATGTAAGACCCACCCTCTAAATCACATTGCATGTAAACATTGGGAGAATTTCTTCTTAAAATTAAAAACAAAGTAAGTAAAAGGGTTTTTTTTGTTTGAAGAAGCACTTTTCAAGGAAAGTCAGGTGAATTTTGTTGAAAGATATTTCAATAGTTTGCATAATGTTTATGTATTTTTCTTTGTTTTTTTTAAATTCTTTATTTTTCTGTTTTATACACCAATTTTATGTAGTTCTGTTGCATGTTTTAGCACAACCCATTTGGAACTTTGAAATTATTCATAGCCCACAAATCCAAATAAATAAATAAATAGACTGATTAAGGACAGTATCTAATTACATTGACTTGTCATGAGTAACAGATTGTTAAAGCTCTGAATCTGGGGTATATTTTACATGTCAGCATAAGTGCCTCGCCTTCCAATGTGAAACAAAGCCTGTTGATTCAACAGGCCTAGTGACCAGTAAGAAAAGAAAAAAGTTTGGCCTTAGCCCATCTTGTTTGGAATATCTTCCCATTAGAGAGAATGCAGAATTTTTGCCACATATGAAACATGGAAACTTTCAGAGATGGAAGAGTAAAGGCCTCGGTATACTGAGGTAGTGGAGACTAAAGACTGTTTAGTATCATTTCCACAACTTAAAGAGCAATATCATTACAAGCTTAACTATTATGTACATATTAAACATTATCTCCAATCGTTATTGGCTAGTGATGGGAGGGTTTCAAGCCAAAAAAAACAAGCTTTAATGGATCTATATTGAATCAGAGTGAACAGAAGGACGATTGCATTGGTATAGAAGGGAATAACTAGAGAAGTTAAAAATCCTTTTTGTTAACCATTCAAAAGTAGGAAAAATACTTAAATGTAAATGATTTGGGAGAGGACTTTCACACTAATGTTGTAAAATCTCACAAGCTTATGGAATATGCTGCCCTGAGAGACAAAGTTTAAATCTCTACATAGAAGATGCATGCATCTAGTGTGGACATGGAAAACTGGAGTGGTTAATACATACAAGGACACTTTAAATGTCTTGGCTCTATTAAAAGATTCACAGTCTGACTCCATGACTTCTGCAACTCTTGATTTCCTGCACCATGTCTGTACATAGAGATTGGCTACTGAAACTCTTTGATAAAAGAACTGTCCTGTTTCTTGGTTTCATTGGGAAGGTCTTCCCAAACCTTGCCAGTGACACTAGAAATGCCATAGGGATTTTTTTTTTTAAAAGCAGTATTGCAGTTGGGTGCATTATTATTTTTAAAATACTTTACAAGGTATTTGCATGAGTATAATTCTATTAATTATACTTTTATCAGCCTTCTAAGCTTATTACCTTTATTAATGCTAAGCAGATTGTTTCTTTTTCACTTAAGCCACCTGAAACTTAGCTCAGCTTAGTAGACATACCCCTACCGGTTAATCTGGACTATCTGCAACTAGGTCCCATGTTATTCAGTGGGCCTAGTTGCAGATAGCCCAGGTTAACCTTTAGCCCAGCTTAGTGGACATGACCCTTAGACTCTTGCTTTGATTGTATGTTGCTGTGTTCAGGCATTTGCTAGTTTTTCTTTCTGTTTGTATTTACGTTTTGGGGTTTATATTCCTTTTTATGGTGTAAAAATGTTTCCCTTAAATTGAGGGCTCTTGTGATTGTCTGTTTATAAATTTAAAAAAAGGATTATGTCAAATGTAAACATACTGAAGACATTTACATTCATACTGTATTAGTCCTACCTCAACATTATATCATTTGGGATGCAGTGTGCCCACAGGTCCCAAATCTCATAAAATAAACATTCAATAAGCAGCCAGAAGCCTTTTTAGTAGGTATTACAGACAACATCCATAGCTTTACAAAAATTCTTTGAAGAAAGAATGCTTGGTTGCAAGGAGATGTGTGATGTTATAATGAACAGATGAAAAGACCTCAACAGTGACATTATGGAGGCATCAAATTACTCCCTTTTGAGAATGGAAAAGCTGTCTGCTATAAAACCCACCTTAAAGCACAGGAAAAATTATTCTTGTCTAACAATGAGATTGAGAAGTGAATTAGTTAATAGAATAGTGTTAAATTGTTTACTTCTTAATGAAAGAACCATTTTATTGCTAGTTTTAACCTTATGTTATTAAGGTGCAGCTTCTGAATTCTGTTCTAAAATATACCTTATTTTTGGCATGTAACACAAAGTCTGGACAGAATTGAAAACAATAAAACAAATTAAACTATTAATTAAATTACACATGCTTGGATACGTAAAAGGTTTAGAGCTGAACTGTGAAGATCCTGTTAAAATTAAGCAAATGTTGTGAAAAACAGAAATTTGTATATAACTTTGGACCTAGGCACTTTGTAAATCCATTCTCACAATGTTAGTCAACAACAGCTGAGCAGAGTCGAGTTCCCTCATTACACCCCAGGAAATTGCACAATTATCTATCCACAGACTTTTGTGCATAATCATAATTTACCAAAGCCAGCAGGAGAGGGAGTCAGGGCTGCTATCCACAGATGAAGAGGAGTTATGCTGTCTTGTTCCTGTATGGCTCTCTCAAAATGTTAGCCATGCAGTCCCAAAGTCCTGTGCTGTTTTCAGGACTTTATGGATAGTGCTGTATTTCAGGCACTGCGTGGCTCACACACTGAGAAAATAAGCCAAGAGAGGGGGACTGAGGGACACAGTGATGAAAGAAGGGATGAACTGGGGAAGAGGGAGAGAGTTGAGAGCATGTTAAGGTGGGGTGAAAGGGAAACAACCATCTGCATGGGAGCGGCAGCAGGGTGATGGAGAAACAGAGGGGTGACGTCCTATAAACAAATACACACAAGACATATAGACAAAAAGTGCTTATTTCATACTATTTAAAATTAATTTGCTACAAAATCTTCATTCACTGTACCACATTTTATTCTTGTGCTATAGTGATACAGCAAGCATTGAGGTAGTAGGTTTTATGCAGAATTTTCATGGCAACCTCATGTGAGTGTGTGTATGCATGTTTTCAAGTACACTTGAATAGGGTAGAAGTGGCCTTAGGTGTTTGCTCCCCAAAGTATTCTTAATTCAGATGGAATGAAGCCTTCTTACATTGTTGTAATGTATTACAATTCCTGTTGAAATGCTGTTCTATTTAATATTTTGTATACAAATATTATAGCAATTGCCTTTGCATAATTTGCATTTTTTTTAACACACAAAATTCTCTTATGCAATTGACCACCAAGTTATGACCATACTAATATTTCTCATGCCAGGGTAATTAATTTCAAAGCTTCATGATTTACAATATCAAAGAATATTATGGTAGCATGGGATTCTTGGGGTATAAAGTACATCATCTGTCAGATTTGCAGATGTAGAGCTACAGGTCACCAATAAAGCACAGTTACTTACCTGTAACAGGTGATCTCTGGGAACAGCAGGAATAAGTCTTCACATATGGGTATCGTCGGTACCGACGGAGCCTGCGCGGGAACGCTCCCCAGCGTCCTGAAAGAAAGCTTTTGGGAGCATCCCACAGCGCCTGCGCGCTGCCTTCCCGCCTTTCCTAACTGCCTCTCTCCAGCTCGAGTTTTAAAGCTGAGACAAAGAGAGAGAGAGGAAAGGAAAGATAGATAGAGAGAGAGATACAACTCCTAGGGGAGGTGGGTGGGTTGTGAAGACTTATTCCTGCTGTTCCCAGAGATCACCTGTTACAGGTAAGTAACTGTGCTATCTCCAGGAACAAGCAGGAATGAGTCTTCACATATGGGGACTCCCCAGCTAGAGATGCCTGGGAGATCACCCAGATTGTGAGTCCCTGGGAAGGGCTCTACCTCTACCCATGAATCTCAGGCATCCAGTTCAGGGATGGAGGGTAGAAGTTGATTAGGTATGGAACAGGTGTTTAAGAACAGCCTGACCAAACAAGGCATCCCGGCGGGAGTCCTTGTCCAAGCAGTAATGGGCTGTGAAGGTATGAACCGATGCCCAAGTGGCCGCTCGACAGATTTGGTCGATGGACACAGAGTTTAGATGAGCCATAGAGGTTGCCATGGCCCTCACATTGTGAGCTGTGACATGGCCCTCCAGAGAAAGGTTCTTACTTTGATAGGCAAAGGAAATACACTGAGCAATCCAATTGGACAGAGTTCTCTTAGAGACTGGAAGTCCTAAATGAGAAGGATCAAAAGCAACAAAAAGTTGAGAGGACTTTCTATGTTGCTGTGTCCTGTGTAAGTAGAAAGCAAGTGCTCTTTTACAATCCAGGGTATGAAGATTCCTCTCTGCACTTGATGCATGAGGTCCTGGAAAAAAGACAGGTAAAAAGACCTCCTGGTTCAGATGAAAAGGTGAGACCACTTTAGACATAAAGTGTGGATTAGTTCTGAGGACTACCTTGTCATGATGGAACCTTGTATAAGGAGGATTAGCCACTAAAGCTTGCAACTCACTGATACGGTGAGCTGAGGTGACTGCAATGAGAAAAATAACCTTCCAAGAAAGGAATTTTAAGGAGGTAGTGGCTAAGGGTTCAAAGGGTGGCTTCATAAGCTGGCCAAGAACCAGATTTAAGTCCCAGGCCACTGGAGGTGGTCTAATGGGAGGTTTAGTCAAAAGAAGGCCTCTCATGAATCTTGCTATAAGAGGATGAGAGGAAATAGGTTGTCCATTAAGAGGCTTAAGGGATGCTGCAATAGCACTCAAATGGACTCTGATTGAATTTGTTTTAAGACCTGCATGGGATAAATGCAGTAAATAGTCTAGTAAAGAATGCAAAGGTATTGCAAGAGGGTTGAGACCCTTCTCTGCACACCAAATGGAAAACCTTTTCCATTTAAAAGCATATGAGCGTCTGGTGGAAGGCTTTCTGGAAGCATGAAGGATATCCTTCACTTGCTGAGAAAGTTGTAAATCTTGAAGGTCTAGGCCTTCAGCAACCAGGCCCTGAGATGAAGAGACTGAGGATTTGGGTGCCACAAGGTTCCCTCCTCCTGGGAGAGGAGATCTGGAGCAGACCCCAGGTCTAGGGAGGGAGCTTGAGAGAGATGCAGAAGTAGAGGGTACCACACTTGGCGTGGCCAAAGTGGTGCTATGAGGATCATAGTCCCTTTGTCTCTCTGAAGCTTGAACAGAGTCTTGGGGATTAGGGGAATAGGTGGAAAGGCATAAAGGAAGTCTTGCCCCCAATGAAGGAGGAAGGCATCCCTGGCCTGAACTCCCTGACATGGAATCCTGGAACAGAACCGGGGAAGTTTGGCATTCCACGGACTTGCAAACAGGTCTATGTCTGGGGTACCCCAAATCCGAAAAATTCTGGCTATCTGGTCCCCATGGAGGGACCATTCGTGCGGAAGCAGAACTCGACTGAGTCTGTCTGCCCAAGAGTTTTGAACTCCTGGAAGATATACTGCCATGAGATGGATTTGATGCTCTCTGGTGAAGGCCCACAATCTCAGAGCTTCGTTGCAAAGCGACAGAGAGCCAGTTCCCCCCTGCTTGTTCACGTAGAACATAGCTACCTGCTTGTCCGTGTGGATGAGGACTGTCTTGTAGCTGAGCAGGGTGTGGAAGACTCTGAGAGCCAGAAAGATCACTCTGAGCTCTAAGAGGTTGATATGAAGATATGTCTCCTGTGGAGACCAGATGCCCTGGGTCGAGAGATCTTGTAGATGAGCCCCCCAATCCTTTGGAGAGGCATCTGTTGTAAGGGTTGCTTGGGGTAACATCTGTTGAAAGGGGGACCCCAGCAACAGATTCTGAGTGGACTTCCACCAGTGGAGGGACGAAAATAGGTGACTGGAGGTTGCTATTTTGTCTGACAGGCAACCTGATGCCTGGGTCCATTGGGTGGATAGGGTCCACTGAGCTGCTCTCATGTGAAGGCGAGCATAGGGAACCACAGGCACCGTGGATGCCATGTGGCCTAAAAGTTGCAACATCTCTCGAGCAGTTAAATGGGATTTTAACTGAATCTGGGAGGCTAACTGCACCAAGCGTAGGCAACGGGCCTGGGGAAGATAGGCCCTTGCAGTTCTGGTATCCAGTAAGGCCCCTATGAACTCTAGAGACTGAGTAGGGATAAGATGGGATTTTGGAATGTTGATTACCAGTCCCAGATACTTAAGAACACGCCTTGTGCAGGCTAGAGAAGTCTGGGCCTCTGACTGGGATGGAGCTCGGATGAGCCAGTCGTCCAGATATGGGAAAACGAATATTCCTAGAGTGCATAGGAATGCAGCTACTACTGCCATGCATTTTGTGAACACTCTTGGAGCAGAGGCCAGACCGAAAGGAAGCACTTTGTATTGGTAGTGCTTTCCTTGGTACAGGAAGCGAAGGAATCTTCTGTGTGTTGGATGGATGAGAACATGGGTGTACGCATCCTTGAGATCTAGAGAACAAAGCCAGTCCTGACTCTGGAGGTATGGAAGGAGAGTTCCGAGAGAAGTCATCTTGAATTTCTCCTTGCATAGAAACTTGTTCAATTCTCTGAGATCTAATATGGGTCTGTAGCCCCCTATTTTCTTTGGGATGAGAAAATAGGGGGAGTAGAACCCTGAGCCCTGTTGAAGAAGGGGTACTTCTTCTATTGCCCCTTGGGCAAGAAGGGTAGCAATCTCCTGACCTAGAAGGGTGAGGAGAGATGTTGGAGAATTGAACTGTTTCACCATGGTGTGAGGAGGAAGGTTTAAGAAATGAAGTTTGTACCCTTCCCTTATGATGGAGAGGGTCCAGTGCTCTGCTGTGATTTGTTCCCATCTGGGAGCAAAGTGAGCTAACCTTCCTGGGATGGTGAGGGGCTCTGGATGTTCTAGAGCCAGAAAGGCTAAGTTCTCTAGTGGAAAGTCAAAGGCCCTGAGGAGGCTGAGGCTGTTGGGCCGTAGCAGTCCTCGCAGCCTGGGTTTTGGCCTGTTTTGGTTGTTGCTGCCTCTTTGTAGCAAAACGACCTTGAGAAGAGGCCTGACCATAAGAAGAAAATTTCCCTTTCTTTGGGAAAGATCCATTTTTGAACAGCCTCTTTTTGAAAGGAGCAGTAGTAGACTTTGAAAGTCTATCTAAAGCAGAATTTTCAGCATCCATCTGGTTGGCCTTTGCTTGCCAATCTTTGCCAAACAGGTTTTCGCCTGTACAGGGAAGGTTACCTAGACCATCCTGTACCCAGGATTCCAAATCAGAGGCTTGCAACCAAGCAACTCTGCGTGCACCTATGGCAATAGCCAAGGCTCTACTGACCCCCTCAAAAGAGTCAAAGGCTGCACGGTTGGAAAACTTGGATACATCCTGTGCCTGTTTAAGCCAGGTGATATATTCTTCTCTTATCTTCTGACATAAAAGGAGATAAGGTTTGCAGAAGATATGTAACTTCTTTTAGAAACATCCCCATATAGAGATTATAGGAGTTGATTCTGGCTACAAGCATACTGGCCTGGAAGATTTTCCTGCCAAAGGCATCTAGGGTTCTGCATTCTCTTCCTGGAGGAGCAGAGGAGTGCCTTTTTGTACTCTTGATCTTTTTCATAGCAGACTCTACCACAATGGAGTGGTGAGGAAGCTGAGTCTTATGAAACCCAGGACAAGGGGGAACATGATACATGGTGTCCAACCTTCTGGAATGAGGGGAGGTGGTGAGAGGAGTCTCCCATATGCCCAACATGTGTTCATAAAGAATCTCATGTATTGGTAAGGTGGCTGCCTCTTTAGGAGCCTTAGGATATTGTAGGATATCTAATTTTTTGGCTCTAAGTTCAGTCTCAGAGGTCACTGAGATGGACAGGCCTTTGGCCACCTCCCTAATAAAGTCCTGAAAAGACAAGTCTTCAGGAGGAGACATTCTCCTTTTTGGAGAAGAGGGTTCCTGAGGAAGGATCCCCGATGCTTCAATTGAGGCCTCTGAAGAGTCAGAGTCTTCAGAAGAATCGAAGTATCGACTGGATGCTCTCGTAGAGCCCGATACGCGTACCGGGAGGTATCGACATCGGGAGTAATCGGTACCGGGCCGGTACTGATAGGCATCACTGGATAGCATACCGCTGCTGTCAATGCTGATGTCGATGCAAGCGGTACTGGTATCGAAACCGGAATCGGATCCTGTACCGGAATCGGTACAGGTACCGACAATGGGGTTTGTTGCGGTACCGCAGGCATTGCAGCTTGAATAAATGCCGTGATGGCACGCTTCATGGTCAGAATATTCTGATCCATTGACACCACCAATGTCTGGATATCGGTACCGGTAGAAACTGCCGGTACCCCAGAACATTGTAACAGGTGATCGGTCGAGGCCGAGCCATCGATGTCAACCTGTGACCCCATAGGTAGTGCTTTGGAAGCCGGAGCCTCCCGCCGGGGTAATTTTGCCGGTGTGGTATCCTCAAGAGTAAGCCCGGGGGCATCTCGATACTTAGAGGGAGATGAACTCTTTGAGGACCGGCCAGATTTAAGTTTGGTTACCTGAGATCCATGGGATGAAGAAGCAGCCCTGGAAGACGTCGATGCCATGGAAGCTGCATCGGAGGGAAACAGGGTACTGAGCTTAGCTGCCCAATTCTGTAACCCTCTTTTGGACATCATGGAACAGGACTCACAATCCGCAATGGAGTGGTCAGGACCTAAACATTTTAGACACCAGTCATGGGTGTCGGTGACAGAAATAGTGATACTGCACTTTGTGCATTTTTTAAACCCAGAGGCGGGTTTTTCCATGAGGGAAAAATCTCTCTGTAGGCCTAAGGCCCCAGAAGAAAAATGCACTGAAAAAAGTAGAAGTTTATTTTTTAAAGAAAGAAAAAGAACCGGTAGTACCGGTGCGGAATCGAGAAGGCAGACACGCGACTAAAGAAAAATAAAAGAAAATAAGAAATTCTTCAGCGGTGACAGGAAACACGACCTGCTGGCTCCGCGGAAAAGAAGAACTGGAGAGAGGCAGTTAGGAAAGGCGGGAAGGCAGCGCGCAGGCGCTGTGGGATGCTCCCAAAACCTTTCAGGACGCTGGGGAGTGTTCCCGCGCAGGCTCCGTCGATACCGACGATACCCATATGTGAAGACTCATTCCTGCTTGTTCCTGGAGATTGCGTGCTTCCCAGAGCATCTGCACAAATGTCAAGCAGCACCTGTGAGAATTGAATCTTGATCTCCTGGGTGCAAGGCTGTTGCTCTAACCACTAGGCTTCCCTTCCACTTCAGTTGTTTACACTATTCAAAAGTAGAAATACTAGGGGACAAACAATGAAGCTACAGTTTAACCCATTTAAGACTAATAAGAGAAAAAATATTTTCAGTCAATTTATTTATTTATTTATTTAGTAAACATTTGTATACCGCTGCTTCCTACGATCAGCCGCGGTTTACTTTACAGAATCATAATGTATTGTAATACAGTGAATTTTCAAAGATACAAATTTTGTGTAATCCTATGCTGGAATCGGTTACCGGATGATGTAGTAAAAGCGGTTAGTGTAGCTCGGTTGTAAAAAGGTTTGTACAAGTACCTGGAGGAAAGGTCCATAAACCATTATTAAAGAGGACCTGGGAAATTCCCTGCCTACCCCGGGACAAGCATGGGAACCTGCCAGGTACTTGTGACCTGGATTGGCCACTGTTGGAAACAGGATACTGGGCTTGATGCACCTTGGTCTGATCCAGTATGACATTTCTTATGTTCTTATGAAGAGGCATGTCTTTCTCTTCTCCACAGACTCTTCCATATCATGAGGGACCTGGAGGCATACAAAGTACGCTTCAGGATGATATGCAGAACCTGGCCCATCCAGCTGCAGCGCATACACTAGCAGATGCAGCAGGAGCAAGGTGAGGGTCGCTGCTGAGACAAAGGCCAGTTGAGAGGTAGCTGTTCTCCCTCCACAGAGGCCTACCACTACTACTGCTACCACCAATGCTTTGCATAGTGCTACAAGACATATGCAGTACTGTACACATAGATGTCAGACACAGTTCCTGCTCAGCTGAGCTGACAATCTAATCAAGACCAACAACACTGCAAAACTGGGTGCTACATTGGGTAAGAGACACATAAGTAGTGTACAAGAAAGAGGAGCATCAGCATACAAGGGCAGCTGCGAAGATGTGGGTCTGTAGGCTAGATTTGAATAGGGTAAGAGAATGAACCTGATACACAGACAAAGGGAGGGTGTCCCAGACATATGGAGCAGCAAAGTGGACTGAATGAAGTCTGGAGGTGGCAGTGGCAGAGAAGGGCACCGAGAAAAGGGGTTTGCCCCAAGCGTGGAACCTCCAAGGAGGGGTGTACACTGAGACAAGAGAGTAAAGGCAGTGATGAGCAGCTGGATGAATGCACTTGTTCAGTAGAATTATGAACAGGATGCATAAAATGATAGGGAGCCACTGACATGACACGAGAAGAGAGGTCACAGGAGCAGAGCTGGTTCAAGGTGGAGGCTTTTAAAAAATAGCCGATCTCCATCCACCTTGTTTAAAATGGTGTTCCAACACTTTACAAAGCCATTTTCATCTAAATAATTCAAGGAGATACGTCTCACACAGAAACAAGTAAAAGAAGAACTCCATGCCTCATATCTCTTCGAATGCTGCAGGTCTAAAATTATACCTCGAGGCCTAAGAATGAATAAGGCACCAGGTTTATATTTAGATGAAAATGGCTTTGTAAAGTGTTGGAACGCCATCTTAAACAAGTGTTCATTAGACTTAATGATTTTACTTATCAGCACAGCTAACAAGAAGTCGGAAATATATAAAGCTGAAATAGATGAAAAACTTGTAACACTAAAAGAATGCGATAAGAATTTTGATGAAGTGCATAAAGATTGTTTAGGAGAGAAAAAATAAGAAGATGGAAAAATTTAAAAGGGACGAGGAAGACTATATGTATGGATATGCATATCCATGGTGTAAGAAGGTGGATGGAGATCGGCTATTTTTTAAAAAAAGATCTACCATGTTTGATCATAAAGACCATGGTAGTGATGAGCAGCATATAGACAAGCCATGTGAACCAAAGAAAAAACGCACTAGAAGCGAATCAGTGGAATCGGTTGATGCATCGGCATCACTTTTTTCATCTTATAATAAATCGGCAAGAGAATATAAGAAAAATGGACAAGGAAAAGATAAACATTTTTTAAACATGGATTCCCTTTGGAAAGGGGGAGGTCGAGACTCCTCTCGGACACGAAACCCACAAAAAGACAATGATTGGTGCAACGAATTGAACCAAGAAAAAAAACTTATGGGCAACACAACCAACACAGGGGCCGCGGAAGGGGTCGGGGTCGAGGTCGAGGACGCAGTGGATCCGAGAGATCCATGGAGAGGAAGTATTAAAGTCAGATAGAGTTAGTAATGTTATTAACATATCGAAATACACTCTCACTCCTGATGAACAGTCTCTCTTAGATAAGGGATTGTCTTTTGTGCCAGTCAAAAAATATGATCCCTTTGAAACTCACATAGACCTATACAAATTTTTTCGTAAAATTCAAATAAAACAATTTTTTGCCAATTGTGATTTGTCTGATAGTGATCAATCTATAATAAAAAAAAAATCAAGTTGGATTCCTCCTCCGAACACGGACCCCCTAATAGAGGCCTTTGAAAAAGTTGTTGTGAAAGAAATTAACCAAATAAGTACAATCTCACTATCAAAGAAAGAGAGGCAATAAAATTGTTACCGAAAAATAACATCATCATTATAAAGCCGGCAGATAAAGGAGGTGCCATTGTCATTTTAGACAAAGATTTTTATATTAATGAGATCTATAGGCAATTAAAGGATACCACATTCTATGTTCGGCTATATGATGATCCCACTGTTTCTTTGAAAATATCCATTGATAATTTAGTTTTGATCGCTTTTGAATTTGGACACCTTACTGAAAAAGAAAAGGCTTTTCTTACAGTAGAGTTTCCAGTAATTCCTACGATTTATATCATCCCAAAAATTCATAAATCCTTGGAAAATCCTCCAGGACGACCTATTGTCTCAGCCATCGGGTCACAATTAGAGCCAATTTCGAAATTGATGGATGTCCTTTTAAGGCCTTATGTTCAAGATATGTGGTCTTATGTTCGTGATTCAGCACATGTCATCTATATTCTTTCTTCAATGCAAGATTTTAGTTTGAGTTGGGTTTTAGTTACACTTGACATAGAATCACTTTATACAAATATACCACAAAGAGAAGCGTTGAAAATAGTTGAGCAATATATTTGTAATAGACAGACATATAGACGGATCCCCACAGCATTCTTAATAGATCTAGCTCACATGGCCCTTTGTGAAAAATTTTTTTTTTTTCAAGATCTTTTTTTAAAAACAAGTTAAAGAAGTCGCCATAGGCTCATCTATGGCCCTGAATATTGCTAATTTATATGTTTTTAACTTTGAAGAGAATTACATAAAAAATAATCCATTTAAAACTAATATAAAATTATGGATTAGATACATAGATGGCATTTTTATTCTGTGGGATGGAACTACAGATCTTTTGAAGGAATTTAATGAATGGATTAATGCATGTGATGATAATTTACGCTTTCAAAGTTACTTTTGATGAAAATCAGATTCCATACTTAGATTTACTTATTAAAAAGAGTGATAAGGGATTCATCACTACACTTTATAGAAAATCTACAGACAGGAATCAATTACTTCATTATAATAGTTTTCACAATTCAGCCCTCAAACGTAATTTACCTGTAGGTCAATTTTTAAGAGCCCGTAGGATATGTACTTCAGATCAGGATTTCAAAGAGCAAGCAGCTATCATGAAAGATAGATTCAAGGTTAGACACTACCCGCAGTATTATATCAATAAAGCATACAATAGAGCTTATGAGTGCCCCCATCAAGATTTACTACAACAACAAAAGAAAGACAATGTCGTCGGTATAGTGTGTCCTTTATTATATTCCTATCAGTCACGTAGAGTAGACAAAATAATAAAAAAACACTGGCATTTGATCCAAACTCTTCCAGGTTTCCAAAATCTGAAAACAACAATAGCCCATAAGCGTAATATTAATTTAAAGAACCTGCTAGTGCCATCTGCATTAACTGAACGCAAATTCTTTCGAAATACAAAGGTCATTTCCAATGTGGCAAGTGCTCGGTGTGCATCCATGTTTTAACAATCAAGAAACAATATGGCCACCCTATCAGTAGACGTATCTTTCATATAGATGATTTTTCTAATTGTCTTACAAGCCACGTTATTTATGTAATACAGTGCCCATGTAATAAGCTGTATGTAGGTATGACCACTCGCCCCATTTGTAACAGAATTATAGAACATAGGAGTTGCATCAAGAGAGGGGTGGTGGATAAACCTTTGGTTAACCACTGGCAAGAATTAACACATAAGATATCTGATTTAAAATTTTTGGCATTAAGAAAGTTAAAATGAATTGGAGGGGGGGATGCAGAGAAAACCATTCGACGTTTAGAAGAGCGATATATTTTTGCCTTGAATAGTTTACACCCAAGTGGATTGAATATGGATAGGGATCTATCCGTTTTCTTGTAGTTTTATTATTCAATATGGGTAAGATATGTATTGTTTTTTAATTAATAAAACATTTTTTTTGTTTTTAGAACATGGTTTTAGAAATCTTATTTACTCCATGGTCTGCTTCATTTTGGATAAGCAATGCATAAAATGCCAATTGGTTTTATTTACACCCCACGTATATATTTTACCTAGAGGAGGTGTACATAATTTATTTCAGTTGACAAAGGTTTCTGGATTGGTTATTTATGTACCTTTTTTTAATAGATATCAGCCAGCAAGAATTGATGAAATAATGACATGATTAGGATTTCTAATTTGTAGTTTATACATCATCTCATTAGCTTTTATACATCATCTTATTTACATTTATACGTCACTTCATTTACATTTCCCGCGCAAATCGCTACTCCTCTTTAAGGCGCATACGCCGGCGTTCCTGATCAGAGCAGCCATTTGAATGAGTGCAGTACGTCAAAAAATCTTAGCAGTGAATCTGTTAAAATGTAAGTTTGATTTTAGTGGTGGATAGTATTTACAATCACGTCGGAGCTTGGATAGCATGAATAAATTTTATATGTCATTTTATGTATTTCACATAAATAATTTGTACTGAGTTCCTATGTGGACGGGTCCCCTACTGTAGCATGTATACGTCAGTACGTTGGATAGATGCCGGTGGTTGAATGAGCGAGGCATGTCTTAATTAAATGTCAGTTAATTGTCACTCCCGCGTAATACTATAATCATAGCATTTTTTTAAGGTTTACCTAGCAATTTTAAATTCAAAGACACAGAGTTTTATAATAATAAGAAATTCAAACTTCCCATCCAACACTCGAGTAAACTGCACATTCAGTGGCCATCAGCAATAAGGGCGCCTATGATTTGTGTCTAGAAAATGATTTTATATAAAGGTTAACAAAGCACAAAATATCTGGGTTCCGTTGTAAGAAGTAATGGGATGAAATAGTAATAGTCCTAGTAATGTAAAGCTTGACAAATAAGTTTTTAAAGTCCTAAACGTTTGCATGATTTTGGAGCAATGCCAGCAGTACATAATTCTTTCTCTCCTTATAATATGAGATACATGAATAAAGCTGCATTTGCGTCATTTTAGATTTTTCAAGCCCTGAAATAATATTTAGGCATTTTCCTTTTATAGTTTAATAACAGTGGTGATTCTGGAGAATACTATTTCACTTTGGAAGAACATCTAAGAAAAGATATATAAGCACACACACAACATTGGGTTCTGCCCATACAGGTATTCTTTAATTGGTTTAAAAGTGATCTTTTACAGCAAATTTTTGATATTTATATATGGGCTGTTTAGCTATATATAGGATAATAACATTGCACATTCATTTAGCGATTCCACTGATTTGTTTCTTTGTACAGCAATTTTCGGTTATAATATAGTAATCCTTTATCCTTGCTTGAGTAGTCCATAATAAGCTTATCAACTGATCACCTTTAAAGATGGATGTACTGATCATACATATGGTTGTCTTTTCTCCCTTAAGTGATATAGGACACATTGAATATACAAGTACATACAGAGGTAGGTTTTATACATAATTTTTATGTATTTATTTATTTACATATGTGTTATATATAAAATTGTTTATGTTTTTTGAGTTGTTAAATTGTGCATTACAATTATACATGTTCATTCATGGTTTATTTGTTCCGACTGTATTATACAATTCTGTGCTTCTATATTTCAATTTTTATTAATTTTTATTCATGTTTAAAACATTTTACAATAATATTGATATTATCCCTTTTAAGGCCTCCTATGTTCATATAATTATTTTTAATTTTATCATCTTTTTAATTGTTTTTATATGTTTTAGTTAAGCCAGCCCCTGATGAAGGCAAAACAAAACACGGCCTGTGTCGGGCCATTGGCTTAAATTGTCCAATAAAAGCTATTCTTCCCTTGCTGTCCAAGGTTTTGGTCTGAGCTGGTTGAGGAAAAGGCCACAATCACAGCCAGCATCAGTGGCTGTGGCCACTGCTATCAGCAGAAATGCTGCAAGAGCCAGAGAGAATTATTTTTCTTAAAATGTATTTGAATCAGTCGACTTTGGTCCCATTCATTACGCCAGTCCTGCCTTCACCCTCCTCAGAGATGACCTTGGTTTCTGCTTTCTACAGGCCCTGTGCTCTGAGGCAGATGCCCCCTCATTCTCTGAGCCCAGGGTGGGGGGGGGGGCAAGTAAGCTGGAAGGTCACTGTGTCCCAGGCCCCCCACCTCTGGCTTGGAGTGGTGGGAGCCACCTGCAGTGGCCCTGCTACTGTCCCTGCCTACAGCCAACTGATGAGCGAGGCCTAGGGAGGGCCACACTGCAGCTGAGAAAGCAGAAGACATGATGGCAGAGTTGTACAGCCCAGACCCACAACAGTAGGAGTTGTTAGAGGACAAGTTTATTTACGTCCTTATGAAGGGCACATTAGGATCAGGTATTGTAGGCATTTCCCGGGCCCCAGAGGGCTTATAATAAAAGTTTGTAACAGAGACGTAACAGTGGAATTTGAACCCTGCTCTTTCCAGTGCTAGGCTGCTGCCCCAACCACTAGACTACTCCTCCACTCCAAAGGAGGCTCACTTGAGTAGGTGTTGCCAAGGGTCCATTGAAGTGATCATCTAACCAGAGTTTATGCTGTACTGGATCTTTTGAGTGAGAAATTGGAGACACCAGAGAAGAGGCAGATTGGCCAGAGAAACAGGAAGAGAAAAGCAGAGCCATATGAGAGTAGCCAAGAAAAGTACACACCTCAGATCTTTAAATTGGTGACTATTTTGAGTTTGGGGGGGGGGGGGGTGTAGTGACAGACGCAGTCCCATCAGAAGTGTGCCATCATTTGCATAATCCTCACCATAACATTCCTTATCTAATCCTTTACCCTTACCAAGATAAAGAGTAGTTACTCACCTGTAACAGGTGTTCTCCAGGAGCAGCAGGAATCAGTCCTCACTTATGGGTGACGTCGGCGCCGACGGAGCCCTCGCGGAGCAATTTTCCCCAGCTTTTGAAGAAAGCCTTTGGGAACTGCAGCGCGCATGCGCGGTCCCCTTCCCGCCCAAGGGTGCCATCTTGCTCAGTCGGATGACATAGCGAAAAGACAACAAAAAGTAAGCAAAAACATATAATAAGAATGACTGCAACTCCAAGGGGAGGAGGGAGGGTAGTGAGGACTGATTCCTGCTGCTCCTGGAGAGCACCTGTTACAGGTGAGTAACTACTCTTTCTCCAGGACCAAGCAGGAAGTCAGTCCTCACTTATGAGACTCCCGAGCTTAAGGCCACCGGAGACCTCAAGCCAAAAAATGAGCTCCCTCCAGCTCAACAGTACAGAAGGAAGGAATCTTCTCTGAATACGAATCCGGCCGGTAGCCCAACACCAGGGCCGGAGGGTAGGAGTTGCCTAGACCTCAAAGAGATTGTGGAGGACTGCCTGTCCGAAAGCACTGTCCCTGCGGGACTCCCTCTCCAGGCAGTAATGAGCCGCAAACGTCTGGCTTGAAGACCAAGTAGCGGCCCGGCAGATGTCTGCCAACAGAACAGAGCGGAGATGAGCCACTGACGCAGCCTTCGCCCTGACACGGAGAGCCGTGACCCGACTCTCTAAGGAGAGGCCGGCTGCCCCATAAGCCCAGGCGATACAGTCAGCTACCCAGATGGACAAAGTACGCTTAGAGACAGGTACCCCCAACCGATTGGGGTCAAAAGATACGAAAAGCTGGACAGCCTTTCTATGCTCTCGCGTACGGTCAAGGTAGAAGGATAAGGCTCTTCTACAGTCCAGAGTATGCAGAACAGTTTCAGCTCGGCTGGTATGCGGCCTGGGAAAGAAGATCGGAAGAACCACCTCTTGATTGATGTGAAAAGGGGAGACCACCTTTGGAAGAAACTTAGGGTGAGTCCGTAAGACCACCCTATTCTTGTAGAACCTAGTGTATGGGGGCTCCGACACTAGGGCCTGTAGTTCACTAACGCGCCTAGCGGAGGTAAGGGCTACCAAGAAGAGAGTTTTCCAGGAGAGGAAACTAAGAGGGCAGGTAGCCATGGGTTCAAAAGGCGGACAGGTAAGCCTTTGCAAGACCACATTGAGATCCCAGTCAGGAGCTGGAGGGCGCAACGGAGGCTTAAGCAGAAGAAGGCCCCTGAGAAAACGCGCCACCAAGGGGTGCGAGGAAAGAGGCTGGCCCTCCACCGGCGAATGATGTGCAGAGAGAGCACTGAGGTGGACCCTGACAGAGTTGGATTTGAGGCCTAGATCGGAGAGGTGAAGCAAATATTGCAGTACCATCGATACTAAGCAGGCGAAGGGGTCCTCAGAGTGCTGAGAACACCAGACCGAGAAGCGACGCCATTTAAGGGCGTAAGATTTCCGGGTGGAAGGTCGCCGAGACACCAGGACGACAGCTTCCACCTCCGGAGGAAGTAAGAGCGGAGCTAGGACTACCCTTTCAGCAGCCAGGCCATCAGGTGAAGGGCCCGGAGGTTGGGGTGCAGGAGAGTACCCTGATCCTGGGTCAGGAGATCGGGCTGAAACCCCAGAGGAAGAGGGGTGTCCACCACTAGCTGTAGGAGTAGAGGGAACCAGGGTTGTCTCAGCCACCTGGGCGCTACCAGGATCACGGAGGCCCTGTCCTGGACAACTTTGAACAGCGTCCGGGACACAAGTGGCGTGGGAGGAAAGGCATACAGTAGGCCCGTGGACCACAAGATGAGGAAAGCATCCGGCGCTACTCTGAGAGGATGCGGGTGCCGGGAGCAGAACCTGGGAAGTTGCCGGTTTAGAGGACTGGCAAAGAGATCCACGGTGGGGAGGCCCCACCGGCGGAAGATCCGCTGGACAACTACGGGGTTCAACCTCCATTCGTGTGGCTGCAGAATCCGGCTCAGTTTGTCGGCCAGGCAATTTTCCTGCCCGGGCAGGTAAACAGCCTTGAGGAGGATGTCGTGGTCGACTGCCCAAGAGCACAGTCTCCGAGCCTCCTGACATAGAAGGAGGGAGCCCGTGCCCCCCTGTTTGTTCACGTAGAACATGGCAACCTGATTGTCCGTCTGTACCAGTACAGACCAACGAGAAGTGAGGTGAGAGAAGGTCTGCAGAGCTAGGCGGATCGCCCGCAGCTCCAGGAAGTTTATCTGTTGAGCAGCCTCCCAAGGTGTCCAAAGGCCTTGAGTGCATATTCCCTGGCAATGCGCTCCCCATCCCAGGAGAGAGCCATCTGTCGTTAGCACTTGGGAAGGTGGAGGAGACTGAAATGCCATGCCGAGTACCAGATTGGGCAGGTGAAGCCACCATTGCAGAGAGGAGACCAGGCGGTCGGAGATCTGTATTAAGTCCGTCAGTCTCCCTGTGGCCTGATGCCATTGAGTGCGAAGGCTCCACTGAGCAGGTCTCATATGCAGACGGGCATTCGGAGTGACATGGACCGTGGAGGCCATATGACCGAGCAGTTGCAGGAGTCGTCTGGCAGAGACCGGTGACGCGCTGTGGAACCTGCCGGCCAGAGCTATGAGCCTGTTGGCCCGTTCCAGAGGCAAGAAGGCACGAGCCTGCAGAGTGTCCAGCCATGCTCCTATGAATTCGAGATCCTGAGAGGGGAGCAAAGTGGACTTTTCAAAGTTTATGACGAAGCCCAAGTGCTGAAGCAGAGCCACTGTGCGTTGAGTGGCCTGAGTGACCTCTAGGGAAGACTGTGCCCGGATGAGCCAGTCGTCCAGGTAGGGGAAGACGAAGAGGCCTTGAAGCCTCAGGAAGGCTGCCACCACTGCCAGGCATTTCGTGAACACCCTGGGAGCGGAGGAGAGGCCAAAGGGCAGTACGCGGTACTGATAGTGATTCCCTGCCACCACAAATCTTAGATATTGCCGGTGGTCTGGATGAATGAGGATGTGAGTATAAGCATCCTTTAGATCCAAGGAGCATAGCCAATCTCCCTGCTGGAGGTAGGGCAGTAGGATTCCAAGGGTAAGCATCTTGAACTTTTCCCGCTGCAGGAACTTGTTGAGGTTGCGTAAGTCCAGGATGGGTCTGAGGCCTCCTGTTCTCTTTGGTATCAGGAAGTACCTCGAATAAAACCCGTGACCCCACAGGTGTTGGGGCACTGGCTCCACAGCCTGTTCCTGAAGCAGACTTTGCAGCTCCTGAAGGGGTAAGTCCCTGTGCAGAGGGGGTCTTGGAGGCTCCCCTGGAAAGTAGGGGGGAGGCACCTGGTGAAAATGTAAGAGGTAGCCCTTTTGAACCACCTGCAGCACCCAGGAATCGGATGTTATGGCTGACCACCTGTGGGCAAAGTGGGTCAGCCGGCCCCCCGTGCTGAGCGAAGGCCGCGGAGGGGGAGAGGCTATGCCAGCATAGTCAAAAACCCCCACCCTGCTGAGCAGGGGCCTGTGTAGTGGGCTTGGGGGCCTTCTGCCTACGGGACCCATTACCCTGTCCCTTAGCCTGCTGGCCCTGATGGGGAGCTGCTGATGCTTGATATTGTGGGTGGTGTTGTTTATAGGCAGACACCTTCCTTGGGTAAAAGGGCTTTTTCCCCGAGCCCTTCCTCTTCTGTGAAGGGGCAGAGGTCTTTCTGGATAGGCGAGTTCTGGTGAGAGTCTCGGACTCGGGTTCTGCCGCCTTTTCAGCCATGGGCTTACCAAAGAGGTTTTCACCTCTGCAGGGGACATCGACCAACTTGTCCTGCACCCATGACTCGAGGTCGGATGACTGAAGCCAAGCCTGACGTCGAGCACCGATGCCGGCTCCGGCTACTCGAGCCGATGCTTCGAAGCCATCGTAGGCTGCTCGAGAAATAAACTTTGAGCACTCTCGAATACCAGTGGACAAGGCCTGGAACCTCTGCAAAGGTTCCTCGTAGAGACCAGCAGAGAACCCGGCAATTTCTTTTGCCAGGTCTCGAAGATACATGCCCATATATAGCTGGTATGTCTGGACTCAGTAAGCAAGCATAGAGCCCTGGAAGCACTTCCTACCGAGGGCATCCAGGTTCCGGGCCTCCTTACCCGGAGGCACCGAGGAGTGCATCTTTTGACTCTTAAGTCGATGCATGGCCGATTCCACCACCATGGAATGGTGCGGTAGTTGTGCCTTTTGGAACCCGGGGCTCTTACGGACTCGATACATGGAATCGACCCGCTTGCTTAACACCGGCGTCGAGACCCGGCTCTCCCACATGCGGAAGAGCAGCCGCTCCAGCATCGGAGGAACCAGTACAGTAAAGGCCTCCTTCGGGGGAGAGTCATACTGGAGGGCCTCGAGCTCTTCGGCTCTTCAGCTCCTCCTCTGGATCCGCGGGGAAGGCCAAAGCCTTGGCCATGTCCCTCACGAAATCGGAGAACCGGGTATCCTCCGGGGGGGATGGTCTCCGAGGCTCCGACTCAGGCGAGTCGGAGGGGACGCACCGAGTCTGAAAAGACCCGGGTGACTCGTCCTCCTCCGTGTCCCAGCCCGACTCCTCCGTGGAGGAATCGAGTGGCTCCGTGCGGGCGAGTGCCGAGGACCTCCGCCCCGACGCCGAGGCCGGCGTCTACGACCTCGGTCCCGAACGGGAGGCCAAGGGAGACCTTGGCCGAGGATCGACTCGAGCTCGTATGGACTCGAGGATCGGCTCGGCCTCCAGGGTCGACTTGGACGTTGACGTCCCGGTGGTCGGGGCAGATGCACTGGCGAGGCTGGCCATCAATGCCCGCTGCTGGTCCATGAAGGCAGCGATACTGCACTCCAAGGCCGTCATTCTGAGACCAAACTCAGAAGACCCAGCAGCCCCCGACTCGGGCCCCGACGGCGGCGGGCCCGACGTCGGCTCCCTCGGAGGCATGTCCACGAGGACTACAGTACTCACGTGTCCAGGAGACTCCACTTCGAGACGAGGATGCTTCGAAGGCCTCTCCGCCTCCGAGGACCCGGGGCGGCTGACGGGGCTATGCGACCTGGCCCTCGAGGGACCAGGAGCGTCCTCCGACGCCGTCCTCGCGGGTTTCTTCTTCCGACGATGTTCCCGGGCGGGGGACCCCCGCTCAGAGGAACTCCGACGATGCTCGGGGCCGGAGTCACAAGACGTTGAAGCCTCTGACGAGGTCCGGGCCCAACCGGACGCGGAGTCAGAGAAGATTCGTTCCTTTTGTGACTGCCGACTCCTCAATGCCTTCGAGGACATTTTGTTGCATGGACCACAACTCATCGAGTCATGATTGGGTCCGAGGCAACGGAGGCAGCAGTCATGTGTGTTGGTAAGAGACATGAGTCTGGTACAGCGATCACACTTTTTAAACCCGCTGGCAGCCATATGGGGAAAAAGGGCCCCTGCGAGGTCGAAAGACCGTACTGCCAGGGAAAAAGAAAAAAGTGGCGGGAACGCCCGTTACAAAGGACAAAAACCGAAAAAATGTGAACGGACTCGATATTGGAGTATTGAGGCCGGGCGGGAAAAGGACACGGCGTCGAACCGAGAAAAAACAAACGAAAAAAAATCAACTTTTTCAGCGGCGATCACAAATTACGTCTGTAGGGCTCCGCGGAAAAAAGAAGACTGAGCAAGATGGCACCCTTGGGCGGGAAGGGGAACGTGCATGCGCGCTGCAATTCCCAAAGGCTTTCTTTGAAAGCTGGGGAAAATTGCTCCGCGAGGGCTCCGTCGGCGCCGACGTCACCCATAAGTGAGGACTGACTTCCTGCTTGGTCCTGGAGAACAAAGCAGCCCAACCTCTACTGCATCAGGGAATGTAGAGAAATCCTGTAGCTCACTAAAGCAGGAGTCTGTCCAGTACAGGAACACAGAGTCTGATCTCATGATGGGACAAAAATACCTTTGTGCTGACTCCTGGTGTTTCTTAGCAGTGTAACCAGAAGTAAATTGCCAGGCCTTTCTTCGAAGGCAATGGAGGGTTAAGTGACTCTGCCAAGGCCACAAGGCGTGCTAGAAGGAATTAAACCATGGTTGCTAGGTTACACCACCAGTGCTCTAGCCACTAGGCTACTCTTCCACTACATATCAGCTGTGGAAAACAGCAATAACTATGACCTGGAGAAGAAGGGAAGGATAGATTATTTATTATGTGAACTATGACGTGAGGAGACAGGTGTATGAGCAGAAGATGATGCTGGAGAACTTCAGGGACCATTTGAACCGATGTGTGATGAACAAAAAACTGCCTATAGCAAAGTAAGTCAAAGCAAGAAAAGATGGCATATTGTGACAAGCATATGCAGGACCAGCTGAAGTTGGGTCACTTCACCAAGTGTGGCATGGTAGCTGTTTCACTGAGCAGTGGACTGATGGCTACACTTTTCAGAACCTCGTCAGGCAGCAGGAAAGGACACATTCACAGAGGAAAGAGGTGAAAGAGCAACGAAAGATGTTGGTGAAATGGAAACCTCCTGCCATGGGGCAGAAACCACGCAAATGCAAAACCAATGGCGCAGGAGTTGAAAAACGTTAACATTAGAGGAGTACCCTGAGCATGAAGACATTTTACAAGTTTGACTAGGTCAGTTTGGTGCTGCCAGATATCCAAGGCATGCCATTACCTTAACAGACAAGGGACTTCCAGTCAGTAATAATGAAAGAGCCACAGATGCCTGCTCCTGCAGCCGTAGTCTGGCATAATGTTTCACAACACCCTAATCTACACTGAGACTAGCCTCCCTGCCCACAATGTGGGCAGTGTGTTTAGCAGGAGTAAGCTCAGGTGAGGTTTACATGTGTCATGATAGCTGGCAGTGCACGGAAGGCTGATCCGCACTGGCAGATATGTTTTGGATAGGATTCTATGTGCCTGGCAACTCTGTCCTATACCAGCACCTCAATTCTGTAGGCTACTAGGAACCTCCCCTCCCCCCAACCAGAGGCAGCCCCATGAAAACAGTGCTAGCTGTGGTGGCAATATGTGTATCCTGTGGTGCATGCATTTATCCGCCTCTGCACGGCATATCCCTCACATTGTCCTTCAGCAGCCTAGAAGATGGTGTGCACCATTACAACAGGAGTAGTGTGAAGGCATGGTTGTGCAGGCAGCCATCTAAGGTGGTGTCAATGGGAGTGGGGAGAACACAGGGCAGGGCAGGGCAGGCAAAGCGCAGCAATGTCTTTGGCTTGCAAAGAGGCCAGGGGCCTGGCTTATGCTCTGCCATGGCTGCCCACACCTTGAAACTACTTGGGCACCAGCAATGCAAACCTAGAAGAATGTGAGCTCAAGAAAATGTGCAACATATTGGCCCAGTTCATTGTAAACATACTCCCACAAAGACATACCTCGTTTGTTCCAGCAATGCCAGATATTCCACCTCCTTTCTGTGTGCTACATCTCATTTGCACCATGGACATATAGAGGAAATGGTGGCTAGGGTGCAGAAATCACACATGGGTGAAAGGTAAACTGGAGAAGCACGTCCACGCTATTCCGGAGACAGATATGGGCAGGCTCATTTACGGGATGTCCACGTCCCCGCCGTATTCCAAAGATTTCCCTGTCTCCAATCATGCACATCTTTGCAATATAAACGTGACGGCTCTGGTGGCCATGCCTCTTCAGTTTCAATCAATCAATGTGCATCTCCTAAACTTCTGTTCTCACTGGGAAACATCTGTCTTGTGACAATTGTGACATAGTGGGTCCTTCCAGCCCGGTAGAAGAGGCTAAAAAGCCAGGAACAGGAGTAGGGCTGAGTTGTAAACAAAAGCACATGGCTCCTGGTTACCTTAGAAACCAAGCACAGAGGCAAGAGAAACGCTCCGTGCTACCATTCAGGGAATGAGTCACGAGCTAATGCAGGACACCTGCTAGGGGGTGGAGTTGAGCACTGCCCTAGAATTCACCCTGATAAAGAGAGTTCAGTTGAGCTTATGGAGTTGGAAGGGGAAGGAGGAGAAGAAGTGGATGAGGCATGTGTGCTGGATAAGGAAGCTAATGAGAGCTACGGTAAAGACAGCAGTGCCAGGAAAAAGCCAGAGTCTCTGTGGAAGGGTGAGACAGAGTCTTTCTTCAGGAAAAGAAAAGAAACCCCAAGGGAAGGATATAATAAGGGCAGAGTGGATTACCTGCAGTATCCAGGGGAACACAGAAGTGAAAGAAAGCCAGGAAGGAAAGTGAAATCTTCGGTGCAAGGCTTAGGTTGGGAACCTACAACCAGTCCAAAGTCACAGAGAAAACCTCCACCAGCTAGGCTAAAAGGTAAGCCAAAAGGCTGGTATAACAATAGTTACAGTGACTGTATTTACCCAGAGGGTTGGAGCTGGGAAGAGAATACCTGTGCTGATAACGTTTGTGAAAGCCAGTATTTAACTCAGGAATATCAGGTGAAACCTGAAGCAGTTAGAAAGGGCGTGGCATCAGGATTGCCGTTACAAACATTTCCTTCTAGCCAGGAAGAGTTAATGGACTTTGAACCTGAGTGTGTGAATATTGATGAAGATATCATGGACTATACGATATCGCTTGCTAATGAAATAATCTCATTACGCTGAAGGCATGTTTTGAAAGAGAAAGTACAGCACTACTAGCATTGAGAAGCAGAGAGCTGTGAAGAAACAGCATTGTTATGTTGGAATGCTAGATATCAACCTGGTTATTGCTGAAGTAAGCCTTTTCTGTTAAAGAACCTTTGATTTGTCCTTATGCCAGTAAATACCTGGTTTGTGTTACTTTGTTCATGGTGAAATCCACCCCGGGAGGGAAAATAAAATCCTTTGGTTGCTTAAACCACTTTTCCACAACTGCTCCTCATTGATCCGGTGAAGGGACTACATTTCCCAAAAAGCCTAGCTTCAGGATTTGTAAAGTAGCTGCTTCAGTGGGGAAAATCCACTCACTTAACTTCTACTCACTTATATACGGGGGTTTAAGGAGAGCTGGTGACACAATGCACCCCTGGCCAGGCCTGTGTGGGCATGGGAGGGGAATCTCAGTGTCAGTTTACCTAGTAGACAGCCTCCGCAGAATCCACCACTCTCAAAGCTTGTGTAGATCATAGACTGCGTAAGGATAGATACATTGTGGCACAATCTGGGAGGTTTGCAACATCAGTAAATTCTCCCAGTGCATTGCACACTACTTGCATATTGAGGACGTGGAATGCTTTTTGGTTGTGGCCTCCCTCTGTCAAGGGGGCCTCAGGGCCACATGCGTACAATCACCCCAGCACAGAAGGGAACCCAGCCACCTTATGACATTGAAGCATTGTCTGTTGCCACTGCTGCATTGTGTGAGGAAATGCAATATAATCTGAGGCACGCATCAGAAAAGCACTCAGAAACAAGGTGATGCACTTGGACAGTCACTCTGCACAGACCTGCAGTGGCTGCCAGCACCAATTGAAAGGTACCTACTGCTACAAAAGCAAGTGCTGCTGTCACCTTTTATTTATTTATTTAAATATCTGTTTGTTTGTTTGTTTGTTTTTATATACCGCGCTTTTTCAGATCAGTGCAGTTTACATATAACACATTAACAACAAACTGGTTTATATAGAACAGGTTACATGGAACAAATATACATCAGTTTGGCATTAACATGAACAAATTTACATCAAACTGGCATTACCATGAACGGTTAACAGTGAACTGCAATTTACATCAGCTTGGCATTTTCAAGGGTGGTAGCTAAGTGTTCAGAGAAAGCTATCGGCTGAACATAGGACTAGTTTAGGATGGCTGGTTATAAGCTAGTTGGAAAAGGTATGTCTTTAATGCCTTTCTAAAAGATATAAGGTCTGGGATGGCTCGTATCACTGAGGGTAATGCGTTCCATTGAGTTGGTGCAAATAGAGAAAATGCACGATTCTTGGTCGATTGGGTACAAGATCTTACTGCTGAGGAGATGACGAGAGAGTTTACCATGCATGATCTCCTAGTTCTGGTCTCCTGCATCCGTTGTATGAACTTTGTGAGGGAGGTTGCAGACATTCCGTGAAGGGCCTTGAAAGTGAGTAGTAGGGCTTTGTAGATCAGGCAACTTGCTAAGGGGAGCCAGTGAAGCTGAATCAATAGAGGAGTGATGTGGTCAGATCTGGATGCAGACAAGATTGTTCGGGCAGCTGTGTTCATGGCAAGTTGTAATGGTTGGAGAGCGTTCTTTGACATACCATGGAAGATGATGTTGGAGTAGTCTAAGTGAGGGAGGATGAGGGCTTGAGCTACCGAGCTGTAGTCTGAGGACCCGAGGAGAGGGCGTAGGTTCCAGAGGGTTCTCAGCTTATGGTAGACTGCTTTGGAAATATTTTGAATGTGGGCCTCCCAATTCAGATGTTGGTCGATTGCGATTCCTAGATAACGAACTTCTTGTTTGGTTATGAGGTTGAAATCTTTCACCCTGAGAGAGGTTGGTGGGGTAAATGTGGGGTCTTTGGTTATGAATAGTACCGCCAACGTTTTGCTGTTGACCATCAGATTGTGGGTCGCAAGCCAATCTGATACTGCATTGAAGCATTCTGCTATGGAAGAGTAGTCAGGGCTGTCTATGAGGAATGGAGTGTACAGCAACACATAGTCGGCATAGATGTGATAGAGTACGTTGAACGATTGAATAGCAGCATAGATTGGCTGAATGTATATGTTGAAGAGTAGGGCCGAAAGGGATAATCCTTGTGGGACTCCTTGTGTCTATTGGAATGGTCTGGATGATTTGTTATCTATGTGGACTTGTTGCTGCTGGATAGGTATGATTTGAACCAGTCTAGGGCTAGGTTTCTTATGCCTGTTTGATGCAGGAGGGTGAGAAGGAGATTATGGTTGACTGTATCAAAGGCAGAGGCAATGTCCATGAATATGAGGATGAAACCTTGTTTCTTCTTGTCTAGGCCTGTGTGGAGTCTGTCCAGGAGAGTCATGAGAAGGGTTTCAACACCATGCTGCTGGCGGAATCCGTGCTGTTGCGAGTCCAGAGGTGCGTAGGATTCGATATGGTCCTGGGTTTGTTGATGGATGATCTTTTCTACAATTTTGATTAGGAAGAGGAGGCTTGAGATAGGTCTGTAGGACTTGATCTCTGTTGGGTCAAGCTGCTTTTTCTTGATAAGAGGTCTGATGGAGGCGGTTTTCAGTGGTGGAGGAAGGATGCCTTCAGATAGTGATAGGTTAGCAATTCTGGCGATGATTGGGCTGAGGTAGGTTTGTGTTTGTTTGATCCAGAATGGTGGACATGTGTCCACTGGGGAGGTAGTGGTGTTAATGCCACTGATGATCCTCTCTATTTGTTCAGGAGGATATGACTAGAAGGATTCTAGTGATGGTGAGAGTGTGTCATTGGAGTTGGGGGGGGGGGTGTTTGGGCGAGCATTTAAGTTCAGCATTAGCTGGATTGGTTGTTGTTGAAGTTGTTTTGCTTTGAAAGTATGTAGCAAAGTCTTCTGTGCTTGGGGTTTTTATTTGTTGTTTCGTGGATGTATCTTTTGTGAGTGATTTAACAAGACTGAAGAGCTCACGAGGTTTATTAAGGGAGCACATGAGGGTGCTGGTGTGATGTTCCTTTCTCTTGTTATTGACCATTCTTCGATGTTGTTGTAGTTTGTTCAAATAAGCATCTTGGTCGTTGATCTGTCTGGAGTGTCGCCAGTGGCGTTCAAGCTTTCTGAGGTGCACTAGTGATTCACGCAGGTCAGTGGTAAACCACACGTCTGTGTGGATTTCTAGGTGGGCTTTGTGGATGGTGCACAGGCAAGGCCTGTCCCCTGTGTGTCATTGCACCGAGGAGGGGCTCCAGCTCCTGGCACAGCTGATGTATGGCTGCCCTATCAAAGTGGGATCTGATGACATTGTTTTCTTCAGTAAGGTCCATGTACTGGCTTCTTGAACACGGACTACAGATCAACCACAAGAAAACCGATGTCCTACACATCTTCAGAAACAAATAAGTCACACCTCTCAAAGCTATCAAAATACATAACATTGAACTTGAAATCAAACATGAAGTAAAATACCTGGGCATAACAATCGACCAATATTTTACCTTCACCACCCACATCAACAAAAATCGCACAATCAATATACTACAAAATAAAGACCCTACCTAAACCTATTCTAGCAACCTCAGACTTCCAATCTATATTCCAAGTACTCATATTCCCCATACTGGACTTCTGCAACATTAAATACCAAGGACTCCCTAAAAATGCTCTCCACAAGCTTCAGCTGGCCCAAAACACCGCAGCAAACAACCTTGCAAATGCAAAAAGGAGTGACCACATCACACAAATTTTGAGGAACCTAAACTGGCTATCTATACACAGCAGAGTCAAATATAAGTCCTCCATGATCATCTTCAATGCATTACATGGACAATCGTCGACATACTTAGAATCTCGCATCGGCACATTAACCTCCAACAGAACAAGGCGGAAGTGTAACACTAACCTGCTCAACCTAGCAGCAGAAATAACTCTCATAAAACAAAACACTCACAATAGAGCCTTCTCCGCTTATGCACCCGACCTGTGGAATGAACTCCCCAGCAGCCTCAAGGAAACTCAAGAACTAAAGAAATTTTGCAAAGACCTCAAAACACTTCTATTTAAGGAACACTAAACATCTGAGCACTGCTCTCCCCCAAACATTGCTATCCCCTTCACCAGTCTCTTGAAGATGTCGTCCCTTACGCTTCTCCCACCCCTCCCTAGCCCCCACCCCCTTCTTCTGTACATAGTTTACTGTATCTACATCTTAACTGTTAGTTATTTAACAGTAGTAATGTATTAAGTGTTCAATGTAAACCTGTTGTGTTCTTGTTCCCTGTAAACCGTCTTGATTCCCAGATAAGGTGGTATAGAAAAACAGTTAAATAATAATAAAAAAATGTTTCTCCAGGCTGGCCACACCCTCATTTCACCCCCTCAGGGATGCATGCGAACATTCCCCTGCAACTGAGATAAACGTGCATGGGTGTTGTGTACTGGAATACATTCATAGTCATTTTAGCCACATAAGCATCCCGGCGCATGTCCAAATGTTTATTTGGATTCTGGAATGACCCTAAAAGCATATCATACTAGCATGCCCATCTACCTATCCACTCTCGTGATCTCATATTGTAGTTCATGCTCTCTACAGTCACAGGGCTGTAATTGAATTGTTATTTACCCAGTTTCAAAGGCACAAATGGAGGCTTCAGCCATTCAACTTTTTATTTCCTGGCACCTTCACTCTGGAACGCTTTACCCTGCCAAATCAGAAAAGAATCCTCTTACAGTTTAAGGTTCTGCTCAAAACTCTATTTTGAAAAGGCCTTTTTGGGTCTCTCAGACTAAGAGGGGTAGAGCTAGCAATCGTGTATGTTTGTTGTGTCTTCCATTTTCTTTTGTCATTTTTTGTTATTTTATCCTATCCTTTCCTGTTTTTTTAATGGCTTTTTTTTTTTTTGTTAGTATTCTAAATCGCTCAGAAACTATTCAGTAATGGATGGTATAGTAAGTCTTACATAGCAACTTGCCCATACCAATGCCACCATGGAACTGGGAGAGACTCTGCACCAACATTAACTAGCAGCAGCCCCCTAGGTGGGGCTTTGTGAACCTCCTAGCCTCTGGAAGGAGACCGAGCTAAATGACTATTTGACCCCACCCAAGCCAGCTGTTCTATGAACAGATCTGCAACTTTGTATGCGGCCAAAGCCCTTCAGCCAAAGCCACTAGGCTACTGGCAGAGCATGGAACCCTCATCCAAGGGCCAACCTCCAGGCGTACTCACGGCACTGCTGGAAAGCTGAACACCCCCCCCCCCCCCAGCCATTTCCAAGTCTTTTGGAAAACCTTCAACCAAGATTTTCCCACATGCAACAACCTCCCTCTGCTGGGATGGTTGACGAGCAGCTCACAGCATGGTTGCTGGATCCTCCAGCTGGCTGGATATCCTTACTCACAGCAAAAAAAAAAAAAAAAAAAAAACCCCGAGGTAACCAGAACGGCAGTTGTTACAATCTGTTTTTATTGAGAAGAAACCCCAAAGCATTTTAGCAAACACCTTCCTCAGGGATAAAAGCTTCAAAAAATAAAAGTAAAAACACGTAATTAATAGTAACATAGTATATGACGGCAGATAAAGACCAGCATGGTCCATCTACAGTAATCTGCCCAGCAAGGTGGCAAGAGTAGGTGCACTTGCTGCTCCGTGCAGGTCACCCCTTCCCATGCCTTTGAACAGTAAATGTAATAAAACGAACCATGATCATAAAAACAAAACATAAAATAATAAATCATAGAATATGAATTTTAAAAAATGTTAACTATAAAAAGGTAAGGCTGAAAATAAATACAGTAAAACACAATACATAAAAAAGATGTTGCAGTAAAAAAAGAGACATTAAATGATAATACTTATAGTAAAACCTTAAAAAACACATAACCCAAAATGAGGAAGAACCAGAGAGAAGAGAAGTGATGAGGAGGAAGAGATTGTATTAATAGCCCCTACAGACTAAGAGGTCATAGTGAAAGGGCTCACTCATGACAGCAGTTGCGAATTCACCCAGGAGTTTATATCATTAGGATACTCCTGTAAGCATAAAAGGCTTCACCATCAACGGGACTAGTAGATGCATGGAGAAGACTCCCAGAGGAGTTGGTAGAGATGGAGACGGTATCTGATTTCACATATGCATGGGACAGAGGAAGTTTAGGGGAAAAAGGGATTGTAGTCGGTATGCCTAGGCCAGCGATGGCGAACCTATGGCACGCGTGCCAGCTGTGGCACGCGAAGGCCTTGCAGCTGGCACGCGTGAAGGTCCGCAGAAAAAGAAAAAGCGGGCTCTGGCTGCTGCCGCGGACGCGGACGCGGCAGCATGCAGTGTCCCGCGGGGCCCCCTCCGCCCGCTAAGCCCCTCTGCAAGGGCTTTCAGATTCGCGAGGGAGACAGCGTCTCCCTCGCGTCTCTGTTAAGCCCGCAGGGGCTAATGGGAAATTTCCCATCAGCCCCTTTAGACGCGAGGGACTGATGGGAAATTTCCCATTAGCCCCTGCGGGCTTAACAGAGACGCGAGGGAGACGCTCTCCCTCGCGAATCTGAAAGCCCTTGCAGAGGGGCTTAGCGGGCGGAGGGGGCCCCACGGGACATTGCATTCTGCCGCTGCCGCGGCAGAAGCCAGAGCCAGCTGCTTTTTTTTTTTTTTTTTAAATTTGCCATGGGGGGTGGGTTAGGACTGCTAATGGGCTAGGGGGGGGGTTAGGACTGCTAATGGGCTAGGGGGGGGGGTTAGGAATGCTAATGGGCGGGGGGGGTAGGACATCAAATGGGCTAGGGGGGGTTAGGACAGCTAATGGGCTGGGGGGGTAGGACTGCTAATGGGCTGTGGGCTGATGGGGGCTGTCTGGAAATGGGGTGATGGGGGGTTAGGACTGGTAATGGGCTATGGGGGGGGTAGGACTGCTAATGGGCTAGAGAGGGGGGGGGTTAGGACTGCTAATGGGCTAGGGGGGTTAGGACTTCTTATGGGGAGGGGTTAGGACGTGAGGTGGGCTGTTGGGTGGGGTGAGGACTGGAAATGGGCTGATGGGGGGTTAACACTGGAGGTGGTCTGATGGGGTTAGGACTGGTAATGGGCTATGGGGGGGTTTAGGACTGATAATGGGCTATGGGGGGCTGGGACAAGAAATGGGCTGATGGGGAGGGGTTAGGACTTGAGGTGGGCTGATGGGGTTAGGACTGGTAATGGACTGTGGGCTGATGGGGGGGGTTAGGACTGGCAATGGGCTATGGGGGGCTGACTGGAAGTGGGCTGATGGGGGGTTAGGACTGGAAGTGGGCTGATGGGGGGTTAGGACTGGTAATGGGTTATAGGGGGGGCTTAAACTGAAAATGGGGTGATGGGGGGTTAGGACTGGAAGTGGGTTGATGAGGGGGGGATAGGACTGGTATTGGGTTGGGGGGTTGCTAGGACTGGAAATGGGTTGGGGGGCTGCTAGGACTGGAAATGGGCTGATGCAGGGACTAGAAGGGAATGGATGCTGGGTGAGGCTGGAACTAGACGGGAGCTGGTGTTGGGGAGGATTAGAATGGGATGGGGCTGGGAGAGTAAAATGGAGAGGGGAAAAATATTTTGTGTGGGAGGGATAAAAAATCTACAATTGGCCGGGTATTGGGAGAGTAAGTGGGGATTGAGGATGGAGGGGTAAATTTTGAGTAGATGAAATAGGAATGAGGAAAGAGCAAAAGGAGAAAGATTAGTATGTTAAAGCAGATGTAGAGAGAGAATGGAAAAAAAACCCCAAGAAGACAGAAGAAAGGACAAATGGACAGCAGATGGAGAGTTAGCAGAAGACACGAAGAAACCAGAAGAAAGTGGCTGGAACAATTGCAACTGAAAAAAAATGCACAAAAGGTAGAAAAATATCTCTTTATTTTGAATTTATTAATTGGAATATGTCAGCTCTGGGAAATGTGCATCATTAATTTTGCGCTTTGTTTAGTACAAGAGGAAATTAATATATAGTTTTATTTCTACAGTGTTGTTGTATATTCCAAGTTTGGCTTTTGGGGTTCCCAGTTTAATTATTGTCTTCCTGTTTCTAAATTGTGATTCCTTGTTTGGTAATGGTCTGTTCTGCATGTGTAACTGAGCTGAGGTATTCTGTTTATATAATTCCTATTTGACATTGCCACTTGTTCTTTCCCCAGTAGGTCATGTATTGTTGTTCTCTGAGATGTATTGGTTTAATATTTGCAGTGTTGCCTTTTGATAGGTAGAGTATGGTGCTTTGTGAGTCCTGGTAGTGCTGTTAGGATACGGCGGGTTTGCTATGGGTTCTAAATGGGCAGCGTTTGTAGTAGTTCCTAATGTGCCTGGCGGTTGGTACTGGATTATAGTAATGTAGAAACCTTTTAGTCTTTCTTTATCCATATACTCATTAAGAGGCATGTTTACTAAAAGTTAGTGTATGGTAACATTATGCAAATATTTATGCAAATGAAGCACCTTATGCAAATGGAGCTTTAATTGACGTGCTGGCACTTTGAGGAAATTCTTTGGTTTTGTGCGGCAGTTTGGGCACTCGGGCTCAAAAAGGTTAGCCATCACTGGCCTAGGCAGACTGGACAAACCGTATGGTCTTTATCTGCAGTCCTTGTTTCTATGTTTCTATATATAGAAATTCAAAAATAACCCAATCGGTGCATTGCTTAACCCCTCTGCTTCTCACCGCATGATCAATACTGTAGCAAACAAATGACTGAAAAATATTTTCCAGTCTTTGCAAGGCTGCTTGCTCTTCATGGATTTCCTGTTTCTCACTTTGGGTTATTCTTCCTCCTGGTGGTTTTTTTTCATTCTTTTATTTTAATTATGTAACAGGCCTTTTATACCGCTTTATCATTTCAGTCAAAGTGGTTTACATCGCAACTTAAACTTGGTAATGTACATTAAACAGGGACATTGATAACGTGGAATTTTCTGAGGCAATGGAGGGTTAAGTGACTTGCCACCAGGGCCTTTTATCATTACATTCAAATTTCTTTGTTTTTCTGTTGTCTATCATTTTTGTCTCCCTCCGATTTTTGATATCTCTTGCTTTGTAATTTTCTACCTCCATCTCAAGACATTCCCAATTCCCACTTTTTTCCCATTTCTCATAATATGCTCGTTTTCCAATATCTCTAATCCCCTAGTCGTCTTGTCTGTCCCTTCTATCCTTATGTCTATTCACCTATCCCACCACCCCCCACAGACATTTTTTAAAGAAAAATCTAAATTCAGAAATATTCCACAACAATTTATTATAAAATAGTATGATTTACATACCCTTCAGATACATGCTTTGAACATTATGTACAAGATTGCTTAGAGAGGATATATTATAGTTTGAGTTTATGAGCAGAAAGTTCTTGAGGTTTCTTGGATTTCTTCTGTGCTTCTTTAGCAACTTTAATCTGAGATCGGACTTGATCTTGTAGCTGAGAAAAGAATGCTTGTGATGACTTCAAAGCTTTATCCTTCCCTTGGTCCTGTAATAAAAGAACAGACTGTTCCAAGATAGTAAAGACCACAACACATTTCCTATACAACAGAAAGTAATCTATAATAGGAGGAGTCCATAGCTATACTGTCTAGGGACAACTTTGCACCTTACGTTCATCAGTCTAACTGCAACGGTACCAGGAGGCTCTGGTACCAGAAGACATCTGTTGTCATGGGAGAGGGTGCCTGAGGGATGCAACTATTGGCAGATGGAGTGGCTCACATCCTGATATATGGCAGGATAAGGATTTGGATGAACATCCAGACAAAGCACACTGGACAGCAGCTAAAACTAAAGCCTGTCAAAGAGTGTGTAAAAGAATTGTGTAATGGGTCTACAACAACCAAAGGCAGAAGAGTTACCAACAAAATTATTCTTAAAAATGTGTTATCTAATTTATGCAGCTGCTTAGGTTGAAGGAAGACCAAAGGTCAAAGTTCAGTCTTTTTCTAAAGTGCTTTTCAGCCATCTCTGCATGGTAATTCACATTAACATTCCTAAGGGAAGGTGTAGTTACTCACCTGCAACAGGTGTTCTCCAGGGACAGCAGGAATCAGTCCTCACATATGGGGGGGATGTCAGTGCTGATGGAGCCCTGCACAGAATCATCTCCCCAGCTTTCAAAGAAAGCCTTTGGGAAATGCACCACATATGCATGGTTTCCTTCCTGCCCAAGGATGTCATCTTGCTCAGTCAATGACATAGTTGTATCATTTTTTGCTGTCTTAACTAAGGCAACTCTATGGGGAGGAGGGAGGGTTGTGGGGACTGATTCCTGCTGTCCCCAGAGAACACCTGTTACAGATGAGTAACTACGCTTTTTCCAGGAACAAGCAGGAAGTGAGTCCTCACCTATAGGACTCCCAAGCTACAGGCTACCAAGAACCTGTAGAATAAACTCGGCAAGCCGTGAGCAGTAGTGAGCGAGTCCGAAGGACAGACTCTGAAAGGACCCCAGTGCTCAGGGAGAACCCCCACTCTGGTAGCCTAAACACAGAAGGGTCGGAGGGTAGGAGCTGTCTAGACCCCAAAGGGATTATGGAATATGGCCTGGCCAAAGGCATTGTCCTATCAGGACTCCCTCTCTAGGCAGTAATGAGCTGCAAAGGTGTAGACTGAAGATCAGGTGGCGGCCCGGCAGATGTCTACCATCAGGATGGAGCGCAAGTTCGCCACTGAGGTCACCATGGCCCGGACGTCATGCGTCTTGACGAGGTGCTCCAACTGGAGCCCAGCCTGCTTGTAGGCGAGGGTAATGCAATCTGCCACTCAGGTAGACAAGGTCAGCTTGGTCACTACTGCCTCCCCCAGCTGACAGGCATCATAGGAGATGAAAAGCTGGGAGGTTTTGCGGTGGCCCTGGGTACACTATAGGTAAAAGGATAGGGCCCTCTTACATTCTAGAGAATGCAGGATGGTCTCCGCCCTGTTGGCATGAGGCCATGGAAAGAAGGTGGGGCGTACCATCTTCTGACTGAGGTGAAATGAAGATACCACCTTTGAAAAGAATTTGGGGTGCATGTGTAGCACAATCCTGTTCTTGTAGAACCTGCTATAGGGTGGTTCCGCCACCAGGTCCTGAAACTCACTGACTTTGCAGGCAGAGGTGAGCGCCACCAGGAAGGCGACCTTCCAGGAGAGGTACCACAAATGGCAAGTAGCCGAGTGAGTTGCGCTAGCACCATGTTGAGATCCCACTCCGCCAGGGACGGGTGAATTTGGGGGGCTTGGAGAGTAGCAAAGCCTGTAGGAACCAGGTGATGAGGGGCTGCGCTGCCAGAGGCTTGCCCTCGAGAATGTGGTGGTACACAGAGAGCACTCAGGTGCCCCCTGATGGAGTTGGACTTGAGTCCAGCCTTTGAAAGATGAAGCAGGTACTGCAGCACCATCTGCACTATGTAGGAGAATGGGTTGGCACGTTTCTCCGAGCACCACACTGAGAATCTGTGCCACTTGAAGGCACAGGCGTGTCTTGTGGAGGCCTTGCGGGAGGCCAGGAGGACCTCCTCCACTTTCCCCAAAAGATTGAAATGGGCCAAGACTACCTGTTCAGTAGCCAAGCTGTAAGCACCAGAGACCCCAGATTGGGGTGGAAGAGAGATCCGTCCTCCTGAGTCGGTAGCCCTGGAGAGTTCCCCACAGGAACTGGCGGCTCCGTCGCTAAGCGGAGCAGCAGCGGGAACCATGGCTCCCTGGGCCACCAGGGGAGCCACTAAAATTAGCAATGCTTTGTCCTGGGTGACCTTGAAAAGGGCTTGTGACCACAGGATGAGGAAGGCATGTGCCGCCTCTTGGGAAGGGGGAGGCTGGCTGGAACAGAATTGTATCAACTGAGCGTTGGCCGGACTGGCAAGAGGTCCATTTGAGGGGTTCACCAGAGCCAAAACAGCCATTAATTAATTAATAATTTTTTTTCTATACCGCCCCTTCCAGAGATCAGGGTGAATACAATTAACGCAACATGTTATATAAAACAGTGAACTATATACATATTAAAATCTAGATATTTAACAAAGAACAAAATTAACACGTGTTTAACAAATGAGCATATTCTAATTTTATATAACTGGAAAGGCGAGGTCCTTATTCTTAACATCAGTCTTCTAGGAACTATATACAGAGTTTACTGGCTTATTTTTTAGTTCGTGGGGTTTGAATGTAGACGGGGTGTTAGGTGTGAGGATTAAGTGACGCTATTGTGTAAAATGGCTGGGTGTTACCGCGAGTGGGTTTTCATTTGTATCTCCATAGTGAGCTGTAAATAGGAAGGTTTTGAGTTCTTTTCTAAACTTCTGGAGGTCTTTAATCTCACAGATAGGTAATGGCAGCGAATTCCAGAGACCCAGTGCAGTGAACAAGAAAGCTCTGGAGCTCATGGTCTGTTTTGTCTTTCGAATTGATTGGGGGATTACGAGGGAATGGGTAGCGTTCTGTCTACGTGCTCTGGTTGCATTTGCAGAAGTATTGAGAGGTATGAGGGAGATATGTTGTTAATCAATTTATAGGTTATCATCAGCATCTTATACTTTATTCGGCTTATTACTGGAAGCCAGTGGAGGTCATATAGTATTGGGGTTATGTGGTCTGTAAAAGTTAAGCCTTGCAGACAATCCTAGCTGTGATGTTTTGCACTCTCTGAAGTATGTTAATGTTTTTGGCTGGTAAACCCTGAAGCAGACTATTGCAGTACTCAAAGTGGGGAGTAATGATAGCTTTGACTACCGACTTGAAGTCGTGCATGTTTAGCAGGGGTCTGAAGTGTTGTATAGTTTTTTAGCTTAAAGAAGATGCTCCTTGTTATTTGTTTTAGATGGGGGAACATGGTGAGAGACTGGTCCAATATTATACCCAGGGATCTTACCTCCTGTTTAATAGGGAGGACAATATTGTTAATCGTGATGGTTTTAGGGAGGGGGGTGCCATATTGATTCCTTGATATAAATAATGTCTCTGTTTTTTTGAAGTTTATTTGGAGGTTGTTGGCATTTAACCAGGATTCTGTTTCACTGATACATTCTGAAAGATTGCTGTAAGTAATGTTGTTTATATCGATGGGGAGGGATAACATTATGTCTGCATATATGTAGTAACTAATATTAAATTTTTTGAATATGCTGGTGATTGGTTGCAAGTAAAGATTGAAGAGTAGGGCCGAAAGCGCAGATCCTTGGGATATACCTTGGTCTTGGGGGAAGTATTGGATATTTATTGTCCTATTTGAACACGTAACTTGCGGTTTGTGTTGTATGATTGGAACCAGAGAAGGACGGTACCTCCTATTCCAATTTGAGCTAATCTCGTGATAAGTGTGTCATGGTTAATGTTGTCAAATGCAGAAGCAATATCTATGAAGTGTAGGATGAATGCTTGGTTAGGGTTATCAGTGCCTCTGATGAGTTGGTCCATTAGGGTTATCAACAAGGTTTCAACTCCATGACATGGTCAAAAGCCAAATTGGTGAGTATCTAGTGGGGCAATGAGGTCGATGTAGTCTTGTAGCTGTAAGTTGGATGACGTTTTCTATCATTTTAGCCACAAACAGTTTGCTGGCTATAAGTCTGTATGTGCTTGGGTCATTTTTATCGAGTGTATTGTTCTTGAGAATCGGTCTGATTGATGCCAATTTGAGATCAGTTAGACCCCAGAGTAGTCACTGGGCTACTCTGGGGTCTAACTGCCATTCATGTGGCTGGAGGACCCTGCTCAGCCTGTCGACGAGGGTATTGTCCTGACCCGGCAGGTAAACTGTTCTCAGGAGCATTCCTTGGCTGACTGCATACAAGCAGAGGGCCACTGTCTCCTGGCAGAGGATGTATAACCCTGTACCCCCCCCCCAGCTTGTTCAAGTAGAATATGGCAACCTAATTGTCCGTCTGGACCAGTACTGGTTGGTGCTGTAGGCAATGGTGGAGGGCTTGCAGTGTCAGAAATATTGTCTTGAGCTCCATGAGGTTGATCTGTTGTTGGCTTTCCACCCTGGACCAGGTGCCCTGCATGCGGAGGCCTCTGCAATGACTCCCCAACCCAGCCAAGAGGCATCCATAGTGAGGACCCGCTGGAGATGGTGGTCTGGAAGGGTATGTCTGCCCGTAAGTGCTACATCACTTGCCACCAGTTGAGCGACTCTGCCAGCAGGTGGGTCATGTGTACTCTGTTCCTGATGTGGTCAGTGGCCTGCATCCACTGGGATCGGAGGCACCATTGGGTCGCCCTCATGTGGAGGCAGGCATCTGGTGTAACATGCACTGTGGATGCCATGTGGCCGAGCAAGCGGAGCATGGAGTGAGCCGGCACAAAGCGTCGGTGTTGAATCTCTGCTGACAGAGTCTTGAGGCGACTCACCCTGTCTAGGCCTTGGCCTGGCAGGTATCCAACTGAGCCCCTATAAATTCGAAGCTTTGCGTAGGAGTGAGATGAGACTTGGGCCGGTTTATTATTACAAAGCCCAGGTGTTCGAGGACACTGATGGTGCAGCCTGCTGTACCTTAGTGGCTGTTTCTCCTTTTATGAGCCAGTCATTCAGGTAGGGGAAAATGAAGGCCCCTTGGAGGCAGAGAGATAGGCAGCCAACACCACCAGGGTTGAAGACCCTCAGTTCGGAAGCCAGACTGAAGGGTAGCACCCAGTGCTGGTAGTAGTCACCCCCGACCACGAATCTTAGAAACTGTCTGTGACTGGGATGACTGAGGATGTGGGTGCAGGCATCCTTTAGATCCAAGGAGCATAGCCAGTCTTCCTGCTAGAGGTAGGGCAGCAATGTTCCAAGGGAGAGCATCCTGAACTTCTCCCGTAACAGGAACTTGTTCAGGTTCTGCAGATCTAGGATGGGCTTGAGGCCTCCAGTTCTTTTCGGCATGAGGAAGTGCCAGGAGTAGAACCCCCTGCCCCTTTTGGCAGTGGGGCACCAGTTTCATGGTCCTGTCCTCGAGCAGACCTGTGAGCTCCTGCTGTAGCAGGGTCTGGTGAAGGGGAGTCCTGGAGAGCTCTCCTGGAAAGAAAGAAGGGGCGTTTGGTCCAGGTGGAGGAGGTAACCCTCCTTGACCACCTGGAGGGCCCAGGCATCGGTAGTGATGTTTGGCTACCACTGGGCAAAGTGGACAAGGCATCCCCCTGCCGGCAGCTGACCACCTGAAGGTAGAGAGGCTATGCCTAAGGAGTCAAAAGCTCCCCCAGACAAGGCTGGAGCTGGGGCCTTGGGAATCCTCTGCTTATGGAGGCCCTGTTTGCCCCCCTTGGCATTCTGCTCCTGCTGAGAAGCCTGGGAAAGCTGGTACTGCCGATTACCGCTTTGACCCGGTGAAAAGCGGGATATAAATACAGCTAAATAAATAAATAAATAAATAAATAAATACCTGAAGAAAGGACCGGCCTACCGAAGTTGAGTGGCTTTTTCCCCCAAGGCCTTCCGCTTGGGCAAAGTGGTGGGTTTTTTTAGAAAGTAGAGTTCTTGTCAGGAACTCAGACTTGAGCTCCGCAGCCTCATCTGACATGGGTTTACCAAAGAGGTTCTCTCCTTGGCATGGGACATCGACAAGTTTGTCTTGGATCCATTGCTCCAGGTCAGAGGACTGGAGTCAGGCCTGATGTCTGGTGCCGATGCCCGCTACGGCCACCCGGGCTGTGGACACAAAGCAGTCATAGGCTGCTCAAAGACAAACTTAGAGTGGTCACTGACGCCTTTGACCATGTTCCAGAACCACTGGAATGGTTCCTTGGAGATGCTGGCAGAGAACCTGGTGAGCTCCTTCTCCAGGTCCCTCAGGTACATACCAATAAATAGTTGGTATGCCTGGATCCGGCAGGCCAGCATCGAGCCCTGGTAGCATTTTCTACTGAGGGCATCGAGAGTCCTGGCCTTTCTTCCTGGGGGCACTGACAAATGCATCTTCTGGCTTTTAAGACAACGCATCATGGACTCCACCACCATGGAGTTGTGTGGGAGCTGAACCTTTCTGAAGCCCAGGCCCCGGCGGACTCGATACATGGAGTCAAATCAATGGCTGACTATGGGCACAGAGGCCAGTGACTCCCACATTTGGAGTTGCAGTTGTTCCAGGATGGCCGAGAAGGGCACCGTGAGCGACTCTCTTGGCAGGGACTCATATTGGAGGATCGCGAGCTCCTCCGTGTGAGGGTCCTCCTCCGAGTCCGTGGGGAATGCCAATACCTTTGACATGCCCGGCACAAATTCAAGGAACACTATGTCCTCGGACAATGACCAGAGCCTGGCCTCGGGTGGTGACTAGAGCCTGGCCTTGGGTAGAGACGGGTCAGACAGCATGTCGCGGTGCTTGCGAGTGTCCGGGGGATGTCTCATCCTCTGACTCCCAGTTGGAGTACTCTGTGGAGGACTTGATGATGGGCCATGCCAGCGATGAGCTTGAGGCCAGTGGTCAATGGGCCTTCAAGGCTACATAGCCGGAACCATGCGCACTGGTCGAAGACGATCAATGGCCTGAGGAACAGGACAGTGATGGAAACCACTGTTGAGGATTGACTCAACAACCAGGGAAGTCCTCAAGGTTGAGGTCCCGGTGGCCTGGGCAGATGAACCCGGTGGCCTGGGCAGATGAACTGGCTGAGCCGGACACCTGCGCCCGCTACGTCTACAGGAAGCTAGTCAGGCTGTGCTTCAGGGACTCCATCCAGTCCAGATGGTACCACAGCCTTCGGTGCAGACGCTGGGGTAGTCGGGTCCTGCGACAGCAAGGAGAGGGGAGTCCTTGATGAGGATAGCCTCAGAGGTCCAAGGCCAATCACCAGGGAGCCAACGATTCCTTCCTGGGGATCTGGACGGCCACTCCTGCTCCGACAACTTGGGCCTTCTTAGGGGTTGAGGGATCTGGCACAGGGCCTGTCCACATTTGCCTTGTCCCATGAAGAGGTCCTCAAAGATTTCTTCTTCTTCCTCTTGCGTTCCCAATCCGAGGAACACCTGTCGGAGGTCCTGCGTGCCCGGTCGGTTGCCATTGGGTCACTACACCATGAAAGGGCCCTGGATCGTGGAGTCACTGGGGACTCTGACCAGGAGAAAATTTGGTCATGCTTCTGCTGATGGAGTTTGATTGCTTTAGAAGACATCTACTTGCAGAGGCCACAAACCTCCGGATCATGGCTGGGACCAAGACAACAGAGGCAGTAATCATTTGAGTCAGTGAAGGACATATTTTTAGAGCATCGATCACATTTCTTGAAGCTGCTGGCCATCAGGGGAAAATGTATGCCAGCGAGGCTGACCACCCGAGAAACTGCCAGCTAGTGGAAAAAAGGCACAAAGCCATGCTGGGGGACAATAAGAACTTAAGTAGGGAAAAAAAAGACGGTCCGAGACACAATGCTGAGGCAAGCGAACTCAGAGGCGGGAAAGGAACCAGTCGCAGCTGGAGAAAAACAAACATTATAGGATGATATTTAACTGCTTTTTCTGGGGTAATCAGGCAAGTCCAGTGGGCTCCGCGGAAAAAAGAAGACTGAGCAAGATGGCACCCTTGGGCAGGAAGGGAACCATGCATGCATGGTGCATCTCCCAAAGGCTTTCTTTGAAAGCTGGAGAGATGCTTCCACGCAGGGCTCCATCGGTGCCGGCATTACCCATATGTGAGGGCCAACTTCCCGCTAGTCCCGGAGAATAGACAGAATTAGAAACGACCTTAAAAATCTTGACGTGCGATCAATCGCTTGGCAATTTGCAATTCAATAAAATCCATCTAATTAATGTTGGCTGTACACTACCTTTCTTTAGGCCATCTCTGCTGCATTAGCAACAAAGGACATGACAGCAGGACCAGACCATATGGTCTATCCAGTCTGCCCCAAAAAGGGCAGACTAAGCAAAACAAGAACACATTAAATGCCTCACTTAGACTGGCTAAGTTTTGAAGACTTCAGCTCAGAAAGGAAAAAATTAGATTAGAAGTGATCCAAAGACAGGCAATAAAAATAGTGCACAGTCTGAAGAAGATATATGAGGTAAGACTTCAGGCCCAAAATATGTATACCCTAGAGGTGAGAACTGAGAAACAATGCATACATCCAAATACCTGAAAAGTATTAACATACAGACTAATCTTTATCAAAGGAAAGGAAGTAGCAGAACTATGGGTCATGTATGAAACCCCAAGGAGGTAGACTAAAGTAGCAGCATCAGGAAATACTTCCCCTCCCCCCACACAGAAAAGGTAGGGGATGCATGGAATGGACTCCTGAAGCAGGAGACAAAGGTATGGGATAAATACAAAAGATCCCTTATTGACAAGAGGATGGTAATGAAGCAATAGAATAACTTGCATGAAACAGCAGTAAAAATATAATTATACTTTCAAGAAGTCACGGGGGGGGGGGGGGGGTGAATCAGGCTTTCCTGCATGAGACAATAGTTACAACCCAAAACAGAACGGCAAGCAGGGTAACCTCACAGCACTTAGCATTTCTGGGCTAAACACTGTGAACTCCTTTGGACTCCACCCATCTCCGATGTCATCATGGTTGGTGTTAACAGCCAGCAGAGACCGAGTCCAATAAGCTCATGCTCAAGAGTATAGAGATTTTATAAATCAATATAGTTGTGGTCAACATTATTGGCACCCTTGCAGTTCAACCCCTTAATGTCCAGTATCTCCTATATATGCACACATATTTGTCATATAAAAAATCAAATAAAACAAGACCAACTAAAAAAGGAAATGGTATAAAAACTAGGACATTGCAAGGAAATGATTATTGGCACTCTTATAAACAAGTCAAATCAGTTTGAACAGAAGAACCACTGCAGTAATATTAGATGCACCTGTGATCAATTGTCAGTACTCATGATTTGAATCAACCAATGAATGATGGCTCTAATGTTTAAAATAGACATTCACGCCCTGTCTTCACCATTGTGAAAAATGGAATGAGAGCTGCCTGAGACTATCAGAAAAGCCATCATCACCAAACATCAAACTTCAAAAGGGTACAAGGCCAGCAACAAAGACCTTGGGATTCCTGTATTTACAATTCTCAATGTTAAGAAGTTTTCTGCTCATGGAACTGTCAAGAACCTCCCAGGACATGGTGGGAAGAGGAAAGTTAATCCAAGAAGTCTTCAAAGGTTAATGCGAACTGTTGGAAAAACTACCAATTACAATATGCAGAGAGCTTAAGGCTGACCTGGAGCAATCTGGAGTGGTGGTTTCAAACCGCACCATACGCCATGCTCTAAACAAAAAGACTTCATGGGAAAAGGCCAAGGAGAATACCACTGTTCAAAGACAGACATAAAAAGGCATGCTACTGTAATTGAAAGGCCTTTGGCCATATCACAAATAAAATCCTGAAAAGACATGTCCTCTGGAGGTGACATTCTGCGTTGGGGAGAAGAGGGATCTTCTGGGAGAAACCCTCTAGTACCAGCAGAATTGTCAGAGTCTTCGGAATCGGAGGATTCTAAGTATTCCTGAGCACGATGCTCATGCAAAGCAGTGTCCCAGTATCGATCGAAGTCGGTACCGAGTTGATCCGGTACCAATCTGTTGATTCCAGCCAGAAATGGCATGGGAAGAATTCCCACCGGGGCCGGTACCATCGGTACCGGTGTCTATACCGGTGCCCGTTGGACCAATGGTACCGCAGCTGAGAGAAGAGCTGCAATGCTGCGTTCGATAGCGAGGAACCTCTGGTCTATTGATGCTGCCGATGCCTGGGTGTCGGTACTGGCGAAAACGGCCAGAACCCCCTGAGCATGGCACAGGTAGTTCTTGCGAGGTTGGGGCCTCGAGAACATCCTGAAACCCCATCGATGCTTTGGAAGCCGAAGCCTCCTGCCGGGGCTGTTTTGCCGGTGTGGTTCCTTCAAGGGCAATGCCAATGGCCTCTCGATGCTTAGCAGGAGAGCTACCCTTTGAGGACCGGTTTTTATGTTTAGTTACCTGAGATCCATGGGAGGAAGAAGAGGCCCTTGAAGATGTTGATGCAATGGATCTGGCATCTGAAGAAGAGAGGGTACCGAACTTTGCAGCCCGGTTCTGTCTTCCTCTTTTAGTCATCCCCATACAGGAGAGACATTCAGTTGGAGAATGTTCAGGCCCTAAACATTTAAGACACCAATCATGGGTGTCAGTGACAGAAATGGTACCGCCACACTTAGTACATTTTTTAAAACCACTAGTTGGTTTTTCCATGTTTTAGGAATATGGGGCCTAGTGCCCAAAATGACGCCTAGCACCAAAAAAGAAAAGTTTCTGAAGAGAAACAGTTAAAGTATAAGTTTTTGGGGGGGTTTTTTGAAAAAGAAAAGAAAAGAACCGGCGGTACCGGTAAGCGTCGTGCGGCAGGCAAGCGCGACCACAAGAAAACAATTTTAAAGACGGAATTTTCTGCAGTGACAGGGTATGGATCCTGTCGGCTCCGCGGAAAATGAAGAACTGAAGAGGAACAGTTGGAAAGGCGGGAAGGCAGCGCGCATGTGCTGAGGAGCGTTCCTATTGGACGATGGGGAGCGTTCCCACGCAGACTCCATCGGTACCGACGATACCCATATGTAAAGACTACATTCCTGCTTGTTCCTGGAGATTGACAGAACAAATCGCAGAGGGATAAACAAGATCTCTCCATAAACAAGAGAAATCCCCTCTGCAGAAACTGTTTTCTTTGGCAAGTCCTGAGCTGGCCTAGCAGGACTCAAAGAAGAACAGTACTCAAGCACTCTGAACAAGGCTACCTTAAGGACCCCCCCCCCCCACCAAAAAAAAAAGTGGCATCCTCTCTGGCTTGAACATTTAATTTGTAGTGTTGTGTGAATGCAAGGAAACCCTGGTAGCTGCCCAAAAATGTATTTCTGGTATAATAGCACTACCCTCTGCTTAGGAAGCTGTGAGAGCCCTAGTCAAGTGTGCTCAGATTCCTTCTGGCACCTGGTGTCCCTTGAGACGATCACTTCTCAAATCCACATAGATAAGAAGGCTTGGACACCATCTCCTTTCTTAGCGAAAGCTGAGAGTGGACAAAAGCCTCTGTGGGTAAGTGATCATTACTTTGTTGGAAAACCTGTTGACAAAACTTGGGATAGAGGAGAGATTGTGGATTTATTTGAAAAACTCAGTTTTTTTATTTCATTAAAAAAACAAAAACTAGTTGCTTTAGAGGTTTTTAATTAACTTCTCTTAGCTTTAGTTAGGTACTTATAGTCTTCCCCCCACCTACCGTCTAATATTCTCGCTATTCCTGTTCCCTGGTCAGATCATCTTTGCCTTCTCTTTTCCTTCCCTTTCCCCTCTCCCAGTCCGCTGGGTCCTCCCCCTGATACCCCCATCTCGATTTTCAGACGGCGCCTCACCCCCCATACTTTACGCTCTTTCCCCCCTGCCAGTTCACTCTTCCCTTCAGATTTTTTCACTCTTCCTGTTGACCAACAAGCTCACACCTGGTCCTCCACCCTCTCCTCCGCCCTTGATGATCTTGCTCCCCTCCACCCTGTTTCTCTCCGTCCCTCTTTTCGCCACCCCTGGTATCACCCCGGACTCTTCCTTCACCGCTCCCACCTCCGTCGGGCAGAACGCTTGTGGAGGAAGCGTCGCACTCCCGACTCCCTCTCAGTCTTTCGGCAAGCTCATCTCTCCTATCGCTCTCAGATAACATTGGCTAAACAGTCTTATTACTCCCAGCTCATCACCACCTCTTCTAACTCCTCTCGACGTCTCTTTCTCATCCTCAAATCCTTCTCCTCTACCTCTACTCTCCCCCCACACTCTCCTCCATCGGCCCCTAGCCCGTCTACCCTTGCCTCCTTCTTTACCAACAAGGTCCTTTCTCTCCGCTCCTCCTTCCCCGCCTGCCCTCCTCCTCTTTCCCCTCCCCCTGCCTCCCCTTCTGCTCTTCTTGTTGCCAGCTCCCCACCCCCCTCTCTCACCTTTCCCCACACATGGCGTGCCTTTTCGCCCGTTTCCGCCCCTGAAGTCCTCAAAGTTGTTTCCTCCGCCCATCGGACCACCTGTCCCCTTGATCCCTTGCCCTCCTCCTGGTTGCTTGACTCTGACCTTGCTCTCATTCCCTACATTCTCTCCATCTTCAACACTAGCCTTTCCTCCGGTCTCTTCCCCTCTAGCTGGAAACACGCCATTGTCCGTCCCCTCCTGAAGAAGCCCACTCTTGACCCCGCCACCCCCGCAAATTGGCGTCCTGTCACTAATCTCCCTTTTCTTTCGAAAGTCCTTGAAAAACTGGTGTTCTCTCAACTTGCCACTCACTTGGATTCTACTTTCGCCCTTCACCCTCGCCAATCCGGATTTCGAGTAGGCCATAGCACTGAAACCATTCTCGCAGCCCTACTTTCTGAACTTCACTGTGCTCACGACCGTGGTGATTTCTCTCTGGTGGTGTCTCTGGATCTCTCATCCGCTTTTGATGTGGTTGATCACCGCACTCTCCTGGCTCGTCTGTCTGACTATGGTATTGGTGGGACCGTTTTGCAATGGTTCCGTTCCTTTTTGTCTGCACGCACCTTTTCTGTGCACTCCTCTCACGCCTCCTCCACTCCATCCCTTTCAATCTGCGGCGTCCCTCAGGGTTCTATTCTCGCCCCCCTACTTTTCAACGCTTTTCTCGCTCCATTAGCCCTACTTATTCAACAATCTGGCATTTCCTTTTACATTTACGCCGACAACATCCTGCTGGTTCACACCTCTTCTTCCGCCCCTGACCTTGTCCCTCTCAACCGCTGTCTTTCTTCTGTTTCATCATGGTTTGACTCTAACTTTCTACACGCTAACCCTGCCAAGTCTTCCGCGATTTGGTTTTCTTTTGGACTCTCCTCTCCTAGCTTGTCGCCTGTTATGTCTTCCCGTTCCATCCCTTTGGTCCCGACCCTTCGTTATTTGGGCATTACCTTGGATTCGTCCCTCTCTTTTCATCAACACATCTCTTCTGTCATACGTACTTCTTTTTTCCACTTATGCAGGATTCGGGCTGTTCAATCGTCACTTCCCCCTTCCTCAGTTGTTACCCTCGTTTTGTCCCTAGTTATGACCCGGTTGGACTATTGTAATGTCATCTATGCAGGTCTCCCTTCTTCCCAGCTTCGCCGCCTTCAAGTAGTACAGAACGCCGCCGCCCGCCTCATCACCGGCTCCCCGGCCCGTTCCCATGTGTCTCCCTGCCTCCTTGCCTTGCACTGGCTCCCGGTCAAATTCCGTTTCATCTTTAAGGTTCTTATCCTCACACACAAGGCTCTCCATTCCAGCACCCCCCAATACTTGTCGGACATTATTCGTCTCCAGCCCTCCCCACGTCTTCTCCGATCCGCCTTCGGTAACCGCCTCTTTCTTCCTTCCCCCTCCCAGGCCCACTTAGAACTGACCCGCCACTCCGCTTTCTTTTTCTTGGGCCCTGCTCTTTGGAACTCACTCCCTTTATTCCTTTGTCTAGAACTCTCCTACCCCCGCTTTAAGAATCTCCTCAAGACACATCTCTTCTGCCAAGCCTTCGACCTCCCCCCCCCCCCCCGATGATGGTGCCTTGTCCCCTGGCCGTGCCCCCCACCCCCCACGATTATCCCCTTGATAGTCCGCTCCCTTTCCCCTTCCTTTTTCTCCTCTTCCCGCCCTACTGTCCCTCTTGCCCCTACTGGGCTCTTCCCCCTATCTTTAACCTGTCCCTTCCTTTCCTATCGGTTTTTGGCGTTCTTTTCTGACTTTGTTTCCAGTAGCCTGTTGTTGTATTGTACACCGCCCTGATGCTTCGGCCTGGGCGGTTCATCAAAATTTGCAAATAAAGATAAAGATATAAAGATAAAGATTAAAAGAAAGAAGGCAAGATGGGAAAATGGCCAACATAACATTCGTTTTTAAAAAGGACTCCAGGGGCGATCCGGGAAACTGCAGAAAAATTAGCCCAACGTCAGTGCTGAATGAATGGTAGAAACCATTATAAATTACAAAATTGCTGAATACATAGATGGTCATGTTTTAATGGGATTTAGCCAAGGGAAGTTTGCCTCACCAATCTTCCACATTTCTTGAAGGTATGAATAAACAGGTAGGTAAAGGTGAGCCAGTAGGTATAGTGTACACACATCTGGATTTTCAGAAAGCCTTTGACAAGCTCCCTCATGTGAGGCTCGAAGAAATTAAAAAGTTATGCAATAGGAGGCAGTATCCTGTTGTAGATTGGGAACTGGTTAACAAACAGAAAAACAGAGCAGGCCTAAATGATCAAATTTTCTCAATGGAAAAAGGTAAACATTGGAGTACCTCAGGAATGTGTGTTAGGCCCATTACTTTTTAACATATTTATAAATGACCTGGAAATGGGAACAATCAGTGAGGTGATCAGATTTAAAGACTCCACACAAATATTTAAAGTTCTTAAAATAACAAAAGAATTCTGAAAATTGCAAGACAACCTTGAGAAACTGGGAGACTGGGAATCCAAATGGCTGATGAAATTTAATGTGAACAAATGCAAAGTTACGCACGTAGGGAACAACCACCTAAACTATAGCAACACAATGTAAAGGTTCCACATTAGGAGTCACCATCCAGGAAAAAGGATCTAGGCATCATCGTGGATAATAAATTAAAATCCAACTCAGTGTGCTGTGGCAGCCAAAAAAGCTAATAAGGAAAGGAATGGAGAACAAAACACAGGATATCATAATGCCTTGTATCGTTCTATGGTGCGATTGCACCTCAGAGCATTGTGTGCAGTTTTAAAAAAAATATAGCAGAACTGGAAAAAATACAGAGAAGGGTGACCAAAAGGATAAAGGGGATGAAAGATACCTCAATGAGGAAAGGTTTAGGGGAGATACGATGGAGGTCTATAAAATAATGAGCAGAGTAGAATGTGTAAATGTAAATCAGTTGCTCATGCTTCAAAAAGTACAAAGACTAGGGGACATGCAATGAAGCTACAAACAGAGCCAGCCCAACCATTAGGCAAACTAGGTGATCACTGGGGTGGCAGCATCTGAGGGCCTGCAAAGAGCAGGGCATTCAATGCTAAACAGATTCTGACAGTCGGGGGGCAATAAGACTTGAGGTTTGCTTACGATGCTGGCATTTGAACCAGTTCTGGGGCTGGCCCTGGAAACAAAAGTAGCACACATTAAAGGGCTGCCAATGGGATTAGGTTATCAGGATAATCCTAATGAATTTTCAGGAGATCAGCATGACTACCTGCTCTATTATATGCAAATATCTTATGCATTAGGGATATCCAGAAAACTGACTTGTTGGCAGCCGTGCAGGATGGAACGACTACCAGGGAACTATTTAGATGTCTATATTAACTTTAGCTTTACCTTCTTTAAGGTTATAATCTGATAAGATAGCAGGTATTAGAAATGGTCCCCGCCATGTAATTCTACATAGCCATGAAATGTTTTCTGCCCAGTGTACTTGTAGAACTGGACTGCCCACAAAACATTAAATGAACGCTTCTCCCTACAATTCTACCAGCAGAGTTCAGAGGGTTTCCAGCCAAATTTAGAATTGTCATTTTGGTTTATAATATCCATAATACTATATTTTGTATTCATTTCCCCCAAATACTGGCACTCTGTATTATGCTTTTTCAGTCTCCGTTACGTATTTTGATAATGGATATCCTGAAAACCTGCCTGACCGCGAGGTCAACAGAACAGGTTTGGGAAGCTCTGTCCTAGAAAGTGATTCACATTAGAGGACAAACCATTCAAACTATTTCTTACCGTAAGCAAAGTAGCTTTGCCCTCTTTAGTGAGCTTTTTCAACCTGGCTGCAGCAACTTGCTTGTCATCTCTGTTTTGTACTTCTCCAGGTTTTGTTTTTTCCAGGAGTTTCTGCCGCTTCTGCTTCTCTCTCAGCTTGATATGCCTTAGATGCTTCTTCCTCCTCCTCTCCCGTTTTCTGTCTGTGGCTGTCTTTTCTGCATCCGTTTTCACATCTCCAGCTTTATTTTTTGCCTAGCAAAACAAGCGATATCTTGTCAAGTGATCTGTACAGATAGGTCTGGTTTTGCTCACAGCCATCTACATTCACGTTCTGAGGCTGTAAGAGGATGCACTGTACTACCGGTCTCGGTGTACACCTCACAGACACCTTCATAGTTCCAGGAGCAGGCCATCACTAAGGCTAGCCACCTTTACCCCCCCCTACAGGATACCCAGGAGACTTCACCTAGATTACAAACACATACGTATCCCTCTCTCCCAACTCTGACTACTGACTGAGGACCTTGGAAGATTTATACGGTGTCCAACCATCGGAAACCAAGGTATGAGTTGAGAAATTTATAAAATATATTTGGAGTCTCTGTACTCAAAAAGGACTCTCTGAAACTCAAGAAAATGTGGCCTGTCTAGAGTCATGACAGTAGGCTACCCAGCTCCATCATAGTTATTTGATGTTATGCTTCCTTATAAACCTTTTTTTGTTTATTATTATTAAAAGAACACCAACACATTTGCATGCTCATGAACACCCTAATAATCTTCCCAGTAATTGAACAAGATTTATTTTTGATCCCCCCAGTTTCCTCCTGCTCCTTTGGGCTTCCAGTTCTAATTGGAATCGGGGCTGAAATCTATATACTGAGTCTTCACTACTTTATATCCTCTACCAACTTGTTGCAATGACTAAAGTGACACTGCTCAGCTGTCATCATGAATCATAAATCAAGTCGCTAAGGGGTATGTTTACTAAATTGCGCTAAGCAGTATGTGAATTAGCATGCATTGTTTAAAACACAAGCATGGTAGATGCTACAATGCTGGCATTACAGTTATCACATACTACATAATACTAACTACATAGCGTGTTATGGGGAAGGAAAAGGGTGGGTTTGGGTAGAGAATGGGCATGGACTACATACTGCCGTTAGTGCATGGAGGTGTTAAGTACATCTGCCCTACTTGCAAATACACAATGTATGGGAACATACTTTTCTGTCTGCTAACCATATAGGAACATATGGGAAACACTTCAAACAGTTAATGCACCACTTTAGTGCTTACTATGCATGAATTTTTGCATTTAACTCAAAGTGCAAAACTTTCACACTTTAGTAAACATGCCCCTAAAGTGTTGCTACTGCACAATGACCGACTTCTTCCCTCCCTTCCTCTCCTCCTTCGAGGGGCTGTGAACTCTATTATTTGTTTTTAACCCACATCGTCTATAGAAGTATCACAAAAGACAAGCTGTGTGCTGCTTTACTGATTCAGTATGCATGCCAAAGCACATGCTCAGAAAATCACAACTCCATGAATTGTACATAGGACGATTATCAGAAAGAAAATTTCCCACAAGGCTCTACCTCACTTTCACCCCACCATCTCTGCCCCCAGCAATTTTATTCCCCAGACCAAAAAAAAAAAAAAGAATTCTCAGCATAAGGGAGTTTGTAGGGCTGTGACACCTAATGGCTGGAAGCCCAAAGTGCAGGAGAAAACTGCTGCATCAAAAAAAAAAAATACATACAATTATTGCAGAAGTAATTACATTTATAATCAATAAGCACTACTATTAAAAATATTGTTATGTTTTGAATAAGCTGATATTTTAAGAAGATATATACTCATAAAGTGATTGACTTTCTCACTTCAAAAAATGTTGTGTGACTTGGGCTAAGATAAGGTCCTCCCCCTTCATTTTCCAATTCTCTTGCCTCCTCACCCCACCATTAGACAGTACAAGACAGCAGCCAAGTTAGCAGAGTGCTGGTTGCCATTTTTCACTATGCAGAAGGATATGCCCGACAAAAATTATTCAAGCTGTACACCGAGAAGAGGACATAAGTGCTGGGTCCTAAATTATTGAATGCGCTATTTATACATTACTGGACTACGTGCAGAAGTATATTTAATTCCACGAAAATTAAAATGGGTAACCTTAAAACAGCTCGATTCAGCTTTATCTTATGGCTTTATGAACATGTTGTATGGCATCTATTTTGATACAAAGCCTGTCCCAGTCTCTGCTTGAGGGAATGAATTGTTACTGTGCACTGGAGTACATACTTTGACCTCCTCTGGAGCCAGAAGTGCAGCATCACTGACGTTGACTGGGGCTACTTCCTCCATATTTATTGCTGGGAGATTTGAAACAACCTTCACTTCTGGCACAGGCTGACAAAAAAAACCACATTTTAAAATTTAGAAAAACAAAGAGGTAAATATACTTATAGTCAACAGTAATGGCTCACATCTTGCTGGGAGCCAATCAGATACACAAATGAGAGCATCGGAAATGTAACCAGCAGCTCTACAGGAGGAACCAAACTTATTGCTTTGGTCTATATGACTTTACCACCCTTACTTCATCTTTTAAAATGAGATGACAACCATTCCTTGTATACCTTTCCTGCAGTTGTTTTCAAACTCATACATTCCTAGAATATTTAGTATTAATAATAAAGACTGACTTTGTTTCTCCCATCTTCTCCTGATTAAGTTATCCACTAATTGGGTGAAAAAACAAACAAACCAACCAAGACATTCCATTAGATATTACATTATGGACCAACATTGGTGGCCAATATACATGTGTTTTTCAAATGAGAGCAACTCTAGCAAAAAAAAAAAAAAAAAAAAAAAAGTGTTGACCTATCACTGGAAAAAGGGACTAGCACCCTGGGCAGGGAGGGAATCTCCCTCCAATGACACCACCAGTTTACAGGGCTCTCCCTCTGACCATGTGCTCAGGTGAAGAGTGACATAACTAAAACAAAGTCTCCTCCCCCACACTCTCCTTCTTAAGCCCATCTCCCTACCCTATATACTCTTCCCAAAATACACATTTTCCAACAACCCCAACCCAGTCAGCCTCCACCATCCTGTCCCTCCCCCCCTTCAACACCTTCAAGACAGCAATCCTCCAGCTTTTTAAATTCCCGCCCCCACACTCTCTTTGGAGGTTGAACAGCTGTTCTGTTCTCTTTCTGCACCACATGGCTTTCTGAATGAGTTTGAATCGCTCAATGCCCAATCTCCTGAGAATAGTGTGAGACTTTGGGTTTCGGCTTTAGATGTAACTACTTACCCTTTGGAGATCATATGATGCATTGAGTGAGAGTACACACTTCTTCCCTTAGCTCTGAGGGCCACGCCCATAATCCACCCCATCTGCTGCTAATCAGCCTTTTTTGGGTGAATTGCTTTACTTTTGGGCTGATGGATAGATATACTACCAAGCAGACCCCTAGATGATGGCTATAGCAATTAAAAAGGATAAAAATCGTAGTTACTCACCTGTAACAGGTGTTCTCCAGGAGCAGCAGGAATCAGTCCTCACTTAAGGGTGACGTCGGCGCCGACGGAGCCCTCGCGGAGCAATTTTCCCCAGCTTTCAAAGAAAGCCTTTGGGAATTGCAGCGCGCATGCGCGGTCGTCTTCCCGCCCGAAGGTGCCATCTTAGCCAGTCAGATGACATAGCTAAAAAAGACAGCATAAAAATTTGCAAAAAGAACATAAGCAGACGATTGCAACTCCAAGGGGAGGAGGGAGGGTAGTGAGGACTGATTCCTGCTGCTCCTGGAGAACACCTGTTACAGGTGAGTAACTACGCTTTCTCCAGGACCAAGCAGGAAGTCAGTCCTCACTTATGGGACTCCCAAGCTCAAGGCTACCGGAGACCCTAAGCACAAAAATGAGCTCCCTCTAGCTCAGCAGCACAGAAGGATAGAATCTTCGCTGAATTATCACCCACCGGTAGCCCACATCCGGGATGGAGGGTAGGAGTTGCTCAGACCTCAAAGAGATTACGGAGGACTGCCTGTCCGAAAGCACTGTCCCTACGGGACTCCCTCTCGAGACAGTAATGGACCGCAAAAGTCTGGCTCGAAGACCAAGTAGCGGCCCGGCAGATGTCTGCCAGCGGAACAGAGCGGAGGTAAGCCACTGACGTAGCCTTTGCCCGAACGCAATGAGCCGTGACTCGACTTTCTAAGGAGAGTCCGGCTGCCCCATAAGCCCAAGAGATACAGTCCGCAACCCAGATGGACAGAGTACGCTTGGAGACCGGGAGCCCCAATTTATTGGGGTCAAAAGACACAAAAAGCTGAGCAGCTTTACGGTGGTCCCGCGTACGGTCAAGGTAGAAGTTCAGAGCCCTTCTACAGTCCAGGGTATGGAGGACCGTTTCAGCTCGGCTGGAGTGTGGTCTGGGAAAGAAGGTTGGAAGTACCACCTCCTGATTGATGTGAAAAGGGGAGACCACTTTTGGAAGAAATTTAGGGTGAGTCCGTAGGACTACCCTATTTTTGTAGAACCGAGTGTAAGGGGGATCAGACACGAGGGCCTGCAATTCACTTACGCGTCTAGCGGAAGTGAGGGCTATCAAGAACAGTGTTTTCCAAGACAGAAAACGGAGAGAACAGGTAGCCATAGGTTCAAAAGGCGGACAGGTGATCCGCTGCAACACCACATTCAGGTCCCAGTCAGGCGCTGGCGGGCGCAGAGGTGGTTTAAGTAGAAGGAGACCTCGGAGAAACCTCGCTACGAGAGGGTCATTGGAGAGAGGTCTGCCGTCCACCGGCACATGATGTGCTGAAAGAGCACTGAGGTGAACTTTGACGGAGTTGGACTTAAGTCCCAGATTAGAGAGGTGCAGCAAGTACTGCAAGATCACCGACACCGGGCAGGAGAAGGGATCCTGAGACTGTTGGGTACACCAGACTGCAAAGCGACGCCATTTAAGGGCGTAGCATTTGCGGGTAGAAGGCCGTCGCGAAGCCAAGACGACCTCCTCCACCTCCGCCGGCAGGAGAAGGGGAGCAAGGACTACCCTCTCAGCAGCCAGGCCATGAGGTTGAGAGACCTGAGGTTGGGGTGCAGGAGGGACCCCTGATCCTGAGTGATGAGATCCGGTTGTACCCCCAGAGGGATTGGATCCTCCACCGCCAGTTGCAGCAGGAGCGGAAACCACGGCTGCCTGGGCCAGCGAGGGGCCACCAGGATCATGAAGGCTTTGTCTCGGAGAACCTTGAAAAGAGTCCGAGAGACTAGCGGGATGGGAGGGAACGCATACAGAAGGCTCCCCGACCATGAGATCAGAAAGGCGTCCGCCGCAACCCGAAGGGGGTGTGGCAGACGAGAGCAGAAGCGAGGAAGCTGCCGGTTGCGAGGACTGGCAAAGAGATCCATCGTGGGGAGGCCCCACTTGAGGAAGAGCTTCTGAACTACCAAGGGATCCAGACGCCACTCGTGCGGCTGGAGGACCCTGCTGAGTTTGTCCGCAAGGCAATTGTCTCGGCCCGGGAGATAAACTGCCTTGAGGAGAATGCCGTGACTGACGGCCCAAGAGCAGAGCTTCTGAGCCTCCCGGCAGAGGAGAAAGGAGCCCGTGCCCCCCTGTTTGTTCACGTAGAACATGGCAACTTGATTGTCCGTCTGGACAAGGACGGACTGTTGGGAAGTCAGGTGGGAGAAGGCCTTGAGAGCTAGGCGGATCGCCCGGAGCTCCAGGAAGTTGATCTGCTGAGCAGACTCCCACGTGGTCCAGAGGCCCTGAGTACGCGCCTCTTGGCAATGCGCTCCCCAGCCCAGGAGGGATGCATCGGTGGTCAGCACCCGGGTCGGCTGAGGTGACTGGAAGGGCATACCGAATGTCAGGTTCGGCTGCCGGAGCCACCACCGGAGAGACGAGATCAGCGGCTCGGAAACGCGCACTAGGTCTGCGAGGCCGCCCGTGGCCTGTCGCCACTGCCGGCGGAGACACCATTGAGCAGACCGCATATTCAGGCGGGCATTGGGGGTCACATGGACAGTGGAAGCCATATGGCCGAGCAGTCTCAGGAAGCGCCTGGCGGAGACCAGGGGCTGGCTGCGAAAGCGGTCGGCTAGGTCCATGAGCCGCTGAGCCCTGTCGAGCGGTAGATACGCTCGCGCCCGAGGAGTGTGCAGCCTTGCGCCGATGAACTCGAGATCCTGTGAGGGGAGCAAAGTGGACTTCGCGAAGTTTATGACAAAGCCCAAGTGCTGCAGCAGAGCCACCGTGCGGCACGTGGCGTTGGTGACCTCCTGAGCGGACGCTGCTCTGATGAGCCAGTCGTCGAGGTACGGAAAGACATAGAGGCCGTGAAGCCGGAGATGGGCCGCCACGACCGCGAGACATTTTGTGAAGACTCGCGGTGCGGAGGACAGGCCAAAGGGCAGTACTCTGTACTGGTAATGATTTCCCGCCACCACAAACCTTAGGTATTGGCGGTGGCTTGGGTGGATGAGGATGTGCGTGTAGGCATCCTTTAGATCCAAGGAGCATAGCCAATCTCCCTGCTGGAGGTAGGGCAGAAGGATTCCAAGGGTAAGCATTTTGAATTTCTCCCGCACAAGGAACTTGTTGAGGTTGCGCAAGTCCAGGATGGGTCTGAGGCCCCCTGTTCTCTTTGGTATCAGAAAATACCGTGAATAGAAGCCTTGACCTCTCAGGTGGTGTGGCACCGGTTCCACCGCCTGATCCTGCAGAAGACCTGCTAACTCCTGAAGGAGCAACTCCCTGTGCAGAGGGGGGCGCGGAGGCTCTCCCGGAAAATAGGAGGGAGGGACCTGATGGAAGTGGAGAAGGTAGCCTTCTCGCACGACCTGAAGCACCCAGGCATCTGCGGTGATGCTGGACCACCTGTGGGCGAAGTGAACCAGCCGGCCTCCGGTGCTGGGGGGGACCAGCGGGGGGGGGAGAGGCTATGCTGAGCGAGTCAAAAACCCCCACCCTGCTGAGCAGGGGCTGGTGGTGCAGGCTTGGGGGCTTGCTGCCTACGGGACCCGTTACCCCGTCCCTTGGCCTGCTGGCCCTGTTGGGGAGCTGCAGGGGCCTGATAATGGGGGTATTGTTTGTAGGCAGCCGCCTTCCTCGGGTAAAAGGACTTTTTCCCCGAGCCCTTCTTTTTCTGGGAAGGGGCGGAGGTCTTCCTAGAAAGCCTGGTCCTGGTGAGAGTCTCAGTCTCAATTTGTGCAGCCTTTTCCGCCATGGGCTTGCCAAAGAGGTTTTCGCCTCGGCAGGGGACATCGACCAACTTGTCCTGTACCCAGGGCTCAAGGTCTGACGACTGAAGCCAAGCCTGTCGGCGGGCACCGATGCCGGCTGCGGCCACTCTAGCCGAGGCTTCAAAGCCATCATAGGCTGCTCGGGACATGAACTTTGAGCATTCCCGAATGCCCGTGGACAAGGCTAGGAACCTCCGCAAGGGCTCCTCGGAGAGACCAGCGGAGAATCCGGCCAGCTCTTTAGCCAGATCCCGGAGATACATGCCCATGTATAGCTGGTAAGTCTGGACACGACATGCGAGCATAGAGCCCTGGAAGCACTTCTTGCCAAGGCCATCCAGGTTACGGGCCTCCCTTCCAGGAGGCACCGAGGAGTGCATCTTCTGGCTCTTAAGACGATGCATGGCCGATTCCACTACCATGGAATGGTGTGGCAGCTGCGCCTTTTGAAAGCCAGGGCTCTTGCGGACCCGATAGATAGAATCGACCCGCTTGCTCAGGACCGGCGAGGAGGCCGGACTCTCCCACATGCGGAAGAGTAGTCGTTCCAGCATAGGAGGAACCGGCACAGTAAAGTGTTCCCTCGCGGGAGAGTCATACTGGAGGGCGTCGAGCTCTTCGGCTCGAGGCTCCTCCTCGGGATCCGCAGGGAAGGCCAAAGCCTTGGCCATATCCCTAACGAAGTCCGAGAACCGGGCATCCTCCGGGGGGGACTGCTTCCGAGGCTCGGACTCCGGTGAGTCCGAGGGGACACACCGAGTCCGGAAAGAATCAGGTGACTCTTCCTCCTCAGACTCCCAGACCGACTCCGACGAGGACTCGGTGGGGTCGGCCCGGGCAGGGTGCGGCGCCAGCCGCCCCGACGCCGAGGGAGTCGGCGTCGGCGACCTCGGTCCCGAACGGGAGGCCGAGGGCGACCTCGACCGAGGATCGACTCGAGTTCTCATCGACTCGAGGATCGGCTCGGTCTCCGGGGTCGACTTGGACGTCGACGTCCCGGCGGTCGGGGCAGCGACGCCAGCGAGCAGTGCCCTCTGCTGGTCCATGAAGGCAGACAGTCTGCTCTCCAAGGCCGTCAACCTGAGTCCGAGCTCAGGTGACCCAGCAGCCCCCGACTCGGGCCCCGACGGCGTCGGGCCCGACGTCGGCTGTCACGGAGGCGAGTCCAGAAGGACCACAGGACTTACCCGGGCAGGCATCTCCGACTCCAGGCGAGGTCGCTTCGGGATGTGTTCCTTCTCCAAGGACCCGGGGCGGCTGTCGGGGCTATGCGACCTGGCCCTCGCGGAGCCAGGAGCGTCCACCGACGCCGCCCTCGCGGGTTTTTCCTTCCGACGATGGTCCCCGGTGGGAGAACCCCGGTCGGAGGAGCTCCGGCGACGGTCCGAGCTGGAGCCTTTCGACACGGAGGCCTCCGACGAGGTCCGGGTACGGCTGGGGTCAGCGAAGATTCTCTCACGCTGATGCCGCCGACTTCTCAACGCCTTCGAGGACAGTTTGCTGCAGGGCCCACAGATCAGTTCCTCATGATCCGGGCCCAGGCAGCGGAGGCAAAAGTCGTGTGTGTCGGTTAGTGACATATTTCGGTCACACCGACCACACCGCTTAAACCCACTGGCAGCCATCGGGGGAAAAAGGGCCCCTGCGAGGTCAAAGGACCGGGCTGCCAGGGAAAACGAAAACGAAAGCCGAAAAAAAGTAAGAGGACTCGAGACCGGCGTCGCGAGTCCGGGCGGGAAAACGATCGGCGTCGAACCGAAAGAAAAAAGGATAAAATAAAGAAGAAAATCAACTTTTTCGCGGGGACAAGACGGGGACGTCTGTAGGGCTCCGCGGAAAAAAGAAGACTGGCTAAGATGGCACCTTCGGGCGGGAAGACGACCGCGCATGCGCGCTGCAATTCCCAAAGGCTTTCTTTGAAAGCTGGGGAAAATTGCTCCGCGAGGGCTCCGTCGGCGCCGACGTCACCCTTAAGTGAGGACTGACTTCCTGCTTGGTCCTGGAGAAGCATAGTTACTCACCTGTAACAGGTGATCTCCGGGAACAGCAGGAATTTAGTCTTCACATATGGGTATCGTCGGTACCGACGGAGCCTGCACGGGAACGCTCCCCAGCGTCCAATTAGGAAGCTTTTGGAAGCACCCACAGCACCTGCGTGCTGCCTTCCCGCCTTTCCCAACTGCCTCTCTACAGTTGAGTTTAAAGCTGAGACAAAGAGAGAGAGAGGAGGAAAGAGAAGAAGAGAGATAGAGAGATACAACTCCTAGGGGAGGTGGGTGGGTTGTGAAGACTAAATTCCTGCTGTTCCCGGAAGGTTCTTACTCTGATAGGCAAAAGATATACACTGCGCAATCCAGTTGGACAGTGTCCTTTTGGAGACTGGACGCCCTAAATGACTAGGATCAAAAGCAACAAAGAGTTGGGAGGACTTTCTATGTTGCTGAGTCCTTTGCAAGTAAAAGGCCAAAGCTCTTTTACAGTCCAAAGTATGAAGATTCCTTTCTGCATTAGAGGCATGAGGCCTTGGGAAAAAACAGGAAGGTAAACGGATTGGTTTAAATGAAAAGGTGAAACCACCTTTGGCATAAAGTGAGGATGAGTCCTAAGGACTACCTTATCATGATGGAACCTTGTATAAGGAGGATCAGCCACCAATGCTTGCAATTCACTAATACGACGTGCTGATGTGATTGCAATAAGAAAAATAACCTTCCAGGAAAGGAATTTCAAAGAGGTAGTAGCTAATGGTTCAAAAGGCGGCTTCATGAGCTGGCCAAGAACCAGATTTAAATCCCATGCCACCGGTGGTGGCTTAATGGGAGGCTTGGTTAGAAGAAGGCTTCTCATAAATATCACTATGATAGGATGAGAGGAAATAGGTTGCCCATTTAAAGGTTTGAGAGAAGCTGCAATAGCACTCAAATGAACTCTCACTGAATTGGTCTTAAGCCCTGCATTAGACAAATGAAGGAGATATTCCAGTAATGATTCCAGAGGTATTGCAAGAGGGTTAAGACTCTTCTGCGAACACCATGTGGTAAACCTTTTCCACTTGAAAGCGTAAGAGCGTCTTGTGGATGGTTTCCTGGAAGCATAAAGGATATCCTTTACTTGCTGAGAAAGGTTAAGACCATGAAGTTCTAGGCTTTCCGCAACCAGGCCCTGAGATGTAGAGACCGGGATAGGAGATCTGGAGCAGAGCCTAGCTCCAGAGATGGAGCTTGAGAGAGATGTAAAAGCAGAGGGTACCACACTTGTTGTGGCCAATGTGGGGCTATGAGAATCATACGGACTCTGTCTCTCTGAAGCTTGAAAAGGGTTCTGGGAATTAGGGGAATGGGTGGGAAGGCATACAGGAAGTCCCGACCCCAATGGAGGAGGAAGGCATCCCTGGCCTGAGAACCCTGAGCCGGGATTCTAGAACAGAACCGGGGAAGTTTGGCATTCAACGGACTTGCAAAGAGGTCTATGTCCGGGGTTCCCCAAAATTGGAAAATTTTGGCCACCTGGTCTGCATGGAGAGACCATTCGTGTGGAAGCAGATCTCGACTGAGTGTCTGCCCGAGAGTTTTGAATGCCTGGAAGATACACTGCAAGGAGATGAATCTGATGCTCTCTGGCGAGGGCCCAAAGTCGCAAAGCTTTGTTGCAGAGCGACAGAGAGCATGTTCTGCCCTGCTTGTTCACATAGAACATGGCTACCTGGTTGTCCGTTTGAATTAGGACAGTTTTGTAGCTGAGCTGGGTGTGAAATACTCGAAGAGCAAGGAAGATTTCTCTGAGCTCTAGGAGATTGATGTGTAGATCGGTCTCCTGTGGAGTCCAGGTACCCTGGGTAGAGAGGCCTTGCAAATGGGCTCCCCAACCCACCTGTGAGGCATCTGTTGTTAGAGTTACTTGAGGTGGGGGTTGCTGAAAAGGGGACCCCACCAACAGATTCTGGGGTGACTGCCACCATTGGAGAGACAAAATAAGATGATCTGAGGTTGCTATTTTGTCTGACAGGCAACCTGACGCCTGAGTCCACTGCGTGTATAGAGTCCACTGGGCTGCCCTCATATGGAGGCGGGCATAAGGGACCACATGCACGGTGGATGTTATGTGGCCTAGCAATTGTAACATTTCCCGAGCAGTGAGGTGAGACTTTAGCATTGCTTGGGAAGCTAACTGCACAATGCGAAGGCAGCGGGACTGTGGAAGATAGGCCCTTGTCTGTCTGGTATCCAGCAGGGCTCCTATGAACTCTAGAGACTGAGTGGGAGCTAGGTTGGATTTTGGGAAGTTTATGACAAGTCCCAAATATTGAAGGATACGCATTGTGCGAGATAGAGAAATCCTGGCCTCTGGCTCTGATGGGGCTCGAATGAGCCAATCGTCCAAGTAAGGGAAGACGAATATTTTTAGGGTGTGGAGAAATGCTGCCACCACAGCCATGCATTTTGTGAACACCCTTGGTGCCAAGGCCAGGCCAAAAGGAAGAACTCTGTATTGGTAGTGCTTCCCTTGAAATAGAAAGCGAAGAAACCTTCGGCGAGTTGGATGGATGAGAACATGAGTGTACGCATCCTTGAGATCTAGAGAACAAAGCCAGTCCTGACTCTGAAGGTATGGCAGTAGAGTTTCCAGAGAAATCATTTTGAATTTCTCTTTGAACAGGAATTTGTTCAATTCTCTGAGGTCCAAAATGGGTCTGTGTCCTCCTGTTTTCTTTGGAATAAGGAAAAAGGGGGAATAGAACCCTGTACCTTGTTGATGAATAGGTACTTTCGGCAAGAAGTAGACTGACCTCATGATCTAACTGGGAGTTGAGAGAGGTCTGAGAATTGAACTGTCTTACCATTGTAGGAGGGGGCATGCTGAGAAAGTGAAGCTTGTATCCCTCTCTTACAATGGACACAATCCAACTTTCTGCTGTTATCTGCCCCCATCTGTGGGCAAAATAACATAACCTTCCTGGAATGGTGGAAGGCTCTGGCCCGTTCAGGACCAGGAAGACAAAGTTCTCTAGATGGAAGTCAAAGCCCCTGTGGAGGCTGAGTCTGCTGAGCCGGTTGAGGCTTAACAGCCTTTATTTTTCTTTGTCTAGGTTGTTTTGTAGGACTTTCTCCTTGCAGGATCAGCTGTAGATTTTGATAATCTATCCAAGGTGAGATTATCAGCATCTAGCTCATTAGCTTTCTCTTGCCAATTTTTGCCAAAGAGATTCTCTCCTGTGCAAGGAATATTCCCCAGTTTGTCTTGTACCCAAAGTTCCAAGTCAGATGCCTGGAGCCAGGCAATCCTACGTGTGCCTATGGCAATAGCAGAAGTTCTGCTTATGCACTCAAAACAATCAAAAGCTGCACGATTTACGAATTTGAAAACATCCTCAGCATGTTTGATAAGTGCAAGATAATCTTGTCTCTTATCAGGAAGGAGAGGGCTCATAAGCTCTAGATCTCCTGTAACTTCCTTAAGAAACATTCCCATATATAAAATGTAGGAACTAATCCTGGCAGAAAGCATAGAGGCCTGGAAGGTTCGACGCCCAAAGACATCAAGGGTTCTACATTCACGTCCTGGAGGATTAGATGCATGTCTTTTTGCACTCTTGATGCTTCTCATAGCCGATTCCACCACCATGGAATGGTGGGGCAGCTGAGTTTTTTGAAATCCAGGGCAGGGAGGAACTCAATACATGGTATCGAGCCTACGAGAATGAGGAGAAGTGGTGAGAGGTGTTTCCCACATCCTTAGCATGAGATCCTGCAAGATCTCACGAATAGGCAAAGTAGCTGCCTCTTTGGGAGCTTTAGGATACTGTAAAATCTTCAATTCCTTCGCCCTAGGCTCTGTTTCAGGAGCCACATCCCGGATAAAATCCAGGAAGGATATATCCTCTGGAGGAGACATCCTACGTTTAGGAGAGGAAGAATCCTCAGGAAGAAATACTCTGGTATTGACAGAGCTGTCAGAGTCTTCAGACTCGGAGGATTCAAAGTATCTCCTGTCCGGGTAATCGTGCAGCGCACAATACCGGTACTGATCGAAGTCGGTATCGACTGGGTCTGGTACCGACTTGTCCGTACCGGAGGGCACAGCATGCGTCGGTACCGGTAGTCCACCTGCCGACGTCGATGCAATTGGCCCCGGTACCGATGTAGGTGCCGGTACCGGTAGAATTGTCTGAAGCGGTTTCGGGGGCATCGATGCCGATAGAAGAGCCGCCAGACTGCGTTCAATAGTCAAGAATCTCTGGTCTATCAACGCCACCGATGCCTGGGTATTGGTACCGGACAAAGTGGCTTGTACCCCAGAGCATGGCACCAGTAGTTCTGCCAAGGTTGGGGCCTCGAGAACATCCTGGAGCCCCGATGATGCTTTGGAAGCCAAAGCCTCCTGCCGGGGCAATTTTGCCGGTGTGAGTCCCTCAAGGGCAACACCAGAGGCATCTCGATACTTAGGAGATCTACCCTTTGAGGACCGGCTAGACTTATGTTTATTTACCTGAGATCCATGGGAGGAAGACGAAGCCCTGGAAGACGTTGATGCCACAGATGCTGCATTGGAGGGAAAAAGGGTGCTAAGTTTAGCAGCTCGGTTTTGCCGACCCCTCTTCGACATCATCCCACAGGCAACACACTCTGAGATAGAGTGGTCAGGACCTAAACATTTGAGACACCACTCATGGGTGTCATTGACGGAGATAGTACCGCCACACTTGGAACACTTTTTAAAACCCGAAGCGGGTTTTTCCATTGTAGAGGAAAGTTGGGCCTAGTGCCCAAAATGGCGCGTGGCACCAGAGGAGAAAAAAGCTGGAAGACTCCAGGAAAAGTTTTTTGTGTTTTTTTTTTTAAGGAAAAGAAAGAACCGGCGGTACCGGTGTAGCGTCGAAGGAAGGCAGACGCGACCACAAAAAAGAAGAATAAATGGGATATTTTCTGCGGTGACAGGAAGTGCGACCTGCCGGCTCCGCGAAAAACGAAGAACTGGAGAGAAGCAGTTGGGAAAGGCGGGAAGGCAGCACGCAGGCGCTGTGGGGCGATTCCAAAAGCTTCCTAATTGGACGTTGGGGAGCGTTCCCGCGCAGGCTCCGTCGGTACCGACGATACCCATATGTGAAGACTACATTCCTGCTTGTTCCTGGAGACAGATAAATCCAAACCATGTGAAGATAAGATGGCTGCCGCATTGGACTCGAGTCCCAGAATATCTGATGCCTCGATTACATAGCCGACATTGGTGATTGTACAAGCTTTGGCAGGGCGATTTGATAAAATACGGTATCTATTTAAACACCATGAGCTGGACACTTGGCAATTTGGGTGTTATAGTCTCTGAAGCAGAGCAGCGCACAATGGCGGCCAAGGCGGTGGTCATCAAGGCTTTGCATGAGCTCGGTAAGTGGCACGATTTATTGCCATAATGATTTTAAGTCTCTTGGTGCAGTCATGAAGGAGCATGTTAAGCTCAACCTGGGTAGCAAATCTATCTTTCAGAGCTCCCATAGGACATCTGACTTACTGTTGACTTTCCATTTGTAATGGTCTTTCAAGTGCTATTATATTCTTGGCAATGTCTGTCTTTCCTTTTGAGACATAAGCTATGATAGTCTCAGAGTTCCAAAAAAGGAAGAGGGGTGATCATGTGGACCTGATTATGTTCCACATATTTTGGCACTTCTTTCAAAGATATTTCTGAAAACTAATGTCCTTATAAAGGTAACCAGGAAAAGACCATCACCCCCCACCCCAGTTTTGATTACGGCACTTCCTAAGCCTGAGAAAGACCCTCTATCCAGAATCTTATTGCCCCATATCTTTAATAAAATTTGATAGAAAGTGTTCACAAACATTTCAGCTAATTGCTTAGCTGAGGAGGAACAAGTGGGTTTCATGAAGGGTCATTATATTGTGGTAAATGGACGGTGTGTGCTTGCCTCCATGAACTACTGTCATAGCCTGAAGCTACCCTCTCTTTTGATTAGCTTTGAGACAGAACAAGACTTCAGCAGAGTCCACTGGGGCTATTTACAGTATTTCAGGTCCCATCCATGTTTGGGATAAATGGGGATTTATATGCTGGACCTACATCTCTACAACCTCTATTGCTTTTCCTTTACAGAGAGGAATGTGGCAGGGCTGCCCTCTCTCTTTCCTGCTGTTTCTTTTGTTTTTGGAGTCTGTACTGATGCATCTCGAGGAGGAACAGGGGATAGGAGAAGTGAATATGCCAGGAGAGCATTTCAAAATCACAGCCTTTGCTGACATATTAGTGTACTTAACCAATCCTGTACAATCTCTGTGGAATATCATACATTACATACAGGTTTTCAGTAGATTTTCAGGTTTGAAATTAAATTGTTCTACATCAGAGGCTTTAGTAGTGTTACCCGAGACTAAAAACCTGTTGGGTCATGAGCTTCTGCTTAAATGGGGTCCAGGCCAAATAAAATACTCGGGCATATGGATCCCATGTTATAGAGCTTTTCCATAGTTGATTTCCATAAATGTAGTCAATTTGATTTTTGTACAATCCATTGGGTGAAGTCCATGTGTACAGTTGCCGCTTGTGTTGCTGGAAGAGTGAATAGATTGAGATGAATAGATTGATGGTCTTGCAGAATTCTATCAGTTTTTCTCCAACTTCACTTCTGTTGCCAAGTCCATATTTTCCAACCATTTTGCCTTCTTTGTTGCCAACTTTTGTGTTCCAGTCACCCATGACTATCAGGATATCCTGTTTGCATGTTCTGCCAATTTCAGCTTGTACTTGTTCATAGAACTCATCAACTTCATCCTCTTCTGCAGTGCTTGTTGGGGCATATACTTGAATTCTAGTTGTGTTGATGGGCATTCCTCATAGACTGATTGCATTGTATTTCATTACAGTTTATTGCAAGTTTCTTCTTAATTATAAATGCAACACAATTTCTTCTTTGTCTTTCATTTCCAGCATAGTAGACTATGTGATCATCAGATGCAAAGTGCCCAATGCCAGTCCATTTCAGTTGGCCGACACCCAACAGATCCAGTTGTACATATTCCATTTCATTCTTGACCATTTCCAACTTCCCTTGGCTCATGCTTTGTATGTTCCATGTCCCAATATGTAAGACATCTTTGCAGCTTCTGAATCATTTCATGCACAGCTACATCAGCAGTCAGACTTCCCGAGGGCTTTGATCCAACCACAACATATATACTGGCTTTACTCTGAAAAGTCTTCAGCTCCTCCCCAGTATCCAGCTGAGTGCCTTCCGACCTAGGGTTCTCATCTTCCAGCACTATAGTGCAATTTGTTTGCGACTATCCATTCAATTTTCATGGCCAGATATGGAAGGAGATTGCCAGGCCTTTCTTAGGAGCAGCTTAATTTTAGTGTTGATTCCGTTGTCACAGAAACTTGATCCTCCACTGCCAATACCGTCCCTGTCTGCTGCTGCCCCCTCAGCATCTCTGATGCAAACAAGCCCTGACAGCACAACAAGCTGCCAACCAAATCAGGGAGATTAACTTAGTTTAGGTGAAAACCGAGCAAGCCAGAACAGATCAGGTGGCCTAGTTCACCTTAGTTCAGGTTAATACAAATTAAACCAGAGACACGTAGATTAACTCTGTTTGGGTGACTTTGGCACAAACTAGAAGAGGGCACTTAGATTACTTCAGTTCAGGATAATACAAAATGATCCAATCCATAGCTCTACTAAAGACAGACAAATTCAAAGCAAACTAGTAAACTCACTGAGATTAATTCCAACCAAACAAAGGCAGAATAACTTAGTTTAGACTAATTCCAGTGAGGCCAGAACCACTTAAGGAGGCAACCCCAATCTTGAGAGCTCCCCCCCTGCCAATAACAAACAGTCACTAGCCAAACCACCTCAGAGGGTTCCGAGGCTCCTCAAAAAATACTAATCTGCTGGCTATAAAAACCAGAGCAATGGTGGTAGTCGCGACTAAGAGAGCTGACTGACTACCAATAAAAAGTAGTCTTCTTGTGCTCGATTTAGCCCTGAGAACCAAAGCAAGTAGGAACCCCATATACTAACATGCCAACATGCCTTCCGGCTGAGCCCTGAAAGAAACAGGGAGTTCTCGTTCCTAGGCAAAGTAAACCAACTTGGTCACTCCTCCTTCTCGAAAAGAGTTGCGAGAGCAAGGAAAACAGATGTGAAAAATTCAAAATGGCCCCTTTTGCACCAAAAATGCCCACCGAGCTCAGAGAAGCCCGTTTCTGTAACAAACATACAAAACCAGCAATTGCAGAATAAGTGAAAATAAAACAAATAAAAACAAGTAAAAAACTGGAGTGTGAAAAAACACTGCACTCCAGTGTGAACAAGTGAGAATTGCCACACAAAAGGATTCTTCTGGGACAGCAACAAAGAAAAACTCACCGGTATTACACTAAACCTAACTGCAGTGCAGAAGATCCAAAAACTCCCCAAAGAAATCTAAAGAGGTTCTGCAGGAAGCTGGAGCGGCAGTCAGACACTTCAAGCCTCATCAGCCCATACTCCCCCCGGGAGCCAGCAGCTGACGGATCCATAGCTACTGGCTTCCTCTCCACTCAAGGAGACATCAACCAGATATGAGAGGCAGTTGAGCAGTTCTAGACACTCTCTCCATTTCTTTTTCTTTTTTTGTTAAATTCAAACCTTACAGCAGTGCTTCCACCTGAGACCAATGAAGGGTGAATAGGTGAGGAGGGAAGGGACCTGGCACCACCAAGTGTAACACCCCGGAGCTGGTAGTCAGCCACATCAGACCTGAGCCCCTCAACACCTTATCATCCTTACAATCCAGACCAGACTGCACAGATTGGGCAACCTCCATTTGCTGGAGACTGAGAAATACTGGCAAGATACAGGCTGCACAGTTCCCTTTGTACTCGTCATGACGTCAGAAAGATCAAACCAATGATTCAGTCTCCATCTGCTGGTAGGCGTTCATAACCCATTCGTCCGGACTGGACTGGAAGGATGATAAGGAAACTGAAGTGTTCTCCATTGTAAATCCAGTGGTTCCCCATTAGCGGTAAGGTGAAATTAGGCCTTACCTGCTAATTTTCTTTCATGGAGTCCCTCCAGTCCAGTCCAGAAAGACAGGTTGTGTCCATCCACCAGCAGCTGGAGACTGACTTATGCAAATTTCCAGTGATGTCACACCAAATAGAGAGAGGCCATCTCCCTTTGCCTGCAGTATCCTATCAAAGCCGCTAGAAGCTTCTATTGATGAGAGGTTAGACTACACTGAGCCCAAAAATTCAAAAAACAATATCTATATACAACACTGACCCCATCAGATGTCTATTGTGTAATGCAACATTCAAGAACTACTGTCTGATATTGTTTCCTTCTTCATGTGTTTTTTTTTCCCCTCCCAGAAGTCAAGCACCATCTGCAACTTGAACAATTTTCAGAAGACTCTGTTCGTGAAAAACTAGCTAAACTTAAAGTAAACAAAGCGATGGGACCAGATGGGATACATCATAGAATACTGAAGGAACCTGGGGACGTTCTAGCAGCTCCGCTGACTGACCTTTTCAATGCCTCGGAGTCGAGAGTGGTGCCAAAGGACTGGAGAGGGGCTCATGTGGTCCCTTTACACAAAAACGGAAGTAAGGATGTGGTTGAAAACTACAGACCAGATAGTTTAACTTTGGTGGCAAGTAAATTATTGGAAAAGCTGCTGAAAGAGAATATAGTGAGGTTTCTGGAGTCCAGCGAATTACACGATCTGAGGCAGCATGAAGTCACCAGAGGCAGGTCTTGTTAAGCAAATCTGATTGATTTCTTTGACTGAGTTACCAAAGAGATGGATCGAGGGAGAGCCCTAGATGTGGTGTATTTAGATTTCAGTAAAGCCTTTGACACCGTTCCCCACAGGCGACTTATAAATAAACTGAGCACTCTAGGGATGGACCTTAAAGTTACTGCTTGGGTTGGAAATTGGTTGACTGGGAGGCAACAAAGGGTACAGGTAAATGGAGCTCACTCTGAGAAGGTTACCAGTGGCATGCCCCAGGGATCTGACCTTGGTGTGATTCTTTCTAACATCTTTGTTAGTGATATAGTGGAAGGGCTGTCAGGTAAGGTTTGCCTCTTTACGGATGATACCAAAATCTGCAATAGAGTAGACACCCAGGAAGGTGTAGATAACATGAGGAGGGATCTAGCTAAACTTGATTAATGGTCTAGAATTTGGCAGCTGAGAATTAATGTTAAAAAATGCAAGGTCATGCATTTGGGCTGCAGCAATCCAAGGGAACAATATAGTATAGGGCGTGAAGTACTTTTGTCCACTAAAGAAGAGCGGGACCTAGGTGTGATTGTGTCTGATGATCTTAAAGTAGCTAAACAGGTAGAAAAGGTGATAGCAAAAGCTAGAAGAATGCCTGGGTGCATAGGCAGAGGAATGGCCAGCAGAAGAAAGGAGGTGATAGTGCCTCTGTATAACTCTTTGGTGCGACCTCATTTGGAGTATTGTGTGCAATTCTGAAGACCACACCTTCAAAAGGATATAAAACAGGCTGGAGTCAGTACAGAGGGTGGCAACTAAAATGGTTAGTGGTCTTCATTATAAAGCATATGAGGACAGACTTAAGGATCTTAATATGTATACCTTAGAGGAAAGGCGGGATAGAGGTGATATGATTGAGACGTTTAAATATCTCCATGGCATAAATGCACAGGAGGAGAGCCTCTTTCGATTGAAAGCAAGCTCTCCTATGTGGGGACATGGGATGAAGGTGAAAGGGGATAGATTCAGGAGTGATATGCGGAAATATATTTCTTTACAGAAAAAGTGGTGGATCCATGGAATAGTCTCCCAGAGGCGGTGGTAGAGATGAGGACAGTATCTGAATTCAAAGAAGCAAAGAGCTTCTCCAAACAACAGCTTGCCCTGGAATGGTAACTTGCTCAACCTAATCTTGGATGCCAAGTCTGCCGACCAATTTTGCAACCACAGGAAGCATCTAGCCGCAACCACCAGAGCCATACTCTTAGAGGATGCCCAACTAGGTCATAACAGAAATCTAACAGAAAAGCAGAGGCGGACTTCAGTTTGGCCAGCTCTTCCGGTTCTATGTTCATTTCGCGGAACAATCCAGGTAGAGCCTTGCACCCAGCACATACAGGCTCTCACAACATACGCCCCCCAATGGAGGCCTGCAGCGATAGAGAATTAACCTCAGTCTGCTTTAGGAGCGACTCCAGCTGACGGTCCCACGAATCCTTCAGACCCGCTCCCCCTTTGACTGGGATGGAAGTCTTTTTTTGTCACCAGGCCATCCACCTTTGGATTCTTAAACAGCTCTTTCTCCACCAGAGGCACTGGGTACAGCTGGACCATAGCCCGACCACCCCTGAAGCCAACCTCAGGAAGGTCCCATTCCGCCTCTATCAGTTGCATAATTGCCTTAAGCACCAGAAGAGAGTTCTGAGGAGAGCACATCCCCTGTAGGAGAGGGTCCTCCATCGGAGCTTCTTCCTCCACCATCCGGAAGGGAAGATTCAAGGCCCCCAGTGAACTCGCAATGAGAACTAAGAGTTCTTCTTTCTTAAACACTCTGACTATAGAGGGGTCTTCCCCTGAGTGCAGTCTCTCTTCTTCAAAGGCCCCCATGTCTGCCTACTTCTGAAGGCCTGAGGATCCCTCTCCTGGATCCTCTGCCTCTTTGGATCCCTTGGCAAGCTGCTGCTTCCCCCTGTCATATACTGCGCTTGGGAGTCCCCCACATGGGGTCTGGAGCAATCCGTTTAGCCCCCAAAGCCTCCTTTTGTTATCAGCCCATGGTTCTGACCCTTCTCTCTGTCCAATCTATATGTTCTATTCAGCAAAAGGATGAACTCTGGTGGAAAAAAGGGCACCTTCCTCTAGCTAATACTGCCCTTGCGAACACCCAAGAGTTCATCACCCATGTCTGCACCCACCCGCGCGCTTAACTTGCTGGCGGGAGCACATCTCTTTGGAGACAAAATGGCTGCCAGTGAAGCAGCACGGGAAGACTCCCGCTGCCATGAAACAGCCTCTGCTGGCTGCTTCTGTCCCTCCAGACAAACTAGTGACCCTGCAGAGCTACCTTCAGCTCTCAAAAAATGGTCCTCCAACAGCCGACTTTCCCTCTCACAGGACTTGCAGCAACCCACCTGCGAGAGGGGACTCCGGCATGGGCCACACATGTTGCCTTCACTCACGGAATCACTCCTATGCTGCACCGAACGGTCTGCTAAATTAACCAGATGCCGATACCCCCCCTAAGGGCCTTCCGTGCAAGCTCCCCAACTGTCCAACACATTCACAGTTAGTGGAGTCTTCCAATCTGGCTGAATCAGTTGTATCTGGTAGTGGCGGCACAATGGGCTGACCTGACCAGAGGCTGCCACCGTTGCCAGGAATCACCGACACTGACTGAACAGCTCACGGTGATCCCGCAGAAGCTTCTCCACACCCACTAAAGGGTTCCAGATGAGACTGCTTCACTACTTGAGGCACTTGAGGTTTTCACCTCAAGACTATTTTTGTTTTGCAGTCTAACCTCTGCTTCAGGTCAAGCTTCTCTCTATCAACTATCAAACTAAAATCCCAAACTAATAAAATACCACTAGACGGGCCTCAATCTCAGACAGACAGAGAACAATCCATACATCCACCAGCTGCTGGAGACGGACAATACTGCAGTCAAAGGGAGACAGCCTCTCTCTATATGGTGTGACATCAGTGGAAATTTACATAAGTCAGTCTCCAGCTACTGGTGGATGGACACAACCTTTCTGGACAGGACTGGAGGGACATGGTTAAACCAGAATTTTCTTCCAGGAATGGGAACTAGAATTTTTCAGCAATGGGAAGAAGGATTGTGCATAAGCTATCTGATGTATTGGATGAGAAACATTCCAGGATTTGAGAGATCAATACTGGTGTTAGGAATTTCTGTGCATATTTGAAGCTTTGACACCATGTGAAAAGAGGCCCTGCTTCCTCCTTTTTATCTAAAGATAAGGAAGGCTTAGAAGAATGTCCATTACTGGAGCACTATTCACCTTATTCACATTACAATATAGAGAGCAACAGTGGATTTTCAAGTTACGATCAGTGGCCCCTCGAGGGTTGAACTTATCACAGGATTGGTGGAGTGTGATATAGAGAAAGAACAGGGAACGAAGATTGACAGCTACTACCCTGAGGACGTAGGACATCACATGATCTGTTGTCAACGTATAAGATGGGAATATTGCTGTGACATTCTAAATGCGTCATGGGTTTTGAAGAAGGGCCAGGAGATTCAGTGGCCAGAAACACAGCGTTGTGTCGACAATGATGTTATTACAAGAAAATTGTGAAGACTGGGAGAGGCGGATTATGTGCGACTCCTGAAGATACAGAGATAAGAGGTTGACGTTAGTCGCTTCTGATTTGGAGTCAAATTCTCGTGCGGATTTAACAGCTCTGCTGAACAGCTGAAAGCTTTGCCGTTAATCCTGCTGGATGAAGCTAGGTACTAATATAAGAATCGAACATGAAAAGCTACTCCTGGGGGACAAAGAGTAGTTACTCACCTGTAACAGGTGTTCTCCAGGAGCAGCAGGAATCAGTCCTCACTTATGGGTGACGTCGGCGCCGACGGAGCCCTCGCGGAGCAATTTTCCCCAGCTTTCGCAGAAAGCCTTTGGGAATTGCAGCACGCATGCGCGGTCCCCTTCCCGCCCAAGGGTGCCATCTTGCTCAGTCTGATGACATAGCGAAGAGACAGCAAAAAAAGTTAGCAAAAAGAATGACTGCAACTCCAAGGGGAGGAGGGAGGGTAGTGAGGACTGATTCCTGCTGCTCCTGGAGAACACCTGTTACAGGTGAGTAACTACTCTTTCTCCAGGACCAAGCAGGAAGTCAGTCCTCACTTATGGGACTCCCGAGCTCAAGGCTACCAGAGACCTCAACCGAAAAATGAGCTCCCTCAAGCTCAACAGTACAGAAGGAAGGAATCTTCTCTGAATACAAATCCAGCCGGTAGCCCAACACCAGGGCCGGAGGGTAGGAGTTGCTTAGACCTCAAAGAGATTGTGGAGGACTGCCTGTCCGAAAGCACTGTCCCTGCGGGACTCCCTCTCCAGGCAGTAATGAGCCGCAAACGTCTGGCTTGAAGACCAAGTAGCGGCCCGGCAGATGTCCGCCAACGGAACAGAGCGGAGGTGAGCTACTGACGCAGCCTTCGCCCTGACACGGTGAGCCGTGACGCGACTCTCTAAGGAGAGGCCGGCTGCTCCATAAGCCCAGGTGATACAGTCAGCTACCCAGACGGACAGAGTACGCTTAGAGACGGGTACCCCCAACCGATTGGGGTCAAAAGAGACGAAAAGCTGGACAGCCTTTCGATGCTCACGCATACAGTCAAGGTAGAAGGATAAGGCTCTTCTACAGTCCAGGGTATGCAGAACAGTATCAGCTCGGCTGGTATGCGGTCTGGGAAAGAAGGTCGGAAGAACCACCTCTTGATTGATGTGAAAAGAGGAGACCACCTTCGGAAGAAACTTAGGGTGAGTCCGTAAGACCACCCTATTCTTGTAGAACCTAGTGTAAGGGGGCTCCGACACTAGGGCCTGTAGTTCACTAACGCGCCTAGCGGAGGTAAGGGCTACCAAGAAGAGAGTTTTCCAGGAGAGGAAACGAAGAAGACAGGTAGCCATGGGTTCAAAAGGCGGACAGGTAAGCCTTTGCAAGACCACATTGAGATCCCAGTCAGGAGCTGGAGGGCGCAAAGGGGGCTTAAGCAGAAGAAGGCCCTTGAGAAAACGCGCCACCAGGGGGTGCGCGGAAAGAGGCTGGCCCTCCACCGGCGAATGATGTGCAGAGAGAGCACTGAGGTGGACCCTGACAGAGTTGGATTTGAGGCCTAGATCAGAGAGGTGAAGCAAATATTGCAGTACCACCGATACTAAGCAGGCGAAGGGGTCCTCAGAGCGCTGAGAACACCAGACCGAGAAGCGACGCCATTTAAGGGCGTAAGATTTCCGGGTGGAAGGTCGCCGAGATGCCAGGACGACAGCCTCCACCTCCGGAGGAACTAAGATCGGAGCTAGGACTACCCTTTCAGCAGCCAGGCCATCAGATGAAGGGCCCGGAGGTTGGGGTGGAGGAGAGTACCCTGATCCTGGGTCAGGAGATCGGGCTGAAACCCCAGAGGAAGAGGGGTGTCCACCGCTAGTTGTAGGAGTAGAGGGAACCAGGGTTGTCTCGGCCACCTGGGCGCTACCAGGATCACGGAGGACCTGTCCTGGACAATTTTGAACAGCGTCCGGGACACAAGTGGCGTGGGAGGAAAGGCATACAGTAGGCCCGTGGACCACGAAATGAGGAAAGCATCCGGCGCTACTCTGAGAGGATGCGGGTGCTGGGAGCAGAACCTGGGAAGTTGCCGGTTTAGGGGACTGGCAAAGAGATCCACGGTGGGGAGGCCCCACCGGCGGAAGATTCGTTGGACCACTACGGGGTTCAACCTCCATTCGTGCGGCTGCAGAATCCGGCTCAGTTTGTCGGTTAGGCAATTGTCCTGCCCGGGCAGGTAAACAGCCTTGAGGAGGATGTCGTGGTCGACTGCCGAAGAGCACAGTCTCCGAGCCTCCTGACATAGGAGGGAGCCTGTGCCCCCCTGTTTGTTCACGTAGAACATGGCGACCTGATTGTCCGTCTGCACCAGTACAGACCGACGAGAAGTGAGGTGAGAGAAGGTCCGCAGAGCTAGGCGGATCGCCCGCAGCTCCAGGAAGGTTTTCTGCTGAACAGCCTCCCAAGGTGTCCAAAGGCCTTGAGTGCATGTTCCTTGGCAATGCGCTCCCCATCCCAGGAGGGAGTCATCCGTCGTGAGCACTTGAGAAGGAGGAGGAGACTGAAAAGTCATGCCAAGTACCAGATTGGGCAGGTGAAGCCACCACTGCAGAGAGGAGACCAGGCGGTCGGAGATCTGTATTAAGTCCGTCAGTCTCCCTGTGGCCTGATGCCATTGAGTGCGAAGGCTCCACTGAGCAGGTCGCATATGCAGACGGGCATTCGGAGTGACATGGACCGTGGAGGCCATGTGACCGAGCAGTTGCAGGAATTGTCTGGCAGAGGCCAGTGACGCGCTGTGGAACCTGCCGGCCAGAGCTATGAGCCTGTTGGCCCGTTCCAGAGGCAAGAAGGCACGAGCCTGCAGAGTGTCCAGCCGTGCTCCTATGAATTCGAGATCCTGAGAGGGGAGCAAAGTGGACTTTTCGAAGTTTATGACGAAGCCCAAATGCTGAAGCAGAGCCACTGTGCGTTGAGTGGCCTGTGTGACCTCTAGGGAAGACTGTGCCCGGATGAGCCAGTCGTCCAGGTAGGGGAAGACGAAGAGGCCTTGAAGCCTCAGGAAGGCTGCCACCACTGCCAGGCATTTCGTGAATACCCTGGGAGCGGAGGAGAGGCCAAAGGGCAGTACGCGGTACTGGTAATGATTCCCTGCCACCACAAATCTCAGATATTGCCGGTGGTCCGGATGAATAAGGATGTGAGTGTAAGCATCCTTTAGATCCAAGGAGCATAGCCAATCTCCCTGCCAGAGGTAGGACAGTAGGATTCCAAGGATAAGCATCTTGAACTTTTCCTGCTGCAGGAACTTGTTGAGGTTGCGCAAGTCCAGGATGGGTCTGAGGCCTCCTGTTCTTTTCGGAACCAGGAAGTACCTCGAATAAAACCCGTGACCCCACAAGTGCTGGGGCACTGGCTCCACAGCCTGTTCCTGGAGCAGACTTTGCAGCTCCTGAAGGAGTAAGTCCCTGTGCAGAGGGGGTCTTGGAGGCTCCCCTGGAAAGTAGGGAGGAGGTACCTGGTGAAAATATAAGAGGTAGCCCTTTTGAACCACCTGCAGCACCCAGGAATCGGATGTTATGACTGACCACCTGTGGGCAAAGTGGGTCAGCCGGCCCCCCGTGTTGAGCGAAAGTTGCGGAGGGGGAGAGGCTATGCCGGCATAGTCAAAAACCTCCACCCTGCTGAGCAGGGGCCTGTGTAGTGGGCTTGGGGGCCTTCTGCCTACGGGACCCATTGCCCTGTCCCTTAGCCTGCTGGCCCTGGTGGGGAGCTGCTGAGGCTTGATATTGTGGGTGGTGCTGTTTATAGGCAGACACCTTCCTCGGGTAAAAGGGCTTTTTACCCCGAGCCCTTCCTCTTCTGTGAAGGGGCAGAGGTCTTTCTGGATAGGCGAGTTCTGGTGAGAGTCTCGGACTCGAGTTCTGCCGCCTTATCAGCCATGGGCTTGCCAAAGAGGTTTTCACCTCTGCAGGGGACATCGACCAACTTGTCTTGCACCCATGGCTCGAGGTCGGATGACTGAAGCCAAGCCTGACGGCGAGCACCGATGCCGGCTCCGGCTACTCGAGCCGATGCTTCGAAGCCATCGTAGGCTGCTCGAGAAATAAACTTCGAGCACTCTCGAATACCAGTGGACAAGGCCTGGAAGCTCTGCAAAGGTTCCTCGGAGAGACCAGCAGAGAACCCGGCAATTTCCTTTGCCAGGTCTCAAAGATACATGCCCATATACAGCTGGTATGTCTGGACTCGGCAAGCAAGCATAGAGCCCTGGAAGCACTTCCTACTGAGGGCATCCAGGTTCTGGGCCTCCTTACCCGGAGGCACCGAGGAGTGCATCTTCTGACTCTTAAGTCGATGCATGGCTGATTCCACCACCATGGAATGGTGCGGCAGTTGTGCCTTCTGGAACCCGGGGCTCTTGCGGACTCGATACATGGAATCGACCCGCTTGCTTAACACCGGCGTCGAGTCCGGGCTCTCCCACATGCGGAAGAGCAGCTGCTCCAGCATCGGAGGAACCGGCACAGTAAAGGCCTCCTTCAGTGGAGAGTCATACTGGAGGGCCTCGAGCTCTTCGGCTCGAAGCTCCTCCTCCGGATCCGCGGGGAAGGCCAAAGCCTTGGCCGTGTCCCTCACGAAATCGGAGAACCGGGTATCCTCTTGGGGGGACCGTCTCCGGGGCTCCGACTCGGGCGAGTTGGAGGGGACGCACCGAGTCTGAAAAGAACCGGGTGACTCGTCCTCCTCCGTGTCCCAGCCCGACTCCTCCGTGGAGGAATCGAGTGGCTCCGTGCGGGCGGGGGCCGAGGACCTCCGCACCAACGCCGAGGCCGGCGTCGATGACCTCGGTCCCGAACGGGAGGCCGAGGGAGACCTTGGCCGAGGATCAACTCGAGCTCGTATGGACTCGAGGATCGGCTCGGCCTCCGGGGTCGACTTGGACGTCGACGTCCCGGTGGTCGGGGCAGATGCACTGGCGATGCCAGCCATCAATGCCCGCTGCTGGTCCATGAAGGCAGCGATACTGCACTCCAAGGCCGTCAATCTGAGATGAAACTCAGAAGACCCAGCAGCCCCCGACTCGGGCCCCGACGGCATCGGGCCCGACGTCGGTTCCCTGGGAGGTGAGTCCACGAGGACTACAGTACTCACGTATCCAGGAGGCTCCACTTCGAGACGAGGATGCTTCGACGACCTCTCCGCCTCAGAGGACCCAGGGCGGCTGGCGGGGCTATGCGACCTGGCCCTCGAGGGACCAGGAGCGTCCTCCGACGCCACCCTCGCGGGTTTCCTCTTCCGATGATGTTCCCGGCCAGGAGACCCCCGCTCAGAGGAACTCCGACGATGCTCAGGGCCGGAGTCACGAGACGTCGAAGCCTCTGACGAGGTCCGGGCCCGACCGGACGCGGAGTCAGAGAAGATTCGTTCCTTTTGTGACTGCCGACTCCTCAATGCCTTCGAGGACATTTTGTTGCACGGACCACAACCCACTAAGTCATGATTGGGTCCGAGGCAACGGAGGCAGCAGTCATGTGTGTCGGTAAGAGACATAAGTCTGGTACAGCGATCACACTTTTTAAAACCGCTGGCAGCCATCGGGGGAAAATGGGCCCCTGCGAGGTCGAAGGACCGTGCTGCCAGGGAAAAAGAAAAAAAAAGTGGCGGGAACGCCCGTTACAAAGGACAAAAACTGAAAAAATGAGAACGGACTCGATATTGGAGTATCGAGGCCGGGCGGGAAAGAGACACGGCGTCGAAACGAGAAAAAACAACGAAAGAAATCAACTTTTCAGCGGCGATCACAAACTACGTCTGTAGGGCTCCGCGGAAAAAAGACGACTGAGCAAGATGGCACCCTTGGGCTGGAAGGGGACCGCGCATGCGCGCTGCAATTCCCAAAGGCTTTCTGCGAAAGCTGGGGAAAATTGCTCCGCGAGGGCTCTGTCGGCGCCGACGTCACCCATAAGTGAGGGCTGACTTCCTGCTTGGTCCTGGAGAATATAATGTTATCCCTTGTTTTTGTGATAAGGGTGATTCTCCTTTTTAAATAAAAGATTAAAACGGAGATTAGTGCTATGAGAAAGAAGGTTCTTTCACAGCACAGACTCCAACAAAAATTAGTTTAGCTTTAGAAACATTAACACTATTAGGTAGGTTTGGCTTTGGAAGCATATAGAGGAAGAGGGTACTGTTTATCCTTTGTTTTGATATGCATTACTGGAGCACGGCAGACCCTCAGTAGCACTATATCATGCTTAGCTTCTGGGGTTATCTTTAATTAAATCGGCAGATAGTGGTGGATAAATGGAAATCAGATTGCGCCACCGATCTATAGGAGAAGACGACAGAGAATGTTTTAAAGCAGCTTGGCAAGGTCACTATTAATAAACATCTTCAAGAAGTATAATACAAGATTTTGGCGAGAATCTACTTTCTGAAGTTCAAACCCACAGGGCTAAATTGTCTGAAACCGATTAATATTTAAAATGTGGAATGACTGCAGAAACACTGACATCTTCTGTGGCTCTGCTTGCCTATATGGAGATTTGGGGAGGGGATTATTTGCAAGGGTTGTTAGGGGTACAGTTGCAATTGAGTGTGGATTGAATGTCTGATGTGGCTGGACAACAATGCAAGTTGTTTAAAGGCTAATCTTCAGCCAGCCAGTGTTGCTACGCTCAAGTAGCCCCTCTTCTCAAGTCACTTCATTGGCTCCCTCCGTTTCTGCATCTAGTTCAAACTTCTACTGACCTACAAAAGTGCATTCATTCTGCAGCTCCTCATTACCTCTCCCCTATACCCCTCACTCGGGAACTCTGCTCATGAGGAAAGTCTATCTGTGCTCTTCTCTTCCACTGCCAACTCCAGACTTCATTTGTTCCACCTTGCTGCAACATGTACTTGGAACACACTACCAGATATAGATATCTCAGGCTCCATCTCGGGACCTATTCAAACCAGACTAATAACCCACCTCTTCAAGGCTGCTTTTGGATCCAGACTCCCTTATTCTCCTGTTTAGCACCCTTGAGCGTTATAAACATTTCCTTTATTTGTCTTTTTCTTAAATAAATTGTAAGCTCTATTGAAAAGGGACTCTCTTTTACACGCACGTGTTCAGCACTGTGTATGTAAATAAGTAGTAGTAGGGAACCCTCTTCCTATGGAAATCTTGGTAGCCAGCAAAAATTTTTTCTACTTAAATTCGTAGATGATCCACCTACAGTGATCTACTGAAGGTCATTTCTTCATGATATGTATGTAATGGAGAAGATGGTCGCAGGGGATTGGGGGTCCTCAAACAAAAGCATTGGAATGAATATCTAAGTGTTTGGGGAACTTATATTGACACTCTACCTTACAGTGCTCATAGTACAGTTGTTAATTTCTATACTGATCTTCAAATGTAATATAGTTGTGATCAACATTATTGGCACTCTTGCATTTTAGATGTTGTATGCAATTTTTCTTTTTCTTTTTTAAGTGCCGTCAAGTCAGTGCCGACTCCTGGTGACCCAGTTGCCTCTGGGTTTTTTTGGCAATGTGTCACCGGAAGTAGATTGCCCGGCCTTTTCTTCAGAGACAATAGAAGGTAAAGTGACTTACCCAAGGTCACAAGTAGTGCCAGTGGGAATCGAACCTTTGATCTTCTAGGAACTAGGCAGTTGCTCTAACCACTAGGGCTCCTCATCCACACTCCACAATATCTTGAGAAATAACTGGAAATATTCCAACTGTATGTCATCATTTTAATAGTCTGTTCAAAAGGTATACAACCAAAAAAAGATGTCTGTGCAACTTAGATGTAGTAATTTCTGAGAAAAAAACAAAATATGACCTGGACAGGATTGATGGCACCCTTCACTAATATTTGGTTGCACAACCTCTGGCAGTGGTGACAGCCTCCAAATGTTTCTTGTAGCCATCTATAAGTTTCGTACATCTGTCTGCTGGTTGTTTTTCCCACTCTTCAACTGTGATTTATTCCAGCTCATGAATGTTGCCAGGATTCCTTTTACCAATAGCAGATTTCAGCTCTTTCCAAAGGTTCTTGATTGGATTGACAGTAGGAATCATTGCTGGCCAGTTTAGAGTAGTTACTCACCTGTAACAGGTGTTCTCCAGCAGCAGCAGGAATTAGTCCTCACATATGGGTGTCATCGGCGCCAATGAAGCCCCCGCGGAGCATTTCCCCAGCTTTCTATGAAAGCCTTTGGGAACGCAGGTACGCTTGCGCAGTTCCCTTCCCACCTAAAGGTGCCATCTTACCTCAGTCAAATGACATAGCTAAGAACAGCACACAAAAGTGAAAAAATAAACTATGTACAACTGCAACTCCAAGGGGAGGAGGGAGGGTTGTGAGGACTAATTCCTGCTGCTCCTGGAGAACACCTGTTACAGGTGAGTAACTACTCTTTCTCCAGGACCAAGCAGGAAGTCAGTCCTCACATATGGGTGACTCCCTAGCTCTGGGCTACCGAGGAACCCAGGCTGAACAAGAGAACTCCCTCTAGTCTCAGCAGCAAAGAAAGTCTTTTCAAGGACACAACCTCCACCGGTAGCCCAACAGAGGGCAGGAGTTGCCTAAACCTCAAAGAGATTCTGGAGCACTGCCTGGCCAAAAGCACTGTCCCTACGGGACTCCCTCTCCAGGCAGTAATGGGCTGCAAAGGTCTGGCTTGAAGACCAAGTTGCAGCCCTGCAGATGTCTACCAAGGGCACAGAGCGGAGATGAGCCACTGAGGCAGCCATTGACCTGACACGATGGGCCGTGACCCTACCCTGCAAAGGAAGGTCAGCCGCCTTGTAAGCCCAGGTGATACAGTCAGCCACCCAGATGGACAAGGTACGCTTGGACACAGCTAACCCCAACTTATTGGGGTCAAAGGATACGAAGAGCTGAGTAGCCCTTCTATGCCCTAGCGTACGGTCAAGGTAGAAGGATAAGGCCCTCCTACAGTCCAGGGTATGTAGGACTGCTTCAGCCTGGCTAGCATGAGGCCTAGGGAAGAATGTTGGAAGAACCACCTCCTGATTGAGGTGGAAAGAGGAGACAACCTTAGGGAGGAACTTTGGATGAGTCCTAAGGACTACCCTGTTCCTGTAAATCCTGGTGTAAGGCCTGTCACAGACCAGGGCTTGAAGCTCACTTACTCGCCTAGCCGAGGTAAGGGCTATTAGGAAGAGTGTCTTCCAGGAGAGGAAGTGTAGCGGGAAAGTAGCCATCGGCTCAAAAGGTGGGCAAGTCAGTTGCTGCAAGACCACATTCAGCTCCCACTCAGGGGCAGGACGACAGATGGGAGGCTTAAGCAAAAGCAAGCCCCTGAGAAAGCGGGACACCAAGGGGTGACCAGATAGAGATTGCCCCTCTACCAATGAGTGGTGAGCTGCTAGAGCTGAGGTGGACCAGAACAGAATTGGACTTAAGTCCCTGATTGGATAAGTGCCGTAAGTACTGAAGCACTACTGGCACAGTACAGGAGAAAGGATCCTCTCTACGTAGGTGACACCACACAGAAAACCTCTTCCACTTGAGAGCATAGATTTTCCTAGTGGACTGTTTCCTAGAGGCTAGGACAACCTCCTCAACTTCCTGAGGTAGGCCCCAGGGAGCCAAAACTACCCTTGCAGCCTCCAGGCCATCAAATTGAGAGACCTGAGATTGGGGTGCAGAAGGGAACCCTGGTCCTGTGTGAGAAGGTCGGGTTGCAACCCCAGAGGCAGTGGAGGATCCACCGCCAGTTGAAGCAGAAGAGGAAACCAAGGCTGTCTTGGCCACCTGGGAACTACCAGCAGGACCGAGGCCTTGTCCTGGAGAATCTTGAACAGGGTTCTGGCCACCAAGGGCGTGGGAGGAAACGCATAGAGGAGGCCCTGAGACCAAGATATCAGAAAAGCATCCGCTGCTATCCGTAGAGGATGTGGTTGCCTGGAGCAGAACTTTGGCAGCTGCTTGTTCATGGGGCTGGCAAAGAGATCTATCAAAGGGCGACCCCATTTCTGGAAGATCTTCTGAACTACTGAAGGATGCAGCTGCCACTCGTGGGGCTGCAGTATCCTGCTTAATCTGTCTGCTAGGTAGTTGTCCTGGCCTGGAAGGTACACAGCCCTGAGGAGCATGTTGTGCTTGAGGGCAAAAGAACAAAGGTCCTGAGCCTCCCGACAAAGGATCCTGGACCCAGTTCCGCCCTGTTTGTTCACATAAAACATGGCAACTTGGTTGTCTGTCTGGATCAAGACAGACTGGTGAGTCAGGGTAGGAGCGAAAACTTTGAGTGCTAAGCGAATAGCTCCGAGTTCGAGGAGATTGATCTGCTGTGCAGCTTCCCAGGGAGACCAGAGGCCCTGGGTGCACTTGCCCAGACAATGCGCTCCCCAGCCTTGCAGGGAGGCATCTGTTGTTAGCATTTCAGCAGATTGGGTGGGTGTAGCCACCAGTTGAGGGAGTGCAGAAATGGTCTGGACACCCTTATCCTGTCTCTGAGGCTGCCTGTGGCCTGTGACCACTAAGTCCTAAGGCACCACTGTGCAGGCCTCATATGGAGCCTGGCATTGGGGGTCACATGCACTGTCGAAGCCATGTGGCCTAGAAGCCGCAGACAGAGTCTGGCGAAGACCAGGGATCTGCTGAGAAACAGACTTGCCAAGGCCATCAACCTTTGGGCTCTGTTTTCTGGCAAGAATGCTTTTGCCAGGAGAGAGTCCAACCTTGCCCCTATGAACTCCAAGTTCTGGGAATGGAGCAAAGTGGACTTTGCGAAGTTTATGACAAACCCCAGGCATTGTAGAAGAGCAATGGTCCTGAGGGTGGCTTGATTGGCCTCCTGACCAGTCTGACCCCTGATGAGCCAGTCGTCCAGATAGGGGAAGACAAAGATGCCCTGATTTCTCAGGTAGGCCGCCACCACTGCTAAGCACTTTGTAAAGACTCTGGGGGCAGAGGTGAGGCCGAAAGGCAGCACTCTGTACTGATAATGGTTTCCTCCCACGATGAACCTTAGGTACTTTCTGTGGTCTGGATGAATGAGGATGTGAGTGTACGCATCTTTTAGATCTAAGGAGCATAGCCAATCTCCCTGCTGGAGGTAGGGCAGAAGAGTTCCAAGAGTAAGCATCTTGAACTTTTCTTTCACTAGGAACTTGTTGAGGTTCCCGAGGTCCAGAATGGGACGAAGGCCACCGGTCCTTTTGGGCACCAGGAAATACCTGGAGTAGAATCCGTGACCTTGCAAGTGGGGAGGCACAGGCTCCACCGCCCTGTCCACCAACAGACCCTGAAGCTCCTGTCGGAGAAGGTCTGTGTGCAGAGGAGGCCTTGGAGGCTCCCCTGGAAAGTATGGGGGTGGCAGTTGGTGGAAATGGAGGGCATATCCCTTGTGGATTATCTCCAGCACCCAACTGTCCCCGGTGATAAGGGGCCACTGGTGGGCAAAGAGGGCGAGATGACCTCCTCTGCAGGGTTGGGAGAGCAGTGGAGGAGAGGCTATGCTCAAGGAGTCAAAAGCCCCCACCCTGCTGAGTGGTAGCGGGGGCCTGAGGCTTGGGGGTCCTCTGCCTACGGGGCCCATTACCCTGGCCCTTGGCTTTCTGACCCTGGGGGGCAGCTTGGGCAGCCTGATATTGTGGGTACTGTTTGTAGGCAGTGCCCTTCCTTGGGTAAAAGGGCTTTTTACCCGAGCCCTTCTTTTTATGAGAAGGGGCAGAGGTCTTCCTTGACAGCCTTGTCCGAGTGAGGTGCTCGGTCTCGAGCTGAGCGGCCTTCTCGGTCATGGGCTTGCCAAAAAGGTTTTCACCTCGGCAAAGGACATCGACCAACTTGTCCTGAACCCATGGCTCAAGGTCCGATGACTGCAGCCATGCCTGGCGTCGAGCCGCGATGCCGGCTGCCACAACTCGGGCCGAAGCCTCAAAGCCATCGTAGGCGGCGCGGGACATGAACTTCGAGCAGTCCCGAATCCCCGAGGACAAGGACTTAAATCTCCGCAAGGGTTCCCCGGAGAGACCAGCAGAGAACCCGGCCAACTCCTTGGCCAGATACCGCAAGTACATGCCCATGTACAGCTGGTAAGACTGGACACGGCAAGCAAGCATCGAGCCCTGAAAGCACTTTCTACCGACGCCATTGAGGTTTCGGGCCTCCCTGCCAGGAGGCACCGCGGAGTGCATCTTCTGACTCTTCAGACGATGCATGGCCGATTCCACAACCATGGAATGGTGTGGTAGCTGTGCCTTCTGAAAGCCAGGGCTCTTTCGGAGCCGATAGATCGAATCGACTCGCTTGCTAAGAACCGGCGCCGAGGCCGGTGCCTCCCACATATGGAAGAGGAGCCATTCCAGCATCGGAGGAACCGGGACAGTAAAGGCCTCCTTCGGAGGAGAGTCATACTGCAGCACCTCGAGCTCTTCAGCTCGAGGCTCTTCCTCGGGATCTGCCGGAATAACCAAAGCAGTGGCCATATCCCGGACTAACTCCGAGAACCGGGTGTCCTCCGGGGGGACCTACTCCGGGGCTCAGACTGCAGTGAGTCCGAAGGGACGCACCGAGTCTTAAAGGTATCAGGAGACTCCTCGTCCTCCGTCTCACAAGCCGACTCGTCCGAGGAAGAGTCGGGGTCCGATCCCGCGGGGCCCTGGAGCACCCGCCCCGACGCCGGAAGCACCGGCGTCGACGCCCTCGGTCCCGAAAGGGAGGTCGAGGGAGACCGTGACCAAGGTCGACTCCGAGCCACGATGGACTCGAGTATCGGCTCGGTCTCCGGGGTCGACTTCGACGTCGATGTCCTGGTGGTCGGGGCAGATGCGCCAGACAGGCTGGCCATCAGTGCCCGCTGCTGCTCCATGAAGGCAGACATTCTGCTTTCCAAGGCTGTCATCCTAAGACTCAGCTCGGGCGACGCAGCAGCCACCGACTCGGGCCCCGGCGACGTCGGCTCCCTGGGAGGAGAGTCCACGAGGACTACGGGGCTTACGTGTCCAGCAGACTCCGGCTCCACACGAGGAACTTTGGCAGGCTTCTCCGGTTCCACAGGCCTGGGGCGACGGTCGGGGGTCTTAGACCTGGCCCTCGAGGAGCCAGGGACCTCCTCCTCCGACGCCCTCACGAGCCGTTTCTTCCTCTTGCGTTCCCGGTCAGGGGACCCCCTGTCCGAGGTGCTTCGACGGCGCTCGGGATCGGAATCCCGAGATGTCGAGGCCTCAGACGAGGTCCGGGCCCGGACGGAGGCCGAGTCCGAGAAAAGCCTTTCCTTTTGCTGCTGGCGACTTCGTAGTGCCTTGGAAGACATTTTTTCACAGGCCCCGCACGACTTAGGATCGTGGTCGAGGCAGAGGCACCGAAGGCAGCAGTCGTGTGTGTCGGTGAGAGACATTAGTTTCTTACACCAATCACACTTCTTAAAACCACTGGAAGCCATCGGGGAAAAAAAAGAGAGTCCCCGCGAGGTCAAAGGACCGGCCTTCCAGGGAAAAAGAGAAAAAAGGGCGCAAACAATAGCCACGAAGGGCAAAAACCGAAAAAGAAGAATCGGGCTCGATACCGGTGTACCGAACCCGGCGGGAGGGGCACTAGCGTCGAACCGGTAGAAAAAGAGCAAAAAAAAAAAAATCGCTGAAAAATCTAATTTTAACCGGGAAAACTAGACACACGTCTGGTGGGCTTCACGGAAAGAAAGAGACTGAGGTAAGATGGCACCTTTAGGCGGGAAGGGAACCGCGCATGCGTGCCTGCATTCCCAAAGGCTTTCATAGAAAGCTGGGGAAATGCTCCGCGGGGCTTCATTGGCGCCGATGACACCCATATGTGAGGACCGACTTCCTGCTTGGTCCTGGAGAAAAAAATATTCCATATTTTTTCCTTTGTAACAATTCTTTTGTACTTTTGGATGTGTGTTATGGTCACTGTCTTGCTGGAAGACCCATGGCATTTAACTCAGATCTAGCTTTCTGACATTAGATAGCACATTTTGCTCCAAAATACCTTGGGGTAGTCCTCTGACTTCATGATTCTTTTAATACGTTCCAGGTCTCGAGTTCCTGAGACAGCAAAACAGCCCCACAACATTATGGAATCTCCACCATATCTAACTGTACGAAGGGTGTGTTTTTTTTCCTTATAAGTTTCATTTTTTTGTCTGTAAATGTATCACTGATCTGCATTTCCAAAGAGCTCAAGTTTGGTTTCATTTATCCACAGAACATTTTTCCAGAAGGATTATGGTTTCTCAAGGTGGATATGGACAAAGGTCAGGCGTGCCTCTTTATGTCTGTCTTTGAGCAGTGGGGATCCTCTTTGGTCTTCTTGCTATGCCGTTCTCCTCTATTGCCAACTCCAGATTCCGCTCATTTCACCTTGCTGCTTACGCTTGGAATAAACTTCTTTATGCCAGGCATCTTCTTTGTTCCTCTTCAAACTGAAGTTAAAAGCTCATCTTTTCGCCTCTGCCTTTGGCTCTTGATTTTGCTGTTCTTATTCTTCTCCTTTTCTTGCTTTGTCTTTTTTAGATTGTAAGCTCTTTTGAGCAGGGACTGGTCTCTTGTATGTTTTCATTGTACAGTGCTGCGTGCGCCTGGTAGTGCTTTATAAATGCTTAGTAGTAGTAGTAGTAGTAGTCTTCGCCCATGAAGTGTGCAGCGTATGGTGCAGGTTGAAACTACCACTCCAGATCGCTCCAGTTCAGCTCTAAGTTCTTTGGAAGTTGTAAGTAGTGTTTTTCCAACAGTTCGCACTACCTTTCAAAGACTTCTCGGATTAATTTTTGTCTTCCTACCACGTCCTAAGAGGTTCTTGACAGTTCCATGAGCAGAAAACGTCTTAACATTGCGTACTATAGACACAGGAATCCCAAGGTCTTTGCAGATGGCTTTGTACCCCTTTGAAATTTTAATGTTTGGTGATATTTGCTTTTCTGATGGTCTCAGGCAGCTCTCTTGTCTTCACCATTGTGAAAATGGAACAGAGAGTGAATGTGGCCATTTTAGAGATTAGAGCCATCATTCATTGGTTGATTCAAGCCAAGTGAGTACTGACAATTGATCACAGGTACATCTAATTTTACTGCAGAGAATGCAGTTCTTCTGTTCAAACTGATTTGAATTGTTGATAAGGGTGCCAATAATCATTCCTAAAAATAAAGAGATAAACCTACACCCCATCTATTAGGAGAGACTGCAGTTCACCGTGGCTCTAAGTCCTGCCTGCTGCTAGCAGTCTCAACCGTGCTCCACCTGCTCCTCACCCTCCCAAGTGGGTTCGGGAGCAGGGAGCAAAGGGCAGGCACACTCTTGTGCACTTGCAATGCTCGTTTAAATGCTGGGGCACTAAGGCAGAGGAAGAGGGGGGGGGGGAAGGAGAGAGGAGAGAGCAGGAACAGAGAAGAGAGAAAACAGCCCCAGCAGTACAGAATCTCTGTCAGCAGCAGCAGGCACCTAAAAAAAAACCAAGGGAAAAATAAAATCCTAAATTCAATCAAAGAATTAAAGCTCTGCTTATTTGTTCCTCTGAGCCCAGCCCCGGGCTCAGAACCTCCAAGCTGCTTGGAGACTGAAAGTACTGGTGAAAGGGGGCGGATCTAGCCTATTTGTACCAGTGACATCAAGATGATGACATCATTCAGTCTCCAAAGCTGCTGGTGGAGGTTGACAACTCTACGTTTCCGGGACTGGACTAGAGGGACGCAAAGGAAGCAGTTCTTCTGTTCAAACTGATTTGAATTGTTGATAAGGGTGCCAATAATCATTCCTAAAAATAAAGAGATAAACCTACACCCCATCTATTAGTTACCTAAATACCTGATGACATATGATGCGGGAAGAAGGACCGGGAAATCCTGAGGTCTGAAACATAACGTTATGTACAAAGTATAAAGGAATATGTCAAGTGTAAGAAAATCCTGAGAGGAGAAGATCCTGCGATGCAGTGAAGCAGCAATAGAATACTGTATTGACTTAACGTCACTTAGGATGGAAATTGGAGGATTCGGTTGGAAACGCTGAAATCCCATACTGAAAATGATCGAATGAGTTCCAAGTTGGAGCTCTGGCTGGACGTTAAGTAAAAGCTAAGTTAAGAAATCTCTAAGGATAATTGAGGTATTATTCCTTAAAGTGAGTTTGTGGGGAAGGTATCCTCTTTTAAATAGAACAAAAAGGAAGGTTTGCCACTAGAGAGGAGTTTCCTTTCATGGCAAACAAGCCAACAAAAAATATTTAGGTAACTAATAGGTGGGGTGTAGGTTTATCTCTTTATTTTTAGGAATATATTGTGGGATGAACGACAGTTTTTTTGCATTAAGATAATAATCATGTCCTGGCAATTCACAGTTTTTATACTATCCTCTACTATTTCCTTTTTTAATCGGTCTTGTTTTATTTGATTCTTTTGTCAAATGTGTGTGCTTATGGAGTCCAAAGCCATTTCACTCACTTTTTTTTTGTTTGTTTTAGGAGATAATGAATATTAAGGGGTTGAACTGCAAGGGTGCCAATAATGTTGATCACAACATTAGTTGACAGGTTAAAAGGTGCTATATTGTCTTCTGGTGGATAGGACCGTGGGAAAGTAATAAAATGTAAAATTGTTTCAGAGTTTATGACAGAGCATATGGAGTTCCTTAAACATGCCTCATCAGTTTGTCCTTTGTTATTGTTCTACTGAATTAAAAAAAAAAAATTAAACTAATGACTTACCTTTTCCAAATCCGAGCATAAGGCAAAATTACGAGTCCTGTACGTTTGGCAATGGAGGATGAAGTGACTTACCCAAGGTCACCATAACTGTCAGTAGCAGGAATGGCATTTGAACCATGACTTCCCTGGTTCTCAGCCCACTTCTCTAACTAAGCTCTACGCCAGTTTGAGCAGCACCCAGTTCAAATTTACTGCAGAGCTGTGTGATGCAGCTAGAAAATAGAAGAGCTATTGTAGAGGCAATGACAGAGGCAAGGTGGGAGAAGTGCCTACTGGGAGAGAAATCGGGGTGAGGCATGCAGTGTCAACGCAAATTGCTTCTGGCTTCCAGGACTTACAATGAAGAAAGCACCTTATGTAACAGAATTTCATGGAATACAGACCATCCAGCTAGCACTTTCCCTGTGGCCTAATCTAAACTCAGCTTTCACCCCCCCTGCATTCACAAACTAGTTAATGTTCACAAAACTAACCGGTTTAGGTATGAAGTGGAAGTTACAAAGAGCATCTAGTTTTAAGAAGAGAGCATCCATTGTCTTCTGAATCTCCACATGCTTTGGGTTTTCTTCCTCTTCAGACTTTTGCTGAAATAGTAATTAGAACATAGTTAATATTCACCATATTTTCTTTAAACACAAACTTTAAAAAGAGGTAGACCTGGCAGTTTTCTGTTTGCCTTTTTGGGCATTCTCGTCAGTCAATTTCACCATTAGCTTTCATTCACAACTACCTTGGCATTTCCCTATACTTTACATCTCCTCCCACATTGTAGTGACAGTAATCAGCTGGTCAGCCACCAAGGCTCCTTCTAAATCCGGCTACAAGAAGTCACTAGTACTGTATAACCAGTGGAACTTCCTCCCTCCACAACATCCCCAGCCCAGCAGATCTAGGGAGCAGAGGTTCTGATCTGGGAATAATGCCCAGCTCTTTTTTAGTAGTTTATCAAGTAATTTCAGTAGGTTGTTCTTAAACGATTCCATATCCATGGCTGACATAATAACTCTCACAAGTTAGTATATTTATGATGTCTATTTATGGGCCTATATGGCTTCTTAGTCTTTAAACCGCTGCAATGTTGTTATAAGCAGAGGTATATTAAATTCCATAAATCTAAACCTTTCCAAATTTAGTTTTCCAATTTTCAGATCTCACATGACTAATACACCAAACTGATCTTTCACATAATACACCGTTGTCTGTATATTAAAAATCAATTTCATTTAGTTCATTCACTTATGAGAGTAGTAGCATAATTAACCAGAATATACTTTTTCTGCTGCTATTCAAAAGGGAATGCTTCTGTACTCTCCTATTCCATCCTCAAATTAGTATTGCTGCCATCAGACAATGTCAGAAAGATTTTAAAACTGCCAGTTTTGCCTATAAAGAACTGTACAGCTTCCAGTTATAGGCTGTCCCAGTCATACAAGAGAATGCGAGCAAACTGTATGTGTGCTCCTTTGCCTAGCTAGTTAAAAGGAGAAACAGATACAGCTGTAAGTCAGATATCAATGTCTTCAAGCAATCTAACACCTTTCTACAGTGGTGTGCAAAAGTCTGGAATCACTTGTAAATTTGACGTTTTTTCAACTTTGTGACCTTATATCTTCATTTCTTTTTCCTCCCAGTGGCTTTTCTGTGTATCTCATGATAAGTGATAGATTTGGCTATTAGGGCCAACTTTTAGTATCGGTTTGGCCTTTATTTTCGGAGTTTGTTCCCCATAGTTGTCCTGTTGATAGATTTTCTGTGAAAATCACGTAATGTACATCATTGGCCAACGATATATTATTGTAAATATGCTTTAAAATATTATGGACACATGCCAGGTTTCCTTCAAATTAATGTATGTGGCCTTGAAAAAGGCCGTTTTTATGTGTCAGAGATGGCTCACTATTTGATGGGCCACCCTTTGTTCTTGATCACCTGACTGCACTTTGTTGGCATTGAATGAATCAGTCTGACAAGGTGATCGTTGGTGACAACGCGGTTCCAAGCTGCAATGAGTGACTCAATTAGCTCACGCTTTGATGTCGGATGCCTCTTGGATATTTCCAAGGCCACCTTGTGCCACAGGTTCTTGATTGGATTCAGATCTGGAGACTGGGCAGGCCAGTCCATTGACTTGATGATGTTCCGCTGCTTCCAGCTGATCACCTGTCTGGAGCGATGGCAGGGTGCATTGTCATCTTGGAACAGGAACTGGCCAGGAAACAGCTGGTGTGCTGATGGCACCATGCACTTTTACAGTACGGTAATGTACTTGGCCCCATTGACCATTCCATCGACGATGTGAAGATGTCCAACACCACTGGCAGCCATGCAGCCCCAGACTATGATCTTCAAAGGATGCTTCACAGTGAGGTTGAGACACTCAGGCTTGAATTCCTCTCCAGGAAATCTCCTAACATAGGTGTGGGCCTGGTTACCAAACAGGCAGAAGGTGCTTTCATTGCTGAATAGCACCTTTTCCCACATTTCAGACGACCAGGTTGAGTGCTTTCTTGCCCACACGATTCGGTTGCGCCTTGTATGTCAGTCATCAGTGGCTTATTCCGTGCTTTGCAGCCCCGGAGACCAAACTGGAGGCACCGGTGACGAACTGTTGATGAGCTAACACTGACCTCACTCTTGTCTGACCACTCTCAAAGTAGCTGAGGAGAGGTCAACTTGCAATTAGTCAGTGAAATGCACCGTAGTGCGGGGTCCTGGCGTGATGTTGATGCACGTGGACGACCTGAACGAGGCTTGTCCACCACTGAATCCGTTTCTTTCTTCTTCTGTACAATCTTAACAGCGCTCTGACTGCAGCCAACTTTCATGGCTATCTGTTGGCTTGAAAATCCTTCCTCGCTCATAAAGGACACACGAACACGCTCCTCCAAGTCAGGATCCGAGTCATCTTCATGGTCGATCCAAAAAGCGTATGAAATTCAAAACTTCCGTATGTTTTTATAGCTGCACTGTTGGCTAGATATCTGCATTGTGATTGGTTAGTGAAACCAGCCTCCTGATTGGTCAGAAATAACGTGTGCATATTGGATAATCTCGATCCAGTTTTGAAGCAGGATCCACAAAAATCGCAGTAGCTATCTCCCAGTGTCCGTAAAGTATTTAAATTGGAAACAAGGAATGCAAAAAAGTCAACTCTAATAGCCAAATGTATCCCTTTTAACGTGGTAGAAAGATGAATATGCTGGGCTAACGCAAAATTAAAAAAAAAAATATGTTAGAAAGTACGAAAAATGCAAAAACTCACAAGTGATTCCAGACTTTTGCACATCACTGTAAGTCTGAGAAAAGGATGGTTTAACCTTCCAATTAAGTCAATTAGCTGTTCATGCCAACTACCACCTTACATGTTCTACTCCACCATAAGCCTTTATTAGTTAGCACAGCAGTCATTCAAAGCAGCTGATTTTTACAGTCAATATGACATTTTCCTTTTATAACAAAAGCTGTAATTACTACACATCACACACATCATCAGAACCTAAAGAAAGTCGGAAAGATTTTTTTTAAAATGTCTCCAAATTTAAGATATTGGCACTGAGGAAGTGGGAGGTGGGCAGGCAGCAGCTGAGGTGTGGTGACATGACAGCACATGGAGGGAGAGTAAAAATCACCAATCACCACACTACAAATTATCTTAATGCTCTTATACACCGATTCACTCATTCTCCAAACCAAACCCTGGAGGTTTCAGCTGTTTGAGCAACCCTGGCTCTTTGCAACCTCAAGCAGCTTGAGTGCAGTAAGTGAATACAAAGCAGCTATCTTGCATTTAAATACCAGTTGAAAAGGCCCATCAAAACAAAATGAGCAGAGATGGCCTCCCCTTGTGCAGGCTGGAATCCAATCTGTACACCTCCCCCCAACTTTGTCTATTCTCTGGCATGCATGGATCGCTTCACATCCACCCCCCCCCCCCCAACAGTCTGCTATCGTTTCCGGCCTCCAGGTGCAGTGGCTGGAAGCATGATGCCTCCATTTCAGTTGAAGCCAGCGCCAGCTGCAGACCCATCCCTCAGCTTCTCCAGCACGGGAGATGGCACATAGTGTATATGAACTGGAAACAGAATACATACTTCTATACCTATAGCTTTGCAATCTAATTTTCAACAAAGTTTTCCTTTCAGAATCCAGCAGCAATGCCCATGGGTACAAAAGAAGCCACAGACTGTATGCTATTTTTGTACAAAAGGTGTGCACAAAGATTTGAGAATCAAATCCATATGTGTGTTCCCCCCCCCCCCCCAACCTCTTTATCACCTCACCTACTGGGCGTCACTGAAGAAAAAAGGCAGTTTTCAGCCTCAGAGATTTGCCCCAGTAAATACCCTTCAAAACAGTCTTCCTAATGAACTATGATCGAGTTCCTACAAAAGTATAACAGAGAAACCATGCTGCTTGTGACTGTCGGTCTGTGATCTCTTTAAAGGGGAAAAGAAGGTCCTGCCAATGAAGAAGGGCTGAAAGAAAATTACTGTAGATAGCAGAAGTTAAAAATCTAATTGAAAAATTGTAGAGGGGAATAGCTCACTTTTCATTTCTTCCCCAACTATCATAGTAGCAAAGTGTCTGTGCAGTTTCCATAATCTTACCTGGGAGCGTTTCACATATTCTTGTTCATAAATTTCAGCCAGACTCAATTTGCTCTTTTCATGGTCCAAAGTTAAGCGCTTCTTATATTCAAAGACATTTTCCCTGGGTTTTTCTTTGCGTGCTACATCATCCCAAGCCTTGAACCAGGAAAGAGGACATTAGCAATCCATATTTAAAATGCTTTTATCATGGTTACCCATTTATCAGGCAAGATGTGATGATGTTCAGACATATGAACAGCTTGCTCCTGAGGTAGAGGGAGATCCTTAATTAGCTCAGCCTGAGGAATAGTTCTTTTTAAATCAGTGGCAAGCATCTCCATCATAAATGTCACATAGTCCAATAGCTAAAACTACAGTACAAAGAAGACATTGAACTTGAAATATTTACAAATAAAATCTTATCCAAAAGGACGTATTTCTAGATCATTCTAAATTGCTTTTGCATGTTTTTGAATGAGCAAAACCAGCAAGCAATTTAACACACATTTCTTATAACTACTGTACATCCATACTACAAATTTCCCTCCATAAACTCGTATCACAGATTACTAGAACCCATGCCTCTAACAGCCAAAGACAGTATGCCAGATTCCTTTCAATACATCCTAGCTGACCACATCGGAGAATTTGTATCATGAAGATGAAGGAGTAGCAGACACAGCTTACCACACAGGAGGCCTGTCTAGGGCCTAATGCCCAGAAGGGAAGGGTTAGGACGACAACCGTAGTTGGTGATTTGATCCACGGGAATATAGATAGGTGGGTGGCTGATAAGCACAAGGATTGTTCAACAGCTTGCTCATCTGGTGCAAAGGTGGTGGACTTGACACATCAAGATAGGATTTTGGAGAGTGCTGTGGGAAGGCAGCCATCTGTCATGGTACATGGGTATCAACAACATAGGAAAATGTAATTGGGAGGGTCTGAAGCCAAATTTAAGCTTTTAGTTAGGAAATGAAATCCAGAACCTCCAGGTAGCATTGCACACACAGGATGCCAGACAAGGTCTCACTGCAGATGGTTCAGTGAAGGAGGCTACAGATACGTTACAAGTTACAACTGGGCAATGTTTTGGGTAAGTGGGAGCTTATTCTGAAAAGATGGACTCCACCTTAACTGGCATTAATTTAAAAAAAAAACAAAACAAAACATGGAGCACCTCCTAAACAAGAACATGGAGGAAAGCAGACTATTATTCAGGGATGCAAAGTTCAGACTGAGGTATCGTCAAAGGATACTGGCAGAATATCCTGAGAAGATCATAGAGGTTGAAATATAATGAGTGAACTTTAATAAAGAGCAGATACATATAAACAATCCCAATTTACCTCGATACACAAGTTGTGAATATAAATATAATAGGCATCTCGGACACACGGCAGAAGGGGGATAACGAATGAGACACTGATACCAGGGTACACACTATATTAAAACAACAGGGTAAATCAAAAACAGTAAAGAGATGCTATATGCTAATGATGGCATGGACTCAAAAGTCCTGCAGGAAACAAAATGTACTGTGGAGACATTATGGACAGAAATTCCATGTGTTATGGGGAAGAATATAGCAGTAGAGAAACACTACCATACACCTGACCAGAGTGAGGAAACTGACAAACACCAGATGCCACCCCTGGAACCCTCCAACACTAGCCGGCTAGCATCAGTGTGCGCAGCGGCGGGACCCACGGATATTCAGCCACACTAACCGTGTTAGTGCTGCTGAAAATGCCGGTCAGCGGGATTAACACAGTTAGCAGGTCTGCTGACTAAATATCAGGCCCTACGTCTTCTGTTCTTTAAACATTCAGAGAACCAATTTAAAACTAAGCCTGATATTACAATGGAGCTCAACCTCTTCAGCAGCAAATCATGATCAATTAGGTCATATGCTGCCGAGAGGGTGAGCTGCATCAGAATTATCTGTTGACTTTTATACAAGGCCAATCATGTTTTCTGTAACACTGTAGCCAAAACAGTCCTTGTATTAAACAGAGGACGAAAAGCTGACTTGGTGCTATGAAGAGAGTTAATAAAGTAAACTAATATGCTTCTGACGCTCATGCACTTAATTTCTCAAAATGTTTCATTAAGGTAAGCTAACACGTTTGCGTTTTCTGACATTTCTCTCTAACCTCACCTGAAGATCTCTGTATCATTTTCTTAGCCGTCCCTCATCATCCACCTGAATGTTTAATGATGAACCAACAGCAGAAAGCGAGAAGGCAGACTAACCTGGTCTTTTATCCTCTGCTTGATGATATCTTCAAGCTGCACTGTTGTTTCCTCAGTGATTACAGGTGCTAGGAAGAGAGTCAGCATCATAAAGAAAACTATGAGATATTGGGACATAACACCTTTATGACCAACTTTTAAAAACAAACAGCATCTGCTGGCAAACCTTTTCAATAAGTAGCACAGATTGTGTCCACAAAGCAAAAACAAATAACAATAATAATAATAATCTTGTCCATACATACTCTAGCAGAAACTGGCAGCTGATCCAAGTGGTGAAGAGAACAGCACTAATCATCATACAATGAAATCACAAGACAGGACAATAAAACAAGCAAGCAAGATTAAGTGTTATTTAATCATGATCCAAAGTAGCATCTTATTTATGCAACAGAGAGCAAGTCATCAATGTGCAGGATGGAACTTTGTTCCTATGATCTTTCGAGCAGGAGTGCATGAGGATCAGTACCTTATCTATTTAATATTTATGTAGTACTCTTAAGTAGGGTCATGTGAGTGGCAGGTCTGTCATTTTATATCTATGCTAACAATGTTCAGGTCTTTAAACCCTTTTCTGAAGGAGGCAGACAACATAGGTCATGTAGTCCATGAGAAGTTGGCATTACTACATGGTTGGTTTTGCTGGATGTGGTTGAGGTAACAAGACAAAAGACCAAGTTACTGTGGTTGTCTGAGGACGAACTGCTAGAGCAGTCTCCATCATTCAAAGAAGTTAGTCAGGATTTGGGGACTATTTTAGACTCTGAATTATTGTTAAATGTTTTTAAGTTGGTGAAGGGTATGTGTTCTTATGGTAGATCTGACAATTGTGCCCATAGTGTCCAATCTGGAAGCAGTGACCAGGAACTACCACACCTGGGTTACTGCAGAATTTGCTGTTAGGTCTCTTGCAGCAAAACCAACAATATATCCAAGCTGTTCAGAACACCACGACTAAGCTCACAGTTTGATCATTTTATTCCTTTGAAATGCCCTGCCTAGGAGCTGCAGACTTTATTTATTTATTTATTTTTAAGGAAGCCTTTGGTGGTGGGGGTAAATTGAGAAGTGGAGGAGGGGTTTAGACTGCTTATGTTTCAAATGTTTATGTACTGTTTTATTATATCTTTAAGTTTTGTATAGTGCTGGAAGATTAGATCTGCAGGTCAAAAGGCATTCAACTGGCTATTGGGGAGGAGCTGAAAACTTATCAGAGTAAAGCCAGTATTTATGATTTGGTTGGATCAAAGCCCTCCGGACATCTAACTGCTTATGTAGCTGTGCATGAAATGGAGAGTCAAAAGCTGCAACAATGTCTTACATATTGGGACATGGAACGTACGAAGCATGAACCAAGGGAAGTTGGAGGTGGACATGAATGAAATGGAACATGTACAACTCAATCTGTTGGGTGTCAGCAAACTGAAATGGACTGGCATCGGGCACTTTGCATCTGATGATCACATTGTCTACTAGGCTGGAAATGAAAGACAAAGGAAAAATGGCGTTGTATTTATAATTAAGAAGAAACTTGCAAGAACTGTAATGAAATACAATGCAATCAGTGAACACTTAATTTCTATTTGTCTACGAGGAATCAATACAATAATAATTCAAGTATATGCCCAACAACAGCTGCAGAAGAGGATAAAGACAGGATATCCTGATAGTCATGCATGACTGGAATGCAAAAGTTAGCAACAAAGAAGGTGGCAAAGTGGATGGAAAATATGGACCTGGCAACAGAAATGAAGCTGGAGAAAGACTGATAGAATTCTGCAAGACCAACGATCCATTCATCTGAAACACCTTCTTTCCAGCAACACAAGCGGTGACTGTACACATGGACTTCGCCCAGTGGATTGTACAAAAAACAAAATGACTACATATGTGGAAGTTAACGATGGAAAAGCTCTGTAACATCAAAGACAAAACCTGGACCTGACTGTGGTATAGATCACCAACTACTAGTATGCAAACTCAAGCTAAAGTTGAAAAAGAGAAAGCCACTCATGAATGTAGCAAAATATGACCTTGAGAATATAACAATGGAATTTAAAGACCGTCTGCAGATCCAAGATGGCGGATTGATGTGTGTGTTCTGTGGCGGCGTTTTTTTTGCCTCTGGGTTATTATGGGCAAGAGGAAGGCTAAAGGGTCCAAGAAATTCTCTGTTGGCCCGGCGGCCTCCCCTGCTGTTTCCTCAGGTCCGGTGGTGGGTCCGCTTGATTCCTTTGTTACGCCGCTGCGGCGGTCAGGTGGAGCGACGGCGTTGGGTCCCTCTCATCTTCCGTTAGGGCGAGGTAGCTCAACGGAAGGCTTGGGACTGGAGATCTCTCCGCCAGAGCAGTGGCGGCCGCCCAAGGATTCCCTGCGGCGAGGGAGCCCAGCGCAGCTTGAGGAGGGAATCTCTTCCCTGGTGGTAGAGTGTTCTGTGCCTGGAGGATCAGCTGCGCAGGGGCTTGGAGAAAGCTTTGAGCCTACCCACCCTCCCGGTTTGGTGGATCCAGTATTGCGGGGGCCAGTAAGCAGGATGGTGGATATCTCTCCTGCATCTGGAGTCGTCGGATTGGAGAGTCGTGCGGCAGAAGCCCTTACTCCAGTTGTTGTGGGTCAGTCATTTTCCTTCGAGAGGCCTGCAATTTTCACTCTGGAAACGATTTGGTCAGCGATTGTTAAACTTGGGGAACTTTTTGCTCCCCAGGTGGCTATTTTGACTACTCAAGCACAGGTACACACAAATGTTCTTCAACAGCATACCTTGGAGATTAGAGCATTACAGTCATCAGTTACTGAATTGCAGCAGAAACTTGTGTGCTCTGAAGATGCTGCTACATGTTATCAGAAAGATATGTTGACTTTAAAGACACGTACTGAAATGTTGGAAAATGCTTCTAGATATTGTAATTTGCGATGTATAAATTTTCCTAAATCATCAGTTATATTGGCTAAAGAAATATTTAAGGAATATCTTGTTGAAGTTTTAAAGGTTCCATCGGAGTCTCATCCTCCTGCTTAAAGTTTACTATCTTCCCTCGGGGAAAAAAGTTCCTGCAGGTGGGAGAATAGAGGGTGGAGTTCAAGCAGATGTCTTAAACGTTTCTGATATGTTAGAGACATCTTTATCTGATAGTATTGTTCCTTCCACTTTGATAGCTACATTTGTTTTAGCATCTGATAGAGATTGGTTTTTACGGATGTTTTTCAAGAAACGTAATGTTCAGTTCCATGGTTTAAACATTCGTGGATTTCCTGATTTAGCTAAGGTGACACAAAAACGTAGGAAAGAGTTTTTGTTTTTGCGGTCTGGGGTATTGGCATTAGGGGGTTTGTTTGTTTTTTTAAATACCCTTGCAAATGTATGATCAGAGTTGAAAATGTTTCATATATATTTTCTGATCCTTTGGAGTAATGGCTTTTTGAGCGCTCAGCGTCCTTCCGAAGGGCCCTCAGATCCACTGCTTTCTAGTTAGGCCAGGCTGATAGCTCACATGGTTTCTATATTGGTTTTTGTGTGTTAAATCATTGCATTGGATCCTCTCCACTTTTGGGGGCTATAGTTGGGCCAGGGATATTTCTTTATCTTTGTCTGTATTGCTTCAATATTGAGGTTTCAATATTGTTATTATTTCTTCCCTGTTCCCATGTTTCCATGACGTTTTGTAAATATACTTCATTCTTATAAAAATGATAAATTTCAAATTAAAAAAAAAAAAAAAAAAAAGACTGTCTGCAAAATTGATTTGCTGCTTTAGATACAAATGTCAGAGCTCCGGAAGAGTTATGGGATGACATCAAGAAGGTTGTGTTGGAAGAAAGTGAGATGTCTCTACAAAAGGTGAAAAAGCAAAAAACGGCCAAAATGGATGACCGAAGAAACTCTGAAAATTGCCCAGAAATGCAGAGAAGCTAAAGCCAGAGAAGGAAGAGAGGCAATCGCAGAACTCAGAGATTTCCAATGTGCAGCAAGACAAGAAGAATTACTACATGACGCATATAAGGAAATAGAATCAGAAACTATTAGAGGAAGAACAAGATTGGTTTTCCTAAAGCTACGAGAGCTAAAGAACAAAAATTCCAGCCTCGAATTGGAATGTTACAAGATGCTCAAGGATCCATATTGAATGATGCTGAAAAGATAAAAGAAAAGGTGGAAAGAATATACAGAGTTATTTTATGATAAAGATCAACTGGACCAACAGTCATTTCAACCTTATGATCAGGAACAATTGGTGATGAAAAAAAGAAACTGAAGCAGAATTGAAAGCCTCATCAAAGAATAAAGCATCGGGCATTAATGGCATTCCCAATGAAGTATTACAGCAATTGAATGCAGCTGTTAACATACTTACAAGGCTCTGGCAGGAAATTTGGAAGAAAACATGGCCAACTGACTCAAAAAAAAATCTCTGTTTATACCAATACTGAAGAAAGGTGATCCGACTGACTGTGGAAATTATTACACAATCGCTCTGATTCCACATGCCAGCAAGATTCATTGCCCATGTTCCCTGTAAAATAGTTCTCTCCAAGTTATAATGCCCTGTTCAATGTAATTTCAGTTTGTTCAATGTAAACTGCCTTGATATCATGAAAGGCGGTATATAAGAAATGTTAAATAAATAAAATAAAGATCATTGAGCAGAGACTATAAACATACTTGGAACGAGAACTTCTTGACATGCAAGCAGAGTTCAGGAAAGGGCAAGGAACGAGAACTGCTTGACGTGCAAGCAGAGTTCAGGAAAGGGCAAGGAACGAGAGATATCATCGTGGATGTGAGCTGGATCCTTGAAAAGACAAAAGAATACCAAAAAGATATCTATATGTGATTTATCAACTACATCAAGGCTTTTGACTGTGTAAACCATGAGAAACTCTGGGCCACATTAAGCAGAATGGGTATACCAGAACATCTGATCGTTCTCTTGTACAACCTTTACATTGATCAAGAAGCAACAGTTTGTACAGAACAAGGAGAAACAGAATGGTTTAAAAACAGCAAAGATGTACAAGGCTGCATACTTCCCCCAACTGTTTAATTTATATGCAGAACAAATCATCAGAGAAGCAAGACTGTAAGGAGACAACCAAGGTGTGATTATTGATGGAAGACCCAACAACTTTCACTATGCTGATGATACCACTGAAAGCGAAGACGATCTGAAACATTTGCTTCTCAAGATCAAGGAACAGTCTTAAAATGGGCCTGAACCTTAATGTAAAGACGACAAAGATCCTGACAACTGGCAAAATCAACAATTTCTTCTCCATCAATGATGAATTTAAAGTAGTGGACAACTTTAACCTACTTGGATCAACTACACAGGTACACTACCAAAAAACTGCCTCCAGTTTTGCAACTGATTCCTATAGATTTTGGGGTGCTGAATCCAGGAAAAATAGCCAAAATGTTCCATCACGTCACGTTTTCTTGCAAAATTAGATTTCTTACCCATATAAGGAATGTTCACATAATTTCTTTTTAGCCAACTGCAGTTTATTTTCTTGGCCCAAAATAGAGGTTGTAATGGTTAACTAACTAGAAACACTCCCTCATGATATTTTAGAGTGTTTTGCATTCATTTTATACATTAACAGGACAATTGGGAGGCGGGGGGCTAAATCCAGTACTCGCGCTGGCGCATGTTCTTTCCTGTTCGCCTCACCTCGTTCGCGCGCGCGCTCAAACACGGTGGTTGCGACATGAACGTTCCTGTCAAATTTCAGTTTCTTGCAAGTTCATTATTACCTTTTGTTTGCTCAGTCGTAATCCAGCTTTATTCCGAAGTGGTTCACTACAGTTGTAGTTTGCAGTGCTGTGTGTATTTGTGATGGCTCACAGAGCCAGAGGTTGCGTCAACTCTCCGGACAGTTTTTGTTTTATTTGTGGGGAATATACTGTGAAAAAGCGGCAGAGGAACATTTCTGCATTTATTAAAAAAGTATATTTCGCCTATTTCGGTTTGAAGTTAGGCGATCAAGACAAACCGTGGGCTCCTCACAAAGTGTGCAAGACATGTGAGGAAGATCTACGCTTATGGATGAAAGGTAAAAAACAAGCATTTCGTTTCGGAATACCTATGATGTGGCGTGAACAAAGAGACCACAGCAGTGACTGCTATTTTTGCTCTTGCATTGTGAAGGGATACAACTTAAAAAATAAGAACGTAATAAGTTACCCCAACCTTCCCTCAGCAATTAGGCCTATGCCTCGTAGCAACGAAGTACCTGTGCCTGAACCACCAAAATCTTTGGATCATATTTGTGTGGACGGTTCTGATCATGATGAGACTCATCAGATGGCTTTTCCTGATGAGTCCAGTACTTCCGAGTTTGAAACTGAACCAGATCCGAAACCTGAACTTTTCTCTCAAGCTGAATTGAATGATTTAGTCCGGGATTTAGAACTCCCAAAAGATGCTGCCCAACTGCTAGGTTCTCGGCTTAAACAGAAAAATCTATTGTCACCAGGAACAACTTTTTATTGGTACCGCAACCGCGAGACACAATTTTTGAAGTATTTCAGCAAAGAGGAAGATTTGGTATTTTGCAACGATATATACGGAGTGATGGAAAAGTTTAAACTCAAGTATGATCCTGCTGAATGGCAGCTGTTCATTGATTCGTCAAAAGACAGCATAAAAGGTGTTCTTCTTCATAATGGCAACACATTCGCTTCAGTTCCTATTGCTCACTCTGTTATTCTCCAAGAAAAATACGAGAATTTGGCCCCGATTCTTCAGAAGATTCGTTATGATGAGCATAAGTGGATGATTTGTGGAGACTTTAAAATTCTATCCATGCTATTAGGGCAGCAATCCGGTTTCACCAAATATCCCTGCTTCCTTTGCTTGTGGGATAGCCGGGCCCGCGACCTACACTGGGGGAAAAAAGACTGGCCAATTCGGGAGTATTTGAGACCCGGTGAGAAAAATGTTCTTCATGAGAGCTTGGTACCTCGTGATAAAATTCTATTACCACCTCTCCACATTAAGTTGGGTCTCATTAAGCAATTCATCAAGTCCCTTCCAAAAGATGGTGAGTGCTTTTGGTACCTTTGCTCAAAGTTCCCCCGACTTTCTGAAGCAAAGCTAAAGGAAGGAGTGTTTGTTGGCCCTGATATAAGGAAACTCATTTCAGATGGAGCATTCGCTGAAACGATGTCTGAGAAGGAAAAAGAAGCCTGGGATTCCTTCAAGGATGTTGTTCTCAAATTCTTGGGGAATAGGCGGGATGAGAACTATAAGGATATTGTTGCCAGGATGCTCAATGCCTTCAAAGAACAAGGCTGTAACATGAGCCTGAAAGTCCATTTCTTGCACTCCCATGTGAACTACTTTCCTGAAAACTTGGGGGCGTACAGTGAAGAACAAGGTGAAAGGTTTCACCAGGACATCAAGGACGCAGAGAGAAGGTACCAAGGAAGATGGAACACCACTATGATGGCTGATTTCTGCTGGTTGCTGCTGCGGGAAACCCCAGATGAAAAATACGCCAAGCAGCGCACCAAGAGAAGCATTCGGGGGAAGAAGAAACAGGCCCACCAGGAGACTGATTGACCCAAGAATGACTTTAAAATCTAAACTGTGTTGACAAATATCGTGTTTTTACTAAACTTTGAAATAAAAATTTGCTAGTTACCACCACAGTGTCGGATCTCATTTATTAGAATTTTATTTTCACACCATCGGGTGTTTGTCTTCATGTATTGCAATGGTGCGGTTTGCGTTTTCTATTCTTACATACATACCTGTACAACATTTTTTGCACATTTCTTTGCTTTGCTTTGTGTCTAACCTCGCTCTTATATGCTCATTGTTTGTGCACATGTATGTGGCTGTTTTAAGTGCAGACAATTTTGCTACTATCACAGTGTGTTTTGTTGACATTACTCTATTCTTATGTGCTGCCTTGTTACAATTTTCTTTATTCTTATTTGAATAACTACTAAACAATTAGTATAAAGAATTCATCCAAGAAACTTTAATCTCGATCACACTCAATCTGAAACGTTCACCTCAAACTGCTAACCCAATGTAGCAAAAAATCTGTACGTGATGGAGCAAATTGGTTACCAGATTTGGATTCAGCGCACCAAAAAATGTAAAAATCAATCGAAACATTAGAGGCAGTTTAAAAAAAAATTTTTTTAGTGTACCTGTGCTATCAATAAAACAAACAAGCAGTCAAGAAATCTGACCACGTGTTGCTCTTGGTAGAATAGTTATGAAAGACCTAGATTAGATTCTCAAGAGCAGAGATGTCTCTCTCCATACAAAGATTTAGCTTCTTCAAAAAAAAGATAGAAAAGAAGAAAATTGATGCCTTTGAATTATGGTGCTGGCGACAAATACTGTGTATTCAGTGGACTGCCCGAAGAACAAACTAGTCAGTACTAGAGGAGATCAAACCTAAGCTTTTCTTAGAATCTCAGAAGACAAGACTTCAACTTTCATACTTTGGACACATCATGCGAAGAGAGAAACATTAGAGAAAGACATCATGCTTGGCAAGGTAAAAGATCAACGCAAGAGAGGAAGGCCAACAATGAGATGGATCGATCCAACAGCAACGGCTATAGGTGCCACTCTGTCAACAATCCCTCCTCCAGCTCTACCTTGTCACGTCTCAGTTTCCCATCTGTCCTATACATACTGATGTTCTTTTCATTTTCCTGCTTCAGTTTTTATTGTATTCTATTATAAACTGCTTTGCTGTACCCACATTAAGTGGTATATCAAATCTTAAATAAAATGAAATCAAGTGAAACAATAAGCCGCCTGACTGAAGACCAAACACAGTTTAGCACAACTATCCAGAGGGTTGCCATGGGTCGACACAGACTTGATGGCACTTAACAAGTGTTGTATTGCTGATTTGCTATAAAACAGCACTGAGCGAATCAAAAATATGGTTAATAAACACAATGAAATAAATAAAATAAAAAAGAGTAGGTAAAAATAATACAATTACACCAAAAGAAAAAAAAAGTACATACCACTAGAGCTGCAAAGTAAATCAACAGCAATGCATAAAAATCACAGCTATCATTCAAGCAGGAATTCCAAGACACTTTACAGATCACACCTCCCACCATTCATAACTGGGATGGAGCATCCCCTACCAATTTTGTCACCAAGTACTCATAACTTGCAAAAGGCCAGATGGGAGTAGGAGCAACATTTTCCATGACTAAGACTTTCTTGCTAGCATTATTCATTGATATTGTACCAGCACATTTTATACTAACTGAAATATTTGTCTTATCACTCCAGCTTTGCAGATCTCTCTGCCATGACCATCACCCACAAGTCTGCTGGCCAGACATCCACTGGTACTGACTTTCCAATCCTTCATCTCATCAGTCAGAAGTGGCAGCAGCAGTGCTGGATCTTACATTATTTGCTGTGATGCAGGACAAGTCTCACAGTATAAGTTGAACTGAAGGCCATGTGGTGGCCTGGCAGATGTCCTCAATCGGGACAGGGCGCAAGTTTGCCACCAAAGCTGCCATGGCCCTGACCCAGTGCACCATGATGCGGCCTTCCAGAGGGAGCCTCGCCTGCTCATAAGCAAGGGCAAAACAGTCTGCCACCCAGGTGGACAGCATATGCTTAGTCACCACCTCCCCCTGCCTACTGGAGTCATAGGAGACAAAAAGCTGAGACAACTTGCAGTGGCCCTGAGTACGTTGGATATAGAAGAAGGACAATGCCCTCTTACAGTCCAAAGTGTGCAGGACTGTCTCCGCCTGACTGGAGTGAGGTCTTGGGAAGAAGGTGGGAAGCACCACCTCCTGGTTAAGAATGAAGTGCGACACTACCTTCGGCAGGAATTTGGGGTTTGTGCGAAGCACCACTCTGTACTTGTAGAACCTGGTATAAGGCGCCTCCACCACAAAGGCTTGGAGCTCGCTAACTCTGTGAGCGGAAGTGAGTGTAACCAGGAAAACCACCTTCCAAGAGAGATAGCGAAGGTGGTAGGTAGAGGCTTAAAGGGGAAACAAGTGAGCTGCCCCAACACTACATTGAGGTCCCATTCAGTTGCCGGAGGATGAACCGGGGTCTTCAATAAGAGCAGGCCCTGAAGTAAATGGGTCACCAACGGTTGGACCGAGAGGGGCTTACCATCCACCGGATGGTGGTGCGCCACCAGGGCACAAAGGTGCACCTGGAAGGAGTTAGACTTGAGCCCGGACTGAGAAAGATGGAGAAGGTACTGTAACACCAGAGCCACTGGGCAGAAGAAAGGATCAGCCCTATGTTGGGCACACGAAGCAGAGAACCTGTGCCATTTGAGGGCGTAAGCCTTCCTAGTAGAGGCCTTGCAAGAGGCCAGCAGATTGTCTTCCACCTCAACCGGAAAGGTTGAGAGGGGCCAGAGTCACCCTCTCAGCAGCATGCTGTCAGCGAGAGGGACCCAAGGATGGTATGCAGGAGAGAGCCTCCCTTCCTGAGATAGGAGACCCAAGGCGGTCCCCAGGGGGATGGGAACCTCCACAGCCAACCATAACCGCCTGGGCCACCGGGGAGCTATCAGGATAAGCGAGGCCCTGTCGTGGAGGGTCCTGGAACAGGGTCTTGGCGATCAACAGCGTCGGAGAGAAGGCATACATGAGGCCATCCGACCATGAAACTAGGAACGCATCTGCTGCCACCCTGGAGGAGTGGGCCTGCCGAGACCAGAAGTGGGGCAACTGAAATTGTCCCGACTGACAAACAGGTCCATCATGGGTTCCCCCCCAGAGTCGGAAAAGCTGACTAGCTACTCTGGGGTCCAGCCACCACTCATGCGGATGGAGAACTCTGCTGAGCATGTCAGCCAGCAAGTTGTCCTGGCCTGGCAGGTACACTGCCCACAAGAGGATACCCTGTTGGATTGCGTACGAGCCGAGGACCAGTGCTTCCTGACAAAGGGCACGAGACCCCATGCCCCCCTGTTCGGTTACGTAGAACATCACCACCTGGTTGTCCATCTGAACCAGCACTGGCTGGTGACATACATAGTGACAGAAGACCCTCAGGGCAGGGTGTATGGCCCGGAGCTCCAGGAATTGATCTGTTGGTGTCCTCACCTGGCAACCAGTTGCCCTGAATGTGGAGATCTCCGCAGTGGGCTCCCCAGCCGAGCAGGGAGGCGTCCGTGGCGAGGACCCTCGAGTGATTTGGGGCCTGAAAAGGCATACCCACTTCGAGATGTTGGGGCGACTGCCACCACTCCAGAGAGTTCACCAACTAGCAGGTCACTGAGACTTGGTCCCGGATTCGGCTCGTGGCCTGAGACCACTGGTCCCAGAGACACCACTGCGCCATCCTCATATGGAGGCAAGCGTCTGGGGTGACGGACTATGGAGGCCATGTGCCCGAGGAGGTGCAGAAGAAGTCAGGGGAGCACCGAGGGACGGTGCTATTCGTCCCGAGACAATGACCAGAGCTGATAGGCTCGGTCCTTGGGCAAGAAGGCTCTCGACTGGAGAGTGTCTATCTTTGCTCCGATGAACTCCAAGCACTGTGTTGGGAGGAGGCGAGACTTGGGGTAGTTTATGACGAAGCCCAAGTGTTGCAGAACCTGGATGGTGCGAGCAGTGGCCTGCTGCACCTCTGGGGCTGTGCCTCCCCTTATGAGCCAGTCGCCCAGGTAAGGAAAAACAAAAATCCCCTGAAGTCGCAGGAAGGTGGCCATGGCTGCCAGGCATTTTGTGAAGACTCTTGGGGCAGAGGCTAGGCCAAAGGGGAGCACACTATTGAAAGTGCCTGCCCCCTACTATGAACTGCAGGTACTGCCTGTGGATGGGGTGGAGGAGGATGTGGGTATAAGCATCCTTGAGGTCTAAGGAGATTGCTGCCATACCTTCAGCAGGGAGATTGGCTGTGTTCCAAGGGAAAGCATCTTGAACTTCTCCCTCACTAGTAATTTATTGAGGTTGCGCAGGTCGAGGATGGGCATGTCCTTTCTGGGACAAGGACTTATCTGGAGTAGAACCCCTTGCCCTCGAGATGGCGGGGCACTGGTTCCACCGCCCTGTCCTCGAGAAGGCCTGCCAACTCCTTCAGGAGAAGGGCCCGGTGTAGGGGCGACCCGAGGGGCTCTCCCAGGAAATAAGAGGGAGGTGTCAGAGCCAGGGTGCAGGGGATAACCCTCCCCGACTACCCTCAGTGCCCAGGAATTGGTGGCGATAGCCACTCATCTCTGGGCATAGAAGGCCAGGCATCCCCCTGTGGGCTGCTGACCTCCTTGGGGTAGAGAGACTATGCTCAAGGAGTCAAAAGCTCCCAAGTGGCTGGGCCGGGGCCAGTACCTGGGGTTTTGGAGCCTTCTGCTTACGCAGGCCATACCCATGTCCCTTGACCTGCTGACCCTGTTGGGGAGCTGAGGAGGCCTGATAAGGTGGCCTGATAGTTTTGGTAAGCAGCTCCCTTCCTCAGGTAAAAGGGCTTTTTACCAGAGTCCTTCTGTCAGGGAGGGGCAGTGGTCTTCTTAGAGAGCCTGGTCCTCGTCATGAACTTGGTCTCCAGCTCGGCAGCCTTGTCAATCATGGGTTTGCCAAAAAGGTTCTGCTTGGCACGGGATATCAACTAATTTGTCCTGAACACACTGCTCGAGATTGGACGACTGAAGCCAAGCTTGGCGGCGTGCACCAATGCCTGCTGCAGCTACTCGAGCCGCCAACTAGAACAGTCACAGGCCGCTCGAAAACAAATTTGGAGCACTCGTGGACGGCTTTGGCCAGACCAGCCAAGAACCCAGCGAGTTCCTTTGCCAGGTCTCTCAGGTATATGCCCATGTACTGCTGGTAGGCCTTGATGCGGCAGAGGAGCATCGAGCCCTGGTAGCACTTCCTGCTAAGGGCGTCCAAGGTGCAGGCCTCCCTGCCAGGGGGAACCGAGGCATGCTTCTTCTGGCTTTCCAGCCGATGCAAGGCCAACCCCACCACCATGGAGTTATGCGGCAGTTGTGACTTCTGGAAGCCTGGATTCCGGCGGACCTGATACATCGAGTCGAGCCATCTGCTCACCACCGGCACTGACGCTGGTGTCTCCCACATGCAGAGAATGAGCTATTCCAGGATGGGAGGGATGGGTACCGTGAGTGATTCCTGTGGAGGGGCTTTGTACTGGAGGATTTCTAACTCATCCGCCAAAGGGTCCTCTCCTCCAACTCGATCAGGAATGTCAAGGCCTTGGACATGTCCTTGACAAAATCCAAGAAACCCATGTCCTCGGGCGGAGACCGCCACCAAGATGGGGGAATCGGAAGGGACGTCACAGTGGTGACGGATATCAGGGGTCTCCTCGTCCTCCGTCTCCCACTCGGAGTAGTCCGTGGAGGACTCGCCAGCCGGCACCCGTAAGACTTGCCAAGGGCGACCGTGGTCCAGACGAGCGGAACTCAGAACGTGACCTCGGCCGAGGATAGACTCAAAGCCAAAGGACCTCTAGGATTAGCTCAGCCTCCGGGGACCTCTTGGACGTCGACGGCCCAGTAGTTGAGGCGGATGAACCGGTCAAACCGGACAACAGCGCCCACTACTGGTCCATGAAGGCAGTAAAACTGTGCTCCAGGGCCACCATTCTGAACTCCAGCCCAGAAGACTCTGCAGCCTTCGGTGCAGGCACCGAGGGACTCGGGCCTGATGCCAGCTCCCCCAAAGGGGAAGCCTGTCCGTGGCCGGATCCTTCCGGGGGACCTTTGCAGGACGCTCCCTCTCCAACGCTTCGGACGAGCGTCTCGGACTGAGGGACTGGGCTTGGGAAGTTCCCGGCTGGTCAGAACCATCCAAGGACGCCACCTTTGAGGGTTTCTTCTTATTTCTGGGTTCCCTTGAGGGAGACCTCCTTTCTGAGGACCCACAACAAGGCTCAGGCTCGGAAAGTTCTGCCCGAAGTGTCGGGGCCTCAGACAAGGCCCTGGCTTTAGGAGGCACCAGGGGATGCGGGGAAGAACTTGTCGTGCTGCTGCTGGCAGCTCTTGAGGGCCTTGCTGGACATCCTCTTGCAGAGACCGGAGGCCACCAGGTCATGCCTGGCCCAAGGTAACAAAGACAGCAGTCGTGTGTGTCAGTTAAAGACATGATTTTAGAGCACCGATCACACTTCTTAAAACCACTAGTAGCCATGGGGGAAAAAAGTACTCCTGCGAGGTCTAAAACTCTCTGGGCTGCCAGCGTGGAAAAAAGGATGCGAGACTTGCTATCTGAAGCTATAACTTATCTAAAAATGATGCATAGTGTAGGAACTCGAGCGCTGGTCTCCTGAGATGAGAATATGTGACCAGCAGAAGAGACAACTGGGGTTGGGTGGGATGGGATGGGGCACAAGGTGGTCACAATCACTGGCTCCTATGATTTTGGCTCAGCTCCTAAATCTGCACAAAGTTTGTCAAGGCCTGCTATATACAGCCAATTAAATTTCTCTTGGGCAGGCGAGCAAGCAGCCACCCCTATCCCTCTGGCCAGTATAAAGTATTTGGCTGCATGTTTAAAAAAAAATAAACACAAACCCCACACACGTGTATTACTGCTCTGAGTGAACTCAGGAAGCGTCACAAGAGGGTTTGACTGGTATAGCACCTCTAACTCCTAGGAATGTTCCCAAATTCTTTGGCTCAAAGCTCTTTCCCCCTCTCCCCAGGAAAACCCCCACCAGGCACATGTCCAGCTTGATCTGTTCCCCTTCCCCCTCCCCAGCAAATCCCCTCAGTGTGCCCCCCATGTTAAAAAAAAAAAAAACCAAGCAACTCTGCATGTTCTCGCCACTCATGCAGCAACCGGTTCCGTTCTGCTCCACACAGTCCCTGCCAGCTGTGTTTGGTAATGCATGGCAGAGAGGAGAAGAGCAGCTGTCACTATCTTCCTTTCATGCTTGCCTGCCCTTGGCTAGTGCTCATAAACACAACTCTCAGAACATAAAATCACTATCTACGTGCAAAGACTTAGTAATGTATAATATGTTAAGCACTTGTGCTACAAAAGCAAAGAGCTTTTCCTTTATTCTTAACTGAATGAGCATCACAATACATCTTCAAGCTAAACTCGTTGCAGGAGGCCCTCCCACCACTAGTGGGGAGAACCTAACATAGTCAAGACTAACCAAGACAAATTTTGGGGAAGGGTGGATGGATGTCATCTAAGATTGTCAACACCATACATTAAAAAATTCTGTGTGGGACACCAACTTCAAAAACTAATATGCACTTAAACAGAAAAAGTATGCCAATTCAACCAAACATGATCAGAAGCAGCCATATGACAGACAAGCACAAAATAAGCACATGAAGGGGTCCTCTAAGCTGCAGCTCTCATGGTTCATGCAATGTCCGAAATAACAGGAGGGAATATCACTAAAAGAGCCTCTGAGCCAGCTCCCACGCCTCCAATTAAACAGTAAAAATGACAGCCACATCACTGCAGTTGGACCAAATAAGATAAATGAAGGTATAAAAGACTCTCTCAGTTGTCTCGGCTAGGGCAATGGGCATCAAAGAAGCAGCCTGGTGGCTCATTCTGCATCTAATGTTGCCCAGAGAGAAGAACGTTGTTCAGGCATCAGCTCTGATATCTGAATAAATGACTAAAGGAGATGGAATCAGTCTGCAGCAATGACAGAGGCAGAGATTAGAAACAAGCAAAGGCAGTCTAAACAGACTTAATTGTAATAGAACTTCAGCAGCACCTAAGGAAGCGAAAAGCTCAACCCTGTAAGGCACGAAGGGATGATCCAAAGAGGCCTTCAGAAGCGGCCCACCTCTTGCAGCTTCCCAGCTTTAAAGCCCTCCCAGGTCAGATGATGATGATGGGGGGTGGAATCCTGCTTGGAGGTAGATTTGGAGCCACACCCTGACAGAGCAGTCAAGCAAGAGCAAGAAAATGGCCCCTCACAGCAAGGTACAGATATAGCAGCCTAGTCTGGGCCAAAATACAACAGCTTTAAAGGTGCTTAAACTGCTTCTGCAGTGCCACCATCACTGGTTCTCCCAACATGCCAGAGACACCCCTTCTAATACAATTAGCATGGACGTTGCTCAATTAACATGCATAAAAATTGTTGCCAGCACATGTGCCTTTTCACATGCAGGCTCTATACTCTGGAATCAATTGCTTCTTGATTTGAAAATGATGTCAAAACTTGCTATGTTTAGGAAATGCTGGAAAGCGTGGCTTTTTACAATTTTATAATTAAGTGAAAGAGTAATTTCTTAATATATATCTGGTTTTTGTTGTACACTAATCTGGAACCTTTGGGGAAGGGGGTATAAAAACATAAATGAACAAACAGAATCCCTACCAGAGTTTAGTAAATAGGCCCCTCAGGAGCTTCTGGGTCACCAGGAGTTAGGACTGACTCGAAGGCACACATTGCATTTGCATTGCAATATGCAGGTAAAACCCGGCATACATATGCAAAATACACAGAGCATTAATGAGCTCATTATTGTCCTATCACCATATGCACAGAGTCACTAAATTGAATCAAGCCTGTGAGGAGGCCCTGGTAAATTTAGTAACTGCTGGAGGAAGGTGTTAAATATTAGTGTGCTGACAGATGAATATCTGATACATAGCTATATCTCAGTCACTTAAATAATTTCCATTAACCCTTGGGATTTCCCCCCTCCCCCATCACAGCAATATTTTCCATAGCCTGTTCACACTTAATCCTCACTGAAAAGATTACTGACATCACAGAATACATAAGAGCAATAGTCTGAGGTGGCTTTATCACAAATACATTATATAGGCTGCTGTGTTCTTAGATCAGCTAGGATTAACAGAACCAGAAGTGCGTTAAGCAAAAGAAAACTTACTGAACAAGAACACGAGTAACTGACTAATCAAAGAGCCAAAACAAAAAATAGAAAAACTCTTACCACATCCTCAGGGGAAAAAAAAAACACAAAGGGACAGGAAAGCGTAGTTACTCACCTGTAGCAAGTGTTCTCCGGGAACAGCAGGAATAAGTCCTCTCAAATGGGTGACATCACCAATGGAGCCTACGCAGGAACCCTCCCCAGCTTCCAAAGGAAGCTTCTGGGAGCTCCATCAAGCATGTACACCTGCCTTCCCACCCGCTGGAGCCATCTTATCTCAGAATGACAACATAGCTTAAAACAAACTCCTCCACCTAGAGGAGGGAGGGTAGAGAGGATTTATTCCTGCTGTTCCCAGAGAACATCTGCTACAGGTGCAAAGCTGTCCCGTCCACTAGGCAAACCTAGACAGTCGCCTAGGGTGGCAAATCTCCATGGGTGGCATGGTACACAGTCTGCCACCCCCTCATGCTGAGCCACACCATGCCATCATCCCCAGTTACCTCCGATTCTGGCAACGGGGGTCGGCTCAGCGACAGGCCACGTGCTATGGCACACACGGCCAGCTGCTGCCACCAAGTTGCCTCCACCACCAGAATCAGCGGCAGTGTTGCTCAGCACGCGGAAGAGGAGGGAGGAGGGCAGTGCATGAGGAGGGGGGGGGGCATGCCAGAGCTTCTGCCTAGGATGGCAGAAACCCTTGAACCAGCCCTGTACAGGTGAGTAACTACGCTTTCTCTAGGATCAAGCAGGAATGAAGTCCTCACATATGGGACTTGGCATGCTCAGTCTCCAGCTGCTGGTGAGCCAAGATAACCCACATGTCTGGACTGGACTGGGATGATAAGGAAGCCAAGATGCTTAAGCACCTGGATGGTGAGTTTTGCCAACTGCCAAACCTCGTCTGGTGTGGCATCTCTTATCAACTCGTTATCCAATTAAGGGAAGACAGTTACCCCCAGGGTCCGGAGGAAGACAGCGATGACCGCCAGACACTTCGTGAAGAGCCTTAGGGCAAAGACTAGCCAAAAGCATAGTATGCAGTACTAACCGTGCCAACCACCAAACATTAAGTGGGGTATTAACTGTGAAGGGAATGGATCGTGATGTGAATGTGGGCATCCTTTAGGTCCAAAGAGCAAAGCCAATCGTCCTGTTGGAGGTATGGGAGCAGCCTCCCCAGGGAGACTATTTTGAACTGTTCCATCAGCAGGAATCAGTTGAGGTGTCGGAGATCTAGAATGGGTTGAAACCCACTGGTCTTCTTGGGAACTAAGTAACGACGAAAGCAGAACCCCTTTTCCGGACTGTGCTGGTGATACCATTTTCGATGACAGGATCAGTCAGGAGGGTGCGAACCTTCTGTTGGAAAAGCTCGCAGTGATGAGGGTCGAGGGGGTATTGCCCGGGGAAGAATGTGGGAGGCAATTGGACAAAGTGCAACAGGTATGTTTATGTTTATGTTTTATTTCACTTGATAAAAACCGCCTTTCATTGGCAGGCAAAGCGGTGTACAATAAAACCAAAAATTTTTTAAAAAAAAGGCCAAAGCCAATAAAAAAGAAAGGAAATACACTTTCTGGACAGAAAAGCAATAAAAACAGGAGAGACAAAGCTAAACCATAAACAAAGACAAATCACAAAGAGAACACAGGATAATACAAATGGGATTCACACGAACGGGGAGGGGACATCAAACGCAAGGGAAAAGAGGTGGGTTTTGAGGTTTTGTTTAAATGTGGGGTGGTGAGGGTCCAAACGGAGTGAAGAGGGAAGGGAGTTCCAGAGGGCAGGGCCAGCAAAAAAGAAAGCAGAGGAACGAGTAGATTGTAAGTGGGCGCGGGAAGGGGAGGGAAGAGTGAGGCGGTTAAGATGGAAGGAGCGAGGGGTGTACCTAGGGGAGTGAAAGGAAAGAAGGTCCGTTAGGTATTGGGGGGTGCCTGTATGAAGAGCTTTATGAACCAGGATGAGCAGCTTGAAATGAGCACGGTGGGGGAAGGGCAACCAGTGAAGATGAAACAGTAGGGGTGTTATGTGATCACGGGGGGAGGAATTGGTGACCAAGCGTGCGGCAGTATTCTGAATACGTTGTAACCGGGACTGTTGCTTCTTGGAAAGACCGACGAAAAGTGAGTACCCGCTCTGGACAATTTTGAATGCCCAGGAGTCCGTTGTCACAGTGGACCACCTGTGGGCAAAGCAAACCAACCATCCCCCCACCTGCTGCGACACTCCACTGGATAAGGGAAGATGGACCATGCTCTTTAAGGAGGCATCAAAAATCTTCTCCTGGCTGTGACTGCAGAGTGAGCTTTTGGGACTTTTGACAGCATTGCTGGTGCTACCTTTGGCCTTTCTGCTGTGCTGACTGAGAGCTATGGTAGAGCTGGTAGGAAAGGTACCCCGAGTAATACTAACTTTCGTGGGTAGAACACCTTCTTCCCAGTCAACTTCTTTTTGGCAGGGTCTGCAGTTTTCCTGGAGAGACAATTCATTGAGAAAGCACAACTAACAAACAATCTCTCCCACCTTGTCCTCCATAGGCTTGCCGAACAAATTATCACCCCAGCATGGGACATTGGCAAGTGTGTCCTGCACCCAATGCTCGAGATCAGATAACTGCAGCCTAGCAAGGCGGCGAGCTCAATGCCAACCGCGACTATCCTACTGATAGATTCAAAGTCATCAAAAGTTGCTCTTCTCTTACTTTTAGAAGTCCTTTCCCTTATTCACCAGACCACAAAACTTGTCCAGGTGTTCTGGGAGCAGCAGGCAAACAATTCGCTGATGTATCCCATGATGCCTTTCAACTACATAGCCATATATAGCTGATACGAGAGGATGCGGGCCATCAGCATCGATCCCTGGTAGCACCGACAGCCTACTCCATTCAGGGTAGAGGCCTCTCTGCCTAGGGAAACATAAGAACATAAGATATGTCATACTGGGTCAGACCAAGGTCCATCAAGCCCGGTATCCTGTTTCCAACAGTGGCCAATCTAGGTCATACGTACCTAGCAGTCTCCCCAAAAGACACAGGTTCCTCAATGCTTGTATTGGGTCAAGCAGTGATATCCCGGGTCCCTTTTAATAATGGTTTATGGACCTTTCCTCCAGGAACTTGTCCAAACCTTTTTTAACCCAGCTACACTAGCAGATTTTACTACATCCTCCGGTAACAAATTACAGAATTTGATTACACGTTGAGTGAAAAAATATTTTCTTTTATTAGTCTTAAATAGGTTACCCTGTAGCTTCATTGCATGTCCCCTAGTCTTTTTATATTCTGATAACGTAAACAATCGATCTACGTTTACCCATTACACTCCATTCATTAATTTATAGAAGTCTATCATATCTCCCCTCAACCGGCTCTTTTCCAGGTTGAAGAGCCCCAACCTTCTTAGCCTCTCTTCATAGAAGTATCCTTCCATCCCCATTACCATTTTGGTGGCTCTTCTCTGCACCTTTTCTAATAACGCTATATCCTTTTTAAGATACGGCGACCAGAACTGCACACAATATTCAAGGTGCAGTTGTACCATGGAATGATACAGAGGCATTATAATATCCTTTGTTTTATTTTCCATTCCTTTCCTTATGATACCTAGCATTTTAATTTGCTCTCTTTGTCGCTGCTGCACACTGGGTGGAGGGTTTCAACAGGTTATCCACGAGGACGCCTAAATCTTTTTCCTGGGTAGTGGTTCCCAATATCGAACCTTGCATTGTGTAACCATAGTTTGGGTTGTTCTTTCCTAGGTGCATAACTTTGCACTTGTCCACATTAAATTTCATCTGCCATTTGGATGCCCTGCCTTCCAATTTATCAAGATCCTCTTGCAATTTTTCACAATCCTCTTGGTTTTTAACAACTTTAAATAGTTTTGTGTCATCTGCAAATTTGATAACCTCACTCGTTATTTCCTTTTCCAGGTCATTTATGAATATGTCAAAAAGCAGCGGACCCAGCACAGATCCCTGGGGTACTCCACTATTTCACCTTTTTCCACTGGGAAAATTGGCCATTTAGCCCTACCCTCTGTTTTCTATCTTTAAACCAGTTCCTGATCCACAATAGTACACTGCCTCCTATCCCATGACTTTTTAGTTTTGCCAAAAGTCTCTGATGAAGGACCTTGTCAATGGCTTTCTGAAAATCCAGATACACTATATCAACCGACTCACCTTTGTCTACCCGTTTATTCACACCTTCAAAAAACATAACAGATTAGTAAGACAAGATCTTCCTTGTCTAAAGCCATGTTGGCAGTCTCCCATTTAGCCATGACTATCTAATGTGATGAGTAATTTTATTCTTTATAATGGTTTCTACCATTTTTCCCGGTACTGACGTCAGGCTCGCCGGTCTGTAGTTGTCCGGATCACCCCTGGAACCCTTTTTAAAAATTGGCGATCTTCCAATCTTCAGGTATTACAGATGATTTTAATAATTGCAGGCCTGCTATTAGTAATCTGTGAGCTATCTCATATTTCAGTTCTTTCAACACACTTGGATGTATAACATCCAGTCCAGGTTATTTGCTACTCTTCAGTTTATCAAATAGTTGTAATACATCTTCCCGGTGTATCAATATTTCTTTCAATTTCTCTGTAGTATCACCTTTAAATACCACTTCAGTCTTAGGTAACATCCCTACATCTTCCTCAGTAAAGACCAAAGCAAAGAATTCATTCAGTCTCTCCGCTATAGCCTTGTCCCCTCTTACTGCCCCTTTTACCCCTCTATAATTTAATGGTCCAACTGACTCTCTCACAGGTTTTTTGCTACGAATGTACTTGAAAAAGTCTTTATTACGTGTTTTTGCTTCCACAGTGCTTGTGCTGTTTCCAGTTTTCATCATTTGGCTCTTTCTTCCATTTCCTGAAAGATGCTTTTTTGGCAACAGCCTCTCTGACCTCAACTTTAAACCATGCTGGCAGTTTTTTGGACTTTCTTCCCCTTTTCTTAAAACGTGGAATTCAGCTGGTCTGGGCTTCCAAGATAGTATTTTTCAACAACACCCAAGCTTGATGTACGTCTTTAACCTTTGCAACTGCTCCTTTTAGTTTTTTCTTAACTGTTTTCCTCATTTTATCATAGTCTCCCTTTCGAAAGTTAAAAGGTAGTACTGTGGATTTCCTTACTATCCCCTCCTCCATTAATTAAATCAAATGTGATCATGCTATGATCACTACTGCCAAGTGGCCCCAACACCCTTATCTCTTGCACCAGATCTGGTGTTCCACTAAGGACTAAGTCCAAAATGGCTTCCCCTCTGGTCGGTTCATGAACCAGCTGCTCCAAGAAGCAGTCATTTATTTCATCTAGAAACTTTATCTCCCTAGCATGTCCTGCCGTGACACTGACCCAGTCAATACTGGGGTAATTGAAATCACCCATTATAATTACTGTGCTGTAACTTTTGTTAGCTTTCCTGATTTCTTTGAGCATTTCATCATCCATTTGTTCATTCTGGCCAGATGGTCGATAGTACAACCCCACTGCCATCGCCTTCCCCTTTTTACATAGAATTTCAATCCATAGAGATTCTACAGAAAATTTTGTTTCCTGAAAAACTTTGATACTTTGTGACTCAATGCCCTTTCTGACAGAGCGCAACCCCTCCACCAATTTGATCAGCTCTATCATTACGATTTAGTTTGTACCCAGGTATCACAGTGTCCCACTGGTTGTCCTTCTACCATGTCTCTGAGATACCAATCATATCTAACTTCTCATTTAGTGTTATATATTCTAACTCTCCCATCTTATTTTTTTAGACTTCTAGCATTTGCATACAAGCATTTTAGAGACGGTATTTTATTCATATTAATCTGGTTATCGGTAGGCAGGGGCAATTTGGAATCTTTAAGCTCTGTCTGCTCTGTACTCAAGGGCATTTGGGCTACCTTTGTCTTTATTGGAACCTCTCTGCTGATGTGCCCTAACTTCATTTTTTTGGTAGTATCCTTCAAGGATACATTGTTCTGAACCATGCGCTCTTGGGAGACTGTCGGCTTTCCCCTATTATCTAGTTTAACAGCTGTTCTATCTCCTTTTTAAAAGTTAATGTCAGCAGCCTGGTTCCATCCCGGTTAAGGTGAAGCCCATCCCTTCGGAAGAGCCCCTCCTTTCTCCAGAATGTTCCCCAGTTCCTAACAAATCCAAAACCCTCATCCTTGCACCATCGTCTCATCCACACATTGAGACTCTGGCGCTCTGCCTGCCTTTTGGGTCCTGCGGGTGAAACAGGAAGCATTTCAGAGAACGCTACCCTGAGTTCTGGATTTCAACTTCCTACCTAAAAGCCTAAATTTAGCCTCCAGAACCTCCCTACCACATTTTCCTAGGTCATTGGTATCGACATGTACCAAGACAGCAGACTCTTCTCCAGCACTACCTAAGACCTTGTCTAGGTGGCGCGTGAGGTCCGCTACCTTCGCACCAGGCAGGCATGTTACCAGGTGATCCTCACGTCCACCAGCCACCCATCTTTCTACATGCCTAATGATCGAATCACCAACTATAACGGCTGTCCTAACCCTTCCCTCATGGGCACATGGCCCTGGAGAAACTTTCTCGGTGCGAGAGGATTTTACATCACCTGGAGGACAGGTCCTAGCTACAGGATCACTTCCTGCCACACCAGGGTGATGCTCTCCTGTCACGTGACCTCTCTCCTCCATGGCAACAGGGATGCTGCCATACTGGAGGTGGTACTTCAGGACTATATCCCTGTAGGTCTTGTCTATGTACCTCTCTGTCTTCCTTATGTCTTCCAAGTCTGCTACTCTTGCCTCCAGAGATCGGACTCGGACTCGTTCCCTGAGAGCAAAACGCCCCTTGCACCTTGTGCACACTTAAGACCCTCACCAACTGGGAGAAAATCATACATGCGACACTCAATGCAAAAGACTGGAAAGCCCCCATCTCGCTGCTGGACTGCTGTCTGCATCTTCGCTTTAAGGTTTTGTTTAGATATTTAAGTTCTTTACTTACTAAGGGTTGCTAGGGATACTTGTACTAATAAAAATATACCTAATACGTTTAATGTACTTTGTTCACCTTGTGATAAGGAAGCTTATCATAGCTCAGGAAGGGGCTATAGAAAAGGTGAAGTGTCTCTGAACAAGCAACCTGTCAGTGCTGGTAGAAATGAGAAAACAGAATTTTGCCATAAAAGACTACCAGTCCCAGAATGCACCAGGTTTCCAACAGCCATGAGAGGAGCTGAAGTGAGAAAACGTGTGTTCAATCAAAAGGGCTATGAGGTAATCCCCAAGCACTCATTGCAAAGGGCAGGGCTTGATTCAGCACAGCTGCGCTGTGCTAGGATGGAACACTCATCTCAAAGGGCAAGGCCTGATTCAGCACAGCTGTGCTGTGTTAGGGAGGAGCACTCATCTAAGCAGAATAAGAGTAGAGTTTATTCTACAGATGACCATCTTCATGATCACCTTGGATATCCAGAGAAGGATCATCAGTTTCATCTGAAGGATCATCAGAAGCAGAAGCCAAACCGGACGGACAGAGAGGGAAAGAAACCCTCTGGAAGAAAGAGGAGAAAGCCTTTGAGAGGTCTAGAAGAGTCCAAAGCAGTACGTATACTGGGAGGTATTCCAAGGGCCAGCATACACCATTGGACTGGGGAAAGCCAGAGGAATGGTGCTGCAGAGCTAGGAATCTCCAGACGCTACCTGTGAGGGAGACGGCTGCACGTGGAAGGGACCCTAAGACCCGTGCCAGAAGGTATGTGAAGAGAGATCCAGTATCCAGGGATCTGGATTGGAAGGCTGGACATAAGAACTGGACTACATACTGGCCAGGCTATATAGAGGGGAACTCTAGCAGCAATGGAAGCTCAGGTATGAACACTGATCTATGCCCTAGCTATAACCTTGAAAGACAGCAGGGAAACAAGTATTCTCCTGAAAGTGCTCCATTGAGAGATTCATCTGTGCCAATCCATGATATTGAACCCATGCTTGTTGAACAAGGGGGAATAATAGCAGATGAGGATCCTATTTATATGGACTGTTCTCTGTCTAAACTCCGTTGGTAACCTTCTGTTATAAAGTACAGCAACCATCACAAAGAAATACAAATTTGTTCTTTAATCTACTCAGAAAAGCTCCTGAAGCAGGATTTGACCCACACAGTGGAAGGCAAGCCAGCTAAGAGGTTTCAGCTGGTGACTGCTAGCAATTAAGCCTTACCTAATTGCTTGTGAGCTAGGAGAGAATCACTTCTGAATCTATGTGGGAAGTAATCAAGTCTGAAGAAAAAAAGAACAGGTTTGTTTCTTGCTTTGTGGCTTTTCATTTGCTGTTTTCCTGATTTTGACTTTGTTTTTCCAAGTTAACACTGAAAGCAAGTTACCTGATTTATGTGCTACCAAGCATATCTGTGTTGGGAGAAATAACCCCATAAATAAATATCTTATTGGCTTTACCCAAGAGCACAACTAAATTATTGTCAGCAGCTGTGTCTGGTGTGAATGAACTACATTGCCCACAATACCTTGCAAATCATATAGATATATGCATTGCCAAGACTGTGAAGATTCTCACCCAGGCAGCCGTCTGACAACCTGAAGTTTAATTAATCTCAGGTTCTTAATGTATGCTGATAAGAACAGTTGCACCTGAGAGTGAATATGGCACCTCCTTTCCTTTAAGAGGTTTAAGCACCTATAAAGCTATGATTATCCCAGGGGTGGGTGGGTGTTGGGGAGGGAGGGAGGGAAAGAAGACTTATTAAAAGCTGGCTGCTACACAGTACTCCTGTCCTGTGCTTCTAAGGTAATCTATGACCAATCTCCAGGGGGAGTCCCAAAGCCCTTGCTTTGATAGAGGGAGTCTTGGGTTCTAAATTTAACCAGAAAGCTCTCTTCTGTGTTTTAAATTTAAACTGAAAGCTCTTGCTGCTATTAAGCCCTGACTGAACAATCACACTAGGTTCACAGATTAATCAGCTTTAATCTAAAGAATTCTTTTTCCTTAAGATTTAGAAAAATTTCCAGAAGTAAATACTTACAATTGCAGATCTCTCTCCAGAAGTAGCAGTCCCCTTTTGTAGTCCTTCAGCAGCCACACTGTCAGCATTAGGGACCCCAGGTTGGGGTGTAGCAAGGAATCCCCCCCTCCTGGGACAGGAGGTCCAGGTACCGGCCCAGTGGTACTGGGGTTGACACCAACAGGGAGAGCAGCAGGAGGAATCAGGGCTGCCTGGGCCACCTGGGCGCAATCAGGATTACTGAGGCGTGCTCGCTTTGGAGCTTGAAAAAGACACTTGGCTATCAGAGGTGTCGGTGGGAATGCATAAAGCAGGCCCTGTGACCAGGAGACCAGGAAGGTATCCGCCGCCACCCTCCTGTGATGTGGCTGAGAAGAGCAGAATTTGGGCAGCTGTGAGCTGTCTGGGGAGGTGAAAAGGTCCAGCCAGGGTCTTTCCCAGAGGCAGAAAAGTCTCCAGGCGCCCCTTGTGAGGCCGAAGGACCCTGCTGAGATTGTCCACCAGACAGTTGTCCTGGCCCGGTAAGTACACCGCCCTCAGAAGGATATGGTTGCACACTGCAAAGGAGTGGAGGGCCACTGCCTCATGACAGAGGGAGTAGGAGCCTGTACCCCCCTGCTTGTTCACACAGAACATGGCAACCCATGGCAACAGTTGCCTGTCTGTACGAGGACCAGGAGGTCGCTCAGGAGGTGGCGAAAGGCCTGAAGGGCCAGAAAGATGCCCCTGAGCTTGAGGAGATTGATTTGCAGGAGAGATTCCTCTGGGGACCAGGTGCCCTGGCCTTGCAAAGTGCACCCCCAGCCTATGTCATCGGGACCCTCTGAGGGGGTCTCTGCCTGGAAGGGCATCCCTGCCCTGAGATGATGTAAGGACTGCCACCAGGTGAGAGAGGCTGCCAGCTAGCGAGTGACCTTCACTCTGTCCCTCAGCTTGTCTGTTGCCTGCCTCCACTGGGAATGGAGGCACACTGGGCTGTCTACGTATGCAGGCAGGCCAGAGGTTGAAGTGGATCAATCACACAGATCCATTATACTCTGTATATAGTTAGCATGTAATCTCATGTGTTCTCTGTAACTGGTTATGTTCAATGTAAACCATCCCTAATCTCTGGAAGGGGCGGTGTCAGTACAACATACATACGTACATAGGCGTAACACGAACTGACGAGGCCATGTGGCCTAGCAGGCGGAGGAGTAGGTGAGCTGGCACCAAACTGGAGCTCTGCACATCCCTTGCCAACTGCATCAGGCGGTGGGCTCTCTCCACAGGGAGGAAGGTCCTGACCCGCAGGGTGTCCAGCTGGGCCCCTATGAATTCCAAGTTTTGGGCTGGGGAGAGGTTGGACTTGGGGTAGTTGATTATGAACCCCAACTGCTGCAGGGTGTGTATAATGAGCCTTGTGGCCCACCTGGCCTCAAGAGGTGTGCTGCCTCTGATGAGCCAGTCGTCCAGGTAAGGGAAGACATGGGCGGCTACGACTGCCAGGCATTTTGTAAAGACCCTTGGAGAGGAGGCAAGGCCGAATGGCAGCACCCTGTACTGGCAGTGGTGCTCCCCCACCACATATCTCAGGTAATGCTGTGGGAGGGGTGGATCAGGATGTGGATGTATCTTTGAGATCAAAGGAGCAGAGCCAATCTCCCTGGCGGAGCTAGGACAGCAGTGTCCCAAGGGAGAGCTTCTTGAACTTTTCCCTGACCAGGAACTTGTTCAAGTTGCGCAGGTCCAGGATGGGCTGGAGACCCCCTGTTCTTTTTGAGACAAGGAAATACCATGAGTAGACCCCTTTCCCCAAAAACCAGTGGAGTACTTGTTCCACTGCCCTGTCCCTGAGCAAGCCTGCAAGTTCTGTGGCGAGCAAGGCCTGATTGAGGAGAGGCTGTGATGGTTCTCCTAGGAAGACGTCCAAAGGGTTCTGCTGCAAATGGAGGAAATACCCCTCCTGCACCACCCGCAAAACCCACCGGCCTATGGTGATACTGGCCCAACTGTCGGTGAAAGAGGTCAGTTGACCCCCAGTGGGCCTCCTGGGGGAGAGGAGGCCCAGCCCAGGAAGTCAAAAGCTTCCCCTGGGTTGTGGGAGCTGGTGTCTCGAGCTTGGGAGCCTTGGGCTTCCTAGGCCCATGTCCCTGGCCTTTTGGCTGCGAGGATCAGTGAGTCTGCCCCGAGTAAGGCTGGTAGTAGCCCTTTTTCCCCTGAGGATTTTTTCCTTGGAAGAGCAGAGGTCTTTTTGGACAGCCTCTGCTGATCACTACCTTGGCCTCAATCTCCGCAGCCTTATCAGACATCAGTTTCCCAAATAGGTTCTCACCAATGCAGGGGACCTCCAGGAGCTTTTCCTGCACCCACTGCTCCAGGTCCGAGTACTGTAGCCATGGATGGTGCCGGGGGCCGTTGTAGACAGCTGCAACCCTGGCCACAGGCTTGAACCCATTGTAGACAGCCTGGGAGAGGAATTTGGAACAGTCCCAGATGCCTGCTGCTAGGGACTGGAACCTTTGCAGAGGTTCCCTGGCAAGGCCCGGCGAGAACCCCGAGAGTTCCTGTATCAGGTACTTAAGGTACATTCCAATGTACAATTCGTATACCTGTATTTGGCACCCAAGCATGGCGCCCTGGTAGCTCTTGCACCCCATGGAGTCGAGGGCCCAAGCTACCCTGCCGGGGGGAACTGAGGAGTAGGTCTTCTGACTCTTCAGTTTTTGCATGGAGGACTCAACCACCATCGAGCTGTGCGGAACTTGAGACTTATGGAACCCGGGGCCCTTCCAGAAGCAATAGATGGCGTCCAGGCGCAGACTGACCACCGGCACCAAGGCCGGGGACTCCCACATCCAGAGGAGTAATCTCTTAAGGATGAGTGGAACTGGCACAGTGAAAGTCTCCTTTGAAGGGGACTCATATTGTAAGATCTCAAGCTCCTCGATGTGTGGGTCCCCCTCCAACTCCGTCTGGATTGAAAGAGCCCAGGCCATGTCACGAACGAAGTCATGAAAAGCCACGTCCTCAGGCGGGGAGTGGTGCCGAGACTCCGGGGCAGACGGTTGAAAGGGAACTTCCCGATGTTGGGAAGTCTCCAGAGAGGCCTTGTCCTCAGTGTCAGTCAACCCCGGTGGCAGCTTCGAGGACCTGCCCCCGGCCCGGCCCGGCCCCCCCCCCCGGCCCGGCACGGCCCGGCCCTGCCCCCCCCCCCCCCCGGCCCGGCCCGGCCCTGCCCCCCCCCGGCCCGGCCCTGCCCCCCCCACCTGGCCCGGCCCTGCCCCCCCCCCCCCGAGGACCTGGAAATGGACTCCCCAAAACTTGCCGAAGACGACCGGAACTCCGAGGAGCATGATGTCTGAGAGGAGGAGTGGCCTAGTGGTTGGGGCAAGGTACTTCAGACCGGAAGGTCGGGGGTTCAAATCCCACTAGAGGACAGCAACCTTGGGCCGGAAGGACTGGGGTTTCTAGTCCCACAGGTGCTCCTTGTGGTCTTGGGCAAGCCACTTAACCCTCCATAGCCCATGTTCCCTGTAAAATAGTTATCTCCAAGTTATAATGCCCTGTTCAATGTAATTTCAGTTTCTTCAATGTAAACCGCACTGATGCAAAATAGCGTGGTATATAAGAGAATATAAATAAATAAAATAAATGATTGAGACCTCGATAGACGTTGAGAACTTACCTAAAGCCGGTGGCACTTGGTGCCCAGTTCGACAACCGGAGGCCCCAGTGTCAGGGTCGATGATATCCGGGGGGGGGGGGGGGGGAGGGAAGGCCCGACAACAATGCCGGCTGCAAGGCCAAGATGGAGGAGAGGTTCTGCTCCATGGCCGCCATGTGGGACTCAAGGCCCAATGGCTGTGCAGCACTCGGCATGGACACTGAAGGCCTCAGGTCTGACGCTGGCACTCCGGAGAGTGCGACCTCAAGGAGGACTATAGGTTCACGGGCCTTGGCGCAGTCCCCGCCAGCAGAGGACTCTTGTCTCACGACTTTCTGAGGGCACTGCTCGGAGCCACCAGAGTCCCATCGAGGGACCTTGCCAGGTTTGACTGGAGGCACCTCCTTTAGGATCGTCTTCTTTTTTGGGAGGGTCTGGGGCCGCATTGGAGGAGCCGCCACCATGGAACTCCAAGGACGCCCGGACCTCTCGTGAAGGGCCAGCTTTGGGGCTCGGAGATGGGGAAGCCGGGGGAAAAGCTTCCCCTGCAACTCAGACCGCCTCCTATTGGTTTCAGGGGTCATGGCCTGGCACCGGTCGCAGGTGGAACTGTCGTGGTCTGGGCCCAGGCATGGGATGCAGCACTTGCGAGTATCAGTGACTGAGATAGTCTGACTGCTGCTGTCGCATTTCTTGAACCACCGGGAGTCATGGTGGAAACACATTTGGCCAGGGTTGAGGACTCCTGGGTGAAAACGCATTGTAATGCATCCCTAGCTGGTCTTCCTCTCACTCAGCTCCGCCGTCTCCAGCTAGTTTACAACACTGCCGCCCGCCTTCTAACTCACACTTCCCGCTCTGCTCATGTCACCCCCTTCTTATTCGTTTACACTGGTTACCTATCCCATTTCGAATCCAATATAAAATCCTCACTTTTGTACACAGATCTCTGTACACTGGTGTCCCACTCTATCTCACTGATTTAGTTCATTTCCATTGCCCCTCCAGAGCTCTTAGATCAGGGGTCTCAAACTCCAGTCCTGGAGGGCCGCAAACCAGTCAGGTTTTCAGGGTATCCCTAATGAATATGCATGAGATATATATGCATTAGAAATAGCCTGCCATACTGACTGGTTTGTGGCCCTCCAGTGCTGGATTTGGGGACCCCTGCCGTACACCTCTGTCATGTATGATTGTGAGTGGGCAAGGTACAGATGTCCTCGACATCAAAAGGGTAGATAGAATGTGTCACATCCCTCCTCGTTTCTCACCACCACCAAAAAGTTGTCTAATAGACAATATTTTGGTGGTGGTGAGAAGCGAGGAGGTATGTGACACATTCTATCTACTCTTTTGATGTCGAGGACATCTGTACCTTGCCCACTCACAATCTTAAATGAAAGAGGTGTAAGGTGGGGGTCCCCAAATCCAGCACTGGAGGGCCACAAACCAGTCAGTATGGCAGGCTATTTCTAATGCATATATATCTCATGCATATTCATTAGGGATACCCTGAAAACCTGACTGGTTTGCGGCCCTCCAGGACTGGAGTTTGAGACCCCTGTCTTAGATTGATCCATGCTAATCGCTTATTTCTTCCTTCTCCCTCACAGGCCCACCTCGAATCCACTCGCTCTTCTGCCTTTTTCTTTCTTGGCCCCCGTCTCTGGAACTCATTACCTTCAGAGCTTTACGTCTGGAACTTTCTTTTCGCACTTTCAAAGCCAAACTTAAGACTCACCCCTTTTGCACAGCTTTTGATCTTCCTCCTCCTCCCCCTTCTGCTGATAACTGACTATTCCCTCCCTCCACTACTGTCTATTTTCTCGCATTGTCTCCTACCGCTATCCCTTTCCTGTAATTAATTGACGTTCTTTTTCTGTCTCCTTTTCCCAGTAGTAACCTTTTTGTTTTTATTGTAAACCGCCGTATACCTCCTGGTCCAGGCGGTATAATAAGTTTTTAAATAAAGATAAAGATAAAAAAGGCATGAAGGCTGGTCGAGGTGGAACCTCAAGGAAACACGGGAAAAAAAGGAAGCAGAGACTGGCACCAGTGGTGCTGCCTCAAGACAGGAAGGGAACCAGTACGTAAACCGGATAAAAGGAAGGAATTAAAGAACTTTTTCCAGGAGAGTAGAGGACCCCGTCCTTTGGGTTCTGCAGAAAAAAGGAGACTGAGCAAGATGGCACCCTTGGGCGGGAAGGGGACTACATATGCGTGGCAGCATTCCCAAAGGCTTTCTTTGAAAGCTGAGGAAATGCTCTGCACGGGCTCTGTTTGTGCCGTCACCCGTATGAGAGGACCGACTTCCTGCTTGTTCCTGGAGAATAGAGTTATCCACAGAGACTGAGAAAGGAGGAAAAGGAGAGGAGTTTTTAGGGGGAAAAATAAGCACATCTTCCAAACCCTTCCAGTTTCTGGCTGCTCAACAGGCTCTTATCCAGGATAAGACCATGGAGCTGAACCAAATTTCCCTCCTCCTATGGCTACCAAGAAGACTGCAGTTTAGTGGAGCCTCCCATGTCACGTTCCAGTGAGAGACCACCACACAGGCTGTCATTCACAAGCATTTCAAATCAATCTTTTCCTTTCAAATTCTTAGAATTTTTCTTCAGAGAGGAGAAAATCCATCCACCATCTGCTGGAGACAGAAATACTGAAGGGACATCTAGTGGCTGAGGCAAACAGAGGCATGGGAGTAATGTCATTGAAACCTGGGCCTTTCATTGGTTCTTTGTCTCCACCAATCTGCTGGTAGGGGAACATAACCCACTTGTCTGGACTGGTCTAGTAGGACGATATGGAACAGCAGTGTTTCCCAAACATTTCCTGAAAACAACCTTTTTTGCATACTGCAGCTCTACAGTTTTCCCCCATGTCTCTGTTCCAGGCCAAGCCGCATCAGCTGTTCCCTATTCAAACCAGGTCATAACATCCTAATGGCTTACACAAGCTGACAATGCCACTCTATGTTTGTTTGTTTTGCAGCCATGGTTGTGATCCCATTTGGGGTCATGGCCCATAGTTTTAGAACCTCTGCATTAGAGAACAGTAGAAAAGTAAGAGTCCAAAAAGGATTACTAGTACTCTACAGTTTCACTTTTCAATTGGAACACCTCTGCATTATGTACCTTAAAGAACACCATGCCTTGACTAATCCAAGCTCTGCATAGTAAGACGACCTTTTCATTAAGGATAGCTGTTTGTATATTTTCTTCTCTCTCCATGGCCGATTCTATACATATATTGCAGAAAAGTGAAGGGGTTTCGTACCTGTTCTGGATGCATGGTCAAAGAGCAGCGTCTCTTCTAGAAGGCTGTTTTCAGGTCGCTTTTGTCCTAACACTTCTCCACTGAGCTGCCAAGATTTTTCCTCCAACAACTCTTTTTCCAGTGCTTTAATTTTTTCAGTCATCTTAAAATAGGGAAAATTGAAACCATTCAAAAAAAATAAGAGGCAATAAAATCCATGTCACATTTTTTGCACACATAATAATCCCAAATCATGTTCACCTCCCCTCTCCCTGCCCCCAATCATCATCATCCTTCATCATCATATTTCTCTTCCAAAACAGCTTTCAAGAATATCCCTGGACAGAGCGATCACTTAAGGTTAATGATAGGTTTGTTTTTCAGAATAGGTGCAATGAATCTACAGGTATATCTGTGGGCTTTGGATGTCACAACCCAGTCACTGATTATTCAAAAACCAGACTCCGTTGAGGCTCTTGAGGAGTGGCGTCGCCCACTGATGATCTGCACCATCATCTATAGATTGCAAACAAGTTACATAATTGGTTAGGCTGAAAGAAATTCAGTGGTCCATTAAGTGCAGCTTACTTCTGATTACCCAACCACTCTCTCTCCACATGATCATTCAGGGGAAAAGTGAAAGCCAGTGTGCAGAGTTATTTCAGAATTGGTTACAGATGCACATAGTTCCTTCATAGGCCTCAAACAAGGTGATGGTCATTCAGCATTTCTGGGACTATGCTTCCCAATCTGCTATGCACATCTAGAAGCAACAGAGGTAGAGAAACAAATCCCCTGAGGAAGTGACATCATAGAGCAGAATGACTGCTTGGGCTAGTTGCTCCATAGATTCCTTTTCTACTTTTAGTGATACACCCCATCAACTAACTTCTTGTGGCTTTTGAGTGCAGCGAGTCAGTGCTGCACTGTACTGGGCTGTCATAGATGGTATCTAAAAAGAAATTTGATGACTTACAAGGCTTTTCATGCTCCAGAGTGCTTTTACAAAAAACATGAGCAATCCAATATGGTGACTGCTGCATCTCTGCACACCCTGCAGCTGAAGCATGCAAGTGTGCTGGCAGTGAAACAGGCACCAAGGATGGGCAGATGGCTGCTTTGGCAGAAAATGAGAATGGCTGATGGAGATAAGGTGGACATCACAGTGGCACAATCTGGCCTTGCGGCAATGGGAGCTGATCAGCATGCAGATATGCTAGAACTGGACTACTGAATTGAGGCAGTTGAGCAACAGGTGGATGACCGGGCTGATACGCTGCCTATCCATGAAGCAGCTGGAGCTTTATTATTTACAGGGTTTGGAAAATCTGAATACAAGATGTAATTTCTGCTTTTGGGGGCTGCCGGAAGCCCCAAAGTACATGAATTGTGAGGCAGTTGTGCAACATATATGTAAGCAACTTCTGGGGCTTGGTGATGGCACAGATGGCCCTGTGGTAAAATACTGAAAGAGCCATTGAGCCTTGGAGGACCCTTACTCGAATCTCCCAAGGGACACTATATACTTCTCAAGTTATAAGGAGCTGGTCTTTCTAAGGCGAGGGCAGAGAGTGAGCTGATATGGGACACAGATTGCCATTTTCTAGGATCACTCTGCAACACCACCAAGGAGATGTTGCGCCTTCACAGATATCACTGCAAAGCCATATAGAAAAAAAGATATGGTAGAGATGTTTGCATCCATTTGCCTTGTCTTCACCCACCAGAGGAATTCATATCGCTTTCAAACCACAGAGGATGCTGCTCAAGCTTTTGAAGAACCAAGATTGGAAGTGTTGGGTTGCCACAGCCAAAGATCCCATCCAAAGATTTCCTGCGATGGTAGCATGTCTCCAGTGGCTGTGGGAGATTCAAGCACCAGTCCACTAATTGCTCTCAGGATGTGGCTGCAGCTACTTGAGCTCAGCGTGACCTGTACTAGGTTAGACTTGAGCTTAATCTTGGACTTTGGGACTTGACTATTTAACTGTTGCTCTCTTATTTATTTAGCCATATTTATATACCACCTTTCGCCAGGTCAAAGCAGTCACAACCAACACATGGAGAGTACATTGAACAGATAGGAGTGAGGGGGGGGGGGAGATACCATTACCCAAGGGGGAGGGGATAGCATGTTTACAATGATATTATATTATTTACTTTCTTTTACATTATTGTCCTTCTCTTCAGTCATATTTGCATTTCAGTACTATTTACATATCAGGTTCTCTCTGTTAACTCTGCCTGTTTTGTTTAGCTTTGTTCTGTGTTGTCCCAAGATGCTCCCTGAAGAGGAGAGTTTTTATCTGCTTTCTGAATGCAGGGAGGTCCTTGTTGTTGCGGATTAGATTTGGAAGGGCGTTCCATAGTGAGGGTGCATAAAGGTCAAATGCACGGTTACAGGTTTGAGTATTAAATTTTGTTCTGTCATGAGAAACGACGAGAGTATTGTTTGAGGTCTGTCTAGTAGGCCTTCTAGAGTTCATCCGGGCCCAGTGGTACTGGGGTTGCCACCAACAGGGAAAGCAGCAGGAGGAATCAGGGCTGCCTGGGCCACCTGGGCGCAATCAGGATTACTGAGGCTTGCTCGCTTTGGATCTTGAAAAGACACTTGGCTATCAGAGGTGTCGGTGGGAATGCATAAAGCAGGCCCTGTGACCAGGAGACCAGGAAGGTATCCGCCGCCACCCTCCTGTGATGTCGCTGAGAAGAACAGAATTTGGGCAGCTGTGAGCTGTCTGGGGAGGTGAAAAGGTCCAGCCAGGGTCTTTCGTAGAGGCAGAAAAGTCTCCAGGTCACTTTGGGTTCAGGCGAGATGAGGTGAGATGTTGGCTGTTGGTGGATTGCTTTATGTATGAAGGTCAGTGCTTTATATTTTGTGTGTGCTTCTAGTGGAAGGATGTGCAGATCTCTTAGGACGGGTTATGTGCTCGTGTTTCTTTGTATGATCTGTGCTGTGTTGTTAATGGCAGTCCGTAGTGGATTGATGGTGGCAGTGGCAAGTCCTTGGTATATTATATTGCAGTAGTCTAAGTGGGGTAGTGTCATTGCCTGCATAACTGTACGGAAGTCATGTGGTTCGATGAGCGTTCTGAGTCTCTGTACCAATTTTGCTTTGAAATAGACAGCTTTTGTGGTTTTTGCAACCTGTTGTTTAAATGATAGTTTCTTGTCAAGGATGATTCCTAGATATTTTACGTGCGGTGGTACTGCTATTTTAGGTTGAGGGATGGGGGAGGGGGAGCGAATGATTGGTCCTTTTTGTCACGAATAGCGCTTCTGGGTTTTTTTAAAGTTTATGGTAAAATTGTTTTCTTTAAGCCATCTTGAGACATCATTAAAGCATTCAATTAGTTTCGGGTTGTTTGGATCAGTTGTTGTAATTGGTCCGTACAGCATGATGTCATCTGCATATAGGTGGTAGTTGATATTGTGGGATCGTATTATTTCACAGAGGGGTTGGAGATAAATGTTGAATAGAGTTGCTGAGAGAGATGAACCTTGGGGTATTCCTTGAGTTTGTTTAAAGGGGGAAGAGGTAGCGGAGCTGGTTTGGATGAGCTGAAATCTGTTGTCTAGGTATGAATGGAACCACTGTAGTACTTTGCCTTGTATTCCAATGTCTTGTAGTCTGGATAGTAGTATGTTGTGCGCAACTGTGTCAAATGCTGCAGAGATATCCAGAAAGATGAGCGTGTAGCCCGATTGTTTGGTCTGCATCCCTTTGGTGATGGTGTTTAGGAGAGTGATCATGAGGGTTGATACCATGTGAGGGGCAGAATCCATGTTGCTGTGGGTCCAGAGTGGTGTTTTCTAGGTGTTCTTGTAGTTGCTCTTAAGCTTTGAGTTTTGATGTGTGAAGGTTATGGTCTAAGAGTACACTTGACTCTTGGTGCAAAAGTATGTTGATCATGTTGACTGGGGGACTGGGCGATGTGCAAGATATTGAGCAGTGGTTGTAGTTGTGGGATGAGTGGTTGTGCATGAGGGGCAGGGCTGGCTATATGAATGTTGGGAGAGTAGGATCTACATAGGAAATCACCTTCACTCAGGGATGGTCTGCAGGAGGGGGGGGGGGGGGTTATGGCAGGCCGGTTAGGGGACAGCTGGTGAGCGAGGAGGGGGGATGTGAGAGGTTAGGGAATGAAAGCAGGGTCAGATTTATGTGAGCTAATCTTGCTAGGCCCCATGGAAGTATGTCTGCTTGTCTACCATTTTTTGATAGGATTACTAACTCAAGTAAGAAAGTTACAGGGTGTTTCTATAAATGTTATGGGCCTAATATGCCATTTAAGAGACCATCTTTATTTAGGGAGGCTTAAGACACTGACATGTTTCGTTCAGGAAACACATTTAGAAAAAAAAACACCCCACCACCATTGGCCCCAATATCCTAAGTTTCCCACATGTATTTATGCTGCCAATTAACTAGAAAAGAAAAAAAGGAAGGGGTGCATATAATGTTTTCTAATTCTCTATAGCCCACTATTATGAACAGACAGCTGACCCGGAGGGGTATTTTTTGACAATAAAGCTCTCTTTTTACTATTCACAAACTGGTCTGTGTATAGGCACCCAATGCTCAGTAGGCCATGTGTTATGCATACCTGGATCATCAACTAGCTGCTCTGGGGTGTGGTTTTTGGATATTAGGAGGGGACTTTTAATATTATTTTAAAATCAGGTTTGGATGCTTCAGTGCTGAGGGTATGCTGAGGTGCTGATAGGTAAGTGCTTAAATCTCTGATAAGTCACTGGGCGTGTGACTTCTGGAGGCAATTGCATCCCTGATCCAATGCGTATACTGTTTTCTCAGTACCACATCGCTCCTTTGCCTGCACCAACTATTTCTTAGTTGATTTTGCTCTGTGTCTGATAGTCAGGCTGCAGAAATAAGGGATAGAATATAGTCAGATTACACGCCCATTTGACTCTTAGAGTGCAGAAAGGGCTTCATTTTTGGAAGCTTAATGAAAGCCTATTAGATAACCCTGAAGTTTTGAGGGATATGGAAAGAGCAACTTTTGATATTCAGATGAAACAAACTTCTGAAATGAGCTTGGGTCTGGTCTGGGATGCCTCAAGGCTGCAATACATGGCAAATTACTTAAATAGACGAGTAGTGAAAACAAGTGGCGCAACATCCAATTTCAACAGTTAACAGTGGCCATCTGGTGGGTTGAGGAGGAATTGGTCTATGTTCAGAACCCAGCTAGACAGAGTTGGATTTACTTACTCATTTAAAATAATTTGTATTCTGCACTATAACTCTAGGCAGATTACAACAAAAACATGCATAAAAATAACATACAGAACAAAACAAGAGACAAAAAAGCCCCAAAAAACAACAAAAGAACTGTAGGACATTGACATCTGTACTCAAGAAAAAGTATTAACCTTGGTATGCGTCTGCTGCTGATGGATAATATATCAGTCAAGGCATCAATATCAAATGGGATTAGTTGCATATCTTAAACAATTGCCACTAGCTCTGTTTCCCAAAAATAGATTGGATATGCCTGCTTAAACAAATGTGCTCTCAATTGCTTCCTAAATGTAAGTGTATCTTATATAATATGTAACTTTGCAGGTAAGGATTTCCACAACGGGAGTCATCATAGGAAAACATGGATTCCTGAAGGTCATGGAAATACATGTGTCGGAATGAGGGTATATCCAGACACAATGTCATCTAGGACTACAAAGCATGGGATGGGCAAAAAAATCTTCAAAACTGATGACAGGCTAAGTGAGGCTTCATGATTTAGAGGCTTATAGCACCTTATATAGTATATAATGTGCCTTTTAATCAGCAACCAATGAAGTTCCTATAAAACTGGTGTAATGTGTTTGAAATATCCTTGTAACAGTACAGAACTTCGTTCTATGAGTTATCTGAAAGGTGTAGATGACATATAAAGGAAGCCAAAGATACAAACTGTTGCAATAATACAATGATGAGAAGATCAATGCTTGAACGACTGTTCGGAGGTTGCACTCAGATAGAAAGGGCTTTAATCTACAAATGACATTTAATTTGTAGAATGCAGCCCTAGATACAAGGGTAACACCTAAATTTATGACTTGGATAGATATTGGGAGACTATAGGCAGATATAATTCATTACAATCTTGCTTTGATTAAACAGAAATATGAGGAAGGTAATCCTGGGAGCACATTATCTTATCAAGTTAGGCAACAGACCATTCAGAATCATATCTTAGGGGTCCACGTGGATTCAGAGGAGTTACTGATGGAGGGACAGGCTATAAGGATTCAATTTGCTAAGTTTTATAAGCAGTTATATTCCTCCGATGTGGATGTTATGTCTGTACCTCTTCAGAAGTATTTATCCACTATTTCTAGGCCATGTTTAGGATGCCCTGGTTACAGAAGGGGAGATATTGGCAACTATTAAGGATCTTAGCTGGACAAATCATCCGACCTAGATGGTCTCCTGTCAAAGTTCTACAAATGTGGTGGTAGAACCATTGGTTACATTGATTTGAGTTTCTTCAGGATATTGTGGAATGCAGATCAGAAGAAAGGAATACCAAAGTTCTCTCTTTGACGATGATATTATGTTAACCGTAGCCAACCTGCTACAATCTCTTCCAGTGTTTACATAGGAACTGGCAACATAGTTATGTTAACCTTATATCCCCAAAAATGACTAAGTCTGAGCTGTTAAAGGTCACAACTTAGCATGCAAAACCTGGTGAAACCTTCGCTTGACGGAAAGGGAAAGTCTCTCAAAACACTTGGGTGTTTCTGTTGGTGCAGGCATGGCTAGCATGTATTGGTTCAACTTCCCACCACTCTTTTGTCAGTAGGTGTGGGATATGGACTAGTGGTTATGGCTTGGGTGTATTGCCAGGGTCAAAATAATGTTTCTTCCAAGGTTTTTTGTATACTTGTCAGACCTTCCTTTTGACTATTCCACAGTGGGAGTTTTTTGCCTTTAACTGGAAGATGTTTTCATTTATATGGAAGTGTAGACCCACTAGGTAACTGCTAGGGTCCTACTATGTGATAGGCACAGGGTGGGCTTGGTGTCCCTGATTTAAGTCACTGTTATAGGGTGGCCCATCTGCATGCAGTGTTGGAGTGGCACAGTCAACCTGACAAGCGGTACATGCATAGAGAACAAGCAATGTTGAGGCATGAGGCTCTAGTTTCACATTTGAACACAGCATCAGGATTCGAGGAAATGAGGGTCTGCCTACAGGACTGATGACTACCTTGCAGATCTGGAGGAAGGAGAAGGGGCTCCTGTTGAAGGAGAAATTCTTGCCCAACTTAACTCCTCTGCACTATGCCTATGCTGCTGACAGATTCCCGCCAACCTGCAATCTGGAGATAGGAGCAGCTTAGTCCAACTTAGTCTATTTACGAAGTACAATTTTTTGAGGGGAAGTTTATGCAGGATTTCACTTCCCTTCAAGAAATTTATGATCTCCCCAGTCAAGCCTATTTTGTTTACCTATAGCTGCAGCATATCAAGTAGCGAGCCCTGCAAACAGGAATTCCCTCAGAACTTACCCTTTTGAAATTATGTGAGAGAACATCACTTACTTTCAAGGCTATAGAAGGTCTTGGGGGAGGGAGATATTAAAAAGCCCAAACATTTCAAACCATGGGAAATTGACTCAGGAGAAGAATTATTGGAACTGAGCTGGTAGACTATGGGGTATGTTTACTAAACCGTCTTAATGTGCGCTCTGGTACCTTATCGCGCAATAATGGCGCTTTACCAGGCGCACAGGTACCTTAGCGCACGATAACGTGCACAGCGGCGCAAACGAGCGCTGAGGGTGGAGAAAGGCTCCCGGAGGGCGGAGTAAGGCTCCCCAGGGGCGGAGAGAGAGGGTCAATGGGCGGAGAGTGGGAGGGGGAGAGGCTCCCTGCACACTAACGCTGTGAAATTCGAGGCTGAAAACTAACGCCAGTGAAACCCTGGTGTTAGAGCTGATTTAAAGGGAAAAGAAACCATTTCCATCAGCAATGTACAGCAAAACCAGGGAAACCTACAAAAAGTGATAAGTGTGATACATGTGCACGGAACAAAAGGGCAAATAAACAGTGAAAATGACCAGCAGAAAATGTAACAACAACATAACCACGCTGGCCAGTAGTGATTTTAATGGGAAACATCAAAAACCACTCCCGAGAAAGTTCCAAACAAAAGATATGAAGTTTGGAAGGTCTATGCTCTGTCCCCATACAAGGTGAATGAGCCCACAGTGAAATTTATTTAATTTATTTTATTACATGCACTTATATACCGCACTATTTTCCATCAGTGCGGTTTACATAGAACCAGTTAAATACACATCTCAAAACTTTCGATTTGTGTTTACAATTAACGGGCAACAGAACTTGGACAGATAACAAGGGGGTAACTATTCACAACTGTACAGAAAGAGCGGGCTGAACGTCTGCTTGAAGTGGTTAGTTTACTGAGGCATTTGAGCTGCTGTCATCCGGGTAATGCTCGAGGAAAAGGTGGTATTTCAGAGCTTTCCTAAACTGCGTTAAATTAGTGATTGCCCGTATAGTAGGAGGGAGTCTGTTCCAGCATTTTGGTGCCGAGAATTTGAAAGCCCTGTTCACTGTTGTCTGGCAGCACTTGGTTGTTTCTCTTGGGACTATTAGTTTATTGTCCTCAGGGGATCTTCTAGGTCTGTTCAGGTGGGTTATCTGAATGAGATCTGCTAGGGCTGGTGGGGCGAGCTTATTTATGATACATAGTTCCATATATATTCTATATATAGTTACAAAAAGTTTACTATTTTATGTAATTCTATTTAGCTGCAACTGTTCCATGTAATTTTTTGACTTTGACTATATTAGACAAAATTGTTCTATGTAATTTTGGCCTTGTTTTGGCGCTGTTCGATGTAAACCGCCAATGATCTTTGGAATTGGCAGTATATAAAAGTTTTGCAAATAAATAAATATGATCTTGAAGGTCAGAATTATGGTTTTGAACGTAATTCTGCCTTTTATGGGGAGCCAGTGGAGTTGTTTAAGGATGGGTGTAATGTGTTCCCACTTGGAAGCGCCCTGGAGCACTCTTGCAGCAGAGTTTATTGGAAGCTGTAAAGGGTGTAGCGTGGATTGCAGGAGACCGTCGATTATGGCGTTTGCATAGTCAAGATGCGGTATGATCAAGGCTTGGTATACTGTGCGGAAGTCGCCAGGTTCCAGTAAGGTGCGTATTAGGGTGGTCCATAAAAATGAATGCCTGAATTCCTTTGCTCCCTGGCCTGATTCTGGTTCCATTTAGGTAGAAAACACTGTGTACAAAGTTTGAAGCCAATCAAATAATATTTAGGGGTGGCTCAACAAGTCTTGATATTTCCCCCTGGGAGCAGATGACGAAACGTTGCATCATCTTGTATCATCCACTCAGTTCCACGCTGATTACATTTGATTGCGTCATATTTGAACTAATCTCGTCTCTGAGAGGTGGCAAAGACATTGTACTATTATCTTTGTATCTTTATTCTTTTCAGATGGCGAAAAAAAGTGTTTTTTATCTCATTGAAGAAATGTCCACCACAATTCTGGGGGCCAAGCTCCCCAGCAAGGAGCAAGTGTTAAGTGTATTTTTACATCACCATATGACATTAAACCAGGGGTCTCAAACTCCAGTCCTGGAGGGCCGCAAGCCAGTCAGGTTTTCAGGGTATCCCTAATGAATATGCATGAGATATATTTGCATACAATGTGGAAGCCTGGTTTTCTGCCCCTGATGCCGCAGTTGCTCCTCGAACAGATTTGGAGATGCTGAAGAAACTATACTCTTACCACAATGACCGTGTTGGAAGAGCGGCCAGAGACAAACTGCAACAGCATCTGTGGTATGTGTCAGAGGAGCTTGTGGCACTGTCACTGTTCGATGAAGCTGTTTCAGCACCGACAAAGCGGGCCATAGTGTCGGCCATGATCCCGGCAGAATCAGATGAAAGCGATGAGGATGATGACGAAGACGAAGATCCCCCAAAGCGGGTCGAATTGAAAAGCTCCATGATTCCACCACTTGAATCTTTTGCAACTCGCAAGTCAATCCATTTCCTGAAACACCTTGACATCAACAGTGATTTTCTTAATGCAGACCCAGAAGACTAGGAAGACTAGGAAGAGAATGCATCATTCAAAGACGGTCTGAAGAAAGTAAAAAATCTTCCAGTGATCAACGATGTGGCTGAGCGAGGGATCAAACTCATTGAGGAGTTCAACGGCCGACACACCACAAAAGAAGAGCAACTCCAGTTCCTTCTGGGTGTTGTCTCGCAACACCGTAAGATGTTCCCCACATCGTCAAAGTCCTTACTAGCATCTGGACCACATTGAGTGCTTGGCAAGCATGATACCCCCATCTATGAGCGGATAATACCCAGTGGTCTGACGAACCCTGGGGGGATCCAGGGGCCTGATAGATAGGGACCTTGAGCCACCCCTAAATATTATTTGATTGGCTTCAAACTTTGCACACATTGTTTTCTACATAAATGGAACCAGACTCAGGCCAGGGAGCAAAGAAATTCCTAGTTTTATTTTTTCCCTTTTGGCAGTGGACCATTCTAGTACGTATGTGTCTAAGTGATCGGATTTTATGGTATATCGCTCTTGCTACATTGCCTATATGGGTCTTCATGTCGAGTCGCTGGTCAAGTGTGACTCCTAGATATCTAAATTGCGCTGAGCAGGGTTTTCCCTCTCCACTGGGCAGGTGTCCTATGGCGTGCACATGTTCCGCAACAGCAGGGCAGGCATGTCGGAACGGGCAACTGGACAGATGCTTGAAAAGGGGACACAGAGGGCTGCAGGCGGCACATGCTGTGGTGCAGCTGGGCCACAGTGCGGACTAGGGTGATGCCTAGGTGGCCCATATGAATGCTGAAGCAGTAGTGCAGCCAGACAGCAACTGATGAGGGCCCAACATGGGTATGAGTGTGCTTCCCACAGTGTCACAGGGGATAGTACCCAGCAGGTACCCCCAAGGGCACAGAACATTGGCAGGCGGTGCTGGGGGGAAGCGTGGACAGCTATGCAGGCACCCCTACCCCAAACACGCACCATAGGCAGCCGCCTACCCACACACTGGATGGCCTGAGACTGCGCTCCACCAGCACCACCAGCAGAAGGGCATGTCAGCAGGATGGCAGAAGGGTATTGGTGGTGGAGGGAGCAGTGGCAGCTGCCCAGAGCAGACCGTGGCCTAGCCCTGTGTAGGTGGGTGCCATGCACTGCAACAGACAGGCCCTGTCTGACGAACAGTCATGGTATCCCCAGGGAATGCACTGTCTCTGTGGCAACACGGTGGTGCAGTGCACACAGCCAGTGTGTTCAGGAGCAGAAGGTCACAGGTTCAGGTCCCAGCTGTGGTTCCTGCCAACCTGGCCCCCATATTTTACCCACTACTAAAACGTGTTAATACAGACAGAACCTTTATTGCAGATGACGTAGACATGCCCAAAACACCTCCATTTTACCCTACAGAGCACAGACACCATAAACATGCACATTACCTAGAGCAGAGTCTCCCAAATGCAGTCCTGGAGGGCCAAACACCATTCAGGTTCCATGCTGCCTCTAATAAATATGGCTGTGCTGCATTTCTATGCACCGCCCCCATGGTATGCAGATGTATCTCATGCATATTCATTAGGGACAGCATGAAAACCCAAACAGTGTTTGGCCCTCCAGGACTGGAGTTGGGAACCTCTGCCCTAGAGCAGCGGCCAACAGGGGCAGACACACCAGCACCCACAGGCTCCATTATCCGAAGCCTCCTGGAGAGGCAGGATGTTGGGCCCTGCGTGCATCTCCCAATACTAGCACTAGCATACCTTAGCAATGCCACCCTAAACCTGGGAAAACTGTACACAGCTATCAAAAGGTTGCTATTATAACTGGCAGATAGCAATCCCTACGTTAAGCACAATTGGCTGATTGAGCTGCATCAGAGCAACCTTTCTGATGTCTGTGAAGTGTGCCTCAGGTCTGGTGTCTGACAGAGTGACCCCAGCAGTATTGCGTACCATAGCCATGCCTGCACTGTGCCCAGGACTGGTGCGGTGGTCAGGGCTGCCAAACACCTCTATAGTTGCACAATGCTGGCATAGGTGTGGGGAGTGTGTGTCTGGCTATCCAGTGTGTGGTGGCTGCTAACACCTTCCTCAGCCCACACTGCTAGCACTGTTCTCAGTATTGGCCTGCCAATGTGCATAAAAAGGAGCAAGGTACTGTAGCAAGGTATAGCCTGAACAGTGTGGCCTGACCTGGATGCATCAGCACAGGGCATAGGGCAATGGCTTGGACATTGTAGTGCCCGGCCACAACCTGCACCGACAGGGTGGCCACAGCATGTCCTGCTGGGAGGTCACCCTCACCCTGACAGGGCAGTGACCACGGCATGGCTAGGCTCCCCCATAGTGCTATACTGTATTTCTCTTCAGTGAAATGGGTTCTCTTCTCTGGGGCCTAATCACTGACTTATCTGCTTGCTGGGTGTGCTCACATCCCAACGTTTGGATGCACACATCTCTTCCAGGATCATGCACTTTGGACTAGCTAGCAGACTGTTTGCAGTTATATGTGTATGGCTGGAACACCTTGCAGGGTGCAGCGGTTGGTGACTCACTGTGCTTGCTGCTGGTGAATGTCAGATGGTGGTGGGGGCAGCTGAGCATTTCAAGGCCTACTGTCTCCCTGCCATTGACCTAGGGATGTGTACATCTCTGCATTGGCTGCCCTGTAGGGTGTCTGTTCCCCAGCATGACTGGGGTTGATGACCCCCCTCTACTGCCACCGTTGCAGGGAGGTAGAATGTGGATCTGTTGTTGGGGGATTCCTGTCTTCCACTATGAGCCACAGAGAGTGGGTTGGGTGGTGGTACAGAATCCAAACACCCCCCTTCACTTACATCATGTTACCATGCACCAACACAGGATATGCACTATTCTGGGTGCATCATAGCCCATAAGGGCTAGACCTGAGTGACACCTACAGATGGACACGAATGTATCCTAGGAGGGTCTGCAGGAACTGGCTAACACACACACACACGCACGTACCTACGACATGGCCTCAATCAGCCATGGAAGGTGCTGCGGACCTGGTGCTGGCCACCCCACCTCATCCTCAGGGTGTGCGGAATACCCACACAATGTGACGGTCTGTAGCTACTCTGTGCCACTAACACACACCGTCTGACCCCCTACCAGGCTGAGGTGCTGTGGGGATGCACTCGGTCAGTTCCCCCTACCAGGCTTGGCGCTGTGGGGTACATACCCCATCCTGTGATCATTTGTAGACCGCTGCTTTGCATGTGCTGTGCATCATGGGTACGGGTGGGTTGACCCTATTCTGGTAACCACAGCAGAATGGTTATGTGGTGACGTGCAGTCCTCCTGCAGCCAGCCAGGGGTTTGTTAGCAGCTGTAGAGCTGTAGCCAACTGGTTACTTCACTGCCTGTGGATCCAGTGGTCATGGGTTCGAAACCACAGTGGGGCTACCTGATAGGGCTGTTGGAGGCAATGTATATTTTTACTGCACATTAGTGCTGCCAGCAAAAACACCTTCAGTACTGTAACCATAAGGTGCCTCATAAGGTGTCCTATAGGGGACATTGTAGGGTGCCTTGGCGGACAGTGCACTTTCTAATGTGCCCTCTGGAGTGCCTTATAGGGTGCCTTATGTGGCACCTTAGGTTACAGCACTGTGAGGGTGTGTTTGCTGGCAGCAATACTAAAACTAGAAATAAAAGGCCTCATTAAGCACTACTTAAATGTAAGGGGTGATGCCTCAGCCAGCCTTATGCATTGGGTGCATTGGGGGATTGAACTCATGACCCCTGTACCAGTCAGTGTATTAACCATTGTGCTACACCTCCGTTCCTCTGTTTGCACATCAGCGCGCCTAATTATGCTTACCACGCGTTAACGTGCTTAGCGGCTTCTCGCCCAATAATGTGCGCAGCGCACGTTATCGCGCGATAATCCCGTTTTGCTATGATAAGACTGACACGCCCACTCCTTTTATGGCAGCCTGCACACTATCGCTGGGCGCACGTCAAGACTGCTTAGTAAACATACCCCTATATGTAATAGTATTTGGAAGTCTATCTCTCCCAATTTAGTTGAGAGTAGTTGTAAAATTCTACTATGGTAGTATGTGACTTCACAGCCATGCTGGAGGGATTTATTTATTTAACAGTTTTCCTATACCACTTTTTCATTTAATCAAGGCGGTTTACAAACTAACTCTTGCATAGAACTTGCAAATTAAACAGTAACAACATAATTTAAACAGTAACATCATAATTTCAAGTTTAGACAGTATCTAGTAACTTTTGCATAGAAATTGCAGATTAAACAGTAACAACATAACTTTAAATTTAAACAGTATCTTGTAACATCAACTAAACTTAAGTAACATCTTGAAATTGTAATGAAAGAGATGACTGGTATAGATGGTATAGTTTGTGTGAATCTGGTTGTTGAGTGGTTAGTGTGTCTTCGTTGACTTGTTCTATGAATAGTGTGATCTTGAGCAACTTCCGGAAGTCTTTTATATCGGTTGTTGATCTTATATGTTCTGGGAGGACATTCCAGATAGCCAGGGCAAGAAAGAAAGCTTGCTTGGAAGTGGATTTGTTGGTTCTTGTGAACAGACTGGAGGTTGGTATGGTGTTTTTGGTGACAGGATTGTGGACAGGTGGGAACAAATGTCAGGATTTTGTAATATTCTAACTGGGTCATTGCTACCTTTAAAACACCACAACTATTTCTGCTGTCTTTACTCCCTAATCAGCTGCAGTCTGGGGCTGAGCGCACAATCCTACTGCTGCTTGTAGCCTTTATGTATGAGCTCGCTGAAAGCTGGAACTTCCCTCAAATTCCCAATTGGAAAGGGCTCGTGCAAAAACTCTGGAATATGTTTTTCCTTAACAAACTTACTGCTATCCCAAATGGCAGAAGTGGTTGGTTCAATAGAACACTATGGACCAAACCCAAAATAAGGAACAGCGCTCACATTTACATATGCAATTCACAGACTCATTGTAAATAGTTAGCTTCAAATTGTTGATGCTGAATACATGCATTACTGAATGTTCCTTGGAATGTACATCTTTACTGTTCAAGCTATAACGTTATTGCATTGAGCAGGGCCGTACTGATCGTGAAATGCGCCCTGGGCGACTTGCACATCGGGCGCGTACCCCCCTCCTCGCGCACCTCCATCTAGACACTTTATGGGGGCAGGAGAGAAGAGGTGCGTACCAGATGTGCAAGTTGCCTGCATGCTAAGCAGGTCTGGTCCCTCCAGGAGGCACCAGACCTGCTTAGCATGCCGCAAGAAGGCTTAAGGGGCGCATTTCAGCTGTCTACCGTTGCCTGCTGCCGCTGAGAGAAGAAAAAGTGGTGAGGACTAGGTACGGTCCTGGCACTGAGTTTTCTGTAAACCGTCTTGACTGGTAGAAAGACGGTATAAAAAAAATGGATGTTAAATAAATAAACAAACAGTGGGCAACTTTTGTTTGATGGGCCCAGGAACATAAGATCTATCATGTTTGGAAAGCCTTATCACTTGGCGACCGATTAGCAGCTGCACCTTTTGCTGCTGCTATTGAACTTGAGGGTATGGGGTGCTTCATGTTATGCGGGATGTCTGATGACTTACGCCTTATCGTGATGGCCGAGGAGAGGGGGGGTTATATTTGTATTGGACTTATTGAAAAAATAAAGTTTAAAAAAAAATTTTTCCCTGGCCATATTTTATTGTAGTTAGTTTAGTTTATGACTACACCCTGGATTTTGTACTCTCACTGCCTCTTTCACTACCACACTATTACCACCTGCATTTCCACCGAGTCTCAACCACGCTGACCCCCATCTCTCTTGCTATTGTGTCATGCTCATATCAGGCCAGTTAATCTTTATTAGAAGACACATCTGAATCACCTTTTCTTGTCTTTTCTCAAAGGAGGACATGGGTTCAGCAGGATCCTTTTCCTTTCTTCCAAGTATCTCTCTTACATCTTCACCTTCGCTGTCATCCGACAGGTCAAACGTCACCCTCTTTGCAGATTCTTGCATGTTCTTGGATCCTGCTCCGTCTTCCATTTCATCATCTTCCTCAGCATTATCGCTTTCTGCCTCCCTAAGAAACAAGTCATCAATGGCATGTTTAGGACACAATGAAAAAATCATTTCTATAAGTGATGCCATATGCTAAGATTTTTTTTTCTGGGAAAAAACAGGGAGGGGGAATTAAAAACAGCTAATTCTCAGTCTCAAAGTACAATCAGAAGATTTTGGGCTGAAAATGGACTTTCAAAACAGCAAATTAACTAGAATATGTTCCCCATGCTGACGTTTGCTACAACAATGCATTTAGAGAGTAAGAAAGTGCCTAATTTAGAAAGACCAATAGATACCTGTATATCTTCATAAAATACTAGCACAAATCCTGCAGCAAATCGCACCTACATTGAAGGCACAGACATTAATGCCTGCTCCAGAGTGGGTGCAGATGTCCACACATAGATAATGTATTTTATAATCAAGATGTGTACTTTGTAGCTTCACCCGTAATCCACCCAGACCATAGCCCTAGCAATTTTCTACAGTAAAAGCATGAGCGTTCATGTTTTATACCTGCTGCAATTTTTGAACAGCCATTTTACATGCATATGTTGCAGCATAAACTCATTTTAGTGCATAACACATTACCCACTCAATGTCTCGCTTTATTTTCAAGAAACTGGGCATTACAAATAGGAAGGTACGTGCAAGCATACTCTCCAGATGCTGCTTCTTCCTCCATCATATCATCCTCATCATCATCATCATCATCATCTTCAACTGGATCAAAATAATCTTTGTACTTCAAATCTCTGGAACTTTTAGCTGCCTGAGAAAACAAAAACAAACAAACAAACAGGGAAGAGTTGTTTATCATACAACAATCATAGTGCCATATCTGGTTAATCTGTGCTGAGCCAGTCAACAGGACTCTTCTTTGGCCATTCTGTTACACTGTGCTGTACAAAATTGACAATAATCTACCAAATTTCAACAAATGTGTAAGACCCCAGAACAAACTATACTAATTTTTTTGTTGGAGTTAGTCGTCAAAGTGAGTGGACAAATGACCACACACCACCGCGACGTCTCCGTTTTAATAAATGTAAAAATAAAGCTTTTGCGCTTTTAGTACTTAGCTCAATTAAAGATAAATGCCAGAATGTTTCAAGCAGCGACGTGCAACATGTTTTGGGTCGTCTCCAAAGTTTCAATGATTCAATCAACCCTGCTTCAGGCATGTAGAAAGGCTGGCAAAACCTTATAGCAAATCACAGAGCTTTTGCAGGAATGAACCGAAGTAGGGTGCCTTATAGCTTACTACCTGCTCGGCGTCTGACGTCACTTACATCATGTGGTCAAACAGCCACCAATCATGACAAAATTGTAAAACATTGCAATTATGAAGGGGGGACCCACTCCAGGAGAACACCCGATAATAGGCAATGCAATTTCTTGATGTCTCAGAACTAAAGGATAGTGTGCCAGGCAATTTGCATGTTTAAACCATTAGGAGCCACTGTATTCAACCGACGACTAACTCCAAAAAAAATTAGTATAGTTTGTTCTGGGGTCTTACACATTTGTTGAAATTTGGTAGCTTATTGTACAAAATTGACAAAGCAAATCACACCCCAGTCCATGCTAGTAGCACTATCTGTGAACCAAGTCCAATAATAGTGTGTGTTCAAGAGCAAAACTAAACTCTAGAGATTACAGATATATCTATTAGTAACAATAATTCATAGACTCCTTTGAAGGCCGTATTTTTACAACTGTATCACGGACATTCAACTTTTACCCATGAATGCACTCTTGCAGCTACACAATAGGAATCCAACAAACAGATTCCTGCACATACTTGTTCAGTTTTTGTATTCTAAATTTACACACTCATTCACCTTTCCAAACTCAAGAAAAAGCTACAGATTCAGATACAAGGGGGAGGCACTTCCCTGCCTTTAAGTGCTTACAATCTTAATGTGGATTAGTAAATCTAGCCCTATTAATTACTTTAAATGTGCATTATTAATAACTAGGCCTCAGCGACAAGGCGGCCTGCATTAAATAAAATGCATTACCACATTAGTAAATCTAGCCCTAAGTTTGCATCTGAGGCAAAAGGCGAAGAGGGGGGGGGGTGCACGAGCAACTTGCCCAAGGTCATAAAGAAGTGTCGGCATGATCTGAACTCTGGTTTCCCTGGTTCTGAGCCTGCTGTTCGCCAGTCCTCTCTATTTACTATCAGCATGGGTGGGGGGGGGGGGGTGGTGGCATTTACCAGCACACTTCTTCCCCTACATTTTTCTTTTCTTTTTTAAGCTGTATATACTTTTATGTGCGTGCACCATGTCCTATGTACATATCCTCAACATACTCTCATTCCTAACCTAAGAATTTTTACTTAAATGGCATGGCCTTGTAGTGCAAAAGTTAAAAAAGTTATACTCAAGGTGACATTTTGCTTACCAGACAACGTCCTTCCCTTGAGTCCTTCTAGACCAGTCCAGATAAGTGGGTGTGTTCCTCTACCAACAGATTTGTGGAGACAAAGATCCAATGAAAAGCCCAGGTTTCAATTACATCACTCCTGTGCCTCTATCTCCGGGGTCTCAAACACGCGACCCGCAAGAGAGCTTTGTGCGGCCCGCGACGGAGGGAAACAAAACCAAAAAAACCCCTGGCTTTTGCTGCTGCCGCTGTGGCAGCGGTAGAATCAACTGTCAACTAAAAAAAAAAAAACTGGCTTCTACTGCTGCTGCAGTCGTGGCAGCAGCAGAATTAGCTGTCCCGCGGCCCCTTCCCCTCTGCCCGGAAGAGCCCTGAGTCTGTCCATCAGCACTGGGCTTTTCAAGCCGCGAAGAGAGTATTTTCCTCTCGTGCGGCTTGACTCTCTTCGCGGCTTGAAAAGCCCGCCGCTGATGGAGCAGACTCATGGCTCTTCCGGGCAGAGGGGAAGGGGCCGCGGGACAGCTAATTCTGCTGCTGCCATGGCTGCAGCAGCAGAAGCAGAAGCCAGGATTTTTTTAAAAATTTTATTTACTTGGGCTGATGGGGGGGTGGAGTTAGGACTGTAAATGGGCTGATGGGGGTTAGGAAGGACTGGAGGTGGGCTGATGGGGGGGGGGAGTTAGGACTGGTAATGAGCTATGGAGGGGCTAAGACTGAAATGGGGTAATGGGGGGTTAGGACTGGAAGTGCGCTAATGGCAGCGGGGGGGTTAGGACTGGTAATGGGCTATGGTGGGGCTAAGAATGAAAATGGGGTGATGGGAGGGTTAGGACTGGAAGTGAGCTGTTGGGGGGCTTAGGACTGGTAATGGGCTATGGGGGGGGCTAGAAATGGTAATGGACTGGGGGGGTTGCTAGGACTGGAAATGGGCTTAGTGGGGGGAGCTAGGACAGGAAATGGGCTGATGGTGGGGCTAGGATAGGACTGGAAATGGGCTGTTGCGGGGACTAGAAGGGAGCGGATGCTGGGTGGGGCTGGAACTAGAAGGGAGCTGATGTTGGGGGAGGATTAGAATGGGATGGAGCTGGGAGAGTGAAACGGAGAGGGGAAAAATATTTTGTGTGGGAGGGAAGAAAAATCTACAATTGGCCGGGTATTGGGAGAGTAAGTGGTGATTGAGGATGGAGGGGTAAAATTTGAGTGGATTAAATAGGAATGAGGAAGGAGCAAAAGGAGAAAGATTAGTATGTTAAAGCAGATGTAGAGAGAGAATAGAAAAAAACTAGAAGAGAGAAGAAAGGACAAATGGACAGCAGACGATGGAGAGTTTGCAGAAGACACGAAGAAACCAGAAGAAAGTGGCTGGAACAATTGCAACTGAAAATAATGCACAAAAGGTAGAAAAATATCTATTTTGAATTTATTAATTGGAATATGTCAGCTCTGGGAAATGTGCATCATTAAAGTCTGCGCTTTGTATGGTAACATTATACAAATATTTATGCAAATGAGGCCCCGCGTCTTATGCGGCCCGCGGGTTACTTTAGAAGTCCTCATTTGGCCCTCAAAGCAATTTGAGTTTGAGACCCCTGCTCTATCTGTTTGCCTCAGTCACCAGAGGTCCCTTCAGTATTCGTCCCAAAGCAATTGGGAGATACAGAGGAAGCCTCACACAACCCCAATGTGGGCAACAATAAGTAAACAGTAGAGAACTATATACAGGAAGTTAGAAACTGAAGGCTGTCAGTAGAAGATGAGTCTGCATAGCCAAATACAGAATCAGATCAAACCCAAGAGTACTGCAGCATTAGAACAGAGCAAATAAAATTTCAGAGGCAGGCCTTAGACTGGTCTAGCAGGACTCAAGGAAAGGACATTATCTGGTAAGAAAAATGTCACCTTCCATATCATCCTGCTAAACCAGTCCAGACAAATGGACCAAAGCTACACCACCAATGGCAGGAAGGTGGCACAGTAGCTTGCAAAGCTCTTGAGCCAAAGGCCATGGCTGACCACATGTGGACATCCAAGCAGTAATGCTTGACAAAAGTGGAAAGTGATACCCACATTACTGCCCGACAAATATGTCTAGAGAGACTACCAAGCTCCATTCCACCCAAGAGGATTTATTTAACATTTCTTATATACCACCTTTCATGATATCAAGGCGGTTTACATTGAACAAACTGAAATTACATTGAACAGGGCATTATAACTTGGAGATAACTATTTTACAGGGAACATTGGCAATGGAGGGTTAAGTGGCTTGCCCAAGACCACAAGGAGCACCTATGGGACTAGTAACCCCAGTCCTTCCGGCCCAAGGTTGCTGTCCTCTAGTAGGATTTGAACCCCCGACCTTCCAGCCTGAGGTAACTTGCCCCAACCACTAGGCCACTCCTCACTCAGGATGTTTGCGTTTGGGTGGAATTGGTGCACAGACCCTCCAGAATTGGCCAGTTCCATGATAGATAGCCAAGTCAACTTTAGAGCACTGGATTAAGGAGGCTATTGCTTCAGCCTGTCACTTCACCCTTGCAAGGGTAGCAAACAGCACAAAAAGATGGTCGGACTTATGAAAGGAATTCGTAATCTCCAGATACCGCAAAAACACCATTCAGACATCCACAAGGTGAAGATTCTTCCCCTTCCCCTGACACTGTTCCTTAGAGAAGGAAGGCAGGTAAACCACCTGGTTCACGTGACAGGGAGACAGCACTTTATGCAAGAAGGAAGGCACAGGCCGAATGGAAAACGGCCTCGGTTGAAAAGGACAGAGAAGGATCCCGGCATGACAGATCCCGTAGCTTGGAGATCTGCCTTGCAGAACAAATTACGACCAAGAAGACAGTTTTGAGTGTCAAATCCTTCAAAGTCATTGTTGATGTTAAGTGCCATCAGGTCTGTGTCGACTCATGGCGACCCTCTGGATAGCTGTCCTAAACTGTGTTCAGTCTTCAGTCAGGCAGCTCCAATAGCTGCTGTTATTGCATCAATCCATCTCATTGTTCGCCTTCCTCGTTTGCATTGACCTTCTACCTTGCCAAGCATGATCTCTTTTTCTAATGATCTCTCTCTTCACATGATGTGTCCAAAGTATGAAAGTCGAAGTCTTGTCATCCGAGCTTCTACAAAAAGCTTAGGTTTGATCTCTTCTAGTACTGACAGGTTTGTTCTTTGTGCAGTCCATGGTATACACAATATTCGTCACCAGCACCATAATTCAAAGGCATCAATTTTCTGTCTGTCTATCTTTTTCACTGTCCAACTTTCACATCCATATGATGTTATTGAAAATGCCCTGGCTTGAACAAGTCAAATCTTTGTATGGAGAGAGACATCTCTGCTCTTGAGAATCTTGTCTAGGTCCTTCATAGCCATTCTGCCAAGAGCAATGTGTCATCGGATTTCTTGACTGCTTGTTGCTTCTTTGTAGTTGATCCAAGCAGGTTAAAGTTGTCAACTATTTCAATTTCTTCTCCATCAATGATTAACTTATTCATTTTGCCAGTTGTCAGGATCTTTGTCTTAGCATTACATTTTGTAATATTGGCTTATATATGATGAAAGAAAATAGTTAAATTTCAAAATCTGTTTGTAGTGATTGTAAACAGTTCTGATGCCCTTCAGCCTGGGCAGTATATCAAGAAATTGCATAAGCATAAGCATTAAGATGCAGGCCCATTTTAAGACTATATTCCTTGATCTTGAGAAGGAAATGTTTCAAATCATCTTCACTTTCAGCCAGTAATGTGGTATCATCAGCATAGCTAAGGTTGTTGAGGTCTTCCACCAATCTTCACACCTTGGTTGTCTTCATACAGTCTTGCTTCTCTGATGATTTGTTCTGCATATAAATTAAAGAGGTAGGGGGAAAGTAAGCAGCCTTGTCGCACACCTTTGCCGATTTTAAACCAGACCATTCTGTTTCTCCTAGTTCTGTTCAAACTGCTGCTCCTTGATCAGTATAAAGGTTGTGCAAGAGAAAAAATTAGGTGTTCTAGTATACCCATGCTTTTTAATGTGACCCAGAGGTTCTCATGGTTAACACAGTCAAAAGCCTTGCTATAGTCAATAAAAAGTGATCGATCTATATATATCTATATCTCCTTTTGGTATTATTTTGTCTTTTCAAGGATCCATCTCACATCTGCGATAAAGTCTCTCGTTCCTCTACCTTTCCTGAACCCTGCTTGCACTTCAGGCAGTTCTCATTGCAGGTATGGTTGTAGTCTCTGCTGAATGATCTTGAGTAGAATCTTGCTGGCATGTAGGATCAGAGCAATTGTGCGATAATTTCCACAGTCAGTCAGGTCACCTTTCTTCAGTATTGATATAAACACAGATCTTTTCCAGTCAGTTGGCCATGAATTTGTCTTCCAAATTTCCTGGCAGAGCCTTATAAGTATGGTAACAGCTTCATCTGATTGCTGTAGTATCTCAATGGGAATGCCAACAATGCCTGGTGCTTTGTTCTTTGATAAGGCTTTCAATGCTGCTTCGACTTCTTCTTTCATCACCAATGGTTCCTGATTATAAGGTATAGGTTGAAACAGCTGTTGGTCCACTTGATCTTTATGGTATAATGACTCTGTATATTCTTTCCAGCTTTTCTTGATCTTCTCAGCATTATTCAACAGGGATCCTTGAGCATCTTGTAGCATTCCAATTCGAGGCTGGAATATTTTCTTTAACTCTCATAGCTTTAGAAAAGCACGCTTCAACGCCTCAAAAGGGGACCACCATCAGGGCCCTGAGTACCAGAGACAGATCCCAGAAAGGGATCACAGACCAAAGGGGAGGACACAAACATTGCACCCCTTGGAGAAAACGTTACATGTCCAGGTGCAAGGCCAAGAACATGCCCACCACCGGACCACAGAAACAGACCAAAGCTGCTACCTGAACTTTCAGGGAACTAAGTGAAAGGCCCTTCTCTAGGTCATCCTGCAGAATGGCCAACAAGAAGGAATATCTTTGCCACCTCAGAAGCCAAGTGCCATGTGCTGCACCAGCGCTCAAAGAGACACCATATCCATTCATATGCTAGCATGGTAGACCTCCTCTGGGCACCAAGTAAGGTAGAGATTGCTGCTGGAGAATAGCCTTTACGCGCTAGCTGTCTTCTTTCAAGAGCCACGCTGAAAGCGAGAAGTAAGCTGGGTCCTCCAGGATGAGCGGTCCCTGCCGCAATAGCCCATGAGACAGAGGCAGCCGAAGAGGAGGCTGAAGGAGCCACATCATGTCTCCGAACCACACTCTCTGTAGCCAGTCCGGTGCTACCAGAAAAATCCTGCCCGGGTGGCACTCTATATGCCAAATCACATGCCCCACCAGTAGCTACAGAGAAAACACATACAGCAGCTGCTAACTGGGCAAAGACTGAGTCAGGGCATCGATGCCCTCAGATCCCATCTCTGTGTAGCAACTGAAGAAGCAGCACACTTTAGTTTTAGAATGGGTTGCCATCAGATTAATTTTGGGGTGGCCCCAGCAGCACAGAATCAAACACTTCTTGACTCAACTCCCACTTGCTGGGATTCAAATAGAGTGCTGGCTGAGGAAGTCCACTTCTACAATGCCCACTCTAGCAATGTGCTGAGCCAACAAGGCTAGGAGGTTCTTTTTTGTCCAAGCAAACAGGAGATCCATCTCCAGGGCCACTCCAGCACTTCTTGTGTCGCCCCACTTTTTGACCTAAGCCACCACAAAGCAGTGTCTGAAAACACTCAAACCGCTCGGCGCTCGACTAAGGGCTGGAAACACAGAAGAGCCAACCTGATGGCCCTTGCCTCAAGACAGCTGATGGACAACACTGCTTCCCTGCGGTTCCAATGATCCCGAGCCATATGGTCTCAGCAATGGGCTCCCCAGTCTGAGATCTTAAAGATCTAAACACAAACTTAAAACTAAGATGCAGACAGCAGTCCAGCAGCGAGATGGGGGCTTTCCAGTCTTTTGCATTGAGTGTCACGTATGATTTTCTCCCAGTTGGTGAGAGGTCTTACGTGTGCACTAGGTGCAAGGAGCTCTTTGATCTCAGGGAACAAGTCCATTCTCTAGAGGCTAGAGTAGAAGACTTGGAAAACATAAGAAAGACAGAGAGGTACATAGACGAGACCTACAGGGATATAGTGAAGTCCCACCTCCAGTCTGGCAACATCCCAGTTGCCATGGAGGAGAGAGGTCACGTGACAGGAGAGCATCACCCTGGTGTGACAGGAAGTGATCCTGTAACTAGGACCTGTCCTCCAGGTGATGTAAAACCCTCTCACACCGAGGAGGTTTCTCCAGGGCCATGTGCCCATGAGGGAAGGGTTAGGACAGCCGTCATAGTTGGTGATTCAATCATTAGGCATGTAGATAGCTGGGTGGCTGGTGGACGTGAGAATCGCCTGGTATCATGCCTGCCTGGTGCAAAGGTAGCGGACCTCACGCGCCACCCAGATAAGGTCTTAGATAGTGCTGGGGAGGAGTCTGCTGTCTTGGTACATGTCGGTACCAATGACCTAGGAAAATGTGGTAGGGAGGTTCTGGAGGCTAAATTTAGGCTTTTAGGTAGGAAGTTGAAATCCAGAACTTCCAGGGTAGCGTTCTCCGAAATGCTTCCCATTCCACGCACAGCACCCAAAAGGCAGGCAGAGCTCCGGAGTCTCAATGTGTGAATGAGATAATGGTGCTGAGATTTAGGGTTTTGGATTTGTTAGGAACTGGGGAACATTCTGGGGATAGGAGGGGCTTTTCCGAAGGGATGGATCTCACCTTAACCGGGATGGAACCAGGCTGCTGGCATTAACCTTTAAAAAGGAGATAGAACAGCTTTTAAACTAGCTAATAGGGGAAAGCCGACAGTGGCCCAAGAGCAGATGGTTCGGAAGAATGTATCCTTGAAGGATACTACCAAAAGCAGAGAGGTTCCAAAAAAAAAAAAAGAGTACAGTAGCCCAAATGCCCTCGAGTATGGAGCAGACAGAGCTTAAAGATCCCAAATTACCCATGTCTACCAATAGCCAAATTGATATGAATAAAATACGGTCTCTAAAATGCTTGTATGCAAATGCTAGAAGTCTAAGAAATAAAATGGGAGAGTTAGAATATATAGCACTAAATGAGAGGTTAGATATGATTGGAATATCAGAGACATGGTGGAAGGAGGACAACCAGTGGGACACTGTGATACCTGGGTACAAATTATATCGTAATGATAGAGCTGATCAAATTGGTGGAGGGGTTGCACTCTATGTTAGAGAGGGCATTGAGTCAGACAGGATTAAAGTTTTGCAGGAAACAAAATTTGCTGTAGAATCTCTATGGATTGAAATTCCATGTAAAAAGGGGAAGGCGATGGCAGTGGGGGTGTACTATCGACCGCCTGGCCAGAATGAACAAATGGATGATGAAATGCTCAAAGAAATCAAGGAAGCTAACAAAAGTTACAGTGCAGTAATAATAATGGGTGATTTCAATTACCCCGGTATCGACTGGGTCAGTGTCACGGCAGGACATGCTAGGGCAGGAATGGGCAAACTACGGCCCGCGGACCTTTTAATCCGGCCCGCGGAGCGCTAGCTAATTTATTCATTTATTCACCTCACTTTCTAGAGGACGCAGCGTAATCTCGCGATGGCCGACTAGTGTAGTGCAGAATCCCAAAATGAGTGGGGCAAAGAAAAATAAAGTGGACAGTGAATGCAGAGTGTTTAATAAGGAATGGATAGCAAAATATTTTTTTACGGAAGTCCGATCAATGGCTGTATGTCTCATATGCCAGGAAACTGTTGCAGTTTTCAAAGAATATAATATCAGCCGTCATTTTGCCACGAAGCATGCTAACTATGCTAGCAAGCAGTCGCCCCAAGAATGGGGGTTTACAGCTCGGAGATTGATGGCTAAATTACAGGCTCAGCAAAATTTATTTCACAGACAAACTGCGATTCAAGAGTCAAGTACCAAAGCAAGTTTTATGCTCTCATTCAAATTAGCAAAAGCTAGTAAACCCCTCTCTGAAGGAGAGTTTTTGAAAGAATGCATGATAGAGACCGCAGGTCTTTTGTGTCCAGAGAGCAAAGACAAGTTTGAAAAACTCAGTTTATCACGCAGGACAGTGACTCGTCGTGTGGAACTGATTGATGAAGACATAACAAACAAGTTAAATAATATTGCAGAGTCCTTTAAATTATATTCGCTAGCACTGGACGAAAGTACAGACATAAAAGACACAGCTCAGCTCTTAATTTTTATCCGAGGGATTAGCGACAGTTTTGAAACAGAGGAGTTTTTGGCCATGGAGCCACTTAAAGGAAAAACACAGGGAGAAGATTTGTATGACCGGGTGTCTGCTGTCATCGAGAGTATGAAGCTACCTTGGAGTAAACTTGCTAATGTCACTACGGATGGATCTCCAAATTTAACTGGAAAAAATGTGGGATTGCTGAAAAGAATTCAGGATAAAGTGAAAGAGGAAAACCCTGAGCAAGAAGTTATTTTTCTCCACTGCATCATACACCAAGAATCTTTGTGTAAATCTGTATTACAGCTTAGTCATGTTGTGAATCCAGTTATAAAGCTTGTTAACTGCATACGAGCAAAGGGACTTCAGCACAGTCAGTTCATTGCATTTCTGGAGGAAACCGACGCAGACCACCAAGACTTGCTTTACCACTCTCGTGTCCGCTGGTTGAGTTTGGGCAAAGTGTTTAAACGAGTGTGGGATCTTAAAGAAGCGATTGATACATTTTTGGAGTTAAAGGGGAAGTCTGATGATTTTCCAGAGCTGAGCGACAAGAATTGGCTGTGTGACTTTGCGTTTGCTGTTGACATTTTTTCTCACATGAATGAGCTTAACGTCAAGCTACAGGGAAAAGACCTGTATATTCACGACATGTATAGTAATGTAAATGCCTTCAAAGCCAAGTTGACTTTTTTTTCTAGGCAAATTTCAAAGAAAAACTTCTCTCATTTTCCCACACTAGCCACAGGAAAAGGCCATCCAAAATGTGAATAAATATAGCAAATCACTGAATGACCTGCATGAAAAATTCTGCCGTCGGTTTTCAGATTTGGAAAAAATTGAAAAGTCACTTCAGCTGGTGGCCTGTCCCTTGTCACAAGACCCAGAAACAGCACCACAAGAAGTACAATTGGAACTAATCGATCTTCAATCTGATGCAATCTTAAAGGAGAACTTCCACTCTCTTCCACTAAAAGAGTTCTATGCCTCACTTAAAGATGACCGTTTTCCAAACCTCCGGGGGATGGCACAGAAGATTCTGGCCTTGCTTTGCTCGACCTACATGTGTGAGCAGACGTTCAGCGTCATGAACATCAATAAATCCCGTCACAGATCCCAGTTAACTGACCAACACCTCAGATCTATTCTGCGAATTGCAACAACAAAGCTATCTCCTGACTTTGATGCCTTAACAAAAAAGGGAGACCAACAACACTGTTCCCACTAAAATTGAAGGTACTATTTTATGAAAGAAATACATTGCATAAAAGTTTTGTAAAATAACTCTTTTTATGCTTTTCTACCTTAAATTAATCTAAACATTTAATGTTACAAATTTAAATTTAATTTATATTAATTCACACATACACACCGTCCATCTACTCTTGGTCCGGCCCCCGGGTCCAATATATGAACCCATTGCGGCCCTCGAGTCAAAAGGTTTGCCCACCCCTGTGCTAGGGAGATAAAGTTCCTAGATGAAATAAATGACTGCTTCTAGGAGCAGCTGGTTCATGAACCGACCAAAGGGGAAGCCATATTAGACCTAGTCCTTGGTGGAACACCAGATCTAGTGCAAGAGATAAGGGTGTTGGGGCCACTTGGCAATAGTGATCATAGCATGATCACATTTGATTTAATTAGTGGAGGAGGGATAGTAAGGAAATCCACAGTACTACCTTTTAACTTTCGAAAGGGAGACTATAATAAAATAAGGAAAATAGTTAAGAAAAAACTAAAAGGAGCAGTTGCAAAAGTTAAAAGACTTACATCAAGCTTGGGTGTTGTTGAAAAATACTATCTTGGAAGCCCAGACCAGCTGTATTCCACGCTTTAAGAAAAGTGGAAGTCCAAAAAACTGCCAGCATGGTTTAAAGGTGAGGTCAAAGAGGCTGTTGTTGCCAAAAAAGCATCTTTCAGGAAATGGAAAAAAGAGCCAAACGACGAAACTTCGAAACAGCACAAGCACTGGCAAGTCAAATGCAAGACATTGATAAGGCAGGCAAAGGGAGAATTTGAGAAGAAGCTTGCTGCGGAAGCAAACACGCGAAATAAAGACTTTTTCAAGTACATTCGTAGTAAAAAACCTGCGAGAGAGTCAGCTGGTCCATTAGATGATAGAGGGGTTAAAGGGGCACTAAGAGGCGACAAGGCGATAGCAGAGAGACTGAATGAATTCTTTGCTTTGGTCTTTACTAAGGAAAATGTAGGGATGTTACCCATGACTGAAGTGGTATTTAAAGGTGCGGAAGAATTGAAGGAAATATCGATACATCGGGAAGATGTATTACATCTATTAGATAAACTGAAGAGTAGCAAATCACCTGGGCCGGATGGTATACATCCAAGGATGTTGAAAGAACTGAAATATGAGACTGCAGACCTGCTATTAGTTATCTGTGAACTATCATTAAAATCATCTCCAATACCTGAAGATTGGAGGATCGCCAATGTAACACCAATTTTTAAAAAGGGTTCCAGGGGTGATCCAGGAAACTACAGACCGGTGAGTCTGACGTCAGTACTGGGAAAAATGGTAGAAACTATCATAAAGAATAAAATTACTCAGCATGTAGATAGTCATGTCCTAATGGGAGACAGCCAACATGGCTTTAGACAAGGAAGATCTTGTCTTACTAATCTGTTATGTTTTTTTGAAGGTATGAATAAATAGGTGGACAAAGGTGAGTCGATTGATATAGTGTATCTGGACTATCAGAAAGCCTTTGACAAGGTCCCTCATCAGAGACTTTTGGCAAAACTAAAGAGTCATGGGATAGGAGGCAGTGTACTATTGTGAATCAGGAACTGGTTAAAAGATAGAAAGCAGAGGGTAGGGCTAAATGGCCACTTTTCCCAATGGAGAAAGGTGAATAGTGGTGTACCTCAGGTATCTGTGCTGGGTCCGCTGCTTTTTGACATATTCATAAATGACCTGGAAAAGGGAATAACGAGTGAGGTTATCAAATTTACAGATGACACAAAACTATTTAAAGTTATTAAAACCCAAGAGGATTGTGGAAAATTGCAAGAGGATCTTGATAAATTGGAAGACTGGGCATCAAAATGGCAGATGAAATTTAATGTGGACAAGTGCAAAGTTATGCATCTAGGGAAGAACAACCCAAACTATGGTTACACGATGCAAGGTTCTGCATTAGGAACCACCACCCAGGAAAAAGATTTAGGCGTCATTGTGGATAACATGTTAAAACCCTCGGCCCAGAGTGCAGTGGCGGCCAAGAGAGCAAATAGAATGCTAGGTATCATAAGGAAAGGAATGGAAAATAAAACAAAAGATATTATAATGCCTCTATATCGTTCCATGGTGAGACCGCACTTTGAATATTGTGTGCAATTCTGGTCGCCGTATCTTAAAAAGGATACAGCGTTATTAGAAAAGGTTCAGAGAAGAGCCACCAAAATGGTAAAGGGGATGGAAGGATACTCCTATGAAGAAAGGCTAAAAAGGTTAGGGCTCTTTAACCTGGAAAATTGACGGCAGAGGGGAGATATGATAGAAGTCTATAAATTAATGAACGGAGTGGAACAGGTAAACGTAGATCGATTGTTTACGTTATCAGAATATAGAAAGACTAGGGGACATGCAATGAAGCTGCAGGGTAAACTATTTAAGACTAATAAAAGAAAATATTTTTTCACTCAACGTGTAATCAAACTCTGTTACCGGAGGATGTAGTAAAGGCTGTTAGTGTAGCTGGGTTTAAAAAAGGTTTGGACAAGTTCCTGGAGGAAAGGTCCATAAACCATTATTAAGAAGAGACCCAGGATATCAATGCTTGACCCAGTACAAGCATTGTGGAACCTGTGTCTTTTGGGGAAACTGCTAGGTACGTATGACCTAGATTGGCCACTGCTGGAAACAGGATACTGGGCTTGATGGACCTTGGTCTGAACCAGTATGGCATATCTTATGTTCTTATGTGGAACCTTTGATTGCAGACCCACAAGGGGAAACTATGAAGGCATCAGGAATCAGCTCCTTACATTCTAGGACATATCCAAATTGAATGGTGTCTAGCACCCAGCGATCCTTGGTAACTCAGACCCATTCCTGAAAGAAGAGGTGAAGCCTGTCACCCACCAGAGGCACCAGGGAATGGGCCCCCAAACCATCATTTCGGGGCCCAGGAGGGTCCTCTTCTGGATGGGGCAGAGTCCCTGGGTTCACCTGTTCTGCGAAAGGACCTTGAACGAGCCCAAGGCCCTGAAGCAGAGGGGATGAAAGGTTTTCCAGGGCAGGATAGGAATCTGGCCAGGCTATTCATGGTCAGGTGGAGGCTGACGAGAAAGAGGCACTGGCTCGCTTCACAAGCTCCCGGGCCCTGTCTTCTGGAAGGCGGTAAGATTTTGTTTCTCTTAGGTCCTTCAGTTTCTCCAAATCTGTTTCATACAGGAGCTTCCCCTTAAAGACCAGATGATCCAAACGAGTTTTGGAGGATGTGTCTGCTGCCCAGTGATGGAGCCACCCTGGCGGCCAAACTTACCATGTCATACATGGCATCAGAAAGGAAGGCCACAGATGACTCCAAGAGAGAAGTATTATCATCGGGTGCAAGTGAGTGAATCCACTGGAGCAGGGATCGAGATGTCAAGCTGTTACGTAACAGGCACCACCATAGCAAACTGGCTCTTCAGCAAGGAATTGACCTTTCAATGCAGAACATTCTTTACAGGCCTTCCAAGGGAATGGTAGTCCATCTGGTAACCGCCATGACCTTGGGAATGTCAAACCACTTGCTGCGCTCTTTTTCCGGGAGTGAGTAGATCTTATAGACCCCTAACCTTTAGGCAGGAGTCGGGCAAGTTCCACTCAGACTGGATCACAAATTTGATCACCTCCAGTAATGGGAAAATAGTACTGGACTTCCGCACCCCTTAAAGAAGCGGGTGTACTTTTAGCTCCTGCTTAATATCGGAATCATCTATCAAGTTCAAGGTAGATGAGACCTTGGAAATCAATGTCGCTAGCTCCTCCTTCCAGAACAGGCAGATCATGCCAGTCTCTGCATTGCCTTCTGAAGGCGAGGAGTAGGTCCTCCTCTACATCAGAGCCCAATACTGATTCATCTGGGTCAAAGACATAGTTAGCATATCGGATAGCTCCCAACTGTTCCTCATCTTCAGGGAGTGACCTGCGCCGGGGAAGCTTAGCCAAAAATAATTGAAATGCTTCCGAGGGCACCTATAGGCCACAGGTTCTGATTTCCACACCAGAAGTACCAAGCCTGTTGCAAAAACGAAAAGAATTCCAGAGAGCCAGAGGGGACAATCTGGACTCCGGAAGCTCTCCTCTTAGAAAGGCTCCCCAACACCAGGGTGCATAGCCACCACGGACCCCCTAGAGAATGAAGAGTGGCTCACAGCATGATCGCCGGAGATGTCAGCCGGCTGAGCATCTTACCATTAGCATCATCTTGCACTTCCTGCCCTGAGGCAGGTAAGGGCAGACTAACTGTATATCCTCTGATTGAGACGGGGAAAGCATGCCCTCCAGGAGTGACTTAGAAGCTGCCAAACAAGAAAAGCAGAGTCCAGAATCCAAGGATGAGGCATCTCACCTGCCACAGGTCAAACAATGTTTTTTTTCCTGGAAGAAGACAGAGTTAGAGTAAGTATCACAAGAGTGTGCGCTAAGGCTGCATCAGCATGCAAGCGTGTGTTAACTGTGCTTTTACATAATGCACGTTAAAGGTGCTAGGGAAGGAGCGCACGTTGGAGCCACTTGGGCAGAACACATAACCCTTAGGCACACAGTAGGCAAAAACATTACTAAAGTGTGCAGAAAATGGCAGGAAACTCCACACAACGCCAACAGTCACTAGCAGTCCACCCCAAATTGCATTCCTCAGAAATGGAACCAGAAGCCCCCAAAAAGGACAATGACATGGTCAAGCCTTGGTACTCACTCCATGAGAGCCCCAGGTGTAGGATCCATGCCAGGCACAGCTCTACTCCCCTGGAACTGCTTCACTGGCTGGGTATATTTTAAACAGCACTGTGTGAAAGTGGCTGCCAAGCAGATCCCTCCGAGAGCCTTCTGCATTCTTTGGGAGAGAGCAGGGGGGGAGGGTGTGCCGAGGTTGTATGAGGCTGCTGTACTCTTCCAGATTCTTCCAATTTGTGGCTGCTCAACAGGCCCTTAAGATAAGGGCATGGAGCTGAACCATTTTCCCCTCTTATGACTACCAAAAAGACCACAGTATAGTGGAGCTTCTCACGATGTGCTCAAGTGAGAGAGTCATCTTTTTCGGGTTTAAAGTGGTCATTCACAAGCATTTAATCAAATCTCTTTTCCTCTCAGTCTTCTAATTTTCTACAGAAAGGAGAAAATCCATCCACCATCTGCTGAAGACAAAGAAATACTGAAGGGACCTCTGGTGGTTGAGGTGGATAGCGGCACAGGAGTGATGTCATTGAAACCTGGGCTTTTCATTGGTTCTGTGTGTTCACTAATCTGCTGGTAGGGGAACAGAACCTATTTGTCTGGACTGGTCTAGCAGGGTGATATGGAAAACCTGCTTGTGGCTGGGAGATTAACCATTCCAGAGAACACATGAGATTTAACATGAAGGTCTTTTATAGCAGGTACAGATCAGCTCAAACGTCTTTGTGTTTTTAATATAAATTGTGCATGCATGGCACAGCTTGTGGACATGTGTTTTAAAGAAAAACTGTGAAAACTTTCTTGAAGCAATTCAGGCACGCCAAAACTCTAGGGTGCAGCTGATCGATTTTATAATAAAATAGTACACTGCTGTGTCCATTTATGATCTATAAAATAATTTTCACTTTCTAATAAGACATTTGCATGCGTGCATGGTTGTGTGTTGTGTTGTCAACCAGGGTATAAACAGAGAGCTTTATTGGTCCAGATATTCCTATAAAAAGACATTAGGTACTTTTTAATTCTGAGACTGCAAACCGAATGTGAGTCATGTAGGCTTTGGTGTCACAATAAGTTATTCAGATTTCACACATCTGCTAATGGTCTGAACAAGAAGTTGAGAGATGTAAGTAACATACAAAAAGAGCGCAACCTTCCAAAATAGGGTTCCAGTATTTTCTATTTAATCCAGAGAAGCACAAGGGCAGATAAAAGTGCACCAATAAAATTTCAAGTTTCCAGTGCAAAGGCAAATTAAGAACATAAGTACAATCATACTGGATCACACCAAAGTCCATCAAGCCCAGTATCCTGTTTCCAACAGTGGCCAATCCAGGTCACAAATACCTGGCAGTTTCCCAAAAAGACACAGGATCCACAATGCTTGTATTGGGGCAAGAAGTGGATTTCAAGGGTCCTCTTTAATAATGATTTATGGACCTTTCCTCCAGGAACTTGTCCAAACCTTTTTTAAACCCAGCTAAAAACTTACAGCTTTTACTACATCCTCCGGTAATGAATTCCAGAGTTTGATTACACTTTGAGTGAAAAAATATTTTCTCTTACTAGTCTTAAACAGGTTACATTGTAGCTTCATTGCATATCCCCCTAGTCTTTCTACTTTTTAATGGCGTAATCAATCTATGTTTATCTGATCCACTCCATTCATTAATTTATAGACCTCTATCATATCTCCCCTCAGCCATCTCTTTTCCAGGTTGAAGAGCTCTAACCTTTTAAGCCTCTCCTCATAGGAGTAGCCTTCCATCCCTTTTACCATTTTGGTGGCTCTTCTCTGAACCTTTTCTAATAACGCTATATCCTTTAAGATACAGCGACCAGAATTTCTCATAAAGAAATCATTTTGCTTACCGATTAGCGCACACTAAAAATTGTTCTAGCTGCCTGAGTGGTCGATGACCCACAGAGGTTTGATGGTTGGGTTAAATACTGACTGACTGATATAAACAAGTGAAAGAAAATGCTTACAAAGGAGGAAATGACATGTTGCCATATTTTGATGTTATATGCATTTTGTTCAGTTTAAAGCAATTTGAAGGCATTAGATACTTAGTGCGCTGCACTACTATGAAGGGCCCAGTTTACATTTAAAGGGACAGTTGAAATTACATGGCTCAGCCAAGCCAGTTGCTTTAAAATTGTATGTTACTGCTACAACACCAAATGTTTGCCATGTATACTTTATCAACTCAGACAGACAAAAGAAGAGAATTACACAAAGATCTTTTTTTTAAACCATGGTATTTACTATTTGTTCTCAAGAGATAGAAACTGTTTGGGTTTGCAAACTATCCCTAGCGATGTGCAAGACATAATGTAAACAACTGAGTTCAATGTAAACAAGGAAAAGGTGGTATATAAATACTGTTAAATAAAATAAATGAAATAAATATACGTACAAATCTCACATGCACATTCGTTAAAGGATACCCTGAAAACTTGAACCTTTGCACTCTTCCAGAAATGACAGCTAAAAGCATTGGTTTACTTTAAATTTTTTATTTTTTTTAAGTCAAACATCTCAAACGGAGATACCTAAACTCTAACAGAGTCTAAAGCAAACACTACAACACATATTCCTGCTAGAATTTTGCAAACAAAATTCAAATCTTCTGTCAAAAGGTATGAATTATGCAAAATTCAGCATACTTTGTCAAAACAACAAGGCATAGTTTGAGTGAGACTTAATTAAAAATACAATACAGCATAAAAGTATCACAAAAAGTTCTACTCAATTATTGTATGCAGAATTCCATCGGGAGTAATTATACAGAAACTATCAGCACTAACAGTTATCTGTCTTGCTGAACTGGCAGTACTTCTAAAAGCTAAACACAACCATAAAGTGGAAAGTAATTTCTATTAAAATAAATTTGCAGGCAGATCCACACAGAAAAAAAGGTTTGCGAGGGCCCTGCCAAACTACTGGGTGTAAAGGACTTTAAGCTGGATTCCTCCATGTAACCTGTGCTTTCTGATGTTAACAAGCCTTTGTTAGTCTTGAGCTGCCTGTAAGATACAAGCAATTTTGCTCCAAGTAGAGTTGCCAAATAGCTCCAGATGTCTGACAGGTTAATACGCTCATGCATTTAAACCACTGCAAACAGGAATCATTAGTTCTGATCTCCCTAGTGCCTTCCCAATGAAAAGCACAACTACAGTTCATATATGCAGGGGGAAAACCCCAGACTGGATTAACCTGTCAGACAACTCCAACTGCTCCTTCTTGGATCTTTGCTTCTGCCAGTAGTGGACTAGCCAGCTAATACAATTAGCATTTATAAAAAAATAAGCTATGCAAATGTAATATTTCTAAACAATTTTTACCTTTTTTCCTTGTTTAAATAGCTCTTGCTCTTCTTCCTCATCGGAAAGGTTGTCATCAAAATAGTCAACGTCGTCATCATCCTGATCATCACTCCCCCTTTTGTCTTTCTCCATATCATCTAGAAAGGTTTCCATCTCGGCCAGTTTGAAAAACTTATCATCCACTGCTGACTTTTCTGCTGGTCTCGCAGCTGCTCGTCTGACCTTTTTCGTTTTCTTCTCCAGCTCATTGATGTCAAAGTCAACATCTGAGTCCTCATCGCTGGATGATTCTTTTCTCATTTGCCTGACTTTATTTTTGTTTGTTTCCTCATTTTCTTCCTGGGTTTCTTCACTGCTTTGATCAGATTCTCTCTCATCACTGTCAGCAGCACCCTCCTCAGAAACTGAATTGTCCTCTCCCCAGGCTTCAAGCAGTCTAAGGCCTTTGTCACTGATATTCTCGCACACAGCTTTCTGAAAGTAGTTCAGAACGGCAGAGTTCTGAAGTTCCAGCTGCTGCCAGATTTGCTCTTCATCAAAACTCTTAATTACCAGTTCTTTTAAAGGGCTCCCCTTCACCTCAGTAGGCTCTTGCTTATGAAAATCATACAAAGCCTTTGTCAGCAAAGTAAAGTCTGAGGCCAAGCCATCTTGCACACTAAAAATTTTAAAAAAAAGTAATTAAGGTATAAAATTCTCTCCAACTAAAAACTTGAAAATGATAAGCAAAATGAATTTTGCTTAATCCAAAGTTACAGTGCCAGAAAGGACAGGGCCAGGAAGGTGCAGGCTCATCCACCCTGTAGGATTCTTTCAGACAGTAAAGAACAATTCCATCTCCCCCACTCCACAATGCACAGTCTCAGTTTACTGAATTTGAATGAAGTATCATTATCACTGTTTTTCCAAAATAGTACATGCCTACACCATGGGCCTGTAAATCCCTTATTTTCAAAATAGGCACTATGTTTAACACAATTTGCAAATCCAGAATACAATCAAATAATGTTTTGGAGAGTTTCCTAAAATTCCAGTACAGTTATAAAGAATTTGGAACAGAGAAATCATTCATATTCAAGAAGGGCAAAGTGGACTATACAATCTCATATAATTTACCTCATGTTACATGTAGGGAGGAAAAAAATATAAGATATGACCCTGCATTTTTTAGCATTAAATCTCAGCTGTCAAATTCTAGACCATTCTTCAAGTTTAGCTAGATCTCTCCTCATGTTATCTACACCTTCCTGGGTGTCTACTCTGTTGCAGATTTTGATATCATCTGCAAAGAAGCAAACATTACCCAACAGCCCTTCCGCTATATCACTAACACTGTTGGAAACAGGATTCTGGGCTTGATGGACCTTGGTCTGACCCAGTATGGCATATATCTTATGTTAAAAAGAAATGGACCAAGGACAGATCCCTGCGGCACTCCACTGGTATCCTCCTTCTCCTCAGAGTGAGCTCCATTTACCTGTACCCTTTGTCGCCTCCCACTCAACCAATTTCTAACCCAAGCAGTAACTTTAGGGTCCATCCCAAGGGTGCTTATTTTGTTTATAAGTCACTTGTGCGGAACAGTGTCAGATGCTTTACTAAAGCCTAAATACATCATATCTAGGGCTCTCCCTCAATCTAATTCCCTGGTCACCCAGTCATAGAAATCAATCAGATTTGTCTGACAAGACCTGCCCCTGTTGAATCCATGCTACTTTGGATCCTGCAATCTGTTGGACTTACTATTTTCTCTTTCAGCAGCAATTCCAATAATTTACTCACCACCGAGGTTAAACTAACCGGCCTGTACTTTTCAACCAGTCACTAGTTTTCATAATATGGAATTTACAACAAAGAAAATGGAATGCGCATCCTAATCACTAAAAGACAGCCCAGCAAGGATAGGGAAAGCATGGGGGAAGGGGGCTGCATGATGATGAAAGCATGTGGACCATACCTCATGGAATTATTTTCAATCTGTCTGTGTGGGTGCATGCACATAATATGCGTTTTGTTTATGTAGGCGTGTGTGCTTGAGTATGTTGGCTGCATTTGTCTGTGACCAGGAGAGTACAGAAGAGGGGAGAGGCAGTATGAAACAAACAAACCCCACAAATTCCCTTACTGCTGTGGTTCACTACATCAAAGCATCAACGCTGCAGAAATGGAAATTATGCACCTGATAATTTGGATTCCTTGAGTCCTTACAAACCCCTCCTCATCGCCGGGATGAACCAAAGCAGAAGAGTAACCCAGCTGTTGGAGCATTAAGTCAAGACCCAGGGAAGCCAGGTTCAAATCCAACTGCTATGCCTTTTGACCCTGAGCAAGACACTTAACCCTCTATTTGTCTCAGGTACACGCTTAAATTGGAAGAACTCTAGGGACAGGAAAATACCTTCTGTACCTGAATGTAATTTGCCTTGAACTTCTGGGAAAGGGGCGAGCTAAATCAAATTCCCTTATTCAACTACGGTGGGATGCTGCCGAAGCATCTTCCAAAACTTAAGTTTCAAAGGTGGCCTCCCCTCTACCCTGAATATCCAAATCTATAATCCTAGAGAAGACATGATACGATAACTATGCTGCAGCCTAACAGATCTCCTTAGGAGTGGCTGAACCTTTCTCTGCCCAAGACGACATTTGGGCCTTCATCGAATGCACCCTCAAGCTCTTAAAAAACAGACAACTATGACTGATCATTTGTATGGCGTTACGAGGCATACACAGCACTGTACAGACATGTAAGAGATGGTTCCTACTCATCAGAGCTTACGATCTTGTCAAGACAAACAGCACAACAACTGAGAACAAGGATACATCTAGGGGAATGGTAAGGAAAGAGATGAAGCTTGATGTACAGATTCAGGTAGTTTTTCCAGGCATAAGGAGCAGCAAGGTGAAAAGATCGAAGTCTGGAGTTGTCAGGGCAAGAGAAGGGCATAGTCAGAAGAGATCTGCCAGAAGAGCAGAGAGTTTCCGAGGAGGGGTGTAGGGAGAGATAAGAGAGGAAAGGTAGTGAGGAGCAGCAGAATGAGTGCACTTATAGGTCAATAGGAGATGTCTGAACTGGATATGGAAACAGATAGGGAGCCAATGAAGCGACTTGAGAAGAGGGGTTATATCAGTGTTTCAAGGCTGGCGGAAGATTAGCTGCAAAGCTGAGTTTTGAACAGATTGAAGGGGAGAGAGATGATTCAGTGGAAGACCAGCAAGGAGGCTGCACAATTATCACAGATGCACGTAACACCACAAAAAAAAATTCAAAAAAGGAATATCAGAAAGGTTGTTTAATAAAACCTTCCCCGCTCAGTAAACAGCAGAGGCATTTATTTTTATATACTGTATTTCCGATGATCAGTGCAGTTCACAGAGAACATAAATATAATTAATATTGGCTGCGATTTTTTTCACGAAACAATGTAGTATAGTATTAATTCACTATTATGTTGGATTGTTATTGCATCTATGTATACGAATGTCTTTACCTGTACTGTAAACCGCTCTAGCGGCGTCTGGTGTTTGATATACCGCCCTATAGCTGACTATAGGGCGGTAGGTATATCAAACACCATCAATAAATAAATAAATAAAAATAGTCTAGACAGGAGGTGACTAAAGAACGGATAGGTGTCTTAGTAGTGTGTTCAGAGAGGAAGGGGTGAATTTGGCTGATGTTACAGAGAAAGAAGTGACAAGCTTAAGCTATCAGTTGAATGTGTGCGGAGAAGGGGGAGGGGGAGTCAAAGACAGCCCCACAGTTGCAGGATGAGGAAACAGGGAATAGTAAAGCATTATCCACAGATATTGAGAAAAGAGGAAAGGGGGTGGGTTTAAGAGGAAAAATAAAAAGCTCTGTTTTGGCCATGTTCAATTACAAATGGCAGTGAGACATCAAGGCAGCAATCTCAGATAGGCAGGCAGAGATCTGGACCTGGATTGCCAGAGAGATGCAGATCCGAGAGTCATCAGTGTAAAGATGGTACTGAAAAACATGGGAGGAGTTGAGTGCACCAAGAGACTGGGTATAGAGAAAGAAAAGTAGTGGACCCAAGACAGATCCTTGGGGTACACAAACTGGGAACAGGAGAATCCACCAGCATAAACAGTGAATGTGCAAGGGGAGAGATAAGAAGAGAACCAGGATAGTACAGAGCCCTTAAAACCAAGTGAAAACAAGGTATCAAGGAGAAGGTGGTGGTCAACAGTGTCAAAAGCTGCAGAAAGGTCGAGGATAAGGATCGAGTAAAGGCCCTTGGATTTTGCCAGGAACAGGTTGCTGGAGATTTTGGCAAGAGCCATTTCAGTAGAATGTAAAGGATGAAAGCCAGATTGCAGTGGATCCAGAAGGGCTTGAGAAGACAGAAAGTCAAGGCAACGGCGGTGAACCACACGTTCAAGTAGTTTAGAAACAAAGGGGAGGAGGGAGATGAGTTGATAATTAGAAGGACAGGTAGAGTCTCGTGACAACTGTTCAGAATACAGGCAGAGGCAATAGCTCCCTTGATCCACCTGGATAGGGTAAGCCTTTGATGCCGCTTCTCCTTTTTCACTTCATCAAACCAATAAAAAGAGGCGAAGTGCAGTGTCATGCACTTGGGAAGCAGAAATCCAGGGGAAATGTACGCGATAGGGGGCGAGATTGGTGTGCATGGACCAGGAGAAGGACCTTGGTGTGATTATTTCTGCGGATCTCAAGGTGGCAAAACAGTGCGACAAGGTGGTGGCAAAAGCCAGGAGGATGTTGGGTTGCACACAAAGAGGAATTACCAGCAGAAAGGAAGAGATACTAATTTATTTATTTAACATTTCTTATATACCGCCTTTCATGATATCAAGGCGGTTTACATTGAACAAACAAATTACATTGAACAAAGCATTGTAACTTGGAGATAACTATTTTACAGGGAACATGGGCAATGGAGGGTTAAGTGGCTTGCCCAAGACCACAAGGAGCACCTGTGGGACTAGAAACCCAGTCCTTCCAGCCCAAGGTTGCTGTCCTCTAGTGGGATTTGAACCCCCGACCTTCCAGCCTGAGGTACCTTGCCCCAACCACTAGGCCACTCCTCCACTCCACTGTATAATCCACTAATCCACTGTATAAGTCACTGGTGAGGCCTCACTTGGAATACTGTGTTCAGTTTTGGAGACCATATCTTGCAAAGGATATGAAAAGACTGGAAACTGTTCAGAAGAAGGCGACCAAAATGATTTGGAGCCTGCATCAGAAGCCTTATAAGAAAAGATTTGAAGACCTAAATATGTACACTCTGGAGGAGAGGAGGGACAGGGGAGATATGATTCAGACCTTTAAATACTTAGAGTATTAATGAACAAACAAACCTGTTCCAAAGACGGGGAATCTGTAAAGAGGGGGGGAGAGTGAGAGGAGCTGCTGGTGCCCGTGCTCATTGCTGATGGAGGAGCGTTGCAGTTCGGCCCCCCATGGCCATTTCAAAAGCTTCGGCCCACCACGGAACGCGACCCACGGGCAAACGCCCATGGTCTCGTGCCTGAAGGGGCAGGCCACGCCCCTTTGGAGCAATGAGGAGTAACAGAGGAGTATATCGGGCCCATGGGTAAGCGAAGGAAGAAGGTGTTTCCAACTGTGGGCACTAAGGCTATTAAGATCGGGGGCCCTATGGATCATCATCTACAGAGTGTCCAGGTAGAGCAGGAGGAACAGGACTTTACCCTGTGATCCGTGAATACCGATTCTGATATTTCTCCTAATGCGCTGGGTTTTGCCCTACCCAGTCAGGAAGTCATGACTGAAAGGGTTTCTCCTTCCAGAGTGGATAATCTGGGCAGAAAGCCCTCGTTGGGTGAATTGGAATTTCCTTCGTTGTTGGTTGATGAGGATAAATGCAAACAGTCTTCTCTTCCGTCTGTATTGGATTTTCCCACTCCTGTTCCGACATTAGTTTCCCCTGTTGATGTTTCCTTGAGGGACGTGTGGGAAGTGGTTGCACGCATGGAATTATCCTTGCGTGCATCCCTTTCCCAGGTCTCTCAATTCTCTAAAGAAGTGGTTCAGAAGTTGGGTGGTCATGAAGAGTCTATTATTAAAAATAATGCTGTTTTGAATAAACTTGAGGGGCAGGTTTCTGTTATGCAGGCTGCTGTTTCTTCGTCTATTAGGGATAATGTTACAATGCACCATCAAATAGAATCCCTGGAAAATGCATCACGTGTAAAAAATTTGAGATTTTTGAATTTCCCACGTACCCATTATCTTTCTCCTAGTATTTTGTTATATAAATATTTTAAGGAGGTTCTATTAATTGAAGATGATAATTCTATAAAATTTTCCTCTGTTTATTATGTTCCTTTAATGCCTACCACGGAAGCCTCTTCTCCTATTGCCAGGGATGCAGATAATGTTTCTTTATTATCTGCATCCCTGGCAACAGGAGAAGAGGCTTCCGTGGTAGGCATTAAAGCAACATAATAAACAGAGGAAAATTTTATAGAATTAACATCTTCAATTAATAGAACCTCCTTAAAACCCCAAGGGAGGAGTAGCCTAGTGGTTGGGGCAAGATACTTCAGGCCGGAAGGTCGGGGGTTCAAATCCCACTAGAGGACAGCAACCTTGGGCCGGAAGGACTGGGGTTTCTAGTCCCTCAGGTGCTCCTTATTGTCTTGGGCAAGCCACTTAACCCTCCATTGCCCATGTTCCCTGTAAGTATTAGTGTATGTTTCTCATATCCCCGCATGTTAAATATACCCCCCAATTGTGTTGTGACCGCTTTGATTGAAGGATAAGGCAGTATACAAAACTGTCTAAATAAATAAATAAAATTTATCTCACACATTGGATGTCTCAGCTTTTTTTGGAGTCTTCTACCGATGAGATTACTCAACGTGCTACCCTAATTGTTTCTTTTATTTCATTAATGGATAAAATTGAATTCTGCGGTTATATTTTTCTAAGAAGAATCAATTGTTCTGTAGTAGCACGATTCAGGTTTTTCCAGATGTGTGTAGACTTACTCAAAGGCAGAGGAAAGCTTTTCTTTTATTAAAATCTCGCACCCTGGCAATCGGGGCCTCTTTATTTTTGAAGTATCCGTGTAAGTGTATCTTGAATTATGAGAAGACAAAGTATGGGGTATGTTTACTAAAGTGCGGTAAACGTGAATAACGCGCGTTGTACGACGTTAACGATCGTAAGTGCAGTATAACGCGCGTAATCACGCGCCAACGTCATACTACGTGCATTAACCGTAGTTAACGATCGTAAAGCCCCGCGGCGCGGTAAACAACGCAGAAGGTGGAGAGAGGGCGGAGAGAAGGGGTCAATGGGCGGAGAGTGGGCGGGGAGAGGCTCCCCTCACACTAATATGCTGAATTTCAGAGCTCAAATCCAACGCGAATGAAAACCTGCTGTTAAAGGCACATTAAAGGGGAGAGAAACCATTTAGGTGTCAGCAATGTACAGCCCAGGCAGGAAAACCCAAAGAAAGTGATAAGTGTGATACATGTGCACAGAACAAAAGGGCACAGAAACACTGAAAATGACCCCAACAAACTGGATAAAAACAATAACCAAGTTGGTCAACAGTGGTATCAATGAGAAACACCCCCCCCCCCCCGAGTAAGCTCCATAGAACAGATAGAAACCGTGGAAGGGTCTATAATCCGTCCCCATACAAGGTGAATGGACCCACAGTGAAATAGCGCTGCTCAGGGTTTCCTCCACCACCAGACAGGGTGCCTATGGCATGCACATGTCCCGCAACAGCAGGGCGGGCATGTTGGAAAGGCAACTGGACAGATGCTGGAGAAGGGGATACAGAGGGCCGCAGGCGGCACATGTCAAGGTACCACCAGGGAATGCACCATCTCTGTGATAACATGGTGGTGCAGTGCACAAAACCACTGTAATCAGAAGCAGAAGGTCACAGGTTCAAGTCCCAGCTATGGATTCCGCCAACCCACTCTGCATATTTCACCCACTACTACAAAGTCCTAATACAGACAGAACCTTATTTGCAGATGACGTAAACATGCCCAAAACACCTACATTTTACCCTACAGACCACAGACTCCATAAACAGGCACATTACCTACAGCAGAGTCTCCCAAATGCAGTCCTGGAGGGCCAAACACCATTCAGGTTCCATGCTGCCTCTAATAAAGATGCCTGTGCTGCATATCTATGCACCACCCCCATGGTATGCAGATGTATCTCTTGCATAGCCATGAGGGACAGCATGAAAACCTGAACAGTGTTTGGCACACCAGGACTGGATTTGGGAAACACTGCCATAAAGCAGCAGCCAACAGGGGCAGACACACCCGCACCCACAGGCCCCATCATCCAAAGCCACCTGGAGAGGCAGGACTTTGGGCTTTGCGTGCATCTCCCAATACGAGCACCTGCATACCATAGTAATGCCACCATAAACCTCGGAATATGGTACACATCTTAAAAAAGGTTGCTATGATTACTGGCAGATAGCAATTCCTAGCTCAAGTACAAGTTTTCTCTGAGTGAGCTGCAGCATAGCAACCTTTCTGACGTCTGTGGAGTGTGCTACAGGTCCTGTGTCTGACAGTGTTTACCAACCTGTGCAGTGACACCTACAGTTTTGCGTACCACAGCCATTCCTGCACTGTGCCCCGGACCGTTGGGGGGGGGGGGGGGCAGGGATGCCCAACACCTCCATAGCTGCACAATGCTGGCATAGGTGTGGGGAGTGTGTGTCTGTCTATCAAGTGTGCGGTGATGGGTTTTTAGGTTTTTTCTGAATAATTGAAGGTCTTTGATTTCTCTGATTTCAATTGGGAGGTTGTTCCATAACGTAGGGGCGAAGAATGAAAAAGCTGTGTTACTTGTCTTCTGACTTGTCTTTCGAATAGAATCAGGGACTTGTATCGTGTGAAGGTTTCCTCTTCTTCTTGATCTATTTTCATGTGGGATGTTGATGAGCGTAGATAAGAAAGATGGTGCTATATTATTAAAGATCTTAAACGTAGTGACTAAGGACTTGTAGATAATTCTGCATGAGACAGGTAACCAATGGAGAGCGTAGAGAATTGGGGATATATGATCTGATAGTTTCGCTTTATAGATAATCCTTGCGGTGACATTTTGGGCTAATTGAAGTGTGTGAATATTTTTCTTAGAGGTCCCTTGAAGAATACCATTACAGTAGTCTAAATGTGGTGTTATAAGAGTTTGTGCTACGGTTCTGAAATCAGTGTTATCAATCAATGGTCTAAGTTGTTGGATTGTCCTTAATTTGAAATATGGCGAGTATAATATGATGTCGTCCGCGTAGATGTGGTAGTTGATTTTGAAGCGTTTAAATATGGAACAGATGGGTTGAAGATAGAGATTAAATAAAAGTGCCGAAAGGGCAGAGCCTTGAGGAATGCCCTGTTCTTGTGGAAATGGGGATGAGGCATTTCGATCTATCTGCACATATTGGGTCCGGTTAGTAAAATAGGATATGAACCATTCAAGGGTTTTATCTTTGATGCCTATTTGAGAGAGTCTAATGCACTGTTGCCAGTATTGGCCTGCCAATGTGCATAATGAGGAGCAAGGTACTGTGGGAATAGGCTGTATAGGGTGGCCTGACCTGGCTGCATCATCTCAAGGCATAGGGCAATGGCTCGGACATTGTAGTGCCCAGCCTCCACCTGCACGAACAGGGTGGCCATAGCATGTCCTGCTGGGAGGTCACTCTCACCCTGACTGAGCAGTGACCACTGCATGGCTAGGTTCCCCCATAGTGCTCTATGGCATTTCTCTCATGTGATATATATAGGTCCCCTTTTGGGGCCCAATCACTGACTTATCTGCTTGGTGTGTATGCTGACACCCCTGTTCTGGGTGCCTGCATCTCATCCAGGACCATGCACTCTGGACTAGCTGGCAGACTGCAGCTAGTATGTGTCTTGCTGAAACACCTCGCAGGGTGCAGCGGCTGGAGGCGTGCTGCTGGAGAATGTCAGATAATGTTGGGGGGCAGCTGCGCATTTCCAAGCCTGCCATTTGTCGACTATTGACCTATGGATGTGTAGCGCTCTGTCTGTCCCCCAACAGGACTGGGGATGATGGTCCCCTCTACTGCTACCATTGCAGTGAGGTAGACTGTGGATCTATTGGTGGCTAAACCTGTTCTGCACCCTGAGCCCCGGAGGGTGGGTTGTGTGGTGGATCATAATTCCCCCCACCCAGCAGGTAACCATGCCACCAACACCGGATATGCACTATTTTGGGTACATAATCGCCCATATAGACTAGACATGAGCGAGACATACAGCAGGACACCGATGTAACCACGGTGTGTCTAACGGAACTACAGACAACACACTGATGGGGACCTGCAGCATGGGGTATGGCAGTCATGAAAGGTGCTGTGGACCTGTTGCTGGCCACCCCACCTCAAACTCAGGGTGGTCACAGTACCCGCACAATGTGACTGTCTGTGGTTACTCTGTACCAGTGCCACACATTGTCTGTTCCCCCTACTATGCCGAGGTGCTGTGGGGCTGCACATGGTCAGGACCCCCATCAGCCCTAGGTGATGGGGGGGGGGGGGAACCGCGACATATGACCATCTGTACACTGCTGATTTGCATGTGCAGTACATCATGGGTGTGACTGCTCCAATCCAACCCTGTGAACCCCTGCAGATGGACTGCGTGGTGAAATGAAGCCCCTCTGTCAAATACACACAAGCTCTCCATTGCTTCCAATGCCACCCCGACATATAAACAATCAGGGACTCCCTCTGTGCCGTTCCCACCACACACCCTCCGCAATCCCTCTAAACAAAAGGGGCATTAAAAATGTGTGATACATCTCCACATTGAGGACATATCTAGCCAAAGGAATGTGAATGTACCCTAATGTGAGATGTGTGCAGCAGAAGGTGGTATAAAACATGATGCCGACGCTGCAAAATGTAGCAGCAGTACTAAGAAGTGGGGTTTGTAAAGTCCAGCTCCTGCTCACAGGCTCTGATAGGCAATAGGCCAGCACAATCAGAGATGGTAGCATTAATGTTAGGTGCAATACACCCTCAAGGATATGTAATCTACAGTGCCCACACCTGAACCAACGCACGTAGTAACGCTCGCCCACGCCGGAACCAACGCACGTATTCACGCCCGCAGCAACACACGTATCCACGCGCGGTGACACGCCCATAACAACATGTGGGTATGCACGTGGGTATGCAGCACTGATAGAGCAATGGCAGCCATGTCGAGGAAGCCAGCTTTCACACAGAGGGACCTCTATCTCCTCACTGAGCTGTTCTGCCTCCGCCAGCAGCGCTTATTTCCGGGCTCATCCAGGAGGCAGAATTTAGCCAGGGTCAGGAGGGCCTGGGAGCGTCTCTCACCGATACAATAGGAGCTCAGACTACCCACGTGAGGTAAGTGCATGGGGACAGGCACCCCAACTGATGATGTGGAAAAACACACCCTGTAACCAAAGCACAAAGAAACTATGCACTGCCACGGAATGTCAGGTGTTGCCGTGTCCAGCTGGTAGCAAGGTCTGGCACACGCCCAAAAACAAACCCCCCAGCCCCAAGGGGGTAGCTGCAAACATGGCAGGGGTGCACTACAGACCACATTGTTATGGTATGGGGCGCTGTTGCAGCCCAAGGATGTGCCCTATCCACAGGAAACCACAGGCCCACCACTCAGGCCAAGAGACAAACGGGGTCTGTCACTTGCCCCTGTCAACTAACACAAGGCCCAAATACATCCGCGGATGCTGCAGGCCCCATGAGAGGGCTCCATCCCCCATCCAAGTGCAATGTTATCTGGCCCTGTTTGTGATCACAAAAGACAAACCATAGCCCCAGGATGGTGCAGGCCCCAAAGGGGAGCTCCATCCCCCATCCATGTGCAATGTTATCTGGCCCTGTTTGTGATCACAAAAGACAAACCATAGCCCCAGGATGCTGCAGGCCCCAAAAGAGGGCCCCATCCCCCATCCTGGTGCTATGGAAACAGGCCCTGTTTGGGATTCCAAAAGACAAACCATAGCCACAGGATGCTGCAGGTCCCAAGAGAGGGCTCCATCCCCCATCCATGTCCACTGTTATCTGGCCCTGTTTGGGATTCCAAAAGACAAACCATAGCCCCAGGATGCTGCAGGCCCCAAGAGAGGGCTCCATCCCCCATCCATGTCCACTGTTATCTGGCCCTGTTTGGGATCCCAAAAGACAAACCATAGCCCCAGGATGCTGCAGGCCCCATCCCCCATCCTGGTGCTATGGAAACAGGCCCTGTTTCGGATTCCAAAAGACACACCATAGCCAAAGGATTCCGCAGGGAGCACTGCAGGTGACAACCACCCACCCCAGCAGTGGCTGATGGGCACTGGCAGATGTGTGGAGGTGGCACACAGAGATGTGCTGTGTCATGTCCGCTGGGGTGCACACACAGGGCACATGGGGCCCTGGCTGGACAGGCGTGTGCGTGGGGCACACATGGGGCTGTCCCTTGGGAAAGCATGGGGCATGAATGTGTCACTCAATAGGGGCAGGCACCTGTTGTATGAAGAGATAGATAGGTGTTGTGGCAGAGGACTCCAAAGTGTCCTTGCGGTAGCTAATGTCAATGTTCGTTGTCAACCCTACAGGTGGAGGACCTGCGTAAGAAGGCCAGGGAGCTGAGGGCACGTTACCCGCGCTTTGTGGCAAGAGTACAGCGCGAACGGATGGCGCAATGCACTTTATAATGTAGCCTGTGAAGTGCATTATGGGGTGCCTTCTGCGGCACCTTCGGTTACGCCACTGTGAGGGTGTGTTTGCTGGCAACACTACTGAACATAAGCAAAAACCTGCCTCCTCATTCACTACGTAATGTACAGGGTGATGCCTGGGCCAGCCTTCTGCATTAGGCACACTGGGGACTCGAACCTATGCTGCCTGTATCAGCGGTCAGTGAAGTAACCATTGTGCTACAGCTCTGTTTCAGTGATTTGTGTCTGTGCGCCTTCTTATGATTTACGCGCGGTAACGCGCCACGGCACCCTGTAACGCTTGTTAGTTTTTGGAACGCGCGTTAGCGGGAACGATGTACCGCCCACGTCCTTATTTGGGGTTTCTGTCTCTACCGCGGCTCCTAACGCGAATCACACTAACGCACTTTAGTAAACATACCCCTATGTGTTTATGGAATCTGATCAATTGGAAGTGTCCCTGACTAGTAAAGAAAATGGATAGAGTGTTGCTTCTTCCTTTCCAAGTAAAAAGGGCTAGTATAGTATATTTTCACAGGCCTAGTGTTTACCTATATTATTACTTGTAATTGTATTACTACTTATTGTTTCTTTTTCGCTTTCCTCATGATGTGGACTTGATTGTAATTCCTGTTTATATTTTAAATAAAGATTGTTACTAATTTAAAAAAAATATATATATATATACTTAAAGAGAAATAATGAACAAACAAACCTCTTCCAAAGACGGGGAAGCTGTAAAACTAGAGGGCTTAACATGAAGCTGCAAGGGGGTAAATTGAAAGGCAATGTCAGGAAATACTTTTTCACTGAAACGGTGGTGGATGCTTGGAATGCCCTCCCGATGGAAGTGGTGGGGGCAAATACAGTGACAGAATTCAAAAAGGCATGGGACAGACACAGTGGATCCCTTTACAGCAACAGGATAAAATCAAAATAAACTTAACTACATTTCTCAACATACAGGGGTGTCCTACACGGAGCGATGGGTTCACCCCTAAAACAAAGACATGGGGAGAGGTGGCCTGCATGGAGCGGCAGGTGCACCTACTCTTGCCATCTTACTGGGCAGACTAGATAGACCATACTGGCCTTTATCTGCCGTCATTTACTATGTGACTATGTCTTCTGGAAGGATACTGTGACCCTTAAATCAATCTTTCAAGACCCTCTGGATGCCAAGGAAATACAAAGTTATACTGCCATTATCCTCTACTGCTCCTTAAAATGCTATCAGAAGTGAAATCTCTTATTGACTAAGAAGGTTAAAAGCTAGCAAACCATCAAAAACACTCTTCAGATAAGCACCAATAAAGACAAATCTCAATGAAATCCTTTCAAAAGGCAGACACGCCACCACATCCCTGCTTCTAAAAACAGGACAGCCCAACCATTAGGCAAACTAGGCAATCACCTAGGATGACAGGGTTTTTTTCTTGGGGGGAGGGGGGTAAGAGCAGGGCACTCAAAGCTAAACAACAGATTCTGACAGCCATGCATAAGGCTTAAGGTTTGCCTAGGGTGCCAACATCTTGAACCAACTCTAGGGCTGGTCCTGGTTTTGTCACACTGCCAGTGCACACTTTTCAACTTGTTTAACTCAATGTATTTTTTCACCAGGTTATCTTGACCCCATCCTGTTACATTTTCAGAATTATTTGGCCCCCAGAGAGACACATTCTCAGTCCCTTATAAATAACTGCTTTCCAAAATCCAATCCAATGTGTGCCTTTGAATCAGTGCTGCCGACAGCTGCTGTGTTTTCTTGGCAGTGTGACTGAAGTAGATTGCTAGGCCTTTCTTCTGAGACAATGGAGGGTTAAGTGACTAGTCCAAGGCCTGAAGGAGTACTAGTGGGAACTGAACCCTGGTCTCTTGGTTACCAAGCCAGTACACAACCACTAGGTTACTCCTCCACCTGTTACGTTATGAAATTGCAGACAGGAGAGTTACAAAGAAACATACAAAAATATTTCTTTAATGAGAAGGCTACCTTTGTGCCAGGACAACAAAGAGGTGCACACGAGCATATGTTCCCTCTCTTATCAGATGCTCTTCTCCCACAGTGGGCATTTTCTTTATAATCATGCAACAGGCTCAGACTAAAAATGCATGTGCTTACTATATCCCCACAATACTGATCTACGATTGCCCTATATAATGTTACCAGATGTCTCCGATTTTCAGGGATTGTCCCCAATTTTACAGCTGTGTCCCTGACTCCCACCTGTTTGGCAACCCCCTCTATCCCCAATTCCAGCAATGGGGACAGAAGGGGTAGGAAAAACAATTATTTTCAATTTAGTGATTTGCATAACCAGTTATTAGAATTTACATCCTTTATTTTTACATTTTGCACAGTACAGGAAATGCATCGCCGTTTCTACTTCTCTGACATTTGTCTGCTTGGAATACATATTGCTGCTGTCATGGGATAGATGGAGAGGGACAGGGTAATGACTCTTCTTCCATGCATTGCTGCTCAAACCTGGGAGAGGTCGGGCATTTTAAAGCATAGCAATGTCTGGGACAGCCTTTAACGGATGTTCTGTACCCTTATGAGAATTGAAGAGTGTGAGCCCTCCTCGCCCCCATTCAGATTCCACGTCTATTAAGAGCAAAGCTAAAGAGCGCCAGTTTTCCTGTCACTAAGCACGCGATGCTCCTTCCCTTGGCTACATGCAAGAAACCCCCAGGCTCACCGACCTCCCACTAGGTCCAGAACAGGGTCTCTCCAAACCTGTTGTCCCTCTGTCCCCAATGCCGCCTTTACCTAAGGAAGCGCGCAGGCTCGGCACTTGCTACCTCCAGCGCCTGCAAACAGTCTTCTAACCGGAACCGCACAGCCTCCGTAGCAGCCATCCTCTCCTGACACACGCCGCCCTACTAGGACTGCCCGGAAGGAACTCGCTGCTCGTGGAGATCCGAACGGGAAAACGCTACCCCCCTAGGAAACTAGCTCCCATCTCAGAAAGGTTCCCAGGGAGCACAGACTGCACGCTCTCACGGGATTTATTCTACCCCGCGAAATCAGACTGTAGCAATGTTGACGTGATTCGCGGCGAGTGGGGTGGAAGGAGGAAATGGAGACCGTCGTAGGTCCAGGATTTCCTTCCATTTAACGTTGCATTTGTCTCAGTGCAGCAGCCGAACCCTCAGCGGACTCACTGTGACGTCATCAAGCGAATCACTCTGCCTCCTTTCTCCTTTGCCCGTCCTGATTGTCTCCGACGGATGACGTACAAGCATGGAGGCTTCCATTCTGAGGGCGGCAGGTAAAGGGTCATTGAATCTGAATCGAAAAGCTGCTCACTTTTCTGTAGCTTAGTTTTGTCACATGTTCATCCGCGGAGTTTGCGTGCGCGTTTTAGGTTCCGGTTCTGAAATAGTTATGAGGAGTCTCCAAATATTAAGGTTATCAGGCTTTTGGTGAGCAAATCTGGGATACATGCGGAATAGGGCACCAGGAATTGTAGAGAATCAGTTCTGTTCAACCTATATCAGCAATATCACTTTCAGAATGGGACCACATTTGGATGGGCTCCCAAGAGGCTTTGTATTTAGTAATGTTATTTTTCAGAAAATTAAAAAAAAGCTTTTAAATCTTTAGTGTCTCTGGTCTTATTTTCTGCATTTCTCCCGTTTTATCCACTTCTCTCCATCTGGTGTTTTTGGATTTTTTGTTTATTTTGGGCTACTGTCTCTGGTCTCCTTCCTTTTGGTTTTCCATTTCTGTTTTTTTTTTCTTTGTCTCTTTAGTCAGGGGCTGCCCAAGGGGGGGGGGGGGTGTGCAGGGGCCTCATTTGCATAAACATTTGCATAATGTTGCCATACACTAACCTTTAGTAAACATGTCTCTTAATGAGTGTATGGATAAAGAAAGACTAGAAGATTTCTACATTACTATAATCCAGTGCCAACCGTCAGGCACATTAGGAACTACTACAAACACTGCCCATTTAGAACCAATAGCAAACCCGCCGTATCCTAACAACACTACCAGGACTCACAAAGCGCCAGACCCTACCTATCAAAAGGCAACACTGCAAATATTAAACCAATACATTTCAGAGAATAACAATACATGACCTACTGGGGAAAGAGAACAAGTGTCATTGTCAAATAGGAATTACATAAACAGAATACCTCAGCACAGTTACACATGCAGAACATAGACCATCGCCAAACAAGGAATCACAATTTAGAAACAGGAAGACAATAATTAAACTGGGAACCCCAAAAGCCAAACTTGGAATGTACAACAACACTGTAGAAATAAAACTATAAATTAATATCCTCTTGTACTAAACAAAGCGCAGACGTTAATGATGCACATTTCCCAGAGCTGACATATTCCAGTTAATAAATTCAAAATAAAGAGAGATTTTTCTACCTTTTGTGTATTTTTTTTCAGTTGCAATTGCTCCAGCCACTTTCTTCTGGTTTCTTCGTGTCTTCTGCTAACTCTCCATCGTCTGCTGTCCATTTGTCCTTTTTTTTTTTTATTCTCTCTCTACAGCTACTTTAACATACTAATCTTTCTCCTTTTGCTCTTTCCTCATTCCTAGTTCATCCACTCAAATTTTACCCCTCCATCCTCAATCCCCACTTACCCTCCCAATACCCGGCCAATTGTAGATTTGTCTTCCCTCCTACACAAAATATTTTTCCCCTCTCCATTTCACTCTTCCAGCTACATCCCATTGTAATCCTCCCCCAACATCAGCTCCCTTCTAGTTCCAGCCCCACCCAGCATCCGCTCCCTTCTAGTCCCCGCATCAGCCCATTTCCAGTCCTAGCCCCCCATCAGCCCATTTCCATTCCTATCCTAGCCACACCATCAGCTCATTTCCAATGCCAGCCCCCCCATCAGCCCATTTCTAGTCCTTTCCTAGCCCCACCATCAGCCCATGTCAAATCCTAGCTCCCCTCCACTCAGCCCATTTCCAATCCAAGCCCCCCATGAGCCTACTTCCAGTTCTAGCCCCTCCATGAGTCCATTTCAATCCAAGACCCCACCACAGCCCATTTCCAATCTTAGCACCCCCAACAGCCCATTTCCAGTCCTATCCTAGCCCCTCCATCAGCCCATTTCCTGTCCTAGCCCCCCTCACAGCCCATTTCCATTCCAAGCCCCCCTCTCCATCAGCTATTTGCTGTTCAAGCCCCCCTTCCACTCAGCCCATTTCCATTCCAAGCCCCCGTCCCCATCAGCTATTTGCAGTTCAAGCCCCCCCTTCCACTCAGCCCATTTCCAGTCCTAGCAGCCCCCCATAGCCCATTACTACTCCTAACCCCCCATCAGCCCACTTCCAGTATTAGCCCCCCACCATAGCCCATTACCAGTCCTAACCCCCCTCCCCATCAGCCCATAGATTAAAAAAGAAAACCTGGCTGCTGCTGCTGCTGCCGTGGCAGCGGCAGAATCAAGTGTCCCGCGGGGCCCCCCCATGCCCGGCAGAGCCATCCCGGCATCAGCTCTCAAAGCGCGGGCTTTTCAGAGCTGCAAAGGGAGAGTTTCCCTTCCTCGTGGGTCTGTTAAGCCTGCTGGGGCTGATGGGGAACAGGAAGTCCCATCAGCCCCGGCGGGATTAACAGAGCCGCGAGAGAGAAACTTTCTCTTCGCGGCTCTGAAAGCCACCTCTGATAGAGCTGATGCCGGGAGGGCTTTGCCGGACAGGGGGGCTTTGCAGGACGTTTGATTCTGCCGCTGCCATGGCAGCAGCAGCCATTTTTTTAAAAAAAAATCTATGGGCTGATGCAGAATGTTGTTTGCGCGGGGCCCCCTGAAGCGCGGGGTCCTGTGCAAACAACATTCTTGCTCAATGGATGGGCCGGCCCTGTCTTTAGTGAATATTTCATTCCCGTTCCTATGCTTTCTTTTGCCATTTTTCCTTGTTCTATCATTCCTCCCTTTTCCCCCCATTTCTCTCCACATTTATTTTCCTTGAGGTCCTCTTGTCCCTCCATCAAGTGGGGAGTAGTACGGCGGCAGCAGCAGCAGAGTAACTGGGAGGGGGGCAGTGGGCAGCATTTTAACGTCAAGAGGGAAGGGAGGTAACCAGCATCAGGAAGAAGAGAGCAGGACAACATTGGGCAAGAGAAAGATATAGAGAAAGGGGCGACATCAAGAGGGAGGAGACTGAGAGAACAGAGAAAAGGAGAAATATCGGAAAGGAAAGAAGGTGGGAAGGCACAGCTCTGAATAAAGAAGGTGAGGAGAGAGAAGCGCCTTAGAGCAGGTAAGAAAACTGGGCAAGCAGCACCAGACATGAGATGGAGGAAGCAGTATTGGATGGGCTAGAAAGAGAGAGGAGCAGCAAAAAGAAAATGAGGCAAGGGTCAGGCAGGCAGAAAGTGACAGAATTTAACAGGAGACAGTGCTAAGCCTGATGTGGCATCCGTAAATCTCAACTTTCACCTGACCTGCCCCCCCCCCCCCCCGGCTCCAATCTATTCCACAAGTCCCACTCTACTCCCTCTAATGCAGTCCCTAAGTCCCCATTCCCTGCTGCCCCCAAGTAACATAGTACCTACCCCTGACCCTACCCCTTGAGTCCCCAGGCTCTCTTCTAACCCCACTGCTCCCCACTGGATCCTCATTCTCTCCCATGTCACCTCTTGACTCCCCACATTCTCTCCCCTAAACCTGAAGGTCATTGCTCCACTTCCTCTGCCTGTCAAAAGAGAGGGATAGTATCTTCTAACCTGCTGTTCTTGCCGTCTCATTCTCTCTGTCTTGCACAATTTAGGTCAGCTGCTTCTCTTGCTCCTGCCCTTGTCAAACAGCTGATGTGAGCTATGCTGAAAGGAGATGAGCCAAGTGTAGGAGGAGTAGGTGCAGCTTTGTCTCTGCTGTTCTGCTGGCCATTCTGCATGGAGGGGGAAAGAATATGGGGCCGGGCCTAGTCCAGGAGCAGCACTTAAGATAGGGCCAGGGAAAGTGATCAGGAGCAGCATGGGGACTGTAGCATAGAGCTGGAGACCATCTTGAAGGAATAGGCCACAGTGACTGGCAAGCCGTGGCAGCTGGGTCAGGTACAGCTGGAAAGTGACAGGGCCTCATACTGGAGAAGTCAAGGTGGGAGATGGATCAGATCATTCCTAATGAAGGCTGTCCTACATCGACCTCGGGTGCTGGATCTACATAGGGATCTTAGATGAAGTAGCCAAGCTCACCTTTTTTCCTGTAGACTGCTGCTCTTCTTGACATTGACACAAAGAATCTCCCTCCCTCTATGCAAGCAACAGGAATAGTATTTAATAGTGCATTATCTTCCTGTGCCACGTGGTGTCAATCTGGCCCCGCATGGAACAGGAAACTGATGCTTTATTAAGCCTCACTCCTCCTGTTGGCTTACAGAGATTGAGAGGGCAAGCAACATGGGCTGCTTACAGCAGGGGAGGAGGAGTGCAAGTTCTATACCACTGTCTGCACTATAATCGGGGACAGGAGAGCGCTATACTCTGAGGAACCAAGGGGACACTGCTCCAAAGTCCAGGACAGTCCCTGAAAATTGGGGTCATCTGATAACCGTACCAAATATTTATTTGATAAAGTTATCAGAAACTGGTTCTTTTGTGTCAAGCTCATATATATATGCAGGAAAGGTACCAGAGATTTATGTGAAAACTCTGAAGATGTACAGCAGAACAGGGATTGTGGAAAATTTTTATTTATATTTATACAAAACTGTCTTAAATAAATTTCCAGATGCTTGATAATACCACCATAGGAACGCAAAAAGGTTTATACATGTGAAATATTGAAAAGAGAGCGCAGAGGAGGAGAACGCAGGGAAAGAAAAACAGGGAATACGATGCTCTGATACAAAGAGGTCTGAGGAAGGAGAGGAAATGTCCACAACCATAAATCCAGAATCCCACTAGTACTCCTTGTGGCATTGGGCAAGTCACTTAACCCTCCATTGCCTCAAAAATCTAACTTATCAATGTCCCTGCCTAATGTACATTACCAAGTTTAAGTTACAATGTAAAACACTTTGACTGAAATGATAAAGCAGTATAAAATAGCTGTTAAATAAATAAAGTGAAATTGTTCTTACGTAGTACAGGGAAATATGTATGTTAAATTGAAATTATATTTTGAATAAATGGGCTACATTATTACTTTTTATATGTATGTAACATTTGCTACTTACCATATATTAGCACATGTTGAAGTATTCCTTAACTTCACAGTGTATATATGTGAAAACAAGGACCTTAAGGACTATCTAATCTGCTGAACTCCATTCCCACTATAGTACTTAAGACCCCATTTGATTTTGGGCTTTTTCCCTTTTTACAACCAGGAATCCTCTATATGTATCTCATAGGTGCCAGCCCTGTGGCAATTCCAATATTGAGTCAACTTCTTCACTGCTTCTGGGAGGAGGAGCAATTTGTGTTGCGTTTAGTACTCCCCTCCCCATTCATTTTGAAATGTCGGGTCCTATGGCTTTTTCCATATTTTCTTAAATTCTGCTATTGTGTCTGCACCTCCTCTAGCAGATACAGTTCCTCAGATTTCTAGATTTATATTATTGTAATTGTCATCTGATCAGAACTGGCTGAATTATAGGACTAATTTGCAATGCCAATCATGATTTTTTGGATAATCTCTTAAATTACATTTATTTTTGCTCCATCTTTTATTCTAAGCTTTGTAAAATGCTAGATTTATTGTTGCCATTTCATCCAGTGCTAACAGTTTGTTTTACAATAAAATCATACCCTCTTTGTATATGATTTTTATTATTTAAGCAAGTATCTTAGGGGTAGTCATACTTTGAAGACTGTTATATATTAGTTTCTAAAGCTTGGGATCCACTTGCTTTTCATGTCCTATGAATCATGAAGTACTATTTGACTCTTGCTAACATGTCTGCTCTCAGGAATTGGTTAAATAATTTTATAAATAAGTTAGCAGCAATGCTTACACATAATTAATTCTAAATGTTATTTCTAATATTTCATTTGAAGTACTGAAAATTACAAAGGCATGATTTTTCTTTTGTGTCTCAAAACTTGGGCCTGATTCTAAGTTTAATTACTGTGACCCTGAGTGAATCATTTAACTTCCCTATACTCAAACTTGTGTTTTTATGCACTTCCCTCCATCAACTCCCATCTGCTTACTAAAGTGTGCTACCTGGTAGTGCAGGATTTAATATGTGGTAAGAGCACCATGCTAAAACGTAGCAGAGGCCCCTGCATTAAAAATCCCATGCTAACTGGGTTCTGTATGATGGGGCAGGGACTGGGTGGGCCAGGTGCCAAACAGAGGCATCGATGGCAATGCCACGTTGGCATGGGCATTATTAGATTACGCTAACCATGCTTGCTGCCCTTAGCACGGGTGCACTTGACACCACCACAGCAAAAAGCCTCCAGCAAGCAGTTAAGTTGTAATTGACATCTGGGAGTCATTGTCTGCCAAAATCTGCTGTGTAACAATGCATGATGCCATATTTTTATGATGCACATCCCTGACGATTCTTCAAGCTTGCTCATTTTCTAGGTTGGCAGGCTTGAAGTACTGCCTTAATATAGTTTGCCCTATTGCTGCAGGCATTTTGAAGCCGTGAGGACTAAAGAAATAGCCAATTCAGCATTGCAAATCTTTTTTAAGTGTAGTAAGTGAGCACAGAGAATTAATTCCTAAATGTAAATAGATAGACTCTACTTCATCTTCAGTAACCTTTCATAAAATGGTATTAAATTGTTGCAGGACTTTTCACCAGGCTGCAAACTTTAGTTCCAGCAGTGCGAGCTTTATCAGTGTCACAGTCCATGAAGCAGAATGTTCCCAATTCATTGTGGAAACTGGGTCAACTCAACCATATTGCAATTGCAGTACCTGATTTGGAAAAGGCTCGGTCTTTGTATCAGGATGTGATGGGAGCTCGGGTGAGCAAGACTGTCTTGCTTCCTGAACATGGTGTCTATACTGTGTTTGTGGAGCTGGGAAACACAAAGCTGGAGCTGCTGCATCCCCTGGGAAAGAACAGTCCTATCACAGGCTTTCTGCAGAAGAACAAGGCCGGAGGGCTGCATCATATCTGCATTGAGGTATGACATGCTTCCAGGTATTACTTAAAAAGCTTTCTTTTCTTTCTTCAATATGTTTTTAACTTTAAAGGAAAGCATTTTGAGAATTTTCTGCCAAAGAGTGGCACGTGGTATGTGTATATCATAAATCAAATTCTCTTACTATTATATATTGCGTTTTAAATATTTACTGACCTGTTACAGCTGTAAACAAGAAAATATCACTAACTATATACATGACACACACAATTCCAGTCTTTATGAACTGTGAAATCAAGAATAATCTATCTTAGAAAAATCCTACTTGAAATGGAAAAATTCTGCTGATTGGATACTACACAACATGTACCAAGATGTACTTTGTAGAAAGTGGATGGGTATACACACAATTTTCAGTATTTGCAAAGAACAATATGGTGTTCTTTGTAAATCCAGTAAAAAAAACCCTTTTTGTCATCCTCATATCATACACAAAGTTAAACACTGCATTGTATGGTTCTCAGTACTTTAAGTTTAGTTAAATTGTGTGATGATGGAGGTAAATAATTATCTCAAACCCACAGACACTTATATTGTCTTCTCATACCCTCCCCATACAGACATACATACTGCATATAGAGCACCACTCGCCATATAACATTCTCCTGCTACCCAACTTAGACTCACTTCACAATGCCGCTTCTCTGCACACCCCCAACACAGACCTACCTGACTCACAAAGCAATGAGGAAACGTGCCATTATGTCACACTAGAAGCGTGCACGTCAATTTGTTGAAAAGCTTCCTGGTTCAAAAATGAATGTGTTGAACCAATAGGAGTTTACCGATGGCTTATTTTGATACTCGCCTTAGTGATACAGCACAATCTAATCTAACTCCAAAATCTCTAACTTCATCAAGTGGAAAGCATGCAATACTGTTTACCAGGACTGGCTAAAAATATCCACTCCATTAACCTGACTTCTCTTAAATTGATTGGTGAGTAATAAGTATCTCTTTTTTTCACCCTTTAACTTCAGTCTGCTACATCTTTCATTCACGTGTTAAGACTCATTCTTCTTTCAGTGCACTAATATTTGTACATTATCTGCATATAAATGCAATGTCATACTTTCCAGCTAAGGACCTTAATTAGGTTAAAAGCAATTTTTTTCCAGCTGCCAGTTTTTTCATTTTCCATCTTAATTTTGTGACGTATTACATTGACTAGTTAAACTTCATCTTGAGCATGCATCAGACTGTTTTTAGCTTAATATCTAGGCTTTGGATCTATGACTTATTAATTATTCTTCTACTTTTGTCCTTTTTATGATATGCACAGTAGCTTCTTGTAAACCGCTTTTGCATTCTGTTTTGGTGGTATTGCTTCAGCAGTCTTATAGTTAGTGCTCTTTTCTATCAGGCTGAATACCTTCTATTTTCAGTCTGGTTTATATTGGTTATACTAGAAGCACTCATGAAATAGCAATCATAGTTATGCGGGGGGAGGGGGGTTGTGCTATGTACCACTATCACAAGAGCACCTAATGGCCCATCAGAGTTGGTATAGAAATGGCTCTGAAAGGAGTTAGTCTATTCTTTTGACCACATGAAATAATTGCAGCATCAGGCATGATGAACAGAGGTACATGGAAGAAAACGGGAGCATTACTGAAAACTGTTCAAGCTGGATCCTTGATGAGACAGATAGTGAGAAGTAGGAAGAGGTGCCTTTTAGGAAGAATGAACAGAGAAACAAAGCTTCTTTGAAATAACTAAAATTATATCAGGAGCAATAAACATAACAAACATTAAATTTGTATCAAGAGTAATATAAAAGGAAACTAATGTGCTGCAAGATAGCAAAATTGAGGTAACTAGGGAGAGACTGTAAGACTGCTTGTGCTGTACTTAGTATCTTTTACTACTTAATGCAAATATATACAAATTATTTATTTGTTTTCAAACAATGTTAGGCCACCAATCCAGGTTTCTAAGTGACTTACAAACCTACATATAAGATAATCATAAAAGCAATCAATACGTTAAAATGTAATTTAAATGATGTTTACCTACTACTGTCATACCTCCTGCATTTGGGTGATCAGTGTGCAGTTTGTATTTGAATGATCTTTGTTCTGGGCCAATGATAAAAAAAGATTCTAAAAACTGAGCCCATATTTGTTGCACAAAAAACAAAACAAGAAATTCTATGGAGCCTACCATCTGGAGTGCATGCAACACATTGAATCCCCCCCCCCCCCAAATGTACCCATTCACCAATAGATAAATACATTTTAATGTTAATTTGTCTTTTTCCTTACTTCTGCTTTAACTGTTTCTTTTTTATTCTTTCCAACCCAATGGAAATTGTAAAGAATTATACAAAAGGGGTTAAAAATATCTGTCTGTCTGGGGACAAAATAAGTCTCCAAAACAAATATCATGGAATGTGATAAAGCTCGGCATGTGGGAAAAAGGGAAGCAATTTTGGATTTAGCTCCTGGATTTTTTAGTGGTAGTTGAAAGCGAGTTACATTCGGATACAGTAGGCATTTTCCTGTCTCTGGAGTGCTTATGATTTAAGTATATATCTGAGGTAATGGAGGTTTAAGTGACTTGCCCAGGATCACAAGGAGCAGCATTTGGGATTCAAAACTGGCTTCCCTGGTTCTCCTGCTGCTGCTGCTTCTCCGCTTTGGTAAGAACTAGTAAAAAGGCACATTCTGTTTGAAAGTAGGCCAAATCGGAGTTGCAGAGAAACAAGCTCCTCCAGAAAAAGTGGTGCAACCTATTTATGGAAGAAGGAGTTCCAGCTTCTGTAACATAGAAATCTACATAGGGTGAAGCATAGCAGTTAGGAATTCCTCCTTTCAACTGCCTCTCCCAGTTCTCTACTCACCCAGCCCGCAAAAAGCCCCACAGCCAAAAACTATCCCCCCCCCCCCACAACCACCTTGCAAACTTTTCCCACTCATAAAACCTATTTCTGAAATTGCCCCACCGCCAAAAACTACCACTCACAATTGCCCTACCACTCTGCAAACTGCGTTGTCCTTAAAAAAAATACTCCCGACAATTGCTTCACCCTCGCAACTGCTCCTACTCCCAAAAATTGCACCCTGCACATACGCACACACACACTCTCTCAATGTCCCACCACCCTCAGCTACCCTTCACAGACGTAACAAGGTTAGAATTGACAGGTGTCTGCCTTTTTTTAAGGATTTTGCTGAATTTTACATTAATGTCCAGAAGCTAGAAGGATGGTTAAACATGTCTAGACATTTTTTAGAGTTTAAAAACTATGTGCAGATCTCCAGTCCTCCCATGTATGAATGAGCCTGCCCTGTCTCCTTAGGGTCCAGCCAATGGGAAGGCTGTGGGAGTAGAGCACTAAATGCTCCTCTAGTCATTGAAAGGGAGGAGGTGAGCTGGAGGAAGTTCTGTGCTGTAGAAGTTAAGTTTCTGCATGTGGTGGGAGAAGGAAGAGAAATGAAGCCGCCGCCGCCACCCCCCCCCCCCTTCAAAAAAAATTGCTCTAATGCATTTATGTATGCAAAAGTAGTTCAAACAGCTGCAGCATACACTTATTGATTAATTGAAGCATAATAATTATGGCATTGCACTTTTCAAATAATACTCCTTTTTCATCTTCTCTCCCAATCACAGAGGTGCACAGAACCAACATAGATACAGACACACACTTACACACATGAACACATGCATGCACCCACAGGCACATATTGCAATGCCCTTGCTTGGGCCCGAAGGCTTACAAGCATAGAGCGGCCTTATAGTGTCCCTTTAAATAAAGCTTCCCTTGTTTGTCACCAGAGGGATTCTGGGACTTGTAGTTGGCTTACTTATATAAGGACAAATGTAGTTGTGAGACCGGTGGTTTAAGGCAGCAAGAAAATTTATTTTTTTGCGGGATTCCAAGGCATTAAAGCTCAAAAACACAAAAGCCAAAGGATGCTTCTCCAACATAAGAGTAAATCAGGTTAACAGAGGAAAATGCAACAAAAACCTTCTATCACTGGGCAGCAGCTTTCATTCAAATAAACATTCACAGAGCATAGCTTCTTGTGGTCATTCCACGTATCAGGTAAACTTTTTAACAGCTGCTGTTTTCTTTTCCAAACCAAACTTTTACTAAAGGCAGCTTCTGGGCTTCAGAAGCTCACATACTTAGTAGGACACAGTCTTGGCTTTTTCCAACTCTTGGCAGTCACAGAAATTAGTCACTATATTGTTTCACAGTCTTTCAACCCTGTTCAACAATGCTCAGTTCTCCTTTAGACAAAAAGAGCAATCCATTGGTGACAATTCTGACTCAGCTTCTGTCATACAAGAATCCACCTGCATCTCTTCTATGGACACCGGGTACTTCTTACTTCCACCAGTTTTATAAACTTGCCCAGCCTTCCTGTCTTCTAAAAACTCTTGGAACTGCTTCAACAGCAAATCACCCTGAGAAGGCACACTTGTATTGGGAGGGTAAAGCTTCCTCTCTGCAAACAGTTTTCTTAATGCTTCTAGTGTTAAAAGCTCAGTTTCTCTGCTCTTATCTGGGTTTCGGTTCTCTTTATACATAAAACTATCCACCCACCTCTTAGCAGACGTTAGGACTGGCTCCTGGACACTAGCGGAAGTAAACTGTTTCTCTGCAAGCTGTTCAGGTTTACATGTACTGGCTTTACTTTGGGGCGGGTCTCTCAGGCAGCTACTGATTCCTTTCCTCCTGATATCTTTCAGGCTATGGAACTCAGCCTTCTGGTGCCTTTCTCCACTCCTTCCCAGGTAGCCACTCTCTTGAAAGTTTCCTTGGAACCTTTCTCCCTTTCCAGGATCTCTCAGAGTTTCTCCTTCGTGTGCCTCTGTTGCTCTGTCTGCTCTGGCTGCAGATCTATTCCTTTCCAGCTTCTCCTGGACCTGCTGGCTCTGCTCTCTCTGCTGCATCTCCTGTGTGTGTGTGTCTCCCTTCTCTCTTGTGTGTCCTGTGTTTGCTGCCGGGCACTCCCTTGCCTCTGCACAGGTGTGACCAATCATTGAGCAAGCTTGGCTCTACGTCTGAACTAGGGCGTGGCATGGCCTCAGCAGAAAGCTGAGTTTTTTCCTTGCCTGCCTTGCAAACACTGTGCACAACTGAACTGTCACTTGTTTTAAAGGGATAAACAGGGTTTTCTTCCACTTCCATCTCTTCCTGGGGGCTCTCCTCACCACAATATATGCAAGCATACACACACGTGCACATAGAAACATAGCTGAACTGACACAGAAACACGTATATATGCATACAAACATGCACAGACATACCAGTCCACAGATATGGCCAAACAAAATAGAAATAAACATTAAAAAAAATATATATATATACAAATACATGCAAGCATGCAAAGTGGATTGGAAAGAATTCCATGAGCAATGCTCTACACGCTTTCCCCTCTCATTGAATATGGAAGTCTCCATTGTAAAAGGTCAATTGCACAGTAACGTGTAAAGGAAACCTACTAATAGAAATGCACTGCTTCCTTATCATCCTACTAGACCAGTCCAGGCAGGTGGGTTATGCTCCTCAGCCAGCAGGTGGAGACAGAAATGAGCAGCTTTCAGTAATGTCATCATTTGGCATATCCTCTGATGCAGCATCGAGAGAAGTCAGTATTGTCTGCCTATTGCAGGAGGCAAGGTGTATAGACTGGTCCAGCAGTGCAGATCGGCCTGTCTCCTCTGGCCTAGGCTATGTTTTTGGGGCCTATTTGCATAGACCAGTAGGCCTAACATTTGCTCAAAGCTAGTATACACCCCTGTCTCCTTGAGCCCACGGCTTGCCCTGTGTCCATCGCTGCTACCCTTGGGTACCTAGTGCTTGGTAGGCTGGAGAGCAGTCAAGAGGACTCCACAAGGGCCCCTGATGGAGGATGATAAGTTGGGCTAGGCCCACCTTCCCTGTTGTTGTCCTCTATCCAGTTGCTTGGATTTGCCTTATTTTTTTCTAAATTCTTCTTCCTCCCCCTCCCCCCCCCCCCCGATTGATTTCACTTGGACTGTATTTGGTTCTTCCTGCTTGTAATAAAGTGGCTCTAAATTCCAAAGAAAAGAAAGAGAGCCTTATTTGGCCGCTAGCTGTATTGGGGTGGTTGGGCAAGCCTCCTTGAGTTTTCCCAGCCAGCCCAACAGGTGCTGGGATTCTCCCTTTGAATTTCCCTTTTTTGCCACGGACTTGCTGGGGTTCTTCAGTAGTGTTTTTTTGGGCATTCTTTTTATTTATCCGTGCAGCCTTGCTATGATCTTGCCTTTGTTTTTGGAGTATGTGACCCTCAAAGTGGTTTTCCTTGTGGCTGTTGCATCCTCCAGGCAAGTATCAGAAATGTAGACCTTGTCCTGCAGACAAACCTTTGGTCATCTTGACAGCCTCTGTCTCCTTATGGACTGTCCGTCTTTTCTCCCAAAGGTGTTGTCTCACTTTCACTTCAACCAGATTGTCGTCCTGTTCTCCTTTACGGAGAAGGACCTTTGGGCAGACCCCTCTCTGTATCTAGTGAATGTGAAGAGGGTATTGATCAGGTACTGGAGATCATTAATGCCTTCCTTTAATCAGACCATCTTTTTGTTCTCTTCAGTGGTCCAAGGCAAAGTCAAGCAGCTGACAAATCATCGATTGCCTATTGGATTAAGAGTCCATTGGTTCAGCATACCTTTTAATTGGTAAACATGAGCTGGAGTGAGTCGGAGATCACTCTATGAGGGCATGAGCTTCCACATGGGTAGGGTCGGTTCTGGTGTCTCCAGAGGACGTCTGTAAATTGGCTACCTTGTTGTCTCTGAGCAGAAGATGCCTTTAGCAGGGCATTTTATCCAGAGTTTTGTCTTCCTCACACCTAGGGTCCTGACTGCTTAGGTATATCCCACTCGCCTAGACTAGTCTAGTAGGAAGATAAGGAAGGAGAAATTTTACATACATGATCATTTTCTTTCCTTGAATACTGCTAGAATAGTCTAGGATTTGTCCTGGTAGACTATTCCTACAGGTTTGAAGTCTGACTGCTGCTGCTTGATTGCATGACCAGTCTCGGTGCCTAACGTAGAGTCAATTGTGGTAAGAGAGCCAAATATAAGTTCTATTGATGGTTTCAAATTATGGTTGTTGATTAATAGCATTATAGTTTCTGAGTTTTTTGATCTTTTTTACTACTTAGGAAAGGTCATACTGGCTTTTCTCCATTTTGCACCAGAGTATATACCTAATGAGGACATCACTGAAAGTTGCCCAAGTCTGCCTTCACCTGCTGGTTGGGGAGCATAACCCACTCATTTGGGCTGATCTAGCAGGATTCATGGAAAGACAATAATCAGTTATGTAAAATTTCTCCTTTGCTGGGACATCTTCTGTCTACGTATTATCCCTCAAAATTAATTTGTCTTTATGGTCACGTTTTTCACCTCAGGAATCATGTTCTTATTCTATTGAGAAAGTTATTGACATGGTGGTTAAATTCTGTGCACGGAGTTTTCAGAAAAGGTGATTAGACAGGCTCCTTTGGTCATGTTCACAGAAAAGTAAGCTTCCCAATGCTTTTCCCAAGAGTTTTTCTCATCTCCAAACCCACAAAATTTCTCCTTTCTTCTTCAAAGATAAAACAGAGCAGTATCTCTGAATGAGACAAGTCTCAGGCCCAATTGTATAGAACAATGTATTATAGCTCATGCTGTACCATAGCTCACAATGTACATAGTTCAACCTAATCTAATACACTAAACCTCTTACACGCAACTCATGACATTTTTTCACTGCATGAAATACCCTTCCACTACTTTTGATTGTATTGCTGTGACACCGCCTTGATTGTAGGATAAGGCGGTATAGAAATACTGTTAAATAAATAAAATAAATAAATAAACTTTATCTGTCTTTTTCTGCTCTCTTCATTTAGCCCAATGTCATAGTCAAACGACATATTCCATGAGATTTCCTGATGATCTTTCTCACTGTAAATGATAGTAATATGATTTTCCATTATGAAAAATGATTCATACTTGAGTAATAATGACTTGGAATTTGTAGCGTTAACTTGATATTTATGTTGTCTTGCTAGTTGTAGGTACTTATTGGATCCTGGGATATTACAAAATTTATCAGCAGACATTTGATCACTGATTCCTAGCGTGCAAGTCTCAAAGATATTGGCATTCTTTGAACTTCTTTGTAGTGCTTTTCCCTTCCCTAGATATGCAGGGAGCTTGTTTTTAGAGCAGCAATTGTTTAATGTCATCTTGGAGATGGCCTTGGGTTTTGCCCTTTTGCATCTGCTGCAAAGGGATTGTTTTCCCTTGATAAATATTGAAATACTATTTATAAAAAGACTATTTCTCTTGATACAGTGGAGTTTCATTTCTTTATTTCAGAATTAAAACAGGAGACCAAACTAGGGAAAAATAGTTCTATTCTCTGTAGGCCCGAGAACATGTACTACTGTTATGAATAATCCAATTAAAATAAATAAGAAGCCGTTTGTCTTTAATCTGCTTGTAGGATTAGTGGCTATTTATTAACTTACACAAAATGTCTAGCCCTTTATATCATGTATTCCTTTTTGTGTAGCAGAATTGGAAGAAGCATCTGTTCTGCAACAAGCAGGAACTGGCTGGGAACCTGAGAAAGACACAGCCTGCTTTTGCTACATTTTGATGTCTGTTCCCTGGCAGTGTTGAATCTAATACAGGAGGATTTCTTCTTTAATGCTCTAGTACATCTCCACCTACTCCAGCATCCACACTTCAGCTGTTCGAACTTACTGTTCCTAGTGCAAGAAGTTGATGTGTCGAAGTACATTAGGTATATAATTGGCATTAAATAATTCATCAAACCTAGCTATCCTAAATCAGTGTTGTACCACCATTTTTCATTAGAAAGGGGATCAACTTTAGAGTGATTATTGGTATCAGCCCTGTGGTCAGATGGTCATTAGTGATGATTAAAAGTCATTAGGGCTATGGCTCTTCATGTAATTGCAGCGATCTGAAGGTTGTCAGTCATCCTGACACATTTTATTTATTTAATGGGTGTTCTATACAGCTTTATCATAGATTTAAAGTGGTTCACATTGAACATGAAACAAACATATGTTGTAAGAGTGAAGTGTCATTTCATTTCTCAAGCATACATCAGAAACAGCTTTATAATTGAACTTGGCTTTTGAGATGCTACTGTACCTTCCTTATACTGAATTGGCAGAATAAATGACTCTTCCTGTTTTATTCTGCCAATTCACGACAAGAAAAGTATAGTAGTGGAAAAAGACCAACTGAGCCTAGCTATTAGTGTTCACATGGCCAAGGATGTATCTGAGCTGCAAGCGATACAACATGACCACTTGAAAGATGTCACTCATTTATCCAGAATAGTTTATTTCTCCTTGGCATGCTGTCATCTCAGATAGATGTGAATGAAATAGGGTTCATATATGCTCAACCAGTGCCCCTTCCGTTCTATATATAACCACAAAGCCATGCAATAATTTTTCCTTTTCGTTCCTCCAGTTTAGTCCTCTACGTCTGGATAGTGTACCTCCTCCTGCAGCTTGGAGACTGGGCATGACAAACTCGTAACATCACTGGATGTAGCCTGCTGGTCTCTCCCATCAGCCCCAGTGTGTCCAGTCTCCATGCAGCAGGAGGACGTAGTGAGCCTAGGTGCTGGGCTCACTAGAGAAACTAATAAGGAGCTAGTTAGTTAGGGTTTAAATTTTAAGGGCTTTAAATTTTTAAAGGCTTCAATTTTAAATTTCTGAATTCTTAAATTTTTGAATTCTTTTATTTTGGGTATGGCTCTTTAAATTTGTTCTGTAGCGGTTCATGTGTATTTAAAAAAAAAAAAAAAAAAAAAAAGGGAAAAGACCTGCCCCTGCCAAACTGAGCCCTCTCTGTTTTGGTCCGGACCTCTCCCTCCTTAAAGGCACGGGGGAGAGCATTCTTAGACCGGCTCCCGCGAAGCGGCAGCTCGCAGCGCTGGGAACGGCACTGTAGAGCAGGTGCAGCTGAGCGCATCGCAGTGGACGTCGCTCCGGTAGTGGCTGAGCGATGCCGCGGCTGGCAGGGGCTCCAGGCTCCAGCTCAGCGGTTTTGGGGAAGAGCTGGCAGCGATCAGGATACAGCCGGGTGAGTTTCTCGGCCAGCGGTGAATTTCCCCGTTTGCGCCAAAAGTTCTCTTCAGCAGCCGCTGCCATCTTGAACACGCGGTTTCGCCGAGTGTCAGTCAGCAGCGGCCGCGATAGCGGCCCAGAGTGCAGCCCCAGGGGTTGGAGGAGAATTATAGTGGTAATTCTCCCAGGTTAGTTAGATTCAGTTTGGTTAGCTATTTTCTGTTCAGTTTCTTTCAGTTTCTTTGCCTTTTTGTTTGTTGATTTTCATTTGTTTTCTTAGTCTGTTTATGTCAGGCCTACTTAGGGTCTAGCCTTGGGGGGCTTGTATCAGGCATTTAGCTGGTGCCAACACTCAGTTTTCTTTAAAAAAAAAAAAAAGGAAAAAAAAATAAGTTAATTTATACTAGGTTATATTCTAAGGGGCTGCGAACAACTCATGTCAGCACGCCCACAGTGTGTCGTCTGCGGCACCCATAGGGGCACTGTTGCGGACACGGGCATTTGTCGGGGCTGCGCGGCCGTCTCGGCCAGTGTGGAGCAACAGATGGAGAATCCTGTTGTTCCCGCTTCCCAGGTGTCCGTATCGGGAACGGAGGGAGACACGTGGGTGGCGGTTCCATCCACTTCTGGCCCGGAGGCTCCTTCTGGGGACCCCAGTGTGGTACAGGAGCTGTGCTCCAATCCGCAGATAGGGGAGGGGATTTTTGTCCAGACTTCGTCTTACTCATGCATCAGGAGTTCTGTCTCAGATGCCAAGGGAAGGTGTCGAGGCCCTTGCCTCTCCCCTCAACTGATCCGCAACCCAAGTTGGAGGATGGCGAGGAGCCGACACCTAAACCCCCCAAAAGACCTCACCTACCGGAACTCTCCACTTCAGAGTTGGGGTGGCAGGAGTTGGCAGAGGCAGAGTTAGAAATGGAGGCCGATATGGAGGAGTTAGAAGAGGGGGAGATCCAGGAACCTGAGGATCAAGCCAGGATCATCAGAGTGTTCCGGAAGGATGAGTTGATGGCCTTTATTACGGAGTCCCTTCAGACACTCAAATTGGCTACTGAGCAGCCGACTGAGAAAGACGATGGGGAAGATCCTATTATTCAGGCGGTGCGTCAGGCGCAGGTGGTCTTCCCGGTCCACAAGGTGGTGGATCGGATGATCCAAGATGAGTGGGATCAACCCGAAGCGGAGCTCAGAGGAATAAGGACTATGAAGAGTCTACATCCCCTGGCGGATAAGGACACAGAGAGATTCCGTTGTCCGAGGATTGATGCTGCATTTTCCACGGTTACTAAAATGACCACTATACCAGTTGAAGGTAGCGCTGCTTTAAAGGATGCGCAGGATAGGAAGGTGGATGGTTTGTTAAAACAATCCTTTGAAGCGGATGCGGTGTCCTTGCAGGCATCCATCTGTGGAGCTTGGGTGGCGAGAGCCAGCCTTCGGTGGGCTCAACACTCAGGCAGTCGGCTCCTTTGGAACAGGAGAGTGCAAGAGAGCTGGAGCATTTAGAGTCAGGGGCGGCGTATTTTATGGATGTGCACTATGACCTGATCCGGGCTTTGGCACATAGTATGGCTTCGTTGGTGGCTGGTCGGAGATCCCTGTGGCTGAGGAATTGGGCGGCCGACGGGTCTTCTAAGTCACGCCTCAGTAAGCTCCCGTTTAAAGGGAAGCTGTTGTTTGGGGAAGACCTTGACAAGCTGGCTAAAGATTTAGGGGAGTCCAAGGGTGGAAGGCCTCCTGAGGACAAGCCTAAGCAAGGCAAATTCTCGACGGCCTTTCGGGGTCAATACAGAGATTTCAGGAGATTTAGCACTTCCCCTTTTGGGGGTATCCAAAGGGGAAGGTTTGCTTCTCAAGCCCAAGGGTTTCAAGGAGCAAGTAGAGGGTTTGCAGCGGCGTCCGGAGGAGCCACTCAAAAGCCACAATGAAAGGAGGCGGATCCCGGCAGAAGGTCAACCGATCGGAGGTCGGCTCTGGGGTTTTCTTTCTGCTTGGACCCAAATAACGTCTGATCAGTGGGTGCTGGAGATCATCCGCGAAGGTTATGCACTGGATCTGGTGAAGCCGGTCCTGGACTCTTTCATGATGTCACCCTGCAGAGGTCACCCAAAGATTCTCGCAGTGCGACAAACGCTGGATTGGCTCTTGCAGCTGGGGGCCGTCGTCCCAGTGCTGGTGGCAGACTACGGCATGGGGCAGTACTCCATTTATTTCGTGGTGCCAAAGAAAGACAGATTCCATCATCCAATTTTGGATCTCAAGGAGGTAAATTGCTGTCTCCGAGTTCCACATTTCTGAATGGAAACCCTGCGATCCGTCATGGTCGCAGTTCGTCAGGGGGAGTATCTGACATCTGTCTATCTCACCGAGGCGTATCTACATGTCCCGATCAGAGCTGCTCATCAAAAGGTTTTGCAGTTCGCACTTCCTTGGGGGCATTACCAGTTTCAAGCGTTGCCCTTCGGGCTCGCAACGGCTCCGCGGGTGTTCACCAAGATCATGGTGGTGGTCGCAGCCGCCCTAAGAAAGGAAAGGGGTCTTGGTTCATCCATACCTCGACGATTGGTTGATTCGAGCAAAGTCCAAACCCGAGAGTGAAAGGGTCACGAAAAAGGTCGTGTCCTTTCTGCAGGGGCTTGGCTGGGTAGTCAATCCGGCCAAGAGCCAGTTGATTCCGTCTCAGGTTCTAGAGTATCTAGGAGTCCGGTTCGACACGCGGAAAGGAGCAGTATTTCTGACAGAGCAGAGAGCCCAAGCTCTTCGGCAGTTGGTGAGGAGTTTCAGAGCTGCTCCAGCGCCCACGGTGTGGAGTTACCTGCGGGTGCTGGGGACAATGTCAGAGACCTTGGAGGTCACTCCGTGGGCCAGATTCCATATGACACCTCCTACAGCGGGCGTTGCTTCGGCGTTGGTCGCACCAGTCCGACTTGTTGAACAGGCGGCTCCCCTGCCCGCTGCGGGTCAGGCAGTCCCTGCGGTGGTGGCTTCTACCCGCTTCACTGCGGTCAGGAAGGCCGCTGGAACAGCCGGAGTGGATCCCACTAATAACGGACGCAAGTCTCGCAGGTTGGGGAGCTTATTGCAGAGAGGAGTTTGCGCAAGGTGTTTGGAAGAAAGCGGTTGGTCCATCAACCGACTGGAGTTGAGAGTGGTATCTTTGGCTCTGCAAAGCTTCAAAACCACGGTGACGGGGCGAGCGGTACGAGTACTTTCCGACAATGCCGCGACGATGGCCTACATAAATTGGCAGGGCGGTACCGGAAGCGTGGCCATGGAGGAGGAGACAGAGCGAATGTTCTCTTGGATAGAGCCTCGTTTACAAGTGATTTCGGCGGCCCATATTGCGGGCAAGGACAAAGTTATGGTGGATTTTCTCAGCAGAGTCCGAGTGGATGCAGGAGAATGGGAGTTGCATCCGGACGTCTTCGAGCAAATAGTTCACCGGTGGGGAACTCTGGTCATGGATCTGATGGCGACATTCCAGTCCGCGAAGTCGAGTTGTTTCTACAGCAGGCGAAGAGAGGCCATGTTGGAAGGGATTGACGCCTTGATACAGCATTGGCCGGCGATGGGTCTTCTTTACGTCTTTCCACCATGGGCTCTCATCGGTCGCGTGGTTCAGCGGATCGAAGCCCATTGGAGAAGGGTGCTCTTAGTGGCCCCGGACTGGCCCAGGCACTCATGGTACGCTGATCTGGTGAGGTTACTCAACGGGGATCCGTGGAGACTTCCGGATTCACAGAACCTGCTGAGGCAGGGACCGCTTAAAATGCCCCGGGTGGATCGGTTCTCGCTTACGGCCTGGCCATTGAAAGGGCAAGATTAAGAAAGAAAGGTTACTCCAGATCAGTTTTATTTTATTTATTTATTTACATTCTCTTATATACCGCGCTATTCTGCATCAGTGCGGTTTACATTGAACAAACTGAAATTACATTGAACAGGGCATTATAACTTGGAGATAACTATTTTACAGGGAACATGGGCTATGGAGGGTTAAGTGGCTTGCCCAAGACCACAAGGAGCACCTGTGGAACTAGAAACCCCAGTCCTTCCGGCCCAAGGTTGCTGTCCTCTAGTGGGATTTGAACCCCCGACCTTCCAGCCTGAAGTACCTTGCCCCAACCACTAGGCCACTCCTCCACTCCAGTTATTGCAACCTTACTGCAGGTGCAGAAATGGTCAACGTCGTTGGCTTATGTGCGCATCTGGCGCATATTTGAAGACTGGTGCTCGAGATGTCAAATCTATGCTGCTATGGCCTCCACCCCTTTGGTATTAAGTTTTCTACAAGACAGATTTGAGAAAGTCCTGGCCGCCAGTTCCTTGAGGGTTCACTTAGCAGCCCTAGCATGTGTTAGAGGTAAAGTCCAAGGATTGTCGCTAGGAGCTCACGTTGATGTGGTACGTTTTCTTAAAGTGTTGTCCCGAATGCGTCCCTCGCGTAGAGTTTTGGTTCCCCCGTGGGACCTCAACTTGGTTTTAGGGGCGCTCGTAAAGAGTCCTTTTGAGCCCTTAAGCCAAGCTTCCGTCAAGGATTTGATGTTAAAGACGGTGTTTTTGGTGGCTATTTGTTCGGCGCGGCACATTTCTGAACTGCAGGCCTTGTCATGTAGAGAGCCCTTTTTGTGCTTCTCCAGAGAGAAGGTGGTTCTGTGGCCAGTTCCATCCTTCTTGCCAAAGGTGTCTTCTCCGTTTCATTTAAATCAAACGGTTTCTTTACCGGTCTTACAGTCGGAGGTGGAACCCTCCTCCGATCGAGGGTTGCATCGCCTGGGCATAAAAAGGGTGTTGCAGCAGTATTTGGTGGTATCCGAGTCTTTTCGCAAGTCAGATCGTCTGTTCGTCTTGTTTGGAGGTCCCCGGAAAGGGGAGGCGGCAGCGAAAGCTTCCATTTCCAGGTGGATTAAGGAGACGATTGTCTCAGCCTATATTTTGCAGGGTCGTCCGGTGCCTGTAAGTCTAAGAGCTCACTCCATTAGAGCGCAAGCAGCTTCCTGGGCAGAACACAGCCTGTTTCCGCCGGTGGAGATTTGTAGAGCGGCCACTTGGGCCTCGCTTCATACCTTCAGTAAACACTACCGTCTTGATGTGCTAGCGGCGAATGATGCCTGTTTCGGGTTGACGGTGTTGCGCGCCGGCTGGAAGGGTCCCTCCCGTTAGTACTGCTCTGTTACATCCCAGACGTGGAGGACTAAACTGGAGGAACAAAAAGGAAATTGAAATTACACTTACCTGGTAATTGTAGTTCCTTGAGTGACGACAGTTTAGTCCTCAGTCCCGCCCAGGGTCTATTTTATTAACAGGGCAAGTGTTACGGAGCGTCATGCAGGTTTTCAGGTGAGTGTCGCCTTCACTTTGTTGTTGTTCTCATGCTTACTTCTTCTCTCTTCTCCCTAGGTTCTGGTTCAGCAGGGAGCAGGGGGATAAAGGGGTACATCTCACCCTTATCTTGTAAGGGGAGGTTAATAGTTTCATAAGTGTCTGGTTATGCTTTTTATTTGAGATAAGATTAGCATTAAGATGTTAGCTACTTGTTTGTTGCTCTTTTGAGTCTGCTTTGTCAATAGTTCACTGGGGCTGATAGGAGATTCCAGCAGGCTACATCCAGTGATGTCACGAGTTTGTCATGCCCAGTCTCCAAGCTGCAGGAGGAGGTACACTACCCAGACGTGGAGGACTAAACTGTCGTCACTCAAGGAACTACAATTACCAGGTAAGTGTAATTTCAATTTAATAGCCACGATTACTAACATGACTGTTGCCTGACCATATGAAGGGGCATTTTACATAGGACGTACTGGGCATCCGAGGATGTTCAAAGGTGGATGCCTGGAAAAGTAATGCAATGACATAACTGGGTCTCTAGATGCTCAGGCCAGTTGTAAATTGGAAGGATGGACATCTGTTGAAATGGAGGCCAGGCGGACTAGGCAGTCATACATCCAGCCCATGCGTAATACAGCGACGAGGACATCCAAAGATTGATAGGCACCAGGGCACCCAGAGAGCAGTGATGTTATGCCAGTAAATAATAGCTTCATTGCGCCAGAGCACCAGGGCGACTGAAGAAGGTCGCAGGATGGCCAGGAGGCTCCCGAACATTTTAAGAGTGGAGAGCAAGAACTTCTGCTGTACTCATCCTCGCAAGCGAGGAGCTCTTGTACCCCGCCCATGGCATATGCATGGACTACTACTACTGTACTACTACTAAGCATTTTTATAGCACTATAAGACATACGCAGTGCTGAACAGACATGTAAGAGACAGTCCCTGCTTATCAGAACTTACGATCTAGTCAAGACAGACAGCACAATAGGTGTAGAGAGGGATACATCTAGGGGGTATGGTAAGGAAACACAAAGGAGATCAGGTGAGTCAAGATCCGAAAGCAGCAGTGAAGAGGTGAGTTTTCAGCCTGGATTTGAAAAGGGCCAGAAAAGGCACCTGACGTACAGACTTGGGTAGTTTGTTCCCAGGCACAAGGTGTAGCAAGGTGAAAGGAGTGAAGTCTGGAGTTAGCAAAAGAAGAGAAGGGCACAGACTGAAGCAATTTGCCAGAAGAGTGGAGTTTCCGGGGAGCGGTGTAGGGAGGTATAAGAGAGGAAAGGTAGTGAGGAGTTGCAGAGTGAATGCACTTATAGGTCAGCAGGAGAATTTTGAATTGGATGCGGAAACAGATAGGGAGCCAATGAAATGATTTGAGAAGAAAGGTAGTATGAGGCTGGCAGAAGATTAGCTGTGCAGCAGAGTGTTGAACAGATTGAAGGGAAGAGAAATGATTCAGTGGAGATCAGCAAGGAGTAGGTTACAGTAGTCAAGATGGGAGGTGATTAAGGAGTGGATAAGTGTCTTAGTAGTGTGTTCAGAAAGGAATGGGCAGATTTTGTTGATGTTATAGAGAAAGAAATGGTGGGAGCACAACCCCAGAGGAAAGGGACTGGACTGGAGGGATGCTTAGGAACGGCAGGTCTTAGCTATCAGATGGATGTGTGTGGAGAAGGAGAGAGAGGCATCAAAGGTGACCGCCAAGGTTGCGAGCTGAGAAAACAGGGAGGAGACTGAGGAAGTTTTAGGGGGAAAAATAAGAAGCTCAGTTTTGGCCTTGTTCAATTTCAAGCGGCGGTGAGACATCCAAGCAACAATGTCAGAAAGGCAGGCAGAGATCTGGGTCTGGATTGCCAGAGAGATTTCAGATGTAGAGAGGTAGATCTGGGAGTCATCAGCATAAAGATGATACTGAAAGCCCTGGGAAGAGATGAGTGCATCAAGTGACTGGGTATAGAGAGAGAAAAGGAGTGGACCCAAGACAGATCCTTAGGGTACACCAACTGAGAGCGGGATAGCAGCAGAAGAGTATCCACCAGAGCAAACACTGAAAGAGAGATGGGAGAGATAAGAGGAGAACAGGGATAGTACAGAGCCCTTAAAACCAAGCGAGGACAGGGTATCAAGGAGAAGGTTGTGGTCAACAGTGTCAAAAGTAGCAGAGAGGTCAAGAAGGATGAGGACTGCCGAGAGGTGCAAGCTGTCTAGCATGTGATCCGCATGATGATTCACCATTAAGTGCTGCTGCGGAGCCAGGGCTGTGGCATTGGCCGAGATATGAGGGTCGTGTGGGGGTGGTAGTCTATGCTGGCAGAGCAATGTATCATGGGCTGGGGCTGCAGGAATGTGAGGGACACACAGTGATGGATGAGCCAAGGCACAGTCTTATGTGGTAGGGCATGTCTGGAGTTGTGCAGGACCCGCAAAGCATTGGAATGGCTGAGACGAGCACAGATGCATGTTGCTGGTGCTCGATGCAGTCACAGGCACTACAGGATCTGAAGATCGATTGAGGCCCTCAAGTGCCATTTCGGGGCAACCAGGAGCAAGCAGCTGCGTCTGCTGGAGTGACTGCGGCGTGCAGGAACTGTAAGGTAAGGAAAAGCATCACTAGCGTTGACGAAGCAAGGGACAGGATGCTGCATGTCTTGGGCGGGGGGGGGGTGGTCGCACATGGTGGCAGGCAGGCACCCAACGAGACTAACTTGTTGAAACCTTCTGTTTGCAGCCTAAGATGCCCCAGCACAGGAGCAAGCAGCAGCAGAGGGCCTCGCAGCACAGGGCAAGGCTTGTAATTGACACTTTGCAGGAGGAAGAAGAGGAAACACTGGATGAGCCCTCCCATGGAGCAGCATCTGCTGCAACTGCATTATGTCAGCCCACTGGACCCATGTGGAGGGCTGGTCACCCTTGCCTATGTGGCTGGACAGCAATAACAACTGGAGCACTTGGTACCCACAGCTTTGGATGCTGAGGAGGGTGACCAGCAGGGAGGGGAGGAGCAGAGGGAGGGGGGAAGTGGGGCATTGAGGGAAGAGAGGATGGTGGGGGTGAGAGTGGGGGCTGTGGGAAGAGGGAAGGGATGGGCACATGGAAGATGGCAAGGAGGAAGTGGGGGAACAGGGATGTGTGCAAGTAGGAACTCCGATGTGCAACAGCGTTTGGAGTCTGTTGTGCATCCAGGGCTCCCACACGTGCCACTAATGGTGGCCCACCTTGAGGCCCCTCTGGACACGAGTGCACAGGACATCCTTCTGCATCTGTAGGCCCTACGGTATGAGGTACAATAGGACTTTGCGTCTGTAGCCTTTGCCCAGGACCTCATGGTGGCCACCTGGAGGGCATCCGAGCGGAGCTGAGAGCCCTCACACAGGCCTTGTTGTCCCAGCAGGATCTCAACTCCATCCTGATGTCACCGCTCCCAGGAGGGAGGGGGCCTATTAGAGAAAAGAAAGAGGCCGCTGCACCAGCCACCTATTAGCTAATGTAAATGAAGCTTTTTAAATGTTTCAAACTGCGTTGTCTGAGTCAGTTTTTCCCCTCCATGGCATATGCATAACACCAGTGCCACGTGATCCCTGTCTCGTCACTCACAAGCTAGCCAACGTTGTGCCAGCAAATAGGAATGAAGCCCCTTGAAACCTGTGTCAGGAACTAGACATGTGTAGGAAGACCACGGTGCAATGAACCCCCAAGTACACATAATGCATTGCACCAGGACATATGGAGATTCATGACTATACGTAGGACCCACAGATGACACAGGGGGATGTACTCGCCCAGGCAACCATCCTGACATGGTCCCTTTTTCCTTCATGCCGCAACAGCACCATCATCTGCAGCACATGTACACATGGCATTGCACCACTAGGTTCCCTGGACCCTTGACTGACATCACTGGCACAGGTTTACAACACTCATACCATGCGCGATTGCTGTCCTGGTGATCCACACCTTGGCATGCAATGCAACAGGCACATGCCCTGAACATTGCTCCCTCGCTAAAGCCATATGCCACACAAGGATCAACAGCCTGGGCAGCACTGGTAACATGTTGACGGCAGCTACCTATCCATGCCATCTCAGAAGCTATGAACAGTCCAAGGATCAGCTTCACAGTTCCTGCCATGCTTCGCTGTGTAACTGGATGCACAGCAGAATGTCACAGGTACGGCTAGACCCCATCTAACCCGTGCTCGTGGTTGGGATGTCCATGATGTTGATTACATAAACGTTCAGTTGGATGTCCAAGATGTGAGGACACACTGGTAGACAGTTCATTTTGAACATTGCAATGCAAAATTGTGGGACATGCAGATGCAAGGTAACAGGATGTTCAAATATGCGGTACTGTACATGCATATCCACTGGATTGGTATTTGGGCGTTCAACAGATGGCATAGTGCAGAAGTCATGGGCCCCAAGGCGAAAGTATCGAGTAAGAAGGAGAACGTCTATGCAGGCAAAGTCGAGCTGCTGGTGCACCAAGTACTGGACAAACATAACATCTTATTTGGTAATTCTGCCTCAAACTACAGTGCCCACCACAAGGAACACCTGTGACGTAGCATATGCATCACACTAAATGCCATGTATCACTGTAACCAGGATATAGAGGACTGTAAAAAGAAATGAAGGATGATGAAACAGAAGTTGAAGGCAGCAGACAGAAATCCCAATGGGCAAGGCTAAGCACTGACAGAGCTGGAGGGACATGTCCTGGGCACTGTTGATGAGGAGTCGCTGAGTGGTGTTGGTGATCTGGATACCTTGAGGACATCACAGCAAAGAAATGGGTGACAGTTTGCGGTAATGTAAGCTTTAATGTTAGTTAGTCAGGCATTACAGCTAGCCAGGGATTCTCGGACAGGTAGCCTGATGTTTTCCCCTCGCCTGCAGATTCTGGTGCAGGATTGGAGGAGGTCCAGCAGTCCCAGGAGGAAGGCGACGGTTATCCAGATGGGATAAGCCAGGCGTGCACAGCAAGCATATCAAGTGCAGGCAGTCAGCGATACTGAGGCTGGAGGAGACGGGCAACGTGATAGATAGGGTGGGGAGTGACCCCACAGAGATGAGCCTGCAGGAACAAGAAGAGACAAAGGAGACAGTGATGGAGCAGATGCCTGCTAACCCGAGAGCCACAACAGATACACCTTCTGAGGAGGTAGGAGTTCTTCGAACTGGAGCGGGCACACACCGGTGTTCTCAAGGGCATTCTCAGAACACTACAGAACAGGAACGAGAGCAATGCGTGTACTTGGAGAAGGCTGGAAGACATCAGCTAGTCCCTGGAGATTCTGGTGGAACATGTTAGCGCGCTGATGTCGCACCACACCCAGTCAGTGCATAGCCCTGCCTGAGCATCAGCATTGCTTCCGGCTACAATGGCAGCATCCGGTTGGATAGCAGGGCAGCTGGTCCATGAACCTGTAGTCATGCTGGGCCGTTGACAAGCCAAACAACAAAGGGAGCAAGATGTAGAGAAAGAAGTCCTTTATTTAACAGAAACACCCCGACACGGTCACGTTCCAACACATTGCCTTCTTTAGGGGGAACTGTGATGTAATACTAGTGCAGATCGTGCTAATGGGTTTGCTGTCTGGCACAATTACAGTTCTTCAGGAGCCTGTGTGCTGTAACTCCTGATTAAATGAAGCCCTCATTTCATCACAGTTCCCCCTGAAGAAGGCAGTGTACCGAAACACGGCCATATCGGGGGTTTTCTGTTAAATAAAGGACTTCTTTCTCTACACCTCGCTTCCTTTGCTGTTTCTGCGAGTATGTGTGTCCCTTGTGGGCTATTGACAAGCAACATCCTTGACACTAGCACCCCCATGTGATTTCCAGATTTTTATTCTACTATTGCTCAAGAGGCGTCCCATTCAGAGGAGGAGAGTTCAGGCCCCTTTCCGGCCCTATTCAAATCCAGGCTAAAAACTCACCTCTTTGAAGCTGCTTTTGGATCCTGATGCTCCTCGCTCTCTTGTTCACTACTCTGTGTGTATCTTACTATACTCTAGTCCTCAGTTTCACTATGGGGGTCATTCTGATCCTTGTTTAGTGGGTCTGGACGTCCATTCTGGACATCCAGACCCACTAAGTACCGGGATCGCACAGGCGGGAACAGAGATCCCTGCACGTATAGCCGACTTGTGCGGGGAGCTCTGTTCATGGGCGGGAGGGCGTGGGCCGGGGGAGGAGCGAGGGTGGGCAGTGGGTGGCGACTGACCCCTGACAACGAAGTCCCATACCTATTCGTGCTTTATAGCAAGTCCAGGGAACAATGTCCGACTGCTGTGCACAACACATCTGGGACACTATATGAACTATGCTTTAGGCATCTGTGTCCTTGTTCTGCCCAGGTCTGCCCTCAAACACACCTATTTGGGAATGCAGTTATTGGCACGCACTGCCCACGGGGACATCTAGATTTGCCCAATTCTGTGAATCCACTTTGTACACCCCCGCCTTCAACACGTTCAGCTGGCTCTGCTCAGAAGTACGACCCACGTCCATCTCTTGCAAAATAGCCACCATGGCCTCCTAGATCCCTTTGCTGTTTCCAGAGGTACTTTGCCACAACCAGCCCACTTTTCAGCCTGCCAGACAGATCTGACTGCTTATTAATTCTGTGGTTGCTGGTGAAATTTCTGGCCCAGTGCTAATAGGAGACAATATGAATTGTGCAGTGGACCGTACAGTGTAGGAGCAAGAGATGGCAAAAGGTATCCCTTTCTTCTGCAAACATCTATCCCCCATTGATGTATGGAGTGCCATTCATCCCTGCGAGAGAGATTAAACACATCTTCAGAGTACACTCTCTACCCAATCCCAGACTGATTTCTCAAAGCTTTTTCACAAAGGTGTTGGATACTATGGTAGGGCCACTAGTCATATCTAATCATGCTCCAGTATGGGTAAATTATATTAAGACTTCACAAAAGCTACCCAGGATGGTGGAAATTCCTAGCTTTCAAGCAGGCTGATGTCAAGTTTCAGAGAATGTTGCATCAACAATGGAATGAGTATGAAATATACATGGCAGCCCATAGAGATAAATCAGCTTTAGTATGGCTCATGATTAAGGCAGCCCTCAGGGGAGAGCTGATTGCCTATATTAGCAGAGAAAAAGAGGAAAAGCTGAAAGGGAACTTTTTAAGGCTAAATCCAAAGAATTCTTGTTTTCAACTCGGGCTATGCTTAACACCCTATTACTTCAGAATTACATTTTCTGTACGGTTTTTTAAGCACAGACTCTATAGGTATTGAAATAAAGCTGAAAATTTACGGCGAAGTTAATTCTTAGGAGGGAAGCAGATTCAATTTTAGGTATGATAGATGTTAAAGGACCTGATTCCATTTTAATGCAAAAATCGGTGAGGGGCTTCTTTGCAGCGTTACATTCTTGAGAAGTAAAAGATGATGAGGTTAGGCAAGAATTTTGATGTATAAGATTTTATGCTGGTTCCCATAGAGAAGCTCAAGTCATTTAAGGCTCCAATGTCCAAGAAGGAAAGTACAACTTGTAATCCAAGGGCTCAAACGTTTCAAAGCATCTGGTGTAGACAGATTGCAGCAGAATTCTAGAAGATTCTTTCAGTTAGAATAGCTTCTCTCCTGTCAGAACTATTCAACTGAAATAACTGCTCAAGGAGTTCTGTTTGCAAATCTGGCATTTATTTTTCTAATTTCCGAAAGTGAGCGAAGGTGCTGAGCACTCCATCTCGTTGTACTGGTTCAACAAGGAGATGTGGTATTAAAATTAATGCAGAGGTTCTAATGACTTGACTAGAGGGGCCATGCTCCTTCTGATATCTGATAATCAGATCTTGTTAAAGGGTGACACTCGGTCACTAACATCAAGAAACTTGGCTGCAATTAAGCATAGCAGTTCTGTGGATACTCCTGTCTGATAACCAGCACTGATGTACAGAAAACGTTTCACCAAGTATTGTGATCAGGCTTATGGTTTAATGTTCTTTTAGGCTTCCGCGGCTAGCATCATGTTCTTTGCAGTTTTCCAGGTCATGCATGTCTTAATAAGCGGAGCTAACATTTCAGTCACAGTACGATGGCTGAAACATTGGTTCCACTTACTAAAACACAGCATAACCTAGACAACTGCAAAAATCAGACTTGGGGCTTGTTCTTGAGAAATTTGAACTAATCCCTTGTATAGACAGCATTAAGCTTCTGTATGCAAACCTTAAAGCAAAGACCCCGATAAATGAAATGTCCTCTGGTGAATTTAACTACAGTGAGGTGGTAAACAAGAGCATCCACTGTCATCTCTCCTCATATCCTTGAGCTTAGAGCCCCTTTTCAGAAACATACAGTTTTCTGCATACTGTAGGTTATATTAGCAAGAAGAGAAGTTATCAAAATAGATCTGTTTGCCAATGACATAGTAACATAGTGAATGACGGCAGATAAAGACCAGGATGATCCATTGCTCCTGTTTTTACGAGATCCTGAAAACGCCCTTCCATCCTGTGGGATGAAGCCTGTTTGGAAAATCTAGTCTTTTTGCTGGTCTAAAAAAATTACCTTAAACAAATCAGGTCTAATGCTTCTTTCTGGAAAGCTGAGGCTGGCATGGCAAGGAGTGTTCCCCTTGAAATGATTAGGTCAAAAATGAAATATATAAGGGTGTGTATTCCCAATGACTTGAATACGCTGTACTCGCTCAGTGTGAATCCCTTACTTAATAATCTAGAGAAGGCTCTAGTTAGATGGCAACACCTCCCCCGATCCCTTCTGGGCAGAATGGTTTAAAGTGTCCCTTTTTTCCAAGCGAGTATATATGCTGCAAATAGTACTACTAGTTCTTAGGGGAAAGGAATTGCTAAGGAATAGTAAGGCTAGAAGCTCCTTGCTATGGAGAGGCAAAAAATCCCGACTGTTGATGCTGAGGCTCTGTAAAACACACTGAAAAGGGCGGCATGAAGCTCTAGATCTGTGTTATAGTCAAGTCTGCTTATTATGGCATATCATTGACTAGGTGCTGAAAAGCTCTGGGCCCAGTATTCAACGGGGTTCATTCTTTCATTCATCTATCTATCATTCACACTTATATACCACATCTCTATACAAGCCCTTAGCGGTGTACATAACAAAGTAAAACAAGTACATTAAAAATATAGCTGGAATGCATGTCCTCTATGAACAGCCTGACGATTTTATTTCAGAAAGTCTTGAAAACACTTCTCCTAGCACTATGATCATTTGCCATACTGTGATATACTGTTTTATTGCATGGGATTGTTTTGTCCTTTTTATGTTTTAATGCTTTGTTTGTATGTTGCTAGCCTAGTAATGCCGTGGTAGATGGGAGATAACTATAATAAATGAAATGAAATACAATACATAAAATCACAGCCCAAAATCTGAATATCCATAACTTTGTCTCAAAAGCCCTTCTAAGCAAATAGGTTTTCAATTTCTGTCTGAAAACTTGCAGATCCCATGCCCACCATCCCTTGCAAATACTCTAGTAGGACGTTCAACAAACTAGGGGCTAGAACTGAAAATGCCCTTTTTCGGTGACTCATCTTCTTCTTCACCTGCCAACTAGGGATATCCAGCAGGTTAGTCCCCTGCAGTCATAACACTAGGGGTGGCACATACTGCTGCAGTCTAGATCTCAAATACTCTGAGCCTAACTTCTGTAAAACCTTAAATGTTAAAAATACAATTTTAAATTGCACTCTAAGGGGTATGTTTACTAAACCTTCTTAACGTGCGCGCTGTGCAATTATCGCACGCTAAGGTACCTTAGCGCGCGATAATGACGCTTTACAGGGCACAAATGTGCCCTAGCGCGCGCTAACGCGCGCAGCGGCGCAAACAAGCGCTGAAGGCGGGGAAAGGCTCCCGGAGGGCGGAGGAAGGCTCCCCGGGGGCGGAGAGAAGGGGTCAATGGGTGGAGAGTGGGAGGGGAGAGGCTCCCCGCACACTAACGATGTGAAATTCGAGGCCAAAAATAACGCAAGTGAAAACCTCGCGTTAGAGCTGATTTAAAGGGAAGAGAAACCATTTCTGTCAGCAATGTACAGCAAAACCAGGGAAACCTACAAAAAAGTGATAAGTGTGATACATGTGCACGGAACAAAAGTACAAATAAACATTGAAAAGGACCCCAACAAAATATACAAAAAACATAACCAAGCTGGGCAATAGTGATAGTAATGGGAAACATCAAAAAACACTCCCAAGAAAGCCCCCAAAAAAAGATATGAATTTTGGAAGGGTCTACGCTCCGTCCCCATACGAGGTGAATGATCCCACAGTGAAATAGCACTGATCAGGGTTTCCCTCTCCATTGGACAGGTTTCCTATGGCATGCACATGTTCCACAACAGCAGGGCGGGCATGTCGGAATGGGCAACTGGACAGATGCTGGGAAAGGGGATACAGAGGGCTGCAGGCGGCACATGCTGTGGTGCAGCTGGGGCACAGTGCGAACTAGGCAGATGCCTAGGTGGCACTTAGGAATGCTGAAACTGTACAGCAGCCAGACAGCAACTGATGAGGGCCCAACATGGGCACGAGAGTGTTTATCACAGTGTCACAGGGGATAGTACCCAGCAGGTACCTCCAAGGGCACAGAACATTGGCAGGCGGTGTTGGGGGGAAGCGTGGACATCTATGCAGGCACCACTACCCCAGAACATGCACCATAGGCAGCCGCCTACCTGCACACTGGATGGCTTGAGACTGCACACCACCAGCACCACCAGCAGAAGGGCATGTCAGCATGGTGGCAGAGGGGTACTGGTGGTGGAGGGGGGCAGTGGCAGCTGCCCAGAGCAGACCATGGCCTAGCCCTGTCTAGGTGGGTGCCATGCACTGCAACAGACAGGCCCTGCCGGACAAACAGTCATGGTATCACCAGGGAATGCACTGTCTCTGTGGCAACACGGTGGTGCAGTGCACACAACCAGTGTGTTAGGAGGCAGAAGGTCACAGGTTCAAGTCCCAGCTATGGTGCCTGCCAACCCAGTCCCCATATTTTACCCACTACTACAACGTGCTAATACAGACAGAACCTTTATTGCAGATGACGTAAACATACCCAAAACACCTACATTTTACCCTACAGAGCAAAGACACCATAAACAGGTACATTACCTAGAGCAGAGTCTCCCAAATGCAGTCCTGGAGGGCCAAACACCATTCAGGTTCCATGCTGCCTCTAATAAAGATGCCTGTGCTGCATATCTATGCACCACCCCCATGGTATGCAGATGTATCTCATGCATATTCATGAGGGACAGCATGAAAACCCGAACAGTGTTTGGCACACCAGGACTGGAGTTGGGAACCTCTGCCGTAAAGCAGCAGCCAACAGGGGCAGACACACCCACACCCACAGGCTCCATTAGCCAATGCCTCCTGGAGAGACAGGACAATGGGCCCTGCGTGCATCTCCCAATACTAGCACTTGCATACCTTAGCAATGCCACCCTACACCTGGGAATACGGTACACAGCTATCAAACGTTTGCTATGATTATTGACAGATAGCAATTCCTACGTTAAGCACAGTTTGCTGATTGAGCTCCATCATAGCAACCTTTCTGATGTCTGTGGAGTGTGCTTCAGGTCTGGTCTCTGACAGTGTTTACCACTCTGGGGAGTGACCCCCAACAGTATTGCGTACCATATCCATGCCTGCACTGTGCCCAGGACTGGTGTGGTGGCCAGCGCTGCTAAACACCTCTATAGTAGCACAATGCTGGCATAGGTGTGGGAGTGTGTGTCTGTCTATCCAGTGTGTGGTGGCTGCAAACACCCTCCACAGCCCACACTGCCAGCACTGTTGCCAGTATTGGCCTGCCAATGTGCATAATGAGGAGCAAGGTACCATGGGTATAGCCCGGACAGGGTGGCCTGACCAGGATGCATTTGCACAGGGCATAGGGCACTGGCTGGGACATTGTAGTGCCCGGCCACCACCTGCACAGACAGGGTGGCCACAGCATGTTCCGCTGGGAGATCACTCTCACCCTGACTGAGCAGTGACCACGGCATGGCTAGGCTCCCCCATAGTGCTATATAGTATTTCTCTCATGTGATATTTATGGGTTCCCTTTTGGGGCCCAGTCACTGACTTATCTGCTTGGTGTGTATGCTGACATCCCAGTTCTGGGTGCACGCATTTCCACCAGGAACATGCACTATGGACTAGCTAGCAGACTGTCTGCAGCTGGTATGTGTCTTGCTGGAGTGCCTTGCAGGGTGCAGCGGCTGAAGGCTTGCTGCAGGAGAATATCAGATAGTGGTGGGATGCAGCTTAGCATATCCAGGCCTAATGTCTGTCTGCTATTGCGTTATGGATGTGTACAGAGCTGCATTGACTGCCCTGTAGGGTATCTGTTCCCCAGCAGGACTGGGGTTGATTGTCCCCTCTACTGCCACCATTGCAGGGAGGTAGAATGTGGATCTGTTGGTGGGAGACCTGTTTACCCCCCCCCCCCTCAGCCCTGGAGGAGGAGGAGGAGGGTGGTGGTACATAATCCTCCTAGGGGTTCATAGGGGCTAAACCTGACTGAGACATACAGATATATCCAAGATGTGTCTGCAGAAACTACCTATCTCACACATTAGCACTGCTGGGGACCTGCAGCATGGCCTATCTCTGCTGGGGACCTGGTGCTGGGCGCCCCACCACACCCTCAGGGTGAGTGCAGTACCTGCACAATGTGACGGTGTGTAGCTACTCTGTGCCAGTACCACACATGGTCAGTTCCCCCTACCAGGCCGAGGTGCTGTGGGGGTGCATACCCCATCTTGTGATCATCTATAGACTGCTGATTTGCATGTGCAGTGCATCATGGGTATGGGTGGGTTAACCCTATCCTGGTGACCACAGCAGACTGTTTGTGTGGTGACGTGCAGTCCTTCTGCAGCCAGCCAGGGGTTTGCTAGCAGCTATGGAGCTGTAGCCCACTGGTTATTTCACTACTTGTGGAGCCAAAGGTCATGGGTTCAAACCTACAGTAGGGGTTCTTTGATAGGGCTGTCCAAAGCATTGTCTTTTTTTAATGTACATTAGTGCTGCCAGCAAAACACTCTCAGGGTACTGTAACCATAAGGTGCCTCAGAAGGCGCCCTATAAGGCGCCTTATAGGGCACCCTATAAAGCGCCTTCTGAGGCACCTTATGGTTACAGTCCGTATAAGGTGCCTTATAAGGTGTCCTATGGAGCGCCTTATAGGGTGCCCTATAGGGGACATTATAGGGTGCCGTGGCGGACAGTGCACTTTATAATGTGCCCTATGGGGTGCCTTATAGGGTGCCTTATGCGGCACCTTAGGTTACGGCACGTGAGGGTGTGTTTGCTGGCAGCAATAAATAAAATACCTCAGGAAACAATACTTACATGTCACAGCTGATGCCTCAGCCAGCCTTATGCATTAGGCACACTGGGGGATCGAACTCATGACCCCTGTATCATCTGTCAGTGTATTAACCATTGTGCTACACTTCTGTTTCTATGTTTGGATGTCTGTGTGCCTACTTAAGATTACCACGCGGTAACGCGCTTAGCGGCGCTTTGCCCGATAATGTGCGCAGCAGCGCGCGTTATCGCACGCTAATCCTGTTTTGCTACTTTAAACTGAAACCCCACTCCTTATATGGCATCCTGCACACTAATGCTGGGCGCACATTAAGAGGGTTTAGTAAACATACCCCTAAATTTCACTAGCAGCCAGTGGAATTTAATCAACACAGGCGTCACATGGAGACCTTTAACCAGCTTGGCTACCATGTTCTGCAAGCGCTTCTCTGATACCCCTACCAGCAACGCTTTGCAGCAGTCCAGATGTGGCATGACAAACATATGTGTGATAGCCAGTAAAGTAGACCCAGGCAAACAAGGCTTTAATTGACCAATCATAAGCAATGTGCCAAATAAGGCCCCAACCATACAGGATATATGATCTTTCATACCCACTTGGGAATTCACCCAGGCCGCTAGACTATGAATGCAGTCTTTAAAATAAAATCTCCTATCACCCTCATCTGAGGAGACCGTCCTGTGTCCTGCGTTTTTGGCACCTATAAGAACTCTGGGGGATATTCAGCAGCGGCAGCTAGCGTTTGTAAAGTAGCTAGCTATTGCTGCTGAACTGTGACCCTGAATATTCAATGCCGGGGCTATATCTGGCCAACAACATTGAATATCCAGGTCGGCTTTCAGGTGCCTAAATTTAATTTGCTTTGGAATAACTGGCTAGTGGCTGAATATCGTTGCTATCCTGTTATCCCCTGGTGCTGCCTTCGCTCCGCCCTGATACACTCTGATGCTAGCTGGCTAGTGTCAGGTTATTTAGTGGCGGCACTTGGGGATGTTCAACAGCACTAACCATGTTGGTGCTGCTAAATATCCTGCTCAGCCCCATTTAGGTGGTTTACAAGTTTGCAGACCACCTAAATAGCTTTGAAAATCATCCCTCTTTTTTTAACATTTTAGTTTCAGTTATAACTGCGGAAACCCCCTCTGCAACTTCTTAAAACTATGTTTTACTGCCACATTTATATCTCCACCCAGCTTACCTATTGGAATCAGAATTTGTACATCATCTTTCAACACCACTTCTCGCATAGTGTTAACTTAGTGATAGTATGGATACCTGGGAAACACCCTGATCCAGCGACCATGGGATAGAAAATTGCTGTCACCACTTGGGTGCTTTCTGCCAGATATGGGACAGACCAGTCAAATACCCTTCCTATCCTAGATAGACCTTTTACCAAAATATCACGATTAATCATGCTATATGCTGCTGTCACATACAACGACAGGCCACTATCCAAAAGACTATGGATATCATTTAGCAATTAGTTCCAAAGCATCTACTAATCGGATAAACCTCACTGGCCACAAGATTTTCAAGTGCAGAGATATATTTCTGCATACAAAGATTTTTTTCTACAAACAATGGTATTTTCAATATTATAAATGCAAACTTTGGTCAGCAAAAAAGAAAGATAGAAAAAAAAATCAATGCCTTCAAATTATGGTGCTGGCAAAGAACACTGTGTATACCATGGACTGCCCAAAAAGCAAATTTATCAGTACTTAGAGGAGATCAAACTAAGCTTTCCTTAGAAGCTCAAATACCAAGACTTTGATTTTCATACTTTAGACTCATTATGCAAAAAGAAGGATCATTAGAGAAAGACATCATGTTTGGAAAGGTTGAAGGTCAGTTCAAAAAAGAAAGATCTGTAGTGCGATAGATCAATCCAATAACAACAGCTATGGATGCCACTCTGTCAACAATTAGCTGCCTGACTGAAGGCTGAACACAGTTTACAACAACTATCCACATGGATTCCATGAGTCAGTATCGATTTGACAGCACTTAACAGCAACAACAACAACATCCACATAGTGCCATTGAATATCACTACAGATTGCCTCGGCACTATCCAGATTTTTGCCAGGTTGGTCCAGAGGCAGAGCAGCAACTTATCTGGATAGTGCCAATTTTCAGCACTGCTATCCAGATATGTATAAGGTAGGACAGGAATAAAGTTGCCCAAAGTGAGGGCTCAACAAACCCCAGGCATCTGGTGGCTACGGCAACTAAAATGTCAGGCCTGGCACCTGGGGCTCAGAGGTTGGGAGAAAAGGACTGGGCTTGGAAATGGGTCTGATGTTGGGGCTGAGAGAAGGGGACAGGGTTGTATTGGTGGTAGATAGGTGGGCAGCGGCCAGAGGCTGAGACTGCATGGGCAAGCAGGGATGCCTATAAATAAATGAATATTTCAATTGTTTGGAAGTCTGGCTCCTAGAGTTTTGGTATGGCTCCTAGATCTTAAGAATATTTGTTGAGGCCTGTCTAAGTGCATAGGTATAAAAAAATGTGGCTGTCAGCTGCCCCTAGCATCAGCCCAGTTCTGCCTTGAAATTCATTGCAGAGAGTGGGATGTTGTATTTTCGTTGCTGCTGATCTGCTTGTCTTGCACTAGTGCTGGCTGCTGGCATCGTTGAAGGAGATGAAATCAGAGAGCAGCTACTTCCTGTATTGTGTGAGATATTGGAAGCAGTTGTTCTCTGCTTTTAACTCCTGTGCAGTGCAGGCGCTCGGAGCTGGTGCAGGATAGGCATAGTAGCAGTAATGAAAAACAAGCCCCCTCCCCTCCCTCTTTGCAGTGAATTTAGAGGTATCAGGCAGGCTGGAGAATAGGGCTGATGCTGGGAATGGGGCTGGGAGAAGGAGGTAGATGCTAAGGGCAAAGATGGGAGAAGGGCTAGGAATAAGAGGAAGAGGCATATATTAATGAGTAAGGATGGGAGAAGGTTTTGATACTGGGGGCTGGGGATGGCAGAAAGGGACTCGTGCTGGCAGATGGTAGGGCTGGGTGAAGTATCCGATGCTGTGACTGGGAGAAGAGGGCTTGGAACTAACACAAGGGCTGGGGATGGGAATGCAGAAACTGAGGGATGGGGGTGGAGGGAGGAGGAGTCAAATGCTGGGCCTGGGAGAAGGGGGCTGGGGGCAGGAGGTAGCAGCAGGAGCCAAGCAGTGACTAGGGGGAGGTTGGGAGAAAAGGGCTGGCGCTTGGAAATGGGTCTGATGTTGGGGCTGAGAGAAGGGGACAGAGTTGCATTGGTGGTAGATAGGTGGACAGCGGCTGAGACTGCATGGGCAAGCAGGGATGCCTATAAATAAATTAATATTTCAATTGTTTGTAAGTATGGCTCCTAGATTTTTGGTATGGCTCCTTAAACCTTAAGAAAATTTGTTGAGGCCTGTCTAAGTGCAATGCAGTTGGGTATCTACTGTAGATAGCACCAAGCAGCCAGTGCTGAATCTGCATTTCAGTACCAGTTACTATCTGGACACAGCTGCTGAATAGCTGGTTTCTATTTAAATGCTGTGGCTGGTGTTTAAACAAAGATGTTAACCACAGAGTTTAAATATTCCCTCCCCCCCATTTATAGTTCTATAGAAACTGAATGACTAGTTCAGCCTTTGAACTTAGGCTCTATATTGCACGTGAGAGCAAACAAATTGTCATTTCAAGTCAAGCAAAGTTTCTCAATTTGGCAAGTAAGGTGGGCTTGAGCAGCACTTAAGAAAAAACTGCATTCTTATTCCAGTAGCCTAGGTTTCTGCCCTTCTATGGGAATGCGGAGTTCTTATGTTTGGACTGACTTCAAAAGTCTTTACTAACAGGTGGCTGTGGGACTTAACTCCCTTAATTTATTTATTTATTTATTTAGCAAACATTTATATACCGCCACTTCCAGCGATCAGCAGCGGTCTGATTACATTAGGAGAATTGTCAAATCAGTACAGTAAAATTAGAGGGTGTACAGGTTGACTCAGAGGGTAGGCACATCACACAAGCGGGTTCTGTTTGAGGATATGGGGACTAAATACATATATACATATATACATTTTACATAAATGATCAGGTGTTTGAGGATATGGGCACTAATTACCGATATACATATATACATTTTACATAAACGAGCAGGTGTACATAAATATGTTTTGGTCTCCCGGGGTGGTAAAGCTTAGATCCCTTGGGTTAAATCAGATTGAAATGACTCTGGAATAGATGAGTCTTTAGGTTTTTCCTAAATCCAGTTAGGTCTTTGCAAGCTCGTAACTCTGGCGGCAGGAGATTCCAGAGTGTAGGTGCAGTGTATGAGAACGCTCTGTTACTAGTATTGGTTTTAACTGCTCTAATATCAGCTGGAACGAGGAGGGTGTTGGAGTTGATGGTTCTTCTGCTTCTGTTGGGTGGTTGCGAGCAGATCAAGGTGGAGAGGAAGGACGGAGCAATGTTATGTAGGAGCTTGAAAGTGGTCGTGAGTGTTTTATATTTTATACGAGCAGCAATGGGGAGCCAGTGTAGCTCAGTCAATACCGGGGTGATGTGATCAGCAAAACCTTTTTTCGTGATGATCCTAGCGGCTACATTTTGCGCCATTTGCAGAATGTTCAAGGTTTTTTTTGGGAGACCCTGAAGGATGGCGTTGCAGTAGTCGAAATGTGGCATGATGAGTGCCTGCGCAACGGTCCTGAAGTCCTGTGGTTCGATGATGCTCCTTAGCGGTTGAAGGACTCTTAGCTTGTGGAAAACGGCTCTGTTGGTTTTACGGAGGTGTTTCTCCATCTTTAGGTCGCTTTCTAACGTTACCCCCAGATATTTATTACTTCCTTCGGTTGGTAGGAATTGTTACATAAGGTGATTGTTGCGGGGGGGGTCGAAGTTTGGCTTTCTGGAGATGTACATCGCCTCCGTTTTCTTGTGATTGATCGTCATGTTGCTTAGGTGTAACCAGGCTTGCATCTCACTTAGGCACTCTTCTAGTTGGGTGTAGTTTGAGTTGTCCGTGTCGAGTTGAGTGTACAGCATAATATCGTCTGCGTAGACGTGGTATTTGATATTATGATGTTGGAAAATTTTGCAAAGTGGTTGCATATAAACATTGAACAGGAGTGCTGAGAGAGCCGAGCCCTGTGGTATGCCCTGGGTTTGCGTGAAGGCTTCTGCCGTTTCACCGTTGAACTGCACCTGTTGCATTCTATTCGAAATGTACGAGGAGAACCATTTTAGGGGGGTTCCTGTTATCCCTATTGATTTAAGCCTGTTTATGAGGGTTCCATGGTGAACCGTATCGAACGCGGCTGATATGTCGATGAATATGAGTAGAAACATTTTCTTTTTGTCTTCTAGACCTTTGAGGAGGTTGTCCAGCAGCGCTAGGAGTAGTGTTTCGACGCCGTGATGTAGTCTGAAACCATATTGCTGTTCATCCAGGATTTCGTTGTCATCTAGATGGTCTTGTAGCTGTAGTAACACGGCCTTTTAATGGATTTTTGTTGTATGAGTGGAACATAATTGACATATTGGGTCAGAACAAAGATCTATCAAGCCCATTATCCTGTTTCCAACAGTAGCCAATGCAGGTCACAAGTACCTCGCAGCATCCCAAAAAGTAGATTCCATGCTGCTTACTCTCGGGCATAAGCAGTGATTTTCCCCAGATCTCCCTTCTAGTGACTTTTTCTCCAGGAACTTGCTCAAACTTGTTTTTTTAAGCCCAGTTATATCAACGGCTTTTACCACGGCCTTCAGCAATAAGTTCCATTGTGCATTGATTGAAAAATATTTTCTTCTTTATTTTATACGTAGTACTTTTGCAGTTTTATGGTGTGTCCCTTTATACTTTGTGAAAGAGTAAACTATTGACTTGTTTTCACCCAGTCCACTTCGCTCAGGATTTTATAGGCCTCTATCATATCTCCTCTCGGCCGAAGAGCCCTAATCTCTTTAATCTTTCCTCCTAGGAGAGTTGTTTATTTCCTTTATCATTTTGGTCGCCCTTCTCCATCCATTTACTTTTCTGAAGGCCAAAGAGCGTTTCACTGTTCTGTATGTATTTCTCCAAAAAAGGCACTAGAGCAGGGGTTCTCAACCCGGTCCTTGGGACACACCTAGCCAGTCATGTTTTCAGGATAACCACAATGAATATACATAGGAGAGATTTGCATGCGATACCTCCATTGTATGCAAATCTCTCATGCTTATTCATTGTAGTTATCGTGACAACCTGACTGGCTAGGTGTGTCCCAAGGACTGGGTTGAGAACCCCTGCTCTAGAGCAACAAACTAGGCTGTGTCTAAACTAGCTACCCTTACTGTGTAACTTTGGGAAAGCATAATAACAGAGCATATGACAGTAGATAAAGACCAGTATGGTACATCTAGTCTGTCCAAGGCAGCAAGAGTAGGTGCACCTGCCGCTCCATGCAGGTCACCCCTCCCCATGCCCTTGTTTAGGGGTGTACCCACCGCTCCGTGTAGGTCACCCCTGTTTGCTAAGATATAAGAAATAGTTATGTTGATTTTGATTTTATCCTGTTGCTATAAAGGAATCCACTGTGTCTTGAAGGACTAGAAAGGGGGACTGTTACTTCTGGGGAGAAATCTGCAACTGTGAGTATATACTTCTGGTAATTTTCTAAAAAGAATTCTTTGTATTAAAGCTACTTAATCTGTGAACCCACTGTTTTTTGTTGGATCAGTTAGGGCCTAGTAGCAGCAATTAAAGTTTGAATTTAAAACATAGAGGAGAACTTTCTGGTTACATTTCATACCCAGAAGAGAGTTTGTAGTTTAAATTTAATAGTCACTCAGGGCCAAGTAACAGCAAAGTACTTTTAGTTTAAATTTAACACACAGAAGAGAGTTTTCTGGTTACATTTGGAACCCAGCAGAGAGCTTGTAGTGTACATTTAATAGTCACCAAGGGCCTAGCATCAGAAAGATACTTTTAGTTTTAAAACACAGAAGAGAGCTTTCTGGTTAAATCTAGAACCCAGCAGAGAGCTTGTAGTTTAAATTTCATAAGAAGTTAGAGCCTAGCAGCAGCTAAGAGCTATAATTTAAATCAAATCAGAATTTAGCTTACCTCAGCAGCACAAGACAGGGTACTGTGTAGCAGCCCTCTTTTAATAAGTGTTATTTCCCTCCCCACACCCACCCACCCCTGGGATAATCATAGCTTTATAGGTACTTACACATCTTAAAAGACAGGAGGTGCTTTCAGGTGAAGCTCATTACCCAAATCAGTCATACACTAAGGACCTGAGATTAATTAAGCTTCAGGTGAACAAGGTATATTAAACGTATTAGGTACAGTTTTATTGGTATAAATACACATAGCAACCCCTAGTAAGTAAGAACTTAAAGATCTAGACACAAACTTAAAACTAAGATGCAGACAGCAGTCCAGCAGCGGGATGGGGGCTTTCCAGTCTTTTGCATTGAGTGTCACATGTATGATTTTCTCCCAGTTGGTGAGAGGTCTTACGTGTGCACTAGGTGCAAGGAGCTCTTTGCTCTCAGGGAACAAGTCCGTTCTCTTGAGGCTAAAGTAGCAGACTTGGAAAACATAAGACAGACAGAGAGGTACATAGACGAGACCTACAGGGATATAGTCCTGAAGTCCCACCTCCAGTCTGGCAGCACCCCTGTTGCCATGGAGGAGAGAGGTCACGTGACAGGAGAGCATCACCCTGGTGTGGCAGGAAGTGATCCTGTAACTAGGACCTGTTCCTTATCGTCACTCCAGTCCAGTCCCTTACTTCTGGGTTGCGCAACTCTTCCAGCAGCTTGGAGGCTGAGCCCATCCTTTTTGGGGATGGTGCGGTATAAATACCACTAGTACCACCCACTGAAACCAGTATGCTCAGCCTCCAAGCAGCTGGAGGGTTCCGTAAGCCAAGGGCTTACTGGAGTCTTTCTTTTAGTTACCTTACTTTTGTTTTAATTACCAGATAATTTCTTTGATTTCTTTGCATCGGTTTGAGGTATCCTTTGGATTCCTGTCCTTAAGCTTCTGTTCCTTTAAGTTTCTCTCCCTCTCCCCCCCCCCCTCCCCTCTCTCCCCGAGGAGGAGGCCTACTCCCGGGCCAGCAACGCGAGGAGGTGTGCTCCGGGGACAGCATCGCGTTCACTGAGCACAGCAAACCTACCGGCAAAGGAAAGAGGGATCGCAAACTCTCCCCCTCGCCTGCGTCCGCCGGCTCCCGCGGTTTTGCACTCAGGCCTACCCGACCTCGCGCCGAAGCCCGAAGGTGGCTGAGCGCTTGAGGCGGTAGTGCTTTATTCCCCTGCTGCTCGGTCTTGGCTCAGCAGACTTGGAGCGCACGGGTGCTGCATTTCGCTGATTCCGATTAGGAGCGGAGGCGAAGGACACTTTCCGGCTGTAATCGCCGACCGGTGGGTGCTCCACGTGGCTGAGGCCTGCCACGTGTGAGCCACCGGAGCACTGCTGACTGCCGCGGGACATCGCGCCGCTAAGAGGCATCAATCGCAAGTACTGGGGGACTCTAGGTTTACTGAGCCTTAACCTTAGGTCGTTTGGGGGAATTTATTTTACTTTATTTCACTTTAATTTACTTTAATTTAATTTCCTTAATATGACATTGTTGGATTTCTGCCATTGTTAATACCGGGGGAAGGAGCAGTTAATCTTATGGTGCCTGGCTGCAACAGTTTTGTTTTTTTCAATTAATCTACTGTGGAGGTACCATTGTGAGCTGGCAAACAGTATTTAAGCTTGATTGCAGAAGTGAGCATGACTGGCAAAATGAGGTGCCCGTCTTGTGGCACGCGTAAGGGTACTGCCACTGATTCAGGGATCTGTAAAGCTTGTGCTACAGAGGCATCTCCTGTGGAGCAGGGTATGCAATTATCCATGGCCCAAGCCAGTCAAGGTTCAGGGGACTCGCTGTTAGGGGAGAGGGAAACTCTCTCTCCTCCTACCTCTAACTCAGACCCCTCTGTCCCTCCCCCCCCCCTTCCCCCTACAGCAGCGGGGAAAGGGAGCGTCAGTGACCTTTTCTCTCCTGAATTCGTGCTCTTGTTGCACAAGGCCTATTGCATGCGCAAGAAGGGTCCTGGGGCAGCTGAGCCGAACGCAGCGAAGGAAGGCCTACGGCCCAGCCCATTTGGGGCTAGTTCCCAGGTATCAGAGATCCCACTCAAACGCGCAAGGCTGGTGAGTGAGGAACCCCTCTCATCCTCCTCACATGAGATCCCGGAAGAGGAGGTCTCGGACAAGGATCTAGGGGAAGATGAGGAGGATCTAGAGGAGGGAGAAATCCCGGAAGAGGACCACTCTCGCATAGTGCGGGTTTTCCGGCGGGAGGAGCTCCCGGCACTGATCAGCGAATCCCTCAAGGTGCTCAATGTGACCTCGGATGCCCCGGCGGAGGAAGAAGCGTTGGAGGACCCCCTGATCCAAGCAGTGAGGAGGTCCCAAAAGGTTTTTCCCGTTCACAGAGTAGTGCGTCAGATGATTCAAGAGGAGTGGGACCAACCTGAATCAAGTTTGAGAGGAGTGCGCGCTATGACGAGACTTTACCCATTGCCAGAACCTGACAAAGAACTGCTGAAGTCTCCCAGGGTAGATGCAGCGGTATCTGCGGTGACAAAGAAGACGACTATACCAGTCGAGGGTAGTGCGGCCTTGAGAGATTCTCAGGATAGAAAATTGGACACCCTGCTGAAGCAAGCTTTTGATATCAGCGCCCTCGCCCTGCAGGCCTCGGTTTCAGGAGCTTGGGTGGCTCGGGCCTGCTTGAGGTGGTCCCAGCAACTCCAGCTGACAGAGAACTTCTCGGGAGATGATCAGTCTATCCCGTCTAGGTTGGAGTCCGGGGCGGCCTACCTAGCGGATAGCCAATATGACCTCATCAGAAGCCTGGCTAAGAACATGGCCTCGCTGGTAGCGGCTAGACGATATCTATGGCTACGGAATTGGGCAGCAGATGCCTCGTCGAAATCGCGCCTAAGCCGTCTCCCCTTCAAGGGGAAATTGTTGTTCGGGGAAGACTTGGATAAGCTGGTGAAAGATCTCGGTGAGTCTAAAGGCGGCAGGCTGCCGGAGGACAGACCAAAGCAAGGTCGCTCCCTAGCCCCAGTACGGGGCCAGCCTAGAGAACCCCGGAGGTTTCGCCCGGCCAGATCGTTCTCCTTTCCTAGGGGCCGTCTCCCTTCGAGGGGACAAGGCTTCAGAGGTTTTCGGGGAGCAGGGAGAGGCTTTGGGGCGTCCTCTTCCGCGTCCTCGGGACCTAGAAAATCACAATGAGAAAGTGGGGTCCAGGGGGAAGGCCTGCGGGTTGGGGGGCGTTTAAAGCAGTTCCTTCCCGCCTGGTCCCGGGTCACATCCGATCAATGGGTCCTAGAGGTGATCCGAGAGGGGTATGCCCTCGAATTTGCGAAACAAATACTCCCAGCCTTCGTTCAGTCTCCCTGCGGTTCTCCGGTAAAGAGAGCAGCGATAGAGGTCACTCTCTCGCGGCTCATAGCGCTCGGAGCAGTAACCCCCAGTCCCTCCAGACCAATGCGGCTGCGGTCGATACTCGATTTATTTTGTGGTGCCAAAAAAGGAAGGGACTTTTCGCCCGATTCTGGATTTAAAGCAAGTCAGTCGATGCCTCAAAGTGCCTCACTTCAGGATGGAAACCCTGAAGTCTGTCATAGTGGCCGTAAGGAGCGGAGAGTTTCTGACTTCATTGGATTTGACGGAAGCCTATCTACACATTCCAGTTCGAAGGTCCCATCAACAGTTCCTGAGATTCGCTGTACCAAGGGGTCACTTTCAGTTCCAGGCACTGCCCTTCGGGCTAGCTACAGCCCCTCGAACCTTCACCAAGATCATGGTGGTGGTTGCTGCGGCCCTGAGAAAGGAGGGAATCTTGGTTCATCCCTATCTGGACGATTGACTGATCCGGGCGAAGTCAGTAGAGGAGAGTCGCTCGGCAACCGCCAAGGTAGTGGAAGTACTGGAGGAGCTAGGCTGGGTCATCAATCGAACAAAGAGCAGTTTGGTTCCTTCTCAAGAGCTAGAGTATCTCGGGGCGAGGTTCGATACCAGAAGAGGAAGAGTCTTTCTGTCCAAGAACAGGGCAAGGGACCTAAGGACCCTGGTGTCTCAATTCCTGAGCAGGCGTCTCCCTACGGCGTGGCATTACCTTCAACTGCTGGGAACCATGGCGGCCACAATAGAGGTGGTTCCGTGGGCCAGGGCCCACATGAGACCTTTGCAAAGGGCCCTGTTGTGCAGGTGGTCCCCTCAGCATCATCCTCTGTCTATGCAGCTGCCCTGCGCTCCCCGGACCAGGAAAGCCCTCCAATGGTGGCGCCACTCAAGGAACCTGGATCGCGGGATGCCTCTCGAACCCCCACAGTGGTTACTGCTCACGACGGACGCCAGTCTGACAGGCTGGGGAGCGCATTGCGAGGATCAGTTCGCCCAGGGTCGGTGGTCCTTAATGGAGTCCCAGTGGTCCATCAACAGACTGGAGTTGCGAGCGGTCTCCCTAGCGCTCAAGGCACTCGAACCCATGGTTTGCCAAAGGGCGGTTCGCGTCTTCTCAGACAACGTCACTGCAGTGGCGTACATCAATCGCCAGGGAGGTACCAGCAGTCCATCCCTGGAAAAGGAAGCGGACAGCCTGTTCCAGTGGGCAGAAGCTCGGTTGGAGGCTCTCTCAGCTCAGCATGTGGCCGGAATGGACAACGCGACAGCCGATTACCTCAGCAGGTTCAGGATCGACCACGGAGAGTAGGAGCTGGACCAGGAGGTCTTCTACCAGATTGTAACGCTTTGGGGACCTCCAGTCATGGATCTCATGGCACGGTATGGCTCGGCCAAGGCAAGCAGATTCTTCAGTCGAAGGAAGGAAAGGATGTCCGAAGGCTTAGATGCTCTAGCCCAGAGATGGCCCACGGAGGGGCTCCTGTATGTATTCCCTCCATGGGCTCTTATCGGAAGAGTCCTACAACGGGTGGAAGCTCATCGAGGATTGGTGATCTTCATAGCACCAGATTGGCCTCGTCGCCCCTGGTATGCGGATCTCGTAAGGTTATTGATCGACCGACCGTGGCGGCTTCCCTGCAAGAAGGGTCTGTTGAGACAGGGGCCTCTTCTGATGCCTCACGTGGATCGATTCTCGCTTACGGCCTGGCTATTGAAAGGGCGCGGCTCCGCAAGCGAGGATATTCGGGGGCAGTAATCTCTACTTTGTTGAACGCCCGGAAGCGCTCCACCTGCCTTTCCTATGTTCGAGTCTGGCGCATCTTTGAAGCATGGTGTGCGGAGCACCGGAAGAATCCCCTTTCGGCCTCTGTCCCGGAAGTCCTGGAATTCTTACAAGCAGGCTTCGAGAAGGGCCTAGCTCCCAGCTCATTACGAGCCCAGCTAGCGGCTATTTCGTGTTATAGAGGTAGAATTCGAGGGAAGCCCATAGGAGAACACGCGGATGTGGCTAGGTACCTAAGAGCGGTGAGGCGCCTGCGACCACAGCAGAGATCAGTCATTCCCCCTTGGGATCTCAATCTGGTGTTAAATGCCCTGACCAGGGAGCTTTTCGAGCCGGCCAAGAGAGCATCCCTAAAGGATCTGACTCTGAAGACAGTCTTCCTGGTCGCCATTTGCTCGGCCAGACGCGTCTCGGAGCTTCAAGCGCTGTCCTCCCAACACCCCTTTATTTTGTTCTTCAGGGAGAAGGTGGTCTTGCGGACAGTTCCCTCCTTTTTGCCCAAGGTCATATCGCCTTTCCATGTGAACCAAACGATCTCGCTGCCATCCTTCCCGGCGGAAGAGCTGGAAGGGGACGGCGGGAAACTACGTCTTCTGGACGTTCGCAGAGCCCTGAAACTCTATCTCTCCCGCACGGCTCCCTTTCGGAAATCGGAACGTCTATTCATTCAATTTGGAGGAGCTCACAAAGGGGAGGCGGCGGCCAAGGCCTCTATCTCCAGGTGGATCAGGGAGGCTATCGCCTCCGCCTATATCCTGAAGGGAAGGCAAGTTCCAGGAGGTCTGCGCGCACACTCAACGCGGGCACAGGCGGCTTCCTGGGCAGAGTATAGCTTAGTCCCGCCGCTAGAGATTTGCAGAGCGGCTACTTGGGCTTCTCTACATACCTTTACCAAACACTTCAGGCTGCAGGTTCAGGGGTCAGCTGATTCTCGGTTTGGAGAGGCGATCCTTCGGTCCGGGATAGCGAAACCCTCCCAAGCCTGAACTGCTCTGTTACATCCCAGAAGTAAGGGACTGGACTGGAGTGACGATAAGGAAGAAGTAATTAGGTCTTACCTGCTAATTATTGTTCCTGAAGGAACGACAGTCCAGTCCCTGTTCCCTCCCAGTTTACACGTATGGGTGTAATGTGCCAGAGGGTGGTAAATACGGCGGACCGAAGTCTGACTCAAGGGCCTTTGGCCCAGATCCTGGGAAGAAGGGGAAGGGGAGCCCGGACAAGCCCAGGTAGTCCTCCTCCCCCCCCCCTTCCCTTCCCGTTTGTTTCCCCCTTCTTAATCTCTTCACTTCCGTTAAAAAAAAATAAAAAATAAAAAAAATAAATAAATTTGGGGTTTTCGGGTAGTTACATTGGTCTATGGTTAGTATTTTTAGTTTTAGATTAAGTCTACTTTGGCATTAGCATACTGGTTTCAGTGAGTGGTACTAGTGGTATTTATACCGCACCATCCCCAAAAAGGATGGGCTCAGCCTCCAAGCTGCTGGAAGAGTTGCGCAACCCAGAAGTAAGGGACTGGACTGTCATTCCTTCAGGAACAATAATTAGCAGGTAAGACCTAATTACTTCTCCTCCAGGTGATGTAAAACCCTCTCGCACCGAGGAAGTTTCTCCAGGGCCATGTGCCCATAAGGGAAGGGTTAGGACAGCCGTTATAGTTGGTGATTCGATCATTAGGCATGTAGATAGCTGGGTGGCTGGTGGACGTGAGGATCGCCTGGTAACATGCCTGCCTGGTGCGAAGGTAGCGGACCTCACGTGCCACCTAGATAAGGTCTTAGATAGTGCTGGGGAGGAGTCTGCTGTCTTGGTACATGTCGGTACCAATGACATAGGAAAATGTGGTAGGGAGGTTCTGGAGGCAAAATTTAGGCTTTTAGGTAGGAAGTTGAAATCCAGAACTTCCATGGTAGCATTCTCCGAAATGCTTCCTGTTCCACGCGCAGGACCCAAAAGGCAGGCAGAGCTCCGGAGTCTCAATTAGTGGATGAGACAATGGTGCAGAGATGAGGGTTTTGGATTTGTTAGGAACTGGGGAACATTCTGGGGATAGGAGGGGCTCTTCCAAAGGGATGGGCTTCACCTTAACCGGGATGGAACCAGGCTGCTGGCATTAACCATTAAAAAGGAGATAGAGCAGCTTTTAAACTAGATATTAGGGGAAAGCCGACAGTCGCCCAAGAGCGGATGGTTCGGAAGAATGTATCCTTGAAGGATACTACCAAAAGCAGAGAGGTTCCACAAAATAGTAAAGTAGCCCAAATGCCCTCAAGTATGGAGCAGACAGAGCTTAAAGATCCCAATTTACCCATGTCTAACAATAGCCAAATTAACATGAATAAAATACATTCTCTAAAATGCTTGTATGCAAATGCTAGAAGTCTAAAGAATAAGATGGGAGAGTTAGAATATATAGCACTAAATGAAAGGTTAGATATGATTGGAATATCAGAGACATGGTGGAAGGAGGACAACCAGTGGGACACTGTGATACCTGGGTACAAACTATATCGTAATGGTAGAGCTGATCAAATTGGTGGAGGGGTTGCGCTCTATGTTAGAGAGGGCATTGACTTAGAAAGGATTAAAGTTTTGCAGGAAACAAAATCTGCTGTAGAATCTATATGGATTGAAATTCCATATAAAAGGGGGAAGGCAATGGCAGTGGGGGTGTACTATCGAGCACCTGGCCAGAATGACCAAATGGATGATGAAATGCTCAAAGAAATCAAGGAAGCTAACAAAAGTCACAGCGCAGTAATAATAATGGGTGATTTCAATTACCCCGGTATCGACTGGGTCAGTGTCACATCAGGACATGCTAGGGAGATAAAGTTCCTAGATGAAATAAATGACTGCTTCTTGGAGCAGCTGGTTCATGAACCGACCAGAGGGGAAGCCATATTAGACCTAGTCCTTAGTGGAAGAGATAAGGGTGTTGGGGCCACTTGGCAATAGTGATCATAGCATGATCGCCTTTAATTTAATTAGTGGAGGAGGGATAGTAAAAAAATCCACAGTACTACCTTTTAACTTTCGGAAGGGAGACTATGATAAAATGAAGAAAACAGTTAAGAAAAAACTAAAAGGAGCAGTTGCAAAGGTTAAAGATGTACATCAAGCTTGGGTGTTGTTGAAAAATACTATCTTGGAAGCCCAGACCAGCTGTATTCCACGCTTTAAGAAAAGTGGAAGGAAGTCCAAAAAACTGCCAGCATGGTTTAAAGATGAGGTCAGAGAGGCTGTTGTTGCCAAAAAAGCATCTTTCAGGAAATGGAAAAAAGAGCCAAACGACGAAACCTGGAAACAGCACAAGCACTGGCAAGTCAAATGCAAGGCATTGATAAGGCAGGCAAAGAGAGAATTTGAGAAGAAGCTCTCTGCGGAAGCAAAAACGCGAAATAAAGACCTTTTCAAGTACATTCGTAGCAAAAAACCTGTGAGAGAGTCAGTTGGTCCATTAGATGATAAAGGGGTTAAAGGAGCACTAAGAGGCGACAAGGCGATAGCGGAGAGACTGAATGAATTCTTTGCTTCGGTCTTTACTGAGGAAGATGTAGGGATGTTACCCATGACTGAAGTGGTATTTAAAGGTGCGGAAGAATTGAAGGAAATATCGATACATCGGGAAGATGTCTTACAACTATTAGATAAACTGAAGAGTAGCAAATCACCTGGGCCGGATGGTATACATCCAAGGGTGTTGAAAGAACTGAAATATGAGATTGCAGACCTGCTATTGGTAATCTGTGAACTATCATTAAAATCATCTCTAATACCTGAAGATTGGAGGATCGCCAATGTAACACCAATTTTTAAAAAGGGTTCCAGGGGTGATCCGGGAAACTACAGACCGGTGAGCTTGACGTCAGTACCAGGAAAAATGGTAGAAACCATCATAAAGAATAAAATTACTCAGCATGTAGATAGTCACAACCTAATGGGAGACAGCCAACATGGCTTTAGACAAGGAAGATCTTGTCTTACTAATCTGTTATGTTTTTTTGAAGGAGTGAATAAACAGGTGGACAAAGGTGAGTCGGTTGATATTGTGTATCTGGACTTTCAGAAAGCCTTTGACAAGGTCCCTCATCAGAGACTTCTGGCAAAACTAAAGAGTCATGGGATAGGAGGCAGTGTACTATTGTGGATCAGGAACTGGTTAAAAGATAGAAAGCAGAGGGTAGGGCTAAATGGCCAGTTTTCCCAATGGAGAAAGGTGAATAGTGGTGTACCCCAGGTATCTGTGCTGGGTCCGCTGCTTTTTGACATATTCATAAATGACCTGGAAAGTGGAATAACGAGTGAGGTTATCAAATTTGCAGATGACACAAAACTATTTAAAGTTGTTAAAACCCAAGAGGATTGTGAAAAATTGCAAGAGGATCTTGATAAATTGGAAGACTGGGCATCAAAATGGCAGATGAAATTTAATGTGGACAAGTGCAAGGTTATGCACCTAGGGAAGAACAACCCAAACTATGGTTACACGATGCAAGGTTCCACATTAGGAACCACCACCCAGGAAAAAGATTTAGGCGTCATTGTGGATACCATGTTAAAACCCTCGGCCCAGTGTGCAGCGGCAGCCAAGAGAGCAAATAGAATGCTAGGTATGATAAGGAAAGGAATGGAAAATAAAGCAAAAGATATTATAATGCCTCTATATCGTTCCATGGTGAGACCGCACCTTGAATATTGTGTGCAATTCTGGTCGCCGTATCTTAAAAAGGATATAGCGATTTTAGAAAAGGTTCAGAGAAGAGCCACCAAAATGGTAAAGGGGATGGAAGGATACTCCTATGAAGAAAGGCTAAAAAGGTTAGGGCTCTTTAACCTGGAAAAGAGACGGCTGAGGGGAGATATGATAGAAGTCTATAAATTAATGAACGGAGTGGAACAGGTAAACGTAGATCGATTGTTTACGTTATCAAAATATAGAAAGACTAGGGGACATGCAATGAAGCTACAGGGTAAACTATTTAAGACTAATAAAAGAAAATATTTTTTCACTCAACGTGTAATCAAACTCTGGAATTTGTTACCGGAGGATGTAGTAAAGGCTGTTAGTGTAGCTGGGTTTAAAAAAGGTTTGGACAAGTTCCTGGAGGAAAGGTCCATAAACCATTATTAAGAAGTGACCGAAGATATCAATGCTTGACCCAGTACAAGCATTGTGGAACTTGTGTCTCTTGGGGATACTGCTAGGTACATATGACCTAGATTGGCCACTGTTGGAAACAGAATACTGGGCTTGATGGACCCTGGTCTGACCCAGTATGGCATATCTTATGCTCTTATGTTCTTATGTCCCATGCCATTTTGAATTATTTCATGGTATTTGCCCCACTTCCATAAAAACATGTCTCTCCATATCATGTTCTTATAGGTTTCTAATCAATCAGCGGACGGATGACCTATAGGGTGTGTGCTAAATGGCAAGCAGATGGGGTAGCTCTATAGCTATGCTTAGAGAAGGATTGGGCCACTACAGAGAAATCATTGATATTATTGAGAGAACTGTCACTTCCGCTGAGCTTCTTCAGGTAATCTCCTCCTCCCACAAAACCACCTGCCCACTTGATCCTCTCCCTTCCTCTTGGCTTCTTGATCCCTCTCTTCAACTTCTGCCGTATATCCTTGCCATGGTCAACACCAGTCTCTCTACCGGTAGTTTTCCCACCTCCTGGAAGCATGCCTTGGTCCGCCCTCTCCTTAAGAAACCCTCTCTTGACCCAAGCCTTCCTGCCAACTGGCGTCCCATCTCAAACCTTCCCTTCCTCTCTAAGATCCTTGAAAAACTGGTTTTTGCACAGCTTTCGGCGCACCTTGATTCTACTCTCTATCTTCACCCTCGTCAATCTGGTTTTAGGCCTGGACACAGCACTGAGACTATCCTTCTTGCCCTCCTCAGCGACCTCCACCGTTCTCACGATTGGGGTGACCTATCTATTGCCGTCTCTCTAGATCTTTCTGCCGCTTTTGACGTTATTGATCGCCGCACCCTTCTCACTCGCCTGTCTGATTCTGATATCCATGGCACTGTGCTGCGCTGGTTTCATTCTTTTCTTTCTCACCGTTCTTTCGCAGTTCACTTTGGCTCCTCTACCTCTGCCCCCTCCCCTCTACACAGCGGTGTTCCACAAGGTTCCATCCTCGCCCCTCTACTTTTCAATGTTTTCCTCGCTCCCCTGGCCCTTCTCATTCAGCAGTCCGGTATCACTTTCCACTTCTACGCAGATGATATTCTCCTCGTCCATCACACCAGCTCTGCTTCCCCAGACCTTTCTGCTCTCAATGCTTGCCTTACTCATATCACCTCTTGGTTCTCTGATAATTTTCTTTGTGTCAACCCCTCTAAATCCTCTGCCATCTGGTTCTCTTTCTCCACCCCTCCTCCCAGCCTAGCCCCCATGATGTCCTCCCTCCCCATCCCCGTTTTTTCCTCCCTCCGTTACCTGGGTGTTACTCTGGATTCCTCCCTTTCCTTTCACCCTCACATTTCTTCCCTTGTCCATAGTTGTGTCTTCCATCTCCGTCGTATTCGCTCCCTCCGGCCTTTTCTTTCCACTCAATCCCTCACCACTCTAGTCCTTTCCCTGGTAACCTCTCGTTTGGATTACTGTAACTCCATCCTCGCTGGCCTTCCGTCCTATCAACTCCGTTGTCTTCAGCTCCTTCAAAACACTGCCGCCCGCCTACTCACCTTTCCTCCCCTTCCGATCACATCACTCCTTGTCTTTCCTCTCTTCATTGGCTCCCCATCAAATTCAGGTTTATCTACAAGTATCTCATCATCACTCACAGAGTTCTCCACACCAATACTCCTCAGTACCTCTCTGATCTTATCTTTCATCAACCTGCTCCCCGTCTTCTCCGTTCATCCCATACCAACCGTCTTTTCCTTCCCTCTCCATCCCAGGCCCATCTTGAACTCACCCGTCACTCTGCATTTTTCTTCTTAGCCCCCGCTCTCTGGAATTCCCTCCCTCACACGCTCCGCACTGAGCCCTCTTTCCCGCACTTCAAAGTTCTCCTCAAGACTCATCTTTTCTCTCAGGCTTTTGACCTTCCAGTTTCTTCCTGACCATCATGCCAGATCCGATTGCCACGACTCACCCCCTCACTCCCCTCCCCCCGTGTCTACTTGTCTAGTCATGTAACCTCTGTCCTTTTCTTTCTATCTATCTCTCCCTAGCTCTTTCCTGTCTTCAAATGGCGTTCTTTTCTTTCTTTCCTTTCCTGCAGCTGCTTTTCTTTTATTGTACACCGCTCTGATACTTCGGTTTTGGGCAGTATATCAAGTCTGTATATAAATAAATAAAAATATAAAATGCTATAAAGAGTTCATATTCACCCTGTCAAGGCCTTTAAAGCAGGTATTAGGCACATGGATAGTTATTCTGAGTATGTAACCTAGTTTCTGGAACCAACTATCCAGTGCCTCAATGAGCTTCCTAACTGGTCACTGCTAAAATCTTTGCAGCTATGCATCTTTGACCAGACTTCCACTGTAGCTAATTTAAATATCATGCTTTTATTCTTTCAGAAAAGTTTGCTTATAGCCAAAAAATGTATTATGAATTCAACTACACTGTGATGGTGATGAACCAGATGATGGCTAAATAAAGTGCCCTATATAAATAGGCAACCTAGTGCATTTGGAAATCATTCATGTTGTCTTTACTAATACAGATCAGCCCTATATTCTCTGGGAGCACACATTTGTTGTTGTCCTGACTAACCACAAGATCAAATACCTATCTATCCCTAGTCCTCTGAGGTCAGTGCTCAACTGGTATGGAAGCACAGAAATTTTGGGATTGGGAAGGGGATAGGACTATAAAGAAAGAAATCTTCGCGTTTACTAGTTATTTCATCTTTTTTTTTCCATTTAGTTTTTTTACTTGGATGTGGATGTTTTCTTCTACAAACAGATTGTTGAGTGCACTTAAGTGTGACCACTCTGTTAGACTGCTGGAGAAAATTAATAAATAAGTAATTCTGCCATTGTATCACAGTCTGCCAGATAGACTGAGGGCATTTTCTCCAAGTGGGTTAATTTTGCAGATACCATGACAGTCGTGAATCTCACTTCTAAGCCAGGGTATATGGAGTATGATCTCAGTCTCTCAAATTTATTGCTAATGCTCGGCGTAATATTGCATTGTGCCAAAGAGAGCCGCCTCCTGGAGTTCGTTAAGATGTAACAGGTATGAGTAGTTTGTCAAGATGTACTTGAAAATTCTTCTTTATCAAAGCTGTCGCTCCCAGTACAACGGGAACGATTTCTGTATCTTTCTGCTACATTTTCTTCATCTCTGACTGCATTTCTTGATACTTCAGGATCTTTTGCCTCTCCACA